>JAPJYX010000019.1:2467500-7467500 GCA_030503985.1 Himalopsyche tibetana | reverse complement strand
CACATTAAATGTTAAATCAGCGATAAAGTTACAAAAACTGTAAGAATACTTTAACTCGTTACTATACTTTTTATAATACAAACTATCTCTAAGAAAAATGATAACGCGTAACAACATGCAATATAATAAATTGCGTTGATTTTTTCGGCACACAAAAAACTGAAATATGTGTGATATAGGTGAAAAGACATCAATGGATTTGGCATTTAGAAAACAATATACTTTGTATCTTCTCTCGCGTTTTTGAAATGAAGAAGATCTGTTAACATACATGTTTCGTAATACACGTAAAATGTGGAGGATTCAGAGATATTGTCAGTGAAACCTGAATACATGGACATACGAAGGAAGCGAACGCAATCAAGAAAGAAATATTTTATTGCCAAGTTTATAAATTCGCTTACTCAAGAAGACATGGTTGAATAATATTAAATTAGGAGGCATGACATACGTAGCCCGTGCATTGTCCAGGACTGGTCTCATCGTAACCTGTTCATTTGGGAAGCACTTATTCGAACATCGGCTGAGCACCACCAGGCCAACGAGTAAAACAAGATTTTTTCGCATCACGCTTTCCAGCTGATGGAACGGTAGTTTTCAAGTAAGGCTGTATTCTTGATCGTACCACTGCCTCTGTAAGTTCGCAAGTATGTGCGTAAATTGTGTGATTTTCCTGCGAAACAGTAAGAGATCTCCTTAAAACAAGTTTTCTAAATTTGAGTTGAATTAATAACAAAAGTATTTTTTTTATACGCGCACGACACATGTGCACATCGTAGTGCCAAAAATGAAGGATGCCATTAGCTTTTCACATAAACACAACTTATAATGTATTAATAATATCAAATGTTTTTTAATAACTATATCTGCTTCCAATTTGTAGCATATAAACATTATTTACTATTGAGGGAATAAAAATATTACACCGAAACGTATTGTAAATTTTATTTTCATTATTATATAGAGATAAATAAGAAAAACATTTAACGATTTTACTGTCGATTCATGGTGAGATAGCATTCCTGTTTCTTTACTGAATTTCACGATGAAATGATTTCTTGTAATTACCGGCGAAATTTTCCAATTTATCAGTTATTTCTGAAGGTCAATCTTCGTCGATAATGTAAACCCTAGTGCTGATGATCAATTTCAAATTGCTTTTTAATGATAATTGACTCTTATGATCACATGAAAAAACAAATATCTACAGATTTTGAAAGCATTCGTCATAATTATTTAATCAGATCAACATTATTAGTTCCTAGACTTCAATTCTTTTTTCTATAGAATGAACGATACAAATTGTTTATTAGCTGTCAGTTTGAATTTGTCCGTGCATTTGGATACCCATGGATGTCAAAGGTGAAACCCGAGTCGCAAACTTATAAAAGTGTACAGTATTTAAGTTACGGGAATTTCATTGTATTTTATTTTATCATTACATCAAGAATGAACGCCTAAAATTTTTATTTCAGAAAATATTCTTATAGTGTGGAGTCTTAGTTTAGTAACAAATAATTTCAATATGCACATACTTGACTCACCTGTCACACAAACATTCATGTTGAGGCAAAGGTAACAAAAAGCATCTTTTCTCGTCTCTTAATAATTATTATTGTATATTTTTTACGTATTATCAGGAAATTAAACAAAACACATATATAATAGAAATTGTTCAATAGAAAGCTATTGGTATATAAATTATTGTATGTACGTATTGAAAAAAGCGTGCTGGGAGAAGAAGGTATAATTAAAGATCATATAATTAATCGGCAATTTTTTTATTCTGAAATCGTCATTAAAAAATATTTTTTATAAAGCTTACATTTTTACTAAAAAAATTAAAGTGAAAAAATAATGTGGCATTAATCAGAGAGCATAAGTAGCGCGGAAAAAAATATATACAACTGTTCCATAAAGTATATGAATTTCCCAAGTATATTGCTGTTCAATTTCAATTTTTACATGTCCATGTAAAATCTGCATTGACATTATTACATTATAAACAAAAAAAAACATTGAGATATACTTATGTTCAGATAAAACTATCAGAGAACATATGAAAATAGAATTCTTAATATGGTTGATTAACTTTATTGTATTGTTGTTGTAATAATGTAATAGCATCATGTACAGATAGAGAAAAGTGATAAATATTTAAACATAAATAATACACCGTATTTTTTTATAATTCTGCGTATTAAGAAGTAAAGCATTGTAAAAAAGTACTTTATTAGGCCATAACTTGCGGTTTTACTATTATGCTAAATATAGATATTTCAAACCGTAATCGGACTATTAAACTGGTCTGTGACAATTTGTTAAGTTACGGTTAGATTAATAATATTCAATCCGATAGAATTACCGTTCTCGTTAACCGAAATTTGTTTTCGAATGGACGACGACGAACGGGAGCCTGGCTGAGATTGCCGAGTCCCCGGCGCTGTCTTTCGGATAATATCTTACGACAGCCATGCTATACGCAGCTTTTGTTCATGCTGACGACTAATAGGCTGTTTATTATGTGTACCGCGGAGGAATGTCTAATTCGAAGTGGTGTTATACAGAAAATCAGCTAGCTGCTCGATCGTTTAATGGCACACAAACAGGGTTGTCATATTACATTATAAAAATAAGACAAAAGTTGAATTTAATGAATAAATACTCTCATTTTCTCCCAGAAATGCTTATATAAGACGTACAATTAAAAAAAATCTGTATTATACTGCCATTGATGATTTAAATAACTTATTAGTTAATATATCGTCGTCTTTTTAGAACGACGATATAATAACTAATTAAGGAATATTTTCTTTGACCAAAACTCTTGCAATATCGTAAAACTATACATTTTAAGCAACCAATAAGTACAAAGATTTTATTGTTTAATTTTACTATCAAGGGGTCTTAAGACCACATGGGTCTATCTACAAAAACTGAGTTTAAAGTTCAATAAGGTATAACAGGTGCTTTATATTTGTGCTTCTACCATTATAATTTCATTTTAAGATAAATTTACTCAACGGATCAACGGTTATACATATATATGAGATGTAGTTTTGTGTCAATAGTAGATATGATTGCCAAATGCCATTGCCGAAATCGAGCGTAACTTAAAACACGCATTTTTGTAGCTAGGCCCCTGTGACCCGTACACCCCAATATAATATCATGTAAATTGAAAAATAAGATTTGAATGTAACATTTAAGACTATAATTTTCTTTTTTCGATTCGTAAGTTGCAGTTGAATAAAGTTTCGAATTTTTGTATTAGCTTGTCATTCAAGAATATATGTACATATTGGATAATGTAAAAGTATGCACATTTAATAGCGTATTAATTATGTTCATACACAATTTTCAAATATACGCTGCGAGTTGTAAAATATGAATGTCAGAATTTTGAATTACTAGTAAAGACTTAATTAAGAACTCGAAAAAATCACACCTTTCTTGCTTTACACTACAGTTCAATAAAGTGAATATTAATCACATGTTCATTTTATAAAATACATCCATGTATTCATATAAAATAAATTTTATATAATCTAATGTTTACCTAAAAACGAATTTTAACCTAAAATATTTTACAGTCGTTGAGAAGGCAAGGGGCATTTAACTTCCTTCGCTCTGTTCCCGATAACCAGTCGAAATCTGAATAAAGTTGTGGTTATGTTTGAATCGATAATTAAAATAAACGATGTACGATTTAATATCGTGTGGCAGCCCTGCTTTTATATATTCACGGCTACAATGTGATCACGGTCACTGTCAACTGTTGCGTAATGCGTAAAGTGCGCGTTTTGTAACCCGATGTATCTTTTTACACGAAATAAATGTTTCGGTGTAACATTTACTGCACACGAAGCATTTCATTATTATT
Source organism: Himalopsyche tibetana (assembly GCA_030503985.1). Classification (NCBI taxonomy): domain Eukaryota; kingdom Metazoa; phylum Arthropoda; class Insecta; order Trichoptera; family Rhyacophilidae; genus Himalopsyche; species Himalopsyche tibetana. The sequence goes on along the minus strand of JAPJYX010000019.1, from coordinate 7,463,617 downwards.
TACCGAATTGTTAGCACCAATGATACACGTTTTAACCTGATGTGTTTTTCCTTTCTTTCGAGTAATTGAATGACGATATTCTTTTTTTATTTAACAGCAAACGTATTGTATAATTCTGTATTATTGTAAATTATCGCCGGGGTCAGTGGTCGGGTGGTTAGCATCGTTGGCTTCTGTTGCGGAGCACACGGGTTCTGGTACAGACTGCTACACAAATTGATTTTTTAATCGATTAACGCATTTATGTACGAAGACATGGATACCTGTGATGTATGAGATTTCTTCCCACCCCTCTAATCTTAAAAAAATGTCGTAGAGAGAGCGAAAAGACAATCATTAGTACTGTTTTAGAACAGAGTCCACATGCGTCATATTTATAGCGTACATGGCTTAGAACAAAAAAATCTGGTGACAGTGTGTCTCTCGGGTTTTACTAAATACGCTTGATGCGAACGATGCGCAGACAAAACGTTTAACATCACTTATCTGTATAACATACTAACCAATTACGTCTTTACAAACACAGACACTGTCTCTCTGCGCATTGGCTGAAAAAAGGAATGAGTGTGTAGTAAATGACTAAAGACAATTATGTAATAATTTCACATGTATTTATTCGCTAAAATGTATAATGTATGTTTTAAATATACAATATTTCTACTATCCTAAGCAAATTATAATAGAGGCACGAGTATGTTTCTACGCTAGCGGTATTATGTTTGAATCTAGGAGGCGTCGTTATATTGATTATTTCAAGTAATGAGTTCAATTCCTTTAAGCACGGATCGTTTCCGCCACTTATACTACAACTTCATAGAATGGAAATATTTTCAATTAACAATTGCATTTGATTTTTAATACCCAACAATAATACTACGTTATGTACCAATTTGTCATTAATTAATTTGAGTATATTTTTGTGATTTCTGCGCATTTATTTTTATTATTATTTGAATGAGTTCATATAATTTCAAATGTATTTTTTTGACCCTAAATTAACTATACTCTTAATAAATAATCTTTTTGTATTTTTAAAAAATGCTAAATTCGCGGTTTATGATTCACGTTGACATCAAAAGACATTTTTGATGATGTTGACATTGAAAGCAATTTTTTAAAAAGTGAAACACTTTAGATTGTGGAGAATTAGGTTAAACGTAAATCCGTAGTCAACATCATGCATAATTACGATTCAATAACATAAAGAAATATTACTGTTCTCGGATTATGTTTTACTTGTCGATTATATCTACTTGTTGAGCTTTTCATTTGAATAAGAATATTTTTTAAGGCTTTATATAATATTATATTATTGAACATGTCTATGCATATACATGTTGTGTTGCTGGTTGGGGTAAGAAATCACTCTGTGTAACTTTATCCGCACAGTATGGCTTGTGTTTCGATCGAAGGCTTTTTATTAAACCCGCATGAAAGCTCGGAGTCCTGTGTCGTTATATTATTTACAGTAGGTACATACAGCCGTATTGGTTTCGTAACGGGATTCCAGGTAAAAAGCATAACATGTATGTTTTACAATGTATGCCTTTTGTATGTAAGGGTAATATAATAATATGCATTTAAAATACAAAAATTTGAAAAAAATCTTATTAAAAAGCGTTTTTTTACTTAAAAACATTATTGCCTTATAATGATAAAAAGTGTCAAGATGATGAATAAAAATCAAACTATTTTCTTATGAAAGTTATCAATTGTGCTAAAAACGAAGTGAGCTAGGTGAGGAATTTAGATTTTTTAAAAATAACTTGTTTGATTTACAATTTATGCCTTTTGTAAGTAAGGGTAATATAATAATATGCATTTAAAATACAAAAATGTGAAAAAAATCTTATTGAAAAGCGTTTTTTTACTTAAAAACATTATTGCCTTATAATGATAAAAAGTGTCAAGATGATGAATGGAAATCAAACTATTTTCTTATGAAAGTTATCAATTGTGCTAAAAACGAAGTGAGCTAGGTGAGGAATTTAGATTTTTTAAAAATAACTTGTTTGTTTTACAATTTATGCCTTTTTTAAGTAAGGGTAATATAATAATATGCATTTAAAATACAAAAATGTCAAAAAATCTTATTGAAAAGCGTTATTTTACTTAAAAACATTATTGCATTATAATGATAAAAAGTGTCAAGATGATGAATGGAAATCAAACTATTTTCTTATGAAAGTTATCAATTGTGCTAAAAACGAAGTGAGCTAGGTGAGGAATTTAGATTTTTTAAAAATAACTTGTTTGTTTTACAATTTATGCCTTTTTTAAGTAAGGGTAATATAATAATATGCATTTAAAATACAAAAATGTCAAAAAATCTTATTGAAAAGCGTTATTTTACTTAAAAACATTATTGCATTATAATGATAAAAAGTGTCAAGATGATGAATGGAAATCAAACTATTTTCTTATGAAAGTTATCAATTGTGCTAAAAACAAAGTGAGCTAAGTGAGGAATTTAGATTTTTTAAAAATCAACAGTTTGAAGTACCAAACGTCTTATTTTAAATATCATGCTAACACATCGAACATTAATGTTGTGAAAATCCAATCCCTACATTTCTTTGATAATTTCTAGTTTCTGACTTATCATCAGAAATATCAAAATAATGTGATATTGAAAAAAAAGGATTTAATTCCATCAGCTGTATTATACAGCCTTTGTAAATAAACAAAAACATTTAAATTCAATTATCTCGAAACAAGTATTTTCGACTTATCCCGCTGTTGCTTTAGTGTAGTGAATATGTACAATTCCATGAAATCACAATACAATATTTGACTTATTTTTTATCCAATTTCCAATGGATTAAAATGGACGTTATAATAATGTTTTTGGCCTAGAAAGCACTCTTTTATGTGACTATTTGATCGAGTCTTATGTCAGTTTCTTATTGAAGATTACTTTTAAGCCAAGAATTTTAATTCTCGTTACTTTATGCATAACATCACAATAACTGTCCGCGTATTCGACGAAGAATTCCGATTAGCAAAGACATTATTTTTTTACACGATATGTCAATAAACTTATATGTTCAATAGTGTTCGATTGTGTTGCAGGTCTAATTGGTCAATTGAATGGACGATAGACAGTATTGATTGGTTGAATTATCACGCAGAAACAATCAAATCATGTTGGTTATAAAATTTGCATTGTTCCGCTAAAACATGACGTATGTCAGTATTAGATGCTATTGTATTCAAATTGCCAATGAAATATGTCTATCCAATGAGACTCAATTGTATAAAAAGACTTGTGATAGTGTGTAAAAAACCTTTATAGTACGATGAAAGAATGAAGTAAATATTTTTTACCATTGTTATTTGACTCTTCCATTAGAAGTATAACAGAGCTGCTAATGTAAAGTTTGTATTAAAAGTGATTTGCTACCTATAAACAGCTAAATCGAACCTTGCTTTCTATTCAAATAAATTCAATTAAACGTGTCCAGAAGAACTAAGAATGTTCATTAGGCATTATCTACATTCTACAATATATTGATGAGTATTTAAAAAAATATGTTATGCAATATCACTGGTTGTGGAATATAACTAAAGTTAAAGTAAATTAAGTTTTATAATTTGTATCTTTCTACATATTCTTAAAAACGTGTAAGCAATATTTATTATATAATATTTTTCTTCAAGTATAAATGATAGTTAAATAATCACCTATAAAAATATAACACACAAAACTAGTCTTAAAAATTCGTTATAATTTGGTCAATAATGCCAATACAAAATGAACGCTATAATAGTTTTGGTTGGATGCCTAATTTAATAATTAAGTTTAAAGAAATATTTTTGATTAACTTGTAGATTATTATTTATTTTCTTGTACCATACATACATAGTATGTCTTAAAAAACTCAAAAATGATTCCTACTTTGAATGTAATACCGATAGACGTATTATTAACGAATCACACTTGGGTGTAACTTTTTTTTTGATTAACCGTACCGAAAACTGACAGGTAAATCGATGTGATTTTTTATACTTAAACTAAGATAATAATTACAGATTCACGGTCGATTTGAATTCATTTTGACTTCCTGGAAAGCCAAAGTTTTTTTTCTCAGTTGTGTTTTGTATTATTGAAATAAGCATTATAAATTCAACCTTATGTTACTGTGTAAACGGCGGTGTAGATTTTTATGATGATTTGCAAAAAAATACGTGGCTTTCATAAATTTATGATAAATGTGTGTAGTACCTATAGATGTATAGTGTGAGGGGTATTAATTTTGGTGTCAAATAAGCCAAAAGCATGTGACTTGTGAAATCTATTATTTTTTATCCATACACCCGATCGGTACTAAAACACGCTGTAAAGAGACCGTTTATCTAATTACTAGAATTTTTACCTGTTCCTTTTAACTCATGTTAAAACTGTTCATTAAAGTACATAATAATATATAATTCCAAACATTCATAAATTAACATAAGAAATGGTTAAAAATAATAATAGCATAATATTAAATAGATGTATATCACGTAGATCATAAGAAAAAGCACGATATGTGCACACAAGTTTAAAATGCAAACAATCAAATATGAAATCGAAACGAGGTTTAAACATTTTTTTCCATAACTTGGTTAAATCATTGAGTATTGACGCATTGTGAAGCGTGTCTTTGATAAGACAGTATGCTGGTATAATGACTAGATACAACATTGACGGTTAGTAAAATAAGTGCGAGTTGATATGGGTAACAGTTTTAATACGCGGGTCATCACATACACATAATTTATTTTCAAGCGAAAAAACTATCACTTTATTCAATATGCAATTATTCATACATTGTTATAAATCAATATGCACACTAGCACTACCAGGCGTGGATATTGTCTACGGCGCACTGAGAAATTCCGGTATTCTAAAAATATTAAACACCAAAGTATATTTTGTATAAAAAAATGAATTTAGATTTCGTAGACACTGCACTTACCGATATGTTGTGCTGTATTTATTACATGTATCCCTTCGATCGGTTCAGTTCTCATAAGTACGTTTTGGTAATTTATTTTCAATATAAGAAAATTATTCAACTTTATTAAACTCTTAGTTCAACTAATTGAACTGCATGTGATTTTATGTCATTCAAAGAAGTCATAAAAATAAATAAAAAATGATTGCTCTCTGTGTCGCGTTTTAAGGAATGCGTGAGATGTAATGAAAATATCATATACCTCAATGTCTTTTGACCACTTATTGATTAGACTCATATCATAAAAGTTAAAGCTCAGCATGGTGTGAATACTTATTTTTAATAACATTTTACATTCACTCAGCTTAATGTCAACGATTTTTATTGAAACACACATTTTTTATGATGTACTGTGATGAGTTTCCAATGTATTGGCGGATATCATAATAAATTATACGATATAGGTACTTCTGTATAAATAATAGGCCGGTATCAAGCTACCAATCTGCTTCTTTGTATAATATACATACTGTTTATATTATTTATGATTTAATTACACATGCATTTATCTTGCAATTTGTCTAACAAACAAGTAAAAGTGATGATGGTATGAGAGTTATTTGCATATATTAATGCAAATGAAAACAATGTATTCGTTAAAAAAAACAAAAGAATGCAAGATACTTACACTTAAAATGATTGTTGGGATTTCAATTGCGTATTTTTCTTTTTGAAGTATTGAAAAAGAAAGTCAGCAATAATTTAGAAAGATAATAATTATTCGTATTGTTGATCCGTAAATTTTAACCTTACGTGATATCTTGCTATGGTTATAATTAACATCTTAGAATTGAAAACATTGACTTCTTAACGTGATCAACTTATAATGTAAAAAACAATGTAAAAAATCGAAATCTTCATTTTGATAACTTTCGTTATGGTAGAATGTAATTAAAAATACAAACATGTAACAAAATTATAATTACTAAGCAATGAAAAAGGATTCAGAAACAATTCATTGGTAGAATAAATAAACTAAATAACTAAGTGTGGAATAAAGAGATTTATTGACTACAAAATTAGGAGCAGTTTGTATTACAATTATGTATTACAATTATACTACAATTATATTACTGTAATTGATTTGATGAGTGTCGAAAAAAATAGCATTTATCGATTGACTTATATGTAAGTTATGATCATTATTTCAAATATAACTTAATAATAGCGTTTTGTATTAAATAATTGGGACAATGAAATGATTTTCGATTGATTTTTGTAGTAAGGTATGATATATCATTATACTTGTATCAAAAACATTGAAATTAAGTAGCCTGTGTAGTTATAGCGTTAACGTGGCGGCTATGCTTAGTAAATTTTTGTTTCAAGTGACGATTCGCTTAATTAGAGAGCCAATAGGTACATTTTTAAATAATGATGTATATTTCCTTTTGTATGTGCAATAATACTAATAATATTATAAAAATATCTGTTTTTGAAAGAAAACTGACATTAATTTTGTACAATTTATTATGTTTTTCTTTCACGACGAGAATTTAAATACCACGACTTTAAAGAACGTGAAATTTCTTACTCTCATTATTACATTAATTGCTATCAAAAAAAGTAAAACAATGGGTTTCTACCTGTCATACGTCAGCATAAGTGACACATAAATCAAATGTTTAGCCATTTTAATTAATATCGGCTTTTATATTGTGTCAATATTATTATAAAGCTCATTTATTCAACATTTGTTATGTTGAATGTCAATAGCCAAAAATTGCATACATGATTTAACATATTTTTTCTTTAATTTATATATATTTTTTGACATTTTTACGTGTATTAATGATGCGTAAACTTCCCATTTTTGTCTGGAAATGTGTGCTTAAGTTTATATATCCCAACATATAGGTCGAAAGGGAACGACGAAGTAAGCTGAAAATATTCATAGCGATCCGCATTGTTCAGATCTAATAATCTGTGTACATTCATGTCACCACGGCTTATTTTTAGAGATTTTTTATGAGGGATAAATATAAATAATATGACGATGTCAAATACATATACGATTAATAAGTAATATATATTAAAATTAAATTTTGGTAGATATTAACATTCTTTTTCTGTGATCTTTCTCCAATCCTACAGATTTTATCTTAATATTTCAAAATGCTCACACCAAGACTTTTTTTATTCTCTTAAATTTTTATTTCTGACTCCTTTTTACAGTAAAACTAGTATGCTAATTTCGCCATTTTTTTTACAGAATTGTTCGAGTTTGTCGATGGTGTATGTATGTAAATGATATTATTTAATAGAAGAAATGTTATTTAACCTTTATTTAACATACTTGAATGTGACGCCAACTCATTCATTCTCGTAAAACTATTGATATAATTAAATTAAACAGTTATGAATGCCAATATATCACTATGATTTATTCGTAAAACTTTATTATTTCAGTAGAATTCAGTCTAAATTACGTTTTATTAGTATATTCGGAACAATACTAACTGGTGACAACCTATATTATTTAAAATCAACTTAAATTAAAACGCTGATAATAAAAAAATCGCAGAACGTATTTTGAATAAGTTCAAAAGTTTACCATCTACAAAATTTTCAATCAAATTATATTTTTTAAGAATAATATAAGCGATTTTTGTCGTTAATTATTTAAAGCAATCACATGATTAAAATTCAATGTAGGTACGTAAATATTAATTATGTATCAATTGTTAACAACTATTTTAGTATCATGTCGTTGTCATAACATAACAATGGAAAGATTTTTTTAGCATATTCACTCACAATTTGTAACATATGTATTATTGAGTGTAAATAGTTATCATCTAAATAAAAATGTGGAGCCAAATACAGTGTTATTTTGACTATATTAAAATAAAGTACTAACAAGTAAATGACAATTTTATCAAAATTTACTTTTACGAGAACTGGTAAGTATGAAGTAATTGAACCATTCTTTTTGGTGATAGACGGTAAACAATGAAGGAAATGACGAAAAAAAAAGAGATGTCGGCTAATCATTGTCACCTTTTATTTGGATTGGATGGAAGGAAGGGAATGAAAGAGTAATAATCATCTATACCTTTGGATACAAATTCATTGATGCTCGTACGGGAATTTGAGCCCGTGGAAACTGCAACTGAATTAAACGACACAAAAATAGCACGAGCTAAAGTATTGTTATTATCTACAATATTTATTTGTACCTGCATGTATTATCATATACTATTATAATATTTAAAAAAAAGAATTCGCTTAAAACATTTTTATAAATGCTATAAAACAATTTTGTTGTTATTATATTTTAATTTATTTACTTTATATATTATGTTCACAAGTGTATGTCTCAAATAACGCATTTATAAAGTATACAAAAAAGGCATGGACATATTTATAAAAAGCAAATCTTCTTCAATGCCTTGGTCAGATATTCAAGATGTTATCACACCAGAAATATTTAAAAACGTTGTTTTCATTTTTAAAACTCTATCTCATTACCGTATAATCCTGTTTAAGAAACACTGATCTAAGTTCGACAGTAATAATTTTGATTTGATTAAAAAAATTGTTTGATTTTGGCTCAAATTTTCACGTACATTCATCACAATCGCATGATAATTAATCTTGCTTTTTGATGTAGAATTAAACGCATTATTTTATTGTTATCTTAAAAAAAGCGTGGCTTCAGAGCTAGCGTTTCAATGGGTGGGAAAAAAATGCCCAATATTTTGTAAGATATCTGATATAAAGTTTACATAGCCGTGACATAGTTGACATGATTGATTGTCAACTATTATTTAACCAATTTTATACAAAAACAAAATTTGAAAAATAATAATTAATAATTTACACGATATCTACCAGTTAACGTTTATAATTGGCGAAATGTATTTTTAATAGTTATAATGTGGAACGAATTCCCATTTCTGCGTAAACGTTTGTTTCTTCTGTTACTAAGATGCCAAATAATATTGTATTGACGGATATATCGAAAGGTCAATGACTTTTAACGTTAACACTTTGCACTCTCACTAGATTTACTCAATACCAATAGTCTACTCTGGGTCCAGATTTTACTCGTATTACCAGCAAATTGAGTACGGTTTTAAACAAAAAGTCAAACGTATTTTTGAGACAATCTGTGTAGCTCCAATGGTGACCATAATAACGCGTATCATATTTGGTATAATTTTCTTCGAAAACGTAATTAAATTCCACTAATTTGAGCTAAAATATTCACTATGCTATCACGGATTGTAAAATAAACCATTCTTGTATTATTTAAGGCGATATTTTGAAAAAAATGGGGTTTTATTATCGATTTACTTTAGAAATATTTTAGCATGAACGTTTTTACGACCACCGTATTGTATGAGGGTCCAAGAACAGACATCGCCCGTCTTTGGGGTAATTAATTTTACAACGTACCGACATTCCTACCCAATCGCATTATGCTAGCAGTCCTTCTTAAAAAATATAGTACCTACAGTTTGCTATTATTGGTTAAAATTTTGTTTTATATTGATTACTTCCTCGAAGTCAATGTTGGAAACAATGTAAGATCATCCCAAAAGGCTGGAATAGATAACAATATTGATGTTTAGAAATACTCGGTGTTTCTGAAAGTTTTTCATATAAATAACGTTGCCATAAGTTTTACAAAAATACAATGTCCCTTTTCATTGTATTTTATTCGAACACACTCACGCTAATCGCTCTCACTCCGTTTTGTATGATGTGATAGGTGATAGGTAAGAATTCAAAACATCATATACGTTTATGTCTCCAAACAGAAATCCATAAATCGATTGTATAAAATTAATTATTGTCCCAGTGCTGACAGCTTATAAATTTTATTAGCTGTCAGTACTGGGATTCGAACCAGTGACCTCCGTAACCAAACCCGAACATTGACCACTTACCACGCAGCCGGCTCTTTTTACAATATTATCGTTATTTGTTTACATGGTAACAATTCGTTTTTCATTTCAAGCAAGAAGCATTTGATTATTTTTAGACATGAAATAGTTTCTCCCGTCTTCAATTAAAGCTTTTTTCTCAAAGTGGAATTCAGCTCCCGGAGTTGGATTAGATAAATTATTAAATAAATTGAAAACAATTCATGATGTAATCATGAATCAGGTCAGAACGTATACAAATATGTATCGTTAAGGAAGCGAAATGTGAAAAAAGCGAATTAATATACCCATAGTCTGACTTTGCTCAAATATGTATTTTTATTATTAAAATATATATGATGTCAAAATTATCAAATAAAAAATAAATCATCATTATAACTGTGATTTTGGAAGCCTTCTAAAGTATCATAACAGAAATTTAAAAATGACCAACATTTTTATTTACTATGTCACCATATAGTGCACTTATACCAACTGAACGCATCGTTATCACTATATTCTGTAAAAATTTGTTCAAGTGATTCATGGTAGTCAAAAATATATTTCGTTGAAATTGCTTTTTCCTTCACTTAATAAAATGATGGTCACAACACTTCATACAACTCTAACGCCCACAAGATGTGGATACAGCCTTTCCAGATAAAACAACTAACTTATTTATACAAAGCAGGTAAAGACTTCAAATATTATTAAAATCAACATATAAGGCAGCTCTCTACTGTAATTTTCATATTTAAAAAAATTATTGCATTTTTTAATCCCTTAAGTGCACTATTGTAAAATTTATTATTATTATAAAGTTTAACATTCATTTAAAAATACCTGTCGTAAAATTTTTCGATCTTTTGAAAACGTGTATATTTTATAAAAAAATGAGTAGATTCTGTTTATATAGTTAATTTGCTTTTTGTTCCTAATTTTAAAAACAAACACACAAAAAAATCCATACACACAACTGTACGTTTTTAATAAACTTTAATTGAATTTTAATTACAATGAATTGATTTTCTTTTCCATTTCGATCGAGATGTATTAAAAGGTATTATAACTTAAGCCTTACGAGTTGATGTTTTTAGAAATGATGAAAAAATATAATTTATCAATCAATATTGTGTGGATTTTTATGCCAATATAACGTGATAAAAAAGCAACTGCAAATTATAGTATAGTTTGTAGTTAATTATTTATAAATTTATTTTTTATTTTTATAGGGACATCCCCTTCCAGTAATATAACCATGGTGAAATATTTAAAATTAAAGTGTTTTAAGGAAAATTTTGATGGAAAACTGTTTTTTAATGAAGTGGTGACAGTAAAACAGAAATAATATAATGGCAATGTAGTGATGAAAATTTTATATGGAATAATAAAAAAAATAAATAATTACGTATGTAGTTGTTTTGAAATTATTTTAAGTTCAGAACCATAATAAAATATTTAAATTTACTTATTTAAAATACCGGTAATACTTGAATATACCAAGAAAATGCCACATCAATTTACATTCAACACATAGCTATATCTTGGTATCGCGCATGTATTAAGTAAATACATATTAGTTAAAGAGGCAGGTTTTAGAGTTTAGCTTTTCTAAAAGTTTCTTATATTATGTCAAATAAAAATTCCACGGCGGTATGACACAGCTAGTGTTGTTGACTGATTAATTATTTTCTTATAGTCTGACAATCAGTTGACAATGTTTAGTGGCTTCACGGATCTTACTATTTATCGAGTAAACATGTGATATTTAGTTATAAATACAGTCACAAAAATGTATGCAAATTGTGTAGGGGTAAAATAAATATGATTACACACCAACATCTGCGTTCTTCCCCCTGGTAGGCCCGGCCGAAGATATATCTACTGTTGTAATCACAGCCAATATCACGACCAAAGCCAAATGACGCATCATCAGCCCCATATCGGCAGCAAAACCCTCGGAAAGGCACCACAAAACAACAAAAAAACAAAAAGTCTTTTTTTTTATAAATTAATATAAAAACTGTGGTGAGTAAACAGTTTTCATTGTCTGGTATCCTGAATAATACAGGTGTTTTTATGATTGAACTTCGCGCTGTCTCCAGGCATTAGTAACACATATTTTCATTTTGTTCGTGTCGTATTGTTTATACAGACAGTGTTTTTGTTTATGATATGCAGGTGCGCGGTTGTGAAGAGTTTCCGACGTGCGGACGGTTTGACCACCTGGTCGAGACTGACGACTTCTCGCGAGGGTTTCGGTATCGGGATCTGATACAGCGGCGCGCTCTCACACGCGGGTGAGTTATATGTGTTGCGATTAGCGTAGCTTTTTGAAGAAAGTCGCGAGTGCAAGCTTTTGTTTTTTTTTCGCGGTTAAATTGGCGCGTTCTTTTTCAAATTAAATACTAGCATTCTTCATCTAGTATCAGAAATTACGTACTTAATGACATCTGTTGTATGCTATGTGATTTTTTTATATAATATTAACTAGTAAACGTATAAAAACATAAATTTATTCATAAAAGTCTATTTTAAATTAAATTAATGACGATTAAAATGTACTTAGTGACATAAAACTGCTTGAATTCTTTTTGGACTTTAATTTATAAAAAAATATATGAAGATTTAATTTATATACTCCATTATATATTTTTATTACTTGCTCGATGTTTTATTTCAATTGAAAATGAAGCCTATCATATTTTAGAATAACCCATATTTTATTTTCTTAAATTAATAATCTTTTACGTAAAAGAGTAATATGTGTAAAATATATATATAAAACACTAAAATTCTGAAAATAAGTGTTTGAACAAGTATAATCAATAAAAAAAACTCTATTGTATAACGAATTAATGCTATGATTTTAAAACAAATCAAATAAGGCTTTATATTTATATCTTACTACTAAATAATATTTATTTCATTTAAAAAATGTGCTTAAAAATAAGTTTTTATAAAGATTTAATTACGTCACAAAAAGTTTACAAATTATTCAGTTTTTATTAAAATGATCGGGCGCCTCTAGTAACAGATTTTTTTTTCGATTGGCCGGGTTTGCAGCTTTCCCACCCGTATGATGTTCCACGTTGTCATGTTCATCGCATAGTTTAAGCGCAATGAATAAATTCATTATAACAAATATCTCGCTGGAAGCTTTTATAAAATATTAATTATGAAATATTTTTTTTATTCATCTAAGGGACATTAATATTATTTTATCCTTCTGAAATTTACGTATTGAAACTTTGTCGATTCTCCACAATATTTATTTTAAAGTTAAGGCATTGTGTACATAAAGATTTAGCCTAATTTTATCATATATTCTGAATATTGCCTCGTTAAAGTTCTGTCGGCTGATAACCTTCAATTATGAATTATCAGAAAGCAAAAGTGCCCGGTTCCTAGCTCACTTCTGAGAATGATTCGGAGATGAGAGCATCCACCTTTGACCAAAAGTTCCAACTCCAAGCATCTTAGTTAGCCTCAAGGAAATATGTCCAATAAGCAATCAAGTTATTACCAACTCAAATTTCAATAAAATTGAACTGTTCATTTTTTAAATTTACCATTTGAGAGTTTTCGAATGAGTGCTAACTAGTCCTTCCAAACCTGAGATCAGAGATCCCGACCAATTTGGCAATCCCTTAATCCCGGGATTGTTTCAGTACCAATCCCGGAATTTATGGATTCACCATAACAAGTTAAAAAGTAATGTTTTCTTAAATAAAGTTAAAAAAGGTCTTCACCGTCAGCAGACGTAGTTTTTTATAAAGTGATCGAGCTAAAAAAATAATCTTCGAGTTGAGAATTAATCAATTTGTTCTTTTTTTTTGACAGTGATCAATTTTGGGATCCTGAAAGTCAAAATCCCGAATCCCAAAAAAATCTGAATCCCGGGATCAAAAAAAGGGGCCAGGATTGCGTGCCGACATAGTCTTAAATGTTGAGTTGATGTTGGGTGACTTTAAAAACCCACACCGAATACAATCACAATATGGTGTGATTAAAAAATATCTGGCGTATTGGCAATTAGCTATAATTCCAAATTATTTAAAGAATAGAAATAATTATTATTAAGTTAGTATTTGTTTCTGCCATCCAATACTTGAGATGAGCGGAAATTTGATGTTTGAACTCCGGACGTTGCCAACTTCATAACTTATTTAAATTACTAGCGTACTTTTAGTATATGTACTCACTTGTGTACAACATCGGTTACCAATGGGGAGTATGTTGGTTAAACTGATTATAAAATCGTGACTTGGCACTTCTGATGCCACATGAAGATACTGAAATCATCGCTTTGAGATTTAATTCATCAATATTGAATCCACACCTAGAAAAAATGTCCAGGGACCAACAATAATATCAAAATTTTGCAATTTGTATTTTTTTTTGAAAATGGTTTAAGCATCGCGTTTTACTTTTAATATTGATTTTAACTGTCACAATTTTGTGTTCAAAGACAAATTTTGTTGAGAAAGACTTTAAAATACTAAATCTATTGTGGATCGAGAAAACAAAACGCTCATCAAATGAGAATTTATTTTTCCATTCTTCGTTACTTTTTTTATGGCTGTCGTCTGTATAGACGATGACAATCAATACTGATAAAAAATAGTTCATATTTAACATGCTAGAATATTGGAATTGTCTTAGTTATTCATCGTAATATAATGTTTACTGTATGAAGCAGATACAGCTTAATAAGTGGTGACAAAGTCTTGATAAGTGTATCGAATGAAAGCTTACAATTTTTAAAAAGATGATTGCTTCAAACTATAATTAAGTCGCCCATTTCCAAAACTCATCTATCCATCTGTTTCAAAAAACTTTTTAAAAATTAAATCAGTATAAATGCTAGCTATGTATCCAATTTGATAAAAAAAATATTGATTGGTTATGGAAGAGGTTCCATTTGCCTTTTTTGTGAATATCTCTAGACAACGTAAAATAAACAAGGTGAATTTTGAGAATAGGTGGCTTATTTTCTTCAATGTTTGATATAGTTTCTTAAAATAAAATACGTCGTTATGATTGAGCTTGAGTAAGCCACTGGCCATCTGCCTTAGACCACGTGAATACATTTACGTTGAATTCAGCTTGATCGTTCAATATTATAATTATTATGATTGCAATTTCACCATTCTCAAAAATATAATATAACTTTTATACCACATAACATGTTTCGGATAAGGAAAACATAAAGTAATATGGGAACCCGTACATTTTAAGGAAATATTTTTCTCAAATTACAAGATGATAAATACATATTCTGAATTAATGATGGGAAAATCCCATAAAACTTTAAACCCTAAACTATTCAAAATTCAGTGTACACAAAAGGTTGAAAGGAACATTTGGTTTTATTGACCCATAGTAAGCAGCACGTGGCTTCAAAAAAATTGACAAGCTTTTGTTGTTACTACAGTTTTTTTGTCTGACCTACATTGGTAACGGGATATCTTTTAATATTAATTAATAATAAAAAGTATTGTATTAAATTGATTGAATATTTATATAAAAAATGTTCTTGAAGGCAAAAAATACAACACTTAAAATATATACAAAATATATATAAGAGTATTTTTTTTACCACTATTTTTATTTTAAAACTGATCGTTATTTGATAAATATTATTAATGTTTACTATGTAATAACATTATATTTTTATCTTTTAGATTTATTATTATAACTTTATCGGGTCCATGGTGCAGCAGTCAATGTTGTTGGCATCCGGGACAGACCTCACAGGTTCAAGTTCCAGTACAAACAGCATGTTTTTTAGCATAGATTTATCGAATTCTGTTCGAAAGTACGGGTGTAATTCTTTCTACCATTACAATTCAAAAGTAATGGAGTAGCGAGAGCAATTATCTAACCACTAGTCGCGACTTAGCCAAACCCTTATATGCCTATAGTATAATTAATTAAGTAGCAGGCAGTCATTGTATTATTAGTGTATTTTACTAGCTATATAACAAATATTACAAATATAAATAAACGAAAATTTAAACGAGTGAGAAAGTATCAATTTAATTAACAGCAGTTGTAATTGTACTATAAGATTTTTTTGTGGTACACAGTATTCGTCTAGCGGGCATCATTCTATATAGTCATATTAAATTGAATGTACAAAAATGAATACCTTGTCAAAATATAACATTAAAAAGCTTCATACACCTGCAAACGTAAATAAAATATTTTACTCTTATGTTTACACATAACTGTACAATGTAACCGCTAATTATTGTATTACATTTTATTGGTTATATTGTAAGATACTATCAAAATCTTTTAATTAATATCTATATGTTATGTGAATGTCTGCTGGTGGATTTCGGCTGGCCTTTCGCATGCAGCCAAATACACTCTGATCTAACAATGGAAGGTTATTCTCCATTGCTTACTCCGTTATGAACTATTATGTATTATAAATTCAAAGCAGAAAGATTAATCTTGAAGATTTTACAATGTTTCTTGAAATAGTTTGGGAAAATTTTCACTCGCTAAATATCGTTTAAATAATTTTGAACAGTGGTAATCTTATTGTTAACTGACATCTAAAAGATAGCGACTGAATAATAATACTTGTATAATACGACAGTTTTAAATATAAAATATGCAGTATTTATTTTATCAAGCAATTTAAAACAGTTTTATGCTGACAGTCAAACCATATCTAACCTAACATAATCACAATTTTGTAATAACGGATATTGACCAAACTTAAAAGAAATACTACTTCTATGTTTATACTGACCAAAAATAATGTTTTAAGTTGCAGAATAATATATTTATACTGAAAAAAAAAAATTAATTAATTATAAATTAAATACAAATATAAACAAAAATTGTATGAGTTTTTATTTGATTTAAGATCCTTGGTGATATTTCAATATCAAATATGAATCGTAAAATTTTTGTAAAAACAAACTTTTGTTGTGCTGGAAATTTATATGTAAATATGTCATATAACTGAGTATTGAATGTTTATAGACAAAACAAGATATTTTACAAAAAAAAAAAATACAAAATAAACGGCCGTTTACCAGAGGTACTATAATTATAAGAATTCTGTACACATTTTGCGGGTCAAACGTGGTAGTGCAGTTTCGATTAGAAATACTTTATAACATGCTTGCATAGAAAACTGCTAACTCAAAACAGAGACATGGTATATTTTATAACTGATACTTACAAACAGACTTTATTGTATCATTAATTGTTATGAAAGTACCGAAGTATCCTTTCAGTTATGAATACTAATGTATGAATCAACGACAAAAGTTAACAATAATGTAATAAATATCAAAAATTATCTATTAGATAATTATAGTTCTTGCTAACGTGGGATGGTAAATTTTGCCAAGTTCACTGTTCATAATTGTCTGCATTATATGCTATCATTTTATCATCTATATTTTAACTTTCAAATTATGCGATTAACGTCGTATTGTTTTATTGAAATGATTAAAATCTATGCAGTTTTTAATTCACACTATGCTAAATCAATTTTTCATTTTATTTTGAGAGTTACGGAAACAATGCAGACAGTACGACATTCATGTAATACTATTATGTAGCTATTAACAAATAGAAAACTACTATAAATTCAGGATGCATTCTGAGTTACGGGACGCTAGGATGTCATGAGAGGAAACAATGATGCCATAAGAAACTCTGCTCAAATCCTTTTTTTTTTAAAGAAACATAAGTTTTACCACTATTTTATATTATATAGTAGCCGGTACCCGGCAAGCGTTGCAATGCCACTCGACGAAAGAAAATGTTTTTGTTTTAATTGTGTATGTTGAAGTGTATGCTTTCTTTTTCTGTCTGTTTGACGTTTGCTGCTGAATGTATATGGTAAAACACACGCGCTACCTGCTGTAATTTAATTGTACTATAACCTTCGCGCAAGTGCAAGCATACGTTGTCAAAATGAACTGTATGGCAGACATACAAACATTGATTTTTATATATAAGATTTATAACCTTCTCAGAAGTGCAAGCAAAAAGTTTGTAAAAGTTTTATTGCAATCGGGTGAGCGGTGTGGCAACGCATAAAGTACGAACAAACAAACATTCATTTCACTCTGATCATGATTGTGTGACTTTTATTTCATACGTTCAGTCTTTTTTCGTATTCGAAATTATTGTTCTATAATTACCGTTTCTAAAAAGATGTGCCTCACTAAACAACTGCCTAAAACAAATATAAATAGTAAAAAACATAAATTAATGTTATTGTGTTCCTACTGTTAATAATCTGTAGTATGAAGGAACATTCATTTACTAAGCGCCAGTTCAAGTTCATCCGTACACTTGAACGCCTGAAGACGCCGAAGGCAAAACCCGGGTCGTTAGTGACCGAAATCTTAAATTGTACAATATTCGTTGAACATCATGAAAATAATCACTTAAAACTAACTCTTTTTGTTAATAATTTCGCATTCGAGATTATATAAGAAAATTTGGTAAGAGAAAAACCGTTTAATTTAAATATAGAATGCTTTTCCATCAAGTATTGACAGTGGACACAGGAATTATGTACGTAGCAGTTTACGCATAATATCTTTATTCACATGCAATTAAAAATAACCATAAAATAATGGCTTACTAACGTTATGTAATATAATTCAAAATGTACTTTTGCAGTCAAATATCACGAAACATTTTTTTTGACGTTCTATATATAAATAGTATAGTATTAATTGAAGTGAAAAGAGTACAGTTTCTAATTCCAAATAAAACTAATCTAAGAATATGCATAAATAACAAACAAACAATCACACCTAATGCACGAAACACATTTAAATGTAATGTCAAAATTAAGACCATACGATTTGACAGATATGAAATCGGAACAATCGAACATCAAATTTGAATTGTAAAATCAAAACAAATCGGTGTCAAAATTCAAACGGCGGCCATTTTCGTTTTGGAATACTCGGCCGTTTGAACGGTATAAAACATTGAAATCTACGAATATTTTATTTTTTCGACACTTTGAGAATACGCATATAACCTTCGCGGAAGTGCAAGCTAAATTGTTGACGAAGTTTTATTGCAATCGGATCAGCGGTATTCAAATCAATAGCGACCGAAAGTTAAGCAACATTCTTTTTTTATATATATTAAGTATGTCATTTTTAAATATTGATTATATTATTATTGTTTTTGCTGTCAAAAAAACACTTATATACTAGAGCTTTTGCAAAACAAAATGGTGACTAAGTATTTGAACATGACTGTTTTTACAAAATACACGAGTTGTTAAACGTATTTAAAAAAATTGTGAGTGAATATTTAAAATTATTGACTTTTATCCTCGAGGGAAACCATTCCTAATCATTTTATACAATTGTAAAATACGTACTTACTGCAACTACAGTAATATTTACTCAAATAAAGTGGCTTTCTCATTTTCGATGGACTCGATGGTAGCTTTTGGAAATTAATGTTTCATATATATTTTTTTATTATTATTCTGATGATGATTCTCAAAGTGGTAAACAACGGGTCATATCAAAGAACACAACCAGTGAAATAACATCGAAATAAATTTTAATTTTATTATGAATATTCAGCTAAAATTCATATAAAATATAATTATTTCAAAATGATGGGAAAGTGGTTTCCAGCCAAATCAATATGCCAAATATTCAACTGTTTGTAGAATGATAGTAAAAACTGTCTTGTTTTTAAAGCTGAGCAAAACTTGATATAATATATATCATCACCGTGCTGATAGAAAGAAGTTGGTAAGTAGCAAAAGTAGCTAAAATTAATTAAATACACAATGAGATCCTTGCATATCGATTCGTTGTCAGAAATAAGTCAGTTGGTGTATTTATTGTAACAGTTTGAAAAAATGGTATTTTTTAATCGTTTATTATTATTTTTGCAAAAAAAACACAAGTATTAATGCCTGTCTATTATTTCGTTACATTATTTGTGTCCGATCGACATATTTATTTTATCTACCATCTTTATTTTGATATTATGATAATCTTTGAAACAGATAAATAAAATAGTAACATATATACATACTGCATACATTTTAAAGCTTGTTGTATTAAAAAAATCTTACTAGCTGCGTAAGTAAGTATTTTAATTTAAATAGTTTAAAATCTCGCGAATCCCAAATAGCCTGATGCGGGGCCGTAAGTTGTAAGTTTGTCGGATAACCTCTCCCCTCTTTGGTGAGTGGAGTCGAGCTAACAAGTCGTGGGAGAGGGCGGCGATGCGTGGCGCGCCCTGCCATTGTTTTTTGGTACCGCCGAATCACAAACGAGGAGTGAGGCTACCATCATTTAAGTAAAGTTAACTCTCGCAGGCTATACGAAATTACACAAAATCTTCATATATAACACGAACACTTGGTGGTAAATTGTTCAACCTTATTACATATTAATTACTTACACGAGGAACTGTAAATCTCAAACGAAGAAATTTCAATGTTTTTTTTACTAAAAACGTGTTTGTTACTCAACAAATAGAGTAACCAAGTTATCAAATTTAATTTTATAATAAAAATGAACTTCCACATAGTTACCGCCGAATTCTTTAAATTTATTTTTACAGGAAGCTTTTTATATTAACTCTTGCGGCTCGGAGACTAGAAAAATACTTGTCAGCCGATGGGGGTCCTTTGTGACCCCAGTGGTTTCCTCATTATTGGCCTTATTCTTATGAATTTCAAAAAAAAAAATAGTCCAAAGGCTTTAAAATATCTCTTTGCATCATTCCTCATACATTTTTTTATAAAAATCTGTGGTTTTTTTAATAAATAATCATATTTTAAGTTGCGCGTAAAAAAGACGTCATCCCAGCTCACGTGTGAATTTACAACTGACGAATGTTCTCAGCGTTCTCAGCTATCTTATTAAAAATCGTTATCGCGGGCGCTTATCACCTGATAAGCGTTATCGCGTATTTATATAAACTACAAAAGATCCAAAAAACTATGATATAAGAATACCTTAATTATAAACATTGTATCACCCATATTAAAATAGATATTTAAGAAAATGTTGGTATTGGGGTCGCATTTCTTGAGCTTAGAAACGGAAAAGTTTAGATTTTTAAGCACATTCTCTTGTTATAAAACTAAGCAAAGCAATACCGGTATTACCAAAAATGAGATTTCAATATTGTTTTTATGTATTAAAATTTATAATAAGGTATTAAAAATTAACCAAAGTTTTAAATGTATACAAACCATCAAATATTTTAATAAAATTTGCACAACGAATTGATAAATTTAGAATCTGCTTATATTCAATTCTTGTATAATTGATTTCTTTAAAGTGAATTGTAATGTAAGGGCATGACTTGCAATCATGTCTCTCATTGCTATAGTACAAAAATGTTTGCTGGCAAGAATTTTTATTTTGAACGCAGGTATAATTTTAATTAATTAATATGAATCCACTAGCCAGAATGATACCTTATTGACTGAAGTGTACAGACGGTGCTTAAATTGTAATGCTGTGAAGATATCACTTACCATCGCAAACTTGATACTACTTCCTTTAGATGCATAAACCGTACATTGCACCAACTATCTTCAACCATCAAACAAATAAATTAAAATTCACTATCTTTGGCTCAATGAACCCGATGTTCCATAGTTTAAAAAAAGTCTAAGACCCGTTGATTTTTTTATTTATCGTTTTTTTACTGTTGGGAAATAAATCCAACATCGGTGGGTATAATATAAATTATTCACATTATAAATTTATGTACAACATGTGGGAATTTTTTTCTTTATTTTAAGGTATAATAGATTTTTACTCGTGTTCTTTTATTATTTATTTTTATACGACTTTTCAGAACTTTTTATTCTGTCAATCTTCAAACATAGGATTAAAAAATAGTAAAACATGTGAGTAAACTAACAATTCAAAACGCTAATAAATAAGAGAGTAAGATTCGATAGTTTCGGGCACAAACATTAGGACATTTATGTTTTGAGTTTTTGATAGCTTCGAAAAGTCATTCAAAACACATTAAAATAGTAAGTAATTATGTCGAAAAACAAAAATGATTCTGTGATTCTATTACCTTTTAAGTATTTTTTGAATCAAGTATGTAATCGTCACTTTCATAATGAATTCCAGCTAATTATGCAGGCGTAATAGACAAGCCACCCAAGCCCACCCCACAATCATGAAAACAATGCGACAAAATGCGTATAGCAAAGAATTAATATTTTTCTAACCCTATATTTTTTCAAAATTTCTAGTCAGTGTTACGTTGTTGTAGTATAATATATTTTTTGCATGAGTAGCGATAGGAAAATCAGAGCTTTAAAGCTTTAATTTTAAAAGTTTTTTTAATGAGGGAAGGGAGTGAAAGTTATAAGTTATATTCGTTATAATTATTTCGACTATATGTTTAAGACAGTGCAACAGGAGATACATATTATATGGTTCTCCAAATTACGAACAGCCTCCTTAAATGACGTCCTTATTCAAAATAATATTATTTTTTACTTCACTGCATTGAGTGTACGGGAGTGGCAATAGATAATTATGATATAAGTGTACTATACCAGTGTTCTCTAACCGGTGGTCCGCGGCTCTATGCTGGGCCGCAGAGACTCTCCGCCGCACCGCAAACAGCCATGCCATGCAAAAATATCGAATATAGGATTTTTTATCGCCTGCACGTTTACTTGTATTTTAAGTATCGTTTAATAAGAAGACATCGATAATGCGGCTCCGTATTTTGTTTCTTAGCCATTTTTGTGCGGTTACATGTTATACATAAGATTTAAAAAATATAACATTAAAACCATTTTTATTTCATTATTAGTGGTCCACGATTTTTTTCCCTTTTTTTTTACCGGCCCGCGTGTAAAAAGGTTGAGGAACGCTGTACTATACAAAATATCATTTTATGTGTCTTTATTGTAAGAAATGATGATATCTATTTTTCTATGAATGTTAGATGTACATACCAATTATGATATTAGAGCTAAAAGGTGTTTTAAAGTTTTTTAAAATTGTAATACAAGATATTATAGCGAAGCGTCTATAAAAAGCGAACATTATGAATTTCACACAAGCCAATAATCTCTTTTAAATAAAGGTCTTTTACCGCTTTAAAGTGTTACTTTGCCGTATCGCGTATCAGCCTGTGTTTCGTTTTATATCCTATGAAAAAATATTTTTTACTCAATGAAATTTTAATTTAAAATGGCGATCTGGAGAATGTTTTTGTAACCGTAAATTTTTTGTCATAATTAATTTAATATTTATTGAACTGATTAGTTTTATTTCGATGTCATTTAATACATTATAAAATAACCGTTATTTTATTTTTATTAAGGCTAAAATATTGGATTTAAGCTTATATTCAAAACTAACATACATAAATTATCGTACGTACAGTTTTAAGCTTCCATGTTATATTTCCTTTATTCTTCCTAGTATATTTCTCAATAGATGTCAGTGTATCAGATTTGAATTCATTGGATTAATTTATATTATCAAATCAGATGAAGTTGGTTATAATTGAACGAATGAATCATTCATTGTTTCGCATTTGCTTTAATTATGTGAATTGCTCTACAGACACAATTGTATGATTTTTCTGCAGTTTACAATGTCAGTACATATATAAGATAATCAATTACTCGTTTTGAAACATCAATTAAAAAAGTCTTGCCGCAAGCAATGATCCATTCAGTCAGCTCTAATTGAATAGAAAATTCACACAATTAAACTTTCAAATAATTGTTTTATTTTGATTGTTGTACATTATGCATGTTGAATTAGTCAATTAAAATATTTATGCTTAATATTGTGAAACACGATTAAAATGGTATTAATCATAGCTACATATCAGACAAAAATATTGAAAGAGAATTTTTGGATGACATATTAAAATTTCAATACATATTTAATTGGTATTGATAGTTTATAAATGAAAATACAAATATTTGGCATTGTAGCTCATACGAGATAAATTCAGTTGAGATTTTTTATAAGTTGAGATGAGAAATCACAAACACCTCTGTCATAGATACCACATCTAAATTAGCCTTACCAATACTTGATCCCAGGCCCGCCAGATTACTATGGCAACTAACTAGACAACGAAGGAAGATATGACTAATTAAGAGTGAATCGGAAAGACAAAAATAAGACTTTTTACTTGAATCTTTTTAAAAAGGTTAGAATGCTGTATTTTGAGTTATTTACACCGAAGTACATATTCCTTTGTTCAGTATGTATTATTGGAAAAAATATCTATTTATTAATAGTCGATAATGTCCGTCCGTCCATCCGTCTGTATGATTGTCCTAGATTTCCCCTCCCCCTCCCCCTTCTATTTGTAGTCCAGTTGTTTAACCTCTTACTTTGGTGGAGAGTAGGGATACAAGGAATGAACTAGAATAGGAATAGTGGTTAAGAAAGCATAGATTTACTGAGTTTAATTTGTTTATTTCTTATAAATATTACAAAATAATTGATAATACATTTTGTAGATTTAAAAAGTTTTATAAACTTTTTGTGAACGTGCGCTCACAATATAGAGCATATGGTCGTTTATTTTTTTATAAACGATTAGGCGCCTCTCAAGACTAAAACTAAGTGAGTTGATTATGGTAAAATCTAAGTGCGTCGCCTATGCGCTTGTGTGCGCCGCACACTTCGCACACTCTACGAACCGGCCACGCACTCAAGTCTTTTTTCGTCTTGACAGGTAGTTTCGATGTTCCGCATAACATAGCTTGGAAAGCCATGTGTATATTTATTCTCACCACCAGATATTCAATATACAGCAAATCAATCCGTTTAAGTGATATCTAACCACGGCAAAAATAAAAGATTGTATATTTGTAAAAAAAATATCAAGCAAGCGTGAGGCTAATAGGTCGCCATAAGAGTTAATATTTGTTAACCACCAGTCCTGTCCTAGCTTTATTCTTCTATATTAACTCTCTATGACAAAAAGGGTTGAACAACTGAGTAAGAAACAGTTCTCGAGGAAAAACATTTATTGACATACCCCAAATTACGGACCATATGTTCCACATTGGAAACAAAAAAAATCACCATTTAAGGCGTTAAAACTAAATTTATTATTTCATTTGGGGGTCCATAGTCCGGTTTTTGCTTTAAAAGGGGTCCGTGAGCATAATAAGTTTGGGAGCCACTGATTTACATCGTTGTTTGGATGATATGTATTCGAATCAGCAAAGAGTTTTTTTTTGTAACAGCTTCATTATTTGCAAAGCTTTAAAAGTCAACGTTAAGGACAGAATACGGCCATAAAGTTAATACAATTTGAAATTATTTGATAATAATATAACGACAAATTAGATAGTAATAAAAATGTTTGAATTTATTTGAAAATAATCAAGTAGAAGATATTTCAAGACCAGCATGAAAAAACTTGTTCGACATCCTTTTACCATCATCATTGAAAAAAACAATGTTGTCAAGTTAGTTAAGCGATGCTATATGCATTGTACAGATTGTTGATAAGTGTTTACACAAAAACAGAAAATTATTCCTACTTGATTTAATAAATCGTAATTACTATGTTTAAGGTGTAAAAAAATAATTGCCACTTAGTAGTACATCTGACGGCAATGCAAAATTTTATGTATGAGAAATTTTATTCATGCTTAAAAGCGAGTTTTAAGTGACTACAATAACAAAGTGGCTAATTATTTTTCATACTTTTAGAGATTATGAATGGTGGTCTTAAGAAACGTTCTCCTGAGCGTAATGAGAAAATATTTTGCGGTTTTCTGCAGAAGTGCAGTCAGTGGAAGCAGAATGAGAATTCTGCAGCATAGCATGATGAATGACTTCCAGGGATAGCTAATAATTTTAATTGTTTAGTATAATATTTATATTATACATTTGAGGACTTATTGAAGTAAAATATACAATTCAATTTACTTCTATTAAAATTGAAGCTATAATGCAATATTTTACGGGAAAATTGTCAATTTAATAAACTGATGACTGTGATTTTTATATTTATCTCCAACTAGGGCCTATACAAAAACCGACCTTTAAAAAAATCGGCTTTCGAATTCAACTATATCCCAATTTACCCGATTTCAAAGTTTAAGAAAAAAAAACAGATAAAGAAGCAAATAAAACTTTCGTTTTTTTTCACTATACATTATACTTTACTTAAGCTTACTACAGTTATTTCCCGTCAGAAAATATGTTTTTAACACAAAATGCACAACAAAAATATTTTCAAATAAACCAAGAATTTAATATTTTCAACGCAATTATTGTAGTATAATTACTTACTATTAAATTAAAAATTTCATTCCGTATTATTTGTTACTATGGCGGCTTCAAAATATTAAGGTTTTTAAATAATATACAATAAAAAACACTGCGTTATCAAATTAAAAAAAAACCGATATTCGAATGTTGCAAATGTAACTGAAAAACCGGTGTTTTTTAAAACCGATGAGTTATATTCTGGTTGTTGCGAGTGCAAGTGCGAACGGTCAACTTCTGATGCTTTCCTATAGCATCTTTATTCCGTAAAGAAAACATGTTAAGAAACTGAATAAAAATCAATTTTTGTAAAACAATTCATGTTTAAAAACAAACGAAATTTCCACGCCATTTTGGTCACAGTTCGCAACACCTGCTTACGTCCATTAATCTGATTCTCCTTTCATTTGCGACTGATGCTTACGTGACGATGACTGATGTGATGTTATGTGGTCTTTTAATTTTAATATCACATTTATGATTTCCGCTGTCTGCACAGCAGCCGGTCCTTTGACAAAAAATCAAGTCACTACGGATGCCTTAAAACAGTGCTTCCCTAACTTTCATAACACTCGACGACCCACAAAAAAAATAAACTCGGCCTCCTCGCCAGAAAATAAAATTATACTGTGTGTATGCACTGAACAGTGTGTACATCCTACGATCGCACCAAAGAGAAAAAAAATACAAAATATTGACACACCCCAAGAGAAAAGCGTCACAACTATAAACTTGCCATTCATATATAGGTAAATTCCAAATATTAAAAAATATCTTCTAAGGAAATTTAATTTCTATAGTTCGTCACCGTTAAAAGAATAAAACGAGACTTGTGTGAGACTTTTTATTTGCTGTGATCATGAATAGTGTCGCATTTCGTAATGTGCCCGTTTTTAGGAAGCTTTGTAGGTGAAATTTATACCGATCGTAAATAAAAAACCGACGCTTTAATAAATACAAAAATAATTAATACTCAATCAAGTAATATCTCAATACCAGAGCTGTGGAGTAAGAGTCGTAAAAAGGGCGGCTCGAATTAAAAAATAATAATATATTTAGTGATGTGTATTGAAAAAGTATAATTCAAAGTGTTGAAATTTCATGCTTGGCTGACTAAAGATTATCTGATGGTATACATGTATATAAGTTAAAATGAAATTATTGAAAAATTTTCTCAGAGTCGGAGTCGTTAATTTTTTTAAAGATGGAGTCATAGTCTTTTTTTACACGACTCCACAGACCTGCTCAAAACTATCATTTTTACTTTGCATGTTTTTGCGGTATGATGTTTTCGACTTATACAACAAATGCATCAAATAAATAATAAACAAAAATTGGCACTTCTATTAGAATACGTCTCCTTACCCTGGAAGCTTTACGCCCCTACTCTAGGAGGCCGTGACTCACGGTTTGGGAAATAGTGCCTTACAATAATAGATTTTTTTAACACGCTATGGGATTCCGATTACTCTTACAAGGTATGCGAAAAACATCTACGTTTATGTTACATTGTATTAAATAAATACAACATTTCTTACCATCTTTTATTTTTTATGGTTTGTCATAATTACCTAGTGACAATTATCTTGTCAAAACGACTTATGAAGTCTGTACCGCCGTGTTAAGTGCACTTGTGGTATCTGCATTTAAGAAAAGAACGAATAATATGCCCGTAACATTATAAAAAGGTTATTATAACTGCTAATTTCCAAATGTCAAAAATATATGAATACACTTTTTTGTATGAATGTTTAAACATTGTATTAATAAATCTTCTTTGGCATTTCGAAAAATGGCAACATCTTCCCAATTAAAGTGTTTTCTAGGTACAAAACTTTATTTAATAACATTGTCATTTTAGATGGTTGTGCTCCAAATTGTGACACTATTTTTATCCCTTTAAGAAGCATCGTCAGACAAATTATCGTAAGGTAAAATACAAATAAGCGAAAAACGATTTTTTCCTTTATACTGGACTCATGAAAAGATTTATATATATATTTTTCTATATATTAAATTGAAAGGCAATTCTTTGAATTTAGATTAATTAATATGGTAAATATTTTTTGTATACATTTGATAAATTTTATTCGAGAAAAGGTTGCTGATGGACAATAGTACAAGGAACAGCGTGTACGGTGGAGTTGTACAAGTAAAACTGATGGAATATGTTTTGCACTTTGATTTTCATGTGGCGGAAGACTTTTATTTAATTTATGTAATAAAATGGCGAGAAAACTCGAATTTCCCTTTATGAAAGAATTTTATGAAAGTACACCATTTTTTTTTAAAATCCGATGTGGGTTAGAAAATAATATATTTAATAGGATTTGAAAAGAATATCTGATAATAACTTAATTTACATAAGCAAAAATGGAATGAAATATTTATTAGAATATATGTCACATGTCGTCATTTGAACAGGACCCTTTTTAAGTTTTCTAAAGTCAATCTTATTTTAAATTTATAACAATGTATTAATATATAAATTGTATAAAAAGGCATTTGTTAATTATTTTAAAAGGAATGATACTACCTTTTTTATACATATTTTTAATTGAAAACACAAAATATTTAATATTACGGTTTATATTATAACTGATTTGAGACGGTTGCCTTGAATGATTTGGTTTGTAAGTAAAATTAATCTTGATACAGATATTCTATACTATCAAATGGTTCTCAGAGAGTTTTAGTAGAGCATTTGTTGGATAGCATGTGGAAGGTAATGGAGAGAACGGGCTAAAAAACAAGTCGTCAAAATCGTTGACCGTCATGTCATGTCAATTCTACGAATATTATTCTTCAAGAACTTGCTGGTACTAAACATTTTCCACTGAATAGGCGTTGAAATCACTAATCTACATTTTTTTTGCAATAAAAGACATCTTATTTTCTTTTACCTTCCATTATTTTTTTTAAGGACAAGCGTTTTTATTAAGGTTCTTTTTAAGATTCTCCTAAATTGCGGATACCCTTAGTTTTAAGATTGATTTTTTCACCATCGAATCAGAATTATGAATTCGATTTTCAAACGTTATTTATACCAATAATTCGTATTGAAGCTTGCTGTGTCAAAATAATCTTTAATATACAATAATTAAAATTGTATCTATAGTTGATACCTCGAAGGGATAAGGCAGAGAGTAAAAATGTTTTTTTGGTGATATTTAAAAAAAAAAAATCAATATTTATTCAACGCTTAATTTCATTTGCTAGTTAAATATAGCGTACAAAGATGTATACATATATTAAATATGTATACAAAAATTATAATGTCGGTAATTGGCAATGGTGGCATAATTTCCGGAATGTATCTAAGACAATTTACAGCATTTGTGAAAGTCAACTATTTGCGAATCTAGTGAAAACTGTCTAGGTAAATGGTAATCGAACATAATGCATACATTTGTGATCTGTTTTTTTTTTATTTGGGACTGTCTTAGATAAGATTTAAACCTTGTCGCTGCCCCTGAAAATCGTATTCATGAATAATTTCACAATTTGCATCTTTATTCAAATTTGTATTACTTAGCCATCTCGCGTTTCGAGCCCAAATATTTTTCGTTAGCGCCTACTGATACGATAAAAGTTGCAAATGGTAAACAACTTTGCTTAGTAATCGTGTCAGGCGTTTTTTGATTATGACGAATCGGAAAATATGTTCACAATTATTATTTTTACGATATTTAAACATATTATAAAGTTAGTATTTTTATTATAAATCTTGATTAAAATGAAATGGCCTTTCATTGCAAAATATTTGTACATATTAACACGGAATACATTAGTGAATAAGCACATGAGGCAGGCGCTTTGAGCCTCCAAATACTAGAGATCTTAAAACCCTATATCATTTACCAACATTTGGATATTTAGTTTTCAATGTTTGTTTTATTTTACATGGAATTTTAAAATAATTGAATTGATCTATTGAATGAATGATTTAAGATTTCGACTGAAGGTGCTTGATGGAATTTCAATATTAATGTTGAACGATTCAAATTTAAGAATGAATAATTAATCCAACGTAATGCTTTCATTGAAACCCATTCGGCATTAATAATGAGATATTTGTGATTCGTAGAGATTACTTAGAGATTTTTTTTATTTGTTTAATAAACGTAGTATAAAAATCTATGATCAATTTTGCGATACTATTTGCTTAATTAAACCAGGGCTTCAAAATTATATTACATCACAGGGCCCGGACCAGTTTGCCAAACATTAACCGCATTCCTTCAGTAAACATTTTCATACATATCCGGAATATATTTCTAGTAATTAAATGTCTATTCTAAAAATACAAAATAAGCATTTACGTAATACGTTTTTGAACTAACGTGTCGTTTAAAAAAACTTTGTTTGCTCAAATTGGCTTTAAAATGAAAATGAAAGTGAGTTTTTGTTTAATAAATTGTTATTCATCCTGTCAAAAGAAAGTTTTTTTTCCAATACAAACAAATCATCCGTAACGTCAGAATGTTTATGTACATATTCAATAATACATTTCGAATATATTAACGCCTGTATACAAACATTGAATAGAATGAGTTAAAGAGTCTTTGTATAAATTGCTTTTATTTAAAAATAGTAAGGTTGATACAAATATTAATGTAATAATTTGCATGACTTAATTTAAATATCAAATGTCATTTCAATTAATTGTTGCGCTGCTTTATAATTAATATATGTCTTTTATATTCATTGAAATCAATTAATGGATTATATTTATATGATAATGTATTATAATAAATTGATAAATCCGAGTCATACACGGTTTCAGAGCTTCAATATTATGTATTGTTTTTATAATAATATATCAGCTAACATGTATTAATTACTGGTTATTATTTATAAGAATGCGAGTGAAAAAGCGATAAATAAATGTTTCTTTTCATATACTTAATACATTTCGTAGAACGCTTAATCCAGGGTAGATTAAATTACAAAAAAATGTATCAGTAAAAAAAATAACAACCCAAGAGAAAACAGTGAACGACTTTCTTCGGCAGATAAATAATTGTAACATTGGCTGATAACTCATTGTGATATACAATAATAAAAAAGTATACTTTGTATCCAGAGTCAACAATCTTTTAAGCCAGGCACGGTCAACCTTTCCTAGTTCTGGGGCCAAATTGTAATTCTGCCTCCGAGTCAAGGGCCGGACCAAATTATTAAACATGATAAATTAATATTAAATTAAATAAAACACGTTGCTACTTCTTTTATATATTTTTTTATTTATATAATTAACGACATAATATTAATTTTATATACTGATTACAAAATTTAGTGTGAAGATTGGCCTTGAATTACGAGACTAGCAATATTGGCTCCCTGGAACTATTAATTTATTTCTCTATTACCGGGTTAGACTAGGGCCGGACAAAATAGCTCGGCGGGAAAGTGGTTGCCCATGCATGTTTTAAGCCATGCGATGTGAATTTGTTGTACTGTTATGTTTATATTGAAGGTAAATTTCATATATGTTTTTGATCACAGAGTTGTTCAAACAAACTGGTTTGACGTTGTTTCAAAATTAAGCTCATTAGTGCCCAACAAATACAAACGTTACAAATTTATAATGACCTGACCCATTACAACAAGAAACTTTAGTTGGGTGTATACAATTTATATAAATTTAATAAATTTTATTTACTTAGTATCAATGTAAAATGGAAATCTTGCGAATGTTTCTCGATGTTTATACTATAAACCATTTTGAATTAAAATCACACGCGTTTGTTTCATACAAGTATTTGATGTAACATAAGACAACCGATAGAAATAAAATAGTAAAATTATAAGTTAGATTTTGCAAATTTCAGAAAAATAATTTATTAAATCATTTTGGAATAAAACACTAATTGTTGGATCTTTTAGTCCTGGTTGATATGATGAGCATTTTTTCAGAACTTAACAACTATAAAATTATCTGAAAGAAAATCATGACTCAGAATGACTCAAATTGGGAGTCTATGTGGTTTAAATTTATATATATATTATAGAAATACAATTGTTCATTTTTATAATAATTTTGTAAAGCAAATCAATTAATAAAATATTGAAAACCAAACTTTTCCAATACCCATTTGACCATTAGCCGTCAGCTCGGTGACGGCTGTTAAGAAGCGCAATACATCTCACACTTTTTCTTCAGCGGTCAATGAATGTGTTGATAT
This sequence comes from Himalopsyche tibetana, assembly GCA_030503985.1. NCBI lineage: Eukaryota > Metazoa > Arthropoda > Insecta > Trichoptera > Rhyacophilidae > Himalopsyche > Himalopsyche tibetana. The sequence continues at coordinate 7,431,281 of JAPJYX010000019.1, read as the reverse complement.
TTTTCCCATGCTGAAGACACGCAACCGCAGTAAACGAACTTTATGGTTTCGGACGTCACCTGTTACGTCACAATGTGTCTCTCGAAACCTGCTATTAAAACCTCGTGAGTTTTTCATTGCGAAAGTAATCACCATAACCGCAGTAAAAGTTGACAAGATACAATGTTTCGTCACTGGATTGTACTAAGACAGCATCAAGAATACTACCGCGATGCTATTATAATCATACACTAACCGGGGATTGTAATTCCGGTATTCACGATAAGTTTTCAATACCGAAATACCGGTTAAAAAAAACAAAAATACCATTATTTTGATACTGAAAATTAACTATAACCGAAATTTGAATGTATAGAAAAATTAGCGTATTTCAAAAAAAATGTTCGCAATGAAAGAGTTGTTTCAACAAAAATTGAGAAGTTCCAGAATTAATGATAAATAATTAGTTTAAGAAAATGTCAGATATATTTGATTTTTTTTGAACGGATTTGTTTTGTGGCTCACCAAATAAAAATACATTCAAAAAGAAAATGTATCATGTATCTTATTAATATTAATAAAGGAAATCATAGTGTAGGTAGCATTTTTAAAAAATAGTTTATCAACATATATGTACATTGGTGGTAATAATTTATAAGTGAGAAGGATGCAATTTTTTTTGGAAATAATTATTAGATAAACAAATATGTAACGTGACAAATATCTATTTGATGTATTTCAAATTGAAAACAAATTATTGAATAGGTATTATTTAAAAGTAACAGTTTCCTTCGCGGTACACAGTTTTCCAGACACTGATTTAGGCATTAATTGATGATATGCATTCAATATTGAACAATAAAAGTAACTATATTGTTACTTTAAAATTAATTAAATAATAATAATCGAAATCAACATAAATCTTCGTTGAGTTGATGTCAATACTAGAAACATTGTTATATAATCATTATGAATTTACATGGCAGTAAATGTTAAATGTTAAATTTAAAGTTATAGTTAACACCTAACGTTTCTTTATTTACACTAGATCAGGGATCAACAAACATTTTTTCAAGTGTGCCAATTTTTTGTCACACTTCTATCATCAAAAAATAGTAGTTCATTGTTTTCCTTATACTTAAAATTGATTCCAAATATGTATTTGTTAAAAATTGCATATAGTATTGAGATTTTACGCACTTCATCTTTTGACATGTTTTTTGAAAGAAGAAAGTGATCAAAACTATCGCTTTATTTACAATCCATTATTAGTTTTTGGATTTAGTTCGCGTGCCATAGTTTTCCGATTCCTGTATTAAATGATAAATTATGTGCACTTCGTGATGAATCTAATCAATCAGTTGTTGCAGGCCGAGATGAGCGACCGGTTTAGTCTTTCATTTCACTCTTGCACTCGGTTTACACATATCACTATCGCTTTCCCTCACCAATATGAGAATTGATTTTGCAACCATTGCATGTATTATGGATAAAAAGTTATACAAGTTACGTGTTTTACGAGTTACGAGTAGCTTGTTCAAGTCCATGACCGTATTAGTAATTCTCAGAAAAATGTATGTACATTTATCATACAAAAAAACAATCAAGTAAGTTATCATTAATAATAATATTATTTTTTTAAATAAATTAAAAAAAATTGTATTAAGAAAAATAATTCGACATGAAAGTTAAAGCAAATTTGCCAAACATTTTGAAATTGGAAGATAAAACGAGATAAGCTCGACGTGAGTTACATCACAAAAACTCACACCCATCTCAAATTTAAATTGAAAAATAAAATAAAAATTTACACTGATCTTACTGGGAATTAAATCAAGACCCGCCTGATCATCATTCCCAAGCTGTTACTAACGAACCTCAAGCAGGCGAATTAATGTGTTTTTATTATATCTTTATAAGGGAAAATTCAATTAGCTTTAATAATTGAAACCATCAGCCCAATTTTGATAAGGTATATTAAGGTCGCGTGCGAGAATTTCATGGATTTAAAAATTAAAGTTTTAAGTTATTTCGATTTTTAGCAGCCGTTACAAGAGGTGAGAAATCTGACTGATCTCATTCATTTAGAAAATTTTGAAAATGAATTTTGGATGTGATTTTCTCAATAGTGAGCCAGACGTTATCATATCTTTTAAAACTGAAAATTATCCAACGATAGACTACGTATAGTATCAGTGAAACCTCCAAAGCGCATATTAAGAACTAAGAGTGATTGGGAATGATTATCAAAATAATATGGTACGACGAGTGGCGTGGAAGAAATTGGTTTGGGGTGGTCAAGGTTCATCAAATACTGTACCGTAGTTTCTTGAATAGATTTTTAATATTATAAATTGTCTTACCTTTGGTATATTGATTTGATTAGACTTTTATGAGTCATTAAGTAAGGCTTAATGAACACAAAACAAACGACTCACGCCCATATAAACAGCGCGAGCTGACATAGAGTATAATGTTTAAGTCCAAGAGTACCCAAACTTTTGAGGTTATTATTCAAGATCGTATTTCAAAACTTAACGAATTTTGGTTTACAGTGAATTGTTTGTCTATCGTGTATAAGATTAGCCTTAGATAAACAATTAACAGTTGGATCTAACGTTCTTAGCTTATAAATGATGAAAGAGATTGTTGGGAGTTTGGTTGTATTGGTGTCCGAAACTCACACAGACTGCCACAGTAGACGTTTATTAAGTTTTAAAATTATATACTATAAAAACAAAGATAATTATGAACGCGAATTGTACATTTTTTTCATTTGCCAGTTCAAAGATATTATCAACGAAAGTTAGAAAGTATTAGGCAATTAGGTGTTAATATTGTATACTATTTTGAAATATTGTTTTCGAGTATTTTTTATTACCAATCAATGAATTGTTAGTTCAAACATGATAATTGGTGAACAAATAATCAAAATAGTAAATAGTTTATTTTTAAACTTCGATACGGCTCTGTCTCTTGCACACTACATGTTTGATTAACGGATTTATGAAAACTTTCTCTGTCCAGTTCACAGCATGCTCTAAAGATTTAGAGAAAGAACACATTTGATATTATATTTAATTTTTTCATCAAATAATAATTTATTTTATCTGATTTTAAATAAACTGTCAATTTATATTAGTTATTACGTTCTACTGAAATAATATAAACGTCTTATTATAATGACATACATTTTATTAAATAATTAACTAACTACATATTGAGTACGATTCATTTATGATATTAGAAGCAGGTGCATTCTATATTGCTATTTAATTATGGAAGATATCCAATAAATACGTTCGAATTATTTTTTTGCTCAGCGATACGTACATATCAAAGTCATCATGTTTGTAAAGTTGTAATCTCCATTTTTGGTTTAAATCAAAAATAGTCATACAATATTTTAATTTACGAATATGACTCAGAGATTAGTTTTACTGATTTATTTGTAAACTCTGTCGATATAAATTTAAATAATTATAGCCACACGCGAGATTTTTTGGATTAAAAATAAAGATATAACATAAACATAACTAGTTTCGTCGATTTATTGATGTTAGATTACAAAAGCAATGTCATTTAAAACGGCATATTTTTTTTGAATTACTATACATATTTTTAATAATCAATTATTAAATAATTCTTTTCAATATCTACGACTTTCTTTTAACATTGAAAAAATCGCGAAAACTTTTCTTAAGTGTCATTTAAAATGAATGACAATCAACAATACATCCACACGCCCCACCAAAAAGATAATATATTTGAAGCAGTAAACTTTTAAATCACGTATTTTTTTTAAATGTAAAAAAATGTAGAAAACTTTACTCGTAAGAAAATACGAAGGGAAGGGAGTGTAAGGATTTTTGTTACAGCAATAAAACCAAATACATTTTCATAAAAAAATAGTTTATTTGTGTCACTAAAACATCACACGAAGAGAAGAAAGAAGATAATATTTACAAAAAGAGTATACGGTAGACCAAGAGAGATAGAAACAAGTGGAAGTTTTGATTCAACAATATCGATCTATATTTTAAGAAAGACCGTTGTAATAGAGTAATATTTGACACAGTTAAGTTTTTTTTCATTGTTTGTAAGTGTCACGTTTGAAGAGATTGAAGGAAGTATAACATGTGAATAAAAGGTACAATAGACAAGAAAAGGAAGTGAAGAAAGCTTAGTTGCGGCCGACTTGATCGATCTGGCCTTGGAGGTTGTTGATCACTTCTGATGGGACCTGGTCTCCCAAGATTTCGAACAGGTTGATGCGTTGGTTTCCGGGGATAGATTCGTAAGCGGCGAGCTCGATGCCTTCTTGAACCTAGGGAATAAAAAAGAAAAATTAAGTAAATTTTGTACCCAGTTTACCCTCATTTGCTACCATTCAATTAACCGTATAAGAATATAATTTTTATATGTATATCTGAAAGAAATTTACTAAAGAAGTTAACAATCTATATTTTTCTCAGCATTATGGAACTTGTAATGTATTGAAAAGTGTTTCATTTATTTGTTATGTTTGTTTAATTCTCAATTTATCATTTAAGGTACATATACAATTTTATTATTCATTCAAGCTCGTGAAAACAAAGCCTGTGATGGTAACAAATAATCTTTTTACGGCCCAAAAACCCTACGCTTATTGTTGCCGAAAAAGACCGACTAAATAATAACGATTCCTCATAAGAATAACTTCTGCAGATACGTTATATTTGATAAACTATCTATTAAGAGCAGAAATGGTCGAAAATAATTATACAATCTTATTAGATGCGAGCGTTAAAAAATAATTAAAAAGCTCTCAGGAAAGTTCGAAGTAAAAAATATTTTATCCCAAATGGCTTAAAAGTTATGAATATTTTTGTCTTAATACATATTTAGCTACAAAGTAAAGTTTTTTGCATGATTATTGTACGCTACGTATCATTAAAAAGGAAAGTTTCTCCGTTAAATAAACAAATCATTTATTGTTAAATATTAATTAACCAATGAATTTAAACTGATCAAATATAACGTCATGAAAAGCTATTGCGCAGCTTTTTGATAAATCATAAACAGCCATCATAATACCGGCACGTAATAAAATTTATGACATTTGTTTACGATAAAATAGATTTATGTGCATATAAAAATTATTCATTGCAGTAGAGGTTGAGCAAATATTATAATCAATAATGCGGTTAGTCAATTGTACTTCTGATTCATCGGAGTAAAATCATTTTATGATTTTGAAGTGCTAGTTTATATTATGATTTTCGTATTTTAGAATTTTACAAATTTCAAGTCACTTCGATATTATATTTATATACATAATATTATAAACTTGTTTCCAAAATTATATAGAGCTTTCGCGGTTTGTATTAATTTATACGATTTTGGACGCAGTGTGGTGATTTTATGAAATTACATATGTTTTTATATTAAATATTATAAAAAAACAATGATAATATACTATTAGTAAGATCGATTAAGAAGATTTTTTGGAAAATATTATATTCCTGGGATCGAGACAAAATAGGATATCGCTATAATTTTAGAGTACTTATTCAAAAAAATAGAATTAATTTTTTGACGTTGTTAATTTGCTTGTTTCCATGCAATTAAGGGTCAAAATATGACCTTATAATCAAAACTGTACAAGTTTTTTTTAAAGAAAAGTGTGTTTTTTATGTTCAGAAAAAGTGCATCTGGTTATTTTTATTCCAAACTTCTAATCTATAGTAGTTAAAATGCAATTTCTGGATTAAAAATTGCTTAGCTTAAAGAGATCTTAGATAAACAACTTGCTTGCTTAATAAATTACGTCGTCTGAAATTTAAGCCCAATTGCCAACACCTACATTTTAATAACAAATGTGGAAATAATTCAAGTGAAAGAAAGAATATTATTACTTTTCTAAAGACTTATCGACAGCTGAACTTGAATGTATATCAAGTGGCTTTGCTTGATCAAAGTTTCACTTATTTGTCCTGACACGGTGTTGAAAGAGAAACGATACATTTATTTACCTAGCGGCATCGTTTTATATCTATCTTTCTTTAAGCTTAATCCGAAACAACTTTCACTTGATGCAAATTCAAGTATCATCCGTGTCGTGATAAGAGAGTGTGAATATGATACATTCGTCTCGGCCAGATCGTGACATAAATAATAGGAATCGCCGACATCCTGTTTTCGGAAGCGTATTTTGATACCGCTGCTGGTTGTATAGGAGAAATTTTATTTGTTTCCGATTCAATGTTTTTTTAAAGAAGTCTTTATTAAATTCCGTATTATTAATAAGTATGCGCAGACTACAATGCAACGCCTAAAGCTGTTATTGTGATGCTTAGAATATTCGTGTATATTTTAATTCATTATAACCGACATTCTCGCATCACCGCAATATGGATACTTTCTTAGTTTTTTATTTAAATTAAAAAAACAAATATAAAAAAACCGTCAAAAGAAAGCTTATACGAAAGAGCATCCCATTAAATAAAAGGAGATGTGAATTTATAAATGTAAAATAAGATAAAGAAGTAACATAGGTATGTATATCTCCACAACAATAAATTATTGACATCGAGCTGCTTAATTTTACTTTAAATGTATTATTGTAAGCTCCGACCGATGTCCATTTTTTATGTAAGAGTAATTTATAGCTCAAGTATTGATTTTTATGTAAGCTTTACTATTTGATTAAACTAAAATGCAGTTGTAAAAACATACAAAAAAAGACCATTCGCATGCAAGTAAGGTGTATCTTATTGGCACAAAAGACTGTAAAATCCCTATCCTTCTGATACTTCATTATAAGAATAAAATTGACAAAAATGCGGCAATATAGAGAAGAGTCTGTATAATTATCTGTTGCTGATTGTACCTTTTGGATCTCAGCATCTTTGGGGATGAGGAAAGTACTCTGTGCTTGTTTGATGGCCTCGTTTGAGAAGGCAGCTCCTTCACGCTGGGGGAAAGCCGACGTAAGCGCCACAACGCACGCCACGGACAATAAGCACACTAGGAATTTCATCTTGCTGAAAATATTAAATATAAACGTTAATATTATTATTCACATAATATCGTATTCTATGAACGAAACATTGAAAAAGAATACCGATGCCAATTTTGTTATTCGTTATTCTTTGACAAAGAAACATTGTTTTAATATTCTAAACATACTTGCGTAAGATATTTTAGTGTTGCTGCATATTGAGCAGATCATCAGCAATGCATGTTTAATCAATAATATTTTGTACAATATATCTCAATTATTTTATTAAATAATAAAAACTATTTACCGATAAAAATTCAACTACACGTCATTAAAATTAATATACGATACACGAATAATATGTCCCAAATATAAATGTATTACTGCCTATCCGCAATCACGAATATCACTATATACATACCAGTGTCTTTAAAGAGAAAAAAGAAAGCTTCATTGGTGTTTTTTTATGTACGACACAGAAAAAAACTTGTATTGCAATTTATCAATCTGGTTATTTTATTCACTAAAGTTCAATACAACTAAAACGTCTTAGTTTAGTTAATATAATTGTATTGATATAATACATTAAAAAGTAATGATATTTTAAGTAAACAATTCGATAAAATAAACTAAAATATAATTTATTTTAGATTTATAAAAATAATATTTATAACACAATTATTTAAACATATTTTAGCCATATTAATGACAGAGTTTTACTCGGCCTGAATACTCTGAAACTGCATTAAATTTTATATCTTTTCTTGAGCAACGAAAATTTACCTTGTCATATTTTAACTCGTCAAATTTGCTGAAGTTCATTCTTAATATAAAATAAATTTGATAACTTGAAGTTATTGGAATTCAACATAGTGATTAAAAGAAAAGAAGCATTATTAAATAACATTTGAAATAAGATAGGCTAATCACCATTGTTCAATTTATGGAATTTGCCGTACCTAATGTAAATAATAAATTCGTAATTGACATTACCAATGTTCGTATCTACCTCCTTCCCAACGTTTAGTAGAAAAGGACAGAACCCAGACTATTATTTTATAATTTATAACATAAGAAATATAATCAATTTTGAGTTTATTCGTTAACCTTGCGATTTTATTTCTGATGATGCTTCTCAATGAAGCAAAACACGTGCCACAACTTGGATCCCAACAAATGGAATAACAAACAAAATACACTTGATAACCCTTTCGGTATCAGGTAACAATAGTCGTCAAATGGATTAATTGTGATGAGAACGATGTATTTTTGACATATTTTTTTTATAGTACGACAAGAAATGCCAAAGTAAGCTACCGTAAGCCTTTGCAATTTGAATACACGGTTTTAAATTTTTATAATTTAAATTTTGAATGTGAAATATATCTTTCTTTGTATTGATGCTTATTCAGATTGGCAAAAAACAATTTCTCTTTTTTTTGTCAGTGCTTTAAGTTTGTTGCAATGTTGTGAATAAATCGTCTCGATATTATTGTCTGCCGATCATAAACAGAAAGTCATGCGATCGCAACGAAGCATCTTTAGAGCCAGGTCGTATTACATAACGCTTTTTTATATGACAGGTACATATATGAAGTACAGGTTGTAACCGAGTAGAGAGTGCATACGTCGTAATATGCATAGCATTTTGATGATGTTGTGACACCCGGTGAGCAATATAATTTTATTATGAAACACGTTGAATAATATTCTAATCGATTTTAAATGTAAATGAGTATTTTATACATGGGCAACAGTAACTGCTTGATTGGGCTTTTTATCGATAACATATTACGAACTGTCGATTGCACTATTTTGGTTATTCTTATTTGAATCGACTATTGGGAGTGTTATATGAAGATCATGCAAATAAACTTTGAAATTCAAACGTATTATGGAGTGGATAATACGATATATATAAAATAAAAGTTAATATAACTAATATGCTATCATGGATATAATAGATCACTGTAATAACTATCCAGTTCCCACGTAATCGATGTTCATTTCTTTGTAATATTTGTTGGTTTTCTAAAAATGTTTATTATTTATTGAACGGCATTTCAAATACTGTATCAAATTACTGTGTTATGTGATGTATCACAAAAGGTTACGACAACTATTTTCTTAAAACAGTACTCTAAAAATTGGAAAAAAATGCTCACTCTGAAAAAGCCCCAAAATATTGTTTAGCATAACGCGAAATATTCATTTAAGATTTTTTACGTATGGTATGTTAAATAAAATTATTAAATATATCAAATTTATAAAAAAGGTGAAATAAATTCATTCAAACATTAGTCAAGAAGAAGAAGAAAGAAATCAAAAATATTTTTTAAATTTGGTAGCTTTTTTACCGACATTTGTTGGATATACGCATCATTGAAAAATGGTTTATTTATATAGAATATTAAATATATTGAATAAGCTGATGTAATATATGATTTTTATTTAAATATTTTAATTATGTCCAAACAAAGAGTGAAGAATCATTAAAAATTATCAATTTAAAAATAAACAATAACAAACAAATGTACAGTATGGTATTGATAGTAAGTAGTATTGTATTTAAGTTATCCTTCAAAAGTTATCAAATAATATGATTTTACACGGCTCAATAATGTGAAAATTGTGAATACCAGTTCAATTATTTTACAATTTATCAATCTTCTAAATAGGTATTTTTTTAAATTTTCACACCCAAGATATGAAATATATTTAACCTTTACCATAAAAAGTCTCATGTTATGAAACCTTTATTTCGAATTAATTTAATATTTATGTAAGATTTTCAAGCGAATGTAATCAATATTTAATGCAATTAATGACTAATAATCTAATTAAACTATAAATTTAATTGAGATTATAGGGAACAAAATGAACTTAACAGAACTTGAAATAAATCCATTGTATTTATAAATAATACATTTAATTACAATAAGGAACACAATTAAATTGTAAAAATAGCTACTCGGTGTGGTAATAAACAGTTTAAAGTGAAGTTTTTATTAAAATAATATTTTTTACTGTGTTTCCTTGTTGGAAAAACATTATAATTATATTATCACGAGTTTCTTTGGTCGAGCATAGTAGTAATGCTAATGATGGATAATTTGCGGAAAGAAATTCCACGATAGGAAAAAGAATTGAAATATTATCATCTAGTAGAATCTATAAGGTTAATAAACTCAATAACAAACGGTTATAAAATGCATTAAAAACAAATATGTTTCAGCAGATGGTAAAGATCAAATTATATTTTCGTTGTTTATTTTATAATTATTAAGAAAGTGTGTTTACAATTGGCTTTTTTCATGAGCTCTTTGGTCGCGACTCGCGAATGACAATACATGGAAACGCGTTCAATAAAAATGAAACAACGACAATAGAAATACCAAATTAATTTTTTAAACAATAACTCAGCAATACTTTTAAAAAAAGATAAAACAACAATATGTTATTTAACTCTTAACAAAACACATAATGTCACATCAATGTTGAATACATATTTTCATATTAATATCTTATTTATACTCGGTATTAAATGAGAACCGCATATTTATCATACTTAGAAGGTAAAATATCAATTTTCTAATGAATAATTATATGTTGCAAATTTATAGTATTGGCAAAAAATAAACAAAACGCGAAATTCTATAATATTATAAAGATTTAACTGTAAAAAGAAAAACTATTACCGAAAATAAAATCAATATACATTAATGAAATAGTCAGTTTTTTATTTATATTTAATATTTTTATCAACGCTAGAAATTTAGTTTTATATGAGTCTTTATATTTTAACTATTCACTCATATATATTAGAGATGTTCATCGATTTAAAGTTGACGTTTAGTATAGAATTCAAGTATAACTAACTATTTTTAAAAAATAAATTCAACACAGCTGTATTAAAAAAAAAATCTGATTTGTATCCAACATAGTTGAAAAATATTTAATAAATAACGTATCCTGGTGTTTTGTTCTCAATTGAATATTCAAATGTTTACATATCGAATTCAATCCGTATATTGAATATTTACACAACCAATTTTTCACGATATCACGGTCCACTATTTACATTATTTTGAGAGCGATCCAAAATAACTCACCTGATCAAAAGGTACACTGGGTATCGTATCAGCGCCGGTCACATGGATAGCCGGTTATATAGCATCTTCCCCTCCACGGAGACTGTCCTGAAGAAATGATGATGACCATGTACCATCGCTTCTCTCGACGTGCACCAGGCCAACTTTCTCTCCGCGTGTGTGACACAGCGCGCGCGATCGCTGGCCACTTTGAGATATCGTTTTTGTTTATCAAGCGACATATTGTACAATACATTTTTATTACTGCGTATTCACAACTCGATTAATTAAAAAGTAAATATATGCCTGATAAAAAACTGGAATACCTCTTTTACCATTGTGGCATTTGTTGCGATGAAAAGATAACATTTCACAATTAATTATACTTACAATAATTGATACATCTATAATAAAAAATACGCTAAATGTACAAAATAAATATATTTGTTTTATATCAAATATTTTTTTAATCGAATTGATTCATTGAGTAAAATCAAGCAAAGAAACCATCTGACATTTGAACGTTTTTCGTTGCCATGGAACAAAACCGTGGACAAAAGCGTGGTAAAAGTTGGATGAATTGAATGAAATATTTTGGTTATTCCAGTAAGTCATATTTAAAGCATCGATACTGAATCACAAATAATATCGTAAAAATGATAACTGTCGAGCAACTAATTATTATAACCTGATCTATTTTTTCATATTTCCTGAAATATTTATAACATGTGTTAAGAATTAAAATTTAAAATATGTTTTTGTTAAAACGGAACCTTTTATTAAATTTGAATCGTTCAAACTATGTACATTCTCACAGATTTTGTCACTAACGACCCGGGTTTCGCCTTTTGGCATCTTCAGGCATTCAAGTGCACGGATGAACTTGAACTGACTCAGTTCAAGTATAGATTTTTTCCCAAAAACATACTTACCCTGGCGATTAATAACTTTGTTATTTCTAGGTTATGGATAATATTGTGACGCGTCATTAGCCTCTTTGAGAAGCATCTTCAGACAAACTATCGTAAGGCTATTTACGGGTTAACTTAAATTGTTTCCAATTCTTAACTTAATTTTGAAAAATACGTTAGACTTTACTTTTTACTGGACGCAGAGAAGAAGTTAAATACCGACATCAATAGTAGTAATTACAAATAAAGTACCAGTGCGAGGAAAACTAAATCCCAATGGAGATTTACATTAACAATATTAAACATTGCCTGACCTATTTATATGCATGTTCCTCAAAGTCACCGCTGTTTCCACCAAAAAATACTAGTAGTCCTAAGGTTAACCCTATTCTTCTATCCGTACCCTCTTCGAAAAGAGGTGTTATGTAACAGGCTTCCTTGTTGATAATATCAATAACAATAGTATAATAGAAAATTTAAATTAACTTTGATTATTCCACGTATTGTGTAACTAACTGTGACACGTGTTTCGCCTCTTTCAGAGGCATCTTCAGACTTACTATCGCAAAGTTTGCTTAAGTAATGAAGCAAGATTGATTCTAACATTTTAAAATTATAAAATTACAAAATGGATTGGGTTTTTTTTCCTTTTAAGAGGAGCAAGGAGGGGGGTGTAGAATCGAAATAAAGCAAACAGATAATGATACTAATTTTACTAATGAGTTGTAAACAATCAGAATGGGATTTTTCCTTTTTGTTTCCCCTCTTTGCTTCCATTAAAAAGGAAAAATCCCATTCTGATTGTTTACAACTCATTAGTAAAATTAGTATCATTATCTGTTTGCTTTATTTCGATTCTACACCCCCCTCCTTGCTCCTCTTAAAAGGAAAAAAAACCCAATCCATTTTGTAATTTTATAATTTTAAAATGTTAGAATCAATCTTGCTTCATTACTTAAGCAAACTTTGCGATAGTAAGTCTGAAGATGCCTCTGAAAGAGGCGAAACACGTGTCACAGTTAGTTACACAATACGTGGAATAATCAAAGTTAATTTAAATTTTCTATTAAAATGAACTTCCACAAAGTTACCGCCGAAACCATCGAAAGTATTAACAATAGTATACTCTACGATGAGTCAATATATTATAAATAACATCGGGAAAAACTTACGATTCATAACAAAATAATATTAGATCATTGTTTTATATTAATTTCAACATTTACTTATGATTCTACGATGTACACCATGTTATATATTTTTGAAAGGATTAACAGAAATGTTATGTACAACACATTTTAGGAATACTATTGATTTAGCATGGGTCAATATTTCACGAAAACAACAAGTAATGTGCGCTTGCATTTATGTCAAGTCTATTCATAAATGCAAAAATATGTTTCGCAAACACATTAAAAAAATAATGCATTAATAATATTATGACTCTTTTCATAAGAGTTTCTTTTCTTTAGAGAAATTATGGAAAGTTTTTGATGTATTTTGTACAAGTAGAAAAAAACTAGAAACGAATTTATTGATGATATTGTGACTAAATTTTAAAACCTGGTGTGAATTGTTTAGTTCTTTCTTAAATCATTGAGGTTATTGCGAACAATATGCTTAATTATTCGAATTAATAGTACAAACATATTATCTCTATTTAAATACACAATAATACAATTATTTATTTTATTAAAATCTTTGCGGGTATTTCAATAAATATGTTTCTACATCACATACGTTTTTTTGATGTACAGTTACAGCTTTATTTACATTTTTTTTATATCCTGATTAAAAAAATAATTTCTCATTTTGTTTTTAACATATGCAAATAGAATAAGTAAATTCACTTCTGGTTGTGCAAAATGATGGAGACTGAAAACAAAACATTAACAGACATTGAATATGTGGTTCAAATATTTTACTTTTCGATCAATTTGCCATCAACTAATCGATTTGAGTGACAGATTGAGCAAAGTGAAATATATTTTTTTCATACCAATTATTGAGTTATCCCACGTTATATTTGCTACTGCGGAAAACTTACTTATTAGTAGTTATTACAAATAATAGTTCATACTTTCTTTAATTCTCGCATTTTTGTAATATTCTGTTTCTGTCACGGAAAATTTTAAATTATCGTACTTCTTTTATTTCAAAACATTCGATTCGTTTATTTGCAACGGATTGAAATTTTATTAAAATAAGGCTACTAAATTTTAAGCACACTGTGCTTTGTAATATAAATAAAACAAATCGAGTTTTATTTTTCGTTTGCTTTCAGTCTACGAAAATTTATTGCGCCTTTTATTCTGAAGTGAAATAATAATGTAAGACGTTAAATTTATTTGCCATTGAGGCACTCGATGCATTAAAAGTAAATTAAAAGCTCACTGATAAATCTCATTATCTTTCTACGGCCTTAGAGATTTTCAAATGATAATTTTAGGTCATCAAGAGTATATTCAAAGGCGAGTTTTTTTCATCTCGCATAAGTGTTAACGTTGAAATGTATTTCAAAACGCTATTTGAAGAATCACAAATTGACCTTGATGAAATGTAATATTTGTAAATGTATTTTGGCAATATTGAAATAATAAAACAGTTTCTTCAGGTAAATATCAGGGGTGGGAACCTTTTCTTCTCTAAAGATTGGTCGGAAAAAAATTCATACCAATTTTTAAAGCCCAGAAATTTGCGGATTTCCCAAAATTATCAGCGTATGACCTTTTTTTTTTTTAGGTCTTACAAGAATTTTGACTTAAAAAATCCCAAGAATTTACGGATTTGCCCAAATTAGCAGCGCGAGACCTTTTTTTAAAAGGTTTTTTCAAGGATTTTCAAATCCAAAATGTGAAGAATTTCAGAATTGGACAAAAGGCCGCACCAGGGTAGTCAAAAGGCCGCAGGTTCCCCACGCCTGGTATAGATGATCCAAATTTATCATTATTATTCTTTTAATAAAAAACAGAATTAATTATAACTCTGTTGATAAGAAGTTTGATTCGTTGTCTTTTAGAATGAGATTTTTTTACCGCATTTATCTGTTTAAACAGCTCCGTGACAAATCAAACTTTCATATATGTTGTCTTCATAAAAGTTTTTGGCAAAATTGTTAAGCGGTCTTAAAAGGTGAATCCAAAATAAACACAATATATCCCTAAAATAACAGAATAATCATTTTCGGCTAAACTCAATTTAAGAAACACATACTAGTTATAATTTTTGTTTATCAAAGACGGTCATATTTAGTAGAAAATTTAAATTAACTTTGATTATTCCACGTATTGTGTAACTAACTGTGACACGTGTTTCGCCTCTTTCAGAGGCATCTTCAGACTTACTATCGCAAAGTCATATTTAATGAGTTTTATTCTAATTACCAAATTTCCTCGATTTTAAGATGCGTCCACATTTTAAGAAGAAATAATAAAAGAACCATAAAAAAAATTATGAAGAAGAAAAATAAATCAAAACTAAAACATTGTTTTTCAATACATATGTAAATATTTACTGACGCGGTACTAGTAACCTTTTTTCTTGTGAATTCCATATATTTTTGTTGAATATTATAATATTAACATATAGCCGAAAACAATCATGTAACTTTATTCTAACTTCTTAAAAACTGAGGCTGGTTGGCATGAGTTTACCAAACTTTATAATTTATTTTGCTGCAGTCAAAACTCAAAACGTTTTTTTAAACTATAAAGAGGCATTTATTTGTTATTATATTTTTTATTTGATGCGACATTTAAGTTTACGCAATAAGCAATCTTAGAGTAGGTCAATTCTTGGTAAAAACAATTAAAATTTTGTTATTTCTTCGCTACGTAATAATAAAAACTTTCCATTATTCCTACTTGTCATTATCATCATGGCTTTAAAGATTCGGGATGTCACTCTCTTAGAATAGTTTTCTTCTGGCAATTTATAACATACAATTTTGTTAATTGGTATGTGAACACATATTTTTTTCAATCTCCGCTTACCTTAATGTGGAGAATATAGACATATGATACAGCCGCTTAACCTCTTTCAATTAATGTAAATATTTAGCTACAAGCCCGATTAAAAGTTGCAGTATGAACGTTCCCAGACAGGCGACTTTCGTTTATTGATTTTTAATTCCATTATAGGTTTATGTGATCACGTATTGCTATCTTATTAATCTTTCATCCATATAATTTAATCTTCAGCACAGCGTTGTATCGTTAATAATCCATATACTATATTATTTTGAAGATGCAGTCTTAGTAGAACTAATAGAGGTTTCTTACAATATCATTAGAAAAAGGTTATCTTTTGATCTATGGTACATAATTAGTAATTCGGATGCAATTATAGCACCGTCCAACACCTTTTTAAATAAAACATTCATAAATCGATCGTGATTCAAATATAATATGTTCTATTCGATGAAAAACCGGAGAGCTAGTAAATCGATTATAAATGTAAGCATTTGTTGTATTTTTGCATAAGTATTTATTTTACGGTAATATATAATATATAACTTGAATTGTTCTAGATTTTTAAAGAAAGTCAAAGTACCAAAATTTAAATGTGTCCCGCTTTTGAGCTCTGGCAACTGAATACGAAATCTTGTAAAAGAAAGCAAATTCACTTTTGTTTACATTTTCCTTTTTTATTGGCGCTCGCAATTAAACTAGACATGCGTGGGTTTTGCCGGGCCTTTGGCTTCGTTGCGGTGCTTACGGGGTCGCACCCAGTACGGACAGTTAGTAAAGTGATTTTTCAATCGATTAACGGATTTTTGTTCTAAAGCATGGATTTCTGTGATGTCTTTAATTCTTTCACACCCATCCAATCCTAAAAGCGGTACATATCATGATCGATTAGTTCACCATTAGTATTTTCCTATCCTATATCCGCCGTGATCTTATCAGTGGCGTAGCTAGAAATGGGGGCCCTCATGCAGCACTGTTTATATATTTTTCTTATCAGTTGACAATGCTCGCAATGAGCGAAACCGGTCCTGACCTAATAAATAAAGTGGAATGAAGTACAAAGAAATATTGTGTTTTTATTAACAAGTATGTAGGATCAGCTGCAGAGTTCGAGCGGTCACTGCGATGGTGATGACATTTGACACCAGTATGGCCAGACATTGTAGACAATAAATACATGAAGAATTTAAAATGAGTGAATAGTATAAAAGTTATGTTTGAATATTATTTCATGAAATATAACCGTTCCTGCATATACAAGGGGTGCATTGATCTAATGCCACATTGACCGGCCGCCACTGCTTCTGTGTGTTTTGTTTCTAGGGATCGTGTAAGAGAAAATAATCCGTGTAAAAATATAGTTTTAGTTTTTCTTGGTGGACTGTGTCATTTTAAAACTGTATAAGAAATAGTTGAGTTAGCGTAGAAATTTGGGCCCCCTTTTTCACTGGGCCCTCTGCTATGAGGTGGCTACGCCGCTGGATCGAATCTGGGACTAATTTTAAAACTTACAATAATTTTTATAGTGGTAAACAGTTATTGTATGAAAGATGTTTAAATACAATTTTCCAACTCAACCAAGAAACTCTATGGAATAATATTATCAAAGATCATACAGAAATTAGAAAGTTTAGAAAAAAATACAATAAAACTGGCCATTATTTTATACTATCGATTCTTTATGCTATTCATTAGAGACAACTAATTATGATAATTTTTTTAAAAAACTCGTTAATGTTTATATTATTATATATTTTACTAGAACAGGTTATTCAAAACTCGGTCAACAAATTCTATAAAAAAATATTTTCTCTATTCGAATAAAAAAAAATATTACTTAAAACAAATGTTTATGAAGTGCAACAATTTTCAGAAAAAATATTGCAAAAGTTTAGAATTATTATACTGTAACGAAATTTTAATATAATATTAAATTTGCTTTGCTGCAGGATTTTGAGAAAACTTTGTTTGAATCTTAAACAGTTTAAGACTAGACCAGATGTGGGCAAATGCATCTCTTTATTGGGCTAAGTGTGGCTTACAATATCTCTCAATAAACTCTTTATTTTATACTTGTTATAGCAATTAAAATTTGTGTAGAAATGTTATTAAATATGAATTTAAATGTTTTTAGTATGAAAATCTAAAATGTGGCTCTTGTTGACCTCATGAATGTCCATCCCCGGATTAGACTGTTTTACACTAGATAGACTGACAGTAAGAATTTAGCTTCTTTATCAGGAATAGAAGATAATTTCTAATGCGATACAAAAAAAGGAAAATGAACAAGATATGCTGAATTGTCTTGTTGATTTACAGTAGAGTTTTAATGTAAGAGCAAATTTTATTTATTCTTTATATTCATTTTCCAAAAAATGTTTGATTGATGGTCACAATACGGCGAATTAATAAGGTTCATTGCAAAAAAACAAGGGCTAAAATGGTTGTATTGAAACATTACTCTTTCTACCCTTTTCTATTTTTTGGTCTGCTGTTGATGTGAAGGTACAACTTAATGTTGATGTTATGATGTTGTGATGTTAAGAGCTAAGGGTTAAAATGTCAAAATATAGCATTGACTCCACTTTGTTTCATGTGTTCACTTTGTGTGCATCACTTTATAACTAAATAATGATATAAAAGAAATGAGAAAACTGTATTTTATTAAAACATTTTATTTAGGGATAAACTTAAAAACAAAAATACAACAATTTTTTTCATGATGTTTTTTGTTTTGAATACTGAAAAGTTGTGCTAAATAATAAAATTATTCCTTACAATAACATAAGTTATAATATAAACATAGGACTTTTTATAGTAAACATATTCTAATGATTTATGAAATGAATATAGATGAATGTTTATAGATATATAGTTATAATGAATTGTAGATGATTGCCAACCTGAAGGTCTTAAGGCTTCCACTTTTCTGTGTTCTCGTAAAGGTTGTTGCTGGGTTTCTGCTTTGTCAATATTTTGAAACAGCTGCGTTACGAAAGATTTATTAATTATTATGAGAAAAAAATCAATCCATCTTATACAGAAACCCTGAAATAACCAATACAATTGCCAACCTGTTTTTATTATACAAACAATATATATAGCATTTTATTTAGTACAGGTAGTTCCTGACTAACGCTAAGATTAAATTTCAACAAGCAAACATAAATATGATTAATGAAATATTAATATAAGTGACATCTGTGAAATGAATAATGACAACTATAAGTAAAATTTTCCTCTATGCTTCTAAAA
Organism: Himalopsyche tibetana; assembly: GCA_030503985.1. Lineage (NCBI taxonomy): Eukaryota > Metazoa > Arthropoda > Insecta > Trichoptera > Rhyacophilidae > Himalopsyche > Himalopsyche tibetana. The sequence goes on along the minus strand of JAPJYX010000019.1, from coordinate 7,412,095 downwards.
TAAATGGCATTTTTTTGTTTTTCTTCTGAATTAAAATGATTCCAATGTACGACACCAGCTCAAAATCTAACACGTTCGTGATCTGTGACCACCAGTATTATTCGCTAGTTTGAAATGACATAAAATATGTTTTATATTTTTACTTGACAAATGTTTCGTTTTGGATGGGCACTAGATCTAGTAAAAATATTTCTATGAAACATGCAAATGCTACAAAACTATTTCTGTATAAATGAATGAGATTCAATTACACGTTATACAAATTTTAAAATGATTTTGAGAAATCCTATTTTAATAATGATAATCACAATATTACTTAGATAAACCTACTACATGTATTTGGCATAATTTTAATGCTATTCATTTAATTTTTAATCTGATCCTTCCGCACAAAATTGACTTCTATTGAAGATCCCGACCGGTGACATTGATGGTTACATTACACCACACACAGATGGTAATGCACACACTGATTCTATAATATGGATATTTATAATTATTATTTAAATTTTCTACAGGGTTGGCAAAGGATTCTAAAACGATACATGTAACTATTTTGAAATTCTAATTCTACAGTTTTTAATTATCGTTGATTAATTATAGGGTTTCTACTAGTAAAAAAAAAAACATCAAAACTATTTCACTAAAAATATAACTTAAAATAACAATGGCAATCCTGGCAAAGACATGCACTCGCAGAGCTGAGAATTCGCAACTGCAATTTGACTATACTTCATACATAATGTTAAGTCTACAAAGAAATGCTTCAGTAATCTAAAATCCAAAAATTTGTCGTTCACAAAGAAAAAAATAAAATAGAACTGTTAATATGAAAGTCAATTGAAGACTAGCATACTCAAATTTATAACTAACAAGTACGTATATTATATTCTTTTTTCTAATAGAACATTTATATCTAATAATAAATAAATAATTTCTAAGGTCCTCGCTGATTATCATTAGTATCTGAAAGGACCTCTATGAATATTTAAGCGCATTAACTCTGAAATTAGTATCAGTTTATATTGACTCATGCTCACATGTATTTGCATAATATATAATAAAATAATAGCACATAATACATAAGTAGAACTAGTTAAACATCAATGTTCACTTTAATCTAGACATTATATATTTTTTAATTATTAACTACTAAGGGCTCAGTGCCTGTATTGTTTTTCGAAAAAGTCTCTCATTATGCTAATTAAACTTTCATTGATTTGTCCTGATGCGTCAGTCAACTGCGAATTTGTTTCGCGTTTAGTCAACTTATCCCTACCGTTTTCAGTGGAGGCGTTTTCTTGAGAGCCATCGTCATTTTGAGTTCTGCTCGAAACTTTCATTACTGTACTCGTAACACCGGGAGATTCCGTCGCCGCACGTTCGGCATCCGATTGTTGTGAATTTTCTGAAATAACTGTTTCATTTTTCACAACTGGAACTGATGACGCTTCCATGGCAGCTATGCCTTGACTTTTTTGTTTTATTGCTTCTGTCGATGTCTTCGTATCGACTATGGTAGGAGAAGAAGTACTCGTTTTAACTGTTGTATAAATGATCACATCTTCTTTTTTATCGGTGTCGACTTTAGGTTTATCTTCGATAATTGGATTTTGCTTTTCTTCTATTGTTGATGGTGCAACGGTAACCAATTTTTTGAATTGCATATTCGTTTTTTCATTTGAAGTATCAGTCATAATTCTTTCTCTAGATACTGATGGGGCTTGTGTTGTCTCTAGTAAATTTGTGATTACCTTTCGTAGTTGCGTGTTTGATTTGATATCACTATTGATATTTGTATCGCTGGGAGCACTTCCATATTTCTCATTAGATATTGGATGTAGAGTTGTGATTGGAACTTTATTTACCACTTTGTTAATTACATTTTTAAAAGATTCTTCGCTACTTCTAAAACTTTCATCAACGTTTGTACGTTTATCTTCCTTTATTTGAATAGAAAGAGGCGATTTGGTTGTCATTTGAGCGTTAGTTACCATTTCATTTAACTGTGTGAATGTTACACCATTATTTTCTATCGCTTTGTTGTCTTCAGTTTTTTCTACAAAATCAACAGTAGGCTGAAGGGTTGTCAATTCTTTTTTGAGTGGTGAAATCGACAAATCAATGGCATCATTTTTCATTAAAACTTCTTTTGCGACAACAGTTTTTTCTTCAACTTCTGGAATGGATGGCATATGGGCCATTGTTGAAATATCAATGGCACCTGTTTTGTAGTGTGTTTTCGTCTCTGTAACAATATTCTTTCTGCCGTCAGCTAACACTTTTTGGATTTTTTCTTTTATAATAAGGTTACGGGGTGTTATGGTGGTCACCGGTAAATTTGTCGCTACATTTTTATACTCTGTTGTAGACGCAATATCATTTCTGGTATCGTCATTTGTAAATATTCGTTCGTGAGAATAATTCTTTTTTATTAGGTTATTTCCAACTTTTGGTATTATCTCAATATCTTTCACAATGTAATCTGTTGATTTCCAATTATTTCTATCATCACCGTCTTTGTCAATGTATGTTTTCCTAGTTGTCATTTCTACTTTTTCATTTTCTGAGGGAGTTTCAACATCAATTTTATCATTAGGCGGAGTAAACTCTGAAAATTCCACAGTCACATATTCTTCTACAATTACAGGAGATGTTACAATTTTGGCGGTAGTGGACAAGGGCTTTTGAGTTATAATTTGCTGCATTTTAATTTTATCTTTCTTCATGGGATTCTCTGCTAATTTAGGTACGTCAATACGGTTACTCACAGTCGATATTTCAATATCATGAGTCCCCATTGCTGCTACATCTCCAACCAACTTGATCAAGTCTGCCAGAATATTGCCTTTTTTGGTTAAATCATTTGAATTGTCATTTTTAATTTCAGCTGCCAAAAGAGATGACGTTTTCTTTTGCTTTTTTGTGTGGGCACCAATATTAAGTAAATCAAAATTTTGCACAACTTCGGAGTCGCTATGGAAAATAGCTTTGTTTTCAGTATTAGTGACATCTTCAGCTTGTATTGAATGCTCAGTAGTAGTGACAGGATGTGTTACAGCTTCGTGACTTCTCTCTAAAGAAGATTCCTTTTGATTTTCCATTTGAGACTCGACAAACGGAGACGGCGACCTGTACATTGATTCCCTTGATGGCTTTACATATTCTGTTGAATATTCTAAAAATGGTGTGATTTCATTACTAGAGTGCTCATCATTCGGGGTTGTATTCATTTCAATCGGATGTGCTGAATTATCGTTTACTCTTTCAGCTCGGTTTGAATTCTCAACAAATGTTGTCATAATGAAGAGTGGATCTTCAGTCTGCTCTGTCTCAAAGTTTTCTGAACTATCTTCAGGTATTTCTGTAGTTGTCAGATTTCTCTCCCATTCCGGTACTAAATGAGGCTCACCAGGAGATCTATATTCAGCTTCAAGTTCTATAGATTCAGTTGTTTGGATAACAGTTTCATCAGTAGTTATTTCCTCCGGTTGGCTTAAATTTACAATGTTTGAATTAGAATTCAATGTGTCATTGTTGACAAAGATATATATTTTTGTTTCATCCTCTTCAGAGCTATCTTTCAATTCTGTTTGTAAAATTATATCCGGTATAGCAGAACTCAATGCTAGAAGTGGACTATTTAATTCAACATGCTTAGGCTGGCTCCCCTCTGTTGATTTCAACCATTCTTCAGGAACAAGCGGGATTGTGGTGTCCTTGGTTTTATTTGTTCTCACCGATTCCAGAACATCTGGTAGTATTTTAACAGGGCTGAAATGTTTTTGAATATTATTATTTTTATTTTCAATCGTGGAGTCGAATAATGCTGGGCGCTTGACTGGTGTAGACTTTTCTTCATATTTTGATTCATGACTATCAATGGCGCTCCCTCCGCTGAATTCAGATTCCAACGAATCTTCTGTCATCGGAAGAACCATTATATCTTCCAGTATCGGTGGATATTCTGGGTTGTGTTCGGGAAGGTGTTCGATAGGGATAGGCTGTTGTTCATCATCTAACGGCTGGTCAGCATTAGACTTATCAGCAAACACTGAGGGATCATCAGTAGTCTGATCATGTTCCTTGTATGTTATTTCCGTTGAGTCTGAGAAACTTTCTGAAACTTTCGTTTGATTAATAGTGTTAAACAATAAATCATCTTTTTCTTCCTCACTTTTTGAGTCGGAAACGTCTGTTTGTGGTGTTATGGTTGTCGTAGCGTATAATTGGAATATAACTTCTTGAAGAATTTTATCTGGATTTTCTGTTGTAGTTTCATTCATATATTCACTTAAAATAATTGTCCTCAAGTTATTGTCATTTTCTGTTAAATTTAAGAACGCCTCATTCAACTTTTTTTCTGTCTGACTCATTACTTCTTTGGTCAGATTTGATTCATCTTTGATGACAGTTATTAAAAGAGCATTTGGAGAATCATTTTTTTTGACATCCTCTTTATGTTCGAACATCTCTTCTGAGTCATCTTCTACACGCTGGAGGCCTTCTGCTCCTATAACTGTGAATACTGATGAAGGTGTACTTAAAGTACCATTTTCAGGAACTAAATCTCCAAGCTTCAAAAAGAGCAGTTGATCACCGATGCGTAGGATGGGAGGTGTTGGAAATGCTTCATTATTCGATGTTATATCGTGAGACTGTACATTTTTCTCTGCTTTATATAATTTTTCACTAGATTCTTCAGATTCTTTTGACGATTCATCGTTGTATGATACTTCTCTAGGTATTGTTGGAGACTTAGTAGAATATGAGGATATCTCAAAACTTGATATTGGTAAAACTTCTTTTATTCTTATTTCATTATTGAATGACTTATCTTGTGTGACTTCTTTGATATTGATTGTTTGACCTTGTTCTGCTGTTTTCGTCAAAGCTTTCTTAGCTACGGCTTCTTCGTTGATATTTAGAGGAAGCGAGCTTCTATCAATATTCGGTAAGTAGTCCCCGTTTCGTAATATCCCGCCGACTTCTTCCCGGTTGTTTTCACTAGTCAAACTGTCTCCTGATTTGACAACTGCACTATCTGTGGTCGGCTTGTATCCTTCAGTATATTCAGACACAGCTTCGAACTTTTCATTTTCCGGCTTCAATGTTGAATCTTTTGAATGAATGTGGTTCTCCATTTCCATATCTGTCAGAAAAAGTTGAAATATTAAATGATGATTCATACTTTTTACATTTTTTGATGATAAATTTGACAAGTTTATTATGTATTAGAAATTTAAAAGCTTGACAAAAAAGTTAAGGTAAATTAATGAAAAGAAACCATTGGACACCCTAGTAATATTATTCAGAGATATAAATGATATTAATAGGACCAAAATTTCCCTAGTATTGGTTGTCCGCTAATAAATACAGGTTTGGTTGCTGTTGAGTGATCTTCAATGCAAATTCATAATAGATTTTGACTTTAAAATGGTTGGAAAAGAAAAGACTGACCAAAAATAATTTTCTACGTAAAGAATGTTTAGTTCAGTTCTTTTTGATTTTATTTATCCTTAAATGTTAAATCGCCATAGGGGGTCACCGGTGACTGGCAAGGAAGACCTAGCTCTGTTGTTATTCAGCGTCAGCAGGTTCGAGTACTGTGACTCGTGATCTGCACGGCCTTTTTGAAAACACGTAAGAAATGCATCAAAATAAAAATAAACCTTATATTCTTACTGGATGCCTTTACGGGGCCAGCCTCATTGTACATAGTGGAGTTTTAAGGGGGTTACTCGGATGAAAGTCATGTTAAGGGAACATAAAACACATCAATGTTACGATGCAACCCCAAAAAAACAGATGTTTTCCTTCAAATGATTCAAAATTTGTGTCAATATTTGCATTTTACAATACTATGTTGAGAAAAGTGTTCCCCATCATACGCAACAAAATTTTTATTTATGATACATAGTCAACAGAAGACCCATAAATTAAATTCTTAGTTTTATTGAAACAATATAATCGATAATAATTTGTAATATAACTTTGACTCATTTCATACCTCTGGGCGGACAGTGGTCATATTCAGGACAACATCTATCGGACACATATCTCGGCTGACAATCATCTCGCCTGAAGCAGGCAATCTTGTTGCAGACGATTTCTCCACCCTGGCAGTAGCAGACTTGGCAGGGATTCTTAGGGTCGACCAACTTTTCTCCATTTGAGTACAATTTACCGTTTCGTTCGCATTCTGAAACACATTAACCCGAGGTGATCATTACAATAACCCACAAATATATATATATGATACTACATGTAAAGAAGTGCATGTATAAATAAGCATGGAAAATCCTTCAAATTATTATTGATTTTTATAAAGTGTAACTGTTTCTGTTCATCTACTGTCTTTAAGACATAGTGGTGAGATATGTAGACTTTTTTTTCTTAGGCAATAATGGTGTGAATTTTTGATTTTTTCGTTGAAAATGTAACCAATGGAAAAGCGTAGCAAAATTAATTTCCCTTAAAGTTACCGCTAAAGACTTTAAAGATTATTAGGCAATATTGTGATTGCATCTACCTATATACCTTTTGGATAGCTTCTACAAAAAGTTAGATGTGGGATTGACAATCAAACTTTGATGCATAGGTGTGAAATAGATATTCTTACCGCATTGATATTGAGGGCAGCACAGGTCTGCTTTATGTAGGGCTTTGCATCCTGCACGGACTTCGCACTGAACTTGGCTACAGATTACTCCTGTCTGGGCGCAAGAGCATCGCTCACAAAGGCTATTTCCGGCAAAAGTTTCACCGATCGTATATTCATTGTCACCCACTGTGCAACTTACTGGAAACATGTAAATACACAATGTTATAATTTGAAACCTTTTTATATTAACTTAGTCATTAAGTAACTACCTACAATGGCAGAATTCTTAAGATTTAAATGAGAATCTTCACTAGCTCTGTCATTAAATTAGGTCTGGATTAGTACTGCTTAAATTGATATGAGAAACAAGCAAGGTAAAGAACTGGTAAAAATAAATGATTTTAAATTGATGGTCTCAGCTGACTGTTAAACATTATTGTACTATTTAAATTTGAATCGTTCAAACTATGTACATTCTCACAAATTTTGTCACTAACGACCCGGGTTTATGTGACCCGGGATTGTACTAGATTTGTCCTAGATTAGTTAAGGGTTAAAACCTTTCAATGGACATGTTATTAATTGAGTTTTCAATGGATTCATAGACATGAATCCAATGTTGATGTCAGCAATATTTTTATTACTTCCTACCACTGTCTATTCGGTCCTGAAAATGATTAGAATTGATAACTTTGTTATTCCACCCAGTGAAATAACAAAGTTACCATTACATATACAACGTACAACGTAATACAACGTTTCAGATTCATGTTTAACATAATCAAGGAACACGAATAGTTCTTTTGTGTTATTGACAAATCACCGGGAAATGATTTATTCTACAATAGTTGGTTCAATAATTATAAATAGAAAAATAGATGAGCCCTGATTGGAGATGACAACATTAAATACCAGCCACTTTAGATGTGTGAGGTTGGTAGGAGTGTGTAGATGTGTGAAGATACCAGGATCCATTGGGAGCTAGTGCTATTGTGATTTATCGATTGACATAATGATATTTAAGTGTAATTTATACATACAGGGTATAATAATGGTGTTTTTTGATAAATAATTTCAGCGGCATACATTTCTTACTTGTCTCATTTCCTGTGATGGTCATGTTTTGAGGAAAAACTCCAATCTGAGATTCTGACACTTCTGCCGATTGCTGGTCATTACCCAATCTCAAGGCCTGAAACCTGCTCGCTCTGTCAACTGGACCTGAAAAACAAAAGTATATTTCATTATAACCTACATACTTAGTTAATAAAATCACAATATTCCTTTGGTCCTGACCTTAAATAAAGTGGAATAAAGTACAAAGGAATATTGTGTTTTTATTAATTTAATGCCTTTCCACCAAGTATTTCCCTAAAAGTGAGACATACTTGTTAATAATATTTTCATAAAATTGTGAGATTAGTTTCTTACACAATTTGAAACAATTAAGAGTCAATAAAAACATGTATTATTGCAATATTATGAATATATCGTCATGGAGTGTCTGTCTCTTTGTTACACACAGTACACAGCATAGACAGAGAAACAGTGTGTGTGAGAGCTTTAAGTGAATGTCGATAAGTGGCACTGCCACCTTGGATATGATATTACTAGCTTAAAATATGTGTGAAACGAGGGTGTGTAAGTATTTGTATAGTAGTAATTAGGTGATAAGGAAAAAAAAATTAAAACATATTCACCAACATAACCTTAAATTGATGTCCCATGGGAGTCTGTTGACTATTCAGTGCCTAAACGTGTACGCTTGTAAGGGTGTGAAATATGAGGACATATAAAAATATATCATGTTGAATCGGATTTTAAGCAATAAGGTGAAACTTTGTGTGGGAAATGAGTACAACCCCCCTTCCCCGTTGAGTAAAATATTTTATACAGTTTTAATTAAGCTACTCATATTAAAAAATATCTAACCCAAGCTCAATCGACACGCTTCTATAAAATGAATTACTATTTTTTATTCGAATGGCTTTTTTGTCTAGGAACGGATACTTAAAAAACCTGACCAGTTTTCCTTGTATGGCTTAATGGCTTAGTTAAATAAAATACCTACTTATTTATAACAGAACAATACATATTATTGTATTAAAGTTACAAATGTGCACAAGCTCGAATCTATGGCCAAAAAAGGAAATTGTCATAAAACATCTGCTTTTTTTATTACATTGTGTCTACCGTGTAGGCTTAGTTTGCATATTTACTCAATTATTAATGTTTCTATATATAAACATTACATTGGGTGACATAAGCGAACCAAATGTTAAAATGTCATAGAAGTTTTTTTATGCAACCTATCCCATTTAAGGAGTTATGAGTAAATTTAATAACAGCGAAACCCCGAAATGACGTTTTCCCATAGCTTCAGTGCAAATTTTGCAGTCACATTTCATTTAAATAGATCCAAAATACAAATTTATTTTCTTTTTCCTAGAGTTGCGTCTGAAATATTCTATTTGTGAATTATATTTTTTATGGATATTCATTTTAAATATTAAATATAAATTATCATGTGACATAGTTATTTCTATTTTTTTTCAAGTAAGCGTGACACGTTTTCCAAAAGCTCCAAAGTCGTATTTTTCCCCCTTTTTAAACCGTGTACGCTACCAATGTGAAGCACAATATGGACTTCTAATGATGTTTATCTCAACAAAAGTTTTTTTTATCTAAGACGACTGCTTGTTTATTAGTTGCTCAAGCCTTCCTTTTTTAAAAATAGTCAGGATAGGACTAGGGTGAGTTAATCGTGCTCGCTGCGCCCCGTTTTAGCAATCGGATGGATGGCATGGCCCCCATGGCCTTCCCCCGAGTAGATTTTTTTTCTTTATTTTTCTACTTTATTAAAACTTTATTGTGAAATGGGATCTTAAATTGTTTAGTTTACGATGTTTTATAGAATACATACTTAATTATGTAATGACTACTTTTATATATGTAGGTACACTATTTTTAAATCATCTATTTTTTAATGTATTATTTTTTTGTATGATGTTTATTTTCGAATTGAATGGCCCCCTCCTTGGACAATTTCTGGATACGGCAATGATGGATGGACAGGGAATTTTAGATATTACAGACATTCTGTCTTCGAATAGGTATTCACAGATCGATTGTAACCCGAACTAGGACTCGGACATGTGAGGACAACAATCTATGCTAACGACGTTAATCTCGGGCTCAACACTTTGTTTTTTTAAATTTATTTTCAAATTCTTCGCACTTGAAATTTTTAAATTAAAAAAATACGATGCAATACATAATGTCGCAAGTTTTTTTGAACAATTTTCAATTGTAAATATTTTTGTTGGTTCCTTGATAAGCGCAAATTCAAGGTTGCACTGTTAAAAATAGTTTTAAATTAATTTGAGCTTTTTATCTACATTCAGTAGACAATTTGTCTTGTGAAGTTTTAAAGATAAACTAAAGGTTCTACAATTGACAATTGAGCAGGCCATTTGATTATGTTAAATAAACAATGCAAAAATAATGTGATTGTTTGATAAATACAACGCGGAGGATGTAAACTTAACGAAATCAATTAAATTAATCAGCATGTGAAACTAACAGCCTGGTGGAAATTGTTTACTTTTATTATGCCACAAAAATAACCTTTTATACTTAAACCTTGTGGGTGTATTTGGCTTATATTTTAGATAAACTATCTAAAAAAATAGAGTTTATCATCGAGTGACAAGTGGCAACATTAATTATAGAAAACCAAACATAATATCGACCCGAACGTAATAGACAGAAAATTGTAACCGACAATTTATGTACATATACATATTTTAAATAAGTTTGAAAAAGGAATTTCTTAAGTGTGGTTAGTTAATAGTTATATATGGTCAAAGCCTATCCTGATATTATAATAAAATTATCTGACTAATCTCAGTTCTCTAGATCAACGTTACTCAACCGGGGTCTGTGTGGAACAAACGATAACAAGCCAAAACACTAAAATGCACAGGCGAATGAGATAACGCTCTAAAAATTTTGTCACTGACTACTTATGCGATATTGAACAATTAATTATATTGACTTAAAACGCAATTATGTCGCTTAAGTTCTTTTGCAGATTATAGGTCGATATGGTAATCTGACACTTATTCAATGTAATCGATTTATTTATTGGTTGAGTAGAGAATATTTCTCATTAAAAATACCATCAATTTGTTACTCTAGTTCAGAGGTTCTCTCTAGTGGCCGAAGTATAAACATCAGCCTATGGAAATTTTTTGTCACCAATTTTTTTTTTTGAGATGTGATAAATGGATCAACATAAGTTTATATGCAATAAAAGAAAAATATATTGGTATTTATTTATTTAAAAGCAATTAAAATGAAAATTGTTCACCAGTTCTATCTTCCAATGCAAGCCGCTTCTATGTTTGCATCTGTCAGCTGGTTTCAATATTTATTTTGTATAAAGTGCATTACACTGAATGATCTTTCACAGTACACAGTTGTAAGAAAAATCGACAAAATTATAAAGCAATCGTTGTTAATTCTTTATATTGACTTGATTCACGGTCAACGTAAAACTCTACCAAAATTTTTGAACAGTATTATTATTGAAATAGTCTTTAAGTACTTGATCGTGACTGATTTCTAATAGTACATATTTTACGTTAACCCAGTTAATTGACTTCAATACTGAAAATGATATCAATCTTTTTGTAGTGCTATGAAACTTTCATCATCTGAAAAGAGGAAGATACAAATGAAGCTAATTCAGCTGTTTTAACCTTTTATCAAGTTTAAGATTAAAGGATCGACGACACAGTATTATTTTATGATTTGGTTTTAATTAATCTGTTTTTGGCCGCAGCAAACTCTTACGGTAGCCGCACATGTGAACCACTACTCTTAATTTAATTTGAATGTAAAAACAATCAGTTCAAATTTACCCGTGGACTTGAAAATCTGAAGAATATGGAGGCAAAACCCGAGTCGTCCAAAACGTTTGAAAACGTAAAAAATGAATAAATTTTATCAATTACCATCAGTCAAAGTTTCTATTCACCTTATTTTTAAAAATAATCTTACAAACATATTTATTATGTTGTATTTATTGCATTACGAAAGTCCGGTTATATTAGAAAAGTGGATACATTCGACTGATTAGTCTCCGAATATAAACAAAGCACAAACCTTCCCATTTTAAAAAGGGTCTGTGGACATTTATTATAAATATTTAATTTAAATCAATAAAAAAAAAATGCTAGTTATGTCACACAAAATTTTAAGAGGTGTGTCTTGAGGGCCAAACATAATTTAGTTGATATCTCTCATTTTCCTTAAATGTTAATACGATAACTGTGCTCAAAATCTCAGCAATAAAGATTTACTTTTAATGGCGACAGATGGAACATGTTTCGGCCTTCAGTTATGATAAGAAATTGGGTTTTTTGCATACGTCACTGTATGAATCACGGAATAATTATTACCTAATTAGCAAATCACGAATATATAACATTTTTCCCTATTGATTCGTCCACCCACAGGTTACTTGCGGATTATAATATCGTGTACATAATCTTAATTTACAGATAGACAGACTATTTTTACTTATACAAGAGGTATTAAAAATGGATGGCGGTGAAAATTAAAATGTAGGGATTAATTTCAATTTACTGATTGTGGTAGTTAATCTTACCAAAGATAATATCACATACATTATTTGTTGGCGGGTATTAAATTGTCCTAAATCTTCTCAAAATGGAACACTTAATTATAGCGTCAAATATCCATTCTATAGATGCACCGAACTGATAAATCTACAAATTGTATTTCCGGGACCCAAACTAGAAAAAGAAAACTCACAATAAAACACAGTTCTACTCAAATTAGCATATTTAGATAGCTTTTATTTATTTGAAAAGAATACATTTTGATATTCCAAACGAGATCGATTTTTATCTTTTTTCTCTCAGGAACTGAACCATTTGAATAAACAAAAGAACGAAAGTTGATCGGTTTTATTTTAGTGAGAAACATATTTAGAAATCGGAATACTGAAGTAAAGCGTAAAAGTATGTTCATAAATTATATTTAGCAAACTACGACTAATGCAGTATTCTTTTTATTACATATTTTTCGAAGAAACATTTGATAGAAAGATAACATAATATATATTAAATGAACAATCTATGCTAAAAATATATTCCACAGTGTTAAAACTTAAAAATATTTATGCTAAATATGAACAAATTCTAAAGGACACCGATTGTGAAATAAACATTGCAATGCCCATACCTTTCGTGTGCACTAAAAAAGATTGAAACATTGTACGAATTGTAATGCTCAATTTATATAGTTTTTTAATTTATGGAAACTATCATTCAATTTTGTAAGTATTGAATAATTTAAATAACGCGGTTTTTTAAATCACAATTTGAATGTATTCCAGTTCTCTTCATGTATGTACGTGTTTTAAATCAGCTATATATTTATCTTTAACAATCGTAAGCAACACTGTATCTATATTTGTTCCTATTAATATAATTTCCGGTATAACATTATTTGTATGCATCGTCTTCAATTTTACCAATCTATTAGGTCGAGTTAGCGACACTTCACCGACAGGGAGATCATCTAGCGTTAGCCGGGAATAAACGAATCACTTCTGGCCAGACGCTAATCGAAGTAACATGGTAAATAAACAGTTTTAGGGGTCTCAAGTATATTTTTCCGCCTCTTTATGACAATTTGATTAATCGTTGAAGCAAGTATCCATCCATAAGAAAGGACATTGCACCTTGGTCTGTACATTGCATCTTTTATTATAATATAAAATAACGTACGAGGTATTTCTCGGTATATAATATGCATCCGTAAAATATATAACCAATTATGGAACAATTTGTGGAATGTTTTTTGCAGTTTTCGTTAAGATCTATTTTCATTTTTTTAGAAACCATTTTTAACTTCTAATTCGCGAAACAAAGTAATTCGATGCAACTATAACGAGACTAAAAAAACGAATAATTATGGCTTTATATTTCACGTTCCTATGACAACTCAGTTGGTATATATTGTTAACTAGGGAGTAAAATACAAAGTTAATGTCTGGTAACTATTAAGCTTAATTTCAAATAAATTTTCATACATAAAAAGTGTTCGTAGGTGAATAAAATGAAATATCGCGCGAAACAAATCGGATAATTTTATCTCAGTAGAGTTCATCTATGAGCTAAAGACAAATAGATTATGAGGGGCATTAACAATTAATCACGGTTTCAGGTAATACATATGACACCTCTCGTGGTTCTCATTATGTAAATCAGCATTCAGTCACCTGACAGTGATCTGCATGTCCAGTATTAAAAACGATAGTTTGACTGTGATAAAAAATAGTCACGTGAACTTATAGGTACCAGTGTCAGACAACTAGTAGTTATTTGAAAGGAACCAATTCTAATCAGAGTTTTATTTATGATTCATTGATACATTTTATATTATTCCTGTGATGCTTACATTATTTCCTACTCACCTTATCAAAAAACGGGTCGGGATTTATGCGAGTAGCAACACACTACCTTTTCGTTCCTATTCCAATATAATTAAAATATCTTACACTCACCGAAAACGTGAGGTTGAGCGACAGAGTAATATTTAGGTATCGTAAAACAAGTTTCTTTGAGATGCTCCATTAGAAGTGTATATTGTCCACATTGGCAGTGGATACGTTAAAGAATCGTTTTAATTATGTATAAAAAATGATTAAGCTGCATATAAATAATATATAATATTATGAACTGAGCCAATGTTTATATTTGAGTCACAGAATCAACAACGTTGATAAAATCACTATTAGTAACGTTTTATTTTCGTTTTTATGTTTGCGAATAAATTTGTATGCGACAATCTTGATTTTTCAATATTTTGTTCACATGTCTTCTTTATGATGTAATAATACTCATTCAAATATACAGTATATGTATAATATTTTTGTACGACTGAACGTGATAGTAAATTCGAATTTAACTCTCCTGAGAAGTATGAAGATTAAATACATAATTGGAAGCCCCTATGTTGAACAATGGCCGATGCGTGGGATATGTGTGCCAGGAAGCCGCCTGATGCATCTAGGAGTGGCGAGGATTTCCATACGCCGTACTTCATCTCGCGCCCATATAATAATAATTTATGAACACGGAATATTTGAACGAAGAGTACACGTAACGCGAGTGGGAGATCGCGACCCTGTTGCAGCGAATGTTACGAGATGAAGTTGTATTAAATTCGCTAAGATTTTAAACGTATTATTCTGAATTGCACTATAAATAAAATTATCCTTTCCTTCATAGCAATTCAAATTCAAAGTATGCGATTGCATAGAGAATATGTTTTTGGTGTGGAAAGTAGTTTTATAAATTATGTGTTGCGAAATTGAATGCTCTTCTAGTAGGTCTCAAGAAACGTTGTTATAATGTAATGTAAGTCGGATAAAAAAAGCCGACTCCGACTTGATATTTTCAATAATTTCAGCTTAACTAGCATATTACATATAGTTACATACTAGAATAATTCTAGTAGATTTCACCTTTCAATATGATAAATAGAATATATTTAATATATTTTCAACATATTTAAATTATTTTTCTCCTATTTTTCCGACTTTCGACTCAGAGTCTACATCCCTCATTTATATAGTGATACAGTGCAGAAAAGTGAACTGTTTGTAAATCCGTCGGTGTAGCTTAAGGAAAAAACAATACGATATTACGATTAGAAAATTGAAACAATTAAACCACTGTTTGTACTAACTCCACAATATTTAAAACCAAGAGCGAGCATTGTCAGCAGGACATCAACATATTTTTAGTATAATGTCTTTCCACCAGGAATTGACAGTGACTACCTTAAAAATGATGAATGAAAAATAGTACGATCACCGCAGTATAGATACTGCGTGACGCTTTCACGTACTATAAAGGGGTTTCTGGTACATATGGGATGAAAAATCACAGACGGCAATGCAATATACCCACACATAAATGTTTACATTTGAAGTTTCGATCCTTTGATTGCGCAATAGTCAAAAAACATTGACGTATTGGCTACGGGAATGAAATTTAATAATTAACATTGACTGTATAAAAATTTTGAATGTTAAAAAAATTAAAATCGTTTTTTTTAATCTGAAAGTTCACTGGTAGTTAAAAGTTCACTGATAACTACCGCCGTTTGGGAGTAGACATCGGATGGTCCACAAAATCCACATTTGTAACAGACACAATTGTTTTTTTTAATGTAATACCTACGTTCTTTTAAACTATTTATCGTTCGTAAAAAACTTGTCTTTGTATGACCTCTAATATATTTGTTCAATTGATCAAAATTTGATAAAACGGTATCACTTAGCTACCAGTGATAATATAATTTCAAGTTTTGATCAAATGATCGTACATAACTTTGATTAAATCAGTATTCAATCATATTGGACACGAATAGGTAAGCACAAAAATTATTCATCGTGCACACGGATACTTCATTTAATATGAAACTATTCTCCTAATTGAATAACTCAAACAATTTATAACATAACTGAATCCTCGAGACATTTTAATAATGTAAGCTGCCGTACATTTTAAATTTTTTCATAACCTTTTTTTCGTACTTGTAATTGGAAAATAAATTGGTTAGTCGTTGAGATGAATAACTTCGAACAATTTTATCAATTTGTTTGTTTTTTCATTTAAGTTACATAGTTTGGACAACTAAAATTAAAAACGGTAATACAATTTGGAAGATGAGTACGTGTGAGACAGATGCAATCTACGTTGAATGATTATAATTGGCAATATACGACCTTCGGGCCACCAGCATATATTGTATTTTGGAGTACCGAGGAAATAAATAGTTCATGTATGTAGGTATGAAATAAAAGAAACTCGGAAAGTTGCGGAGAAGCAACCAACTTAGATTAGCCGTCATTTCTAACGAATTACCTACTGTTGTTGATCAAAATTATTTATATTCAAATTGCAATAGTTCTTCATGCTTAATATGTATTACTTATATATTTAACTATCACATATGCTTTGTGATAGTGCCTATTTGAGATACTGTCAACTTTTGGTTGGCTTAACAAAAATAAATTATTAAATTTCACTATAATTTTGTAAAGGATAGAAACACAATAACTTAAATCAATTATACTTATAAAGCGGCTACAAAGATAGCAATTATTGCAAAGACTAAATTTTTTATATATTTACGTAAGAAAGTTCCATCAACCTTTATATTATATCGTCAAATTTTCAGTTTTTATTTGATTCGGAGAATACAATACAGAGAGGAATGAAAATGTTTTTTATTGTTTATAATGATTGCCTGGTCTTAATGGAGATTACTAACAGGAACAATCATTGTTCTCTATTATATGAATGTTTTATGCTATCTAAGAATTCAATTTATTATAATGTAATAAACAAATTCACAATCATATTAGAACATTTTCCGAGAAAGCTTTCAATTATGTTTTATGATATCGCAAAATGGATATTAAATTCAAAATGTAAAGCTTTAAGCTTCTTTTTGCGTAGATGTCACATGAATGACGAATTTATGACGATGATGGAAGGATACGCGGAAGTTTTCTGTTGGTAAAAAAAATATAATGTTTATTAATGGTTTACTATTTGTAATACTTTGCTATTTTGTAAAGGAAAATTTTTCATTGTCATAAATGTTTCAGACGTATACAGATTTATATTAAAATATATATCTAATAGATAGGTTCAAAAAATACAATACTTTTTTTTTTAGTTGTTTGATAAATATTAAATGTGATTGTTTTTGGAAGCTCGCTATCAAGAGACAATAAGTTATAATTCATGAATATATTTAGTTAATTTTAAACGTAATTTATTATATGTGTAGCTCAAATTCAACTTGGTTAAAAAAAAGGAAAACAAACTATTGTATAAATTTAGAACTGAAGGTGCTTGATGAAAATTTAATGTCAAATATGAATTATTTTGATTCTGTCAGTTCAAGTGCATTCGTGCACTTGATAAAATCAGATGACGCCGAAAGGCGAAACCCGGTTCGTTATCGACAAAATTTATGGAAGTGTATTGTATAAATATTTAAAACTTTAAGGCTTGCGCACTTATCCATTGTGAATTATCAATTGCGTAAAATAGTGACTAAAATAAAACCAACAACACAAATATAAGAGTGAATCCTCAGAACAAAAAATGCACAGCGATTTTATTGATTTACGTGCATCTAGTTTATCTGTCGGTGACAAAGTGATCTTATATAAAAAATAGAAAAAAGAAAGAATTTTTGATGAAAATTTTAACTGACCGCAACAGTATAAAATTCTTCAATAGGTGATTAATTTTAGAGGATTGAGATTGGAAAAATTTTAGTGCGATTTTTATCTAGCTATTATTTTGTTAAACAATGCTGAAGAAAATAGCTCTGAACGTCTGCATTTACTTTGAGTATTGATAAATTATTTGATATGTCGGAAACTAGAGATTTTCGGTGATGCGAGATTATGTCGAATTTATTTTTGACAGATTCATTTATGTGGCGAGTTATCACAAAATGAATTTATCACTGACAAAAACGTTCACTTAATCAAGTTTTAGATCTGAATGACACAATCATAGAATATTTTTTCATTCTTAACCATAATTTGCAAATGTCAATTATAAAATAATAATTGCTTTACAGCCACGAAAGAGCAGTCTTATTTTGGGATTTAAGCCGGATAGTAAAATTAAAATGTTTACTTGGACAGCAGATGAAATTCATTGACTTTGGTAATGATACTGCTAAGTTAATTGAACGATTAACGTTTTAAGTGTTAACGAGAACAAGTATAATATAACATGAATTTGATGTTTTTATGTCACGCGAAAAAAGCCATGTCATGTGTCAATCCTTGTCGAAGAGACATAATAAAATAACGAAGATTTTTTTTTGTTAAAAAGATCATTTTACACAAGTACTGTTTAGCTACTGTATGTAACATTTATTGTTTTTTTTTGTATTTAAGTGGCTCTCAATTTTATTGTATTTTTTCCATTTTCCAAACAAATTCATTTTATAATTTAGAATTTCGACTGAAGGTGCTTGATGGAATTTCAATTTAAAATTTGAATTGTCTGAATGCTGCACTCTTCCATTAATCTTGTCGTTAACGACCCGGGTTTCGCACATTTAATGACAATGTTAGTTCAAGTGTATTCGTGCATTTGAAAAAACCTGAAGATGCCGAAAGATGCGTGGTCGTTAACGACAAGATTAATGGAAGAGTACAGCATTCATACAATTAAAAAAAAATGTTTAATACGCATTGTCATCAGTTACACTCAATTTTAAATCATTAACCGTTATTGTATCAACTTTTTATCGATTGATAATGCTCGCAATTAGAACCGAAATCGGTCTCGGCCTTCATAAAAATGTAGGCTTAGTTCACAAAATTAAGCAGTGTGGTTGAGAAGTATTTATTTTATGTTTTCGTCCTTCGATTTAAGGTAAGAATTCTTGGAGTTGTTCAATTGATTTATAAATTGTTATTTATGGTATTACTTATTTAGTTATAATATATATACATACAGAAGGAAGCTTTCATCCAGTCATGAATCGTTGATGTATCGGAACGATGGTGATGATGGCATTTTAATAGCATGTCATGATCTTGGTCGTTTGTCGAACATCCGTTGTTTTTCTTGAAATACATTAAATTTACCCGGAGAATCGACTAGAATCTTGTTATTCAAAGGCAAGTAACATGCGTTTCACGTAATTTGCCACCCACAGTAGCGTTAAATTATACATAAAATAATTGTATTTGTTAAAAATAAATTTGAATTATCATTTATTTTGGTTTACATATTTATAATATAACATACCTTATTATATCTGCATTAGTGAAAAGTGGAACCCTATCACAATAAGGTTGTCATTCATGTATTTCTCGACGCCTCTATGTGTTTTCGGCGTCGATAAATGCTTTATGTAATATGATATGTCGTCGTTGATACTGCCAAAAAACGTTTTAAATCGACGTTTCAAATATCATAAAGCGAACGGAAATGTAGTCTGGCCGTAGAAAATAAGACAAAATAAAAAATAAACAACAATTAATCAAAGATTTTATAGCTCAAAATCATTTAATCGTCTTATTGTCTTTGTATAAATAAAAAACCCGTACAACAAAAAGCGTTATATATATAAGTTTCTAACAGTATTAAATTTGACTAAGTTCGTATCATTTCTTTCTTAAATATCTAAATAAATTCAATTTAAGTGAGCTTGTTGTTTTAGACGATAGAGCGTGTTTAAATCTATCAATCTGCATTCATAATACAAATCACCAAATTTTTTACATAAAGTTTTCTGGCGGCATGCCGACGACATTTAACTATGATAAAGATTGTTGTATTTAAATAAGAAAAGCTTAGAATAAAAAACACAATTAAATCTTTAATGTCTTATGCATAAAAAAGTGTTGATGACCACTGGTCAATTGTATTTGTAAACTTTTTAGTAATGTGCCGTATATAACGGTTTAAGTTACACATATTACTGATTTATATGTATTTTTTTTCACAATCTATAATATCACTAATTTTTTGCAGTTTAAATAATGATACTTTGAAAAAAATGTTAGTTAAATAGATTTAAAATTACAGGGACGATAAAACAATTAATACAACTAAAATAGTTTATGTTCGTTTATTTATGAAAAAATGTAGAAAATAAACAATGTATTATTAAATTCTTTAAATTTTCTACCCAGTACATTTGGTACCTTGGAAATGGAAAATTTATTATGTAGTAGAGTTGAACAACGGTCTATCATTCTCGCATTCATTGTTTTATCTTATTTGTTGTTAATTTTTAAAAATCCTGGCCAAGCAAAATTTACTAAACTTTAAACTGGGATGCACTGCATAAACGCAGTACCAAATAAGTTATTAATCAAATAACTAAACGAATCAATCGAAATATATTTAGTAACGATTTATGTTTGGTATTTTCTTGTTGTGGAATCTTAGTACTGCCACTGTTTGCATCCCTTCGGGACGTCTGAGGTGTAAGATAAATCACATTAAGGTATAATGAAGGTGTGCTGAGTGCGAAAGGTGGTCGCTGAGGTAAAAGGGAGAACATCTTTTGAACAGGATCCGAACGTGGGAAGAATTAACGAGAGGTCATTAGCTTATAGCTTATACGATTCGTGAAAAGGTGTTTTTTATTCCTCTTCTATCTTACTTTCTTAATGGTATTGAGAAAATTGCGAGAAGAAATTGGCGTTATCTCTTTCTACAATGCCTTTTACAATGCTTTATTTTTTTAGGGCTGTAGAAATTTACAAAGAATCCAATGCTCAATTTAAGAAATCGTATATATTATAATATAAGACAATTATAGTTTCAAGTCAGCTTAGCTAGCTTACATGCGGGAATGGGATATAAAAACTAATTCTGTTATTCTACCTACCCTAGCAAAGACTTTATTTAGCAAACTGGCAGGAATGTAGAAATACAAATAACATGATAACTTACTTTACTTTTATGGTATTCACTTGAAAAGTTTTATATAAATTCACTACTACCTAATATTCATTTTGTATAAAAAATGATTTCCACAACATAACCTACAAGTGAATCAAAATAAATTTGTATATATTTAATATCAATTAGACCAGGCGTCGGCAACCAGTGGCCCGCGAGGCGTCGTGGTGCAACCCGCAAGATTTTTAAAACTAAAATATTTGTCTACACATGTCATTACAGTGTAATGACGTGTACCGCACGTAAAATATTTGGCACTTTTACAACAAAAGTTTGCCGACCCTTGAATTAGACAATACTTAATTCTTTATCGTCAAACTGTTTGAACTAAAGACTACAAGAATACAAAATAATCATGTTTCGTGTATTGATAATTAGATTTATTAAGCCTTTCTTAAAAGTATAACAGTAGTTTTTTCAACATTTAGGGTGCTAACTGTAAAAACGGCATTATATTTAAAAAAAATGAGCACTCATTTGTACAAGTCCCACTTTTATTCTATATGATCAAGAAAGGTTTCGCTCACAACAAACATTCAGTTCAACACGATCAGTTATGATCGTCATGAACGAAACCAATCCTGATCTTTTATGACCCTATTGTTATGAAGAAGCGGACTAAGAGTAGAATCTAAGATTTAAAAAATATATTATATACCTTTTTGTTCTACCAGTAGTAATGATATTGCCACATAGCATTGATATTATAATAAAGATAATTATTAAAAGAAATCGTAAAAAAATGTGGTATAATCCCGAAAATAAGAAACAAGTCTGTAAAGTATATAATATATTAAACCTTAAGCAAAAGAAAATTTATTATTACAAAGCCCTAAAGTTTCATTTCGATTTATCTCCATTTAAAGCGACCTTTTTGTACTTCTATCAGTAGTTCAAGAGTTTATCAGAAAACTAACGGTCGCATAGTACGTTTTTTTAAAGCACTATCATCCATTAATTTACAGTGAATCGAAGGAATCCACGTTATTTATTTGATATTTTCCCCAAAAAATTTTTCAGAAAAATTCAAACTATTTGGTTTGTATTTTTTTCATCCTGCATATCTCAGATGCTGAAAGTTTATCAACGGAAGGATGAAGTCGTATATTTCGTCATTCTGGGTTTGAGGTTCGTTTTGTTAGTGAAATTCTCTGTATTCATTGTGACACGTGTTTTGCCTCTTTAAGAAGCTTTTTGCCTTTTATCTTCAGACTGAACACGTACAAAACACGTGCCAAATTTTAGATCAATGGAATTACAAAGTTAATAAATTAAATTTTATCTTGATAATGAATTTCCATAAAGATAATATAAAATTAAATTGAATAACTTTGTTATACAACTTATTGTGTTACAGTAAATACAAATTTAATCAATTGAATAACAGTGTTATCAAATCTAATTTTGTATCAAAAATGAGCTTGCTGAATGCATCACACATATTAAACAAACACAATCCGAATTTTCCCATCATTTACATATCATGAGTTTTCCTGTATATCTTTAGAGTCAGCTATTAATTCTATAACAAGTAGCATTAACAATTGATATTTTATAATATCAATCTTTTATCGATGGTGATCTAGCAATATGTACTATCTTGAAAATTGTTACTTTTCAGGTCAGAATTTTGACTATCTTTCAGTTTAAACATTAACATTATTATTTTTTTTACCATGTCTCCTGTGACTCCTAGTGAAGTTTATCTTAACAGAAATGTTTCTACGAGAACTGCTTGTTACTCAGTTGCTCAACCTCTCTTTTTCCAAAGAGAGTAGAAATAGAAGGAAAAGGCTAGGACAGGACTAGTGGTTAGATAATCGCTCTCAGTACGCCCCGTTCATAGGATAGGATGGGTGGGAGGGGGAATTCAAGACATCACATACATCCATGCCTTTGAACAGAGATTCATAAATCGATTTAAAAATCAATTTATAAAACTGCCCGTTCTGGGATTCGAGCCCGGGACCTCCGTAGCGGTAGCCAACGACGTTGACCACTCGACCACACAGATGGCATTATAGCTTAACATTATAGCTTAGTGAAAAAAAAATGTCTTTTTGTTTATTGATATTGAAAGAATAACTAATTTTCAATAGAAACAATCGTTAAATACTATGTATCGTAAATTAAAAGTAAAAATGTTTTTTTTCTCGATTTCTGGTATTATATTATTTCTTTCATAGTGCTAACATTTTGTACTATCGGGCGACGTCAATTGCTTGAAGTCGATGTTAAAATGAAAAAAAATGTGAAAAATAAGATAATTGAGTATCAATACGAAGCTGCTATCAAATGCGAGCGATAAAATGAATCGTTTTGTTTCTTGTATATCTTTAATACAGACTGAATTTTAATTGCAGACATTGTAATAAACACTGACACCTTTTGCATTGAAGGTTTCGAATTCCAATTTATCGGCAAATAATAAATGTCTAACGAGCGAAGCAAAATGATCCCATTAACATTGCTCATTGTCTGGCAGTCAATCAGGCATTTTAACTCGCTAATTATTAAAAAAATCGATCAGTCTGTATGAACTGCTTTGTAAGTGAGGTATCAATAGACATTATTTTTGTAAATGCCATGCAATCAAAAAACTATTAAATAAATGAGTAGTATTCTTTTCTTCGGGTAAATGAACGATTTCAACACCGAGGTTGTTATAACATATTAAAAAATCTTTTCAACTATGAAATACTATACTAGAAAAATAATAATAGTACAAAAACTATGTGAGATTATACTGTTTTCAGTTGATTTTTTTTACCTGGTGACGATAATTTAAGTATTCAATGATAGCTAATAAATATATGTTTCAGAACTTTATGTAGGTACGCAATATTATCCATTATTTAATACATTAATAATTAGTAATATTTATATTTTAAGTAACATCATTACAATTATTTTGGATTGTATGTGGAAAAATAAAGATTTTTAATGATCGTTTATCGTGATGAATCAAACCAGAAAATCACGAATATCACCAGTTTTGATCGTTTTAAATAAATGTAAAATTGGTGTAAAAAAATGTTTTTTCTAATATAATGTCTCCACCAATTATTATCAGTGAAAACTTTAAAAGTGATGAAAATTATTAGTGAATGACATCAAATTAACTATTGTTGAACTATTTTGTAGTATTGGCAGTGAAAACCTTAAAAGTGGGAAATGTTAATTGTTAAATTACTATTGTTTATCGTCACAAAAAGATTAATCATACATGTGCAAATACTAGGAAGCTTGAATGCTTCACATAAAAAATGGAAAATCTTAAAAAGTTCGATAAAACTTTGAATTTGTGAACGTTTATTAATCAGAAAACAACATTAACTTATTTCTTTATGTTGACCGAAAAGCTTGTTTTCAAATCGTCTGCATAAAATCGAAGATTTTTCACATGCCGAAAACAGTTTTAGTCACTTGATTAATATTTAATTCCTAATTACACGTCACTGTACGCATAAATAAATGAGAAATTTTATAAGTAAGAGAAAAATGGCTCATGGTCGGGTGGTGCTTCTGACATGTTAAAATTAATTAGATTATAATGATGTCCTCGTGATTATAGGATATCAGATTGTGATTGATTACAATGAACTGGCGTTGAAATAACGGTAAATATTATTTTATATTCAGAATTAAACACAATAAAACAAGCTTATTTTTTCCGCTTTGTTATTTAATTTGGTATAAAACCGTTTTCATATATTAATTAAAACTATTAAATATGTATGAACAAAGGACGTCCAATCCCAAGGTTCTGACCAATTTTGCGAGCCCGTACTCCCGGAATCGTCTTGATACCGATCCAGGGATTTCGGGATCCATTATAACATGTAAAAAATCATGTATAATAAATATCTGAATTCTTCCCGATTTAGTATACTTTTTATTAATAATATTATTTTCGACAGCATGCCTCAGTTTTTTACTGACATATTTTCGTATAATACTTACATACAAGATAAATGAATTTATAGCAGTCGTAAATAAGAACAAGCAGTTTTTTTCATACTTTTACACAAAATTCCGGGATCCTGTTATTGAAAGATTGTGAATCCCGAAATCCCGGAATTACAAAAAGGGTCCAGGATTGGATGCCCTAGTCTGAACGAATTAGAAATGTTTTTATGGACATGATAGTCTTATAACAAATCAATAATATAAATGAGAATGTTTTAATTGTTCTCTATATAAAATGCATGCGAGAAAAACTATCGCGCGAAGTAGTAAGAAAATTACCGCAAAAATAACATTGACTAAATAAATACTAATATCAACAGTCTTTACAATTATATAAATTATTTGTTCCGTTGTATGAAATCAATAACTATTGATAGTTGGTTCGATTTACATATTTTTCTAATCGGTTCTATTCAAACGTCATTTTCAATTTGAAATCATAAACAAAAGTCGTTCAAAATGTGTAACAAGTGGCTTGCACCCGTTTTGCAGAAAAGTAAAAATAAATGACGTGACATACCATTTTCAAGATCAATGAACTCTTTTATTTATTTTTAATTCATAATACTATAAACAATGATTATGATAAGTTTCTCTTGTCAACAGTTATCTATGCTTAGTATTAAATGTATTATGTCTGGCTTCAGATTACATTCAAAGGAACGATTATGAAACAAATCTTCAAAATATATTTTTTATCTTATTTTTAATTAAATTAAATATTTTGTAAATGGATGCATATCCGGTCAGGTATATTGTGATTCACGGTGCACATTTTATGAGAATTTGTGTTTTATTTGTTGTAAATAAAAGATTTATCACTAATATTTAACCGTCAATTCTTGCTGGAACAACAATAAATTTAAAAAAAAAACCCAGATCTATTTGTAGTACTATTAACACAATTAAATTGTATGATAAGAACCGGTTTTGTTCACTGATGAGTAGAATGGTATTCTTTTAAGCTTTGTTACCATGATCCTCATTTTCACCTCTTCACAATTCAAATCAAAGTCGGTCAAATCTATTGCAACGAATTAAGACATCACCACGTTTGTCACCGGCTTTGTTTTGTTAAGAATTTGACTGTTATTTTTTATTGTACGTTTTCAAGAGCTAACATGTAATGGATAAATAAAGATTTTGATATTACTAAAAATACTCTTTTAATAAAATTTTGCAGCGGTTGGGTAAATGAATGAATTAATTAAAAACTTTTAATTTTATTCCATTTATCTTTTTATTAATTCTTAAACGTTGATAAATATCGATGATATTATATATTTTTTTAAGATCGCCAATATTTGTGCATGTATACTAATCTGACCTTAGAATTTCAACCTTTTAAAAGATCAAAATCATATGCCAGAGAGTAAGAAAATTTGCGTTAAAATTTTTGTTTTCCTTTTTTTTCACGTCCTTTTTGAGTTTGCCACAAGTACATATTCGGTGAATTATCGATTTTAAATAATTTTAAATATTATGGAGAATTTGAATGTGACTTGCCTGCTTTAGTGATGATGGCCATGGACATTAACAGGAGCCCACAGGCAGCTCGGAGTCTGACGTCTCCCCTCATCTTTCTCTAAAATATAAAAAAACGAAAGATACATTAGTATTGTAAATAAATAAATTGCATGAATAAAAAACAAAAACATTGAATAATAAATTAAACCGTAAAATCGGTCACTTTAAACACATGCCAAATGATGAAGGTTCAACGAGGTTGTTAAATATCCTTGATATGAATAATTTGTAGTAAATAGAATTAAATGTTATCCGGGGGAATTGTAGTATAATATACAGATTAAGTAATGATACATTTCAACCGTTAAGGCACGTTTTGTACACTGCCGTATTTAACTAGTGATTCGATAGAAGCTGATCCTGTGGATGAGTGGTGAAGGCTCCTGGATAAATCCTTTCATCCAATTAAGCTGTGAGATGAAGAGCTTAAGAGCCAGAGTAGAAACATATATAAATATTAATTTATTGATCGATGTATGGATTTTTTCATTTAATAGTTTGTCTTGATCATAGTTGTCAATGTAGACCGCAACACGCTACCCTTAATATACCAGCAGGACGCACAGTTAAAATACAGTAAGTGTTTAAGCATATAATTCTATATAAGTTAATCATTGATAAGTACGCTAATTACTATACAGAAAATGATGACGCACGTATAAAAAATATCTTTTATCTCCAATGATGAGACAAAAGCTATTATTAATTTCTATATGAATTTTTGTTACATATTATACATAACGTTTTTAAAAATACGTCATAGTAACACCTACGTTTATCTATTATTTATTTATCAGTTGTATTACACTATTCATGGTATTACAGTATAACGATACAAATTTAAATATATATAGTAATTGATAAAAGATATATCGTGCTAAATTATCATGTTTGAAAACTAATTTATTATTTTTCATTACACAATATTTTTATAGCCTTACAATACAATGGTAATTTTATTTATATTCATATTCATGAAAATACATATTATTAAATATATAATTTCCCAGAAAATTTGAATTAGTTCATAAATATTTTTATTTGTATACAGATTAATTATACTATGCTATGTCGTCTGCTTCATGGGCTTTATAATAATTGTCATTATAAATAAAAACGTGTTAAATTTGAGCGAGTGAAAAATTAAATTTTAAATGAAATAATTGTAAAAGTGATATTGATAAATATAATATATTCATAATATCTCAGACGGTATATAAAAATGAATGCATAGATTATAAAACGACCATGTCATAGGAATATATTGAGTTTAATCTTGTTCATTCCTTATTTCACATATTTTGTACTCCGTATGAAGTATCTCAACAAAAGTTGCTTAGTGAAAAGTCGGTTGTCAACAAAAGGTTGAATATATCTATAGGTATGTAGAGTGGATAAGTGGAGTTAGCTATTTTCTCTTTCTGCACTCTATAAATAGGATCATGTAAGGAAAAAACAATACAGACAGCTACGACTTTGTATATTGTCATTTTTTGTCATAACAAATTTTTGGTTCTGAGTAAACATTAAATGAAAAATATCAGCTTTTATGATAAAGTCTCTGACATCATCATTTTATGTTACATAGATAATTATAGTATTGAAAGATAGATGAATTAATGCCGATCTGACACAAATAAGAGATTAAAATTAATATTCAGAAACAATTGCCTGCATTTCAATCAGCATTAATAATAATGGCCTATACAAATAAATTCTTTTTGGCAAACTTGTATGATAAATGCATTAACTGAGTTATTCCAGAAAAAGAATCGATAATAATGAATCTCTTTTTATACTTAACGTAATATACATTGACAGTTTTGTAAGTTACCAAGTTCTGCATGTAAGATGACGATATATTGTAAATCTACATACCACGTTGGTTTTCAAATCAGTTTATGAAAAGCCATTATATGAAGATTGGAGCACTTGAGTGTCAAAAGGCATTTATTTGTAATGGGAATATCGTGCTGTGTATCATAATATATAAAAATACTTTTTGAGTTTATCAACGATGTTGAGGTCGTTTTTAATTAAAAAAAAACATTTATCACCGTCTTTTGAGCCACATCATATACTAATTCTATGCATTTATGGCAGAAATAAACGTCGTCTAACACATACAGAATAGTACACTTATAAAAAAATCCTGGCCAATTTTTATACTAAGTTAATATTAAATAAAATATTCAATTTCAATTATATAAATTGATTCAATCGATTGGAAACCGGGGAGTTGGTCAATAAATTAAAACTAAACATGCTTCAATGCTACACTAAAGATAAAATACTAAAAAAAGTAAACCTGAAATATTCGAACAAAATAACAACTATCGGAAATCGCCTACTTATTGAGGATTTACGGCATCGCGGTCATGTATGATAATTATAAATTAATTATGCATCTGAGGATTATATCTAGAATAAAAATATTCTATAAATAATAGTGATTCATGATGAATTATGCAGCATGTTTCAGTATTGATTCATAAGTTACACTAAAAGAATTAATTTACATTTTTATATGAAACACTGTAGTGAGAGTTAAGATATACTTATTATGGTTATTTGTTCACTGTTATTTGCGCAGTTTTTTGAATTATTAAAAATATAAAATATTTAATAATTTCGTTCAAATTTAAAAACTTTATGGGCATAGTCATTGTTGAACAAGGTCTAGGAAATCAAACTGTATGTTTTTTTTGCTAAAAAAGTCCAGTTTAAATTGCAAAAGAGGCATTTTTTTTTAAATCGTAAATGGTTTTGTTTTCTCAACATTCATGGTCTTCTTCTTAAGTTTTTTTTGTTTCAGTTCAACCCCAGTTTACGCGGTTTGATTTAAATTCAGTTGATAAAATGCATATAATGTAAATGATAAATATGGCATTGGGCTCTGAATAAATTCCAAAAATAATAGTAAACATGACTAGTGAGTGTTCTACAAATAATGAGACCCTTTCGTGTGTCCAGTGACAACGAGAGTGACATTAATGATTAAAGCAATTAGGAGAAAATGGTTACTCACTTACATTACATTACTTAATGACAAGTGCTTATTTTTAAATGTCGCATTTGTAAAAACGGCTAATACTTACATATTCGTTAAAATTTTCAACTTATCTTATTTAGTTTATAATTTTCACAAACTCTTTTTGCAATAAATCTCTCAATTTTTTATGGATAATAACGTATTTTATGCAAATTATGGAACGTATTCTTATATTGTGAATGGATTTCATAATTCAATTAACGCGGATTATTTTTTGGCCGATATACTTCGTATTTCCGAGTTTGGGTGTGTGTTTAATTTTAACAAATATTATCCGTTTTAATGAAAATATTGTAAATAAGTTTTAGCGCTAGATAAAACCTTAAAAACTGTGAGAATAGAATGAGAATAAGAGTTTCAGAAATTTTTATTTAATGAACCAAAATTATTGTTTTCGACGGTATATATAACACAGTTAAATATTACAGCCATAGTAAAGAATAAGCCCTGTCCCGTAGAAAAATAAACTTTGAAATATTACTTGAAATGTATACTTATTTGTTTCGTAGTAATTTAAAAAATATACTACGAAATATCAGATTCTGTATATTAAAGAACTATCAGCCTTGCATCAGGAGTGAGATTAAGTTATATTGTAATTGATTTAGGGTGACTGACAATTGGGCTCATGTTAATTCATGTTAAGGATATCCGCTCGTCAGACCAAGTCGTCCCGAAGTGGATAATACTCTAAGCATGTTTAGTGATATATCTGAAGAGAAAATTAACCATTCTAGTGAATGCATTGTGTAGTACACAATGAGAAATTAAGCGTGTTTTGATAAAATACGAAAAAACAACCGAGTACTATAAAATGATACTACTTCTATATTATTATTCTAGTAAAAAAAAATGTTCGGCACCATGTAAAGTTGGTAAATAATATTAGATATTTTCGGCACTGGAACGTTTAAGGATTCTCCATCAGTGCTCTAAGCATTTCGTGGATTGAAAATTGCTCCATACTAAAACTTTGTAACTAAATTGTCAATTTGTTTGATGGAGCTAATGATTATGATTCAAAATTTACTTTTACAAAATTCAATTAAAAAACATTAAATTGCTCTCAATTAGACAAAATACCGTTTCTACGCCAAGTGTGACATCCGAGAGGAATGTTGTGAAAGAGGATAATCGATTAGTCAAAAGAAAAACTCACTTTGTCATACGATGTCTTTTTATTCGATTCGCGATTGGCTTAAGGAAATATAAAATAGGACACGTTATGGTTACAAGCAGTCAAGTAGCACAAACAGAAAAAGATTTCTAACACAATTGCACAACAATTAAAACAAAAAAATGGCGATAATTAATAAGATTCATGTTCTTCAATTAAAATTTTAATTTCATTTCCCCAACTATGGCCATATCTAAGTTACCTCGCGAATTGTGACTCGAGAAATATGTTTTTGTTTAAATACAAAATTTAAGTTATTATTTAAGGGTAGTTTCGGTGTTTTATTTATTATATTTGTTATCAACAAACATGTTGAACGGAACATATTATATTTGAATATTCAACCGCGTATAAATTAAAAATAATAGTATGCCAATTATGCATATCACGCAGGTGCAATAGATTCTTCTACAAAAAATGGATACATATTCAGGTGCTAAATCAAATGTTAAATTGATATGATATGAATCATAAAATAATCATGAATTTATTTTACAATATGTCAAAATTATACATGAATGCATTGTATTGGATATATTTTATTGCAATGAACAAAAATCCTCGTCGAATATATAGTTCTTAGATGATCGTACAGCTTGAACAATATAATTGTACATATTTTAAAAATTGGTAAGTTTTGTTGTCTATGTGATTCTTAAAAATAAAATTAGTGTACCTGAAGTTGTTAAAATATTTTTTTTCTTTTCTTTCTGTTTTATTGATTTATTTTCAATTTATATCAATAGAATCAAATAAACAAACACTTTAAATCTATAATATAGTCATAGCAACGTAACCAGTCAACTCCAATTGTACCCCTACTGTGACGAAAGGGTCACCCTAAACGTTGCCTTTGGTGAACTTCGGAACGATTAGAGTTATTGCTAAAACGAGGATTAGTAAATTGAGATACAAACGGTTTTAAACATATCTTTAAAAAACTGCCATAAAATACGGAATTTAATAATTTAATCAATCCTATGAGTGTAAAATATTTTTTATGAATATTTGTGTTTTTTGTTAATATTGGTATCTGATTTTATTTCACAAACTTAATTTAAGGATTATTTTACACTACCTATAGTGAGTTACGTGTTGTTAATTGTATCATATCTTTTTTTTTATTTTATTAAACATCGACTCTGATTTTTTCCTATAATTTCCGCCTCACTTACATACCTGTACACTATCAGATCATTATAATCACTAGCATAGTTCTAGTACATTTCAACAATCAATTTAACGAATAAACTAATAACTTTTCAGTATTATTAAATTATGTTTTTCCAGTTTTTCCGACTCCGACTCCGATTCCGCAGTCCTGGTCATTTATACAAAATTACGCTGATCATATTTAATAAAAGTAAAATTAGTACAAATGAGAACTTTACTTCTTGAATATGTTATGTCAAAGATCGAACAAGCAGCGAATAACAAACGATAATGACAACTTATTACAGAAAAAAAAATAAAAAAAATAAGTATGCAGAAAATAATGGTTTATACATTTTTAGTGGTATTGAAAATTTAATTAGCCTTATAAGAACATGTTGAAAAAATAGTGTTCATATTAAAGTCTTTGATTTTAATTCTGAAAGATCGGATTCCATGTTGGCTTGGTGTAGTATATGGTGAAGACATGGGCTTGTAAAGTTGTATGGAAATCTGACACAAAGTTGTCATGTCGATATGCCTATCGCGAATTACATCTGCCTCACCTAACACCAGCTGACGCCTGTATTATCTAAAACAGTGGTAAATAACGGTTTTGCTTGAAATCAATTATTTGTTTCCGATACCCTAATGATAATTTTAAAATGACTTTGCTTATGAGCAATTACATATTATAATCTACGATCATTTTTCACAATTGTTTATGAACAATACAAGGCAAATATAATTGCCAAGTGCTGTGGCAAAACGGATAGAGCATATACATTACGATGTATAATTACAATTTAAACAATGATTCTAATAATTACAGATACATAGTTAAAAGATTTATTTGATACGAAACGAAATAATTGAAACTTAATAATAGAAAAAAATTAAAACGGAAACACAAAGAATTCAACGGATAACTAAAAATATCTATAAGCTTCTATATTGTATCTGAAAGTCGTAATGCTCTCAAGATAGGCGCCAGTATAAGTTGTATTGTATTAAATCGGGTGGGTGTTTTTAATTTTAGCGATATTATAATGATAGAATAAAAAAAAAATCTAATGCTTTTTTATATAATCATTTGTATGTTTGAAGGTGAGTTGTTGTCGTAAGCTGAATAATTTAAAAGTACTGTAAAAGTCACCACGCGAAAGGCGAAGTAAAGTTTTAATTTTCAATAAAGCAAATCACAAAACATCACACTAAATTTACAAAGTTTTTTATTTCAATTGTATATTATATATAAATATAATTAAAAAATAGTGTCCTCATTCAATCACAGATTAGTTAAGTAAATAACTTTTATATATACTATACAACTAATCCTCTTTTTTTTTACGTTTTTTTAACAATAGTTCGAAATCGCACTGTCCTTTTCATGTTTGATAATATCAGTTGATAATGCTCGTCAACAGCGAAACCGGTCCTGATAATATTAAATAAAAGTGGAATTAGTAAAAATTAGTATTTTATCTTTTGATTAAGAAAATATCTTGAAATGAAAGTTTCTTAAATCTTTAATTTATGAGAATGGTTATGAAACCAACTAATATAAAATAGCGTAGGATTTTTGTTATAAACAGATTCTACCGATGGTTGATGATCGCTTCTTTTGATGTTAGAATCCCCGACTGTGAAAATTACTTCCGGAAAATGTGACTTTATGTCACAAACTTGGTCAGTAGTGAAATTGCGTTCCTCGATCATATCATTCAGAACTGCTGAAGGATCTGTTTGATCACAAATAAACTACAGATAAACAATCTTTGCTGTTCACACAATATAAACAAATTATGTTACAGATATTACATGTAACACATAATACAATCTTACAATTTATTATGAGAATTTATAGATTTTATTATGTAGTATTGTAGAAGTGTATTATTAAATACACTTCAGATTGAATGAGGTGTAGATAAACTAAACACACTTAATGTATTTATTATAATCGATTTACTTGAAATTTACATTGTTTTCATTGAAACCACAACCCATCACCCTCGCAATGATTGTTGTGTCACATGTATATTGTTTTCGTTGGGCCTTTAAAAAACAATGAATCTGGGATTTACTGTTATTTGATAGTTTTACATTATTAAATTAAGTGACTTTTTTCTTTTTATGTAAATTATTGCGCAGTAAAA
Organism: Himalopsyche tibetana; assembly: GCA_030503985.1. Taxonomy (NCBI): domain Eukaryota; kingdom Metazoa; phylum Arthropoda; class Insecta; order Trichoptera; family Rhyacophilidae; genus Himalopsyche; species Himalopsyche tibetana. Next base: position 7,377,888 of record JAPJYX010000019.1, on the reverse strand, counting down.
AGATCAATCACAGGAAGTGATTGGTAGTTTATTTTATTTTTATCATTCTTTGTTGCGTCATACGAGTTGCTGTGATATCATCTGTCGCAAACACATACACTTACATGTTGATTTCCTACAGAGATCCACTAAGAAAATGGTGTCGGTGAAATATAAAATACCACTTAAGTCAGCTAATTTCTTCGCACATTACCAACATATTTAATTGTATATCACCATTTTGTTGCATTATTTCTCTAATGGTATAGAAATTGCTGCAATATTCCTATATTATTGAAGTATGTACTGATGAACAAAGCACGGACAAGTAACTATGAACAAAGTTATAACCATATTCTGGCGATTGTACCGTTCATTATTCATCCAAGTTTAGAAGTTTCATTTGCATAACTTATATCAACATTGAAATCACTTGGCTATATCTGGTAACAATTCAGTCTATTTATTAAATGATTTATTGACAATTTATGAACCGATGCGTTACGATGAGCGATTATGATTTTACTTCTATTTGTTTCTTTGACAGTTTATTCTGTGAAGAAAGTGAAACCAAGTGAAGCGATTTTTAATGGCTACAGAGGAATATTAATGTTTCGATTCCTAGAACAAATTTTGTATCGAACAGTTTTATTTCAATTACGCCATGAAGCGTCTGCTTTGTTAAAAGTATTAAAAAGACCGGTATTCTAATTTTATTCGGAAAAATGTTGTTATTTCCAGTTTAATCATTTCAACGGTGTTAACTGTCAAGTCTTGTAAAGATGGCTTAGAAATTAAGCAAATTATATTAGAAACACTTCTATCAAGTTATTTTTAATATGCCCAAGAACGGTGTTATCAACTCATTGTTTATACGTACAAATTGACATTTATTTCAATGAATAAAAATAAAACATCAGTTCTGAGTTCAAACTGAGTTCGAGTGGATTCGTGCACTGGATAAAACCAGAAGATGCCGAAAGGCGAAACCCGGGTCGTTATCGACAAAATTTATGGAAGTGTATACAATAAAAATAATTCAAATTTAATATTAAATTTCCATCAATCACCTTCAGTCGAAATTTAAAAAAAAAATCAATTGTTCATTTGAAATTTAATAAACAACAAGTAGAAGGACATTTTTGTGTAAAATAGTTGGTTAACCTGTAAAATAACTATTTTAATTTTAAATTTCAGTGTTTTATAGCTTTTTTTTATTAGATATAATTTGAAATAATTATGCACTTTCATACAGACAAAAACATTAATACATTAAATACATTTGGTACAGCCAAATTATATTTACTGTCTTTTTAAACATTTACTCTATTGACGTGACACTAAATTCTGATCGGGTGACACGTTTTGTGCGTTGTTAACATAATAATGATTCATACCAACAACCTTTTCAAAAGCCCGTAATACATTATATGTTGAATTTTTAAAAAAATCAATGGTACTACCACATTATCGCCCGCTGTGGTCTAGTTGGTTAGAGCCTGCTTTACCGACCAGGTGGGTCTAGGTTCGATTCCCGGTAAGGTCAATGTCAAAATTGGATTTTTTTCAATTTTAATTTGAGATCTAAGACATGGGTGTTTGTGAAGTCAATTCTCCTTGAGTTTATCTCATGTGACTTTTAAAAATTCTCATCGAGTATATCTCGTATGATCTTTCAACTTGAAAGTATTTGACGCATTGGCGTAAGCTGTAATGTCAAATATTTTTTTCAAAAAAAAAATAAAAAAAAAAAATACATTTGGTACAACCAAATTATATTTACTGTCTTTTTCAACATTTACTCTATTGACGGGACACTAAATTCTGATCAAATGAAACAATTCTGATCGGGTGACACGTTTTGTGCGCTGTTAACATAATAATGATTCATACCAACAACCTTTTCAAAATACATTATATGTTGAATTTTTAAAAAAATCAATGGTACTACCACATTATAAACGTTTAAATATTTTATTAGAAGTAAATTTTTGTATTCCATAAAATATATTTGAACGTTATAAGTATTTGATTCATTTAATTCGATGCGTATATAAATAAAACCTCATTTAAAAAAGTCAATTATTTGAAAATGTAAAATGTCAAATACAATATTATTCTATTTATGAATGTTGTGTTTGATGCTGTGGAATTGCCAGTAGGATCAAAGTGGTATTACGTAGTACCAACATTAACACCATTGGAAAAATAGTGTATATATAAATTAATACAGTTATTTGTATAACATATCATTATACAATATATGCGGGTCACCATGCAGCAAAAGGTTCAGCGTATTGAGACTGAAAGATTGCAGGGCAACTCGAATTGCTGCCAAAACCGCAGATCGACCGAGCAGCAAAAAAACCTCTCCGCAACGAATCGACCAAAAAGGAACGAGAGGAAAAAGTAACGTTACATCAGGCGATCTAAGCACAGGGTTCAACTAAAATGCTATTTGTATCGTTGAAATAAATTATTATTAACAGAAATTAATAGCCATAACTATGAGATATATCTTCGTTACTTTGTTACAATATAAATTAAGAGCAAGTAGGCAGTATGTGCTTAATTAGACAGTAGGTAAATTGCCTGTCTTAAAGTGAGAAATAATAAAGAAATATTCGGCAATGTTCCATAATTAATTATATGGGATCACATCGTCATTTATTTTGTTAACCTGATTAATATATATATTTTCACAATACAAATTTTCAATTTTAATTGTGGATGTTTTCCTGATGTTGTATTTTAACACGAATATTTGATATCTAGATAATAAAGATCTAAATATATCACTAGACAGATATCCTTAGAATAAATATTCATAAATCTATTAGCTTAAATAAAATATCTAATTTTCTTTTCGTAAAATAAATAACAATTTAATTTCTTAATTATGGGCGGGCAACGCGTATAAAAAATGATTAGTTTATTATATTATAAAATTACTTTATGCTACAGTTAATTGTCAGCCAATTCATGAAATGAGTTGATTACAATTTAGCATAGGAGTCGACAAACATCTTACTTACACATTTTTTTCCCAAAATAAAGAAGATTTTTGATGAAATATCGGGTTTAATCTATTTTTTTTTCAATTAATGACTGTAACCTAACCAAGTCTTTTTTTTTATTAAATAAACATATGTATAATAGCGTATCATTATTTCCCTCATTTGTGAATATTTTCTCTCCTCTACGGATCCCCACAAAATTACACTAACAATTAGTGATGTTCCTAGCCCAGGGATAGCGAACCTATAGCATGCGTGCCCGAGGTGGCACGTTGGAGAATTTGGATGGCACGCGATCGATTTCCAAGTTTTAAAAAATAAATATTTTATGTTTTAAAAATAAAGATTTTGATAAAAAATTACGTGAATTTATTCCGTTTTATTAATTTTCAAATGTTTCCCATGATAAACGACTATCGTTTAAAACATTAAGTTTTATTTTTTTCTATTTTGTTATAAAAAAAAATACTGCTTGGCACGCCACACAATCGAGAAATAATATTTGTGGATATTTGGCACGCGGACCCAAAAAGGTTCGCCATCACTGTCCTAGACTATGTTCCGCCCCTGGGCAGAGTTTAAAATAGCGCTCTTACTGTTTTTCTAAATATTTTTTTGAAATTACTTTATCTGCCACTTACAGTGCTGAGATCGGTAAATGTCACATTTGAAGAATATTTTTGTGATAAATTTAACTAATTTTTACCCATAGGTCATATTATTATTACCAATGAAAATGTTTTTGTCGGCATTTTTTTTATCAAAGTCATCATTTTTATTCTAAACTGAATTCGTGTGTCAAAAATATTCAGTCATTTAAAAAAAAAACTGTGATACCTTAGACTTGCCGCTCCTAGGCAACTGCCTACTCGCCTATGCCCTCGGAACGTCCCTGCTCACAATAACCAACTACATGTCCCAATTGTATATAATAATCAAAACTATTTTCGTTGATCGTAATGTTTTATAATTTAATTAATAAATTTCAATTCCAAAAACATTTGACAGCTAACGGTTATATAATTAAAATACCTTTATGGTTTTTTTCCATTTTTATAAATTTTCAAATTAAAAAATATACTGTTACACATTACACAGCCTAAACACTCTGTAGAAGAAGAGGAAAAAACAATACGAAAACCTTGTGCAACGATTGACGGCTCCATAATAACGGGGTTATCGTTTTTTTAACGCCTCGCGATGGGGCATCATCGTTTTCGGTCACGTAACTTGCGCTTTTTTTAGTTTTACTGTAATAATGACGATTCAATTGATATCAATTTATAAGTTTTTGCACATAATATTTTATCCTACGCTATTTTTAAAACGATATTTGATCGCTTTAAGTAGGTAGCCGTGAAAATAATTGACAACAACGCAGTGCTTAGTTCAAGCAAATTCTGAAACATGCAGAAGAAATGTATCTGTTGCTAAAGAACTTATTATTGATATAAAAAACTTGCAAAGTGAAATAAATCCATCGATTATTTATCTGATATTGGTTATTTAATCAATATTTGAAGTTTACAAAGCAGTGTACTTTTGCCTTAATTTTATATTCAAAATATATGGAGCCTAGTGGCATTACTCACATTTTCAAAAAGTTGTGTTTGAGAATATCGCAAAAATACACAGGAGCACATTTTTTCCCTAATTATATGATTAGACATGATAGTTATCTTTGGAAACTGTTTTAACAGTGTTTAAAGTGAATTTGAATACACAATTTTTTTTTGGCATGCTTATCTCAAAAATATCAAAAATGGATAATATGAGTTTTGATACGAAGCTCCCCATATGACATAATAAATATTTATATACACTTTAAGTATATCGACTTTGAAACATATCTCAATAGTTTATAAGATGTTTGTTTTGAGATGCGATCGCCCATCATCAAATTATTTTACTCACTCTTGGGATCTGGCGTCATTCAAATTTTTTACATTCATAAAAGTTTGATTAAAATATGTTTCCTATCAACTCATTTAACTGTCAAACTTATACGAGCCGTTGAGAAGTAAAGTAAGCCAAGCAACACAATAGTGAAACTTTTCTATTGAACTTTTACAACACATTTTTACTGGGCGTTTTTGTGAATTGTATATTTTATTTTTAGAAAGAAAACACTATTTCAGTGTGTATTTACTAATTTAATTCGATGATAATTTCAGAAATCAACTGTGGAAAATCTGAAAGACGTTGCATGACAATTTTTAGAGGAGTCACAAAAAACGATTTTTGCTGATTTTTGGTCAAAGTCAAAATATTAAATATTCACAACCTTATTAAAGTACATGAGTAATAATAAACTGGTGTTTTATTGGCTCAATCTAATACTAATAAAATATTTTTTTAAAAGAAACCTTTTTATAAGCCCTTTTTCATGGTTACAATATTCACAGACCCTGCGTTTTTCAAACTTAAAATTAAATACTCATTTGGAATTTTCAGCTTCTACCTTTTGATAGAACGTGTATTAAATTGTATACATTGTGATTATCGAAAAAAGCTGTCTTAAAAAACTGTTGCCTTTCTATAGTCGAAATAAAGAATATTATAACGCACTATTTTTTTTTAATCCTACTTGGCTCATATCACTTCTCATGGTCTCATAAAATACTATATTAAGATTTTTTCCAATTGAGATTTCAACAAGAATTCCAACAGGTCTAATTGTGTAAGAAGCGGTAAACATTAAAATACACATACTCAAGTAACAAACCAATTCAAATACTTTTTTGCATTATTATGAAATTTTAATGCGCTTAAAATTAACGATTTCAAAATTTGAAAAAACACTAAGATAGAAATCAACACTGTAGTAAAAAACCTTCAGTAGATTAAAAAACTTTAAATTAGCGCGCAAATCTTATTTCATGTATCAATAACAAAAATAACTGGCTTTATAGAGAAGAAAGCGGTTAGAGTTAAGGTTTTTTCGAAGTGTCATCATCATCAATTACTCTCGTAAAAATCAACCAGACTCCATAACCAAAGGTTTTTTTTATACGATTCGACTGATGAAATGATCGTCGATATTTACGGACAAAAAACGTATCAATTAATAGTAGCATGATTGAAATTCATTTAACTCGCTTCATTGGTGGCGTAATTGATTTGCTAGGTTATGAAACTTTTCGATTATTTTGCATTGGGAAATAACAGCCTATCGAATTTTGGAATTTAACTGTCAAATTCACACGAAAAATGACAAGCTAAACGTATGTTTGTACCAAGAGACGTACACTTGAAAGTGAACGATGTTTGCAGCAAGGATAACGATGTTAATCGGTACATAAGCAGGTGTAATATTTACCAGACTTCAATCGATTAACATATGTATATAGTTCTAAAAATGGGAATCTTTGTCAATCAGATATTTTCAATACACCAAATTATCTGTTCGCAGGGGGAATACGTTTCATACGAAGCAGCCGTGCTAAAAGCTGTGTAACAAAAGATTAAAGAGTACATAGAGATACGCTCCATTACGTTGAAAAGTGCAATTTCCAAACCGTGAAAAAAAGAATAAGTTGTAATTAATCGTTAGAAATATAATTTAATTTTGCTTTTAAAGGTATATACAATATGACATACAATAGGAACGCAGCAAGGTAAAGCAAACCCTTTATATGAAAATCAGAACAGTATTCTAATATTTAAAAAAAAACACTATTTATACTAATTACGTACTATTTATTTTTTATCAGAACCGGTTTCGCTAAAGGCGACCATTATCAACTACGTAATGAAATATAAAGCGATCCAGGGTTATTTATACAATATCAAGTGTGAATAATAACAAAGTGTTAAAAATTATATATTCAGTATTAGTAAAAGAGTTTAAAAACCATTTTACCAATTGTTTGTCACAATTTGTTATTAGTCTTGGTTAATTTTATATGCATAACGCTCTGTCGCTTCATATTTCATTACTTTATGTAGTAATAAAGTGAACAAAATAAAGTATTTTAATTCTACAAATATTATGTTATATAGAGTTTAATCTATTTTGGCGTATGAGTTCATCAGAACAACATAAGTTCAAACTTAAATTAACGCAGCTAAATGGCTTATAAGATAAACTTAATATTATATATCCTGTTAACCACGCTAACATCGTATCTAATTTAGATTACAAAATATAGTATTATATTTAATTAATTGACTTAAGTGATTCTTGGAAGGATAAAAAATATGGGATTATTCAAAGTAAATTAGTTAAATTAAAGTATTAGGTATTATTAGCTCATTTCCATCTTGTAAAAACCTCTACATATCTGTAAATGTTTTCATAATATTTGTAGATCTAAAATACTTTTTTATTTTTCATATTATAATTTATAATGGAGTTCTACCAAATAAATGTCAATTCAATCAATGTTGTAGCAACGCTCGCGGTGAGTGAAACCGACCCAGGCCTTAAAAAAATAATGTGAAATAAGTACAAACAGTGTTGACAGTGAACATCTTGAAAATGATTAACGAATGTCTGTTTAAATTGTTTCCAATATATCTGACTTCACTTCAAAAATGGGATATAAGAAGAGCGGTAGCCTAACTAATAGTCTATTACTAGCCTTATTTGTATACCCTCTTTCTTGACGTAGAGAGAGGTTGAGCGACTGTACATTAATTAACCAGCTATTTTTAACAATCAAAAATATAATGCAATAACAAGTTACAAGTTACCGTAGTCACGTTTGATAGATGTTGTAGGAATTAATACGTGGGGTCAGCAATCATCACAACTTTTGACTATAAGTTGCACATAATAAAACATTTTATTTATAATTCAACACATCGTGGCTATCTATAAATCTCGTATCAAATGTTTTGTTAAAATTCATCGGCGGCAATATGTCGTTCATTGAACCGACGTCGCTTGTGATTTTCAAGGCGAAGGATGTCATATCGGAACGGATAAGTGCGTCTAGAAGCTAGTTGGTTCAGCTTATCAATCAACGTTATCGAAGAATAATTATTTTTGGAACCGTCTGTATGAACTGAAAGTCACGAACCGCTTAATTAAAATGTTTATCATTAAACGGCGGCACTATGTTGGAGTTGTCAAAGTTTTTGACTTCAGTTGTGTTGCTCTCTAGATCAAATTCCAGAGTGGAGAGTTTCATAAGATGCGTTCTAATGAAAATAAAAAAAAGTCATAATAAGTTCCAAAAGCAATAAGAACCATCATATGAGAAAATTTATTAAAAAAAGTAGGTCTAATTATTATTTTTATTTCTTATTTATTGTTTAAAAATTAAAATTACAGTACATGACATAAAAGCTGACGCCAATTTATTATGTTTGTTTGTTTTTATTTATTTTATTTACTTTATTTATTCCAATTATAGATTTAATAGTCCGTATAAGAAATAAAGCAAAATGAAAATGTAAATTAATTGGATTTGTCATAAGAGGTTTCTAGAGCGCACGTTTTACGATTTGCTTTCTGTTTTAGGTGTCATTAACTGTACGAGTCAATATTTTCTTTGAAAGCACACACAGGTGTATCATAAAGATGCTTTGATTTTTACGACTAACGAATAGTCACGCGTTGGTATAGACATAATATTATATTCATTGTCGAATTCACGATCACACTTATAATTTACATGGGTGTTTCAATGTTAAAAAATTCCCTCCTACACTTCATATCCATAAAACGGGTGTAGCAAGAGCGATGTACTAACCACTAGTCCTTTCCTATTACGTAACCTTCACTCCCTACTCTCTTCGAAAAAGAAAGATTGAGCACCTCCACTAGGAAATAATATGCTATAAATCGGGAGCAGGCATAGGTAAAAAAAACAATATTTATTTTTTTAAAGCTGGATTGAATTTAAACTTGCAATTATTGTGTTGATTTACAGTCCGTTATTTCAATTAAATAATTTACGAAAAAATATTTATACGACTTTTGAGCCGCCTTTGGATAAAATTCCTTGCTTAGATTAGACAGTGACCTTGAATAAAACGACCTTGCCAATTCATTTGCCCATCACGCATACGGCAGGTGTGTCATACGAATTTAAAATCACCTGTGTCGAATCGTCTCGATAAACGTTTTACATATCGATAGTTCGAATGTTTCTGATTGATTATCCGAAGAGAAGGTATTTGAAAAGATAACATAAATTAGGCATATGTGTTGCATTACTTGCATTATCTAATTTCCCATACTTAATTGATTAACGCGTAAAATAATTGAACACGCGATTCTGCAAAATATGTCAGTCGTAAAAAAAGTGCCTTTATATTCATGGTGGGTTGTAGTCGTAGTGAAGGAATCGACATCTTTTATATAACTGTTTCATGACTGTTAAATATTATTAAAATGTATTGTTTATTCTAGTATATATAATATGTTCTAGTCAATAACGATTAATTTGTCATGGGTCAAATAATATTTGTATAAAATAAAAATTAGGATTGATATATGTGTGATTCTTCTACTGATTGTGTCTCTGGGTAGGACACGTGTTTGACTTCTTTGAGAAGCATCTTTAAACCAACTAAATCATTATTTATATTTATTTTAACAGCTTAACGACCGCGGACGCATTTTTGAGTCTTTGAAAAACAAAAGTTGCTGGCCGGCGGACTCATATATGCGTATAGGCGAAGTATCTGGAAGCTAAGAAAATTAGTTAAATTCTGTAAAGATATCTCAATTTGTAACAAATTATAGTGAATTTAGTAAAATTACATTTTTTGCGAATTTTCGCAAAATTTTATTTCGCCAGGTGAAATTTTATAAAAAAAAACGTGAGGTCGTTAAGCTGTTTTAATATAACGTTTGTTAACATCGTTGGCTTCCATGCCAAACCTCACGGGTTCGAATCCCAGTACGACCAGTTGTTTAAAAATCGATTTTCGTTCAAAGACATGGATGTTTGTGATGTCTAAAAAATATTTTCAATCCTAAAATATCGGGACGTAGCAAGAGCGATTAGCTTACTACAAGTTCTGTCCAAGCCATATCCTTTATATCTCTTTATTCTTCAAAAAAAAAAACGTTAAACAACTGTTTAACAAGCAGTTCTCGCAGAAAAATCTTTTGAGATGCCTCCATTAGAAGATCATATGCTCCACATTAGGAGCAGACACAGATTAAATAATTTTTTATATATATAAATTAGAAATCGATTTCTAAGGTTTTGCTTTTTTTACATATAACATAATTAATTGACATACATATTAAACAAGTAAATGCTATAAAATAAATATATACGAAATAGTCCGAGTAACGTTTATTTCTTTATGTATGTTATGTACATATATGTGAATATATAAATGCATATTGTTCCTTCGTTACTGGCTTTACTGTGGATTGCTCACCTCTGCAGCGATCACGCCTATATGTAGGCAACGATTCAAAAGGAGTGCACAAAACAAATAACATCAGCGATGAAGGAGACTTGAAGAACTGTGACGCCAAATTGCCCTAGTTCTAAGAGTTCAAACAATTTGATATAAAAAATAAGCCAAAAGAAAATAAAAAGGTACTAAAGTGATATTTGGTTTGCCATGACGATTGATATCAATTGAATTTATTTGTTTGACTTGGAACAATCCATTTAGGTTTTTGTAATATTTTTAAAAATAATATACAAAAAAAAAGAAACCAAACACCGCAAATATTAAACGGCATTATAACTCTTTTTGATACAGAGGTGAGCAACATAATTTCAAATCTTGTACAATAGAATCTATTTTGAGTGAAGATAACCGCGCAATATCTTTCCAAGCCTATAATAAAAGGAAAAACGAATTGCTTTTGTGTTTTGTATCATAATATCCACTGTCCGTATTATAAAATATAATATCGATGTATTATTCCGTAACGCTGAAAGGGTGGTTGAATTTCCCGAAAAAGTTTTCCTTGACCGCTAAATTTAGACCATAAATGTACAGTTATTCTAAACACGTAAAGTATTTTTTTATATATATTATCAGCCAATTGTTTATTCCTTTTTTAATATGTTTGATGCCTATATATGTACCTTGATTTAAAGAACATTGCAATAGAAAACTAATCAACGAAGACTTATTATTTAATAGTATATATCGATAAATAAAACAATTTTACTTTAAAGCTTAACAGTAACAACAACAAATTAAACGTTCCAACGTTCCTTGAAAATCATCAAGACGAATTAAAATATAACTTGAAAAAAATAAGCTTAAAATATTTCTGTAAACAGCTAAAAGTTTATTTAATACTAGGGAACAAACTGTTCCAGCACATGTCCTGGAACACAAAATTTACGTGTTCGCGCCATACCGTGGAACATTTTACGTGATCCGAGATAGGTTCCCATGTTCACGGTCTGGGAGCGAGCGCAGATGGAACATGCGATGCGCGCCCAGCTGTAGACGAACTGACAAAGTCATATTTCATCATATTATTCTATTTCATCATTATGATTCATATTTCATCATGACACGCCAACGTATGTATTGCGAGAATAAATATGTAGGCAGCACTGATCAATATAAACTCATCGGGCGTCGTTTTAGAGATTTATTATCGACTCCCAGTGGTGGCAGCTGTCAAAATAAACGCATCCAATAAAATCAAATATCTTTCGTTCGGACGCAACACTGACCACGTTTCTGTGACCCCTCGTGTGTTCAAGAAAATGTTATGGGACACTGTCCCCTAGACATAATGTAAATGTTCAGTGTCATGTCCCGGGGCATTTGTTCCCAGGTGAATGGCCAGCTTAATGATTGTGCTAATACTACTGCGGATAATAATTTGCTCTATATTTCAAGTACCGGCATAAAAAAATATCTGCAATATATTTTCATGATTTTTAAATTATTAAATACAATGAGTTTATCATTATGTAAATGATATTAATTTCAGTATATATCAGTGGATGCATAATAATTATTCTTTCTACTGTAAAATGTCATATCCTACAATAGGATATGCAAAACTAAACGCGTTTTTTATAGAACCTACACTAAATCTTAATTAATAATTATTGTCTTTTTTTTTGTGTCCGTACATATAATTTAAACAATTTTCAAAGTTCCGTTATCATTTACAGGATTAAAAGTTCTAAAAACATGCAAATCAGTTTATTTTATAATAAAATAAAAAAACACTTTCGTATTTCGCTTGTTTATTCTGTGTTTTGTTATTCTCGGCAAACAATGTAGGAATTTTGATCTTCCTTTTCCATTGAGTTATCAACATTTCTTTTGAAAGTTCAATTCCAACTCTGCGAAAACACCCTACTTCAAACTTTTATTTATCTCTCGTCAAAGTTTATTTTTGACGGTAAATTCCAAAGGGAAATGATAGACAATTTGAGTTTTTAACGTAGTGCGATGTGAAGTAATTTTTATTTATGTCAAACATGATTATAAAAAAATAAAATAGTCAATTGATAAATTTCTGAATTTATTTTATGAATCAAAATTTTTTCAGTTTTTGCTGAGTTGATAAATCAGATTCTTACTGCTGATTTAAATATTAATAACACTCTCAAAGTACGAAACAGGTATTGAAGGACATATTTCCTTTCAGGAACACAACTAAAATACTACCAGGAAGAAAATCCGGCTGAACATCGACTCAGATAGTTTATTTATTACACTAAGACGTTTTCAATTGTAGTATGACCACTTTAAAAAAAAAAAAACAAATAACATATTTATACATCGCTATAATGCATTATATTTACAGCCATCATTGATTTATATAATATTACAAGTTGGTCTTGCCGCCATCAATAACTCGAATTTGCTCTTTACAAAATGGCTCAATACAGAACTTTACAAAGTCAATCATTTAACGATGGATACTCTTGTGATCAAACATTATACAAGAATTTGAGTTCTTAATTTCGGTATATTGAGAATCTACTGAGACAGATAGTTCGCTACCCTTCCTTTTTAGACACAATACTATACAAGTCGTTATATTTTTATACACCATCGATACTCTTTTACATATATATATATATAACAATGTATTGTTCATGTATTAAAACTAAATAGGCACATATAATTCACTCAACGTGCTAAATAAATCAGAATTCTGAATTTAATAACATCAAATGCAAACGAACCAAAAAGATTGAGAAGTTTTTTTGAGGCAGATTTATTGATTTTCCTCTCGAAAATAATGCGGATTTTGTATTATTTGAAGCGAAAATATCGTATAACATAATTCCAATACGTATTCATTTCCAACCAAAGATCGCAAGTTGATAAAAGCATCTACAATATAATAAGCTGAGTTTTCCAGATAATACCATATTTAATACAGTGGAAGAACAACACAAAAAGCATTCAAGATTTTTTAGCGGGAAAGTAAAAATGTTTTCTTGGTTTGTTGTTAAATTTGCTACAAACTCTGTATTATTGGATTCTGTTATCGAAAATCGAATTCCTCATACGGTATTAAAAGTGTCATTGCGTTTTTTGCTCCAAACCGCATATTGTCAATACAGATTGAGCAGAAACAAATATACGCATAACCACATGAAGTAGTCATCCACAACAATTTACGATATGGTAATATTTCAAAAAATTGAGCGATTTTAAAAAGAATTATGAAAATATGTAAAAAAAAAGCTGTCGATACTGTTCTATTATTATTGATTGACAATAATAAATAAAAATAATTATACCAAAAGACACTCCAAGATAATTTTGATAGTGTCACTCAAAATCAACAGCAGGGGCTCCAAACCTTATTCGCTCCATTCCCCTCTTTCACCATTGTTCAGAATACAATTTCTCCCCTACCCAAGAATGTCTATCTCAAAAGGTTGAAATTATTTTCAATATGTAAATGTTTATGTACACAATATAAAATACTAATTACTGAAATTATTGAAGCTTATTTCAATGAACAAAAACTTCAGGAGTAAGTATTACTAGGTATTCAAAAATACCATTAATGTGCATTTAAAGTGATTTATGAAAAATAATTGATGAGATGTTCGTTGTATTTAAATAATACTTTTAAACAACAAAACAAAACAAGAATCGAGCGATTCAGACTCCAAAATTTCTCATTCAGGGAGAAACCCCTGAATTAGAGCAAAAAACACAATATATGGCACGAAACGAAAGACGACGTTCACGCACAGAAATAACATCGATTGTAAAGTCAGTAATTCCGGATCCTCTTTGAAAAGAAAATGTTGAATGATTGAAAAATAACAACCATAGATAATTTAACATTTTTGTACAAATTCCCTATTATATATATCTCTGAGATTTAAAAGAGTCGTTTTTTTTACGTTGATATAAGCATTACTAAATTTTGTTTAAATAACCCTATACATTTTCACCAGTTAATAATGCTCGTCGTGAGCGAAACCAGGTATATGAAATACAGACGTGTTTTAATTTTGAAATATATTGTATATATATTTGAAGTAACAGTAAACACCTTTAGTGAAGTTCTGATATTGCAATTTTTGTAGAGATGATCTATTTAGAAAACATATGCTACGCGTTGGATGCGATCGTAGTAGAAAAAATACAATCATAGTAAAAATCGTAGTAAAAATGATTATTATTTTTATGATATTGCAGGAAAGTTTATCTGGGTCGTATCGTGGATTCAACTATTCGATCGATACAAATTTAATTTAAACGGAAGGTTAGTATGTAATACAAAATAGCGCGGTTTGCGGAACGTTATCAAATCATATTGCTGATTGAAGTAGACGGACACACAAAAAACCCTTTTTGATGATAGATATACGGCAGCAAAATATATTAAACTAATACGTCGTAACGTATGTGTTCATATTCATTCTACAAAGGGGGCATTGTATACATACATATAAATATATATATATATATAAACCATGTCCGCTCTCAATGCGGTGCATATGGGCTCCCTAATAAAGCTTATCATAAAAGTAGTCTTTTAGAAATTTCAAACATTACTAACATCCATGTCTTCGAACAGAAATCCATTGATTTATAAAAAGAAAACTGTCTATACTGAGACTCGAACCCCCGTAACAGTAACCAACGATGTTGACCACTCGACCAAGAACCCGACAAGTTTTAATTACTTTAAAAAAAAAAAAAAATGACAAAATATATAAAATAAACGGTAAAAAAATCGAACATTTTTTTTATTAGATATTTCAAATTAAAAACCTGTGAAGCAAGCAGATAAATGCAGCCTTTTCCAAGATTTGTAGTCCAAGTGATGGTACACTTACCTGTAAAAAAAATATTATTAGTAAATTAACATCCTACATGAAAACATTATGATATAAATAAACATTGCATTATTGAACCACATTCTGAGCATTAATTTGTCTTACCGATCATACTTTTTATTATTATAAAAACGATAAAACGATTTAAAAGTACAATGAAGCTAAAAGAAAACTCAATGAAATAATTTATGACAACGGAACAAAATAATAAAGCATATATTTTCTTTTTTATAAACTATGTTCAATAGCGAGACTTATACTTATTATGATTTTTAGAATTTTATTTTATGTGACGATTAATTTGTATGCTTTAATCTTTAACTCTTCTTTAACCTTTGTAACTCTCAAAATTTCGAAACGTTTTCTTACATATTCTATTAAAATATAGTTATATATCGTATTTCTTGAGTGAAGCTGCTAATCAAAGTTATACGAAATAAAATGAGCAATCATGTCAGTGTATTATTACAGATTCGACAATAAATGGTTATTTTTGTACCGTTTTCGTCACACACCGATATTGTTATTTTTAAAAAATCATTAAGAAAATGGTACATATTTAAATTCTCACTCTATCGTAGTTCGTTTTTGCTACTATTAAATTAAATAGTACGTATGTCGATCACTATAAAACCATACCGTTTTCACAGCTGAAACAAATAATTATACTTTTTATAAGAGCTTGTGAAGTATTACAAAATAATTTGAATAAAATATGGTTATTTTACTTCGGAAAATTATGTAATAATATATTTTTATCCACGCATTGTGTGAATTTAATTAATCGATCACTCAACAGATAGCGTACCTGGCAGTTCTTTAGCAGACATCTTGTTCCGCTCGTAGTTAAATAATATACGTATTTAATTAAATAAAATAAATAATACAGTAGTTGATTACAACTTTTGCTATGACACGCAATAATTAGATAACGCTTCTTTGCCTAAACTTTCTAGTTGTAATAAACAAAGCGCATCCGATTGAAGATTGTTGCATAACGCAGACATTTTATTGACAATATGTCATTTTGTTGCTGTGGTTTTAGTAAACTTATTATGCTGTAATCTAAAATAATATAATATAACACGCATATTCTCATTACTAATCTAACTTAAATAATTGATTACTTTGTAAATTCCTTAATAGTGTGTTAATTGTAATATATCGTGCATTGTCTTCGAATTATGTAAAGCGTTAAAATGATTTGTATCATTTATTTAACGAACTTGATTTGATTTAAAAAAAAAAAAAAATATATAAATATTTTTTCATTTATATGAACAAATTTTAAATAATTAATTAGACAAGATAAGTGATGGTTTGTATGAAGGCTAGTGTGCACACAATTGATGGTTTTACTATTAAAAATACAAACGTATATGTACTGTTTATGGTTTGTTATTAAAACTCGGCACTTGGGAAACATTGGATTTTTGGTACATGAATATATTTCTATTCCCACAGTTACTATTTTCCAAAAGATGTTTTCGCAAAAGAGTGGCTACGGTGAAAAATGGCACGCAGTAGTTCTAACTTTAAGACCAAAATGTAAAACGTTTTCGATGCTTCAGTAAGTTTAAAATATTTTTTTCACACAGTCCTTTAAAGATAAAGCGTATAAGAGAAAAATATTTTTTTTTACACATTATTCGGATACGAACAACATATCAACTATGCAGTGATATTTAAGTAAAGCTAACTGAATCTTTCAAAATATTAATTGATTAAAAAATAAATTTACGCAAATCAATCATGGATTCTATCGAACAATGTTCGACATAAAAAAAATATGTTTTCTTCACCAATAATGCACTCAATCGATAACTTTAGTGTCATAGTATGTTCAGATGATTGAGTATATTTCATAATTATATATTACTAACATTATCATAGATTTCTTCCAAGTAAACGAAGATAATCCTTATTATAATATACATATGTAAATAATTGTCAATTATAACAAGCTGGCAAAAAAACTAAAAAAAAAAATGACATAAAAATGCATTGCTTTTGAAATATGATATTAAAAAAAATATATGACGGAAATGAGTTACTTGGAAAAATATGCCATTACGAAGGTTATTACTAATAAAGAATCGAAATATATATTGAAGGCACACAGGTGATCAAATAAAACTGCTAAACGTAATTCACGTTCAAATAAACGAATTGTTTATTTTGCGTCTTAAAAATGAGTTTTTTTGATAATTTTAATACTTGCCGTTGAAAAACATACAGAATTGATCGACAATTATTTCAATATCTACAATTATTGTGGTTTTTATCAACAAATTTCGTATACATTTGCATTAATTTAGCATCAATTACGCCTTAAATAAACTCTTGACTATCCCTAACAATATTTGTTATTTGAAAAACGTTTATACGAATAAATATAAATATTTAAAATTATGCAAGAAAGAAATAAATATGTTTACTTATAAGTCCAGTAAAAAAACGAAAGTCGATATGTAAATTAAATTTATTACACATCTTCGATGGATTCGGCGGTAATTTTGTAGAAGTTCGTTTTTAAATATAAAATTAAATTTAATAACTTTGTTATTCCACTGTGTTGAAAAATGTGGCACGTGTTTTCCCTCTTTGAGAAACATCATCGGACTTAATATCGCAAGGTTGACGAATAATTAATAGTTTATTCGTAAACCTTGCGATGTTTGTATTGTTTGATTGCATAAAGTCTCATGATTCTTCTTAAAGAAGGGAAAAAACGTGTCACACTTTGTAACACCATAAGTGGAATAAAAAAAGTCATCAATTTTTTTTTAAATTTCTAATAAAAAACAAAAATCAATACATAGATAGATAAATGATTATTAATTGAATTTTTTATAATAGTAGAAATTAATGTTTCCTCCATAAAAAGTTCAGATTAACTTTAAAAATAAAAACTATTGTCAGTTCTTTTTTCACTTCATTGTTTTTGATTAGTATAATTGAGGCGCCCTGTATCAAACACAACCGAGTCAGTTTAACTTTATTTTTCAGGAGAGCCAAATGTTTGTTCGACTACTTTTCAACAAAATTTTGTGTTTAACTTTATTAACTATGAAATAAATTAAATGTCAAATATTTACATTTCATTGAAAATACTGAATGAAGTTAAGTCAGCTGATTCAAATCATACGATCTTATGACTTGGCCAGTATGATAACTAGATGCTTTTGACTCGGTCTCTTTTGAAAGTGAAATAATTATTTAATGTTGATTTTCATACACTTGTAGTACAATTTTGAAACTGAAACATATATTGAATTGTAAGTATTAATATTCCCCACCGGAATTTTTAAAAATATGCATATTAATAAATGTATGACTTGGCCGTGTTTGATAGCATTCAGCTTCAATTATATTACAAAGATTTATTTTATATTCTATTTTGTAGAAATATAATATTTCAATCATTTATTTTTCATATCGTAAATGTCGCATTTTATTCTTTTCAACAATTGGTTTTGTCAAATTTACATATGAAAACATTTCTCCAGAAATCACCGGTTTCTCGTTAAAAAATAAAAAAAAAACACTTTTCCTAGAAACACTTGGATCCCAAGAAACCGGTTCAAGGTGTTAAAATATTCAAATATGTGTTGCAATAAATTCACTATTGCTTACTGTTTATTTTGTGTAGAAGAATTACAGATACTATAAAAAAAAAAATATGCAAAAATAGTGCAGTAAGTGAAATATGAATTTGTACTATTTATTTTTAATATTAAAAAATAATTGGCATTACAGCTTATGCCAATTTGTCAAATATTTTAAAGTTGAAAGATCATGCGAGATGAGAATATTTTTTGTAAGTCACTCGAGATTTACTCGAGCAGAAAAATTGACACCACAAACACCCATATTTTATCCCATTGTGATGGATGTAGATATACCACTCGACCATGGATGGAACCAGCAACTTTGCATATTTTTAAAATTTATTTTATTGTATTGTAATAAATTAAAACATTTATAAGACAGGCTGTTAATATTATAGTTTAATTAAATGAATCAAATTTATATTAATTATTCCACATTATAAAAAAGTGTGTAATAACACGCATTGTCATTATTTTTACTTCTCGATAAAACAAAAAGATATGTTTAAGTTGACTATTAAAATTACGCTTAAATTATAATAATATGACTTTTGGTGTTTGGATTTATGTCACACAACAAATAACAACAATTTATTCACCTCTAGCAGTGATGGCGAACTTTTGACATTCGTGACGAAGGTGACACACTTCGTGTAAAAACGATCTTTGTCCAAGAACAGTCAAAGCCCACTGCGTTTATTTCGCTGGTATTGTATACACATTTAGCGCCCTGTAAAATCTATATATTACTTTTCAATATTTATTGATTTCAGTTCATGGATTTTTGTGATGTCTGAAAATTTCTCCCATCCTTCCAAACGATTAAAATAACGGGTCATATCCTAGCCATATCTTTTATATCTATACTGTTTTCGAAAAAAAAGAAAGATTGGGCAGCAACAGTAACAAGCAATTCTTGTAAAAAAAACTTCAGTTGAGATATCTCCACCAATAAGCCATATGCTCGAATTTGAGAGTGGATATGGTTATTGTATAAAAAAAAGCAAAAAAAATCGCTAAAGTAAACAATTATATTAGTTTTTGATTTTTAAATAATTTAATTAAGCACGGGTTTTCCAGGATTTTTAAATACTAAACTCAATTGGTTCTCCAGCACTGACATAATGCATTGATATTTTCAATACGTGCTGTCACGTTGGACCAGATTCAAAGAAGTACATCCCAAATAATTTAAATGTTTTTATTATTTTATTATAAAACAATCAACCTCATCATTTTCACGTTCGTATTACGGACGTGGCGATCTTGACTGAAATATTTTACCACGTACATATTTGTTTTTACGTGCATCCTTGATTTTCAGGTTTAATGGACTTTGGAAGGTATTTCATACACCTGTGGCGATACCTTAATTTATTATTTGAAATATTCTGCATACATGATAACTAGACATTTTTATAACCGTAGAAATATTCTATAAATATTTTTTTGTTTTTTTTAATACTTTTCTTCTACAACATTCTAAATAAAAGCTTTTTTCTTGGAATTTTAAATTAAAATTAATTGTCAAGAGTTTAAATGGGCTCTCGGATGTTCACCCTATTCGACTGGGGTGTTCACGGGCTCGATTTTTCAAACGGACACGTTCTATAGAATTATTAACTCGTGTTTAAAGAAATGGTTGTATGCAATGTTTACTCTACCTCTCGCCTTACCGATCCGTAAAAAACGGAACTTAGTGAGAGCAACTTTTCTCAATACATCCAAATATTTTTACCATTTTTGGATTGAGAAGTTGAGTGACTGATTTACAACCAGCTCTTTTAAAAAAACTTTGCTAAGATGCTCCATTAAAAAAAATATGCATTCCATCTTTTGAGCGAACATGCAGTTTATTTCAAAATAAACCATAGGCGGCATTTAAACTCTCATTAGAATTTGTATTCATACTTTGTGGAATTACAATACATGCTTTGCATTCTTCACTTTCGATACTAGCAAAAGTTCTAAAATGACCTAAATCAATACTCTCAAAGGAAAGAATTTCATAAAAAATAAATGATGTCGATATTTCCACCCGACACTTGAAAATTAATACCTTTGTAAAATACACAATAGATATTTCCGGGTATAGGCCTTTCGAAATATTATTCCCGTTTCCTTCCTTATATTATCGTTACATCAGATCTTTAAATCTCGATTATTGAAGGAAGATACTTTGATCTTTTTGTGCCTTTTTCATTTATATGTCGATGAAAAACGTAATTCTACGAAAATATCCTTCACAGTTTCTTCTATCCCCCTAACGTCCCATAGCTATGAATAAGTGAACGTTAAAGAAACATATTTTTTTGTTGTCAGCTCTTTGGAGTTAACATATTTATTATTTAGAAAAAAGGCAACTCGCCATTGTCAGAAATAATTATTTTATCTCACCTTACGATAATTGTTATGGTTTCATTACTACATCTCTAAAACTTATAATATAACTAAAATCTCTACTCATAATACAGCGTACGAATAGTTCAAAGTGGTCGTAAACAAATTAATAAGTTTATATAATAAGGTTTCATTAGATTTCAACGCCTTTAGCACATTTAAATATTTTTTATCCTATCGTTATCGCTTTATTTGTGAATTACATATACCCCTGAAAAAGTATCTCGCTGATAATCGTTTTTATTTGCTCAATATCTTGTTTT
This sequence comes from Himalopsyche tibetana, assembly GCA_030503985.1. Lineage (NCBI taxonomy): Eukaryota > Metazoa > Arthropoda > Insecta > Trichoptera > Rhyacophilidae > Himalopsyche > Himalopsyche tibetana. The sequence goes on along the minus strand of JAPJYX010000019.1, from coordinate 7,356,400 downwards.
TGGAGGAGGTAAGAATTGCTAATCGCTCCTATATGCATTGGAGATCGGATGAGTGAGAAGGAATTTCAGCGAAGTGTTTATTTGAATATTCGAACCCACAGCCGCCGCAACCGATTGGGAATAGCTTTAACCATTCGTCTAATTGACCGATAAGAGTAGCAAACAATACAAAATGTTACCCATAGTATTTTTATAAATCCAATAAGATGTTGGAAAAACCTTTATTTAATGGTATGTGTGAGACAGTTCAACTATTATCCTTACGTTGAATTTATATGAAATTTCTTCCAGCAATAAATTGCCATAGTAACAAGCTACAAGTGTACCTTTTTGCATCAACATGCATCCCGGACACAGGTGATTAAACAAAAATCTATGTTTCTATAGTAACTGGAGAGCATTAGTAGTCCCTTCTAATATCATAGGTTTTACCTTCACCGGAAAGTCTATCATGAAATATTATGGACTGCCATTTGAAGTTTTCTATTAGACTTAAAATATGAACACAAGGTTTACTATAATAATTTACTTGTATTTTTAGCTAGAAATAATAAAATACCATATTAAGATTGCAATTATTCTTTATTCACTTTTCGTGTAATTTTTGCATCAAATAACTGTGTATCTTCTACTAAAATAATTCTTTTTAATTAAAACTCTTAAAAAATTCAAAAGAGCTCATCGCCAAGAGAGCAAGAAACGAGGCAGAACAGAGAAATGTTAAAAAAAAAAAATATATATCATATAATTTGATGATCGAGTTCCATTGAAAGATTGGTCAACAATTTGATGCTCCGAGCTATATTATCCATTATATTCGAATACCTCCCGTCTATATCTCCACAAAAGTACAACTAGAAAAAAAATTAGTTTACTCTCGGTAGGCAGATGTTTGCATGTGGAAATAAAGAACAATCTTCTCCAAGTTTCATATAAATACAACTATAAATATCGTTGTATGATTTTATCGATGTTTCCATACATTTGAACTGATTAAATAGTTCACTAAAAAGATGAGACAAATAATAATTATCACCTTTTTATAACTCAGTTTAAATGTGTCAAAACTTTGGTCAGGCATATCTCAAAACTATCAATTTTTAGTTGCAGCACTATGTAACTAAGCCATCGATATGATTACCTACCGGGATTTTTTTATTTGAAATACTGTTAAGCAGCTTATCGAAGATAATATCGTCTCCGTAATGATGCGCTAATTGAAAATCCTGATAGCATCAATTTATAAGAATCAATAAAATTATTTATAAATAAACAAGGTGACATTACAAGTGCTACGGTAATCAAATATGATCTCGGGTTGTTTGTTGATGAGCAGAGAAGCAAATTGAATATAAAATTCAAGATAACGTTCCTAAATCAACAATATACAAAAATATATATCATTTTAATTTAGTCTGATTTAGCCAAACGTGACCATTTACCAAAAGACAAAATATATTTTCTGTTTCAGCATTGAGCAGATGCTTGATAAAAAGTTTTTTTTTTCAGCCGATTTTTTTTCTTTACAATACATACAAATCTAAATTGGTCGAATCGTTACCACCCGATCAATAAAGACACACTCGTTCGTCCAAAAACGTTGTTATTTTTGAAAAAATAATTCTATTTAGGTTACACATTGTTTTAACATTTAATGGATGATTACTTTTGGTCTGCATCGATTTAAGTGTGAATATGTACAATAATATACAATGGTAATAAAGTTAGTTCTGACGATGGCGCAAGGATAAAGCTAGTTCTGACGATGGCGCAAGCCGAAATAGCTATCAACGAATAAAATTATTAAAAACTGTAGAACTAAAATAATTTTGTTATTTTTAATCTGGTATAAATAGAGTTCTACCAAGTAAATGCCAAATCAATTAATAGGTAATAAAGTTTATAATATGTCGCTATATTATATAGTGCAATATAAGATTTTAATAAAATATAATAGTGATGTAAATCACATCAAAAGGAAATGTTTGTAAATAATAATTTATCGATAATAAATAACTTTAAATCACGATTCTAGGTAATGCATTTTTAATGTTTATTCAATGTATTTTTTAAAAATCTTTTATAATTAATTAAACGTGCTCTAGTTTATTGAAAATTTCACCTAGATAGTTTAACCTAGACCTCCATATAGGCATGACAATTTTCTTTCAATAATGACATTTTTATCATACTCAAATCGTAAATGTGATTCAAAGAACTAAATTTGTGATGACCCAAAAATAATCAAGGTTATATTGTAATGTTAATGAATAACGGCTTTTAATATAATATTTCAAAGAAAATATTAGTCAATATTTTAAGAAATCTATTGAAGTTGATTAATGTTGCCGTTTCAAAACAATTTTTAGTCGGAAAAAATAAATTTCAATAAATCGATGTAAAATATTGAAAGTTTATGTCATTTGATTAAGATATTTCATTTAGATAATTCAATCTTACTGTCGGTATACATTATACTAACTCAAAATTAGATAAACATATCAATGTATGTAGTTCCAAAATAATTATAGTAGTTAGTCGATTACTATTTAAGCTTTACCACAACGCCATAACTATATTTAAATTGATTGTCCAAACATCATAAAATTGCACGATATTTTGGATAAATGTTTTTATCGTTATCACAACGACGAATATATTATGATTTACTAAAAGAAATTACAGATAATTGTTTTTTTTTAGTTTTAGCGTAGCATTTGTATATTGAGCGTGATAAATAGCGAGTCAGATGTTTTTTTGGTAAAAATATTGTTATTTATTGACCATACTAATAAACCAATTACTTGTTTTTTTTAATAAAGACGTAAATCACAAGTTGCAGGAAATGTCACCATGGATAAATTGCAATTGTTAAGATGCTCCACTTCATTAAGTTAGAAAATTTTTAATAAATTGGCAAATACAACACAGTAACTATTATGCTATTCTATTTCAACACTCAATGTATATTATTGGTTCGTATATTATCTAAAATAAAGATTCTGCCAATTTAATGCTAAATTTATTATAAATATAACTTTGTAAAGTTGAAGTAAGAACGATTAACATTTCATGAAAAAATGCGTTTATCAATTTAGTAGTGCGGTTATATTTCAAGTTGTGATATATTTTTATTATTGTGTACCATCGGGCATCTATCACACCAATTTATAACAACATAAACAATAGTTTACTATTTCTTATATTACAGAAGAATTCCAAAGTTCCGTGATTTTGAATTTCGAAACTTTTGCTTAAAATTTTATATTTTATTTTACAATGTTATATAGAAAAAATTGGCGTAAAATATTGTACTTAACCGTTTGAATACCGCGCAAATAAATCATTAATATGTCCCAGAGATACTGGGTGTTTTTTAGAAAAATAATTTTGCCTAATATACACTCAAATTCGATATTTTAAAAACCTTTATTGACTCAATATAGATGGCACTACACATATTCATCAAAATATTGCTTATATTACATTAAAATACCAAGTGTTTGATTTTTTAAATGTCTTGGACATCCGCGTTTGCTTGCATATGTTCCGGACACCTGTGTCCGCTTGGTATTCAAGTGGTTAAGGATTTAATAGTATAAATGTAAATATAAACTATTTTTTCTATTCGAAGATTACGAGAAGGAACCAGTTTACATAAAAAAATAGTGCTGAATTAATTTGACTCACTTTGGAATATAATTTTAAAAAGCACGTACATCTTAAGAATTTCACTCTTCAAAGTTTCAGTGGTGTAAATTAATTGATGAAAACAAGATCTACCAAAACGACCGCAGTGAATGATTATTTAAAATGTTTTTACTCATAGCAGTAGTGATATACGTACTTACATTTTACAAAATATTCTAACCTTTGATTTCTCGTTGATAAAGTATAAATTACTAATAAACGTTTGATTCAAAAGTATCATTACTTCTATGCTATTGTTTATTCACCGCTCAAACACCCAAGCAGTTAACTTCGATAGCATCTACGCTGATTTTTTTTCATTTGAAGACTTGGCCACACTTCACCTTAAGATATACAGTTGAAGGTTCCCTTGCATAACGAGAGTCAGATGTTATTATTTTGTTAGTTATAATTTGTATGCGCTTACTGACTTCACGTTGAATAGTTCCGAGTTAATCAAACAATAAAAGTGCCTTGAACGTGGAGTACGATGAATGGGTTCACATGTTGATGTTTTGAAACAAATTGTGCCATTGTTCGCGACAAGATTTGCGTGTGTTTTTCAATGAATGGTCGTACAAAGGAAACAAACTCTGGCTGCACAGAATCTGGTTCACTTCGTTTCTATTTACGACGTCGATTTGAATTACGAATACTCGATACGGTAAAACGTATTCTGAATTTTTTACAATTACATCCAATGTTTGTGTAAAAAAAATATAGGTCATTATTTTAAAATAACCTATCTATGTTATGTATAAAAAAGTATTATTTTTAACAAATAAATCAACAAATTTTAAACGAGTTGTCGACTTTTGAACAAGAATCTAGATTTTATTACTACACTAACATGCATGTGTATTTTAAATGTTTATATATTTCAATTGATAAACATTATCATATTATATTTGCAACACATATAATATATGCAAGAACTAATTTCGGTTAACTTTTACTGCATTTTAAAATCCATATCCATTCTTAATGTGAAGCATATGGTCATATAATGGAGTTATCTTAACTGAAGTTTTTCTACGATAATTGTTTGTACTCAATCGCTCAACCAATCTTTTATTCGAAGAAAGTATGTATAGAAGTGATAGGGCTAGGATTGGAATAGCGGGTAGTTTTGGTAGAAAAGTGGGAAGATTTTTTTTGAATGAAGTTTACGAGAACTTTTGAATAGAATCGTTAAGAGAACGCGGATTCCGATACCAGATATATCATTCTGAGTATCATTATTCGATGAGAAAATTATTGTAACAATACCCATAAGAAAAACAATCAAACTAATTTGTTTGCGAAAAACAATGGTCGGCTTTAATTCAACTGGACATTTTAAAGGTTATGAATCAAAAATAATAATTATTCATTTATGATAAGATATGTTGAGACTAGATACTGCGCGGCTTAAATTCACATTAGATTTTGAATCCCGATATTCATTCAAAACACAATATAATCATATTGTATTGTTTATTATACTATCCATTTCAATTGTTTAATTTTTGACAGTTACCTAGCACGCTACTGTGTCCTAAATTAATAATATTACAAAGAATATATTGTAGTATAATATTTGTCTTAAAATGTGTTTTTATGAATAAACTGAACACTGTACAATTTCACTGTACAAAATAGGCTACTTTGGATTATAGTTAACTGTTATTAAACCTATGGACAGAATTAAATGATTTTGTTCTTTATACTTTATAATTTTTACTTTTTACTAGAAGTTGCTGGCTAAAAAATCATTATTTTTAAATAAATACTATAAATTCACATATCTCTACCTATACATTTTCATCTCTTTATTCCACTTAATCATGTCACTCTATTTAACTGAAATTTTAAAATGCAGTAATTTTGTTTTATAATATTATAAGTTCTGAAAAAATGAGTAATGAGGCTTTTGTCACGTCACATATTTACAATACACTTCATCATAAATCATCGTACAATTTTACACCCTCCTTCTTTTTTAGTGCGTGACGTGTCTTACAGCAAAAAATAATATATTTATAAAAATATTTTTCATGACTATTCAATATTCTATCTCCTCGCCAAACAATACCATACTATTTGTTTTATATTCAGCACGAAATCAATATAATCAATCAGATGTGGTAACTAACAATGCTTGATAATTATATATTTCTGGTGTCATTTATAGTTTTAGATTTTTTCAACCACAAAATATTAATGTCATAAAAATTTCATGCCATGTAAACGCATAAATATGCAGTCAACCTTTTTTATCCAATGCAAAAAAAAAACAGTAACACATAATTGCCACAAAAGGTGAGAAAGATGCCGAGATTTTTACTGACATTTAAAGCAACCACAAGCATTCTGTTGTGGTCAACTATTTGCAATTCAAGTACAATTTTAATACACGTGGTTAAGACGAAATCGAATGAGTAGCCAAGTGTTCTTGGATAATGTCGATACTTGTTACATTATTCATATGTAACACTAGCAACAAAAGCAATTAAAATACATAATAACAAAAGCAAAAGCCATGAACGAATGTCAGAAAGCTGGTCACGTATTTTTACTCTGGTGGAATCCGAGATATCGTCATTCATCACATTAATATATTCCACAATAACAGGCAGGTTTAATATTTGTCAGTAATTGTTTCTCAAGTATTCTACTCCAATTAAAATTATTTTCACGATATAACATTGGCAAGATCTAGAATTTTGATGATTGTTTACTGCTTAGAATCATTTCGATTAATACAGTCTTCATTATTGTCTATTGTCAATCCTAAGAATGTCATTATATACCTAGCACACTTAACAAATTAATATGCTTAAAATTCGTCATCGATGATCAACAACACTGTGTTAGTCTTGGCCATATCAAACATTTAAACCACCTATCTCCGTCCATGGGGTTTAGAATTTTGTCAGTCATTGAAGTCTTGACCTACGCCTTCTACGCTCCAGTATATTGCTGAATACAACATTCGTATACGGCAGATGTTCAGCAAACCAAATCTCCTATGCATCTTTATTGAGTCGAACAAGCTAACATCATCGCGCAACATATGTATATACCTCAGTGGTTTGTCTTTTATTACCGGAATTTAAAGACCCATGGATACAACACAGAATTGGTCTTCCTAATATAATTATCATAATTATATACAAATGACTGAAAAACGAAGCATACAACAAAAGTTGTTTACATTCACCATAGTGTGCGGTTAAAAAATCGTCTCAGAAAGAACTACCTCTGAGAAGCTGGGCTACTACTGTCTCAAAGAATAAAAGACCCACATATACTTATTTTACTTTACTTAAAGACCGCTTTAACTTATAATGAGCATTACCAACTGATGGAAGAATACAATATTACAGTGCTATTTACTAGTAGTGTATTCTCTTATCAATTAATAATGCTTGTCATGAGCGAAAACGGTTCAGATCTTAAATAAAAGTGGAATTACATAGTAAAAGTATTATTTGTTTATGATGCCCTTCCACCAAAGTGTTGACAGTGGACACATTAAAAGGTTCATCTTAACGTTAAAGTTATTTTTATAAAAGATCTAAAAAAGTCTATTACTAAATTTAAAATAAAAAACTCTCTCAATGACAAATTTTCGATCACTACGTTTTTGATACATTTTTATCATCCCAACACGATAACAGAATGTGTTTAATCTGATGTGATGAATATTCAACTACAAAAAATATGCATTTTTAAAAAAAGATAAAATATATGTACAAAGAGAAGTTTAAAAAAGATTGCGGATGTTTAAAGCCATGCAGGTCTTCAAACTAATTATCAATATTTTGAAATAATTATCACTCAGCGCTGAAATGTTATAAAATTATAATATGTTATATTATATTGCAAATATTGAAACAATAGCGTAACGTTTTCACTTCCTGTTTTGGATTATTGCAAATTTAGGCAATAATAGTTTTATGTGTAAAAAAAAAAGAAATAGTTATTTACTTCGAAAGAAGCATTTCTCAATATGAATTGCGGTATATTTAAAGTATTTCTTATATAATCGGCAATTAATTCTTCCTATTTTATTAATTAATGAAATCGCTAGGCGAAATTATTGCGTGTGAATGATTATTTTTACCGCTTTATTTTTTTATGAAAAGTTAGGAAGTTAAAGGAAGTAAAAAGTTAGGAAGGAAATCAAGATTCTTTATTTGATCTACAAAACATTATTACAGTGTAGATAATTTTGAGAAATCGCGAACTGACAATTACAAGGTTATGACTTTTAATGTATATTTTGATATATTTTTTTTTACCATGTCCGCTCCCAATGTGGAGCATATGGACTCCTGAGGGAGTTTATCTCAACAGAATTGTTTCTGCGAGAACTGCTTGTTACTCAGTTGCTCAACCTCTCTTTTTCCAAAGAGAGTAGGAATAGAAGGATAGGGCTAGGACAGGATTAGTAGTTGGCTAATCGCTCTCGATACTCTCCGTTCATAGGATAGGATAGGTGGTAAAGGGTAATTCAAGACATCACATACATCCATGCCTTCGAACAGAAATTCATAAATCGATTGAAAAATCATTTCATAGAACTGTCCATACAGGGATTCGAATCCGTGACCTATGTAGCCGAAACCAACGAAGTTGACCACTCGACCACACAAATTTGATATTATCAGACCCTAAACCTTACATACTTTACCTACTTAACATTTTAAGTCTTGAACTTATCACATTTTTTCCACTAAAAATCAATATATATATTACATATGTATGGCTCTCTGATACTTTTGATATATTTTTTACATAACAATTTGGTTCTTCTCACTCGAAAGTTTTCCAACCACTGCCTTATTTCTATGAAGACAATTGATGAAGTAAAGATGTTTTGCACCTGTAATTGACGTTGATGGCACATAGGAAATTTAAAAGCCTCTGTTTGTTGATAAAAAAGACAATACAATTTAAAAAAAAAAACATCCGGCTAAATAATTGAAAAAAGATTCGTTGACAGTTTTAATATTCTGGAATTCTTAAGACATTAATTTTATTTAAATTGACATTCCGATTTGTTAAAAGATGTTAGGCTATTAATACGTAATGACGAAATTAGAAAATGAAATATTCATTTATAATAATTATATTCGGAATATATGCATAACAGACGCTAAGATTTTTTTGCAAATAACATACACAAAACTCGAGGCCCGCTATAAATTTAATACATATCACAAAAAATATTCTTAATTAATTTATTTTTATTTTATGATCATTTTTATAAAAAAAAAAAATCAGCCGTGAGCAAACAAACGGTTCACACTAAACGATGATCTTGTGTCTTGTGTTCATTTAATTATTGATGTATTTGATTTTGCTAACGCTTGATATTTTTTTAAAAAATAAATAATGCTTTTTGCTTGAGCGAATGAATGCGAATTCTTAATGAAAAAAAATTCAAGCTCTCTGCTTAACCTTCTCACCGCGTATGACTGCTATGCACGTCCTAGCGAACATGCCCTCAGCGCGCGTGACACGTATAGATGTCATGGAAAATTCAAACTAGGGTATCCAATTCCGGAGCCTTTTTCCAATCCCGGGATTTCGGGATTGAGATTTTCTCACCGAGGAATTTGAAATCCTCAATTCGCTATACTTTTTCCTTGGATTTTCACAGAACCTCGTTTTTTTTTTTTTTTAGCTCACCGAGGAATTTTAAATCTCCGATTTGGTAGAAATCTTGAATTTGCCAATTTCGTGTAAATTTACGGAATTTCCTCAAAATTTCTCAATCCCGAAATCCCGGGGTCGCGGCCATCTCAATCCCGGAATTTCGGGATCAGAAAATTGAACCTTATGGATGGCCTTATTCAAACCCTATATAAGAGCTATGTATTGTGTTAAAATTGTGTAACTTGATTGAAAATATTACTAAATGTATTATATATTTTACCAAATTCATTAGATGGCATTAGTCAAAAAAGATTCAATATAGGCTAAAATAATTTATTTCTGGAACATGCCGTGAACATACGTCACCAATGCAAGATTTTGGATAATGTAAATAAGCGATCGAGTGCGGGTGAAATTGAAATTGTTACGAGAATTTAATATTATAAGCATATGGTATGGTGGTGGCGCAGTGTTCTCGGTCGCGCGTGGCAGTATTTTGCAATATGGCGACGTCACGCCGCAATTGTATGAAGAATGATTATTGTTGAATTAAACCGAAAATACAAGAAATATATAGTATTTTATTATTGAAAAAGTTACTTTGGGTGGCAATTACCATATTTGATTAGTTGAAAAAATATTAAAACCTATATTTATAGTCGAAAATGCGATAACAAAATCCGCAAAAAAGTAGCCGCGTACAGGGCATGCTCGCTAAATTTGGTGACGCGGGAAAAGGGTTAAGCACGCCACTGACTCAATGTTCATTTTTTACGAATACAATTTATTGAAATATGATAATAAGAAATGCTTATCACAACTGGGATGATTTGAAAATTCTATTAAGCTAGATTCTATCAATTAAACGATTTTTTGTGAATAAGCAATTAAATAATTTCTTTTAATTATAGGTGTCGCTGTAGACCGTGACACTTACCCTTAAGAGAAATCGTCATGAATTTATGTGCCATGATCTGTGTTGTCTTCTGAAAACGATGGTTTTCCACTCGGGTGATTTTTTTAAAGACTTCACATTGACATCGTTGTGTTAGCAGAAGGAGGACATACATTAAAATATCTCCTTAAAAATTCGTTTTGGTAAAAGAATGTGTATTTTTTATGTTTTATTTCATTAATATGTACAGAAAATTGTTGCATACATTTTAAATTGGCAAGGCCTGATAAGTCATGTTGAAACTTTTTTCTGTTTGAATTTTTGCGCATCGATGACCCAAGCGATTTCGTTACGTAATACGATAATTATTTATGAATTTCAACTAGGGTTTCCGACTCAAGTAGAACCGAAACCGAGTACCCGGGTATCTTCACGCTTTTAAATGAACCAAAAAATGAACTATTTTTAACGGGTGTGATTTAAAAAATATCAACGTATTTATATAAATATAAATTAATTTATAGCTATTTTGGCGTGCGCCATCATCAGAACTATGAATAAATTTATATTTAATCAGCTATATATACTGCCCTAGAGGAGATACACAACATATCTTGTTATTTGCTCTAGCATCTTTATTTATATTACAATTATAACATTTATTAAACTTGACATCGGTGTTTCTAAGAACGATAACTAGTTACAATGGAGTTCTACTAAGTAAATGCCAATTCAATCGATAAATTCATTTTTCCATTTAAAATACATATATAATTTCAAAATAAAAAAATCTAGATATATGCTTCAATTTCGCAAAGACCACTTATTTTTTATTCAAATCTTGCTTTAGTTTTATGTTCATTTTCTTTTGTATTTATCAATAATGAAATCACTGTTGTAACTTAATAGTATTGAGGCAAAATACTGTTGTCATAGTATAATTAGGTGTATATTATACACATACTTGACAAATATTACCCTGAACCGAACCGGGTATCTGGTTAGTTAATAAATAAATAGCCGAGTACCGGTCAATGCATTTGTGCAGGTATTTGGAAGCCCTATTTTTAACGACACTGTACGGAACATATATGTGATTGTATATGGTGGATTTTTATAAAATAACGATTGGAAATTATTGGAAAAAAATTCAACTCTTGAATAAAAATGCCGCATAATCACTAATCAGTGTTTTCTCTAAGGGCAGCAGTTTGAAAACCCCTACGCTCACCCCAGGTCGGTGCGCACTCTAATACAACAATTTAAATTGTGATAACCTTACTCAATCGAAATAAATTGAAAAGTTTACCTGTTATCAAAAAAAAAAGAAGTGAAGTTTATAGTATAATATACTATATACATATAAATATTACGGATAAGTTATTAGAAACGACGTGAACAGCTATACAATTATAATTTTTTTTATTAACATGATAATGATTTTTTAATCGAATGAATATTTGTATCATTCCGCAGATTTCATCTCAATGTGTGCATGATTTTATATTATGTAAAATAAAATAAGTTCTGTATTTTTTGAGGTTTAATTTCAATACACGTATGGAATGGTATAAATATAAAAAATGGTAATGAGTTTAACTATTCAAAGCATTTTTTTGTTTAAAAAAAATGAAATTATGTCTCACATTTGTTGGTTTGGCCTGCTCAGCCTTTGCATTTTTCGCGTAGCTATCCACAAATAATACATTACTAGAAATATAAAAAAGTATATGTACATTGCAATAAAAATTTACGATTTACGAAAAGTGCTTTTATCGTTGTTTTTGATGATATTTAAAAATTCTCACGTAGCGTAAATTTAATATTTTTATCGCGAAATCATGAACAATGTTTTTTTTTAATCGACAAGTATCACACATAACCTTAAACTTATTATATTTAGTAAAACTACAATGTAGTTCATTGGAACAATGATGTTCCAAGATAACAATTGACATTTTTTTAAGAAATCTGTTATAATAAACCATGTTTACAACATCAATATCTTAAAATAAAAAATTCCCTTTAATAATCAGAAGTAATTTTTTTATGCAGACATTTTCTTTTTAAGGCATCTTTTTTCCTAATCTGCGGCATATGGACTCATAAAACAGCATGTCGTTAGAATATAAGGACCGATAATTTAATAAGCTGAGCTCAAAACAAGAGCACCGGGTTCAAATCCTCTAATGCAGTGGTTTCCAGCCTGGGAGGCACCAAAACTTTTTAATAAAAAAATAATTTTCACACAATAATTTCTTCATATAAATAAAACTTTACATCGTAACGTGCGCTAACAATTCAGTGTATGAATGTTTTTTTTTATTTTTATATATGTACTGTACTTTTAATTCCTATTAAAAAAATATTTGGATCGGAAAATTTGAAAATGGTGCCTTACCAAAAAATTGTTTCTGAAATGCACAAAACGACCTTTGATTTAAATTTTAGAAAAATTGAGCGGCTTAAAATTGAAATTAATGCAGGGATTACAAATGCATCTACTTAATGAATTAGATATGCTTTCACTTTCAAAAGATTTCTGGGCCACAGCCAATATTGAAGAAGCAAATTTTTTTATTGAACACTTGGATGGTGTATTGCTTACATTTTTTAAATTATTTCAAAGAAATTAATTTCACATTTTTTTTGTGGATACCATTTACCAATGAAGTAAAAGAAGAAGAGCTGACAAATATCGAAAAATTGACATAATTATCATTGCGATAATAGCTCACTAAGACAAAAGTTTCAAAATGAAACTATAATTCAATTATGGATAAATCTTAGTGAAGAGTATAAATCTTTGTGCTCCTACCCTTCAAAACGTCCTATTTATGCTAATCGTGTTTTTCGGCACTGGTTGCAATTAAAACCAAACATTGAGCCAGGTTATTTATTATTCAAAAAGAGTTATGAGTTGCACTTTCCACATTGCCCTCAAGATTTGATGCACTTAATGCCACTAAACAACAGCAACTCTCGCATTAAAATAGTTTTATTGGTAATTTAATATAAAAATAGATGTACATGTTCTCAGTGCTTTTTGTACAAAACGTGAAACGGCATTCTTCAATTGATTTATCAATTTCTGTTTAAAGGCATGAGTAAATAAATAAAACTAAAATAAACTAGACAAAACGAGAGAGATTGGTTAATCACTAGTCCTGTCTTATACCCATATTTTTATTCGTCAAAAAAAGAGAAGTTGGGTAACAAGCAATTCTTGTAAAACGACTTCTGCTGAGAAACCTACATTATTTAGCTATATTGCTCCACATTAGGAACGGAAATAGATAAGAAAAAAACTTTGTTTAAATATTGACAAGTGAGTTTTGGCATCTTTTTTTTTTTTAAAAAAAAGCACTGCATGTTCTTTTATTATATGTTATGTTATTGTTCTGATAATTGTGGTTTTTAATATTTTTTTTCGTAAAAAAAATATTATTATTTAAAACGTGTCAGTATTACTATATTTATTAAAAAAATAAAAAGTAGGGGATGCGAGGCAATTTTATTTTTATTTTAGGGAGGCACAGTAGCAAAAAGGTTGGAAACCGCTGCTTTAATGGATTGAAAAAAAATCTATTTTAAAACAATACAATTTTGATCAGAACATTTGCCAGCGCAACCGAGTAGGGCGAATGTCCACTAGGTCAGTGCTTCCCAACCTTTTCATGCCACGGACTCCTAAATCTGAAAACCCCTATTTTTTTTTTATTTGACATGTTCATATTTTATCACAAATAATGTTGAAAGAATGAAAAAATGAAAGGTTGGGAAGAACTGCACTAGGCTACGACGGCCAACAATATCTAATGGTTAGAATTAAATTACACTATTTGTATAATCGATGCGTATTATGTTAACTTATGCAAAAATTCACCGAATATTGCTTCACTTGTTTTTTTAGAAGACAGTTGAGATAACAGCTAGACATTAAATAACAGCTAGTTAAAATTTATCCATCTACATTCATTACTGAAAACAGCCGGTTGTTGACTTAACTCCTTCTGCCAGTATACTGACGATATATAGTATGTGAATTTTACTAACTATACATGATTACTTTATTTACCATCTTCCTTTCCAAGAACTGTAGACTGATTGTCTGCAGAAACTCTCAAAGAGGCTAAAAAACAAGTTCCGCAATATATAAACAAATGGATCGCCGATTCCATTGAAAATTTACTATTTTTATAAATACTATTAGTAATACCACAGCGAAGCAGCTTAACTATAATTCTTCGCTAAAAACACTGTATGTTATCCCGAGTAGAAACGGCTTGCATAAATTTCTCATTGTCAATATTAAATTCGCCGTACAACATATGGATATTTTTATATTAATAAGATTGATTTAATTAATTAATTAATAAATATCAGCCGAATTTTTTTATTTAGATAATGTGTAAATAAAATCATTAGCTTAAAGTAGATTTTCAAGAATTTCTTAAGTTTAATTATTATATCAGAAAACTTCTGGTTTCAAAACAACCAGTTTTAATATCGTATAAAGATTCTTACAAATTCAAGGCTTTTTGTGTAATTATTCATTTAAAATTCTTCTATAAGTAATGAAGAGTCGGAATACTCAGTAAGTTTGCGAAAAGTTTCACATTTTACCAGGAAGTTGACAATGACCTTTGACATCATGGTTTTTGGGCGTAATTGTATTTCACGTCACGTCAAAAACATCAATATTTTTTACAACGCGTTGTTACGAAAACTAAATAATACTTCCAGGCAGCAAAAATTGGTAAGCCGCAAAAAAACTAAGTCATTAGAAATACTATTGGTCATGTGAGAAATGGATACTATAAAAAATCATATTTAAAAAGTTATTACAAAAATAAATAAATATAATTGTTTGGTTCATTAAGATTTAAAAAAAGAGTTTATAAAAATTATCAAAACTACCACTTGTATAATTTACGTCAAAATTGTAATGTGATACTTTTCAGATACAAATATTTTGAAGATGCGCCAAAAATTAACGAATTCGTGTTACTTACACTAATACAAATAGTGGTAATTGTAAATAATTAATTATAAAAGATAGTTCATAGGGAGTAAATGACGGGTCAGGTCCTGTGGCGCAGCGGGTAGCGTTGTGGGCTCCCGTGCCTGAGTCCCGGTACAAACAATATTTTTTCGATCTAATTATTGTTTTTTCTGTTCGAAGGCATGAGTGTTTTTTGATGTCTAAAAATTACCTCCCACTCTATTCGATCCTTTGATAATCGGGTGTAGTGAGAGCGATTAGCTAGTCACTAGTCCTGCCCCAGCCTAATCCTTCTATCCCTACTATCCCTACTACTATCTTAAGGTATATGGACCATACTGCACTTGTCCCGTATGCTTTCCGTTTGGTAGAGATTCCAAAAGAATATCTGATATTCGAATATTTGATTGATTATTCATATATTATTTATATATTATTCTTTCATATTATCAATTTATATGAAGCTACTGGGTTAACATTTAATGCCATTCGGCGTTGCAATATATCTCAATAGAATATACTATGTTGACTATGTAAACATCATACTATTCGTTGAAGACACGTGCTGGTAGTTAGTAGTGCATGTCAACAATTAATACGTCTTGCCAGAAAAAAAACAATGACCATATACATATTAATGATGAAATTTATACATTATATTAAGCGAATATTTGTGTTCAACGATTATTTGGAATCCCTACTTGTGGGCATCTCTTCGGCCTGTGACGTCGTATGATGTCCGATGAGCGCTAGGTCTGGGGTTTGAGGCCTGAGGAGGCAGACCCGGCGGATCACATTCCACAATGGGCATCGCCTCGCGTTCTTCGGGTCCACTGACCGCGGACGGGTCTGACGCAACACCAGCCCAAGGACGCGACGTCGTACATTGCCACCGATCTTTGCGATGCAAGTGCAGCCGCAGGGACTGCATCACGGTGCAATTCGGATGCACTTGCGCACCCTTCGATTTACCGGCCGGTGACTAATTGATTCAGATTTTCTCCTGACGTAAGAAAATAACATGCATTACGTGTTACTATACTAAAAATACAGAAGGCCTGAATGATTTATGTAATTATATTGAGTATTGGCTGAGTAATTTATATCAAAACCTATTTAACTAATTTTTAATTTACTATTTTTATAAGAAATTTATTTATTTGACACTGTTAATGTTTCATTGGGACTATGTGTATGGAGTAAATCACAAATAAATAATAGATAACTTTGTTAAAATGTTGAAAAATTATTAAGACTATTAATTAACTAATAGTTTCAAAATGTCTACAAACTAAGAATTACTAGCTTAGAAATATACACTTAAATTAATTGATTTGGAATTTACTTGGTAGAACTCCATTTATAACAGATTAAAAATAACAAAGTATTTTAGTTCTACAGTTTTTAATAATTTTATTCGTTGATAGCTATTTCGGCTTGCGCCATCGTCAGAACTATGTTTAAACTAGTATTTTGCTCAGCTATATATGCTGGCTCTGAAGAGCTGGCAGCTTGTGTAAAACAACTTCTGAAAAAATACTCCGTTAGAGCTTGAATGATTATTTATGGGAGTGGAAATTGTTGGAAAAATGGCAATGTATTATATTATAATTTAGGTAAGTTTTATGACACCTATATGTAATATTCTTTACAATCGTTTCCATATTTCGCTTGCTATTACAGTTCTAACAATCACACGTAAATGATAAAATACTATTTTTACCACAAGAAATGTCATCACATTTTAATCAATTTTACAGTGTTTTTATATAAAAACTTTGTCAATGAACTTCACGCAAAAGTACAACGAGTAATATTTAGTGTACAATTTTAATAAAACCCAACAAATGTAAAAACACAGTTCTTATAGTCGTATTTAACACTTGCATTTGATTGACGTATATAAGAAAAAACACTGAATAACTTTTACTACAAGAAACGTCAATGGATTTTTTAAATAACACACAATTATCAAGCTGTTCTGAGAAAACAAGTCAATGAATGCATGTAAACAAGTACTAATTAATATTTTCTGTACGAATTCTCATAGGTAAGCAACTATAACTATGCAGTTTTTATAGTGGCATGTAACACTTGTATGTAAGCATAATTCATTAATCTGATTTCATTCACAGTTCAACTTACAGTCGACGCACTGGACGAATGATTCATTTCGTAGAAAAAGGAGACATAAAAAAAACATCTCTCTTCTACATATTTTGATACTAGTCACATTTTTCTAAAAATCAATTACTATGGTAATAACATATTAATATTTCATTGAATTTATTTGAGTCGTCATTAGCATCATTTTGTTGTTTGAAAGTGAAATTTAAATTTTAAAATAGTTTACCAGGAATTATTTTTTTATTACTCAATTTATGCGCAGTGTTTGTGCAAATGCGACGTAGCTTTAAATGCGAAATTCAGTTCACTCATTAAACATTTTGAACTGGCTCGCAGATGAAAAGATCCTTAATGGTGTCCGAAAAAACTCGATTACGAATTGTGGATAATTACTAATTAATTTATAGAAAAAATGCCCCCCCCCCCCGCAAAACAAAAAAAAGAGCGTGTAAATGGTGTGAGGCGAAGTGAGATTCCAATGGCATATAACAAAAATTCTTAAAATTAACAAAACCTTAATTTCATCAAAATATCTTTTCATATATAATATATTGAAATGTGTTTTATTACAATTCCAATATTTTGTTTAATTATCCTACTAGTTTTACTCATTCAAAATCAATTAGAACAGAGTTATTTATATAATATTATGTTCTATAATAAGGACAATAAATTAATTATTTAAAATTAAAATTTAAATTTAATCGTTAACAAACATTTTGTTATTAACGACCCTGGTTTTGCCCTTCGGCATCTTCATGCGTTCAAATGCATGGATAAACATGCACTGTTGCTTGACAAATAGTTGTATCGTGTATGCATACAAATACAATTTATTATCCTAAGATGAACCATAAATATTGACTAAAAAACTACTGTCAATTTTGCTGTACCTAAATATTGATATAATATAAGGTTTTGATCGAAGGTGTTTGGTGGAGTTTCAATATTAAATTTCAATCGATCAAATTTTGACAAAACCCGGTTCGTTAGTTACAAAATGTGGGAATGTAAAAAATCTGAGCGATTCAAATTTAATATCAAAATTACACCTTTAGCCGGAGTCTTAAAATTAAAAATTAAAATGTTAACAACCATTTATTAATTATAAAAAAATAATACCTAAGAAATTTCCATTGTATTCATTGAAAACAATAATAATAGCAGTAAGAATAAACAAATAATATTGATACTTGAGTGGAAAATCAAATATACTCTATTTTATCGTGATATATATTATGTGATACTAATAAAGACAAAGCAATAAATTCGCAAAGAATGCGCGATGGTCCCTCAGCTCTTCCACAACGCAAATTAGGCTCGTCTTTATAACGATGTTATTAAACTTTTATCTCAGATAAAAAAGTTCAAGCCGGGCAATAAAAAACAAAAGTAATTTGTAACTGGCGAACGCAAAAAAACCAGTCTTTCTTATAACATACTGGAACAAGGGCTTTGCCCCTCCCGAAATAATTTCCAAAAATAGCTTAATATCTCGATACCAATTTTAATGACAAGCCTCCCAAAATTTTCCGTCTCGAAGGACGCTTTCTTTTATTATTTAATTTGAAAAGCATTTAAAACGTGAAATATGTTTAGTTTTAGTTTAATATGAATAGTTTTAAATGTAGAAGTTATTTCTGTCTACTCTGCGGGATGATCTTGATCAATAAAGCTTGGCTTACAGGATTAATTTATTTTAAGCACATTGTTTATCGATGTTATCATATTATGTTACCCTTTACATCCTCAATTTCATTGCAATCTGTTATCATGCAAGAAGCATTTTGAGGGTATGCTGATGAACAAACAATACATAGACATCAACTGTTGAAGGGTAACTGTACTCACAAATAGGTAATTATGTACGTAGTGATTAGAGAATCTGGATCCTTTTTGTTTTCCCGGGATTTTGGGGCTAAAAAATTTTCAAATCCGGGAATTCCGTGATTGATCATTCACCATGAATTCAGGGTGTGGGCTTTTAAGATCCCGGAATCGACCACCAGGAAAAAAGTCAGAAATTAAGAGGTTTGAAAATAATGTACAAAATAAGGTAAAACACCTTTTTTTTAGTTCACTGGCGGATTTAATTTTTTTTGGCTGGCTAGATGGTTTTAAAAACTTTTCGAGAATTTTTCACTTCTGTGTTTCAATTCTATTCTATATATTTTATAAAAAAAAAACTAAAAGATTTAAATTTGAAAACTAAACTGTGACAAATATACTGAACCAAGTGAATATCGCCATCAAATTGTTTGAATAACACTACATTGCTCGTTCCAATAAAAATATTGAGATTCGTCGCACGGGGTTTATATTTAAGCCAAATTGACGTGGGCAAACTGATTACAGGCTGTGCGTATCACGTCTTGCATAAAATGCTGTTCGTCTGCATCTCCGAAAATAAGACCAAAAGTCATATCCCGCATTCCAGCATACATTGTCTTATTTTGTTTTTTGGCTCGGACATTATTTTTGGAGCCAGCGATATTGATGATGGTCTGCTCTGGAATCGTGATGAGGATGATCGATCAAATTCGTGCACTTGTATGTTTTTATGCGAGCAATTTACGTGACCAGTATTTCAGCATACCTTTGTTTATCGTTGTTATTAAAGAATACCATTAGATTATCATCATTAGAGATCGCCATCGTAAATTTTATGGCAGACAAAGGCTTTGCGAATAATTTTCATGCAATTCACCGAGGCATTCTATTATATTAACGTTGTGATGCGTAATACTTTATATGCAGTTTTCTGCAACATGTAAAAAAAAAAATATGTACAAAAAAAAGCGTCCAGAAAAACATCGTTATTGTTAAGACAAAACAATATATCTTGGATGGATTTGGCGGTAACTTTGTGGAAATTCATTTTTAATTTACAAATTATTTGATAAATTTAATATTTCATTTTTTGTCTTACAAAATGTGTTCCCCCTCTTTGAGAAGCATTATCAGACTTTGGTTATATAGGTAGATATATATTTGTAGACCTCAATACTTCTATTTTTCACATTATTATGAAAAAAAATGTTTTATATTTACGCGTATTATATGTTTGTGAATGTTTTTTTAATTTTAAATTATTTTGTGTATTTTGGGGTGTGAAAATGAGGCATATTATTGCTAATATTAGTAACACGACATTGACAGTCCGGAACGCGACATTTTCGTATTGACGTTTAAATGAATCAACGATATATTAAATACTACCATTTTCCATAATATGACAAATATTTACTTTGATTAACTATTAAACCTTCTCCATACCATTTTATTCATTGAAAAAGTTGTATGACTATATTTTTTACCGTAATGGACTTCGTCTACAAAATTATATTGGTTATATAAAATGCATTTACGCATCTACTATAAAACATTATGAAACGTAATGAAAAATTCTCGTTTACAACCAAGAGGCCATGATTTGTAGTAGATATTAATTTTATATCGAGTGATATTAAAATATTTATTATATTATATTATGATTGTAATATTGGAATTGAAAGTAATAAAATAATAAAATCATCTAATAGACGATTTTCATTTGCTTTGAGTTTAAAATATGTGTGTTTTTACCATATATTTAGATGAAAATACAATTTAAAAAATTGAGAACAAATATTTTAAAAAGACTGGGTGCATTTCAGTTGCAAATTAACGTGATGAGCGAAATCGTTCCTAATCTTAATAAATAAATGCGTTTTTATTTTATCTCGAGCACCATCAAACATCATTATCAGTTAAAAATTATGATTAAAAATCAATTGAAGAAAGACGTACACAAAGGTTTTTTAAACGACATAATAAATTTAGACGACATATTTAAATAAAACACCATTTTATTAGTCTTCGTGCTCTTCAAGGTTGGGTGTATGTAATATTTTGATTTTGGCTTAACTTCATCAAAAAAGATTTTATGCCTCCTGTAAAATTTGTTCTATGTGGGTTTACGTCCTTTAGACTTTCTACAGTCGATATACTAAATACAAATCATTTAAAAAAAAAAAACCATTTTCTTAAATTTTTTAACATTATCATACTAGTGGAAAATCAATCCAAACAGGGCTATCTATATCAAATATGTGTGACCAATGACTAAATTCGCGATGACTGATAGCAGGTCATTATATTTTTTAAAAACTGTCAAGGATCAAAAATGTGTTTTTTTTTTAAGTATGCATTTCCACCGAATATAGACAGTTATTATAACATTTAAAAGTGAATAAGCTTAAAAGATTTATATATAAAACGACGGTGAATTTTCGTACTTGTACGTTTTATAAAAGTTAAACTGTATCTACGTTTATTAAGAATTATATAATTACATCTTTTAGTCAATAATAAGCATGAGATAATTTAACAGTTAAATAAACGTTGTTTGGTCTGACATTTTGAAATAAGTGGTAACTTTTCGAACAGTAAAATTTAATATTTACTTGAAATTGATAATCCTTTATTATTTACGTAACTAGGTGTGACTCGTAATGCTGTTCTTCAAAAAGCATCAAACCTAAAATATGTTATCATAAATATGACTAAAATATAAATATAAGTAAATTTTTCTATGAAATATTATTTTATTTTTTTAGCATATATTAACATGAATGATTGTAAAGCTCAGTTCGTTCTTGTTTATTTTGGTGTATGTTAAAATTTGAATAAAGTATTATTAATTAAAAATTAAAATTAAAATAAGTTAAAAGGTGAAAAATATAACATTCCGACAAAAGAAACATCAATTTCGCTGTCAATTTTTAATTCCTTGTTAAATATTGAAATAACTTTGCCATCAATTCGTTTCAACATTTTTTTATACGGATATTGCTTTATTTAAAAAAAATCCAGACAAAAATTGATTGTTTATAATTTATGATAAATTAAATATATTAATTATTATTAATCTACGAACTGGCCTTCCGTAAACATTTATTAAATGAATTCTTCAAATAATTATTAATATAAAACATGTTAAATTTTTAGCGATGGGCATTTTCATAAAACTACCTAAGTGTATTTGAAATATGACCTTTAAAATGTCACATCATTTCACAAAAAATCATTCGTTTTATATTTTATAAAAAGTTGTCAGCTAGTCAAATTTTTATAAAGGTACGCGACCCGTGTCTTATCAAATTACATAACAATATTTTTTATTAACAGAAAGACAATAAGAAATGATTTAATATAACACGGTTTAACTTTTTTTGACTCATGACATGACCTTTAAATTATGCAGTTTTGAAAAATAAGTTACTCTGTTCCGGTCTTCTTCCTATTCCCGAACATCAAGCGTCGTTGCCAATCCAAACTAGGTCTATGGTCCGAGCTAGAAACAGGCCAGAAGTACAAACTCGAGCCCGAGTAGACATCTAACAATATTACGTTATTATGTTAAGCTGATAAATAGAGAAATAGAAAAAACATACTCAGCTAGCGGCATACATATTTATCGTGAAAAGTTAGCGGAAACTTCTACTAATATGAGAAAGCAAATCGCTGGGGTAGCGTCAGTAAGGGAGTAAAGCCACTCATATCAATGACCTAACGGCGAGAGTTGCGTCCAATCAAGCAAAACTATTAACGTAAATGTTGATCATCAAATATTTATTGATTATTTGAGTGAATACTCTAAAATTGAAGTAACAATGCGCAATGGTAGCTTAAATTTGTTTTTTTAGCAAGCAATATCAAATTGACAACAAATACATTATTCGACGTGCGAGCCACATGTTGAGCACCTTGATGCGGCTCACTAATTATTCAAGTAATGAAAATTAAATAATGTTAATAACTGCTAAATATATATTTGAACGTACCACTTATTTCATTACAAAAATAAATACGTATTCTCAAGGTAATTTTACAGCGATGAGTATAAATTCAGATGTCCTTGTTGACATTTTGTCGTATTTATCGCTAAATTGCTACTTCCCCCGGTCGCGTTTGATCAACTTTGACACTTTTTTCTAACAGTTTGAGACTTTGTTGTAATTTCCCGATTAATAAACGATTTATTAACGAGTCGTCAACTGCCATAGGAAACGATATATCTTAGTTTATAAAATTGCTCAACCTCGTCGGCAACCACTTGTTCATTATAATTGAAAAGGGTTTATGAAACACAATGAGAATGATTTAGTTATTAAGAGTTACGTGGTTGAAAAATTTACTGTGAATTGTTTGTACTATTGAAGCTCATGTCATTTTTAAGACATGATTTCATTGACAGTACATCATTTAGCGAAAATTTGAGACAGGAAACAGTCATATAAGGTGATACGAACTTGTGTAAGTAAAGTCAAGAAGTCACAATCAACCTTAATATAACATACAAAATGAAGGAAGTTTTTAAATACCTGGCATAAGATAACGATATTAAAAATACGTTAATTTTTATAATAATACAAATTTATGGATCTTTACATCATATTGTAACACCAATTTATTTGTATCTTCAAAAAAAAATCTAATGATATAATAATATTTATTATTTAAATAAATTAACTATCCTTACAATTTCCAAATGGATGCATGTATACAGTTTTAAAATGCACGGGCTTCATAAGGTTTTGGCTTAATTCAAATAAAATGTCTTGAAAACAATTTAATTAAGGTATACTAATACTCGTATCAAAAACCTTCAAATGAGGAGTAGCTTAAGAAATGTCAGCAGGAAAGATTAATATCACAATTATGAAGTATTTCATTCCTCCCCATCGAGACGTTGAATTGTTTTTAGTCCTTTGGTAAATTAGTTGATTTACCATTTTTTATAACGCCCGTAAGTAAGCTATACAATAAATAAAATTGGGCATCACTGACACAGATACATAAATTACAATTGCATTGAGAGCATGTCAGAAACTTTAGAAAACTATAGTTCACCCTTTTCATGTAATGGTCAAAATAAAATTGTGTTATGTTTCACATTTTTTTGTTTGTTTGATAGCTATTTTGACTCTAATCCATCGTCAAAACTATGCTTCTACTCTGAAACGCTAATTTATATTGAAAAATAAAGTATTAAATTTAATAAATATACTTTGTGTTATTCTATAAAATTTGACATATATGCTATTATTAAATAATCTTTAAAGGAAATATGTTTAAATTTAAATAATTATGAATAATAATATTAGCTTCTTTTAATAGTTTAAGTTGGTAGTAAAATCTTTCTAAAACATTTATAAATACGATCTCTTTGAACTTATTATATATAATGAATTCCTACTGTATAAAAAACAATTAAGATAGTAAATTGATTTTTATATTAATAAATGGGATGCGAAAGAGGATTGCAAGTAATAAATAGATAAGTATAATTTAATAAAATAAAATTTTCGTCACACCATCTATCTATACAGGCATGAAATAATAATTTGTCACGTTTTAAAATTCGTCAAAAAAAGTCAAAAATTTTCATTCACGTAATAATAAATGATTTCTCAACGAAATGATTCGGGTAATCGGGTACGCCAAAATATGACGACTACCCAATACTCGAGTAGTCAATGTTGGCATGCCTTGTACCATATATTTCAAATGTGAACTAATTCTGCAAACTTCGACTCTGCTTTTTCAGATTTAAATTTGTATATTATTCAAGGTCAACAGCTGACAAGTGCTGTGATAACAGACAAAGCTAAATTTATTGTTATTAACTGTGTCATTTTGCCTCTGATAACATCGAGACACCGTCTGGAGTAAACATAACACTTGGCAGAGAGGGAGACAGATGACTTGTTCAACATCATGCCTAACAAGATTTCGAATTAAATAATATTATCTAATAGGATATACAACGGGTACTCAGTCACGTACTTAGGACGAATTTCTAAGTATAAACATTTTACCGTTGATTGTAAAGTACTGCGATCGCCAACCAGTGGTCTGCAAAGATGCTGCAGTAACTTCGCTAAGCAAGCGTTTTTTGACGTAAATACGTCTTTAAAATTGCTTCCATAGGGAGACAATCCAAAAAATCGAATGATAACAAAATCGGGGGATACAGTTTGGTATTGCAGCTTTATATCTATCATCGCTATCCAAAATTCAATTGCACCACTAGATAGCTAAAGAATCAAAGAATTTATTGCGCACGGACTGTGATACGTCGCGCGCGGCGGAGGGGGAAGCGCGGCCATTTTGAGGTCATTTTGCTGCGTATCGAGATTTCTATTTACTATAACTTTTGACTCGGAAAAGATACGATGTTCGTTCAAGTTTCAATCGTTAGCTCTCGACAAAATCTATCGATTAAAGATAAAACATTGTAATATTGCGACTGTGACTATAGTTAGGTGTTAAAATATAAACAAATATATCAAAAATGTATAATGTCGGGCTATACGCGTCAAAAAGCCAAATCGAAATACAGAGATCGTATACGGTTGGAAAGGACTTTTCAAGAGCAATCGAATGGTACCATTAAAACACCATATGACCGAGTCAAGCAGTGCCGGGAACGTAAAAATGAGGCGTAATATCACCTATTACGAGACGTATTCACGTACAACACACGGCCGTGTCCATGACACAGCCACACCCCATTTTTATGTATTGCATGCGGACTATCTACATTTTCGCAATTATGAGATATCACAGTTTTCAGTGGTGTAGTGCTAACTAAAACAGTCTGGGAGCAATGATTAATTATAATATTTAATGCTTTCTTACGCAATGATCCAATTTCCGCACCAATAAGTTTCCAAAAAAACGTTATTCCAATACATTATTACAAAAACAATTTTATTTTACTTTCGTAAACATAAACAACTATAGAAAAATTTCCAAATCGTCTAGGAAAGATGTGGGAGCGCCGACCCAACGCGCCCTCGCAACTCTGTACTACCGGCAGTTTTACCGAAACATTACATTTTAAAAAAAACTCTTTGCCGAAAATTGTGTATTTCAGTAAAACTGCAATATCTCATAAATTCGAAAATCTAGATAAAATTGTATGTTATTAAGTATGCGATATGTATGCACCAATAAAAAAATCATAAGAGTGGTCTGCGGGATTTAATAATTGTTAGATTAGAGGTTTGCCATTGCCTAAGCATTGAGGACCGCTGGTAAAGTAAATATGTTTTAACAATATATTTAACCATGTTCGTTGTCAATGTATGAGCATATGGACACCTGATGGAGTTTATTTTAACAGACGTTTTTTTGCGGGAACTGCTTGTAACTTAGTGCTCAACCTCTTCTTTTCGAATAGAGTAGTGATAGATGGTAAGACAAGGACAGGACTAATGATTTACTAGCTTTTTTATGCCTTGTTTAAAGAGAGAAAAAATAGGAGGGAATTTTTAAGTATAACAGACTTCCACACCATCGAGCATAAATCCATAAACTGATATATTTATAACTGAAAATATTTTTTAAAAATGGTTCGTACTTGAATACGAATTCGTAGGCACCTTAACTATAGCCGACGACATTGACCACCTGGCTACGGAATCTCAAAAAATATATCTCGGATATTGTATCATAATAAAAAAATATAATTTAAAAAAAAAAAAATTATATTGATTTATTATCAAGAATTTTGTAGAAGATTCTTTAAAAGGATTATCTTGCAAAAAATATTAATCATATCAATAGGTGTTTTTTTTTCCATGACACAATAGAAATAAAAAAAAAAACAATATACAAAGAAGAATGAGCTACTTTGCTTAAAATGTTATGTGCCACATAGAAATAGCCACATTATAAAACAATTTTAAATAGTACCCAAAACAAATAAATAGGGTATTCATATTGAAAATATTATGACACGAAGGCTAAATTTCTGATCTCCAAAATGACTGCTTTGTATCCCTCTAAATATCTTATATTGAAAACATGGTTATGAAAACCCTAATCATTTATTACACGCACAAATATATATTCGAAAACACACAACGCCGTATAGAATTACATTTTAGCAAAATAATTATTCATTTTGCGACGAGTCATCGATTTCCCTACATCAATATTATTATTTAGTTGAAAACCACATGCGAATTTTCCGCTTGTCAACCCCGTAGCAGGAATTCAAATTAACTGAAATACGTTAAATATAAAATATATCAGCATCCATTTTGTCGCGGTTTTAAACCCAAATTCAACTAAATTATCTCTTTAACGTCCCTTTACCACTTGTATATTTACATGATCTATTTCAAAATAGAAAAAAATATTAAACAATGATATCGATGTATCATTTGAACTAATTATCGCACATAGCATAACTAATCATCAGTAGTACCGTACCCTGCATTGCTGATCGTTTAATAATAACCAAACAATAAAAGGGAGCATTATAAGCTTTATTTTTTATTAAAATTGTCCTGTATAATAACAAATATTGTGTAGTCTATGTGATAATATGGATTTCAATTTTTATAAATAGGAAAATACTAAAAATTTAATTCAATGAACAATCAATGAAGTTATTATACTTAGCTTTCAACTTTGCCGCTATCACTTATTGCTATCTAAAATATCACTCGAGTACTTACGTGTGATATTTTTTATACTTTGTAAATATTATTGATTTTGTTTTGTATTTAAATTGTACATTAATATCATTGAAAAATAACGTAAGAGACAAAAAAAAGTGATTGCAAAACGTATCATTTATGAGCTAATTTTGTGAACACAACATAACACCTGCATTAGTTCATTCATTATAGCCATGCATATGTCATTTTTTATTAAAACAATTGATTCGTATTGCTTCCAAATATGTTTCATATTGTTAAAGTAATCAATATATTATATATATTGACGAATAAGTATATATAATGTTATATAAATTTGCCGCAATTGATTTATTTGAAAACTAAATATGACTTATATCTTAGGATAATGATCCTTGATTAGGATAAAGATTAATTAATGAATTAATCTTAAAAAACCTAATACCTTTCGCAATATATTTTTTTTTATTAAAAAACAAATATATTTAAATAATTCTCTGAATGGAATTGATATTCCGTCTGGTTAAGCGTATACAATGGGAAAGAGTTTTGTTAATTTTACATTGTCTATGTTTGGTAGCGCAAACCATAAATTTAGTCCAAAAATTCGTTCAAATAAGCTCGGGACGCCATATTACATCCGCCATTCATTAACCAGAGTCTGAATAATCACAGAGGGTGAAAATTAGCGAGAAATTCATCTTGCATGATCTGAATAATTTGCTTCAGTTACTAGCAAAGCGCTGGCAACATTTAAGTTGAGAAAATTTACAATTGTAACCACCTACTCGCAACCAAGAAAGTTTCTGGTGTTTTTTCATTATTATCTGACGTAAAAAAAAACATTGTCGGCTTGCTAATTAATTCGCGTCAAATAAAATACGTAGATATATTACGATTTTTCGTTAAGAATACAATAGCTAAATACTGTTCCAATTTGTAATTTAGGGAAATAGAAGCTTTGGTTTTTGTGATTTTGTGAATTCAAATAAATTTTCTATTTTTCAATAAAAATAGACATGACTCGATATCCAAAGAAATCTGCATAAAAAAGAAATTGCGACAATTTGAGAAGATTTTATAATATTAGTTTGAAATGTTTGTACGCAGTAAACAGTTAACACCTATGATTTGTACGCAATATTGATTAATATTTTATTAATGCAGTGATGAGCGAAATCAGAATTGATATTTATTAAAAAACGTGAAACTAATACGAAAAAATTGTTTTATTTTCTAATATACATAATGCTTTCCTACTAATAAATATAGTGTACTCAAAAAACATCTCCTTGTTACGATAGTGATATTAAATTACCAATAAGATTACCATTACGATTAAACTTGCAGCTATAATTGACATGAAATGAAATGACAAACCAAACTGAGTACAAACCAGCTGTCAAATTGGTTGTCGCTGGAAAAAGTGTTGTTAGCTTAAAACATACCTCTAAAAAAACAAACATCCATGCGGTCCGTGAACAATCTGAAAATTTATAATATGGCCCTTCTGCTAAACAAGTTGTGCATTACTGGATTAAAAGAAATATTCATTCTTTGATATCATATAAATTACGAGGTGAAAATGCGTTTGGAATGAATACTTATTATGTCAATTAATCAAAAGTTTTAAAATCAAAAGAGTTGGCTTTTATGACTTTATTTATACAGCTCTGTAGTGTTTTTATAGTTTTTTTTTAATAAATTATTAACAAGTGTTTTGTTAGTCGAAAGATAATGTATCAGTTATGACATCAAAAATGCTTGACGATTAACAATTGTTGACACGTGTAATAGGCCAACAAGATTCATTTGACCATTTTGAGTGCGGTTAAATATCATTAATATAGTGAAATCAATAAATAAACAAAATATCGATTGCTCGCCAATTTTTCAAACTCAGTGATCCGATCAAAAGTTGTGTCCGTCTTTGTTGATGTTATTTCATTTTGACTGTCCGAAGTTATAATTGTATTAGTTATAACCTTTTTCAGTGTAGACTTTTCTATTATACATAGTAGCTTTTCGTAGTTTCTGTGAACCTTTTTTTATGGTTAAAGAATGAAGGATGGTGCTACAAAAGGAATAGTAGTTAAGTTATTTCTTTTTCTGTAGTCTGTTTTCAAGGTCTGAGAAATAACGATGAATACAACAAAAAGACCCATGCATTTAGATACAAATATAAAAAATCGATTTATTACTGTTTTAATTTAGGACTTTAAGAACGTGAACGAGTGTATGATTTTTTAATTGTCTAGACCCTACAGCATAGTTTGTCAAAATTATTGAGCTCGTGACCTCTTTTGAGTGTCATATTTTTCCGTGGCTCCCATATCCGTACCTTATTAATTTTTCGAGACTCGGGAAGAATGAAATAAAAAATACGAAGGAAACCACAACCTGCTACTACAGCATCGAATCCCGGGATTGATAATTCACCGTAAAATCGTGCCACAACTGTTTGAGCCATAAAATTGAATTTCGGGATTCACAATTATTTAGGGACTGGCAGAATTTTTTTTTTAAATTCATTTTGATATGTTTTTTATCAATTGAATGCCGTCTTAGAATATGAAATACGCATTTTCTGGTCATTGTATTTAGGATGCCCTTGCCCTCCCCTAAAATTGTGCTGTGGCCCTCTTGAAAAATGCTGTGAACCCCAGAGAGGCCATGTGAACTCCTGTTGAGAAACACTGGTCTAAGGTACTCAACGTAGTACCCATTACCATTCCCTACGACTTCAAAATCTTCTTAATAATTGTATTTGGCAGAGCGTTCAATTTTTCTAGCAGAGATGTACCGAAAAGAAATGCACTTTATTGTGCAGAATGGTAAGTGAAACGTAAAAAGAAGTTTGTGGAAGAGCTTTCTTGAATTGAATTTCATTCGATTTCCATAATATGAGACTGTTAACTATTTGAATGCTTTGTTATTTTCCCTATATGCAATTAAGTCGGCATGACAGACGGTGTCGACAGATCCGACTGATAGTTGTATCGTGCTAAGCGATTTTCCCGTCCGTTGTTCGTTTTTGGACATTCCCAAAGGATATGATCAGCATCCTGAATAATATTGTCAGACTTACATGTTAGACTGTCTTCTATTCTGCCAAGCTAGAAGAGCTCATCACCAAAGTCACCATGGCGTTTTATGAACTGGCTAGTCCAGAAATAATATGGAGTTAAATCTTTAGTAACGTCCATTCACCTCTTTATCGTAGGAAAGAAACTTTAAACTTGCCTGCCCTTGAAAGAAATTTCCAATCGATTCTGCCAAATCCGCATTGCAGCGAGTAAACGAATTCCGAAGCATTTGAAGTTGCCATTAAAATGAAAGGCAGTATCTTCAAATTCAACCTACATTTTACTCTTTTAGTTTGATAGATTCCGTAGATTAAAAAAATATTTTTCATTGGAAATATTTCGATTTGCTTAACGATCTTAATATATGTATGATCGAATAACATAATATAAAATTATTATAACTGAAATTTTCAAATTTCATTACGCTACTTATTATAAAATTATTTTGTTTCTTAAATAAATTATATAATATAATAACCACTTAAATTTTTATTAAAAACATGCATCAAATCTTCTCTTACAACTGATTGAGTTACTGAAACTAAAAAACTTTAAACTGAAAAAAATATATAATCTTTATTTTCACTAATTTTAAATATTCATTGTTTGCTCTATTAACTTCTATATCTGTGAATTTTTCCTGATTCCGAAATGTACCAGTCGCGTGGGATCGTTATTTATAAATCGACAAACATAATAAAATTATCAAACACGCAGTTGTGGTATTTCACACGAGGCAAGGTGAGTTGATTGACAATAAAATGCAATTCAGTTATCAGTTTTATGATTACCTGCGTGTTTTGTTTTACTATAGTATTGATAAACAGATCAGCGAAATTAAAAGCCACTAGCTGAATAAAACATTTTCAATTATTTTTTTGCGTGTGCCAGTTTCGTTTGTCTTTTAATAATATTAGTTGTACGGCTTAACTTCATATGAAATCAAATATGACATGGAATGAGACACCATTTGGTATTTAAAATAAAGTAAGTTGTGATTTTTTTTGCATCTCAAATAAAAGAACATGCTTAGATTCAATAATTGATTTGTTCCAATGGAAGCTCAAAAAATGACAAAGATTGTTTTTATTTTCAGTATGGTTAAATCCGAAAAAAGTTCTCGTTTCTGCTAATAACTGCTGACATAAAATATTAAACACAAAAATACAACATGAAATACGTATAAATGTTTAATTACTAGCTTTGATTTGATAGTATCATTGGTTACTCGCCGAAAGAATCCGACGATTGTGATAATAATGAATATTTGTACCAACCTTGAAATCACTGATAATCAATCTATATCCATGAAATATAAAACCGTTACAACACCAAATTGGTTTTGACCTTGATGATTGTGTTATCAAATTAATTAACATTGAAATGATAAGTTAATATTAACGATTAATGTAATTTATAATTATGTCATCTGCTTATTAAATCAAAAATTAATCTCGAAATTCTATCTTTAAATTTAAATAAGACAAAAATGCGCACTTAACAAATGCATTTAGGTAATCGACCAATACTGCAAGATTATTTTTTATATATAAAAGTATTGAATTACTCTCAAAAAGTGCAACTTTCAATTACTGTAATTTTACAGATTATATAAATTATAAGAGCTTAATTTTTTTTTTTAATTTTCTATGAAGTTCCTTGGTTCTTTTTCGAGAATCTGTTAAACTTTGTTAAAGATTTTCGAAACATACAAATTCTCATAGTACATATTGCACAATTTGTATTTAAACAATACAAACGGCTTCGATTATATAAGTTAAACAAGATCAGCATCTTACTCGCGAAACCGGTCGTGATAGTAATTTTCGCAGTAGTTTTTATTGCAGCACAAATGATACACAGGTTGAAAGCCGTAATTTTCTGCTTCTTATGTTTATTTTGTAAATACTTAAGTAAATTGTAAAAGATAAGCTCAAAAGATATTGTACGTCTTATTAAGTAGTATGAGAGACATCTATTTGCTAATCTTAATCACGTATCTCACAATCAAAGTGTAATTTTGTATTTGTTACTTTTACCCTGCAATTGGCCAATAACAAAGAATAATATTTCTTACTCCTGGAATTCAATAGTACGTCCTGAATTTCAATCCAAGGCAAGTGACCAGTGCGTTTTGCCGCGTCAACTAATCGTCTATTTTCGTTACCGAGTGCAACCATCATCACGCGATATGTCTAAGTGCGGGCTTCCTGTCAATCACATTGACTAAAGGCGCTTCGTAGAACACACTTAGAATCGTCACAAGTGAAAATCATAACATTGAAAGTGCATGATCATAATCCGTAGTCAATGCCAAAGAGATTCGGCCTCCGGTTACATCAGGCCAATTTCTTTAATCTTCAAAAGGTCATCCAGACGCGACTCATCCACGCTATCACTGCAGAGGTTGATATTATAACTTCCCTTGATAGATTAGTACGTAAAATATTTTATACTCATTGAACACAGTGTTAGAGGTCCAATATTTCGTCGGTGTTATCAGCTTCCGACCCTGCTTAGGATATTTGATGGGAACTCAATATATTATTCAAACTGAAATTGGCAAATCCAACAGATTTCGTCAACCATTTTACCGAATAATTCACCACGACATCCACTTCTTGAAACTATAAATTATGACGTATGAGTATAAAAATAGCAAATTTAGTTCTTCAATGTATACGTACATATAACATACAGTTGATAGCAATTGTCAGAATTATGGCGTAAACCTAAAATAACTTTAAACTATAATCCTTGTCGATTAAATATTATAGTCTTTTACGACAATATTTTTAAGACTTTCTAATGCCACCGATAGCTATGCCAACTCACACCATTGCTTGTTCTCTTAATTTTAAAAATAGTTTTATCTTTTTCACTGGATTATATATTGCTGGAAACCATCGGTTAATTGAGACTAAAAATACGGTTGATGAGATATTCATTTCTTGATTCTTAAGTGAAGAATCTTCAAACGGTATTTTAAATCAATATATTTACCTAGAGAAAATGATGGGATGTTCAAATATTATTACATAATGAAACGGTCTTAATATTTAAAATGTTTGTTTTTCATTATCAATTATTTTGAAAGAAAATTGGATCTCGTTATTCATAATAGAAAATTTAAATTAACTTTGATTATTCCACGTATTGTGTAACTAACTGTGACACGTGTGTCGCCTCTTTCAGAGGCATCTTCAGACTTACTATCGCAAAGTTTGCTTAAGTAATGAAGCAAGATTGATTCTAACATTTTAAAATTATAAAATTACAAAATGGATTGGGTTTTTTTTCCTTTTAAGAGGAGCAAGGAGGGGGGTGTAGAATCGAAATAAAGCAAACAGATAATGATACTAATTTTACTAATGAGTTGTAAACAATCAGAATGGGATTTTTCCTTTTTAATGGAAGCAAAGAGGGGATTATAAAATGCAAACAAATTTAATCATACTACTAATGACGTTAAACATTACAAACTATTAAAACTAATGAGCTACAATCAATCATCTAGGTTTGTGATTACTCTATTAATTGGAAACAATTTGAGTAACGGGGAACCGCCTGTGCTATTAAGAATATTATTTAATAATATTTCTTTTTTGTTAAGAGTTTTATTAATTTCTAAAAATTCTAAGCTATTCATCTTTAAACCCTTTTTATTTACTCGGTGGAGTATTTCTAAATTACAAATCTGATTAAAATTATGATTATTTTCTATTAAATGATTGGCAAACTCAGAGAAATTGTTACTTTTTAGACATCTTATATGTTCTTTAATTCTAATATTAAAGTTTCTACCTGTCTGTCCAACATAAGACGCTTGACAGTCTCCACAAGAGAGTCGATAGATACCACTCTGTGACGATGAATCTACGCGATCTTTACTGTTCAATAAAATTTTACCTAAATTATTTACTGTATAAAACGCGGGTTCTATATTGTCTGGCAAAAATTTAACTATCTTTGACGAGATGTCTCCTAAATAAATAATTCTACGCCAGTTTTTAATATTATCGTTTGCTTTCTTCTCTCCTGAAAAAATATTATTTACAATGAGTTGTTTAACTTGCTTACGTTTAAGTAAGTTAACTACTACGTCTGTGTTGTAACCATTATTTACAGCTATCTGTTTAATAATGTTTAACTCTAATTCAAAGTTGACTTTAGTGAGAGGGATGTTAACTAATCTATTAATCATTGCATGGAATGATGAGAGTTTTTGCGACCACGGGTGAATTGATTGATGGTGAATGACGACATCTGTATAAGTAGGCTTTCTGTAAATGGCAAATTCTAATCTGTTGCTATTATTTTTCTTTATTGTTATGTCAAGAAAATTTAAGGTTTTTTGTTGCTCGATTTCTAGTGTGAATTTAATATTTGTATGCAATGAATTTATATGACGTAAAAAGGTATCTAACTGTCTATCTGTTCCTGTCCAAATGCAAAAGATATCGTCTACATAACGATACCAAGTTTTTACATTTTTAAGTAACGTGTGATTTGACTTAAAGAGATTATTCTCAAAATAATCCATAAAAATATCCGCGAGCAAAGGTGAAATAGGACCACCCATAGGTAATCCTACCGATTGTTTGTAAAAATTTTTATTAAACAAAAAATAGTTTTGTTCAATACAAATATTAAAAAGTCTAAGCATTTCTTTAACGACGTTGCTATTAATATCCGAAAAAGTTAAAATTTCGCTGACTATATTTTTGCACTCTTCCGTTGGTACGTTAGTAAATAAATTTGTTACGTCGAATGATACTAATTTACAATTACTAGTTAATTGTATGTCTTTGATTTTTTCTGTGAAGTCTATGCTATTCTTAACTGTATACTTCGGTTTAAACACGTTGTAAGAATTAAAAACGTCATTTAATTCACGGGCGATTTTGTAAGATGGAGAACTACAAAAAGATACCACGGGACGAATCGGTATCAAGGGTTTGTGTAATTTGGGTAAGCCAAATAATCTCGGAGCTTGTGGGTTTAAATTAATAACTTTATTTTTATTTAAGTAGAAAATGATAGGGCAGTTTTTGACACACGTTTTTACCTCATCTTGAAATTTGGATGTAGGATCCTTGTTAAGTAATTGGAAATGATCTCCTTTCGACAAGAAGTCTTCCACTTTCGATGTATAATCTAATGAGTTTAAAATTACTATGGAATTGCCTTTATCTGCTTTCGTCAGAGTAAGGTTTTCTCGACGTAAAATATCTTTGATATTTTTCGCCGTCCGCATATCGGAATTCGATGATTTCAATGAGTTTAAGTCTAATTCTTTTATTTGTTGGGCACAAATATGTTTAAAAGCAACTGGTTGTTTGAATAGAGCAACATCTAAATCTACTGCTAGATTTTCAACACATTTGTCTAACATACTGTTGGAGATGTTAAATTTAAGGCCTTTTGACAAAAGGTTCATTTCTGAGACACTGAATGTATGTGATGACAGGTTCTTAACACGATCAAAGAATTTATGAGAGCTAAAATGTCCTGACGTCTGTGTAACCGAAAACGTTTGGATTTTATGGGATTCGATCAAAACATCTAGTTTTTTATTTAATGTCAGTCTCTTTGCATGTGACAATTTGCTAGCTAGTGTTCTCACACTATCATCAAATATATCCCATTCAATTGGATGTAAAACATGTACTAACTCGGAGTGTAAAAATTTCAAATTGAGCTTAATATTGGCTCTAACTACAAACAATGATTTCACTTCACCCTTCATCCACTTCACTTTTGCGAATTCCAATGCACTGTTTGCCGCAAAACTCTTGCACTTTGAATTTAAATTTAACCAGTTGCTTTTAAACATATTTGTGCCCAACAAATAAAAGAATTAGACTTAAACTCATTGAAATCATCGAATTCCGATATGCGGACGGCGAAAAATATCAAAGATATTTTACGTCGAGAAAACCTTACTCTGACGAAAGCAGATAAAGGCAATTCCATAGTAATTTTAAACTCATTAGATTATACATCGAAAGTGGAAGACTTCTTGTCGAAAGGAGATCATTTCCAATTACTTAACAAGGATCCTACATCCAAATTTCAAGATGAGGTAAAAACGTGTGTAAAAAACTGCCCTATCATTTTCTACTTAAATAAAAATAAAGTTATTAATTTAAACCCACAAGCTCCGAGATTATTTGGCTTACCCAAATTACACAAACCCTTGATACCGATTCGTCCCGTGGTATCTTTTTGTAGTTCTCCATCTTACAAAATCGCCCGTGAATTAAATGACGTTTTTAATTCTTACAACGTGTTTAAACCGAAGTATACAGTTAAGAATAGCATAGACTTCACAGAAAAAATCAAAGACATACAATTAACTAGTAATTGTAAATTAGTATCATTCGACGTAACAAATTTATTTACTAACGTACCAACGGAAGAGTGCAAAAATATAGTCAGCGAAATTTTAACTTTTTCGGATATTAATAGCAACGTCGTTAAAGAAATGCTTAGACTTTTTAATATTTGTATTGAACAAAACTATTTTTTGTTTAATAAAAATTTTTACAAACAATCGGTAGGATTACCTATGGGTGGTCCTATTTCACCTTTGCTCGCGGATATTTTTATGGATTATTTTGAGAATAATCTCTTTAAGTCAAATCACACGTTACTTAAAAATGTAAAAACTTGGTATCGTTATGTAGACGATATCTTTTGCATTTGGACAGGAACAGATAGACAGTTAGATACCTTTTTACGTCATATAAATTCATTGCATACAAATATTAAATTCACACTAGAAATCGAGCAACAAAAAACCTTAAATTTTCTTGACATAACAATAAAGAAAAATAATAGCAACAGATTAGAATTTGCCATTTACAGAAAGCCTACTTATACAGATGTCGTCATTCACCATCAATCAATTCACCCGTGGTCGCAAAAACTCTCATCATTCCATGCAATGATTAATAGATTAGTTAACATCCCTCTCACTAAAGTCAACTTTGAATTAGAGTTAAACATTATTAAACAGATAGCTGTAAATAATGGTTACAACACAGACGTAGTAGTTAACTTACTTAAACGTAAGCAAGTTAAACAACTCATTGTAAATAATATTTTTTCAGGAGAGAAGAAAGCAAACGATAATATTAAAAACTGGCGTAGAATTATTTATTTAGGAGACATCTCGTCAAAGATAGTTAAATTTTTGCCAGACAATATAGAACCCGCGTTTTATACAGTAAATAATTTAGGTAAAATTTTATTGAACAGTAAAGATCGCGTAGATTCATCGTCACAGAGTGGTATCTATCGACTCTCTTGTGGAGACTGTCAAGCGTCTTATGTTGGACAGACAGGTAGAAACTTTAATATTAGAATTAAAGAACATATAAGATGTCTAAAAAGTAACAATTTCTCTGAGTTTGCCAATCATTTAATAGAAAATAATCATAATTTTAATCAGATTTGTAATTTAGAAATACTCCACCGAGTAAATAAAAAGGGTTTAAAGATGAATAGCTTAGAATTTTTAGAAATTAATAAAACTCTTAACAAAAAAGAAATATTATTAAATAATATTCTTAATAGCACAGGCGGTTCCCCGTTACTCAAATTGTTTCCAATTAATAGAGTAATCACAAACCTAGATGATTGATTGTAGCTCATTAGTTTTAATAGTTTGTAATGTTTAACGTCATTAGTAGTATGATTAAATTTGTTTGCATTTTATAATCCCCTCTTTGCTTCCATTAAAAAGGAAAAATCCCATTCTGATTGTTTACAACTCATTAGTAAAATTAGTATCATTATCTGTTTGCTTTATTTCGATTCTACACCCCCCTCCTTGCTCCTCTTAAAAGGAAAAAAAACCCAATCCATTTTGTAATTTTATAATTTTAAAATGTTAGAATCAATCTTGCTTCATTACTTAAGCAAACTTTGCGATAGTAAGTCTGAAGATGCCTCTGAAAGAGGCGAAACACGTGTCACAGTTAGTTACACAATACGTGGAATAATCAAAGTTAATTTAAATTTTCTATTAAAATGAACTTCCACAAAGATACCGCCGAAACCATCGAAAGAACTCGTTATTCATGATTATTAAACAAGAGTTGTTGTTCTTATGAAAATATTCTTGTTCCGGTCCCACTCTAGGTGTTGCGTGGGCGAAGTCACTGCGAACACGATTGGAATGCGGCTTGAAGCGAAATAAAGTGAATCAAATAAACTGATCTCGGCGTGCTTTTTGTCACGTAGGACGACACTCTATAGCGGCGAATGCCATTTGATATTTTCGTGCCGCAACGAGTCGCTTTGCATTCGCTTTGATTTCATCCACGTAACACATACAGTTTGTAATAGCACAATTGTGCATAATCTCATATTTATTTCAACTTTTACGAGACTTAAATGTGAATTCTACAATTTTAGAAATCCGCTAAATAAATTTTATGCTTGTGTGAAATAATCAAATCCATTTTATTTGATTACGACGGCATGCAAAGATAAATTATTATAATGTTTCAACAAAAACTGCGTTTTCACTTATTAGTTTAAAGATGTTAGTTAAACTGTTTAAAAAAAAAAGTTTTTAATATCGATTTTATTGAATGATCCGACCCAGTTTTGTTTATCATGAGCATTGTTAACTGATGATGATCGATACCAGTATTGAGTATTTCACACAATCTTTAAATTAAAACAAAAAAATGTGTTTATTTTCATAAATCGTAGCCGGCTGTAAGTAATATTGAATTTTAGATATTTTGTGTGTCGTTTGTAGGACTCATCAGAATTGCAAACTTGTAGGAAAGTATAAGAGAAATCGTTTATTTTTATAACAAGAAAAAATACTTTTGAATTGGAATTCTTAAAAAAATGGTAAAACCCATTAATGTTCACGACATTACGGTGAATAAATCTCATTTCGTCAGATAAGCAGGTTAGTTACCTCAATTGAGTTGACCATCGCTGATCTCTAAGTAATTTATGGATGCTGCAGATATGTATAATTTGATTCATGACCTGGTGACAACGTGTGAATGATTTTGCTATTGTCTGTACTTAAATTAAGCTTCACAATAGGTGTTTAGCCTAAATACACGTAGACAATGTATTGTATGTAGCATTCTCTCATATCCCACTAACTAAACCTTGGTGTAAAAACTCAGATGTAGGTTTACTATAATAAACTTTGTTCTTTTTCAAACAAACAAATCTCGACTTACTTTTTATGTGGAAATATTGGACTACATTGTAAAAAAACGTTATTTCATTTGTGTATTTTATCGTACACAAAAGGTATAATCAGAATGCTTACTTTTTTGACAAATCAACTAATATTAATCGATATAACCTCCTAATGCGGAGCATATGCCCTCCTAATGGAAGTATCTCAACCGAAGTTTTTTACGAGGACAGTTTGTGACTCAGTCGCTCAACCTCTCTTTTTCAAAGAGAGCAGTAGAGATAGAAGGATAAGGCTAAGACAAAACTAGTGGTTAGCTAATCGCTCTCACTACGCCCAGTTGTTAAAGGACCGGAAAGGGTGGTGGGATTCTTTAGACATCACAAACACCCATGCCGTCGAACAGAAATCGATTAATCGATTGAAAAAAATATATATAAGTAGGATTTCATTAATAACAGTTACAGAAACAAGTTTTTTTTTGTAACCATGTCCACTTCTAAATATACATCATATGGTCTGTGGCTTTGCTATAAATATGGGGCTCTCATGCCAATGTCACTCAAGCAGAGGGCTCAAAGGGGGGGAGGGTTCTCTTATATGATTGAAAAAAATATTAGATGAATATTGCATTTCATGACTCTACTATGAGGTGACTAAGCCACTGCATGTGGTCTTTCAATCTCATCGCAACAGGAGTACTAATTCAGATGGAGTAAGGATATAAGGAAAGCGCCATGACAGGACAGTGGTTAGTTAATCACAATCGCTACTGTCCGATTACAGGATTTTTACTTTCAACATTTAAATACCTCTAAATTCGATCACAATTCGATAAATCGATTGAAAGAGCAATCTATAAAAAATACTGTACAGTGATTAGAACACGTGTACATCGTTGGTAAAAATTACGAACGTCTAAGAGTGTTTACCATTTGCAAACAGGACCGGCATAATCTGATAATAAAGGTCCTGAACTATGTATGAAACACTTTATAATCGTAATTACACTTAACCATGTGTATGAACCATTGTTGGAATAATTATTATTAAAACTATTTAACAATGCTTATTAAAATAGATTTTTTTTGTAACAATTAAAGGTGTTATGTATCTATAAGCGATCTGTTTAAAATGATCAAACTAAGAATGCCTCGTAAAACTGTCAGTTGTACTGATTTGTTTTCAAATAATTTAAGTCGGTAGGCATGACAACGAAAACTTTGCGAAAGTCTTGGCAACCAAAAAATGTATGTTTTAAACGTCACAAATATCATTTATGAAACACGGCATAAAATTAAATTTTGAAGATTTTTTTTAGCCGCAGCTGTAAATGTAAAACCATAACTTTAATTTTAAAAAAATAAATTGTCATAGCATTGAATATATAATCTAAAAACATGCATAACGGTTATAAGTTTATGGCTTTGATTTTAATATATATATTGTTAAACTATATATCATATCATATGATGAATGTGCTCTAGTTGTTATTTCGTAAATGTGTAAAGCAATATTTGATATTCAACAATATATACGTTTTTCGCGTGAATTTGTTTTAAATGCCGGATATTCTACCGAAAACAGATGATTGAGTATCTTCTGTTCCATTGCTTGAACGTGTAACTTAGAAGATAATAATTCTTTTTCACTTTCCTTTTCAGAATCGGATTTTGGCCTCTTAATGATTCTTAAAAGTTGAGTGCTTGTTTATGATATTTTAAAAAATAAGTATATTATTTTGTTTTCATATTCAAAATTTTTATTGTTTTAATTTTAATAAATATTATTTTTTTCCTATATTAAAAAGACTTTTTACTTTAAACTTACTTATGAATCTCGTTACTAGCTAAAATTTCGTCGTTCTTGTATCTTCGTTGTTCAAGTGTGTTTTGAATTTTTCTTCTTATTCGGTTGTGTCATCTTAGGGTTCAAACCCTTAATTTATATTTTTTATCAATTGAAATTATACTCTGTCATCGTTCATACGGAAACTCACGATTCACAGGTGTTTTGAAAGAAAATATAAATTTCAATGAATTTATATGTTTAGACAGACAAAAGATTTTGAAAAAACGTAGGGTACACGTATGTTTACATAATAATTCACTTTATTCGCATATTCACTTTATTAATGTAGCATTTTATCACATTGTCAAAAATTTCCCAAATTTTAATTACGTTTGTAATTACTTTCAATCGCATTCTGAA
Source organism: Himalopsyche tibetana (assembly GCA_030503985.1). NCBI lineage: Eukaryota > Metazoa > Arthropoda > Insecta > Trichoptera > Rhyacophilidae > Himalopsyche > Himalopsyche tibetana. The sequence goes on along the minus strand of JAPJYX010000019.1, from coordinate 7,314,084 downwards.
TTTATTAATCTGGGATGACTTTTTAATTATATGTTAGATGTGTTGAACATTTTAATTTTGTGTTATTTTAGAATCACTTTAATGTAATTGGCAATTTCTTTTCAATGCCAATTGTTGTGTATAACTTTTCAATTTTGTATAAATAGCATTGTTAAATTATATTTCTTATCAGTTGACAATGCTCGCAATGAGCGAAACCGGTCCTGACATATTAAATAAAGTGGAATGAAGTACAAAGGATTATTGTGTTTTTATTAATGCAACAAAATGTCTTCGTATTTTTTTCATATGTTTACCAAGATAAAGTTTGCTTTTATAAAATAACGGCGGAATTTCTCTACCGTTTTTGCTACTTATCAGGTCATTAGTTTGTTATCAGTAAATGTTTATAGAAATAGATTCTATGAATCGAACTTTGATAATGAAATATCGATGCCATTGCACAATGAGCGATAAAAATTCAATACAATGCACTTTTTACTTGTGAGTATTGTGTATAAAAAAAACCCAGGGCAGGATCACGATGTTTTTACGTGTATATATTGTAAACGTATTTATGCATATTTTTTTCTTAAGATAAGAAAAAGAATTAGTCATAAAGTATATAGAATATTCACATTTCTTTCTTCTAAATCATCATAAATGTGTTGCTATGTAGGCATTTAAAATCAGCAAGAATCTCCTGATTTTAAGTCATGAGATTGCAATGCAGGTGGTGTTTTGGTGTACCAACTTTTTTTTCAATACTAAAATACTGGAATCAAAAATGTAAATATCGATATTTAAGTATAACAATATTTAACGATTTAATAGTAGACTGTTTTTCCAACAAGATAAACCTGAGAATCTTTAAAGGATTTTTCCGCAGATGTGATTATTTCCACGAATACCAGACGTAAACTGGCAGATTAATTCATTGATGAACTGGTCTTTTTATGTAAAATATTAATCAAAATATTTTTGTCAAACTCAGCTTCTTATGCTTAAGATGTAAATATTAGTTTTCTTTTTGATATTGACAATAATATCAAATTCAATGAATAAAACACTCATTTTTACAACTACAATTTATATTTTATAAGATCAGGACCGGTTTTGCTCATGTTGAGCATTATCAATAGATAATGCGAAACCGATTTTGATCGTATAATAAATAAAAGTAGAAGTAGTACAAATCGGTGTTTTATTCTTTGAATATAATTGATATCCACCAAGTTTTGACAGTCAACACCTTAAAAGTGAATGATATCAAATATCGACGTACCAATATTGCGATTCAAATTACTTCTTTTTGTTTCAATCATTGTGATCTATTGTTGTAATACCGGTAACTATTTAATACCAACTACCAATACTGATATTCGTTTGATATTGCAATTCTTCGCCCAAGTGATGGAAGCAAGAACACCAATATAGGGTTGAAGTGGAATATGAATAAAGTTGGCTGGGCTCAAAACTAGATAGATACAGGCGGAGTTGTATCAATGAAAATGGAACACAAAACCACTTAAAACTTTAGTTTGGTCTCCATCAAAGCTCGACAGAAGACGGTCTGCTCGATAACCCAACACAGATTTAATGTTTCGTCTTAATTTAATATAACGTGTAAAAACGACCCTTAGCATCAATAAAATGACTCTTTTTGGCTGACTTCCTCGTGTACTGTATGTGTATGCGCATGTGTGTGTACATGTATAGATGTAGTATTTGAGGAGGTATATATAATATGATTTGCAAAAGAGCATATGGTGTTCCCGTGAACTGGCTTCTATAAAGATTTCTCACCTCTGTAGCGATCGCGCCCTTCCGCCGGCAAGAATGATAAGGGAATACAAAATACAAACACATTGGCGATGAAGAAGACTCGAAAAACTTTTACGCTAACGCATCCTAGTACTCAAAACTCAATAAAAGTATAAAACCAATTCTCTATCTATGTATATAGTCAAAGTTTCACAAATGGCATACTATTTAACCTGCTCGTAAGCGAGTACGAAATTGATGTCTCGATTTTTTTAATATTCTATTTTAAATAGTCGCTGGTCAAGGAAGATAGATCTGATAGTCAAGCACCGTATATGCTGTTCCATCCATATAGTTGTATTGTGTTTACAGTGTTTCGCGTTTGTACTGTCACGTAACATTTGTTGTTTCACTTTTACTCAGTGTTTCTCAATTATTATCCGATATATATAAATATTACAGATTTTACAAACAATGGACGACATGCGTAGCAGCTAAAAAAATTAATATTTAATTTCAACAAAAATTCATTGAATAAACGAAAATCATTTAAATGTTTTATTATTATTGACATTTTAAGATACAAGAATTGTATATTTTAAGTTAACAGAATCTTTATTATTAAAACTAATTTATGAAAGGTTTTAAAAACCTTTACATTTTCAAATAAAAAGTACTCATTGGGACATGCATTTCAGTTAAAAATGCTTTATTGTTGAACGAAACCATTCTTACCATTCTAATAAAGTTAAATTTATTTTTTATTTTAATACATTTTTTTTAATCGAATCATAATATGTCAACTTATATAACATCTTATCAACTACTATTATTCAACGGAACAAGTTGTAAAAAAATGTGTATTTCATTGTATTTTTACACAAAAATCATTTAAAACTTTAGCAATTTTTCATGAAATTTTGAGAAGATTTATTGCTATTCATTACGGTGAGCAATAAATTTTGCAAACCACGCTGATAAATTCGTTTTTACATAAAAATGGCACCCTAGGGGTTGCGGCTATGTAACTGACACTTTTTAGATTAATTGAGGGCGCTTGATTGACGAAAAATTAATATAATAAAACAAATTCGTAGTTTTTTTTTTAATCATGAAGATTGGCATTTTTTCCATTATATTTTGGTATTTTTAACATCCCTAATGTTAAAAAAAATCAATAAAATATTATATAATACTATATCGTCCCCGTTCAGAATATTAAAAAATACATATTTAAAAATACAATCTTTGATTTTTAGTCATTGAATAACAAATATTCAATGTAAATAAGCACGAATTATGTTGACTTAATTTTGTGCCGATTCATATATTCTATAAGCCAACCGTCACGTATGTCAGTGCACTTAAATATTAAGAGATGCCGCGAAACTCAGATCTTTAGTGACAAAACTTATGGAAGTTACCAACAATTTTCACGATTCATAATTGATATTGAATCCTTATCAATCGATATGTAATATGAAATTGTTTCTGAATTTTGCCAAAACAGTAAATAATACAAAACATGGAAATAAATATTATTTTATGAATGGAGTGATTTTGATGAAAAAATACATCTATCCCGCTGAGGAGGAACAATGAGTAGAATTTAATAACATTGAATTATATTATCTTTAATTAAAATAGTTTCAGAGCGTCTGGTGAAGTTTTTATGCACAAGCTCTGTGTCGCTGATCTTGACACAGTTTCGGAACCTATTGTTGTTTCAATACATCGCGGCGTTTTCTTTTAAAATGATTTTTACAAAAGGACAGAGTTAATGTTTGAAATAAACAATACCCCCAACACGTCCTCGAAATGAAAATCAATTCTCACGTGATGAGTAATTATTAATTATGCAATAATCTCACCTGAAGAATACTAATGAAGACATTTTGTATTAAAGGGCGCTTTATCTTTGTTGTCCTATTTTATGTATTCTACTGAATGAATATGGGTACCAACCTGAAATAAAAAGAAAACAATATTATTTCAAACATGTATGTAGAAAAAACAAGCTAATTTTTCACTTTTTCCTTGGGAAACACTCATATGCTTAAGATTTATTTTTAGGAAAAAAAATCGACACAAAACTAGTTTAAAGTTTGACTAGAATTTTATTAAATAGAAAATATTTATTTAATATTGTAAATTTACCAACTATTTCAGGGTTAAAATTTCAACCGATTCAATATAACAATGCAATCACTCAAGTGTTTCAGTGTTTTAAATATATAGTAATTTTAATCCATAGTTCGCCATCGCCATCTTGGCACCGAAATAGCTGTTGCTAATAATTTCATTCGGTACTAAATTCGTGCGTTGTGTTCATCTTTTTATAAGTATATTCAAACGTATTTGAGTTGTCATTACTATTTTCAATCCACAATCATTAAGGACAACTTTCATTATTAAAGGTCCCAAAGACTTTGTAAAAAATGTTACAAATCGTTACAAAATATTCGATGCACCAATTTGAAATTTTTTTAACACCGTTTTAAAACAAAACATTCCGTCCAATTTCACAGACCGTGTCATTTCAAAACCGTGCAAAAATAGAATCAGATGAATGTGCATATTATGTATCAGTTATGGATGCGAACCAAATACCGGTACCGCGGACGAATCAGTATGTTATCACAGTGTTAAATCACGACCACCATTTACTATATTAATTTCATAAGTTTTCGTACTTTGGCGAGAACGTTACGATAGTTGGATGATTCCATCTTTTAGAACTAGTGAAATCTAGCCTTGTGACCAATAGACCAATTTTATCAGACTAGTAGCAGACGCTTATCCGAAGATAATATTATTATAATGAGATATACTATTTTTAATAGACATGGTATGTAATTAATATAAATGATATCAGTAATTTTGAATTATAAATTTTCTTCCAACTTTATCGGTCGTTAACCTCTTCATAAAATACGCGTACATTTTGTATGCCATCCTAGAACAATGTAATATAATATTCAAAACTGTCGGGTTGTAAAAATAGAAATAAAGTTTTAAATGTAGTATTTTGTTTGCTGCGTGGTCCACCTGTAATATGTCGAAATATGACTTCTTATTTAAATTTTCCGAAAAAACTGTCACCTAGAGATTTTTTTTTTATAATAATTGTCTTTAAGTGGGTACAAGACTGAAATGAGAATTACAGAACTTTTCATCAAAATTGATGTTGGGTTTGATTATCTGAAGATCTATAGACACTAATTGATCTTTCTTTAAAATTATAAAGTCAGCATTCCACTGGAAAAGCTTTGGCATTATTAATTAAAGCTACGCGAGTAAGTGAGCTAAGACAAGTACGGCTTTATGAGTTGGTCAAAGAAAATTTGTACAGTTTTATTTAGTGTTTTTTTTTTTAATTATGTAGTTGAAATAAAATACATAATATGATTGGTTTAAAGTCCTTCCCATTTCTCCGAAAACGAAGTTATCCAATCAGGTAGTGGTAGCCCTCATTCAAAATTAACTGAAACACAATAGTTGTAATAGTTTACCATTATTTTATGTTAGAGCAAATCACATTACCATACCTTTTCCCGCGGATAAATTACGTAGCGAAAATAAAATGCTTATTTTTTAACTAAGTAAATACATTGCAGTGAATCATACTCAAAAACAGGATCTGACGTGTTTAGACGTAATACTTATGTGTGTTGATAATAACATGTCTATGTAAATGCGTGCCAGTTATTCGCCACTATTGTTTACTTCATAAAACACGCAATTTATATGAATATGGCTGTTATCGCTGGATATCAATGGAAATTATATACTTGTCTCAGAACCGGTTGTTATATTGCCAAGTCCCACAACTGCACATTTGCAATCAAAGGGAATAAGAAAATAAAAGAATAAAGAAAACGTCATGTGTGAAATAATTGAGTCTTTTATCGGTTTTGCAAAAAGAAAATTGTACTGCCAAAGCACGTACATAAAAAACTCTACATTGGAAGACTATAGAGTTTCTATATGTGGCAGTATTCGTATCGGCATTCAGCAAACAATAAAGATTTGCTGAGATTACCATTTCACTACATTCACCTCTGACGTGTTTTAAAGACGAACTAATATGCCAATTAAAAAAACGATTATGATATAGAAAAGGTTCATAATTCACCAGAAAATGAAATATTTTAATCAATTTTAAAGTGTTCACTGTCAATATTTGGTGTAAAGGCATTATAATCATAAAATATGAGCGAAATCGGCCCAGATCATATAAAATAAATGGAGACTTAAAACAAATGAGTGTTTTATTTTTTGTAACATTTTAACTCTAAAATTTGCCAAAACCCACATAAATGCGTTCATTTCCAACGCATTGGGGATCGCATACGACATTTCTATGATGAAAAGTAGTATTCCAATTTATTCTTGTAACATTTGATAGAAAACCGTTTATTTAATGAAAATATTTCACTTTCAAAAAAGTATATCTTAAAATGAGCAATTCATTTAATAAAATAACAGTCGATAGCAATTTTTCCACTATAGCAGTCAATACGACTAACGAAAACTTACATATCTTCTGTATCATGAAATATTCACAGTTTTTTCGGATTCACTATTAATTTTAACTAAGACGAAATGATATCATTAACCAAGTCAATTAATAAATTCGCTTTGAAGTACTACGGTAAAACCTCGGTGTATGTTTGATCGCGCAGAAAATTAATTTTGCCGTTAGCTGTATATTTTATTACGTTGTAATTTATTTTGTAGAATTGAGCAACTGTAATTGAAGACTACTTTATTAAAACAGCAAAATAGTCATAATTATTTTTTAATGTATAAGTAGTATTAATTTAGCTCGTTGTATTATTTGATATGATTTTAAGTATGTACATATCAATCTTTCCCAGTATTCAACGAGGAGGAATGTTTATATTGATTAATGTTTGTACGTGACAAGAATTTTCTTAAGAAATAAATCTAAAAACGACAGCCCCTACAATAAAATTGGTAGGTGTGGGCTAAGTATTCTGTGTCGAGACAACCGGAGAATGAAATCCCGGCAAATCGACAATTTTGCTAGTCTTAGTTAGACTTGCTTATTTATTAGTAACATTTGTATTAAGTAAATTTTATACATTTGATACAAACATAGTTTGAGAATCTTTATACTTTCAAAAGTTTATACATTTCTTAATAGAAGAAAAAAGGTATAAAACTTCCACAAATTTTTATTGAATAGAATCAAATATGACCATTGTACATACGCATGAAAAATGCCAGTTTGCAAAAATAACCATAAAATTATTCCCTCAAATCAAAGGAAATGTTTTCATCGGCAAAATCAAACGAATCATTCGAATGATGTGCAATCAAAAGCTATATAAAAAATTACGCAAAAAATTTCCGGGACATGAAAAATGCCGAGACTTTAGAACCTCTAGTGTAAGCATAATAATCGATACCATTAGTCTTTTCACAGTAAGGTTCTAGTACGTTATTAAACATATATGTATATACAATATAATATAACAAAAAACTTTGTTAACGTTATTATTCCTGAAAGTGTATAATACTTGATATCATGGAAAACAGTTGAATAAACACATCTCTATTTTGTGAATATTTGGTTTGAAAACATCTCCTTTTGTATCTTAATCGCATGAAAAGTATTACATAATGCAATACATACGGAGATTAATAATCATAATTAAAATATGTAAAGACTTGTTAGTAAATACGTCACAATATGTAACTTGAAAAATCCTCTGTAATGATGATTACAAACTTAATAAAAAAAACACACGTTGTTTTACACGCCGCTGAAGCAATCTTTCTTATTGTGTGCAAATCTTTACGGATTCTTTTCACTACATCGTGTTCATAAATCTTCACATACCCATATTTGCGTAGCAATGAGATTTTTTCTGTTGATGTATTTTTGCAAAGTTTTGTACTTCGATACCGTTTTGTAATACTGTAGCGCATTTACAAGGAACTGCATAGAAATTCGTAGCATCGAAGACAAACTGATGGCTATGGTATACAGTAATAATACAAACAATAATCATAAAATTAAACGTTGTTAATTAACTATCATTATTTGATCAAACGATAAGACACCCAAAAAAAATTTTTAACAAGTGAAGAGTTCATTCAGCAGAAGCAAAACGATCTCGCGCATGAGACCAATTTGGCTATAACTATGTTCAGGGTGGTAGCTGACAAAAATGTGATTCATACATCATCACCAGCAAGTCATGGATATGGCCAAGAAAGAAGATGATAAAATACGAACATCGACAATTATCCTAACCTAGTTATATCCGTATATGCCTACTCGCTTCGAAAATGACAGCTTGAACCACTGTGTAAAAAGCAGTTCTCATATAAACACTTTTGCTGAGATAAACTTCATTTGAACTCATATCCTCCACATTAGAAGAAAAATTCAAACACAAACACATTCCTTAACATCCGCACCCTTACCAACCTAAATGTATAATATCCAATTATAACTTTGATCGTCTATCGATCTTAAAAGTAATATATTATAATGTTAAAAAATTTGCTTTCACAAATTTTGGAAAATATTTTTTACGATGCATCCTATTACAGAATATTTGTGAATGATAAAATAAAAATTGGCATCTGTTCAAACGTTTACGCGTAGAATATTATTATCAAAGGTAAATTATTGGTTAACTCAATAGAAGGCTCGTTACCCTTACTTCCAACATAGGCAAATCGGCATACGATAATTTCAGTTGCGGCAAGACATTTCAGACGCAGGTCCTCAATTAAGTAATTGCGGTAACCAAAATGCGGTGACATGGCTCCCCTATACTCTCCAGTATTGGTCTATTCAATGGCTGTGATTTGTCCGGGACACGCCGAATTACAGAGCGATTTAATAATGTACCCTATTCAAGGGAGGGAATCGAAGGTACGCGAGGGAAATGTTAATGTTTACTTTGCTTTGTACAACATGCTCGAGTATATGTATATAAAATATAAACTTTATATTTTATATACATATTTAGATAATATAAGAAATTTCTGTTCTTTGTTGTAATGTTTACGTAAAAATATATATGATATTGCTTTGCACATTCACCCCTTTTATATTAATTCAATACAAAAGGTATACGTATTAGAAATAATATGCACATACGTAGTGTTGAAACTTTTATGTCGGTGTTTATGTACATAATATTATAAATGTATTTAATGATTTTTGTAATTAGTAATTACCAAAATTACTAAAGCATATTTCAATTTACAAAAAGACTTCAGTAGAATTACAGTGTATTCAAAAATGTCATCCATGTGCAAGTGTAGTGATTTTATGAATAATAATTAATGAACATGTTATGTTGTATTAAAAATAATTATTTTAGAGAAAGAAAAAATAAGAATCAAGAAGGAAGGAATTCTCCACCGGCTGAAACCCCTAGCTTAATATATTTTTATTTTAATTAGTGGATGTATCTGAAGTTTGCATTCCTTTCTAGTCTCTTTATCCTATTGGTAAAACGGCACGTTATGAGAGCGATTGTACAATTGCATGTCAATGTTAATCCGATTAATGAAAAAAGTGATGACAATCACTTGACACCAGTTTTCACCAAACACCTTCAGTTGAAATCCCCCATTAGAAAACTGTATATTGAATATTACAAGAAAAAGTAAATGAAAAAAGAAATCGTATTTAAAATAGAATTACTATTGTATACAGTAATACCCGGACATAAATATTCAATTTTAAAGTTCTTTGCAAAAAAAGAAATATCTAAAAGGGCTGTGAAAGAAAAATAGAAGATTGATTCATTAGTGCGTGACTGATTGAAAGAAAAAAAAGAAAATTACGTTTTTTTTCAAATATAATATTATTCGATTTTCAAAAGCTTTCTTTTGAAATAGCTTTGAATGGAAAAGAACATATATACTTTCATAGTTTCTTAAAAAATACGTTCTGTTCGTTTTAATACTTTTTTAAATTTCGAAATTTAGCGAACAGTTTTCAAATATTATATTTAAAGCTTTGAAATGGTTTTTAAAATAAAGTGCTTATTATAAGTTAATCTAGACTAAAGTAAATGAAGCTTTATAAAAACGATTAATCACTCCTTTGACGCTTTGCTTGGTATATTATTATCTCGTGCTCTGACAATACGACCTATGATACATAATTTAAATGTAATTTTCTGTGTTAAGAAGCGAATTAAAATATTTTGGTAAGTTAGTACATTATTGAAATGTAATTTAATAGATATTTTTCAAGATAAAATTAATTATTTATTTATCTATAAGTTATTATTTAATTAAATTACGGGAGTGTGAATAAATCTTATCGAAAAAATTTACTCCTTTGATGAGGGTAGATTGATACAGAGAGATAAAACGAAAATAATACAACCCTACTTATAATTTTCTTTTTCCGTTCGAGATAAGTTTCTTTTATAAATTGCCTCATTTCCCCAATGGGAAAAAAACTAATCAAGAAATTCTAACGAAAAAAAAATATTGGCTTTATTGACTATTGTAATAAATTCAATGTCAAATAAATTTTACCGTTATTATTTTATTATTATTCAAGTATTTCAATAAAATATTTTCGATAACTACGACAGTTTATAAAATATATAATATATCAAATTATAGGAGATATTTGTTTTATTTTCAGAAAATAAAATATTTATTTGTACCAATTTACACTTTTATTACAGTTGATAATGCTCGTCATGATCGAAACTGGTCCTTATCTTATTAAATAAAAGTGAAAATTAGTAGGAATAAGTATTTTATTTTTTGAAAATAAAACAAATATCCTATACCTTTAACATAACCGGCTGGTTTTTATTCATACCTTTGTTTATTCGTTTATTGTTTTAGTTTAATAGGGTCAGTTGATCAATTTTGTAATCTATAACAAAATATTGATCTTATCGTTAAGTAAATAAGTTCGACTACAGAAAAAATTCTCTCAAATTCAACGATTGTTTTTTTTTCAATTATTTTCCTATTACAATATATTATAATAAATTATGATACTGAGAATTCTGGTATTTTCTTATTAAAAAAACAGCAAAAACACTGTGGTCCTGTATTGTATTGCAATTTCTTTACGTAAATATACGAAAAACAAACAGTTTATAATATAATATGTTCGATTATTGCATGATTTATATATTAACTAAATCCATTTAAGCTCATATAAAGGTATCCAATTATAATATTATCGATGGAAACACATCAATTTCGGATGTAATGAATACCAAAATCACCTAATCGTGTCTTATTTACTTCCGTTTTATATCATAATGGTTCCTTGGATAAATCACATTAAATTACTGGAGAGTAAAGATAATATGTTAGAATATTAATACGTAATATGTTGTCAATATGGTAACCACAGTATGATAGCTTTTGCGGTTGATATTTCATCCGATAAATGCGATCGGTAAATCTGATTCCACGTGATCGGATGCATACGTAATAATATTAAAAAATAAATCTTTATTATAATACCTTTTAACATGCTATATGCGTAAAACTTCCGTATATAACATATACAAGATAGTAAGATTTTTATTTAATTTCTTCTACATTCCAGAAGTGCTGTAAACTTTCTTTTCACTATTGATTATTATGTAATATTTTTTTTTTGATTATTTGCTTCTCTTCTTCAGCTATATATTGATGGCCTAGTTTCATAGAACGATAAGTTGAATTCATTGCTTTGGCATTTACTTGGTAGAACTCCATTATAATAGGGTAAAAATAGTTTTAACAAATGCAATAGCCAACTAGTATCATTTTCAATGGGCTAATTTTGTAATTATATTATATAACGCTGATTATAATATTCACTTAACTATTTTTGCATAACAGTTTGGTAGTACATATTAGCCGCTTCTGATGTGTAAAACTGCAATTGCATGACAACGTTAGATGGATGCGTCTGTCAAATCATTATTATTAAGTTGTTTGTCGTTATTTCAAACAGGCTCAACACTCATATGACTGAGTGGCTCAACGATACAATATGTAATTTAATATGAAATCCTGCTATGTATTACTATTTATTGATGAGTGATTGAGTGAGTGTTTTGATATAAAAAAAAACAAACATTTGTTCAATTACAAAACTGATATAAAAACATATGTCTGTCTAACACTCTTTCTAGTGGAAACTTATTTATATGTATAAAATTTAAGACAGTTAAATATGAGAATCCTATTGAAATAGTTTCTGTAATAAGTTTTAAATAATTTATTCAATAAATGATTAATTTTAATTTAATTTAGGGCTCAGCAGTCGCGGAGTCATAAAAAACAAGAAAACTCTCACTCATTTTTTTATTAATTAAATAAAAACACAAAAAAATGTGGATGCCACCGCTGCCGCCGTGTGGACAAGTAGTCAGCGTCATTGACTTCGGTTACGTAGATCACGGATTCGAATTCCAATACAGACAGTTTCATAAAATGATTTTTAAATCGAATTATAAATTTCTGTTGGAAGGCATGGATGCATGTGATGTGTTGGATGTCCCCCACCTAACCCATCCAAACCTTAAAACGTGGAGTAGCGAAAGCGATTAGCTAACCAATAGTCCTGTCTTAGCCCCATCTTTCTATTTCTACTCTTTTTGAAAAAAGATAAGTTGATCATGTGAGTAACAAGCAGTTCTCGTAAAAACACTTCTGGTGAGATAAACTCAATCCATATGCTCCTCATTAGGAACAGAAATGGTTAAAAAAATTGTCCATTTTAGCAGAAACTAAAAAAATACTCACTCCAAATAAATATTCGGACCATTTGTAAATGATCGCATGGCTTGAATTTTCGTATAGACAACATTTTGTATTAGTAATTTTGGTGAATATTCTCCTGTATTAAAATTTGTAATGCCAAATCGTAAATAATTGCATTTAATGAAATATTAAATATCTAAATACGTCAAGAAAAAACTTTAAATATTTATTTTATTAACAAACCAGACTGTGACGAAGTATAATTGATTATTTATACCAATTTAATTTTGGCTCTTAAAAAACATATTTCTATACCATTCATAATTTTGGAAAAATCTTATTATATAAAAAAGGAAGTTATTTTACTCAACTCTTGCGAAGGCTGTCAATCTTCTTATGCCAGGCAGACAGATATTTTTTTTAATGTTAGAATTAAATAACAAAACAATGTCTTCATAATAATATTTTTTAGATTCTGTCTTGACTCATTCATCGAAAAAGATCACAATTACAATAAAATTATATATGCTAGAGTGGATTCTTGAAAATTAATAAGTATTCATAGAAAATGAATTATTTGTTAATAGCATTTTAGAATAGGGCAGGTGGATTCCCGTTATTAAATTTATTTCCCGTGAGATTTTCCCATTCAAAAGTTAGAAGCACTGTAATTATTTGTGTCTAGTCTTCTCCTACGTTCAAAAGAAAGAAGAATCCTACTCTTATATTTTTAATTATATTTATTTTAAGGATTTAAATCAATTTCTTCGATATAAATAAAACATCTTACATCAGAATTAATCTGAAGATAAGTACAAGTCTACAAGAGGCGTAACTTGCGTCAAAACTAGTATAATAACAAAGTCATCAATACACTGATTGTAAAAAATAGAGTAGGTTTTCGAAATTATACAAAAAATGGATTATTCAACTAAAATAGCGAGAAAAAGTTGAATTTTTTTATGTTGTTTATTTATACACATGATAATGCACAATAAGAAATTATTTGAAAAATATAATTTAAGAAAACTCAAAGCGTCCACTGATCGTTTTGTAACAAAATTTCCTGATATCGAAAATCATCTTTTTGCTGGGTAATGATGTGGGGCATATGGTCTTTAAGCCATCAAATAAAAGATCCAAATTTTCTGTCCTTTTGTTTATAGACTCGTTTATGGAAAATTCGGCATAACCGGTTACGAAGTTGGAAAACCGGGTTTCTAATGTCAGAAATTTAGCAAAAAAACCGACAAGCCCTAGTCTCTACGTATTCCGTTTTGGCATGAGAATGTATTATGTGTCTTAGGTTTTAAGTTATAATATGATTTTAATGATAGTAAGTTAACACTGCACAATAACCAACGATAAACTAATGTTGTATACTCACGTGTATAATTTAACTATATGTTAATTATTAACAGTTATATTAAAAAATATAAATCGATGTCAAAATTTATTGTAATTACCCAATAACTGAAACTTTTCGAAAATTTCCATCCGACAGATTTCGAATTGAATCGACGTAGTTTTATTGTATGTGTTTTAAATCATATTTTTGGTAATTGGCGGGATAACGCGGCTAATTACAATAAATTCATATCTGTTCAGTTGAAAGCAGGTTACGTCTTCTCCGCTTGCACATAATTACATATCTCCAGCACTAGAAATGGTATAATGGCTGTATTGCATTGATGAATGATAATGTTTACAAACTCCGTTCGTGGACCAGTCGTCATTTCTAATACATATCACTACTACTTTTACTCTTATTGAATTTAATTTACTACATTTTTGAGCACATACGGTTACAATTACATTAATATGTTACTTATACACTGCATTGGAACCTGATTATATGTTTTAATTCAAATTGAATGAAATACATTTATGGCAAAGACGCTTAGCTTATATTCACAAGCGAATTGAATTAAGCTACTTATTGTTAACAAATAGGATTGATCATTCACTATAAAATCGTGCCACAATTGTTTTACTTATTATAGTGAATCCCGAGATCGAAATCTGTTCGGGATCCCGAGATGGAGGACTACCCCTAATCACATTTAAATAATAAATATATAACTGTGTGTCTATTGCTATATATTATGTATGACTAATGATTGAAGGATTTAATATAAACAACACGAACATAGAAGTAATAAAAATGTTTTAAAACATTTGGTAGGTATCGCGGCCGCAAAAACTTTTTTTATTTTTATTTTTTTTTCATAATAAATGTATATAGTATATTTATTAATATCCATACGTGAAAATGTATTTATTTCTACACTGACCATCCAATTAGTTTTGTTTATCAATAGCCCAATAAAAAATATTCAATTAAAAAAAAACTACAACAAAAAAGATTTTTCAATTTGCCTATAGAGATTGTTTTTCATAAACATATTGCTTTTCCCGTATATTTCAAGCGTGTTTAAAAATATAATGTTTATTGAACAACCGCATATCGACGAAAATGATTCGAGCAGTAAGCTGACAGAATGGGAATGATTCTAAAAACTGGTAATTTATTTTAGTCAAACACAATAAAAAAGTTTTAGTATTTAAGTTTTTTTAAGGTTCAAATTTTTGATCTACTCAAATAATTATAAATATGCAAGATTGTAGATACATTGGAAATATTGTAAGCAGAAGTCATTGAAGTCATAATGAATAACCATTTTTTTTTATGTGATAAACCCAAATAAATCAAAATAATTTATAGAATGTAATGACCTTTTATTTAAGTGTCGGCGCAGTAAAATCATCTAAAACACTCCACCTTTTAAAACTCTTTACTTTTTACTGTCAGGATATCTTAGGGGAAGAAGTTGTTATATCCTTAACGTATATAAAACTAGCAATGGAGTAATTCCCGTGGGATATAATGTATTAACCTTAACTGGATAGCAAAAGCCATAAAATAAGAATTACAGCTCCTACATAAAACACTGCCTTAGATGGAGGAGGCTCGTTTTTTCTCGTGAGTGACGATAATGGGTGTAAAATACGTTAGGAAAATACCGATAAGGTGTTACAAATAATTATCGAATTAAAAATTGATATACTAAAGTAGTACATATGTCAGTTACTTCTTTAGAAATTTAGATTAGTAAGTTACTATAATATAATAAGAATCATATAGAATATGTGTATTTTTTACATCCATTCTGTTATACATATTATTTATACTGGAAATAAAAAGTCAAAAAAATAATTCATATTATTGTCTTATTATGTTAAAATCTATTTAATTTTTTGTATTACTACCTAATCCCATACAGGCACAGTATAGAAAAATATGTAATGCTTAAAATTTGGTTATTTAAAAATCGTACTTAATATAAATTATTAGTGTTAATGAATTCCCACGCAAGAGTACTTTGTTTTTATGATATTTTTAATTTCCAAAACGAATTATTTGAATTCAATATTTTCAATAAAACAATATTACCCTTAAGAATATATTGCCGAAGCGTAGAACGTTAGTAAAACAAAATGTATTTTTTTTATAAACTTATTTCAAAACTTCACGAGTAGGTTAAGAAGAAACGAATTTATTTGCTATTTTAAAATTGCTCTTCATTACTTGAGACGTTATATTGCATCTAATTAAGGCGAACATTAAATGTTTAAGTTAGCAGAATTGAGATAAATACACATATAAACGATAGCAAGTTCTACCTTGCACCTCTGTATTTGCCATCCTAATACTATGTTCTATATTTTCTATGTAGAGATGTTTATTTTCCGCTTAACATCTTCGGTTAACATATTCTTAATTCGACCGTGAATAAACTAACTGAGTCGTCTTTCTCGTATTCCACTTGTACAGTGCCTTTGATTACTCCAAGCGCTACGTGATTTTGCACTATTGACTTTGACCAAAGGAACGGCATCCGGAGTCTAGTATTCCAGTTTCATAGAACATACAATCTAAATCTTCAATCACATGGGTTCTCAGCTTTCTTGAGTTGCAAATCCCGCATAATAACAGTCAAGAATCGATAGACTTTCAGCCTCATTTTCTCAAAAGAAAATTAATTGAATAACGAAAAGAAATATAAAATAGTATTCTATGTTGATTAAACGAATATTTTTTTGTAAGAATCATTTATTATTTTTACAAAAAGTCCTGCTTTATTTTATGATTTTTCACCAATTATCATATGTTTGCTTTACTGGATTTATACTTGGTATTTCATATTTAATACCGATATTATATTTTATTTTAAATAACAACGTGCATACCGAGATCCCGGTTTTAGTTTTACGGGTATTGCAATATCTAACCATAACGTCTTGCTTTTGACGAACTTTTATCTCCCAAGCATTAACACAAGGGTAAGGCAAGATTGTTGACAAAGTTTTTCAGACATAGCAATGAGAGGAAAACTTATTTTAGGTCTCCAATTGTGCCGAGAGAATAATTTGTCTTAATTCTAGTTACTCAAAAAAATATTATCAAAATATCTTGAAACCAAGTAAAAATTATTTGTATGGTCAATCACAGCAATCAATATTGTTTCCTGCGTATTATTTTGAAGTTGGCGACACGCTGCAATAAATACATCAAATTATAAACCATCGCAATGTCTTTGAACAGGTAACTAAATACTAATAAATCAATCAACAATGGAAATAAAATGAAAATATTATTTTTAAACTAATATTATTAATGCGCTTCTCTATTTTTCTCTGCATTTAATATAATAGCTCAGAAGCCTCTTGCCATTTCTCTTAAGTAGAAAGCTGAGAATAGTCTCATTGAAAATATACAAGTAGTAAAAATATCCATCGCGTTTACTGGAGCCGTTTCTCAGTTGAATGCCTATTGTTTTTGAAAAATGGAGTACGAAAAGGCGCGAAAAGTTGAAAGGGTGTTTTTTACTCCCTGAAAAACATTGCATTCTCTTATTTGCGAGAAGTTCATAATGCGAAAACATCTTTTATGTACGGCGTAAAAATAGAATCCATTGCGCGAACACAACTGCCTTTTTATAACTCTGCCCAAACACAGTTGGGGAGTTGTATTTCTCTTACTATGTCAGTAGATAATCTTTTCAATAAAAAAAGCTTTATTTCGTTGTAGGATTTCTGTATTAAAAATGTAGTGACCTTTCCGTCGTTAAAGCTTTTATATTTTATGCGTAGGTCTTTTCTAGGAGTTAGGTCTTATATTCCACTTGTGCTGGTAAGGTATGTGATAGTGTAACGTTACTATAACAAACGTTAAACTGCACAAACGTAATATATAATACAATATATAATTTACTTACCTGATGTTTCACAACAAACACGATTGTGTAAATCACAAATAATATAAAAAAACTCCAGCAAACGATATTCTAATAAAATTTCAATTCCACACATGACGGTTCGGGAAACAAAAGCGGCAGTTTTCATAATCCTGAAATGTCGGCAAGTCAGTTAAAACGTGTTTTTTTCTTTTATATACAAAACGTCTGAAAAACTTATTTTAAGTACTCTTATCTTGCCGTTTTAATGTATTTTTTGTGGAATGTTGTTTAATAACAACCATGTTTGCTATACAGGACTATATAAACATCCGCTTTTGTTACAAACTCGATTTTAATTCTTAAAAAAATTACATGTTAGAACAGTGTCTACCAAACTTTTCTACTTCACGGCACACTCGTGAATGGGACTTGCAGCGAAACACACAAAAATGTACCTTTTTTTTGATTCGATAAGCTTAGTCTGAGAGAGAAAAATAATGATAGCATTATTTATCCACTAGTCACTAGACGTTCTCTGGAAAGATTCTTAGCGTTTATGTGGTATGTCATAAACATATTTGTGAAAAAAAAATGATGATAACTTTTACTTTTTATTATTACAATTTTTAAAAAAATAAATTTGGAGGGGAGTAAAGCAGTGACTGGGCGTTGGAGACAGTTGAAACTCATAGCTCGCGTTGATAAATATTTATCAAGGGGGAGCAATGAATAAATAAAATTGAAATTATGAACCGATTAGATAAAAATGATTAAAGCATTTCCAAAAAATGTCCAACATTGTATAGTTTTATTTTTATTAAAAACGAAAACCTCCAAGTTACCATGTGGAAAAAAAATTGTGATGTAATTATTTTCTATACATAATAGTTAATGTTGACCTTATTGACCGCTTAACTTTTACTCAATAATTACAAACTTTGAGTAAAATTTAGAAATTGCTAGAATTTTGAGACGGTTAAGCATCTCAAAACATCTTAAACACAAATAGTATTGAGTAACTAAACTTGTGCATTTTCAAAAGAGAGAAAACACTCTCTCCACTCAGGCATACAATATAATCGATTTAATTTCCGGTTATATGCCCAAATTGAAATGGATTTTTATAATCACAATAGAAATATAAGAAGCACGAAAAAAATACGGCGACCATTACAAATATACTTAAATGTCTCAAGGAAATGAATAGATGATACTTAAGTTCTGGCATTGCTCGCGGTGCATAAACAAAATTAATCGTTAATGTTTATTTTTTTGCTGGATCTATTACATTTTTTATGCTGGCAATAATATTACCATTACAGGCATTGCTAAACATTTGCAATTTTTAGATTTGTATGCATTAATAAAATGCATGCAACCGTTGCATGTACATGCGTGGGTTTCGTATATAAGTTAAATTTCATACACAATGCGGCAGGTCTATTTATGATTTTAGTGAGTGTGTTTTTTTGTAATTAAATTAATTAGGCATAATTAATAAACAAGGAAAGTTGCATCCACCGTAATGAGTGTTAGTATTGCGTAGTGTTTCTCAAACTTTCATATTTTTATGAACTTTTATTTTTCATTTTAGCAATTTTAAGGAAGCTAGTTTTTTGACAGAGCAAAAATATAAAAGTTTTGTTCCACTTAATGTGAAGCCGTGGATGTTCGTTTTTTTAATCGCATAAATCTGTTGCACAAATATTATTTCTAAAAATAAAGTCTTTCGTAAATGATGATGAGGGGTAATCCCAATAGAAATAGGATACGAGTTAAAAATATATGTATAATGGAAATGGAATAAAGCACATTTAAAAGGATTCATTTTTTTTTTCGTTTAGATGTTTTGTTCAAGCCATAAACTTTCAGAGCATCTTGTTTTGTAAGGACACAGTATGAATAAATTAAACGTCAGAATTTTTTGCATTTTTGATTCAGAAGTCATGTGCCAAAATACATACAACTGAATGATTTTTGTCGGTTACTTGCATAAAATATTATCTGATACATCCCACATACCACCTTGAGATTTTTCGCTTGTCACTGATTTGCAGATAATAAATACTTTAAGAAACCCGGTTTGTGTAGCTCGATATAGGGACTGTTAAATGCAAAAGCGAGGTCCAACATATTCCGTGTGTATTAAAAAAACATAACACTATTTTGTACTAATTTTACATTTTTTAAATGTCAAAAGAGGTTTTCCTCATCACAGTCATTGTCTTCTGATGATTCTTTTCCACCAGTGTCGGATTTATATGTGGTGAGGCCTTATGCTATTTCACATGTGAGGCTCCCAAACTCAAATGTTTGGAGTAGAGGAAACGGAATGGAAGTGTTCATTGAAACAATACAAAAGACGCATACAATAATGATAAACTATTTCTTACAATCAAAAATCGTTCGGAAAAAAATATAGATCTGGACTTGAGGCCCCCAGAATTTTGAGACCCAAGGCTTCTGCATTTTTAGCATATAAGTAAATTCGGCTCTGTTTCCACACAGTAAGTTGGCCGATAAAGGCATGTTTGTCGAAAAAAAAATCTTTTCCACCAAGAAATGATAGTCAACACTTAAAAAGTAAATATTATTTTCTATTAAAATAGTCAAAATTCAAATTTAGGAATTAAATTTAATAAAACATTATGTCCGTGAAACAGTTTTTTGTCTCCTTTGAAAAATCGATAAATTTCACAAATGGGGTTCTGCAAAAAACCCCTCTATAATATTCTTTTAAACGTGTGAACATCTAGATAAGTACTGGAAAGAGCATTCTAAATATCATAAATACAAAATAACTGCTTTTTAAAATGTACACAAATTATATTTGTTTTTTAATGTAAACATTTACTGATAATGATAATGATGAAAATTGTGCATAAAAACAAAAACAAAAACTAGGACATGTAGATTAATAATGAAATATGTATAAATTATTGTGTTTAAATATGAGATGCAATCCAAATTTAGAAAGATTGTTTACTTCGACAGTAATTTTTTTCTCTTCCACGATTTTTTGACCCCTCGATTTTTAAATTTTCAAACTATATTGAAGAAAAAAACAATCTTTAATTATCAAGCGCCTGATAAATATTAAAAATATATTTATATATATAAGAAAAGTTTTGGAGGCCTGTGGCGTTTACCACCACCATTACTGTATGGGCCTGACTTTGACAACATCTGGAATTGTATTACGCGAATACGGTAGACTGCCGTATTGCGCAAATAAGATAATATAAACAAGACTTGGTAGCTGGGGCATCACATCACTTTCGACTACGTAGAAACTATAATACTTTATGATGTCTTTTGTTATAATTTAGTTCGGAATAAAACATTTTCTTAACAATGTAGTTACATTTAATATTTTCAAAATAGGCACTGAAATTAACTCCATTGTCAGATAAGTATAAAAACACATTTTTTAAAATTTAATCTGCAGTATTAATCAATGATGGTTCGTTCAGGGTCTGGTCATACTCGTTTATATTATATATACGACGCCATAACACTAATCGATATGTGCAAGACGCTGCTTCAATATTCCGATCTGCATCGCTGTATGTATGGCCAGGCTCTAATATATTGTATATGTTTCACTACTGAAACTATGACACTGAAGCGGACTCTCTGTTCTTTTAATACTGCATAGATTGTGTGGATATAACATTTATATTTTATATTCTCTCCAATTAACGTCTTAGCAAAGATTATGTCAACTAATGTGTTTGAAATGGAAAAATCATTTTGATACCTCTTCACAAACACTTATTGTGAACGCGCAATCACCAAAAGTGTTACGTTTATATCAGATTTTTTTCATAATGTGGTTTAAACTTTTTAGGTATATCACTTAAAACACAGTTCAATAACAATCAAGGTGTTATGTATTATGTAAATAATTGGTGAGCAACGCCATTTTCTGTGAAAGATATTCAAGTGTTGGCCATTAAAATAAAATGAGTAGTCATTTCACTTTGTAACTGTTAAAAACATATTTTCCTTCTGCGGAAAATTTTAAAATAAGTGTCATGATAACTTCTGTTATTGACGTAAAGCATACATATGAGTGATATTTCGTATCATTTCCTAAGACTTAAATTTTTTTTTTATTTTAGTTATACAAAAATTTTCGTAAAAAAAATAGTAAACATTGACACTTATATTTGACAAATCTGTCAGAAACATTTAAGAGATAATACAATTGATAGACTGCAGAGAAACTCGTGTCGCATTGGTTTTTAAATCGATGTGAATAAAGGCGATATCCTCCGCCACTGCGCCAGTCTAAACTCATTCTACACTCTGACGGTCGCGGATTAGAGTGTCAGAACTAAGTTCAAATAAATTTTTTGATTTATCCAATTTAAAATTGCTCCATTTTGTTGTAAATACAATAACCATGGATTTCATGAAAGCTTGTTTAAGTTCAGGGCAACCGCTTAACACGATTTAAAAAAAAATGGAACTCTTTCTTAATTCGGTGGACTGTGCTGTATTATTACATTTTTAAAATCCATGTCCGAATTAAAGTGAAGCATATGACATCCTAATGGAGTTATCTCAACAAAATCTTTTTCTACGACAACTATTTGCTATTCAGTTGCTTAACCTCTCGGTTTAAAAAGAGGAGGGATACAATGATAAGGTTAGGCTAGGACTGGTGGTTAGCTAATCACCCCCGCTACGCCTCGTTATTATAAGATTAGAAAAATGGGAGGCAATGTTTATACATAAAAAATCCTTATGCTTTCGAACAGAAATCTATAAATCGATCAAAAAATGCATTTCGTAATAGGATCCCAACCGATAAGATCCGCCACCGACAGTAATTATATTATATTTGTCCATCTATATATCATTAACTAAGTACACACACAGTTTATAAAGGTGGATATTTTTTTAAGACACATCTATCCCTTCGTCTGAGCATAGTTTTCACCAAGCTTATTGAACGAATGCTGAAAGGCTCGGCGTGTATACGACAGAGCTGCACTGAAATCAAGGTTATTGACGAGAGAGAGAAAATATTGGAGACACTCTACGTTGCACATATGGGTATAATATGACCAATGATGAATCATATGTTTTATGTTAGACTTACGCTTAACTGTACCGAAAGGATTTAACCTTATTACTAAGCGATGAAAATAAACCGATTTGATAAAAAAGGTGTCTTTTTAATTTTGTTACAAATCGGATATAATTTTAGTTTATTTGCACAAGTGCGTGGGTGGTAAATTTATTTAAAGTAGTTATCAATTCCGGAAATTTTATATCTGACTGTTTAATGTAACTCTTAGTTCTTCAAATTGTGATGAGTAAATTCAATTTAATATGACATTCTACTGGCCTGTCAAAGATTGCTGATGATGATGTATTTGGCCTCTCTTCGCCGGATGCGACAAGAAGTATTTCTGTGACGTGGCAGAGTAAACATGAATTATTTCACCTTAGCATAACAATGTGTTCATTGAATTCCGTTGAGTAATATGGATTTTTCAAGAATTGTTTCTAGCGCAAATAATATGATGTTCAAATACGTGTCCGAACGGCGATCTTCCTAATCCTTTAACCGTCGCTTGAGTCATGAACACTATTTACTTATGTTATTATATGAAAATAAACAATATTTTTGTAAAAATGACACATTCTTTAATCATTCAATTTTCAATATTAATTATAATTACGTTTGAGTATTGTTTCACATCCTATTCCATATTACGCTAGAGGCTGATGGGAAAGATTTCGTAATAACTCTTTGGTAGCCGTTATGTTAATGATATCAAGAAATTGTTTTCAAGAAAGAGAATTTTATTTATAACACATTTAACTTTGATTATTGTATTCAATGAAACTCAACTCAGCGAAAATATAATTAACTAATTATACCACTAAAGCCGTTCATTACAACTTTATAATATAAAACTATCAAAATATGTATTTCCATAAGCGTTTAACGTAATTATCGTGCCTCCGTTTATTTATGTTTTTTTTATGATAAATATTCTAGGATTGAGAAATTATGAATCCCTTGTTGGTTTCAAGTATATTCGAGCTGTTTTCTCTGTCTTTTTAATATTCCTTGAAGTGGTTTAAATTTGTATATACATAATATGCTGGACACATTTTCGATATCTTTTCATATAATAAATATATCTTCGGTATACTGGCAGAAGACGATAGGTCGAAAAACCTTGTTTTGATATAATCGAAATTTTTACACTTTAACTGATCTGTCTAAAAGCTTCGTGAAATTCGGTAATGATTAATGAATTCATTTCACATATTCAAACGTTTGAAGTTATTTATAACTATCAATAAATTTGCTGTCATAAATAGCCTTAATCGAAATTTACTTAATATTTTGTATATTATTTTTCAAATTATGCACAAATATACAAAATATGGCTTAACCTTTTTTCAGACGATATACTATGTCAAAATCTGTCTGTCTGCATTCATAACTCAAAACAGACGGATTTTAACTTGTCGTATTTTGCCAGTATGTCGACGGTATATCAATAAATTAAAATATATAGCATATGCGTTCCGATGAGTTATTGAAGTTAATAAATACTTAAGTAGAACGTATGAATGCAAGAAAAACGTCACTTTTAAGGTGTTTACTGTCAATAATTGGCGTAGTGGCATTATATTTTTAAAAATCGTGAAGAGCGTAACCAGTTCTTTTCATATGAAATATATGTTGAATTAGTACGAAAAGTGTTTTATTTTTTGAATCGACGCTATCTATATTTTACAGTCGAAAAATAAATATAAAAAAGTCGATTGGAAAAAAGTGGTCGACGATTTTTTCGGCGAGAGTTATTTTTTATATTAGAACTTAAACTATTTAAAAAATATAAGTGCAAATTTATAATGAACAAATAAATTATTCACTGTCGTATATAATATTGTATATGAATGTCCAGTACGTACATATATATTCATACAACTTATATAATTTATGAGCTGACCATTTTCAGTGGGTTTTGATGAGTGGGTGAATGAATGAATAAAAAAATAACAAGAGTCACTTTCCTACCGCGGCCCCTTAAAAGGAGTACCTGAAGGACGCGAGGCCGTGTGTGGACCTCTTGAGCTGCGACCCTGTATGGTGACATCTGCTTATTCCCTTCCGTTCTTACGTATGACCCAAAAGTAAAAAGTACTTGAAAGTTTCAGATTTATTTTTCTATGGACCTTTTTATATTACAATTATTCTACATATTACAAACTGAGTTTCATACAAAACCGTTATTGATTATTTTCTAAATATTGTACATGTATTGAATACTTTTGACACATTGAAATCATTCAATTTTTGTACATCACTAACGACTCGGGTTTCACCTCTCGACACCTTAATGCGTCCAACTTGACCTGACGCTTGGTAAATACATAATTGAATCGTGTATATATAATATGTATAGAAATAACATTTATTATAACTTTGCTAAAAGCTGTTGATGGAGATCTGGATTAATTGTACAAATTGATTGATTTTAATGACCTTCAAATAATGAAGGAAGTAATCACATCAACAAATTCAAATTCCGTAGCATTTTGAAATTACATGTGATTATCGGTAAATGATATCACGGATTTAAAAGATAGTTTTTTTTCCGAAAGGCAAATCCTGGGTCGTTGACGACAAAAAGTTATAAAAAGTTATACTAAATAATTAAATCGCGATAATTTTTTTAGGCAAATTTCGCAAATTTGTTAACAAATTCCGAGCTCCGTTTCCTTTTAATGTTGTGACTAAAAACTAATGGAAACATTGCCAATAATCATTAATAATAATTATATCGGCGATTCAATATTTATTAATTTACACAAACTTAAAAATAAATGTATTCGCGTAATTCATTAGTAGTGCTGAAATAATGTTAAATAACAATATTGATATTCTAAATTGTCAAACGGAATATTTAAAACATAAATATAATTTTACGAAAGACACCTCTTTAAATTCAAGATAAACATTCAAATTTCAGACTATAAACACAAATAAACAGTTTATATTTTGATAACCAACGCCCAACCGAAAGTGGTTTTAATTCTGTGAAGTTTTTTTTAATACAAACTGGTTTGACAGATTATATATGTAAATACTTATTCATTAATTAATATTATTACTTTAACAAATTGCATGCAATCATTTGCGGTTAACTATAGATATTATAGTAATAAAATTGTATTACCTACACTTAATTTATGATTGCGTTCATAAAAAAATATATATTTGTATAATTCAAATAAATCGAGAACATCTCATTTTTTTATATATTGTGACCAATTTACCGTAATATTTTATGCGAGTGGTAACGTTCTAGTATTTTATTCGAAACCGATTGAATGACCAGGGACTTAAATCCCCAACCAAATTAATCGACCTGTATGCGAAGAAGTCATAATAAAAACAGTTAGTTCATAAACGTCGGGTCCTTGGTGTAGTAGTCCGAGATATAATAATGATCATTAGTATATGTGAAAAAAACAATTGAAAATGTAACATATAGTTTTATTTAATCTAGCAAATTAGTTGATAAAGGCGGAAGAAGTTAAGCAATTCTTGATAACCGAACATCATTTCGTTAAATATAAGCAGAAAGTATGGCACTTGTGATATTTTTTCGGATAATGTGCTTGAACAAAAGAAGAAGAACTTTATTTTGTCTCCACATTGTTGAATAACACAAGCACCAATCGAAAACAAATGTGTTCATAAAACTTAGGACGTAAGTTTTGGTCGACCATTATCTCACTCCTCTTACGTCGCATAGAAAGTAGAGTTGTGAAATACCTCGGTTATTTGTTACCTTTTATGATGAATATGCATGTACCTAAAAGTACTCGATTACTTTAATGATTAATACAACATAGCAAGTAAAAAACGGAATTATCCATGAAAACAAATTATCACTTTGTATTACTATATATTTGAGTTTTACACGTGTCACGTTAATTTTTAAATTTCAGAGAGTAAATCTATAATAAAATATATATTCTCATTTATATTGTTTATATTTTTAACAAATTGTTCTAAGAAGACGATAAAAATTTATAATAATTTTATTGAGAATTATCTGATGAATATTATGACTTTAAACATGTATAAAGCTAGAAGTAGCAAGCATAAAAACTGAATATCATTTACTTTTTATCAACTCAGATATAAAATTATTGTAACTGATATTAATCACTGAGCACAATCATGATCAATTTGATGATTCTGCAAAATGCTGCACTCGTTATTGAAATCTTTTTCTTTTTTAAGCTTATTACATTGTAGAAAAATCATCGAAATTAAGACAATAAGTATAAAAAATTAAATTGCTATTAAAACACAACTTTATGTTAGCTTAAAATCATATAGGTACGTGATTCATTGATCAAAAATCTGAATATGATAATATTTATTGTTTCAAGGAAAACAATTTACGGCTTGATAGATTTGTCATTAAAATAATAAGTACGATATTGAACTTTATAAGAAAAAAAATGTCTTTTATCCCACCTTTAAAATACCCATGAAATATTTTCTCACGCGGATTAAAAACTATTTCAACCGAAATGTAGAATGAATAAAGTAACGAATACTACAAGTGGGTGTGAATACTTGAATAATTGACATCTCTCATAACAGACGAGCATATTCACCATCCTTAAGCCCGATTGATCCCACTTAAGTAAAGAAAGGTTTACGTTATTCCTTTTGATAAAATGAACGAATCTGTGGGCGAAATGGCGGAACTTGGCAAATTGCGAAACATTTTGAAAATCTGAAGTGTTTTTGAGTGCCCACTGTCAATAATAATTTTTACTTTTTTGATACAATATCACTTCAAAATAATAAAAATTGAGAAAAAGTTGGTTTTTTTTACGTCTTAAAAGATTTTCAGCTTACATTTGGCATTTCAGAAATCCTCTCATTCCTCACACCGAACATGATGTTCTTGAAAGTTTTTTTGTAATATAGACTAGTAGTAAATTTGAATTCGTTCAAACTATGTACATTCTCACAGATTTTGTCCCTAACTACCCGGGTTTCGCCTTTCGGCATCTTCAGGCATTCAAGTGCACGGATGAACTTGAACTGACGTTTAGTAAATGAAATTTTCGTATTTATATAAGAAATAAATGCATCACTGAGTCCAAAGCCATTGCTGGCGAAAAGGATAAGCTCATTTGAATGCCAACAGATTTGAGTAGTAAGTAGTTTCAAGAATTATATAATTTGTTTGTCGGCAAAGGTTTTATGATTATATAGGGCAGTGCTCCGCAACCGGTGTGCCGTGAGCCGGACACAGGTGTGCCGCGGTCAAATACATAATGAAAAATTATTTTAATTGAATTATTATTAAAACCTCTGTGTTCATTAAAACAAACACAGGTATCACGTTAATTAGTTATTATTTTATAACAATTATTAAGATTGCATAAAAGTAAATATATTATAGTTTTATGTATGTATACTTTTCAAATTAAAAACGAAAAATTGTGTATCAATTTAATACCTATATGTTTATGCTTTTGGTGTGCCGCGGAATTCTAGGAAGAATTTTGGTGTGTCGTAGGTGAGAAAAGGTTGCGGAGCACTGATATAGGGTATAGAAGTGGAGATGCCGGAAAGTTTAATATTTCATTTAAAGTCGGAAGACTTAGAATATTTATAATTAATAATAATATAATTAATAATATTTAAATACTCCGATTTAATTGATATCACATATTCACTATCATTCTACAATATTATCAGACTTAAAATAAAAGTAGTCGTTTATCATGAAACGCG
The DNA here is from genome assembly GCA_030503985.1 of Himalopsyche tibetana. Classification (NCBI taxonomy): domain Eukaryota; kingdom Metazoa; phylum Arthropoda; class Insecta; order Trichoptera; family Rhyacophilidae; genus Himalopsyche; species Himalopsyche tibetana. The sequence continues at coordinate 7,285,560 of JAPJYX010000019.1, read as the reverse complement.
AAGTATTTTAGTTTCTATGGAATTGATTTGTATCAGTATTAGTTTCATTCGTTGGAAACATCGCAAACTTTATTTTACTGGAAATTTCGTTTCGTGTATTTTTTTTTACTCAACGATGAAAAAGATATGCGCTATTGCATAATGTCATGGCCACACGGTGAATTAATGATTATTTATTTTTTGTTAACCCTGTAGATGGCCTAAAATATAAAATTTAATTGTTATAGAATCACTTAAAACAGATTATTTTTTAATACATTGATAACAAACAAAAAAAAGGGGATTTTTTATTCTACTGGTTGTGTAACTAATCGTAAATCGTTTTTTTTAGGTATCTTTATAATAAATCATTTGATTAAAAAATTCAACGCCTAAAACGAATCTGTCAGGTTTGTCTTCCGGAAATTGTTACAGTATAATTAAAAGTGATAGATATACATAATCGACTATAGTCAGGCAAAAGGAAATAACTCTCAGTTTCTTCAAAATAGATTTTTTCGATAATCAAAATTTTCTCAATTTAATACAATTTTTATTAAAAAAATGTATCATGCAAATTCCGAATTAGTGTCTAAAATGACATATTGAGTTTAAAAAAAAGGGCATGTGGAAATTTTCACCACGAAAAAAACCTACACAAAGGGTTTTCTTAAGCAACTAATCGATTTAATATTATATTCAGTAAATAAGTTGACGTTAACTTCAAGTTTGTGTTTATTTAATATTTTGACTATGGCATAACACCTTCAAGAAACGGTTTTTGCCCCCCCCCCCCCGTAAAATTTGCTCATATTCCTCATGTTGCTTTTCTGCAGTAAAATTATATAAGATGAATATTTGTGAGATTTTTCCCTCACAGAATTTATCTCGAGATTAAAAAAAAATAATTAATATAATTCCAAAAAATCTCGTATTATAAATTTTATTTTTTTAAATTGCCATTTAATGGGTAAAATTGACAAAATGACAAATATTGTTACATCCTGCAACTGGATTTTGGCTATAACAAAATATATATAGTTCTATTCCTTAATGAGGACGACTATTATTATTAATCGCATTTTTAAAGTGGGCGTTAAATGGCGAACATATTATGTATCATCATCGGATAAATATGTAAATTTGATTTTACACTATTTCTTTTTAGAAATGACTTAATAATACTTTTTTATGCTACACCAAATTTATCAAGTTCAAGCATAATAATAAAAAAAACACCTCAAAAGTGTCATCAAAGACCAGTTTCATAGTGCTGGTAAACGACTTTTTTGCTTATAACATTCATTAAATCATCTAAAACAGCAGTCGCCAACCGGTGGTCCGCAATGTTATTTCAATTAATTATCTAATTAGAGCGATGAATCATATATAACACGTCAAAACAAATATGTGTCTAGCTACAGCAGTCTTAAGTTCTAAGCAGTGCTGTAAAATCCCAGCCTATGGTTGTATGGCGTTTATACGTAGATCAACTCTAAATTCCAATTTATGACCTTTTTTTCGTTGAACATAACATGTATGTTTGAAAGATTTCTTGTATGGATATTCTGTGATTCGTTGGTGTTATTAATTTACAATTTACGATACATCGGAAGGGCCATATATGCAAATTAAGTAATGATTGTAAGAAATGCGATGAGTGGTAGAGTATAGTTATTCGAATCTTAATGTATCGAAAAACGCACAATTTTAATTATATATTTACTATTACAATTTATGTTATTAACCACGATTATTAATCGTAATAATTATCTTTCCACGTAAATAGAATCTATATTCTTGTTAACTGTTAAGATTATTTGATTTACGTGTGCGTTTGTTGTATTTTTTTCGAACAAGTAATATAATGCAAGTTTGATTAAGACATAAAACAAATAAAATTTAACTTCCCACTATTAAGTATGACAGTTATATAGAATATTAATTATAAATTACATAAAACAACAGTAACAAGCGGAATTTATATTATATAAGATTTTGATGCCTATTGTGATATTATTAAATAAATGCTACGTCTTTTATCATATAATAATGGCAATTTACCAAGTAAATGTTGAATAAAACATCTTTAGTACGTTTTCCACATAAAATTTATTGGATCAGGACCGGTTTCGCTCATCGTGAGCATTGTCAACCGATAAGAAATACAATGAAACAGTGATATTTATACAAAAGTTAAGTAAGAAAAACAAGGTATGACAAACAATTGGTATTACAACTAAGCAAAAAATTGTAGCATAATCCAAGAAAAATAAACTATAAATAAAAAGTTGAAGACCTCTTAGCAAAGGAAACTATTACATCAAAAACGTCATACCTTGTTTTTCTTACTTAACTTTTGTATAAATATCACTGTTTCATTGTATTTCTTATCAGTTGAAAATGCTTACCATGAGCGAAACCAGTCCTGATCCAATAAATTTTATGTTGAAAAAGTACTAAAAATGTTTTATTATTTTTATTATAATGCCATTCCACTAAGTATTGACAGTAAATACATTAAAAGTGATAAGTAAATGTTGATTTAATCAATAAAAATATAAACAAAATAATGAAGTGAATTAGAATTCTTCAATCACAATACTAAACTTCTATAGCTAAGCTAGGAAGCGTATAATTCTGCATTTTCGTGGAAATTATCGACATAACTATGTAAATAAATCAATTTATCAAAATTGATAACCCATTCAATATTCTCACAAAAGAATTTATAATTCGTACACTGACACCACAAAATACACCTTATTTGTCAGGTAGCCGTGTATGAGATGCACATTTCAAATCAAAGCATGCCTATGTTACTTCCGAATTCAACGGTACCCATACTAATTGCCTACTGAACCGGTTATCATTTGCACCATCGTGGTGCGCAGTGTTAAAGCCTCAACCGAGTTCAATTCCCAAAAGAATGCTGCCGAAATACATCGTACACTACAGTATTTTTTTAACCGGATTTTAAGTTATGTGGTGCAGAAAATAAACACATATTTCAATAAAATTAAATTCTCTGGCAAAACACCTGATTCCAACTCAACAGCTCTGATTGCAACAAGCTCTTTACATATAGGCAATACAAATTCTTAATACTAACTTTATTAAACATTTACCGTATCAAAAATATGAATAAATAAGTAATTTTCATTCATTTTTATAAACTTTTTGAGCTATTTTTTGCTAACTTGAACTCATCGAATCGGCTTAAAACTGAAGCGTATTGCATTTTTTTGCGAATATTTATATGCGGTACTTTGTAGCATGAAACAATAACATCAATATTTAACGCTTCAAATAAAAATAAGTAGTTATATGTCAATGAGTGACTAATTCCAATACTGCGTGATTATATTGTGTGCTATACTAAAAATTGAATAAATGAATTTTGATAATTATGATAGTTATGGAGTAAAGTAATTGTTATAAAAATACCATAATTCTTATATTTACACTTAACACAAATATAAATTAATAAAAACACAATATTCCTTTGTACTTGATTCCATTTTATTTAAAAGGTCAGGACTGGTTTCGCTCATTGCGAGCATTGTCAACTTCAGTTTAATTTGTATTCAACCTTTTAAATAAAGTGGAATAAAGTACAATGGAGTATTGTGTTTTTATTAAAAGAATGCCTTTCCAGCAAGTATTGACAGTGAACACCCTAAAAGTTACAAATATGAATAATATAATATCACAGTGTCATCGTTAACTTTCACGAATTGATCTCTAGTCAGCGAATACAGCATGAATCATGCAGAATCGATAAGAACGAGTATAAACATACATTATTCAATGTACGAAAATCACGCTTTTCGTTCAATGTCAGAAGTCAGGAGTAAAATGAACGCCAGTTTCAAACTTTGCTAAATACCTCACACAATATATAATAATAAATTCTCCGTTGGCGTTTATAATATGACCTTACTATTTATGCACTACACCTTATGTTTTCAGTGTGTGCCTTTTGGCGTATTATAAACCAAACAGAAGAAATTTATCGCACCTACAACGTCGTTTCAAAATATAATATTACGGTAGACTATTATTCATGTTTTTGTTGTTGCAAATAACAACATTACAATTTTGTGTACATATAAATAATCCCCCGACGCTCACTTTTAAACTCCTGTTATTTCTTTCATGTGTACATTTCTTCTGAAAAATACGTATGTGCCAAATAAGATCAGAGTTTAAACTAACGTTTTAATAGCAAATACATGAAGCTACCAATGCATTTTAACCGTTAAACTGCTATAAGCGTTTTAAGTGCGAACAATTTTCCGTGGACGAGACGCCGGTCATACAAATTATGCGTCTTTAGACGCTCCGATTTAAAAAGGACTTTACTAACCTAAATCAATTATTTTAAGCATATAAATATGTTGAAACACGACAGCATTGGCGCACTCTTCATATATAAATAAATTTTAATACATTTTCAATGTATTTAGAAGGTTTTATTTTTGCAATTAAATTCGAGGCGTGCTAGGTACCGTCATACGTACACCTAGCGGCAGGAAAATGGTTAAATATTATATTAGTTATTGTAGGTGCGCGATTATATCTAGAGGCGAGTAAAATATCCCAATCCTAAGACAATAACGTCACAAATCGAAATATTACGGATATACATGTAAATGCTAAAACAACTGCCTGGTCAGTCACTATTTATGATAATGTCATATTTCTAGCTAGTACTATCTGTAAGTTATACTGATCAGGGCTGTATTTCAATTTCAAGTATTTTCAGAATATCTGGAACAATACTGCCATAATTAAAATACATTGATGTTCATTCCATTCAAAAAGCATAATATTATGTATGCACTATCCAAAAGGTTTCGTTCTGTAACGAAATATATAAGTAAGCTTAAAAATAAAAATAAGATTTACTCATAGCATGACATCATATTGTGGCGGTGGTGTTCTAGGGGTGCGATATGGTTTTGACGAAGTACTTGAAGAAGATTTGCTTTTATTCGAAAGTTAAAAAAACTTTTATCGCCAAAACACGAACTATATAAATGGTTCTATTAAAACCACATTATATGAGCCCTTTAGAGGTGAAGTGAGCTATTTAGCAAAATGGTAAAACTTTTTCTTGGGCTTTTAAGTACGATCACGTCTTTACTTGGTGTTTGGTGGGTTGTATATTTTTTTGACGAAGATAAACGATTGCAATGTGTACTAACTGATGTTACTTCACTTTACGATACTTTAAAACGTGTAGAATATTACAATGCATCTAACGTTTTTATCTAAAAATTCACTTAGCTCACTCCACCTCTAACGGACCCATTATGTTGACAAAGATCCAATGGACACTTTAAAAGCAGGACAGTTATTTTGTTTGCCCTCTTTTTATCTTTTTTATTTAAAAAAATATAGGTGAAAAATATCAGGTTGGCAGCTTGTAACACCCCCCCCCCCCTCCACCTATCCTTAAACCCAAAATGACGTCGACTGTTTCTATTACTAAATGTAATTGGGATGTACTGGACTGAAAATATGGTCTCCAAAATAAAAATATAAGCTCCTTTTAAAATTGTACATATTTTACCGAGGTATGAAATTCAATTAATAAACTTATAATTCGTAGATTTTAAATTAAAGATTCAATACAGCGCTTTTCCTGTTAACTTAAGGCCATTTTTTAATTTTATGCTCATTTAATATATTTGTTTAATGTTTTATGTAAGATTTATTATATTGTATATACGCTGCAGGTGATAATTTTATTAATTTTATATTATTTACACACCTTAAAAATAATTAGCTAAAACGTTCAAAAAATATATTCAAAAGTTTTATTAATTATACGAATATATTACCCTGCCTACTGAATATTTTATAAATAATAATTTAAATACTTTTTCATGATAAAACTTTTGAAGCAAAGGGATACACAAATCTTCATCGTTTAAAAATACAGCTTTAAAAAAGAATTCTTCGGTAAATAATTAATAGCGCTGGATAGAAAAGGATTCATCCCAAAATGTTGTTGAACGAAAACAGGTTTTTCGCTTTTCAGTTTGAAAAATTGACCCTTGTAAAATTTGATGAATTCATGAAGAAAAGGGCGACGCTTTGGGGCCATCAGGAGAGTGTGTTTTTTCAGAGGGTTAACATATTTGCATAAGCATTGCTTTCCTTAAATATTCTTTTGGATTGAGCAAACATTACAATGCCGGTAGCAAAATCTACCTATCCAATTTCTTTGCTGCCTCTTCTCCATATAGTATATTCGAGATTTTCTGATTACTGTATCTATCTAAATGCCGGATCTCATAGAATTTTATTATAGCTATCAGCACAAAGAACTTTCTTTTTGTCGTTTTATCAAGTTGAATTGTAAAAGTTTTAAAATTATTAGTTTATTCAAACAATTATTTGTCAATCATTCAATATAACTTAAATCAAGAACGCATTAAAAAAACTTATTGTACTAAAAATATGTACAATAATGAAGCTTGTGGTAAGTTAGGTTATTTAAAGTAAATAAAAAAATATCGGCTCGTCGGATAATGCTACAATAAAAAGTACAATCATAATTAAATGATAAGTCACTGTCATTGAGCCAAATAATCCCTCATGCCAAGAGGATCATTATAGATTCTCCATAAGTAACCTTTCTATGAAGTTATTTTGGTTTTTGGGTTACTTGTGGAATTTATATACTTTCAAACTTGAGATTTCCTTGGCAAAAAAATACTATAAAAATATGAAGCTGTAGTATTTTAAATTACAACAGGTGTAAAAAAAAGGTAAAAAATGTCCACGGATGCACTCCCAGACTACTACTTGTAGTTCAATTTTCCATATTGCTTGTTTTCGATTGCAACAATGATGACTTCCGTTCAATTGTAGTATTCTACTGATCCGCTGCAAGGTAAAGTGATATTACCATAAAAGGCTTAAAAAATACATTTCCTAATCAAAAAGAGACCAACGCGTTTACAGAATAAGATTGTTATCACTGTTAAATAAATAAAATCATTTAAAATACGGCACCGCGAGTAATTCATTCATGATCATTTGCTTATTGGTAGGCGAGTCAGGAACATTGTTCCTCGGCGTCACCTTGCAAGAGCAAACAATAATCGTTCAATCAAGTTTCTCAGAACGAATCAGAATAACCTCTTCGTCTGGATATTCTTCGATTCTTCAAAATTACTGACTTCTCAGAAAGGCGTGTGAGTCATGATTCGTGCGTGAGGAAAGGCATACAACTTGAATATTGATTAGGCCCACATGGGAAATGATTATATAATTCCTTCATTGGAGCTATATCAAAAGCGGTAAAATTTATCGTAAATTATGCAGTATTTTACTATAAGTGCGGTATATTAGAAATCCATAGTTTTTTCATTAAATTATTGTAAAGTGTTTAATAATAAATACCATATAACATGTGCAAGTACGTTGGAAAAATTAAAGCATGATTATTCAATTCTGGTACAGTAACATATCGTAATTGATACATTCAAGAATATAATATTATACCTGAATTAGGTTCAAACTCAAAAAAATCCGGCAGTAGCCAACTTATTGAAATCGGACGTCGAATTCTCACGCTAAAATTAATATAATTACATATTCTCAAGCAAATTTCCGAGTTGATTATTCTAATATTCTACAAAATCACAAGTTATTGAAAAAATTATGTTAGATCATATTCAAGTAAACACCGTACGAAATTACATTTCACATCTGTCGACCATTGGTTTTTGGTGATAAAAACTTTGGTCTGTTTTCATCAGATGATTATGGGCTCAAATCACGGTAAAGCCTGAATAAAATTATGTTTTTGCGCTTGTATAATATTGTAATTGTATGCTTTTGTTTATTGGAAAACATATACGCTCATTAAATTTCTAAGAAATCAGTCATAACATTTGTAAAACCGTAATTATTGGAAATAGCGAAATTTTAGAGTATTGTGCCATTAGAATCTGATACAAGTGTTAAAAATTTAATTTGCACTTACTAAATCGGCCAAATAGATTATCATTAGATAATTGAATGCACTGGAAGATAGTCAAGATACAGCTCCATGACGGAAGCGGCTATGACTCCAGAAGAAGTCCACAAAGGTCTTGTCTATTCTCTCACAGCCAAAAATATCAAATGATTGGCTTATAAATAATCCTTTTTCAAATACGAACTGGTTATAGTATCTAAATAATTTCCATTTGATATGCTTTAGAAATAAATTTCTGTATTGTACAAGAGTCTCTTTGAATCATTATCAAAGCCCAAAATTTAAATTGTACTCATTGTTAAGTATAGTTATCATAGACTTCATTACTTTTAGGGTATAGGAAAACGCCAAAATTATCGTTCGTCTTCTCTTAGAGGGCAATTGTTTACATACTATAAGGCATTTTCACTGTGGTAGCTTGACAGCTATTCAGGAAACTAATTTCCATGATATAAGGTGGTAATATACATATAACAATAAATATTACAATATACATTATATGGTATCCATTTAAACATTGATACAGTATCAATTTTAAGATTTAAAATTTTCCATTGAATCAAAAATAAAACATCACCAATAAATTTGTTATGTGCAAAGAAAAATAGTTTTATCCAGCAGTATGATTAGTGAATCAAATTATATTCTGCATTATTTAATTCAACAGCTATTTATTTTTTGAACTGTAATATTGCATATACAATTAGGTATAACATGTCTTGAGTAAATTTTAAAAACACGTAATGTCAACCTCTTAAATATATTTATGAATACAAATATCCAAAAATTTACAGCCCAAAGACATGTGCGTCAATTTTAATTATTTGTATATAATATCAAAGCAAAGTTATATAACTAATTATATAATCTGAGTTTTCTATGTATAATATTTTACAAGATTTCCATTAGTGACTTGACCAGTGCCCGAAATGCGCGGTAATTATGACCTCTCCATCCACGTCACTAAATAATATTAATAGATCGACTAGCAGCAAAAAAATGCCTAGAGTAACGATTTATGATATCAAAGAGTAACCCGTAAATTTTGCCGGGGTAATATTTTTCGGAGCTTTGTCAGATCCCACGGGACGAGAGGAAAATACCCGTTCGATTTCGACGAAAACGTGCTAGGCAAACATTGTATTTTTGCTGCCGTCGATTTTTTACATTTAAACTTTTTTGGCACGAAAAATTTTATAATCCCCCACATGTTTTGACAACTTCACCCTTCTGGGTAAGCTAAAAAATATGCTATTATAATATGTTTTCAGTCATACCATAAGTACATATTTTCGATCGATTTGGTTACACACGTTATGGTGCTTTATATTAAAGCAAACATAAAATATGTAATCGAAAAACACAGTTGTCCAATTTCAGAATAGAGCACACGGTCTTTAAATGAAGTATCTCAACAAGTAGTCTTTTTAAGATGTTCCCTCTATCTCTGTTTTCAGATAGACTAAAGAAAGTATTGATAGTTGGCTAGCCGCTCTATCTGTCATTCGTTGGTTGTCAGGATTATATAGAGACACGAAAAAGAATGACACCATAACAATATATAATATTTATACATATGTGATTTTGGACATCAAAAAAACATATATCTATTGAAAAAGCTTTGTAAGACTGTTTTAAATTAAGTATTCACATAATGGATTGCTCAACTACTAATTAGAAATTAATATAAATATTTTCTGAAATTACTTCTTTAAAAGTGAAACAAACACTATTTAATTGTGAACGTTAAAACTTTTACATACAGTCACTTGATTCGGATATATTTTTTTATTGATTGCATAGCTTAAAAAAGATAATTGTACCAGATTGTATAAGATAAGCTAAAATTATCCAAAATTAAATTAATCACTTCTATTAGGATAGTATTTTATACATATTGACTGTAGAAAGTCAAAAAGACGTTACCCAGAAATAACAAATTTTACAGGAGGCACAAAAAACGTTATTTGATGATTTTGGGCCAAAAGGTAACTATGAACACACAAAACCTTGAAGTACACGAAGGCTAATAAACTGGTGTTTTATTGATTCAATCTAATATTGATTTAATAAACTATTTTAGAAAAACCTTTTTGTAAATCTTTTTCCCGGACGGAATTTTCACATGCCATTCTTTTTTAAAACTTAAAAAGTAAATTAATATACTAATTTAACCTTTGATACTTTTATCTTTTTGGCAGAACGTGTATTAAGCTGTATACATTGTGATTATCGAAAAAAGGATGTCTTGAAAAAACAGTAAGCTAATACTTTCGATGGTTCCGGCGGTAACTTTGTGGAAGTTCATTTTAATAGAACATTTAAAATAACTTTGATTATTCCACGTATTGTGTTACTAACTCTGACACGTGTTTCGCCTCATTCAGAGGCATCTTCACTTACATTGTTTCCAATTAAAAGAGTAATCACCAACCTATCTGATTGATTGCAGCTCATTAGTTTAATAGTGTGTAATGTTTAACGTCATTAGTAGTATGATTATATTTGTTTGCTTTGCTTGGATTCTATAACCCCCTCCTTGCTTCCCTTAAAAAGGAAAAATCCCAATCCGATTGATTGCAGCTCATTAGCATCATTATTTGTTTGGTTTATTTCGACTCTATCACCCCCTCCTTGCTTTCCTTAATAAGGAAAAAAGCCAAAATAAATTTTAAAATAAAAATTAAAAAATGTTAAAATCAATCTTGCTTCATTACTTAAGCAAAATTTTCGATAGTAAGTCTGAAGATGCCTCTGAAAGAGGCGAAACACGTGTCACAGTTAGTAACACAATACGTGGAATAATCAAAGTTATTTTGAATTTTCTATTAACAGTAAGCTACTTTCTTTTGCCTTTCTACAGTCGTCACAATATATTATATAACCAAATATATTTTTTATTTAAGTAGACGACAGTTTTGCGAAGCTGATATGGCTATAGATAATATTTAACAATTAATAAAGCGTTAAATAATTTGCTATTTTTACCTTATAGTAGTAAGTTAACAATTAATCGCTAATTATTAACATCGACGCCAACGTGAAGTGTCGTTAAACAGGGTTATAATCACCTCTCAATCGCAAGTAGAAGTAAGCAGACCGTCATCTCTATTGATACTAACAAATTTTTCTTGAAAGTGTAAAACAGTTAATGTGACGATAAATCAAAAAAATAACTTACTAATCAATTTTCTGTAAACGAATTCTTGGTATTTTTGTTTAATCTGCAAAACACAAAACGTGTTGAGTAGTGCAAAATTTGCCCACTGCATACACGGTGTTTCGAAAAGTACTTGTTTCTATGTCGACATACTGTTCAAAAATTTGCAACGGTCTGCGATCTTCAATGAGAATGATTACGGCTACATATTTTTCAAACGAGCGCGTGGAAGGCGTATGTACGGTACAACGCAGTGATGGGAAACTTTATGAACAGTAATTATTGCTAAAATTATAAAAAAAAAATTGAATCTGATAACACAACTGCAATATCAATCTTAACGAGTTTTCTTTTATTAATTTGTATTGGTTATTTCAATTAACATTGATTATATAATAAATCATAATAATTAATAAAATTTAATTTCCTAGGATTTAAGTTGTTGGCTACATAGCGTTTTGGTAAATGTTGTTGGCTTCCGTGACGGATCTCACGGGCTTAAATCTCTGTACCAACAGCATTTTTTCAATCGATTTGTCGATTTCTGTTCGAAGGTACGGTTTTGTGTGGTGTCCCTTTCACCTTTCCAATTCTAAAATTACGGGACGTGGCGGTAGCTATTCGTTAAGCACAAGTCCTGCCTTAACAGTTCTGTCCAAGTAGTTTTCATATAAATCTTCGGTTGAGATACCTCTATTAGGAAGCTATTTGCTCCACATTGGGAGCAGACATAATTTTTTTTAAAAATGGGTTGAAATTTGGTTTTATTTGATTTATCGTTAGATGTCAGTAGCAGTATTTTGAGCGAACGGACATTTTCACGTAGCATATATACTAGAAAGCTCAAACATACTTTTTACTGAATCAATATTTACATATCCGCTCTAGATTAAATGAGAGATACATATCAATGGTTTTTGTACATTCTATCATGACTGACTTACAACCAGCTACTGCTAAACAAAACATATGTAACGATTGTGATCGAAAATATTTGTGTTTACATACTGTTGTTGCACGAGTCCTTGGCAGCATTCTCAAAAAGTTTGACGACAACTAGTTTATAGTATACAATACACAGTCAAATCGTCACCGGAGAACGCGACGAGAATTGCAAATTTAAATCGGAGGAAATAGATGAATTTTGCATTTGTTAGAGGATATGCAAGACGTCCTCACACTCTGCAATACGACATAGAGAAGCACTTGGCAATATTTAAAACCGAGTAAGCGCATTTCGGATTCAGGGAGACGGTGTCATTATTTACTTACCGCAGCTGAATTTCGCTCGACTTCAAAAACTTTGACGCAGAAGAAACTTATTTCCATCGTGACACAACTGTGTTAAATTAATTTTGTGTGTCCTATTTCAATGACTTATATATAATCAAATATTCAGAAAATGAATTCCAGCTCCATCAATATAAATGCTTAAAAAAAATACCATTACAGTTGTCAATCGATTGTATCGGAATTAACTTGATATAGCTTCACTGTAATAAGATAAAAAATCAGTTATACGTGAATTAAATTAAGATGATAGCTTAAATAGTGGCTTAATGCCTAGTTTTATTTTTGACGGAGATAATAAATAGCTATCAACCATATATATTTCCCACTTTTAAAAAAGAAAATATTCGTACACTTTTATTGTTTTCTACACAATACATTTTTCCTTAACAACCGACTAACAAAATATATAATTGTGGTAAACAGAATTTAATAGCTGAAAGCATCCTTCCATTGAATTGAAATATCTTCTGCATGTATTCAACTAATTTTGAATATACAATATAAACAGTTTTAGTGGTAGTGATTATTTACGTGTACTATTTGTAAGTCATTAATTACAAGCATAATTTCAGAGAAAATAATAATAAATAATTGGCCAAGAATAACTGAAAATTTTACCATACTCTGAAATAATATATCATTATTATTTTTATATCATTAATATCTCAAATCATTTTTTTAATTATGAAAAGGACTGATAATCTGAAAATTATTTCTGAAAATTGCGTGAAGCAATAAACATTGTTCCTAAATCCCGATATAATAAAATAATAATAGAACTATACTTCCAAACAAAGTTATAAAAAAATAATATTAATGTTTTACATTTTATAAACTCGTACACATATTCAATTATTTTTTTAATACTGATGAAGACCCATAAAAAGCTTTAAATATTACCAATATAAATAATATAAAAAAGTTATATATTATATTTAGATATTTTGTGAAATTACCTTCAAATGTTAAGATAATAATTTTTCACATTATTAAATGTGGTACGTATTTTATATTTTGATATACAGCTTGGAATAAAACGTATTATATTTGCGGTTAATTTTTTTTTAAAAGATGACATGAAAAAACCCAATATAACATGTTGGGCAACCAATAATTGATGAGACGTTATTTGGGGAAAATTTTGATGGCTAATACAATACCAATATTGATTCTACAGTCAGTAAAATACTTTATAAAAATTAATAAATGTCACATAGCATTTCTCGAAATACAAGCAGGTAACTCTCAAGGTTATTAAAGAATTAAATTATTCAAAAATGTCACTAGGAATTTTCTATCACTTTGTATTTTGACATAATCGTTCTTGCGAAAAATGTTTTATTTAAAATACTGATATTGAATAACAAGTGTGTCAATCATTTTCAACTAACGATTTATAACCCTGCTGATCTTTTTCCGAAGGTTTAGGATTCAGATTCCACCATAATTTATCCGACAGCAAAAATCAACAATATGTACAGAGACCGGCATGCAATCATATTCTAACATTATCACTATTCTTTAACTGTCTCCGACAAGAGCGGTCAAACTTACAACCAGTCCTGTTACGGGGTTTTTTCGGGGAATTAATATACTCAATGTTATAATAAAAAAAATAATATCATAGATACAATTCACGTGGATCTGTATTTTAAATGAGAAATTATTGTAGACTAATTATTGCAGACTAATTATTGCGTTCTACTAAGACTTTTGGAACTTGAAAAGATCATGTTGGGATTATTAACTCAAAACATGGATAATCTTTTACCATCTGCGACTGACTTACAAATAGCTCTCATAAAATACATTATGAAGATGTGCTCCGTCTGAAATCGCTAAATAAGACGCGCTATTAAATTTATTTCTTATACATATAAAGATTTAATTTACTATTGGTGGTATATATGCCACAGTTAAATCAATTTGTCACAGATTAATTATTGTAGTAGTACAACAGTTCGATGAGATATACTGCAATTAATACAGCCGCTTCTTCTGGTTACGATTTCACAAATGTATTTTTTGTTATTTTATTATAGGTAGTCGATATTTTAACTGTCATAGTCTTGTGAATTTTTGGAACGGTTACCAAAAAAAAAATGTAAAAAACTGACCACTGCTAATTTTATTTACGTTCGTAATCTTTATTAATTTGTAATTTATTTAGTGTTTAACACAAGAGCAGTATCTGCGTGTATAGACATACCCTTTAAATTATATTATAAACGAAAGGGTTCGATTTTTCTCGTTATTGAATACACACGCGACATGGAAAAAATAAATACTTGAAATGCATAAATATAAAAAAAAACCACTACCCAAAATCTAGTAATAATATAATTGAAGAAAAAACCATCTGAAACACATAAGCTTTTAGGAATTATAAAACATAAATCATGAACGTATTACAAGAATAAATGATGAACAAAAATCAAACGTTACTAATGAATCCATCATTTAATTAAATGAGCAGTACCTATTCTGCCCAGAAAATTAGCAATTTCTTTAAATGAACAATATTTGTAAAACAATTTTTCATGTAAATCAGTCACACAGTTTTCGAAGAGTGAAGGAAAGGTTAATAACCATAGATTACTAGTAATAACTATCTACTTTCTCTACTCCACGTTTCAAGGATCGGATGGGAATTGGCTGGATAGTCATTTAAATAGTAATGCTATTCACGTATTTTGACAATTGAAAAACCAAACTATGAAAGTGTGCTGACTTGGATTTTATTTTTTAAAACAAACAAGACAAAAGTCAAAACCGCTTACTACTAAGCCACAGAAGTAGGATATAATTATTTTATGATTATGAAATTTATAAAAGGGATCCCTTTCCAAATCATTTACAAAAATGTGGAACAATTACAAAAAATGCCGCTTTATTATCATAAATATAACGATTCATTCAAATTCGCGAATTGTCTACAGCTATCATTAATTTAAAGTCAACAAATAACATACAAATAATAATGTACAGAAGTTTTCTGTTTATGTATTGAGACGTTGCTACGGAAGACTCTCTGTTGAAACAAGTGTGAAAATTTTGTCGAACAAAAACAGCATAGAAAAACTAGCACTTATTATCAACATTTATTTTCATATCATACGTAGACATGTTTGACTAAATAACAAAATACACCACTTATATTGTTAATAAAGATGCTAATGATATTTAAATTCAGAGATTCCGATCAGGTATTTCACGGTGAAAATTTTGATTTTTATTATGGAATAAATTTACGTTGAGTGAAGCATATCCATTTTGGCCACTCTAAGTAAACAGTAGCCTTCAATAATAAATAAATAAAAAAAATCCTTCGTAAATATAAAAAAGTGATAAATATAAAAATTAAAGACATCATACCAGAAAATTTGATCCTTTAAGATAATATGATAAAAATAGCAACGTATTTAGTTCTACAGTTTTTATAGTTTTCTCCTTTAAGCTAGTTAACAGCTAAAAATTACATCATTGTTTCATAAAAAATATTTTTTTTATATGATTGTCAATACAAAAATATTAATGTTAAATATTGAATATTGAATTTAAAAAAAATCTTGCTTGTATTTTAATTTTGCGGTAAAAAAAATAGTACCAATGTCAATAGCTACCTTTTTACCCTATTAGTTGCAATAGTCCGGAATAAGGAAGCCAGAAATTCGTGAGAAATATTATTAGGCCACATTTCAATACCAAGTCACTTGCCTATTGTCTCACAAGGTATTTTAACCTTGCCATTAGTAATTTTTGAAAAAATCTAATTGTGTCAGAAATTATTACACTGGAAACTAATAATTGTTATGTCGCGCATCACGAATTCGTCTGATTGCCTATTTAATTATCATCAACTGTCGTATTAGTGCTATTAAAATAACTGCCTACTATTTCGAGATGATAATGCGGATATCATGGTAAATTCCTGAATACATAACAAGCGATGTACCAGTCTAATGGATTTTCAATGGATATTATTATGTCAACAGTGTCAAAGTATATAATATATTGTTCTGAATGATTAATTGTAATGGTGTTACTAAATATGTGATAATTCTGGGAGTGATTGATTTGAGTAATCATTATAAACATCATTAACTGCAGATGAATAGTAATTGAAAAATTAATTTGTTGTGCATTAATATTCCTATTGATTGTTTATACATAATTAACCCAGTAATTAATTCAGGTTTTTCTACGTTATTTATGAGTAAATTCAAGAGGAAAATTATCTCAACTCACGTTTTTGTAGGATTTTACAGTAGATTAACATCTGAAACCGTTTTAACAAAATAAATAAGCTGCCATACTCTTGAAACGATGAAAAAATGTAGTCATCCTCATATTATATATAATAAGTAATCAAAAAATACGGACAACAATATTCGTATCTAAATCAAATCCACTTCCAATTTGAGACGGGGCATATGGACACCTTATACACCACCAGCAAAAGTTGTGTAAAGAGGATTGTTTGCAAGTCGGTTGCTCAACTTCTCTTCATCTTCATACAAGGTGATTGATGTAAGAAAGATGGTGCAAGGTAAGGACTCAAGCCTGCAGAATATTTTGGGAAAAAATATCCTCTTAGTGCCAAAACGTCCATTCATAGTCATAGTCATTCAACGTCATAGACCGTTACACTCACTCTTAAGGATCAGAGACGGAGTCGTTTTATTTTTTGACAACTTAACAGCCTTTATGTTTATATATATGAACTACATATTATAATACCTTTAACTCAACGGATTATCTATTTAAATCACAACCATAAAAAAAATATTTTTAGCGCTCATTCCAACGCAATCGTTTATAATGCACTTATTCGAGAGTGAAAAAAAACCGTCACTTATTTGGCAATGTGAAAAGAATTTCTCAGAGAGCGTCCGAATTACCACATATGACCAATTAACAAAAAGTGAGCGACCGTCCTATGTGAAATACAAATATATAGTAATATTTGCGCATACAATTTCATTTCCTATACAGATAAGCGTTAATATAATTGGTAAAAGATTTAAGAAAATATTGTTTGCTAGATTTTCTTTTGCATCAATTCTTATTATAAATGTAAACATTTATTTTGAAACCGTTTTTATTAGTCATATAAAATATCGATCTTAATATTACTACAGACTCTTGCTTCACTGAGATATTTTTAAAGCCAAAAATAATTGTCTTAATCTGAAATTTCTTGCAAAACTTGATTATAATGAAAATCAAACTACCTTAACACCGTTAAAAAATATCAACCTTATTGTGTACGATGTCTTCAGTTCATTTGGTTTTAATCAATTTTAAATCGCAACTCTTATTTTTTTTATAAAAAGACAAAAGATAAAATGAAATCAACTTTATTCAATAATATTCTTTTCGCTCAGTTGAAAATGCTCACAACCAAAGAAAAACTCGTCTTGTTTTTAATCATACACGAATATTAATTTATAAATATATATATATCTGGTTATTTATTTACATTAGATATTGTACAGCACTTTTTTTGTGTACTTGTTTGAACCGGGATTTTCATTATCCATTCATCGCGGTTATTAAAAAATATCCGGTTATTTCATACAGTACAATATTCTATGTTATATACGCTGGACAAAAAAAGATGTCAAAATAAAGTGCTCTTCGATGTTGACCACAAGAATAGATTAGCTTTCGTCCGATTTATATTATAATTGGCTCGTAAATAAATTTGATTTTAATTTTCCCACAATAAAACGTCAAATAAAATAAACTATTGTTTCATTGTTGACACTATTTATGTATCCGGCAAATTCGGTAGAATCTTTTGACAAAAAAAAAATGTTTTAAAATTTCTCAATTTAAAATAATATTAAGTTCAATACCCTTACACTACTTCATATCATAGCCATGGCTAATTTTCCTTAAATATACCTGAAGGAAACCAAGGCTCAATTTCAATAAAGGAATACAAGATTTGATTTGTTAAGTAACCACGGAAAGTAAAAAAATATCATTTTTTTAATTTAGCACAATTTACATAATATTGATAAAAAGTCGATATTTTCAGTAATTACTATCTCTACACGTTAACAGATATTTTTTTACGAATATTTCTAATAACTCATTTGAATAGGGGATATACATAGGTCATAAATTTTCATTATTCGTCATTTTTGTGTGTGTAAAGATTATAAGTTTAGTATAATTGTTTTGTATCATATCATACATAAATTAATGTATCTTTAATTAGCAATCTAATAATTAATTTCGAATATAAGTTACTTATGATGCTTTTAATGGATCAACTTTCTTGAGTAGATTTGTGTTGAGTCTCACAACGAAAAAGTTCTGATTTCATTACACCAACACAAGCACATAGATGGCATACAGGCTTTTAAACGAAAACAATACATAGACTACCATTTATAATATTTCAATTTCAAATTAATTTGATACAAAATTAAAATGAAGAAAGCATCACACAGTAAGAAAGTATTAATAATTTTATTTATTGATACATATTAATAATATATGTATAAATATAACAGAAAATTATACAGCCTTAAAAATAAGTCGTCTTGTGCGGATCCAGAACCTAAAAAGATAACCATCCTACGCTAGAATTCTATTAAACTACAGAATAAGGGAAAATTAGTTTAACTATTCGGCACTCATCGATTTAATAGTAAAGGGTAGCTCATAAAAATGATTATTGATTGTCTCCTGACAGAAAGCTCAGCGTAATTTTGTCAGTAAAATGTCGACAAATTTCAACCCAAAAATGGTAGGGAAAGGGAAGGATTGATTACGTTCTGTTGTGTCAACGTTGTTGGCTACGGTTACGATACTCACGGGCTTGAATCCTAGTACGGACAGTTTTTATAAATTATTTTACAATCTATTTTTGTTCAAATGTATGAATATCAAAAATTCCCTTCCACCCATATCCGATTCTAAAACGGTCCTAACCATATCCGTTAATCTCTTGCTAAATTTTAAAAAAGAGGTTGTGCAAGTGATTGAAGTGACTAACGTTCTCGTAGAAAACTTGTTGAGATAAGCTACATAAGTAGTCCACATGCTCCACACTGGAAACGGGTATGGTTTTCAAAATAAAATAAAAAAAAATATTATATTAAATTTAGTATTCAATACTTGTATATTTTAGTGTGATTTAAATTAAGTGCCAAGATATTTTATCTTATATAATAAAGCATGATTAGTTTCGGAATCATCAATACTTTCGACTGCTTTTAAGTGATGTTCGTATTCTAATTTTTTAGACCCAATATTGTGTACAAATTATAAACTCTTCATCCCCTGCTTCATATTTATCTAAATTTATTTCAATATCTCAACTCTAATTCATGAAATTTTTTTTTGCTTATCTTATACAACGATAAACGGTTTTATTGTCAGTTTTAAAGAGTTTTTATTTTTAACTATCGTTACCATAAAGCATGGGTGTCCAACCGGTAGATCGCAAACAACCGGTCGATCCCGAAGCAAAATTTGGTCGATGCCGATAGCTTCCGTGAATTTCGAAAAAATGTATAATTTAAATATAAAATATTAAAATTGAATTATTTTTTAAGTACATACCTATCTAATGATATGTATTTCGCATTTAAAATAAACATTTCTTGTCTGAAGAAGGGAACAAAGCTAAAATGAATAAATTTCTTATAAGAATTATGTTAGAAGTTGATCGCGAGAAAACTTGAGATTGAAAAGTCGATCCCAGGGTCAAAAAGGTTGGACACCCTTGCCATAAAGCAACAGTGAGATAAAATGAAAAACTCGATCTTAAGATAAGTATTTCAATCGATTTCTGAAAGGTTTAACTGTATAATGAAACACTGAAATATTTTTATTTTAAAAGAAAATGCATCACTTAAAAGAAAAATCTTACATTTATAATTATTGATATTGCTCTATAACTCCAAAGCATCAACGAGATTAGTAAAATAACTAGATACAGATAATATTATACAAAATAAACTTTTATCATAAACTTTAAAATAAACTAAATAAAACTATAATTCGCTATTAAAAAGTTAAGCATAAACGTTAATGTTCAATTATCTCAAAACTAGTATTTTCGACTAGTTGTTTTAGGGTAGCGATATATGAAGGTATCTACCTAATTTTATTTCATGGAATATTAAAATTATAGTAATCAATTTATTCAACATTTTGCTCTTAAATTTTTGTTTATTTTTTATTAAATCACTGTGTTGTTAACTGTCTATTATTCGCGGAAAGACTTTGTATTTGTGAAGAAAAAAAACAACTTTTATTCCAGTTTCTCTAAGCGGGTGATTATTTTAACCAATTTCTAAGAAGATAAAAATTACCTGTTATTATTCTATTTAACAATGTAGGAAACGTATTTAATTTTTATAGCCTTTTGTTCTTGAAGCTGCTTACTACAATATATACATAATGCCAGTTTAGATATTCCATTTCCAAGAGACTTAAAGATGCCAAACGGTAAAATTTTGTTAACTTTAATAATTCTTGTGTTGTTTACTTATAAGAGTGTATATTTATTGATGATATAAGTAATGTTTCTTCAAAAAAAATAGCAATGAACTAGTGAATGACCAGGATAGCAAAAAACCTCCACTGCGTCCACTACTCAACAAAATACGTTATGTGCGCATCGTAGCGTAGCACATCCCATACTAATAGTATTGCCATCGTTATTACTAATGAAATGTGTGGAAAATAACCAGCATGTTAGCATTAATTAGTCATTAAGTTGCTAAATTACATTTGATTATTTCCATACATTAAGCATTTCAATTTTTAACAGATAAGTGACAAATCCTACCCTTAATTTAGTACAGCCATGAATCAGCAGGACAATAATAAATATGCGTCAGACTCACAAAAAAAAAAAGTAATGATTGATTACAAATTTGCGTGTGGGTAAATTGCAAATAATGAAATGATGACCGAAAATTACAAAGCCCGTAGTCGATCGAGTAGTTTCTATAATATTATCTTAAAAATAAACGACGGTATGGTTGACGGTTTTATAAAGTATCGTCTACACTCAGATCAATCAGTCTCATACGCCAAGGCTTTTAAAGAGGGCTTGCATTTATTTGCATATTATGACGCTGTGGGTCATTTGTAGGGATTGCAACACCGGTATTACCTAAACCGGGTTCCCGGTATTCAGACCAATATCGAAATACCGGTTTTAAAAATGCAATTATTTTATTACAGTTAGATTTGTATTTTCTCTACCGGTAATTTGATCCCAATTTATTTATTTTGATATACCTATATTTTGGTATGTAGACTTTTTTGTAATGCCTGTTCCTAGACATTTGTATTGCATATTCCACTAGTATACATTTAAATGGTGGATTAGTATGGACATCAACATTGCTTACATTAAAAAGATCATGTTTTAATTGCTCTTCGTTCAATATATTTTGTAAGCAAACATGTCAGCCTTAAATGTCGATCATATAATCGACATACATATATACTTTACGAGGATATGTTTTTATTCGTATGTTACTGAGAAGGTTAGGCTGGAGGTTGAAGGTTACCATTAGGAGGCCGTATGCTACCCATTAAAAACGGATATGGATTTTAAAAAAATGTGTGCGAAAGAATTTTAATATTGCACACCTTTATACCAAAATTCATAAATCATATTTAAAATCAAATTATGAACATTCCGTCCAGAGGTTCGACACAATGGACACCGCAAACAAATAGGATTAACGAGCGTGAACACTTTTATTTCGCGACTACAGGACTGCTTTAATATTATTGAATTTAAGTTTGTTTTATCAGTCAAAAAAAATGTTTTTGTGACAAACTATTTTTATTTTTTCATAGTGTTTTTTTCATATATTTTTAATAATTTTATAAAAAAATCATTTCATTTTGTAAATACAAGACAAGTTGCTACCAGGGAAAAATTTCAGGTGTTAATATTTATTTGTCTCATTACCTTGGCCATTATCGTTAAAATTCATTACGCACCGGTTGTTGATATTAAAACTTTCCTAACGAGGTAGGAATTTCTAAACTATTTAATATATCACTAAAATGATAGCAATATATAGCATTGAGAAATTATTGGCAGGTATAAACATAACGGTTTGTAGCCAGTAGTTTATTGTGAATAATGATTCTGTCGACGATTTTAATTAAATGTGAAAATCAATTACTCATTTAATAATATATCTAATGATTTTAAGAAAAAAAAACGTAGGCTTAAATATTTGCAAATAGCCTTCTTTTCTGTGTTATTTATTATGTTATTTTGTACCTAGTGCACCGGAACTAAAGCTATCTTTTATTTTGCTCGTCATGTTAATTTGTGTTATGATTTATTCAGAAATGAATGATTTAATTGTAGCACGATTAGATAATAGATTATTTCAATATTTTTTAATCTAATGTTATTTAGAAAGAATAAGACTTACCGGTGTTATCTTGACAGCTATATCTAAGAGAACAGAAGATGACAGGAGATAAACTCGTAACCAATTTCACAGCAGTTAAAATTCACTGACAATTACAATTGTTTTGGTCAAACAAATGACAGGTAAGCACTGTTAAATTATTTAATTCGAATTCGTTTCGAAATAAATGTCACTCGCGGACGAAAAGTATTAGGCTAGCAGAAGACGCGCACAACCATCAGCGTCTCTTTGCCGAGTGTATCGTCGAGCGGGGTAGCACTGCGGGTAACCAACTCCATTACGCACTGCCTCTCTCACTCTTGCGCAGAAAATTGCCTTCGCTTAGCACACCAACAGAAGAAGAAGGCTATACTCAAGTATGCCGGCAACAACAACGAGTCTCACTGATCCCAACATCCCTCTTCTGATCTCCGGGTTTTGTTTTCCAAAAAAAACGTTTGCTTAATAAATCCTGCAATTTTTCCGCAAACTAATAAAAATTACGCGGGGAAACACAAGTGTCAATGTTAATTTAAGATAGAAATCCAAATGAAGTTTTAACAAGTAAAAAGTTTAGTGACAAGTTTTTTTCCAGATATTTTAAAAACTATTTGTATTCTATCTAAAGAGGGAAAAGACACATTTATAATTTCTTAGCACATAAATGAATTGCTTATTGGTGAAGAATTATTTCCTCAAAATATGTATGGGTCTTTCAAAGTCCAGGAAACAGTTATAAGTAAAGTAAATAATAATAATGAATAGGTCAGCGGGTGCAATTTTTTTGTTTACTAAGCCTGTATCTTTGTAAGCGTAAGAGAGAGATAGAACCTTTAGGAATGTAAAGAATTCAGATAATGTGGGGTAATTTGTTCAAACGAGGTGGCTATTCGTTCAGCCTCATTATTACATAACAAAACCGAAAATTCTGTACCTGTTCCACATACTAAATTCCACGTCTACGGTGTACATTGTAAAGTCTGCCGAAGAAATAATATACCTTTTTAAATATCGATCTTCATATAATAATAACCCAGTAGTATAAGACTATTTTCACGTATTCACTCACTGTAGCAGTTAATCTTGACCGGCATTCCAGTTTTTTTTTTACGACGAAACCTTTTTGTATAACATATACGGGCAGATTTAATACGAGAAGATGATTAGCTCGGCGGTCAAATTAAACTTTTTTTGAGAACGCAGTTAGTTCGTCGGCGCGTTTTTTACGAGCTGTTCTTTTGTCTTCGTTTTTTTGCGACTAACTACCGTCGCTAAGTCTGTAAACAACAATAACAGTTCGCTTTGCATCAAAATAATATAAAAGCTTCATCGTGGTAACATGCAGAGTAAGGCTTTTTTTTCGGTCGGTGCGATCGTGTACCAGGCACGACGGAGCTTAAAGCGCTTGCGCAAAAGCCGTGCTATCGAATTGTCAACTCTAAAAGCTTTCCTATTCCGCCCTTGTCTTCTTTTCGTCCCATCTCAGTGGCATTTGGATTGTTACGATTTCCATCTGAACCTCTTTTATGGCATCACAGATGGCTTGTACGTTTCCATCTGGCGTGTCTTGTTTACTGAACACTTGAGGTGAGAGCAGGAAAATACAGCTTTTATTTTTTCATCCCTGTTTTTTTTAAACTTTTATCTTTTTCTAGAAATGTTTATGTATAAAGAGATTTCCATCTGGGTTTATATGTATATTCAGCCAGGGTTGGGGCACTTTTTTAGGTTGCTAACCGGATTCATTTATATGTAATCTGATAAAGCTACATTCAGAAAACTTTATTGACAAATACCAAAAAATGATAAATATTATTTTTCTAATTAAATGAAAACAACGGGACGTAGTATTTGGCTTCAGTCGAAATATCACAGCTCCTAAACTCCTGTTCTTCAGAAATAAATATTTGAATAATTTGTAAGATTATTGTTTTTTTTAATGGTGATTATATCGGTCTTCAGCGGCACCTTATCAACTGAACCACTTCGGGTCACGAAACGGGTCCTGATATTATTAAATAAAAGTAGAAATTAGTACAAGTATATATTTTATTTTTTGAATATGTGTTTAATACTTTTTAATTATCTTGTTTTTTACATCAAAACAACCAGCGCGTTTCTTACTCATACATAGTTTGCCGAATACCAGTTGATCTAAAGATACAATAAAATATAGATAACGTCAATCAATTATCGTTTACAAAAAACTTTAATTATTATTATCAACATAAATTTACTTTCTCACAAAACTGCCCGAGTTTTGTACATTTCCCAAGATGTGGGGGTTATCCTCGAAATTACAAGAATTGCTTATTTGTTTAAGGGGACAATGTGGTAAAGGTGATGTGAGAATTCTACGACATTTGTATACAATTTACAATATATTGACATTACTCGTAATTTATTTTTGAGCGAGTTTCATTTAATGTGAGAAATTTCTACTTTTGTTCACGATGCTATACCTCGAGAATAAATCCACACTAATAAAAGTCATTAAGACCAATAACAGTTGTTATGAACTCGACGTAAAACAGGTAGGTAGGAATAAAATAAAAGCCATCGCTCAAGTATTACGAAAACGTTTATTTAGAAATTTACAATTATTACAATAAACAATAACTATTATAATACCTAGCTTGCTCAAAACGATTTTATAAAAGTTTAAAAAAAATTGAAGCTACCACCCGAGCGGGAACAAAATGAATTTTAATTTTCGTCGAAATGGATATATATCAGTCCTTTCATCTCGGACGAAAAACCACAAAAGAAAAAAAAAAGCTGCAAGTGAATTTACAACAAAAGGTCTCTGGAAGCAAGTCCCAGGACCGGGATGTATCCCCCACACACGTTGTGTTCGGTTCGTGTCACAAAGAGTAAAAAAGAAAGAAACAAAAATCACATCGGGTATCGAAAAACAATGTTGCCATTTAAGGCAATTATCAATAAAACAATTGATATTACGGGTTACCTGATAACAGAATTTAAACACAATTAATTTAGCTACACATTTGAAATTTCTGCCAGCTTTCATCACAGTGGTAGTGGGAGCGGGTGACTATAAACCATACCGTATCAATATCTTAACAAAAAATCCTTTCAGATGATTATTTTTTTTCTACGAAAACTTTCTTATATTCCATAATTAATTCTCCAAGAATTCTTCAGCCCATATTAATGACTAACTGCTTCTTAAAAATCATTTTATCTATCTATCTACCTTTCTATAAGATTTGCGTAAGTATTTTGATGCTATTTATTTTCATAATCTTTGCACACACACTTGTAGAGTTATCAAATTACAATATATAAGATGTCTATTAAGACTGCTTTACTGGAGGTGCATTTTATATCTTTAAATGCCTGTGTGTTTAACCAGGGGTGGGCTGGAGGAGCTCAGGGGGGGGAGGGGGCTCGCGCGAGCCCCTTGTTGAATTTTACTAAGGCCGGTGAGCCCCTTGTTAACTTATGAGAAAACAACATTTTCAGATAAAATTAGTATATAACTGCACTTTCTAATTTATATACTATCTACGACAGCGTCAGTATACACATTAGTATATTTTTAAATATTAACATTGATAATTTGACGGAAAAATGGAAATTTTTACATTGTTTACGTGCAGTGGCAGCCGGTCAATGTGGCATTGGATCAATACACCCCCTGTGTATCCAGGGGCGGTTATATTTCATGAAATAATATTCAAACATAACATTTATACCATTCACACATTTTAAATTCTTCATGTATGTATGTATTGTAAATTCTTTAAACTCTTAAATTAAATTATTAAATTATTTTTAATTCTTCATGTATACATGAAGAATTTAAAATGAGTGAGTTATATAAATGTTATGTTTGAATATTATTTCATGAAATATAACCGCCCCTGCATGTATAAGGGGTGCATTGATCCAATGCCACATTGACCGGCCGCCTCTGTTTACGTGTATTGATTAGTTACAATCGATTGTTTATTTAAGTATTATATAATAGCATAGGAGTGAACAAATTCACTGATTCCTCAAAACACTAAAAATGACTTCGAGATTAAGTGAGCCCCTTAATAACGTACTGGCAGCCCACCGCTGTCCTTAACATCTTACCAGAAATTTTTGGGCCAAATCAAAAGTTCACAACATTTTAAAATACACTTTTTTTGATGTATCGCCCCATGCAAATATTTGATGACGATGTCAAAGGTAGAACGTGTGGTGAAAAATATTTTATACGTTCAGTGTAATATTTATTACGTCAATTGATGAAATTGTCAAATTGACAAGTTAGCACAAATGCTTAGTATTAATAAATTTAGTAATGACTTCATCTGTGCAAATATTTGAATTTCCCGTCAATATCCAAATCGCATGCGGTTTTTAAATTTGTTTATTGTATAGGAAATGAGTATCGCCGACCGTTTTTTGAATAACGTCAACACCATTTTGTTGATAGATTTAATTTGTGTTTTTCATAATCATTGCCTGTCACGCTATTTGACAATTTGTTCACTAGTTGTAATAAATTAGCAAAAAAAAAATTACCTTGAAAAGATGAGCGCATTAAAGTCAATCAAATAAGTAAAATATAACCGCCGTGGGCTTTTGAATTGTACTAATGTTTAGTTAATAAGTAACGTAAGAAAAATGAAATAAACAATTTCGTTAAAACGTTAAGAGTTAAAATTACCTCTTAAAGTCCTAATCATCGATATTGATTGATTAATAGTTTTAGAAAAACATGTCACATGATCTGCTTTATAAATTCTTTTTATTATAAATTACTTAGGATACATCTATTTTTCATGAAACATTGAATAACATCGTATTGTATTTGTACTAAAATTGTGTTAAAATGTATTCTTTTGGTTTTGTGATAATCTTTTCGTGTCCAGCGTAAAGTTTTACCTTTTAAAGTACATATACGTTCATTATAATTTTTTACTTGTATTAAACAATATTCTATGAGTGAAAATGTACAAAAAATAACAATCCCCTAGAAAACAACCAATCCCACCCCAAACAATTGAAAATAAATTAAAAGCGAGGACTCATCGGTCATATATAATTCATGGGAGCCGGTAAATTGCTCGAATTACAAATTATTCGATTTTTTCTACGAATTTCATTTTTATCTTGTGCGACACTTGTTTAGAGAGTGAAATATAAAAATAATTTTCGTAAGTATTTATTTTAACCGTGTTCGCTCCAAATGCTGAACATATGATCTTTTAATGGAGTTTATCTCAACAGAAGTGTTTCTACGAGAACTGCTTATTAATTAGTTACTCAAACTGTTTCTATATATTTCCAGAAAACATAGAAGACTAGGGCTAAGACAGAACAAACGGAAACAAATTGATTATCTTGTTATTCGAGCAACTTCCATTCGAGCAATTTACCGGGAACCATAATTCATAGCTATTAGGTCGTTTCAACAGTTCTAAGATATCTAAGGTATTCATATTTGTTTCCTACTACATCTAAGCAAACCAGACGCTCAGTTTCCTTGCTAATTTATTATTACGGTGAGTATAGAATATAGAGTATCTATTTATCATTATCGGATCCAAGGGGGAGGCCATGGGGGCCATGCCCCCCCCCCCCTCTGAGGAGAATTTATTTTCCATTTTTCTATTTTATTAAAACTTTATTATGAAATGGGCTCTTTAATCGTTTATTTTACTATGTTTTGTAGAATACATACTTAATTATGTATTGTCTATTTTTATAAACATACAATAGATATGTATATTATTTTTAAATCATTTATTTTTTAATGTATTATTTATGTATCATGTTTTTTTTCAAATTAAATCGCCCCCTCCTGGGACAATTTCTGGATCCGCCAATTCTCTTTATACATATATTCTAGTCAATTAAAACCTAAATATGTAAAGATTCTGTCAACTGACAGCTTTTTGCTAAGGTGAGCTTAGAATATAGAGTAACTCTTTACATAGTCTATTTCTAGTCAATTAAAACCTAAATGAAGATTTTATCAACTGACAGCTTTGTATAACAAATATTACAATGATTTAAAATTAAAAAAGGAAAGTTGTTCAATTTTGATCAGGAATTGTTGGCAGCATTCATACACGTAACCACAAACTTCAGAGCAGGATAAAAGAAA
Organism: Himalopsyche tibetana; assembly: GCA_030503985.1. Lineage (NCBI taxonomy): Eukaryota > Metazoa > Arthropoda > Insecta > Trichoptera > Rhyacophilidae > Himalopsyche > Himalopsyche tibetana. The sequence continues at coordinate 7,256,587 of JAPJYX010000019.1, read as the reverse complement.
ATTCATCGTCAATAAACATCTGTTTTTATCTAATAATAATCGTTTCACTTATTTTATATTATAATAATACTTTTAGAAATAAAGTATACACATAATTTAAATTAGACTTAATTATTACTTTGACAATCGCGTGATTATCAAGCATAAAAGATATGTCTTTCCGTATGCACTACAGCCTGTTTGAGGCCGTTCAATTTAAAAATTATTTATACCTTTGATCTAATAAACTTTTCCAGTCATTTTGTATGAGACATGAACTGAAAATGGGGGTGAATAGAATTTGAATTTTTTATCCCACACGCGATGGCAAGATAGTCTGACGATGTCAGAGTTATTGAATTTCAAATTGAATGGAAACGCTATTTTGAACTAATTGGGTCAAATGTTTTACAACCCACAATATTTATTTGCAGAATTAAATAAAAACAAGGAGATGTTTGACTTTAAGAAAAATGAATTTTCTTCCATAGAAAAACCATAAATTTCTTATTTAATTATAAGTATTTTTAGCCATTCTTTATTTTATTATTAATTGTAAACATTTTATAGCATATTATTTTGACTACACAATTTTACAAATGTCGCCTTGAAAAATAAAAATAAATATAAAATGATGTTTTATGTTGAAAATTTGTTTCTGTGATTATTTTTTCAACTTGAATATTGATAAGGAATGTGTAAAAAAATCTTTAGCGTGGTACCTACTTCAGTCCCAGTCGCCGTTGATATCTACAATATGTCTTATTTTAAGGATCCCGAAGTGTTCAGGAAGCGCTAAAACGTATTTTTCTGGTAATCATATATTCTTCAGGTTGCTTATGATGCTTTACCGTGTTCACAGTTTATAACCATTGGTGACATGTAATTATTTGATATTGTGATTATATATCATGACTATTTCTATAGTATACAGTGGCAATATAGAAAAAATTTGAACAAAAAATATATGGGTTATATAATATAAAGTAATTTTTGATGCCCCTAACATTTGTAGGCCCCAAGCGGGCGCCTCATTTGCGTATACGGTAATTCGCCACTGATGGTATAATATCATTTTTAAATACTTTTGACATACCAGCTATAGGAGTACCATCAAAGATATTTTTATTTTAGAAATTATAAACCTTAGAAATAAAACATTTTCTTATTATTACTTTATTTCATTAAAGATGGCTCATTTCCCCAACAATTTGATTGAATTTCTTAAATAAATTTATTTTATTACACATATCAATAAACAATACGTTCGCTTTTATAACCATGTCCGCACTTAATGTGGAGAATATGGTCATCTAGTGGAGAATCTTAGCAGAATTTTTTTACTAGTACTGATTGGTATTTCGTCGTTCGTAAAGAATATAATGATGGCGCTGGGTAGTCGTAGTAAGCTATCAGCAGCATTTTTGTGTTTGAATAAATATATACATTAAAGAAATGACTATGAACAAAAATTAAGTCAATCAAAAAGTCTATGAATCGACAAATAAACCAAGCCCGTGGCCACCGTAACCGAGTCGTCAAATGCCCAAAATCGTTACCCTCCCACTCAATTGTGATGTTGTCCATAGTTTCGATTAACTCATCTTTTGATTTTCATATTAACAAAAACATTCATTAAAAGCAAAAAATCACATCATTATCCCTGGATTTAGACATCATCAATGTCAAATAATACATAGATTTTTCATTAAATATTTAATTGTTATAAATTTAACATGACCGGGAGTTTCACACAGTTGTATTTTAGTGCTATTATGGCATCTAAGATTATTTTTAACACGAATTTTTAGCCTCTGATAAATTATTGACTTTATTTGTATTATTATTATCAAAATAACTTGATTGACAATTCCAAAACACAAACACATTGTTCTATCACTAAATGTCTTCAAAGTGATAAAGTACATATAAGTTGATTATCAAAATGACCATCATACTACTCATACAAGATTTTTGTAACTAATTTCATGTTTTCGCCTCTGTTGAGTGATGCAAAATATAAATTAACTCATTGATTAATCAACATATTATTTGATATAATATACTTATTGTGATGGTTTACAACCCTTGCTGTTTAATCCAATATTTCTCAAAGAGTAGATAGAAGACTAGCGTAGCTAAAAACTTATTCATAATTTAAATTGTTATCTTTTCTAACAATCAACGTCCAGCGACTAACTTACGACTATGTCGTGTTAAAAACTTTAGATTTAATTACTCTTTTTAGAGTTCATAGTATAAACATAGAAAAAACGTATTTTTACCATTAATCACAGTGTGAAGCATGTGGACTAATAATGGACGTATTAATCAATTTTATGGTGTTAAATATCACCTGACAATGACATCCGTAAATTTTGAAGAAAAAAGCTGCAATCTATATATTAATAGCCGATAAGGTCCGTATGTAAGGTGTCCTCGACCTTCCAGTCTCCACTTTTTTAAATAAAATAGAATAAAATAATATAATATAAAATAAAATAAAATAAAATGAAATAAAATGAAATAAAATAAAATAAAATAAAATAAAATAAAATAAAATAAAATAAAATAAAATAAAATAAAATAAAATACAATAAAATAAAATAAAATAAAATAAAATAAAATAAAATAAAATAAAATAAAATAAAATAAAATAAAATAAAATAAAATAAAATAAAATAAAATAAAATAAAATAAAATAAAATAAAATAAAATAAAATAAAATAAAATAAAATAAAATAAAATAAAATAAAATAAAATAAAATAAAATCAAACACAATGCAACAAAAATCTCCCGTTGCTGGGCAACGGGCTTACAGCTAGTTTATATTAATTATATCCGTGGTGCAGTGGCCAACGTCGTTGGATTCCGTGATGGAACACACAAAATTCTCTCTCACCCTTCCATTCCAAAAATAACGAAACGCAGCGAGAGTTAACTACTAGTCCTGTTCTAGCCCTGTTTTCCTATTCTTACTTTCTTCGAAAAAGAAAGAGGCTGAGCAATTTAGTAACTAGCAGGTCTCGTAGAAGAAAACACGTGTATATTTTAATAAGAAGGCCATTTGTTATACACCGGGAGCGGACATAAATTTTAAAAAAAACTGACGTTGTACCTATATCAGTTTATAACATAATATTTGGGCCGCTATCTTGCGCTCTCCATACTTGAAAGATATTACAGGGTGCGACTTACACTATGTGCTTAATAATACAATTGTGTTTTTCCGTAATACGCTTTCAAAGAATGAGGTGAAGGCATAAAAAACAATCCAAAAAACTGATTTCGGCATTATGTCTGTTTAATGCTCAGGGTCATGTTGGAAAAGCAAATGAAATGCTGGAAGATGAATAGGCATTGTGGTCGCTAAATGCGCTTTCACTGTGACCAAACCGAACCTTCGTGCAATTTTGCAATTTGTAAATAACACTTATTTATTGTTATGACTGTCGATTCATCGAAACATCGCGGACCCTCCTCATATAGATCAGCAACCGTTGGACACTGACTCATTTGAAAAATATACTTTTACCGTATCCAGTTAATTTAAAACGTTGTTGGTGAATGCTTTTTTTTGTTGACTAGATATGCGGCTACTGAATTTGAATGATTCGTAGAATGTTATACTTATAATCAATCAAATATGACATAAATATAATGATTTATTTGATATTAGCTAAATCATTATACTAATATAATACATTTCGGGTCCTATGGCGCAGTGGTTAGCGTTTTGGGCTTCCGTGGCGGACTTCACGGGATCGAGTCCCAGTACGACCAGCATTTTGATTTCGATTGATCTATCAATTTTTGTTCGAAGGCAAGGATGTTTGTGATGTCTAAAAAAAATCTCTCCCACCCTTACCGATCCTTTCATAATTGGGTGTAGCAAAAGCAATTAGTTTCCCACTAGTCCTGTCTTAGCCTTATTCTTCTATCCCTACTACTCTCTTTAAATAAGAGAGGTTGAGAGACTTCCACGTCCACATGTTCCGCCTTTTACTTGTAAAACCATTTTTCATTGGCATATATGCCATGTTGAAATGTAGCAACTATTATATTTATTAAGTAAAATATGTACATCTCTTCAAGTTGAATACTATCTTCAAATGCATACAACGTTAAGCTGTAATTATTTTATCGTTCATTACAAAATTACATAATTCAGAGATTTTAATTAGATTAAGTCAATAAAAGACCAGTTTATTAGTCTTTGTGCACTTCAATGTTGCGTATATATTTAGTATTATGACTTTGGCCCGAAATCATCAAAAAAAGTCCTTTTGTCTTTCTCCAGTTGATATGTGCTAATTCAATACGTGCTATTTTATATTTATTGAGTAAAATACATTTTTTCAAATTGAAAACTTATAACTAGGTTCAAATGCATTCAACGCTATGTTGTGATTATTTTTACTTTCTTTAAAAAATATACACACATAGTACATAAATATTCAATTAGTACTTTTAAAGTGTTTCCCAAAAAGATTACGTCAATGGAATGCAAAATAATCTTTTATCTAGAAATATAAAATGGATTGCATCAATTTTAATTTTTATGAAATACCCATCAATCAATGGCTTATGATCACTGTAAGAATGCAACCTGTGCAGACAATCATTGTTTGGCTTATTACACAATCCGAGTCGAATGTAATAATAATATGGCCATTTTGTTTTACGAATTCCGAAGGCTCTGGTTTCACCTAATGTGCAGCATCAGGTTTACCAGCGTCACATCGGAAAAACCAGACGTAAAATAAATACAATGAATGCACTGTGAAAGTGCAGAAAAATTAAAGGAATATAATATATATTGTGTATGATATATATTATTTATAAAAATAATAAAAAATATTGAAATATACCAAATAGATACTTTAATAGATTGACCAATTAAGTTTATCCATCAACGATGTGTTAAGTTTGACGCATTTTCCTTATCTACTTTTTAATTACCAATTGAATTTTTCCAATTGAAAAACTACCAATCGGATAAATAATGAGTTTAAACTATTAGTGAATTCATTAATCTACTAATTCAAATCTAAAAATATATCTTACATGTATTTCATTTGCTTTTAAAAAATGCGGATCTCTGATTTTGGACTGATGCCATTTCGCGATTGCTGGTTGAAAACTATAAATCTAAATTTTGATTGATTGTATATATACACATATTTAAAAATACGTAGATGTATGTGATTGCTTATCCCTACTCCTCCGATTTTAAAAACGTGATGTAAAAAGAGCGACTATTAAGCCACTAGTCTTTTTTTAACTCCGACATTTAACCCTACATTTTAAGTTGTTTCAGTGTCAATCAGTGGAAGATTACCCTATAAGCGAAAGAGGTGCGCGCTTGAGGCTTCCGTATCTCAGAGGTCTCAAAAAAAGTTAGTGTGCTATTTATTATATTAAATAGCACATTAACTTTTTGTTAATATTTTAGTATATTTTTATTATGTAACATTGAATTTTCTGATGATTTTATGTTAACCAAATAACAGTACCTCCAAATTTTATTGCACCTGGAGCCTCCCATGTGCTTTATCCGCCGCTGCTGTCATTTCATGGCGGAAAGGCATTATATATATATATACAGTGACGTTCCTAGGCTATGTGTCGCCCCTATGCAGAGTTTAAAATAGCGCTTTTACTATGTTCTACATTTATTTTTTAAAATTACCTTATCTGCCGCCTATACTTCTAAGATCGGTAAATTTCATACTTAAAGAAGAATTTTGCGATAAATTTAACTTCTGCTTACCCATCGGTCATAATATCAGTATTATTTAAAAAAATGCTGGCATTTTTTTATCAAAGACATTGAGGCATCATAATAATTTAGAAATAGAAATATTTCGTCATTTAAAAAAAAAACTGTGATCATTTGCCGCTCCTATGCAACTGCCTACTGGCCTATGCCCACGGTACGTCCCTGTATATATATATAAACTTATTCCACATTATTTACAATGTCCATGTTTTATGTTTAGATTGTTTTATGTCATACAAGTTCCCATCGATTTTATAATTTTTAATTTCTCAATTAGGAATCAATATCCGTTATCCTGGAAGTAAACTTGTGGAGAAGTTTGTTGGCACTAGGGTATCCAATCCCGGAGCCTTTTTCCAATTGATTAATTGGGGAATTTGAAATTCTCAATTCGCTATACTTTTTCACCGGATTATCTCCAAACATCATTTCTTTTTTTTTAGCTCACTGAGGAATTTGAAATCTTCAATATGCCAATTTCGTGTCAATTTTCGGGATTTGCTCAAAATTTCTCAATCCCGAAATCCCTGGATCGCGGCCATGGCAATCCCGGGATTTCAGTATCAGAAAATTGAACGGAATCCCGGATCCGGGATTGGATGCCCTAGTTGGCATGTATCTGGCATAGCAGCAAGACTGTGCAGTCAAAGTCGTTAAAAATCGGCCAACGCCCACCCATATTTATATCTAATTAATAGACTTAATGGTAATTTTTAAAAAGTAATAATCTTAACATTAATAGCCGATAAGGTCCGTCTGTAAGGACGTCCGCAGTAAGGTACAGACCAATGATTTCGATTTATTCTGAACAGCACATTTTTGAAATGTTGTTCTATCCAATGGGAGCGGCTTATTTTAAACCGGGCGTGAATGTTCTGATATCGCCACGTTTGAAAATTTGATATTTCTTGGTGTAGAGCTAAAGTATTGTATCACCATACATCATAATATTCGAATAATCAAAGACTTTAATTCGACTATTGCAAACTATGATTATAGGGCTATCGAAATGAATCGTTTGATCGTGTGAGTCGATGTGAGACTAATATTTTTTGGAGCGGATTTGATCAATTGAATCATAATGATGAATCTTTTCACGTCTGACCTTGAAAATCTGTTAGAATTCTTTAATACATTAAGAATATTCAAATTATGATATGGATATATCATAGAATAATATTTTGCTTTTTTCATACACTTGGACAAAATGTGCAACTGATTTTTTATTGAAAAATTGGATTTGATCTTTTGATTTTTATTGGAAATAATTGTTAAATAATTTAAAATCCGAAAAATGGTTAGCAAACTTGAACATTATTCCAAAAAATAAATAATTTACGAAATTTATGCTACTACGAAAAATGGTTGTTAGCAAACTTGAAAATTATTCCAAAAATTAAATATTTTACGAAATTTCTGCTCCTACGAAAAATGGTTGTTAGCAAACTTGAACATTATTCCAAAAATTCAATAATTTACGAAATTCCTGCTACTACGAAAAATGGTTGTTAGCAAACTTGGACATTATTCCAAAAATTCAATAATTCACGAAATTTCTGCTCCTACGAAAAATGGTTGTTAGCAAACTTGAACATTATTCCAAAAATTAAATATTTTACGAAATTTATGCTACTACGAAAAATGGTTGTTACCAAACTTGAACATTATTCCAAATATTATATTACATAATTTACGAAATTTCTGCTCCTACGAAAAATGGTTGTTAGCAAACTTGAACATTATTCCAAAAATTCAATAATTTACGAAATTTCTGCTACTACGAAAAATGGTTGTTAGCAAACTTAAACTTTATTCCAAAAAATCAATAATTTACGAAATTTCGGCTACTACGAAAAATGGTTGTTAGCAAACTTTTTTTTTATTCCAAAAATTCAATAATTCACGAAATTTCTGCTCCTACGAAAAATGGTTGTTAGCAAACTTGAACATTATTCCAAAAATTAAATATTTTACGAAATTTATGCTACTACGAAAAATGGTTGTTAGCAAACTTGAACATTATTCCAAATATTACATAATTTACGAAATTTCTGCTCCTACGAAAAATGGTTGTTAGCAAACTTGAACATTATTCCAAAAATTCAATAATTTACGAAATTTCTGCTACTATGAAAAATGGTTGTTAGCAAACTTAAACTTTATTCCGAAAAATCAATAATTTACGAAATTTCTGCTACTACGAAAAATAGTTGTCAGCAAACTTGAACATTATTCTAAAAATTAAGTAATTTCCGAAGTTTCTGCTACTACAAAAAATTGTTGTTAGCAAACTTAAACATTATTCCAAATATTAAATAATTTACGAAATTTCTGCTAACTATAAAAATAAAATAAATTAAAATAAAATAAAATAAAATAAAATAAAATAAAATAAAATAACATAAAATAAAATAAAATAAAATAAAATAACATAAAATTAAATTAAATTAAATTAAATACCATAAAATAAAATAACATAAAATTAAATACTATGCAACAAAAATCTCACGTTGCTGGGCAACGGGCTTACAGCTATCTTAACATTAATAGCCGATAAGGTCTGTCTGTAAGGACGTCCGCAGTAAGGTACAGACCAATGATTTCGATTTATTCTGAACAGCACATTTTTGAAATGTTGTTCTATCCAATGGGAGCGGCTTATTTTAAACCGGGCGTGAATGTTCTGATATCGCCACGTTTGAAAATTTGATATTTCTTGGTGTAGAGCTAAAGTATTGTATCACCATACATCATAATATTCGAATAATCAAAGACTTTAATTCGACTATTGCAAACTATGATTATAGGGCTATCGAAATGAATCGTCTGATCGTGTGAGTCGATGTGAGACTAATATTTTTTGGAGCGGATTTGATCAATTGAATCATAATGATGAATCTTTTCACGTCTGACCTTGAAAATCTGTTAGAATTCTTTAATACATTAAGAATATTCAAATTATGATATGGATATATGATAGAATAATATTTTGCTTTTTTCATACACTTGGACAAAATGTGCAACTGATTTTTTATTGAAAAATTGGATTTGATCTTTTGATTTTTATTGGAAATAATTGTTAAATAATTTAAAATCCGAAAAATAATTGTTGGCAAACTTAAACATTATTCCAAAAATTAAGTAATTTACAAAATTTCTGCTACTACGAAAGATGATTGTTAGCAAACTTTAACATTATTCCAAAAATTAAATAATTTACGAAATTTCTGCTACTACGAAAAATGGTTGTTAGCAAACTTAATCATTATTCCAACAATTAAATAATTTACGTAATTTCTGCTACTACGAAAAATGGTTGTTAGCAAACATAAACTTTATTCCAAAAATTCAATAATTTACGAAATTTCTGCTACTACGAAAAATGGTTGTTAGCAAACTTAAACATTATTCCAAAAAATCAATAATTTACGAAATTTCTGCTACTACGAAAAATGGTTGTTAGCAAACTTAAACATTATTCTAAAAAATCAATAATTTACGAAATTTCTGCTTCTACGAAAAATGGTTGTTAGCAAACTTAAACATTATTCCAAAAATTCAATAATTTCAATAATTTACGAAATTTCTGCTACTACGAAAAATGGTTGTTAGCAAACTTAAACATTATTCTAAAAAATCAATAATTTACGAAATTTCTGCTTCTACGAAAAATGGTTGTTAGCAAACTTAAACATTATTCCAAAAATTAAGTAATTTAGGAAATTTCTGCTACTACGAAAAATGGTTGTTAGCAAATTTAAACATTATTCCAAAAATTCAATAATTTACGAAATTTCTGCTTCTACGAAAAATGGTTGTTAGCAAACTTAAACATTATTCCAAAAATTAAGTAATTTAGGAAATTTCTGCTACTACGAAAAATGGTTGTTAGCAAATTTAAACATTATTCCAAAAATTCAATAATTTACGAAATTTCTGCTACTACGAAAAATGGTTGTTAGCAAACTTGGACATTATTCCAAATATTAAATAATTTACGAAATTTCTGCTCCAACGAAAAATGGTTGTTAGCAAACTTGAACATTATTCCAAAAATTCAATAATTTACGAAATTTCTGCTACTACGAAAAATGGTTGTTAGCAAACTTAAACTTTATTCCAAAAATTGAATAATTTACTAAATTTCTGTTACTACGAAAAATGGTTGTTAGCAAACTTCAACATTATTCCAAAAATTAAATAATTTACGAAATTTCTGCTCCTACGAAAAATGGTTGTTAGCAAACTTGGACATTATTCCAAATATTAAATAATTTACGAAATTTCTGCTCCTACGAAAAATGGTTGTTAGCAAACTTAAACATTATTCTAAAAATTAAATATTTTACGAAATTTCTGCTACTACGAAAAATGGTTGTTAGCAAACTTAAACATTATTCCAAATATTAAATAATTTACGAAATTTCTGCTACTACGAAAAATGGCTGTTAGCAAACTTGAACATTATTCCAAAAATTCAATAATTTACGAAATTTCTGCTACTACGAAAAATGGTTGTTAGCAAACTTAAACTTTATTCCAAAAATTCAATAATTTACGAAATTTCGGCTACTACGAAAATTGGTTGTTAGCAAACTTTAACTTTATTCCAAAAATTAAATATTTTACGAAATTTATGCTACTGCGAAAAATGGTTGTTAGCAAACTTGAACATTATTCCAAATATTAAATAATTTACGAAATTTCTGCTACTACGAAAAATGGTTGTTAGCAAACTTAAACTTTATTCCAAAAAATCAATATTTTACGAAATTTATGCTACTACGAAAAATGGTTGTTAGCAAACTTGAACATTATTCCAAATATTAAATCATTTACGAAATTTCGGCTACTACGAAAAATGGTTGTTATCAAACTTTTTTTTTCCAAAAATTCAATAATTCACGAAATTTCTGCTACTACGAAAAATAGTTGTCAGCAAACTTGAACATTATTCTAAAAATTAAGTAATTTACGAAGTTTCTGCTAATACGAAAAATTGTTGTTAGCAAACTTAAACATTATTCCAAATATTAAATAATTTACGAAATATCTGCTAACTATAAAAATAAAATATATTAAAATAAAATATAATTAAATTAAATTAAATTCAATAAAATAAAATAAAATAAAATAAAATAAAATAAAATAAAATAAAATGAAATGAAATAAAATAAAATAAAATACCATAAAATAAAATAACATAAAATTAAATTAAATTAAATACTATGCAACAAAAATCTCACGTTGCTGGGCAACGGGCTTACAGCTAGTCTATATATTAATAGCCGATAAGGTCTGAGTGTCAGTATGTTTGGACGTCCATTTCACACCTTCCATTTCTCCACTTTTTTATTCATACTAAATTTATATATTAAAAGTCGATAAAATAATCACTCGCTTTTCACTTTTCACAAATGTGTGCGTACTGATGATGTCCTCGAGACATCTTCTTCTTCTACGAAATGTATTTTGTTTGCGTACATTTTCAAATTAATAGATAATGAAATGAAATAAAATATAATTCAATAATTTGCAATTTAAAAACTGCAGGGCTGTCGATATATGCGCCGTGGTCGATTTATGGTACTATGAAAAATGATTGTTAGCAAACTTGAACATTATTCTAAATATTAAATAATTTACGAAATTTCTGCTCCTACGAAAAATGGTTGTTAGCAAACTTGAACATTATTCTAAATATTAAATAATTTACGCAATTTCGGCTACTACGAAAAATGGTTGTTAGCAAACTTGAACATTATTCCAAAAATTCAATAATTTACGAAATTTCTGCTTCTACGAAAAATGGTTGTTAGCAAACTTAAACTTTATTCCAAAGATTGAATATTTTACGAAATTTATGCTACTACGAAAAATGGTTGTTAGCAAACTTAAACATTATTCCAAATATTAAATAATTTACGAAATTTATGCTACTACGAAAAATGGTTGTTAGCAAACTTGAACTTTATTCCAAAAATTCAATAATTTACGAAATTTCTGCTACTACGAAAAATGGTTGTTAGCAAACTTAAACTTTATTCCAAAAGTTCAATAATTTACGAAATTTATGCTACTACGAAAAATGGTTGTTAGCAAACTTAAACATTATTCCAAATATTAAATAATTTACGAAATTTATGCTACTACGAAAAATGGTTGTTAGCAAACTCAAACTTTATTCCAAAAATTGAATATTTTACGAAATTTATGCTACTACGAAAAATGGTTGTTAGCAAACTTAAACTTTATTCCAAAAGTTGAATTTTTTACGAAATTTATGCTACTACGAAAAATGGTTGTTAGCAAACTTAAACATTATTCCAAATATTAAATAATTTACGAAATTTATGCTACTACGAAATATGGTTGTTAGTAAACTTAAACATTATTCCAAAAATTCAATAATTTACAAAATTTCTGCTTCTACGAAAAATGGTTGTTAGCAAACTTGAACATTATTCCAAAAATTGAATATTTTACGAAATTTATGCTACTACGAAAAATGGTTGTTAGCAAACTTAAACATTATTCCAAATATTAAATAATTTACGAAATTTCTGCTTACTATAAAAATAAAATAAATTAAAATAAAATAAAATAACATAAAATAAAATAAAATAACATAACATAAAATAAAATAATATAAAATAAAATAAAATAAAATAAAATAACATAAAATAAAATAAAATAGAATAAAATTAAATTAAATTAAATAAAATAAAATAAAATAAAATAAAATAAAATAAAATAACAACATAACATAACATAAAATAAAATAAAATAAAATAAAGTAAAATAAAATAAAATACAATGCAACAAAACACAATGCAACAAAAATCTCACGTTGCTGGGCAACGGGCTTACAGCTAGTAATAATAAATGCACAATATACAGTGTCCATATGCAATTGAATCGCTGTTGGCGTGATAGCTTGGTTGTTTACTTCGATAATTCACTAAAGGTAGTGGACACAGTCGCGCACAAATGCGCACAGATACCATACTCTCACTCAGGAAAATTCTTACTACATTTTAACCTCGGAGTTAGGTAGTGTCGGAGAGTTTCTAATCAACTCCACGTCCATATATTGCTGGAGTATTGATAATTAAAATCCCTAATTACACTTCTTCTGTGTTTTTTCAGACGCCATGGAGGATTTGAAAAATATAGAATGCGGTTCTCTTGAATGGAAAAAAATTAGTGCCGAATCTTTAAACCTTGACTACGCTATTATCTTGAAAAGATCTTCGGCAGATACCCTTCTGCATCAGCTGGAAGATGTTCTTCGATATTTTACAGGAGATCTAACAAAAGTAAAGTAAGTGCTCTTATCGTTCCTTTGTTTGTATTGATTATGACATTTTCCCACAATGTTTGCAGTTGTTTATTTTTGCGGAAACTAAAATGTTATTGATTCGTGGAATAAATTTCGGAAAATTGTTTCATAGATATTTTATTTTTAGTAATATTTGTCGGATCGAGCTAATCTTAATTTTGAATATCAATAGTTTCATTGTTTTGGCTGTTTTACCGTAGCTATTTTTGTTTTTTGGATTATAATTATTTCTTTTGATAGATTAATATTCAAAGTAGAAATACAGACACAGTTTTTCTTTAATTTTACCACCTCTATATCTAGATAACTGGATAATGAATAGTTGGGTTGACCCACAGCTTAACATTATATATTTTTCCTTATATATGATTCCTTTTGAATGTTATGTGATGGGTACCATAACACTCATAAGTTATTACCATTTAATGCCTGATATCTTGTTTTTTTTTTAAAGAGATTGAGTGACAAGCATTCATTGTCAAAAACTCATGTTGAGAAACTTCCATTAGAAAGCCATATCGACTGTGGAAGGGAAAAAGAACAAAGCAAATTTTACAAGAGGCACAAAAGAAATGTTTTGATGATTTTGGGCCATATGCAAATTATGAAATATACACAACCTGGAAGTGCACGGAGAATTCTTAACTGGTGTTTAATTGAAAAAATCTAATACTAAAAAGAAATTGTCTAGGAAAAACTTTTTTTTCAGTCTTTTTTCTTGGTTTCAATTTTCACAAACTCATCTTTTTTCAAATATAAAAGCTAAATTTAGGTACTTATTCGGCATTTGCAGCTTACATCCTTTTGATAGAACGTGTATCAAGTTTGATACATTGTGATTATCGAAAAAAAACTGTTTTGAAAAAACTGTGGGTTACGTCCTTTTTCCTTTCCACAGTCGATATGCTACAAATTGGGAACGGACATGAATTAGAAAAAAATCTTTAGTAATAAGCTTGGCAAAAAGTGTGGGTTCCGGCACCTTCATTTTCCAAAAAAGCATTGTATTTTTCTAACAAATTTAATAGATTACTTATTTTTAAAGAGATCCTCTGAATATTTTTTTACCATTAAATAACGTTTGGTATTTTGATTAAGAATGTTTTGAATGTAAAAATAAACTTTTCATTGGTTATTTATGCATAGTATATATAATTACACACATAAATTTTGCTTATATACCTACTTTAATTTCCACGGGAAAAGGGTTAACCGATTCACGCTATTGAATTTAATCGTTAATCAAATATTTATGAATGAAATAAAACACGTGTTAATTTGTGTGGTCGCAATTTCAATATGATTCATGAATATTCAACGTGCCAAAATCGCGTTTACACATTGCAAATATTACACAGAATTATATAATATAGGTTTTTCCATATTTGTCAAATATCATAGTACGCCTGTCCAATATAATGAACATTGTAGAATGTTTTTCCGTCATAAAAAGTATACTTTTCTAAAAAAAAAATCATCGGATAAGTAAAAATATTTTGCCACAGTAAATTACTGAAAGATTTAAAATTAAGACATGACAATCCAATTTCATATGATAAATTAATAACAGTCGTATATTCAAGGAAAATTTTAAATTTCTTGAAATAATCTTTGTTTAATACGACATATTAAAAAAAAAAATTGTTATACCTGCGGTCGGCGATCTTTAGGACCTCTAAGACCACTTAATTCTTAATTTTAGATCACGCAGGCCATAATAAAAAAATTATCGACGTAAGATTATTGAGTGTTAAATATATTTGTAAAAGGCCAAATTATTATATTATAGCTAATTAATAGTACAATACTTTTTAAAGAGAAAAGAAAGAAGTTTTAATTATACAGTTGATGGTTTATTTATTATTCAATATGCAATATTTTATTTTTTGAACGTTCAATCCTTGGTCAAATTCCATCATTGTTAGTTACTCTATTATTTATTTTGAAAACCATACTTTTATTTTTGTTTTCTTTACTAAATTACCCTTCTCCACCCACCACTGCTTTCTTATACGTACACTTTATGCGGCAATTTATAATAATTTATATAACAGTGTTCAGTGGCGTAGCAGACTACAGTTTTTTCTTCAACGGAGAAGTACTTAAGAGCAACTGGCCAAGACTTGGCGTCGTGCACTTAAGTGTGCAAACAAATCAATACCTCTACAGGTTTTTGTAGAGATATTTTTTTAAAGACTTGCATCATTATTGTTTTTTTATACTTTTATGGATGTAGCCGATTGGCGTAGAAAGGCAAAGGACCCGAGTGGAGTGAAACAAACTAAGTAGAGCTAGAAAAGATGAAAAAATATAGTTTTTTTTTTAAATTTTTTAATGTTTTATCTTTGTTTAGGGTCTTTGGAAAATGGCACGCTGTACCTCGCCAGCAAGTTGCATATGGAGATCCAGGAATTTCGTACAAGTTTTCTGGACTAACTGTCCCGGCTCTTCCTTGGCCTCTTCCCTTGGAAATTATTAGAAACAAGCTTATTCAGCTTACTGGACATCGATTTGATTTTGTTCTTGTCAATAGGTAACTATTTTTTAAATTAATAATTTAGATCACTTTTAGGGTGTTCACTGTCCATACTTGGTGAAAAGGCATTCTATTAATAAAAACATAATATTCCTGTGTACTTTTTCCACTTTTTTAAAAAGGTCAGGATTAGTTTCGCTCATTGCGAGCATTGTCAGAATCATCTGAACTGATTAGTTGACAATGCTTGCAATGAGCGAAACCAGAATATTGTGTTATTATTAATATTAATTTAGAGGCATAATTTTATCATCTCGCGACGATAGCAAAATTGGCAGCCACTTATTAACAATCAATCTTAGAAAAGAGATGATGGAACTGCCTTAGGCGAGTATTACTGATACTCTACGAAAGCTTGATCCCACCTATCTCAACATCCAGCCGGATAGATTGCTTCGTCCTGAAAGACCGCTAAGTGAGCGACGGACTATCGTTATAAGGATTAAAAACAAGAGAACACTAGAACAATTATGTCTGCCAAATGAGAAACGACTCATCTTCTAATAGTTGTTTTATTTTAGATACAGGGACGGCAATGATCATATTGGCGAACATAGAGACGATGAAGTGGAACTGGATCCCACAGCACCAATTGCGTCTTTCACTCTTGGTCAAAAACGAACCTTTGTTTTAAAACATCGCGATGCTCGGAAAAGAGGCCCGGAAAAACGTGATATTCCCTCAGGTAATTATAATAAATGACCATATAAAGTATTATAGATTTTTTTTTACCATATTTAGCTTATCGCACAATTTTTTCCAGTTTTTTCGCAGTCCAGGAAGAATTGATTCTTTTTCAATTTAACATCTCTTTCATACGTACTATTGTTTGTGATGCATTTATTATCACTGCGGTTTGATTGTGTTCACGAAAAATTCCCGGGGTCAATAATATTTTTGAACCGTTTTACTTCATATTTTTTAAGTTATAATTCTTAAAAAATATATATATTTACATTTGATTTCAACGAGTTGATTAGTCGATGATGATTCGATTGAGACGATTAGTATAAATAAAAATACACATTCACAGAGCGAAAGTGGTTTTTATAAAATTGTAGTAATGTTTTTCTTGAGTTTTAAAAAACAGTTCAAATATTTTTTTTTAATATCACGATATAACGAATAAATACTCGGCGGGGTCGCGGTGGGGAATTAGCATACAATTTTTACCAAAGTACAACAGTTTGGAAAAAATAAATATTGTATCAATTTTGTCGGGTTCCCAGCATTCAATTCGGTATTTTTGTTTTTATCATTACAGTAAAACTTGATCTGGAGCATGGCAGTCTGCTATTGATGAATCCTCCTACAAATCAAATTTGGTATCATTCATTGCCAACAAGAAAAACCGCGTTGGGTGTAAGACTGAATATGACATTCAGAAAATACAATTCCCATAGTAAAAAATAATTTCAATTACCCCTATGCAAATGATTATAATATAAAACGATTTTTTTTCAATAAATTTAAATATCTTGTCTCTGTGCTATTGTTATTTTCATTTTAAAAAAAATTAGTAAACATGTCAAAAAATATTTAAAAAATCTCTTTTGAAAAATCAATGCTCCCAAAATATAAATAAGTTGACTTAAATTAAAAATAAAATGCCAATTGAGCGCACTATTATCAAAACCTACCTAACTCTACACCCAAATTGTAAACAAAGTGTTAAGCAACTGCTGTGGGCATAACTTAATGAATGTAAAATATACAATAATGTAATAAGATTAAACAAAGACATACATAATAACACTATATTTGTTAGATTTTTAATGTGAAAGCAATATTTAAAAAGTTATTCATTGTTTTAAAATATATCATATTTTGCATTTTTTTCTATGGTTCTAATTGAACAAAAAAAGATGGCGATTATTGTCTTTCTCGTCATTTTGTTGTATACATATAATATGAACTTATTTTAGAAGTGATAACTTTGATAGGTCTTAAAACCAAAACCTTTTTTTACCTGCGTATTCGTGAGCTTTCAGAGTAAACGAAAATAATCATTTTATTATCTTGATATCAAAATACATAACAGCTTGTCATCAACAGTTAGGTAGACCTTAAAATTATTATTATTCAAAAAAATAGTGTGACAATAAATTTAATACCTACTTTTTATGTTAAGATGCCATGTATTGAAAACATATTTTAATCGTATTAATTTATTATATATCAAAAAGTATTTTTTATTCTTTTCAAGTATCCTGATACTCTATAGTATTCTTTGGTATTATATAGCCACACCATATTAATTAATATGTATGATGGATCGAATGTTATCAAGTCTGACATTTACGTTGGACGAAATGTCATTATCTTCTACTGATACTACTTAAATTATGTTATAATTATTAAGTTTTTAAAATTTAGTGCAATTATAGGCTGGTAAGTAAATGCTTCATATATAAAAGCTTTTAGAAAAACTTGTTTGAAATTGCACAATGAATTTTACTAATTTATCCGTCATTCCACAATATGATGTTTAATGTTTTGATGGCACATTAATTTATAATTCTTTTATTGATTAGAAGTTACCCACAAAAAGTCAATATTGGTAGTTAATAAGAATTTTGAACATTGCTGACTACTTTTTGTTCTCTACATATTATTTATTATCGTGGCAGAAAACGTCTATGTATTAAGTCTTTCATACAAGTCTTTCTTATTTTAAAATCGTGTGCAAAATTTTGGCAACTACGTAAGTACACGCTGTATTATATTAATTCATTATGTTCATAATGTCACACGAAGCCAAGTTTTAAAAAGAGAAAAATTGAAAGTCCTGCCGTATAAAGCAGTTACTTATGAACAAGTATGCATGTTAAATTGCAATGTCCATAGTCAACGTCGTTAGCTTTAAATTCGGAGGTCACGAGTTTGAATCTCGAGTACGGACATTTTTTATAGATTATGTTCAAAGGGATACATGTATGGGATGTTTTGTATTCCTCTCTCCCTCCATCCTATCTTAAAAACAGCGTGCTGCGAGCGCGATTAGCTAACCTAGTCTTGTCCTAGCCCTATCCTTATATTCCTACTCTCTTAAGAGGTTGAGCATCTGAGTAACATCAGTTCATATGGAAATTCTTCTGTTGAGATAAACTTCATTAGGATTCCATATGATTCACATTGGGAGCGGACATGATGAAAAAAAAGATTAAAAGAAAGCCAAAAAGTAAAAGTGCTGGAAATTAAAGATACAAATGATCAGTAAGTATAGATTTACTAGATTTTTTTTTTCAATTAAAAAATATGATAAAAAGTATTTATAACTAAAACTCCAGTCGAATCTTTATTGAACTCAAGTTATTTGAATGAAATTAGTTAACTTTTGCTGTTATAAATGGACAGGATACAAATATCAAAACTGAGCATTGTTTTTGCATGCAGTGCTCATCATACGGTCTCGAAGGGGAAAATATATGCAAAAGGTTACTGATAGCGATTGATTGAATCAGCTAAATTTTATCCCAACTTTAAATACTACTAAGTATGATAATAAATTCTATGATTGGAACTAGTCAACTATTTGTAGATGATAGTGGCCATATTATCCTAAAGTGAAATCATGTTAAATCAAAATACCTATATTTTTTTAATTTACACTGTTTCGTATAAAATAAGTTGTCAACTGTCCTTAGTTTATCCCCACTCATAGTGCTTTAGATCCCCTGCCTCCATCATTGATCACTCATTATTTTTCCCTAGTTACTAAATAATCTTGGTCCTTGTTTTAAGTGGATTCATTGAATGAACTATTTTTTCAGCACTTTTTACCCTCAAATATCAGATAACGAGGACCTACTCTTGCAATTCTTTTGAAATATAAACAAGTGTATAGTTTTTATACTGATATGAATTACCTTATCTATCATTATGGCTATTTCCTTTTTTAGAAATCACCCACACACAATGATATTCCATGGGTAATCATGAGTAGTCATTGTAAAATGAAATGTCGCTAGATAAGTGATATATTATATTATGTGTAAGTGTTTTCCCCGGTTTTATTACTGAATGGCTACATTTTACCATAGACAAGATAGTATTTCTTCGCTCCAGCTATTATATTAGTGTTATAAGCTTCTATTTACTACAGCCCTGTATTCTTGTAAGAAGCATTTTTTTTTATTTACTAAAGCTATTTTTGTGGTAGCTTAAGTTATTATAAAAAGCCAAATGTACCGTTCTTGTTTATTTCTAAAGTTCAAACACTGTAAACCCTTTGCCCGCGTCACCAAATTTAGCGAACATGCCCTGTACGCCGCTGCTTTTTTGCGGATTTTGTTATTGCGTTTTCGACTATAAATATAGGTTGTAATATTTTTTTAACTAATCAAATATGTTAATTGCCACCCAAAGTAACTTTTTCAATAATAAAATACAATATATTTCTTGTATTTTCGGTTTAATTCAACAATAATCATTCTTCATACAATTGCGGCGTTACGTTGCCATATTGAAAAATACTGCCACGCACGACCGAGAACACTGCACCACCACCATACCATGCTTATAATATTAAATTCTCAGAAAAATTTCAATTTCACCCGCACTCGATTGCTTATTTACATTATCCCAAATAATATAATGATATATGCATATTTTGTAAATACCTGGCGCACAGTTCTTATGAGAAACGCCATGAATCAACGGCGGCCACCTGCATTGGTGACGTATGTTCACGGCGTGTTCCAGAAATAAAATATTTTAGTCTATATTGAATCTTTTTTGACTAATGTCATCTAATGAATTTGGTAAAATATACATTTAGTAATATTTTCAACCAAGTTCTACAATTTTAACACAATAGATAGCTCTTATATAGGGTTTGAAATTTCCATGACATCTATATGTGTCACGCGCGCTGAGGGTATGTTCGCTAGAACATGCATAGCGGTCATACGCGGTGGAAAGGTTAACTTGAGTGTAAACTCAATTACCATGTTAGTTCCCTTAATATTTCTTTCTAATGACCACTGACAGTGTTCTTTGTGAGTGAGGTAAAAATTGTCATTACGAAATTTGAAGAATCATCTTTGGGTCTTATCTATATTCATCACAACAAAACGGTCGCTTTGGCTTTTCCATTTCACCCAAATATAAAATACCAAACTAACATATTTTTTTGAAAACACCAATTCACTGAAATTACAACTCTTCTTCTTTGGTAGAATAAGACTGAGATACAATATTTAACATAAAAATAAAAAACTCAATTTCAATATGTGTGTGGATGTTCTTTACGTCGCTTGGCCACTTAGTGAATTTTTACACTGTTATCATCAGTAGAATCTTTGTATAAGAACTTTGTTCTATAGATTTTTTTTATTTATCACTTATCTTATCATATAAATAAATAGATAAGGACATTTTAATATAAAGAAATAATCACAGTAGTTTATTATTCCGTTGGTAGTTCTCTACCTGATATGAACAAATCTCGTCCCTTTAGCAGTGAATTCTTTTGTGAGTTAATAACTCGCAAAGTAAAATGGGCTGAATCGAAGTTATGGGGTCTATCATTTTCTCGTGATTTAAATTATTTCTAATAAGTGGTTTTCTGTGAATAGTTAAGTGAATTTATGATCTAATATCTATGACCGCTATAATTCCAAAATAGATGGAGTGAATTAGATATGTATCACAAAATTTTGGACTTTTGAATATTTTTTTATTTGCTTGCGTTAAAATTTATTGTGTCTTATTTTTTCAAAATTAATTTAAAATGTTTGGAACACATCTGCAGAGGTCCTACAAGTACATTATGTACGCCACCAAAACGCCTTCTCTCCGCATAGTCCACAGTGACTTAAAATGCAAGAGTGGATGTGGATTCTATGGGAATGCTCAATGGCAAGGGTATTGCTCCAAATGCCACCGTGAACAAGTGCATCGTCAAAGAAGAACAGGTATGAAATATCGATTGTATTCACATTATCTATGATTGTAACTAGTTTTTGTTGTATAATTAATTTGTTAAAATCCATATTATATCGTATGTATGTTTCACACTGAAACAAAATCAACAAAAAAAAACTTTTTAAGTAGTTAGTCATAGCTATAGTTTTCTTCGTAATGCAACTATATTGATGGGAATTGTAAAATTATGCTTAGTAAAAGTATATCCAAGCTGTAAAATTTATACACTTACTCAAATAAGGATGCAATGCTATAAAAGCTCTATAATGTAAAAGCCTAAAGAAAATGACAAAGATGCCAATCTAATGTTTCTCAGATTTGAAATATTTTTTTGATTATCCATTGTTAGCATTGATATCTTATTATTTCACCATCATTATTTCTAACCCTGTTAATTATTCATAATGCCGTTAAGAGTGGTATTAGATATCCAATGAAAGACATATACATAGGGTTTGTGTTGTGGCAGTTCTGAATTTAACCTTTCCCTTGCAATTGGCTGACTTATTATTGATAGTGTACAGATTTCCTAAAAAAAATCCCAGTTCGTTTCTCAGAAATAATATCAGTATTGCACTCATGGAACAAATTTTTTCACTAAATGTTACAAAAGCCTTTTCTACCATGAGTCAATATGATTTTTTTTTTTGTCATGGAATTAACGTCATGTTAGTTTGCTGATCATTTGACAGTGGAAAAATGATAACACTTTAGTTTTAAAGAAAACATTTTTAAATAACTAGGGCATCACTGTTTGGAAATGGAATTAATTCAATTAAAATATTCACTTTGTTCTTCATTTTAGATAAGGCAAACAGCAGCCAAGCCCAACCGAACACATCGCCGAGTCTGCAGCGTGAGCATCAGGTTCTCGAGAGACAACCGAAGGCTTCACCGGTTGCAGGGTTTACAAAATTTGAGGAGAAAAAGTCACGTCAATCTGACAGCCTTAAAAAAACCAAACTTCTCAACGTTTTTCGGAAAACATCAAACACAAAAGGTAAAATATTATTTTTCTGTAATCTTAACATAACAAGCAGAACTATCAGTTAATCTGTTATTCAGAATCATGTGGTGTAACATAATGTTATTAAAGTGCAAGATTCAGTGCCGCCAATATAAAATGCAAATGGAGATTAAAGTGAACTATTGGCACATTTCATTGTAAACAAGTAAATTACTTTGGTCTGGCATATGGAGTAACAGTTGAAATGTTAACTCAACATTGAATAAATAATCACGTGTCATAAAATAAATACACAATAACGCGATGCCGTCTGACATTCATTGGTTCTTTCGTCATAAAAGATATCGAGGTCTTTAAAATACTATATTTTGTGCTTGTTAATAATTCTTTTTTTTCTATATATTTTTAAAACTAAGTTATGTCATTATCTAGCTAATTTTTACCAAAAAGGGATGTTTGATGACTTTTCGGAAGTAAAAACAATAGTGCAGAATACTATTTACATCGCAGGTTAATTTTATATATTTTTTTGTAATTATCTTTTTACAGATGTCGGAAACAATGATAGAGAATCCCGCGATAGGGGTCCGAGCGAACTTGTCATTCCAACGAATTCCTTGAAAATGCAAAGGCAAGACTTCCATCAGTCGTTTCCGAATCTAGACTCTGTAATAGAACGTGACACACGAAAACATGTCGAAGTCCTTATTTCGAGAATATCAAAACAGTACCAATCCAAAACCGTAGATGAGCTTTCAGATATGACGCAAAATTTTTATCAGGTTAGTTATAGCGTCAAAAATACTAATACAATATTGTGTGAAAACTCTTTATTCAGCAATAGTTTATTGCAATTGTTAAGGTTAAATAAAAAATAGTGTGCTTCCAAAAGATCAATTTAACAAATTTAATACTGAAAAGTGAATGATCTACTACATCAGTGTTTTCCAAACTTTCGACATCTGGCTACCCCTCGTCAAAAAAATGCTGTTTGTTATCGAAAAAAGTATGCCGCATGTTGATTCAGCTTCCATGCAGCTTCCCCATCAAACGCTTGTCGTACCCCAGGGGGTAGGCGTAACACACTTTGGGAAACACTGTACTACGTAAAGTGCCTGCTGTGTATGGTTATCTTGTTATATGTATTTACTGGGCAGTTGCAGTTTCTGCTTTATAATCAGTAAACAATTTTATCCTTTAAAGTTCAAATTCTCAGCACAGAACTATTTTTTGTCTTGATCGGATCCGGAATTTACCATTATACGTCTAGTTATTAAAACAGTGAATATTTCAAAGCTTTTTTTTCAGTGATCAATTTAAATCTTTCTGGTATTTGATGATGAAAAGTTAAATAAATGTTGATAAAATGGTGATTTATTTTAATTTGGAACAAATTAAAAGTAAAGATTTCATATCCAGAAATTTACTGGTACACATATGTAAATTACTAAACTTGTAACATTCATTTATTTTATTTTCAGCTGTTTGCTCAGCGCATGGATACAAATCCTCATTATTCTGAAGTAGACGCCGAAACAAGGGAACTCTTGTTGGATTTTGTGGAAAAATACGCCATGACTTATTTACATGGGTAAGAGATAATAAACGAAATACACATTTATTTTACTGACAACGTGTTGCTGTTTAAAGAGTAATTATTTTCATTGAATATTTGAGGAGCAAACATTCAAAAAGTGTTTTGTCACAAATTTTGAAAAATGGCATTTTATATCAATTCTGATAGCCCATAATAAAACCTATGAATGTAAATTAAAATTAGTCTTCAAAAAGGTTTTTTTTCACATTAAAATGAAATCATAAAGTTGACACATTCATACAAACCGTCACTTTTGCAACACTCAAATCATCATTTTCCAAGCTTTGTATTTGTGTGACAAAACACTTTTGGAATGTTTGCTCCTCATTTATCTCTGACACTGTTTGGAAGCTTCAATTGATAAACATTTACAATCAACTTTTTATTGTATACTTCTGTTTGTGACGGACAGGGAAAAATTAGGACCATTTCATTACATTTATCACATTTATATATGTGGAAATACATTCTTATAAAAAATATAAAACACTCATTTGTACTAATTCCACTTTTATTTTAAATGTAAAGATATCAACTTCCATATGATAATTTAAAAACCCCACAATTAAAATGTGTTAAAATTGCAAATTTATTTAAAGATTATTTTAAATAATTGCAGCATATTTTTTTCTCCTGGGAGCTGTGATGATGAGAGGAAAGATGCTCAAATTCATGCTAGAATTCGAAAGCTTTGTTGGGTGTCCCCACAGCATTTGGACTGCCGTATAGACCAAGGAAATGCTCGAGTTCGGGATTTGCTCTATGCTGCTATATCAGGCATGTTTGAAAAATAATGTAGCCAATTAATAATTAAATAAATTTAGCGTATTGGCTCGTCATTATTAGAACATTGAATTATGTACGATATATTCACATTTCCTATTGAAAAATCTGTAAAAAATGACCATCACTAAATATATCCGCTGATATATTTTGAGATGTTACTGCTATGCATGCTTAAAAGGGCCCCTTTATTTATTCAGAAACATTTTGTATATTACTTGCAGATGTCAATGAATAGATCAGCTATGGCATAATTTATTGATTTGGGTCAGTTTTTATTTCAGTTCTAGTCATAAAACACCCTCTGGCATAGATTTGTGCATATCAGATCTCAAAGATGGTTTTAAAACATAAATACAGTAAAAGTCCGTTAATACGAAGAACGTTAGTTCGTATTTCGAAATCTTAATACTTTTCTCGGTCCCAAAATTGACTTTTCATAGTAAATTGTACCGTTAATTCGAAATATCACATATTTCGTAATTCGTAATGTTTTTTGTCAAAATGTACTTACGATTTCTAATAATTCAAAATTTTTGTCGAGACTTGTCACACAAATGGGGTGAACAGATGGTAGGTACAGAAATTATGGACGGAAAGCACAAAAAAAACCCAAGGCTATTTCGAATCGGTACTTGCCAAGCAAATATGCACCTTAAGCATGAACCCTTATGCACCGTAGAAATGTGATTTTACCAAAAAGAGAAAAGTGAGACATATAAACTGAAGTATTACATGAGAAAGAATCAGTTGCTAATTCGAAAGTTTGCATACATTAGTGCAAGCGAGACATCTATATACTAGGTATTTCTCTTGAAAATATTACATGCTAAAGTCGTTACCTTACTTTGAAAAGATTCTATTTGCACTTTACCATGTTTTGAGATGCGAGTGTTTGAATATTCGGCTGATCATATTTTGAAATTGAAAAGAAAAAATGCACTTTTAATGATAAGTCTGTAGTATGCGTTTGACAGTTGGCAACTACCGATCGATTGTCTAAGCTGAACGTTGTCGCAACTTCATTCAAAAGATTTAAGTTTTATAATAATATACGGAGTTGTAATACTGTAAGATGAATATTGTTTATAAATCGATTATAAAGTCTTATTTTTTCTTAAAAGCTTGTAAAAATACTGTATGAAAAAAGTGTGTAGATAGAACTCTGGAATCCTGCTAACTACTTTATTTAAAAATGTATGACTCTGAAATTAATATACATACATGTATCACTGTCAATACTTGGTGGAAAGGCATTATATTAATAAAAACACAATAATCCTTTGTACTTCATTCCACTTTATTTAATATGTCAGGACCGGTTTCGCTCATTGCGTGCATTGTCAACTGATAATAAATATAATTTAACAATGCTTTTTATACAAAATTGAAAATGTATAACTTTTCAATTTTGTGTAAATAGCATTGTTAAATTATATTTCTTATCAGTTGACAATGCACGCAATGAGCGAAACCGGTCCTGACATATTAAATAAAGTGGAATGAAGTACAAAGGATTATTGTGTTTTTATTAATATACATGTATGTTAGATTGTGGCAAATATAACATTTTCCGAACAAAAGGTCATTTTCGGCCAAAATGAAAGATAGAACTTTTTCAAAGTAAGGTAACAATATGCTAAACAATAAAGTTCATTGTATACTTTCCGCATCTTTCACAAAGTTTTCGGAGAAATTCCAATGTGGGATTGCTGTGGAATTAGTTTAGAAATAACTCAATTAGTTCGATTAGTTCTTATCTCTGATTAGTTCTTTGTTGACTTCCGCGATAGTAGCATTGATAATTTTCACAAGCTTTAGATAAATCCAAATACATATAGGCCGCGTATATAATATTTATTTTTCGTAGTTTTTTTTCAATTTTAACAAACATTTATTTTTGTTTTTTTTATATTCGTATTTGTTGTGATTTTTCTTTGAAATTTATTGTGAAACAGTGAAATAAATTTTTAAAAACATTTTGTACTTTAACTTAAAACAACTTCATTCTCCAAAATGGCACCTGTTCGAGATTCCTACAAATCCTTGACTATAAGCACGAAAATCAAGATAATAAATGATGTGGAAAAGAAGTTGATGCCAAAAGGAAAATTGGCCGAAAAATATGGAATTCCGAATTCTACATTATCTTCAATAATTAAAAATAAAACAAAACTAATTGATGCCTTCCATAAGCATGTAGTTTTTTTCAGTTAAATTATTTTTAATGTGTCTAAAACTTTGAATGGTACATTGTTCATAAGTGACGTCATTCTATTTATGTATTAATGCATTAGCAAACAAATACAGTATATACAAGTGACTGAAAATCAATTAAGTGACAATTATGTATAGTGTTTTTTATTCGTATGAGATGCCTGTCTATAAAATATTTGTATGTATTTTTTTGTTCTTTTTTTTAATTTGAATATGTTCTATTATCGTAATATTGCCGAAATACATGCCAGCAAATGATAGGTATCTTTTAACCAATACAAAAGTTGATTTTAATTTCAAAGCGCCATTAGAGCCACGAAAACGGCGATGTCACCCAAACACTATTGTTATGATAACACTTGACTTTATAATTTTTATTTTGACAGAACGAATAAATGGCCGCGATTTTTTTTTTTTGTGATCGCGTAATTCGTAATTCGAATTTTTTTAGGAAATCCGGTCCCTTGAATTTCGAATTAACGGACTTTTACTGTAATCAACTATTAATTAGGAAACTTGTACATATAAAGAAATATAACTTTATCTATGTCACTTAAAAACTGCATCAATTTTTTTCATAAATGCACTGATTAGCTTATTCTTATAACATCATGAGTCGAATAAATTATAAATTTAGCTCAAATAAAATCTTTGGTAATTTTCATATAAACTTCAACATATATCGATTGTTTGGTTATATTTGAGCCAAAATAAATAAAATAATTATTTATGCCATCAAATGTGGAAGCTTAGAATAATTGAGCAAATAATGTAGAATTTTAATAGTTCATGTTACTTTTAAGGTGTTCACTGTCAATACTTGGTGGAATGGCATTATAATAAAAATAATAAAACATTTTTAGTACTTTTTCCACATAAAAATTATTAGATCAGGACCGGTTTCGCTCATCGCGAGCATTATCAACTGATAAGAAAAATATATAAACAGTGATATTTATACAAATTTAAATTGAAATAAAAAGGTGTAAGCAACTATTAACAACTATTACACCTTTTTATTTCAATTTAAATTTGTATAAATATCACTGTTTATATATTTTTCTTATCAGTTGATAATGCTCGCGATGAGCGAAACCGGTCCTGATCTAATAAATTTTATGTGGAAAAAGTACTAAAAATGTTTTATTATTTTTATTTAGTTCATGTTACGCTTATAGCATGTAGACAATTAGCCTGCCAATTAAGTGTTTAAAAGAAAATCTCTTTAACGATTGGAAGAAATAGAGAACTTTCAAGACCCGCCCTGGATTGTTAAAACTCATAATAATGTTAGTTGTACTTCATGTTACTTACAAGAAGAGACCGTGAAATTGAACTTTGCTTTATTACAGAATTAGTTGCAATGGATAGTGTTCTTTCACCGGGCAGTAAACTTGCACACGTTGTTGGCTGCTGCCGCGGAGTTGTGGGCGTAGTGGGTGCGGCCGGCGGAGGTCCGGCATCGGCTGATGAACTATTACCGGCACTTATTTTCACGGTCCTTAAAGCCAATCCCCCACGGCTGACTAGTAATATCAACTTTGTTACTAGATTTTGCAATGCTGCAAGACTCATGACTGGAGAAGGAGGATATTACTTCACAAATCTGGTTTGTTGTCCTTCTGATTTATTTACATGATTGTCAAACTTGATGCCCACTATGGACGCATAACATATCCACCATATTTATGATATTGCCTGTAAAATACTTATATAAAGAAATTATTTATTCTCTTATTTCTATACATTATTCATTTCTTGACTCGGTGATACGTCATTCTTTCTCTTACAATCATACAAATGAAAAAAAAATTATAGATAGAATATAGTGAATTCTGGCGTGTACAGATTTTTTATTATAGATGAATTGTAATGATTATTCATTTTATACAATTGAAAAATACTACAAAAAAATATTTCATTTATTTATAAAATAAATAGAAATTTGGCAGTCTTTATTATTCAATCTGTGCACTATTTTCAATAACTTTTTTTTTCAGTGTTGTGCTGTTTCATTTATTGAAAATTTGACACCAGAGTCACTGAACATGACCAAAGATGACTTTGACGGGTATATGAGTTTGCCAAGTATCGTGGGCGGAGGATCTTGGGTGAGTTGACAGGGACTATTTTCAAAATCTTCTCATAGAGTTTTGACATTAGAATTTGGTTTTATTTATATGTATATAATATATATTTATTTATAATTTTAATATTTTTGAAGGTCGCGGCGCTTTCTCTATGTGAAGGTCTTCATGAAATCCAGGATCAAATAAAAGATTTACAAGAGCTTGAGAGGAGAACCATTACAATTGACAACATGACAAAAGATTTGGAGGAGCAGGTGGAGACATTCCAGGTATATTTTTGGACAATTTTAGTAGCCTAGTTCTAGTGTCAATCAAATAAATGTTTTAGATCACTGTAGTTAGGTAGGATAAATCCCGTCTGTCTGGACTTCACACATCTACTCCGGATATTTGGCAAATAAATATGCGAATAATATTGAAATCCTGCCATCGTGTAATCACTGTAAAATTCTGTTTGCCTATTTCTGCCTAATTAATTCTTGAAATTTTGGATGTGAGAAATTACATTGCGTTTTGCCGCAGAGCAGAGAAAAGGTTAATACCCCGTAAGATGACAGTAAATTTTAAGTGTAGTAAAGAAGTATCGCAAGGCCTCAGGTTCTTAGCAAAGTTCTATACTGGTGTATATTCTACCCTTGAACTATGGACATTGAATGAGAAGTGTGATTTTCATACATTGTGCAATGCGTGTTTCACGATTGATTCTGTATGAATCGTACTGTATTCTCTCGCTTAAATGTATATGACAGAGATCTGGGATTTGTTTAGCGATGAACGATAACTATTTGTTTTTTCAGTAACTTAACTTCTCATTTCAAATAAGGTATGGAGAGAAAGACAGAGTTAGGAAAAGACGAGTTTAAGACGAGAAAATAGAAGTTTGATTATCACTGGATTTGCATGTGAAAATCTTATAGTACGATAAATATATTTTCCTTAGCCACATTCTCACCAATTATATGCTTATTCATTTAATTAAATTTATTTCCAGGATGAAATTATGAAAAAAGTTGCTGATGTATTAGCTCGAACCCCCTTAGACATCAACGCTAAAAAATATACATCGCCAGTGACACAGGAGGCTGAAACAGCTGTTTTGATTGAACCGGTCACCCCAGATGAAATTCAAAATCCTAGTTCATTCGTTCAGGATGATGTAAATGTTAAGAAAAATGATAAAAGTGTAGATATATTTGATACATGTACCGACGACAACACGGTTCCGCTCATTGTTAGTGCTCCGATGCCTACAAATATGGAAAATATATTCCCCACTGATTTCGGTCAAGGAATTAGTGAAAAAATTCATCTTCCACCAAATAGTCTCGTTAATTTGACAACCGCTCTCGATAATCCTCCTATTTCAACATTAAAAACAATTAGTTCCGCAGAATTTCTCTCACCCTCGCCACTCTTCGGGTATGGCTGTTTTGATACTCAGTCTTTGGATGAATTGGCGACTCCGGACGACTTTGGTTCAGAACAATTTCTGAACAGATTAACGAATGTCAATTATGATATCGATCTCTCTGATCTGAGTGCTGAGAATAGTGCCGCTGAAGATCTTCCGATTCTTCCAAACGATAACGACAAAATGAAACAACACGATCCTTTCAGCCCCGAAGGTTTAACAATGACGGAGCACGCTCAGGCTTGGCAAGCTATGCAAGCTGAATCGTTAAAACCCTCCGACAACCTGAATTTCTATACTCCGATGATGCAAACGCAAATCCAAGATGAGGCAGCATCTATATTAGATGCGAACGATTCCCCTACAACTGATTGCCTCTTACCTTCGCCAATCAAACCACTCAACACCAGTTATCAAGATTCTTACAAATGAGCCAGTATTTTTTTTATTTAATTGTATCATATTGTTTTGTTATCATCAAATAAATATTCAGACATGTATATTAAATATTTAATTGATAAATTTCTCTAAAATATGCAGATTTGAAATATAATTCATTGTATATATTATATCTGTACTAAATTATTTTGAATAAAGTTTGGTCTGTTTTTTTTACAAGCTGCATAAAAAGTTAAAAGATACTTCAATATATTTTCATGTTGGGAGGAAAAAAAGACACTGCAAAAATGTGACTAGTCTTTGGCCTTGCACAAAAAAAAACTTTACGAGGTAAATCACATTAATGCGATTCTAATTAATTAAAAGAAATAAAAAAAGCTAACTGGTCTGTGCAGTGTAAATGACATCATATTTATAGATCTAGTTGTATGAATAATCAACTTTTACATTATTAAATTTATATACATATTATGAAAGATGCTTTGTTGTTTACCATTTTATATTTTTTTTATCGTAAGTGAAAATCTCCATAAAAAATGAGATATTCCTCAAAGGAGTTTAAAAAATTAGGAAAACCTCAAATACATATTAAATTTGGATCGTTCACAAAAGTTTTGTTACTAAAATTATGTTGATGATATTCTTTGCCTGTTAAATGAAACTGATAGGCTAACTACTAAATTTCTTAATACATACATAAAAATTTGCAATTCACATTAGATGACAGAGGGAAGAATATTAATTTTCTTGATCTCAACATTAACAACTATTCTCACGATTTAAAAATATTTCACAAACCAACATTTTCAGACGCTGTTATCCATAAAAGCTATTTTACCCCCATTCTATTATAAATTAGCAGTATTTGATTCAGAAATTCACAGGCTTGTAAGCATTCTGTAAGTAAAGTAAATTTTAAAATCAAATTAAATATTATCAACAATGGGTACAATACATCTCTCATAGGCAATCTTTTATCAAAAAAACAGATTCATACAATTGTTCATATTGAGATTCACGTGAGCACCTATAGGTTTCCTGGATTTAAAATCACAGTGCTGCGTAAGCCCAGAAGGTCACTGTTAGTATTTCATAATCTAGTAAATGTGGCCTTGACAGCTACAGACTGTCCCTTAATATTTTATAAAATATGTCAGGCGTTAACTCCCGGTTGAATGAAATTTCCAAAGTTCCCAGTACTCCGGCCAGTGAATGAGCACTGGTGTATATATTAGGTGGACCAAGAAGAAATCGCGCATTTTCTGACCTGCCGTTCGAGTATAGTTCGTGTCCAGACACAGTGAAGTAAGCATGTCTGTGAGATTTTCTTCTGAGTGTTTTTTTTTCAACCAGGGCTTGAACGTTAGCAAGGCAACGAACGCAATAAAAAATATTTAGTGCTAACAGTACGTAGATGCCAACTTTGGTTTCAATGATTCAAATTGGGCAATAGAAAAATCTGGGCGACCATCAAAATTTGAAGATGGTTCATTGAAATCTTTGGTCGAGTCAGATCCTCGATTAACCATTGAGGAATTATCAGAAAGACTCAAATCTCCGTCATCAACTACGCAGTTACATTTAAAACGCCCAAGAACAGATGCTTGTCTGGGGTGAGGTGGTTTGATTTTGTGAGGAGTTCAGAGATAAGGGAACGTGCAAGACAGCGCCCCGTCACGTCAGTGGTTATGGAGAGACGTCGGAACTGGCTGGGTCACGTGCTGCAGATGTCTCCGGAAAGCCTCAATCCTGCCTGCCTCTTCTTTCGACAGGTGAGATTCCGGCACCCCAGACGTCGGGTACTATCCATAGGATGTACTCGGCGGAACTGAGAGATGCAGGTATGTCATGGGAGGAAGCAAAGCAACTGCCGGGAGACGGAAACATGGAGGTGCCGCGTGGAGGCCATATGTTCCACATAGAGAACGAATTCTTCCCCACCAATACCACAATAGATATTAACTGTCTTGGTATTCATCTTATATTGGTGGTACAACATTTTCTCTATGGACTACTTCTGCCCGCAGCCTTTTCCATCAAGCATTTAACCTGTCTGGTACTGGAGTAAAAACGTATGTAATATACGGGTGACCTGATTTTTTTTAAAAAATGCGTTTTTGTTTTTTGTAAATTTTAGTGTCATTTGGTAGATATTTACCAAATATTAGGAAAGAAATCAACTGCGCGAACTGTTTTTGCTATATATAGCAATAAATAGTGTATATACCTGTTAGTAGTTTCATTGTGAATCCCTATTCACAACAGATGGTTTTGCATTCAGTGGAACCTCTCATAACGAGTTTAATTCGTTCCAGAATCTTACTCTTTATGTGAAACACTCGTTAAGCGAAACAATTTTTCCGATACATAATAATGTAAAATAAAATAATGCGTTCCATGCTGAAAAAAAATCATTTTTTATATTTATTATATCAACGTATGTAGATTCAAATAAAAGTACATGCTTATAAATTGTTAAGGAGCGTAACAACCTGGAATGCTTTTTAGATTTGCAAAAAACCATATAAAAATCGACTTGTTTATTATTTATGACAAATAAATAATTCTTTTTTACTAGAAAGCTGACTAGAGACATTTGTTTTTGCTGATGCTTCAAATTTGATGAAAATGTATCAGCATGATCATTGAATAAATTTGTAAAACGCATAGCCACCTCCTTATTAGAGTGATGCTTCTCTATGTACGATGCAACAATTTCCGTGCTTTCAGCATTTCTCTTATTGTGCCAGAAGATTATTGCTCTGCTACTTCCTCCTCCTCCTCTAACAAACTCTCCTCCATAACATCTTCCTGTGTAAAAAAATGTCCATAAGCTCTTCGGAGGTCAGCTCTTGACTGTGCTTTTCTACAAGTTCATCAATATCGTTGTTATCCACCTCCAGTCCCATGATATTGGCCAAAGATACAACCTCGTTGACTCCACAGGTACTGTTTGAAACCCCTCGAAATCACATTCTACAGCGCTCTCTGGCTAAAGCTTTTTTCAAGCAGAAGTGAGGGTTCTTTGGTAATCTCTTTACACGCCTTGTCAATTATCTTGAGGCAAGTAATGATGTGAGTGATCTTTCCAAAACTCTGCGTCACTCATTATGCGAAATGTCGCTCGTAAAGGGAGCATTTAATTCACAATCTGTTTTGCTCGATATGAGGTTCTACTGTATATAGATTTTTATTGAATCTAAAATTATTTATTGAACACTTAACACTAAATTATAATGTACTCTATTCAACTCAGCAACTAAACAACCTAATATTGTTTTTTTTGTGTTAGGTTACTGACTCCACGCGTTGTATACATTTCGTAAAATCGTAATCTTTGAAATGAGTATCGAAATTTTTGTAGGAATTGTAGTTTGTAGATGGCAGAACGTTACCCGTTTTTATAAGAATTCAAAACGCTGTCAAAGGCGGGAACGTACATGTACAGGTACGGTCATAGTACCTAAAAGGTTAAAGTGGATTATTTTATTTCCTTAACACTATCAAGGATAAAAATAATAAAACATTTTTAGTACTTTTTCCACATAAAATTTATTTGATCAGGACCGGTTTCGCTCATCGCGAGCATTATCAACTGATCAGTTGATAATGCTCGCGATGAGCGAAATCGGTCCTGATCAAATAAATTTTATGTGAAAAAAGTACTAAAAATGTTTTATTTTTATTATAATGCCATTCCACCAAGTATTGACAGTGAACACCTTATCTTATTTTGAATCTTATTTTAAAATATCCTTGATATTTTAAAATAAGATTCTTTTTACTCATAAGGTTCTGCATTTGGTATAAGACATTTGTAAAACCAATCACCGTATTAAAAATAATAATTGTGGTCCTAGCCAACGTACCCTCTAAGCTGCCGCGCAGCAGTTGGGAAGCTCCCGCGCACTCGTTTTGGATTGGTGTGCACTACAAGACAGTTATTCAATTAATATTTGATCAATCCACGCAGCCTTTGAAATTTCCTCGCAGCTGACCTCTTGTTTTAGATAGGGAGCATTGGTCCAAGCCTTTTTATTTGCTCTACAATAAACAGGTAAATTCGTTTTGTCATATTCTTTCAGTGCTCGGGGGTATAAAGACCGATTAATAAATAAACAAAAATTGAAACAGTGTTATGAAAAACGTGTTGTACAAAAATATGCCACAATTCATCAACCGTGTTATATCAAAATCGTGTTGAATAAAAATGTGTTATACGAGGCCCAAGTGCACTCTTATAAAGATCTTGAGAGTAAGATAGTTGAGTAAAATATTTGACAAAGCATCGCAGATACGATACAGATTTATTTATCACTTTTGAGGTGTTTACTGTCAATACTTGGTGGAAAGGCATTATAATAAAAATAATAAATGATTTTTAGTACTTTTCCCACATAAAATTTATTAGATCAGGACCGGTTTCGCTCATCACGAGCATTATCAACTGATAAGAAAAATATATAAACAGTGATATTTATACAAATTTAAATTGAATTGTTAATAGTTGCTTACACCTTTTTATTTCAATTTTAATTTGTATAAATATCACTGTTTATATATTTTTCTTATCAGTTGATAATGCTCGCGATGAGCGAAACCGGTCCTGATCTAATAAATTTTATGTGGAAAAGGTACTAAAAATCTTTTATTATTTTTATTTTTACAGATTTATTTGTTAAGAAACAATACAAACACAGTAAAAATGCCCCACCTACATACGGTCACTACTCGCTGAAACAGCAATTAATTTATTGTTCCTTGTCTCTGTCACAGTCAGCTACAAAGAGAGTCTCGGCCATAATGTGCATAAGAAATTTGGTAAAGAAAATGTTTTTATCTTTATGTTATTCTTTGTTATGTGTCTTTAACTTCCTAATTACAATCACACAATTCCAATGGTGTCACGATGTTGAGAAGATTTTGAGAATGCCTTAAATTATTGTGAAAAGGTAAAAAAAGAAAGAGAACACATGAATATGATTGATGGATCCTTTGAGGGTGAGTGTAATTGATGCAGATGAGTGGAAGAATAAATTTGAGCACACGGAGTGAGTAAGTAGTCGTCCGCTGTGGTATAGTTGGTACGAGCTTAGCTCTACTTGGGTCCGGGTTCAATTCTCGGAAAGATAAATTTCAAATTTAAATTTGCAATCTATGATGTGAGTTTGTGATGTCAATTCTCCTCTGATCTCAGTTGATATTAAAAAATTCTCGTCAAGTTAATCTCGTGTGATTTAAGCTAGCTGTTATACGAAATATTTTTTTAGCTCTGAGAAGGGAAGGTTGCCACATATCTTGTTGATTCTGAATTAAGTGCTTTTATTTGTTCGTTCTCATATTATTAATATGTATAAGTTTTTATGTCACGAAGAGATCTTTATTTTGAATTTTAGAATTGAAGCAATCGTAGAACCCATAAATTTGTTGAATATTTAAAATATATTTGTGGATAGATAGATGTAAATATTAACATAAATAATAAAAAAAAAATACATTTTTTAATTTTAAATAATTGTTGCGATTTTAATAGTTAATTTTTGTTTTTGCTTCAAGAAACCATCATAGTTTAGTATCAGGTCTACAGAAAAATATGAAATTGAAAAGGTTTGCAAAACAGTGATTTTAAAAATAACCAATTGATAGATAAAAATAATTTTATATTTCAAGTTTGATTAGTAAGTAGGTAGCAAAGGAAATTTAAATACAATCTTCATTCTTAAAAATCAATAAAATATAGTTAGATATAATAATATGTACATACATAGTCTTTTAAATTATAGATAATGGAAACTTTGGATCGAGTCTTACACTATACGTACCTATTCATACTTAAGATTAAAATCAGTCCGTAATAATTATCAGATCGTAACAGATCGCCTGCATTTTGACTGTCGACAATTTCAAATCGCGAAATAGGTACAGTTTTATTATTATTTACTTAAATGACATCTTCACGACTTATGAATATTATTGATTAAATAAAAACTCAAACGACTGAGATTGTAACATTGATACCTAAGTTTCCATTATCGGCAAAAAGCTGAGCTAAGGAAGTATCAAACACGAGACAGTCGGAATTCATGATGGCGGATGAAACACCTTCATGTATAGATCTCGGCATGGCTTCCCAGGTGAGGCGTCTTCTGTGTCCGTTGAGTTCTAATCTGTAGGCGAAGTTTTCTGCTTGTTTTCTAGACCCTATTAACTGAACTATGGCGAAGAACTGTTGGTGTCCGTCAAACTTTTCTTGTTTTTCCAAAACTAACATGAAATGATGATTGAAACACGATTGCATCATCACCCAGTCTACCGCACCGGGTAAGTTTATGTCTGTAGCGAGGAACACTATGTCTTCGCCTTGCAATGTCGTGATGCTTTTGTGCGACATCATGAGGTGGGGCATCACTTGATCGAGACTGCCTTGCCATTTACACGAAGCGCCAGGGCAGGGGCAAGTGTAAGGTCTAAATTCACATATTTCTTCGTGCTCTGCTTTTTCCGTGTGCACAAGTGTCACCGAACAGCCGGTGCTGGAATGTTTGCAGGGGAACATCACGTTGCTGGCCACTTTTTCCATTGCCAAATTTCGAATGTTTCCGAGGGGTCCTCGGCACGTGGGACAGCATGTTAGCTTCGGTCGGCAGCTCGAGCACACCAAATGTCCACTCTGACATTGCAAAATCGGCGGGAGCACGTAATCAAAACAAACGGGACACTCGAAAAGGGATGCTAGATCTGCCGACATCGCTGTAGGAACGTTGACTATACTCGATATCCCGGCCACAGAACACCCTGAACCACTAGCTCCTCCGCGACGTTTTGTGTTTGTGCTCATGTCACTGTTACGCGTTCATAGAAAATCAGCGACTTCCTCTATACCACTTAGTGTGAAATGGAAAAGCGCAGTTGCCGTGAGTTTTAAAATCTCAGTCAAGTTCAAGAAAACAACTTCTTCACATCAACTTCTATAATGCATCGATAATTAAGTAATTGTAACATCTATCAAAACATTTCGAAGAAGGAACGATCGGACAGTATCTTCCGTAAGTAATGTCTTTCGAAATATTTTTTTCTCCCATCACACACAAAGTCGATTTTAGTTTAGGTAGGGAAGCTTTCAAAAGTTACGTAGCTGCCGTTTATAAAAAAAATAAGGAGCGGTTATATCGGAAGTGCAATCAGTAACGAGATTTATTTCGGCACAATGAAAAACTCAATTATTATTTGTGATTGTGGTTGCAGATTTATGACAGCCTCACAGAAATAAAAGTGAATTGGCGTACGAACATTGCCAGAAGTATCTGGCATAACATACCAAAAAAATTAAGCATCGCCGGTCTCGAAATAATATTATATTATTCCGATTTAAAAAAATAAAAAATGAAGAAGTTTTAGAAAAAATATATGTAGAATGACAATGTTTATTTTGCCTCGCTTTACCGTTTAAAATTTTAATTCTATTATTCCCTTTTTTTCAAAATTAAGGCACTTCAATTATTCTTAAAATAATCAACTGGCAGCATCCAATTCTAACGTCAAATCAAACGTCAAAATAATATAAAATAGTGTTGGGAGTCAAAAATCATTTTTTTCTGTTCTAGTTATAATCATGAATAATACAGATAGATATTTCTGTTTATTTTTTATGATTATATCGTTTTGGACTGCTAGGGCTCATGGATCAGTGGGAGACCAGACCCCATTTTTCAAAAAGTGTTGGGAAACATGCCGAAATGATAACTGCACTACTGGTAGATGAGCTTACTTATATTCAAATTTGGAACGTTAAATTTAAATAAACAATCAAAGTAGTTTTTTCGCTTATTCGTCACCTTGTCGAGATAAACACTTAGCTTGTATTATCGTTCTATACATTAACTCTTATAATCCTGTGTCAATTATTAGCTTATTATTGTCATTATTCCGATGTGAGTACACAAGTTTTAATTCCCTGAATGTCTTTGTTTTTCAGTGCTCTATAAGCTCTCTCTTGACTGAACAAATATCTGACTAATTTTATTTCTGTATCTGAAGTATCAGCAATTTTATGATTTAACTACAAATAATATATGCGGAAATAATTGATGTCAAACATTTCTTTGTTTACAGGAAATATTTTTTACGTATTTTACCAGGTTTTAAACCTAGTAACTTTCTTTTAAACAAGTGCAAATTATTTTTTCATTATCATAAAGGGAGATGGCTTGGCTTCCTGATTTATTTGTTAATTTTGTAAATGTTTTTATTAATTGTGTTAATGTGTTTTATAAAATTGTTTTCAGAAGATGCGTATTGAAATATTTTACATTCACTGCTCCTATTTATGTCTCTTTGTCGCTTTGTGTAATATGTTATTTTGTATCCAGTGCCATTTGTAACATAACTCAAAAATGCCAAATATTAAGCTACGTTTCGTTGAGGCCAAGGGGCCGATATGTAAATTACTGCTTTGTTCTTGGAGAGTTTCGATATGCTCAACATAGAAAACGAACACGAAAAACAGAAATAGAAAAAAAGCACTATACATTTTAATGAAATTGTTCATCTATCAAATTGCAGATGGAACTGTTTACAAACCAGAATCGAAAGTTGTCCAAACATCGATAAATCTATTACTGTTCTGGGAATGCACCGATGAATGTAAATACGAGTGTATGTGGAAAACTGTCCACGCATTTGCACAACGAAAATGGGATATGCCTCAATTTTTCGGGAAGGCAAGAATCAAACATATACCTATTTTTTTCTGTTTTCAATTTTGTGTGGCCAAAGCCATCAAATTAATTACCAACTGCATATGAAAATCATTTTTTACTTTTGTATTAATTCAATCAAACATGTATTGAGTGCTAAAATTACCAAATTGATTGGACTGTAAAATATATCAATTAAAAATCATTATTTTTATTTTGTTATAATAATTGCGGGGCTATGATGCAAAACATACTATTTCCAAAACTCGAACTTTTCAGTAGAGTCAAATACTATAACGAATAACACAAACAAAATAAAATTTTATCAATAAGAAGATTTCCAATTTGAAAACGAGTCTTTTAGACATTTTGTATTAAAACTTATAGGACCAGTCGATCCCTTAGGCTTGAATTACCTTATCTACATACCCACCCCAATATCGCTCATTTTGTAAAAAGTACGTTTTGCATTATAACCCCAAAATTATCAAAATTAAATTAAATCAATAATCGGAATAATACAAATTGTTAAATTGTTTCGATCAACTATCCTAAAAAGTAAAAGTTCAGTTGTTTAACATGCACTCTGTCTACTATCTTTGTGCACAACACAACACTCCATTTAAATGAAATAAAACTGCCTGGTGAATGAACTAAGCATGTTTAAAATAATCCTATTGTTGATTTTCTATGTACGGTCTGGGGTTATCAATTTGACAACTAATTATTATGCGAATTGTAGTTACAGAACATGCCTCTAAACACGTTTTTCGACAACAGCTTTATGAATCTTTCCACTGTTCTAAAATTTCGAGAAAAAATATATCACTTGTAGTCATGTCAATCTCACTTTTGATTTATACACCCTTTTTAATTTTTGGTTAAGGATTTATATTTAATATTAACAAGGTGTTCACTTTTTTTTTATTTAATCAGTTCAATCCTTATTTCATTTCAGTGGCCATTTATTAGAGTATTTGGCATTCAAGAGCTTGGATCAGTCATTGGATCGCTACTTAATTTATTAGTACATATTTTTCATTACTCCCTTCTACGGAAACAAGTCTACAAAAACCATCCCTTGTTTTGGCTTTGGCGGGTATTCTTCCTGGTAGGTAAACCCATGAGGAATATAAATAACAACATATTGCACAGTACATCTTGCAAACATAAAAAATGAAAAAAATGCAGATTGTATATTATTTCTTCTATTTTATGCTAAAAAATATAAAGGGAACAATTCTTCATAATAATCATCGAATTTTACTATTTCCAGTGACTACATCTTGTCAATAAATTCTTAAGTTGATTTTGAGCAACTCATCCAAGCTTGTTGTGTAAAATAGAACCTAACCCAACCTAATCCACAAAAAAAAAACAAAAAAAATTTATTAGTTTGATTTCAAGAATTAAGCCCCTCAGTTGCTATGATATAATTTCTTTATTATTATACAAATGACTGTAGAATATGTGCTATAAATTAAAAAGATGTTCAAGCACGTAATGTTAGAATTACTGCTTTTTTTCTTTAAATTATTTGTGCTGTCACCGTATTAATTCTTTTTTCAGGTATGCTTTAATGCTTGGATATGGTCTATTATTTTTCATACACGAGATACATATTTCACTGAATTCATGGATTATGCTTGTGCCTTCTCTATGGTACTGGTTGTGTTTTACTGCTTTGGAATGAGGTATTTATTGATAATTACATGCTATAAAATGATAATTACTAATTTGATTTTGTAGAAATTTATGTAATTTTGTTTTGTTTCAGGGTTTTACATGGCAAGACAAAAATGTGGGGCTTAATTTTCTCTTTATTATGTGCATCTTACTATCTGAATCACGTGTTTTATCTATATTCAGGAAAAATTGATTACGGATATAATATGGCTGCCAATATTGCAGCTGGTAAGCAAAGAGAAACATTTTTTTTATTACTTGATCATCACACTAAGAATGAGAATTACACAAGTGTTTTGTGTCTCAGGTACACTTGGAGGCGTAGGCTGGCTTGTTTGGAGCTGTGTCCAATGGTGGAGGGGCAAACGCTATGTGTGGCGCTGCATAGTATTTGTCATTCTTACGGTTATGTCTACATTATTTGAGCTGTGGGATTTCCCTCCGCAACTCAAGTTTTGGGATGCACATGCGATTTGGCATTTATCAACGGCACCCTTGCCGTTTTGTTTTTATAGGTAATGAACAAAAAAGTTATCAAACACCTCATGTAAACTGTTATTATTTTTTGAAAAATAGTAGTGTGAACTAGA
Source organism: Himalopsyche tibetana (assembly GCA_030503985.1). Classification (NCBI taxonomy): domain Eukaryota; kingdom Metazoa; phylum Arthropoda; class Insecta; order Trichoptera; family Rhyacophilidae; genus Himalopsyche; species Himalopsyche tibetana. The sequence continues at coordinate 7,214,583 of JAPJYX010000019.1, read as the reverse complement.
AAGTGAGCATGTAGCAATCGAATATGTTTTTTTTCATTAAAATATATTTTTCTTTCAGGTTCATTATTGACGACTGTAACCAGATGAGAATGAAAAAGGTTTAGGCTGGTAGCGATAACATCTATTTAACTCACTGCCATAATATAGGAATACTTATTTCATTATTCCTCGAATTCCTAAATAATCTATTTCAATAGAAAATCTTTTGGATTATATGTCCATATATCTGTTAACACTTAATTTATTTTTATAAATTAGTCTACCTGCTTATATTTGTGAAAACCAAGACTGTGGAGTCGAAGTTTAAGGTGCAGTTAGAGTTGTAAAAAAACAGGCGACTGGGACTCCTCTTTTTTTAATTAAATTACACAAGTTATGCACTTGATTAGATATTATAAAATACGCAAAGACTTAGAAGAGACTTGTTTTTTTTTTAAATATAATATATATATCTGATTGAACGTATAAATAAATTAAAATTTATTTTTAGTTTAAAAAAGCATTTATGAAGATTCTGATCAAATAATTTTGACACTAGTGGTCAAGTTTTTTATTTCCAGTTATAACTCTTGCAACAGTGCTTTAATGCTAAAAAAAAATTTGAAACAGAGCTTTGAGCTTAAATCAAATAATTCTTTATGGGATTCGAATGTGTCAAATTCTAAAACTTTAGCATGCTTCCAAATCAAAGATTTTTTTATTTTAATATTTTACGTATTAAAAAAAATACGATAAAAAGTATTCATAACTTAAACTTCAATTATGAGAATTTTAGTCATTTAAATGAAATTGGTGAATTTTTGAATTATGAATGAACATCAAGACAGAACCTTGTTTTTGCGTAGTGTGCGTGTCATGTGGGTTGTAGGGTTAACCCTCCAAAGACGAGAGCTTTTTTCGATAAAAAATATTTTTTTTTAAACCATATTGAAATTAAAATAAAAACGTAAAATCGTTGCAAAGAAATCCTGCATGACTATATGGTCATGCTCATTCTTATATTACCGTGTAATATTGTGTACGGACCGTAGTAAGAACGAGCGTGACCGTATGGGCACACAAACATTCGGGGTTGAAATATAGCTAAATGTGAAATTTTTAAAAATATTTCAATTTGACCTCTTTAGATCAACATAATTTCAACACAAATATTAATGTAAAAAAATTGTTAATAATTTTATGTTTTGATAAAATTGTAACTAACAGTTCAAAACGGAAATTCAAAATCGCATGTGCTTTTGGTGGTTGTTTCCGTCCCCGCGGCTGATGACTTACTGAAGTCTGTATCCTTTTTAACCAAATTTGAGTGAAAGCAACGATATTCAGGTAGAAAAAGTATGAATAGTGGGATCATTAGACAACAGTGTATTGTATACACTGTTGTGTAAGTATTGTGACCATATGGTCACGCTCGTCCTTCGATGGTTAATTTAAATGATTAATATTTTCATATATTATATTTTTAATCAGATTCGGACCATTTTTAAAAATGCCGTATTCACAGTTTTTTTTTACGACTACACCCTTAATGAAAACCAAATTTTTTCTTTGGCTATTTATAATCATATTTTTTTTCATGTACCTCACTCAGTACATAATACCAAAAGTTGTACCCTCAATTGAATTACTGAAGTTGAGAGAAGCTTAAATTTGAGGATTACATTTCATCAGGTTAATAATTATTGTTATAATTATTTTCTTTGCTTTTTAATACATAAGTATTTATAAATCCTTTTGCAGCAAAATGTCCATATTTTATAATATTAGAATAATAACTGAGTATCTTCCCTAGTAAACGAGAGAAAAAAAGTATAAAGTATTATCTAGTTTTGTAAAATTGTCTACTCGGTTCTTACGATTCCTTAAATAATAAAACAACAATTTCCAGAAATATATGAAATTAAAATCAATTTGTTTATATGTCAGTTGAATGAACTTATTAACTTCTAAATATTTGATATAGCATTCAATTTCAACAGAGAAGCCATAAATCAATAACAATTCACAGCCTCTTGTGGAAAACCAAATCCCATTCAACTATCAATAGAACTTGTTAAAGGTTTTCTTAATTACGTCTTACATATATGCCAAAGCAAATACATAGTCATGTACCCATAATATATGTCATTGATATTCTCAATGGTACCAAAGGTAGTAATAATAACAAAATACTTAAACCTTTAAGCACTAAATGATAATAATATTTTTTAAGTACAATGTATGTTAAGTGATTGTGCCAGTGTTATTTGCTAGTATCCAAAATGTAGTCAGTATTCTGTACCTTTTTATAATAAACATGAAATACTTAAATTAATTTGAATTTTCTTTTTAATCAAACCTTTCCCTATACTTAAATATTTCATTTTATAATACCGTGATTTCGAGTCCCGAGTCCTATAGATCAGAATATCTTCTTTGAACAAAAATCTTTGCTGAGAGATTGTGTCACACTGAATTTCGGGAATTAACATTTTTATTAGAACAGGCAACTTTTTTAATGGACTAGATAAAAAATTTCTTCTGATCATATGCATAGTCATGTTACCTTGAACTCTTTGAAACTTTCATGATAAACTAAGGCATTCAAAGCTGTGCTGACGATATTTGAATCACACTTCCAACTTTTGTACCTTATAGAATGCGAATCATGTTTATCTATAGATTTACCCATCAGATCCACAACATGCGTGTGATACATCTGATTTTCATATATAAGACCTACTGTAAGTTAATTTTTCTATGCCTATAACCTTCCCAGCCTGTGTGGTCGAGTGGTCAACGTTCTTGGCTTCGGCTACAGAGGGCCCGGGTTCAAATCCCGGTACGGACAGTTTTATAAATTGTATTTTTCAATCGATTTATGAATTTCTGTTCAAAGGCATGGATGTATGTGATGTCTTGAATTCCCCCCTCTCACCCATCCTATCCTATGAATGGGGCGTATCGAGAGCGATTAGCTTACCATTAATCCTGTCCTAGCCCTATCCTTCTATCCCTACTCTCTTTGGAAAAAGAGAGGTTGAGCAACTGAGTAACAAGCAGTTCTCGTAGAAACACTTCTGTTGAGATAAACTCCATTAGGAGTCCATATGCTCCACATTGGGAGCGGACATGGTTTAAAAAAAAAACCTTCCCAGAAGTGAAAGCAAAAAGTTTGTCAAAGTTTTATTGCAATTGGATGAGCGGTGTGGCAATGCATAAAATACGAACAAACAATCACAACTTATGCATAAAACACATTTGAACAGAATGTCAAAATGTAGACCACACGATTTGACAGATTTGAAATATTCCATTTATAAATTTTTAATACAAACAATTGAATGTCAAATTTGAATTGTCTGAATGCTGTTTGACAATTGAATTGCATAAACGGTATGGTAGACATACAAACATTGCTTTTTATATATAAGACCTACTGCAAGTTAATTTTAATATTCCTATAACCTTCCCGGAAGTGCAAGCAAAAAGTTTGCCAAAGTTTTATTGTAATCGGATGAGCGATGTGGCAGCACATAGAGTACGAACAAACAAACATTCATTTTTATATATTAGATAATAAGATTATGTGAAAAATTGTTTGGTTTAACGAATGTTTTACAAGTAAGATTCTGGAACGAATTATGATTGTTAAACAAGGTTCTACTATAGTTGAATAAATAAAGTAAGGTTTGGGTTTTGTATATTTTATTGAACATAATTTTTATTCAAACAGGTTGATGATGGTAAATTACAAACATGAATAATTTATTCAAGAAATGATGTTAAAAAAAAAAAATATATTTACAAGTACAGAAAACTGCATGGGATTTATTAGGTACAGTTCAAAAACATACTTCAAACCTTTCATACGGGATTATAAAATTGTTTATACCGATATCAATATTTGTACACCAAACAAGCATAGTGATACATAAAATGTTAGTTTTTATGAATATTTTTTTGTGAATGATAGTAACAAGCGTTGAAATAGTATTTCTACATTTTTAGGTACTTGCATTAGTTGCTAATAATTACTAGTAAGCTCGTGGTATAGTTTAGAAATAACATTTCCTATAAAACGTGATATTTTAAAGTGCCCACCTGTAAATAATACAAATATGTAACACAACATGTGCAAAGAACAGGCGAATTCCGATGATGAATGATTATTTTTTACAGGTATGACGTGCATTCAATTTCTACTGTTGGTTTAAGTATCGATTTCTAAAATAGATGTATAACTAAAGTGACAACTATCCAGCAATAAAAATGAACATTTAACGCTAATTCTGCATAAGCAGACATTTAATAAGTTAAGGCTATGTAACCTATATATTTGGATAGAATATACTACATGTATATTTTTTATAGACATTTTTACAATTCATTGAAAATGTTGAGTAGAATTTTGTACTTTTATCACAACAAATTTGAGATTGTAACCCTTTGATTTTTCCATTGTCAGGCCAGAAATACCCATTGATATAACTGATTTATAGAAATTCTTTTAGCATTTCATGAAGAAACATTGTTATTTTGATGATCACAAAAAACTAAAATAATTGTATATTATTTTGTGTTGAAGATGTGATTAGTTCAAAAGGAATCGAAAGTCTTTTAGATATTACATAACAAAGCTCTTTATTTAGGAGCCTTCCATTTGGAACATCACACGATTTTAGATATTTTTAACCCCCCCTACTTCATTGTCACATTCTTGTCATACAACCTTTTCATATTTTGTATCAAATCATCACATTATATCAGACCCCCCTTGAGCGTGACAATTATTTATGGAGGTCCCCTTATGGCATATGCACCAGAATGCATCTCACATAAAAATCATTTTACGAAATTAAGTTTATTATTAATAAGGTGTAATATTCAGGGTATTTTTGAGCATATTATTGGAAATGCCATAATACCAGCTGTAGTGCATTATCAGTGTTATATTATATTAGTAAATCCTTCTGGTAGTAAATACTACCTATATACTAAGATACAAGGTATGAAAGTACAAGGAAAAATCATATCTCAATCAACTTAGATATGTGATTAGTTGCTTAATTTAATTTATGCCAATAAAAAATGATTTTAAACCAATATGTACTGTGACTTATTTAATAGCTTTTAGTATGTTATATATACTCCACTAGTTCTTAAAACTAAATTTTCCTGAAAAGCAATTGAAACATACAGTAACAGCGTCAAATCTACTCTGCAAATGATTATATATAATTTTAGTTATATAGTGCAAATTAAATAAATTTTCTTAACTAACATAACAGATCAGTGCAAACTTAATTATTAATATTACATATTGTTGTAGTTGCCATAGTTTAATTAAATATTAATAGTTAAACATTAAGCTTTTCTTTCATTTTTGTCTATGTTGCATTACATAGATTTTAATTGGGCTTGCATTATTAGTTGTCTACGCTAGTACTCATCAGCACATTTTCAGAAATAAAATAGATTATTTTCATTAATGTAATTACGAAAAGAAATATTAATTTATGTGATAAAGCTGAAAGTAAAACATGCATATTATAAAAATGAAAGACTATTAACATGTATTAAAAATTATTTACAAAAATTGAAACAATATCACAGATAGATAAAGAGATGTATAAATAAAAGATATACGCAATAATATCTTTAAGATATTTTATTTTTAATCCATTTTGTGATTTATCATGCACTGTCGGTAGACTGGTAATTCTGCAAACCCCTATTAAAAACAATTGAAAGAAAAAGCAAATAAGAAAATATTCCTTAAAATTATCATAATATAAATGACTAGTAACGGACGAAACAGCAAATCATTGATAAAACATAAAAAAATATTTTATACCTACTAAAAGAATGATCGAAAATGTTTTTGCTTATATCATTTATTCCATATCTCTTTCATAATTTAAATTTTGAACATATATCCTTTCAATGCAGTAATATTGTAAATTTTAAATATTTTGAGCATGTTAACATGCACATTGCGGCAAAATTCATTCATACTTTGTGCAAATAGATTATCTATAAACTCATATAACTACAAAACACAATTAAAAGTTGATTATAACTGATATACAAAATAAAGTATTTTCACATAAATATAGGTAAAATATTAATGCAACCTACCGAAGAATCGAAGCTATTAGCTTTTAAGCAAAATTAAATCTAACTAGCTATCCTCGGAATTCCAAATAAAACCAATTTTACTTTTATATGTGCAATTGTATGTTTTCAATTGTTATTCAAAATGAAAACAATAATAATTGAAGTACAAGAAATGACAAGTGTTTTATAAACAGGAATAATAGTTATTATCCGCGGTTGGGTAATATAATTACAGCACAGTTTCTAATAAACAATTCCTCTAACACTACGAGAACTGCCAGCAGCTCCAACGAATTTCATAACATTGTATAAAAAGTACAAAAGAAATGTTGGACTACACTCCGCTACAAAAATAACTCCACGAGGACTATTTACAAAGAGGCCACTGATTTCTATAAGAAGTAGAGCTTACAAAATGTATAAAATGGGAAGATACATTATACCGTAGAACGGAAATTATTGTACATTTGGTAGAATTGTGAATTAAAGTTTGCATCTGTTCAGTTGACACGATTTCCAAGAAAAAAAGGCAAGTGAATTATTCTTAATAATATTATCTCCATTAAATTATGTTACGTATTACACTACAAATTTTAAAAAATATTCTTTATGACAAATTAATACTTTCGAATGACTGCTGAATATTTTAATTTATAGTCAATTGACAACTAGATGAAATCAATCATAGTTTTAATTATTTTTATAGCATAATTAATACTGCCTCAGTCTATTAGAAACGTCTAAAGATTTTTTATGTTATACCAATTAATAAAAATTTGGTTTGTTAATGTTCATACTATTGAGTGAGAAAAGCGATTATTTTACAATCATGATTTATTGTATTGTCATCTACTTTCGTCACATTTTTTCATCAATGGCAAGTACTAAGCTTCGTGTTTTGGTTACTAATATGAAATCTATAGCAAATGCATTTTGGAATTTCCTATGTTAGACCTTGTATCAAAATTTAAAAATTTTCAGTTAAAAAATTCCACTCAGCCAATTTACAGTAAATTTAAAAATCATTTTGAGAATTTTTAAGTTCATAGATGATCCAAAACATATCGATCTGGCAATAGTAAATCTATGTATGCGTGTGCCCAATCACGAACAGTTAAATTGTTTGGAAAAATAATAACTCTCGAGCAATGATCACATCGTCAGTATTCTACCAGAAAACGTCAAGTCAAAAAATCTTGTTTTGAGATAATCGACTTTTTCAAATATCATGATGCGAACAGAGATGTAGTGAGGTGGTAGACAATAAGACAATTAAATAAGCAACAATTGACCAAAATTTTTACAGCCCAAAAATGTTTATTCGTCTAATCGTCTTTGGGTAGCTGTAGAAATAAGATATCTATCTGTACAGCTAAAAAGCGTTAAGTTATACGTAGATTTCTGCCAGTAATATATGCCAAGGAAATATACTAAGTTCATATTACTTCTTTAACCTTTAGAGGAGTGAATAGATTTTTACAAACCTTACTTTAATTTACTGCCTTTTCTTAACACAACAATTTTGTGACTTTTTCCTAATGAATATAAGTAATACATACTTAGAGCATATATATGCTTACATACAGATACTCCTGTGTTGAGTTTAAAGTACTTTAATACTCATTTACAGACAAATGACGCCGACGTACATGCACGTCCACACTCCTCTAAAGGTTAAATATCGAAACAAATAAATGTTATATGAGTCAGCTTGTTTTTCGAGACTGTAAAGCGTGTTTAAATCTATCGATATGCATTCATAACTCGAAACACCCGATTTTTGACTCAGAGTTTTCTGACAGTATAGCAACGATATGTGATGTAATAAGATTTTTTATATTTCACTTAAATGTATTATCTATACATATTTAGGTATGGTATTTTGAAAGAGAATTTTCAATCAATTTGATTTGTGTAAATTAACATGCTTTTGTGTAAAAAAAGAATATTTTGATATGGATGACTCAAAATACTTCATAGAGCCAGACATGTCTAAGTGATCATCAAATTAGATTGAAATACAATTACATAATATATTAGTTGAACTCTCTTAGAATACGTTAAAAAACGTAATGTGCAATAATTCTTGTAGAGCTTATATATAATATATTATATATATGATTATTGCTCAACATCAAACTTCATTATATTAGTCATATTTTTCTTGAATTTATAAAAATCATATAGTTGATAAAAAAACAACTAGAGATAGAGATAAGTATAACTAATGTGTTCATTTTATATAATCAGTTAGAATATTGAGGTAAGAGAATAAACTACGAGTCCAATATATTGATTGTATGTCTTTTGTGATAACGATGCATAAAGAATTAATAATATTCTGAATAATACTCCATTGAGTGCATTCAAAATTGTCTTTTGAAGCTTTTTCGATTGATTTTTTTCCTACTGCATTGTTTTCTACTTGAATGTAAGTACACACAAAATGTCTTCAATTTCATTTATATATAATAAAGGTCACAATATCTTACACGTAAGATAAATCTTCACACTAATAACTTATCAATAATTTATTTCAAAAGAACAGGAGCTCAAATAATTTCTGTAACACCTTATGTTGATATTATTAATGATGGCAAAATAGTTTATTTATAAAAATAATACAAAATTTAAAATACTTTGAATACATATCTTGACATAGTATTTATTTCATAATTTAAAATATTTCCACAATCAGTTTTATTCGTAGTGTGTTTTTAATAATTTTCAATTGACAAGTAGAGCATTTTATAAATATTATTCATGACTGCGATGTATGTAATTGTGGAATGAGTGTATTTTATTTTATTTTTATAAATATAATTTTTGCTTCTCGAGAATCGAAATTATATACCATTTAAGGTTTTGGTATGAAAACATGAAAATAATGTTTAAAAATGTATCCAAAAAATTACATCACATTGACTTTCAGCTTTAAGCCACCAAACTGCTTGAAAGCAATTTGCACATCGTTGACTTAAGTGCAAATTTCGTAACTCCCAAAATACAAAATGTGAGTATTAAAATGCTACTTTAGAGCTTATTATTCAATAAATATTCTGCAGATATGAAATTTCAAAAAAAATATATTCATTCTAAAACATTTTCTCAGCGTAGTTGATTTTATGATGTATAATTACATTTTTTCAATTATATATACTAAAAAAAAATGATGATGCATACACTTAATTATTATGCAAAATGTAAAACATTATATATTTATAATTATTAATGAACAATAAATGATATGTAGATATTATCTATAGATGTACATTAAATTTACCAAATCTATGCTTTTCTGTAAAGATGCAGTATTTGGAGTTACGAGCTTTGTATTCAAAGTCATAGATGTATTGCTTTAATATGAACTTCTTATTAGTTACTGTCATTGACCATAAGAGGTCATAAATGCAACATTGTTGTCTGTCTTTTTTTGTGTCAAGTCTTTATGTTTCTGTAACATAGATTTCAACCTCATAAAACAAATTTTTATCTGATTCTCATAAAAAAAAATTCAGTGCGAGTATAAATGGCAAGATCCATACAAATACCGCATATCGTATTGTACAAAATACTAAGTAAATGATCGCTAAATATTAAATTAGAAATTTAGTAAAAATTGGCAAGTCGATATATATTATTTTTTTATTAGAATTAACTAAAAAAAAAGTCAACAATAAAATCTAAAAATAACTAATATATTTACAACACTAGAGGACAAAAAGAATTATATTCAACACTAGTTGTTTACTAATACCTATTCTGATAATAAAAGTGTTTTTTTAGTATATGCATTAGAGATTGCTTCGAATAGCAAGGATAAGAAAATAGAAAACGTTAGGTGAGTGATGAACGGAGTTATGTGAAAATAAATCAGTCAGTTTATCTAACTTCTGAAGATGAAATGAAATTGATAATATTATTATCTTAAAGTTTGTTTTTACCGTACAAGGTAAAACAACTTTTTTACACATTTATGTAACAAAATACAATAATGCTCTTCTTTATTACTTTTCCATTTGACTTGTGTGGAAAAAGAATATATTTTAACTGATGGAATAGATCACATTACCCAATTGAATGTCAGTATCATTAAAGGCAATCACAAAATGATCATAAATTCCTAAGAAAGGAAATGCAGAGGTGTTCGGGTGATACCTTAAAGAGATCAAAAGGTGTCAATTTGTGTCAAACATATTTTTCTGTTCAATTTTGAAAATATTTGTCCTATTCAGTAACAGGTAAACTAACATCAAAGAACCCCGGCCTGTCAGAGTGTAAATTATCATAAATATGACCACAGTTGGTTTCAATTGTGAGGTGCACGTTTACCTTGCATATACTCCTCCCATCTGTGCGCTGTAGAGGCAAATATCGACTCTTTCTCCAAACCAGCCAGTAAAAGTAGCAAATTAATGTGAGTAGCGTGATAGTCCCAGCGTGCAATATTTGGAGTAACGCCGAGGGTAAAATGACGTAAATCATAAATACTTCCTGATCCGGTGTCATACAACGGCAACATTTTCTTGAGGGAGTCCATTCCTTGGTCATAGAGTGCCTTTGCTTCCCCTCCTTGCGACGGACCGGCAATGACTCGCAAGTCGTAAAGACCGAGTAAGGCATAGATGAACCCGTTCAATACAAAAGATGCTGGCGTCGTAGGATACTCTTCATACCTGTAATATTTTAAATGTAATTTTTCATCTTTCTTTGTTTCAACCGTGTGTAACAAGAAGCAGATTTTATAATTATGATTCAGTCGCTCAACTTTTTTTTTTGGAAAGCCAGTATAAGAGGCAAGAGCTAAGAAAGGGTTAGTAGTAGGGCATCCAATCCCGGGATTCGGGATCCCGCTCAATTTTCTGATCCCGAAATCCTGGGATTGATATGGCTGCGATCCAGGGATTTCGGGATTGAGAAATTTTGAGCAAATTCCGGAAATTGACACGAAATTGGCAAATTTTCAGATTCCTCGGTGAGCTAAAAAAAAAAACAAGGTTCTGTGACAATCTGGGAAAAAGTATACCAAATCGAGGATTTCAAATTCCTCGGTGAACTAAAAAAAAAAAAAAACATGGAAAAAGGCTTCGGTATTGGATACCCTAGTTAGTAGTTATATAATTGCTCTACCTACAACCCATTATTAGGTTCAGGTAAGTTGGAAGAGAATTAAATCACAGGCCACCACGGTTGAAAATCACAAAAGTGTCTGATTTGGGATTCGATTCCATAATCACCACAACTCGAAAGGACAAACCGACTAAAAGCATTAACCACTGACAAGAATAAATTAACAAAAATAAAATTTAATATGACAAAAACAAAAGACTGCATTTTCAAAATCTTATTTGTATAACTATAAAAGGTTCATAATTAGGGTGTTAAATAATATATATATCATGTTTCAACTCAATCTCATTTAAGGAAATCAAGTTTTAATATAAGTTAGTTGATTTATATTATGTCTATGCAGCTCGTTTTTTATGGCTGCATTCCATAACTCAATTACGATCAAGAAAAATTGAATTTACGCCTGATGTCCTTGTCCCTATGCACAACACGCACAATTTACTCCGCATTGAATGTCAAATAGGATCGATTAAATCTCATTCCCCATAATTATTAAGTAGATCAGGTGGGCTTAGTTGAGATCAGGTCAGTGTGGCCTATTAGGCCTAGCAAACAGCTATGCTTGTTCAACATTCATCTCAGAGCGGTCCCACACTATGTGATTAGCGTCCTGATGGTTGTGTATAGATGTGCAATCCAACTTTTCGATGTGTCAGTATGGTAAACCTCAAGAAAAGCAGACTCACCGGGCTACAATTAAAATACAAGTAGGTTGTCTTACTTAGAAAGTTAATTAGTTGAGGCTCAAAGTAATTTATTATTTAAGACTAACCAGACATATTTGCCGAGAAATGTTGTAAGCACTCCGCCTTGCCAGGCAGGCAGACGGAATGGACGCAGAGCTTGAAAGGCAGCATGGAGATATTGAGATTGACCAGAACGATGAGCAGCCCTCGCTAGCAAGGATATGGCATGACCTTGACCCATTGCAGAGTACCTTAAATCCAAAATGAAACATTTGAGCCCATCTCTAAAAGATATCCCACGCTTCATGTTAATCATATTTAAAATACTGACTATAAAAATTGAATCAAATTCTATGACAAGGCAATTAGCAAATCATTTTGATGATAGGATATACTAACATCGAATCCCAAAATTTTGAAATATTATTATCAATTTTTTAGCTAGGTACTTTAATTATTGGATTATTGGAAAAATGTGGATTAAGTTTATATAAGTATTGATATTTTGACAGTGTAATAAAAAAGGCAAAAACTGTTCCTAGAGTTTGATTCTTGGCCCATCTAGTTTAATTTTTTTACGATCTGGCCCATAACTGGATGGCTGCCACAGATGAAATATCTTGTCAAATTTTTCGTGCTCAATACACCAGAGACGAGTTGCCTCGTCAATAACTAGTTAAATTAATAATTGAAAATTATAGCTGGCGCGCTAGGTACAAACATACTTTTTTCTACAGCAGCCAAAAGGCTAAGGTATGCTGACTCCCGTCCGGACCCATGAAATTTGTGACAATATTTAAGTTGAAAAACACAACAGTTTTTGTTTAAAATTTACCATCCAGGTTTCAGTTCTGCAAACCCAGAAGCTAGCTTTCTTCGAACAGGAATGGACCAACCTCCTGTTTCCGGATCTTGGTTTGTGACAAACCAATTTGCAGCTGCGTAAAAGTGAGCCATATGCTCACTAGATGCCAAAGTTATATTGTCCACAACACCATGACCATTCAGGATAATACTTACAATCTGAAAAAATAGGAACAATCAAAAAAATATTATTCCATACATAACGTGGTGTGTTTAAATCACAGATAAGATATAAATATCAAATAATGTTTGCAGTTTACCTTAAATTTGGATCGGGAAAGTTTCTTTTTTGGTTTGTCTTGGTAAGCAAATCCTTTTTGTAAGTCTATAATTAAGTCCCTCGTCAAATGTTTCCAAACATCAGGTTTACCTATGCCATGATAAATGTTTTCTTCCTACAAAAGTGAATTTATGAAAGAAGGATAGTCAGAGTTAAGCTGTGCCGGTTGATTATCACTATTTATGAAAAATCTCTATTCTTTAAATAAACTTTGAACCACAGACAAGACAACTTGGGCATCATATGTATTGAGGAAATTGATACATGTGCTTTTTTATAGATACCAACTTCAATTTTTTGAATTTGCATTATGTATTCTGAATATTACTACCTATTATTACTTAACATATCATTGATAATACACAAAAAAAAACTAATTTATCAATTAAATTATTTGTTACACCAGTTGCGTTGATAGCATGACAGTTATTAACCCTATGCCCGCGTCACCAAATTTAGCGAGCATGCCCTGCACGCGGCAGCTTTTTTGCGGATATTGCTATCGCGTTTTCGACTATAAATATAGGTTGTAATATTTTTTCAACTAATCAAATATGTTTATTGCCACCCAAAGTAACTTTTTCAATAATAAAATACAATATATTTCTTGTATTTTTGGTTTAATTCAACAATAATCATTCTTCATACAATTGCGGCGTTACGTTGCCATATTGCAAAATACCGCCACGCACGACCGAGAACACTGCGCCACCACCATACCATATGCTTATAATATTAAATTCTCGGAACAATATCAATTTCGCTTATTTACATTATCCAAAATCTTGCATTGGTGACGTATGTTCACGGCGTGTTCCAGAAATAAATTATTTTTTTTAATCTTTTTTGATTAATGCCATCTATTGAATTTGGTAAAACATACATTTAGTAATATTTCCAATAATCCAATAATCAAAGTACCTAGCTAAAAAATTGATAATAATATTTCAAAATTTTGGGATTCGATGTTAGTATATCCTATCATCAAAATGATTTGCTAATTAATGCACCATCTGGCCGGATTTTGCCCACAAGCCGTAGTTTGCTGATTGCCATGTCATAGACTTTGATTCAATTTTTATAGTCAGTATTTTAAATATGATTAACATGAAACGCGGGATATCTTTTAGAGATGGGCTCAAATGTTTCATTTTGGATTTATAACATTCTTCATCACATTTTCGCCAAAAATTTCAACAAGTATTTCATTTATTTCATCACAAATGTTTTGTTTTGGTTGCTCAAGTGTTTCTGGATTGTTGGAATAAGTCTTGCTGTTAAAATATCCACAAAAAGAAGTCCAGGGCTGTTAAATCCAGCAACTGTGGAGGCCAATCAACATCACCATTTCTTGAAATAATTTGTGGTGAAAAAGATTTCTCAGTAATTCCATTGAAAAATTGTCTGCAAGTTACAAGTTGCACCGTCACACAAGTCCAAAGCATCCAATTCTGATGTCAAAAAGTTATCAATCATGTAACTATGCTGTTCTCCATTGACAGTTACCGTAACGCCACGTTCATGTTAAAAAAAAGTATAATTTTACGATTTTCTATTGCTTAGGACTGACTATTTTGTTTATTAACGTATCCATTCAAATGGAAATGGACCTCATTTTTTCATGAAAATTAGGGTTGTCATGAGCAAGCTATAACATCTTATTGGCATATGTACGGCGTCGTAAATGGTCTTAACTTAATGGTTCTAATGGACGAAACTCTCTTATCAATTGAATTATAAATGGAAACAAATGCAAATTTCGATGCATAATTTTCCACAATTTAATATCAAATGACCGACACCTTGATCCATCTGGCTGCAATGCATATAAATTTGAAATTTGTGACAAGATTTGTATGAATATGGGCATGTATTGTCCATCAGGCAATCAAATGAAGTACCTATATTTAGCTATGCAATTCATACAAACAAACTAGCCGACAGCAACACTGGATATATATATATATTATTTGTTTGATTCTTATCGACCACTTATTGAAATGTCACTTAACACTTTGATGAGTATCGTCTAAATGTTGTGTAGTCAATTGCCATTCTCATGTATTTTTTATTAAATTGTCATTATTTCTTCACATATGGATATTAAATCTACAATTTATGACAGTTACATTATTTTTATTATTTGTTACAATGAACAAAAGAATTTTGAAGTTAATTGTAAACAAATCGATAGCCATATAACATTGAGCGTAAAATTCCTTTCGGGAAAAAATATTTACGTCTTGAAATAATAATAAATATTCTTCACAAATTGATTTGTATCCAAAAATATGTTTGTTTTTATTTTTGTGTGTAGCAATTTTGTAAAAATTAACTCACACTTCAAGGGTTAAGAAAATAAACTATCAAGACATATTTGAATTGTTTGAATTCAATCCAAATTCTAAATTATATCGAAGACATAAATGAAAAAAATATTGACGGTATCAAATTGACAGTGTGAATGTGCACAATTTGAATAATTCAAGATTCAATAATTCATCATTCAAAATTAATGATTCATTTTGAATGATGAATTGCTTTGAATACTTTTTTGGACAGCAGCAATGTTTTCAGCTGATCTTCTCGTATGTCGTGGCTCAGGCTTGGGTTTATCTGCTACAGAGTTTTCCTTCAAAATCATTCACTAAACGATGAATAGTGGGTTTTGATGGCACATTATATCTACCCAAAATTTCACTTCATTTTTTAATCGTCACAATAATTAATGATTAGCTTTGATAAAATATTTGTGGGATAAGGTTTATCGAATATTTTTCCATTATAAATTTGACATGTATATTCTTCACGAATGCCAAATATGAACTGACAAAATTCATGTTTACCAAAATGGCGACCAAACAAAGTAGTAAACCTTCCCAGGGAACACCCTGTACATGTTAAAATTGTGTGGGAATATAAAGCATACGAGATAAAACATATTGCGATTAATCTTCCCACACAATACTGACAACAGAGCTAACTTTTTATTTGTATTAAGGAAATCTCATGCGGAAATTATATTTATTCACTCCTCTGCAACGTATCAGTTTGATGAGTAACAAGCTTTTATCTAAATCTCTAGGCATTTACTAATGTTTGTTATATTTGCGGCATTTAAAGAATAATTTCGATAGCTAAAAATTCAAAATAGTCTTACCTGAGCAGAAATCATAATACTGTTTGGTATGTAATGCAGAAAAAATGCATCATTATTCTCACGGTCTCTCAGGCAAACTGTAATACTAGAGTTAAGTTTTAATAGTATATCGAAGCTCATTATAAAATCTAAAACATGATCCATCTTCAGCAGCACTTGGCTAGATGCTTGATCACCAGTCATAAATTGTATCACATTCGAATCAGACACAGGATCATGTATTCGACTCATGGAAGATCCTTTTGTAACAGTCCATTTGGCTAATTCAGATTCCCCGTCGTCGATAACTTTCCGCCGGGGCTCGGGCTCGGTTAAATTCTTGCTATAATGAGCCAGGCCAAATTGCGCAATCTGGGTGGGATAGTAGTACCCTTGCGGTTCCCACTGAGTGGACACGGGAACGCCGTCGATCGCGCTTATGCATTTTACTCGATCACGTATTTCAACATTGTAATTTTCAAAGGTCGTGAAAACACTCCGTGGATCATATTTATTTTTCGGGTGATAAATTTTACTGTAGCTATGAGACCATTCGAATCTATCTATTTTATCATCAGAAACAAGCTTTCCATAGATCTGGAATAAAGAAAATAATATTAAGTTATAAAAAGTCAATATATACTTCTTAAAAAAAATTCTATTGAATTTTACTGTCTTGCATAAAAAAAAACTTACAAAAAGTGTACTTAATGCATTACAACTATGTCAGCCCCAAATTTTAATTAACATATCAACAACCCCAGTGAACAAAGCATTAACTCACTTTTGGTTATTTTGAACCAGAGCAAAATACAAGCTTGAAAAATTATCAACTTTAAATATATTCATTGATAATATATAGCTTAGAATTCATAGAAATTAATAGAAATCAATTATAAGAAAATAACATTTTGCTTTGCTCTTCTGCAAAATGGGCAAAACTGAGTTACTGCAAACTCCTAAAGGAGGTTTCTCCCAGACTAATTTTACCGGTTTTGATCATTGTGAGCATTTGTAACTGCATTTTTAAGAATTTTTCTATGAGAACTAATTGTTATTCAGACGCTTAACTTCTTTTTTTCGGAAAGTAAGAATAAATGGATGTCGCATGGATAGGACTAATAGTTTCACATTTCAATAAGTAGATTGAAAAATCAATTTATTTTCAAACTGGGATTCGAACTGGTGAACACTGCACAACAAGAAATCGACATTGACCACTCAATTACAGGCCCAGCGCATAATAAATGCTATTTATTATTTATAAAATTTTAAGATGTACTTACCTCAAAATACTTGTGCAGAAATGAAAATGGAACGTAAACCTCATCCCCTTCTTTTCGGCAAGAAACCAAAATTTCTCCATTTATGTGGCACTCGATTTCTTCTCCTGCCCCTGGCTTTACTTCTGACGGTATTCCTATTGAACACAAAAAGAATATTTGAAGCCACAAACACATTTTACTCGTGTACAATCACAGAAGATGGTTATGTCACAGCTCAAAAGAAAAAATCAATTATCTTCGCCATCGTCTTGGTTACTAAAAGTAGGTGATCTATTAACCGGGGCATCGCAAATTGAATGCTGCAAAATGCACTCACATTGATTAAACAAACATCGTATATTTAAATTCACAAATATAATAGTTGTACAGAGCATTCTTCAATCTTTATAAATGTTAATATATACTCTATATTTTGATCATTACACATATTCAAAGTCTTCACAATAGTACAATTTATAATTGTCATAAATTACTTGCTGGTAATAAGTGTCGTATCATCTAGAAAGTCAAACCATAGGACGCATAGTTATTTTTTTTTGTTAATGTGTATGTAAAATATGGAATATTTACTTTAAACATGTTCCCACTATATCTTACGATTCCATTCCACCGATAATTAATACTAAAATAGATGAATCTCATCTTTTAAATATATACAGTGTTCTTTTTTATCAAATTTCTTTTTTATATTACAGGCCACCGGTTTTATTGTACAACATAAATATATGTATGTAGGAGAGAAGAAACAAATGACAGGATTTTGATTTATTTTGTAATGGATCAATTTCATAAATATCATTCATCTCACACAGGACGTAATGATATACAGATTTATGCTTGCTTATGCACTGAAATAAGATAAGATTATGTAAAAATTATCGAAAATACTCACCAGGTTTTAGTGATCCTATAGTCAGATGTCCGCATTGGTTCCATAGGAGTATTATAAAAGCTACTCCAATACATAAGAAAAGCAAGGCAAGCTTCAGATTTATTCTTAAGTACATCATCATAGTGACTGGAATACAATGAAGACAAAAATAAAACTTTTAAAAGAGATAATAGTCATGGTCGTTAAATAGTCATCTGTCATTTACATTAGCTGGACAACCTACGATACTTAAATAATAAGAGGGACTAAAATAAGCACAGAATGAGTCATCATTTAAATGTATGAAGGTGGGTATGACTGAGTAGAATATACAACTGCTACATTTAATCCAGTGGTATCGTGGATACTAATGCTGTTGGGATAAGTTATATTTCCACCACCATATATGCAACTGGTGTTTCGCAAAGTTATTGACCCACATTTATGGCTGAAACAGAGCTGCACTCAGATTTTTAAGCATGCACTAAAAAAATATATAAAAGAAATAAATGATCAGGACAAGCAAAATTGGTTAAATTCAGGATCTGTAAAATCCAATTGATTTTATTCAAGCTCAAGTATTGTTATGACAATATACGTTTTTCTTGGTTTGTTGAGTTGGTCTGAACACTTCACTTGCACATGATGGATAGAGTGTGTGTGTATGTGAGTGTTGAACGAATATTTACCAAAAAATATCATTAAATTCAAAACATTTGAGAGATTTGTGGAAATGTGTAATCATTGGAAGGTATTGCCAATCCTTCCTTACCCAAGAGTGTGAGTGCACAAATTATGTATAACAAATGTTTTGCGGTCAATTAAATAGATAAGAATTTATTTATAATCAACAAAATCACATTTTAATAAGCATAAATAATATTAATTCAGTCCACTGATATGGAGAACCTAAAGGTTATGTTACATAAATAATATTGGTTCAGGCCACTGATATGGGGAATCTGAAGGTTATATTACCTACAAAATTGGGACAAAGGTTTTCCTATTATGTTTTTTTTTGTGAATCTGTAAATGATAGATAAACTAAACTATGTCAAAAATGCCATTTTTTCACTACGGCTGTAAAAAGCTTCTTCATGAAGTTGTGTTAGAAAATCATTGGTTTTTTTTACTATTTGTATTATAAAATATTTGAACTATAACTTCAGTTGTTTTTCTACAATATTACCAGAGGTACACTACAATAGGGAATGCAAACTGGACGATTATCTCAATACCGGTATTTCATATTTAATATTGGTATAGCAAACATCAATACCAGTATTACAAAAAATAATAAATTAATTGGGATCGCAATATTGGACGACTTAATTAACCGGATGAGTGCTATAAGCGTGTTAACATACTAGATGATGAAAAAATGAGCACTGCTTGTAGACTATATAATATTTTGGGATACATTGGAATACCCTTTAGCTGTCATGATTTTTGAAATTTCATTGCAATTTTATATACTTAAAAATAAAATTTACGTATGCAATTACATTTCACATATAATTAAGTTTGCGAATTTTATATGATCATGGCGGCACAAGCGGCGCTCTATGTATTTATATGGAAAGTCTTTATGATATACTTTCAATATATTTACATATTAGGTTTATTATTCAAAGAAATTCACAGCCTGCCGGGTATCGCTGAACTAATACCTCACAGCACTTAAAAGGTTAAAATCTGTATTCCGATATATTTTATATGCTGTCATTAAAAAATATATCATAATTATATCTGAGTGATTTTCATGAAAGATTTCATAAATAACTTTCTTAAAATAATTACAAATCATTGAAAGGCTAAATAATTTAGGAGTCTGTCAATATTGATACTACTCTTAGCAGATTTAAAATATTTCAATTTATCGCAAAAAAAATTATTAAAATTTGTGATGTTTTTTGTACTTTTAAAATTCGATATTTGTTCATTTTTAAAAGCGAAATACTGCGAATTTTGTATTTTAAAACTGGTATTTCCGTACTGAAAATCTTCATGAATACCAGGATCCCCATTTCTTTAATACCGGTATAGCAATTCCAACCCTAACACAATGTCAGTATCAAAATTTGGCCTATATTGATATTGTGTAGCAATAGTATAAGCATACTACTGGCTCCTTACACAGTAAGCAGTGAGCGGAATAGTATTAAAAAACATACCATAATCAAATTGGCCAATTATAAGATTATACTTAGTTATGTTTTACCAATTAAGCTAATGTTTATAAAGGTCATCAAAAAACTTTTCTCCTCAATCGGAATCTGATTATTTTCACCCAATCTTAACATAAGCTCAATGAAAATTTAATAGTCGCCTCAGATCCGCTCTAAGCCGATGTCTAAAGAGAGCTGCTGTCATTGATAAACTACAATAATAATTAGCAATTATTGCTATAATACTGATATATCTAATTTAAAAAAAAAAATTAATGCAAAATTTTGGCTTTATGGCTTACATCTTTTTATCAAGCGACATGGAAAATTAATTTGATTAAATGATGAAGTTAGTAACCTAACTGACCTGCTGTTAAAATAAATCATTAATGTTCGTAATTATCAGCATATTTAGCAGTTCATAAGAAGTTTCAGTTCAATTAAAAAATAAAACCAATCAATATTAGCTACATTTTAGTTGTGCTGAGTTAGTCGAAAAACATTTGTTTATTATCAATAGTTCATATATAAACATCATCAATGTCTGCAGTGGAGTGGTAATGGTGTTAAGTTCTCATTTGACTTGGTTACACAAACAAAGATTGGAACTCCTGCATGCAGAGATGGATTATCCCAAAAGGCGTGCGCTTGGCGCCTCTGAATCTCTGGGGGCTCAAAAATAGCATATATCTTATAAAGCCCATATATTTTTAATTCAATTTTTAATAACTATTCTTATTTTGTCAAGAGTTTCGCAACACTTTTATGTTTATGTGCCTGGATGCAAACCTTTCAATTAATATTGATTTATTTATATTCAAAGATAAAGATGTTCGTCATGATTTCTTCTCTTCACACAAACTCTTTCGGATCCTAAAAAGGGTCTATATAGTGAGTGACTATCATGACTTTTTTTATGCCGTAATTGCCGAAATGCTCAATTAGCACACTATATCATTGTTTGAATGAGAAAAATATGTAATTCCACTATGGCTGTTGTTAATCTATCGTGTTTCAAATGATGTAAGCTTTAAAATTTAATCATGGTAAAATTATAAATTATGCAAATGATGTCACCTCAGATGAAATTTGTGCATTTCTAGAATGTTTTTTGGTTGCACATTTTTTTAGTTTCAACAATGATATGATTTTAACTAGATGGGAACATGATTAAAACAAATAAAAATCAATACTTTTTAAATGACTTTTTATGTAGCAGATTAATGATAATCTTTTTGTATATTTTTTTTTATTCGATAAACATTTTTCTGCATCACACTGAAGATTATATCTCCTCAATGATACAGTTAAGATACATTTTTTTATAACAATTTGATAGGCAACAATAAATAATAATTAAAAATATATAGATATTATAAAGGTTAATTTAATAGAATTGGTACAATGTAATAAGGTAATAATAAGCAATAATGATAGTTAATGGCACTTGTAAAACAACTTAGAATTTTGAAACAGATGTGATTGGAGATTGAATGATGAGGGGCAGGGAAGGTAAACTTTTTTTCCAAAAGAAGTAGCAAATTGTTTGAAGTGACAGAAATTTTCTGGAGACGAAACTAGATCTGGTTTGCCCGATAGGACCATCATGGTTATTTCTACATAATGAGAACAATATACTTCTTTCTACGGACATAATCGGAAAATTCCAGAGAATATGCTCTGAATCTTGATTACTTTCACCACAAGGGCAGTGTGAGTTATGTTTGATTTATGTAACTTGGCATTAAATGCACCGTGTCCGGTGATAAATTGTGAGGTCCAGTGATCCGGAGAGAGCCAGGTTGCATTCTGACGAAAAACAATATCTGGGAAATGATAATCTTTTAGAAATATTCAGTTGAAATGAAGAATGTGTTCAAATAATAAACTTAACTTTGACATACCAATTTGTTTTGAAATATGAGAACTCCGACTCCTGCTTGATTTAGTAAAGTTAGTATGGCGAGAAAAAAATACAGTGCACATCTTTAAGTTTTTTGTCAGTTTGTAAATAAATAAAAAACGGACAAATTGATCATTTTTCAATTGAATTAAAGAAAGTTATTTGACAAAGCAAGAATGAATGAAATAGAAAATTGTGCACTTTTTCTTGATTTACATTAGATGAATTGTTTATAGGACTTCTAGAATTTTAAGGAATCCAAATAAAGATTTTTACAAGCCTTAGGCTAATATGACAACTAAGGTGGGTAAAAATATTTTTTTACTAGATTTAATGCACAAAGAACGATTTTTTGAATGCTATTCAAGTATAAATATTATTGCAATAAACTTTTTAGTTTTATTTCAATTTACTAAAGTTATCACATGAAATTAATGTAATATATGTAATACTTAACATGTTAGAGTAAGTAAGATGATAAAGCATCTATCTCTTTCGAGTAAGTATAGATAAGCAGGAATCCATTCAACTTATGTTGTATGTCTCGGAAACTTATCTTATCCATAGTTATTTTAAAAATCGAGTTTAGAACTTAATTTCGACTGTTAAATTAGACTAATAATGAATATAGCAAAGATTTTTAAGACACAACTTAATGAACCAAGTAATTAAAAAAATATAAGGCCATAAGTTCAAAAAGATAAAAAAATAACATTGTATGAACTATAAAAATCTACATAAAATAAATATGTAAAATAAATTAGTCAATCATTCAATTTATATTATTTAGAATGTATAATATTGTACTGATATATAATATATAACTGATATATAATCTACCACTTCAAACATATGAAATTTTAACGAAATAACTGATATGATCACTCGTTTCAATATTAGCAAACGGTATAAATAAGGCAGTAGTAGTCTAAAATTAGATGCCTACGAATTTTGATTACCAGTTTATGTATAACTATTATCAATAAATACCACAAGTGGAACGTACCTAATCTATCAGTTCAATGCGTCATTTGACTTTTTAAATGTAAGCTATTGATTCTGAAAATTAGCTTTTTAAAACAAACATCTCACTGCACTATACATAATTTATCACAATATTTATATCTAGACATAAACAAAGTTAATGTGATCATGTTTCAATATTTTTCTCTGCATATTGATTCTAAATTACCAATGCGATTTTGACAGCTACGTAATCTTTTTAATCGCGGCTACAGGTTCATCCAATACGTAGCCGTGTTCAAATATATTCTCATTTCAGAGGTAAATATGGCATTTAGTAGCACGTCGACTATTGCGGCGAAAAACTTCACAAACTAAGCTGAAAACAACGCCATTATTTAAATATTTTTTTGAGGGCTTGATAATTGCGTTAAAACCACACGTTAAAAAGAAGAACACTGATAAATTATACGAAATACGAAATCTTCGCCTCCATTATTCTTAATGGTCGCGCCGCGACCGTGTGGTTTTAACGCGATTTATCAATGCTTCAATAAATATTTTAAATCGTGGCGTTGTTTTTAGCTTAGTTTGACGCAATAGTCCATGTGTAAGTAAAGGATAATTTAAAAAGAATGGCGGTGTACAGTGAGAATATGTCATATTTTGGATAATTTATTTATTAGTATTCTTCATATTAATGTGTGATTTTAACGCGATTTATCAATGCTTCAATAAATATTTTAAATCGTGGCGTTGTTTTCAGTTAGTTTGTGAAAGTTTTCGCCGCAGTAGTCGACGTGCTACTAAATGCCATATTTACCAAAGTATTCACTTAAAAATATTTTTATGAATAGCACAATAAAAAGTTAATTTATAATATATTTCGTAAAATGTTAGTAACGTAAAACGTAAAAAAGCGTGTTAGAGCTATAGATGTACCAGCGTAACTCAGCTGCCTGCGAGGGCGCCACCATAAACTAGGGCGCCACTATCGCATCATTAACGTTGCCATAGTCAACACGTCATAGAGTGACAATTTTAGTTCCGAGTTCTGCCACAGTCAAGTTAAAATGGTACATTTCTAGTGATAGATTACTTCGGCGAAAAACTTTACAAACTAAGCTAAAACAACGCGACGATTTAAATATTTTATTGAAGCTTTGATAATAATTTTCAAACCACACATTATTAAAAAGATCACTGATAAATTATGCGAAATATTAAATATTTTTACATAATACGCTTCCATACTTCGTTTATTCTGAACATTCAGGTAAAGTTTGTCTATGGCTTTAACACACTTTTACCAATACAATATATTATAACTTAAATATGCTACATTTAAGTAATCCCGCAAAAACCAATGCAATTATTTTGTAATTAAATTTCCTGCAGAATTGCATTCTTATTGGCAGCATATAATTAATTTGCTGATATAAAAATAATTGCATGTAGTAAAGCATCTATTTAGCAATTTATTAAGTATGATAAATATGTAGTCATTTTAATAAAAAAATATTATAACAACCTATATATTAATATAGTGGATAATGTTTGTTCGTAGTTAGTTACGTCTCGGAGTCTTCTTCTTTTTGCATACTTGAACATTTGAATTTGAAATCGTTTTATTTCACATTTAAAAAATACATGCCGATGTAAGATTTGAACGCGGAACCTTCGATTATCAATCGAAGGTCTTACCACTGAGGTACGTCAGGTTTATCCGAAATGTTAAAAATAGATCATATATATTAAACATTTGAAAATGGAATTATTCTAAAATTCAATTGTTTTTATAATTTAAAATTTCGGCTGAAGGTGCTTGATGGAAATTCAACGTTAATTTAGAATTATTTTCATTATGTACACTTCTCTTGTTTCTTAAAAAAACAAGTTTTGTGGAATGAAAATAATTCTAAATCAAGTGTTTGTATTAAATATTTAAATATGGAATATGTGAAATCTGTTAAATAATGAGTGTGATCTACATTTACACCTGCAGTATGTGTGATAAATTCAAAATAAATGAGTTTATTAATGTAGTTCTTTATGGTATTAATGTATCTCATTTAAATCTTCAGAATATATTTTTACATATCGACTGTGGAAAGGAAAAAGGACGTAACCCACACATATCAAATTTTACAGGAGGTGCTAAAAACGTGTTTTGATGATTTTGTGACATATGCAAATTATGAATTATACACAACCTTGAAGTGCACGGATACTTCCAAACTGGTGTTTAATTGACATAACCTAATATTTATTGAAGAAATTGTCTCGGAAAATCTTTTATTTCAGTATTTTTTCTTGGTTTTAGTTTTTCACGAGGTCATATTTTTCAAACTTAAAAGCTAAATTTAGATACTTATTCGGTATTTTAAGATTCCATCCTTTTGATAGAATGTGTGTCAAGTTCTATACATTGTGATAATCGAAAAAAACTGTTTTTGAAAATTGAGGGTTACGTCCTTTTTCCTTTCCACAGTCGATATAATCTCGACAGTTAAATGTAAACATTCCACGTACGTCATATATATGCTGATAGTTTAAACTAAAATGAATGAATTGAAGGTAAATGAAATATTTTATGTTTTAACAGAGGGTATTTACAATTTATCCCGATACTTTAAAAGTTTCGTATCTTTTATTTTAAATAACGAGTAAACGAGATTATGCTTTGGACAAGGTAAATTTATGCTCAAATTCTACTTAAAAACAAAGTAAGCTAAATAGTTTGATAGATTGGGGTCAATAAGACTAAAATACAGTAAAATGAGCCAATGAGGATAGTGGGACAAGGTGTGCTGAACTCACCCCTTTTATTACATTAAAAATAAAGTAAGCCAAATAGTTTGATAGATTGGGGTCAATAAGACTAAAATACGGTAAAGTGAGCCAAGTTAGGATTATGGGAAAAGGTAAACTGATCTCACCCTAATATACCTAATATACTAACCTAATTATACTTAAAAGTCAAATGTAAAAGTTTCACCATTTTGCTATTTGGCTCACTTCACCTCTTAAAAGCTCATATTCCTAAAGACAAGTTTCATTTGGCGTATAAGTAAAGTTTATTCATTATGATTAATTTGATGAGGAATTATGCATTTTATTGTTTATGTCGGAAAATTTCTGATTTTTTTGTAACGTGACAACATTCTCCCTTTGGGGGCTACGAGCTTACAGTTTGTATTATATTAAGCGAAATAATTTTTCTCTTATAAAACAATGTAAAATACAATAATGCGTTCCGTGACGGAAAAAAATCATTTTTTATATTTGTAACGTATGTATATTCAAGTAAAAGTACATGCTTATAAATTGTTAAGGAGCGTAACAACCTAGAATGCTTTTTAGATTTGCAACAAACCATATAAAAATCGACTTGTTTATTAATTAGGACAAATAATTTATTATCATTTAGAAAGCTGTCTGAGACATTTATTTTTGCCGACGCTAAAAATTTGGTAAAAATGTGACAGCATTATCATTGAATAAATTTGTAAAACGCATAGCCACCTCCTTATTAGGATGATGCTTATCAATGTACGATGAAACAGTTTTCCATGCTTTCAGCATTTCTCTTATTGCGCCAGAAAATTATTGCTCTGCTACTTCCTCCTCCTCCACTAACAAACTCTCCTCCATAAATTATTGCTGTGAAAAACAATGCAACTCCATAAGCTCTTTGGTGGTTAGCTCTTGACCGTGCTCTTTCACAAGCTCATAAATATCGTTGTTTTCCACTTCCAGTCCCATAGTATTGACCAAAAATACAATCTCGTAGACTGTAGACTCCACAGGTACTGTTTCAAAGTCCTCAAAATCACATTCGACAACGCTTTCTGGTCAAAGCTTCTTACAACCAGAAGTGAGGGTCCTCTTGGTAACCCCTTCTCACGCTTTGTCATTCATCTTGAGGCAAGCAACGATGTGAAAGTGATCTTTCCAAAACTCTGCCACTCATAAAAATAATAAAACATTTTTAGTACTTTTTCCACATAAAATTTATTAGATCAGGACCGGTTTCGCTCATGATGAGCATTGTCAACTGATAAGAAAAACAATAAAGCAGTGATATTTTTACAAAAGTTAAGTGATAAAAACAAGGTATGACAAACAATTGGTATTACAACCTAGCAAAAGAATTGAAGCAAAATACAAGGAAAATAAACTATAAATAAAAAGTTGAAGACCACTTAGCAATGAAAACTATTACAACAAAAACCAATTAGGTATGAATTATCATTAACAAAGTAAAAACCAACAATTAGTGTATATAATAAATAAATTTTAATGTCTGTCAACCAAAATTGAGTTTGGAAAACTCTGCCACTCGTTATGCGAAATATCGCTCGTTAAGAGAGCATTTTTTCACAATCTGTTTTGCTCGTTATGGGAATTACTCGTTAAAAGAGGTGCTCGTTATGAGAGGTTCCACTGTATATGTTTATATGTATATCCAGCATTATAATTTTATTTTTTTTTATTTTTCCAATGGAGTAAAAAAAAATGTAAAAAGACTTTATACCAAAATGGTTTTTTTAGTACAAGTCTCATTTTATGGGAGTTTGCTTGATGATAACACGTCTCCGTGTAGGAATGCAACTTAAAACCGATGCTAGAAATTTGGCCGCCCCAGGCAAGGTTTTACCTTTCCGCACTTGTTATAAAATTTCCTTAGACACTTACACATTTCGGCGCTCCTCCAGATTTACTCTCCAGAGTAAATGAACAGGTAGCTTCTTTGTAGCCTACGAGTAGATTAAGGAACATCGTGCATGAAAAAAACTAATTAAAAACAGTTTTTCTCTGTGATCTTATTTGATTTAGAACCAATAAATACTTGAAAGAAACGGAAAAGTTCTTGTCATTTGCCCAAAGATTTGCCGTTTCAGGCAGGTTTTCATTTTCCAGAGTAGTTATAAAAGATATTCATAACTAATCCGTTGTAAGTATTTGTGTGCATCACATTACATAGACGTGACGACGACACGGTTCTTATGTATAATTATATTTTATATATAGTAAAGACTATTACGAGTTCAATGTTTCAAAAAATCTCTATCTGTAACCAGAGATATTAATTAGTTACTAGCTGTAAGCCCGTTGTCTTCAACGGTATTTTTGTTGCATTTTTAAATAGTCAGAAAGGTTACTGGCGTGAAAATAAATTGCAAACCTGTTTAATGAATAAGCCAGAAAATATAAACGTAAAAAATTCTCTCAATGGATTTTTTTATGAATACACCAAATTCTCTAAAAGAACTAAAATACACCGGGACTGCAAAACAAAATATGCAAATAACGGATATAATAAAATATATATTCATAAAAATCATAATTGAGCTGCCCTGCTGAGCTGCTGTATCCAATATCGACAGCCCTGCAGTATTAATATTTTATAATTTTTGGAATAATTCAAATGTTTCAAGTATGCAAATAAATGTATTTCGGAGAAGAAGAAGAAGACCCCGCGACATATATCGACAGCCCTGCAAATGTTTCAAGTATGCAAACAAATATATTTCGAAAAAAAGACGACCCCGGGACACATATCGACAGCCCTGCAAATGTTTCAAGTACACAAACAAATATATTTCGAAAAAAAGAGGACTCCGGGACATATAGCGAAAGCCCTGCAAAAGTTTCAAGTATGCAATCAAATATATTTCGAAAAAAGAGGACCCCGGGACATATATTGACAGCCCTGCAAAGGTTTCAAGTGTGCAAACAAATATATTTCGAAAAAAATTAGGACCCCGTGACATATATCGACAGTCCTGCAAATGTATCAAGTGTGCAAGTGTGAAATTTTGGGGGCGGCAAATTCAATAACCGCCCCGGGCGGTAAGGCCCCTTCCTACACCACTGCCTGCGAGAAATGAGGAGCAAACATTCAAAAAGTGGTATGTCGTACAAATACAGAGTTTCAGAAATGATGATTTGGTTGTTGGAGAAATCACGGTTTGCTTGAATGTGTCCAATTAATGATTTAATATTTACATGAAAAGACCTTTTTAAACACTAATTGTGATTTCCATTCATGGATTTTATTATGGACTGTCAGAACTGGTATAAAACGGCATTTTTCAAAATTTATAACAAATCTTTTTTTAAATTTTTGCGTCTCAAATTATGAATTAAAAGACATATATACTTTAATAATGTAAAATAATCCATTTATATATTAAATGCACAACTTTGCTTCCGCCTTTTTCCTATAAATTGCTTTAGCGGTAAGTAGTGATCGAAATAAATAGATCATAGATGTCATATGACGATCAAGTGATTTTGCAGCATGAAAATGCTCGACCCCATGTTGCGAATGCCCGAAAGATGGGAGAAATTAATGGCTGGCGATGGAAAATACTTTAAACCATAGTTACTCAAACTTTTTAAGCCCGTGGCCCCCTTTGGAGCCTCAAATTTTTCCGTGGCCCCCCTATCCATAGTATTAAATAAAATTCTCGGGGCTCGGGAAAAATGAAAAAAAAAATATACATTTATTTTTTACAAATACAAAACAATAAAATTTAGTATACAAATTATTTAAAAAAATCGCATCTATACCAAATCTTTCATTCATAGATTTATATAGATATATTTGACGAAACAACAGCACTCAAATAGTTGCGAATTTTTAACTGAAAGTTTTTAAAATACATAGCTATTGCAACATTGATTGTTGAAAATATTATTATTAGTTTTTAGACCTATATTATAACATTGAAAATAAGTTCAAGCGAGTTCAAAATTGTTGTAAAATAACGAAATTCGTTTTCTCTATCAAATCGCGTATGGTATTGTTTCAACGAAATAAATGTATACATTTGTTAAAACTTAATGTAGGGGATGGCAAAATTAAAAAATATATTTAAGTCTATTTTTGCTAGCATGAAATATTTTACGATTGTGAAATAATACAAAATCAAATAACTCAATTAAGTTTATAAAGACTAGATATTGAGATGTATCGTATTAATTACTTTGACTGCTTAGATTTCGATTTTTGATAAAAGCACGTTTCTTATTAGAAATCAAAAGCAAAATACGAGAGCGCTAATATTCAAAGACCATGAGAAACTTTGAATGGGAAATGATTGACCAGATAAAATATTTGGCTTGATTCTAAATACATTTTATTAAACATATAATTGGCATGAATTATTATAAATCACCGTCGTGCATTATACGAAGAAGCATGATTGAAACAGGTCAGGTTTGCATTATGCGCTAAAATGGGTCAGAGGTGGCGCTGTATGTCCGCAGAACGTGTGACAAACAAAAGGCGGCGTGTCGTAGCACCTGGCGCATGCGTCGCTACGGCGCATGCGTCACAGTGGCGCAGGCGTGCCCGACGCCCCCTCGATGCTCTGACGCATTGATCGCACCGCCAACAGCCTTCTCCAGTGCCGTGCTTTTAAATCACCAAACTATAGTCACATAACTGAGAAGTATATACGTAATCCGATGATGATGATTCTGAGCTTAGGTTATCGTTCTGGAAAAACACTGTCGTAAATACTAAAGGGTATTTTTTCGAGTTCTACAATTTTAAAATGAAATAAAACTCACAAAAATCATCGTATTGGCCGTGGTATTAGCTTTATTGGAAAGATAATTTTATGCAATTAGGGTATAAATATGATTTCGGGCATACGGGCCGCAGCTGGCACGATTAGAAGTCAAATTTTCGACCATTTTTTGAGCAGCTGGGGCAATATATTGGCAATAACGTAGCGAATGTTGGCTTTCAAGCAATTAATCGTCTCTGGTTTATCGGCGTAGATTAGCGACTTCACGAGTACTCACAGAAAATTGATGAATTATAGATTATAAAACACCTTATGAAACTTCAACACAATGCAGAATAGTGTCGTTTTAGTAGTTTTGAATCGTTACTCTTTATGGCACATTGAATAAAATAATTGTGCTGAAGTGGAATTAAGCGAACACTTAAGTCTTCTTTTTATTGTGAGCTAATTTTCCAAAATAAGTTTGTAATCCTCCATAAAATTATTCTAAATTGTACAGCTCATTGCTAAGAAAATGTTTCTTTAACTAAACAATATTCATTATAATGATTGAAAACGTTTTTGTTTATTTTTTATCTGTTATTGGAAAATACAATAAAACTAATCAAAGAGCTCTGTAATCTTAAAAAAAAAACATATCTAGTTGTTTGTAAGTGGTTTATACACACTCTATAACAAGATCATTTTTACACTCAGGTTTACAAAAGCACCCCTTTTAAAATAGCATTTTATTTTATTTTAATCATAATTTAATTTATGAAAAAGTCAATTCATCTTTGTGAATAATGTGTAAATACGATTAATCTCATCATCTAAATGCCTCTAAGCCAATGATTCAGGATAACAAGTAAAAAATCCGGTGCACATGAAGCATTTCCGTGGAAACCGTGAATTAGCTATGTTTTTGTTGGAGCGTGCTAAAAGAAAAAAGCTCTCACATTTTTCACTAATTATAAAATCTGTAAGCTCCCAAGATTTTGAAAATCGGCCAGCGAGCGATTTTTTTTGAAATCAGTCATCGACCTAAAAGCAAAATAAAACCTGTTTCATCTTATTTTCGAGATTATTTTTAAATATTTAAATTTCTGACTTTTTTCCCGATCCCGGGATACCGCGGTCTGATATGAATCCCGAAATCTCAGGATCACAAAAAGGGTCCGGATTGGATGTCCTAGTTCAGACTCGATGCGGTCACTAATATTATCATTTTTCGTGAAAAGATCTATTACTGAAAACTCTCTTTTTATAGTATGTATGTGTATTTCATATTCTTTAACTCACGCAAAGTATAATTTATTTTGATGTTTTCATTCGAAAGAAAACAAAGTGAAAAAATTTGTGATACATTTTTGAATGCAATATAATTAGAAAGGTGATTTCCGCCCTTTCGATGATTTCGGTGGTAACTTTATGGAAATTCATGTTTAATATAAAATTAAATTTGATACCTTTGTTATTCCACTGAGTTACAAATTGTGACACGTGTTTTGCCATTTTTATGAACATCTTAAGAGTAACTATTGTAAAGTATCAAGGGTAGTATGATTATCATTCTGAAGATACTTCTAAAAGAGGCGAAACACGTGCCACAATTTTCCATACAATTAGTTAGTTAACAATATTCAACAAATTTAAGTTTATAAATAAAAATGAGAAAGCATTTCTTTCATATTTTAGAATCAGTAACATTTATTAGTAGACATCCAGGTCTTCTAAAAAAAATTAACACAAGGAAAAATTCCCACCACCGTGGAATATCAATTGTTGAGACGATTTATTAAAGGCTTCGACGAAGATAATTGAACATCCTGCTTAGACTTCACCTTTCGGCATACATTTTTTTCACAAATTATGCAAATAAAAGCTCTATGTTTTGTTTAGTCAAAAGAGAAGAAATGTAATAATTTAAAATGTACTTTTTATTGAAAACATGAAAATTTGTAATTTAATTGAAGTTGTTATTTTAAATATAATTCACAGTCCTGATTGGATATAGATATTTTGTCCATAATTATGTAACAATACATCAGTAGCAGGATCAAAATAAAACAGACTTATTAGACAATTGTTAATATCCTAAAAGCTTGTTTATTTTCTAGATAAAAAAATTAAAAAAAAGTTTACATCACAGCTAACGTCGATGCGCTAAATATTTTGGTATCTGTAAATAATACAAGATAAGCTCGATGAGAATGTTTATAAGTCACTCGAGATTCATTAAATGAGAAATTGTATCACATACACACATGTCCAATATTTAAAATTTAAATTTACTAAATCTAAATTTTAAGTTGATTTTAGGGCCCAATACCCACTCCTAACTGGTCGCAAGATAAAGACTCTTATCACTAGAGCGCAATAGGTAGCACGGCAAAAAATAAAATTCAAACTATTTCTTGATGAAATATATTTATATTTAGTTAAGCTTAGTGACAAGAAAGAACACGGCAAAACTTACAGAGGCAAATTGTTGTAATTTCCCTTTTCGTGTGCTTTCATACTGTTAACACCAACACTTTATTGCGAATATAGAATATAGAATATAAAAAACAATTGCAATTATTTTATACAGTTTAAAGGTATTAAGTTCCAGGTTTGCCCCTTACGGGAGAGAAAAGCGTGGCGTGTCCGCCTCTGAAGTGAAGGAGGCACCGCAGTGTGGCCGCCGCCAGCCCGCCAGTTAGACGTCCGGCAGCGTCGACAGTGTGATTATATCAGTTTAAAAAAATGATTATCGGGGAAGATGAGGGTGCCAGCGGCGGCCGCAGGGTGTGACCGCAAGACATGCCGTCATGGCAAGAGAGGTAAACCCCTTTCGGCCAAACCGCCCCCTGGCCTGCCACGCCGCGTGTTCCCA
Organism: Himalopsyche tibetana; assembly: GCA_030503985.1. NCBI lineage: Eukaryota > Metazoa > Arthropoda > Insecta > Trichoptera > Rhyacophilidae > Himalopsyche > Himalopsyche tibetana. Next base: position 7,180,793 of record JAPJYX010000019.1, on the reverse strand, counting down.
ACCAGCGAACCCGACATCCCACGAAAACCTCGAGGTCTCCTCTGATTCCACCTCTCACACATTTCCCGGATCCCCGTTGAATTTTCTTCACAATTTATGATATATTTGAAATGTTTTAACCCTGGTGTGATAGTGTAAGGTTATGAGAACATGTTATTCGCGTCCCCGACGCGCTATGAAAATTGATTCATGTGGCTTTATTTTTAACAACGCCTTCGTCGAGGTTAAAAGGTGTGCGCCTCGAAAGTATTCCTCTTATATTCACTTTTGTCAATCAAAACAGTGTTAAAAGTTGGCAACACATCTAGTTTTAATTAAATATAGTGAAATTGTTAAGAATATTGATTAGGAGCAGGCCGCCGATAGTTGCGTTTTCAAAAACACGTTGTGCTTTCATTTGATAACAGTGGTACCAGTTAGTAAAACCATGAAATACATTTTACTCTTATACCGAACGAATTTCAGTAATGTGATGAACGTTATTTTATGAAGAAAAATTATATGTAAATATATACCTGCACCAATACTTGCCTTGTGAATTTTTAAAAATCATTGTACAATTTAACCTTTGATAGAAAACTTCTGCAATGAAGAATGTTATTTGAATTTTCAAAGACACATTTTAATTTAAGATAAGCCATAGATTAAACTATTCAAATAAATGGTATCTATTCTTTTATTTAATTTCGTTAAAATGGATTTCTGTACGTCAACTTTGATACTACCATTTTTAGCTTTTCTTTAACTGTGGCGCACGTGTTCGTCTTGTTTTTAAAATGATAATTGTACCCAAAACTTATATCTGTGAAAGTTGATCGGGATAATTTTGATGTAAGGTTTTATATATGAACGAATATATTTACACGATTTTCAAAACAAATGCAGTATATAACTGCAGCGCAAGATATAGAGCTATTACATATATATACGCCCTAACAGACAATATAGCGCCACTCTGACGTTTTCAAAGCTGGAAGCATGGTTGTTCGTAGGGTGAATATCAAAATAAATAATACCCTTTTAGATATATTGCTTCTTAATTGCTGTACTATTCTGTATATAAATCGAATAAATTATTGGTGACACAAAAACCTATGGTGTCTTAAATCTGGGTTAAGGTGAATTGCACACACTGAAATGACCTAAAAAAATGGAATGTTCCTAACAGCCACATAGTAAGGGTAAAATAAAATGAAAATTTTCTCACTCGTGACCCTCAGATGGTAGTAAAATGTGAAAATGCGTCACGTTTGAAACATAAAATTAAAAACTGAAAAAACATTTGTAGTTTCTGACGTGAACACAATTTAACACTTTGTTGATGTTCATATATTGTAGATTCTATATATTTATAATATTTTTTAACATATTTTTATATATAATATTTTTTAACATATTTTTTTGAAAAACAAATAAGTATTTATAATATTGTTTATTTGCACCTTTTATTAATACGCATTCAGGTTTAATTTAATTGTTTTTACAACACGTAGAGACGCTTATTGGTGATGATGAAACAAAGTTTTTGCTTTATTTATGGGCTTATATTAAATAAAAATATGTATTCTTATTTGCCTAGAAGAGATAAAACTTTAATAATTTCTATAATTACATAGAATGATAAAAATGACAATGATAAAAACAAAAATAATTTGACAACCAAAAATGTTTTTTTACAAAATCGTTATATAGCTTTCGAGTTCATTGTTTATTTGAGCATAAACATATATTTTTCCTTGTTAATTTAATTCTTAAATTACAGTCATTTATATTAATACTTCCATTTCATAATTATATGATAATGCTTGCAAAATATTAAGTAAAGTATTTCATTCAAAGTATGGATGGTCTTTATTAACAAAAAACAAATTATTTATATAACAACATACAATATTAAAAAGGTATATTTTGGTTTCGATACAATTTTTATACTCGATAAATATGTATTTTTTTTATTTTTAAATATGTCTTAGGAACTACTTTGGAACAGTCCCATCTACGCCTATTAGAATAAATAAAAAAAATATTTTTTATTAAATCTTTCCGTTCATTTCTCGACCAATATTTAAAAAATATTTCACTGGATTAGTTTTGAAAGCGTTTGTATATAAATTTAAAAAAATCACAATATTTTATTTTAACTTTGGGTCAACGACAATATTTGTCGAATCAAATTTGTCGTTGAATAGTGAGTATAATGTTACTAGTAAACGAATTCCGCGTTTAGCCTATCTATATTTATTATTTTTTGATGGAAAGACACACCGTGAGGGCTTATTTTTGCGCGTGCTTGGAAATTAGATTGTATCTAGGGATGGGATACATAAAAGAGGACTTTAGTTTGTCCGACTAAATTGTATATATGTCCTCTGATAGTTTAGCTGGACGCTTCTCAAATCGGATTAAAATTTAGCTTTGCAAGACCAAATCCAATAATATTACATTTTCATAGACTGCGATATATCTACTTGTTTTTTTTTTGTCAACAAATATTTATCGGGAAAAGTCATTAAACTTTATAATCTTTTGAAAACCTCCCAGATATTTCAATAATCATTTGGCCATGATATTTTTTCAATCGATTTTTGTATAACTTATACATAACTTTATTCATCTGCTCACAAGTATTAATTTGAATGATAATTGAACAATTTTTATTAATTGAACTCAACGTCAACTGATCAAAACTAGTATTTTTGTCAGAACGACGAAAAAATTCTACAATATTCAAATTTAAAATATATATTTATTTTCTGATATTTTACCAAGATTTAATGTCACCTACATACATAACATTAGAAAAATATTTTTTAATTCGAAATCTAAAATAAATAAATATTTACTTTACATAATAAAATAACAATTATTACAGTTTTTAGCAGGTATTCCAAAGTCGACACAAATATAATTATGATGTTATACGTCTCCAGCTTTCGAAAAATTATTGAGGCATTTATTGTTATTAGATGAAATATTTTTTTTCATGTACCTATTTTTTTATTTTAAAATACTTTTTGAGATAAAATTAAGCATTTTTATCTTAAAAAATCAGTCAATGTTAAGTCGTTGAGCGAAATTGGTTTTGATCATATTATGGAATAAATTTAAAAAATAAAACATTATTTGTTGGTTTTTTATTAAAATCTTTACCATAATTTATATATATTTACGCCTACGCAGTCAATTGAAGATAAAACCATTCATGCAATAAACTTGAAGCATCATATTATTCTTCAATTTTGTTCAGTTGATATGCAATTATTTTTTTATTAACTTTTAATTGCGTTCTTAAGATATATGAACTCTCGGAATATTGTAATAAACAACCATATCATATAATACCTCTTACATTCAATATTTTTTTCCTTTTCTCAGCTTTGTATTTAGTAAAATTGAATTGTCTAAGTACAATTTTACGACTAGGCAGCTTGGTATTAGTATTTGATAAAATTTATAAATAAGCTTTTAATTAAAATACAAAACGGTACACCTCGTAAGCCAAAGAATTAAAGTAAATATAATATTAACTATAAAATTGTAAGCGATAGTTTTTAAAAGTTTGTCAAAGTTTTGTTGTTTTTCCCTCTGAGCTATATACGACACATAGGTAAATATCAAGATAAAATTATATTGTTTCTGTTGTGGTTAATAAACTATTAATGCAGTGAAACAAAGTTATTTCGACGTAAAACGATTGTCAGTTATTCAACATCTTTGTGGAGATTGGAAGAGGGCTAATAGTACGCTAATCACGCTGTTTTTGAGAATTGAGTGTTGTAAGAAAATAATGAAAACATAACATACATTCATGAATGATCTATTTATGATAATATTGATTCGATGATTCGATGAGACAAAGAATTAGAGCGTATATAAATAATCGTGGTATTTAATTATGTTCGCTCCCAATAAGGAGCATATTGACTCGTACTGGAGTTTATCTCATCAAGTGCTATTGTGCAAAAAAAAATATTGTTATTCAGTTGCTCAACCATTAAGGATAAGTGAATAGGGCTAAGACAAGACTATTGGTCAAATAATCGCTCTCGCTTAGTCCCATTTTTAAGACTGAAAGGTTTTTTTGGGATTTCAAGACCGAATGGATTAATCTTCCATCGATATCGAACCAAAACACTTTCAATAAGTTTTCAGTTTAAAAAAACACAAACAAAAAATCAGTGGCATATTCTTTACATCAGTTTGAGTGTCTATTCAGCTATATTATAATAATTATTTTCTTACTCACTATCATCTTCCACGACAAACAAACTTAATTTGTAAATTGAACAATATCTCTGTTTTAATTATTACAAATGACTTAAGTTTTTCAATGTATCTCCATGACGGACGTCATAGTTAAGGTGTCTATATTTGTCTTCTCACGGCGAAAAATTGACATTACGTTTCTCTACCCTTGGACAAGTAATATTAGATAACGAATGAATCACATACTTTGCGTAGCCGCGTGAATATTTCTATATACTTCTCCCAGTAGATTTTCATTGCATTATAAATTCAAGAGACTTGCAAAATGTATTTTTTGACATTTCATTCAATTGTACGTTCCCTTACCTTTTTAAGCTCTACATATTATTATGACTTCTCTGAAGCACACCAGTGCTCTATACCATGACTCACTACCATGGCTTACATTTCAATTACAAAGTAGTGTTTTTTTTTGTCTTGTGATCTCAATTTCAATCATGATCTCACGATCTTAGGCTTATAAATCATTTAAATGAATTATTGCTGAACCAAATGCATTTGTCATTGCCAACGATTGGATACAAATACTGTCACAACATATCTAAATATGTACGGTTAAATATTTGTCTAACGTTATTTAGAGCTATATGAATAGTTATCATAGTAATTTAAAGTACACATATTCTATTGAATCCATATTTTAAATATCGAAATATCTTAATAGCTTCTAAAAACGAATCTGATTAGCTTTTAATGAGTATGACATAAGAATTGGCCGCAGTAATCTGTTGGTCGTTGATATGATCTGCAATAACTAAAAAAACACTATAGACATGTGTATTATTTATTTAACTTTAATACATATTTGATGACGACCAAAGGTTGGCGAACGCTATCAGTGGTTTAAAAATATATGTTTTACGTCTACAGCCAGTGCTGTAAAATACCTTACAAATAATATTCGACTCCCCTGCGGATTGCATGTCATTTTACAACATAGCATCGCTACGACAGCACCACGCCCACTTTTGGTGGCTGTGTTTTTTACAGGTTTGTAAACAATTTGTCATAACATCAAGATGAATACTTAATATAATTGATTACAACCCAAATTCAAAAATAAAATACCACGGGCTTTCATCGTATTACATCGTATAAAAGCGGTGTTTACATTAAACAATTAGAAGAGGCCGAAGAGGAAATTCACAATAACCAGATAATATAAATAGTCAGATATTTAACTATTACAATTTATTAATAAAAAATGATTGTAATTGACTTTGTGCTAATAATAAAAGCTGTTAAATTAAACATTAGTTAAGTGGGAACAGCTCGGCCTGTGAAACATTTACAGTAAAAGTTTTTTGTTGTTGTAAAAAAATGATAATCAATAAATCACTTTTGAAGAATACTTAACAATTCCTTATGCATTGTATACACTGATGATCCAACTACTATATTATATCTGTTATATAAATCGTATTTTTTTACAAAAAAAAACTGATACTCATGCGTTCAAGTTACTCGACGCGTGTAAAACCGCCGAGTTACGTAATAACAAACCACGTGTATCTTTTTTCAAAGGTTTAAGCTGAAATTATTTTTTAAATTATAATTTTATGGTATCTTAATATCATTATTATTTATGAATGATTTTGAAATACAGTTTTTTGGGTATATTTAAAAAAATGAGAGAGTACGAACATTTTAAATATCTTCAAAAAATCTACCCTTAATATATTTTTTTATTATAATTATTTTTTTCACATTTATAATAGATACATGCAAACAAAAGCAAATTCTTAACGATAAAAATCACAGAATATTCATTAAATAAAATTTATTGACATAAAATAGTTGATTTTAATTTATAACTTCTGCAAAGGTTGTTTATATATTATTATTTCAAATACATCGTGGAGGAAATTTTCCAAAAACAAGCTTGTTGTCTTAACCTTTTAATGGTTTAACCTTTAAATTGCTTATATTGTTTCATGAAATATTATAGAAATTATTCGCACTTTCGGCCCCGGAATAGAATAATTTATTAGCAATCTATATATATCTAGATATACAATCTTTAAAAAAAACTTCTTGCGTGAAAGATATTCTCGTTAATACATTTTTTAAACATTTTAAAAGTGTTTCCTTAGTCAGTCAGTGAGAGAATGGTATTAAAAAAACTGTACAACATTTAAAAGAGTGGGTCTAATGTGGTTGAGTAAAAAATAGCTGAATCTCATGCATTAGAATATAAATTTATTAATTTATTGTAAAAAATAATTGTGTGAAACTAGTTTTTTTCTTGGTAAACAATACTTTGACCACCCGACCGGTTAGAAAAAGATCAATCGGGTACGGGGCATGATCTCAGAACTTAGTGAATAATATCGTTTTCTATTTGAATTTATTAAAGGTCAATAATCATTGGTCTGTTAATATCTTAAAAATCTACTTCAGATTAACCTTACAATTGGACACCAATCCTAACAATTTAAATGAGTTCCAATTGGTACTTCATTATTCTTTATCACATTGCCACAAACATGGAGAGTCGACATTTAAGCAACCATGATATTTTTTACGTATTATACACAAAGCAAAGTAATATAATTTAAATATGAGTCATAGTAGATTATTTTTTTTACTATTCCTTATTACAAAATTATTGTTAGTAATTATCGAAATTTACTCGGAAAATATGCAATAGAAACATTACGAATTACGATGTATGTACGGCGGGTTTTCAACGACAGTTTTTGTGGTGTGTCCACAGGTGTCTCCCGCTAAATTTGCAGCAAAGTTTTTTTACGGGTAGTAAATTTACTGTCCACAAAACTTACTGCAGGCCATTTTTGAAGATACGACTTAGGTAATTTGTAAAGCTGGTTTTTTCCGTGAATTTATTCCTGTCAATTGGTATCATTTTTGGATACTGAGATTTTTTTTTGTTTTACCATCAAAATCTTAAATATATATGTAATAAACGAGTCGATAAATATCATACTCTCTTAAGTCAAACATAAACTAAAGTTTTTTTTTCATTTGACTGTAGAAAGCGTTCTTTGAAATATGCAACAAAACACATATAATAGATATATGCTTCAATGATGTTGCGGAAAAGAAATAGACAATCTAACCAAAAATATTACAAAGTTACCTATATCATCCTTTGATGACTGTGAAACATTGAAAACAAATTATTGATCATCGATTATTATATGATTCACAATTGATATTTTTTATCGATAATAAAAGAAGTATTATATAACCGTGTTCCGATAACTAAAAAATGACGAAATCCAAGAAATGTATACCCACGTTCAAAACCGATATTTTGACATACTGAAAATTTTCCTCAATTTGTAAATGTGGGGAGTAAATGTCAACTCAAACTTTTCAGAAGAGTCAAATACTATAACGAATAACACAAAAAAATAACATTTGCTTAAAAATATGATTTCCAATTTGAAAAAGACAGTCTTGCATTTTATATTACCTAATATAACCAGTCGATTCCTTAGGCTTGAATTACCCTATCTGCATACCTAACACAATATCGCTCATTTTGGAAATAGTACGTTTTGCATTATAACCCCACAATAGCTTTATGATGAGTGATTTTTTTTTGTTTAATATATGTATAATGTCTCTCGTAGACAGGGTTGCCAGGCGTCCCTATTTGAGCGGGACTGTCTCGAGTTCAATCGACAAATCCCGAGTCCCGCATTGCAAGTAACTCTATAATCCCGACGTATACATGTATAAAATTCTTCGAAATTGTGAATGTCCCGATCTGTGTTTTTAGAAATCTGGCAACCCTGCTCGTAGATAAATCGTTTTAAAGCACGTTGAATGATATATATATATATATTTTTTATTTCTTTTGACACCTATATAAACCAACTTATTTATATCCATAATAGCATAATTTGCTACAAATTTATGACATCGACATACATTTTATACATTAATTTACTTTTCTAACTAAAAACCACGCGGATTTTAAAAATAATAACAGTAATCAACGTAAAGAAACAGCGTGAAAATAATAAAATTGTATTACACTTCATTTACATAATATGCATCGTAGAATTCACAAGTTATTCGTAGGATGGCTACGAAAACCTTTGATATGTGATTTCGAAAATGCGGTCCTAAGGCGTCGAAAGTCGGACGTCGCGTGGATAAGGCTCTTTCAAACGTTGGCGCGTAAACAAACCGCCCCTGATCCACCTGAGCTTCTGCGGGGGTGCGGGGCAAAAGAACGGCGGGCAAGGGTGTCGGGAGGGCGGGGCTGCAAACCGGGTCACCCGAGAGGCCGCTGCACACCTCACACCCGCGCCCCACACACCCGCACAACTCCTGCCCACTCTCACCCCACACTCTTCCATTTTCCTGCTCCTGTGCAGGCCGGCGAGAACGGGGGAATGGCAATGCGCGGGGCTTTCAGAGGAAACCGGGGCTGTGGTCTGCAGCGAAGGCTCTCAAACTTTCCCTTTTTTATTCACTTTTAGACGTTCTCCTTCATTCATTACTAAGTTAATTTAAAACAATATGGCTAGATTCAAGAATTAGAAAAATATAAACTATCGACTACTATTTGTTTTGACAATTATTATTTTATCGATGAATACGCAATTCAGCAATAATAATAAACTCAGTTTTCCTATGGCATATATTTTTTAATGAATTTGTTTATTAGTTCAAATAGTAATTTTTATAAGATCATGGAATATTATGATAAAATAAATTGATTTTATGCAGTTATTACTTTATTTTGAAAAACGGATACACAAAAAGTTCGTCACCACCGAATTTCTCAAAAATATAAAATTAGAGAAATATAATATAAGAGAAACTATTTAAGAAACATTCGAAATTTGTCGATGATGTCTCAGCCATTTTTCATAGGATTGGTAATAAGATTAATTTCATGAATATTGAAAACAGTTTTTATGATTAAATGGCAATCATGCAGCAAAAATTATTAAATTCTAAGCTGTAAAATTGAAATGATAACTTTGCAATTCCGCTTGTGCTACAAAATGTGACACGTGTTTCGCCTCTTTGAAAAGGATCACCAGAGATAGCCATCGCAATAAATTATTCGTAAACTTTGCGATGTCAAGTCTGATGATGCTTGACATTTTCACATTTGTGTCACATTTTGTCACACAACAAGTGTAATAACAAAGTTGTCAAATTTAATTTTATATTAAAAATGAACTTCCACAAAGTTACTGCCGAATACATCGAAGATATGTTCTAAGCTATTGTGTGTGCATGCTACAAAATGAAAGGGACTCTGTAGAATAGGATTATTCTATGGCGTAGACGTATCGTAGCTACTTCGTAGACTAGTTGTAGAGCTTTACTAAATTATTTTGAAATATCAGCACAAGTAGCCAGTAAAATATGTTTATCAAATATAATATACTTTTATGTCAGTTAGGAGTAAAAGCTAAAGTAAAGATAGATAAGTTTTTTATATTAGATATTATTGCAATATGTAAAATATTTCCATATATTATGAATTCAAAAAGTATGAGTTTTTTGAGTATACAGCCACTCTATTTTGTTACTGAAAAATCTTCTAGAGATCCATTCAAAAGACAGGTTCATGACGATGTTATTGTTATTTTGTAGCAAAAATAGTGTTTTTTTTTTTAAATTTAAACTTCATGCTGATTGAAGCTTGGGAATTCATTTTAGAAATTAGAGATAAAAAGTATTTATTTCGCTTATTATACCAAATTTAAAATTTTGTGTAAAAGAAAAAACGTTATTACAACAAACATTGAGAAGCAATGAACTGTCCAATTGCGCAATGGACTTTAAGGCAATGACATCCGAATTTCATATCCTAAAAGTACCAATAAAGTTATTGATGTTTATAGAACTTATTTTCAACAGATAATATTAATATTTCAACAAATAATTAAGTATAATTATTTTTCAATAAGAATTACAATATTATTTGCGGTTATCAAAAACTATTATTTAATTTTAGTTTGAGATAGATTTTAACTAAACTGTAAAATATTTCTTAATAACTTCATGTTTTGAATTTTTCAATTCAATTTATTGTATCTTATGTTTCAACATTTTATGACGCTCTTAAATATTGATTCGAAATAAAATAATGTTAATATTTAATTTAACATATTTTTTCTAACGGTATAGCGGAAAATTTAAGATAATAAAACTTATAGACGAATATAATTAGATATTTTGTTGTTTTTAAGAAGCTTTAAAAATTATTTCGTTAAGTTTTCACGTCAAGAATTTAATGAGTCTGATTATTGAGTGATATCACTACTCTGTTTATGTCGATATAATAAGGGTTGTATTAACTTGTTTCTACGAGATTTGCTATGACATAAGTTTGGCCTGTATTATTATTTAAGGGAAAAAGCATCTTTGATCCAGCTGAGTTCGAAACTGGGGGATGTCAGAAGGGACACGCGGGGATTCGCGTAGGGGGTGCGAGGTACAAGCAATATTCAGTGTTGCGGGCGGGCGCGCGCGAAACGGACGCGAATTGCGCTGCCCGGCCACCGACTGCCACGATTTGCTAGATCAGCTATACCCCCGCTGGGTTCAAACCGCCAACGACCCGCTGCGAAATTTCAATTTAGCACACTCGGAAAACTTGCACCATAAATGCACTCGATTTTATAATATATTATCTATTCGTATACGGAATAATTTAGTGTCATATTTAATGTTATACGTAAAGAGTATTAATGTCATATTGACATTTTAGTGTCGCAAAAAGCATAGTTTCGAATATTATATATAAAAACTCCTATACAAATTTTTAATATTAAAAAAAAAAACATATTTTTTTATGAACGTGATTTTTTTCGCTATATTTGTCGTTCGTGAAAAATTTACAGCACATAATAATAATGTAATATTGACAAATAACTACGTAACCACTATAAACTGTGTCATGTGAAAGCGATAGATTTTTATTTAAATCATAAGTCTATAACTTAAAAATCAATTCTAAAATGTTTTTGATCGTATATTTAGTGAATAATTTGTGTTTTTGCAATATATTGTTAAGGGACAGTTAATAATCATTAATCACTGAGTATGAGACTCCACGATGACTTTGAGGTATGATAGTTTTTATTTACATTATCCCCCTATTTCATTGCAAACGAAAATGTGTCCATCCATCATTATATTTCTTAAAAAAAATGCATTTTTTATAATTACGAAATATATTTTCATTCCATTCAAATGGCGTGCATACTCATTTAAACTAAATTGGTTTCGTTTCATTAATTTTCTTTTGAGATTTTCATCGAATTTTTACCAGTGGTATCGCGTACACTCCTCGCCAAAATATCTAGGTCAGTTCCGGGAGCCGTATTTTTTTTATCGTAAGGTCGTTTTTTTCCTAATAAAAGTCTTAAAGTCGAAAAATTTTATTCATGTACAAATAAACTTCAATATTTATTTGATTATATGTTGGTCGAATTGACCATATTCACTGTATGTTTATAATACAAGTATAAATCTTGTAGATATGCAAGACGTGTGCAATACATACTGCAGTTCTCTCAGATATCGAAAAGGTGTTTATTGCTATTTATAATGTCGTATAGCTGTTTGTACATAAATTATCTGTGAATTTAGCCTTATAACTTTTGCTACAATACCTGCATACGGGTTCTGGTGCATTATCAAATTATGAGTTCATTATAGTAAATATTGGAAAGTGGGGCATGAAACAGTCTGAAGTTCGCCACAAGCGGTGCACATGCGCACAGCATCCTCGTCGGCCATATTGGTGTACCCGTACAAATCTTTTAGGGCTCGGCTAGTACAGGGGCCGAGATATTTCATCTGTTTTCTAAATTACTGTACTACTTAGCAAATTTGATTGCCGGTATTGACTCGAGAAGTGTTGTTCGATTTGTTTATCGCGTCTAGTGTATACATTTCTTTCATAATATTGAAGAATTTGACGAATATGCTGCCATAGTCTCCGATGAAATCGTCTTGCTCACAGTATTTCGGTGAGCATTGAGTTGTCAGTATTTTGATTTATTATGTTGGATAGGTCTTGTCTTTTTAATCACAAATAGTATCTGCGTGATGTATTATATTTAATACTACATGTGTTCTATTTAAAGATTTAACATACATATTTGTCAGTTGATTGCAGTGAACGGATATTATAAACCTATAATGCATTTAGCCCACTTCACAAAAGGAAACGAAATGATTGTATTATAACTGTACTTTTTAAGTAAAAAAATAATTTAAGCCGAACATGAATACAAATACATTTATGTTTTCAATAAACTTTCAATAATTGTATTTAAAAAAATTCTACAGCGATATAATTAGATTTTACTTTACATACAAAAACTTCGCATTATTTTTCGGAAAATTTTACTGTAGCATTCAATTATATTCATATATAGTATATTTTTTTCTGATATTTTCCAACAAAAAGGTAAACATTTTAAAATAGGCTGAGATGTACATGGTGATGTACAACTTGACCTGTATTAAATTTCATAATTAAACATATATATATATTTTTTAAATAGGTTGTATTTTGTGTGGCTTAAAATACGAAGATTCAGTATTTTTTTCGAGATAATGTTTTTTAATGAATTCGTAAAAAAAAACAACTTTTCATACCAGCTGAGCATAATGTAGACACCGGAAATATTCGCGGTTTTATTTGAAGAGTTTTTTTTTTTTTTTAACCATGTCCGCTCCCAATGTGGAGCATATGGACTCCTAATGGAATTTATCTCAACAGATGTGCTAAGAGAACTGCTTGTTATTCAGTTGCTTAACCTCTCTTTTTCCAAAGAGAGTAGGAATAGAAGGATAGGACTAGGACAGGACTAGTGGTTAGCTAATCGCTCTCGATACGCCCCGTTCATAGGATAGGATGGGTGGGAGGGGGGAGTTCAAGACATCACATACATCCATGCCTTCGCACAGAAATTCATATACCGATTGAAAAATCAATTTATAGAACTGTCCGTACCGGGATTCGAACCCGGGACCTCCGTAACCGAAGTCAACGATGTTCACCACTCGAGCACACAGGCGGTTTTGAAGAGTTATAAAAACATATCCCTCTATTTGGCAGTGCGAAAATGTATCGACAAATAATATTATGTCGTATTTCTCTGGAACCACATTATGCAAGATGAGAATAATAAAAACATAATAATACTCAACTTTTAATAATCTGTGATTTGATTTCGACCGTGGCCCTTCAATAAAAGCTGTGTAGGGTATACTTTTATAGTTTGACATGATTTTTGGCTGAAAGATTGATTTTCTGCAGCTTATGTGCTGGTGAACCCCGCCCCCTCTTAGATGTGCATGCGGCTTGATTTACATCATGGTGCATGTAAACGCATATGCAAAGAATACACTGAAAAACTTCAGCGACTAAAATGTTTTTATGATCGATAAGTTTTACGATAAATAATGTAACTTGACGATAAAATTCCAGATAAAACAGTTTATTTAACTTAATGTTTTAATTTTGTTACACAAAGCTATGGAATAATCTTGTTTTTTTATATTGAATGTAGGGTTATAAAATTAAGAAATATTTTTATTAAAAAATAATTAATTGAATTAAAAAGTGTTTAAAAAAACATTTTTATCAAGACGTTTAAAAAACAAACAATTCCAAACAACATTGTTAATTAAATAAAAATACTGCTCTTTTATTTCAAACATAAATTAATTGCGTAAAATAACGAAAGATGCATTAACACACGTAATATTTAGAATATCGTAGCCGAAGCGTAGCCGTAGCTCTTCGCGTCGTAGCAGATCTAATGACTAGCTTACACGACCCGAATAAAGAAAATAGTCACATTAGTTACTGATGCTCGTTACTGTCTTTTGATAAATTGATCCGTATTAGAATATTTTTGAGTTAGTCGAGTAACTGGAAGATGTTTAAGCTGGCTAACTTCTTACATTACTACATTTTAAAACGAGCCTCGTTTGTGTTTATTCTATACAATATTTCGATTCGTGGGAAAGTTAATGGTTTGTAAAATCATATTGCAAATAATTGTTAAAAAATTAGGAAGCTTAAATGTAAAGATACTGAAAATTACGTATTGCAATTTTTTTAGTGATAAAAAGATATTTTAAGCCTGTGAAAACTTTGAATTATTAGCACGGGAAACTCATATTTTGAGATTTAAAAAGACTTACTTCTTACAATATTTTGATTTTCGAACTATCACGTTTACGAATATTACTTCTAAAATAGAACAGGCCAAGCAAAAGATATCTCTATGTGTTCCTTGATCACATGTTTCTGTGACTGCATTATTACTCACAAATTAACTGATGCGTAAGAAACGCAAATATGTTAAACAAATAATGCCTTTAGAAATCTTGACCTAGCAAATATATTGTTTCACTTTTACGTTACGCTGGGTAAGAAATTGTGAATTTGATATTATTACTAGTTGTATGCCCGATTACGCTTACTAGTGGAACAAATGCTATTCAATGACCTATCCAATGCTGTTTCTTTAATAAGTTACAATATTTTGTACATTATTATTAATGTTGGCTTTTCAATTGCTTACCAAAATGTTTCAAAAATGCTGTCAACGCTTTTCAACATTTTCGTTTATGACTTTTAACAAAAATAGGAACTAACTTATATAATAAGAACCCTTTACCTTACAAATTAATATCTGTATGTATTTGAAATTTATAATAAAAATAGTCTTATTTTTTACAGGAGGCGAGAGGAAAGAGGCCTTTTAAAATATGGGACAGTTCAAGAAATGTTCGTAAAGGCCTCGTGGTTACCAGTTTCGAGGAGCTTATACATAGAGGTAAGAAATATGTATTTATAATTGAAAGCTTATCACTGTAGTTATCCAGAGAAAATGAAATAGTTTATTTTCCGTGTAACTAATATGGAAATCTTTTTAAAGTAGCATGATTTATTAATTATTACATTCGATACTTGATACTTCTAACTATATTGTAAGTGTATTAAAAATCCACAAATAAATAAGATGATAACAACTAGCGCACATACTTCAGTACTACTTCTTTGTATGTGGATTTGCGTATTTTTTCATTCAGGAAAGAAGGTAATATTTTTTGCAATTGAGGATGTATAATGAACTAAAAATAATAATGAATAGTTATTTTGTTTGTATATGAGAAACTATTATTGCCGATGGGCAGTTCTAACCGTAATTTTGATCGCTTTCAAAGAAATACTTATCGCTGATACGTAGGAATTATTTTATGTACAAAAATTTTAGCAGTTTGGTTTTTATTTTTCATATATTTTAAAGTTTTATACAAAACCTTTACACTACATTTGAAAACTCAAATAGGTATCGTTTAAAATTTGGATACTTTTTACGTATTGGAATAATTTATGTTTTTTTATGTTGTTTCGACTCTGGCCTGACATGTATGCGTAGATGTTAATTCTTTAAATTTCCATGCAGCAGTTCTGTTGTCTGCGATATTTTTCTTTGTATTCAAAATAGCCTAAAATAATGGAGCATACATAAATAAAAAGAGAAACCCAGTAGTTGTTTAAGACAGGTGGAATTTATTTTAAAGGATTTTTTATAAAGTTTTCAAGTATAATTATTCTAAAGATTGTTAAAAATAAGTTTGATTTTTAACCCTTACATCCGTAATTATGAAATTTCACCCAGTGTCAGTATTATTAAAACATAAGTAAGTGGGTATGGCTAGATTTATTTTATAGATAAAGATTAATATGATTAAGGGTATTAAACAATCCCATAGCTCCAGTGCTATCGCTACAGGTTTCTACCCTCGAGTAGACACGTTCTTGCAATATGTTGTTTATCGATGTATATATTTTCACAGGCAAGCATTGTCTGAGACGTTTCTTTTCATTCCGCAGGTTGATCTAAAAAGCGAGAACTATAATGAGCGGTCAATTATAACAACTACTTATATTTTCCGCGTCATGATTCTTTGATTCTTACTTTCTATGAAAAGGGAAGATGAGCGACTGACTTTAAAACAGTTATAATTGAAAATGTATTGATACAATGGTACATTACATACTACACTATTCTTTTAATGTTAATAGTTTTCCTAAGACTTCAAACTAGGGATTGCAATAGTGAAAGAATAGTGCAAATAAATCTGACCAAAGCAAAAGTTTTCGTGGACTACAATGCGTATTGGGCAAAGAGTTAATAAATATTTTTGCCTTTTCTATAACACAACAACAAAATTTCGGCTTATATTATTTTCTTACCCAGTATTTTTGTAAACAGTTGAAATATCAGGATTTACCGGTATTGCATCTTCACTTGAAAACATGTTGTAGTTTACTTTGCAGTACATATATATTCATGTGCACGCAGGAAAAGAAAAGTTATCGGTGGGGTCCGGGGAGCCGGTCCGGCTGGTGTTGGAGAGCGACGGCACGCAGGTGGAAGACGGTGAATACTGGAGGACGCTCCCAGCCAATACTGTGCTGCTGCTGCTGCGGCCAGGACAGCGCTGGCTGCCTACAGGGGCAGACGTCATCAGAGCTGGTGAGTTAATCCTAGATACCTGTATTCAGACACAGTTGCTTAGATTTAATAGGGATATGAAAATGTAATTGGGAAGTTCAATATCTATGCTTTTTCTCTTTTCTGATAAAATGAGTGTATTATGAATGAGTTGCATAGTATAATAATTCACTATTTAGCCCAAATTTATTCGTGTACCGTATACTTTTGGTAATTAATTGTTTTTAGGAATAGGCTGACTTATATATGTTGATTTATGAATACAAAACATATATCTTAAATAGATATCGAATAAATTTCAAAATTAACCAGTTGTAAACCACGATTAGTTAGCTTCTGTTAATATTTAAGTTCATTTAGTCAAGATGATATCGCCACCTTTCTGTGGTTACGCCGTAAAGGCATGAGAAATTTCCATAGCAGTCTTTCCGGATGTTCCGCTGATAAGACATATTAAAATGTCATAAACGTTAGACCGCGGAAGCGCATGTAAAAGAAACGGGAAGATCTACAGTCCCCCTGCAATCTGACGACATGCTGTATCGCCCGTAGCGAAAGTTTCTAGTTTTTCAACGAACTATCATCCTTTACCTACTCACTGAAAATGGATTTTTGATATTCGCGCTTTACGCTTTGCTTTATAAGGGAAACTTTTTCCCCTTCTGGAATAGTCGGTATAAATTTTGTTATAAGATAATATAATAAATTTAAGAAAAAGGAAACTCATACTTGTTCTCTTATTGCACTGTTCATTTCGTTTTATCATTTATGAATCACGATTACATATAAGTGTTTTATTTCAGCGATCTCGGCGATACCAAAGATCGTATGCGAGACGATACACGCACTAGAGTTACATGATGAAACTCCTTCGTGGAAGATCATGGATAACAAGGGGCGCGTCACGGTGGTGCTGCACTGGGACCAGCGGCAGGGCGCCACGCCCTCCGCGCGCCTCTCGCCATCCCGCAAGCCTGACAGAAGACCATCTCTTGTTATCCAGACATCGCTAGACAAGCCGGCGACGGGTTACTCCGCGGACGGAGACCTTTACCGGGGTGGTGGTGGAAGATACGCTGCGGGACCCCAGATCACAGTGATTAACCACGATGAGGCGATCGCAGCTGGGGGTTACGGGCCTGGCCGTCTATCGCGCCAAGGCAGTTCCCTGGAAGGCGCCGTCCACGTTCACACCGCGGAGTGCGCGCGCCACGTGCACAGGCCAACTGCCAGGCCTGGAAGTCCACCCGCTCCTGCTGACGGTAGCAACGGCCTTCCGGAGTGCGATTTCCACTGCTGCGCCCTGCACGAAGAGGGGCGCAAAATTGCCGTGCACAAGAGCGTGGCGACGTCCCCGATCCAAGAAGGCCACTCTCACGCGCAGACTTCACCGCAGCCTTCGGCGCTGTCAGACGGCGGACGACGCGCTCCCGCTAAGGGTCACGTCCGCTTCCTCGACGCCGAGGGCGCTCGGCGTGACAGGGACAGTTCCGAGAGCGAAACGGAGAACACGGTCATGGAGGACGAGCCGGTCACGTCGGATAAGTTTCTTCTGCTCATCGATCAGCTGAGCGTCGACCAGAAGAGGCACCTCACCATTAAGGATATCGGAATCATCCTCGAACGGCTGAGCTCGAAAATTCTCGACGTAGAGAGGTTAGACCGAGAGTCCGAGAGCGACGACTGCTATAACTGGACGATCAAAGCCACCATCAGAGGTGACGTGCTCAGAGAGCTCGGGGTTATTTACAACGGAAACTATTACGCAATCTCGGAGCACCCGGGCTACAAAGAAGAGAACGAAGAAGGCGGCGAGGAAGCGGAAGAGGAGGAGGAAGAGGATCGCTTGTGAGGGGAGGGCGCCGACCGCGGGAACCTAATTATAAAATATAATATCCAGTGATAAACACCAATGAGACGTCTCGATAGCGCCCCCGTAGCTAAGTGAATTAAATAATCGCCGTTCGATGTCCGGCTCCGCTGGAGCGCGGAGGATCGGGGAAGCTCCTCGATTTCCGTTTCGCATCTCCGACGCCGCGTCCGCGCCCCGCCACCGGTACCGAGTTTCGGCACGCAGACATTCCATTGTATTAGTTGATAAGTATTGATTACCTCCGTGCTGTTTCTCCAATAGAATATTATGCAATCATTCGTTCTTCCCAGACGATTCAGCCGTATTAGAAAGAGTTCGAGAGAGCGACCGCAGTCTGACGGAGCAGGGCCGAGTGGAGTGCGCGGGAGCCAGGAGTCAGTGGGAACGGTCGACGGACGGGCGACCCTGCGGAGGAGCCGCGGCGAAGTCTCAAGCACAAACCGAATCGTCGCCCTATGGAAATATATTTAAATATAATACGATAGATAATTAAAAAGATACAAATGTACTAACAACACTATTAAAAAACTGTCGTGCGTGCGTGAAGTTAAGTTTTTATAAGCACATATCGAACCGAACGGACTTAACATAATAATAACACAAAATTGCAAAGTATATCCGATAACATTCAGTGTAGATTGAATTTTCAATTATTAATTAGATAAATTACCACCAAATGTTGATGTTTTTGAAATGTTTAGTGGTTCGGGTGGAAAATCAAATAGAAGTGACGCATTCGATGGTATTTGGTTTTGATCGTGTGGCGAAGGGCGGGGCGGGGGCGGGGGCGGGCGGTTTTCCGTTCTTCCTTCGCCCATTTACATGTAAAGACTAAATATATTAAAGTTATATAGGTCTGACAATCGATTCATATGTTCAATCGATGAAATATATTGTGTATCGATTCACGGATTTTTTTATTATTCTAATTCGGTAATGTAAGGTAAATAAATAGTAATTAATTGCAAATTTTTGTATAGATATTTCTGTTATGGCATGTAAATTAATAAATATAAAAATATTTGCTTGAGATTTGTTGAATGAGTTCTCAGGCAAGATGTGTGGTGGTTATACTAACAAGTGAAATTTTGAGAGCAAAGTTGTTTACCACTAAATCTTTAATTGAAAACCTACGTAATATAATAATATTTAAACAAGGGATTTACAAATAAATGATGTCCTATTGAGTCAAGGTATTTTTTTTCAATAATATATTTCTACTCATATTGTATCGTGAATAAAAAAAACCTTTTAACTTACTAAATTCAGTTAGCAATGCAGTTTTTTTTAAACTATTATATTATACTTTATTTTATCATTTATTTAAGCCTATAATGTAGTAGTTTGTAGTATTCATATTTCTAACTTGATTCAGAAATATAATTTTAATACTTACTAAATAAATTGTTATTAAATGTACTGAGGCAATATAAAAACATTCATTTTATCATCCAAACCTATTTTTTAGTTTAATATTAAATGTTCATTTGAAAAATAATTTTATCACTTGGTAGAAATCACCATACGTTATGCGAATATTTTAAGTATGAAAGTTATAGGTTATATTAATGAATATAATAATGAAAACAAAGTCATTTCATAAGAAAATTGTCACTTGTAGGTCTATATTAGATACGAATATTAAAACAATTATAACTGGCATTTGCTCGTGTGTCGAAGTGCAGAAATTGAAAGAAAAGTAACACATTTTTGTTTCTGAATTTAACTGATAAATATCATTTGTATTTTACGAATCAAATCAATAAATGAATCATTCTACAAGGTCTTGTATTTGTCACTGTGATGAAACGTTTGAAATGTGTTCATATTGTATGTGCGACTTTCAACGACAAGCTTTTTAAACTATTAATATGCTTATCATTTTATTGAATACACACGAAGCTAATTTTTGTTTCCGAGCATAAAAAATTCCTATACACTGTCTTCCTTCATAATGCTATATGTTGAATGCCACCGAACGAGGAATAAAACATAATATTTTGTATAATTTTAATTCACGTGATGTAAGTTTATTTATGTGCATGTGTTAATTTTGAAAAAATGTTGTTATTTGTACAAAATATTAGCTGTTGTAAAAAGTTTATATAATTCTGTATTTTTTACAAGTCAAATTCTTAAAAAAGTGTTTTTGCCAAAATTTAAGTGCCAAATATGAAAATAAATACGTTTTCATTGGACAAATATCAAGCAAAAGTATTATTACCCTTTGTATATTGTGAATAATTTAATGTGCCAATCTGTTGATAAGTTTTCCGCAATACAAATTACGATAAATTACTGCATTTCGACACCAAATCGCCACGAAGGGCCATCAGTGAGATGCTGATCAATAAATCAGATGATTAAAAGAATAATTGTCAAATAAATGTTAATTAATATCGTTCGACTATATTTTTCAACGTTTTTACTTTTGAAAAATCAGCACGACCAGATAACAGACAGAAAATTCTATTTACTTCCCTGCCTTAGATACATTGTTTATCATATTCGGTAAAACGATTCTTTAATTATTTATGTATTCTATAATGTTTTATAAAAAATAATCAAAGTTTTTGATTCAGTTATATTTCTAGACATAAAACATTTTGAGCAGATCAAATAATGTATATGACAAACTTTAAAAACAATTAATTTAAAGTTCATTTTTCATGTGACAGAATTGTCATAATAGTAAATAGCTTATATGTTTAAAACATAATACCAGATGGCGTTTATTAATATCAATCCTCCTTCATATTTTAAAACGATAAAAAATAATAAATATTACTATCGATGGTTCATTTTTTGTTTTACCAATGATATGATTTAGATAAAAGTATTGCATACCAATAAAAACAGATTCGATTTTTAATCCAATGGTTTGTATACTTTCATTTGATATATATTTTTAAAACCATTTTAAATTTATGTTATAATAGATAATTTTACGTTTTATATAAATTCAGATTATTCATAACACGTTATAATTACGCATTAAAGTAATATTTTTTTATTTATGAAATGTATTGTATTATATTTGCTCTGTTCAAAGTTTTTTTTTCAAATAATACAATAAATTTCCTTCAAATATATCCTGATAAATAAATACTCTCTCTCGTTCGTCATCAGGAGTACATACTACTTTTAAAAAGTTTTAAACTTAATATTATAATATCTAACTCTATAATAACACATTGGTATTTTATTAGTTTTCGTTTGGGAGATTGATATTTAGTCTAATAAAAATAAAATTCAATACGTAATATTTATTGAATATAATTTTGTACTTAAAATTTCTTTTGTCTTAAATCATTTGGTATTTGATCAAAATAATAAATACAGCAAGGTGGGAATGCATTCGAAACTAATCGACAGCATCGGTAATTTTGTTAAGTGTATTATTGTGTTTTTTTTTAAGTATCCTTCGATTTAATATTAATGCGGCAAAAAGCAATAAAGCACACAAATTTTATAAATCCCAACCGATAAAAAGCTATTAATTTCAATTTTTTAGAGTTTTTTTAAATCTTACGAATGAAAAAATAATGCCCAAACATTAAACGTATAAAAATTTAATAAAAATAATTTGTATTATCTTCTCCTAGAAACAAAAGCAAAGTGATAAAAACGGTTTTATAAGATAAGATTGGTTTGAATTGCCATTGATCAAATACAGCTCTTAAAATAATCTTCTAAATATACCAGTTTTTTTAGAAAAGAAATGTTGATTCAATATTATGTATTTGATCATGAACTTATAAGTCACGATTATTTTAACGTTCATTGTGTCAAAATTTTTGGAAAAATCTTTATTCAACATAATTTCAATTAAACAGTTTTTTTAAATGAAGAATATAAATATTAATGAAGAGGGCATTATTTTCTACAACAAAACTTCTTAATATGGCTGAAAAAATATTCAATGTTACAAATATTTACAATAACTATGTGACAAGGGAAATAATACGAATCAGAAATAAAAATAAAATAACCTATATTTTTACTTTACAAATTAATTGTAAAAACCGTTGCCAAAATGAAAACAACACGTAGAAAACAACTATCTTGCAATTTATCACAATATACATAATGATTATGAGTTATTGATTTGTTTGTTGACAATATTAATTTTAAATTTGTGTGCTTTTTTCACAAAATAAAAACTTAACGCGCACATAAAAATATGTTAAAATTTACTCTAGAATATTAAAAAATGTTTTTTTATTGATGCAATTTTCGAATGTGTTTTCAATAACGTTGGTCGGTTAAAGTTTCTGGTCTTACGCTGATTGGTGGTCAATGCAAAATACATCGGTAAAAAATAATCAAATAGAAAATTGTGTTTTGTTTGAAATACCTATGGCAATGGCTTCGGCGGGTTGTGTTGAACTGTGGTTTAATGAAAATGAATAGGATATGTCACCTTTATATAACACTGCCAAATTAGGTAAATAAAGAATGATGATATCGAACTCTGTTTTTAATTTCATAGTTTTAATAACTTTTTTACACATTATCGAAATTGCCTTGAGTAGTACCTCCGTACTGACACGGCAAAGTGTTCAAATATTAATCAGCTGTTGTCACGATTTTGCAAGGAGAGCAAAAACTTTTTGTATCAAGAGGAAAAGTTATTATTTAAGCATAATTTTTATCCCAACCCCTTTTATTCTTCTTTTATAGTATTTCAACATTTGTGACTTTTTGTCTATAGCCTAGAAACTAAAATTATACCTTTACTCTGGCCAGTGGCGGACGGTCAATGTGGCATTGGATCAATGCACCCCTTGTATATGCAGGAGCGGTTATATTTCATGAAATTATATTCAAACATAACATTTATACCATTCACTCATTTTAATTTCTTCATATATTTATTGTCTATAATAAATATTTTAGAACATTTTATTTTATTTTATTTTAGACAATAAATTCACGAAGAATTTAAAATGAGTGAATGATACCATTCACTCATTAAATGTTATTTTTGAATCTTATTTCATAAAATATAACCGCCCCTGCATATACAAGGGGTGCATTGATCCAATGCCTCATTGACCGGCCGCCACTGACTTTGACCTCATTAAAGAATTATATTATGAAAGATCAGTTTTGTGATAGCAATTTGATGTACATACATTACCATCACGTTAATGACCTTCAATATTTTTTCACGATATTAAAAACAGTAAATTTTCATTAATTGCTAATATAAAAAGAGTATAATTAATAAAAAAAAAAAAATGTTTGAATACAAAATTTTATTTTGACAGAATTACTATGTCAGAAGAGTTAATCCTGCCATTTTGGTTAATTAACAAAGGTGGAGTATGTGCCATACATTTATTTTATATACAATCCATATAAAATTTTAATTTTACACTTCTAAAAGCGGAATTTAAATTCCAAGAGTTTATTATTTATTGTTTCATCATAACATATATTTCATTCAACACATTTTTTTATTTTTGTACGATATATTTTTTGTAAATAGCGTATAAAATTTAGTTTACTTACAATATTTATTATATAATAGCTTTTCAACAGTTTTAGGCAAAACAAAAACATTCAGATATAGAGTAAAATATAATTTTAAGAATATTTAATTATTAAGGAAGTTTGTATTCATTTTTAAAATTGATATATAATTCAAATGTCTCGTACAACACCGAAATAAAGAGACATACTTAAAAAGGCTAGACGGTGAAATATACAAAAATGGTTTATGTTTGCAGTAATAATTAATATAAATGGATTAATATTGTTTAGGTATCAACTATTTTAATAATTTTAAGTTTTTGTAGAAGACCTAATAATCTTGCGAAATTCGAATATTTCTTACGAGCATAGTAAAAAGGAAAAGGGATATGCTTCTGAATTGGAGCCACATTCGTCTTATAACCTTTTAAAATCTTTACCGACAAGATAATCTGAGATACTTCATTATTTATCGTTAGAGCTGAATCAACAAAAAAATACTAACTTTTATCAAGGATGTCAAAGAATGCAAATAATGTAGACAGATTAATAGCTTATAAATAATTATATTGCAGAGATTTACAAAAGCGAAACCATAAAACCATGTAATATTTGGTAACCGATACATTAAAACTGTATTTTTTTTTAAAATAGCTTTCGATTTTTTAAAAATGTCTTTTTAATGCAGGAACTAATGTTGCATTATATTATTGATAAATGCTTTATGCTTTCAAAAATCCTTTAATATAATTTTTTGAAAGTAGCAAATTTTTGAGGGAATTATAATAATAAGTAATAACTGTATTAACATAGTAATATAGCCTTTTTATTGGAAAATTATGTATTATTATGTGAGTATTTCAATTTCTAAATTTAATAATAATAAAACAGATACAATTATATTATAAAGTTCTGATAAGAAGACAACTTTTTTATGAGAGCAGGGTATGGTATGATTGCACAAGGGTTATGAAAATTGAAAAGTGCATTTTTGGAACAGACCAAACGGGCACCCCCCCCACACCCCTCGCTGCCGAAGAATGGACTGTTCCTCCGCGTGTCTTGATTGCATCGCAGCCAAGTCGATGTCTTCTCCCCCTCCCACGCTCTCGGCGATAGTTGTGCCAGAGGGAGAGGCCGACGCCGTAATTTATCGAAGCAATTTTCCGCAAGAAGGTTAAGAGGGAGGTGTCAAGGCTCGTGGAATTAACGGTTGATCTCAGTTGTATAACATTGCAGGAAAATGGCCAAATAAGGAAAACCGTGGTCGGAGATTTTTACACACGTGTCGAGGTCCTAATGAAAAAGCTCTACTTTGCTTTATTTATAGTTTTATCACGATACTTTCACATATTTATATTTTCATTTGCGCCAGAGTAAATTTGAGGTATTTTGTAAGTATAATAGAAAACTTTAATCGTTTTCAAAATATTGGTTGATTATATTTTTCAGTGGCTGTATGCAATACGGAAGAATTTATTTCAACAATCTAAGCTACGAATGAATAAATGATTATTGTTTATGGCAGAGAAGTTTTCAAAAAATACGATTTAGCAAATCAATGATTTTTCAAGATTTTAATTAAAATTTAAAATATCATCTTATTGATATTTTTTTACCATTTCTGCTTCCAATGTGGAGCATATAGACTCCTAATGAAGCTCATCTCAACAAACGTTTCTACGAGACCTGCTTGTTACTCAGTGATCCAACCTCTCTTTTTTCCAAAGAGAATATAGGAATAGAACGATAGGGCTAGGACTGGACTATTGGTTAACTAATCACTCTCGCTACGTTCGTTTTTAGGATAGGATTACTAGGATGTGGGAAATTTGAGACATCCCATACATCCATGTTTCGAACAGAAAGTCATAAATCGATTGAAAAATCAATTTATAAAACTGTATGTTATATTTTTTTACGACATGTTTGTCTCCATTGTGGAACATAAAATTATATACTTATCTATATTTTCTTCCCAGTTCTCATAAATACAACTGGGAAGAAAATATGGATGATTTATAGGAACAATTACTAATTGCAAAGGTACTATCTTAGATTCGTTATCAGGATATTATTGTTGACGAGTTGGAAACGTTGGGATGTATAAATACATCACAAAAATTCTTGTGCTGGTACATGTGTCGATAGAAACATGAACCTACAAAGTATTCCGTTTCAGGATTTGAGCCCATCCCCAGAAAACCAACTTTAGAGAATCAGACCCGGGAACGACTTGAATAGTTTTGTGTTCATAATTAATTACACTATATACATGGGGAATGCTATCCATTTGAAATAACTTTGAGAAAGTCGATGACATTCCAATTTTTTAATACAATATCGCATGTTTGAAAAATTTATCGTCCAGTTTTGCATTCACATTATTTTTTACTGGCTTAATATTTTTGTTCCTGTAATAGTGTAATATATGGAATGTTGTCAGCATTTTTGTGCCCGTGTGCACGCGTGCCACGTACATATTTGTCAGCGCAGATTCGTGTATATTAAATTAAAGGTTTCTTAGAAGATTATTGATTATTTATTTACTATCAACAAATCATTTTAGATGTAAATGATATTATACCTGTACAATGTATCAGGACAGGTAATATAAATTCGGTTAGCCCAATAGTATTAAAAATACTTCGACGACTTTTTCTTCTTCGAATGCATAAAAAAGAAATGAAAAAAAGATTAAATCTTTAATAAAGTGAGCAAGAAATTCAAATACGATTAGTGCGCTTTTCGCTGAAACCGTAAAAATACGCCTAAGGCGGCGATCGTCAACTGGCGAAACGTTCTACTACATCATAATTTAAAAACAGTTCAATTGGTGTTTTTTAATTATGCCAAATCTTGTTGTGGAGACATTTCCTACTAAAATCTTAAAACGTTTTTTTTAAGAAATGCTTGTTATTCAGTCTCCGATTTTTTTTCAAAAGTGTTAGCCATCGAAGGATGCCATAGCCATGTAGCTTAATATAGATAATTTCTCTGGTTTCGTCCCGTTTGATCCCCGATGATCGGATGGGTAATCTTGAGGTGATCGGTGAGACCCATGCCTTTGAACACAAATTCGTAACCAATAAAAAAAATCATTCCACGAAAGCAATCAAATGTGAAGAAATTCTAAGAGAGTTCCCTATTTTACATCAGGATTGCGATAGTTCCGATCGTAATAACTTAAAACAAATATATTGAAATTTATGTAAATGACTTCCATACCTAGATGGGATAAGACTACCTTAGTTCCGGATAAAAAAAATATTCTCTAATCAAATAATAATAAAAATTGCATAGGCAAGGGTGAGCTGCCAATGCGTTGACAAGAGGTTTATTGATATTACAGCCATTCGTGGTGGTCCAGATAAAGGGTGAATTTATTGGTCACATGTACAATTATACGCAATAAATATCGAAACTATTGAATGTTTCTATATTATGTAACAATAAGCAATTTTCTTCAGTACATCTTATATCAAAACTTGTCTTTACTTACACAAGATTGCATGAGTTAAGACAGCGAAATATGTACAATTCTTTTTGCTTCAACTACTTGTGTATGTTTTATTTAAATCTTATATGTCTTAAACTAGGCATGGCCAACCCAAATTGCACCCCGGGCCGCATTGACGATCAAATAAATTTTCCAAGGGCCGCACATACATAATGTATACATGTATGCATGTCTATATTATACAAAAACATATGTTACAAATAATATCATACATATTGATATTTTTAAGCGCAATAAATAATTTGAATACAGATGCAATTTAGATGCATTCAATCAGGGTAATGTGGGGAGTTGTGAAAAAAAACAATACTGAAACCAGATGTAAAAATAAAACACGCATTGAACAAACAAAAAGTTTGTTCAATGCGAGGGCCGCAGGTTGGCCAGGCTTGTCTTAAGCCATCGTTGATAATATATACATATGTGCCAACCATTAGAAATAACAGCTGCGTTTTTTAAATATAAATATAATGGATATTTATACATTATATAGTGTAGAGATCTGAGTATTTTGTTTTTATTAATTTAACAAGAGGCTCGTTGGCCTGAATACAATTTAACAATGAGCTCTCCAGTCCACTCTTGTGTAGAGGTATTTTTCAACCATGCAGGGCCGGCGCCGCCATACAGGCGAAATAGGCAACCGTCTAGAGCGCAAACCATTAGGGGGCGCATAAATGGAGTATTAAAATTATTATTATACACTCTTATAATAGTAAATAGTTTAACATACATTTAGTAAATTTTATTTTATTTTGATGTGTGTATTTTTGTTCATTGTAATTATGTATATGATTCGAAAAAGAGAGGTTGAGCGACTTAGTAACAAACAGTTTACGTAGAAAAAATTCTGTTGAGATACCTCCATAAGGTGGCAATATGCTCCATATATGATATATAAAACATATTTCTAATGATTCCGAATTGCTTATTTTTCATTATTTTGTAAGAAAAATGGGACGATTTATTTAAAAGGAGGCGCGCCAATAACCGTTGCCTAGGGCGCCAAATAACCTCGCACCGGCACTGCAATCATGTCTTCTCCCAATGTGAAGTACATATAATCTGGATTGAGTATTTGGAAATAAGTTTTTTTATGAGAACCAGTTCTTGGTCACTCGTTCAACCCTTTATTTTTAAAAAAGAATTGCCTAAGAAAGGACAAGTCCCATTTTTAAAGATCGAAAAGGTGTAACAAAATTTAAGCTAACATCCATTAAAGTTTTTGAACACAAATACATATGTTGCATCTATTGTACGGGAATTCAAGCCCGTGGCTTGGAAAAGTCTAGCGCTCAAAAGTGTTGGTCCCTCAGCTACAGAACCAGAATAATTATTTGACATCGACAAAATAGATTTAATGATATTTCAGCTAAACTGTAAGTTGTAAAAAAGCATCATGATTTACAGGTTAATAACTAGCTTATACTCAGGATTCAAAACAGTTTTTAGAAACGCTACAGTTTTGGCGTTGGAATATTTTCTTATCTACGAACTGCTTTAGCTCACGAAAAAATGGTTGGCGACACTTGGCCCGAAAAGAAAAAAGGGGCGTGATCGCTCAGGAAATTAATGCTCTGATGCGTGCAGATAAGAAAGTCAGTTCGTGTACGAAAACCCAGTCGTTAAAATTGGACTTAAAACAAGTTAATGAGCTTAATGAAAATCGGACACTTTAAAGTCTAAAGTGACTTGCTCTCTGCGGGTTGCATTGTTTTAATAATCACGTTAGTTAGATACCGAAAAGTATTGACGTCAATGGTTGTAACAACTTTTCAATTTTGATCTAGCAATATTTTCGGATAAAATTAAATATAATAGTTAACGTCATTGGCTTCGGTTGCGGAGTTCACGGACTCGAATCATCAATCCAGTACGGAAAGTTTTAATTGATCTAATTTTGATTATTTAATCCATTTTTAGTGTTCTGTTCAAAGCATGGATGTCTGCATTTTCTCCACACATCATTAAGCACGGCTTAGCGAGAGCGATAAGCTTACCACTAGTCATGTCCTGGCAGTAGCGTTCCTAGGATATAGTGCGCCCGTGAACGTGCTACTCTGATGGTAAGTAAGAACCCTATTTTTTGTATTTCCTAGTATATAAATAAAAATCATCAAATGGTGATATAAATTTTAATGTTTATAAATCGAATTAAAAATAAAAACTACAAAAAGTTATGTTGTTTGAAATTTAGTAAATGATATATATAATGAACTACTCAAGTTCTTAGAGTTAACATAACATATAGTATAAACATATAAGATATAACTCCTCGTAGACAAATAAAATTTTAAAAAAACTATTTTTTCAAGAGGATTAGTTCCATTTTGGCACCTCACCCTATTCGGCATCTGAGTTCATAATATGTCCCGCGCTAACTTCTTTTTGTCCGCTGCTTGTGACCTTACCATATCCTTATATGTATCCTTTTTTCTCCAAAAAATAGATGTTGCTGTAGAATAAACTTCTGTTGAGATAAGCTCCCTGGTTAAAAAAAATTTTTTTTATAAAAAGATTCATCATTGGCCACTTTAGTCCAGCAGAAAAAAGCTTCGTTGATGACCAAAAGTTTAAGGCTCAATTTTTTCGGAATTTTAAAATGTCGACGTTTTTTTATTTAATATTTGAAATCTTAATTAGTTAGCGTTATAAAGAAATCCGTCAGCTTATGGTAAGCGATTTTAGAATACCTTATTTATTTTTCACAGCTTTGGTGCCAGATTTTATGTATTATTTTTTAAAAATAAATTAAGTGTCAATTTGGAATTAAGATATTGATTTTTATTTTTTTGAAATTTTCTCAATGTGACCGAACTGAGACAAATTTCGAGTGTAGTCGTAAACTCGACGACTCTACACAGTAAACGAGTTGTTAGCGCTATTCCCGGAGTGTAGGTTTCTATATATGGATTTGTCTACGAAGTAATAATTTTCTGTGATTTAAATCTATACTTCACCCTCCCACTATCCGATCCTGAAAGCACGCGTAGAGTAAACGAAAATCTTACAATTAGTCCTTTTGAAATTCAATTCTTCTTGTCTTATCATCTACTAAGATTAAAATATATAGTTTTCTTCATAATCATAATCTACTGTAAATATATATAAATAATCATAATTTATTATATCACCTCGACAATACTACAATAAAGTAACATAATTTTCATGTTTTGTAAATGTAATTTGTAGAAGGAAACGAGATACTATAAGAATTAGTAATAATTGTAAGAATTGTACAAGAAACCATGTTTCGTTTATATTTTAAACAATGATTATAACTTAGTTGTATGTTAATTTTGCGAATCATGGCACCTGACGAAGACTCATATTAAAAATAACTATTAACTAACTATTAATATACTGAATGCACAGATTTATGGCGATATCAAAGTTTTTATTTGTGTTACTATATTTTGACATAACATAAACTATAACTATTGTGCTTGCATTCTGCCAGTAATGCTTTACGGTTGCGAATCATAGCACCTGACGAAGACTCAGAAAAACCGTCTACTGAGCTTCGAGAACAGATGCTTGCGTCGGATAATGGGGGTGAGGTGGTTTTGATTTTGTGAAGAACTCAGAGATAAGGGAGCGTACAAGACAGCGTCCCGTCACGTCAGTGGTTATGGAGAGACGTTGGAACTGGCTGGGTCACGTGCTGCGGATGCCTCCGGAAAGCCTCAATCCTGCCTGCCTCTTCTTTCGACCGGTGGGATTCCGGCGTCCTGGACGTCCGTCGGGTACTATCCATAGGATGTACTCGGCGGAACTGAGGGATGCTGGCATGTCATGGGAGGAAGCAAAGCTATTGGCGGGAGACAGGGAAGCATGGAGGTGCCGCGTGGCGGCCATATGCTCCACATAGGGAGCGAACATGGCCAAAGAAGAAGTATGTTAATTAAATAAAGCTCGAAAAAAAATGACCAAACCAGAGTTTCCTACTTGTTATATTAAGATGGTGATATATAATTTAGATGTATAAATACACAAAAAGACCACTTCTTACTAAACAGTAGTTAGTAATTATTCCCAGAATATTAAAAGTATTTTTTTTCTATTTTATTCAATAAGTTGCACCGCCGATGTCAAATATATTATGTAATCATTTTTTTCACTAAAATAATACGACGAGCATATTTGAAAATCTTTGAGACTTGCAGATTTTGCATGATATGAAAGTCCAAACTTTTAGACGTCGGATTATAAAAGTATTGGCCTTCGAGTCAACACTTACAGACATTCGTATCTATCCGATATTCATAAGGATTTAGAAAATAAATAACGTTTTATATCGACTTTTATTTGTACTGTGAGCACCACTTTCTATAAAATAAATTATACCATAATTGTGGAGTTTTTATTTATAACTGTTTGTTTTAAACAACTGATTGATTAAATTTATATTAAAGGGCAAACGTAAATTTCAGGTTCTGATATTTTTTTGTAAAGCTCAGTCAAAACGACGCAGTTTAAGTGCGTTTTTGTTTTTCTATATTTTTCAAAAAAAAATCTGTTAAAGAAATCCTAAAACCGCATTAATTTCTAGTAATACAATGAAAGCTTTCCAGGGACCAAATAAGAATGCTAACTACATGGGCAATTATATCTTATTATAATTAATTCAAGTTCACCTATCATACATATATTTAAATATAATAAACAAACTACCATGAGCGGACATAATGATAAACAAATATTTCAACAAAAAAGAATCAATTTGTTTATAACAAAACAGTTTCATTTCCCGATTTTACACTATCTTTTTAAAGTAAGCAATATATAACCAAAATCAATGATTTGGAAAAATTCAACAGACAAAATAAGTTAACCCTAATTTTAATACATAATAAGTAGAAATTAGAAATTATAAGTCCACAGAGAAAGAAATATCAAATAACTCAGTTCTACAACAATAATGTAAAATAATGTGTAGTGATTTTGGAACTATAATTATATTTGCCCTATTGAAATAATAATAATAATAATAATAGCTATCTAAGAATCATTTTACATTTACAAAGAACATATTCGAGAGATAGTATGAGAAAAATATGTACAACCGACTTGTATAATAAATGTTACTTTGATTATTTTTTGAAGGTATGTATTGTGATATTCAATAATGGCATTGATTGCCTACTGAAACTCAAAATGCCAAGTCAACTAAAAACACGCACAATCAAAGGATAATAGGCATCGTCTCGTCAGGAATCGCGCCCCCCTTCCGTTCAACGGCCGATCCCATATCACGGTTGCAAGGAGCACGGTTGATTTGGCAGTGGCAGCGGAACCAAGGCCCGGGGGAGGGTCGGGGTGTCAACCGGGAACCGGGTCACTGGGTCGGCCGGGCTGCAGGTCGCTGCACGATGCCACGCACAAGGCTATACAGACCCCACCCTCCGCCTCACGCCACTGACCCCGCTAATACTACGCCTGCATTCCACACACAGTTTTACACATCTAGTGAGGGGGGCCATGACTTGGTAAACGCCACTCAGAAGTCAGCAATGGTGCCGGTAAGCGGTGGCTGATGAAGTGGCCACAATGTACTAAATGCTGACTTCTACGAAAATGCGTATAAATCATATCTCACAACCCATAATCCAACATTACTACCGGTGTATTAATACGTAAGTGATATCAGATTCCAAAATTAAGTATCCTCGATAATTATTTTTTTAATATATGTTATGTATAATGAACATGAATAAACGATAGTTTGTGTTCTCTGCATTTAATACTATCCCCTGTTTATCTTTCGTAGATTAAAGCATGATCGTCTATCGAAGCCAGTGGTCAATTAACTGAATATAATTTATATTGAGTGACCATGACAAAGTCATTCAAGATCATCTCGCAAAGAAAATACATATACCAATATCTAAGCTCTAAAATTTTAAATAAAATATTTAAATCTAAATTGATTGCTATGAACTTTTCAGACGTGTAAAAGAAAAAGTGACAAAACTGTTGCGAATGGAATTCACGTGACAAAAAGCGCACTTAATCACAACCGGTCCTGGTTCCAGAGAAAGTCTATGGACCTGGTATTGTTTTGTATCATGTCATTAATGTATGAGTGTTGCGGTATCCGGTAAATTACATTCGAAAGGGACAAACCAAGGAAACAATTACAAGTTTTCTAAATCGAATAACCATAAAGTTTTGCGAATATTGATTTGAAACAATAAAATGCTGAGAAAAAAACGTACTGGAACGCCGTTCCATCGCGTTACATTGAATAAAAGCACTGTATAGTGTATATATATATACATATGTGGGCTGCCAATATCTTAATAGGGGGCTCGGTAAATCTTATCCATGTCCGCTCATATGGCTTCCTAATGAAGGTATCTCAACAAAGTTTTTTTTTCTACGAGAACTGTTTGTTGGTTAGTCTCTCAAACTCTCTTTTCCAAAAAGAGTAGTAGGGATAGAATGCTAAGGCTAAAACAGGACTAGCGATTAGCTTATCGCTCACGCAACGCCCAGTTGAATTGAAGTATCGGAAGAGTGGGAGGGAATTTTTAGACATCACAAACACCCATGCATTCGAACAGAAAATCGATCAAAAAATGCTGTTTCATACTGGGATTCAAACCCGTGAGGTTCGGCACGAAAGCCCACAACGCTAAATGAAAAAATGAAGTGGCAACTAAGTCAGTCTTGTTTCATAATAAAATTTAACCATCTACAGAAATTGTATTTATGTGTTGACTTGATCTAAGACGAATGATTTTCTTATCTTAACAAGGGGCTCTCCGGCTGCGCCTCAATTTAACAAGAGGCTCGCGCGAGCCCCCCTGATATATTTTATTATTATTAATATATTTGTGTATTAGTTCAAAATGCTTGTAATGAGCAAAATGATCAACATAAATAATTGTGGAGCTTAGAACAAAAAACTGTTTTTTTTTTTTAAATATAAATAAAGTATTTGTGTTATTAGTCGAAACTAAATATTTTGTTTCGAAATTGCACTAGAGAAGCTATGAGATGATTTATAATAATAATTGATCCAATCACAAGACCAATGTTTATTTTAATATGTTTACGTTACGTTTCATCTGGATATTTGGGAAATTTTATTCTGTTCTGTGATTATCATCGTAACCGATGTCACTTTTAAATATAATACATACCTAAAATGTTTATAGAGGAGGGTATTGGGGTAAACTAGAAAGTAAACAATAAATACTGTGTAAGATATTTAATCATATTATTTATTTGGCAGCGTCCGAGTGTCGAAATGAAAAAGTTTTTCCCGTTTCGCTGCATTGGAAAATATTTGGCCAGCAATAGAAATCGGGAAGAGAACGAGGGATGAGAGCCTGTTACTGAATCATATATTATTGTATTTTGATAGTGTTATGCTTAATTATTCATATCAGCTTACAGCAATTTTTCCTTTTGATTAGTGATTGACTAGTGATTAGTCACTATGTATAAATTGTAAAGCGAATTTTGAGTGTTAATCAATAAAATATAATTCACATAAATTTTACTTTTTCTTATAAAATCTTGACTAAACATTGAACATATTTAAAATTAAAGTTTTTTGCTTACGAAAAAGTGAAAAAATTAGCAAGATATTTGATTTGAAGAAAAATCATAAAAATGGAAAAGTTTGCGTCTTTATTTTCTCCCATGAAGAATTGGACTCTGGGTTATCAATGTAGTTGATGTTAATGTTAGTTACACACAGTCAATTACTATAAATTATACAATTTAAAACTTGCATGGTGTTTCAAAACTAGTTTCACATTCAGTGAAATAACAAATCTTACAATTTTAATGTTATAATAAAAATTAAAAATTACTACCAGCGAATGTATTGAAACTTCTAATCAAGGCAGTATCGGTGTATAGCCTGTATACAGACGGTTCAAATACAACCTCTGCGCTCACCGGGAAATTGTATATTATCAATATACAACATATATTTGTTTATTATATAGATCGATTGAAAAATCGACATCTGAAAGCATCCATCTTCGACTCGACCTCGGATTAAAATGTGGGGAGATTGTTGATAAATTATTTTATAATAAAACTACAATCGTCATAACATTAATGAGTTCCGTTACCTTTTTTTCTTCAAAAGAAAGCATTGATCATATCATAGTAACCTATTTCAGTTTTAGATGAAGAGGTATATGTATTTAAATTTTTAAATTTATAGTAAAATAAGGAGACAAATTTTATCGATATGGCATGCTAATATCTTTTTCAGCTCGCGTTATTCCAGCCTCCTGAACACAGATTCATTTGTAGAAACATTAAGAAAATATTTAAAATTGTGGTTGAAAAAATATCTGATGATAATAGAATCGATGATGTCAATATTTGCTATTGTAATATATAACGGTATTTGTCACTCGTATATTGTAAGCTGTACTGGGTTCGATTCTTGAACCGTTTGTTTCTCGTAATAATGGGAACCGTTATAAATTAACCTTTTTTATTAGCTTAATCCGTCACTGGCCGCAAGTTAAGTGCATTGTATGTGTATAGATTATAGAATCATGACAGCTGATTTTATACTGTATTTATTATAATATAAAACAAACGTATCGCTTATTGTAACTAAGTTGATTAAAGCGAATGTGTTGAATTCAATTAGCATAGCCTTTTGACAAATATGAGTGTGATTTGTAATACATTTTCATTTGTTTCAGTGGACCAAGCAACACAGAAATTTCGTACTTGTATTTTCAGCTTTTCACCTCAAATTCAAGAACTAAATAAAGATTTAGTCCTATATATTAAATCTTTATACTTTATCGTTAGTGGGTGCAATATTTGTACCGAACAGTCACTCGTAAAGGGAAAACAGATATATGTCAAAGACAATTCTCTTTCAAATGATTCAATTCATAGATAAACATACCTTTTGTTCTTCTGATAGCCAATTCAACTATAAAACATTATGACTTACACCGTCAAAGGTAATGCAAATATTAATAAAAACACAATAATCCTTTGTACTTCATTCCACTTTATTTAATATGTCACGACCGGTTTCTTTTGAACGATCAAATAATTGTTGCTAGTTCCCCGTTACTTTATCCATTCTTTTATATAAATTAAAAAAAAAAATATATAGATTTCTTTTGTTAGAATTGATATGGTCTTTGAAAAATTTGTTGTTCAGAATCTTCCTGGCTGTCGATTTTGTTTAAGTTATGAACACACCAACTACTTGGAAGCGGGGAAAATATAAAACTATATAAACCATATTCACTTTATTAATGTAGCATTTTATCACTTTGTCAAAAATTTCCCAAATTTTAATTATGTTTGTAATTACTTTCAATCGCCATTCTGAATTTATTAATCTGGGATGACTTTTTAATTATATGTTAGATGTGTTGAACATTTTAATTTTGTGTTATTTTAGAATCACTTTTATGTAATTGGCAATTTCTTTTCAATGCCAATTGTTGTGTATAACTTTTCAATTTTGTATAAATAGCATTGTTAAATTATATTTCTTATCAGTTGACAATGCTCGCAATGAGCGAAACCGGTCCTGACATATTAAATAAAGTGGAATGAAGTACAAAGGATTATTGTGTTTTTATTAATATAATGCCTTTTCACCAAGTCTTGACAGTGAACACCCTAAAAGTGAGTAATGCAAATAGCTTCGAATACTTACATAGATCGATTGAAAAATCAATAGTTTCTTCGGCTGAGCGACAAAAACGGTAAGAGCTCAAAAACTGCTCCCATTATAATCCAATTTGAACGTTTATATCTTTCACTTGAGATTTACATATTTTCATTATCAAATAAAATCAATGGCTTATCTTAAATGTTTTATTATGGGAAATAGCATAGATTACAAGACTTCATTTCATTTGCACAGAAAATTTGCGGAGAAATTTCTATAAAAAATATTTTATTTTTTTAGCCGTACCCAATGCACTGTGTAACATTTTAAAATAACATGTTTAATGAAAAAAATATTTCTTCTTGTCTCTCTCTAGTCTCTCAATTTCTAATTTAATAAAAAGCATCATGGCCAATTCAAAATAATGAGGTGCTATACATATGGATAGCATGGTTCTTAATTATTATACGATAATTAATTAAGTGCGTCTACATAGTTTTAGCCGATCAATCAATTTGTATTGTGAATTACAATATAAAAAAACCCGTTTATTTATTTAGCCTTTGAGTCGTAGTTTATTTTGAGTATTCAAAAAATATCGATAAAAGACTCTACAGCACTGAAAATAAAAGCTGCATTTGATACGTAGGTTATATACACAAAGAAAACGACATTTCTAGAGAGTGCAGCGCTTCTTAAGGCGGGTTGCCAAAAGTTCTCTTTTTTGTTTTATTTTGTTTGATCTGACACACTTGCAGCAATCACGATTGCTTCTTAGGTGGTAGAAGGGAGGTTTAGGTAGGGATGGATGATAAAAGTTGAGTTGCATTACATGGTAACTTTTTAGTTTCAAATAGTATATATTATTCTCGTACTACTCTAAGCCTTGGATGACTTCAATTTAATGATTATGACTGCCATTTTTTATGGAAAAAAATTCACGTTTACTAATAGAATGTAAACATATTTAACGCAATTATTCGCTAAAAATAAATTTAATAAGTTTAAATTTTATAATTATTGTTTAAAGAAAAATGCATGCATCTTTTAAATACCACATTACGCCTGCGAACATTTAATGAAATACAGAGTTTTCGTTTCGATGATTATTGAGACACCTGATAAAAAATCTTTATAGCAATAAAATAAAAAAAGAGGTATAGAGGTACAGCAAGCAATCAACTTGGCTTGGAAACGACTGTTAATTTAGATGATAACTAATGTTTTTTTAAATATCTTTTTTAATAAGCGGGATTCAGATTTTTTTAATAGTCGCTGCTGACTACTTGTTCATAAGATTTATTTAGCGAAACCTGCGAAGAAAAATAGTTATAGGAGTAATTTTCACTTTTTAACGTAGATTTTATCAATGAGAGAAAACGAATTTCAGCTGGCAATAATTTTCTAGAGT
Organism: Himalopsyche tibetana; assembly: GCA_030503985.1. Taxonomy (NCBI): domain Eukaryota; kingdom Metazoa; phylum Arthropoda; class Insecta; order Trichoptera; family Rhyacophilidae; genus Himalopsyche; species Himalopsyche tibetana. The sequence continues at coordinate 7,142,129 of JAPJYX010000019.1, read as the reverse complement.
TTTGTGAGATGTCTGTGTGAGATATTCACACTAAATTTTGTAAGAAAACAAAATAACAGCAAACTAACCGATGCGTTTTTTTAGTTTAAGACAGAATGTTAAAATGAAATTAACCGGCCGCTTTGAAATTGCCTCATTTCAAATATCACGTAATTGATTCGATTTCAAATGGGATGTAAAACTTAAGATTGAATTTTGATCTCAAAATGAACGTGTAGAGAAAATCTTTTTTACATTACGCTAGCTAGCTATTTAGATAACTTTTCGGCGCCCTACCTACCTATGTGCTCAGGAGCGGATTGGTAACCCGTGTGTTATTATAATGAGGCCAGTAATTGAGAAACACAAATGTCTTTCTTTTAATATTTAATAAAGAATTTACAGCACGTCAATTAATTTAAATGTTTTATCAAAACCAGTGCCGTGGAGTCGTGTGAAATACCACAATTCCGACTGCGGCATTTAGAAATGGTCAATCTCGGACCACGATTTATGAAAGATATTATTTTGATTTTAAGTATTTAGTGAAATGAAACGCAGTCACCTGTATTTTACGACTCGAACTCCACAACCCTGATCAAAACACAAGACAAATAAAATTATTCGAACCAGATATCAAAACATTTAAGTTTATCTGGAAAGTAAAAAAAATAGTACATGCGTGAAAATAGCGGCCCACAGACCACATATTAATAAAATTGTACGACTCAAAATGTATTTTACAATGTATACTCGTTTTTCTCTCTAATTTTTCTCTAATTTTAATGAAATAGTGACACAAGTAAAAATGCTTTTATATTATTCAATGTTAATGATTTGGATTAATTACATTAACTAGCGGTTTATGGTATTATTCAATGCTTTTATTCTCATGTAACGCGATGGAACGGCGTTCCCACACCTTTTTATTATTTTTATTTTGCTTTGCAAACTAATCCTTCCACCTTTCAATTCTAAAACTAATTACTAACCACTAGTCTTGTCCTAGCCCAATCCTTAACAAAAAGCGAATTCCGCTACCTTTTTTTAAAGTACTGGCATTATTCAATACTGCAGTAATATATAATAATAAAATATTATGAAAAAATATCTTTTAATTGATAATATTGCTTTGGTCAAATTTATTTTATAATGTTGATAGAATAAAATACATTACAAAGAATTGGATTAGCCAAAATGGTATAAATATTTTTTTACGATTTATCGAATCGAGGCACAATATACTCATTATTTGGATCCGCTCCTGTACTTAGAGCCCAGTTATGTATTTATTCACTGCAGCAAAAAGAATGGGATTTTTCCCATTTCCCAAAATGAAATCTTTGCACTTGATCTAATTTATAATGGCTCGGAATTGTGTTTGAATAGCTTTCTTCTGGGTGATTTGGGAGGAACGCATAACAGGAACGACGCAATAAGGTACGTATTTATTTTTCATTTCAATAGGTTAACGTAAACAATACAATTAGGTATATTATTAATTATTTATGCAATCATCAGCCATACTAATATAAACGATTCCACCAACTAAACGGATGGTAGTTATTTGGATGCGATTTATTAAAAACAAATAGTTTCAATTGGGACTGTTAATAGTCAAACTATCCACATTCGAAAATAGGTGTTTAATTTTTGCTACACATTTTACGAAAGATATATTCGCTGATATGGATTGAAATATTAAAATTTGTCTGTGAGAAATTAAGTTGTTTTCAAAATTGTATTTCTTGACATTGCGGTGTAAATAAAAAAATCTTAATAGGCACTAATCACATTGAACGAAACGTATATCTACGATTGTAGAGCCATTAAATTTTTATTCATAATTATATTAAAATATATAAAAAAAAATTCACAGACCGAATAATTTTACTGTTTAGAAGGTTGGTATATAAAATCGTAAAAGGAATTTTAAGCTGTATCAAATGATAGTACTAAAACGGGGGTCGGGAACCTTTTTATTTCTGAAGGCCACATTCATTTATCTGATTCAACTTATAAAGCCGCAGTAAAGAAAACGTTGACACCCCCTACTTTTTTTTCGACTGTAAAACATATAATGGGTTGATTACGCTCTTTTTCTAAACGCTTGCGTATAATTTTTTGATCAATGTGAACATTTCGATCAAGTCAAAAGGCCGCATCAAATTAGCCAAAAGACCGCAGGTTCACCTCCACTGTACTAGACATTTCAAGCCTTCGCGCAGCTTAGAAAGAAGACTGCATTCCTAGGACACATTGATTCGTTTATTGATTTCGATTTAATGTTTTTAGAATAGCTTTTTTCAGCGATTTATTTTCTTTACTAGGTTGGTCAACTCGATATAGATAGAAGATATAGTATTAAATAGTTCGACACATCGCTTCTCTGGCAGAACAATGACACAAGTACAAATTTGCAGTTAACTATGACAGAATAACTAAAATAAGTTAATTTAACCATTGCAACATTGACAAAATAAAAAACGAAATATCCAATGGCGATTTTTTATAGTATAATCTAACAAAAATACTCAATTAAGTTAACATTGAAAATATCAAACCCGATCTTCCACGAAATAATGATTTGGAAAAGGTGAATTTCCATTTTGGGGAAGACAGTGTAAACTACGTTTATATTATATCAAAATTTACCTTTTTGTAACAACTTTACCTTTACAACTACTTCGGAATACAGTGATTGAAATAACAGTTGCATTCCCATAAAAGTGAAATGCTAAGAAAATAATGACACAATTTACACTTACGGCGTTGTTTTACTAGCTGGTGTCAGACAATATATTGAATGTAGTAAGTAGCAGGGGCGGCGTTAGACGTTTTGGCCGCCTCTTCAGATCTACCACTACAGGCGGTCGCCTGCTCTGCCTGCACGTAGCGCCGACAGTGTCTGGTAGGTTAATTCACTGTTATAAACAGCACTTACGTCGTTGTAAAAATAAAAAAAAAACTATGCGTTTCGCTTGGATGCTAACTTACAACCTAAGTGTGCAGTGGTGGATTAAGCAAATGAGAGGCCCCAGGCGCAATACAATTTGGAGGCCTTGTTTTTCGGACAGCATAAAAGCGTCAGAAAATTCCATGTTAAATAATAAAAATAAATTAAAATCTGAAGAAAAAGTATATGGGTTATATATATATTATTTAGAGGCCCCCAAGGCTTGGAGGCCCCAAGCGCGTACCTCTTTCACTTATAGGGTAATCCACCGCTGGAAACAGAAGTAATTCAACGAAGTCTGCAGTCTCAGTTATATTTCACAAATTGGGTGGATGGGATCGAACACGCTTATTTTTTTTGTAATATTAATATTGGTATTGATATATTCGTCTGGTTTTGCAATATTTTAGTTAGAGCAGGGTTTGTAGCTTATTACTCTCCCAACCCTCTATTTTTTTCTATGCAAAAAACCTTTAAAAGATTTTCCAACATTTTAGGACTGTGAAAACTGCCGCCGGTTTCGCTCATGGTGAGCATTGTCAACTGATAAGAAATACAATACCAATTGTTTGTCATACCTTGTTTTTCTAACTTAACTTTTGTATAAATATCACTGTTTTATTGTATTTCTTATCAGTTGACAATGCTCACCATGAGTGAAACTGGTCCTGATCCAATAAATTGTATGTGGAAAAAGTACTAAAATTGTTTTATTATAATGCCATTCCACCAAGTATTGACAGTAAACACCTTAAAAGTGATCATATATTTATGTTCATTGATTAATGTTTGTTGTTGGTATTGGTTTAAAACATTAAGTTTTATCCAAACCATTTTGTATCTATATAATTGACGTTTAAGGCTTCACCTAGTTTTAACAGCTACCTGCCGCTGATGCTAGCCTCACAGAGAGTACTTTAGCACTATATGCAGATATGGAAGTGTAGTAATACTAGTTATAAGGGTTCATTTAGTGTAAGCTTTAATAAAAATTTTAATTTCTCGGTATCAGATATGTTTGATCACAGTTCTTATTTTTTGCCACATAAATGTGATTTCATGTTTTTTCTTTTGGATGGATTTTAGTTAAGCAGTTCAATGGTTACTGTTTGACGATACCATTGTAGAGCTCCATTCTTGAAATTTTTAAGCGGCATCACTCTTCATGCTGCACATTTTTTCCAGATTTGCGTATCATCCAAGAATACGCTTTAAAAAAATAAGTCCAGGGCATCAATAACAATACTGCATAAATTATATCAACCATTTTGGGGAGAAAAATTGACTATCTGTGATAAAATATACGTATACGATGCAAAGTATAAAACATACCGAGGCTACCACAACTAAAAAAAGAAGTGTCAGGGAAGCGTCCCAGTCCCACTACACTGCTGTTGTATGTTCTACTAATTTTTAGAAAGGCTTTGTATCATCCATTATGGTTTAACCATCAACGCATAGGACATCTATCTTCTCTTCACCATAGGAGGCTTCTTGTCATTTTGCATAACAGAAGTATAAAATTTTGACTGAAGGTGCTCAATGGAAATTCAATGTTAATTTAGAATTATTTTCATTTTGTACACTTCCATAAAATTCTACTGACATCAGTTCGAGTGCATTCGTGCACTGATTAGTACCGGAAGATGCCGAGAGGCGAAACCCGAGTCGTGTTAGACCAAGAATTTTATGGAAGTGTACAAAATGAAAATAATTCTAAATTAGAAGTATAAAAGAAAACAGAACATTTTGTATATAAAATATTTATTTCAATATAGTCAATAAATTGTAAAAAAACAAGTTGATTAAATCGTCCTCCATAATTTTGCAACGATCATGTATAGGATATTTCAATAAAATTTATGTAAATGTATAAAATGATACCGATAAAAAAATATTTCTTTAAATTTAGGTAACAATTTGGCTTAAAAATTATATAAAAATGCCATTTATAAAATTTAAAAATATATATGTATATAATAATCCAGACTTGAATAAAATGTATATTTTGTAACTAATTTAATCTAACTACTGACTTACATTTTAAAAGTTAGTTTATTTTAGATACAAACATAACAAGCATAATTATATTTTTAATGCTCAGGCACTATATTATCACTGTTTTTTCTTTATTAAAATAACTTTGTTTGTGAAAATTTACAATACAAAAAAACAATATGAATTATAATCTCGAGATATGTCTCATTTGCGATTGCAGGTATAAGTGTGTACAAAAGTGAGTTATCCTTACACTGAGAGATCGCTAATCTCTATCATATAGAAGTGCATGGACAACTAATACAGACAAATATCAAATGTATTAAAAAAAAAATAACAAAAAAGAAAATATGCTTAATTTCTTTTCATTTTTAGGGTGTTTCAAAAAGAACTGATTTATTAGCAGGACTCTTCACACACTCATATTTATCCAATAAAAAAGCTAGACTCTAAGCTCTTACCAGTAAAATATTTTAAAACCTTGAAATTTTCATTAAAAATTTCTTTTCAACATAGTTTTTTCTGTCAGTAGAGTGTGCACACTCTACTCTAATTACACCGTTGAATTAGCAAGGAATGACATTTTTTTAAATTTTATCTACGTTATCTAAACTAGCGGTCGCCAGCTGGTGGTTCGGTGAGAAGTTACAGTAACGTCATTGGAACCAAAGATACATAAACTTGTTTCAAACATGCACCAACCATAGCACCAAGTATAATAAGCAATTCATTATGAAAAATGCTTCTTTTATGACCATTGTTTTATAATAATGATTGTACTTTAAAAAAACATGTTATTGGGTTACAACAGTGAAAGTTAAGTTTTCCAGGTCTGGAGGGTTGGTGACCACTGATTTAAACTCATTTCTTTTCAGTTAAGTTTGTATGTGCGACATCATTTTTTGTTTCATAAAAAATGACATATTTTGCAGAAGTGATTGTCTACTAACTGTAAATTAGAAGATATGGTAATTTCAATTTGGGCGATGAGCAGAGCTAAGTAAAACACTAATTAATACAGAATGTGATAATTGAAGACAGAAATATGTTTTAAATTTTTCAACTCGTGTTCTTCAACCTGCGGTTAGCGGACTGGCACCGGTTCGCAAGAGTTTATTGCCGGTACGCGAATAGTCGTAAGTCAAGAACTGACTGTACGTAAATATATATATGTGGTTGACACCGGTCTGCGACACATATCTTTCCATTTTTTACCGGTCCGCGGATGTAAAAAGGTTGAAGAACACTGAACTAGACACAATTATACCACCAATACAATACATTAGTTATTTAGTTAAAATATTATATTATCATACAATGGAATCACGTTTTCCGCTGTTTGCATGCAATTTATATTCCAGTTCTTTCTCGTACAATTATTAGCACCCGGTTTTAAGTTTTTATTTCCCGCAATATGTGTCTGAAATATTGAAAATTCTTATGAAAATTGTAAGGTGAGGGGAAAATAAAAACGGAGTTTCATTGTAATAAATTTCATAAAATTACATATAATCTTCAAACATGTTTCAGAACAAATCAGAGCAGAAAAACCGATCTCGGTGTTTTATTTAATAAAGTTATGATTACAAATATAGCTGTAAAATAAACATAAAATTTTAAATTACAGTGGAAAAACGATCTACCGTTCTCGCATTGTTCGTTTTCCCGCATGGATCGTTCATTTGTTATAGTCCCGGCCAAACACCCATAAGAACAATGTAAAAGAATCTCGCATTAATCGTTCCCCGATTTACCGTTTTCCTCGATCTATAGTTTAAACATTTTGGTCCCATCACGAATATTATCTTGATTGACCGTTTTCGTTGAACATTTCTCATAAATAGTCTTGCCTCGCATCTCGTTTTGCATTTTTTTCAGTGATCTTCCGTTCTCACTATCTTCGTTTTATTGCATGGATCGTTAATCATTCTTTTATAAATAGTCTGACATCGCATCTGGTTGCATGAACTCAAAAGTCAAAACTAAAATGCCTAAATGAAGAAAAATAGAACTCTAACTGAGGAACTAAAAACAATGCAAGGCGTTGAAAAAAATCAAGGAGAAAAATGAGTTGACATATATATATAGAAAAAAAAGTTAACCTAGAAAAGAACGCGAGTTTGAAGGGTGTCTGTCAAAATTTAAGTTCCAAACTACAAATTATTATCTTATTATCTTAACCCTTTCGCGAGCCGTGGGAATACGGTTTCCCAGAGACTTAATTCGCTTCAAAAACGACGTGGGAAGCATGTTTTTAATTTTTAAAAGTAGTGATATCTAGCGAAATTCGCCACCAACAAGATGCAGTAGAGATCTAATTTATTGACCGTAACTATCATTACTCAGTTTTTTTGGCGGTTGGCGCACGTATTGATTTGACACGAGAGAAAAAGTTAGTTTTAACAAGGTAAAATCATATTTCTTAACTTTATACGAAATTTAACGATTGATTTATGTTCTTTGCACTTTGTTTTATCATACGTAATATAAATTCTTATTGAATTGATCCATATACTACCGATTTTTTAAATTTCTTTTTGGTGGGAATACGTCTTCCCACAGCCCAAGCGAAGCACACATTTTGGTAACACTTCCGCAGATCAACTTATTGCTAGGGGGTTTTAAGTTATTTGGAAGTTATTTGAAAATTAAACATTTTTTGGTATTATTTGAAGATTTCCCGCATTATTCGTTTATTTATTACGGTCCCATAGAAAATGTAGAATCAAGGTTTCACCAATGTTCCCGCTAAGATGTGCGCGTGTGCGCGCGCAAACCTCCCAAAATGTGCCCGCACACATTTTTTCCATCGCCGCACAAGGCTGCACATAGAAATATTGTAAAAAAAGTTTGTTTCACCAAATTTTTATATTTGCGCACATTTTTTATTTGTTGAAAATTTACTACTCACGGAAGATGATGGTCCGCACACACAATAGAAAAATTAGAGGGAACGTTGGGTTTCACTGTACTTTAATACTATTTTACAAATTTATAATATAGCGTAATATTTATGGTGTTTACGATATCATAAGTGTGACAAAACATATTAAAGCATTATAAAGACGAAATGGAATGTAATTTATGGAATCTTGTTATACAAGAGATTTTTGGAATCTAAGAACATTATGACATAGAAAATGATACTACAGATATTATAATGAAATCAAAGCATGAATTAGTATTATCTCTAAATGATTTCTCAAGAAAAGAAATATTTGAGGTTGCTATAATCATGAAAAAATTATCAGATATATTAATCAACTATCAAACAGGAGTGTGAGCCATGGAATGAAAATTCTTTAGCTTTTTTTTAAATCATCTTTTAGAAAAAAGTACCTAAACTGTATCTCTCATATTTCCTTAGATCAATTATGTATCATATATAGGGTTGTCAGATTTCTTGCAAGTCAAACCGGGACACCCCATCTGATATTTATTTTGACGATGGCGATTTTGGGATTTTCAAACATGAAGCTGAAATAATCAGCGTGACTGGTTTTTTTTTTAGCTTTTCTGAGAATTTTCAAATCCGAAATCCCAAGAATTTACAGATTTGCCCAAATGATCAACGTGACTCGTTTTTTTATGCTCTTCTATTTCTAAAATATGTGAATGAAGGTAGACTTCACGAAGAGGATAGTTGAAAAATCTGAAATTTTGGGCGTCCCGAAAGGTTTGTTCGGGACACATGACTTAAAACTGGTGAAGATCCCGATTAGTCGGGACGTCTGATAACTAACATCCTTTCTAAGCTGCGGCCGTGTAGCAGTTGGGAAACCCCCGCACACTCATTCCGGGTTGGCACGCACTAGAAGATAGTTATTCAATTAATATTTGATCGGTCCGCACAGCCTTTGAAATTTCCGTGCAGCTAACCTCTTGTCAGAGGGAGCATTGCTGACAACCCTAATTATATAATGCATCATTGACGTAAAACTGTAAATAATTGAGAAAGTATATTTGCATGAAAACATTTTTTTTGGTTGTTTTCTCAAATATTATGTTGACACTCAAGACCCCGGCCCCGCACTAACGTGGAAATGGTCGTTATCCGTTAAACCTCAGCCCCGCGCTAGCGCGGGTTTACACACGTGGGCGTGTAATCGGTATCCGCTAAGGCAAAACTAGTTTATTTCGAGTTTTTGTTTTTTTATGCTACTCAAGAGGGTTTGCTGCGTATGTGTATTTTTTTGTGTTGATTTACCTTATTATTTATGGGTGAAAATGACTTTTGAAATAACATATTTTTCGGTTTAAAATACTTAAAATTAAAATATTTTACCAGTTGACTTTTACTTTTATTAGACTTAAAAAACATACTGCTGTTTGTTTTATATTCTGTAATATTATTTAAATATATTTTAGTGCATTTTTGTTGGTCGAAGACAACACATTCTCGTTTCTGTGATCGCAATATATTTTCTGCTCGTGTTTTAGTTACATTCAGTGTTTAAAAATTAAAAAGAATGTTTTTGTTGTATAAGTTATGTGATATTTCAATTTTTACAAAATATTTTTTGTCTATGAAAAATCGACAAGAAAGTGTCGTTTTTTTACTGATTTGTGCTATGTTTTATCATTTTTTTTGTGTTCGCCAAGTTAAACTCATTGGAAAAATAAATTTTATTGCAACTTGCTAAATATTGGGTTGGCTTGAAAGACGATGGGTGAATGCGTCATGCATGCCATACATGAAAATTTAATTGATTTATTGCGTAATTAAAAGTAAAAGTGACTGTTGTTAATATATACAGTTTTGATCTTATGTATTTTGAAAAATAATTTCGTTAAAATGGTATATATTATACCTCAACGCAAACAAATGTTACACAGTTTGAGATTTTCTGGATGCCATAAAAATCGAATAATTAAGGGTCATAATTTATTGCTTCACATGTTTATGGGCATTTACTTTAATTACGCGTATCAAATTTTTATTATTTTCGATTCTTTTCAATGTCAACATCAGTTAAATTATGCATTTTTATCGCGACACAAACTCGTTCACAAGACCATTCATTGTCTATTTTCATAAGTACGGCTTTTTGCTTCCGAGCCTTTTTTGTTTTAAAGAAATATGTCAATTAAATAAAAAGATATGATTTTTAAAGAAAAAACGCGCGAATCCGGCAGCATGTGCGAAATGTGCGGGTTTAAGCGTAACTTTGTCGCGAAACTGCCGGTTGCTTGAGTGTTAAAAATGAAAATTTATTTGTCTACTGTTTATTTGACAATTATTAGACATTTTGAAATTTAAATAATATACAACATGTCACCAAACTGACAGTCAAATGAAAACTATATTGTAACAGAGAGTAATCAATTTAGTCAATTAATCATGGAAGATCATTTTGTTTTGTTTAAAACAAAACAATATTAGACATTTTGAAATTAAAAGCAAAAACTTTATTTTGACAACAGGAAAAAAACAACTTGTTTTTATCCTAAGTGTTGTATTGAACTTGACAGAATAACTCAAAACATGGAGTATGAATCTATTTTCAGTTAGTAAGTGGTTTTTTTATGATCTTTCAAGACATCAATGCAATAAATATATATTAAGTATATTACAATTTTTACTGGTTTATTATATGAATGAGTAAAAAGTGAAAAGAAGAGTAGGTGTACATCTTTTGTGGGGCACTTTTAATTAACTTGAAATAATAAACATGAAGGCCGAATAATTAAGTTGCAATGAAATTCTACAAACCAGATTGAGTATAGAAAACTCTAAAAGGAATTTCTCAGAAAAAAACCAAAGAAATTCGTATCACCGCGTTGTCAAGGATGATGATCATAAACAATAATTCATTTCTTGAGAGGAGCGAGGCATATACGCGTAAAGGTTGCCAGATGGAAATTCAGACAAGGATAGAATTTTATATGTAAAAATTTGAGCACTTTTCCTACTTTTTAAAATTCCTTATGATAGAAAATAACTGTCTTTGACTTTTGAGCAACAGAACATAGTAATTCAATACAGTTATGACATTCCTCTACAACAAACCAAATAATACATGTTAAGAAAAAATACAAATGAACATTGATTGTGATTTAAATAATATGTTCTATTTGGTCCCATAGAGTAAAATCAGGCAATCCATTAAACTGTCTAATGGCTTGAATATCTTATAATAAAAAAACTATATGAAGCTATACGATGTTTTCTTACCAATTTTTGACATGGTTTTCATTTTATTTACAAAACCTTTGTTATTTCATAAAAGTAAGAAGTTGAGTGGATTGAATGTTCAGATTTTGAGACGGTGCAATCTTACAGTGAGAATAGTTATTATTTTACTTTCTAGAATGCTAAGAATTTTTCAGTTGAATCATTTCATATTTTTTTTTATTGTAAGATGTCACTGTTCCAAATTCTGTATCTTTTCAAACCATTACACATAATAAATAAATAGCCATTTATTGTAGAAAGTAGAAAAAAATGCCAATAAAATATGACAAATCCGTCAAATGGTTAACAATATTTGTGTTCTGACATAATTCAAAATTGTTCAAATATTATTTGGTTGAATCTCTTTATGCTCATGAGATACAAAACAATGTAATGTGTGAAACCGTATCAAAATTCATCCTTTCTACTGAAAAGCAAATAAGGTGATACAGGTAAAATGTTGCAATTAAGAAACTATTACTTTATTATAAAATTGGAATTTATTACTCTCAAATATTTATTTCTAAGATGATTCTGACAGACCAATTTCGCAACATCTTTTATTTTGTTTATTTTTAAATAGAATTTCACTTTGATAAGACATATGTCTGCGTGGAAAGACCACGCAGCCATGTATTATTGTTAGATAAGGTTGTATTTTTTTTTTCTAAGTAGATACATATTTGGCATACTTATTTAAAAATGAAAAATTGTTCCCACTTTTTGAATGAACGAGGATCCTCATTGTGTATATAATATCAAAAATATTTATGGTACAACACTTAAAAAAATAAAAACATGAACATTGTAAAGTAATTTTGCCAACAGAAATTTATATTGCAATTTGCAGTGAGACGGGACATTAATCAGCTACGACAGGCATTCGTTTTTTTGAAGATCCATTGAATTTGAGAAATCTGTCGTACCATTTCTTTTTCTTTATACTCTTGTTCTTTAGAGGTGGCTTATCAAAAGACGGGAGACTTCCGTTCACCATGCTATCAGGAATCGTAAAGGTTTCACTGTTTGAACGCACAGAATGTATATTGACATCCAATAGATGCTCATTTACAAGGTTAGTCTCACTGACGGATTGTGAAATAGGTGGAAAATAGCCAGGCAGACTTAGAGTAGTTGTGTTTAACATTTGAGGATCGGCAGGTGAAATCCTGATTGCGGGCTTATAAATACTCGAAGGTGACAACTGTTCCGAGTAAGTCGAAGAGATGGAACGGTGGCTTTGCATCGAGTCTGTTGGTGTCAAGATTTGCGGTTCTCTATATCCGTTGATTTGTATTGCAGGTGTTGGTAATTCCCGTATCCTCAGTCTGTAATGAAATAATATTGAAATGAATGATCAATCAATTTTCATGGCACGCTGAATCGTTTGGTGGGCCAAATAAAATATTGCATGTCTGATGGGCCAGATTTATGACTTTTTATCCTTTGATGTAATTACAGCCGTCTCACTCTAACTCTGTTTATTAGAACGAGATAGCAACTGGCACTTGTCATAGTCATGCAATAGGACTACACTACATTCGCTCGGTTTTGCTGTCGGCTAGCGCTGTCTCACATAACACTTCAATACTACAACCGAATGTCTGGCGCCAGCACCTCATTCATCTCTCAAAATTTTTTTTTTTTTATCGATAACAAAATGCAAAATGTGTAGAAGGTTGAAAACTTCGAAAGAGCCATACAAAACCTTCAATTGGGTCAACCGTTCGAAAAGGTGCAAGAATAAAAACAAAATGTATGGAAATATGATGTTACATTTTGAAACATTTTCATTGATGTTTAAATTATTTAGATTTTATAAAATATTTATTTCAGTTGCGCTACTTGGTATGTGTAATATACACAGCTATACAACTGTGTAATATAAAGCATATCTATCTAGCTGCTATTATTTTTTCTAATAATATGTTAAAGTGTGCGATTTGAACCTGCAAGTCTCTTTTAAGTCCTGCACTTCTTTCGAAGATGATGTCTATAGACTCGAAAAAATTGATGGCAGCATTAGCACTAATTTAAAGATTCCATTTGTAAACGAGTCTTAGACCAGCGATGATGATGTAATGATAAATTTTTGTTGAATATCATTATGCACTAAGCACTGATGAATAAAATAAGCAAGATCTAAAACCATTCAGTCAATTAAATTGCATTTTTACGTTTTTAAAAAAATCAGTAAATTTGTCAATAGATAGCCGTTTTTCTGAACTCCGTCAAAATGTGATTTGTGTTACAAATTTAAGTGATAAGATAGACTTTTCTATTGTTATCAATATAAATAAATGTGATTTATTTTATAGATCAAATAGATAAAATAAGCCATATCGGATAGTAAAATTGTAATGAATATTGCTAGAGGTGGCTAAGCAATATTATCAAATCCAATATCTCATAAACTTCAAAAATAGCAAAAACAACTCTTAGGGGTCATAGCAATTAATCAAAGTATTGAAATATTTGGATATTCCTTTGACAGTAAGTATATGGGTTGATGTAAGTCAATCATGGGTATGGTAGAATTAAAGAACATGCTTCCGGACAATCCTTTCACACTTGGAGGGTAAGGGATATGATAAACTTCCACTCTGTGGGTTGTAACCTTCAGGTTTATCAATACTGTCCATCTGATGCCGCAGGTTAACCTTTGAGTTCTTTCCTTTGGGGTCATTCGCACTGCAAAATTCTACATATTTCAACCATTTGCCGAATACCAATAATATCTAGCTGATATTCATCGTAATCTTCAATGATTCCGCAATACATGCAATGCAAAAATTACGCAAATTAGTCTGGGGTCACATTGTACCCCATCGCTCCTCGATCCTATTTTTAACGTTTCGGTACTCAAATGTTTGATGACTGATTGTTAAATGGATAAGTGATTGACGAAAAATAATAAATAGATCATACCGTTGGCTGGCTATTGGAACTGGAGCCGGGGGTTTGATAGAAACTCGCAACTTTTCCCAAACATTAAAGTACATTTCCGGTCGGACAAAACTGAGTTTGGAGTAATACAACAGCTGAGGAGGAAGATCGCAACTTTTGTACACACAAGGAATGATTTTTCTTTGCCCCTGGTCTGAAAGGAAACATTCAAAGATAAATGTGTTTGCAAGATAAACAAAAAAAGTATTACAATTTATATTATATCTGTCTGTATTGGGTGAATTCTGACAGGTAACAGTGTCACCCTGCGGGTGTTTGTTCCACATTTATGTAATATGATCAGGTCCAGTATCACTCGAGTGCAATCATGCCTTCACTTGGTGTTTTGGTGGATAACATAATTATATTTTACAGAGATAACACTTTTGCAATGTGTATTAAGCTGCGGTTACTTCACTTTAATGATACTTTCAGACATGTAGAATAATACAGCGCATCTTATTTTACGCTATTTTTTTTCTAAAATACCACTTGGTTCACTTCACCTCTAATAAGCCCATATGTAATAATTACTGATTATATCTTTTCTGCAAAACTACTACTGGTAGAATTAAGAGTTAGAAAATTAACTTAATGATTCAAGGATTCAATTATCTTACCAATTCCCAGTGCTTGAGCGAAGCTTACGAGAAATTTATTCGCAGGCGAGTTTAAAAACAGTGGAGACACTATGACTATCAGCTTGGCACACCTTTCCGCAATAAGTCTTTGCATGGCTAAGTATTGATTTGAGAGACCGACGACCATATCACGGTTTTTCATGCATAGCTGAAATTAGAAAATATAGCAACATAGGGAATAAGGAAGATAAAACATCAACACCGGGGAAAATAAAGAACATATCTTAACCATATTGGGTAAGTAATTCAGTAAGTAGCAGAAGTTGGTAAGTAACAAACTTAAGCTTAGCGCATAATGAGATACAAGAATATCAATTCTCTAAATGAAATATTACAATTTTTGCATTTATTACTAGTTAGACAAAAACAGAAATATTTTTTTTCAATAAGCACATTAATGCCGATTTACAGGCAGGTAATTGTCTGTATTATTTGTGTCAGATTCATATAAACCCATCTATATATTGATGTTATAATTATCTATGCAACATCCAATATCCAAACTAGAGGCATTATCTACTAACTTCTGCCAGTATAGTGACAATATGAAAGAATTGAGGAAAAAGTAAACAGACCCAACATACACATCTACTGGCAGGATATCCAAGTACTTGTGACACCATTCAAAATTTTTAGAAGTAAAAATACGCCATATACATGAAATTACTTCTTATTTGCTTTCTAATACCAATTCTAGCACATATTACGGAACCAATAAAAATATTAGGATATTGGCCATATCTCAGAAGCAAATAGTTATATTATGTATTTGATTCTAGTATAAACAGCAAAGTCAGCAAAAAAAAGTGATGTCTAGTAATCTGCAGAAGAGACGGGCAGAAGCTTTTCAGGGCTGTAAATGAATGTTGTTTGCATGGAGAGCTGAGCCGGATGGTGGCTGCTTGGGACAGAAAGCTGGAGTTGTTGGAGGTAGCCAGGACTCACTCACAGTCATCACACTTCTGATAATGATGAATAATCCAACACAATTTCTTCTGAGTTTCGGTATTACCTCATTGTAGTGAAATCAGAACTGTTAGCTGTGGTCCGTCCTCACACAATCTTGAAAATTGCTAATTTATTTCAGGATCGCCATATCTTTGATACCTCACTAGATATAATAAACTCATATAAAACGACATACTCTCAGTATATGAATTATATCATGTAGATTTGAGCAGCTGAACTAGTTTCACTCTTTTATATATTTTTTTCTACATTATAAAATGGTTTTGTAATATAATAATTTTTGGTTTCAGTGAAAAAAGCTATGAAGACTTACTCGTAGGCCAAAATTTTCCATTCGTTCAACAAGAGTTAATGCAAAATCTTCTTCTTCATCGGCATGTAAAACAAAGGCATCATATGTTTGGAATGTTCCTTGGTGAGATAGATTAACATCATCTTGAGTAATGATATTATCATCAGACACGAATGATTGTACTTGAGGGCTAATACTTGTGTTTGCGTTTTCTACTGGTATGTGATTTATATAATCTCTGGCATCTGATTCTGGAAAGAAAGATTTTATTTTATGAATAAAAGTTTTATAATTATAATATATACAGAGAAATGATGTGCCATCCAACGTTCCCTCTAATTTTTCTATTGTGTGTGCGGACCATAAACTTCTGTGACCAGTAGATTTTCAGCAAAATAAAAAATGTGCACAAATGTAAAAATTTGGTGAAACAAACTTATTTTTACAATATTTCTGTGTGCGGCCTGTGCGGGGGATAGAAAAATATGTGCGGGCACATTTTGGGAGGTGTGCGCGCGCACACGTACACACCTTAGCGGGTACATTAGTGCCATCATAAATTTGAATAACAAAAGTGAAAAAAATAATATGTTATTAGATTGATATAAAAAAAAACACACTTTATGGTGGCATCAGTCAATTTATTTAGATGGTGAGAATTCATCAAGGTCAGTATTTATTTAGTCAGTAAATTAAATAGGCTATCAGTAATATATCGCCGTAAAAAGGGCCAATCAGACATTACCTCAGAATCAAGAATTACATAAAAAAATATCGAGGCAAAGCTTTGTTATAACTTGTTTGTAAATTTGTAATTATCAAGAGTTATTAATAATATAACATATAAAATTGAAAATGTTAAATGGCTATATTAGCCTTTTTTTCCTCACGCTCACCCAAGAGTTTTGAGCGATTTACTTACAACCGGTCCCTGAAAGAATATGTCGAGAAATTTATATATGGAAAGGATATATACTATGGAAGTAAAAGAAATGGTCAGTTTGAATCTGAGAAATTATTAAAAAAATCAAGGTTTATTAACAATTAGTTTTTACTTTGTATGCTCTCAATGTGGATGGGGCATATGAACTCCTAGAAGCTCCTAGGAGAGATCTCAATCGAAGTTGTTTTTCAATAACTTTTTTCAATGTGATAAAGATAGGACACATAATGCATACATCACCGAGATCAATACTATTGGATACAAACCAATAAATAATTGAAGAATTCATGATTTTTCATTTAGGAATTCATGCCAATGTCTGCAAATGAATCGGAACCAGGAATACAGGATCGGTGATTACTGTAAATTAGTTCTTACCAAAATAAAAGTTTAAGTCATCCACAATATCATATCTGTCAAGGCGTTCAAAATTTTCAAGTAGCATCTTTAAATTGGCTTTTTCAATATTATCTTGATTTAACAAAGAAATAATAGTTGTTGAGGGATCACTAGATGCACTCAACGATGGCATTATTTCTGCTGGAACTCGAAGTAGCTGAGCCAGCCCTCTCCAGTCTCTGGAATGCCCAAAATAAACAATTCAATTTCAAATAATGTGAGGATATACAAGAGAATATACAATAAGAGACTTATAAGATTGTTTTTTTTAAAAGAAATACATTTAAAATCAAATCCAGTTAATTTACCAAATTGAATTGAGCTTAACTTAGTAGAACTCGATTAAGAAAGGTCAGTAAAACAACATTATTTCTAAGAGAATATTCTTGCAGAATGAAATGCGTAGCTATTTTTTACCTTTTTTACCAGTTGTGCTCAACAAGTAAGCACTGTCACAAAACGCTTTCATGTATTATATAAACTTACTAGAACAGTATGGATAACACTATTAGAGGTTATTTTATGTTTAAGTTGGATACAATTATACATTATATATAAAAATTGATGCATGAAGTAATTATTATACCAATATGTGATGTAAATATACAAACATAAATGTCAAACACGCTTCTGTAAAGATGCAAGTTATTTTTTAACTTTTGACGCGATTATTATGAATATAATGTGCCAATGTAAATATTGACTGTATATTCAGTCAATTGTCAATAAATTAGGTAACCTGTAAGAAATGGTGGTTATCATTTACTTTAGAGTAGAAAACTCACTGACAGATAATCCATCATGGCCGCCGCGTCAATGCTACCAACAGAAAAACATACGTCACATAAAAAAACATTCATTATTATTGTTATTATAATTTCATTCTTTATGTCAACATAAATATTGTAAGTTTTCAATTTTCCGTGATGGAAGGTAGACCTCAATCCCGGAAAGTTATCGTAGACGTGAGTGAGTTGATAAGTGACAGTATAATACAGGATGAGATATGGATTGCAGATTCGTTTCGCACTCCGCTTAGTGGTTTTGGAGTATTTCTGACGCTTCTTAAAGACAATTACGCTTCTTACGTATGTAAAATAAAGAATGAAATTATAATAACAAAAATCATAAATATTTGGTTTAGGTGACGTATGTTTTCATAATAATACATATTTTGTTTAGGTGACGTATGTTTTTCTGTTGGTTGCATTGACGCGGCAGCCATGATGGATTATCTGTCAGTGAGTTTTCTACTCTAAAGTAAATGATAACCGAAATGGTCATAAGGATGTAATTGTTAGGACAAACCTTGGCAGTCCTTCATCTGTCACGAATATTTTATAAGGATTAAGAAGCGATGCAATAGCATTTTTGGTAGGAGTTCTTAGGGCAGACACGGGAATCTTTTTGAGATCAATAATATTATTATCAGTCATATCGAAATATTAGGCTTAACGTCAAAGTACCATTACAGTGGAATGTTGCCAGAGCACTAGTTCATCAGAGATAACAAGCGAATAAAATAATTTCCTTACAAATACACTAAAGTCACATCTTTGTATTACCTATCAGCACTAAATAACTTAAAAAAATAATGTGGGTTCTTTCTAGGTAAAATTTTGAATTTTAGCTACCATAGTTATTGAAGTATTGCATCCGGGTAAGTCTATTAAAATTGAACGGGCGGACATTGCTCTACAATACTTTTTTTTACTAAGACTGAATCATAAAATCTTATTTCATCAAGATTATTTTTTTATCATTTTTTACTGTATATGCTATATGATTTGGCAAAGATTTATTTGTGCAAATATTTATGAAATAAAACAATAGAGGCAATAGAGCTCTATTAAATAATAAAAAAACGATTCATTTCAGGGGAAAAATAAGTAAAGCGCGTTACTGAAACTATTCGATATTGAATGAGGATATTATTAATATTTACTGGTTTTGTGAATTTGCGAGTATCCAAATAAATTATTGCTTTTTTATTCTATAGACAAAAAGTTCTTGCCATTACAAAAAGCATTTATTATTTAACTAGCTGACCCAACAAACTTTATAACGCCTCAGAATCAATAAGTGTTGAGTTAACTTGATAACTTGAAATATGATGACTACTGAGCCAACCTTTAGTTGTAAATTGTGCGGTGGCAAGCCAGGCAGATCCAATGAGTTTAAAAATTCAGTTGGATAGTTGGTTGCTTCGTCTTCGTTTGTTACAAAATCGATAGATTTGACGGACCAATGATTTGATTTTGAATTGTAAAGTTAAAATAATCCACATTTTTGTTCTTCGCCGCAAGAATTGCTCGTTCACTCAACCAATTGTGATTTTTGTGATTAGATGTTTGGGAACATTTTGTTGATGAAACCGTCCTTTGTTGAGACGAAATTGCTAAAATTCGGCGGAAACGAAATCAATCCGTCCGATTCGTTTACAGGAACACGGTCATTACCGACGATAGTCAGTAATTGCTTGAATAAATCTTCGGCAGATGGATCGCTTAGCAATGCAACTCGCAAGTTTGTCGTCAGCTGAAGTTTCTTCACATAGCGCCACAGAGTCGATGATTTGAGGCAAGCGTTTAATTCATTGGCAGCGGTCGATCTTGGAATGACTGGTAGAGTTTGGCGGAAATCGCCAGATAGTAGAATCATTGCGCCTCCAAAAAATCTTGAGTCATTGCACAGATCTTTCATAGTTCGATTGAGTGCTTCCAATGCGGATTTGTGCGCCATTTTCCATTTATCCCAGGTGATGACTGTATTTGCTACCAAAAAATTGGCCATTGCTGAGTATTTCGCAATCTTGCGTGTCGTTTGTTCAATGGTTTGAAGGCTTAACGGCAATTTCAACGCTGAATAAGCCGTTCGGAATCCTTCTATCTACGTTGCCGCTATTCCAGAAGAAGAAACTGCTACAGCAATTTTTTTATCTCGCACGAACAGTGGCCATAATCAATGACACGAGGAATGTCTTCCCAGCTTCACTGGGCGCATCGAGGAAAGATAAGCCACAATTTCCATCATCAATTGCCTTCATTAACGTATCGTACATTTCCTTCTGTTGAGGGTTCAACAGTGGTACATTCGTTCAAACTGATTGGTTCAATGCATCTCGATCATATTCACGTTCACGTTCCGATTCTCGATTGAAAGCGTCGTTCATTCCACGATATGGCGTTGGCATTCCTAACTTGACTACAAACTGCCGCACATAAGGTAACACATGTCTTCGATCAAAAGCAAAGCCTGGTTATGTATCTCTTCATCCATCCCGAGATCGCGATTCCCTGAACTGACACGAATTTGATGTAAAATGTATTCGAACATGTCATCCTTGTACTTGTTCCACAGTTCACGGGGATTCGATGGGAAGCATGTCAAAATAATGATAGAAAATAATGTGAGATTCAGAAACAATTTCTTCAGCGATTGTCATGTCCCAATGAGTACCATTTTCAAGCAAATTGAGCTGTTGACATGCAAGTAGAAGCATTCGTCATTTTTTGGATGAACTGTGTAAATGCGACCAAGAGTATAGGCGGAGACGAATTTAATAAATCAAAGATCATTAAAATCAGCCAAGCCCTTTTTGAGATTTACGTGGTGTAAATAGCCCGACTTTGTTTTAAATGTATAAGATTACAACTATGAGAGAAAAAATGTGGTCTGATGCGGTTTTTATGGCAAAAACTTAGCTTTACCAATCAGGTGGGTCTGGGTTCAATTTACGTTCAGATCAATGTCATATTTATATGCGTGGCCGCACCCTTGTATATAATGATAATACATATTTGAAATCTAAGCACTACACAATTATTTATTTTTTTAAATAATAATAATAAGCATTTCCGAGAAAATGTGGGGCCCGAAAAAAGTGTTTTTTGAGGTCCTCCGTTAATTTTTTCCGAATTAAAAAGTACCACAGAAAAAAAATGTTATTTGCAAATGTATATATGTATGTACATATATTTATAAGCTTGTAAAGTATCCTTATGACTGAGGAGTGAATCCCATGCAATTTTTTTTGCCTTCTCTTTCTGTATGGGCCATTATTTGGTCAAAATGCTTATTTTTGTTTTATGTCGCATGGTTTTCTTTTATTTTTAAATGAGCAAGTGCTAGATCGCTATTTTGAATCTACCTTGACACGGTAATTGAATTGTTACTGAACAATCACTAGGTAACAAATGATGCATAGTGTAGTGAACTTTATTAGCATATTTTAAAAATCAGGGTCACTTGAATGAGACTGCCAAAACTAAAACAGGTCTAAGTACTGTGACATATTTTTAGTACCTGATGGGAGAATATTTAATAATTCGCTATCCAAATTAAATCAGTATGAATTTCTGTGTAAGCCATTTTCTCAACATAAATAAATCAATTCTAATAATATATTTATTAGAATAAATTCAATAAAACACATTTTAATTTGTACAATTCCGCTTGATAGTTAGATTAGTTTTCCTTCTGCTCTGAAAAGCTTGCATATTGTGGAGTTAGCCAATTTGTAGATAGCATTCTATAAGCAAAATTTAAATGAAATATATGTACAAGATCATTAATATTCTGTACGATATGATACTAAACACTTTCATTTCATGATGTTTTTTTTTATTTCATTACATCATTTGTCAATAAAATATGTTATAAGAAAAGCATATTTTCCTTCATTTACTAAAAGTATATTATAATGCTATGAATAATATTGAGATGGACTTTTCATGTTAATGAAGAATCTGATTTTAGGGAGTGGCCCTTACCCATTTGGAATAGCGTGCCTTACGCGTATACTCGTAAATAAATCACCGATTTATACTATCATAAGGAAAAGAAGGTTGCAAATTTGGTAAATAAATTGAAAAATCAAGGCCACAAACTACCCGTGCCCACGTAATCGAGTAAAAGGGCAACGTAATATTGCCATTTTAACAAAAACCAGGGACAATTGGAAAGGTTTTTTCTTTTTATAATACATAGAGAAAATTAAATGAAAATTAATGAATACACCGATACTACTAGCTTTGCAAATTCCAAATTACTGATCCAAAAGCAAACTTTCTTTTCATTCTATGAATCACATTATTAAAGACATGGTTTAAGCTCTAAATAGTGAAAATCATAACTTTAACGTAAAGCACAAGCAAATATTATGTTTTAAACTAAAAAATATATCAAAATAGTGTTTTAATATTAATTCGTCTCGACTAAAACAATCAGATTGAAAGAAAATCGAACGCTTTTGTTCTCGTAATCAGTGTCGGTGCTTAAAAAAATCTAGCTACAAAGACAATAAATTTTATAATAGTTGTTTTAATCTTGAATGTGAGTATTACGAATTATGTGTCTTAGTAAGCGGCGACGGATTAAGCATTTTTGAATTATGGATTTTATACAACTTATGCTGTTTTGAGGCCCCAAGATTGGAGCATGCGCCTATTGGGCTTATGGGGTAATCCGCCAATGTCAGTGGACTGACCACAAAGTATGGCAATAAATAGATACAAAAAAAGAGAGTAATTAAGCACGCTGTATCTTTTTTTATTTATTCTGAGACTGTTATTCAAAAAATGTTGTAACGCAGTCAAATTATGTTATCATTTTTAAATAAATTAATTTATATTTAAAAATAAATTTCATAAAATTAAATAAAAATCACTACCATCTATTTCCAGCCCACGAAAAACAATATTAGTTTTTATGATATTTGACGATTTAATTTATAAATTTGGTTGATTTTCCATCAATTTATTTATTATCTGTAAGGATTAAGCCTTTTTTTATTTAAGAAACACCCAGTACTCTATTGAATATTAGTTTTCATCATATCGCTCTATATATTCACAGCATGGTGTGAAAATATTCCAGGCAAATTGTATTAGGTCATGCCACCATGGTCATTCGTTCGTATTCTTTTGTTATAATTTTTCTTAATCAATGTTGAAGTATCACAACTCTTTTTTAATAGATTAGTTAGCAATGGGTTATTCAATGGGAAACACGCACAAGTTTTTCTTTGAAGTTAATCTGAAAAATTTTGGATATTTTATCGTCCGAATGAAATATCAAATGTTTATATAATATAACATAAAATGATAAAAATGGTATCACAGAAAATGCCAACGTGCCAAAAAAAAGTTTAACTACAAAATCATACAAGATAAATTCATTCAAAATCAACTCGAGGAGTCGATGACGAAAAACAGTCCCAATTTGAAATTGAGCCCGTAACACCGAAATCGAAGCTAACGCTATTTACCGCTCGACCATGTGCCAGACGTTGAAGCTTTTAAATAAAATAATTAATAATATCTTTTGGTGTTTTATAATAAAAAAACATTGTTTTTCTTTCAGCTTTGGTACTGTAATCAATTGGGATTTCACTACACCGAGACAATCGCTGGACCTTCTTCATATCATTAATAAGTCAACGATAATGAATGACCTAGGGCTGAATGGTTTAGGCCAATAGCCAATAGCTCGTCTTGTTTGTACAATGTGAATAGTTTGTACGTACTTAACATTCTTTCGATATAAAATCACTAACTGCTTTATACATTTATTAAGTACATAAATTATTTGATCATGTAGTAGGCCCTTGAAATGCAATAAGCAAAAGAATTCGGGAATTAAATTCTGACTGCCTTGCTTGGATTGACAATATTATGCGATAAATTGGTTAGTGTTTATAAAATGGGTAAAACAAAACTTTTCAACTTTTATGTATTCTTCTAAGGCTGTACACAGGGCTGCCAGACGACCCTATTTGAGCAAGACTGTCCCGAGTTCAATCGACAAATCTCGAGTCCCGCATTGCAAGTCCTTCTAAAATCCCGACTAAAGAAAATGTGTACATGTATAAAAGTCTTCAAAATAGTGAATGTCTCGATCTGTGATTTTGGAAAATCTGGTAGCCTGGCCGTACATAATGCAAATATATATTTTTAAATCTCAATAATTTGACTCATGAATATTCTTTTTCTTTCGCCACTTAAGATGGCTTTATATTCCAGTCGAATAATTTCTATGGCTTGTTGTAAAATGACTCTCCAGATTCCTCAGTCTTAATTTTTTCTTCCTGCCACAACACATAGGGCAGGACAGTCTGGCATATTATTTTTTTACAATGTTTTTTGCCGTTTTTGTGAGAATGGCCAAGCAATTTAATACCTGCCGGATTCTAGTTGTACACCATACGGAATACTTTGGAGTCTCGTATCAAATAATTATGTAAAACTTACCTCAGCGGTGGGCTTCCAATATGTTAACAGGGTCACGATTTATTTCGGAGCTAACATATGTGGTGTTTCGTTAATATTGTTTTATCACTCTGCCGCCTGAGTGGTGAAGTGGTCAACGTCGTTGGCTTCGGCTGCGTAGGGCACGGGTTCGAATCCCTGTACGGACAGTTTTATCAATTGATTTTTCAATTGATTTATGAATTTCAGTTTGAAGGTATGTGATGTCTTAAATTCTCCCCTCCCACCCATCCTATCCTATTACGGGGCGTATCGAGAGCGATTAGCTAACCACTAGTCCTGTCCTAGCCCTATCCTTATATTCCTACTCTCTTTGGAAAAAGAGAGGATGAGCAACTGAATAATAAGTAGATCTCGTAGAAAAACTTATATTGAGATAAATCCAGGAGGTCGTATGTTCTACATTGGGAGCGGACGAAGATTTGAATATACTTATATGTATGAATATTTTGTTACGGATTAATTTTTACTGAAACACTTTTTAATGTTGGTTCAACTTTTATTCCATAAACATAAATATTACAATTTGACAAATCAATAAATATAATTAAAATTAATACGACGTGAGTTTCAAGAGGTCTCTACTATGTCTTGACGATTGTTCGATTTGAACGTTGAATTTAACTAAAGTGGGAGGAAACATAATTAATTATTTGTCCGTTGAAAAGTTATTGTTACAATAAATTGTCATAGATAATTTAACATAGCATAGAGGTAGATTTAGCGTATCCATGACAACTTTCCCCTGGAAGAATAAACTTATTGGTAACAAAAATGAGTTTATACAATAGATATAAGATTATAAGAAACATTGAGATGATGCACATAAAGTATTGTAAGTGATTGTAGTGGAGGAAATAGGTTTTTTTTATTTATTTATTTGTTACTTACAACATCATCAGTTAAGATGGTTACATCTGGAATAAATATATAATAATTTGAAGTTTTTAAATTTTCATTTATCAGAATTATATTTTAGAGTAGTTGATTTAGCGTATCCATAACACGAATATATAGATATATGATAATAAGAAACACTGAGATGATGAAAAATATAAATTGACTAGCCCGCAACAATAACGTACACTATCTAAAAAAAAGTCTTAACCTTTGATTTCCAATTCCATATATGAGAAAATCAATTAAATAACTCAGGCATATTGTTCATAGATATTTTTAGGAATATTGCGAGCTTAACGATATTTACCATGAGAAAATTAAAAAAGTAATAACATATTTTTTAAATATAAAATATACTTAAAATCAGTCGGTTTTTATCTTATCTAGTCAAATAATATATTCATCCAATTATTAAAATGGATAAATGGTTAGCGTTGTTCATTATAGTAATCTTAAATATGTATTATTTTTATTGCGATTGAAGCACAAATTAGATTAGATATGAAATGTAATTAGTATTTTTTTTCTATATAAAATATTTGTTGAAGAATTGAGAAATATTATTTCATTGAGATTTTATCGTCCACGTTCATCATTATTATCAATATCATCATCATTACGTGTTGAATAAATTAATACATCTAATGATAAATCTAAATATTAATGTTATCGGATTCATTTGTATATTTTTCAGTAATTTTGATAGAAAGTCTCCTGATTTTTACAGATTATGTTGGACAAAAGCAATATGTTTTCTTGCATTACACGACGAAGCAATAATATTGCTTTTCTTGCCAATTACTTTGACTTTTCTTGCAGTTGTTTCTTCTTTTTTTTTCCTCTTTTATTTTAATGCAATGTTATTATAATTGTTTTTTGTTTCAAAGATTATGAGCAAATAAATTTCCTGACAGTATTATGCGGGGGTGGGCTGTAGAGGGCTTGGAGGGACTTTCGCGAGCCCCTTATTAAATTTTACTAAGACGGTGAGTCTTTTGCTAATTTTGGAGAAAACAATATTCTCAGATAAAATTAGTACTACTACAATAAAACTACAATTTCTGACTTATATATTATTAACGACAGCTTCAGTATATACAGTAGTAAGTTTTGAGACATTTACGGTAAATTGCATATTGCTCCAACTGTGTTTTGTGTTTTTCCAATGAAAGAAAACTCAGTGAGTTTTTCAAATAAGTTAGGACGTAGAAAAGTTGGTTTCATATCTTATAAGACTAGCTTTTATTTCCATGTAGTCAATAATTGAGGATGGCCAATAAAGTAGGTTTTACCCTACATATGTAGAAATGAATATATTTCATTCAATACTAAGCACATACATATGTGTTTTATCGCAAGGATTTAAACCCTTGAACGGTTGAATAAGTTCATTTTTTGTAATGAATCTATATAATGAAATATGATATGCGCCCTAAAACAACAATTATTTCAAAATGTGTGACGCTCCCAACTAAATTGTATTTATTTAATTTTGCGTAGAGCAGTGGTTCTCAGATTTAAGATCAAATCTACATATCTTGATCCAAAAGTGATAATAATAATCCAATTGACAAATTATGAATACGATGTTGGAATTAATATTAATGAAAAACATTTTCACCGTCCAGATAGTTTCAAATAAAAAACAAAATAAGTATTACGCATAATTTATGTAGTATAGATTTGTATTTTATTTCAAATAAAATATTTACAATATCATATAAAAAATCGATGTTCGTTATATAACGAAATCAAAACTATACCTACTAAATCTATCTTTTCAGCTCAATGCAAATCAGTGAGATATTTGTTTTTATTTCTTTGACTCTGAAACATTTTTTTTACCACTTGTACTTGTCAATGCATGGATTAATTTATGACTGAGTTTTGTTTTTATATCTTAGTTCTAGCCGTAAATTATTTGTCGGTGAAAATCTTTCGCTTTTCGGCGCTAATCAAACGTAAACATATTTTAGATTTTAAAATATAAATAACCGACTCATAATTATGAAACCTATGGATGGATGGAAAATAGGTAATTCTACCACGAAGGGACTTTGACCATCGACTTTGCCAAGTAGTTAAAACGGTTAGTGAGCAGAGTTTTTTCACTTTAACTTTTAAAAAATCCTGTGAATCCAATGGGTGAAGAGTTGTGCGACCAATTTGCGCTGGTTTCCCGTGCAAAAGGTGATGAATTATTATCATTAGTGAGGGATCATAAATATGGAGACTGTAATAATAGGTGAGTCAAAATAATAAAAAATAAATAAATAATAATGTCAAAAGTAGGCGCCATAAATTTTTAATGAACTTGCGAATGAAGTGTATAATCTTTTATTTTACCCAACTCTTGCGATTACATACGTATTGTACCTATCTAAAAATTAAAATTTATGTAAAAATATTTTATTTATAGAATATAATTATAAAACGCATAAATAAAACACTACACAAATTCTAAAATGTACACATAACAAGATAATAAATCTTATAAAATTTATTAGAAAAATATTTTATTTATAGAAAATAATTAAAAAAAATTATAAATAATAATATTAGTAAAATTTATAATACTTCTAAATGATAAATTTATATTTAATTAGCTTAAAAAACTTATATAAACCTGTTAAATTTATTAAAAATATATTATATGAATCAAAATATTTACAAATAATAATTTAAACCTACCTTATTTAGCATAGTAGGTTAGGTATATGTAACAAATTCGAAAAAGTTTTTTTGTATTATTTTATCTTTGTTAATATTTCATTTCTAAGTATATTTTTTATGTTGCCATCTTGATGAATTGTGCAATAATAATTACTATTCCCATATGTATTGGTTACAAAATTTATAACTAAATGAAAAAAAATATGATTTCAATAAAATATATAGAATAAATATGGTTTTGGAGATTGGATCATTATAAACCTAATAATGCATTTTTTCTTAATCAAATACAAAATATATAAAGATAAAAATAGTCATCAATTATTTAAAAAGAATAATAATTCCATTATTCCATAATATTATAATAATAATATTATATTAAGATCCCAGTGTCGGTAATCCAGTATTGCAATCCATAGTGGGACATCTTGCCGCTCGATTTTCACGGAAAAGATTATAACGTATAGTGCAATCCGAAAAACAGGGCCTCCAAATTGTCTTGCGCTTGGGGCCTCCCAAGTGCTTAGTCCGCCACTGTCTGTATGGTATAAAATCTTCCATGCTACGACATGTCTTGAATTAATGTAATGAATCGTATAGTATTATATTTGCAGTCGACATACTCTACAATCTACATGGATAGTGCATTACGAAAACAAGTTAATTAACAATTATCCACTTAAGACAGCGATGCTAAGACGTTTTTGACCAGTGGCATCAAATTAGTGACCTGGATACCTCTTGTTTGACCTGCTGCCATTATTTGACCTCAGAAATAAAATGAACCAACCGCTCGGGTGCGGCCGATGCCTGTATTAGATTATTATCAATGCCTATAGTGACGGGTCATAAAAAAAGAACAAAACAATATAGAACGGGCAAAAATAATTCTACTTTCGCCTCTTATTGACTCTACAGAATAGTGGTTTAGATGCCGTAATATAACATACAGTACATATCTAATGTGCCTCAGTAAAGGTGATCATGAAGTGTACATATAAATGGACAATTTGAGTTTTCTCATTGACGTTCTACTATCCATTAAAAAGTATTATTTTTCAGTAAAAAATCTGATTATAGAAAAAAATGACAGTGATCATATGAGCATAGGCAAAAAGTGATTGTATGAAGGTGGTGTTATACTCCCCTAAAAAGTAAATAAATTAAATATACTAAAACTAAAAACAAATGAACACAAATTTTTTGATTTTTGGTATAATATATTTTATAGACCTTTAAGCTTTACAGTTCTTTAAGCGTTAAGAACACAGATTCAATATTTGGTTTTGCACTTCCTTGCTTCTTTCTACTCTTTTTAATTAATCATGTTTTTATGAATTTAAGTAAAGTTGACTGTATATGATAAATTTATGTGTACAATAAAACTATTAATTATATTAACACACTTCCTCAATTATAAATCCAATAAATCGTTAGTTGGCTTATATCCTATTCATTTTTATATTCGTGATTTATTTTTTAAGGACCGTAATTATTGCTAATAAAGAAATTTCTCTAATCATTCATTATACGGGTAATTAATTTATATAAAATACTACTTAGAAGTTAGAAGCATTTGATTGAAACCCCCTGTAAGCCTCTGCCTCTACGTATATCAATATATTGAAGCGTACATTTTTTTACATCACTGATACTAAAACGGCGCAAAATGACTAGTTCCATAGCAGTCTTAAGTTCCTATATTCTATAGGGGGCTTTGCTAGTTCTCAAAGTCGCGCCTATATTTAAGTACATCTTTGGAAGATAATGCTATCCAAGAATTTTAAGCTAGTAGTGGATATCAGACATTTTATAATAAAAGTATAATTTTCTGTTAAGCCTGTGTAATATTTTATTTTATTTTGGTAAAACCAGCTCTCAAAACGTATCCTGCTAATTGAAAGAACGCCAGTCAAGATAGT
Organism: Himalopsyche tibetana; assembly: GCA_030503985.1. Classification (NCBI taxonomy): domain Eukaryota; kingdom Metazoa; phylum Arthropoda; class Insecta; order Trichoptera; family Rhyacophilidae; genus Himalopsyche; species Himalopsyche tibetana. The sequence continues at coordinate 7,112,068 of JAPJYX010000019.1, read as the reverse complement.
GAATCTTGTAGAATAAAATTCATCATCTGCCTAATGCATGGAACATGAAAACCATATTGTAAGATCAAAAACATATTGAGATGGTATGAAGTACAGAAATAAATGATCACGTTGTTTGAAATCGAAATATATGTCTGGGAACTAATTCTATGTAGTCAGACGTGTGTGATTAGATTTCTGATTTTGATATGCAGTGGAACCTCGATAGGTCATCTAAATTCATCGTTTTTATGAAAATGACGAATCGAGGTTTAACTGTACCTTTATGACTCTTATCGGTGTAAACTCACATTTTATTGGTTCAATTTCCATTACTTTCTATAAATTGATTATAATCAAAAACACCAAAGTATTTAGTTTCAGAAAGTAAATTACTTACATTATTTGTTTCATCAACATTTTTATGTTTTACTATAGTTTTACTATCATTTTTTTTTAAATTGTTACTGCATAGCACCTTATAAATCATTAAATTCATGTTTTTAACCAACACTTAATTTATTAAGAGCATACATAAAAGTTCATATCTACAGATGTGTAAGATTACATTCACAAATCCATCTCGTTTATTTGACAGATAATCTACATTAAGATTCATATTCTATGTACTTTTAAGAACACAGAAATTTATTAATAATCTTGTAAATCGTATACTTGATGGCATTGCCATTTATTAATATTCGCTCAACGCGCAGACAGAAAGAGTGTGTGTGTGCAGCTGGCGGAAATGTAAATCATAACAGATATTTATTTTAATTACATGTTAGTTAATGTAAATCTGATAAAGTGAACAGTTTCAACGTAACGGTCCTTGCTCTGAGACTAAAACAATAATAACTGATGGATAATGTATTTTTCTGAAGATTCCCACAGAATTAAGCGAATTATTATGAATAGCCATGAACGGTTAGTCAGTGAGCTCAATTCGCACGCCAGCTTTTGTAGTTTTATAGGTCATTTATCGCATTTTATAATACATGTGTGAAAAAGAACAATTTTATTGTGATTTTGGATTTATGAAAATGCGGAAATAATGACTTGGTTATGGAAGAAAAATCACAATAAGCATGAAATTATACTACAGATACTTTGTATGAAATATTACTGGGAAAAAATAAACATAATAGTTACGTTTTTTGATTATCAATAATAAGATACTAGTTTTATTATACAATAATAGCCATTGATTGTTCATTTAATATATATTTCTGAAAAATGACTATAGCAATAAAGAAAAACTATGAAAACCTGAGCGTATATCAAAATTTTATAAGAAATTTCTCGTTATATTTTTTAACGTAACATTTTTATCACAGTTGAACTCTTTTTTCGTTTTTTAAGTCCACTTAAGAACGTGTTTTTAGTTAACTTCGGAATTACGACAAATTGTAATTCGATGAAGTTATTGCGCAAAAAAAATATGCTTAAAATTTAAAGTCAAAAACCGATTAACATTGAAAGTGTGGTAAAATATGGGAAATGATATTTTAAAATTTAATATTGTTCTATAGTAAGCGCATGTGTGGTCGAGTGGTCAACATCGTTGGCTACCGTTACAAAGGGCACGGATTCGAATCACAGTACGGGCAGTTTTATTAATTGATTTTTCAATCGATTTATGAATTTCTGTACAAAGGCATGGATGTATGTGATGTATTGAATTGCCCCCTCCCACTCATCCTATCCTATGAACAGGGCTACGTATCGAGAGCGATTAGCTAACCACTAGTCCTGTCTTAGCCCTTTCCTTCTATTGGAGAATATCTATCTATCTATCTACTAACTCTCTTTGGAAAAAGAGAGGTTGAGCAACTGAGTAACACGCAGTTCTCGTAGAAACATTTCTGTTGAGATAAACTCCATTAGGAGTCCATATGCTACATATTGGGAGCGGACATGGTAAAAAATAAACAAAAATAGTGAGTACATATTACATAAATCTTAATAGATAAATATAAATTATTTAAGCAATCGCTTGTGAGTATTGTAAAATGATTTGATACGAAATAAGGCAGTTTTCTTGTACGCATTAAATTTATAAAATCAACCCTGTTTTTTCCAAACTCGCCTACATTGATGCTATGTAGATAAATTGATCTCAGTTACTCTGTATATTATAAGTCGATTATTTTTTGTAGATGATTATTTGTATTTAGATGATTGCCTAGCTATAAATACAATATTTACTAACTTCACTTTACTATAGCGAACATTTTTTACATGAAACGTTCCACATGAAACAGGGAAAAATTATTAACTCTAAAACCGATAAATTCAGTTTTTAAAATGTCCGTAATAACTCGTTTGGAAGCATTCTGTAATATTGCTGGTTGCACAACGATGCGTTGTTACGGTGATGCACTTATCAAGCAAGAATATGCCTTTATTATGAACTAAAACGATTGTACAATTTACAATTCATATCGTATTCTTTACAAGACGATTTCTATTGGTGACTTTGCATTGTTGTATTTTCAAATGTTGCATTGATTCACAGTGTTACCATTACAATAGAGTTATTAATTATGGCCGATCAACATGCGACCAAAATGTTTTACATTATATTTTACAAAGTCCGTGACTAGATAATATAATGAAGTTTGCTAGGAAATTAGTATTGTCTTCGTTACAGGTTCCGTATAGGAGCACGCTTCCTTATAATATGATTGATAAAAAATAACAAGACAATATGGCTGAATATGTTGAATTGATTTTATCAACAAAACTTGATTATTCAGTTGCTAAGTAACTACACTAAGCTATATTTTCCTAGATTGATTTAGGAGTTTATGTTTTAATGCACGTCTATCTGTGACGATTGCATTCATTTTCATCTCCATAACAACGGAGAATAAAGAGAGCGATTAGCATACTATCAACCAGTTTATATGCCCTATCCTCTCTTCTTATCATCTCTAAAGAAAAGTTGAACGATTGGTTTGATGGTCTATAAAATTAAGAGTTTGTAAAATTTGGCCGTGTTTTATCGTTTTGATTTAATAGTAAGCAATATTACCATAAAACAAAATCATTTATTACGGAAAAAATTACTATTATCTTGACATGTATTGAAATATTGTGAGTATATTATTTTAACGATGTGTTTGTCATAACAAATAATTTTGACAAAAAATGAATAATCTACTGTTTTACTAAGTCTATGAATCAGGTGGAACAGATACAATGTTTGCTATAGGCTTATATTCTAAATAGCGGTGACCTATAAAAGTTTGTTTTACGTGAAAATTATGAGGCTGTCGTCAATGCGTAGTTTGATTTGACATTTAAGTTGCGTCAAAGCTTTCAAATGTTACGAAAAAATAGCAAAAGAGCTTTTCGCATGTACTCTTTATTGCGCCATAATAAAATTATCGCAATAAAATATACTGAATTTGGCTAAGAATGATCCACGAGAAGCTTTATTTATGAACGTTGAATTAAAAACAAAGCATAATATAAAAAAAGAACAGTACTTTTATTTGAAATAAAAAAGAGGATTTTGATTAATGTAAATACAAAAAAGTTAAATAATTCCGTTAGTACATTTTTAATAAAAATACATGTGATATTATAAAAAAATATTAAACTTGGATGACAGAGACGGCGGAATAACTTTGAATGAAAGATTTAGCTTGATAATTTTGTTATTCCACTGATTGTGTTTAATGCGGAGTTTAATGAATAAAGCGAAAACAATTAAGTAACTGTTAATAATGTTTACTCTAAAAAAAATTTAAAAATGAAACTGGTGTAAAATTATTTATGTTGAAAGCACATTATCAATGATATTGTCACCGGATAACTTACATCACGCTTTTTATACTATACAAATTCAGTTAAAATTCAATCAAATAATAAAAACATAGAAGAGTCATTTCAGAGTCGTATATATCGCCTTCCTGTGACGACTGCCAAGCTTTTTATGCAGGACAAATTGGTAAAAACTTTAATATAAGAATTAAAGAACTCTTAAGATATCTCAAAAATAATAACTTTTTAGAGTTTTGTAAACATTAGATAAAAAAATAACACAATGAAAAAGAAGGACAAACAAAATGTGAATAACCTTCCAAATACAAATAGTAAATTTGTAATTAGTACTATTATTGTTTGTATCTAACCCTTTTTGGAAAGAAAAAAAACTCTAGCCTTCATTTTGTAATTTATAACTCAAGAATATAATGTTTAATATGTTTAATAAATAACCTAACCATAATTAAATTTGAATCGTTCAAACTATGTACATTCTCACAGATTTTGTTCAAGTTCGAGAATGTACATAGTTTGAACGATTCAAATTTAATATTGAAATTCCACCAAGCACCTTCTGTCGAAATCTTAAACTAACCATACTCAATCTGAGGATGATCTCAAAGAAACGATGAACGTGTCTTAATTTTTAACACAATTAGTTGATAAAAAAAACTATAGATTCTTATTTTATATGTCTACATGAGTATTGTGTCTGTACTGAATTTAAATAACACCTCTTAAAGGTAACTAAAGATTCGTAACGAATTTTGTTAGATAGAAAAGTTGTTGATTGATTTTTATTACAAACAATCTAAAATTAAAATGATCTTTATTTTTTAAAGCATTTTTATTATTTGTATCCAGTGGCGTGCTGAAAACGTAACCTATGATTACTTTCAAAAAAATAATTAATCTTATCGTAAGCGATCAGATCAAATGGTATATTTAAAATGTATTTGGCCGGAAAGCCATGGTTAAAATCAGTAAACCAGGTGGAACAAACAACGATTTGTATTGTCTTTGATTTGCAAAATTACAATGTATTAATTTAACAGTCGTTGAACACAGAATGTTTTTTCTATATTATGTAGTTCATATTACGTAACTGATGTTGATCGTTCAATATACTTGAGGCAATTAGGAAATAAAACTTTGGTAAAAATAATGAAATCATCGATACGCAATAAGACATAACAAAGACATTAAAACTTTGGCGAAATATTGTAAAATATATTGCTTACATCTTATAAAAAAAGCATCAATGCTATGTAATGAATATCATGTTGATTTTTAGTTATTTTAATAAAATTGATGTAAGGGCTGCATGTATCATATCATCGGTAATTTTCTAAAACCTCGTATCTCAAAAAGGAAATGTTTTCAGGACCAATAAATGTTCTTAATTCTACTGATATTACTATCGCTTTAAAACACTAATGGAATGGTTTTGTCTTTGAGTACGTTAATAAAGAAGGAAGTAAACCCGTTTCCCTCCATTCCACTCTACAATCTGCATCATGCTAAACATAGCAAATTTCCATATTATTTGCCTACTATTTTGTATTAGGTTAAATAAAGCAGAAATAATACAATTTTTGGGATACGAGTTATAGAAATATTTGTGTACTGAAATTCTAAATTCATTATTTCAAAAAACTCAAAACTGACAAAAGTTGAGATACGGGCCTAAGAAAACTAACGATGATAAATAACGTATGATTCAATTTATTCTTATTTTGGTATTTTTTAATATATTTTTTATTAATATGAAATCTGGAAAAAAGTTGTGTGATAAACTTCTTTATTTATTTTCTTAATCAATTAATTTATTAATCATAAGCTATTGGTTTCATATGCTTTTTAATGATAAATAGCTTACTGATTTAGTGTTAGTTTAGTATTTTTTCCCCAAGCTGAAATTTATCACTTCGTAAAAGCTGTTCTAATCAAAAAATCATTGGATAAACAACACAAATTGTGTATATATATATTTTTCTTATAATTATTGACAAAAACATTCATAAAAGTTATGTAAATCATAATAACGAGCAGTAGTTTCTCAATGCAATGGTAGTTAAGTCATGTTTTAACCGTTCGTCACAAATTTTAACTTTATATAAACAGTGTTTGATTGACAGTTTGATACAGTTTGAATCCACACTTTCTTCACAAATTCACCGTAAAAATTATAAGATAAAAAACATTCATTAATATAAAATTGCTTGTAAGTTGTGATATCAATAAAAAATCAGCTAAAACGTTTTGTTTTTGGTTTTTTATTGATAGTTAATATTACGTAATCCAGACGTGAAATGAACGCATTCTTACAGCGGAAATGATTTAGTGAATCAACGAAAAAACAATGAATAAAATATATTATGCTTGGCAGACAAATCTATAATGTATATTTTGTTATTCTAAAAATACACAACATGTGTTCAAAACTTCGCTTCGATAAACAAGAACAAAATGAACGATATTTTTTTTAAGAATTGTATATTTTATTAACTAAGTTTTATATTACTACATCAAAAACTTTTATATTACTACACTAAAAAATCAATTCTTCATAAAACAGGTATTTATTGCATGAAATAATTCTAAAAAAATACACTTTTTTGAGCACGGTCTCTAACGATACAACAGCGGTAAGGCAATATAACCAGTGGCGCAGCAGGGGGGGCGGACCACCTCAACTTTTTGGGGGTCGCGTTTTTAAGAAATAGAAAAAAACTTCAGAGGTAAATAAACAAAAATTCTTTCGTATAAATAATCAATTCAAGCGATAATTAATCCACACTTTTTCATCGCATGATTATTCTTTGTAAAACAATAAAAACAAGATCATGATGACATTGCTTGGGAAGACTTAAAAAAATTGTTGCTGTTCCTGCTAAGCAACAGTTAACAGTAAACCCTTACTTACTCTTATACTTTTGCACTTTATTTAAAAAATCTCTTTCTTATTTAATTTACATTCATACCTAAAAAAAACCATCAAACAGTGGCGATTTTTGACTTAAGCGATTTGTACACTCAAAAAAAAAAAGTCAGGGTCGTTAGTTTTTTCCGACTACGGTAACGACTCCAACTCTAAAAGCATGTTTTTAAAAAAATCTTTGATTGTCAGATAAAATAGATGTAGATAACGTTACAAACGATTTTGTGAAGAGAAAAACCAGAAAATTAAATTAAAATTATGTTTTAAAAAATATGTTTTTTTCCCAAATGTTTATTTACAAAATAAAATCTGGTATCTTTTGTTATGAATTAACTTACAACTTTAAATTCGTTTACTTATTTTTAAAATGAATACTATAATAAGAGCAATAATGTGTCACTTTTCCTTCAAACATAATAAAAAAGACAATTGACTAATATTTTTTTTGACAAATTAAAAAAAGTTCCTGCTCTGAAAGAAAATCCAAAATCCAAAAGAAAAAAAATAACAAAATACAATACTTAGCGAAATTGTATTTATGAATAAAAAAAATTAAGCCACCTGTGGTATAATCTCATCACTAAAAAAATAGAAGAAATTTAAAAAAAAAATGAAGGAATTATTAGGGGGCGGGCGGCAAATTCATGAAACGCCCTGGGCGACGGGACTCCTTTCTACGCCACTGAATATAAAATTTAATTTATTATTGATTAGATAAGTTGTTTATAATCTGTCACATATACATACACCCACCCTTCTGTTTCCAATGATTGTACATGATTTTAACACAAGTTTGAGTAATAGTTAGGGCATCCAATCCTGGGATCCCGTTCAATTTTCTGATCCCGAAATGCCGGGATTGAGATGGCCGCGATCCCGGGATTTTGGGATTGAGAAATTTTGAGGAAATTCTCGAAATTTACACGAAATTGGCAAATCGGAGATTTCAAATTCCTCGGTGAGCTAAAAAAAAAAAAAAAACGAGTTTCCTTGAGATTCCGGGGAAAAGTATAGCAAATTGAGGATTTCAAATTCCTCGGTGAGAAAATCTCAATCCCGGGATTCAAAATAAATCAATTCCGAAATCCCGGGATTGGAAAAAGGCTCCGGGATTGGATACCCTAGTAATAGTATCATATCTACGATAATAATGTTATCGCGGGACAAAAAAGAAGTACCGAAAACATGTACATACGTGCAACAACTTGTGAGCATTGTTTTTACCAGTATTTCAAGTTTAAATGACAGTGACCCAACAAAAACTTGGTTGAGGAATAAGTTGTAATATATAGACATACACATAATGAAAAATCTGTATAAACGAAAACTTCAATGAAAGCCACCATAAGATTGTACGAATGAGTCGGCCAAAATTATAATTTAGATCTTATTTCAATATTTTTTACAGATTTAATTAATAAATACAGAACGGTTGGCTGTTAAACCATTGTCTAAACTCCGTTGCGCTGTCAAGTTTTAAAATTTATTTTCCAATCAATTCAAACGGCTGTATTAAATGATTTTTTCCTTTGCATCGAACGTTTCCATTATTGACACTGAGAGAAAAAGCAATTAGTAAGATTTTAGTCTTTTCTCAAGTGACTGCGATATCGATAAACTTCTTCTGCTTAATTAATTAAATGCTTTAGTAAATGTGCCTATGTTTTACTCTGACTTGTATTTCATTATGTCGTTACAACTATTTTTTTTTATTGTTTGGGTAACTGGAAATAAACAATTGAATTTTGCGTGTTTTTCCGTGATAAAATGAAAGAACATTCATATTGATAAATAATATTTGTAAAATAGTCTTTGATTATTAAAAGCGTAAGCCTATATAAAATACAAGATCACATATAATGTTATGTTTTTCTTGCTTTGAATTATCATTGTTCTGTTTTACCAAATTCTGTTTTGTGATGATCTGCTATTTCTTTTATGGTGTTGTGTTTTTTTCGATTAAATACACATCTTTTCCAAACATTCCCAAAACATTCAATAGTTTTTTTTAGATTCAAATATTTGTCTTCGTCTATCGATCATTATTGTGACAAAGCGTTATAACTTGATACAATTGAGGCATGGTTTTGAGATGAGTCAACAGTGAGTCAAAAGCAGTGGCATGTGAATTCTTAAAGCCTCGTGTACGGCTTTTGTATCTGTCGCAAAACCACACTGCGAAAGTTTTTACTCAGCACGCATTCAATAAAGAAACCACATGTATACAACGGCGTAAGACAAATAACTCGTTTCATTTTTATTAATTTATGAACGAAATAAAAATAGAGTTTGGTAAAATATACAAAAATGTTGTTTAATTATTATTAAATTAAATAATTTAGACAATTTAATAGTGATTGTTTTAGATTTTTTTAAAGTGATTTACGTTTTGCACGATTTTTTTTTTGAAAAATGCTCTAAATGCTTTACTTCAACGTTAGCCCAAAATATGTTGAGTAATAGTTGATGTATCCCTACTAAAAATATAAATATTTTACTAAATTCGAGCTAAAAGGACAACGTCAAATTACTTTCTTAATACAGAATGACTCTCAGTAAGTAACATTAATTTATTTAAATATTAAATTGATCGATCTGAAATAAATGGCTTCTGCTAACTTATCATTCACTATAAATTATCATCATGTCGGAGTGCCATTTGTCAGTACAGTGGAACCCCCAATTACACTACCCCGAATTACGCGCTGGCTTGAAATATTCACCGCAAATCTCCCAATTTCACGGTCGCATTCCATTGTCGTTACTACGAGACAGCCGTCTGTGCTGCACATACAGTCAAATGTTGGCTAGAGTTGCATTTTCCGCGGAAAAAAACCAAATCTCTAATTTTGTATAAGATTCACACCCCCAATTACACGGTCCCGACTATAGTGTAAATGGGGGTTTTACTGTATTTGCTAAAAATGCTTGATGCGAACGATGCGTAGACACATATACCCATATACGAATATAAAGAGAAAGAGTTTTCTGTGCGTTAAAATTGGACTCAAGTTTTAAAAAAATCACTTCACACTTACAACTCACACACACCCTTCTTCTGCGCACACGTTGACAGTGCTGTGCTACATATTATATACGGATAAATCAAGACAAATATGTTGTAACGTCTTCCTCAAAAAAAACCATTCTCCCTTACCTTACCTTTTCATACATTTTCAAATAGTTTTATTGTTATAAGGATCTTGAGTCATATTTCTATCTATAAAATTACTTTCTCAGGCTCAGTACGATAGCGACGCGTTGGATTCGCTGTTAAACAAGTCAACGAACGGCTGTTGGCTGCTTATTTACAGTTGCGAGAGAATCATCGTCAATCCACTGTAGTAACAGTCGCTTGTATGCAGTCACCTGAGCAAGACAGCCGTCCGTGCTGCCGCTTCGAAAATCAGTTGCATTGACAGGTGATGGAAGTGTGACACCACTGACACCTGACAGTTTTCATTGTGTTAACAATTGATTGACAAAATATTTAAAAAAAAAACTACAGTTTTACACACATTATTTCGATTCGCTGTTTAAAAAGTGTACTGTGCTTTACGTGCCCGTGAAAAAGTTGTTTTAATTGTTGTTGAATTAAAGTATTATCATTGAAGTAAATTGCGGTTTTTTCCCTTTTGTGTTCAACTTGTAAGGTTATAAATAAATGTTGCAGATACATAGGAAGATTTTATTGATGTTGTGTAAATGAATAAAAGATTTTACAAAGGTGAGTTGTTTTTTATTTATTAATTAACAAAAAAGTATTTGAAGCATCTTAGCTCAAGTAATTGTATTAAGCTAATCAATAAAAATATAATAAAAAGTATACATATTATTAGATACAATTTGATTTAAACTATAGTAAAACCATATTATTTCTAACATAAACAAGAATAATATGGTAGATAGGTAAGAAGTTTAAGCCATCATTAATAAAAATGTTAAAAAATCGTTACATAGAAGTAAACAAGTCAAGAAATTACACCACCTAACATTTTTTTCATTATAACTGATTTAAATTTTCAAATTTTAATTTTTATTTATTATTATTAGACAGACCTGTGTCTGTCTAATATAGCGAAAGGCATTGATTAAATATATATGTTTTTTAATTCATTTATTTTTCCACATTCAATGACTCAGTGGAATAAAATAACTGAATCAATTATTTTTTTCTTTGAGCTTTATTCTCTCATAAATATTAAAAAATAGTTTGTTTAAATGGAAAGAATAAATCAATTTGTATTCAGCTCGCGTAAAAAATAAATATGATCATTAAAATAAGTGGCCAAAGTACACATATTATGAAATTCTTATAATTTCTATACTTACCGTATTGTCTCACGCATTCACGTCGGCATGTCGATTACAGTAAATACCATTATCGGACTCGCACTATGGGAAACTTATTCTTTGAGATTATTTACAAGTTACGACGATTTACTGTTGCGTTTCTCAATTATTTTTTAACCAGGGTTGAATTTTTATAATCTCGTGATTTTCTTACAATTATTGATATTGAAAAAAAAAAACAAAATTTAAACGGTTGATATATAAATATGTAAATTAATAGAATTGATGTTTTGAAATTTGAAACAAAATTATAAATTCAGTTGACCGATTAAGAACAAGTGAACTAAATATTCTGATATAAAATAACTTAGATTATTCCACGTATTGTGCTACAAACTGTGACATGTGTTTCGACTCTTTCAGAGGCATCCTCAGACAGTCTTACTTTGATATGAGGATGCCTCTGAAAGAGGCGAAACACGTGTCACAGTTTGTAGCACAATATGCGAAAAAATCTAAGTTATTTTATATTAAAATGAACTTTCACAAAGTTACCTTCGAATCCATCGAAAGAATTATAAATATTCTGTGTTAAAAAAGGCATTCAAAATTTTCACCAAATAGATAGTTAAAATATCGAATACAAAAATTTTAAAAAACTTTAAAGATATTGTTCGTTATTTTTTAATCAGAGAATCATTTAATCAAATAATAAAGCAAAAAGAGAAAATTTCAAATAGTTTGCAAATGGTTCTGAATATCTTGGATTTTAGATTCTGAAAAAATACGCAATAATAGACTTTACTTAATTTTTTTCCTTGTTTATATGAAATTTTACATAGTATGTATAAAAAAGAGTGTTTTCAATGTATAAAAATCAACAAAATATAGACTTTTAATTTTTCTTTAATTCATTTGACGAGAAGTACTGTTAATAATGACTGATAAAAATACGTGTTTCTAGTAGTTCCAGCGAGTTTAAGAATAATAAGAACAATTAACACAAAAATATGATTCATTCAATTGTATACTTACTTCTGCTAGAAAATATTAAACTGTTCGAACAATGGAGTGTCAGAATATTGAAAATATAGCTAAATATATCCGTATAATCGACTGGAATCCCTGCCAACTATACATACAGTTGTATAAAGTAACTATTATATGTTAACCATGAAGGTTCAGATTAAAATATCAAGCAGCTGATACTGATGTTTTGTTTGTTCGATCGGAACAAAGTTTTTATCGATAATTTAAATCGCTTGTACGTGATTGATGATTAGAGTTGCCGATTTTATTTCTTCATGCTTGTTTTAACCGTGACATTTTTACTTGGAATTTGCAAAAGTTTATCTAGCTATGCAAATAATAGTACGACAGATGTAATCATGTATTTATGTACTGGTAAAACAATAATAATTATATTGATTTTTTTATGATTTCCTTTGCTTCCTTATTGGAGAATAAAAATCATTCAAATACTTTAAAGAACTTAAAGAGTTTTGGAAAATAAGATTATTTGAAAGGTGAATAAAGGTGGTGAATTAATGAAGGAATTTTCCATTTTTTTTTGTAAAATGTAAAAAGAGGTCAACGATTTTGGACTTTATCTCTATTTAGTTACGTGAGTCACTAGTATGAATCCCTCGACGGATAGTTCCATATTATATATATACAAACGTACGTAGATATATGAACTTTCAGGTGTCCATTGTCGACTCTTGGTTTTCCACCATAATATTGAAAAAAAATGAACATTTTTTCATAATGATTACAAATTATTAGTTAAAGATCAGGACAGTTTTCGCACATGGTGAACATTAGTAAAATCAAGTAAGAGTGATAACATGTTGTAACTAAAAAATGTTTCAATGATTTATAAAAAAATGTTCATATTATAAATGAATAACGCCATACTATCAATATTTCAAATATTTAGGATCTCTAAAAAATAAATACTTTTAATGTTTAGTAATTAAATATAAGAACAAATTAAAAATCAATTTGGTAAGAAGAGTACACGTGCGTTCAAAAGTGATCATCAAAATAAGCAAATATCAATAACGATAGTAATTAATTAACAGTAAGACACACATCTCAGGATAAATGGGTAAAAAGCTTTTTTTTCAGTTTTATAGTCAAAAGATGATATAAAAACATATTTTATGTAATATTATCATTATCAATCGATCAATGGATAATTGTTTAAATGATTGGAAGGGTGGAGGAAAATATTAACTAGTTCTTTCTAGGCCTCATCTGCATATCCATACCCTCTCCGAAACGACAAGTTGAAATACAGAATTAAAATAACATAGACTGAACGTACAATATTGTTCCATAACATTAGTTAATGAACATCATGCGGAAAAACCTTCCCTTATTAGTAACGAAAACAGATAAAAAATGAGAGCATTGAAATGTAGCAGTAAATCTTATTGTAGTTATTTTAGGACACTAGGTAAAAAAACTCCTTTTTATTTGGCATGGAAAACGGAAAGGTATGCATCAAAATTATTGCTGTAAAAAATGTGAATAATTTCGCAATCACTATTTTGTGATTTTTTAACTTAATCTACAATGTAAATAAAGCATTGCGTGTTTGCACGTAAATAAATGTGCGAACTTTTTTAATACGGCGTTTAATTTGATTAAAGAAATAATCACAACAATATATAATTTAAGAAATTATACAACTTTGTAGTAAAGTAGAAAATTATTTTATATCTTAGTGTAACAAAATCGAAACTAGCCTTTAAATTTCAACGTGAGCTCAAGGATTGTACTTCTAGATGTAACAAACTATGTACATATAAAAATATTTATCAATTTAAATAAGTCGTGAGAAAACTTGACCACATTACTAAAAATGAATCAACATAGTTGATTCCAATCGCCTGTCTTATTGAGAATTGATGCACATACTATCTCTTCTAGATTTTAAACCAAATACCATATCCTACCGATCATTGTCATACAGCGACAATATTTATGATTAAATACATTTAACATTATCTTTTAATAAAATAAAGATAACCAAAGTAGACCTCTAACTAGATATTTTTCTAACTTTTCATATTAACTTTTTATGCGATTTTTGGTATATTTAATCTTACTGCTTTTGAGTTATACGATTTTTGGAATCTATGATAGGTACGCGTATTTACTATTTGGTTGTAATTAAAGCCTTTTTATGAGATTTTTAAAAGTTTTTTTTAAAAATAAGTATTGAATGTTTATAGCTATATATGTAATAACTTCGCAAGAACATTCTAAAAAAACTTTTGAACTTTATGATAACTCTTTTAGGCGTATAAATCACTGAATACTTCCGGTGTCTAATATTTTGACGGTCCATTATGATAGTCAAACCATTTTGAATCTAAACAGTCTGTAGTTTTTTCGTGTATAAAATTCTGTAACTAAATACAGAATAATCCGTGATAAAAGATAAAGTTGAAATGAAAAATGGTCAAAAAGTTATTTCAAGTATAAAATATATTTTCTTCATTAGAAAATAATGCAAATGAGAAATTAAGAGAAAATAAATCATTTTATTTATCAATAGTTTTATTATAATTATCTTTAAAAAATATTCGTTTTCATCAGATGATAATGCTTGTGGTGAGGAAAACCAATTCTGATCATTTTTACAATATATGTTATTAGTAAAAAAAAGTATTTTATTTTAAATTATACTGCCATTTCACAAAGAATTGACAGTGAGACAGTGTCACATTAAGTGTCAAAATTATCGTTTGGAACATTACTGAATACAATGCGAGCGAAATCGATTCCGCTCCTGTTAAATAAATTTGGATTTAGTACAAATGATTATTTTGTGTTTTGAATATAATGCCTTTCATCAATAATTGATAATGAACCTCTAAAATTGAAAATAAAACTTGTCAAATAAATGACAACTTTAATGTTGAGAACAAATTTACAATTTAATTTACAAACGATGGTCTCAATGTCTACGGTATATTTGTCAAACCAATCTACGTGTGAATTTGTTATCAGTTCGAATAATATAATGAAAATATACACCTGCAGTAGAGTTAAAGTCATTGATATTATTTATTGGAACAACGACAATCTATCATTTTAGTAACTTCCCTATATAAACATGATATGTCATAATTTTAGTTTGATCTGAAATATGAATGTAAAGTAAACATGTTTTCAATATGTCAGTCTTTATTACTCCATGCGCATGTTTTAACTGCAATTAGTTTAAATCATACTTTTTATAAATTCAATGTAGGAACTGTTACACTTAAAAGGTTTTCATGACACAATGCATTACAATCTATATTATTTAAACAAAGGCTTCACAATAATATAAAAATTGTATTTATGAATGCATTTATTTTTTATTAAGATACATTTATTGAACAATAACCTAGCTTTATATCGGTTTGGACATTGGTATTGAATTCAAATGTAATTAAAACATAAAGACTAATTTTTTTTATGATCTAGTTCAATATCCACCAGTGGTGTAGCTAGAAATTTAGAGCCCTCATGCAAACCCCACACACAATTCGTAATATTGAGTACACTCAACTCAAAAAACCGTGAATGCATAGAAAAATTTAATATTTGTTCCCAGCATTCAAAAAACGATATTTTTTGAAAAAAATAACAATGTTGGAGTATAGAAAATCATGTAAAAAAGGTAATAATGAAGACTCAATAAGTAAATTACACAAATTATTATTCTTGTTAGGAAAAAATAAGACTATTCATCGCTGTTTGATTCGGAGACTTTTATGAGTGGCTGGAAATAAATTGCTTTCATCGCTAGAAACGTATTGACACGTCTGGGGACACCATTTCTGGGAATCGTGTTAGAGCAAATAATTCTTGTAAAAACATTAGGAAGTTCTTTTTTATGGACCAACCTGATTCAAAATCGTGTAACAAAGAATTCAGTGTGTGTCAAAGTGATAAATCTTCTTCTAATTTGGCATTAAAGTTGGTAGCTTAAAGATATAAAACAACAGTAATTTCTAGTATACGGCATTTTCAAGAATATAAAAATCTCATTTTACCCTCGTATGATTTGTGAAAAAATCAGGTAAATTTCTTTAGATTCTTAATGTATTTAGCATGCACTTGCCTCAGAAAAAGTCAGTTGCCCATATATTATAAAGGTAGATCGAATATTAAAATCTTCAAAAGTTCTTCTGAACTTTTTTTACCCAAGATGTAAGTATATTTGAAGCTCAAACAATTAACCCTGCTGTTACACGATAAAGTGGTACGAATTGTGTATTGTTTGATAATAATTGCTTATTAAAAATAAAATCAAAGAAGTCTCAAATTTTCTCACAAATTATACAGAACCATGTCAAATAATATTTCAGGTCAGTGAGTTTATAGTGTTCTATAACGAATTTGGCTCACTGCGAATTTATTAAAGTATCTATTTAAATGTACAGTTAATCACAAATAATAGCTTTATTCTGATACGCTTGAACTGACCACCATATCGACTAATTATTTACAGTTTCTAAGTACTCTAAGAATGTAAATAACTATTTTGTCTCAAGCCTTGGAGAACAATCACGGTTTTAATGACAAATTAATTATCTGATATAATTGAATAAACCTTCTAGTTGCGGTATAGTAATGGCGTTTGATGGTGATATAATAAAATGTCTTACAAGGTCTTCAAACGGTTACGACAACCGCATTTTTTTGTTTTACAATGCTAAGATTCTATGAGAGTTGGGAATTATGGTCATTTTTTACGGTTACGAGATACCGTATTCTTCAGATATTTTTATATCTGAAGAACAGACACTAATGCAGGTTGATTTATATATGAAGATGTTATAGTTAGACAATACTACTAATAATATTATCTATATTTTCCACAACTATATGAATCAATCAATTGATTGAAACATCTATTAAAAAGTAACAAATATTATAAAACACATTAAAGTCTTACTGACTGTTAAATCAGTCACCGAATTTCACGAGTTAAAAGGATATGTAAAATTTATGCTCACCAATTTGCATTTATGGGAAAATAACTACATAATTTCAGAGACATTCAATATGCTCCATGATTTATTTTGAGAAATACTGTTTTGTTGCTTCTCGCCACGTTGTAATACTGTAATAGTAGTTAAACATTAGAATCGGTTTATCGATATTTATCTAAATATAACTTTGATTTATGTAATAGTTTCATTCTGTCGTACCTACCCCTTCCGATTCGTAAACAAAAAAGTGAAAATCCGACAATAATTCCTCTTTAACACCATTCTTCTATTATCACCTCTCTGAAGAAATGTTTAGTTACTAAGTAAGAAAAAATTAAGAGTGTTATTAGTTGTTACAATAATTGCATACTATGGTTTTGCTGTTATTTACATTTAACAGTGTCTAAGCTAAATGTTTTAAATATTCAGTTCTCACATCACAAATCCTTACAACGATTGCCTAATCTATTTCTCGCAAAGTAAAAGCTATGTATACAAATATTTTAATCTTATTTTATATTGAAAAGGGAAATACATTAAGACAAATAGAATAAATTAAGGTGACGGCTTTGTATGAATAAGCAGAAATAGTAACTACTTGTGTAATTTTTGACTTACTAGCCATATACTTCTTTTAGTGGAATGCCCACCTAGACAATTTAAGCAATTATTTGGTGAAAAGTTACTTTAAAATTTGGTTGCTGATCAAATTATGTTATTATTGTGTATTAACAAGATTTTACAGGACATGCATTAAACAGTTTCTTTTTATAATAGTAATTATACAAATCAGAATGCATGTATTTTACTATCATTGTTTTTAAATACCATTAAGATTTCTTTGCTTAATTGTACACTAGACAATTATAACCATTTGGACAACTTCCAATTAAAAATTGAATCAAAAATTGAAATTGGCGTAAATTAGAAAAAAACCCACGACAAGACAAAAAATGAAAGTAAAAGGTGAGAAATACTATGCTAATTATTCAATTGCTATTTCCTTGTGTTATTTTATGACTGAATGTTAGCAGTATAGCTATTATTTAAAATTGCACGTGAATGTATAACTTTACATAAATATTACATCTTGAAAATCAAAGTCGTCAAGCATGTGCTTAAATTTTATTATCATGTTAGCATGCAACACGGATAATAACATAAAATAGTCGATAATGTATTCGTAAAAATTCACTGCAAAAACAAGAATTTTGAGTACAAGTACATGATATGTACTTTTGAATAAAAAAAATCATAATATATAATTGAATTTAAAAACATTAATTTTCCACTTGTTGTGTTACAAAATGTGACACGTGTGTCTCTTTACACGATTCGTAAATGATTTTATTTGTAAAAGTTGAGATGGTCTGATGATGTTTCTCAAAGTGACGAAACACGAAAATTTAATTTTATACTAAAAATGAACTTCCACAAAGTTACCGCCGAATCTATTCAAGATACAAAAAAATATGTTGATATTTGAAATCACGGTCTTGAAAATCAAATAAAACTGTATCATCATTTTTGGTGCCGTGTATAATATAAATATTGTATGTTATTAATGTATCGCCAAGTAGCAAAACCCGCTCTGGCCGGTTTTTGACGAAAATGAGTTATGAATGCAGTTCAGCGCTCCATCGAAAAAGCTATCATTTTTTAAAATTTAGAGTTGCAAACTGTATTCAATTTTATTCAAAACTATTGATTAAGCCATCAATAAATATCAAATTGAATTATTTTGCGATGGATTCTCTGAACGTAAAATAGTTAGTATAATCAATTTTCCATTAATAAATTGTTTTTAAACGGTTTGTTTTCTTCTCCATTCGATCATCCAAAAGGTGTACTTTTTTTATTTTATTGACTACTTGAAATTGTTAAAATACAAATTTACTTACGCATTATGATTTTTGGCAAATAATGGGCTTGTATTTTCAGTTTTTTTCAATTAAAATTCTACCAAAAAAAATATATAAAAAAGTAAACATAACTTTCATTATAACAGTAAATCGACAAAAAATGTTTTTGGAAATTATTTAAAAAAAAATGTTTGAATACAGAATGCTGAAAATTCTCATTTTAACTCTATTAAGTATTGCGTTTAAATGCAGATTTTACTATCAACCACTTTCTAATAAAAACAAAAAAAATACTGATTGTTAGTATTAATCAGGTGAAATGTCGGTTTCCCACAGTAGTATAAACAGTTATTCTGCTAGTTAACGAAAAACTTTACACCCAAATCGAGTACTTGATCAAAAGAAGATTTATTTATAATCCAGAAAAATAAACGACGAAGTTTCTGATCCTGTAGCCGAGTGCTATCAGTACAGTACATTCACTTTCTTCTTCCTGGGTTGCGCACAGGGCATTAAAATTATCGCCCAAATCCATTTCCCGGTTATCGGGTATTTTTTCACAAACTAAACGGGCTATTATATACTGTAATAAAACGTTTTCATTAAAAAATACAGCGGCTGTGCAATTTTTAATATTAAAGTTAATTGAAATATTTATGTACACACACGTATCATTTAAATAAAGAGAGACCCGAGTCGTTTGTGACAAAATCTGTGAGAATGTACATAGTTTGAACGATTCAAATTTGAAAAAAAATATGTTATTAAATCACATATTATTTTTAAAACATGTTACATAAAAATATGAGTGAATAAAGGTTCTTACAGATTCAAAATCTCTAACTGTACCTAGATATTTAAGGTTTTAAACGTCAATGAAGATTCATCATAACTCAATTTTTAATATGAAGTAGGTGTTTAAATATGTTGCAGCGTAGATAACCATTCCTTACAACTGTAAAAGTTTACATATTTTTAAATCTATGAATTTAGCGGACTTCTTGAATGTGCCAAATATCGTAGAAGAGAAAAGTTCACTTAATCTCTACATTGGTTTTGTAAAAGATGTTGCAATTTGGTCCCTAGCTATTAATTTCATAAATTCTATCCTAGAAAAAAAATGTCTTATACTTAATAGTTTTATTCAGATGTTAAAAGATTGGATGAGAGAATTGTGAATTAAGTATATCTGGAACATTTTGCATTTTGAAATGATATCTTTTCAATACAGAGAAATCAAATATTGTAGTAAAATTAAAATGACCGGGTACCCGTAAAAATAATGTGGTTGATGGTTCACTTAAAAACGTACGGGGACCCGGTTTCGGTTCTACCCGAGTCCGAAGCCCTGTCAAAGGTTCCTATCCACCTACCTTCTTTGCGCACCCATAATGATTAGTTAACTATAATACTTTCATATTCTTATTCCCTCTATCATAGCTTATTCTAATACAAAAAATGTTACTGAATGACTGAATTATCCATGATCCCCCTCTTTTTTTGGAAAGCTATTTCACCCTATTAAAAATGGACATCGTTTTTCAGCATCTCGTTATCTCTCTATTCTTTTAAAATGTATTATTATTATTGAATAATAGTCGATAATGTCCGAAGGATGTCCCACAGATTTCACACCTTCCAGTCTCCACTTTTTTAAATAAAATAAAATAAAATAAAATATATTAAAATAAAATAAAATAAAATAAAAATAAATTAAAGTAAATAAAATTAAACACAATGCAACAAAAATCTCACGTTGCTGGGCAACGGGCTTACAGCTAGTTATTATTGAATATATCAGCCGTGCAAGATTCTCATATTTACACATTTCTGTCAGTGAATACATACTATGAATAACACTTGAATATTGTTTATTATAATTGCATTTCTATAAACGTGACCACTTGTTTCATGTGCATTTTATCTAATATTTAAATGTGATTGAAAATGTTGTTTTAATGTTAGAAGTGTCTTAATATTTATAAAAATACTGTTTCAACAAAACAGAAGTGATTTATTTAGAAATATGAATTGTAATATAATCTACGATACCGGGGTCACAGTTTATCGGTATTTTTTAATACATGCTTAAGTACCGTTTTCACAACCTTATTAATGAAAGAACTTTGTTTTTCATACAATGTCAGTAGTAAAAATGTTTTATTTTTGTGTAGTTTAAATAAAACGTCAACCAAGGCTTAATATGTTTAGTTAATAGTTTCATTAGTTAGTTTATTTAACTACGTCTTTGCAGTAAATGTCCATATTGGCTATTTAAATTGTTTATTTTTTCAATTCTGTGTTTTGTAACATGCTGAAATATACTATTTCTTTATTTTATTTATCATTGGATAAGATCGATAAATTATGAATTTAAAACTTTTACAATGAAGTAAAAACAAAATACAATTCAATATTAAAAAGCAGTAGATTTTTTTTAATTGGCAAGGAAGTCAACTGAGTAAGCTATGAAAAACTCTACTTTTATACATAAAAAAATGCATTCGTCGTAACTCACCTACGTCCGTCCACGTCGAATATGTCGACATCCAAAGCAATATTGTACATTTTTGAGATTTATTAAGTGCATACTGTGACATATTTATAAAACCTCGATTACCTAAACTGAATTACGACAGCTCAGGAGCCAACACATTCGTTAAAAAGGCTGTATGCATTACTTAAACAGCAAAGCTCTTGTTTTACTGGCTTTCGTTAAAATATAACGAAATTTCATTAATGTTCAACCTTTAGCTCATTTTTTTAGTTAAACTAGGAAAAAAGGTTCAGTAAGGTGTGGTTTTTGTTTGGTTTGTGTAACTATTATATAACCTGTCAAAAGCATATTTGACGAGATTGATAGCAAGGAAATGGCTCGTTCAACATAAACAAATCTAACACAGAACCCTGGATAAGACTAATGCATTTTTTGCTTAAATAAATAGTAATTTATTCAACAAACAATCATAAAAGTTTACATACTTTCATCATTTAGCCGATATCAATGGAATTATACTGTGAATAAAGGAATTTCCCGCATTTCTAAACTTATACATAGATAAAACAAAAATGTTTCATATCAAGCCATCAAAATTGAGTTTGGTTAGTGACTGCAGGCGTTTTCTATCTATAATTGTTCACAATAATTACGTAAGTAAATTATAAATAAGTTTAATAATAATTGAGGTTTGTATTTTATTATTGCATTGAATTTCTTGGTTAGTGAAATTAAGACGTTGAAGTGCATCAAATAGGTAAGTATTATAAATGATCAGTGTATGTGGTCAGGCAATTAGTTTTAAAACAATTCAAGTAATATTTACACAAACGTTACTCAACTTAACATGATCATTACTTATCTTTACCTAAAAAAGATTTTTATAAATAGTCACGTTGCGTGTTAAATGAGTCATATCGAATAATTTATTTTTAGCGTTTGTATAAAAAATGAAAAATATTAATAAGTTAGCAAACTGTGCTTTTTTATCAAATAATAGAATCACACTATGAGGACACACAAACTCAAAAATTAGCATAGTATGAGGTAATGAAAATAATAAATTATTGATTGTCAGTGCTTCATAGTTGAATTGTTATAAATATGCACATGTACAATGCAATATATGCCATTGATTGTTCATTGTTCACGTCAGGCATGTTCAATCTTTTTCTTTTAGCGGGTCGAAAAGACGAAGTGAAGATGAAGTGAAGATGCATACATAAGTGAACGATAAATTCAATTATATTTGACCGTGTTATGTAAAAAGAGGGTTAGGCGTAAATGTGTTTTTTTATTGTAAAATATTTATGTATAAATGCCGTATTTATAATTTAAATGTTAATGCATTTTTTTCGAATTTTACTTAATTTTGAAGTAAAATCGAATTAAAATTTTAATCAGTTAATTCTTTGAGCCGATATATTCTGCTTCATCGACTAAAAAGCGTGCTCAAATTTATTGTTAAATTCGATGAATTACTTTCAAAAGATGTATTATACACATTTCAATTTTCTGATAAACAATTTGATGGCCACAATAGCTGGTTTAGATCTTTACTATTCACTAAAACATGTTATTTTCATTTATTTTAAAATGTGAAAAATACGGTTTTATTTTGATTTATTATGACCATGCGACGTATTTGTGTTATATTTAATAATAGATATATCATTGAAAAATGGTTCCAAGTGTATTTGCGCAATCCATTAAAAATGGCCATGTGTAAAATAGGATTTTTTGTATCTTTGAACCTGTAATAACTAACATTTGACTTAAACTTCCGATTTAGTTTTGTGATGTTTGTGGGTATAGACATCTAAGATTGGAGTTTTTTTAACGTTGCCTGTGTGTGTAAAACGAAAATGTAATATGGATTGAAAAGTTCTTTTTTTTTTGATAAATATCAGATAAATATTTTCTTTTGTATTCAAATGAAATGACAAAGTTTAACATTATAATTTATTACAACGAATTATGCATTAAAAAAGCAATGTGACAGTATAAGACATTATTCACTTCCCAGTAAAATGAAGCACCATTGTTCTTCCTATGTGTTTATTGACTTTTATATCTAAACTCTCGTTATGAAGTTTAAAGTTCATTGACTAACTGCATAACTGAATCGTTGACTGTAAAACATTACCTTTAGCTAATGCATAATCTTGCATTTGTATAATATATTTATCATACACAATGGTCAAAGTAATGCATTTTTTTTTATAAAAACATTAAAACGCATGTCAAAAATATTCTAGAACATATATTATACAAATATTGGCTTAGTAAGATACTTTTTCTATTACCTTAAAATTAAAAAAAAAACTTGTTTTGATTATACTTGTTTTTGTTTTCATGTATGATCAGGACTGGGTTTGTTCGTCGCAAGCATTTTCAACTAGAAGTTGTCGAACAGAAAAAAAACGATTTGTTAATAACTAATATTTTTCAAGTCCCATCTGTCTATCTGAATAAAGATAGTGTTTGTTTTTAAGATAATTTTATCGGGTATCATTTTGGTATGCTGCAAATGAGATACTCTCACCGTTTAAAGGGTTTCAGAATGTTTTATAAGTTTAGCCCATTGCCCCCATTTTGCTTCCATTGCCTCTTTTATTTCCCCAGAGCCAGCAAAGCTTCCCCAGTTCCCACCAGTACCCCAAGGGGAGGTAATGGGAACACTTTGGGAACCAAATGTGTAAATTATTGGTTTTCAAAGTGGGCTATCAGTTCCCCCAACGGTACTGGAAGAAACTGAGAAGGCCATGCCGGTCCTGGAGGGCCACGGAAGCAAAAAGAGAGCAATGTATTCCTTATATTTTTTAACTACTTACATGAAATATTCTTAAACAAAAAAGATTACGTATCTACATACTTAGACTCTTCGTGATCAACAATATTATCAGTGTAGATTTAAAAAGGGTTGGTATATTCTAGAGATCTAACAACACATATAGGAATTTTCAGGAAAAAATGAATGGATACGATATCCAGATTTCATTCCAACATTTAGGAAATATTTTGTTAATCGTGTACCATTTATTACAAAGATAAAAAAGATACTAGTGAACACTGGTGATATCCTAGTAATTAGATTCGATTTCAGAACAATACCTGTAACTTAATTTGCGATAAGTAATATTATTGTATTTGCAATATTCAGAGATAAAAGCATTAGATAGGATTAGGAAGAGTTGTGTGTAATAAATATCATATGTATTTCTACTATTTTTCCGATTATCAGCTTCTTTATAATTCACGTAGCCATTGTAGGCTCAATCAGAAATAAAATTCGGGACTTGAGAAGTTGGAAAGTTAGGAAAAAGTACTGTTGACAGTTTGTTGAAATTAGTAAGTAAAAGAGAAAAATCGGTCGAGATACGTACGTATTCAGTATTCACTACAATGTTCAACCCAAGACACACTGCATATGCTGTGTGAAAAGTGCAAGTCAAAATAACATTCATTTTTTAAAGTAGTGAGACTTAATATTCCGTGTGTAAAAATATGTGTTATAAGATGTGTTTTACTTAAACTTCTCACTGCGTATGACCGCTATGCATGTCCTAGCGAACATACCCTCGCGCGCGTGACACGTATAGATGTCATGGAAGTTTACAAACCATATATAAGAGCTATCTATTGTGCTAAAATTGTATAACTTAGTTGAAAATATTACTAAATGTATATTTTAACAAATTCAATAGATGGCATTAGTCAAAAAAGATTCGATATAGGCTAAAATAATTTATTTCTCGAACACGCCGTGAACGTACGTCACCAATGCAAAATGGCTGCCGTTGATTCATGGCGTTTCTCGTAAGAACTGTGCGCCACGTATTTACAAAATATGCATATATAATTATATTATTTGGGATAATGTAAATAAGCGATCGAGTGCGGGTGAAATTGAAATTGTTCCGAGAATTTAATATTATAAGCACGGTATGGTGGTGGCGCAGTGTTCTCGGTCGCGCGTGGTGGTATTTTGCAATATGGTGACGTCACGCCCTTAATTGTATGAAGAATGATTATTGTTGAATTAAACCGAAAATACAAGAAAAATGTAGTATTTTACTATTAAAAAAGTTACTTTGGGTGGCAATTAACATATTTGATTGGTTGAAAAAATATTACAACCTATATTTAAAGTCGAAAACGCGATAACAAAATCCGCAAAAAAGCAGCCGCGTATAGGGCATGATCGCTAAATTTGGTGACGCGGGCAAAGGGTTAATACCATACTGAAATTACTTTTGCATTGGTATGGTTGCAGCGGCGTTACTCAAAGCTGTAGTCGAGGGTGTTCGACTATCTGCTATACTCTGGTATATTTGTAGAGATAGCTAATGTCATTTGGATAAATCAAAATAATCAGATAAAAAATAATATGGATTACTTCTTAAAAATAACATGGTTGATGATTATTTCTGTGCAGGTAGTCAGCATTCGTTCGTTCTAGAATTATGTTCGAGCATGGCTGATAAAACATCTCTACAGAACGTTTGTATGCAATGTGTAATAAAATTAACTTTATTTTTTACTGATTTAATTTTAGCTGACCTTTGTTTTATTAACTCTATGAAGTATAAAATAATTTTTATTTTTATCAAAAATACTGATGCTCCCCCCTTTTGGGTGACGCAGGAACCGTCTGCGTGTTGTGTTGTGTTGCTGCATGTTGTTGTTGTCGGTTGTTCGCTCTTCGCTCGCTCTCGCTCGTCGCGCCTTCAGCCGCCGAGCTCTTGGGCTGTTGGAAGACCTCCTTGTCAAGCTCTTTCCGCCTCCCCGCGACTGTACCTTCAACAAACAGGGCTATAGTGCCCACACTCCAATCACAAATAGTTCAACTCACTTTAGATGAAAGGGTCCATGGGCGAAAGCCCGAATACCCCACAAGAACATTCACAAGTCAGTCAGTCAGTCAAAAATTTACAATTTACTACATTTCCCATTTCCTATTCTACGGTATGGTAAATTGTTATACCGAAATATATAGATGAAAATGGGGATTTAAATATAAGGTATATTTTTTTTTCAAAAACTGCGTTAACGTATACCATTTGAAAAATATATGACTAAAGCACTGGTGTTACCAATAGCATCTAAACCAGTGGTCGGCAACCTACTACCCGCGGGTAATTGAATTACCCACTTCGAAATTTTGAGTTACCCGCCAAGAAATTATGACAATATTTTTTTTTATCAAACTAATTATTTAATCAGACCAAGGAAGCCACCAATAACAATATTATATGTGTGTTTTGTATACACATATATATCATGTATTATATATATAAATATACATATTATTTTCTAAAAATGGTTTATCAAAAAGAATAAATGGTAAAAAAAATTTTTTTAACTTTAATTTAATTTTAATTTTACCCAATAACCATTTTTTTACCCGGTCTCTCAAAAGGTTTCCAAACACTGATCTAAACTATCCAAGGTAAATAAACCTAGCCATGAGTTTTGTAGTATACTTTAAACATTATTAAAATTGACATGAACTTTATTGTAAATTCGTTAATTTCTCAACTAAAGGTAAGGTAGCTCACAACACACACCAGTAATTATTTACTATGTCATGTATATAAATACTTTTATGAAACTGCACGACTATAAAGTATCGCCGCATTCAATAATGTAAGAAATATTAGTACGATAAAATAACCTGCGTGTATATTACACAATAGGCACAACCAGATGTTTAATTCATAAGAGCATATTTTTGCATAAAATTGAGTTTTATGCACAAATATAAAAGTAAAGAACAATGTGAAAGGAAAACTTTTGCAGTCATCCATGAACATATTATGCCTTAACCAATTGATGGCGAAATACCGTTTCAGCATAGTTAGTTTTACTCACGTATTCCAAAAAAACATGTTAGTTTCAGTTTTATTCAATCATGGAAAATTCTAATATTTTTTCTTTATGTACAATCTAATGTGAAGCATAGTGTGGAAATCGCTTAACGATGGCAACATTCACAGAAAGTAAGGATAAAGTAATGAGATTATGGCAGGCATAATCACTCTCGTTTTGTTCCGTTTTCATTTAATCAGATGTATAGTACGGAATTTCATTTTAATTTATATGCTTCTTCAAAACACAATCAGATGTTAATCCCTTTTATTTTAGACTATCAAATATTGTAGGCTTATAAACAATTGTAGCGATAACAAAGTTCGTGGAAAACTCATGACTTGAAATTATGTGTCTTAACAATATGACGCAAATCAAAATACGTTTAATATAAATACAACAATTTGTCATAAAATATAAAGGTTGATCATGCATTAATTAAATTAATTATATACACAAAATATATTTCGTAAAATATGTGATTTTAAATTACAATTTAAGTATTAGAAAAAGAGATTACTTTCGCATGGCATGCTATGATTATTTTGAATAT
Source organism: Himalopsyche tibetana (assembly GCA_030503985.1). Classification (NCBI taxonomy): domain Eukaryota; kingdom Metazoa; phylum Arthropoda; class Insecta; order Trichoptera; family Rhyacophilidae; genus Himalopsyche; species Himalopsyche tibetana. Next base: position 7,084,299 of record JAPJYX010000019.1, on the reverse strand, counting down.
ATCCAGACAAGTTTCACAATGTTTGTTAAGTGATGTGCCCACTTGCGGAGGGTACTATTGGCGATCAAATGGTTAAAGTATACATATATGTAGTATTATTTCTCTATTGGCAGTCATTCTTTGGAACGCGGACAGAAATTCAAATGATGAAATTGTTTTCTGAAAGTTATTTAAGGAATGCCAAATTGTATACAGAAAAAAATAAACGAACCATAAATACAGTAGGTTGGTAAAACTGTTCATTGTTTATCTTGGACGAGAAGATTGATTGAGTAATTGCATGGTAGGTAAACTAGCTTACCGACATCACTCCATTATATAGTAAAAAAAAATCTATGTTGTCAATTGTCACTTATTCCGATCGATAGAACGTCTTCAAATTTAATTGATTTCATATTCTGTTTCAACATTTTTAGATTTATAAACATATTATATTTCGCTTGGTTGTCAGTTCCGTGATACCATGGTCAATGTTGTTGTCTTCCACGACGATGCTCACGGGTTCAAGTTTCAACGTAAACATTTTTTTATCGATATTTTTAGCGACAGTGAGTAGCTTACTACTAGTCCCGAAGTACTATCTAAAAAAATAGGGATTAAGAAACTGAGTAACAAGTTTTTGTAGAACAACTTTTGTTGATATATCTAACCAAGGAGGCCGTTTGCTACTCCAAATTAGAAGCAAAAATGTATTAAAAAAAAAACATTTCGGAGGAGATTTTTGGTTTTCTAAGCTGAATTGAATTATCTCAGCTTAAAAGTTACAACCCCCGTGGGGCATGACTCCGTGATTCCCTCGCCGTCCATTAGTACGCAAGTATTGACTATCTTTTTATTTATGTCTTTTTCATTGAATGATTCAATGTTTGAGGAGCAAACATTCAAAAAGTGTTTTGTCACACAAATACAAAGCTTGGAAAATGATGATTTAAGTGTTGCAAAAGTGACTATTTGTATGAATGTGTCAACTTTATGATTTCATTTTAATATGAAAAAAAACCTTTTTGAACACTAATTTTGATTTCCATCCATAGGTTTTATTATGGGCTATCAGAATTGATATAAAACGCCATTTTTCAAAATTTGTGACAAAACACTTTTTGAATGTTTGCTCCTCGTTTATACCATGTTTAATTTATAACTCTCCAATATAATATATCGTCAATCACGTATCCATTTATTCTAGTCGGGTATTTTATCCATTTTAATGAAACCGATAATATATTTTTGCCGGGCATGACTTGCGATGATATTCTCTCATTCTGACTCACCGTTAAACGTGTTTATCCAGTGTCTACGAGTCTGGAACTTTCCCCATCAATCTTATATTGCCTATTTTGTTAACATTGTGATCAGCAACATTTTTAATTTGCCATTCTCTTACGAATTCATAACCACAAATACAACATACGATGTGTGCAGTGATGACGCAAAAATACACTTGTAATATTTTTGAGATTCTGTATTATTGTACATAACAAAAAAAATCCACGAATACATACATTTGTAAAAACTGTGTTATCGAAAGCTTATTATAAATTTAGAAAAGGCATATCAAAAAACAGTTGAATAATATGTTGTCATTGAGTTCATAAGGCATTGGAAATACGTATTATTTTTTTAAATTTATGTGTGATTATGAGCTTACTTATGTTACCAATTGGCGTTTATTTTAAAAAATATTTTTAATGTTTACTAATAAACATCGGAAAAAGTACAGTTTGATTGAGTCGCAAGCCTTTACAAACTCTTACTGTAATGGTACTAGTGTTTCGTATAAACCAGTTGATAATCACCGTCTTAATAATTATCTGACGTGATGGTTATTAAGCCCATAATGCAGATAGCATAAAAAACAATAAACATTTTTTCATTTCAAGTGGCAGATTGAGCTTTATTTGGATTTATTTATTTACAATAAACATATTTTTTCTTATACACTCATCAAGAGTAAGAACAAATCAAAAAACAAAATTCAATAATTTTTAGAAAGTGGGCATGGCACGAAAATATATATTTTTTGAAATATAATGTACAATGCGATCCAGTGACAATTGAGTAAAAGTGATTGTTGTGAGAGAAAATGTACATTAAAACATTTAAAACGTCATCACGATTTAAATTTATTTACGTATTCGTTTTTTATGAATGGAAACTATTTTTGGTGTGATTTAAAAAAATGAACCGATAAAAGCATGCAAATAATGTGAAATTATTTTTTTATGAATATTCTAAATACATATACACTTAATGTATAATACGTCTTTTTTAACTGCATGATAGGTATTATGATATTCTAGGAATGAAAAGAAATGATTGTGTTTTAAATTCAATAATCAGACCAATCAAATATTCATATTATATGACTTTGGCCTTCGCTTATAATATTTTAACTAGATTAAATCATTGAATAAGTGTGAGCAATTCATCATACTAAAAACATTTTTCTTTGTACCTTCGCTATGATAGAGGTTCACTGTTGATTGATTAATCCCATCCGACTCTGCGTCAACTACTATTTTTAAATTACGCATATTTGTCATAGTGCATGCATTGATTTAATATTAAAACAGCTTAACGACCGCGGACGCGTATTTGAGTCTTTGAAAAACAACGGTTGCTGGCCGGAGGACTCATTTATGCGTATAGGCGAAGTATCTGGAAGCTAAGAAAATTAAATTTTGTAAAGATATCTCAATTTGTTTACAAATTACAGTGAATTTCGTAAAATTACAATTTTTCGGAAAATTTTATTTCGCCAGGTGAAATTTTATAAAAAAACGTGCGGTCGTTAAGCTGTTAAGAAACAAGTTTTTTTTTTAAATTTTAAGTTCTCCGGTCCCGAAAACTATTTTATAACATCTTTGAACACATTTATTGGAAAGTACAAATAATTATTCCATACAATATACTGTCTTATCAGTAAGAGTCAGGCAAGGATAAAATCAGATAGCGAACCATCACTATTCGTTAGAGCAGGGCTTCCCAAACTTATTCTGGAATGGAACACTTCGCAGCTACGGAAATTTCAACGGAATACTTTGCTTAATTTTTGGGATGGGTAATTCGTAATAGTTTTTTTATTATTAAAATATCACATACGAATTAGAGTTAATAAATCTCTTAGGGGGATATACTAGTGTAGAAATTTAAAAAAATCGATTTACTCTATTTTATATTTTTCTAAAGCTTAGACATTTAAGACTATGTTCTCAAAGTGAATTTTTCAAAATTACAATTATTTACAGAGTTACAGCAACTAAGCTGGTCCAACCGGAACAAAATAAAACTCAAAACATTAAACGCGTTTTTCTCGTATTTACTTTTTCAAGCTGGCGTGCATTCTCAAGTTCTACCAAATTGATTTATTTGAAATTTTGTGTAAACTTTTTCTACACATCATTCTATGACCCGTAGGAGATTTGAGTTTTTGTTTAGAAAAATTGTTTTTTTTCCAAACGGGCTTTTTTTTATTTCTCCGACGTACGGGCGATAGTGACATTTTTATTAATTAAGAATCCGTTAAATTTTTGGTTGGAATCATGTACGCCAGGACACCCCTTTTTTGGACCCCTCCATACCAGCCGATAACTTTTCGAGTTTTGAATTTTTTTATTTTTTAAAATTTATCATGTATTTTTGAAATATAAATAAACAAATGTTAAAAAAATGGATGGTAGAAAGTTTTTTTGTTTATTTTCTACAATGCTCGAATTGATGTCTTAGAAAGGATTGCAGAAAAAAATTCGCGAAATAAAGTTTTGTAGAATTTTCAATCAATTGAATATATTGATCGTACAACAATTGTTTATTTGTTATTTGGTAATACTATTTATCTAATGAAATATGCTTAACCATTTCTTATTGTATTGTACTGTATTGCGTTTGGAAATCTATTTCAGTCCACTTCAATATTTATGTTGAAGGGTCAAAGAAAACTGGTACAACGTATTGTGTTGGCCTTTAATGACTTTGATGATTTTGGGTGTGATAAAATAATCCTTCACCCTCGGCGATAGAAATTTGGCACAATTTTTGTTGCCGTATTCAACTTATATATTCAAAACCTCTTCTTTTACCTAGATATTTGACATCATAACTTTTGTGGAGATAGACCATCACTCGATTTTCAATATGAAGTAGAAAATGTTTAAATGTGTTGAAGCGTATCAATTCTCCCTTCCAATTTTTTGTGAAAAATTCACTTTGGCCCGCGGAACACCTACTCTGGCTCCGCGAAACACTGGTGTTCCGCGGAACATAGATTGGAAAACCCTACGTTAGAGTCTTAAAGAATTTTCGTAACTTCTAAGCTGACGGAATCTTTAGTACGTAATACTGCACTTAGAAGAAACGTTTACATATAAGGAGCAATTTTCCCTAAAAGTTTCTTCCTCTTAGTTTGACAGCATCCGCGCAGTCATTCCAGGTTAGCACACATATTAGTACAACTATTCAAATAATATTTGTTTAATTAGAAGAACCCTTATTGACCAAAGTAAATTGAAAAAGTAGAAATTGAACATTTATATAATTCACTAGAATTTATTGGCCAGACTGCTGGTCATTGGAACAAAAAAACGATTTTTGTTCAAAAAATGAATGGTTGAATGTACAAAACATGAAACTTGCTGCACACCTTAACTATATAAGGCTGTAACTATATATATCATATTTTCTGATTCCTCCAATTACGGACATAATACTAGCCACGGTCTATTCTTGGAAGATACTCTATTTCTGTACGTTGGCAAGTTGAAGTCCTTGCCGCTTTGAAAATAAGTTATTAAAATTCTCTATATTAACATCAACTTCTTTTTAAGACTATAATCATGATGCGACATATTTTTATACACAATTATTCGACATGGAATGTTGACACCAAGGCCACGGTTAGGCTTAAATTAATAAATTAAAGCCGACTTGTATCACGTGCCCGCTGTCACTTGCAATATTGTTAAAAACAATATTAAAATGTTAAGTATGATTTAATCTTACATATAACCTAAATGTGTTTTGAAATTCAAAGCATTAAGTGCTATTTTTTAAATCACTTTTATGGTGTTAACAGTCAATTCTTGGCAGAAATAATGTTTGAAAAAAACCATTTCATCAATAGATTGTTGGTTGAATCATTTTTATTTTTTTTAGGCTTTACGACACAGAAAAAGCTTGGTTTTCACTAACCACTTTGAAAAAATGAAGCCAAGCTACCGTTAATTTGACGCAATTTGTCTAGGACAGTGAATGGGAACCTGCGGCCTCTTAGCTACTCTGATGTGGCCTTTTGACTTGGATCAAAATATTCACTTTGACCAAAAAAAATCGTGATCATCCCATTATATGTTTGACAGTCGAAAAAAAATGGGGGAGGTGTCAACATTTTCTTTACTGCGGCCTTATGTTGAATCGAATAAATGAATGTGGTATTTTGAAATGAAAAGGTTCCCCACCCCATGTCTAGGACTACCAAATATTTTTTTATTCATGTCCGCTCTCAATGTGAAGCATATGGCTTCATAATATAGGTAGAGTTTTTCTACGACTAGTACCTCTCTTTTTCGAAGAGAGAAGTAAGAATGGTAAGGATAGGACAAGGCTAGTAGTTGGCTAATCTATCTCGATACACGATGGGTTTATACATCACAAACATCCATGCTTTGAACAGAAATCGAAAAATGCTGTTCGTACTGGGATTCGAGTCCGTGAGGTCCGGCATGGAAGCCAACAATGTTGACCACTGTGCCATGGACCTGATATGTAACTTTACAGAAACAAATCTTTGTGACGCCTGACGTGTGCTTCAAGAACAAATGGTTTTTTCTCGAGTATAAGGGTTAAGGTTGTTTGCCTTGGTGAGAAAATCAGTTATTTGGTATGTAAGAAGCTTAATATTTTTAATTACTTGACTAGTGACTTACTTTTTTATTTGTTTGTTTTCCTAGAACAACTTTCTGATCTAAATTGGATCGTAAATGGGAAAAAATTGATGACGAAACTAAATCAAATTTATGCCAAACAAAAATATATCTGTCAAAACACGGATCTTGATGTGATTGATTGTATTACGATTTGGACAAAATTACGCTGTGCGACTGAGGCAATATGAATGAAATTAGCTTACACATGTTATTAAAGACATATGTGATGAATTGATTTGACTTGAATACAATGAATGGTAGCATGAAGAAAAGTAGTCTTTTAATTGAAACATCATAGGTATTCATGTATTGTTCAGCAATTTGATTTAGAATAATTATACCACCATTTTGTGTTCACTTCTGCTTAGAACAATGTAACTGTCTTACTTAATAGATATGCACTCTCACTGTGACCTCATTTTTACAACTCATCATCGGTATCTTTCATCGAATATACAATAGAACTCTTTTGTTTCAGCATCAATCATTTTTAAGGTAGTGAATATTTTTTGTATTGACCCTTTAGTTGCCTGTTCGATAGTCATACGCAGTAACATGTTTTAAAAGAACTTTATAATATTTATTGTCATAAATCTAATATTCGTAGTGACATATTAGCTTATTGCAGGACTGTTAAAAATAATAATAATTGTCAGTGTTGAAAGATACCTAAGTGATGATGTTATGTTTTAATATATTCCAGCTTTAGCTGTAGCATGGGTTCTGAACCTTCTTCGCTTCATTCCCCACTTACACCATTCTTCAGAATATAATTCCTCTCCTATCAAAGATAGTCTAACTCAAAAGGTGTATTCGAAAAAATAAACATATACTTAGTGTTGGAAATCTTTTTAATATGAAAATATTTATATATGTAATATTATAAATTTATTAAGATGATTTTTTTATTAACTAAATACTGAAAGTACTAAAGCATATTTTAATGAACAACAATTTCAGTAGAATTAACAGGGTATTAAAAAATGTCGTCCATGTGCATGTGAAGTGGTTTTATGAAAAATAATTTATGAACATGTCTTGATGTATTCAAAATAATATTATTATATTTAAAGAACTAAACAAAAAAATAAGAATCAAGCAATTTAACTATTCCCCTCCTTAAATTCTGATTTTTTCCTGGGAAGGAATTTCCCATCGATTGGGAAAACCTGAGCTACCTGTTCAATAAACGTAGTTTATATTATATAGGTACACCATAGTTTTTTGTATTTAATAAAAGTTATTATTATGTACAGTGGTTAGAGTTTATATTAAAAATAACTATTAATATACTGAATGCACAGATTTATGGCGATATCAAAGTTTTTATTTTTGTTACTATAGTTTGACATAAACTATAACTATTGTGCTTGCATTCTGCCGGTAATGCTTAACGGTTGCGAATCATAGCACCTGACGAAGACTCAGAAAAACCGTATACTGAGCTTCGAGAACAGATATTTGCGTCGGATAATGGGGGTGAGGTTGTTTGATTTTGTGAGGAATTCAGAGATAAGGGAGCGTACAAGACAGCGTCCCGTCACGTCAGTGGTTATGGAGAGACGTTGGAACCGGCTGGGTCACGTGCTGCGGATGCCTCCAGAAAGCCTCAATCCTGCCTGCCTCTTCTTTCGACCGGTGGGATTCCGACGTCCCGGACGTCCGTCGGGTACTATCCATAGGATGTACTCGGCGGAACTGAGGGATGCTGGCATGTCATGGGAGGAAGCAAAGCTATTAACGGGAGACAGGGAAACATGGAGGTGCCGCGTGGCGGCCATATGCTCATACACAGGGAGCGAATATGGCCAAAGAAAAAAGAAGAATTGTACTAAAGAAAAGTGCTATACATTATTACGTTCAGTGCTTAGAGTAGAGGTGGGGAACCCGCGGCCTTTTGACCACTCCGGTGCGGCCTTCTGATCAATTCTGGAAAAATGAGGTTTGGAGATATCTGAGGAAAAAGTATAGCAAATTCAGGATTTAAAATTCCTCGGTGAGCTAAAAAAAAAAAAGACGAGGTTAGGAGATATCTGGGGAAAAAGTATAGCGAGGAAAAGTAAGGTAAGGGATTGAATATTAATCAATCCCGTCCTATGTTTACTGCGGCCTTTAGAGAAGAAAAGTTTCCCCACCTCTGGTTTAGAGTATATTACAGTGGTTAGAGTGGTAAGAGTATATAATTATAAGCGAACTAAATATATATTGGACGCACAGTGCTACGGCGATATCAAATAATTTCAATTTAATTTACGTACTTATGAGAATCTCGATTGCCTGTAAATTTTACACTAATATTGCAAAAAAAAGCTTTCAGATCAACAAATAACAAATATTTGGATGTTATGAAATCACAAATATAGGTATATATTTTTGCAATTGTTTGGTGATCTGAATATAGACCGTAAGTCAAATTGATCACTACTATCATTGAAATAGTTTTATTTTGGTTATGAACACAAACGGAAATATAAGTTTTTCAAAGACGTGTTCGTTGAGCTGATTCTGGGTGACTTTGTTTAATTATCCTTGAGATTATATTTAGTGACGCTATTTTTAAGAAACCTGCGCATTCGGAATTGTTGATATAAAAACATTTTCCTGTAAATATATTATGAAGAAAAAAGTATAAACTAATTAAGTAAAGCTATCGGCGAAACTACGATTTGGGGCCTCATAAAACAGTATTGGTGATTGTTAAAAAGTAAATTCCTGCTCAGGCTGTTTATCTAATTTCGTTCGAAAATTCTGTGATATGGCAAAATTATATCTAGATTACTTATATTATCTATAATCCTAGGGCTAACTTACATAGCGGTCGGTAACGTTTCTCTAATACGTTTTGGGATATTAATAAAATAAATGTCGCCCGCTGTGGTCTAGTTGGTTAGAGCTTGCTCTACCAGGTGGGTCTGGGCTCGATTTCTGGTAAAGTCAATGTCAAATTTAGATTTTTCAATTTAAATTTGAGGCCCAAGTCTTAACTTGGGTGTTTGTGATGTCAATATACCTTGAGTTTATCTCGAGTGACTTACGTTACTAAAATTCTCCTCGAGTTTTTTTTCATATGATCTTTCAACTTAAAAATATTTGGCGCATTGGCATAAGCTGTAATGCCAAATATTTTTTTAATTTTTTAAAAAATATTAAATTAAAAAGATAAACCGGGAATATTAACCTTGTCAGTATTCTTTTTTTATTTGAAGTTTTCGTTGAAGGAGTTTAGTTTATAGTATATTTTTATTGAATTATCAACGCCAAGCTGCTGTGAAGCTAGATAAAATCCATTTTTTATAATCGTGAACCACACTAAAATTAGATGTGCTTTTATTAAAGGCACAAGCACGTCATAGACTTTCGACCCCTGACTGAATGTACATATATTTAACGTATACCCGATCGAAATATAATTGTTGTTTTTTATTTATGGTAGTTAGCAATTTAATCAATATTAATTTATTACAATTTGTTCATCACTTACCTATTTCCACGATGACGCATTGTGTGGTTTTGATCCTGACATTCATGGTTCAATTGTCATAGATAACAAATTTATTAAACCATAAACAAACAATTTGTCAACAGAGTTAACATTATACTTGACTATTTTATATATACATATGTGGAAATTTTTTTGTAATAAAGCCGTGATGTTTGTATTGCAAAACGTACTTTTAATATGTTTTCAACACACGATTTTTTCATTGCTTACCATAATAAGAGTTTACATTTTATTTCATTTTCCAAGTTTCCGAATTTAGTGATTTAAAGCTTGATCTATTTTATACAAATAGAAAATTAATATGAGGTATGTGGCCTGGTTATGGTATTTAATTTTTCTGGAACTTTCGCCGCGTGGTCAACAAACGCTCTTGAACTTTAGTTCTTTTCGGTTACGATGTCCACGTCCACGGGCTCGAATTTTAACCCGGTCACTTTCCTAAATCTATGATACTGTGATATTCATATTGACTTCCTCCTTTAAGGTCTTAATTATACTCATGTAACATTTTTTTTCATTACTCTATCAGAAATATGAAATTTGAACGCTTGAATAAAGACTTCCATTTTTCGTATAATAACATATTTTACTGAGGCATGCTCTACGCTGAAATGCTGAAAATAGTTTAAAACAAATACAAACAATAATAAAAGATTATTTGCATATTCTCTTAGACTCCCGAAAACATCTTTATCACGATTATATTGTCTAGTAACGTCAATGGCGGATAGTGTCGCCAACACGCAATACTTTTATTTACTTTTTAAAATTGAAGCAACACTACACAATTTAATAAATACCCAACAATAATAGTTGTGGTTTTAAGTATTATAATGATCTTGACAATCAAAACCGATAAATTATACTCATTGACCACCCGCTAAATTCTTATGACAGTACGCATACACAATTCTAGGAAAGTCATTCATATAATTTGCTTTGTTTAGGCGCCATGTCATTAGCCAGAGATAGTTTTCATCGTCATAATCATAATATTATTACTAACCCTGATATTGAAAAATGTTGATTGTATTTTTTACACTTTTATGTGTCATTTATTAAAAATTACAAATCTAAGATGAAATAGTGTTTACGTTTTAAAAAAAAATGCTTCGTTTTTGGTATGTAACATCAAACACGTTATTCTTAATTAACCCACCTAATTACTTTGAACTTTGTTGTTCGACTGTATGAGATCACTGCTAGCAAGAAATTTTTGTTTTTTTAACGTTACATGGCTTTGATAAACGTTGCTAAAGTACACAATGTTCACATCAACGTAAAACCAATTTTTTTTTTTTTTTTTTTCATAATTAGAAATAAAAAAATTCTTTGCTTAAAATGCAATGAAAATTCGTCGATGACGGATGTAACTGTTATCACGATATATTATGTTATCGTTTTCTTTATTAATTTAGTTTAGTTAATATTTTTTGTGCGAAAATTGAAACAACATCTTTGTCCTACGGATGATCTTTCGGAATATAAATCTGTTGAGCAAATGGTTTCTTACCATTTAATAAAACTTCCGAATTGAATACAAGTGGTTACATTTTTGATTACCAAGAACTGACGTCTTATTCATTTTTTTTCTCAATTAATTCCTTGATCAGAAAAAGTCTATTGAAACACAGTACTAGCTAAAACACTAAGGGTAAGGTTTTCGATCAACAGAAAATAATAAAAAAAAATGATAACTTCCTTCGTCAAATTGGCAACAGTTTTTTCTCAATGTACTTTTCATTATTGTTGAAAAGATTTTTAACGTCAAAATTGACATTAAAATAATAAAATTAAAAATGAATAGATCTTAAAAAAGATAATAACCATTATTGATAAACGAAAGGAAGTCGCACATTATAATATTTAAGCTAATAGACGCACTTCCTAAAACAATTATTGTTTGTAGGCGAATCTAGTACTTTGAATTGTTTTTTTTTGTTTATTTAATAACCGGTTCCAGCGACGATGTAGGAAACCTGGCCTACATCAATTCAGTAATCCGCTGAGGAAAAGTTACGAATGGATTAGTCACATTATAATTAATTTCGTTCCATTGACCTAGAACTAAGATAAAAAATTACAACATAAGCTGTCAATCAATTGATTAACATCGTCTTATTGGATTCGCGTTTTTGGCCACTGAATGACTTGACTTGTTAATAATAAACGAAACATTGTTCATTGATATTTGTCAAAAATATTAATGTTGTTGTAAAGTTAAAGATGTCGGGTACGTAGTGCAATGGTCAACTCGTTGGCTTCCGTAATGAATTTCACGGGTTCAAGTCCAGAATGAACCGCTTTCTTTCAGTCGATATCTACTCAAAGGCATACGTGTCTACGAAATCCCTTCAACGGGCTTTTATAAGAGCGATTATCTAGCCACTTGTCCCGTCCCAAGCTACATCCCTTTATATACATACTTTCTTCGAAATAAATAGAGATTGAGCATCTGATTAACAAGCAGTTCTCGTGGGAAAACTTTTGTCTTCATTATAAGGCCATATGCTCTACACTGGGACCGGGTATAGATTAAAACAACTTTAAGGGTTGACAAGTGCGTATTGAGATTTGAAACGCTTTTACTGAAGTTTGGGGCAGAGATGGCTATTTGAATAAATTCAAATGATGGCTAAGAAAACAAAAACGTCTGTATTCATAATCCTAAAATATTGGAAATCAAACATAAAATTTCTGAAAAAGTTAAATTGAAAAAAAATATTAGTATTATCTTGCTATTTGTATACAATCAACATTATTTTTTGAAATCCATTTTGTTTTATAAATTTACCTTATTACCAGTGGTGAAGTGGTAAATAAATAGGTACCAGGTTGGTCATTGATTTCTTCCCTATTTTTTTTTGTTTTTTTTTAATATCTGTCCGAAGTAAAAAAAAAAAAACACAAGTTTTAACAATTAAATCAGTAAAAAAAAACGATTTTGAATATACGTACGTACTTGAAAATTATGATACAAGTTAAAAAGGTGTTAGGGCGGCTTCCTCATTTTCAGGTCCCAGGTCGCTGACCTGGCCCCACTACACCACTGCTTATTACCATATTATGTGGATTTGTTAGCTCTAGCTAGAAAAGCTAGCTAAAAAATGGAATCAAGCGTTTTTGATTCTATAGCTTTCAAAGCATTTTATTAAAAAAAATATATTTTAACGGATTTTGAAATTACCTTCCATCCGTCTGAATCCGTAAAAAGGACCCAGCGAGAGGGATTAGACAAAAACTTGATATTTCCTAGTCCTTTCTTTCTACAAACAAAATCTACAAAAACAAGATTTTGATAGACTACACAACAAACAGAAGTTGTAGAACATATTATCATGTTGATATAAGCAACAGTAAGTATTCGCACGTGAGGAGACATGTTAAGAAAAAAAATGTCTCTTTTGTCAATCAAAAGTGGTTAATCAATATTAAACATTACCATTATCAGTCTAGTACAATTAAATAATCGTCACGTGCGACTGACGTATGAGAAATCAGCTGATTTTTAGTTTAAATGGATATCTGCATTATCAGTAAAAATGTGTTACCAATAAATCATGGTATGACACAGGTGTAAAGTTTTCCATTTGTAAATTGCCAACCGAAACCGCTGAAGCGTCAATAGTTCAATAAACTTATCTACATATTAATAGTCGATAAGGTCCGTCCGTTTGTTTGTTTGAATGTATGAAGGATGTCCCCGATTTCCCCTACCCCTCCTCCATCTCAGCCTCGCTGTCGCCATTTTTTTATTCATACTAAAGACATGTTTTTCTAATACACTGTTATTTATGATTTTCCTCGATCCCCTCCCCCCCCCCGTTGAGGTCAACGGGCTTACAGCTAGTCAGATATAATAAGCAATCAACACTCATATTAAAATTTCTAATAAATTAGTTTACCTGTGCAATAACAAAATATATAAGGTGATCAATATTATTATATTTAAAATCGTGTTTTATAAACCAAACAAAGGTTTTCTTTTTGAAAAACAAAATTTAAGGTTAGATTCTTTGAACAAAATCAGCCAATCAAAAAAACCTGACATGTTCACCTTTTCGCCGTGCTTGTCATAAAATACTTACTTAAACATATTTTTTCAAAGCACGTATAAAACATATGTTTTTTATAATATAATGTATTTATGAAAGTCAAAATTGACCTTGAAAATTTGTCTTTATTATATATGTATGTCGTTGTAGACTGTTGCACTCACCCGCACAAGAAGCGGACTATATCCACTAAATCTTTCGAATCACCAAACAATAATGAAATTCGATAATAAATTGACTATGCTCAATGATCTTAGAAACTGAAACTCATTTTTAATGTGTTCACTATCAATTCTCATATTCAAAGAAATTACCTATCTAATATATAAAAATGAATGTTTGTTCGCTGAATGTATGTTTGTTTGAGGCTGCCAAACCGCTGATTCGGTTGCAATAAAACTTTGACAAACAATTTGCTTGCACTTCAGAGAAGGTTATAGGCATATTAAGATTGACTTACAGCAGGTCTTATATATACAAATCAATGTTTGTATGTCTACCGTTCATACAATTCAACCGTCGACTGACGATCAAACAGCATTCAGACAAATAAAATTTGACGTTAGATTGTTTGTATTAAAAAAATAAAAATGGAATATTTCAAATCGTGTGGACTACATTTTTATATTCCTCTTCAAATGTGTTCCGTGCATTAGGTGCGATTGTTTTTTTTCGTATTTTATGCGTTGCCACACCACTCATCCGATTGCAATAAAACTTTGACATATTTTTTGCTTGCACTTGCGCAAAGTTTATAGTTGTATTATAATTAACTTACAGTGGGTCTTATATATAAAAAGCAATGTTTGTATGTCTGCCATACCGTTCATGCAACTTGCGCGAAGGCTATAGGCGTAGTACAATTAAATTATAGAAGACGGCGCGTGATATGGACAATCGGCAGCAAACTTCAAACGGCAAACAGACAGAAAAAGAAGACATGCACTTCAATAAACACAAATAAAACACAAACACTTTCTTTCTTTGAGTGGCATTGCAACGCTTGCCGGGAACCGGCTAGTATTCAATAAAATATAGCACATTTTAACAATTATCAGGGCTGGTTTCGTTTGCCATATAAAATTGTATATAAATGTTTTAAAGGAAGGTGGATAAAATGTATCTAGAAATTTAATATAATAAATCATATTTCTGTTTTATCAGATTTTATTTTATATTTTGATGGAAACAAAGCAAGAATGGGGGAGCATTTGTTTTTACGGCTAAACGTATATATTTACTGTCAACGGCTTGTCAATACGATACAACTGTTGACCAAATTATGTTTTACTCTTTGATATATTGTATGCTGAAAGTGCGTTTATAGTACCGCACATTGCAAAAACAAAATAGCATCATCATTTTTTCTGATTCACTAACATGAGTCATGTCATACACTATCAAACTAATTTGGCGGTTACTATAGAAACAGTTGATATATTTTTTATTAACATTGCTGTCTTCTGATTATAATCCGACATGAAATATTACCAATGTTACAAATTAGCTATAACGGATTTATGCAGATGTGAAATGATTGTATTAATTATGAAATTTCTGATGCGTCAAATTCAACCACGAGATATGTTAACAGAAGGGTGTCCAACCTTTTGATCACTGAGAGCAACTTATCTATTTTAAATCGACTTCTAATAAGATTCTTATGGACAATTTAATTTTAATTGGTATTTTATATTATTCTTCATATTTTAAAGGCGAAATGTCGTTATATGTATATTAAAAAATGATCCAATATTATTATTTATGTCTTGTGAACACTTTGTTTAACGTTTAAGGGAGCAAAAAAGACAAAAAATAAAACTCATACAACTTTTTATTGTTTTACAATAATACAAAAATCTAAATTAATGAGATATTTGTTCTTGTTAATTTTTGCCAATCTCCTAATAATTTGGCTGATAATCACTGGATGCAAATCGCATGCAATCATCGAGATGATTATTTGTCAAACGTGACTGATATTTAGTTTTTATATAATTCATGTGAGCTAATGAAGATTCACACAAATAAAGCACGATGAAACCAGCAAATAGACATCTATCAAATACTAATATTTAACCGGACTCAATATTTTCCATATATCAGTTTTAAAATTGAACAACGTAACATCGTTTTTAAGTTCAATTAGCTGTAATTCTACATCAGATGTATCCATTGAAAATAAAATTGCTATATTTCTAGCGAGATCTTCGATCATATTTTCATTGATTTCTAGTGGGGAGGACATAGAGCTGCAGATTGTGTTATTTTTTTTAAAATCAGCAAATCTGTTCCCGAATTCTACCGATATTCTCTCCAATACAACAACATATTCCTTGTAATCATATATATCCACATTTTCACCAATCTTATTTTTCAAATGGCTGAACTAAGAGAAATCCTTTTTCTTCAGCTTTGAAATCCATCGCTTCAATTTCATTTTGAAAAAAAATCACTGATAAAATCATATCTATGATGGTTTTGGATCTCCCTTGTAATTATAAATTAATTTCATTTAACTTATATGTTATATCTGTTAAAAACGCCACTTTTAATAGCCGTTCCTTGTTTTTTTCTCTCGAGTAAAAATTCTTTTATTTCGGGTAATAAACTCCCGAAACTGAGCGAGAACAAGTCCTTTACAAAGCCATCTTATTTTATTATGCATCAGCAAATCATTTCGATGTTTCCCTTGATGTTTTTTTCTTGATGGGTTTCGGGATCGACCAAATTTTGGCTCGCGATCGACAGGTTGAACACCCATGTGCTAACCGCTCTACCGCTAATAAACCAACGGTGGGTGGCGATGTTTTAACCACCAAAGAAGTGTTTTACTTTCTGTTAAATAATTTATTGAATCCAACACAAAGTGAAAATTTAAATTATTCAAATACATTTTTTCTGGACATATTTTCTTCAGTTTGAAATAAAGAGAAATGCATCACTAAATTAAAAAAAAAAAACATTGACATTTGTATTCATCGCATAACCTATTTATTAAACAGATGGTCTATCAGTGTATCACTCTAAATCTGAATAATTCATTGATTCCAAATATTTTTTTATTTTTTCAAATAAAAAAAAAATATCAAATTACGTTTCCTATAATAAAATTGTAATACGTTGTTTGTTGTTAGCTGAATAATTACTACTCAAGTTCTTAAATACGATTGCTTGGGGATTTCCTTCTAATGAAAAAGTGTGGGATATCCGCTGAATAAAGGGGACAAAAAATTCAAGGTGATTTTTTTGTAAAACAATTATGAGCTAACCCAATGCTCGAGGAATAATAAAATTTAACAAATCGAACTATTGAAAGTTCGAAAAATAATTTCCGTATATGTAATATTTATATAAATTAGTTGATATTAACGCTATCATAAAAATGAAAAAAAAACTTTTGTTAAGATATTTTTTTTCGTTTTTCAATATACGAGTTATTATAAAAATAATAAAAGATTTTTAGTACTTTTTCCACATAAAATTTATTAGATCAGGACCGGTTTCGCTCATCGCGAGCATTATCATTATCAACATGCTCGCGATGAGCGAAACCGGTCCTGATCTAATAAATTTTATGTGGAAAAAGTACTAAAAATCTTTTATTATTTTTATTATAATGCCTTTCCACCAAGTATTGACAGTAAACACTTTAAAAGTGATACGAGTTATTATTAAATTTATTTTATTGAATAGTAAAATTTGGATTTAAATGTGCATGTATAAAGCATATCTGCTTTCAATCGTGAACAAAAAAAAATGTAATTAGTGCTTAGAGCGGTGATTCCCAACATGGGGCGTACGCCCAATCGGGGGGGAAATTCCAATATTTTGGGGGGTAATATGAATATCCTTAATATTTTTTTGTCATAATGGATTTTCGAAAATATTTTTTTGATATTGCAACCCTTAATTGAGGAAAGTATGGCAATTTTTATTCTTTTCCGTTTTATTTTAAGTAAAAGATGGCAACACTAACGCAAATTTCAACGCCATTAACCATCAATTTCTTTATTGGAGTTATTCGCTGCTGTTACTTCAGGTTGTAAAATATAGTCACTTCAAAGGTGTTCACTGTCAATACTTGATGGAAAGTCGTTATATTCAGAACAGTGGGGGCCGGTCAATGTGGCATTGGATCAATGCACATATTGTATAGGCAGGGGCGGTTATATTTCATGAAATAATATTCAAACATAACATTTATACCATTCACTCATTTTAAATTCTTCGTGTATTTTATTGTCTATAGTAAATATTTTAGAAAATTTAATTTTATTTTATTATATGACACGAATTCGATGTAAAATGTATTCGGACATGTCATCCTTGTATTTGTTCCACAGTTCACGGGGATTTGATGGGAAGCATGTCAAAATAAGGATAGAAAATAATGTGCGTATCTGACTTGGAGATTCAGAAACAATTCCTTCAGCGATTGTCATGTCCCAATGAGTATCATTTTCAAGCAAATTAAGCCGTTGACATGCAAGTAGAAGCATTCGTCATTTTTCGGATAACCTGTGTGACTGCGACCAAAAGCATCAGTGGTCATTCGGGTGATCAGGGACAGCATCGCCTTGCTTTTGACGTTAAAATTTATTCGATGTAGCGTTCCAAGTGTAGTAACGTGGCATCTCAGAGTAGAGAAACGTTCGTGCAAACAGCTTAATATTGTTGTCAAAAAAATTATCATACCTAATTATAAACATAACCTTATTTCAATATTATCCGATTTTCTTTCGTTTTCATTCCATATCATCGATTTTTTTATTCTTATCCATACTCTAAATTTAAAATAATTTAAAAGTCAATCGTATGCAAAAGAAGCAGAAACAAATGAATTTTGGAAACAACTTGCCATCTAGTGGATGAAATCGGCATACAACGACATTTTCATTGTTTAAAGCTGTTCGTCATTTGAAATCTGTATGAGAATATTAATTTTCTTCATAATTTCTTCTCCGTGATATTTTTCCGATGTTTTAATGCTTATTCTGCTATTCTAGGCGGAGACGAATTTAATAAATCAAAGATCATTCAAATCAGCCCTGCCCTTCTTGAGTTATACGTGGTGTAAATAACCCCACTTTGTTTTATATATATAGATGATCAGAACCGCTTTCGCTAATGATGAGCATTATCAACTTATAGGAGAATGCAATATTAGTGTTATTTATATAAAACAAATTACACCGTAATTTTATTTAGTTCATTTCAAAGTTCTTTTGTTCATTTCTTTATTTCATTTATTTATCGAAGAAAAAAATCAATGAGTAAATCGTATAAATAAAAGTAACGGTGCCGTCTAATAAAGTCGCTTAAAAGCAAAAATCGCGTTAAAATAGGACTAGGTGTATACGATTTTTAATGGGGAGGGGGGACATGGAGGTTTTTGGAGCGTCAAAGTGGGACGTGTCACAAAATAGGTTGGGAAACATTGGTTTAGAGCTTATAATCAAAGCTTGTCATTCAAACAATTGTTAATCATATTTCATTTATGTTTAAAAATCCTGAAACCATCGTTCCTTGCGTCCGTTCTCGGGTTGAAAAACATTGCATACTATGTTGAACCCATTGAATTTTTTTATTGTTAAATCGATTGAAAGCACAATTTACACTCTTTGAAAAAAAATACAACTTTCATATTAGAACACATGATAGTTACATTCATATTTTTGAAAAATAATCTTGACATAAGTAAATTTTTTTACAATAGTCATAATTAATAATGACACAATTCATTTTTTTTATTATTATTACATCGTTTTGAAAAGAAAATTAATTCTGAGGCTTTTGTAACAATGACATCTGCCGATTATTTTTGTATTAAACATTCGTAAAATAGATGAAATACTTTTTGTTAAGAGATGTCACTGTTACAGAAACTTACTACATTAAGTAATATGTATATACATATTTGGTATCTCCCTTAATCAACTTATTTTGCAACACTGGAATAAGGGTAAAAAAAGTATACTAATGTCACGTTTTTGGTAATAATTAGGAACGGTTTGATCATCGTAAGCATATTCAATTCAATAGTCTTGATTTTTACAACAAAATATATATATAGTATACAAAATATATACAAAATATATAGTTGCCCCTGATTTTACTAAAGTAATTTTGTGCTCAAGACATATTAAAGTTATCGACAAAAAAGACTAACAACTGAGAGATTAAAAGTTTACTTTAATAATAACACATGTATAAAATAAATACTAAATAAAATTAAACTTTAAATTTTTTTTTTTATTTATTACTAAATAAAATTTAAATTTGATGAGTAAATATATATTTTTTAATTCTAACCTTATCATTATCACCTTAAGCCCCTGAATAACATATAACTCTTATGAAGTTTTTTAGAGCGGCTTAAATAAATTGAAAAATAAAGCCTGATTAAGGCGCCATTGAAAGGTTTCAAGAATTAATTAAAAAAGGTATTGGATAAGAATTAATTATCTTAAATGTTTATTTTTGTCGTCGTTAATTGAGAAGTCTATTTAGAAAAAAAACGGCTATTAAATTATTATTTTGCTTGAAAATACGACCAATAAACTGATTTCATAAAAAAGTCTAAGCAAAAAATCCGTTAATTATGATATGTCGTTAAATTCAATAACCAACTAGCCATAATCTCATAGAAAATCTATTCACTTGAAAGCTGATTTAAATACTGCGTTAACCCGACAACCTTAATAATTTGAATTTAATTAGTTAGAAACAACTTAATTACCCGTCGCTTAGTTATGACATATTTTGTTTTGTAAGGTATTTTTTTATTCCATAGTAAAAGTCACTTAATTATCTTCTAAATAATCACAAGGTTAGTAAAGATAAAATTATTTATAATACTCTATAAAAGAAACGGCAGTAACTTTGAGATAAATTTATTATATTTAAATAATAACTTTGTTTGCTTATTAAATTTTACCTTCAATGCAAATTAATTGCAATTAAAAAGTTTACTCAACTCATCTAATGATGGAGTCTGCATTGTTTTGGTTAAAAAAAAACACGCAATTGTCTTAATATGATCCCACGAGATAGCACAATACTGTTTTTAATGTATTATAATTATGTGTAAAAATTGCAGTAAATAATTGTGATAATTTAAATCTTGAAAAGAAAATGTTCTTTTGGTTTAGTTTATAATTAGATTATTAGCAGAAAGTTTATGTTTTCAAATTTATTTTTTCGGTCAGTTCAGATTTCACTTTATCTGCCAATGGATAATAATAACTAGGTGTGTTGTGTAATAACTGTTTGCAAGGCAATGAATTAAAAAGTTTTTCAGTTAGAAAATATCCAAATAGTGCAGAATTATGTGTTTCCTATTAATGAGTTAGGTATATTGTATATAAAATAAATTTCGTGATTAGTTCTGATAAAGTGAACTATCATCTATATATATTAAACAAAGTGGGGTTTGTTACACCACATATATCTCGGGAATGGAAGCACGGATTTTAATGATCTTTGTTTTATTAAATTCGTATCCGCCTAGAATAGCAGAATAAGCATTAAAACATCGGAAAAATATCACGGCAAGGAAATTATGAAGAAAATTAATATTCTCATACATTTCGTTATTTTCAAACGACGCAAATCGAACGCCGTCACAAACATGACGTTGTATGCTGTTTCCATGGTGATTGGATAATACTTTGACAGTTGACCCAAGTTGACCGTAAGCTGGCGTACACATCGAATTATTACGCATAACGTTTTAAATATAATTATTTCATTGATTTGAATAGAATACACCAACTCGGCTCGCGATTGAAATACACTGAACTCCACATATAATACTTTCTCACGACATCATTTATGATGTTTCACATCTAAGTTGTCAATTTTAGACATTTTAAATTATCGAGACATTGTATTGGTTTGACCACCAACGAGACCCAGACAAGGCTTGTAACAGGTATTAACTGTTACAAGCAAATTGTGAAAAGATTAATGATGCATTTTTAAGATGTAGATATGCCAGACTAGCATTCCTCAAATATATCATCTTCAAAAGTACTGATATTGATTTTTTTTTACAATGGATTTTAAAGAAAATATCAATTAGATTATAAATGAAAAAATTAAATGTTGTAAATTTATTAATGAAATTGTATCGAAGAGACAACTACCTTTTGTCATTTTCAAAGGGAATTGAGGAAAAAGTTTCGTCAATTTGTAATATTCTGAGATACTCACAATAAAACACATTATTTTGATATTTAAATGAGTTTTTATAAAATATATTTTGAGAAAAAATGACAATAAAAAATACTATCTAATTATATTATTTTACAAAAAAATATTCTGACAAAAATTATAGTTTTGGATACAATGATGTTGAATATTAACGTTACATAATATATTACATGTCACATAATATAGTAGGTTGACAACCACTGAGAAATGTATGTATTTAAATGTAGAAATATTGTTCAAATTAAAAAAATACAACCAAAAAATAAAAATTGAAAATGAAAATGTTATTTTAAAAATAGCTTTTTGCTAGAACGAGGAAGAAACAAATGTTTTGTTTTTCCCAAACATGGTCTACCTAGTATTTTTAATTGAACTTCAATTAAAATACATAATGTGGAAGATTTTCCTTGCAGTTAGTTAATTTACCTTTTTTATAATAAACGGCTAGATCTTGAACTTGAACGTATAGACATCTATAAACGGATATCAAAATAATTATTCTTGACAATTTGTTGATACATCAGTTATAAATTGTAGATACCCTATTTTTATTATACTGTCTGTAAGAACTATATTGAAATCCTCAGTTGTTAATGTTGAATACAGTTTTTTTTTTGTAAAATACTCAAAATGTGATGTAAAAATGGTGTGATTAGATTTAAATTTATATTTGAAAATTTAATAATGCAAACAAAAGTTTTAAATTTACAGAAAGTATCTTTTTTTTCACAATATTTATTGTCACCTAAAAAATTAATAATTGCCATGAATAAGATTTCATTATCACGTAAAATAGATTTGCCGATTTGCACGGCAAGTGGTTGTTTTTTCATATCATTGCCATATTATCAATATGCCTAGATACAGAAGATTTATTCAAGTAAATTACATGCATAATTGAGTTTGATATATGATTCATGAGCATTTAAATTACAATTGACACTGCCGGCAAAATAAAAGTATGCGTTTTCCCGCTTTTTCAAAAACTCGTAAATAGCAACTAAGCCATTTTCTTCGATAATTCTCTGAATAAGTTTTAAAACTGTTTTTGTAACGAAAGTGGTACGAAGCTTTCCGAAAACTACGAGTGGTCTGTATTTCATGAATTTAATTTGATTTAATTATATATTTTGTTGAACTTTATTTTGAGCGGCAGTGCCCGTTTCATTAACAATTATTATAATTATCAGGGGACAAATTAAATGGTCAGAATTTAAATCAATTTTTGGTCAGAATAAAGATATGCACGGTCAGAATAAAAATATTATACGGTCAGAGTATTTTATAACAATTTTGGTTAAGTTAAGTGAGGTTAGGTTTTATTTTAATTTCATTTAAATTATGACTATTTATTCTGACCGATATATTATGACCATTTATTATAAATTCTGACCAATGTAATATAAATGCTGACGAAAAAATATGAACCTAATTATTATAAGGATTAGCCCACTGTGGCTCCCAAAAACCGATAAATCCTTTGTGGACCCCGGCTGAGAGTGATCCCAATATATCTCTTTATATTAATTTACTGATCTACACGTGTTATTATTATAACCATAAAAATATTTTTTTAAATTTTATTTTCAGATGCCGCCACCAAAGAAAAAAAAGTTTTTAAAAACGATACATCCTGTACGCCTAAAGTATTTAATTATGCTAACATTTATCACAAACCTAGAATCTGCTCTAGGTGGTCCAAACATTCACTGCCCGATCGGCTTTATACAGACTGAAGAAAAAAATATAGGTATTAGCTGTTTTCAAATAAAAAGCCACGAGACATTTTATGACAAATACAAACGATGCAGCGATAATATGGTGCCCATAAATTTTTACGAAGAAACAAACGATCATGCAACGGAATTAGGAAAGGAAACCTTTTGGACAGATTACGTCAGGGCTTACGAAGATGGACCGTTCATTAATTGGCAACTTGGTCATAAAAACATGGGCGAGGAAATTTCAAAAACCTTAGTCAACTGGGATTCAAGCAGCTTAATTGGATCAAATATGTGTTCCACTGTGAGCTTAACTAGCAAAAAGTTCACGGCTGTAAAATGTAATGAAACATATTCAAGGTTCTGTTACGTAAAGACTTACGATGACTCTGATCCAATGATGTGGAATTGTCCTAAAGGGTATATATCATTTGGGTCTCCAGTACCTTCGTGTTTGATAACCCCTTCAGGGGAATTTCGCACTTCTAGAAATACACCGCTGAGAGCTACTTGGCAGCAAGCTACTCAATTTTGTAATAAAAGCTCTGGACACCTTTTACATCGCGGATATATTTATACAAATCACCCAGAGTTTACCAGCGAACAGTTTTTCAATTGGGAACTTCCGTTGGGTATTAGTATAGAGGGAGAGAATCTCACGTGGGTTGGCCACGAGGAAATGATGGACGATGAATTGGTAGGTGATAAACAAGTGTTATTTAAAATTATTATGTATTCAATTAAACAAAATTGTATCACTCGACAGATATTTTTCGGTTATTATAAATAAATAGAAATATTGCTGTTTTTCATGCCGTATAATTATTTAATGATTTTATAACTTCTCACAAGAAGAGTAGTAAAAATTTATGCTTCTCTAAAAAAATACGTAAAATATATTTGTCGTTTATAAATATTGATTGTTCTTCGGTAATTTTTTACTTTTTAACATCGAATTGTATTCATTAATAATTTAAAAAATTTGAGTCGTTATATTGACTAAATCAAAAAAGTATAATGTAACACAATTTAGGATGCCTAGTACTATCGTAATTCTTAATAAATCACCATCTTTTACGCCACGTGTTTTAGAGTTATATTTCTATGAGTTACTAGCTTTAACATAATATACATACATAAAAATGGTTACACATTTTTACTATAAGTTTTAAAAACGTTTCTTATTGAATTTATTTATTTTCTAGGTCCCAAATACGGAATATTTTTTTGATTTTAATTGGCCCCAAGAAAACCCCAATACCCTGGCATCGCATGTATCGCTAGAAAACCAACGCTGGGTCTTGCGAGAAAGTTTTCAATTGTATTATTATACAATTTGTGAATATTTTGTTCAGCTTCCAGTATTAACAATGAAATTGTCACTCAATGAGATGTGAGTTAATATTATTTGAAACTTAAAACAATCAATAAAAAAGTTAAGTTAAACTTTGTTTGATGTATAATATAGGTAGGTATCAGTTCCTTTTTGTTTTACAATGGCTCATTAAGTTTGAAGTAACCTCATAGGTAAAGCTGGAATACGACAAACTACATAAACTACATAAAAATAGCTTAGAAGCTGTAAAATTAAGCATTGAGGACTTAAGACAGTGGTTTCCAACCTTTATGTTAGTGCGCCTCCCTTTGAAGAAAAAAATATCTTCGCGCCTCCCCATCCTCCATTTCATATAGTAATAAGGACAAGTTTTAAAAGATAAATAAATATTTTGGACTGTTCGCGCCTCCCAGGTTGGAAATCATTGACTTAAGAGATAAACTGAACAATCAGTAAAGAATGTCATCCATTTAAAAAATGTTTGAAACTATAAAGTAATGTTTTCATTACAGGGACAATGGCAGCATTATATTAGAAGTTGATCAACCATCGATTTCTGAAGGAGAGATTTTTTGTTTTACTGATTCTGTAACATACCATCCAGTACGAGTTAATGTAAATCTTCTTACGGACATAACGGGTGCTAGTATATTCCACGTCGAGACAAAAAATGATGGTTATTACTGGTGTCTTACGAGCAATACCAAAGAATACACGTGGAAAGAATCAGACAAGCTTCTTTACGTGTCCCCAAATGTTGTCAAAGAAACGTGTGCAGTCACAGTGAGGATGCTCCAAGAAAAATCACGCCAGTTATCTCCAGATACGTATCTTAATATATTTAAAGGAGAGATAGAGTATTATAAAAGAAATGCATTGGGTCCACAGAGAAATCATGGAAAGAGAAAATATACCTCAAGCCAATCTCAATACATTCCTGATAGTGAAACAGCTATAAATATTTCAAGTGATGCTATTCTAAAGAGGGTCTACAGTAATAACATATTCCTGTATCACGTTGATGGCAATGAATGTCATAGTTTATTGACGATGGAGATGAGACATTTTAATGTTTTGTCAGTGAAAAAAGTATGGAGATGTGAGGGCATTGATACACTACCCACTACTAATATTGGTATGTATGAATTATTAACGTTCTGAAGCTTCAAAAATCCCCAGATAAATGCGATTTTTTCGTTGATGAAAAATATTATTTTCTCCAATCTAAAGTTAGAAAGTCCAATTAAAAAATCATGAAGCCCATTTTTCCGTGATATAACACCAGATTATTTTTGCAATCGTGTTTCTGTGAAAATATTCGGAGTTATCTTCAAATTTATATAAAGAGGTTAGCTAATATAAAATAACATCAATTCGAATATGTTTGCAATCGTATTTGTGTATTATTTTATATTAAAAGTTATTTATTTAATACTATAGATAAACACAGATATTAAGTGTTTGATTTGGGCTGAATTTATTGTACTAATGTGTTTTTGAATAAATCATATATTTTAAAACATTTATCACTTTGAATCCTACCTTAACAGTAGTCACGTTATAAACTACAAATATCAATTATTAGTATTTTTTTGGCTCATGAATTAACATAAATTAATTAAGTTTCTAAAAAATATTAGCGGTTTACGATTATGTTTGATGACATTAGTTTATACTGTAAATTCATGTAATGCATTTTAATTATTAAATAACTACCATAGTAAAAGAATGAAATGATTAAAAAAATGTACTTTATTGTAATAATGTCTTATAGAATCAAAGGTGTTTTAAGTATTTAAGTGATTTTCTTGTTAATTATGACTAATGATTTTTAATGCATTGATATAACTTACTGTTGATGGTCACCAAGTTATTTAATAACTAATAAGTTTAATGAATAATAAGTTAGTTAAAAAAAAAACAAATCCGTGAGATTGAATACAATTGTGTATTCCTCTGTGTCTGTGCAAATTTCTCATTTAAATAAGAAGCTTATTATTGCATGAAGTAAATCTTGAAAAATCAGTGAAATAAAAGAATCACGGTCGATTTTCATGAAAAATTACCGGTCCAGTGGTTTTTTGCAATTCTCTGACAACTCAGTGTGAATTATGATTACAGATTATTCAGTTTAAGCTGTGAAAATTTTATTTAGTATTGAAATAAATATACTATTTTTAGATGGAGTTGTAACTTCGGACGATGAATGTTTCATATTCAAGTGTACGGGAGATTTCAATAGTGGGGGAAGCTGGGATCAAATATCAGATTTTCCAGATAGGCCAGAACTCTGCTCTGAAGCGACTGTCACATCAACAGAAGCAGATGTCACGAGCCCTTCAAACCTGGCATCAATTGTAAGCATCGTTGCGAGAAAATAATATTCAGTAAAAGTCCCGATTTTGGCATTTATAAGGGGGTGATAAAAATTTAAGAAGCGAGAAATCGTTATTTGACGCATCTTGTTAATGATTTTCATATGATTCAACATCATATGGAGAAAGGGATATTCCTGAGTTCTCTTTAAATTTACCGCGGGAAAATTTAAATCTTCTGTCACGACGGATTCTCAGTACACGGATACACAGGATATTTAATATCATTAAAACTAAATGGCTGAGCAAGTCACATTCGCTTTTTCATTACTATTTTTATTTTTAAGCACAACAGTGCATGGTTAAAAGATAGGTCCCGTGCAGCTCTGTACCGGACCAAGCATATGATGAGTAAATTCGTTTTTATCGTATTGCGTTATGGAAGGCGGCCATGAAACAGCAGCTGCATACACATAACGAGTGGTGGTGGAATAATCAACAACCAACTTGTGTTGTTTATTTGATTTTAAAATTTGTTTTTTAAATCATACCCATACATACTAGTTTCATATATTGATGAAGCAGAAAAGAATGTCGTTTAGAAATTTTAGTTCTAATTCTATAGAATAAGCGTTGAATTTCAATGAAAAAAATTGTATTAACATACATATTGTAAGAATATTTCTCTACAAAAACATTTTTTGTAAATGATTTATTTAAATTTCATTGTTTCTTGCCATTGGTGTGGCAAGAAACAATGAAATTATATTTTTTCATGCAGCACACTGTAGATTTCTTTGGGCATGTCTGCTTTTGAGGGTAACGTTTATCACTCGGCTGCAGGTCCATGAAATCATTTTCATTTAGCATTATTGTTATGTATACACCCTACCATTCACTGTTAAATATTAAGAAGCTGTGACATGCCATAATTATAACTTATCTTATTTACTTGCACTATTGATTCTCGAATATTTTGTAAATATGCAATACATGTATTAGCTATTATGATAAACACACATCCGCCAATGATTGATAAAGATTTAGTAATAAGAATTAGTTTATTGGTTTTTTATCATAAACAAATATCCATCAATGATAATTAAATACGAATAATCATTTTTTATTAAAATAAGAAACTATCATAAACAAAACATCAACAATAATTGGTACTGTCAAAAAGCTTCCGATCTATATAAACCAAAACTAACTTAACAAAAGAAGAACTAACCTAAGAGTCCAGTAGTTTGATTCTGTATCCTGATTTTTAGCTATAATAACGTGAAAATATTGATTAAACAATACTTAACGGTGAATTTTAATTCTTCAACTAATAGAACGAATCCAAAAATAAAAATACTCGAACAAATTAATAATCGAATAGTACATTGATATTCTACTTAAATTCTGTATTCTGATTTTTAATCACAGTGTATTATTATAATATTGTTCGTATAAACTTATGCTATAATTAATGAAGTGTTTTATTAAATGCTAAACATTATGATGTTTTAAATATCTAATTGATTTTAATGAAATTGTATTTTTTATAAGATTTAAGATTTATAAATATTTTAGTAATTGAGTATTATTACCTAATAACTATTTTAGCAACTATTCAAAAACCTTATAAAATTATATGATCAAAACTAGTTTCAGCTATAGGCAATACTATTTTCAACAGATCTGCAATTTCTCATTTACTTTATCTAATTCTGACAAAAAAGCATAGTTTTCATTACCCCGTTCATTTTTCTTAAGCCTCTTTAAAGAGAGAACCTGCCTGGTTGAGGTAAAATTATTTATGATTCAAATAGGTTTTTCTACCAAGTATTGAGATATTATATCTGACTGTGAAAGCAAATATTAAATTACTTCACATGTTTTCCAGAGCCCAGAAGATCAAGTCAATGATGTTCTGAATAATCTTCAAGCGATTTTGAACGGGCCAGTCGATATACTTCAGCTAACCTCGGCAACTAGTCAAATAAGTGAACTTTTAAGTCTGCCTGATGGTGTTATGATACCGCCAAGCATTCTTCAGACCATGGACAGCATCATTGATAAACTGGAACTTCCTTTGGATAAGTCAAACGTGAAGATTGTGGAGCCAAACTTGGCTGTCGTGGTGACGAAAACCAAAGGAGACAAAACTGTATCTGGCATTAAAGTGGCGATGCTTGGTGAAGGTTCCCTCAACGAAGAATCTCTTCAATTACTAGACAAAGGTAAAAAAAATAATGTATACTTTCAGCGTAGAGCATTCAAAGAAGATGAATGAGAAGAGTGATAACCAATATTCCACTCTTTCTTTGACTTGTACAAATGTTGGTGAATTTTTTTACCTGACGAGGAATTTCAAGTGTTCTACTTACTAACCTTCTAAGTATTTTCAAACCTTAATTTTTACATGTGTATTGTATCCATTCCCTCAATAACAAAGTATACTAGATATAAACGATGGCGATGATTTTACCATTAATGCAGAGTGGTGAGATAAGTGATATTGTATTACATAGATTACACCCAATATAAATTTTGTTGTATGACGAAAAGGATTCCAAAACAATTACTGGTTTTAATATTCTTTATTACACAATCCACGTGAAATTTTCATAATATTGTATTATGCGTTGAATTTTGCAAGAAGTTCATCCAAATTCTATACCGAGAGTTACTTAAAAGAATATTTGAAGTTTGTAATAAAATCAATCTTAATTTTTCTTTTCAAGCAAGTACAAACCGAAAAAAGTGTAAAAAACTCTATAAAGATTATAATGATGTTTCAGTTGTGAATACGTATGATGGTAGTTTTAATTTCTACAAATTATCACTTGAAAGTATTCTGAGAAAGGAATGTTTTAGCCATACAAATTTAAGGTTAGGATCAGTTTTAAGGGTAAATCATTAATAACATAATAAGATCATATTATATAAATCAACTATTTACATAATATGATATTATTTTAACTGCTGAGCAAATATATTTTTTAAGAATTCGTAAGTCCTTTCAAGAATGATCAATGTTCACGGATTGCGATCCTTTTTTTACTAATATGTGTGACAGTGATCTTTTTATAATATCATCGTGATATATCTGGATTCAGAGATTGAAGAGTTCATTAAAAAAAAACCATAACGCTTAATAACATTCATAATTCCCCAAAAGATGGCATCGATAGTTAATTTTATTGTACGGGTAAGCGATTTCACCAATCAAACAATCTTTCTTTCACCTTGCCCTTAAAATTTTATTAAAATACTTACATATGTTTTAAATTAAATAATAACCTTATGCCTTTTTTTAGATGACATAAGCTCAAATGATTCGTCCAACGATATTATCGTGAGAATACCACAAAGCTTGACAGACAATAGATCGAGGTTATCATTCACAGTTTTACGGAACGATCGTGCATTTAAGAAAAATGAAACACACAATTTAAGCAAAGTCAACACTAGGATTGTAAGCATAACTCTGTCAGATACTTTATTGTTTACGAAAGGTGAATTCATTGATATTTTATTGAAGCCTTTTGAAGAATTTGGTTCTCCCATTGATGGTATAAAGGTATGTTCGTATTGGAACTTTAGTTCCGAGAACTGGTCTACAGATGGCTGTGAAATTATTATAGCCAAGACTCCAGAGGAACTTGATGTTTGCCGTTGTTATCACTTGACTCATTTCGCTCAGATTATATCAAACAAAGACAATAAATTTAGCAAATCAAACGAGTACATTTTAATGATTATATCATACGTCGGTTGTATCGTGTCACTGTTAGGTCTTATAGTTATCGGATTAACGGGGTTGATATTTAACTCTTGGAGAAGAGATTTTAATAATAAAATATGGCTACACCTTTCAGCCGCCGTTTCAATTATGATAATATCATTTTTAGTAATTGCTGCTGTAGATTTTAAAAAGTTTGATCCTATAATTTGTATTGCATTTGGTGTAACTTTACACTATTCAGTAATAGCATCATTTTGTTGGATGTTGATATCAGCTGTTTTATCATATGAGAGACTTGTTACTGTATTTGCTATGAAAAGTTCGCACAGACTTTTAAAATCTTGTGCTTTCGGTTGGATAGCACCAATTGTTCCAATAGGTATATTATTGGCCGTGGACTCCGATAATTATTTAATAACCCCAAAAATAGGGTACTTACAAAAAGACTTTTGCTATCCGAGTGGCTTAGGATTTTGGCTGACAGTATTTGCGCCTATTGCTGTCATTGTAGTAGCAAACACAGGATTATTCTTTACAATAATATATTCTGTGTTTCTAAGCCCAAGAATTCAACGGCATGGAGATACAAAACAGCTTTACAGCAGTATAACTGTCAGCTTTCTATTGTTCTTCTTATTCGGTTTGACTTGGCTGTTTGGGTTATTTTCTAATTATCTTGTCATGGCGTATTTATTCTGTATAACGGCAACAATTCAAGGATTGGTATTGTTTTTATTTTTTGTTTTGGGAAATAAAAAAACTCGCGATTTATGGTGTGTCTTTTTACGGTGCAAAGATAACAAGCCAATGCCAGTCACTAGTACGATGTCTAGATCTCTTCACACTAGAGGGCCAAACGGAGCAAGTATTATATCTCGAAAAAAATTTGACGAAGGCGATGTGAACAAGCCACGATCATTGATTGGAAAAACTGACAACTCGAGATTTTCCTAAACGGTTATAAAAATATGTACCACCGTAAAACAAACCAAATATTTGTGGAAGCTTTTTATATTGAATTCAAAAATATTAATAAATGTACACAAAGTTTTTATATTATTATTTGCTTTATGAATCCAAACTTGCCAAAGTATTAGTTAGGTAAAATAATTGACTTTATATTGAAGTCTACAGAAAACGTTTAAATATAAATAATTTTGAATTGTATTTATTAATATGTTCATTTAATTTTTTTATGCTATATTTAAAGTCTTGTTATTGCTTAGTGAGAATGAAAACAGATGTTATATTGCTATATCTATAAAATCTGTAATATATTTATTGCTCTTCAAAAGTAAAAACGAATGTATTAACTGTAGTATGTGGTATAATTAAATCGTCAATGATAAGACGTGACTGTTTCAAACTATTATTTAAGTAATAATTAAAAAGAATTCAAAATATTTATTGACAAAAAGATAAAGTAGCTTAACTCAAAATAATGTTTTCAACACAAATGTTAATATGATAAGTTTATAAATGGCTATTTAGTAATTTAAGATATAAAGAATGCTGATTTATTTTTAATACTGAATATTTCCTAATTATAATAATTTACATCGTATTTATTAGTGCCGGAGATAACAGGTTCAATACGATAACAGATGTGGTTTGAAAAATAATCATAGCATGTATTGATTTAACAACATGTTTCCATGGAGACGTTTGTTTGTTATTTATTTATTGTAAGTAAAGTGGTTGTTTAGTTAATGTCAGTTGAAATGTTGATTTGTATATTCTGTTAACATATGGAATTTAGATATCGATAATAATAACCAGATTATGTTCGCAGCTATTTGTTTACCTGCAAAGTGAAAATAATATTGAAAGTTGAGTTAATAAGAATAATAAAAACAAAATGTTTTGGGGTTTTAGCCCTGCATTAGATCTCCAGGATGAATATTTTTCTGAAAATAAAACAGAAGGTTTGGATGAAATAAATATACTTTTGTTAGGTGGCTGTGATGCTAGACATATTTTGAAAACTCTCGCCCAATCTTACCGCCACAGAAAAACTTTCATCAATATTCATGTCATCGAAGGATGTAGTGAATTAATCGTGCGACAATTGATGCTTATTTCTATTGCATTCGAACAAGAAAAAGTTCTTGGTTTGTTGGAAAAATCGAGATTGTTTATGGAAATTTACGGAAATACTCTGATAAGAAGACAGACATCAAACTATATGATTTCTAAAGCAAAGCAGCTGATAAAAATGATTACAAATGAAGATTATATAAAAAAGATTATGCCGTTTGTGAGCATTGAACGAGTAAAGTATCGCGAAAGAGATTATATAGAAATGCTGTTGAAATATTGGGAAATTGGAAACAGCAACGATTTTGACGTTTGTAAATTGTGGGATAACAGGATTAGGGCATCTCTTGGAGCCAGGTACGATTCTCGCGTGGGTGTTTTCGACTGGGATTATAACATGAGACTTAAAGAAATAGATGGCAGTACTGTAGCGTCTCAAGAGTTCAAACACTTTCGATCCACTGGAGTGTCATTTACTTGGTTAGAGACAGAAGTTTGTAGACCAAATTACACACTTGTAGCAGGAGTAATAACTAACGGGAATGGCTTTATACATAGAGGATATATAGGAGATATTGTGACAGGTCCGTATATCGCATACGGATTATCTTGTGAAGATTCTGATATGACAAAGTCAAACAACGGAGTCAATTTGAAAAGAGCCACTGATATAAGTGAGCGTAATGTTATAAGAATGTTTCATGAGATTTTAGCTGGAAACACGTTTGACCCAATGGCTATGCGTGGAAATACTGAACATAATCTTGGGGCAGTCACAATTTGTCCTCTTGACGCTAAATTATCGGAAGAATTTCATACAAGAAACGTTTGTTACAATACAAACAATTTACCTTGTACAAATATCGATAACGCGAAAATTTACTTTCATTCGTTCTCGGATTTAAATATTATTCCAAGCAAAAGTGACTTTCAGAATAAATTTGACGTTTTATTCATTGGTAACAGCATTTTTTCACATGTTAATCCAACAGTTATGAATATGATTAAAAATAATGGTTTAGTTTTCATCGAAGGTCGTAAATTTTTTCTTAATGAAAGAAAAGATGACATTAAAATATTTTCGAAGACTATTCAAGATTTTGCACAATTAAATAAATGCCAGTTTGTGAGAGAGTTTATACCGCTGGAAGATGCGTTTGCAAAGATGATTGTGAAACGACATAAGGATAATGAACACATTTAATTTTTATAAAGGAAAGCTTTTAAATCAAAATTATTTGTCTATTATTAGATCAAGCTTAATCTTAGAATAAACAGTTCACTTAATTGTTTCGGTAATAAATATAAAAAAATATCATACTTTGAAATGATTTATATAATGTTTGATATGCATTACAGCCAAGTGCTAATACTAAATCACTTTAAGGTAATGTTAGAAATAATCTAAGGAAGCTCACAAATTTAAAAAAATAGCATAGTCACTTGTTGTGAGCTTACAATTTATTACTGTTTTCCTGGATCTGACCTTGAATCCTTTTGATACATAAGCATAGCCCCCAAACACCTGAAGTCAGTCTTCTTGAGTTATCGATGAAATTATGTGAGATTATATGAAATTGTGTGTTATATTTATTATTTAATATCATGCATACAAATAAGTATTCAAATGAAACCTGTATTTGAGTATTCATAATGTGTCCTAGGCTTCATTTTTTATTCCAATGTTTTATCTGCTTTATATGAATTATAGAGCATTCAATGTTTGTATTCATAATGTGTTTTTTTTTGGGAAGACGATGTGTGGTCTGACTTGGTGGTCCAAGTCTGACAGTTGCCACCTTTGCAGATTCAATATATCGAACTGTCTGTATTTTTTATTAATTTCAATCAGCTTTAATGCAATTATTATTTACAAATAAATTACATCGAAAACACCAAACAGTCAATATATGAAATATTAAGAATATAAGAGAACCATTTACTGCTAAAAAAGTTGGATATCTGTTTAAATTTAAAGAAAATTATATTGATTTTTTCACCGAGTAAAATTATATAATGATTGATTTTAAAAGTCTAAGGAACTAAGTTACTACTAGTGTATATTATAAATAGAGATAAATTTTAATTCGTTTTTTTATATATAACTACTTCACTAATACTACTAAACACACAAATATATAATATGTTTACTGGAATACAATACGCTTCAATAAATATAGCGTTTTACAAATAAAATAGTTTGGTGTACTGGCTGGCTTCAGTTGTATTTCAAATTTAAACACAAACTTCGAAAATACATATATCAGGTTGACAACAAAGAAAAGTAATTGTCGAATTGTAAAGAAAATTTAAGTTTTTTTTTATATAAAATTGTAGAAACTATTTTTTTTTAATCCAATAACGTATTTTTGTATGTATGAAAATTTTCCATCTTACAGACTGCATCATAATTTCATTCGAATTTTGGTTTTAATTGGAAAAAAAAACTGAAATAAGTGCGATTTGATATCATCATTATTGAATGTCTTTTTCTTTAAACAAAACTTGTATAGAACAAAATTAATGCTAATAATGAAGTTGAATGTTGAAAATATCTCCGTATATCATAATTTATGTAACACTCACAAAATGAAGCCCACCAATAAATAATGATGCTCGTTGAAAATTGAAAATTGCACAGTTGACTTCAGAGAATTTCAAGTCGTGTATGTAGCTTAGAAGGAGTTCTTGTCGCGAGCAGAAAAACACACGTATTTTCTGTTTAATATTAAAGATACTTTTTCTATATTAAAGCTCTTTTTATTTTGTAAGTGTGTTTATTTCAGCTGAGTATTAGTTAATATTTGACTGTTTTAATTTCTCTACAAATTTAGAGTAATGATAGATTATTTATAATAGTGTTATAAATATTATATTTTATATAAATATTAATATTGTTTAGTAATAATAGAGATAAATACCAAGGGACATTGACAATATGATAATGTCATTAAATTAAGCATATGTGAACTTATACGAATATGTATAAACTAGTCAACTGCATGATTATTGTGTAATTAAAATAAATATTGAAAAAATATTCTGAAATAAAAAAGTGTTTTATTTAATATTATATATGTCTGAACGACAATAATATTTATCCGAATAGTAAGTAAATAGATAAAATTACTTGTAACTACATATGTAATAAAAAATGTTTTTCAAAATTCAAGTTACCTGTGGCCGAGAGGTCGAAGTTGCCCACATGCATTTGATTACGGACACCGATATTTTTGTTGTTTATTTATGAACTAGTGCTTAAAATCATTGAAGAACTACATTAGTAGGAGTTTATTAGCTAAGATGATAGAAACAAACATGATTAAAACATACTCTATTTGTTGTAGAAGACTTATTTGAATATAATATCGAGTGCTAAATCTCATTATAACAAACCTGCTATAAGAAATAAGGAACTGCAGATAGGACAGAATTTTATCATTTAATAAACAAAAATATGGATACATTTTTTGAAAGTTGAAGTTTTTTTTATTAAAAACTACATAAAATAGCCATTTTCTCAAATCACCTAAGCATAAATGTTTTTACGGAATGTGTTTTCGTAGTAAAATAATGAAAACTTAAATGTAATGTTACGGTACGTAAGACAATAAATGCTCACTGATTAAATAGTGAAGGCTTAATCGTTTTATGTGGAAGGCCGTTTTTGTAAAAAAAGAGTTTGATTAACTGATGTCAACATGTAATACTTACTGCTCAATTATTCCATTTAGCTTCCAAACTATTCTTCAAGACATGACCAGAGTTGCCTTAAAAAAATGAGTACTACATCACCAATTAATTTTAAATCTTCTGATTTCTTGACCATACATCATAGAATTCGTTTGAAAATAATAATTACCAATGATAACTTCACAGTGTGTATACGGATAAAAGCAAACATACTATAATAATTAGTCTTCTGAAATATATAATATTTGAAGCACAATGTTTATTTTCTGTGTGTCTATAATTCATTCACATGTTTCTTATTTTACTAGAATAAATTTTTCAATAACATAGATACATATTTAATTATTATTTGAACTTAAGCAGAGGGATGGGTAAATAAAACTGAAATACCTTGTAACGATTTTCGTTTAATTTCGTATATTTTTTTTAAGTTTTCCATATTTTTTTTATAATTTAATAACATATTACTTTCGATAATGTTTTACATAACCGTGAGCAATTGTTTCATATGTATATATGTATTCACATATATAATATATTTATAATCTATGGAATCATTCACGGTAGCACGCCACTTTTCTATATAGTCGAATCAAGTCGGCAAAAAAATATGATTTGAAAGTAAAAAAAAATCCTAAAACAATTCTCTCACTTTATGATCGTTGGTATCCAACTGTTCAAATAAAAAAAGTTTTTTTTTTATTTAAGAATAAAATAAATATAAACTCAGTAAAAATTTAATTAATTGATTCTTACTTAGAAAGGTTGGTTCATTATAAAACCTATGACTAACTTTACGTATAATGAATGACAAGTTCATTTTAATTATATAAAATAATAAATAAAACAACCAGTGTATTTGCATCAAATGAGAAACTAAATAGAAAAGTATGTGCTTTGTTTTTAACCTCGACACGGGCAGCCATTTAACAATAAATACAATGATTTATACTATAGAACTGTTTTTGTATCGCAGAAATCAATCGGAAATGAACTAACCACGTTTGAGTTAAGTTAATTTTATGTTTAAGATGTGTTTTTTAAGAACTATGTTTTGAAGATCACCAGTTCGTGAAAATAAAGTTTAATGTGTCCAAAAAAGTAGTAAAATTTGAAAAGTTAAAGTTATTATGTCAAACTATTGAACGAAATTAATATTTAAAAACTTACAAGAAAAGCGTATTTAAAAAATATAATAAAAGTTCACCATTGATTATGTTGAAGTTTTTTGACGCTAAACAAATTACAGCGCAATTTCAAAAACAGCTCTATTTACATTTGGTGTAGTAACGGTTTTATGCATTCTGTGAATTTAAATGAAAACATTCAATGATAATTTTGGTGAAAATACTTCTGACAAAACTATTTTGAAAGAAATATCGCACATTACCATAAGAACCGTGGTCATTGTGGGTAGCCGATTGTTGAACGTCGTCGGACCGTGCAAAGACGAGCACTGATTAAAAAAAACGTATAATTTATTGTATTATTACCAATAAAAAACATTCGATCGTTATTTTTTTAACTCACAACACAATACACTCTTTTCATTTCAGACCAATCAGAAAACCCCTTCATATACCGAATGGGACTTCAGTGAATGATCCGTTAAAATCCTCGAATGTGTATTTAACCTCAAATCGTATTTCACAATGGTTATTCACCGTAATTGTACATTTAACTATATATTATAATAAATCTCACGGTGCTCAAAGAAAAAAATGATTTCTTGTGATGATGGAAAATGCTTAATTACCGACAATTATTATTGATAGCTATTTGAGTATTTTACGGGGTTTCGGATTTTTTATACATTTAAACGATACATTTATAATATATATATATTTTATTTATTTATTATTAACTATTGAGTTATATTTCATGAAATTCTTCAAAAATAATTTAATTAAATTACTGAGGTCGACGGTGCTCCTTATATAAATATTTACTAATTATGGATCACCGTCCCACTGATTTAGAATATATTTTATTAAACAATACCTTTGAACATTTCCTTGCAAAAAATAATAGTTTTCATTAAATGTGCGTCAAACATAACATAAGAGTCAAAGGTGATAACGTAACACAGGAATATTAAACTAACAAAAGACGACTATTTTTTAAACCTAACAAATCGGTGAAAAAAACCATTTTTAGTGTTTGTTTGAAATACATTTTTTTCGTTAAAAATGAAGGAAAATAATATATTTAAAATATTGCATTTTATCCATGAATGAGATGAGTATGAGGACGTTTTAGAAGAAACATTATTTTTTTCGAGATATCGTAATAATTTATAAATTAAAGTAGTTATTTATTTATATCGGTAAGCTCGGAAAGATTTCAAAACAACAATTATAGAAAATTTATTTTATTTAAAATATTTATCTATTGTTAATTTAAAGCCTTGAATGTAGCAATTGATGTTCAGTGAATAATAAAACTGTATTAATGTAATTTAAAAGTGCAGTCGTTTATGTATTATGTTATGTTCAAACAATATTGACCTGAACAAAATAAATATACGTTGGAAGTAAAAAATAGTCAGTATTTTTCGGAAATTTCACGTACAAACAAAAAAGGCTATAATGTTTTAGAATTTATGATAAAATTAACCATTTTTATTCACAATTTACCATTATTCGATAGCCGAATCTCGTAAGACGTAAAAAG
Organism: Himalopsyche tibetana; assembly: GCA_030503985.1. NCBI lineage: Eukaryota > Metazoa > Arthropoda > Insecta > Trichoptera > Rhyacophilidae > Himalopsyche > Himalopsyche tibetana. The sequence goes on along the minus strand of JAPJYX010000019.1, from coordinate 7,045,093 downwards.
TGTTATACCAACGGTAGTATTAGGCTATTCAAACATGATAGCTAATTCCGTTATATAATTATTATTTTAACAATCATTTTCCATCACTCTTATTTCATTTCTACGTCTGACTGATGATGATAGTATTTACACGTGTCTATCTACATATTTGTATATAATAGTAATAATAATAAATCCGTACTTCTTTCGTTTGCTCATCTACGTAACTTTTCTAATTTATGATTTTCATTAGTCAGAATTACCGTATATATATTTTATTATAATATAGCCGGTAAGACCGCGATATATATATAATAATAATCATATATTTTAACGTTAATATACACTTATACGTCCCTTTTTGCTACGGGAATACTTTTTAGAATCTTGTATTTTACTATTGCGCCAGCTGACTACGCCCCTCCCCGTCTATTTTTCTCCTTTATTATAAATCAAATAATAATTTATGGTTTTACCCTCATATGCCTTAACTTTGAAAAGAAATGAACTGTATAGAATCAAAACTACATTTTATAAAACGAAAAATATTATTTCAATTCTATACGACTCAATTGCTGCAGATTATGAATTTATATAACATTCAAAAAGTACTGCCTGCAAATCTTGTAGAATTGATAAATACGTTTTCTTTTCATTAAGTTTGAAAAGTTGTTCTAATGAAACAATACAGTTCAATGAAAGAATAACACTTGATTAAAAAGCCTATTTACGCAAAAAATAGCTAATATTGATGAACTTGCACACCAAAACAAAGACAATGTGAAATGAATTAATTACCGGAAAGGTGTTTTAAGAAATTATTAGCGAAAGTAAATATAAACGTTTCACCAAGGAGTTGTGATTACTTAAAATCATATTGCTTTTGATAATTAGTTATGTAGACATTTGTATCAAGTATATTCTTTATACAGAAACAGTAAATCAAATACATAAGTATCATTTTTATATTAAATGATTTTATTAATATTGAATGAGTTGAACGCTAGAAAAGTCATGTGTTGAAATAATAAAAAAGATATGCAAACATTGGATTTTGATTTTGTTATTCAATAAAACAATGAATGCTCTTTACATAGTCATAGCAAAATCTGTTTACATGAGTTTATTTTATAATACATTAATAAGTACTGTATAATTTAAAATATTATATATATAGTGACAAACAATATATAAAATTTAGACGAAAAATAACCAATTGTTTTAAAGGGCATATATAGTTTCATGGTAATAGATGACTTTTGTTTAAAAAAACATACATATATATATAATAAAAAAAACTAAAGATTAAACGTTGTTAGCTTAAATCACATAAATACTAATTCTGAATATTGATGATAATAATAAAATTAAAACAGATTACAAACAATTGAGCTTTAAAGAAGTGAGGTGAGCCAAGTAGTAAAATAACATAATAAAACAAGTATTTACTTGGTGTTTTGGTGGATTGCATATTTTCAGTGTGTATGTACTAAGCTTATTTCACTTTTACGACACTTTAAGACACGTAGAATATTATAACGCATTTAATTATAATTTTTTCCTCAGGGGCTCATTTATTTTAAAAATTTGCTTGATCAGAAGATTACAAGTAAGATTAAAGTAAAGGGCATTCCTTTCAACTGCTTATTTATCACAAATTGAGAAAATATTTTTGCAATAAACCCCAATAAAATCGGTAAACAAATTTTCAAAGCAACATTAATAATCCTTTTCAACATTAAATTTATTACATATGCAAATCAATAACGTTTACTGTATTTTTCAGTTAGTTAGGTTAATTGGTAGATGGTGCTTGTTATTTATCTTAATATATATATATTATAAAACAATATAACTTTACGGTGAACGTGCTGAAAAATTTCAATCATGTCTTAAACTTATTGGTTAAATTACAATGAGTTTCTAGTAACTGTTATGAATTTATACAAAACCAAAACATGTAACGTCAAAACCATCGCGACTGACCCAGTGCTGTTGAAACAGTTACCTAGTTTCAAAATGATCTTTATTTTCAATTGTTTACCATGTTATTAGATATATTTTACGTCGTTTCACTAATGAAAAAAAAAAGCAGACCGTAGACTAATTTTTTAAAATACAATCGTTATGAAACACAAAAAAATACTTCTGTCGTAAAGTAAATTTTTAATACAAAAGGTGTTAAGGTTTTATTTTTTTCAAATTCAATTTTATTAAAAGTGAACAATTTTTTGTTTTTTTTAAAGATCGTTTTATTTAAAAAAAATAATTAATAACATAAAAGTTTATCTTTGTTAAAATTCCACAATATTTATGTAATGATCGGCTTCGCACATCACGACCATTTTGACTCCGCTATATTCAAACAATTGTGTTAAATATTTTAAAACAAAATGCGTTTACACCAAGAATTGACAGTAAACAAGGTGAAAATAATTTATAACACTGGCAGTGAAAACAAAAGCTTTTTGAAACTAGGTGACTGGAAAATAGTTTTATTATTATTTCATAGTAATAATAATGTGTACACTAAATTGTTCAATTTTCACAACATCATTATAAATTTGAATAGTTTTTATCGTTTTCGTATCTACCTAATCATAAGTATTACCTATAAATAATACGTGCAACATTGTCACTTGCATTAATTATTACTTGGTAGTAAATAATTCTCACACTGAACACTGATTTGTCTTTAATTGTTTAGTGCAATAGAAATCATAATAATACAAATTATTTCGCATTATTTACAAACGGCTTTAATGTATGGTTAAACTTACTCAACTACGCTCGAACATTATGGACTGTAAAGTTGGTGATTTTTTTATACATTGTAAAAATTTTATTTGGTTAATTTTACCGACACGTTCGATCACTTATATTTAAAATTTTATTAAAGGTACATTTAAGGTTTACTTCTGGTATTACCATTCTTTTTGTTGCATTTGGCGAGCCTATTCTTAATACATGACCATCAATTAACATAGATGTTTTATGTTCAACGCCATTGCAAATACTTCGGTATGATCATACACGGAAAAAATGAAAGTGTCACGGGCTCTAATGATAGTGAACATAAATGAACATTTACGACCTAAAATACTAATTTAAAAATAAATATTTACTATTCTTCATGATTCAGTATGCTGCGGTGCGAAATTGATATGATCGGACCATGAACAAAAAGATTAAAAAAATGATAAATAATAAAAAAAAATCTAACTGCTGAACAGTGTGTTGAAGATATATTTAAAATGGAAGGCGTTGTGATCAAACTGAAGTGGTTGCATGCGTTTCAAGCTCTACACGCGCAAAATTATGCTTACTCAAGCCGGCACATGGGAAAATGCAACCCGACGCGGAAAAAAGGCGCGCTTTTGACGATTTCGGATCGACGCCGGGCCCAAGCGGATGCGATCCAAAGGATGCGAGACGACGGTGCCTGTGATGATAGAAGTGAGGAACTATCGCTTTGCGTCAAGTGATCATCGGTTTGCAGTCCAGGTCGGGCGATCAGAGCCTGGTGGCGCGGCAGCGACATCGCGCGCCGCCCGCTGCGTCCGTCAGTGCTTGTATTCGGGGAAGCGAGCTGCAGTCTCCGCGCCCGATAACGAGGACGACGGGGCCGTGTCGTCCGAGTCTGATGGCGGTCTCCTTGGGACGATGGCGGATCCCCCGGACACTCCCGCCACGACGGTGACCTGGTCGTCCCGGCCCGAACTGCTCGACGGCGGCGATGGGAAGTAGTCTCGGGCCGCAGTGGCGCCCGCCCCCGATCCCGCCCCCGCCGGCAGGGCGTCTTCACTCGCCCACCGGGCTAACTGTTGTTGAGCTTGAATAAATTCATCACTAGAAAATGACAAGAAGAACGGACGGTACTCGGCGGGGAACGGCGCTGAGCGCCGCACCTCGCTCCTTGCCTTCGCAAATGGGTCCGATGTCCTCTTGTGTAAAAGTGAATTTAATAAAACACAATTTTCCCACGATATTTTAATTTAGCGAGAATGGCTCAAACCAGCTTTTATTAAATGTCTTAAAAGATTTACAGATGACATCATTTTTATTTTACTGTCCAGCTCTATTTTAAAATATATCCGGCGAACCAACAAGATTACGGAGGGAAGTCGAAATTTTGCCATGTGCCAGTTGAGTTGCAGAGTCAAGTCATGCTCAGTGTTAAACCAACGATGTTACCTTTTATCAAAATATTGATCAAATTAAAATTATTTTCTTATATCACATTAGCACATGAGGACATCGTGATTAGTTGTATGCTAATTCTTTACAAATTGCTCTTAATAGGTATTATGCTGTAAGTGCGTCGTTTAAAATCTATCAGTACATAATATATTATACTAAAAGTATTTATAAAAAAACATCGAATCTCTTATTTAAATTTTCTCTTATAATATGAGGAAATCTGTTTCCATATTATGATAATTATAAGAATACCTACATTGAAATGTTTAACTATTGAAACAATGTTTTGCTTAAGATATTATTGATAGTGAGACTAGATCAAAATAATGAAATATCAATCAAAAAAGGTTTAAAAATTGAGTTGAATTTATGAAAGAAATATCCTCACCAAATGCTTGGAAAATTATTAAGATTGTGACATTATAAGATAATATAACAAATCAAATCTTTAGCGGCTTGATGACTAATGCTTGTTTGAGGTAACTATAACAAATATATGACTCAATCAATATAAAAATCAACATGAAATGTTTTGTGATCTTTGAGGCATTTCAATTGAGCCACAAAAACAGTTTTGTCAGTTTATATTGAATTTTTTTGTTTGCTGTAAACAAATCATTGATGAGATGGATTCAATTGTTGATAAATGACGCACACTATAATGTCAAAAACAATGAACAAGATGTGATAAAATATGCAATAACAAAACGTTTGAAATTTATTTGGCTGTAAATCTTCATCACCTCAATTTTTGTTTCCTGAATACACCGTGTTTATTACTTCATTTTACTAAATTTAATATTTGCCTAGAGCTATTGTTAAGCGTTTCAATTGTTATGTTAATACCACACGCAATACAATTTGTGTCGGCTTTACCTTTCGCTGTCTTGCGGATCGCGTAATCTGTGGGGGTCGGCTGCGCGTTCTCTGTCGGCAGTTTCATAAAGCGCTTCGTCGTCGGGTGGCGGGCCGCCGCGGTGCGACGAGCCAGCCGATCCCGTCGCGGATCGATGCGGTGATGGGGCCCTCAGCGCGTGGTGCGGCGGGTAAGGTGCGTGGGGAGCGTGCGCTCCGTGCGATGCGTGTGGGACGTGTGGGACGTGCGGCACATGCGGGGCCGCCGGTGCCCGCTGTGACGGATGCCTGTAACGGCCGTATACGAAGCGCGGATCTTCGTCTACGCGGCCGCGGCATCGGCTTCTACAAATTATCGGAAACTAGTTTAAGTTAGATAAACTATCTAATCAACCTACTCACGCTACCCTTATCCGAATTTTAAAATTTTGAATCTACTAAGCAGATATGAATACAAATTAAAAAGGGATCTTTACCCTTCTGACTAGTCAAACATATATACTTTAGATATCACACGAAACGTGACCGAGCACTCAGACTTCATTATTATTTTAACAGCTGCAATTTATACAAGCAGTCATCGTTAAGAATTGAATCATTGCGTTGCAAAAAGCACTCTAGAAACTTTTTATGTTTTGAGTGAAACTGACGAAAAGCTGCTGTGCGTACATACCTTACATTAAATGTATTATTTTCTTTCATCGTCTGTTTTTTTGTTAGAAATTAATGTAATAAAACCAATGAATTTGTTTGCAGATAGCGTGTATACAAATTTTGTTTTTTTCGAAACTCAGTTCTTAAACTATGTTTTTTTCCAAATTGTACAAATTTTCGAAATGATTTCATCAACAGAGAGGATGGATTTTGAATATCTCAACCACATTACTAGAAAGGTTTTATGCTGAGAAATAGAGCCTTCATAGGTTATTTTAATAAAAAAAAATACCCAGAATGGTTTTTGCATCTCAGTGAATTATTCAATTATTTCTTTCAATAGACTATAAAAATTGTTGAATCGTTGAAATATTATACAATCTAGTTTATTTATAAAAAAAATGAATATTGATTTTATTTTTGTTTATGGATCATTTCATGACTAGTGACTAGTTTGTGACAACTAAAAAAATATTTTGATATTTATTTATGGCGAAGCCTTATTTGAATGCACTCAAAACTCTCTACTAACCCTTGCGAAGATTCGCTACAAGGCGCCGAATTATCCAACCTATAGTGTCGATCCGCCTCTGTTTCAGACATTCTAATATCTTCAGATCCACTAGGGCTCATGTGTCTCGAAGAATGATGCTCCAGTTGTCTGATGAGATCTTCAAGATTCCGTATCCTGATAGGTCCACAAGACGGTGGCGCGTCGTCGTCGTCTTCGTCGTCCGCTGGACCGCCGCGTCCTCTATGATGCATTCCTGAAGGTCCTTCGACCATAACCGTGTGCGTTTGCTGACCGTCGCAGATTTTTTCTTGGCTACTCGTTCTTTTTCCATACTCGTACGGACCACCTCCGCAGTCTTGTAAGGTTTTTCTAAGTATTTCTTCGCTCAAAAGGCTGCTACTTCCGGACGGTGTGGCGTTGGATCCCCTGTGAGAGGCTGCATTTCTCAGGGCTTCTAATATATCTTCGTGATAGCCGTTTAAGCTTTTGAGGGTACGTTCCACCTCCGATATGGTGCCAACGCCTCCTAATAGCTCTGGACCCATATTGCTATCAGACTGTGACATTACTTCGAGATTATCTGATTGAGAGTCTTCGCCCCATTTATCCTTCCCGTCTCCCATTACCATACCGTAACCATGCTTTTTCAATATTCCCTTTTCAGGAAGTTTTGAAAGATTATTTGGGGCTACATCTATAAAAGTAACTGTATCCTCTTCACCTGAAATGAAATGTTACAATTTTTATTACTTTTTTTTATACGATTTAGAAATATTCTTTTTCATGACTACAGAAATTAGACTTTCCGAAATATCTTTTATTACATGCTCGCCAGAAATTATGAATTCTTACCAGAGAGCAATGAAACGTTGTGCTCTCAGCGAATTCGTTAAAGGTTGCAAATTGCCATATAACGTTTATACGGAAGTTTGCAGTGCTTAACGATTTTTTTTAGATTGTGACGTTTCGTGGCCTTCAGGCTATGTAATCAAATTCTACTCATTAAATCAGAAAATAAATTTATGTGAAAAAAAACTTAAAAGGTAGTAAAATATAAATAAAAGTAGAAAACATTTGATTTTTTAACAAAAACTAAGAAAATATCTAACTTAAATTCATTATAGTTTTTTTGGCTTTATTTAAATATACACTACATTAATTTCATTTAAATGACTGTAAATTATAACTAAATTTAATTATGAATGACAGTTTTGTTTTAAATGTATAAAAAAAAGGTATTAAAAAAGATTTACCCGAATGCGTAGGATCATCTTCACTGCCTGAACCTACTCCATGCCTCTTCATCTGTTGCATTTTATGGTCTCTGTACATATAAATAACAAAAAAATAATTTCAATGCAAGCACTTTTAATAAAAATATGATCATAATGTTTACCAACGAACCAATATAGATAATAAATAACATCTTTAACAGTATAAAAGGAAAACAGTATTTGAATTATTTTTTATTATGACACTATTTCTAAACTTAGTAAAATTTGTCGTAATAGAGTAAACATTTATAAAGAAACACTATATTTCCATAACTTCGTTTGCTTGGTTAACGTTGATTCTATGGAATATATTGAAATTAGTCATAAGTTCATTATTTCAATATATTTTCATGCAGATACTATTGATGGGTTTATATAAAACTGCACAACTTCTATAAATACTTTCGCAAAATAAATTATTTCTACTAAGTGGAAACAGCAGTATTCAACACTCCATTCATCATTTCTGTTTTATTTATATAAGATATGAAGGAAGCTTCTATAAAGCAAAAGAAATGATGATATTTATGAGTTTTGCAAAGAATACAGAATTCTCGTGAAGGTTTTCATCGGGTATATTATGAATTTTATTGTCAACAGTAATTGATCATTTGCGACTTTATTGTATGACGAGTTATCGAATTTATACAAGTATACTTCAGTCAAAATTGTAATTATGAACAATTCTTCATTATCAAAAAGCATAACGTTTTCATTTCATGACGCATGTAATAATATTATATTTTTAAGTGTATGACGATAAATAGTATTACGCTTTTAATGAAAAACATAATGTTGAATTGTTGATTAAGAAATTTCAGCTATTTTTCAATTTCTTTCATGTTATATACCGATGGTATATCGTGTATCGATTTAAATTACGTCGATTTGCAAAAAAAGAACTTACTGAAATCGTGAAGAGTTGGTCCCAGGTCCCATATGGTTCCCGTGCCGAAAAAGAACTCGCTGCGAGTCACCGCGGCTGTATCACAAAATTTCAACAGAAAACCGTCACTATATGAGCTCGAATCATCTATACCTCTGCGCATACAAAGCAATATATCCAACAGGAGAAAAAACATGATTTTTCTCGCGATGAGAATAAAAACACTGCGTGAGGTGTTTATTATATTGATATATAAAAAGTACAACTCAATAAAAATGCCTTGTGTATATAGAACGAGAGATAAATTCGATAATATTCCGTTTATTAGGAAGGCTTTTAACACGAAGTAATATAAAAAAGACTATTGGATATATTTTTTATACCTATTGTAATGATAGCTGACGTACTTTTAGAAATAGCTCAATGATATTTATTCTTCAGTTCTTTCAAGTTTTTCGTTGACAGTAATCAAACTGAATACAGTAATAAATAATCAATAAAGATATTTTGGGGTAACGTAAGTACAGATTCTTATTGAACTAGACTTTTATATACAATATTTATCGTTTTCTGTTGAGCTGTGTATAAACTCAATTCATCATAATCTCTGGTTGATTAAAATGATATTAACTTAGCAGAACTTCATTACAATAAAGTCAAATTAACACTGTATTTAATTCCACGAAAAAGTATTAAGTTGATGGCTATCCTCTTCCTATATAATTCCTCTAATGTACTTTTTTCTGGCTAAAGTTCGTTTTAAGGTGGATACAGTCTAATAATTTATTTCTCACATGTAAGCTTGCTAATTAATGACTATCTTAAGTATTATGTTAACTTAAGGCTATCTGTAGGGAAAATAATTTAGAAAAACCCCTTACGAGAATGATTAGCTTCAGGATTGGGATTTGGCGAGAACGTTTAAACTTTATTAAGCTAAAAGATACACAATACTTCTTCTCATTTATTCTTAAATCTAAAATTATTTTGAAAAAAAAACAGGAATTAATTGTAACAACATTCTGTTATTTTTAAAAATGTGCCATATTTTATGGTTTTACTGATTTTTCTGTAGAAATTAAAACAGTGTTATTTTTACCCTATTAAAACATAATAATGTAATAATTTTAAAATAACAAAGAGAAAAAAAATCATTGAGCTACTTCTGAAAATAAGTTTGTTGGTTATTATAATATTGTATGTTAAGGTTTACAAAGATAATGCAAGTTAAAAAAAAATCTTAACTTGACTAAATTACAGAACAAAATTACGGTAAAATTTAAAAATGATTGCATCAATTACTCACTCATTATTTACAAAAAATATTAACATCATTAAAATTTAAAATAAATTAGCAAAATGTTTTTAAGTTGTGTCAAAAAGCATTATAATATAGATCTAATAATGAAACATTCGATTCAGTAAATTGCTATAAACTGCACATTACTATAAACGCATTAATATAAGTTTATATTGAATGTATGGCCATGTGAGTTGATTAAATACTTATAATATGACTATAATGTGTACAAGTTAAAGCCAAAACCGTGCCTAAGTAATTGTGTTGGTAGTGTAAAAAATAAAAAAAGTTAGAAGCGGTGTCGAAATTGCCATGATAAAAAGGTTAAGGTGCCATATGAATAAAAGCTATATGCAAACAAACGATTATCAAAAAAATATTTCATAAATGGAATTTTGATTGTTTATTATTCGCATACACAATAAAATATAAACTCACTTAATTGGAAACTTTTGTTGTAAATTTTTCAAACACTTTTTTTTATGGTACGAAAAGATTATGGCATTTATTGAAACCGACGTATTAATACATAATTGTGTCTGACTACTATTTAACCATTTCTAAAATTATAGAGCTATGTACACACTTGTACAGCTGAGCAATAAGATACTCATGTTCATGAACGCAACAACTGCGCCTGAATGTACTTTACGTGTAGTTAAACAGCTCCGTACAGTACTCCGGAATTTTTATTTTCATGAAGAACATTATATTTTTTTATTATACAATCGAAAAGAAATTGAAAAATGGGTTCCCAATTTTTTTTGGAGTATAAAATTTTGATTATAAAGATAGGCTAAAATTGGTTAATGTTACAGATTTATTAAAAAATACTCACTCAGTTTGAAGAAGGAAAAGATTGTTAGGATATTTGTATATAATATATCATATAAATATACTTTTGTTACTAGAATTGATACATTACCTATTATTAAAGGAAGGTTGCATATTGTTGAAAGAGATCATCTTGCTGCCGTCCATCGAGACGTCCTCTTGAGAGTGATTGGAGCCGGTAGATCCACCAGGGAAGCTCTTTGGGATCGGTTTCTTGACATATGGAGGATCGTACTTCAGAATAGAACTCTTCCTTCTAGTTGAAAAAGTGGATAACAAAATAAAAAAAAATAAAAAAAATAGACGGTGGCGTCGGGAAAATGCAAACCAAAACAGCGAAAGAACAAACGCAAACGAGATTGAATCAAAAAAATCGAAATTAATTTAAGTGAAGAGGAATTACCAGGCCGAATTAGATTTCATAGAAAATTTTGCACACAGTGTTAGTGTATTAAGTTCGATTGAACAAATTTTGAAATACTCACCGTTCTTATCTAACACTGTATATATTTTTTGATTTTTTTTATTGTCTCGATACATGTGTTCAATTTCACGTATTGATGTTTGCTTATTAAAACTTACTAAAACTATTATCGTCAATTACAAAAAACAGTTTATCATAAAGAAAAATTGGGAAACAGTTCAACTCGTGTGGGATTCAATCAAGATGTTATACATCATTGCTAACTCAATTAGGTATTGTAATTATTTACCAATTTTCTTTACAATCAAAAGCCACTTAGTGTAATTTAACAATTTTTGAAAAAATTAGTAATTGTATTAAACGTAATTTAAACTTACGCTAACCTATGTAATGATTCTTTTCGTAACATTATCTGTAAAATATATAATCATCGAGATTATTCGATAGGGAGAGTTTTAACCATAATATAATAAATTAAAATAACCTATTAAATGATATACTGGTATGCATATCAAGTATTCATGTGGAATCTCTTTAATCCATGAAACGTTCTGATGTTGTTTCATACTCGATTAGTCAAGAGGAACACCTAGATGTTGTCAGTTGTAAAAACATGTTTGCATCAACATAACGCGCACTGAAATAAAAAGTGCGTTACAGTTGTGCACAGTTTCAAAATACCTTGACAAGATAGCCGCGAGTTCGATGAAGAGTCAAAAGGCATACACATTTCCATGCTGTACTAAAGATTCATTTCCATAGATTCTCTCCCAAGCACGAAACACCAGTAATTATTACAGATAACCCTGCGCCAATACACTCATACTAGCACACATTCGTGTCATTATTTTTATTTAACACCAAAAGCTTTGGCGCCTAAAATAATATTTTATTCAAAATAAAAAATCAAGTGTTAGAAGCATTCAAAAGAGGTTAGCTTAAGAGAGTATTAAAAATGTGAAACGCTCAACACGTTTAGTTAGTTGAGTAAACAACATCGGCGTCAGAGTGGGTTGTTGTTTGGGCTTAATCATTCCAGCATATCAAGAAAGAGACCTGAAATAAGCGGGCGCAATCAAATAAGATAGCGCCCGTTTGTGAAAGTAATAAAATTATACAAATTATCTTAACAACAAAATAAAATATACTGAAAACGCCAATTAACAAAATTACAAGAGCGACAGTAAGCGTTCGGGCCGCCGTTCGCGCCGGGCACTCGGAGTGCCGAGCTTTGGGCTCGCGCTAACGGCCGGGACTCTCTGGACCCGCGGGGCCTCGACTCCGAGCCGCATGCAAGAGTCTTTCACATACACTAGTGGTCTATTCTCAATAGATCAGAGGAGAGTACACTAAAAGGTCAAATTACCATAACAGAACACGACACATAGTATGCATCTTTACTTTTGCTACACATTAACAAAATTTTACAATACGACAAGTGCCAATGGATATAAATAGAGAACTATGAGAAATGAACAACTCAAAATTTTTGGAAGTTTCAGTATATTTATTAAGAGGCCGCGTTAGCTGAAATTCAGATCATTCCACTGAACCGCCTCGGGGCAGATCGTAATAAAAATAAACTTAAGCAGCTGGGATGACCCACTACCGATAACTGCTTTATCCATGAATGGGTGCACTCTCGTAAGCGCATCTTTTAAAAATTAAAACTAAGTGATCGATAAATTTCAGTTGACGAGCATCTCGGCATGCCACTCGGACAGGAGTGTTCTCTTGAGAGAAGAACAAAATGTTACATTTAGCTGCGTCGAACAGATGGCAGATTTTCACAGACACACTATCGATGATAAATACTCTATAGACAGCGAAAAAAAATAAAAATATGAGCGGCGATCGGAGGAGTGGGGCGGAGCGGAGCGGCGGTCGTCCGCGAGTTCGCGTGTTCCGCGTCCGCCGCGGTGCGGGAGGGCGTCGCGACACTTCGCGGAGGAGCGCGACGCACACGCGGACGCGGACGTGCTCGACGGCGATCGACGGCGATGCAAAAGAGCTCGACGCTCCCGACGCGCCGACAACTCGACACCTGGGCTCGCATCTCAATAGTAGTTGCTAGTGACTCGACTCGGGCGCGGAAGCATTCCGGCAATCACGCCGGCGGCTCTCTCGCGCGACTTGGAAACAAGAGTATCGCGTCGAATGATCGGTACCGAAAAAGCAATCGTGGCATGCTGAACAAAAAATAATAATGGTTCCGAAGTGTGAGATAGAGAAAGTAGTGAGACGGGTGTGAGGTGGCACCTGACCGGGCGCTCTCTTTCGCGGTCGAACGCAAAAATTTGCACTAACGACACGTCTACGTGGACGGCATCTAGACAGTGAACTAAACAAAATGTACAGAACTGAAAAAAAGAAAGATGACGAAGGAAATCTATGTGAAAAAATTACGAGGGACAATAATAAAAAAATCGTGTGAAAACTACCTTCGGTCTGTTTTCTGCTCACTAACCTTAGGCACAGGGAGAAGTTTTTGTGTACTACGACTGACCTGTAGCAGAGTGCCATCAGAGCAAATGTAATGAAAACACCCCCTACCACGGACATAAGCATTCCCACTAGAAACACCGTGTTCGAGCCATGATAGTTCTCTGCTCGGGCGGGCGGAGCGAGGCAGGGGGGGCAGGGGAAGGCGGCGAACGATATCCAACGAGAAAAGAAAGAAAAGCCTTCGTCAGACATCTCTGTTGACTTTGTACGGTTAAAAATGTGTCAAAATTCAACCTGAAATAGTAAATGACATCTGTCGAAGGAAGCAAAACGTAGTCTCTCGTTCCGGGCTCTATGTATCGCCGCGGGAATTTCGCATTAAAAATTTTGAAGGGTAAGCTGAAACAGAAAATTTCGCGAGGAAGAAACGGGTTGCACCCTTTTCGACCGGACGGATTTTCGTTTAGAGTCCCCGCTTTTCGGCTCCGTGACTCTTTGCTCGACTAAACCGACGACCGATTCCTTTTACCGCCCTGGGATCAATTTGACATTTCGCTGTTCGAATGACCGACTGTACAGAACCGGGAAGTTTTATGTGCAACTTATCCATTGACAGTACAACATCAAGCATCCAGGATGCTACAACATCAATAGCGACAACTCTAAACCAAAATCCGCTGACTTCCAGTAATAAGTCTACAAGAATATAAAGCATAGTGAATAGACACTTACACAGGCATACGGGAACGGTAGAACCATAGAGACATACAGATAGGTTATAAATAGATAGACAGACATCAGAGAAGAAACGGAATAACAGAAAAAGGTGACGGAAAAAACAAGTAAAACTCTCCAAAAAACTTTACACAACGTAAAGTTTCATTTGAGCAAGCTTTTTCAAATAAATCCGTAAAAAAACATGGGTGTAAAAGTGAAAATGGTTGAACTAGCTTACCTTTGCCATTGCACAGTATATCAAATACTATTATGTTAATTTATATATTTAAAAAATGTTATCATGCTTAGTTATTGTTATAAAATAAATGAATAAATCTTTACTATTGAGTGGGCCTTGAAAATATTTTAATTATCACTGTTTGAAGAATTGTTTTACAGCCATAATATTATCTTATATACAAAACATTTTCAAGAACAACAAAATAAATAAAACGTTTTCAGATGTATGTATCGCTTCATAAAGCTAATGTACGGTCAGCAATATCACTGTAATAATTGCGTGATTTCTCTTTAAATAGTCTTTTTGATAAGTGTTCTTTTTTTTCAATTTTTAATAATATAATTAACATTAACAGCTTAGTTTTTTCATTTTCACGTGAAACGTAAAATAAGGTTATTAACGAAAGCAAGAAAAGTATATCTCAACATTTATAAATTGAACCACAGGCGTGACATAAGGGCTTAAACAAAAATCGTAAATGACTAGTTTTAAGAAATATAATTATTGAGTAATGAATAATAAATGATCGAATTTGAAGGCGAAAACGGAAGATGTTTATTTTTTATTTTTTTAAATAAACATCAATTTGGGCTGGTATTATGTGGAATGGTAGTTTTATGTAAGGTGAAATAATTATATTTATATTTCAAACCCGTCATTTACTTTTTTGTTCTGACAAATCATATTATCACTAAATGTTTTTTTAAAAATATATTATACAATCAACAACTTCAGGGCTTGAAATGGACTTGACTAGAAGTCTAAATGAAAAATAATCAACTTGATCAATTCAGTAATGTGGAGAATGCATTCGTTTGACCACTCATCATATTATATTTAAATACCGTCATGGGTATTTCATGGTTTGAATAATTATGTGTAACGTCATGTAAGTGTTCTGTGTTTTTTTGTAAGGGTATATGATTTTTTTTTTAAATTATGATCGTAAACCTTTTACTCTATTTTTTTGATTGAATCACAGTTTCATTTGATGCAATTGTGACCGTATTGCAAACTCAATTTCAATATTATCTTTTGGGTGTCACGGTCTCAACAAAGTTTACGTTATTATATACACAAAGTTAAAAAAAGATTATTTGTGAAGAAATTAGTACTGCTGATAGCTTGTCGGTGTCACAAAAAACGGGGGGCAGCCGTATATTGTCATTTCCGATAATCCCGCTGGGAGAAGTAACGGACTAAATATGAGATTGACTTCTGTATATTAAAAAATCTATCTATAAAACCTATGTTTTGAAGTACTATGATTTATTTAAGGACAATTATACAGTTTCTTTATTATTAGTTGATAGCTATTTCGACGAAAGCCAAAATAGCTATCAACCAATAATATAAAAACTGTAGAACTAAAAACTTTGCTCTTTTTACCCTATTACAATTGAGAAAATCTATTAAACGAATGATCCAAGTATCACTTTTACAGTGTTAACTGTAAAGTATAAGTGAAATGGGTTTAATTTCATAAAAATAAATCTGTTTTTTTTATAATGGTCAAGACCAGTTTCACTTATCACAAGAACTTTCAACAGATTTGTAAAAAGATACCTGATTATTATAAAAAATGTGCAATTGGTGAAAGGAATATTTTTTATTTGTATTTTATATAAAATATATTCTTTGAAAAGATGTGTGCTTCAGTTATGAGTTATAAGAATGAGATGGCATTTAGACGCAGAAATTTGATGAATAAACTTATATATTTATAACAAGACACTAGGAGGTCAATTGAGTTGCACATTTAACGAACCGGATTTCCGTTCCGGTTCACTTCGAGCCCTGGGTTGAAAATTAGGTTTATTTTTATTCGTTTTTAACGTATAGTGCCATTCGATAATAATATGATTTCTGTGTTCGCCGTGGGGACTATTGATAACAGTCGGCATTCACAAAACGGAAACATTGACACTGTGCAGCCGGAGCATTTCGGCACATTATTTCCAACACTGACACCATCCAGGCTTTTTGGCGCATTTCCATCAGAAAGAGGATTTTTTTGTTATCACGGAGCAGGGCGTATGTCCGGCCCTTACAGTACCTGTAGCAAACGGCCATTAGTGCAAAACAAATGAACACGCCCTTCACGACGGCCACCAGAATGAAGACCATGGTTACTGTACTCAGCTTGCTGCTATTGTCGTTGCCTGGAATTTTATAAGCGTGGCGACCAATTGTTTAAAGTACGCAATACAATAGGAAAAAACAGTATGTACACTCTTTATTAAAATAATAACTTACACCCACCCCGTATTCCTCAGAAAATATTATCAAGAATGATTGATAGTTCAATAAATCATCTGCCATTTACTATATACCATAGTTTTCGTAAAGCGAAATTTCGAATTTTATGAATCGCCTAGTATCATTACTTTTTTTTTAAAATTTAGAAATCGTTTTATTAAATTAACAAATGAAGGGCTTAGTATCGAAACTTTTGATATTTTTGTGTGTCAAAAAAAACAGAATAGATAACTACATACATACATAAAAAAAAATGAAAAATTACTATTTACTTTAAACACTGTAAAACCACTCCTAAATATTACTATTGGTGTAACCTATATAGGCTAATCTTACATTTTGCAGTGAATATGAAACGATTAGAAAGAGCCAATCGGCGACAAGTATTTTTCATGTTATGTTTTACATTTTAAGAAATTGTTACATTTCACTTGCGATAAATTATTCATGGTAATTTTTTATAATTTGCTATGTTTTTTTAGATTTTTGAAGAATGTGAGTTATGATACTAAGACCCTCAAATATTTATTTAAATTTATGATATTTCGTGCAATTTTCCATTGTTATTTACTAAGATATATGTCTAAAATATTTGTCGGCAAGATTGTTAAGTATTCAAAAGATAACCTTTTGATAAATTATTTTCCACTAGAAAAAAATTTAGTCGATATATTAACTTACCAATTATCTGTAATGATCATTAATTATTTTACTAAAAAACTATTCAGTTATATCTTACTTTGTCTATAAATAATAATAAAGTATCGGAATTAAAACTGTTAAATAACCTGCATATGAGATGTTTTTCGCTATAACAACTTTTATAGAATAAATTTGTCAAAATAAGTTAAAGGAATCGGTAGAACTATTGATTGAACAATGAAAGAAATTCAATTTTAAGTTATTCTTTTGAGCAAAAATATTGAAGATATAAATGATTTTGTTTTCCTTTTTTTTTGTTGAAATAATTTCATTTTGGATATTCTTCATCTTTGATAATATGCCTTCAATTTGTGGAAAAACCACGCTGCGTCTCCAAAATTTTCTGTCTTCCGTCAAGTGCTTTGTTTCTTCCCATTAGGTGCAAGCATTCTAAGAATTTCATCGTGTATGTACATCCAATGGATACTACCCGACGGTCGTCCAGGACTCTAAAATCCCACCGGTCGGAAGAAGATGCTAGCGGGATTGAAACTCTCCAGAGAAATCTTAAGTATATTAAAAGTTATATTAATACTTTTAAGTCATGGTTGGATTTAAAATGCCCCCCTTTCTAATATATTTATTTTTTTGCTATATCAAGCTTATATTACTCTAATTCTATTCAGAATAGGTTGACAATGATTAACATTAATTTTATGTAAATCAACCAATCTAGTAACTGTCTGGGAATTTTAATTTCTTGTATTTATAGTAGATGACTTTAATTTTTACTCCTAAATGCTGAATATAGTACGAAGAAGAGATAATGCACTAACCGTAGGGTGTTTCCTTCTTTTCCATCTTCATCTCGAGGTCGCTCTTCGCTTTCTCGGGGCTCTGAGTGACTGGTTCCCAATGGGTGGGCGGGGCGCTTGTTATCTCTTGACGTATAGAGCAATCAGGCCCCGTCCACCCTAGTTCGCAGTGGCAACGGTTTGCGTTCGAGCACACCTGGATAACAACAATTGATTACCCAGAGATGAATAAGCATATCACTTGAGAAACTTGTTTGTCATAATGAGAGATTGAAAATGTCTGTAGTGTAAAATTTACCGACGAAAAAAAAAGACGACAACTTTCTCTGAAATGAATACTATTGGAGTGTTATTAAAAATAAGGTTTTTCACCCATTTGCTAAGGAAAAAACATATATAAGCTCCATATGAAAATCATCGAAATGCATCTTAACAAAATATTTTTTGGTATAAAAACTTGTATTTAATAATGTTGCTTAAATAATGTTTAACGTCGAAAAAAATACAAAAAATAGAAAAATACTATATTTTCCTTTTGTTTTTTTATACTTTTATAGATAATGATAGCCTTAAGAAATATTATGGTTTGCTCGAACTCTATTATCATTTCTTGACAGTTTCCGGGTACCAAGTCCTAACAGTGTCAAAAACATTTTTTTTATATTTATCTGCTGACCATTTGGTCATTAGTGTTTGTGGCGTTGTTTCTTATCGAGATGATGATTTAAACAAAGTTAACAAACAAAAGAAAAATATCTGCGATTTTAAACTAAACAAAGACTAAATATTACTGTAAATAATATTACTGATCCAATGTGGTGATGTCGGTAGTAAAAAAAAGGGTTATAAAGTCATTATTTGTACCCCATGTCCGGAACATTCTAAGTTGTTGAGGTTGCTCGGGCACTTTGTTTGGTCAATGTAAGGATAAATACTCGCGCAGGACTGATTTACGCAGACGAGATTCTCCCCGCAGGGCGTTCCATCTCGTACTAAGCCGTGATCGGGGATTTCCGCATGACCGGCCGCGCCACTGGTTGATCTGGAAAAAAACAAGGAAACGGTCTTTAACGAGAAACGGGACTGGAGAAAAAAGCAAATAGAACTTACAACAAATTAAAACGTGAGTTCGGAATATTTTCTTTGGCTTTTAGTTGAATAGTTAAAACGACTCTTCAGAGTTACGAAATATTCAGTTTTTATCTTTTACAAATCACGAAGATAAAATAATAAGTTTAATACAATTTTATATTTCATTATCAAATCAAAATATCAAAAAATGTCGGAAACTTTGATGGAAGACTAAGTGTTGATCAATCAAATCAAACAAAATCAGTACGAATGTAATGGAGACTTTTATGGTGTGAATTGTCAATAATTGAAGTTGGAAAGTCTTGTATATTTTAAAAATACAACGCCCCTTTGACAGTAGTTTTAATTTGATTATAAATGCAAAATCATTGCCAAATTTATTTGATTGGAATGAATCAGCTAATTGAAAAACCGTTCTTTTGAACTGTTTTAAAACTGAACACATTTAAAAACAGCTAATAAAAATTGTATTGAAAATGTTAAGAATATGGTACAAACAAATATGAACCTAAAATTTTAGGATGGATTACGCGTTAATTTTAAAGTCTTTTATTGGAATTCTTCGATACGGTTATAAAATTTAAAAAAGTAGTGAATGTACCTTTCAATATATTAAAATGTGTAATCGATATATAAAAGTGACATGAAAAGTGATAATATAATTGACTAGAATTAATTAATGAATAAATTGCCAGCTTGACGGTACTTACTTGCATTCAAATTCAACACCTTTCATAGATATGATGGTTCTTGTAAAATAATCATCCATGCCGGAAATAGCAGGATATCGATTACCAAGTTGACACTGTAGCGATCCACACCGCACATGCCTGAAAAAAATCAATCGAAAGTGAGGTATTATAAAAAAGTTATTTCTAAGCTAAATTTCTAAGCTGAAGTCCTAAATTTATCCATAACCCATAAACAAAATCAATTGTATTATATATAGTCAACTCGAAAGTATTTTATATGGAGTGTCAATAATCTATAACAGCTAGTAAAGGTTTTTGGATTACCGATAGTATTGTTGTAAAACCCAATGCAAACGATTATTCAAGAATCTATTTTTCTACCTTCTTACTTGCGCATTAAAAGCATTAAAATTTATACCACAAATCGTATGAACTCTCTGCCTACAATCCATTTTAGCTTAAAATAATGAAAGTTGGTTCGATGAAGATTTTATTGATGTTGTTTAATAAGTAAGACGAAATGATAGTATTGATTTACTTTTACTTAATTGACACAATTTGAAGGTTATTTCAAAGCAATAGACAGACAATGAGCTGAAAAATGAGCTATTCTAAACTATCAATAGAACGATGCGTAAAATTTTCGAGAGACAATTATTTGTCTTCAAAAGTCAGCAGAGATTTGTTTAATACCTATGTTTAGTAAATGTCATCAGACTATTTATTAAAACACATATCATATCACAAATATACATTACTTTTAATGTGTTTACTGTTAATACTTAGGTGGAAAAACATTATATTAAAAAAACACTCATTTGTATGAATTTATTTTATATGCCCAGGATCGGTTTCACTAATTATCAACTGAAACTCGCCATAAGCGAGACCGGTTCTGATCATAAAAAATTAAAATGTAATAAGTACAAATGATTTTTTTTGATTATCGAATTTTTACACGATCACAACACTTGATGCGATATTGATCAAGTAAAAACTTGCGGCCGTTTTGTGTACTATTTTGTTTGCATATATCTATGTACATACATAGGTACTCGTATGTGAGTATTCGACATACATCAGACTTAATGACCATTAATTTGCAACTGACTTCGTGAGACCCCCCACACCATTCGTTAAATCACGGCTTAGAAGTCACCATCGCACAGTAGATGATTGATAGACGAATAAGACCCGTTACGGTTGAAGTTTCGAGTTAAAATCAAAACACTTTTTGGAACGAATTTATGAAATGTATAAATAATTTTGTAATTTTTATATACAAATTTGGGGTTGGTGTTAACCAAGTTGCGAGTTGGTTGATACAATTTTAACAGTACATCACTGATTTATGGTACCAATTGATTACATAGAAAGATTGTTTGTGTTTTGTCACCCGAAGTCAGTCAATGAGCTTAGCTGTTCTGCTATTAATATGGAGTATGAAAGCTTTTTGCTAAATTTTTATGTGCACCTAGAAATACAAATGATTTTTTTTGATTATCGAATTTTTACACGATCACAACACTTGATGCGATATTGATCAAGTAAAAACTTGCGGCCGTTTTGTGTACTATTTTGTTTGCATATATCTATGTACATACATAGGTACTCGTATGTGAGTATTCGACATACATCAGACTTAATGACCATTAATTTGCAACTGACTTCGTGAGACCCCCCACACCATTCGTTAAATCACGGCTTAGAAGTCACCATCGCACAGTAGATGATTGATAGACGAATAAGACCCGTTACGGTTGAAGTTTCGAGTTAAAATCAAAACACTTTTTGGAACGAATTTATGAAATGTATAAATAATTTTGTAATTTTTATATACAAATTTGGGGTTGGTGTTAACCAAGTTGCGAGTTGGTTGATACAATTTTAACAGTACATCACTGATTTATGGTACCAATTGATTACATAGAAAGATTGTTTGTGTTTTGTCACCCGAAGTCAGTCAATGAGCTTAGCTGTTCTGCTATTAATATGGAGTATGAAAGCTTTTTGCTAAATTTTTATGTGCACCTAGAAATACTTTAGAACTGAGAGGCTTAAAGTTCTTACTCTGTATCGCATTTCAGATATCGTCCCGATGCGTCAACACCACAGTGCCCGTTGATGGACCCCTTTGAATTGAACTGTTCGAAACACTGCTTGTCACCAGCGATGCCTCCGTACCCCCAGATTTGTTCACATTGCAGCGCGAGGGTCGGACAGACTCCGCTGAAGCAGTATCCGGTTTGACCGCACAGCTGACCGTTTTTCTTGTGGACGTCTGGAGGACAAGACCCGCTTTCGCCGTTGCATATTTCGGGGAGGTCGCATTCATTGCCTGCGTCTCGGCATACGACGCCGTGCGGACGCAGCTTTAGAAGACAAAATAATTGTTGTATTAAAAACATTTATATTAAATGTTATTTCTTGCAAAATATTATACTGTATTTTTTAAATTTAAATAAACCACAAAAACAGTACAATAAACACAAATATGAAGTTATATGGATTATAGACGAGTATAATAGATATTTTTTAAGCAATGTCTGTTCCCAATGCAAATTATATTGACTCCTAAATAAACTTATTTCAACAAAAGTTTTCGACGAGAACTGATTGTTACTCAGATACTCAATATCGTTTTTTTTTTTAAATAGGGGATAGGCGGATATACATAGGACAAGGCTAGTGATAGGCTAATCGTTCTCACTATGCTCTGTTTTTTTAGGATTGGATAGGTGGGAAAAAAATTCAGACAATACAAAAAACATCAGCGAATCAACAGACCCGGCCGTAAATTATAAACAAGGCTGGTGAAATTAAAAATTAATTTTGTTTGAAGGAAGTAAGAATAAATCTAAAAATTCATCGGATTGCTTACTTGGCATTTGTCACAGCATTCCCCCGATGCACATTTTGCTTCTTTTGTAAGTTTGCAGGTGATGGGGTCACAGCAAGGATCTTTCACAGGACATTCTTCGATAGTCCCGCAATCGCAGTCTTCGCCTTCTTCCACTATACCGTTACCACACTTTCGGTCTTGAAGCTGAAATGATATGAAAAGGATTAATCTTCTCCTCATAAAAATATTTTTGTTTTACGTGGTAGGATAAACTGCTTTATAATATCCGTCTTTAAGATTGATTAGTTACTTTTATAAAATCACTACCGTACTAAAAATATGGATTTGTATTATTCAATTTAAAATATACAAAATTTTGTTTATATTATGAAAAAAAAAATGAAAGCTTTAAGGTTAAAATTTCAGATAAACGACCATTTTCAAAATGTTTTTTATTCAAGCAATGAAATGACTATTATAAGTATTTCGATTTGGAAAATAGTGATAATTCTAATTTTTATTAAAAACTACAATATTTTTTCGTTAAAGAAGATTTTTTTTCAAAACATTAAATAAACATTTATAGAATTTTTCGTTGTATTTTCTTTTTTAAATACACTTTTTCCACAGTAAAATTATATGGTTTTCTATACTTCTAAAAGGCTTATAAATAATCTTTTTTTCATTTTTACTCCGTAATATTTTTTTTCTATTCATCAAAATAATCTTTTTATGTCAATTTTTTTCTAATGTATTTTAAGAAATGTAGCATAGTGATAAAATCAATTGAAAGATGTTCTTAGTTGAAATGATTTTAGCACAATTTATTCGACTACCTTTTAAAAGGTCAGATTTTATCTTCATTATATCGAATAAAAAGGAAGCTTTGTCGAAAAAGTTTTTGATTTTTTAACATTTGACAATTTTTCACAAGAAAAAATATTTTATCTTTACGAACGGGAAATATCAATGACACAACACAAACGTATTGTAAATTATATTTTTGACGGAGCTTCAATTCTTGAAGTTTTTTTTGTCAAAAAAATCATAATAAAGCTTCGTTATTCGTTCGTTTTATTTACGTTTGATATGAGAATACAAGTAAAAAAAATACGGGTGGTACAACGTGGTCAAAAATAATCATTCAATATTGTATTTAAAGCAATTTATATTATTCGTAATTTAGTCAAATGAATCTAAAAATTGCTTTTACCAAACATTAATGACCGTCGGGAAGATATTAACATAAGTTTTCAACAATATCTATCTATGAAAAATCATCAACCCGAATATTTATTTGCAAATACTGATTGTTAATGGTCAAATCAAATGCAACAAACACATAAAAGTCGTAATTTAAATGAAGAAATAACTTTATATAATGGTGTTTTATTTGTAGATGATAACAGTATTTAAAATTGTTGCTTTTACAGAAAAATATAAAATAATTTATTAAAATTTTATTGTATGTGTTTTTTTAACATTCTGTATATCATAAATGTTAAAATATTAACAAATTTAATAATGGTGAAACGAGTATTGATTGATTTTTTTTAAAAATGCGCTTCTTGCTGAAAATAACATTTTTTTCAATAGCGACCTGGAATGAACAGAAATTTCTTTGTTTTCGACTTTGCAGAGGGCTGTTTTGAAAAGAAAAAAATATATGCGACATATTTTTTATCCACCGTTTTCGCATTTGCTTTGTTCAAAGGCATGTAATCCATTAAAAGCAATCCCAAGCGAACTGAAACTAAGTTAGTTACCATACCTTAGCAAACTGGGAATTATTTTATTTCATTATAATATGTATATATATACATGTATATGAAGTATCCAAGGTTATATTTCGATAATAAGCTAGCCTTAGAAGGATGAGGATAATGCGGTACAAATTAAAGTGATTACTTATTCTATATATTTGTGTTTTTATGTAACTACTACTTCCAAATTATATCATCCCGTAATGGATAATTTATTCGTTTATTTTGTTAAGTAGAAAATAATGGTTACAAAAAATCTGTGTCTCAATTATTAAATAAAATATTGAAACTTTTAAGGGTAAAATTTGTTCTCGTAAACGATTTCATGTCGTGATATATTTGAAAAAAAAGCATTTCTATCACCTAGAAAGTGTGGTCAGATAATATAATCTAAAATTATTTAATACCAGTACCAATCTGCTATAATTATCATTTGAATATTTAAAAAAATATATGCAACAGAACAATTAACAAGATTCAAATCAAAGGCTAATTTTTCGCGAGGAAAAAATCCTTGATTAAATTTCTTAAAAATACAAAAATGAAATATACACCTACGAACTGTTTAGTTAGGTGGTTACTGACAAGAAGCAATTAATATAAAATGATGAAAAGCTTAAAAATATAATGAAAGTAATTTTAAGAATAAAAGCTCGGTATAAATGGACACGAAAAAAATGTTAAGTTACATTTATCAGTTGAAAAATTCATAGTAGAAAAAAAAATGATGTCTTTTGTCGCTTGAAAAAGTAACATAAAGTACAATAACCACAAAATCTTTCGAAAACATCTTTTTTTGCTATCAGAAAAATAGGCCAACAAAAAAACCAATACCTCAATCTACATATTTCTCAGAAAAGACGCTAAAAGCGTTTTCAAAGACTTAAAAAAATATAAAACATGATTTTATTAATTTATTCCAGAGACGAAAGATTTCAAGCTCAAATGGTTTTTTTGATGTAGCTATCCCATATTTGATTTCAGATTATTTTATTATAAACTTATTTTAAATATATGTATTTCATATTAAATGTATCAGATATACTGTCCATAATTTTGGTTATATTAGTAAGTAAAATAAAAAATAAATAAATTTGCAAATAAACGAATTTATTCTGGCCAATTATTGAATAAAAGCTGATTAAACGAATATCGAAGAATATTTTTTTTCATGACGAGACACAAATTCGTATAGATTTTTTTTTTTTTATTCATGTTCGCTCCCAATGTGGAGCATATGGCCTCCTAATGGAGGTATCTCAACAGAATTTTTCTACAAAAACTGTTTGTTACTCAGTTGCTCAACCTCTCTTTTTCAAGAAGAGTAGAAGAATAGAAGGATAAAGCTACATAATTAATAATCTGGTAAAATGTAATGCAAGATAAAACCAAACAAAGTAAACACTATTTTACTATGTAATGTGCAATATATAATTATAAATGACGCTGCCCCATGTAGTCTAAGATTTAACGTTAAATTCCATGCATGATCAAACATTCATAATATATCGATTATATAATTTTAAATTTCAGTCAGTCAGTTTTAATGTTGTAATTTATTTGCAATTCATCTATATTCTGAATGCTTAAATGTAAGCAATACGGCATAAAGTTATTCAATGAAAATACAAACGCTATCAGACACAGAAAATAACAATATATTTTTAGTAGGAGGGGGGTGATCTTATCTATTTTTATAGGTAACAAAAAAGCCTGTAAGAAATTACCTCATTTGGTTTGTTCAGCAAGCAGAAACCGTGGCCGATTCTTAGTGCGTCTACGTAATCAGTCTGGCTGCAATCGGAAAACTTATAAGGCTGTACATTGTCTTGTCCTACGATTGCCTGCGCCATGATGCACCCGTGCCAGTCTCTGCAGACACACGCCTCTCTGCCGTCGTCGTGACCCATACCAATGTTGTGGCCGATCATATGGGCCATCGTCCCCGCCAAAAGGTGGGGCTCGTACGTGTTTATATCGACGCTGATGCCGACCGACTTGGCAGTACAAACTGTTTCAGGAACTGCCATTCCTGACTCTCCACCTTGGAATGTTTCACCACTAGTAAGAACAAAAAAAGAAACTATGATTTCTTGGAAAAAAATACATGATGTTTTTCAATGGCTTCAGCGTTTTTAGTACATCTCCTGACAGCGTGTAGTGTGTGGATTTTTAAAAGAAATTATCTCAAAAATCTTTTCTCGATTAGAATAGGAATTAAAGAATTGGGCTTGGACAGAAACAATAGTAAGCTCATACCTCCCGCTTGGCTAGTAAAGAAGGAAATTTGGATATCACATATATTCATGCCATCTAACAAACATCCATAAGTTAATTTAAGATTTCGACTGAAGGTGCTTGGTGGAATTTCAATATTAAATTTGAATCGTTCAAACTATGTACATTCTCACAAATTTTGTCATTAACGACCCGGGTTTCGCCTTTCGGCATCTTCAGGCATTCAAGTGCACGGATGAACTTGAACTGACAGTTCAAGTTCATCCGTGCACTTGAATGCCTGAAGATGCCGAAAGGCGAAACCCGGGTCGTTAATGACAAAATTTGTGAGAATGTACATAGTTTGAACGATTCAAATCCATAAGTTAATTGGAAAAATAATTAATGCATCTTTCCGTGCTGGGTTCCAAACCTTGAGTTACGTCTTTAAAGCCTTTGACAAAAACCATTGAACTCAAAGCCAGGTATTTAAAATATCTTTCCAAACATATGAATATATAAGTTAAGTAAGTTTTTATAACTTACATAGTTTGGTAACATATTAAGATTTTGTTTAAGCTATCTTATAATATACATT
Source organism: Himalopsyche tibetana (assembly GCA_030503985.1). Classification (NCBI taxonomy): domain Eukaryota; kingdom Metazoa; phylum Arthropoda; class Insecta; order Trichoptera; family Rhyacophilidae; genus Himalopsyche; species Himalopsyche tibetana. The sequence goes on along the minus strand of JAPJYX010000019.1, from coordinate 7,017,850 downwards.
CTCAATTACCTTACCTTTTAACCATTGTTATCATATATTTTAATCTAGCCATGTCCCAATAAATACAATTTACTAAATTCAAGTACTATTTAACTTAAAGAAATTTTAATTATACTTGTTGATTGATTTCTAAAAAAATCTCATAATACCTCCAGCAAATGAAAATATCAATATATACATCAATATAAAACTTTGTGTACCAGCTGTAATGAATCATCACACTCGTTCTTTGTGAGCAATATAAATAACAATATATTATCTCTTGCACTTAATTATTAACAATAATGGATGATGGAAAGCTTACGTGAGAAGTTGCGTGGTATCTTTGTCTATCTTGAAAAGCTCTCTTGACGTGTAATCGCTAAAGGTTAGTAAAGTTCTGCTTATGTCTTGTCCTTTGTCTATCTTTGCTTGATTTGATCCTTGCCACGTTTCTATATACACCAATGATACTCTCGTATTTAAAGTTCGAAAGTACTGTAACAGAAACGACATGCTTAAGTTAAAAATACAACAATACAAATTACATTAAAAGTAAAATAATCTTTGATTTATGAAATTACAAAGTAAATTTATTGTTTTGAAGCAATTTAACAAATGTTCATGAAAATGTTATAATAGAGTCGTCTAGTATCAGAAGCAGAACTGTCATATGCATCATGTATGGAACAGTTCTGCTTTTGATACCAGACGACTCAATAATCAAATTTTGTTAATGTTAATTTGTGTTATAGTTAAGAATATAAACCACCAAAAATTACAGTATATTATAAGGCTGTATGTTATTACATACATACTACATAAATGATGATCGTGTTTTTAAATACGATTATTTTTTTAATAAATTATTTTTGACAAAATTTTATATAAAATATAATAACGATAAAAAAATATTGTAGTATATAAGTACTCCCGTCAATTTAGAAAAAAATACATACGCTGAAATACATACGGCTTCTCTGTACATGTGAGTGACATATTATAACAAGGGTTAGCCCTTTTATGCATTTGCTACCCTCACAAAAGCCAGGCAATAACCCAAGTTCCGAAGAAATTATACGGACAGAAAAATTGGGGTTGAGGGATAAACCCGCTTCAGCCTATGTCTAATGTCAATACGAGAGGAAGATTTACATGAATAAAATACCAATTTTGATCCATAAAAGATGCGTACGGTATTTTATCCTACAACGCATTGATGTTTGCTTCGAGTGATTGCAGACATTTTAGAATTGTTAATCAATCAAATATGATAGAATACGAGTATATCATTTAATGTTGTGTATTAATTATAGATGTAATAAACGCTTATTTGAAGAAGAGTTTATTTTATGTCCACATTAAAAACAAAATAGAAAAAGATTTGAAAATAGTTCCAGGAATTTCAACAACCAAGACAAAATGAAAAAAAAAATGTTTTTGCTTGGTAATAAAATATAAGCCGCGTGAAAGGATCGGCCCATTGAAACTTAAAAATAAAACCTCTTGACAATAAAAGCATACATTAAAGAATTCCTGGGGTATTCATATCAGTGATTATTTAGCTTAAAACAATTATGAGACTTATGGTCGCTAACGACCATCAAATGGAGTAAAACTGTATGTTCCAGCAATATTTCTTGTAATAATAAATACGAATAACTTTTATAAGGTTAAGTTTTTTACAAGTAACCTGGAAAAATGTCAAAGGTATTGCTTCGATGATCAAATGCAATTGGCAGACGATATAGAGACGTACTGAAGCATGACTGAAAACCTCTAGTAAAAGAAGGTCAACAGAGCAGATCATTTTTATATTCGGATGAGGCAAATTAAATACTTTCTTAGAACATTTCCATTGCCTTGTAAAATTAACAGTATAACATAAATACACAAGTAACCAATAACGTAGCCGAAGTCAAATTTACTTACCAGGTCTGCTATGTTGGCGACTTGAATAGCATCATGCACGACTTCGGCGCGCGTACTTCCATTCCTTTTGTCGAACATCGCCTTATCGATCACGAGTGCAGTCTCAATGAATTTAGTAGCGTCTCTTACGTCTCGTCTGTAACGCTGAACCAAACTGGCCGCCGAGGACAAGCCATGCATTGCACCATGAACCCCCATAGCGTGTATGTGCGCATCCCTAAACGTATCGTCTATCGTCGGATCACCGCGTTTGCTCCACCTCGACCCGTGTGATCCACGGGCTTGTCTCTTCTCTTCACCGAGAGTCTGACCTGTGCGGATAGACTCTCCGGTGTGGCTTCGAGATCTGCCACTTTCAGTCTGACGGATTCTATCATCCGGTGATCCACCGTCGAGAAACTCTCCTTTTCGACGGATTATCTCGTCTGATTGATATTGCTCGTGTGGAGATTCTTCGTGCGTAGTGTCGTTGGTGCGTCCGTACGTCTCGCGAGCGCTGCGTCGGTAGCGGTGGGCGTGCGCCCTGTCTCCGTCGTCGGCGACGTTCTGGTTTCCGACGTGCTTCGTCCTTCGCATGTTCTTCATTCGCATCTCCAGGTTGCCGGAGTTGGCGCAACCCTTGTTGGCCTTGGTGCGGGCCTCGAATATCACATGTGGGTGTTTCTGCTAAAACAAAGTGCCGGACACAGCCGTGCAGTCAAGGGGTATTATAGACATACAGACGACGAGTAGAGAAGTTGTATCAATTTTGTTTTTTTTTGTTATGCAAGCAAACCTCCGAATTTTTTTAATTTTGAAAAGAAACTTTATTAAAATTAAGGCTAGAATTAATTTTACTAAGCTTTTAATTAAAATACAGCGTAAACACACGTCATAGAATAATAAAGATGACAGTGATTGAAGATACATATATTGTTATCTTTAGCTAGCTTGTTTTTTATCATCAAAGTTAGTGAATTTTATTTGATTTATAACGCCTCATTTTTGGTTCGCTAATCTTTCCATGTACATGGTCCATTTTTGAAAAAAAATCCAATTTCAATAAATCCCAAAAAGAAAATTCAGTATTTACTACCTAATAACTTTGTTGATGAAGTGAAATTAATTTCTATGAAATCTTTTGTTTTTTAAAATGTTCCACTGAAATAAATGTTTTTCGTAAATTAAATGATGGTTTTGATTTTCCTAGGATTTTTTTCAAACAGATTATCCACATGACACAAGATTTCGCACTTTTCTATGATGTACTTGTGTTAAGATACCAGTACGACTTTTTCCAATATTAATATTTCCACACCAAAATAATAAATAATTTATAACTTTAAGTATAAACTGATACTGGATTATTAATAAACGTTTTATCATTTTTCTTAAATATTATCCTGAAACAATTTTAACATTGTTGTCATTTCGATGATTGCAATGGGCCAGGGATATTGTTAGAAAAAATAAATTGCTTGTAAAAGTCGAAGTTTAAAAAAATATATAATATAAAATAATCAGATTCGTTGTAAAATTAATATCTAGTTGTGGATTGAAGAATTAGCTGATGATGAAAATGATATTAGAGAGAGTTGTTTATTTCTAGCTTAACTTATGATGTTTATAAATCTGACCGCAGCTATGTCATATTATCGTATCAACTAACAACTTACTAAACTTCTCCGTCCATCTGACCAAAATGGCAGATAAAATGGCGCTTCCCTGTCTTGGCCAAAGTGTTTGTGTTCCTTTAACTTTCTCCAAATTTAATGAAACGCCACTCAGGTAATTAACAGAGTTCGCAAGCCGACGTCTGTGCGACGTAGAAGGCGTCGGCGTCGGCCGGATATGGAAAAGTTTTTCGACGCTCAAATTGAAATGTTACTATTCGATGTACCGCTACACATCCGGTTAAATTACGGAAAGTCAACTTAGATCGGTGCGGGCTTTATTTAGTTTGTTGGTTGAAGTTGTTACAATTCAAATAAATACATTAGCTGTTACTGAATTCTGACTTATATCTGAAAAGTGAGGGTAATTATATACATTTCATACAAGTCATCTAATAAACGCCTATGTTGCCCTCTGCAAGGGTCTTTAACCTTCAATACTCCAACACTCTCAAAATCTATTGTCAGGTTTTGCATCTGAGTTGACGGTAAAATTTCCTTACTGGCCACTGTAACCATATTTACTTAATTCATCGCAAGTATTTCTTAGAGAGGAAGTCTTATAAAGTTTTCCTACTTGATACCAGACGACTCATTTGTTCATACTAAATGTGTGTACAAGTCGTAAATTTTTCTTTGATTTAGCGTTACACTAAGGCGATTCAGATTCAAATATATAATCCTTCTTTTCAAGATATTTTAAATGACAGTCAATGAAATGTGTAAAAACGGATAAAAAAAACCACCACCACCACAAAGCCTCAATTTTCCTACGGCCCGGGGTATAGAACAAGTACTTGACCACTGTTATATGGAATAGTAACAATCTAAATGTAATAAAGTTTTTCTTCACATCTTTTTTCAAGCAACGTACTGATTTCGTAAAATTCTTTTTGGCATGTCGTCATAAATGAAATATCTACTCTTCTCTAGTAAACTTTAACAAATGGCGTTAATTTTTCAACATTCGACATTCGAAATAAAAATGATACTTATTCATTCGTATTTTATCATTCAAATGGAAACTTGTATCCGCCAATATTTGACCCAAGCAGCGCTGCATCATTTTTTGTGATCTGTTCACAAAAGAACGCATTCGTTTCACGCATAGCAGTCGATTTATTTTTATTCTTTTGATCCTTTTGTGAACACTCATCTTAAATCGAATGCCGTACGTGAGATCATTTCACGAGAGATGACCGTTCCAATTTTCAGATGAATTATCCATGGTAAACATACGACACTGTGATATTGCTTATAAAGAAAACATGAATTTCTCGTATAAAAATCTCATAGCAATGACAACAGACTTTGTAAATTAAAATAACGAAAAGGATCAATGCAATTTAACTATAACTGCTCTTTTTAAAATCGGTAGTATGATAGAGAGTTAGATGAACAAGACACTAAATTAGATGAACAACCCTTTGAATATTTTACGGATATAAAATGTATATATTTTTGGAAGGCGACGTGCTTATATTTTTTAATTTAAATTTTTTTTTGACTCTGATGGAATCCAAGTCGTTCAAAACAAATAAAAATAAGTAAGCAATGCCGCCTATGTGGTTGAGTGGTCAACGCTACAGAGGGCCCGGGTTCAAATCCCGGTACGGACAGTTTTATAAATTGATTTTTCAATCGATTTATGATTTCTGTTCAAAGGCATGGATGTATGTGATGTCTTGAATCCCCCCCTCTCACCCATCCTATCCTATGAACGGAGCGTATCGAGAGCGATTAGCTTACCACTAATCCTGTCCTAGCCCTGTCCTTCTATCCCTACTCTCTTTGGAAAAAGAGAGGTTGAGCAACTAAGTAACAAACAGTTCTCATAAAAACACTTCTGTTGAGATAAACTCCATTAGAAGTCCATATGCTCCACATTGGGAGCGGACATGGCTTTAAAAAAAGCAATCTAAGCAATGTACATTTAAGTGGTTGTTATTTTTATTGTGTTGTTACCATTAACAATATGGCTCTTTTGAACTGACATTACTTAACGCTAAATTACCACGCAAATATATGTAAAGAATATTGCAGTGATTTTTTAAAAAAAATATTTGATATTTGAATATCCCAATAACTATTTCATGCGGAAAACATTTCACTTACATCCCGTGTCATACAAGCCCACGTGCCGTTGAGTCGTTTTCCGGTTGTTTAATAAACGACCTTGGAAGCTTTAGTCTATGATTGAGAAGCTTGAAAGATCTCTCTCAACCTTCAAATGAGTAAATACTGAAAATACTTCAATATAGGTACAAATACAGCTTTTTGTGCGTAGAAAAAATATGTTGTTTGATTGGAGTTAGTAAAACTTGCTTGTTAACATTAAATTTACCCACAACTCTGCTGTTGGGCTAGTTGTCTTTTGCGCCCTTCAAGTGTGCGTGGCTTAAAATATTATTGATTGAATATATTGTTGTAATCAGTGTAATAATATCACTAAGAATACTATTTCATGCATTTGAGAACGTTATTTAAATAAGAAATTGGTTTTTATATTGTACTGACCTTTTAAAGACGAAAATTGTATCCACCACTTGTAGTTTAAAACAACTTTATGTATGACCCAACTGAAAAGCGTGTAATGTACAAAATATTACTCCCACAAAAAGTTGGCTGGGGCCAGCGAAGAAGAGGGAAATAAACATGAGTTGTTTATGGCTGCTCAAAAACCTTGGATAGACGGACTTGAAAGTTTCACCTCCCGCGATACAGCCTCCAATAACTTTCCCATGTACATTTTTTATTCATAGAAAAGTTTTCCAGGATAAATATTTCACGGAGAGCTTGGACCGTGGAAAGTGTGTGATTTATTTTGAACGATGTTCTCTGATACACATGTCAGACAGTATTTTTGTAACGTATCACTGATCGAAGACATCTCAACCACACTACTCCACCTAGATTAAATTTATACGTCTCCAATATATTTGCAAAAGAAAAAAAAATGTGAAATGAAACCCGTACCAAATAGCGACATTTTTCTTTTTGAAAACCAAAATACAAAGTCGTATTCTAAAGCATATGAAAAATGATCAAAGTGCTTGTTTGTATATTTATATGTATATTTTATTGTATAACAAATGCAATGACATCGAAACTGATGCGCTTTCAATATCAGTAAATCTATAATAGATCATTCGTATTGTATTAATATTTACTTATAATCTAACAAAGCAATTTTATGTCTTGCATATTTTGCTTGTTGTTTTTTTCAAATATTTTTCACCTTTCTATGTTTATATCACTGTAATATTAACGATCAAAGAAAAAGGAAAGATATTAACGTTAAGACTACAATGAATTCATCTCGTTGGATGGTTGAAATTACTCAGAGTAAAAAAAGGGTTCTACAATGTACGCCGTAAAAAATGCAATGTACATATATATTTTTATGTACAGTAAAGGATGTGTGGCTGTATAGAAAAAGTATACAAACATGGCCTAAAGATTTATATCAATTCGTGAGCGTGCTTAAAAACAAATACACAGCATTAAAAGAAGTTTATTTATAGCATTTTATCACAAAACGAATATTCATAAGGTGTTAATATTGGTAAATATTGAAAAAAAAATACAAAGCTCCCAAAAATTCAACGAAAACAAAACCATGTTTTTCACACACTTGGAACTTTGTGTTTTATAGAGTAGGCAAAAGTGAGAAAAGCATGAAGACATACATCCTAAAAGTTCTGAGAAATATTATTTAGAGGCTCAGCCACACAACATACACATTTCTTGTCAAAACTTTCCACCGAGGTAACAAAATTGCCATAATATAATGCATGAAGCCAAAGAGATATAAATTATATAATGCACTCTCAGAAGATAGCTGTAATTTGTATAAGTAGTCCTTTCCAGGAAAACTGAAATTTTACATCAAAGCTATCAACTCTTAAGAATTTTGAAAGGTTTTAGTGCGGTTTTATTTTCCCCGTTATGTGATTTAATACGCAGTTTAATAAATTGTTATAAGTATGTTACTACTTAAAACATAGATTAAGTAACTTGAAATGCTTTTTTGGCGAGCAATGACAAACAATGAAACACACAATTATTAAAATTCCATTCTTATACTATTTTTATTTCACCAGAAATGTATTATAAATATTTGTGAAAGATTATTGATATGGAAGTTTTAATTTTTAGTTTGTATGTTGAGTCGTACGAAATGAAACATTTAAATTCTCAGAATTTGAATTCTTTTTTGAATTTGATATTTTACAAATTATTCAACATTCACTTAAGTCAACTAACTATATTATAATACGTGTTATGCGTTCTCAGCGTACAATCAAATAATTTAAAATGATTCTTAAATGTTACTTTTTTCAAAATGCGTCGTAATTTATGTGATAAAAAATACGGTAAGTGAATATTAATTACTCCATAGCGGTAATATTTTCCTGTTAGTTTTTTAAAAAAATTATACGAATATTATAAATATACTACTACTTGTTGATCCCAGTTCAAATACTTGAACAGTAAGGTTTTTTTAAACACATCAATGGTAATTAATATATAAGTATTATTAATTTAAATAACGTATAGAGAGACGATTTCAAGGAAAGAGACGATTTTAATGAACTTGTCTGCCATATTTGATCGTACCGCGTTTTTAGCCAGACTATTTATTTGCGAACGAATTGGCGTCGGGTCGTTGCCAGACAGACGTGCATCGCGTCGATACTTATAACTATACATAATATCAAGGCATTCAATAAATTCCTGATAACATATACTAATTTCTAACTTTCAAACTTTCCATGATGGTTGTTAGCAAAGTAAACCAATGCCCGTCCGACAAATTCACGTAACTCAAATAAATTAACGAGTTAAGAGTTATCAAAAAAGTTTGCCAACGGCTATTATCAATTCCTTCATAGTTTACTCAAAGAATGCAATAAGCTAATGTCTATTGTTTTCTTTGGAAAATAATTTTATTCACTAAAAAAATTGTACTATGTCATTTACAATATGATTTTTTAAACGAAGTTTTAAATTTTATTACATATTTTATTACTTAGCTGAATTTATTTTTGCAGATATAACATATGTGACGTAAATAGCACAGTGAGACTTATTACTAGCAAATAATTAAACAAAAATGTAATGTAAAGGAACCGTTTTTTATATTGGTATTTTGAATTTTGAATTCTGAATTTTTCAAAAATATCTTTCAGTGCTATGCTCACTGTGTATTATACAACAAGGAAAACAAGAATCTGGCAACATCTGGAAGGTTAGGAGTGATTACAGAGTGAAAAGAAATATTAGGGATTCAAAGAAAAAGGATATCCACACGTGACTAAGCATTGGTAGCGTATTACCCAGTTTGTAAGTGTTTAACATAGACATTACAATAGATTTCTCCAAACAAATATTCAAAGCCTAGAAATGACACGTTTTACATAAAAAGCAAATAAAACTTGTCCAAAAAAGCATTTTCAAATACATGATATTTTTATTAGAAAATTCCATGGGTTCTATTCAAAGCGTGGAATGTGCTCTCTCATACACGTGAAATAACCCAACAGCTATTATTTTGCATACATTTAAAGTTGTCAGTGGTATATTTCACGAGAAATAAGGTCTTCAATTATTATATTTCACTTTTTGTTTATTTTCTCAGATGCTAGTTATCGTTGCAATAAACTAAATTAAAAATATTGTTTTCAGAATTAAAACACTTTACTCACAGCATAATAAAGATGATCTAAAAAATCTATTTGGACTATATCATTGATTATTACTTTCATTGTAAGTAATAAGAGTTTTTTTAATCAAATTATTATGTCAACCAAACTTTTTCTACCGACAAAAACTAATATCAAACTTTAAAAGAAAAACTGCATGAGCGATAATATCGAAACCTTCTAAGAATTCACAATTAACATTCGATTTTTTTGCCCTAATTAATCTTTAGTGTAGAAATATAAAATTATCAGATATTTTAACAATTTTGTTTTGAGTTCTCCTAGTTAGTTGAAAATGTTCGATTGGTAAGCGAAACCGATCCTTTTGACTGAATGTGTGTGCCTGTGTGTGACTGAATGGATGAAATACTCTGTTTTTATTCAAAAGTATCTAATTTATTCAAATTTACATACAAATAAACTTATCTCAATTGATAACAGAAATTAAATATTTCTGTATTTTTTTCTAACTATCTGATTTTGATCAATTATTTTTATTCTTCAACACAGTGGTGTTATTTTTTTACCATTATGCTGTTTTTTATTCTTGCAGTGTGGTATTATTACATTTTACAATATTAACTTAGTATATTAATGATATCAAACACAAATTACGAAAAAAAAACTCCTTTTCCCTTTTTTTCTCCATTTTTTAAAATATATTTTCTCCAATAATAATGATCACATTAGACATCTTCCATAAAATTATTTTTATTTTAATAAATCACCTGTGCTTTAATGCAAATTTCAGTTAGAACCTTGTAGCACTGACGGTTTCTTTGAATTTCAGATGGACAAGGTTCTAATAGAAGTTTAGGTATTTCTAATTAACTATGAAGAACCATTTTTAACAATATTTTATTAATAATTATATCATGTCAGACTATCATTGATATATACAATCAAAAAAGAATTTGGAAATATTAACAATTTTCAAAATACGAGCATTCAAAATTTCAAATGCCCATATATTTTTTGCTGCAGCTGTCCACATAGACCCTTGTAGCACTCGGCTCGCAAACTGTGGAGTATTTAAATAAATATAATACTAATAGCAAATACACGGAGATGAAACCGTGGAGGAAACAAAGCCACTAATACGACCATATTTTCATATATACATTTATTCAAACAAGTTCCGTACAGTAAATATACCTGTGGCAATGCAGGAGAGAGAAAAATAAATCGTTTTTTTCCGACAAGCGTAGACGCGCGTAGATGTATATTTGTAAAGGTTGCGTAGCCAATACTAATGCATACGTAGCAATAAGAACTGGATATTTGAAATTTCTCATTTGAAGTGCTTAGTCCGTAAATCTCGCGCAAAGAAACAGGTAAATGTGGAATATTTCTTTGATAATAATAAAAATGAAAATTATGCGTTCGCTAAATTTCTCTCTTTGCAATTCATTCAATTTATTACTTTTGTTTGATATAACAAATTCGGACTAAAATTAAGCTTAAAAAAACTGTATTTTTTGTAAACGTTAACCTCATTCAACATCAAAATTATGAAAGGGTAAATTTTAATTCACAAATTATTATATGATCGCGTTACTATTAAAACTTCGTAAGACCAACTTTTTGTAAGAATGTATTCTATCAAATCTTCAAAATATTATTGAAAAATTTAAAAAGCTAGTAGGTTTCTAAATTTTTCTAAGCTTTCTAACAATCTCTTGGTTACAAACTTGGAACAAAAACCTTACATGTTTTAACTAATGTGGGTTGACTTATTGATAATGGTGAGTTTCTATGCTAAATTGACTGTTTTTTTATTTTCTTCCTCCCCCTGAACATATATCTCAAATAGACTGAATAAGTGGTATTAGGGTGGCGAAATTTCTTATGAATATTTTTAAACTATTCATTTCAATGTACTTCATAACGCAGTTGATGGTAAATTTTGAATTTTGAAATGGAAAGCGGTCTTATACTTAAATAAAATGTTGCCCAAAATTGCCAGTCAAACAAATGAAACGTAAGTAGAGTTGGAAATAAAATCAAACAAATAATAAACATTTTTCAAAGGCAACTAGAATCAGCCTCATAACTCTACAAACAACAGATTCACAAGAGTGCGTAAAAACGTATTTGATTTAATATGAAGACTTTAAATATGTCTAATTTTTGTTATACTGATGAAAAAACCAAATCTTTGAGTAGCTGCTAAAAGTATGATAATATATAAACATTGAATATTTCGGCATTGCAACTTTCTTTGGGAATATGTTTTATAGATTTTCGTTAATATTTTGTGTATAATGTTAATAGATACACTTCCAAAAATTATTAAAAGATTGTTCTGAAGATGCCGTGATACCAAAATTGCTAATAACTTAAAGTTCTTGTGAAAAAACTCTATTTTTAGTCTTTATGGAATTTTACTTAGTAAATGTAAAGTTAATCAAGTTATTGTTTGGTTTTTTCTTAAATAACAATGTTACTTGGCAATTGTAAAATATCTTGCATTGGAGTAAAGAAGTTTCAATAATAGATAATAGAAGATCTAAAACACTATGACACTGTAAAAGAAAAGTTTTATCATCAATAAGCCATCTTTTTTAACGTTGAGAAGTTGTGCTTCAAAATTATATTATGTCTATATTGATACTTGTTTGAATTGAAATCGTCATGTTTTTTCATGAAATATATCTTTTAAACAAGAAAAATATTTTTTAAACATAAAGCTTTGATTCATTATTTATGTATGTATCTACGTAAATCTGATTTACATTAAACTACACGTTCCATAGCACCCGTGTTCGTTTAAGTATCGGCTTAGCGTATCGCGTTACTAACATAAATATTAGATTAAAATATCCCAAATACAACAAAACCTCCGATGATATTACTAAAACAAGTTAAAAGCTATAAAATTGATTTTCGGATTAGCGGTTTGTGCCAGGGCATAAACTCGGCTATGAAAATTTGCATTAATTATTATTAGAGTAATTTGAGGTTAGTATTAAGGTTTTGCTACACAGGCGTAGCAATTTTACTGCTTAGGGCCAAGTTAAACTATTAACCTAGCATTAATAACTACGGTTATATCAGTCGATAATTATATGAAGTCTTTTGCTAGAACACTCTATTGATTTAAAATTCCAAAAATACCCGTCGTTTTTTTACTTATTAATAAAAGCATCGCAATTTACAATGAAATTTTATGACTAAGTATGATTATCAAGCCTTTCCTATGTCCTAAAAAGTTGTAAGATTAATTATTGGAATAAGCTAACTTTAAGATTAATTAGAATATCAGTTTTTATTATTTATTCTTAAAATATGTAAAAACGGTTAGTGGATTGAAAGTTATTCTTGGAGTTGAAATAATTCATTGTTTGTAGAAAGTTAAAAAAAAAAAAAAACATGGTGGTGCCTAGGAACTAAGAATATTCGACATACATAATAAATAGCATTTTTCTGAGGATGGTATCATACCAATCATCATTACGTTTTTGCCTTTTCTCAATACAATTGTTGTGGAACTAAATATTTATATAGTTTTAAACGTTTTGAAATACAAAGTGCATTTGGAAGCGCTAGCAAATTTGCGTACCTATGTTGAATATATTACAAAAATCTTTTATCAGAGAAAACAAAATACAATTCGAAAATACCGGTGCACTACATTTAAGAGATTTTAAATTAGTTTGATACTGATTTTTAAAAATCATGTGTTAATCGAGACCAATTTCGCTTATTCAAAGTAAAAATATGTACTATTTTTTATAAATTTAACTATTTTTTTCCACCAAAACTTTATAGGTTACACCAAGTGTTTACAAGAGAACATTTATGCAAGATAGATGGATAAGAATGTGATTATTCACTGTTGATTTTAAGTTAAGCTTAAAATGATAAGAGTTTTCAAAAAAAAAAGAATTAATAAAGAATAGGAGGTTAAGAATTTTTTTGAAATGTTTTTTTTATATTTTTTCTAACAAAATACCTACGCTATCATTTCGATTAAAATACATTGAACATGTTAGAGCTAAAGAAGCTAAGGCATTAATCTTTAAGACGAAAACATGCGAACTTGTGTACGCGCCCCCAAGACTAACAAGTTAGTTATAACTATCCGGAAAGCATTAATCGGTTGAATTATTAAAGCTTCGAGCGAATGTTCGCGCAGGACTGCCCATAAGCTCGTAATGTAATCAGTACCTAAGTGTTCTAACTAGTTGAAAACTTGTACTTAGCGTGATCGTGTTGGCGCCATACTAAAACTTGCGAGGAGATTTTCTATGGCAACGATATCGCGTGTCACTGCTTAAGTCATTTTTCAACTTAAAAAATGCTTTAATCCGTAGTTGAAGCAATCTTAAAATAGTATTCTTGAATACCTACATCTAACTTACTTAATATATTATATTTTGTTATTACTTGCTCTAGTTAATTAGAAAAATACAAATTAAGTAATTCGGAATATTTCAATAACAGTATTTCGAAAGTTTGTTCAATTTTTAAATGCTATAATTAGTATATAAAATAAACGTTAGTGGCGTCCAAAGCCTCAAACGGACAGTTCATTTTCAGGTTAGAAACTTTACATTTTTAATTTTATTTGATATAATGGAAACGGTTAAACATGATTTTTTGGGTGGTTAATACAATTCTTTTGCAGTTAATTATGTGAATTTATATTATGAATATCTAGAGTTTTATCATTTTACTTAATTGAATTTTGTTTAATGTATAAATATACATTAAATAAAATTCATTCATAAATAATTCATTTATTTTACTCAATTTGTGTATGCTCGTAAAGTTCATTTATAATAATTAAAATATTTATTTTTGAGAATTCTGAACTTATTAATTCTTATATTGGCTGTGATAATAACATGTCAAATTTTGTATAAAATTTGTGAAGTTTAATACCAAAAAAATCAATTGAATTGAATTGGAAATTTCTAATATTAATTCGGCTATACAAAATAATAGGAAAAATATTTAGTAGCCGTCCATTTCTGAGAAAAATACTATACTGCAATAATAACGTATACTTTCAAAAGCAATTGAATGGATGCATTGCAAACCTTATTTATAAAGTGATGCGAGTGCTGTACATTTCTTTTTTTCTCATTTTTCCAAAACGACATTCTACTTACAGAATCAACTAGTACGAAGAAATCTCGCGAGACTTCAAGACGGAATAGATTTCAACATCTTGTAGATCTTTATGTATGTATTTATTTATCCTGTATTTAGCGATGACAAGAATACATTCAAAAGCTATTCTCTGGAACATGACGTTAAAAAATCTAGAGAAAAGCAGTAAGAATATATTAGTGTTTTGTAAATGTCGCATCAAAATACGTATTCTTTGTAAAGTCGAGTCAGTAATGGCTTAACGACCGTGATTATGAAATATATGGTTGACTTTTATTTTTCAATGTCTCCTTTTAACCATTATTTGACAGGTCGATTAAAGGTAATGGTGCTAGAGAACCGAATAAATACTTTGCTTTTATTTAAATGGAAAATAATTAAATCAATTTCATAATGATTAAGTCTACGTTGTAATGATTTTCAGGACATTACAGTATTTTTTAATATTTTTCTTAATTCTTGACATACCAAGTAAACTCAGCTAGTCATTAAGTTATAAAGATTCAATACATAATATAATATAAATATATTTATATTAAGAAGTCTTATCATAAATTTCCAGTTGCTTAGAATTATGAACAATACGTGAGTTTCAAGTCGAGATACATATACCTTTTTACTCCAAATAATCCGAAGAATGTAATTCGATATATGTTTTTGATATAGTCAGCTGTGGCTAATACATTTGATTTATTCATTTAAAAAAATATTTGTATAAATTAAATCGATAAATCAAATTAATTGATTTAAATCTGTGTATAATAAGAATGGTGAGCTTTTTGGATTCTAAATATTTTTAAAGATAACAGTTTGCATTGTGAATACAAATTGAAAAAGCCAATTTCATTAACCCTTTCCAGGCGTTTGTATTCCGTTCACGAGGATCTAGCAGCAGGCAGCGTGAACCAGACGCCCATTACCGTGAAGATAATTTGACTCCTCCCCGCTCCAGCTTCATACTTATACCATTCACCCTCGGGGCGCTAAACAATGGCGTTTGAGTAATTATCATTACATTTGAACAACGGGACAATGGGGTGAAGCTAGTAACACATTATGCGACCGTACGAAGACCCGCCATCGCAATCCGTGGAAACTGCTACGACCACACCTCTTAGCCACACATAGGACATTCTACACTTGAAAATAGAAAAGGCAAACAATGGGAATACTATTCCTTCGTTTCATTTAAAGAAACACTTATTTTAATGGTTATTTAAATGTGATGAAAATAAAGGAAGTTATTAAATAATATTTAACGGAAAGATTTATAAATCATAAAAGAAAACGTAATTTTCTTGTTTTAACGTCGCGTTCTCGTATTATCTCTCTTTTGTGAAATTTAACAAAGCATGTTTTTGTATCTGAATATAATACATCTGCAGCGTTTTTTATGAGCAATAATCTATAAAGGCAGTTAATTATGATTGCATTTTTGACCTTTCACTGAAATAATATATTAAAATATAAACAAATATGGAAACTAATACAACATAAAGGAAAATTAATGTAAAGGTGAAAAAAAAAATCAGTTGAAACTTAAAGGTTAAAATTAAAATATATCATATATTTTTCAAGTTAATCATTACATTTATAAACGGTGAAAAATGACGGATACTACTTTATTTTATATTCAGTAACAGTAAAACAGTAATAACAAGTATTTATTTATCCAAAAATGGTTTAGAATGAAGCGATTTGTTCAAGCCTGTTTGCAAGCTTTTTTTTAGTAAAGAAGCTTTTTTGTTAAAAAAAGTGAATATTATATATATTTAATAACTCATAAAGTAATATTGAATAAATAATAATAATAAATATGTTTCATAAAAATAAAGGTTTACTTATGAAAACTATGATCAAATACTAAGTCTTATTGTAAAGTTTCCCCTCTAATTTAATTAAATTACAAATATCGCATTAACGTTTTAATTTTAAATACAATATGGAAAAGTATTTCACGAAAATATATTTATACATACTCGCAATTTCATTTTTCATTTCATTATGCAGTCCTACTATTTTTTTTTTGTGTTTGCCTAACGGAAGTAAAATATAAATATAATACAGACTTTACAAGGGCAAGCTAATAATAAGCACGATATTGATATCCATCATAAATCTAAATTTAATATCGTACTAGCCATGTTAATTCTCCGATTTCATTAATCAAAGTTATAGAATGAACATAATTTATTTATAAAAAATGATCAAAAGTGACATAAACTTCAAATCGTGTGGTCATTGCATTTCTTGCACAAAGCCTGGCCTCGTGGTAAAAACAGCGGGTGTCTTGTTATAAAATTACAAAATAATACAATGAGACCATTGCGCATAATCCACTCTCTCCTTCATTGCAGGTGTATTTTATTTTTTTATTCTTAACAATAAACTCGTATTACACTATGATTAATTATGAAAGAATTTTATTTATAAATGCTCACTGAGTATTGCGCTACAGTTACGAGAAATGAAAAAAAACTTTTCAGCTTAAGATATGATATTCTAAAAACTAAAAGCAACCAATAAAATGAAAAATGTGTATATTTTTTTAAAATCCACGAATGCTTCTAATGGAAGTTCTTAAACAGAATTTTTTCTGCAAAAACTGTTTGTTACTCATTTGCTCAACCTCTCTTTTTCTAAAATAGCGGATATAGAAAATATGGGGAGAACTGGCTCTAAAATTAAACAAGAAACGTTATTTATCAAACTCTTCTCGTATGATTTCACTACTAAGAAATTTAAATATATAAAAAATAACCAGTTACTAAAAAAATGTTTACTGTATAAGTATATTTATTCGCTAAAACCTACTTTTGTAACAAAATAATTTTATGAAAAGTATAAATAAATTGACGTATAATCCTCATTATTTGCTAACTGCACGATATATTCGAAATTTAATGGTAAGGGTTTCTGCAACCATGTGCGTACTGTCATTGTGTGGTAGAAAACTCTTATCACGAAGAGAAGAACTACACATCTTTTGTGGCTGTGGGAAACTTTTGCAACCGAATACGTTTTAATATGAATGCATTATGAAATGCAGTAGAGGTTTTTTTTCTCCCTCAGTTGTCTGGTGAAATGTTATCTTGCTTTTAAAATTACCATTTACGGAATCCGATGGAAGTTATTTGAGCATGGAATTGTTTTTTAAAAATAAAATATTGTGTATACTATTTAATACTCGCATGCAAACAATAAGTAAAATCAATATTTTCTGAATTGTGTAATCAAACTACACTATATAAACTTAAATAGATTATATATAGTGAAAAATTAAAAAAAAATGAGTGTAGTTTATTTTTTATCAAAAATAATGCTTTAATTATTGTATTTAACTATTTTTTTGCGCATGATGCGAATGTAACGTTATTAATTGAAGAAATTATGAAATTGTGGAAAAGTTAAAAAGGCACAGTTTACTGGTGAAAATTTTAGTTAACACGAAATTCTTTAAATTCAATATAAAAGTTATTTTTATTCTTATATACTTTTTTTAATACTTCCGTGAAAATCAGTGATAAAAATCACGTGCAATCAAAAAGCACATAAACTGTGAAAATGGTCTCAAGTTATATAAAAATTAAGCGATGATCCAGTTAAGACATATGCTATCCGTTTATGACCGACGAATATATTTGCGGAATAACAAATCTATATGTATTTGGAAAATTTGAATACTGACAACGGCAAGAACTGAGATACGGAGAGTTTTAAAACTATTTTGAGGGTTTATAGTGTTATATTTTTAATTTAAATAGTTTTTAAATTTGTATTTAAAAAAACATAAACAAGATAAAAAAATAAATAAAAAAAGTTAGGAAAATAGTTGTGAATTTGGTGGAAAATTCTGTAATGGTATGTACCTCTTACAAACATGTTTTTTTTATATTTATTTCGTTCATTATGAAACCAAATATAAAAACAACAACGTTAGGTTTATGTATTTTTAAACAATTAATATTCTCCATGAAGAGTAAAAACCAAAAATACAATTCAATTACATAGTTATAGCAAAACTAAAAATCAATGATGGAATCATTGGAATTTTGTCATAGAGCGCTCTGATCGTAAAGTTGTCGTTTTTTGTTTGCTGAAAGAAAAAGCATTAAGTCATAAAAATTAAAAATTGAGTTGAATATGCCTCAATAACTACGTAGAATAGTGAGAAGAACAGTCAATTTAGAGTTGCTGAATTTGTGAATTTTTGCTTTCTTGAAAAATACTAATTTAAGACTTAACTCCTTTTTCCTTTCACACACAGATATATTACAAAAAAAAGAAAGCTTTAAACTATGACTTTAGTTTTATAAAATGCATTCTGATCTTTGTAACATTCATAAATGGTAGGTAAAACACCGAAATTTTTTTTGCCGTTAATCAAAAAAAAAAATAAACGTAAATTTATTCACACGTGTGTAAAAGTTCCTAATTCATTTAAAATGAAAAGTGACACGAAATTCAAAACAAATACATGACGTGAATCTGTGCCAATTGAAATTTATTTTGGAATTATAAATAATGTGTCAATAAAATGATATCACTCTGAATTAAGCTTTATAAACGTGCCTACTGTGTATTCAATGGCCATGATTTGGTGTGGCAAAGCAGCGCAGACACTTTTGGCATCAACTGTATTTCAGGATAGAAAAGTTTATTCTTAAATTCATATTAAGTCTAGTGTGAACGCTCGGCGATTCGCGGAAAGTAGCTTTGTTTATGCAAATTGCATTAGTTCACTCGCTGGATTGGGCCCAAAGCGATTAAATCGTAAAATATTTTGAAATTCGGCAAAAATGTTAAGTCATCCGTACGCAATGTTTTGACCGGATGTGCTGTTTATTTGCCAAGTGCGGTTTTAATACTCTTCAAATGATTGCCTGGCGTATGTTTGCATATTGTTTTATTCCCAAAAAGCAGGCTCACCGTGAAAGTTTGTTAACATCCCACACTATTTGCTTCTGAATACTAAAAAAACATGTATATTTTGTTTTGGTTAATATTGGCAAGTTACGTAAAAGTATGTTTTATAATAATAGTTACGTAAAATTATGTCACCCACTTTGGTGTAGTTGGTTTGAGCTTGCTCTACCGATCAGGTCAATGTAAAATTAGATTTTTTAAATTTAAATTTGAGATCTAAGACATGGGTGTTTGTGACGTCAATTCTTCTAGAAATAATCTCATGTGGTTTACAAATATTCTCATCGAGTATATCTCGTATGATCTTTCAACTTCAAAATATTTGACGCATTGGCATAAGCTATAATGTAAAATATTTTTTAATAAAAAAATAAATAAAAATATTCTGTTTGCTTAACTTTTCACAACAGGAGTTTATTATAAAGAAATTAATAATATAATATCTAAATATTGATTGAATTGGCTATGTACTTTGTAGAACTCCATTACAACAAAATAAACACATATTACTTTATATATAGGTAGCTTATGTTTAAGTTTAAATTTACTAAGCTATAAAAGAAATACAAAAAAGATATTCTTATATCAACCTAGCTTATATTGAAAACAATAATGTTAACTGAAATACATCTATGAGTATCTGTGTTTCTCGAAACGGTTTGTAGAATAACTAGATATTTTTATGATATATTTTTTTTTACGAAAACTGGTCGTTATTCAGTTTCTCAAACTCTCTTAGGAGAGAATAGAGGATTAATACATGATTATTGTTTAGCTAATCGAGATTGCTACGTACCTCTCAATTTTAGAATCGGATAGGTGTGAGGTGAGATAAATTAGAAACCACGTCTGACAGTATTTTCAAACAAATATCCATAAATCAATTTAAAAACTGCTCGAACTGTAATTGATTCGAACCAGTGAGTTCCGCAATTATTGAATTCAATGACGTTGAACACTCGACTGCGGGTCCAACAAACATAAAATCAATAAATAAATAATAATAAAATATGTATGACTGTCTTATATTTTAAAAATATACACGCCCATGCCCATATAAAAGGATTGAAAAAGCATTTTCTTAATCTGGCCGTACAGAAATTCGAACCCGTGAGCACTGCATGCCAACTTTGTAGACAATTCGACCACGGCTTTGAAATAAATGCTAACCAAAAATGTAAATGAACTTTATCCACAAAATAATTTTAATAGTGGCCAATCTCTTACTGCCACATGTGATCTTTGAATTGTTTTTCCAATATTTGAGTAACGAATACGTAATGATTTTTTTATTCAAATCTATTATGATCAACTATCTCAATCTTTTTAAAGTTTTTTTACGACCGTGTACAAATTCACCGAGATTAGCGTAAAACGCAATAACATATTCTTAAATATGCCTGTTCTCACCCAATTTTATGATATTTCGCAGAAGATCAAATAATTATAAAGTAGGAAATTCAAAGGAGTAAAAGTTAAATCAAGTTTCACTTAAGCAGGCAAGTGTTAATGGCTGCATATATTTTATTACGATATAATAGATGACTCAAGATGGCAGCCAGCACACGTCAAAAAATATTTTTAGCTCCGTTTAAATATAATATTTGTGTCCCAAAATAACATTTTTAATTAGCGCAGCCCTGAAGCTAGCTCATTCCCGGTGCGTACCGGCTCTCGAGTTGATACCATCGCAGCAAATTACTTCTGGATCCAATCAAATTATAATTTGTACAAAGTCCCGGCCGTAGCAACCCCGACCGGTGGAAATTTGCCACCGCCTCCCACCCCGCGTTCAGTAGCAACGTTTCCCCGGAATGGGGCGGGCGTTAAAGCTTTCCGAGGTTGCATTTGACTTCATTTTTTTAATTCTCTGATTTTAACTTCCACTGCAATACGCGTGGGTGTAATCATAACGGAATTCTTTTCTACTGCAGCTTTCGACGTAGTTACTACCTATTGGATAAAATTCAATGGATTTCCAAGTGGCTTTTCATATATTTTGTGATTATAAAGTAATGGAATACAATAAAAGGCTCACATTATTCCACAAATTCATTTTATTATAATTTGATTCTTTAAAAAAATATATATTTTTGAGATTACACTTAATTACAGTTAAGGCACCATATATATTCAAATTTTCAAGTCACTCGCGATCAATATGAAAAACACTTTAACCTTCAAAATCTTAATTTACTGATATTCGAATCTAAATCCATCGACTCAATTAGGCAAAGCTAAATACTGGACCACATTGGCCGACTAATGAATAAAATATTCAATTTAAGATATTTCGCCACAAAAAAGGTATTATAACTAAACAAATTAATAAATTAATTCGATTTGAAGGATTTGATGTGGCATGTATATTTTTTTTATAAGAATCAATATATAGGTATTATGATACGACCTCATTGTTTTTGATTAATTATTAATTGGAAATACTAATAAGATTAAAATAATAAAAAAAAAACATTTTTTTCGCACAACTAACTTAAGTCAATCACTGCTATGTATAATCCATTGGTAATAACTAAACTAATTAAATAATCTCTCCTATTGAATACTCTGCCTGTGTGGTCGAGTGGTCAACGTTGTTGGCTTTGGCTACGGAGGGCACGGGTTCAAATCCCGGTACGTATAGTTTTATAAATTGATTTTTCAATCGATTTATGAATTTCTGTTCGAAGGCATGGATGTATGTTATGTCTTGAATTCCCCACTCCTACCCATCTTGTCCTATGAACAGGCGTATCGAGAGCGATTAGCTTACCACTAGTCCTGTCCTAGCCCTATCCTTCTATCCCTACTCTCTTTGGAAAAAGAGAGGTTGAGCAACTAAGTAACAAGCCGTTCTCGTAGAAACACTTTTGTTGAGATAAACTCCATAAGGAGTCTAAATGCTCCACATTGGGAGCGGACATGGTTTAAAAAAAAAATGAATACTTACTATATTTTTTTTGTAATTCTTACAATCTCTCCCCCGCTTTTTTTAAGTTACCAGCAAAAATATTTGCTTTCCTAAAAAAGTGCAATTAAATTGTTGACTAAATTAAAAAAATCTTGATATCTTATTAAAAGACATTCATTTTTTTTTTAAAAGTCCTTAGTTAATTTTATTTATTTTCTGCAATAATAAATACTTCATTTTGTACCAGTCAAAAGTGGTAAGTTGGATTGCTTTAAGGATATTTAATAAAAATTGCAGGCCAAATGGCGCCAGAATGCTTCCAAATCATTTTTAATTACGATTTCCCACGGAAATCTTTACCCAAATAAAAAAGATATTAACTTAATGATGAACTAATGAGTCTTTCGAAAAGTTTCAATAAAAAGTTGCTTACAGCAGCTCTTGCTTTTAAATGCTTCGCTTATTGTATACAATGTTTTATTGAAAATTGTGTTTTTATATTATTAAGCTACTCAATATTTTAAACAATAATAAAGACAAAGTAAAAAATGTAAACGTATTAGGTATATTTATTGCATCAAAACTATTTTACATATTAGAACATAATAGTCTATGCTAAGCTAAATATTTAAGATCAGAAAAATATTTGAAATTATTATAAAATATGAAGACAGTTGTTATTGTACTGAATTTTCAAAGATAGCGAAACGCAAAATTAAAACTTATGGTGACGAAATAGAGATGTTTAATCATGGTAACATTGAAGATATTTTTAAAAAATTCCGAGATTTTTCGGTAGTAATGTTTTCGGGCTCAAATCTCAATTCGGACAGCTTCACAAATTTATTTTCCATACGGTTAATGTAATCGTGTTCAGAGGTATGGGTGGCTGTCTTTTATTCTCTCTAAATCATCCTATCCTAAAATATAGGAGGTAACATCAATGTAACTACAACACGTATATAACACCAACCCTTCTATTCTTACTCTCATTGAAACAGAAAACAAACAGTTCTCATAGAAAAGAATGTTGAGATAAATTATACAATGAGTCTTTACTCTTTATGTTTCACATTGAAGTAAAACCATTACTAAAACAATTAATATCTTTAACAAAAATTCAGTAGAAGTTCAAAGCTAAAGATGATATGATGAAAATATTTCGTTACTTTATTGAACAAAAATTAACAATTTTTAAATCATTGATAATTTACCAATGAAAGTTTCAACTAAGCTTTTAAAATTTTGATATTTTTTTATCCAGAATATCATCGTGAACAACATTTTGATAAAATAAATTACAGGCGAATAGGCAAACACAGAGATTTGAGGGAAGGGACGAATACAAAATGGACATTTTGATAACAGTGAATTACCATAGCAACGTAATCTAATAAAGTGTCGGTGCACCGTCGAAATAATTTACATGCAGCGTGTCTGCGTTTAAAATGTTATATCAACCCATTATTGTAAGCAATGTAGGCAGCCTGTGAAGGATTAGATCCAAATGGAAGCAGAGAGTTCATTATTTAAAATTAACGTCATAACGGCTGAATAAAGTTTGAACAATACGACTAGTTTATCCGCGTTTGCGCAAATTCAATTTCAAGTTAATTTCATCATTCAAGGAGTGTTTATTTCAATCCGTATTTATAAAATGTACTACAACACTTTTTTGTGTGTTTTTTTTAACTGTCAGACACTACAAAATTTTTCATTGAAAAATTATGCATTATTTTTATTATACATATTGTAAAGAATAGAATTGAAGTTTTTCTTTAAATGCAAATAAAATAAAGTACGTAGTTTTATGGTAGGATTTTTATGTGATGAAAATTGAATAAAATGTTTTTTTTATTGAACTATAGACAAAACAACATTATATTTTGTTTCTAGATTTTTTTATTTAACACATTACCTTTTTTTTCATTATTCGTCAGAATTATGTATGTCTACCTCTTCTAAGCAAGTATATATAAACAGTTAAACTAAATTATGTTGAAACATAATTCTAATCTAAGCTTTATAAAAAAAATGTATAACTATAATACAGAGTTATTTTGACTTTACCGCTTTTATTTGTTCAACCAACGTTTTGATATTTTTTATAAAATATTTTTCTTTTAATGATCTTCAACAGCCTGCCTCTTTTTAAAAAATAATTTGAGAAATTATTCAAACATTTTCGTTTTGGAAATCTATATTTAATTTGATTATCGTTCATCCACAAAATGAAGTGAAAAACAATCTATTTTCAAAATCGCTAACATTTTGGGAGAGAATATAAGTAAAATTTATTTTTTATTATTTTGGTAAATATGCGTTACAAGATATTTTTTTTCTCTCCGAAAATAAACTTACTGACGAAAAACAAAATTTCGATTCATTAGATTATTTATTAGTCAATATAAAAATAGCAAAAAAAAACAAAAGTTAGAATCAAGTAAACGCGTACAAAGTGCTAACTGCGAAATAATATTACAAAAATTCTTCGACATATTTAAAATTATGCCAAGCCACTTGTAGTGAACTTTCTTTACTGATATTGTATTCTTGTTTTATGTTAATGTTTGGTTTTCCTGATGCATTCATTGGATTGGTATTATAGCATTTTTCTATTCGTAATATAATTAGCAACATAACTGCACTGTTATAAGCAAAATTTCGTTATTTTTCGCGTAGAAATAGAGCGGCACGCTGTCAAGAATATTAACTTTGTTATTTTATACCCAATTAAAAAAAAGGTGTTGTTATTTGTAGCTCATAAAATATACAACTGAAAATTTAAAAAAAATCCATTTCGACTAAAATTCGAAACACAACACTTTGGTGTGGAAATATAAATATAGTTAAGTTGATTAAAGCAGCTTTGGTCGAGAATATTATAAGATTTGGAAATTTAAAGTAAATAACAAATTGAATAACTGAAATTGACACTGACCGATAAATCACCCCCGTAAAAGGGGTGTATTACAAAGGTTTCGTTGCCCACGTGGATGACCCCTGATACTCCGTTGCACGTGTGGAAGGCTGCACTTGCACCTGGGTAGTCTTTCACTGTGCCGTGATAGTAGCAGTGCTCGATCTCCTGAAAAATTTAAAAAAAACTTTATCCTTTCAACTTTTTAATTACCATTAAAAAATATGGTCGAACAATAAAAATAGAAAGGACATAAAAAATCTTAGTGTAATTAACAACTATTTGTTAGAATTATTTAATTATCAGACATGACAATTTATTATTTAAAATCAAAATTAAATTAAATTTATTTAAATAAAATTACAATAAAGTTACATGAATATTGTCGTCAATTCATAAATAAATCAATCTGTTTGATTACTAAGATAATTAAAAACATAACTTTAAAATGCCTGTCTTTAAATATGACGTTTTTAAAGTATATTTTTACAAAAAATATATACGTAAGCATAGTAAATTTTTTAAATTTAGTATATTGCTTGCAATAAAACCATGTTTTGAATAACTTTTTAATATAATATTCAGCTTAGCAATAAAAAGTAAACAATCTAGCGTCAGTTACAATCTTGAAGCAATACGATCAATTGACTTTATTGTTACTATTAAAGATGCAATATCTCTTTTTTCTTATAAACAGAAACGATGCTTAACCCTTTGCCCGCGTCACCAAATTTAGCGAGCATGCCCTGTACGCGGCTGATTTTTTGCGGATTATGTTATCGCGTTTCCGACTATAAATATAGGTTGTAATATTTTTTCAACTAATCAAATCTGTTAATTACCACCCAAAGTAACTTTTTCAATAATAAAATACAATATATTTCTTGTATTTTCGGTTTAATTCAACAATAATCATTCTTCATACAATTGCGGCGTGACGTCGCTATATTGAAAAATACCGCCACGCGCGACCGAGAACACTGCGCCACCACCATACCACATGCTTATAATATTAAATTCTCGGCACAATATCAATTTCACCTGCACTCGATCGCTTATTTACACTATCCAAAATCTTGATTTGGTGACGTATGTTCATGGCGTGTTTCAGAAATAAATTATTTTAGCCCATATTGAATCTTTTTTGGCTAATGCCATCTATTGAATTTGGTAAAATATATATTTAGTAATATTTTAAACCAAGTTATACAATTTTAACACAATACATAGCTCTTATATAGGGTTTGAAATTTCCATGACATCTATACGTGTCACGTGCGCTGAGGGCATGTTTGCTAGGACATGCATAGCGGTCATACGCGGTGAGAAGGTTAACCTAACTAATAAATTCTCCTACTAAAACATTAAAAACCTGAATTTTCCGGTTTCTTAAATCTAATTAATAAATCATATTTTTCTTTCAAATTCACAAATAAAAAAAATGTTTTCGGATAACAAAAATAAACCTTAGCATGTTGTTATGTACATATATTTCAAATTTATTAATATGAATAATAAATGTGATATCCTATATCATTGAACCAATACATTATAGAATCTAGAGGGTATTATAAATGATGCAAACATTATCATTCTTTATAGGAAGAGATAATCGTAATGCCAGGCATTTGTTACTTGCGAGTAAATTCGTTATAAGAAACAAACGAAGCGAATTAGGATTCTCAGACCATGCGGGTATTTTACGCTTGGCTTCAACATAATCTTAAATGGTTTCACGAAAAAAATGGGCACATTTAGCAGAGTAATGTCGAGTAAGTGAGATTACTCATTCAGTCACAATATATTATGCTACATATCGTCGTCCTTCTGGCGAAACACGGAAAAAAATATTTCGGAAGTATTAGTGTCGAATCGATGTTGAATATTAGTGATATAAAAATGGCTTTGGATTTGGAATGTTTTCAATGGAATCAAATTCGGAAAAGCTAATAACTTCGAGTCCGTTAAAAACAATTGTATGCTCAAACCACTGGGATCAAAAGTGTCACCACTCTATGTTTCTTAGCATACAAAATAATTAAAGTAGTGTTTTAAGCCCACTTTCGTAGTCGTCTAATTTTATTAACGACTAAACGGCACTAAACTTATACAATTGTACATCACAAATAATATTTTTTTTATTCTTTTTTTACTATTAAATACAAAACACTTTTATTATTTTGTTTCTAACCGAATATATATATTCCCAGGGTAGTAAATTTTTAACTGACTACCACCTGCTACGGATTTATAACCAGGCGTATCTCGCAACATAGCAGCTTAAAGCGCGTAAAAATCATTACCAGGAATGAGCAGGAACCCAAAATGAGTTGCTTTGCTCTACTTAGAAAGCTTCTATGAGTTAAGGTTAACTCGCGCTCTGTATATCTTATATGCGCAATTGACAAAACGAAAAGTTTTCTTTGAAGAAGTCAACATTGTCAACATTTATCCCACCATCGTCCGTTTATCTGTAGATTCTACGTGTTATAACAAATTGTGAAATTAAAAGAAGTTTACACGCAAGAGTTTTAGCCTAAATTTGAAGTATAGATGTTTTTCAACCAGCACAATTATTTATTTTTATTTTAAAACACTTGCATAAAAATCATGGATGAACAAAATGCAGTCACTTGCTACGTACGTAAGGTTTTATTATACGTTTAATTATATTAAGAATATTTTACTATTTTCATGAAATGAATTCATTGTCTGTGGCAAGCAATTTACTGGAGGCAAAATATTTTATCACGCCGATTTTCTTTTGGTATTAGGTATTTTGTTTTTGCTGCGAACTATTTTAAAAATAAACTAAATTATACGTTCAAGACATTTAGATTGTTTTTTATCTGTCTAGAATAATTCATAATGCTATTGTTACAAATAATAATTATTTGCCCGTGGTAAAATAGATACGAGAATTTGAAATGAGAATGGAAATTTATTTACTATATAGATCATTTGTAATTAAAATTAAAATAATACTCCGATTTTGTGATGTTAATTAATTGTTTAAGATGAAAAACGATGTATATAATACCTGTAAAACTTCGAGAAATTTTAAACAATTTTGATTACTTATCAATTTTTAAATTTACAATGAAAACAATTGGGGTTTTTGAAATGTTTTGATGTAAAAATCATTGGTTTTTTAATTTATTATAACAAGGTACATAATTTTCCTAATAACTAGGGTAGAAAATCTTAATTATTCAGGTTCAAATTGAGATAATATATCTATTGAGAGGGTATTATTATTTTAATGTCTGCACTTGGTACATTAAACGTATTAGCGAAACAAAATTATACAAATGGCAGTTGTTAAAAGCTTCGATTAATTCAGTTGATTTATTATTTAAGGGTGAGGAAAGTTTTCGAGAGCAGAAGAAGTGGGGAGTCAGGCCTACATTATGACCCTTAAGGATGACCCAACTTTATGAAGTAGCCATACAAAACATTTCGTAAAGAACTTTTAACAAACTACGTCATTTTATGTTTTTATATATATATTTCATGATGCATATAGTTTTCCGACGATAAATCATTTCGAGCATTTTTAAAAACAAAAGCCTAGTAATATAAAGGTTTGCACATATAAAACAGACTTTTTTTGGAAAAAAACAAAAAATATAAAGAAGCTGATATTTTGACACTTTATCAAGACTTATTTTGTTTTAAATAAGGTGTAAAGTACTCCTGTAACGGTAAGACCCACAAAAACCACTGATTCTATGACCTCGTTTAATATGGACTGCTTATTATATTTAAAATATATAAAAAGGAATCATATATATTTTTTCGTGTACCTATAAAGTATATGTTTTATAAATAGCATACATTTAAAAACGATTTATCATTTAGACAAAAATTGATGATTGAAACTATTGAAACACTTCTAGGTGAATCTTTCTTTATTATTTTTTAAATTTATCGTCGATCTTTTTTTAATCTTAATGATTTACCGCAAATCCTAACTATTTTGTAGACTTGGTAAACCTATTTTAAAACTTGCATGTTGTTGTAAACTTTGACAACTCTCTTGAATTATTCTGAATGAAAAGCAATTAACAAACGCAGTGATGCTAATCCTTTATTTGTTACAGTTTTTTTAAATCATTAAAGTAACGATAGGATACTACGATCAAATCTTTAGTATCTTTTCACTGTTATCTTGTTTATTTTTCTTGTAAGTACTGAGTAAAGAAACTAATGCTTCCAAGTAACACAATATATATATTAACTCTTATAGTCATGATATTTTGCTAATATTTTATACGCTGATTGAATAATTCTAAAATAACTACAGTCATACCAATGAATTATATTGTTTTATATAAGATTAAAATTATTCTTTATTTTCGATTGATTAAATAGCGGTAATCTAATTTCATGTTTAAAAAATACAGATGCTCTTCGCTGTCTATATTGTGTGTGGTTTGCAAGTGGGCGAATGGGCGAATGGGTCACGGAAACCTCTTCAAGTAAGTACTTAAAAGAATGAGAGGTTTTGATATTATGAAGTTCCACTAAGCTTATCCTATTCGAGAGACATTATAAAGTACAAACTCTTCAACCATGGGTAACTTCTGTACAATGAAAAAAATCTTCAAAATGATTGATTTGAAAAGTTTGAGAGAAGGAAATTTAAATACTTCTCAGAATAAATTAGAAGTTAATAATATTTTTTACAAACATTCTTACTGGATAAATATAGATTTTTTCAGAGTGGGGAAATCTTTCAAGCAAATATATTCCTTATATTAATAGCTTTTTAAAATAGATATAAAAATACAAAAACATATGTAGTATTTTATGAAAATTAGGTTGCTTATGTGTTATGTATCTTACTTACCTTGACTATAACCTCAGTGCAAACTTTGATTAGAATTTAAGTTAAATAATTTTCAATACAAAGACATATCTATGTAAATGTTGTAGTGTTATTCCAATTTTAAAAAATACAAAAATACTTTTTTTATTAGAAGGAGAAATAATACTATTTTGTCTGAAAATATATCATTATGAATAAATTGTCAAAACTATAATTAACTTGATTGCGTAAAAAAATATATTTTTTCAATTGAACGAAACGTCAAGCAATACGACCGTTACCATAGCGATCAGATGTTCCAAGGTCTAATAAAATGGGTAAAATTAAATATTTAAAATTTTGGGCATTCAAAATCCGTCATGTCAGATCCCCTTGAGTTGATTTAGGGTGACCAAAAATTTACAAAATATCTGAAGTATAAGCTGCTGTGTAATTTTTAATTTCATCATTTTGAATCATTTTCAAAACGGAACCGATTGTTGAGAGTAAGAAGAATGATTTAAATTAATTTTATTATCCTTTAAGAAAAAAAGTCGTAAAAAAATTATAATTTATTGAAAATTATTAAAGAAATATATGTAGATCAAGTTTTTTAATTTATAGTTTGAATATAATTAATTTTGATCAGAACGAATGGCATGATGTATCATGATCAAAAATTAACGATTCCAATGCAGTGAAATAAATTGGAGCAGATGTTTACAAAACATCCACAAACTTTGTCACAAAAGCAATCTTTTATTTATTAGTTCCGAAAAAAATCAGTCCAATCGAAATTGCGGAGGTGTATTTTTTTTATTGGAAAATTTCATTTTCTGTCAACTACCGATTTTGCTTCAGAATGTTTGCAAATGTGAATCTCCAAAATCTTTCTCAAAGTAAATTAACAACCGAACGTATTCAGTTTTATTTTATTTTTTCACATCATTTCGTACAAAGACAGACGTATGGTGTCTTCTTTAAAAATTTATTTTGGATTTTTATTTCAGATTTTATGATTAACATTCATACGATTGTCATTTTTATTTGGCGGACTGCATTTTGAAAATCGTCCGTAAGGTAATGTCGCCTGATCTACCGATCACGCAGGTCTGGGTTCGATTCCCGGTAAAATCATAATGAATTTGAGAATTATTCAATTCAAAGTTGAAAT
The DNA here is from genome assembly GCA_030503985.1 of Himalopsyche tibetana. Lineage (NCBI taxonomy): Eukaryota > Metazoa > Arthropoda > Insecta > Trichoptera > Rhyacophilidae > Himalopsyche > Himalopsyche tibetana. The sequence continues at coordinate 6,986,723 of JAPJYX010000019.1, read as the reverse complement.
CGAAAACTTGGTGTTTGTGTCAATTCACATTATTTCCTCTCCTCCTATTCTTCTGATCCTTCAATAACTGGGTGTAGCAATAGCGATAAGTTAACCACTAGTACTGTTCTAGCCTTATCCTTCTTTCCCTACTACTCACTTTGAAAAAAAAAGTGAGGTTGAGCCACTGAATAACAAACAATTCTCGTAGAAAAACTTCTGTTGAGATACCTCTATTAGGAGGCCATATGCTCCACATTGGGAGCGGACATGGGCTAAAAAAAGAGACTAATGTAGTCAAGTTATGACTAAGTTTATATGATTTTCTAAAATTAATTCCTTTTATATTTTATTTACGGCAAAAGTTTACTTTTGTGCAATTTTTAATTATCCTTAATTCTGTACCTAGTAATATGCTGTGTAATATACTTTAATGTAAAAACACCACTCATATATTGAATTTGAAAAGATTTATATAGTCTCTTTCAAAACCATGAAACTGGCTTTTCATGATAAAGTTTGATTGGTTGTAATTTTCTTTTGACCGAAACATTAACACTTGTTTTTTTTTTAATCAATTTATTAAAGGCAACTTGCGATGTTTACCACATACTATATATATTGTATGGTACTATCATTATGATGTATGATACAAAGAATATAATGCTGTTATTCTTATCTTGCACTCTTTTTGCTTAGTGGAGTTTGAGATTTAAATAAAACGAAAATTGAGGGATCAAGAATGTTTGATATTGATGATGATTGATGTTAAATTATTTGATACTGTTTGTCATGAGCTTAACCGGTCCTGATATTATAAAATAAAATTGAGAATTAATACCAATTAGTGTTTTATTTTTTAAAGATCATTTGTGAAGAAATGAAAAATAAAGCGATTTATTGGTTTATACTTGAAAAATGTAGGCATGTTTATTTTTTAATGTGAATTTGAAGAAACGGTTAACACTCAATTTGTTCAGTGAATGTAACTCCATCGCGAAAAATATGTCATGATGTTTATTCGGAAAACACAAGATTTGTATTCAAAAAAATATGAACAAACCTCAAAAAGGTCGTTACAAAAATATTTTTACAACTTCGAACGCTTAAAATTCTTTAACAAACACGAAGACAATGTTCAGAATTGTTAGGAAAAAATAATTAAGTACTCGTGTTTTTAGCTTGCAGTGCCCCAGCGGGAAGAATTAGGTTAGTGTCGGATTGTGTTTTTACAAAAGAAAAGTAAAATAAAAGTTAGATAGAGATATCTCCAGTGGGTCGAGTAAACGGTTATGTTTAATACTGGAGGGACCTCAATTTATTGACCGAAAACAACTTCCAATTTTTTTTAAAGATTTTGAATACATTTCAAAAAAATGAGGAAAGTGTGTATTGAAATATAAAGTTTTTACAACAACAACGCGTTGTTTTCTTTTTTATTTTCATTAAGCGTCGTCAAAAGAAGTGAGAATTTTAAACGATGTGCTTTGCACTTTATTTTTTTAATTTATAAGGTGATTGTTTCATGGATCACTATTTTATAATTTGTCATATGTATGGTGCGTAAGTGTAAACTGTCGATTCATACATATGTATTACTAATATTAATTTTATAATATAAATATGACATTAAAACATATTTAAAAAAAATGCTTGAAGTTTTTTATCCGATTTATAGGTATAATAAAAAAGTGATTAAATCTCACTTATAGCGTTGGTACTTTATTTAACAAAACTTATTGCCTTTAGACTCTTCATAGCTTACTATTGTAATATTCTTAAGGCGTCTCGACACTTTGGCACCTGGCAGACGCTGGGGAAGGATTACGTTCACGAGTGTTGGAATCCTTTTAACAGTTATGGTGTGGCCAGTAACGCCCCAATTTGCAGTGCTAAATTTGACCACAAGTTCCATTAACGCATTAGTTAAACACCTTAATAAAGTATGTAAGGCATAAAAAAACAATTTTTGAATCATAAAAAAAGTCTTTATTTACATTTTTTTGAATAATGATTTATTTTTGATTTTATTCTTGTAAATGTAAAAAAAAAAGAAGGGGTCAAAATTAAAGAAAGCAATCTACCACGAAAGCCATTTTTAATGAAAAAAACTGAAAAAAGCATGTGTTTTACCTTACAGTAAAATATTGTGATTTATAATGAATTCATCAAATTTTCTGAGCAAAAATTTTATCACATGATTTTTTGACGAAAATTTAAGGTGAAGAAGTTGAATTTGTTTCTAAAAGGATTTTCAATGGAAAGAAAACAGTAAACTAGTTTTCGACTGAAATTTCAGCTTACAAGATTAATAATTTTTAACTCTCTGATTCTGCATCCTTAGATATTTTTTTTTTCAAGAATGATACCTTTACTTCTTGCTCCATCAATTATTATTTGTCCTGTTTTTCATCAGACAGTGCTGACTGATTACATGATATACGAATAAAGCTCAATTTAATATGTTATATAAAATTTCTTATATTATCACGTTATATTACAATTTCTAAAATACAAATAGAGCTGATGAATGAAGTGAGATTGTTGATGAATATGATAACAAATACACAAATACTTTGACTATTAACTATTTGAAAATTAAAAAAAATTACACATAATATATTGCCGTTATATCTATATATTTTATGCAGTATTTTAATTAAATATAAGTGGTTTACAGAAGACACTTGACATATTGTATGGTTTACGAAAGATAAAATTTCATCGTACTAATATTAAAAGTGAACGAATCTAGCCATTTTGTATGATAAAATATAATGTTTTTGTTTGCAGCACTTTTCTATATATTATATATACAGTTCTTTCCTGATATATGGACACACATAAATGATGTGTCAAGATATACTTATTTTTTTACTCAATTATGTTGTAAGATTAGGTAAGGTAAGGTCATATTTTAATTTACTATTTTTCCAAAGTATGTACCAATTATACTTAATAATAATTTAATTTAATCTCATTAATTATAATGACAATGATTATTAACTGAGACAACGATAAAGAAATAAAAAAAAAATCAGAAATATACTTGTTTAACAGTGTTGTTATTTTTTTTTATAGTAATTTATAAATAAATAAAATATGAAAATTGGTTCATGGTCTGAAAAGCAATAAATCAAAAATTTGAAACGAATAACTTTAATGAAAAGCTTTTTTAACCCAATTGCCGCCCTAGCAATGAACAATAAATACAAAACCATTTTTATTTGATTTTTATACACTTGGTAACACTTCTAAAAAAATAAACAATATTCAACTTGGTACAACAAATGGTAGTTAATTTTTTAAAGTCGTTGTTTGATGTTTTATTAATTCAGTGTTAAATAACTTATTTGTTATTAAACAATAGAAGACAAGTAAACCTTAACTTTTCTATAAATTGATATAGTTACGTCATTTATTTAGCTTTTACCGAGGAGTTTTTGTTTAAACAAGGTTTCAGATAAATTTCACATTGTTGGCATTGGAGTAATTAACAAAAGTAAAACTTTTTATGTTGAAAGTTCAGAAATTAAAAATGGAATCATTATAGTCACAAAGATATTGTTTCGAAATTTGTGCCTTCCTTGAAGACATTTACAAAAAATAAACTGGTGTTAAACGGGTGTTAAAACGTTTATTACTTTTCTTAAAACAACAAAAAATGTCATTGCATACATGATAGATCAATAATTATAATGTTTGACCATCGTAAATAGTATAAGTAGAAAATTTTTACAGTTTTTTTGGTAATAATACTTTTAAAATATTGAAAAAATATTTGTTAATAAAGTATATTCTCCACACAACATTTCTACAATAATATGAATTATAAAACAAGAATATATTAGGTGAGAATCAAATATCAATACACAGCTCAATACATTTATTTTTAAGTAAGAAAATGTTGCCAATATTGTAAAATATATTTAATAAACACCCGGCTTACAAATACAAAAATTAATTAAAATAAACGATGTAGATAAATTATTTTTTAATAAAATTATGTCTTATCAAGCTTCAATCTTCTCATTTTACGTCGACAATAATTATTTTATCAGTGTTGTGTATTGCTTAAAATGTGAAAACAAAACAAAAATATATTCGAAACTCTACAAAATCTGTTTTGTTCGCTTCCTGGAAAACAAAATAAAAGTATTATATATTGTGGATATTCGTATATTTCAAAATAAACTAATCGCGATACTGTAGTATCAATTTAAAGTATTTTGAAAAAACTCCACTTAAATGAGAATAAAAACTAACAAACCATTGTCACGCGAGCGTTATTCAAGTAGTTTGATAAGATCTAATCATACCAATGGTAATGATTGCCAAGTAATCCCACAATAAAAGGAAACATTTTTTTCTTTTAATTGTAGTTAGTGAGCGACACTGCGTTTTAGGCCAGGTGAAGCAAAACGTTTTTTTGCTTACGATAAAGACATTAAACAAAAGCGTTGTCTCGCTTTTAGTTATAAGAGTTAAAAGTGCTCATGATTTTTTTAAAAAATAAAAAATTTACAACTTGATATACTTACAAAATCCTTTTGTTATCTAATTAATTTCACTAGAATACCCATGTAAACGTAACATCTATGAAAAACAATTTTTCTTGCGTGTGAATGATAAAAACGAACAATTTGTTGTAAATAGTACAATATTGAGAAAAAAATCAATACTAACAAGGCTTAAACACGTTGATACAATTATATTGAATATTATTATCGACAATAGACCAATATGAAAACAAATCTATTATTCAAAAAAAAGTGAATGGACGAAAATGGTTTAACAACTCCTTGTTATTCAGGCTCTCAGCCTTTCCGATTAAAGATAAGTAAGTAAGGTATTAAAGAACTTGTAGTTTCCTAATAATTGCTCTTACTATGTCCATTTTAAAAAAAAAATTGTAGAAAGAGAATGGAAAAATCATACACCCATGATACTAAACGGCCACTTCTCATATATCATTTTTTGTAAGAGTTAATATACTGTTCATCGGCAGTAAAAATTGTTTTAAGTTACTTTACAATCGGCCGGCAGAATACTGAAAACAATGTCTTGTAATCTCATCCGTGGAAGATAACCAATAAACTGTTGATAAAAAATGTTCGTGAGTGTATGCTGCAAAAATATATTTTTGCATTTTTTGATTTGCAAAACTCTTAATACGCCACTGTCTGTAGCTATCTTTTTTATCCTTCCAGCGGGCTGAATGCAAATTGTAACGGTGTCATGGGAAATACTCTCGCTGTAGAAACAAGGTAGACATGGCTCAGTCGTTTACGAGGATGGAAACTCGTAAAAACAATCGTAAGGGATTTTATAACTTCTCTTTATTGCGTTGTTTTTTTCGGCGTATACACCTTACATTACGACAACAGTCGATGGTTGCCGACGACTGTAAATCACAGAAGCCGAATCAGCGAATAATTGCAGGTCGAGATAAATTGAACAAACGAGAAAAATTAATTAAAGGTATTAAAGGGATTATTTTTTATGCTATTTTTATTCAAATATTTGAAGTGGTTTTACGAATAACAATAAACAGTTTTACGCAACTTGTATACATCCTTCGGATTTAATTAAATGTAATTACGACAATCTTGCAAATTATCTCAAAGGATTTTTTTTTAAAAGATTATTTCAATGTGTTTATGTAAGATATTAAAAAAATCGTTGTTGGGGTGGGTGGGATGTATAATACAAGAAGTTTCTTTTTTAGGTGATATTAATTTACTTCATATTGTATTTCTTAAGAAACGATTTAAATAAAATTAACATTACTATAATAGTTCTTATACAATTGAAGTAATAGAGATATAAATTATCTTTAATTCAGTAGTAAAATAAGCCGAATTTTTAGTTCATTCAGATGGTTGGAAAAACGATAGGGCTTACACTTAGTTGAAATAAATTTATAAATTTATTTCACTCATGCTAGATATTTTTGATAAAAAAATGTTTTGTTTAAATAAAGGTACAGAAGAGTAAAATTATTTTTAATTACGTTCATCGGAAAAGTCATGCTCATTATATAATCATAAAAAAATAATACTATGAAACGGACGTAAAAAGAATTAAACGTTTGAAATGTTATGTTATTATTGAAGTTAGGTAAACTCTAATATGAAGGTATGTCTAATATGCTTTTCAATATTGATTCTCTGTCACAAATTTAATCAAATTGTTAATGCTAATCCTATATTTTCGCTATAAAGAAATCCATTTCTCACGAAGAGAAATTGACTGAGGATTTTAACTGCTTTCTTTAACTTGCTAACTGCTGATCTATAAAATATACAACGATATTATTTAATATTAAAGCTTTATAAGTTGTAAAACAATACTTTGAATTGATTTTGTCGCAAACTTTCGTTGTGATAGCTCTATATGATCTTAATAATAATTAGATATCATAAAAAGGATACATTGTATCTTAGAAGGATAAGAGATAAGCTGAAAAAATATTTTTAAAAAAGCACCTACAAGTAATAAAATTTACATGTTAACACGTTGCAAGCAGACCTAATAAAGAAGGCAGTAAAGATTTCTTTGATACTTGTATTAACATGTTATTATTTTCATTCAGCTCCATTTAATTTTGATAAGTATCAAATCATCTGCGCTTTTTATAACATTCTATTATAAAATATTGTTCCAAAAAAGGTTTGGCAAGGAAGTGGGATATTTGTGTCTATTTTTATGGAACCCTTCATTTTTCTTCTTGTTTATTGCCCCAAATTTGCAATCGGGCAGCAATTTCATAGGGTATGAAAGGCCCTTTCAGAAAAAGATGTGTCGTAAAATTTTCAAGTGGCTTCCTAATTTTTACATGTTATATTACTGGAAAAGTATAGTTTACTGTGCGAGAACCATATAATAAACAAAGTGAATTTGCTTAAAAAAAGAGGTAAATTATTGTTTTATATGTGAATATAGATATATATTTCACAAAATTGTACAAAATAATCCAAAAAGCTTTTAGTAAATATGTGCTGTACGTTGATAAAATAATCTGAGCGACCTAGTATGAGTAGTAAATATGAGATATTTTAAAATTTATCCGGGTGTATTTGAAACGTGACAGCAACCATTTAGGTTGTCTTTAAATAAACACATTTTCTCTTGTAACAAAAATGTGGCGAGAATAATAAAAAACAATGTGATAGTAAGTTTGTAGATGAAATATTGAAAAAATAATTATGCTCAATTTTCATACAAACCTGCCACTGTATAAATTATAACACATACATTGATTCTAGGAGAAATGTTTGAAAAGTATTAGTAGTTGCTAAATTTTGTTAACTCTGGATGGTGCTTTGTTTGAATAGTTGATGAAAAGCTTTCCAAATTTTGGCAGAGTAGTGTTTTCAATACGGGCAATGATAAATCAAGAGTTTTCTATGTAGTATATAGCTACAAAGAAAAAATGAAAATCACTACCTAGCGATATTGTGATTACAATTTTTGAATTAAGCATGAAATGTTTGAATTTAAAATTTTAATAAAAGATATTTTTTATACAACTTTTAAATATAATGTTGACTACCATTTTGAATAAAAACGATTGGGTTTATTTATTTGATACAATTGACTTATTTTTAATATTAAAACTTCAATGTTTATTCTTAATTAATCTATAGAACAGAGGTTGACAACCTTTTTTTCTCTGAAGGGCGCATTCATTTTTCTGATTCGACATAAGGCCGCAGTAAACGTTGACTAGCCCGGAAACAATTTTAAGCCAATTTATAAAGCCCAGAAATTTGCGAATTTCCCAAAATTACCAGCGCGTGACTTTTTTTTAGGTCTTTCAAGGATTTTGACATCGAAAATCCTTAGAATTTACAGATTTGCCTAATCTAGCAGCGTGGAACCTTTTTTATTATTAGAAATTTGGAATTTTCAAATCGAAAATCTCAGAAATTTACGAATTTTCAAAAAATTACAGAATTGGCCAGAAGGCCGCACCAGAGTAGCCAACAAGCCACAAGATCTCTACGACTGATATAGAATATAAATCAATTAAATAATCGTAATTTATACAAGAAAAACATAGTGCTAATAAAAATAGTACCTTTTACTAAAAGATTTCCTATTATTATTTTAATGAAGAAGTCAGTTATTATTATTAATGCTAAAAAAATCATTTACATTTTTTTTTATACTAAACAAAAAAAATGAATCACATATTTTGTGTTTTAAAAGCTATTTGAATACCTCTAAGCTTTTGAATTATTTAAAATTTTCAACCAAGTAAGTAAATGATGAATTTATTTTTCAGAGAAAAATGAAAACTTTTTTTTCACTTATGCGGAGAGATTTTTTTTGGTGGGAAAATAATTTGTACTCTCAATAATTTTCCTTACATAAAAAGATCGTGCGAAGGAAAAAAAGAACATATTTTCCATGCAACGCATGATTTCTACGCCCCATTTAATCTGAGGAAAAGTATGAAAAAGCTATAAATAAATGATAACGAGCCATTTACATTATCCCTAATGGGTAAAAATTTTGAGTTGTCACGTGAGCGAGCACCGTTAATATAACCGAAGCTTTTTTGAGTTAGTTGAAACGGATGGTATAACGGAATAAGAGAAAGCACAAACTTCGAACTTTCAACATAATTCGTGTTTTTTCAGTCAATTCTAGGTCACTAAAAATATGTATTTTATATTACTTTAAGTACATAAATAATACACAATTATTTTCAATCATTGTTATATATAATATTATATTTATATATATTATCATTTCCGAATTATTTTGTGTTTGTTTATAATTAAACAATGTCTCAATTTTATAATACGTATAGATTTAAATGTAATTTTATAATTATGTTTTCAAAATATATAAGTATGTTTGTTCGTTTGCGGACAGTCATGTGCTTAATGATCTTTTAGTTTTTCACATATGGTGCCGAGAACATAGAAACAATTGATGTATTATACATTCGCTATTTTTATTCGTTTTGATATCGTTTTCAAACTTACTTTTTAATAAACGCATTTGAATATTTTATTTATGTATGAAACATCACACTGGTGTTCAAAATAATAGGGCAGTGTCTTTTATCAATTTAAAAATCAATTAAAATTTTTGAATTATTATTTTTGGTAAATTCGTTTGGTCTTTTGGTGAGTTGACACTGAAAAAACAGTGTTATTCAAAAAATCAAGTTTTTTTAGATTTGTATTTCGCAAAAAGCAGAAAAACGGTTTCACGTGTCGTCGTATATTTATGCGGTGGCGTCTTCGGGCCTTTATGGTCCCCTAAAGGCTCATAATACTGAGTGGAAACTGTTATATAGCCCACCTGTTTGGAGGTCTGCTCCGCCCCGCTTGAAAGAAAGTGCCTCTGCATCAGGTTCGGAGCCAGCAATTGTCTGAAAAATAAAAAAATACAGTTAGTTATGAATATAAAAAGTTGTATCGTGAAAATTACTTGGGATGAAATGTATCTCTACGGTTATATTATAGCACAGCGTGTTATTTTCTTTTTTGAAAATATTTTTATGCACTTTTATATTATGCCCTTAAAATATTTTTTGTGATGCTGAAACAAACTTTGATTGGTCATAATAAACGGCACGTTAAAACTTTTACTTTATAAACAATGGTCTCATTTGGAAAACATTTTTATAATTAACGAAATATCATATGAAATATTTAAGCCGTTTACATATTAACTTTTGAAGAAACAAAACGAATCAATCAATCGAGTATTAAAAGTTTAAATATTATATATATAATTTAAAATGCAGACATCGTAAAAGAGTTTGTTGAATACATAAATAAAGCATATCTGATTTTGAACAGGTGATATGCCATTCTTGTGAATGCAGGATATATTTACACTATCATTCCTTTGGCTACAAATTCAAATGTATATAAAAATTCCTTACTAAAAGGTATTAAGTATTTACGCATGACAATCTTAAAAGACTCGAAATAAAATTGAAGTGAAGACTTTAGAATAATCAATAAGTGGGTAATATTAAAAAAAGGATTAAGTATTAAGATATTATGATTTATCTTAATGATGATATATATACCCTTCTGTCACTTTAATCCGTTATCCACAGCTTTTTTATTTTAAATAATAGCTATTTGTTGATAAGCCAAACAACATTAAATTTAAAACAAAGCAAAAAGTTTGGAATTTTTTATTTGCCATCGTATAAAATGTGTTCAGATTTCACAATAATAATTTCCCCTAATTTTTCAATTTTTAAAAGCCTCGAATTGGCCCCACAGGAAAGCTATTTTTTTGTTTCAATTTCAACATTTATCGTGAATAAAAAAACTTTCACAATAAGTAACGAGTGTTAAAGTTTTAACTTGTTTTAATGAAGGAATAAAATCCACCTTCGAATTTAAAAATGTAACGTTTTATCGATGGAAATTTGAATTTTGGAATTGAAATAGAGTCTAATTAATTACTGTAAATACACAATTGACATACATGTTAATTGCTTCATTTTTATTGATAACTGATCACTTTTTGTACCTTTATAAATATCGTTTTCTCTTTGTTTTATGACTTATTTTAAATTTATGTGGATAATCCATACTAAGTCTGTTGTTAATGCGAAACCATATAACTAATATAAAAACTGAGAATTTGTATTGCTTGAATTTAATATAAATGAAGAAATGTCTTAATTTGTTAATATCAAGCTTGTCGCAACCAAATGTGAATGAGATTCAACAAAAAATTGTTTTATCTGCAGGGAAAAAAATACTGTCGACTTTTTTATTTTAATTGTAAAACTTTTATGACAGAAACAACTGAATACTTTAAATATATATTTTATTAAACTCATAAAACAATTTTTTTTTACACATTTTTTTTTTTACAAAGGAAGATTTTTTTGTTTTGGTATGAAGACAGTCTTGAATGTAATATATTTTCTCGTGATAAGCTAGCCATGCCGTTGCTCTATATTTTTAGAATCTAGCAAACATTTATTAGAAAATACTGCTAAGGGCCATTATAGCAGATACTCAAACCATCCCTTAAGAGTGATTAAATTATTATTTTTATAAAAATAGTTATTGATTTTATAATAACGTATTTGATGCGTTGATTTGATAATCTGAATACCACAGTGTGATTGTGCAGTCACCGAGAACATTTTAGATTGTAAATTTAAATAATTCACAAATAAGACATCAAGCAACATCGCTAAAACATTTTAATACTAATATCAGCAGCTAAAAATAAATAAACCCGGTAGAACCTGCCAGGTTCGATACTTGTGCAAACATTGTAATATGTCTCTCCATAAAAGAAATACTGACAATATTAATAAACAAAATTGAAGAATAATAACATTTCAAACAATCACAAAAAATAATATTTGATTTGACTTGGTCATTTTAAGAGTTTTATCACTCTTAGAATGCCACCGAGAAAAAAAAATGTAATTCTTCGAGCACACGAGACAGTTTTACCTGAATTGGGTTGGAGCCAGCCTTTTTTAATTGATTTTATAAATAAAGTATCTTGAATAGATTCATTTATCGAAATATAACATATGGTTGATATGGAGTGGTAATGAGGTTAAATTATAACTTTCTTTTAGTATTTAATGCGATGTCTTAGTTAAATTATTGTGAATAAATTGTTATACTACCTCCACCAAAAACTTTTTATATTACGCCTAATGAATTGATAAATTAAAATATGCACTTAAATAAAATAAACATTGTTTCTTGTGGCATCACAACAAAATAACTTGAATTGTAAACAACAGCGAAAGATATTTACAATTGAAAAATAATATTTACCTATTGTTGAGAGGCGTGTCATGGCATTAAAATGCAAACAATAGAAATCTGAAACCTATAGAACAGAACAATGGCTCAAAAGAAGACTACTAATTTGAGGAAACCCAAGAACAAATGTTTTTGTTGAACGAAAGAAAGAATTCGATATCATTGTTTGTGTGAGTATACTGCTTTTATAAGCTTCGATAAAAATATATAAGGTTTCAAGCAATAGACTATTTTCAACGAATTGAATAAATTCGGCACAATTCTAATGAAACGAAAGAACCTGAGTTGTTTTACTCATAAATTTAATCAATACGTTAATTATGTATCTGTGATAACGATATTAAATAACGTTTGGCCATATAATTCAACTTTAGAAAGGCAAAAAGGCGTAACCTTCCTTTTTTTAAACTAGCTTTTTTGATAATTAGATTTCTATTAAGTTTTTAGCTGTAAATGACGAATTAGTATCTAGTCTTAACAAAATGGAAGACATATGAAAAATTGCAACCAGGAAAAGGACTTACAAAAAAGTTTTTCTTAGATCGGATTGAGACAATAAAACAACAGTTTATTAGTCTTCGTATATACGTACAAATGTAATGTATATTTCATAATTTATCTTTTGGACAAAATCATCAAAAAAGGTTTTTTGTGCATCATGTAAAATATTTCATCATATACTGGCAGAAGGCATAAAGTAAAAACAACAGCCGTTTTTTGTTATCAAGCGTATAAATAGATTTTAACATGCTGTCTCTTCTGAAAAAACAAGTAAAGCCAAATTTTGTGTATTTTTAAAAATAATTGAAAAATAATATTCAATATCAACTCAGTTCCGTTTTAAGTTATTAGTGATTGTAAAAGTAGTAGTGCATAAATGGAGATGTTGAACTTTTACGATTATCTCAAAACAAGGTTTTTTTACTTATCGTCTTATGTCAGTACTCTAACGATATATATATAACAAAATTATGCTAGATTAATGGATATGTAAAGTTTGAATGACATTATGAAAAACGATCGTCGTACTATTAAAAAAAAACTATTCCCATGCGTAAATCACGCCATGTCACAAAATTGTGTATGTAGTATCGGCTAGTATTAAACGAATGCAAATATTAACGGAGAACGCTTATATCATTGAAACGTTTAATCACCTTTTAAAAAACAAAATTACTACTAGAAATAGTAGTTTCCTCTCGGTAGGCGTGTTTACATAATGGATATAAAGGAATATAAACAATCTATCAGTTCTATATAAATTACAACATAAAATATCGTCGTACATTTCTTTCAACGTTGCAATAAATTTTAGTTGAATTGATTCACTAAAAATATGAGACAAATATCAAATATCACTTTTTTATAACTCAGTTTAGATGTGTCAAAACTTTGGTCAGCCATATCACAAAACTACAAATTTCTAGTTATAACACTATATAACTAATTGACAATGAATATGATCGGAATAAGCAACTGAATTACTTTTTTGGGATAAAATTATATAAATCCTCGAAAAATTATACAAAAAGTAGTAATATAAAAGTTTTAGAAAAAAAAAATCTCGCTTTATACTCTTGTGTAATTTAAGAGACAATAATTTATATTTTTTACATTTGGTAATGTTTAAAAGTATATTCGCTCTTTTTAAAAGATTTGAGTTATATGTATTCAAATTCTCACTAAGAATTTCACTTGGGGTAGATGTTAACTTGGATGTAATGTAATAAAGATTTGCTGTAGAGTGCTTCTGGCTAAGCATTAAATATTAAAAGTTATCGCTTCTCTCAAGAATACTACACACTTCACGGTGCATTCAGAACTACTCCATTCAGATTTTCTTTCTTGTAAATGAATGTTTGCATTTTTGTTTATGTGACATGAGTATTACTAAGAAATGTTGAAATGTTCAATTTATATACTATGGATAAATACAAAATCGATAGATTATTAATTAAATTAAAATAAATTAGATATTATTAAATATTGTGGATCTTTATGGTAGCCTTCATATTCATAATCGCGTATCAAATTAAATATTATTTTCATCATAATAATTATAAATCAAAGATTGTTTGTGTTAAAAATAAACAATATGTCAAAGATATTACATACAACTAGTTCAATAGATTCCCGAGTTTGTAAGTCACAAACAAAATTAAACTAATAATTAATATTCTGTTTGTATAATATAATCTAACTTTAAATGAACATTTACTCAATCTCACTTTTTTTAATAGAATAAGTATATTACAAGATTAGTGATTAGCTAATATCACTCATGTAGTATTTCGTGCTTAAAAATCAGATGGGTGGAATTTCAGTAAATACAAAAATCCATGCCTTGGAACAGACATCATTTTTTCTGCTAAAAAATGAAACTGGCCGTACTGGAATACGAGCCCGTAAGCACCGTGACAGATGCCAACAACGTTGACTACTGAAACACGTACCCAACTATCGACTGGCTATCACGCTAGGATTTTTTAGTTTAGATTTAAAAAAATATATATATTACTTTATTTTTGCCTGATAAATCATCGATTCTAGTACAATTTTTAGTATACAGAGATGAAGAAACTCAACGGAAAACACACGACACGAAGCGACGGTACATGACATCATAATCTGAAACGTTTGTGTATGGTATGAAAATATTTTAACCAAAATGCATTTTATCGATGATTTTAAAGCTATAAAACATAATAAGCTAAACTCAAAAATGATAACAGCATAAGAATATGAAAACACTTCATCAAAATATTTGAAAGAATAACGATTTCTACGTCATTGAGTTTATGGTTCCTTTTTCAGTTATATTTACAATCCCCAAACGAAGTTTACTGCTGGAATAATTGACCAACCGAGGAGAAACACTTGAAAAGTTTATTTATTTCTTGGGGTGGTAGGCGCTAAGTTGTTTTACGGGTGTTTTTGATTTGCATTCATTTACACAGTTGGTTTTTTTTTCACAAAGAAAACAAGAAACAAAAATGAGTTCTGCAAACCTTTTATGTTAATATTTTAAGCGTTTTTAAGAACCTTGTATAATTTATAGAAGCCTAAAAATACACCCTTAGTCCTATTCAGAAATTGTACATAATATTTTATTAAGTAATGATTGATGTTTACATTTTTAAATACAAACATGCAAAAGCTTTATATTTATTTTCAACCAAAAAATGTTTATTTTGTAAAAGTCTTATCAAAATAAAATGGCTTATACATAATAAATGCTATACCTACTATCAAAAATATTCTTAGCCTTTCTCAATCATTTTGATAAATTTTACACATTTTTTTTTACCATGTTCGCTCCGAGTTTCTACGAGAACTGCTTGTTAAGTTATGTTTCAATTTTAACGATGAGGTGTGTGATTTAATTAATAGATTTTTTTATTTTATTAGTTGTGTAACTCGGTTGAACAAGTATTTTGCCTCTTTGATAATCATCTCCACAATCAAAGGAATGATGAATAATAATTCTATATTGATGAATGGATTAATTCAGTGTGTTTTAAAAATAACTGACAAGTTCTCATCCTCCCACCGCTACTTTCACATTCGAAAAATGTTATAAAGCAATCAATATTCAGTGGCGTAGCAAACATGTGCATCGCCTTTTTTTTCTTTAACCAAGAGTATCTTAGGAACAACGTACGTGTACAGAAGGTCAACTACTTTAAATTCTGTTAGGTAATGTTTACTGGCTATCCGTGATAAAGAGTACTTTGTAATTTTCCTTATAACCCATCAAGCTAGGATGACGATTCGGTCCAATTGTTGGATATTTGGATAGATTTGAGCAGTTTTCCCTTTTCTTACGCATTTTTGTCCAACATAATGCTTCATGGCGTTATATATTATGTTACATGTTGGCCTATCCACTAAACAGTAAACATAATGAATTGTAATATCTTCGATAGATTAGGCGGTAAATTCGTGGAAGATCATTTTTAATTACAATTATTTATAACATAAGAATTAAAATCATTTTTTAGTTTATTCATAAACATTACGATGGTCTGATGATGATTTTTAAAGAAACACAACACGTGCCACATGCTGTAACACAGCCAGTGAAACATCAAAGTTATCAAACTTAATTTTATATAAAATATATAAAATTCCAGTCGAGAATCTGATGTGGATTGTTTATTCGACCATGTGTAAATAATCCGATAGTTGTAAAAAATTCTTTCTGTAATCTGGTTATTGGTAAATCAATAAAATTGAATTCATTGTATATTTTAAAGATTGTTAAAAAATAAATAATGCAATGAGAAGCAAACATTTTATTGCATACTATTTCTGTTTTTAAATCCCAGTATTAAAAGTTAAGTACATACATTTTTCATGAATTTTTTTTCGAAGGCATGTATGTCTGTGATGCCTGAAACGAACTCTCATACATAACAACAACTCCTGTCCTAGCTCTATTCTTTTAAAATGAATCTAATCGAAAATTAAATACGTGAAGTTGAATTTGTCTTAGAAATATAGAATTATTATGGTCTCTTCTATCAAGTAAACGTAAAAGAATTACTAATTATCTTCTTGGCCAGTTTATAACTAGTTTATTAAGAACAATTGGAAGAATATGATTTTCATTTAACGAAGTTTCATTGGAAAGGGCAGTTAATTGTTTTTATGTTCAAAAGAAAGCTTTAATAATGAGCAAACTTATTTTATATTTATCAGACAATAAAACTGTATCCTATTGTTGACTGATCTGAGTGAGTGTAGTGATCTCTTTATCTAATTAAGGGTTATTCTCTGAGCGAGAGGTACTGACACTCATCAGCCTTTGCGGTAGCGGGTAGACCAATGTAAAAAAAGCTTATTTACGAACGATGCCTTTTACAGAGCTTCCGCCGTCCCGGTGGAGGCTTTCCCACGGGAGCATTAATGAGGCTCGAAGATTCGGTATCACGTAGACCAGAGCTTTCTGTCAGGCGGGGCCAAATCCGCCTTGCGGTGAGTATTGCGCGACGGCGCGTGCTCGCGCGAACCTCGGCGTCGCGGCGTCGCTAAGACGTGAATTTTAAAACGGCGTCGTTATCAAAACCGCTGTGATTACGTAAACACTGAACATACGTACATATGCCACGTTTCTGCATTAGAAAATTTGCATGCGTAATCTCACTGCTAGATTATTATACGTATAATTCTATTTCCATAAACATAATTATTAACTGAGAAATATAAACACGCTTTTCGTGTATATTTCAAATTGCGGTTTATAATACGAATCTTTAAGTAACAAAAGATTCATAATCAATTTTGTATAATTAGATAATTTTTAAACATAAATTCATTATTTATTATTTTGTTTTTATCATGTAATGTTTTTCAATAATTTATAATAAATTTTTAATTTAAGTGAAATATAAAATTTAAAATTTGTTCCCTAAAGTAACACAAATCAAGACAATATGGACAAATTTTAAATTTTATATTGTTGATTTTAGCCCAATGGTACCTTCGTCGTATAGATTTTAAGTAAAAATCTAAGATCAGAGACAAGAAACATTATTTTAGGATCGTTAAATTTAGTACTATGAAAATCTACTTAGGGTGGAGAAAGGGTATTAGAAAATTAATGCAAACTCACGCTTTTATATAAAACTTAACATAAGGAGATCAGAAGGTTTTCACTTCGTGATATTTGCTGTAATAACAATTTCATGCTTTGAATATATTTTGTGTCCAGTATAGCTGCAAGTGGAATTAATCTATGATTTTATAATACATATGTATATTTTTTGTCATTGGAATGATTTTAAATTCAATAGGAGGGATAAAAAAAATAAAATCAAATAAAAAGGTGACTAAATAATTTGTAATATACTATGAGAAAAAAATGATTACCTAAACTCAACCATTTAATTAGAGTATATTATTTATAATATATATTTTTATTTAATTATTGTATTCTTACTAATAATGGAGATACGTCACAGCCACAACGATTCATCTGACATACTATATACCATTTTGTAGATAGTATTTTGTACACACTTAATTATAAGGATCTGGAATAGTTGTGTTTTATATTTTTAATTATGAAGTCTTTTTAACATGAATTGAGAGTTAACATCGTAAAATTTAAAAAAATAATGCAAGTCTTAAGATATGATGTTGTTTATTTCTATTAGTTATATGTTTTTTTAATCGAGTCTTTAAATCATTTTGCCAGTCGCTGTCTTCTATCAAGAAAAGCTTTGCTAAGCGACTGACATTAAAACTATTGTTTTTAAGGAATACATTTGTGATCTTGAACATTTTGCAATGTATTTTTTTGAGTGTCAATAGAAAATTCTCCTTGATTTTAAAAAAATACTTAAATAATAATAAAGTAATAATTAAGTTTTAGTGATTTTTTAAGTATCTTAAATACTTAACATTTTATAAAAATCATACTACATAAAATACACATACACATAAAAATACAAAATATTGAATTAAAATATAAAATTGAAAATATATTGAATTAAAGCAAGTAATAATTTGTTGACAATTAATTGATTTCATGTCGGAATAAGCAGTTAACAACAGCTTAAAGCTCTCGTCTTGATAATTTAATATCCCGCGATGACGAGGATTGCCGCTGAATGAGATAGGCAAGAATTAATCCTGATGGCGTGAACTGTATTGCAAAGGAAACCACACTTGATTGATACTATCCGTTTGCTACGCTTAATAGTGTTTTCAATTGCAGCCGCAAGGTGACTTGTTGAAATTTAGCTGGTGAGAAATTACCTCGTATTATTTATCACTTTAATCTCACGCAAACTTGGATAGAATGAATGATCTATCACATAAATTTGTATATTAACTCTCGATCTTAATTTGTTTTAGAAATTGAAACAAAATATTACTTATTTTTGAATCTGCATTTCAATTTATCATTAAATATTTCATACTAAGTCAACCTCTGTGCTATGAAAGGAAAATATTGACCCAAGTGATTGGATGATTTCACGTCAAAGTTTGTGTTTATTTAACGGTTTTTTCAATTTAATATTTCTGATCTTAGGTATAGATATAAAAATCGATATTTGAAAAAACTGGTCTTCGAATTCCAATATATCCCAAAATTTATTTAAAAATCAATTGTTACTATTGGGCGGTGGAGTAATTATGCTTGCCCCGTTTTCGAGGAGTGTCTCCGAGTCGAAATGCACAGCAAATATGTTTTCAAGATAACTCAAAATATTATATCTTTAACGCATTCATTGATGCATATATGGATTATTTTTTTCATTTATTCTATTATAATAAGGCAATTTCAAATTGAAATTCTAACGATTTGAATTGAAAAATAGTAATAAAATGAATGTTAATTCTATTACTTGAAATTTTAATACCAAATTTCAAAACCGGTTTTTGAAAAACGACAAGCTTTTATGTCCATGATGACTATCAACCATGATCAATAAGTTCAGCGAAAGTATGAGAATCAGATAATAATTGACGAATAAATATTCGTGTATTGTATTACTAAGATTTGGTAAAGATAATATATAGAAAGAAAGTCAAATGTGAGGTAAAATAGAGTGGCGAACAGTTTTGGTGGAACGTGGAATCAGAACAGAATAAAGTAAGGTTTCTAATATTTAATTAACCTTTTGACCTTTGAAGATATTAAATTCAGAGATATTTAATCGATACTGCTTAAATATATTTCAGAATCGAAAACAAACATATTTGTTAATAGAAAAACGTGAGGTTAAAAAATATTGCGAACAATTTTGTCATCCGCTTTATAATGCCAATCAAAGTTTCTATTGAATAACAATGTGGGTCGTGTACTTAAGTTGTTTGAAATATATTGTACTTGAAATATAATTTATGATTTATTACCGAAAATTTACTTTTAAAATTGAAGTGGCAACACTTTCATTTTGGTAAAATAACAGTGTTTGTGAATTCAATTCAATATAAACTCAATTTATAATCCTCTACCAAACACGTCATATGTTTCATAGCTACGGGAACATTTTTGTATAAATAGTTTCAAAGCCTGAACCCACATTTCATTGGTTTTCAAATTTTCGCTGATCGTATAAAGCAGCTGACACAATATAGTACAATTCAATAGAGGTGAAGTATAAATAATTAATTAAGCGATTTGAAAGTTAAAAAAAATGATGGTAACGGTACTTTTTTCGTATTGATATAAAGAGTATTTTAAATAAAATATTTTTAAGAAACAAAACGTTTTTTAAAATATTCTAAGCCTATAAGCATTTAAGCTCTTCATTGTGATCAGAAAGTTCCACTGCAAGCAATCTCTGGATATTAGATATTTAAATTCAAAACATATTTTATTCTTTATCGTTTTTTATATATTGAAATTGTATTGGTAAATGAATGATGGAATGTTAACAATTTTGATTTTGGTTTTGAGTAGCTTTGTTTATTAATCGTTGATATTGAACAAGAACAATGAATCTTTCCTTTCTGAAACTGAATAATAGATACTTTAACTAACGTTTTATTATAAAAGTAATAATAAATAACGCGACTCAATGAATGTTTATATGCTGTTGTTTTTTAATGTTGAAACTTATGAAGTATTTATAATTGAGAGATTGAAATTTTGAAAGCTTAATAAAATTGCTTGTGATATTCTAAAATATACAATAAAATCTTACGTTTCTAAGCAAAAACTGGTTTAGATTTTAATTGGAAATAAGATTTTTATTGCTTTTAAAACTAATCAAGGGTAGTGATATTTTTAGATTATCTACAAATTTCAGGGTGTAGGAAAATATTATTTGATTCCAGCAAATTATTTCTTGGAGTGTGCTTATGATAAAATGAGATTAATTATATGTTGTCAAAATGGTTTCTTTTGACTAGGTTTGCTTTTGTCTGAAGAAGTTTTTATTGAAGAGAACCTAGCTAGAGAGAGAGCTAAGAGAAAGCTACTCAAACTACATGATTACATTATTTTTTATAGTTCTGACGATTGCATACGCCGACGCTATAAACTAATTTTATAAAAAAAAATGTAAAACTAAATACTTTTAAATTTTTAGCATTATTACAATGGATTTCTTCCAAGTAAATGCAAGTTCAAACAAAAATTATTATTGTTTTAATATGTTCCAAAAATGTCATACTCCAAATGTGGATGTCATATTAAGGACATAAAGTACTGTCGTCAATCTTTTCTAATTAAAAAAATAAAATATTTTTTTACTAATTCCATATCTCCTTAACATGATTATAATCTGTTTTGTTCACCTCACTACTATTATCAGTTGATAATGCTTGTGATAATGGAAACAGGTTTTAGTCGTATTAAATAAATGTGGAATTAGTAAGAAAGTGTTTTTTTTATTATAATGCCTTCCCACCAAGTATTGACAGTATTTAACTTCTTTAATTTAATTTAATTAGGATCATTCCTAAATAAATTAATATTGTAACTTGATATCAATGGGATTCTAAAAAGGTAATTCATATTTTTAACAATTTAATGTTTTTAAAGTTTTCACTACATCCATCAAAAACACTTTCTATTAATTTTATTAATAATAACTTAAAATGTATTGTGAGTTTATTTCAAATCAAAAGCGGCTTTAAATGAAGTGTACTAGATTGATGAAATATATAAATATTCTTATTCGTCTATAAATATATTATTCAACCGCTTAATTTTTAGGAAGAGGGGTGACTTATTCGATGCTTATTTTTATAATATCATAGTTGATAAAAACGACGCCTAGCTCATATATATTGGATTACACTATGCTTAAGTGTAGGAACCTCAGTTTAGTGTAAAAACGACTTTCATTAATCAAAACGCTATGAGTGCGTGTGCGTCATAACTAACCGACGAGTATGGCTGAGCAAGACGTCAAACTAAAGTGTGCAGGCCTCACTTCGTGTGAGGGCGAAATTTTGCAATTTTCCCGTTGATTTTTTACCCCTAGTCCCTCGAGAAATTTCTGTTAATTTGCGCTGAATTGGAAATCTACTTCAAACAGAAACGGTTCATTTTTTTTACTCGGCGATAACGTGAAAATTTTACTTTTATGCAAAATTATAAAGTTTGTTCATAACAAACGAAAAAAAAATTGGGCTAGGATTTTTTTGACTTACGATTTAGTATTTTTATTATAAAACTAAGCAGTTGGTTTAGAATTATTTTCATTTTGTACACTGACGTGAACAACTGACTCAGTTTGAGTGCATTCGCGCACTGAATAGTACCGGAAGATGCCGAGAGGCGAAACCCGGGTCGTGTTCGACCAAGAATTTTATGGAAGTGTGCAAAATGAAAATAATTCTAAATTAATATTGAATTTCCATCAAGCACCTTCAGTCGAAATTTTAAATTATAAACTGTTAGTGTTGTTCAGTGTGTGTGTTACATACAAACGGATACATTTATGTATTTTGTATAGTAATAATTGTAACGATAGCTTTCAGTATAAATCAGCGATCAATTATTATTGGTAGAAATACATTATATAAGAAAACCGCTTAAGAATTCCACATTATTTAAGATATCAAGATTGGTTTTGCTCATCGTCAATTCAAAAATATTACCAACTGTTTTGTAAAAAAATCCTATTATTAAATTTTGATAATAAATATATAAAAAGTAATAACGCTTCTGTTATTACTTATTTGGCTTTATTTTTGATTGAATATGAACAGAATTTATTTTTAAGAGGTCTTCAACATTTTAATAATAGACACCCTATTTAATTCATTCATTCATCTATAGTCAGCGGAGGGCTGCCAATACGTTAACAAGGGGCTCGCTTAATCTTGAAGCAATTCTCAGTGTTCTGAGAAAGGAGTGAATTTTCTTATCACTCTTATGAAAATCACTTTATGCAATACTTAATCATGCAATTGATTTTTACTTAATACACTTATAATATGTAACGATATGCAATTTACCGTAAACTTATCCATGTAAATAGCTAAAAATGCACTATTGTGTATACTGAAGCTGTCGTAGATAATATATAAATTAGAAATTTCAGTTATATACTAATTTGATCTGAGAATATTGTTTTCTCAACAAGGGGCTCGCGCGACCTCCTCCGGGCCCCCTCCAACCCACCCCTGTCTATAGTTTGTAAAATCTTTTCAAATTTCTTTTACAAATTGTTACAATGTGTTTGTTATTCTTCTAATATATTTTTTTACGAATATTAAATAACCCTTTGTGATTTATGTTATCACCGGTTGATAATGCTCACAACAAGCGAAACGGGTTCGGATAATTTAATAAATAATGTGCCATTAGTAAAACAACATTTTTTAAAAAACAGCCTTGTTAAAACGTTACTTATGTTACTATGTATCTTTTGGAGCTAACTAAAAACGCTGTTTATTGTATTGAAAATTTAAAGATAACTTTATTGAATATCATTTGATGTCTTAAGTAAAATAAATTAAAATAAACTTTTCCCGCAAGATGGCGGGGGAAATATGAATTAAAAATGTATCAACATACATCTGAGCTAATTTATACGCAGGTATTATCCGTCAGTAATTCAAATTTATGCTTTCATACAAACACAATACAGCCAGGAAACTTTCCTTTAAAATTTAAATTTTGCATACTAATTACACCGCAAAACTTGTTTTGCGAACGTTTAGTATACTGTATCGCTTAAATTATTTGAATTAGTGCGAAATTTAACTGTAATTTTGTCGTTAAATAAGAAGTTTTTTTCTTTATGTTATAACATTTTATTTTAATTTTAGTTTTTCTAATAACTATGGAAGAGCAAACTTTGAAAAATAAATTAATAAAAATAAATAAATAAAAAATTAATAGTGCAAAAGTAAATGTACTACGAAAATCGTAATAATCATGTTTTATAGAAGTCCATTCTCTACTGTTTTTTTTGTTTTAAAAGGTTTTGAAAAACAGAAATTTTTCATAATTATTCATTTATTAGAAGCATCAGAAAGGTAAAGAATCTAATGTACGATAAAGAAATACTTTATACACTTGTTCCACCTTAATATTTCTAATAAATTGTTATTTTATTGTCATAATTGCTATTGAAATTTTATACACCAGAAAAAATAAGATTAACGAATGTGGCTTTCCAAATAAAAATCTGTCACATGGTTGGTGTGAAAATGAATAAGCAAAGTTAAAAATACTATAAGATTACATTAAAGTCTTATTTCTAGCAGTATTTATTTTCTTAAATACTTTTAACATGTGTTTGTGCCGTATATTTGTTTATTTTAAAATTATTTTGGAACTGAAAACATCGATGTAACTAAAATTGGAAACATCCAAGCAAAGCTTATCTTAGAGAGATTCCATAATAAAATGACGTTGACTTCAGACAAAAATAAATTGAAAAAATAAACTACTTGTGTACTCTTTAAATACGGCTGCGCCAATACGGCAAGGATATTGATTTGTTAGCTGTACAAAGATAAAAAATACTGTTCAATTGTAAAAAAGAACGACTTTAAAGTTTGTCAGTAATGAATTTTGTTCATAAAAAAATATTTTCATGTAGGTAGTTAAAAAATACAAAGACAATATGAAAATATTTATTTACATGTCAAAAGCGAAACCGGTCGTGATCATTATTGAAAAGAGTGGAATTAGTTAAATTAAGTATTTTATCTATATATATAAAACAAAGTCGGGTTATTTACACCACGTATATCTCAAGAAGGGCTTGGCTGATTTTAATGATCTTTGATTTATTAAATTCGTCTCCGCCTAGAATAGCAGAATAAGCAATAAAACACCGGAAAAATATCACAGAGAAGAAATTATGAAGAAAATTAATATTCTCATACAGTTTTCAAATGACGAACATCTTGAAATAATAACGAAGCTTTCAATCGAGAATTGGAACGTGAACCTGAATATGATCGAGATGCATTGAATCAATCAGTTTGAACGAAGGAAATGTACGATACGTTTATGAAGGCAATTGATGATGGAAATGGTGGCTTATTTTTCCTCGATGCGCCCGGTGGAGCTGGGAAGACATTTATCATGTCATTGATTATGGCCACTGTTCGTGCGAGATATAAAATTGCTGTAAGAGTTTCTTCTTCTGGAATAGCGGCCACGTAGATAGAAGAATTCTGAACGGCTTATTCAGCATTGAAATTGCCGTTAAACCTCCAAGTCACTGAAAAACCGACGTACATGATTGCGAAACACTCAGCAATGGCCAAATTTTTGGTAGCAAATACAATCATCACCTGGGATGAATGGACAATGGCGCATAAATGCACTCAATCGAACTATGAAAGATCAGCGCAATGACTCAAGATCTTTTGGAGGCGCAATGATTCTACTATCTGGAGATTTTCGCCAAACACTACTAGTTATTCCAAGATCGACCGCTGCCGATGAAATAAACGCTTGCCTCAAATCATTGACTCTGGCGCTATGTGAAGAAACTTCAGCTGACGACAAACATGCGAGTTGCATTGCTAAACGATCCATCTGCCGAAGATTTCTCCAAGCAATTGCTGACTATCGTCGGTAGCGACCGTGTTCCTGTTGACGAATCGAACAGATTGATTTCGTTTCCGCCGAATTTTAGCAATTTCGTCTCAACGAAGAATGGCTTCATCAAAAAAATGTTTCCAAACATCTAATCACAAAAATCATAATTGGTTGAGAGAACGAGCAATTCTTGCGGCGTAGAACAAAGATGTGGATCATTTAAACTTCACAATTCAAAATCAAATCGTTGGTCCACTACATTCATTCAAATATATCGACCGTGTAACAAACAAAGACGAAGCAACCAACTACCCAACTAAATTTTTAAACTCATTGGATCTGCCTGGCTTGCCACCGCACAATTTACAACTTGGCTCGGTAGTCATCATGTTTCAAGTAATCAAGTTAAAACAACACTTATTGATTCTGAGGCGGTACGAAGTTCGTTGGGTCAGCTAGTTTTTTAATATACATAATGCCTTTTCAGGATTGATGGTGATTTTTTCGACTGAAGGTGCTTGATGGAAATTTAAAGTCACATTTTAACTATTTTTATTCTTTACACTTCCATAAATATTGTCGATAGCGACCCGGGTTTCGTCTTTCGGCATTTTCTGGTTTTATCTAGTGCACGAATGCACTTGAACTGACGGTTTCGATCGACAAAATTTATGGAAGTGTACAGAATAAAAATAATTTATTTTTTTATAATATAATAATTTACAGAATGTGTTCATTTCGAAAATCGTTTGTTCTATCAATAAAAATATACTTAGCCGATATAAATGTTGTAAGCCGCAAAAATTGTAGCATTGAGAATTTTATATACTATTATATTTACTAACTTGTACAAAATTACCTGTCTGGCACTAGGGTACAATAAAGCTATCCCCAATTAAGTTACACAAAACAACCCTTATATTGATTTATTCAGATATACGACAACTTTACCCCTGGGTCAAGGTCGGTCGTATAACTCTATTATAACTATTATGCTCGCTACCATATTCTTTTACAACCCCATAGTGTAAAGATCAATATTAAGTTATTCCGATGCTAATAAATTCAAACTCGTACCATGTAATATTTCAAACATGAGATTGTTATTGGTCAGAGTTTACAAATGTTAATATTTCATCATAATAAAAACAAGTTGCGTTTTAACAATGCGACAGGTAATAATAATATTCGTTAATAATATACGCAGTCAAAAGCTTGAATGCCAAAATTAACTAAGTTTTTCCATAATTTTATGAATTTGTATGAACAAGCATGAGTGCTTATGGTGTTTCCGTCTCTTATTTTGCATCTTTATATATCTTAAACATTGAAATCAATCAGAAACAATTTGTATTGTAACTAAAAATAAGTCATTTATTTTTATAAGAGCAAAGTTGAATCACTTACAGCTGTTTATTAAAGAAAAAAAACGTATTAGAAGCTGATATTTTTAATCACCTTTGTTGTGATTTATGCTGTTATCCCAAAACAAATAGAAATGGGTGGAATTGAATACAATAATTATTTATCACTAGCTGTAAGCCCGTTGCCCAGCAACGTGAGATTTTTGTTGCATAGTATTAATTTTAATTTTATTTTATGGTATTTTATTTTATTTTATTTTATTTTATTTCATTTAATTTGTATTTATTTTATTTTTATAGTTACCAGAAATTTCGTAAATTATTTAATTTTTGGAATAATGTTTATGATTGCTAACAACCATTTTTCGTAGTAGCAGAAATATCGTAAAATATTTAATTTTTGGAGTAATGTTTAAGTTTGCTAACAACCATTTTTCGTAGAAGCATAAATTTCGTAAAATATTCAATTTTTGGAATAATGTTTAAGTTTGCTAACAACCATTTTTCGTAGTAGCAGAAATTTCGTGAATTATTGAATTTTTGGAATAAAGTTCAAGTTTGCTAACAACCATTTTTCGTAGTAGCCGAAATATCGTAAATTATTAAATTTTTGGAATAAAGTTTAAGTTTGCTAACAACCATTTGTCGTAGTAGCCGAAATATCGTGAATTATTGAATTTTTGGAATAAAGTTCAAGTTTGCTAACAACCATTTTTCGTAGGAGCAGAAATTTAGTAAATTATTTAATATTTGGAATAATGTTCAAGTTTGCTAACAACCATTTTTCGTAGAAGCAGAAATTTCGTAAATTATTGAATTTTTGGAATAATGTTCAAGTTTGCTAACAACCATTTTTCGTAGGAGTAGAAATTTCGTAAAATATTTAATATTTGAAATAATGTTTAAGTTTGCTAACAACCATTTTTCGTAGTAGCAGAAATTTCGTGAATTATTGAATTTTTGGAATAAAGTTCAAGTTTGCTAACAACCATTTTTCGTAGTAGCCGAAATATCGTAAATTATTAAATTTTTGGAATAAAGTTTAAGTTTGCTAACAACCATTTGTCGTAGTAGCCGAAATATCGTAAATTATTGAATTTTTGGAATAAAGTTCAAGTTTGCTAACAACCATTTTTCGTAGGAGCAGAAATTTAGTAAATTATTTAATATTTGGAATAATGTTCAAGTTTGCTAACAACCATTTTTCGTAGTAGCAGAAATTTCGTAAATTATTGAATTTTTGGAATAATGTTCAAGTTTGCTAACAACCATTTTTCGTAGGAGTAGAAATTTCGTAAAATATTTAATATTTGAAATAATGTTTAAGTTTGCTAACAACCATTTTTCGTAGTAGCCGAAATATCGTAAATTATTGAATTTTTGGAATAAAGTTTAAGTTTGCTAACAACCATTTTTCGTAATAGCCGAAATATCCTAAATTATTGAATTTTCGGAATAAAGTTCAAGTTTTCTAACAACCATTTTTCGTAGGAGCAGAAATTTAGTAAATTATTTAATATTTGGAATAATGTTCAAGTTTGCTAACAACCATTTTTCGCAGTAGCAGAAATTTCGTGAATTATTGAATTTTTGGAATAAAGTTTAAGTATGCTAACAACCATTTTTCGTAGAAGCATAAATTTCGTAAAATATTCAATTTTTGGAATAATGTTTAAGTTTGCTAACAACCATTTTTCGAAGTAGCAGAAATTTTGTGAATTATTGAATTTTTGGAATAAAGTTTAAGTTTGCTAACAACCATTTTTCGTAGAAGCATAAATTTCGTAAAATATTCAATTTTTGGAATAATGTTTAAGTTTGCTATCAACCATTTTTCGTAGGAGCAGAAATTTAGTAAATTATTTAGTATTTGGAATAATGTTCAAGTTTGCTAACAACCATTTTTCGTAGTAGCAGAAATTTCGTAAATTATTGAATTTTTGGAATAATGTTCAAGTTTGCTAACAACCATTTTTCGTAGAAGCAGAAATTTCGTAAATTATTTAATATTTGGAATAAAGTTTAAGTATGCTAACAACCATTTTTCGTAGAAGCATAAATTTCGTAAAATATTCAATTTTTGGAATAATGTTTAAGTTTGCTAACAACCATTTTTCGAAGTAGCAGAAATTTTGTGAATTATTGAATTTTTGGAATAAAGTTTAAGTTTGCTAACAACCATTTTTCGTAGAAGCATAAATTTCGTAAAATATTCAATTTTTGGAATAATGTTTAAGTTTGCTAACAACCATTTTTCGTAGGAGCAGAAATTTTGTAAATTATTTAGTATTTGGAATAATGTTCAAGTTTGCTAACAACCATTTTTCGTAGTAGCAGAAATTTCGTAAATTATTGAATTTTTGGAATAATGTTCAAGTTTGCCAACAACCATTTTTCGTAGAAGCAGAAATTTCGTAAATTATTTAATATTTGAAATAATGTTTAAGTTTGCTAACAACCATTTTTCGTAGTAGCCAAAATTTCGTAAATTATTTAATATTTAGAATAATGTTCATGTTTGCTAACAACCATTTTTCGTAGGAGAAGAAATTTCGTAAAATATTTAATATTTGAAATAATGTTTAAGTTTGCTAACAACCATTTTTTGTAGTAGCAGAAATTTCGTAAATTATTGAATTTTTGGAATAATGTTCAAGTTTGCTAACAACCATTTTTCGTAGGAGTATAAATTTTGTAAAATATTTAATATTTGAAATAATGTTTAAGTTTGCTAACAACCATTTTTCGTAGTAGCCAAAATTTCGTAAATTATTTAATATTTAGAATAATGTTCATGTTTGCTAACAACCATTTTTCGTAGGAGAAGAAATTTCGTAAAATATTTAATATTTGAAATAATGTTTAAGTTTGCTAACAACCATTTTTTGTAGTAGCCGAAATATCGTAAATTATTGAATTTTTGGAATAAAGTTTAAGTTTGCTAACAACCATTTTTCGTAATAGCCGAAATATCGTAAATTATTGAATTTTCGGAATAAAGTTCAAGTTTGCTAACAACCATTTTTCGTAGGAGCAGAAATTTCGTAAATTATTGAATTTTTGGAATAATGTTCAAGTTTGCTAACAACCATTTTTCGTAGTAGCAGAAATTTCGTAAATTATTGAATTTTTGGAATAATGTTCAAGTTTGCTAACAACCATTTTTCGTAGGAGCAGAAATTTCGTAAATTATTTAATATTTTGAATAATGTTCAAGTTTGCTAACAACCATTTTTCGTAGAAGCAGAAATTTCGTAAATTATTTAATATTTGAAATAATGTTTGAGTTTGCTAACAACCATTTTTCGTAGTAGCAGAAATTTCGTAAATTGTTTAATATTTGGAATAATGTTTAAGTTTGCTAACAACCATTTTTCGTAATAGCAGAAATTTCGTAAATTATTATATTTTGAAATAACTTTTAAGTTTGCTAACAACCATTTTTCGTAGTAGCCGAAATTTCGTAAATTATTTAATTTTTGGAATAATGTTCAAGTTTGCTAACAACCATTTTTCGTAGGAGCCGAAATTTCGTAAATTATTTAATATTTGGAATAATGTTCAAGTTTGCTTTCAATCATTTTTCGTAGTAGCAGAAATTTCGTGAATTATTTAAGTTTTGGAATTATGTTTAAGTTTGCTTACAACCATTTTTCGTAGAAGCAGAAATTTCGTAAATTATTTAATATTTGAAATAATGTTTGAGTTTGCTAACAACTATTTTTCGTAGTAGCAGAAATTTCGTAAATTATTTAATATTTGGAATAATGTTCAAGTTTGCTAACAACCATTTTTCGTAGTAGCCGAAATTTCGTAAATTATTTAATATTTGAAATAATGTTTGAGTTTGCTAACAACCATTTTTCGTAGGAGCAGAAATTTCGTAAATTATTTAATATTTGAAATAATGTTTGAGTTTGCTAACAACCATTTTTCGTAGTAGCAGAAATTTCGAAAATTATTTAATATTTGGAATAAAGTTTAAGTTTGCTAACAACCATTTTTCGTAGAAGCATAAATTTCGTAAAATATTCAATTTTTGGAATAATGTTTAAGTTTGCTAACAACCATTTTTCGTAGGAGCAGAAATTTAGTAAATTATTTAGTATTTGGAATAATGTTCAAGTTTGCTAACAACCATTTTTCGTAGTAGCAGAAATTTCGTAAATTATTGAATTTTTGGAATAATGTTCAAGTTTGCTAACAACCATTTTTCGTAGAAGCAGAAATTTCGTAAATTATTTAATATTTGGAATAATGTTCAAGTTTGCTAACAACCATTTTTCGTAGGAGTAGAAATTTTGTAAAATATTTAATATTTGAAATAATGTTTAAGTTTGCTAACAACCATTTTTCGTAATAGCCGAAATATCGTAAATTATTGAATTTTCGGAATAAAGTTCAAGTTTGCTAACAACCATTTTTCGTAGTAGCCGAAATTTCGTAAATTATTTAATATTTAGAATAATGTTCATGTTTGCTAACAACCATTTTTCGTAGGAGTAGAAATTTCGTAAAATATTTAATATTTGAAATAATGTTTAAGTTTGCTAACAACCATTTTTCGTAGTAGCCGAAATATCGTAAATTATTGAATTTTTGGAATAAAGTTTAAGTTTGCTAACAGCCATTTTTCGTAATAGCCGAAATATCGTAAATTATTGAATTTTCGGAATAAAGTTCAAGTTTGCTAACAACCATTTTTCGTAGGAGCAGAAATTTAGTAAATTATTTAATATTTGGAATAATGTTCAAGTTTGCTAACAACCATTTTTCGTAGTAGCAGAAATTTCGTAAATTATTGAATTTTTGGAATAATGTTCAAGTTTGCTAACAACCATTTTTCTTTGGAGCAGAAATATCGTAAATTATTAAATTTTTGGAATAAAGTTTAAGTTTGCTAACAACCATTTGTCGTAGTAGCCGAAATATCGTAAATTATTGAATTTTTGGAATAAAGTTTAAGTTTGCTAACAACCATTTTTCGTAATAGCCGAAATATCGTAAATTATTGAATTTTCGGAATAAAGTTCAAGTTTGCTAACAACCATTTTTCGTAGGAGCAGAAATTTAGTAAATTATTTAATATTTGGAATAATGTTCAAGTTTGCTAACAACCATTTTTCGTAGTAGCAGAAATTTCGTAAATTATTGAATTTTTGGAATAATGTTCAAGTTTGCTAACAACCATTTTTCGTAGGAGCAGAAATTTCGTAAATTATTTAATATTTGGAATAATGTTCAAGTTTGCTAACAACCATTTTTCGTAGGAGCAGAAATTTCGTAAATGATTTAATATTTGGAATAATGTTCAAGTTTGCTAACAACCATTTTTCGTAGCAGCAGAAATTACGTAAATTATTTAATATTTGGAATAATGTTCAAGTTTGCTAACAACCATTTTTCGTAGTAGCAGAAATTTCGTGAATTATCGAATTTTCGCAGTAGTAGCAGAACAGATGTCGTAAATTTTTTAATTTTGTGACATCAGTACGCACACATTTGTTGGTTGTGATTTGTGGGTTGTGATTTGTGATTATTTTATCGACTATTAATATATAGATTTTAAATTCAATGAGATAACAGATCTAGTGGTAAACTAATCACTTTTGCTTCTTTCGGTTAGTTATTAGTCTTAAAAATAGAAAAGTTGCTTATTAGGAAGCGAAAAATTTGTAATGAAATACTTAAGTTATCAAATTAAAAGTTATATTAAAAACAATCGCGCACATGGTTACCGCCGAAACCACATAATTTTGTATTGTTTATTTTATAACACATATATATTTTCAACTAGAATACAATTCGCCTGACTGCGAGCATTACTATCATGATGTTTTATATTTGTGTGTAGAAATGCATCGGAAAAATAATGTGAATAAATAAAATATGCGATTGAAATTTAAACATATTTAAAAAAATATATTAACTTATGTACATTTAATTAAATATTGTCTTTTGTCTCATTGTTGGCTTGGTCATTTTTTGTTAACATGTTTTGATAAAACGGGGATTCGAGCTTCTAGTACCCATAATAATTAAACTACATATCGACGAAGGCGGTCTTTTAATATGAGAAGGAATACCACCTCTGGTTTACAGTAAGAAATAATGTATATTTATTATGTATATAACGATATATATTTAGTAGGTGTTATCTGTGATTGAATTATTAGGTGAAAACGGCCAAAATAAAGCGTAAAAAAGTTTTGATAAAATCTTGCGTAAACGCATTGCGCCAGGAATTTTATTGTGAATAAACATTATTTAAGTCCTAAAAATGAGACGGCGTTTTTCATCTTTTCCACTTTATATACTTTGCTGCAAACTTATAACGAAGTAGAAAAACTTTTTATGATTTAAAATTTGAAAGAGCTCTTAAAATGCCGTTTTAAAATTTGGCTATCGTTCAAGGGCATTCGTGTCAGAGTGGTTTTTTGATATTCAAATAATAATTTTATTTGATATTTTCAGAACTTATCGAAAAACACTTCATTAAAAACTCGTATCTAAATCTCATAAACGTTTACCGTTAAGATTCAAAATCATGATTAACGTTTTGTAATTAAATCAAGAACTTTACAAAGCGGTAAAAATTCTTTGCGCATACCTTTAAATAAAGTTTAATTAAATAAAAATAGTTAATCAAAAACTGGCAATAAATATTAAACTTTTTATAAGTTTTCACTTATAATTTATTAGTAGTAGTGACGTGACTGATTTCTTAAGAATTAGTGGATTAATAATTTTTGAGCTTATTCATAGAAATTTGTATATTTTCCTGATAAAGCAAGTTGTTTAATAAGCACTTAAATAATTAATTTTCAGAGTAATTTTAAGTATGAGGATGCTATCGCATTCAGGTTATTAAGTACTTATACAGATACTTAAAAAACTATTTGTAAATTAGATATATCTTTTTCAACGACTTACTGTTGAAATAGTAATATTCACTTTTTTTAAAAATTAGCAATCAAGCAACACATTTCGAAGAGTAGAAATAACTAT
Organism: Himalopsyche tibetana; assembly: GCA_030503985.1. Taxonomy (NCBI): domain Eukaryota; kingdom Metazoa; phylum Arthropoda; class Insecta; order Trichoptera; family Rhyacophilidae; genus Himalopsyche; species Himalopsyche tibetana. The sequence goes on along the minus strand of JAPJYX010000019.1, from coordinate 6,953,112 downwards.
AGATATAAGTTCGTATACGTACATGCTAAGAAGAATTATCAATATTTTGTTTACAGAAAAGTGTTTTTTTAATAAAAAAAAAATACGATATAAAAACGACTCAGGTTTGAAAGAAATTGTGGTTATTTATATATTAGAATATTTTTTTTGTCTTCATTTTAAAAATAATGAAATCAAATAGATAACTTAAATATTGAATCATTCAAACCTTTTAACATTCCATAAGTTTTATCACCAACGACCCGGGTTCTATATTTTGAAATCTTAAATTAATTGAATAAAGCTTTAGATGGCAATCTAGATCAATTTTACCACTACAATTTACAATTACAATTTGGAAATGAATTAAATTTGAACGATTTAAATTGAATATTTAAATTAAATCAAGCCCTTTCAGTCCAAATTTAAAATGAGAAAAGACAACTGATTAAATCGGAGTTGTACTAATAAAAACCAACTAATAAAAAGGTAAGACAGCTGTACACTAAATTCGTCAAAAACCGTCATACCCGCCCAGTATTTTTATAATATGTCAGAATACCAATGTAAGCTAAAAAAATCATAATTGTTTTTTGTAATCTTGATAAATGTTTAATTTATTTACAACCGTTTGTGAAAAGCACCAAAACACTCTGCATCAGTTAAATGAATTATAATTGATCAGGTACGTATACCTCACATTAGATAATAAATTTGTTATTTTAGTGTTATTATTAAAAAAAAATAATTGACTGTTAAATTGCAATAATAAACATTTATAATGGTCTTTGAGTTCTGTATGCTTGAATTAGATTTCACCGTTGCGGTTAAACTATTCTCCCAAAAGCAAATGGAGAAGGCTTTCAAAGTGGAAATGACCAGGGACGTTCTTTGTATAATTTACAGTAAGTACAATACAAAACTAACGATCTTTAGTACACGATTTTTGAGTGTTCAATTCTGCGAAAATCAATATATGTCATATTGTATAAAGATTTGTAGAACACTGATGTTATACATTTAAAAAGCTGCCAGGTACGTACGCTAAGTACGCTTCAAAAATGAAGAAAAAACTAAGCAATATTTTTTGTAAGCTACTAGACCTTGATTTCCTTTCTTTTCTTATACAGTGTGTCGAGTTATTTCAAATCTTGTCGTACGTTTTTATTTTAGATACATTTATTAAACTAAAAAGTCTCAAACTAGATTGTTATTATGTGACCGTTCTTGGTTTGTTGTGCTGCCTCCAACCGTATTATTAAAAACACAGTACAGCAATCATAATTACACAATTGCAGCTCGAGTATTTACGGAGATCGCTTTAAACAAATGAATAATGATTACTTCAATCCAAAAAATAATATTGAAAAGATTTAACAATTTTGTCAATTCATTTTATTATTTTATAACAGTATTGTAGTGACAGTGTTGAACTGTTCAGGCGAAGTAATTTATTTATCTATTTTTATTTCGATTCACGACTCATTCAGAATGATGGAAAATAATTGCAGACTATATTGAAAAAGATTTATTTATATAAAATATTACTCGCGTAGTACTATACCACTTAAATACGATATCAAAAACAAATCATTGTGATTTTTTTGATGAAAGTCGTGAATAAATAATTATACTGAGAATTTTGTATAGTCTAAGATGTTTCTAAGAATTTGAAATTAATCGCAAGCGCGATCGGCTATAGTACTTTCATTATAATATTTATATTAAATATTCGGTATTCTTAAAAAAAAAACCAAAAACAATCCGCTCTTAAAAAATTGTCTCAACATTATACATAAAGAGCTTGTGCTTACCTTTATGGGAGAGTATGATTGAAAATATAAGATTTTTTGATACTAGTGTAATATAGTAGTAGAATTTAGTAGTAGAATTTAGTATAATATATTAAAATTCTATAAAATATGAGAGTAAAAGTTGTTTTGAGTGTCTTTGTCTACGTTTTGGAGAGATTTAACAATGAAATATTGTTAACGAAATTGTAGGGCTGAACAAAACGTGTGAAGTAAACCCATAGTACACCACTGATACTGTCCTAAATGTTGCCAGAACCCAAATCATTTTGAACTGAATTAGGATTTGTATGTCGCTTCTCATCCCAGACCACAATGGTATAATGGCTAAGTCGTTTCTAGCCTTAGGGACACAAGGTAAGCCATGGGGAAAATGGTTAATACAGGTAAACATTCGTGTTTCGTTGCGTGAAGAGATAATATTTGAGTTTTACGACTTATGAAAAACAAGAATGTACATTATATGTAAAGATAGATAGATATTTTGTTAACTATATTTTATTTATAACTAATAATAAATTAGAGATAAACAGGTTTTATAACAAATAAAACACCAATTTTTATTAATTCGACAATTTTATAAAATCGCCACACGAGAAGTGCAAGGCTCTAAGCATAGATTTTTCACGAACATCATTAGTTGTATTCACTTTAACTTTTGTTTCGGCAAAAAAATACATTTAAAAACTTGTAGTCACGTAGTTGTAGGATCACGAAATGTTCAGAAAAAACTTCGCTCATCGGCAACAATTTGTTAAACTAAATCTGCAAAAAAAATTCACCCATATGTTTCTCTGTTTTGTTTTATTTTTCGTCAGTTGATGTTGATACAGATCATTATATTAAAAGATTGGAATGAGTTAATATATTTGTAAAAATAAAATTTATTTTTTAAAATATTATCTTAATGGATGCCTTTCTATCAAAAATATAAAAGCAAAAAGATTTTTATAGTCTGAATGAAAAATTGTTCGTACAAATCTTTATTGTTGTTTAGATGGAAATAAAATAGATCCTCGTTGTTATTGCGGTAAGAGTAATGCATCAATATAAAAATAGTTTAATGCATGCAGAAAAACCCTCTTGCATACTGTTTCCAATTTTTATGAATCAAGCAGAAAGACATTGTTATAAAAAGAATAAAAAACGAAGTTGGGACTTTTGAAGGACGGGTTTAAAGAGAAAATACTTTTTTTTTCAGAGTAAGATTATTTTTATGGTGTAATTATTTTCTACCGTCAAATATACGCACTGATTAACGAAGCACGTAGAAAAATATGAGTTATGCAAATGAGGACCAATAAATCACAGAAGAGCAGATTAAATTTTATCACGTAGCGCGCAACTTTCCCTTAGCGCAACTATAAATCTCGTCAAAATATAAATACGTCTGAGAAGGGCTAATTATAAATTCTCGACCCGGCCCGCCACCAGATACAAATTTCCCGCGAAACTTTGCCAGAAAACATAAATAAATTTATTCATTTATCTGGAAATGCGGTGCCGGGGCAAGTTTTCCCGGAGGCCTCGGCGACGAAAGTTTTTGCCAAGCGTCAGTGTCATCGATGTCAAGTTTCATATGACAGACAACTTCTTTTAAAATTTTAAGGCTATATAAAGAACATCTCAAAACAAAGCTCAGAACTTTTATTATAAGAAATTAGAATTTTCTAAGATATTTAAATATTTGGCATTACAGCTCTTATACAGTGCTAATGCTCCAAATATTTTGAAGATTATACGAAATAAACTCGATGATAATTTTTTGTATGTCATTCGAGATCAAATCGAGAAGAATTGACATCACAAACACCTATGTCTTAAGCCTCATATTATTGAATTGTCTAAATTTGACATTAACCTTACCGGCAATCAAACCCAGACCCACCTGATCAATATAGAAAGCTCTTACCAACTGGGCCACAGCGGATGATTGAGATATTTAAAAACCCGAAGCATGTGAATATGAAATCTGTTTATCATATTAGAGACTCGAACTTATAATGGGTAAAAAAAATAATTCAATGTGTATGAAAGGAATAAAGAATACTTATTAGGTATGCCTTGTAATATTTTTATTCATAAATAGAGTTTCTTGAAAGCGGATATCGGAGTAGATAATGAAATATCTGGGCTGTGTGGTACAGATGTAGGTTATTATACTGTAACAGTTGGTGAAGTTTGTAAGGGATAGTTATTTTTCAACTTCTCATAAAACGTTATTTTGGAGAAGAAATAGTAAAAAATCGAAAAAAAAATGTATAGAAACTGTCACAAATTTAGTTCAATTGCTCAGTTTCTTTTCAATCTTTTTTAATTTGAGGAATATTTTCAGTAGCATTTAATACGCTTTGTGTTTCGTGTTATGTTAAAACATAGAGAATAACTTAACTTTGATTCATTTAGAATCAAATGAGAAAAGTCAATGTCAGAACCGAATAAAGACACTTATTTTAAGTTGCTTAAATCTGTAAAAAGTGTGATAAAAGATTAGTGAAACGTGTTTTCAAGATTTTATATATAGCTCATTGTTATGTTGTGTTCATTAAAATTAATTAAAAATGTTTGTTAATATAATAAATATCAAAGACGTTAGTTTTTCCATTTATTTTGACGTATATAAAAGCTTATTCTATTTTATTTAGTATTCATAAGAGCCATCTGACTTAAGGACTAGAAGTTCTAGCTATTTCAAGCACTCTCTGCCTTTCATATTCTATTAGAACGTAAGTGCTAGGCAAGCATTTTCTTCCTAAATACACGTATACGTTAATACGTAGCGTATCTCTCCTTCAAACGTGAGGCCTTTTAATCCTAGATTGATTTCAATTAAGTTCAAAAACTTGTGCGGATAAACATTTACATTTTATGCAAATTTAAATTGAAAGAACCGCTAGCTCAGAGTGTTAAATCAGAGAAGTTAAATGTTTTTCTAAGAGACAGAATATATTTTATTAGAAAAAATCTTTAAATACGATTTTAAAATTGCAATCCAACAAAAAATGATGACATATTTACTAAAATTAGTTGTTACAGATTGATCGTGGATGTATACAAAACTGATTATTTCAAAGAAATAATTGTTGTTGTACTAAAAACACTAAACATATTCATTTTACAAAAGTAATGAAAATCTTTTCCTAAATTTTTGAAATCAAACATTAAAAAATTCTATTTCGCCAAACGTCAATTCCAGAATTTTTTGTTGTTATTAATTATAATTTGTAGAAAATACTATAGTTTGAAACGACATCATTTTGGTTACTATTAATTTAACATTTATGTAATGGATATTAAATTTCAACATTGATTTTTGTGGTCGTTGCACTCACTACTTATGGTTGTTAATTTTTAATTCATAAAAAATATTTAGAATTCAATTTAATTAAGGACGACCAAAAAGGTCTGTGGTGAATAAATTATTATTAATAAACAATTATTTATGTGCATTACATGAAAGTTACACAACACAAATTATTTGTAGTGATTTATGATTATAATGCTACAAATATCGTAACAGATAATATAATCATTTTCATTTAAAAAAGGTTTTTTATAAAGTATAAGATGAATGCTTTTCCATTTTTCAAGCGTTGCTTCATTTTTTTTAAAAATGTTTAAGAAGTGAATTATAGAAATCCTCAACTAACCAATTAAATTATATTGCTTGGAAAAAAAATGACCACCCACTTCTATGGTCTGGTATATCACAATGCTTCTAACCTAACCAGCCTTCATCCTTTCGTGACGTACATATTAATTGGGATGATTTGCGAAACAAAGGAGGGCGTTATTTCACATGAATGCCAACAAACATTTTGTGCGTCTCTCCCGAAACGATGTGCACAGTGCAATAACTTCTATACGGATAGATAACCGCGAAACAATAATTAATTGCGAGCAGTCCGTATTGCTCAAAAGCGGCAATTCTAATTTCAGATATACGGCACTAATTTGCCGCAATACAAGTGTATTTGGTGGATACATGTGCCACTTGCGTATTCGCTTCAAAATGGATTTTGTGATTTATGAATTGATTTTACCAGCGCCTCAAAGTGACACTAACGTGGTAGAACAATATCAACATCACTAAAGTTGTACATTATACCAACTAATTATAATTATATCACACTCTATACAAATTTTAGTGATTATTCTAGTTTTAATAAAAGTGAAATTATATTTTCAATCTAATGTAGAAATAAATTGATATAAATAAAAACGTTTAAAAAAAAACTTTTTTAGTAATATTTTTACTAAAAAAGTATTTATTAAAAAAAAACACAACAAAACGTTATCATCATAGAATATTTATGATAGAAATTTCGTTTTATTCAATAAACTAGTTTTTTTCTTCAATAAATGTGTCACGAATCCAGGGATGATGTTGATTTTTCTAACGGATAAAAATTACTGCCATTTCATAAATTAACGGTTAAAAATATCGAATAACTTGCTGTTGAGCTTTTCTTTGCTTGATATCACGCTTGCCGTCAATGTTTTGTACTATTAAAAATCAATTACTTAATCGATTGGTGTATTTGTACCAAAAATTATGATTATTACAAGGCCCATAAAACGGAATAAAAAACAAGTGATTAATTTACTATTCAACTCTGTCTAAAATGATTTTTTTCCATATTATATTCATTGAAAATCAATGGCTTAAGAATTGCCGACAAAATTAAAAATAAATACAAAACTTTGTCTAACGCTGTGATAAAAATAACGGTCTGGGTTTCAAAAAGGAGTTCAACACACTGAAAAAAAATGTTCCCAAATATCTAACCATCAAGCTCACGACTCATTCATTTTTAATCCATCTAGCCAAGGACTCAACAAAAATTCAGCAAGTCCTACAAATTAAATCCATTATAAATGATTTGACGCGACATATCTGGCGACGAGCATTTGTCACGCTTAATTGGGGCATTTGTTCTGCAGAGTGTGACGTCATTCCGCGAATTAGCGAACTCTCGATTCCGCCACGATGTCTGATTATTATAATTAGGCTAATCATTATTCCGATTAAAAGCTGCAGGTTACTTTTGATTATCCTCATTGTTAATTAAAATTAATAGATATTCATAGATAATTAATTAAAAAGCATCAGTTATTATGTCTCATGTAGCTGCTTAAACTTTAAACGACCGTACTCAATTATATGTACAAAATATTGAGATGAGGAAATTTCGTGTGTATACGTATTAAGAAAGAACACATTATTTATTAAATTCTTACCCAATTCTATCCTTATTTTAATGAAGATAAGATCATTAAAATTGTTGAATTGAGTGCTCAAAGTCAATGTAATATGACGTAACAGATTGACTAAGCTACCACAACACGTGGCACTATGTGACCACGCATAATATATTATGTTTATAAGTTTTTTTAACTTATTAATATTTTAACCCAGAAATATATAATAATGTATATTACATTAAAATAATCACATCGTCTTACGTTGATCTTAATAATTGTTCTTTGTAATATACAATTTGTATAAATAAGTACAAATTTAAAAACCTAAAACAAATTTTAGCATGATTTTATTTAAGTGTATTTTGTATCAGTTAAGAACAAGGACGTTTTTACCCGAACTAAACTCGACTCCCCTGCACAAAAGCTCTCGATTCAAGAAAATTCATTTTGTTTATTGTGTTGAAAAATCCTGATGCATGCGACTATTTACAGAGATGGCAATCAAAATTTCAATTCGAGTAAGGCTTGTTGACTATAAAAAGAGTTAACTCAGATTTCCATTGTAATTATGTACACGAACGATAATAACGGACGTACTTCTTCCAAAACTAATTTCAGGAAGTATTTTTTTGGATTTTTCTGTAATTTTAACATAATCTAAGTATTATTGGCTTAAAAATGTGTATTTTTTAATGAAAGAGGGGACTAAACGGGCTAAATAATTCTGTATTCATGTACCAAAAATATACTTAGAGGAAAACATTCCGACTTAAATTTTTGTTTTTTTTTTGTTTTTAAAGAATTATTTTAAAGCTAGGTTTTTTTATCTTCCCAATTCCGTTTCGGTACAAAATAAATTCCCTGTTTAAAGTAAAATACATGCTACCTTCTCTCATTAGAAACTTAAATTTTACAAAAGCTTTCTCTCAAAGAGAAGAGAGAGATAATCTCACCTTTCAAATAACGATTTCCAAAGTGTTTTGAGCAGTCGTTTTATCTCATTCACGTTTCAAATTTTAACCACTTCGATCAATGCAAGGTCCAAATGAAAGAAGCATTTTTAGAGATGTTTAAACGTAAAGTTTTCGGTTTTTACTGTGCTTAAATCTGATTTTATACAATTTATATTTTTGTTTTAATAAACAAAGACACAAATTTAAGCATTATTAGAATATTCAGAAATAATCTTATCTATTATGTTTTTTAAGCTGTTCTAGGAGTACTTTATTACTAGGTATACCACCAGAAACTGACTGGAGAGTTTTGACGCGAGAAAGTAAGATTGTTTAATTTGTTCAAATCATGTATTAAAAGGCTTGTTTATTTTAAATTGAAAGTAAATAAAATTTTCGCTCAAAATATGTCATATTTAATAAGTATTAACTTAGTTCAGATTAAAAATTCACGTTATGGGTCTACAAACAACGCCAAAGAAAAGAACATTTTTCTACTTTGTCAATACTATTAACTGTTTTATACAGATTATTTTGGTAGAAAACATATTTTTATTTAACAGTATTTTATTCAGTTTCAATAACAACGGATATTTTTAATGAAATATAGCAATATATTTAACTCAATCATATTCTAGTAGTAGTGATATACGGATACATTTTTCATTATAAATTTGTGTTAACAGTCAGTTGGGCAGTAAATAGAAACGTATCCGGCAGATACTTCACATTGTGTTTAGGTCTGTTTACAGTTGTGGTTTAAGTAGAAGTTGTAATAAAATAAATCGTACCGTTTGGCGAAAAAGGCTACGTATACAGTTTACCCTATCAACTTCAACTCTAGGAATTTACGTACAAAATAGTTAAAGCCTTGGTAAAGGTAGAGTTATGCATGACTCTGTGCAAAAAAATAACTTTGTAAACAACCGTCCCAATAAAACGGCAAAACAGTACAATAGTTTTGAAAATGTAATTTAATTTGGAAAGAGAGCCTTAAACAAAGTCAATTCTATTCAGATATTTCAATTGCATCGTTGAAATGAAGTTAATGGTTTGAAAGCAACCGACAGAAGATAAAAACATGTACATGTAAATAATGTTGTATGAAAGTAAATCTTATATTAACAAATAACCAATTTTTGGTACTCCATTTAAATCGCTGCCTGCTTAAGTATCTATTAATTATAAGGCACTGATGAAATAAATTTGGGGTAACATTTCTACATCGGACTAAATGAGGCGGATGGAGAAAAGGGTGGCATAGTCACCATGTCAACGATACTTGTTATTAAATGCATTTAATTACATTTCTCGGATGAGTGATTGCTTGGCTCGGTATTCGTTCTTTGCGAACGTCGACGTTGGGGAAATTAATCTACGCCCGGCGCGTAAATTCAAATAAAACACCTTTTAGGGGATAATTGAAAAACGTAGCAACACTGAAATATAAATTCTGATCGACTGTCAAACGCTTACTTAATTTGGGCTCTACTCTGAAGGCTTTGTGCGGTATATTTTTGCAGCGTTAAGCCGTTTTTGATGATAATGTTTATCTATAATTTCAACACATAAGGTTACTATCACACAAACGAATAAATTCTTTAAACTAACAATACCATATAAAAATTTCAGACAATATTAAGGTTATAAAGTAACAGCTTAATATTTTTTTCAAAACATTTTTTGACTCTTTAAACTAGAATTCTCTAAAATGTTTCAAAACGAGTCGTAGGATATTTAATATAAATAACACATATTAACGAAAAGAAAAACGGCTCATTTAAAAATAAAAAATGAATTGGTGATATCTTTGTGGGATTTTTGAGATTTTAATATAAATAACACAAGTAATTGTATCAACCCTCTTCTGTGCCTTTAATATAAAGAAAAAATCAAACTAAATTTTATGATTAATAAGTTAACAACGACAATCAATTTATACTTCAATATTTCACCTTAAGATAGTTCATCTCAACACCACAAAAACTTGAATTTTTACATGTTCTTGTCGCATTTTTTCTAGAATATATTGACTGCTAAATATGTTTTTTAACTGTACAAATTTAAGGTTTGCTTTGGTATTTTTTTATGATGCGTATTTATTCATTTGTAGTAATTTCAGCGATGCTAGAATTTTGGGAAGAATTTTCGTTAAACATGTTTAATGTAATGACGTCATAAATACGTCCACAATAATAATGTGGACGATAAATCATACAAACAGTTAGGATGTTACCCTATCAATATCCGTGTCAGTGGTGGGGGCGGAAACGCAAGGTGGGGGTGGATCGCCCGAATTAAGTAATTAAATCCCCGACTGACCCGTACTTCACTTTGATTGATGTAGTCGAGGGCTGCGTGGTGATCTCTCACGGCCTTAAACAGACTATCGAAAGGCCGCCCACTTTGTATACCTGGGCGGATACAGCCTATTGGAATAACTTTGTTTTGGAAAAGTTTGGGAACTATTACTGCTCAGATAGTTAATGGTAATAAGAACAAAACATAGTTTATATTAAATGAGATCCTTTGGTTAAAATTGAAAATAACAACCAAACCACCTTTTAATAAAATTACATTAATAAAGTCACTATTTACTTCAAATGAGGTGTATTTTTCACAAGTCAACCAAGTATTAATAAAAAAATAAATATTGTATACTTTGTTATAGGCAAAACGTCGATCATCGATTCAAACCATTTTTTTTTGTCTAATATAATTAATATAATTAAAAAGAAACAGTTGCGTATATGAGATTTTTTTACTATGACACCTTTTTTTAATTCATAAGAATGAGTATCATATATTTTTTTGGTTTTCAAAATGTAATAACACGTTGACTGGCTAAATGGATTCCACTAAAAAAAACTTCCATAGTCAAAATAAATTCGATTTGAAAATTATTTGAAATGATTTTTTGGCAAATAAATAGGAAACTAACCTCTTAAGTAAAAATACAGCACTAAAAAATCAAAATTGTATTAACACGCGGAAATGCGTCTTTTAAATGTGAAGAATTTTCTTATGTAAATGTAAACAACTAAAACAAATAATGCAATTTTGGACTGTGAAAGTGATCAAGACATGTTTACTGACTCATTTTGAGGAAAAAATACGATTCAAGATACAACTTGCAACATATTATAGTATAATCAACATAAAAGCAATGTTCTTCAATATCTCTATTGTATGTAACTGTCAGTGTTTTTTTTGACATTTTATTCTTTCAGCCTGGCTGGTTGAGTGATACGCTATATTGTATATGCGGTAGTATATCACAGAACCCTAATTAAATTTTAAAGGAATGTATATAAATGAGAAGTAAAGAAAAGTGTCACATAGAAACCGAGTCGATCTAAAATCATAAATTAATTTCAATTTCAAACAGTCGGGTTTCTATGCACCTCAGTCACTGTCGGTAAACATTTGAAAGCGCTTTATGCTGCTGTGACAGTACACGTCCGATCATAACTGTAACGATTGGTTGCGAGAACTACACCGAATATCACTGGAAACTAGAGAAATAGGAGTCAAATAAACAAATAATAATTTTAATAAAATCTTACCTCAAATTTGGTTAGTCAGCTTGTTAAATGCTAATGTTGCTAAATTAATGGTATGACAGTAGAACGAATAAAAGCTCAATGGGCGGCTTCTTCCAAAGCAGATAGTCCTGTTTTCACAAAGTAGGTTACAAACACATCTTTTTTCTTTCTAAAAATTCGATGAAGATTTTTTTTTATTTTTGGTTAATTAATTTATTAATGTAGAATTTCGTTCAGATCATAATGAGATAAATTTTCTAATTGAGCTTACGTCGTACAAAATAAACTCAATTACCTAATTTGATACCCTATTGTGCTCAAATGAAATGAAATATACGTAAATTAAAATCCGGGTTTAAGATCTAAACTGAGTTTTAAACGAATCAACAAACGATGAAAAACAACGACACCGTGCAATGAATAAGCATAATTAGACGCAAAAGCCGGATTATCATAAGCCGGTCTTCTCTTTCATAATTCATCATAAATGTTTTATGAATAAACATCGTTGTATGATTCTTAAGAGTGGGAGTGAGCGCGATTTCTGATGGAAAAATATCTCTTCGAGGTAAATATAATTTAAGACTGTTTGGCATTAGTATTCACGCTGGAAAATGACAGGGAATAAATTTATAACTTTAATTAAATCACAAAGAACTGTGTTTGATTTATTACAATAAGTTTATCAACATTAACAAAAAAAAACAGCGCTTAAATAATATGAACGAGCATTATGCTAGGCTGGATTCTTAGGATTCACGTAGCACATTGTTCTATATATATAAACTTATTCGTATTTAAAAAGAGCTCAAACAAAAAAAACTTGATGTAAAAAAAGAAATTTATGGTACTAGTGTAATAAATCAAAGATTCTCTGCGTTATTGAAAACGTTTTGAAAGAATTTTCAAAATGAAGAACTCCTAAAAGTTCGTTAGGAATTTTGTCAAAAATATGAAAAGTTGAAAAATAATCGTAAGTTCCTTTCATAAAATTACTTAATTTGTCATCGTTTATAATACAAACAACTAGTATAGTCATCATATAGCATCATTCATACATTTTAAAATGAATAATGAAGTATTTATTTAAAATTTATTATAATGTCATTAAAAGCATATTTGGAATATGGAAGACCTTTTAAAATTTTAAATAATAACGTCGTATTTAAAAATAAAACATACAGCTAGATGTTTGGATTTACTTTATACTGGAAAACTTTTAAAATTTAAAAATAATACCCGTGGAAATCATTCAATATAGTAGCAATATTTTAGCAATATGTAAGTGGTATTGTAACCTGTTAAGATTCAGTTAACACTTATAATCCTACACGAACTATCCCTCTTTCTATGCATTGTTTGAATGGGTAGTGATTTAACAAGCATTACTTAGACAGACAAAACAAAACAACTATAATATAATAAGGTAATGTTTTTAAGTATGGACAAAGTTTTTCTAGGTTTGCTAAAGATAATTAAGAAAGCTTGTTGACAAAAACTGCTAAGAAGCGTACATATACTAGACCTTTATTTGCTTACGACCCTTACTATACTAATGTTGCACAGAGAGCAATTAAATCTTTAACATAAATTGATGTTCTTCAAAGTTTACAGAAATGTTATTAAAGTAAGCTATGACGTTACATTAAAACTCAAAGATAACAATTTAATTTAAAATATTGTTTTGATTCATGCGTCTTAATATATCTTTTCTGTTCTTACACATTTAAATATAAAATTTAAAATCAAAGTGTTGCACATTACATGCTACGAAGCATGAAGAACACACCACTTTATTGGGCTTGTATTTAAGCTCAAATTATAAATAATTTCAAAACGGAAACAAACAGAAAGCTATATGAAACAACCATAATAATTACAAAGCCACTGGGTTGAAATAATGAAAAGCGATTGGAATGTCAATGTAACGAGAAGTGTAATAAACTTCAATCCAGCAGTTATTGTTGACTGGCACATTTAGAAAATTTAACGAATGAAGCTTTTTTTATATGTATATAATTAGGTAGATCAATTGAAAATAGTAAGTTTAAAGTTTACGGTTTTCACAGGCACACTGTATAAACCACATATTCGCAAGCTCTAAATGGTCAATTAATATTGTAAGACATCAATACTTAGGATAGTTTAGTATTGGGATCGAAATTCCAGTTCATTATAAGGGTCAAATATCTCTTCCGGGTTGGTTTGGGATTAACACTACAATGCAGATAGAACTTCGGTTGTTGTTCAAGATTAAAAACAACCGATTGAAATTCATATAGTCATTAAAATTAACAGACAACCTTATGTCTTAGTAGCTATGTCTTATTTCATAGTAAATGAAATATTTATTTATTGATCGATAATAATCACTTTTAAGGTGTTTACTGTCAATACTTGGTGGAATGGCATTATATTAAAAATAACAAAACATTTTTAGTACTTTTTCCACATAAAATTTATTGGATCAAGACCGGCTTCGCTCATGATCCAATAAATTAGATTGATAATGAGTTACTGAATACCTTTATATAATTTTTCTCAGACTTTAAATTTGATAAATTAATGATTTATATATTTATTGATAATCAAGTTTATAGATTCACAGGACAATTTTTATTAAATGCATTGTATTTAAACAAGTTTCAGAGCAGAACTGTGTACATCACTTCAAACACACATCATAAAAAAGGACTAGGTGTATACCACTATTGCAGTGTGTATTTACTGAGGTCACTTCACGATATTATACAATAACACATCTAACTCATTTTGTCTAGCTGACTCACTATATCTTTCAGGTATTCATTTATAATGTTAATTTATTTAGTTGAGCTTTAAAGAAAAACCATTCAACTGGTAGTTTATAATTATTTTTACATGAAACTTCAGACAAGAAAAAAATATTCACATAAATATGAATTGTATAAGTTGGAACTAGGTACTATATTAATAATAATAAAATACTTACGTGTTCAGTTCCAGGTCGAGGCGAAATTTATGATTGAAAGCTTTGATGAGCAGCGACGTTCGATGAAAATGTTTTCCAGTCTGAAAGAAAATAAGAGATATAAGTTACTTTTCATATTCAAAACAATAATTTATTGCTCATAATGTTATATAATATTTTCTCCACAATATGTAAGTACGTATATATTTTGAGCAATGTTAACATTCTGGGAAATGTGACTAATTGCTATTTGATGGAAATTTGAAAGAGAAATTTTTGTGTTCAAAATAATTCAATCTTTATAATATATTATTATATACATATAATTAAGAATTAAATAATTTTAAATTAACATTGAATTTCCATCAAGAACCTTCAGTCAAAATTTTTAATAATATATGTATAAGGCATCAGACATATTCTGTGTTATGATGAGAGAAGTAAATAATTGTATCTCTGTTCATGAAGTAGACAATTATATATTAAATATATTTTATCTATGTACTGAGGTTTAATTAAAGCAATATATTTGATAATAAGTACACTTGGTCATTTATTTCAGTTAGTGAACCTTCTAGTAACCTGGCTAAGTTTTTATGTATGTATTTTATATCGCTCAAAAGGTTAGAATAGAGAAAGATTTTTGAAATGGGGTTTTTAAAATATGGTAAATAAGTGTTTATATCGAGTGATAATAAAACGCTTCTTTGTAATGTAAAAAAAAGTGTTCTTCACTCAAGTCGCAAGAAGAAATTGAGACAATGAAAAGCTGTTTTATTGTAATTTTTACTGAAAGTGTAAAGAGATTGTGGGCCAAAGAACGTGCTTAACGCTCTAGCTTGCTGGACAGAACAGTGATATAGCTTTGATTAACATAGCTTTTTGGAAGGATGAATAATGAAACGAGTGAATTCGAATCGTGAAGATTGGCCATATCAAATATTAAATGATTCAGAATTCACGTGAAGAAATATGTATCCTTACGTTGGCATTAATTTATAAAAATACTTGTTGAAATATATATGAATAAAAATCTGTTAATTGATTGAATTGGCATATACACCAAATCCTTTTTACGCGATTTTTTCGGAGGCGCCGTTACGTTTTTTCATACATTTTTGATACTTTTTTACGCGGATTTGGAATCGATTTATCAAATTATATGAAACTTATGTTTTTTCACGCGCCACTTTCTGGAATCAGTGTATCGCGTAAAATGATATTAGGTGTACTTGATAAAACACCATTTTAATAAGATGAGAAACATCAATATATAAAAGATTGATAGCTATTTTGGTTTTCGCTCTCGTTAGAACTATGTTTAAACTTATATATATTGGATTATAAAAGATAGACAGTAAATTTTCTTATGTTTTATATTATCCTAAATTATATTAAGCAATACAGTATTAAATATATCAAAATCATTTGACATTTTCTCAGAACTATCACAAATGTGGGATTATTAAATAGTCTTCAAAGCAAACTAGTATAAATTTAAATGATTACGTGTGTAAAACAAAGAAAATGTACATTTAAACATAGTTATAATGAAGGTTTTAGACGAAATAGCTTAGTAGAAAATGAATTGATATTTTATCACATTATAATAATTGGTTTATTTAATTACGTACATAGATTTACGTAGTGGCTTTTGTATAATTCAACATGCGAAAATTGACTGAAAATTACGAACGATTAAAATTATGAGTAGAAGTAATTTTCCCAAAAAACATATTATTTCAGTTTTTTAGCTGATGTGCCAAAGATTTTGAGCTTTTATTCCTTTCGACTTCAACGTCGCGTAGTTAAAACATTTAAGTACATTATTTTTTTACAAAACTAAATAACCTAGACATACATATCAAAGCAAAGCTCATAAAAAGAGATTATTAATTAGCTAAATATAAGTCTTATCCTACCTTCACCTTTTCAGTATGTATAGAGGGTTTGAGTGACTAATTTATTTTAAAAAATATAATATAATGAAGGTATTTTAAATTGAGAAAAATGTCTAGTTTGATTGTATAAATGCAATGATAAAAAAACGTTTAAACTTCCAGAGTTGCTGCTGTATTAATTAATAATATATCAAACGATTTTTGATTCGTTCATTATAATTTCAAGAAAGTAAATACATTTAAAATCAAGCAATCTGTTTTCAAAACGTGTAGGTTGCTGTATACACAAACGACTCGCATACGTAATAAATCACATACAAAACTTTCTCAGTAACAAAACAAAGAGAATAAGAAAATTATACGTAAGAAATGGATGGAATACCTCATTATTTATTGTATAAGTTACTTTGCGTCAACGTTTCGACTTGAAGTTATCTGTGTGAGACAGAAACGGATCACTTGCGTGGCCAATGAGAGTATCTCGGCAAATTTATACAAAGATTCAATTCATTAAATAAACATGCTGAAGTGGTAGGAAAACGGGTAGGCGATGAGAGTAATAAAACTCCGATATATTCTCATAATACAGCCGCGTGTTCTGTCAGAATCATATATTATAATATAATACGGAGCTTGTTGAATAATAAGTCATTTGTGATATCTGAGTTAAATGTTCTGAGGCAATTATTTATAATATACGTGTGTGTGTGTATATTTACTTAACAGCCGTTACTTAAAGTGGTTTATTTTTAATTTGTTAAATTAAACGACTGTTATTAAATTAATTAAATAGTTATGCCATTATTCTATATAACAGATATTTATTACCGAAACAATATAGCTTGTTTTGTTGAATTAGGTATGTAGTTTTTGTAAATTAGCAATAACGTAGTTATGAAAAAAAAATGTTTGTGTAACTATGTATCATTCATTTTAAATTGACATTTAATCAGAATCTAACCAAGTAAATGTATCGAGTACATAAATTCTGGTTTAAGGTGACAACTTTTAATATTATACATTTATTTTATTAGTAAGTATTAACTTAGAAATTTGATTTAAAAGTCAGTCAGTGAGTCGATTTTTTCCAGAAAAGGAATCAAAATGACAATAGGATATACAAGAGACAGCTAATTTGATAACTCTTGCTTTTTGAAGACAACTATGAATAAAATGACTTTTGTTACTTTTTTTGACGCGTGACCACTTACAATTAATTTTACTGTACAGAAAAAAACATGTTCAAAGTGTAAGATTGTTTCTATAAACTTATACATACTGATTTTAATGTTGAGAATTTTAAGCCACCGCAAAAAATTCTCACAATTTATAATGAAGAGAATTTGTAATTTAAACTTTTATAGTAAACAATGTTACTTTAAAATTTTATACTTTAAAACCAGTTGTTAATATTATGGTATGTAAAGTCAACTCAAAACCCTTCGTTTGTCAATATCTATAACTATTCATCAAGATCAAAACTGATGATAAATGATCACAATTCTTAAGTATTGAAAACTTAATAAAACTATTGTTCAATAAATCAACAAAATTAAATGTTATTTTAGTAAAATACGGCTTATTATAAATAAAAAAACAGAGTGACAGACAACAGTAAAGTAAGTAAGACACAGTAAAGTACAACATGCGGATGTTCTTTGAAAACGTGGCCGATTTACGAGGCGTTCCCCTCTCAAAGTGTTGTAACAAAACAGTGCGGAAGTGCCCCTGCATCCCCCCATGTCATTTATGATGACCCATTTACTGGTCTCGGACGCAAAAACAAACTGAAAAAAGATTTTATTCGTTATGCTGAGTCAGCAGTGGACAAACAAATAACCATTACATATATATTGCACATTAAATGAGAAAAAAACCAAACACGAGATGACGTAGTTAAAAAAAAAAAAGCTGAGCGACATGAAACAAGTCATTGTGTAGAAAATATAAACAATATTTCTTCCATTATATCTTTTATAGTACATCAACGAATCTCAAATGAAATCTCTGATTAGAAAATATGTCAATCGATTAATTTCATAGTTTTCGGAAAAAATCTATTTGTTAAAAAGACATAATAGCACGACTGAGTGACTTATTTAACAGTGGGCTATATACCATTTCACTCGATTGTACATATCCATTTAACATTAAATTTAATGAAAAAAATTACAGAAACCCTGCTGAAAAGTTACAGGACTTGGTTTTTTATTATATTTTCATTTCAAATGTGTTCCATCTTTTCTTTTCAACTAGATATCAGTTAACTCTACCATTAAAGAAATGAAGCATATTAAGTATTATTTACGTATTGTTGCTACACGTGATTGATATATTGCAATGCATTTTAAAAGTAACATGCTTATTAAACATAATTTAAAATGGCCATAATTAAAAACACTCTAATCACTATACTTATTTAAATTTTTGTATTGTGGTAATGATTTATTTCGACACATTGATGATTTTTTAGAAAAAATAAATAATAGCGGATATAAACTGACACACAAATAAAAATAAATATAATACAAATCTGTTTAAATGGCGTTTATTATTTCTATAGTCAATTTTTTTAAAAAATATTTTGTATATATTAGAAATTAAAAAAAGTTTGAGAATATCAACAAAAGAATCAATAATATTAAACAAAATTACAGAAATATTAATTTAAAAAAAACGACTGGAATACTATTGTAGAAATAATATTTGAATCGTTTTGATTTTTTACCATCATTATGTTCAAAGCTTATTGCGGAAAAAATGTCTGTTAAGTTTGTTCGTCAGATAAGATCAATAAATTTGAACAAAGTGTCTCTAACATATTCTAAAAGGCCATCTACTAGAGTGTTTATAGCAAAAGACACAAATTTTGATACATTCAAGTCTCGTTTATAGTATGTCATTAAAAGAAATCGAAAAGGGTCTCAGCTTCTATATTTTACGGTTAATATTATTCCGTTCTATCGTTCAGTTCAATTGAAACATCGACACATGGCCGTTGCGATGTATAAACTGCTGTATTATTTAAAAAAAAAACCTTAGCCACAACAAATGGTTTTGTTATATTCGTAGGGGTTGTTGTTATTTTCTCGTATTTGTTCAAATGTTTGTTTATCGGAGACAGTGGCGTTAGGACTAATTTTTGTAAATAATAAATAATAATTAGTATTATGTTAACACGTGTTTTATTCATTACCATTTTCTTGTAAAGGTAAGGTTTGCTACCTGCCAGAGAAAATGTATGAACCCATAACTCGTTTGCATTAACGTTGCCGTCCCTGACGACAAAAATACAATTCATTTGCAATAAGGCATGAGGTGTCTTAAATTTTTTTATTTACGCTAAGCGAAAGAAGTTATATATATTATTTAAATGTTTGTTTTATGTATAACAAATCAAATTTTTATACTCTGACAAACAAATTTACAGTTGCTTAAATTTGTCAAAAGATATTGATGAATTTATTGTTTCTCCGATTTACATTAATATTGAAGTACAACAATGTTGATCGGCGTATCGGTATGACAGCTTTAAGCCCAGTTACGAAGTTTGCGTGGTTGAGCTTCAGTCCGAAAAGAAACATTAATTGATTTTTTATAAATTATATTTATAGTTTTCTGTGATGTTTGAGATTCCGATTCACCCACCTTTTCCTTAAAACGAGATGTAGTAAAAGAGATGAGCTAACCGTTGTTCTAACCCTATCATTTTATCTCAACTTTACTCAAAAAAGAGGTTCGACAGCTAAATAACAAGCATTTCTCATGGAATATTTGTTTATAAAGAAAAAATAATATTCTTAAAAAAGTTTTAATTTTTTCTTGTAGTATAATTACATGTTTTTCTTGATTAATTTTTACATCTGAAGTATTTATACAAATATTCATTTATATAGATAGTTACTCTAGCATTTTTGTTGTATAGATATTAAAACATGAAAAAAAACGGTTAGGTAATGGGTATTTGTTATTCTTATATATTATACAAAATAGCAAATACAAATAAAAAAACTAAAACTTTACCTACATTGTTTATTTTTTATTTAAAATCATATTCTTAGTACGCCTTTGTGAATGCCAACTCTTGGTGGTTGCGTGCCGTTCATTTTAGTAAGGGGAAATGCGCCATTAGCAAGATCCTCCGATCATTTCCCGAACGTCTGTTATTTTGATGACCACCTTTGTTTAGTTCTAAACGCTCCGCACTTACTCGCGTGTAAGTAGTAAATAAATCTTCATAAGTTCTTGTTCACCTTTTCCGAGTTTTTCTAGTCTCTTCGGACACTGAAAGGGTCTTAAAAAGCTCGAGAAAGCCCAAAAAGTAAGTTACGAGTGGTCTTAGTGCTAAGCGCCTTAAACAGCGAGAGATTTGTTGAACAGTGAATATGAATCAGTGCTTAAAACATATACAATAGTTAAAATATTGATTGTTTCTTTTACGAAATATTCATTTTTATTTTCGAATTATGCACAACATCAATCAGTGCAGTTTTTTTTGATCAGTAAAAAATGTTAATACACGTTTTTCTTTTAAGTGTATCATTAATGTTTTTCTAAAAAAACGTATTCTTATTTATTAAAAGTTAAATATTTCTTATCATATTCATAACAATTTTATCTTATGTATGTATTTATCTTTATATATTAAATATTTTAGTATCTAGTATTCCTTGATTGAATTGGCATTGACTTCGTTAAACTTCATTGCTATAAAGTGAAAAAATCAGGGCTGTGGAGTCTTTAAGAAATACGATGACTCCGAATGTGACCACAACTTAAAACACGTTATTAGTTATTTTTTAGGCTTAGTAGAATGCAGTGGAGCCACTTTTGACCCAAGAAAATTTGAATACATATTTTTTTAAAAGTCTCGAAGTCATGTTTTTTTTCCAGAACGATTTCAGTCAAAAAAGTCCTACTCCATGACTCCGACTCCGACTCCACTCACGGAAATAATAGCACAGTATTTTACCTTTACAAATATTTTTGGAAGTGAAATACTTTATTTTTTTCAGGGCTTCGAACCGGAACTAAACCGAAAACCAAAACCATTAAAACTGTTATTTTTGCCAGAACAAAAACCAGAACCGAACCAAAGAAAAATATCGTTTATTTTTCGGTTCTACGCGTGTTCAAAAACGCGGAAAATCGTTAAATTCCTGTGTTTTTGGATTCGAGCTGAAACGAAAACCGGAACAATAAAAATAACGGTTCAAAGCCATGATTTTTTAACCTTATAACTAGTATTTCATTTATCAATTGTCGAAAAGTTATTATTTTAACGATATTTAAAGAAAATAATTGTAAACAAATATATTATTGACAATTCCATCTTTATTTATTATGCAATATTTTTTTAAATATTGATTTATAAAAAAAAAACTGATAAAACTGGAAAACTGAACTGAAGAACTGGAAAAATATTTAAGCAATTAAATGATAATATTTATAAATTATTTTTTTTTTGTTGAAAATTACAGTTTAGATTGTAATATTTAGTTAAGACGTAAACTGGTTGATTAAAAATATTCAAAAGATGTATTTTACCATGGTGAATGAATGAATGTATAAGCGTTCAAAACTGATGTTTCTTATCTATTTTCTACGAAGCTATTTATAATTGGTATCTGAAACTTTTACGCAGAAAAGTAGGAGAAATTTAAAATAAAACATTTATTTAACATTTAAAGTAGGCAATACGTAACGCGGCAAAAATATTATCGCAGACAGCGCGAAGCGTTTTTAAGCAAGATAAGATGTTTACCGTCAAGAAAAGAAGAAAAAAGTTCGTAGTATTTTATTTTTTTAATTTCTCAGCAAAGAATTTACTCAGGTGAGATTAGAAGTCAGAATAAAAGTGTCATGGAAAACGTTTTCTAAGGAGAAAAGCTTAAAATTAGTCCAACAGAAACGCCACTGTCATTGTTCAAACAATATAATTTGTTTAATCTTCTTGCTTTGTCTTCTTTTATATTAGAGTTATATTGCCTTGATATCTAAGCACTGAAAATAAGTGAAAGATTAGAATATAAATAAAGCGATCATGGCAGAAGATTTTTTCAAAGCATTCATTCTCAATTTAACTTTGAGTGTTGGATACTCTAAAATAAGAATTCGAAAATAAAATCGCACATATCATTTGACTAATATGATAAATAAAAGTATTCAAGAATATTCTTTCAATATATTTTGACGGTTTCAGTAAAATTTCCATAAAATTAAATCTAATCAATAGGCCATCGTAGCAATTTTTAATCTAATACACATTATATTTTATCGACAATTTGAAGCATACAGTAAGTATATACAATATTTAATGAACACAAATCCGTTTAAGGTCAGTAATTAAACTCTGAAATCATATCTTTGAGAGAGAGAATCTGTAATTTATATATTATTTTGAATACATAAATCACTATTCAACAAAAATACTAATAAGTGTAAGAATAGATACATATATGTGATGTTTTTCTTCTATCCCATCCAAATTAATTTCAATCAAATTAAAAAATTATAACTTTTTCACTAGTTTCTTTATTTTTAAATATTTTCACTATCAGAAAAAAGACATCTAGGAATTGATTTATCTTTTAATATTGTTTAATGAATTCTGTTTCAATAGCTTTAATAACTGTAATTTCGTCAAGCATATTTATATGCAATTAATTGATTTTGTCATTAGTAATATTTAACAATGACGAGTGTCAATGATGTCATTTAAATTTGTTGGTGTTAGGTTGGGCACTTTGTTCAAAATGGCGATGTAAATTTACATTTCCCCACTTTTATTGTCAGTCAAAAATGTATTTGAGAAAATTAATCGCTATTTGAGCCTAAATTAAATTGCGCTCTAAAAATGGTTCTAGTGTGACGGCACCGGAAGGGTGAGGAGCCTCAAACGTGTAGGGAAAAGGCTGCGGTGGTAACGAAGCGTGAAATGCAGGTGAATTGCAATACGTCTGCTACCCTGAAATTTTTCTGTACGTGATTTTCTTCGATAAAAATTTGTACATGCGATCGAATTTTGAATGAAAATTTTCAACTTGCTGCACAAATATTTGAATTTTCCCAAATAACTTTGCATCAAATGAAAACTAAAAACTCAATACTCTTAGTTTATTCATTTGATAACAATTTACATGATAAAATTACACCATGTAAAGTTAATAGATATTATATATCCTTCTCTATTTTTTCAGTCATATAAAAAATTCCTGCTTTTTATAAAAATATATTTTAATATAACTGTCAACGAATTCATATTTTAATATTCGAAAGATACTATTATTTAATTAAAAATTCTGGGAATGGACTTTGTAATGGTTTCGAAACTTTGAATAATTCCTGATTTTCTCATGTGATACCAGGTGGATAATTCAATATTATGTGTAAAATATTATTTAAAATATTTTACTTACTACTATAAAATAACTTTTCATATGATATTTTTTATATGTAAATGAAACTGATTTTATACTAGCCAGGTTTTAAAATGTTATTTTAAAATTTAAAGTCTGTCGAAGTATAAATAAAAAATAGGATTCTAAAACGATTTAAAAAGGTCATATTCCTTTAATTAATCTTACAATTTGAGACATTTGAATTAAATATGAAGCGCATTGTTTAAATGAAAATAATTTTTCTAATTCAAATATTTTGCGTAAAAATGAAACATGTAATTTAATTAAACACCCATCTCGTAAATTTATAAAAAGCATTTTTCATAAATTATTTTTTAATATTACCTTTGCGTGGATACTTGACCTGGAAACGGATCCACAAATTCTCGTGGAATATCCAATAATGTTATTAACAGTGAAACCCTAATAAATTGGGTCATTTTGTTCTCATATTGAAATTTTTCATCACTTTAGTTAATTGAATTCAAAGAAGATACCCTCGCAGGAGTCGCAATGGATAGACAAATCCGTTTTATGAAGTAAAATATAATATATCTGCAGAAAAAAATAAAGACTTCTTTTTCGGAAAAACTCTAAATGTCTTCATATTTGAGGCAATACTAGACTTTCATTTTCAAAAGAAAAACTACATCCGTTGAGAGCGTAAATCATATTGGCGCAGTGATTTTTTGTATCCGGTTAAAAAAATATGCCAACCGAGCAGTTGTTTTCCAAAAAATAAAAACAAATAAACAAAATCGGTATTTATTTGTACACGTTTAATACAAAATATAATATTTCGTTTAGAAAACATATATAAAAGATATGATACAAATATTTTCTCGGCCTTGAAATAGGCTTCACATTTTATCCTTTCAAACACAAAAGTCAGTCGCCATTTTGTAAAATTTGTATTACTAATTAATATTTTGTAGCATTGAGGTTTCTTTATGTTTGTAAATTAATTTCAGTGGATGGTTTGTGAAATTAGGCTGAACGTTTTGTGAATACCATTTTGGCAGATTAATTATTGTGTAAGAAAAGGTATTTCTTTATTAACGCAATAAATTTGAAATATTGTTTAATATTTTACTGTAATTGCAAACGTTTTTGACTATTTACATTGTTTTTAAATTGTTTAATTTAAATTAAGAGTTAAACAAAAGGTACAGTGAAGACTTATTGCTCCTGGCATTTATTATATTATAAATTTGACGTTGTTTCTGTTTAAAGTATTTTAAATACATATTATTTTATATTCCGTTTTAAAAGCAGGCTTAGGATAATCATTTTAAATATAAACATATCTGAACAAATAAGAAAAAAAGAAATTTGTCGTTTTGTAGAAAGAGGTGTGCGGCAATGTTTATTTCAACCCTAAAATGGATGTTCTACTTGTACGATAAACTATCGTAAGATCTTAGCTTTACATTTAAAATAATAAAGTTTTTATGTTTTTTGAATAATTGCACTTTAGACGGCTATATGACTAAGGTACTTTTTATTTATAATTATAAACAAAGAATATTAGTTTAATGAGTGTGCTGAATAAATCGATTAACTCAATTGTCGTTTTTTGTGTTAGACACTAAACAAAAAAATTGAACATACAATTTTGCGTTACAATCCGAATACTTAATACAAAGATAAAGACACAATTGTTGTTGTATTTTGAGCAAATGCAATGTTTGTTTATTGTCGTCATACTCTTCAAAGGACTCAAGATACAAGAAGCTATAGTTTAAAGACTTAAGCATTTTTATTTTAAATATATTAGAAAATATCATTTAAAAGAGAATTTTAATATTGATGGTGAAAATAAGAACTGCATTTTTTTTTGCAAAATTAACTCTAAGGAGAAATTCAATTTTTAAAATAGCATTTGTAACAATGTATTTCTTAAATCACCTTTTGCGAATGAGTAATTGAAAAAAGTATACTGTTACATAAAAAAAGTTCGACTATTTCAGTATAAAAAGTTTAATTTGGGTGGTTTTTTTATATACCACGATAGTATCTTTTGTCGGTTTTTTGGTGGGTCATATTCATTCTTGTTTCGTATTTCCTGTGAAGCCTTAAAAAGGTTGCAAGGATCAACATCCTCTTTGAGTAATTGGCTACCATGGCAATACGGTGGATCAGAAACCCGGAAGCTTTGAGAAATTGGGTAGCAAACAAACTTCAGTAAAGAAAAACTTTTGTTCATTTCGAAAACCTACTGAAAAAATTGGCTTAAAAGCGGCATAAATTATCAAGTGGGTCACTGAAAGGTCTAAAAATGCAAGAATTTTTAAAGAAAATTAATTTTATGATTTTCGATAAAGCCTTGTACATATTGTGGTTTTTAACAAAGTGTGTCTATGCAACTAAAATAAAATCCTTTATTTTTTTATAAGAATTGAAAAAATCTATTTTTCATTAGAAATAAAATATTATTTTCATACAATTTTTAACTGTAACTATTTCAAATATAAACACCGATGAAGAAAGATTCGTTTTAAATTTTGCAAAATCTAGTCAACATCGAGTCAAAATTAATACGAGAACACATAAATCCCTTCAAATTACATCGGTTTCAACTGATCACAAAGACTACATGACAGCCTGATTTGACCCTACAGTTCGACTTAATTTCAGACTCGCGCCAAACGTAATTTAAGTTTCACGAGTGTTGACATTCTCGAATGTAAACAGGGTAGTCCGCACAAGCCCGCCCTCTGATGGAGGCTTACGCCACACGCTACCGCAGCGTCTAAAACCACCCATGGTATTAAATTGGTGGTATTCAAAATGGAATGTTCCAACATTGATGGGATGGTAATAGTCAAAATCACATTTACATAGGATGATCGATTACAGTCTTAACGTTTTAAGTAACAAGTTAAAAAAATCTTTCATGTATTCTTATACTCAAAACATCATTCAATAAAAGAAAACGCGTCACTTATATTACATTTTTTTTAAAAGTACACTGTAACCAATGTTCATCGATATTTTTATTAAGAATTGTTTCGAGTTAAATATTTTTTTTGTGAATATTTAGAGAAATAAAATATTGATTCAATTGCTTTGATTCTAATTTGCATAGTTATTTGTAAGCTTTAACATTTCAAGTTCAGTAAATCAAGGGGTATCATAGAAAAAATGAGTTAAGTGCAATATAATATTCTGCATGTTTTAAAACATAGTTTCTCAACCAAAATATACAATTACAGAATCCCACGAATTTGCGGATTTAGTAAAATGAAAAGATGCGAGATCTTGTTTGGGTCTTACTGGAATTCCAAAATACTTAGTCGCTGCCCGATTTTCAAAACTTTGGAATTTATTGATATTTAACTGTGGCCCTCTTAACTGTACTGTGGCTCCAATGAAACATGTAGACATTTTTTAGAAAAATGCAAACTTTTTATGTATATGTGAATTGAGAGTTCTAAAATATACGTAGATAAAATAGATTTAAAAAAACGATATGCAATTCTCTTAAGGAACGAAATTTAAATAAAATTGTGAAACATAATATAATATGGTAATTTGAATCTTTTTCGTAAATTTATCTTTACCGTAATACATCATCTAGTATTTCTCAATTTGATCAAGCTTTACCACAAAATAGTGTTAAATAACATCACAGATTAAGTTACTGCGTACATTTATGCCAACACTTGGAACTCCACTCATTGCAAGTGAAATGTGAAAAAAGTCGTAATAATTAGCATTCCAACGTTCGCAGAAATAGCTTTTAAAAGTCGACCAAAGAACATTGCGCAAGAATCTACTTAAAGAGTCGAGCTTTTAGTTATTTGAATAATAAATTACTTAGCACTAAGAATAAAGTTGGAATATTCAGATTTTGACAATCAAATAATCTAGTTACATGCCCGTATTGTATTATATTGTAAATGTATTGATTGATGCATTGTTCACTTGTGAATTGACGAGTTATAAAAATGATAAATTATCTACATGTTCATGAAAAACATTAATTATTAATTATTTAGCACATTTTTTTTCATTTAAAAACGTCAAATTATATTCTTCTGGGACACCGGACTTCTTTATTCGAAATTTTTCAATCCCTGGGAAGATTATTTAGGGTGACTATATTTTTTGATTATTTAACAATTAAAATATCTATCACGGTAGGTACTAGAAACTAGGTACTAGGTCTAGGTACTAGAAATTTTTGTTTTTCTTGAATCACGAGATAAACTTCAAAAGTGATTGTCTTTTAAAGTCCCATTAGATTAATTCGGTGAGTAAAAACACTACGGACATAAAAGCTATTAAGCGATGTTGAAAAAATGTTAATGTTACGAATTACCTATTAATTTTATTATTAACCTGAAAAACTTTTTTGAAGTTTTAGAAAAACTAGGTAATTTTATGATTCAGATATTTTTCTTATTTTTAAATAAAATATCATATAAAAATGAAGAAAATCTTTCATATCTATATGTTTTTTTTAGGATCCATGGTGCAGTAGTCAACTTCGTTAGCTTCCATGACGAATCTCATGGATTCAAGTGCTAGTGAACAGAGTGAAGTAAGTTTTTTCAACAGATTCATCGATTTTTTTACATTTATTCTAAACTAAATGCCTTTGATGTTTTTTGACATATAAGTTGAGACAATTATAATTAAGAACATCGATAAAAAGTAGTCAGTAGAATTTGTATATCAACTTTGGGGTAAACGTGTTATTTTATGATTTATTTATTTATTTAATTAACATTGCACAAGGTTGACAAATTATAAATTTAAATATGTTGAGGAATATACCACCATGGGACAATGCTTTCACGTATTAAAATTAGTTTCAAAGAATTTCGCATATTTGTAATTTGATTGATATTTACTTCAGAAAGTTTATTATTTTAATAAATAATACGTATTTTTTCCATTTATTTATAGAAAAATCAGTTATTTTGTTCAGTTTAACTAATTAGAAAAGAGTCCATTCAAAAGAAAGTATTTGCCACTAAAGAAAATTGGTTGTATTGATAAAATCACTGCAAGGGAGAAAGATAAAATGCGTACATTTCCTATCGTCCAACGTTCTCGGTCTCGATTTTTCTCGCAAACCGTAAACTACCGTAATAAAACCAATTTTCAAGTATTCGACCGCTTTGATAGCTATCAGCATTAAAAGCAGCGTAAATACTGCAACGCGTAACTGTTTGTACTTTGTGATCATTTAATGTGACTATTGAGTGTTGTTTATGAAATATGTGTTCGCATATGAGACAACGTAACACGATTATTACAGTCGCAACACTTAAGTTCTAATATTTTTTATGCATATCAAATATCAATATTTGTTTTATTTGTACTTTATAAATTTACGATATCGTAAAGAAAAACGTTAAATATCTACAAATATAAACAAAATACCCATGCAAAAATAATCAAGGTTTTAAACCAAGTCTAACTGCAAGCCGAGTATTACTTGTTAGACAGTATTATTTCTGTTTTTTTAAGAAAAAATACTAAAAGTTAGCTAATCGGGTTCATTTTTTAAAACCGACAAGTTTTACAAATATTTAACTCTCATAATGATTAAAGCTTGCTCTAGATTGTTGACTATGTTAAAAGGTGGTTTTTTAAACTTATTTATTTGTTATTCTATTGAATACGGCTGAGTATACGGGCATGGATTGCAGCTTTTTTTATATAAAAACTGTGAAGTTCAACTAAACTGACATAATATTTATTTTTTTAACTAAAGAGTGACTCGTCTCTTGTCATCAAGGCAGTAAGCCTTAGCTAAATTGTCAATAAACCGTATTACAAAACCTCCTTGTTTTGTCATAAAAAAATCTTAGAATTTAAGTTTTATCATTCTTCTTTCTAAACAAGATATAACGTTTTGTTGGATTATATATTGTTTTTATAAATATAATTACGCTTAACTAAAATATTACTAATACTACCTTGAAAGTGGTCAGTTAATAAAAAATAAAGCGTTTATAGAAAAATTACTTGAGTAGTATAATATAAATTCTTGACTGAATTATTTTTTGTGTAAATATCGTTTTAAGCGTTTATAAAACAAATCATTTGTTTTGATAGCGCGCTGTTTCTTGTAGAGATAAGAAATATTAAAATTTCATCTCATGACAGTTTCGAGAAAAAAATCTTAATTACGTTAGAAATGTTTCGCTAACAAAAACTGGATTTTTTTGCTAAAAAAGATGATTTATGGATTAAGATAAAATGCTGCTTCACTCACTTGCAGCGAGTTTTATGCGAAAATATTACGAGTCGTAATAAATTTAATAGAAAAAAACTCTGGCAAGTTTTGAATTTTTTGCAAGTTTGTGGGAAAATTAGGTTATTAAATTCTATTGGTGGTTTTATAAAGTGTTTTTGCTATTTAAAAGAATTGAGTTACTTTTATAAATAAAAGAAAGTTTGAAACTTTTGTTCAATCATTAAATTTAAATATTGTTTTTTTTATAAATTATTAAGTGCTGTATAATAAAATCGCATAAGGTTGGTTTTTAAATCTGTTGCATGTCCTTAGATTTACAATAAAAAAAAGTTTTTTTTAGTCTTTTTATACTACCTTTTACATTACTAATACAATGTAAAGAATTAAAAACGATAAGACAAATAGCGATGTTGCATATCGTGATGGTTTACGATCGGATGTCATCACAAAGATAGATTCTAAGCAAAGTTGGCATGAGTCAAATAAATACTCTCATGTTTATAATAATAATGATTTAAAGCTTTTGTTTTTTTTTTAATAAAAAGGATACAATTTTAAAAGCGTTAAACAATAAATTCTATCATTACAATCAAAGTATTTATGAACTATCTTCAATGTAAATAAAACTGAATTGCATAGAAATCGCTTCTCTAGATTATGGCTGGATTTGATGTGATTCGATTACGTCATTCAATCCCGATGACGTAAAACCGGGAGTTTTGAGCCACGTGACAAAAATGAAGCTCAAAAGCTTTAAGCCAAAAGCTATACTGTGATCCGATTGCCCAGTGAACAATATGAATTTAAAATTTTGATTGACATACAGCAATGACGTGGAAATTCACTTAAATTGATTTTAATGAAGCTCTTTGAATTGACTAGATCTTTTCGAGCCATAACTTTTTTGGGTTAAAAAAAATAATCTTTATTTTAATAATTCTAAGAAAATTTGTTGGTTTTAATTTTTCTTGTGTAACAGAAAAATGATTCTACTTATATTCAACCCAATCTGAATTTGTAAAAATAAAAGTTATTCGACTATATTTATTCGATTATATTATGGTTAACATAAATTTCGTCCAACATTAATTTTGTCATGATAAATCATAGTCAGAAATACTTGAAAGAATAAGTTGATGAAATAAAATATGACATTTTAAAACTGATTTCTTAAGTTTCACTGCAAAAAAATCATTACTTATTAATAATAAAAATTCTCTGAATACAAAGAATTGATGAAATTTTACTGTAAAATATTAATAATTTAAAATATGAAACACTTATTAAATAAAGTACTATTTTTCAACTTCTATAACAGAAATGGAAAAAGTGTTAAGCAGCTTAACTGCAAAGCATTTGAAAATTGTTTCCGAAACTATTTGAAAGGATTTCTCCAAGTTGCATTATGTATTTTGTAATACTAACGAGTCAAAAACAAATAACAATATTACTCGAAGGAAAGCAATTTTCAAAAGGTTGTTTGGTGTTAAAAGATATATACAATA
Source organism: Himalopsyche tibetana (assembly GCA_030503985.1). Taxonomy (NCBI): domain Eukaryota; kingdom Metazoa; phylum Arthropoda; class Insecta; order Trichoptera; family Rhyacophilidae; genus Himalopsyche; species Himalopsyche tibetana. Next base: position 6,921,649 of record JAPJYX010000019.1, on the reverse strand, counting down.
CTTTAAAGATGTGGGATTAAGTTGCTAGAACCTAACTGAAAATACAATGTTGATATTGAAAACTGTTTCCAGAAAACGATCTCACGATCTCACGCACTAACCACATATTCTATAATCCGATTTTTTAAACTCGTATGATTTTTTCAGCAAAAATAATTCAATGTTAACGCTACAAAATAATTAAATAAAAATAATAAATTTTGTATAAATTAATAAGATTATATATTAATTCATATATGTGTTAATTCCAACTCGTTTGAATAAAAGATTAAAAAAGTACATCAACTTCAATTTAAATGAAATTATACATTCACAATTTGATTCTGACACTAAAATTAAATTCAATATTTTTAAGAATGCTCCTCTATTAATTAAGCGCGTATGTAAATGGATATCATTGCAAATAGAGTGTCCATATTATTTTTTGGAATGTATTGTTAATTAACATAATCGGTGGGTAATTCATTTAACGACTACAGTGAGAAAGTTTTCAGTAACTGAAAATGTAAATGAAGTATTTACGACATTATTCAAATGCAAGATAAGACGTGACAAGGAAAAACAGTGTACTGTTAGTTGTGAGCTGAATGCAAGATTAAAGGCATTTTTTTTTCAAAATTACTCAATCAGTTGAAGTCAAATTACTGTCGATGGTAGGAAATTATTAAATCCAAAGTTTTTTTACCTTCAATTAATTTTTAGTGTTAATGTATTCATAAAATACTATATTTTTGCTTCCGTTAAAAAGTCTACAAAGAATGTCGTATGCTCGTTTGGCATTTAATTAATAACTTCCTCTGATATTCATTATATAGGTTTAAATTTAAAATTAAATACAATCAACACGTCAGTTTGTATAAAATTAAGCATCTGTTTCAGTACAACAAAATATACGTTCAGAGTTTAAAAAAATGCCTAAATTAATTTAAAGTAATTGTCCGGTTTTATTGTCCAATTTAAACAAGTGATGAAGTAGTTTCTTTTCGGACACGGTGTATTTATATTGGTGTGTATTGGGAATTCCCGAAGCATTTAATTAGTGAAAGTAGCCTAGACAATTTATCAGTGTCATCCCACACCGGCCGCATTTCAGCGAAAAGTAGAGCGATTTTCCAATTGTGAGGATTTCATTAACATTCTTTTTAATTTAAAAAAGTAAGCTTTCTATGTATTGTTAAGTAAGTTGTGAAACTAATGTAACCATGACTAATTCTTGAATAATATGAATAGCTCATGCAATAAATGCCAAAAAAAAACAGCAATTATATTTATCTGTTACTTATAGTTAAATAATCCTGCGTAAGATAAATGACGCACAAACAGTGTAAGCTTGATTTTTAAGAAAATGTTAACTGAAAATCTATTCTTTGACTGTCACTCATTTGCCAAACTTTACTTTTTAAATTAAAGTAGAGATAATATGATAAAGGCTAAGACATGACCACTATTGTTTACCAATTGCTCTCACCACGCTCCATCATTCTAAGATCTGAAGGGTGAGGACAATTTTTAGACATCACAAACACATGCATTTAAACAGAAATCGATAAATTGACTGAGAATTTTCTGGAAGGTTTGACCCTGCGAGATCCGGTCATGCATAACAACAACTTTGACCACTGTGCTAATGACCCCTTACATGAAATATTTCCAAATCGAGTATTGGTGTTTGTTGTTTATTTTTGGTAATTAATACAAATATTTATTATTTTTCGTCTTAATTAAATATTATATTTAAATGAGTAGCGAATTATTTCAGAAACTCTTTGCATACTAACGTATTCTATGATAGGTACTGGCAAATGCACGATTGCGCAGAATTATTTCAGCCGCAGTGAAAGGTTTTTTCTCTTTAAAAGATAATTACGTTTCCGTAGCGTCACACGGGTAAGAATAAACTAAAAGAAAAGAGTGTCCTGGAGGGAACCGTGCGAAAAAGAACTTATCTTTGTGACAATTTAGATGTTGGTTCTCCCTACGTATTCCTTTTATTAAAATAGACTTGTGTTTAGTGTTTGTCAAATTAATATGAAATGATGCAGCTAGTGTTGGGTTATCATAATATTACAACAAATATTATTTTATGTATTCTGTAGTACAAATAACAAGAATTCATTTGTCGGGAAATCAATCTCAAAATTCTTATTTCAAATAAGAATTTCGAAAAAAAAATTGTAAGTACTGCAAAACAGCTCTAGCTACGTAATTATTAATAGTTTTTTTTATTTATTTTAAAGTTATTTGCTCTTAATTATTAAAGGAAAGAAATTTTATCAAGTAATATAGTTGAAAATTTCCGTGATGGGTGAAAAAAGTTCTGAAAGTAATAAATAAATGTGGAACTAGTAAAAGAGAGTGTTTTATATATGTTCATTTTGGTTGTTTTTAAAGTTGCAAGTCATATTATTTTCAAAAGGAAATTCTACGTAGACAGTGGTTCCCATTTTCCCAATTTCATTTGTGTCATATATGTGTATATATATCAGCGTTGCTGTTGGTATGACTTTTCTTGAATCTATTTAGTACTGAGTTATTGAAAAATATAAGAAAAATATCGAAATTATATCACGCACTACAATATTGAAAAACAAAAAATAAATTCACTTCCCTCTCTTAAAAAATAAAAGAAACGTTAGCCTTCATTTAGTTATTTGTCAGTTGAGAGCAGGAATCGATGTTTACTATATTAATAAAAAGATCTTATATGTAATAGTGTGCCTAAATATAATACTCAAAATGTGAACTTTTGATTCTTTCAATGATCAGTCATTTTCTTATGATTTATAACAATAATAATGATGTTAAGAAACATTGAAAAGTAAAAAAAAATATGATTACAACTGAAACTGAGAAAACTACGTTTGACGTTTCTTTATAATTACTCTTGAACATAAATTTTATTTTAATTACCTTTTTAGTAAACGTTTAATAAACTTTCTCGTGTAGCTAAAAATTTGCATCACGATTTTAGTGTTTTTCAGAATCATATTCATTGAATCGACTGCAACTTGTAAAATCTCCCGGAAAATGTTCTTTTGTGAGAATGCATCTTGAAAGTTTGGATGTTTGCTATCTCAGAACTGGAAAAACTTTGCGGAAAATTTTCCTTTTGTGTTTTTCCAAGTGCACTTGCATAATGAAGATAAATATTTCAGATTGGAATGACTGCTTGTTGTGAATCTAGCGATAAATACAGTATCGAATGGCAAGTTATTTCATAATAATGAAAATAATGTTTTTGAATTCTTTAGTTTTTCAAAAAATACTTAAGTCAATATTATTTTTTGCTTCTTATATGGTTAAATCAAATTTTAAAGTTTTAAGTATGCATTTGCTTCATGTTATTGAGTATAATTTTTGTTTCATATAAACTTAACTGGTTTCGTATAAAATGATTATATAAAAATATGAACATAAATTAAATGGACTTGTTGGTAATTTAAATTTACGAAAAACAGACAGAGTATAACCCAGTTGTTCTATATCGCCATCTTTTCTACTAATAACTTAAGTTTCCTTTTATGAATAATCTTATATGATTATATTGATTGACTTTCACGTTTGATGGAATACCGTTACTGTTTACATTGAAATATGAATGGAAATAAGATCACGTATTACTTACAATGCTTTGCAAAATTCTACGAGCGGCCACTGCACTACGCTGGTCTATTTGGCGTAGCAATCGTAGCACTAACTAACTACCCAGCCGACAGGCGTCGGCTTCGTTCTACAACAATTTATACTATGAAAACCACTACGTATGTGTACTACCACACATTTTGGTGTTTAAACAGTCTGCAAAAAGTGGTCACTGCAGACAAAAAAAATGTTGCGTTTTTATCATTATTAAGGTCTTGTATTTTCAGTTGAGGCGTTTTATTTAATAAGTATGTATATTTTCATAAGATAAATAAATAAATGACTATCAATTAAGATATATTTTTACATAATTCAAAATTGTATGACAATTGATCAATACATTTTATTAATACAGATCAGGATAGTGGTGAAAATGTGGAATTATTGTTCTTACAAAATAATGTGACTGTAAAACTGTACAAAATAGCCATTGTCAAACTATATTGTTATATAATATATAATATTTGCACTATAGTAAATTTTCATTAAAAATAAAATATTTTAGTTTTTATTTCTAATTTTTGGAACCTATTCACATATTTTACGATTTTGCAAAAATGAGCTTCCATTTGTTAATTGTGGACATATTTTTCTTATATACTTTCAGTTTTAAAACTATTTATCTTGTCAAAAAATGGAATACAAAGTTAAGTGATAAATAATAATTCTATGTAATTCAATAAACTATCTATAAAAACGATATTTTTACTGCACTAAAATAGAGTCAAAGTACGTAACGAATTAATATACTGACAACTTTTGTTTCGTGTATTTCTGTATGAAAAATTCGGAAAATAGTATGTCATGAAATACTTTATTTTATTTGATATAAAAGTGAATATACAGCATGCAATAAAGCTTGTTGATGTGTCTGTAAAATAAGTTGATTATGTAATATGTCTGTATTTACGGATTTGGACTATTTCGAAAGCATTCCAGCGAAGAAATCTATTTCTCAATTGGAAACGGGTCGATCCCTCCTCCGGTTTTATTTATTTAGTTTCACCAAATCGGATGAACGAAATGTGTTTCAGAAAATACTTACAAACACTCACCAACGCACGCTCTGTCGCCTGAATATTGAAGGGTTCCATTTAAATTCTCTGTTTTTAAGGTTTTATTGTGATATCAGTAATGGAAAATTCACTATACAAACTTTATTATTAAATTTATTATGGTACTCAAAGTTGTACTCATCACTACCTTTTACGATATTTGTGTTTTATTTATTTTAATTTTTTTTAGAAAAACGCACTACATTTAATAAATTATTAAAAATTGCAAGGTGCAGAAAAAATAATATAACTATAAAAGATCTATATTACTATATTTCGACTTTTATTCGATTTCCATAGAACACCCTGAACTATTTCAATGTATCCTACATGCAACTAAGTCTTGAGTATTATTTTTTAAGTTGCAATTGTTTGTTTTAATATTTTATAACATAATATCAGACGATTTATGTAAAATTGCCAAAAGCTTTTTTAAATGTGCTTAATATGAACATTTGATTTATGTATCGAGTTTTTCTTGTTTTTAAAAAAACCTTTTTTCAAATCATATTCAAAAAATTACCATTCGTTTTCTATTGACAAATCTTTTTTTCAGGGTGATCGATTGGTTCTCAGGAATATATAAATAGTTCATACGCACTCAAGGCCGTCAACGCACATTACCAATTCAAATATGCGTAACAAAAATTCCTTTACAAAATTCACAAACAGTGTAACGAAACCGTCGAGATCTCAGGTCACGACTTTATAAAGTGCTACATTAATCTTTCCGCGGAACTTATTTATTGTTCAATAGTCTGTCACGTGACACGTGGTCATTATTCTCGCTGACATCTGAGATCCTGCTTCACTCCTCACACAGTCGGAGGCAGAGGCCGTAAGTCGCGATTGGGCTGAAACTGCCATGTTTTGAATGCCTACTCGCAAGGAGTTTGCCTCCGAAAATCAAGGAAAAAAACTTTTCATTATTGTCCAACATATTTATGTCTTTTTGCTACTCTCTTTTCAACTAAAAAATACACGAGGCTTCACTTTTTTTTGTGCAACAAACATATGTTCTTTTATGTACAATGTATAAATATTATACGCTGATACTTATATTGTTGAAAATATTAGCATTAACATAATAATTCTAGACAAAAGCGTGAACCTGGTGTTGCACCAATTGATTAATGCTATGCATTTTGTTATGCGCAAAAAAATCATTATACATATAAAATAACATCAAAGTATCGTAGATGGTTTTTTTTACATGTAAAACACTAGATACGTAAACATTGTAGTATGGAGAAAATAATCTTATAAAGGGTTAAAAAATATTCACAACTTTTTGCTTGTGAAGCCAACCTTCTTTCGCCAGGGCCAGCAATGACCCCTTCAGTTCCTTTCAGTGTCTTTGAGAAGCTGATGGGCCCACTTTTTGAACCTATGCTTTACACTAAGAGCACTATGCAATAGTTGAATTAAAACGGTAAGAATATTTAATTTTAATATTTCAACAATCATTTGAACTGTGTAACTATCAGTTATAACAAATAAATAGAAATTATGAAAAATGATTTTAATATTGAAATTAAAACAAATTTCATAACTTCAAAGTATTGTTAGGATATGTTGCGCACATCGAAGTATTTTGAACGGGTATGTAAGTATTTTATGTATTTAAAAGTTTAGTTAAAAAATATATTTTATCCAATTAAAAATATATCAAGAGATAAATTTTGCAGTCATGTTGACTAAGCTTTGCAAATCTAGCAAAAGATTAAAAATAATATTTTTCATTATATTGTTTAAAAAAAATTAAAGTCTCGGGTCCAACTTGTCCGTTTTTATTTTTTTCCCGAAACACTTCAAATATGGTAAAAAAATATCAGTGTTGTGATGTTGATAGCGAAGCACTCCGAAGCTTTTGTCATAACAAAAATATGTTGTTTTGTGTTGTTTTAGTATTGATTTTTTGTGTTTAAGTCTATCTTCTTTGCAGTTATTTATCGGTAAAATAATTATGTTATTTATATTTTTTTTTCTTATAATTTTTTTTTTGTACCTCTATAAAACATATAGACATATGAGAGCTTTTGCAAATAACTCTAGAAATTATAACAACAATTATTAACAGTACCTTGATTTGCATAGAATTTGGGAAATAACCATAACGTATCTTAATTTACTCTGTTTGAGTAATTGGTATATACCCTCTTCAAATATATGTGATGAGTGATGGAATATATACTATGCATCAAAAGTGTTTAAATACTTTGTGTCATTTTGATACTGACTGCTAAAAAATGTTTATTTTACTACTAATTCGATCAAACTTTTTTATTTTTCGCCTTTTTAAAAGTCGCGATTTCGTTACAACCATCGTTGAAAGAAAAATATTTTTTTTTATTAATAGAAGACTTTTGACTTAATAATTACTCTTCTTAGTAAAATTTATTTATTTGTCAGGTGTAAAGTCATATTAATTGTTATTTAATATAGCCAATGCAAAGGAAGAGCTTATACTCAAAAAGTTTAAGCTTTATTAGATGAAGCTTAAATTGTACGGTATGAAAATCAAAGTATGTCGATAGTCTTTCTTTAGAATTTAAACCTGTTCCTGTGAAAATGTGCCCTTCAACTAATAAAAAAAATTATGCCGGATTTTTTCCTAACATATTTTACAAAACATTCAATTCGCAAAAAAAAGTCTTAAGTAGTATAAAAAAATCGTAAAATGTTAATTATTACTAATTTTACTTTCTCATTAAACTTTTCAAGGCTCTTAGGAGCTTTTCTTTAAAAGCCTTCTTTCCCAAGTCCACATTTGGAAAGGTTAATGGAAACCTGATTTCAAAGCAGCCGCTTCAACTTGCGAATAATAATTTATTGTTCTGGAGCATTGCAGTTTCGACTTAGGCCACCGTACAAAAAAATGTTTTTAAATTAATATTATCGTTCCACAACGATTTGATTAATTATGATTTATATTCAAATAATATAAATACTAAATTCTATCTAGCATTTGCATATTTTTAGAACCAATAACAAATTAATTATAATTTATTGAATTAATGCACAATTTAATAATCATAAAGCTTTTAGGACAGTCAGAGAATAATTCTGATTTAAGATAGTAAAAATTCATTAAACCAACATTTCAAAATGTAATCACATTTATACACTATATTATTTTCCGTTACTTTATGTAATGTCATTTTTCGCTTATTTCATAAAGTAATTTAAACATTTTACCCATGCCAGAATTATGGTTTTTAGAAAAAATAAGCAAGATTGCAACCATTTTGAAGAGTAGAGTGTGTTACTACAAACATTTTGTAGTAACACACTCTAAAGTTTTGTAGTCTTTTTTTTTAAACAGAAATGATATTTTTTATGAATATATAGTTATCAGGATAGGTTCAAATATACCTACTCAAAGTGATAATTCTCATTTTATTTCATGAAAGCAGTTAAAAAATATAGTCAAATATATTTAAATATTACATCACTCAGAAATCACAGGAAATGCTAAAATAAAAACCACCCTTGTGTGCATGAAAGCTTCACTATATAAATTTAATTTAATTCACTCCAACTTGCGCTCTGAGAATTATGTGGAACATAATTGTGTCCACGGACAAATAAGTGGCAATTTTTGCCAGCGGGACACCACCTTATAAATCAATTTAACGTTTTCGATAGCACAGCTTGTGGCACGCGTGCCAGAATTGCTGCTCCGCTGACAACAGAGGTGAATTACTGTAATTTTATTCTTCAGTATCATGAATGTTTTATAAAATGAAAAATGATGTGTACACAAAGGAATTATTTGACATAATGATTTATCACCCATCGAATACAAACATATATTAATAGTGTTTATAAAGTGAAGAGATTAAAAATATTAAAAATAAAAAGTTGATCGTTAGTTTTCGTTTATGATTAGTTTTTCGTATATTAAACGAAGAGAAAACAAACGATGAATAAATTTAAGTGAAATGAAAAGCATACTAACATGATTACGATTTTTTTATAAATTTACATGAGTTTTTCGATCAATTTTAGCTTTTTTATGTAGTCTTTTGTTATTTGCAATGTCAACAAATTAATAATATGCCTGAAAAGACTGACGATGCTTTCCAAGAGAACCAAGAGCCTGAATTTTGAAATCGGACAGCAAAATGTCTCGCAGAAAATATGTATTACCTAGTTTTAAATTACACTACAAATGAAATTGAAATATACAAATAATACGCTTGGTGAAAGAGTAATATTAAGCTTATAAAATATATGAAATAAAGTTGAGATGATGTAATATTAATGTTCACTTTTATTTATCAAGTAACCTTACAATTCTCAATATATTTATTTGGTGAAAATCAAAGAAAATTACTAGAATTATGAATTTCATATTCAAAGAATTGGTAAAATATGTAAACGAATGACGCTTTTTATTTCCATTTCGTCAAAAGTCGTTAAAATAGATTTGATCCAGGTGGGGTGGACGGCCAAAAAATATCATTTTTCAAATGCATTGAAAAAGCAATCCGTCTTAAATTTGGCCATGAAGACTGGCTGTACAGATGTTTTTTTGAAATTTATGGCCCGCTCATTGAAAAAGTCTAGCTACGTGCCTGAGTGACGATAAGCTCCCCTTTGCCACCTTAATCCGACCCACCCCGACAATGAACGCTACATTCCCGCCCCAATGTACCCGTGGGCAACTAGCACTGGTATGGGAATAAATCAAGATTTACGGTGGCGTGAAATAGAAATATGACACACTTATCGATGGGCGGTAAGCAAGACATAGTGTAGTATATATAGCAAAGGGATCAAACTTTTTGGTAACGCCAGTAAAAATAACGATATCATAGTATTGCTTTGCTGGAGAACCTTAAAATATAATTAATGTAAAATATGTATCCATATATTTGGTATAAAAGATATCACTATGTGTCAAAGATGTATTCTCATATTATTCAGCAGAAAAAATAATTAAACTAATATTATATTGAAGAAATACCATTTCATATTCAGAAAGTTTTTTTTTGTATTTTAAATAAAAAGCATTACAGTTTCCTATGATGATATCTAGCTACAAACAAACATGAAATCAGAAACGGTTTTACTAAGGCACAATATAAATTTAACAGCTGATGGTTTATTCGAGAAAATAACCCTCGGCTATGTATTTTCTTTATAAAAAATCGCATATTATTTTAATGCTTATAATACCATTATCTTTTTCATCGCATATTGTAACTACCTAGTACCTAGACTGTAATGAATTTGTGTTTGCCGTCACATTTTAGTGCTTGGTGATAAATGATCAACGTAATGATTAATTTTCTTTAACTTGAAAATAGATTTTAAAAAATCTCGTAAAAACTCTCGCAATAAAGCATCCCGTCATAACTTTTGTCTAGCCGTAATAAAGCCTTATAGGATGGTTATTATAAAACACACGAGGTCTGGCAAAAGTAAGTAGTCCAGCTGTTGTTCTTGAGTAAAATAATCCTAAGTAGATTAATGACAAACGAACGGATTCGACATTTAAACTCTAAAGAGCTGGACTTACTTTAACCATTTTTTGTTTCACTTTAACGTGGTGTCTAAAATGGCTTATTTAATTTGTGAGTCAGCATAAAATTAGATGTAATTTAATCTGTCAGTATTATAAAAAAAACACTGCATCAGCTGTTTCAAAAATAACTTGTGAAACAACTTTACAGAAAAAACGTACTTATATAATAATTAACTGCCTTAATATGTTATTGGTAATTTGTGTTTATACTAAGCAATACATAATAGCCAAGAAATATGCACGCATGTTTGTGTTTTAATTAAAGTAAAATGCACATTAAATTAAAATTTGTAGTCTAAACGTACATACTACATATGTATATATTAAATATGCTTCGGAAAAAAAAATTGTTATTAAAATTATATTTGGATTCTATGTATAACATTTTCTTGAAATTAACAATAACTTTTTTCGATCGACTCGGTGGTAGCTTATGTGAATTAATTGTTAAGGTAAAATTAATTTTAATTACGTCAATATCAAATGTATTTTTATGATGATGTAAAGTATTTTCGTAAGAAAAACTACTCGAGTAAGGGTTTTGATTATTGAAAATGTTTTACTACTATCACGAAAAAATGATATGCTTTTCAATTAGTCTATAAACTAATTTTTCTATTGTACAACGATTTCGTAAACGAAAGATCACTGAACCTTTAATATACGTAATCGCGTAGTATATATAGAAAAGGCAAAGAAGTTCTTTTGTAAGTTCGAGAACTTCTAGAAAGTTAGTGCCTATGCAAATAAAAAAGAATCTCTCAAATGTGTTTATGTTTACTACAATTTGATGTGAACATTTCCAATAAATGTCACTCTTGATTTCTTTCTCTCGTGACATCAATACAGCTAAGTAAATAATATGTAAAATGCTGCCTAATCAAGTTTGTGTCGTAACTCTTGCCGTTCCGCCTCACCCTTATTATCTACCCTTAGTTTATTCACCGAACAAAAATTCGGCATAATACAATTCGAGCGTAAGACTTTCGATAATATTGAGTGGACGATTTTTAGTACGGACATATAAAATTGGATTTTCAGCATATTGAAATATTATAAAATAAAAATATATTCGCTCGTACATTTTTGACACTTTTTGGATAGTTGCGAATGAAATCGGTTTCTTTAGCAAAAACTTTTTTATTTTCCATTGAATTTTTTATTTTAATTCAATAAACGGCTTTATAAGATTTTAATTTAAGAATACAGTTGTTTGTGACAAAAATTGATTTTTATATCGTTTTACGGTATGTAGGTAAAATATTATTTATTATATTTTAAAACGCTTGTTTTAGACATTTAACCTGTCACTGATCCGGAAAAATGTGAATATATTACAGTATTTCAATAATATACAGATACATTCAAATATTTTTAAGCATATTTGCTGCTTAACCAGTACATGTTACGGATACAGTGCATGCCTAAAGTTGCACTCATCGTATATGGAATGCACACATCTTCCGCATCTTCATCAATAACCGCAGTATCATTGGACACATGAATAAAAATCCTTCGGAGCAGTACTTGTACGAAAGTTTTTAAATATGGTCATTTTGGTGACGTAAGTATGTATCTATCAATGTAAAAAGGTCACATAATATATTATTGATTATTAGAGCGGTACCAATGTTGACATTTTTTAATGCGCAGTTATGTATCAAATGCACTTGATTACTTATTTACATGGAAGTAGTGTTTTCGGAGCAAATGAAAGAGTAAGAAAATAACAAAAAACTAGTAGACAGTTCAATAATATGAAGTCAAGATAAACGAATCGTTGAGACAGTTATAACTAGTAATTACTTTAAAGTTGAATATTTTGACGATCAGCTGTTATTATATTATTGAGACATTATTCAAAATCATTAATTATTTCACTACTTATATAATATTTTCAAAGTTAATGAAATAAGTCTTCAATAATTTATGGATATTCAATCATCCTGTAATAGACAATGCCATGGGGATACTTGAATCGATCATTAAATTTGATTGATTGCGATGAAATTTTGTCCCAGTTTTCCCGCCGTGCGGAAAAATAGAACTAATGAAATGGGTAGTCGAATGCTTAATTCAATTTCTGCCAACAGATGGCGTTAGTTGTTGGCGCCAAAGTCGTCCAACACCATAGATGTCTCTCAATTACAAAGCGTCCTTTTATTTTTGCCGCGCTCTGCGAGGACGAGGCGTGAGAACAAACTCGTTTGGTATGTACTGAATACGGGCGGGTAAAATATTCTGTTTTCGTCCAAATCGCGTAATAAAACCAATTATTCCGGAACGTCTCCAGCCGGTCGCCCACTCATTCCATTATTTCAGAGGGTACACGAAAGCGAACCGATTGGGTGTGGAGCAATGGCGTCGATTATGAATTAAGTAATTGCAGTTTGTAGGCTATCTGTCAAAAACAAAACACCTTTGACACTATTGATATTGACACATATTATCGCTTACACAATTCATCGCTTAATTATCTACAAATAGTCGATTTTTCAGAAGAAGCAAAAATAAGAACTTTTTTTGCTTCAAAAGTGGTAGAAAGATGAAATTTAAATTTTTTCGCTCTGAATTAATTAATTAATAAATAATAATATTTATATAATCTATATTACACAATTCTGTTTTTAACCCTTCCCTTACTATGCAAAAAAAGCACAAGCTCCTGAGCTGTGTAGTCGTTACACATCAGGCAAACGGGAGTGAATCATTTCAATTATATGTAGTACTGCTCTAGGAGTGTTATATAATTGTCATGATTCACTCCCGTTTGCCTGATGTGTAACGGATACACAGCTCAGGAGCTTGTGCTTTTTTTTTGCATAGTAAAGGAAGGGTTAATTAATCCAGTCAAACCGTTTAGTTTTTGTGTTACCAATAAATTTTGATAATGAAATACGTTTTAAACTATTTAATCAACTATGCATAGTGAAAACGGAGATATGTATATTTGTACAAATTATAAGAAATTCTGCACAGTTAACTCAAAACGCATTGTTGTTTTTTGAGTTTTTTGAGCAAACATACAATAAACGATTTATTTTATTTAGAAGTTTACTAATTGATGTAATTTTAAAACTGCTCTATATGTTTGTGTTATAGTCACGTTTTTTGACTTGCATGTTATTCATACAAGTGAATTAATAATTTAGTCAATACGCATGCGTAAATAGTTATGAATGTATTTGATAATTTTATGACTATAAAATGGTTCTCAAAACGTTTGTTTATTTACCGATTCATTTCGGAATGATCAACATTTAGAGCAATTAAGTAAGGCACGGCACTGGGGCGAAGTAACCGCCCCAACGAGCGCCCGGGGAAGAGGCTAAAATTAACGGCTTCAGACGTTTATGGATCGAAACTGAAGGGGGCATTAAGTTGGAAAGAAATTTGACGGCTAGTAATAGGGTGAACGTGGCGTAACCTTTAAAATATACGGAATATTCAGACACGCACTTAAAAATGGCCCATAATGTAATTAATTACGGTATTAAATTCTTTTTCCGTCTTACAATTTTAGCACTAAAAAACCGTATCAATTACAAGCTAAAACAGATGTTTTTATTTCAAGAAAATTTCGCTATACCGTCCCCAAATTGATGCTATAGATTTTTATTAATGATCACAACAAAGCAGATAATTAATAACAACAGTCTTCTCACATATTTTATATGAACGTGAAAGTATTTATTATCTTTAAAAAAAATGACGCAAAGATGAGATAGCACTATAAATGATATTTATAGTTAGTATTTTCTTATTTGGTTCGAGATTTTTCGGAGAATTGAGTTGGTTTTACGAAAATAATTACTTTTCCTGAAGCATTGTAAATACGAGAAAAATATAGTGTTACACAAACTTGAAATCGATATTATTATGTATTGGTCTTGGTTTTGCCTTAACATGAGCACATACACTGATTTCAGTATTATGAATGATTCACGAATTCTATTGAAACTTATTTTAGGGCTGCACAAGACACAAGTCAGTAGTCTTGCACGCGTGTGTGTGGTAGCAATATTTTATACTACAACGTTTAAATTATTTTATACTGAATCATCGTTAGATAATATGAATCAGTTTTAACTTCTTTATTTATATTAAGGGAATAGCATAAATCTTAAATTTGAATTGATTTGTGTTGGATAGAACAACTGACAGTTAGTGATGTTTTATTGTACAATTTGGATCGTAAAAACTATCGTAAAAATACATAACTTACTTTTAAATTCACCATAAAACTAATAAGCGTGGTTTTTATGGAATTTTAAGTATGTATTTATGGTGATCTTTCAATCTGTTTAAAGTGGGTTGTCCCGTTTACTGCTGGGAAACAATTTTTAATAAAAAAGAACCGGAATTTGGAGCAACATGAATTGAGCTGTAACCCGACTCGTGTGCGATGCCTTCGCTTAAGCGTACCGCGAGAAAAAAAGACGTTTTGGCTCGGTCATATGTGATATTGGTTTTATGGCTCACAAATAAAATATGTTTTTGGAAAGTGACTCAAATCGATTATGTTAAAACGGGAAAACTTCGCATGCGGAAAAGTTGCGGGGGGCGTTCCCGTAGTGATTTATATTTATTTGTGAAAGCCATAAACGTAAATCAGGAATACGTTATTCAATAAACGTCAGTAAATACATTTGGTTTAACGTGATTATTTTGATATCACAGCATATATTGCGTCTGCACTAATATGGCTCTCATTGTTCGCCCGTAAATTTACATGCTGGACATTTATCAAATACGAGTTCCGTGTACAATTAAATCAGGCTCAAATAAAAAACTTAATTGTTTTATGTGGCTTTGTGAGTGCATATGTTTTATATCGAAAAATGGGATAAAGTACTAATATCGAACAAATCAATCGACTTTATGAATGATTCTTTTGAACTATGCATGTGATACAACATAATAAAAAATATAACTAATTTGTTTTTTGCTTCTCTTTTTGTGCTTTAAAGGTTTTATACCCCAAATTTATAAGTATCTCCTAATTTAATTTATAATGTTCAATTATCTCTAAAATTTGTACTTATATTGTATAAAATTTATTTTTTATATGTAGTCGTTCAATATATCGTCAACTTTTGTGATCGCGATGTAACGTTCTATAGCTTCAACAACAGTGATATTTTCTATAAAGATAGTAGGAATATAAGGATAGGGATTGGAAAGGAATTATGGTTGCTTAATCGCTATTTACGCCTCATTTTTAAGATAAGATGAATGGGAGGGTGAAATTTAGAACATCACATACATCCATGCCTTCCATCTAAAATCATAAATCGATTGATAAATCAATGAAGATTATAACACGCTCATATATCAATCAGTTCAATTGACTTTCAGGTATAAAAGAATTTTTCTAAGAGACTGCTTACAGACATTTTTAAAGTGTACAATTTTTCTGTAGATTGGGTTTGAATAGAGTGATGGCAGATACAATATTTCGTATATTAGAAAGATAGATATTCTTGCAGCCAGTTCACTGTTTTGACCTAATGAATGAAGTCATATTAAGTAGAAAACATTCTTTAATCTTGTTAAACGCCCTAAGTTCTTTATACTTCACCGAGTAATCCACTGAAACATAAAACTATTCAGAGAAAAGGCACTTCACGCAAGTTTTCAGACTAAAACTTTTTACTTAGTACTGGTTTCTTATAAGTAGTTAGTAAATAATAAAAAAACACATCCAGAGTTTACTATATGCATCTTTAAGGTACTCAATCTTTAGCTTACCATCACCCACTACGGCTTCAACTCCTAATCACTGAAAGCATCTCACATGTGTAAAGTAAATGTCACATAAAAAAACACTTAATAATTTTTAATTCTTGTTAGCTTATTTATATTAAGTCAAATATGTTTAAATTTAAAACTAGACACCTATCACTAAACTGAAGCGTTTCGTAAATTTAATTTATAAATAACAATTTCTAGAAATTGATTTTATAATTTTACGATAAATGCTTTATTATTATAGGTTATTCTAAAGTAATCAAATAACAAATGGGAGCTTTGAAAGCTCCGGGTGGCAACTGATTGATATCAAATGTAATAATTGCCAAAGCACGCAATGGCCTCTAATAGAAACGTTTATTATTATTAGAGAATGCCGTTTTAATAGGCAGATTAAAGATAATATTGACCATCAGATTCGACATTGCTAGGTGATGGGGTTTGTTTAAGACGATACGGTGTTTATGGTAATATTACAAATGATAAGTGATCATATTAATTTGTGATTTAAATAGTTATTGAGTTTTTATGTAATCTGATATTTAATGGTCGAAATTTGTTTCGAAACGAATAAGTTCTATAAATAGGTAATTTTATTTTTCTTATCGTTAGCACGCTAGTAACAGTAGCATCGTAACATAACTGTAAGATTTAATAAATTTCGTAAAATGTAAAATTCCTTCTTATTAAAAATGTAATTATACTTAAAAATGTTTAAACGTAAATAATATGTAAAAGTCAAAATTTAATAGCGAATTTCAAACAAAGGTGTGAGTAAAATATTTAAATTTAAAAACTTATGCCATGAAGGTTAAATCAAATACAATCCAAGTGAAAAAATAAATAATTAAAAAAGCAACATAATTAAACATTTTTTCTTCTTGAAGTAGAGATTTGGTTGTGGTGTTCATGGATTCGAATCCTAGCTTGAAAACGTTTCATATTTTCATTTCTGTTCGAAAATAAAAGCAACTAGCTAACCCATCATATCATGCTCTTTTACTTGCATATATCACTACTATCTTGAAAAATAGTCGCAAAAAACTCGTGTAGTGGTAGTAAAGTAGTCAAATAGTAGAAAAATATGGTACACATTAGGTGCGGATATGTTTTAAAAAATAGTCTTCTTCTAATATTCTTCTGTAATTTTTTTGTTGTTGAGAATATAAGATTATTTATTCTAAAGAAAATAAGTTAAAAATTACACATGGCGTGCGCTTTTCGTGCCTTGAGTTGACAAACACTTGATGTTCGGTGTGCACTTATAACTATGCTATAAGCTTGAATAAGTTTGCACTACTGAGTTTCGTGTCACCATGTTTGTAAAATACTTCGGAATACTTCATCAAAGGCTTACAGGGAGAGTTCGGTCGGGCCGCGTCTTATTTACCAGTTCCCGCAATCTAAATAACAATGGTGACAAAGAAATTCGATTAAGTTTACAGCCAGGAACCACCCCCGCGGGAAAACAGGATTCAGAAACAGGAAGGGGTGAATCATAAATGGGAAAAACCATCTCCAATAAGCAAACGCTTCTTGGTTTCCATGATTCTACAGGATTCGACTCTGCCGACAGTCTTTACATACAAAAGAGCTGTGATCCTATTATTTTAATACGTTTACCAAAAACTTCTTGGTACGAAATTTATTTCGTTTTGCCCTATGGAATGTTTTGGTAATCATTGAATTTCAAAGTATGTGTATTTTTTTATAAAACTTTTACAATAAATCTAACATAAATCTACAAAATAGGTAGTAATAGTTTGAAAAATAAATTGATATTACATGGTGATTTCGGTTAGTTAAATGTTTTCAAGAGCAAAAATCGCTAAAGCCATCTATCTATCTGTAGGAATACGGTAAAAGCAAAGTTTTACTCCAAGAAATTTCTAAATTTTGCTTAGAGAGCTATTTTTTTGATTTTTTTCTGGACTTTTTTTCACAAAGCACAATTAAAGTCACCATTTTGTTTCAATTGCAAGAATTTAAAATGAGTGAATTGTATAAATGTTATTTTTGAATATTATTTCATGAAATATAACCGCCCCTGTATATACAAGGGGTGCATTAATTCAATGCCACAATGACCAGCCGCCACTGCATGTGGGTTATATATCCGGTCCATTGAGGTGTTGAATGCTGATTATAAAAAATATCTTTACACGGTTTTAATGATGTATTAAAAAGTTACATTTTTTTTGTAATCTTCTAAAAACCAGCTTGTACATCGAAAACAAGTATTGTAAATAAACAATATTTTTATCCCATCTGGGTAAACTTTAAAAATATGATATTTATTCTATTGGGAATAGAAGGTTGATCTAATACGTTTAGCTATAGAGCTTACAAGCTCATAAATGTTGACCAAGCGATCTTGACACTATCCCCTATACAGGCAGCTTCCAGAGGCAGTATCTACCGGACATGCATTCACCGGAGAAGGCATTGGGGGAGCAGCTAGCATGCAAAGAGAACAGACCGGAAACGTGCACAGAATTCTTATGGACAGTTTCCTGCAAACTTTATTACACCTAAAGCTATTTAATAAGGTAAAGCAAAGGTACGATCTATTTCGATATGGTAGTATTTGGATACTACATGCACTACGGCTTGTGTATTTACAAATGGTGTGAAATTTATTGGTAATGTCCCATATAAAAGAGAACAAGACAGAAAGAAATTACCAATCTTTGGTTGCTGTAGATATTTTTATTGTTTTTTATTATATAAGTTAACAGATATGCTCCAGCCAAAGTTGTATACACCAAAACAAAGTTCTACTATTTCGACCGAAAATGTTTTCTGTTTTTAATGTAGTTGTTAAATATTTTTAATATAGTGGAGATATTATTGATATTTTATAAGATAAATTATTATTATTTTGCTTCTTAAACATTTTTTAGATTTAAAGTGTAATATTATAAACTTATACGTGAAAAAAGGTTATTTACCATAAATTCAATACGGTTTCAATGTTTAACATATTTTCACGTTCTCAAATAACTTATACATAGTAGATATCTTTTGTTTCTTTCAAGTAAAATGATAGTTATACACTTTGCAAATTATTACAGTCTGCGTTATAAGTAAGATTAAAAAAAAAAAAAAACTTGTGATCTTTGGCTGGAATAGCTATTATTGTTTTTACTTTTGATATACCAGTCAAGATGTAAAAATGTAAGCAAAAAAAAAAAAAAAAGATTTATATATCTAGTTAACTCTATATAAAAAATTATCTGATCGAATAAAAAGTGATCTATTTGTAATCAATATAAGATTCAGCAAACATTTAGATTTGATTACATACAATAAAAATATATATATAATATTTTAATTTAATATTTTGAAGTTTACCTAATTTTTAGTAATTATTATTTTTAAATTTCACGATTAAATAATATTTTGTCTGTGGTAAAGTCTAAGCTGATAAATTTAAGCACAATAAACTCATATTTGCATACGATTACTAAATGTTAGTTAAAAAAAACTATCCCAGCACTCACTCGACAAGTCCTAAATTTTTCATTTCGCACAATTTACCTTTTCTAAGGTTTATTGTACTTGCATGATGTAGAATCGACACACGCTTCAAGCGGAGATAATTCTATTTGAAGTAGGTACTACCCCCTCACGAAATGCGCGGGGCATATGAACGTTGGAAACGGAAGTTGACCCACAACGTTTTCCGGCCTGCGCTCCATCTTGATTTACTAAATGGCATCATGATTGAATCGGACGAAATATTATTATATTTCGAAAATAGGACCGGCCCTTCGATAAAACGTTTGACATGTTTTACAACAACATTGTTGATGTTTCGTCAAAAATCTATTGCGGTAAATAAAATAATTTGTTCCATGAACGATTTTTTTTTCTCACAAATAACCAATTAAAAGATTGACATAGACATACTTTTATTTTTTAATTCGAACATAGCATTTATTTACAAAAGTTGAAAAGCTTT
The DNA here is from genome assembly GCA_030503985.1 of Himalopsyche tibetana. Lineage (NCBI taxonomy): Eukaryota > Metazoa > Arthropoda > Insecta > Trichoptera > Rhyacophilidae > Himalopsyche > Himalopsyche tibetana. The sequence goes on along the minus strand of JAPJYX010000019.1, from coordinate 6,901,704 downwards.
TCAGACGCTTTTATTGTATTTCATATCAATTTCATTTCACAGTAATTATGAGACAATTGAGATTTGTTAAAAGTTTTCCAAGGAAGTTTTTATGATCAGTACCAATCTGTATTAAAATCTAGAAAGGAAGAAAACATGGCCACCGTAGGAAGTATTAGACTTATATAAATATTTCTCAGGGTAAAATTAATAAAAGGAAAATCATAAATAACCATAAACAATTGGCAAAATAATAAAAATAACACTATTTTTAAATGAAATATGATGTAGTGGAAAAATTGATACATAGTATATCTCTTCAAAGTATTATAGTTCAACGTTAGCAACGTAAAGAAAAATTTCGCATTATTCTAGGAATGCAATTATATAGGAATAGCTTTCAATACAATTTGACGAATATTGTTACATACAATAATATTGCTAATAACATCCCTGTACATTCAGGAGTCATATCAGTTAGAACTTAGAGCAAATTAAGTTATATAACTTTAAAAAGAGTAATTTCGTTTAAAATACAAATCAATCTTAATAATATAAAGTTGAAGTATATATTATATGGAAATGTATTGTCAGTAAAAACGAATCGTTAAAAATATAATAAATAAAATTATTACACAAATTGAATGATTTAGTATAACTTATTTAGTTAATATACATAAAGAGTTATAGGTAAATAAGATAACTTTTTTTTGCCATCTTGATTAATATTGTAATTAAAATTTTGCTTTTAAGTCCCCCAAATGTCAAAACTGACATATCAAAGTGGGAGGAAAAACGTCAGATTCTCTGTTTATTTTTATACGAGAGTAGGTACAGCTTCGACAGTGCCTGTCAAATACACATTCGATTTATGATTATAAAACGGAAATAAATACTTGTTTGTAAATTTACGATCAAGCGCCGACATCAAATGTAGATTAAACTTTTGTATCAAAACAAAAAAGACAACGTTCATATTATAACCTAACAGCAAGAGTTGATCGTATCTCTCAAAAATACATGCAAAAAATGTTCCAAAAATGGACATACCTGGATTAAAACAACGTAGGATAACAACAAGCCAGAAATAGATTGCTCTTTCAAAATAATGCTTTTAAATTTCTATACATAATATTAGTTTAAAGATAAAATGATAACAGGTGTATGTATAACACGAACCCCACATTCGATTTTTGTTTTTCTAGTAGGCGTAATCTAGTAATTTTGTAATTTTCTAGTTATGAGTTATAATTATTCGTTAATTCTTTATTTTACTTTCTCAAATCAATTACTATATAAAGCGAATTTTTGAAATGTTCATTACTATTGTAGAACAAAGTTACTTTTGTACCACCATAATTGTTTTTGGATCATGTGTTTTTTTATGAATTGTCGTGTATTTTAGTTTTATTATCATTGTGTAAATGCAATTTTTCAATCTATTATTTTACAAAAATAAATAATTTACGATTCATATCGTCAAATCAACAATTTTCACAAAAAGAGAGTACTGATGAATATTTCTGTAAATAGAAAAATACAAGCTAATATAAGTTTTAAATTTATATTTAATACTATGGACGAACTATAAAATTTAATTACTGTAATCCTAACAGGTGTGTGCATGCTGAAATATTTATCAGTTAAATGTTTTTATTTTGCTTTGTCCATGTACTGAACAATGGAAAACGAATGCGTGTTGCTTTTAGTAATTATATTTTTATTCATAATTATGGCCAGCGATTAAAATTCATTCGCAAAAACCATTGAACGGTGAATTTTATATACTTTTTAAATATTTAAAATCACAGCTTATGCCAATGCGCCAAATATTTTAAAGGTGAAAGATTATACGAGAAAAACTCTATGAGAATTTATTGTAAGTCACTCAAGATAGTCGAGGTAAATTGATATCACAAACATCCTTGTCTTAATTCTCAAATTTAGATTAAAAAAATTAAATTTGCCCCTGCCTTACCGTAAATCAAGCCCAAACCCCCCCGGTCAGTGGAGCAAGCTCTAACAAACTGAAACACACCGTTACTTATGTTTACAATGTAGAGAATTTACATTTTTTTACAACGAATTATTGGCCAATAATTTTTAAGATATTGATTTATAAAAACATGTGATGTAGTTTTGTTTAAATAATCAGAAATTATGTCCAAAGACTTAAAATTGAACGGATCAGTTGTAGAACATTCTACAAAATATTTTTAATGGCAGAAAACCTTTCTATTGAACTATGTATATTCAATTGTGGTTTCTGGAAACATCCACACTTCGAGATTCAACCCGCACGATATTCATTGGGGCCGCATCTACAGTAACGGTTGGTGGGCATTATAAATTGATCGGCCAGACCAAGACAGTGATCAATGCAGCGAACAACCTCTCCTCTTACACTCTACCTATTGGAAAAGCTCACCCGCCCTTCTGAATCGCCTAAAAGCTCTCTCGATCCACTAGAAAGCACTCCCATGATCCGCCCACCCTATTCAATTTTTGAACAAAGATTCGGAAGGTTCCATGTTTTGTTTTTTACGATAGCTATTTGTATATTTAAGACCTAATTTTCAATCAGTTTATTTTTTGAAACTTTGACAATGAGAAAAAATAAACTACATGCAACATAAAGAATAATATAATATTAATTTGACGTATAAATGATTTTTTTTTATTATTATAGCACAATAGGTCTTCTTAAACAATTAAAAAATTTTAAAAATTGCTTTTAATTCGTAGAAAAACTGTCTATATACATGAGACCATTTTGGTTCATTACCTACACAATTGTGAGATTAGAACTCAATGTCATGATTTATTTTTATTATTATATTTATGGTAAATAAATATTTAAATTTTGATCAATGCTGTTGGCTACTCTTATACGTACGTGGTCATGCGGTCGAATGTTCAAATGCCGAATGGAAATGATCACGAGTGACTATTTAATGGACTTATATGTTTGTATCAGTTGCCTGATTTAATTTCAAATTTAATTAAAAATAACGGTAGCTATTTCATAAATCGCTCAAAAGAGATGAGTAAAGCAAAAATAAACTACCAGTTCTCGTTAAAATATATTATTTTCATTTGTTTCATTACAAGTCAACGTGCTGTTGTATAACATATGTCATACCTTCAGCAATTCTTCTATACGTAAAGATAAAAGGTGGGCGGCAGACTAAAAACCATTTCTCGTATAAAGCTTGCATGCAATGTAGCATTCAATATAATAGTGCTCCATATTAGGAGTGTATAATGAGTAGTAAATAAATAAGTAGATATATGAGTTGAGCTAAGTTGAGTAAATAAAAAAGCTACGTTGAATTTGGCTTGAACATCAACAGGATGGATTTTGCCGTCGTGGACGGCTACTGATGACCATTAGTATGTACTCAGCGGTTGTACGGGAAGCAAATATATTTATCGGTGGGAGACAGAGAATCTTGAAGGCACCGTGCGGTGGCCACATGATCCGGATAGAGAGCGGATATGGCTTATAATATACATATTTATACGAAAAATAAATATCTTCTTTATTTAAAAACGATAAGATGATTTTATAATAGGCAAAATCTGGCTTAACGATTCTTATTATATTCTGGCTAAGTTCAGTGTTCGAGAGTTATTCAATATTTCCTGCTTCGATCCGGGCAGCGTGGAAAGGGTGGTCACCAATTAACTGGCACGCCATCGTAGTGTTACAACCCTTGCCAATACGCCCATACAGCATCCACTCTCAGCTTTAAATCTACGTCAGACTGGAAGAGCCTTCTCAGGTTGGATTGGACAATCGATTTAATTGAATAAAGCAATGCCGATGAGATAAATGGTATGTATAATTCAAACTGTTCGCAGAAACGGACGTTATAATTTTTAACTAAAATCTTAGTGTACTGAATCATTTTAAAGTAGTTTTATGGCAAACATCCAATATATTCAGTTCTTAAAATGTATAGATATTAAGTATAATATGATTTGTAATACTAAATGACACCAATAAAAATTGAATGGGCTAATTACTGTCAACATGTTCATGTTAAATTATACCTTCTTGCGCGTCTATGTATTGGTAGCTAAACGTTTAAACATTTCCGAATTGTAACGAATACTAAAAAACCATTAACCACTGTAAATGTAATGAAAAAATTGTAATATAATTAAATTTTCAGAATTAGAAATGCATATTTCATCACCGAAAAAATTATTTCGGTGATATTTTTTCTTACATTTTGGTGCATTCAAAAATAATGGAGATATTTGTATGTATTGTACTACAGTTCAAAGTAAAGCTAGATCATAAGTGTATTCGCGCATACCTTTTCCACAATAGTATGAAGAAAATTTTTCTCATCGCTTCATTTTTTTTTAAATTCCTTTTTTTAATTTAGAATCACTAAAACAGTGAAGCAATATTGCATAAATAAATTTAGTTCTACCAATATTACAAATAATATTTTGCATAGCGAAAAATTTGAACAATTGTTGTTCAAATCAAAAAAGATAAAAAAGTTTAAATTATACAGTGATAAAATATATGATACTCAGAAAACGTGTAAACGATATACGGAGTATTATTATAAATATACAACGTATTTTTGAGATTCTTTTTATTGTTTTATTTCAGTTCTCAATTACTGTATGAATCCATTCGTCTGGTATAATAATTTTATATGTGCGTCTTCGGTTTGTTGATTTAAATATACTTCTTAAGCGCGCGTATCGAAAAATATTTTTTTTCAGATTTGAATATTTAAAGGGCAAATAATGTACGTTTTTTTATTCAAATTTTCCAGTCGTTTTATTTTTGAAGTATTTTCAGATGAATATTTGCATCGCACTCCTTTGATTGAAAAGCTCTCTGTTTTCGCGTTTTTTTAAAGATCCATCGTACAAAATATGGAAATTTATTCGTCCCATTTTCGAAGTAGCAAAACAATTTGCGAAAAATCATTCTAAGTGCGTGAACGTTACAAAATTATTATAAAGATTTTTCACTTACGAAAACAAACCTTGTAAAATAGTATACCACGAATACTTAATTTCTTTTCAAAAAATATTTAGCAGAGCCACGTACGCTATTTTACAACAAATAAAAGATTTTTTCGTCAATTTATATAAAGCAAGCAAAATTGTTATTAAATGTATTTTTTAACCTACTCTGTAAAATAATTGAGTAATAGTTTTTTTTCCTTTTTCAAGAGATGAAATCAAAAAATAAAAAAGTCAGTTTTTAAGTAAAATTGAATCATCGCAACCTTGAAAGAGATTTGAATAAAATTATATAAATTATTCTCGTATAAAGAACGACTGTAAAGACAAATTGAATTATTTTTTATTTGATCAATTTTTTCTGCACTCAAACTTCAGTATAATATGGTACTTATTGGAATATTTAAATATGCTTAACAATTAAATTTTTGAATGTTCGACACATTAAATTAAACATTTTTTTTTTAATTTGTGTAAATAATATTTTATAATATATCGTATTTTATAGACATTTATCATACATATATTTGATAAAACTCCACCTTTTATAGTAATAAGTTTTTTTTTGCTAGTGAGCTCTGTTTACTTTTTTTAACCATGTCTCTCATCAATTTAATACAAATTTGCTTTTATATCAAGCATATCATAAAATATGTTGTATGAAAAAGGAATGAGAAAAAGACTGACTATTTAATGATTTATTACTACATCTACGTCTTCAAACATTCGCCTCTTTTGGATAAAAATCGATTGAAACCAATGTCTAAATATTTCCATTTCGAGATTCCGATCGCATAACCTTTCATCTTAGTAAACGAAAATCTAACATCATTTACTTAACTACTATACTACTGAAATGTTAAATAGTGTTTGATAAAGTAATTTAATTCCCAATGATTGTTGTATGCATTAGTACTGAGCAAAATATACATATTCAACATTTAAATACTGCAGTCGATAATAAAATTGAAAAAAGCTCATTAATCCAGATCGTTCAATTACAACAATACGAATTTCTACAAAAAATATTGAATGGCATTAAAACTTTCCCAATAATTTTTCGGTCTCAGGAAATGGAAGGAACTCGCTAATTAGCAAGTTCTCAGATGCAATTATTTGTTTCATGATTGATTAGGTTTTCTTTTGTGTTTATTAATTGTTTTCACGTTCGACCTATCAGCGTTATTTTGAAACTAATTAATTATTAAAATTAGGTTGATATCAGAAATTTTAATAAATCAGAATTAAATTTTAATTAATGTTTTAAAAATTTCGTTAGACACCTCAGACATTAAGAAAAAAAGTTTTGTGAGTAAAAATAATAATGTTGAAAAGTCGAAGCATCGTTTCTAGTAATTAATATGTGTGACTATGTGATTTTCATTTTGTTTTGGAATTTTGATAATTATTTCTTTAGACAAAGAAAACTTTTGTGACCTTTTGTTTTTGCATAAAACAGATTATATTTATCAATAAACATATATAAACATATCACTATATTTAAGACCATTGAGTGATTTTTTACATCAATTCTATATTGGTTTTATTGAAAGGTTGAATTTTTTCTGATTTTTTGACAAATATCACAGAAACATCAAGATGCTTCTATTTTATTGTATCACAGGTCAATTATATACCAAACGATAATTATCGGTCCTAATTGTTACTTATGTTTTTAAATTTTAAATTAATTACCTACAAATAATGGACAGTTAAAACATTAAAGGTGAATAATATTATTATTTTAACACCATTGAATAAAAACTACGACATTAAAACTCTTTTTTATTGTCCATTAATGTCACATTAAAATAGTAAACATTTTGAGTACAGATTTTACGCGGGAATCTTCATTGAATTTAGAATTCACTTTGTGTTTTCTGTCGTTTTAAAAGAATGTATTAATGTTTTAAAAAAACCGACACAGAACTCTTTCGGAAGCCACAGTAAAAACATATATTTTTAAAAACCTATTTTGATCTCACTGGAACGACTAAGAAATAAAATGTATATTTAAAAAAATATTAATTATTTTATTTTTAAACGAAGCAAATTGTTAACTTGCTTCTCTTTGAATAGAATATTACTAAATGTCTTAATATTGCCATCGATTGTAGTCAATTGAACTGTAAACCAATGAATAAATTTTCGTTCGTGTTAAAACTACGATAGGTTTTTGGATTTTTTAATTATTTTAAACAGTAGTTACACTGCGATATAACTTTATGAAAATGTTCATTTTTATCAAACACCTTTTAAAATTTCTTGTCGAATATATCTTATACAGCTATCCAAAACGGCTATAATAAAAGCATGAACAATTTTGACGACTTATAATTTCAAATCCACTTCGGCAGTGTAGGTCATATGGCCTCGCATGTGATATATGTACGTCAAAATGTAGGAGGGAGTTCAACGACGGGAAATTGAATTCCGAAAGTAATTTCCAGTGGAAATTTTTAGAAACGTTCATATTTCGCAAACTTTATTTAACCTCCAACCCGGAAACTTGACGGCAACATGTTATGCTTTACGTGGTAGCACTGCGGTGCTTATTTATGATTATTTATTTTGTAGAATATTTCATTGTACTCTCAAACCTTTTCAAATAAAACTATTCAATATAATGATAACAATAAATTGATTAAGCTATTCAAATTTTAGTTATATTTACTTTGTTCTATTTTCTATTTAGTATTATCATTAAATGCGCTTTTATTTATTGTTTCAGCATAAAAACATAAAAAAGTTTGTTTGACTGATTAAATAAGGTTGACTTAACTGCCTTGCTACGTAAAACACAGTAATAACAGGAAATTACGATTGTTTGAAAATTATGAATTTGTACTATTTTACATAGGAAAACTGATGTTTTGTATAAAAGTAAGCTCAAAATGTTTTTGTATACATTAAAAGTCCTTAAAAGTTTTTCAAACTGCGAGATAAATTGGAGAAAAAAATTATCGTGACTCTAGATAAAATTAATATAATTATAATTAAAGACAAACTACTACTGGTAAGAAAATCGTAAAATCAATACAAAAATATATTGATTTTGTCAGAGCTTTCATATTGCTTATCGAAGCTGATGTTATAAAGCTGCAAACATAGTGTTATACATTAATATTATTAGTATTATAAATACTTATAAATGTTTGTAAAACTAAAGATATCAATATTTTATAAATAGTTTTCTGCAAAATAGCACAGAATAATAACTCACCCTTGATCTGCCTCTTGTTCCACCTTGGTAGTTTCCATCCGCTCCGCCATAACTCCCCCGCCCAGGAAACTGTAACAACGGGATGCCATATAAATATATTGCTGTTCAGTGTTTTTTTATATAAAAAATAAATCATAAGACCTTTTGAAGTCTGATTACTAAAAAAGATTAATATAACTAAGTTTTATAACTTTCAGCAAAATTAAGTTTTTTTTAATTTACTGTTGTCTTATTTTGTAGATGTCGGCAAGATTAACGTTTGTATTATTAATAGTATACATAATTGCTAGGAATGAAATTTTTATATATTATTAAAAAACATAAATCACTTATTTTTGTGTATTATTTATTAAAATGCCGAAAGAATGATTTTTGTAATGACTATTTACTTGTATTTTATCTATATAATTAGAATGTGATTTGCAAAATAGTGCATATGGAGTTCCCGTGAACTTCGTATCTCTGTAGCGATCGCGCCCTTCTGTCTGCAAACGATGGTAAGGAGATGCAATTTACAATTCTTCAAAAACTTTATCGATGAAGGAGACTAGAAGAACCTTGACGTTAGCGCGTCCTGGTACTTGAAGCTCCATAAATTTGATATCCAAAAAAAAAAAAAAAATCTACATAATATTTCCATCGGAAAGTTGTCAGAGTTTCTGATGTTCTATTTTTTAGTAAAACTTCTATTTTGTACATTAAATGTATTATAACGGGGAAAGTTAGTTTTGATTTGAAATGACGCCAAAATTTTAATGAAAGAAATAGACTTAAAAAATCTATCCATATAACAAACATCCATATTATACGAATTTACTTTTATTTCAAGAAGACAGACCTAGTACCAATTATAAAGTATCAATAACAAATTTCGTAAGGGTTGGTAAGCAGGAAAATATACATTTTTTAAAAAAAATATTTTCAGATGCGGAAAAGATGTGTCAAATTTTCACAGCTTTTATATCATCGTTCAAGGATTTTTAAAAACGTCAATTATCTTTCAATATTACGATAAAGAATTTCTTAAACAAAATTCGGTTGCAATATTTTCGACGACACGTGTCATGACTTTGAAAGAAGAGATTGTAAAAATATCGTGTATCGGAAAGAAAATCTATATGTAAACAAGCATGCGGTAAATAAGTTATGTTAATGAAACTTTAAATGGAAACAGGTATCAACATATGTGTTAAGTCAATAGTTAATTTAATTCCGTCGATTTTTTTATTATTTCTATCAAACTTTGTTCAAAACAGACTAATTTTAATACAACCGTAAAAAATGTCATTGTTGGCATTGAGGTTCTTGCTATCTTAAAATATATTACTCAACATACAAGTTAAGCTATTCTATAAATTGATATTTAAAACTCAATGCTTTTTTGTTTTTTAAATAAAGATTTAATCACATTTTGAGCTATTTTGCTAAGCCAAAAACATCCGTCTTTAAATATGTGAGTGGTATAAAAACTCAGTATAATATTTCAACAGTAGTCTATCACTCAATCACAATAAGGATGAAACCATAAATTTGTAAAATGATTGATTGTTGAATTTTTTTTTTAAGATTTGATCGGGTTAAATCATTACAAAGCTCTATGCCTTCTAGCCAAATTTCTAGGAATTTAATATTTTTAAAACTATTAAAAAATAGAAATCTTGTCATTAATGTTTGATACTTTTGACAGTAAGTTGTAATGATGTAAACAAAAAACCTTAACTGTTTTATATATTTTTTATAGAATCCCAACATATAATAAAATGATTCTTCCTCTTTTAATATAATTGAGCTTAGGAATTGAAATACTAGTGCCAATATATAAAAAAAATCTTAAGGTATTTCGTATTAATTATTGGAAATAAAAAAATGTTTAAATAAAGCAAATAAAAACGACCAATCAGGATGGCAATACCGGATCTGTAAATCAAAATTGGTATTATGATTATTCATAGTATAAATACCGTCTTACCTAAAAATACAAATACATGTGATATCATTTCAAAGCGAAAATTTTTATTAAGTTTGGTTTCAGATCACTCGAAATGTGGTTTTGATTCATGTTCAACACCGAAAAATCTTTATTATTTTAGAAACCAGTATTTTAGTATTGAAAAACCACTACGACTATCAAAATTCCAGATTTGATAAAACCAGTATTGCAATCCCTGGTTGAGTTATATCATGTCAATTCTCAATAAAAAAAATGTCTAAAGTATTAAAAGACTCTTTTATTAATTCCATAACTATTGATTAGAGTTTAAGACGGGTTTCCTCATAAAAAAAGTTGAACATGTCTCGTTTACCTACTTATAAGTCAGGATATAACACACCGTAGACGTAGGTCGTTGACTAAGCAAAACTTTTGGAGTTCAATATCCTGCAGCGTAATAACCAATGTGTTTATAATCAATTTGCATATTATAATGTTTACCCAGTTGTAGACAATTCTGAATGCAGATGACGAATTCAACCGGGGCTTTGTGTTTCTTAACCAGCTCATGTGTTTTGATAATAACTGACGCGGGATACTCTAGCCGCTAGAATCTAGCGGGAGTTCAGAATAGTAATTGGCTATTATTTTGCAATCGTATTTACTATGGTTTAGTTGAATTAAACTAAACCCAAGTTTATTATTTATTATATGGAACGGATTATATTTTTGAGATAATAATTTTTAAGATCATATATTTTTTCTTAGACAATATTCGCTCCCTATGTGAAGTGTTTGAAATTCTCTGTTTTCAGCTTTCTGCTTTTTGCTTCGACCAATTTTCAGCCAGCATCCATCAGTTACACGAATTAAATCGTATGGGTAATTCCTGATGGAGCCTCACTGACTAGAAAAAAAGGAATTGGAGAAACGGCTCTCCTTAGGCATGAAACACAGTGGTGCTAGGCAGTGCCGGCGCGAAGCTATTTGGCGCTCTAGACAATGATTATTGACAAGCCCCTTTTTTCGAATTAATATAAAAAATAACTCTGGATAATAGAAATTAGTTTTTATATATCCATGTCCGCTCCCAATGTAAAGCATTTGGTCTCTTTATTGTATTGGTAAGGTAAATACTAATTATTCAAAAAAATGTAATTTTGTATAAATTTCTCACCTTCAATAAACTCAATGACCACATTCTTGCAGCTTGTTGGATTTCGACCGTTAGTAATACTCCTTGACATTTACATTTCAAGTTTTGACGAAGAAACAAATTAATTCAGGAAGAGTTTGTATCATCCTGAATAAAAGTACCAAGCTTCTTATTAAATTATTACGCTTGCACGGAAAAAGTTGTAATGATTTTAATGTCTCTTTTTCTGGTCGCAGTAAAATATTTTCATGGTACACAAAATAATTTGCAATCTACAATACAACGCAACTCAAAGAACCGCAGTATAGTAAGTTCAAATAAAATGTGTAATTAAATATCCCGGGAGAACACGAGTTGAAAACCTGGATACATATCCAGCAACACTACTTCGTTGCAAATATTTGTTTTAGAGCATGGGCAGTTTGCTCTGCTTATACTTGCAATATTTAGTGCATTTAAAGCGCATATACAAATGTATGCAATCATTTTTTACTGGAAAAGATTGGGCAGGACAGTATTATAATGGTTAGTCTATCACTTTTGCTTCATCCAGTTATTTTTAGGATTCGAATGGTGAAGAGATTTTTTTGACATCAAAAACATCTATGCCTTCGAACATAAATGAAAAAATACTTTTCGTACTGGAATTCAAACCCGTGATATCTAGCATAGAAGCCAACAACGTTGACCACTGTGTCATGTACTTGGCTTGTAAATTGAAAAAAAAGCTCCAAATAACGGAAGACAGCATAAATGTTCTTTCTTTTCTTCTCATAAACATCTTTTCAGATTTCTTGAGATGTTCATTTATTGAGCAGAAAAGTATTCATAGCTTTAAATTGATCGTTTTGTGAGTATGTTATCAGTATACATTTAAAAAAAACAAAATTTACACAGTAAAACAAGAGGAAAAATGTTTATTTGACATATAGTTGTCTCTGAACTGTTTTTAATGTTGTTTAAATCTTTTGAGTAATTTGATAATTTTCTTTGTAAAAAAGTCGAAAGTATATTTGTGCTCGGTCTGAAAATTTTACATTAGCGGTAAAGTGTATTTCTTTTGTATAATTTTTTTTATTTGAATACAAATTCAACGAATATCTTTCAGAAAACTATTACTTAGAATAAACTGAATAGACAGATCAATACATTTAAAACTAAGTATTGGTAGAAAAATAGATGACACGCTTAATAATTAAGACGAAATAATATTTACAATTCAAGAAGTTGCTAAGGTAAGTAAGATTATTCTTCTTATACTTTTATATATTTTTTGTCTACTAATTTAGTTCCTTTTTTATAAACGGGGCAACATAATTTAAATAGTCGCTCATTTCTATGAGATAATAGATTTTTTAATAAACAACTGCATTTTTGTAAATTGCGTACGGTTGTCAAAGGGCTTTTGGTTTCAAGGGATTTTCTTTACCGCTCGTTAGAAGTTAACGAATGAATTCATTTCAATTGAAATATTTATTCCACGGCCCAAGAGGGGAATATTTTTTTCAAATGAATAATTTAAGAGCTTGAACGACGTCTTTGCCAGTATTTAAATGTATGCCCCACAGAATTTTTATCTTAGTAAAATGAAAAAACAAAAAAAATATATATGTAAAGCACTGCTATCAACGCTCTTTGACTTATTTTTTGAAAATACAAACACGTGTATAAAAAAATATAAGGTATATGAAAATAAAGTTGTAAATATATTACTGTTTGCCTTAATTTGTTGTCTTGGTAAGGTTGTTCATTAAATATTAAAAACTACTTTCTGATTATAATATATGAAATATTTTAACAATAATTTGAAAAAACCTTTCCTTTATCTAATATTCAGTGCTCGGGAATAAACAAAAACTTAATTAATTCTTAATAAATAATTGTCAATAATAATTCTGTTTATTGACAACAGCAGCTAAAAAATATTGAATTTAATAAATTTTATGGAGAGCAATTATTTATTTAAATTATTCGTAATCATCGGAAATTGAACAGCTCTCGATTCCATCTTTAATTCTAAAATGAAAGAGTCTGTTTCCAATGATAAATCTATTATCACCACTGCAATACCTCGCAGAGAAGATCTTTTTGTCTTCATCACTGTATCAGTTTTCATATTTTATATTACATAAGATTGTCTCATACGTATTGGTTAAACGGATTTGCAAAAATAATAAATCATCTCGCAACCTATATTATACGCATCTCTGTAACATTATTTATTGAATAAATTACGGATTCTCTTCAATTGTGAATTGCATTAAAAACAACGTAAAAAAAAGAGAAGCCCATAAGAAACAGAACTTGGCAAAGACTTCTTGATGCTGCTACAAAAAGAAAATATGTTTATTATGTACATACTATTTTTGTACATCGCAATATGCTTTCGCCAAATTTTATTTTTATCTTAGCATACATTATAGTTTGGTTGTAATATTGAGAAGGAATATAGCTGCGGATTTGTCATTTAGTATGGAGCTATAAATAACGTGATAGTACTACGACAGAAAACACGGTTTACCGTGAAAATTTATTTGAAAATATTTCTTTATGACAATGAATCAATGCAAACTGTAAAGGACTTTCTGTTTAAACTTACTGTAACTTCTGACTTTATATAACATGTATTGATTTATATTGCCCGAGGATAAGCCATATTTTCATATTCAAGCAATAAATCATACTCCTTTCACCGGATCTTCTTATTTTACCGTTCGAAGGAGCAGACGGAAAGCGGGGCTTGGCTCGGTCTAAGTTCATGCATAGGTGCTTACCCGGGAGAACGTGGAAAAATATTTAAAAATATATTTCCGAAAACTGAAAAAATGATTGCACACTTAACTTTAGGCTTATTACGTTAAATGAATTATGATTATGGTTTGAAATATTTAAAAGCTATTCTCGGATAGTTACTGAAAAAAATAAAATGAAGTAAGTACAATAAGTCACTTATTACAACAAATTCTCTTATGATATATTCTATCGGATACCTGTTGACGTAAATAACGAAAAAGTTTTTGGTTGCTTACTAAATTGCATTAAAAAATATAATGGAATAATCGTGAGCACATTACAGAATTAAAGATTTTATGCTGATGATTAAAACGATAGATAAACAAGTGGGGGTTGTCAATTAATCGAGCATTCATTATGCAAAGAAATACCTCAATACTTTTTTGTAAGATCGGTTCCACAGAATTATTTTTTTTAGTTTTCTCACTCAGATAGCTACCGACTCTATTCTATAATTCTTGTAGAAGTAATACTATACACCAGGTTTCAGTGCTACTAGTCAATCAACACTTGCACTTACGCTTACATACATTCAATCTTTTGGTCTAATCCATCGTGCTTTAGAAAAGTGCTAACAGTGCGTAACAGACAGTTGAATCAAATTATTATTAATAAAATATTTTATGTATACGTACAAATTTTATTGATTTTTACGCGTGGTTAAGCCTATTCTTACGTGTATGAGTTAAATAAATAAATATTATATGAAGTAACTTGAAAACAATCTTAGAGAGAATTCTTTAAGATTTAAATGTATGAAAAAGGTTTGATGTAAGATTTTATTAACAGTTTCAGATAAGATGCAGTCAAATTCACATTATTTTATTCAAATGATATGTGATCACTTACAAAAACAATGTTTTACAGCCAAGAGAGAAAATTGAGTTTACTGTGCTTGAAAAACTGTAAAACTTTTCATATAACTTAAGGATGCATTCTTAAATTATATACGTTCTTCTATAACACTTTTATCAGAAAGTTTCGGTGCTGCAAAAAATCGAGTCCACTGCAGGTGTTTTACAAATTTTATGTACTTGCCTAACGTAATAAACTGCAAAACTTAATTTTATGCCTGGTTACGTGTGGAAAATATTTTTATCGAGTTTTTGGAACCAGATGTAAAGTACGATGAAGGATTTTCCCTTTTTTTTTACATGGCTTCATATTTATTAGGAATGGTTTTATGACATTAAATTTTTTTTTACTCACTCGGAATACTAAAACAACATTTTTAAATTTTCTATTAGACTAGTGGTTCCACTTGGTTTAGCTCGGTATTTGTGACATAATTTTATTAATATAATGTTATCACATATCTTGTATTTATAGTAGGCACATAGTTATTAATACAAATTCAGTGGAACCTCTATACTTGTCATAAACCTGTCCATGGAGGCCTAAATAATTACGAATATGACTAACCTCCAAACATTTTTTTTCATAAGAAAAAGCTAGAATTTATTAATCTGTTTCCAGGCGAAAAAATTGTGTAAATGTTAATAATAATTTGTTTTTTATTGTACTAAATATATAAAATAATAGAAGCAGACAAAGAGGAAGGTTATTGATGTTAAAAATTAAAGGCGCTACCAATTAAAACTTCAGCTTATTTGTATGAAATCGTTCATTTGAAAAGTAATTATTGATTACATAATCTATTATAATACAACAAAGATGCAACCACTGAATTTATCAGAACTAATAAAACACATAACCTTGTATGTATCCAACGTGCTGAATGCTATCACTTAAATCCTTGCCTGACAGCCAAGACAAATACAGAATCTGGTAAACCCTGCGTAGTTAAAACTGACAACGAGAATAAAGACGGGTTCAATGTAGTATATGAATACTGTTGATTAATTGAACGATTCACAGTAAAGTTTCACCAGAAGAATTAATTTGGATGCAATTGAATAACGGGGTGAGAGTGAAATTATTATGTTTATTATAATATTGTCGATATTATATTGATGAAAAAAATACTTGCTTTGAATAAAAGTAGATGATGAATATTTTGGGCTCAATCTAACTAATTTGGGCTCAAGTAAATAGTTATGAAAATAATCCATGAAAAACATATTGCTATTTTTTTTCACTTTAAAACTAAATGTTAAGGAAAAATGATAAAAACTTACTTAAGTGTAAAATAATATTTTTGGCTTTATACAAACATCGTAGATCAACAGTTGCATAATGATAAACGATGCCAATCAATATTGATTGAAACTTTAAATTTATAAAATTGATTTATAATATTTTTGAAACCAAAGTTATTTAGATACAAATAAGATTTTTTAAGGTTTTATTTATATTTCACACTCGAAGCTGAAGTAAACCTTTAATACAGTTGAAGGATTTAGAATGATGAAGGCAACACCTTAAGCCGTTAGGTAAGGGTAGATCTGGTTACTCTCAACAAAGTATAAAGGGTCCATCATCCCTTCTCAATTATTCACCTAGTCGTTTAAATTTTGTGGCTAGACTGAATCAGGTGGTGTTATATTATATACCTTCCAGCTAATCAATCAACAAAAGATTATTGAGTGATCTATTTTTGAAAGCCCTTTTTGTCGGTAATTTTATTTTGAGTTGTTTTGTAGTTTTTTTTTTGTGACGATCTTTATGTTATGTTAAATTTTATATTGAATATCGCAAACAAAAATACCGGAATTTCTATAAAGTTACTTTAGTATATGGCCATACAATTGTATTGAATACAATTATAATTTAACTTGGATGTTATCAATAATATTATACTCCAGATATTTTTTTTGTAGTACAATTGCAGATCCATATTACATATTTAGTATTTTTTTATCCATGTCCACTTCCAATGTGGACCGTATGGTCTCTTAAAGGAAAAAGCTTTTTACTAAAAAAAATGATGGTTACTCAGTCACACAACCTCTCCTTTTCAATTAGAGTAGTAAAAATAGAAGGATAAAGCTAGAACAGGACTAGTGGTTACGAATTGCTCTCATTACGCCCAGCTTAATTTTTAGGTACATCGAAAAATGCTGTTCGTACTGAGACGCAAACTCGTAAAATCTGACACGGAAGACAACAACGCTAACCCCTGCACTATAGATTTGTCAATATTAACCATTGGGATCATCTTTCTAGACGACATCATAAATATTAATGAAAATCGGAAAAAGAAAAAAAAGGCGAAATCCAAATTGGCGGCTAGTCGTTCTTTCGGACGGTCAAAATTATCAGCTATTATATGTAGATAAGTGATTAAGTAATAACCATTTAAAGACATTCATTAAATTTCCTTCAAACGACGTTTAAAACAAAAACAGGCCTAATCGTTAACATAATATTGTGCTTGACCTAATTTAAAAGACGTTATCTTGCAATTTATGTTAATAAACACATTTATTTGAATTGAATACTGTCAGTTTTTTAGTGTGGAACTACTGCTTGACGAATATGCAATTCACTTTACGATAGATGCATTTTTCATCGTGCCGCGTATTGCAGCCAACCATTTCAAGAAATAAAAATGCACCAGTACTATTCGTCTCATACGGCCGACGTTGTTGCATCTGTCAGTGCACCTAGATGCTTCATACTTCCGGGCAAGATTTCATAAGTTATAAATTTGGCGATGCAGCACGGCGTGAGAGATATTATTGCACCTTCGCGAGTGGAATAAAGTAATTTACGGGTCGACGCAGTGCAAGAAAAACTCTCGAGAAAAATGACCTTCTCAGCACAAATAATACGGCGAGAAAAACAGCATCTTCCAGTGAAACATTTTGCATGCAATGTATAGTTTAGGATAGAAAATTAAGGAAATTTTACGAATTCGTATAATTGAAAAATACTTTGAAATGAGCTCATACATAAACAGTTTATTATTACGAGTTTTAACATCATCGTGTAAAAAATTGTAGACCACTTAAACAACAAAATATTGATAAAAAATCACTTCAATTTTCGTTATGTCTAACTTCAGCCACAAAAAATATTAAACAGTAAAAAATTAGGCCATTGTTAAACGATACGTATATTTATATATTTTGATAGAAAAAGAAAGTTAAAACTTTCGATGGCTATCATTTCCCTTGATTGATAATGTTAAAAACCGTATTTTTCACAAGAATTTTTTTACTGACATCTGAATAATAAAGTTACAACCCAAGAAAGGGATTTACTTGACCGATAAAAAAAACCAGAAAACACAATGCGTAAAACAAAAGGCGCTGAAGCACAGACAAATTTATAATTTTTTACAGTAAATGACGCGTGCCGCATATTTTGAATAAATGCACTTTTTTGACATTAATCAAAAAACTTCAAAGTTGATAATTGTATATTGATGTATCAAACCAATTGGATCAATGAATACGACTAATTTATAAAGAATGCTTCACTGCGAATAAATATGCCGTTAAATTTATTATGTTCAGATACTGTAATACCTGAAAAATTGTAAAATTAAATGTGACACACAATAAGAAATTGTTTTTTGTAAGTAGCTGTGAAGAAGACAGTTGTTGTGTATAAACGAATCAAATTTCAAAACATACCCCAAAAGAGAGAAGGAAAATGCAGCTGAAAAACTAAACACGTCAAAGAAACAAAACTGAGTAGTGGCATTGGAGTAGGGGGATATTAAATTCTATTTGAATAACCGCAAGGAAAAACTGCGCCAGTGAAGAGAATGCGTCCGACCGAGACAATGAAGGATTCAAATGAAGAGAAAGAAGGGAATTCAAAGCCTCCGAATAAAAAATGAGCTTTGCATAAATATGAAGCAAAGTGTTGGGAATTCATTGTGAGCTTTAATGAAACGGCGTTGTTCTAGACATGTAATTCATGAAAAGAACGGATTTTTAAAACAACCTTTTTTTACCATTTAGGACTTAAAATTAATTGATATGATTTAAATATGTATAAAGGAAAGATAATAAATACTTAATATTTTTTTTGTCAGAAGATGTCATTGTATTTCCATATATTATGCGTAAGCATCAATAAAATCAATTAAAAAAATAGTAAAAAAAGCTGTGTTTACTGGAATTCAGTTACGAAAGTTTATCAACTAAAGTTGACTACTTGAATTTGTACCTAAAAAATGAACTGTTCATAAATAAACATATTGTGTAGCATTTTTTATTACAACAAAACAAATAAAAAACGCTTGCATGTATACTACAATAACTTTTTTAGAAATTAGAATCTATATAGTACACTTAAAAACTCGTTTCTTGGTCATATCACTTCTTTTGTGCACAAACCCGTTATGAAAATGATAGAATAAAATGAGAAAAAGAAACAAGATGCAAAAGTTTTATCGTTTTATTTTCACTAACCTCATAATCTGATGGTTAAGTGAAACCAACTATACAAAAACAGTTTCGGGCAAAACTACAATCAGCAGCATACGTTTTTTACCCACCATTAACTGAACTGCTCTAGCATTGAAACAAAAATATTTTCTCATATTCAATCGGGTATTTTATATTTTTAGATGTAAAATATGTAATTGACTTAGAAATCAAATTTAACTAAATTTACTAGGGTATCCAATCCCAAAGCCTTTTTCCAATCTCGGGATTTTGGGATTGATTAATTTTGAATCCCGAAATCCCGGGATCCCGGGATTGGGATTTTCTCACTGAGGAATTTGAAAACCTCGACTTGCAGCCGTATCAATCCCGGAATCTCGGGATCAGAAATTGGAATTGGATGCCCTAGTATGTATGTAAGCTTAAAACACGATGTCAATAGAAAATGAACTTTTTCAAATATACATTCAAAATGTCTCAACATAAATATTTTATTTTAATTTAAAAAAAAAAAGATAGTTCATGTTAAATATTGCGTTTTTGATTATCATTAAAGAAAAACTTATTGAAATACTTTATTCATTTTGTCATGTGATAAGCATATAATAAAATGCTTGCCTTAGGTCTACTATCTCCGTGTTGATTGCAATTACTCTATCAAATATATGCAACCATTTATGTATACGTTTACATAGATACAAGGATAAGTAGATTGTATGTTGATCTTATGGATAAAACATGGTGTTTAAAAAAGATTTTACTGTGTTACTAACGTGTAGAAATTTTGCATTGATTGTGCAATGAATATAAAAGAATTGGAAAACACATTTAAATTATCTTGCTCGACACGAGATTTTTAAAGTCAATCATAGGCAATCAATTCATGTGCATAAAAAAGTATTTTCACGAAAGATTTGAAATTGTCGTAAAATACAGACAGAGCTGTTTTGTGTTCTAGTAAAAATATTGTCATTTTTATATAAAGCAACATGAAATATTTTAAAACGAAGAATGGCTTAAATACCAGAAAAAAGATTGGAATTTACGATGTTCACGAATTTTTTTACGAATATATGTAAGATAATTTTCAGAAACAATTCAGAGACAGCTATTTTTAAAAATCATTTATTTATATGGTAAAACGTCCTTATTAAATGCTAATTTTATTTGCATATTTTTTAACAGAATGTATTTTTTTTATGTTCCCATTCTAATTCATAATTAATATAAAATAGTAAAGTGGAATTCTTTAAAAAAAATGACATATTTTGCAAGGAATTCTATAAAAGTAAGCACTTTATAATTTTGTAGCATTTTTTTCTTCATTATGACCTTTTGCTTAAATTTTTTTTTTTTTATTATTTGGTTTGTCTTCTAGAAAATAGTGTACAAATTTGAATGTATGTTTTTTTGATTGACCGATAAAAAGTTTAATGATAATCAGTATTGATTATTATGGAATTGCACCCATCAATCGGGAAACTGATGAACGAATTTACTATTAAGTTAGCTTCCTATCCATTCTAGCAATGTATTTATTTATTAACCTGAAAATTATAACATCAGAGAAAATTGTGTAGCAAAAATATATAACGGTCAAAACAGCAACATATTATTTATTTTATTAGGGTAAAAAATACAAATTAAATAATAAAAAGGTATAACGTAATCATTGAACAAAATTAAAACGGACACATACAATGATTATTCCGAAAATTGTCATATCTAAAGGATCCAATATATAATTGAACCAATATTTTACCTAGAGATATTGCTTTACAGATTTTGGTATACACCCTGTAATGATAGAAGGGTCACTTATGCAAGAGGTTAGCGACACCAGACGTTGATCTTATATACACCGTTATGGGAGGCCATGTCGGCACGCCGTAATGGGTCTGCGGGCAAGGCATTTGCTTAACCTGCCCGGAGCACTCTAAGTGCATATTATAACAATGCATTTACCCATTGTATGAAAACAGGGAGGATTATTGTAATATGTGTATGAAATACAAAACACATTTTGGTACTGAGAATAAGGTAAATTTACCTTTACAGCAATATTATATACTTTGCATAACATACTTTGCAAAACGTGTATCTTTTAATATATTTTTTTGTGTAGGTTCATTTTTCAAAGTTAAAATTGATAACTTAATAATTTCACAGGCTACGCGACAAATAGTGACGCGTGTTTCACCTCTTTGAGATGCATCTTCTAAAAAAACTGTCGGAAGGGTATTTACAAATAAATTAAAACTTGATTCCTATTCTTGACTTATAAAATTACAAAACGGAGGATGTTGATTTTTTTTATGTTGGGCGTAAGATACAAATACATAAAAAGGATTTGGTGGACTTTTAGTGGCACTGTTTACAAAAATTAAGATAAAAAACAATTAAATACAAGAAAAAATGCTGCTTCATAACGTATCTTTTTTTGATTATTGAGCACGTACATCATTTAGCCATAATCGAGAGAGCAGTGCAGAAAAACGACACATCTATATGACGTTATAAAAATATTATGTGATATTACCCAAACGTGCCAGACAAGTCTTAATATACATAAAATACGTGTTGGAGAGGAGCACGGTTCGATACATAATATTTTTACACTAGATCTCGAATAAAGTGTGAAGGCTCTTTAACAAACAATATTTTAGGAAAATAATATCGTGCTATGTTTCTGTTTTTACAGAATATTCTGGTAACGCCGAGTGAGGATACAGAGTGGATAATGGTTTTTCTATTTATGAATAAATAATAAACAACGACAATGATAAGGCGAAATTCTTGCCATGTCTTGTTTGTCAAAAGAGAAAACAAAAGTTGTATGAATATAACAGCTAACCAAAAACATAATTACGTTGGGCAGCGTCCATACAACCCCACGACAACTTCAATTATCTTTGACTGTCTAGTAAATTGGATGATATTTGTATTCTTGATTGAAAAAACCCTTGTCCTTTGTTTTTTGTACACAGAACCTAAACAAGTAAAAACAGTTCAAAATGCATGGACAGTGAAATGGCCTTTTCTCTCATTCATATTGATTAGATATTCAAACAACCCAAAAAACACGATTTTCTTTTTAAAAGAGTTCACTTTAACTGACGCAAAAAAAATATTTAATAATTATTTTTCGTAAACTGTGAATATCGACAATGTTCTAAATTATATGTTTCATTTTTAAAACATAATAACATTTTTCCGTGTATTTATAACTACTATGCTTCCACGTGAACGATATGATAATCACGGCATTATAGAATTTTCGCAAAGTTTTGATATTTAATTTTCTTTTCTCATATATAATAATATATACAAGGGTGTCAAAATGTCTAAAATATCCATAAACTATGAGAGTTTAAAAGAACAGAAATAAATTAAAATAAAAAACCGATGCCCTGTTAGAATAACTTTCAAATGCCTAAAGAAATATTAAATTTCTATTGAAAAAATAGAGTTTGGAAGTCAAAATTTCATTCGAAATCATTTAGCTCCACTCACCAATTCTCATTTTTTTGTGTGGTTATTATGATGTTCAGGGGTCGAATACTGATGAAAAAAATACAGTATTAACGTCACTACTAACAAAACTAAGTAAACATTGAAATTAAAATAAATAAAATGGTACTATCGGTACACAAGTCTTGTATAACAATAGGGCACATTAGAGCTGAAGTAAGCCAAGTGGTATTTAAGAAAAAAAAAGTAAGATGCGTTGTTATATTCTACACGTCTAAAGTATCGTAAAAGTGAAGTAACCTCAGTTACGCATTATAAAAATATGCAATCCACCAAAGCACCAAGTAAAAACGGGATTGTTCTGAAAATTTCAAGAAAAAACTTTTACCTTTTCACTAGTTGGCTCACTTCACATGAGCCCAATTAATCTTTTGTTTGAATAAATCTGCTTCTACTTTTATTATACCAATTTGACAAAAATGGCATTTTATTTATCGTTCATTATTATTAATGCTCATTTTGTAATGTTTTGTGTGATTCTGACAATATGAATGCGATGTTAATTTAAGCTTCTTATAATTTAAACTTGACCAATGCTTTTTTAGTTCATTAGAAAATCTGTAAATATTTAAAAAAAAGATGCATCAAGATTTTTTACGTAACCTAATTTTTATTAAAAGGGATTTACTATTTTTTCAATAGTGCAGTGCTCTTTTTATTTATTTATCGATGTTTTTAATATATATATTTTCTGTTTTTGTTAATCTATTCATTTAAATGGTAGTCTATTCTAATGAATAATGTTTATTTAATCATTAAAAAATAAATACGCAATGAAAAATTAGAAATCAATTGATTGCTGAACAGATTTTAATTTTCATAAAAACAGTTCTCGTAGAAGATATTAACTTTTATTCCCAAACATATAGTTAATTACAACTATGAGAATGTCAAAATATTTTTTAATAAAATTTTTCTCTTTATTAAATAATGAGAACAAGAATTTATTTTCTTTTTTCTTGTAAGTAGGCAAATAAACCAAAAGATTGCCAATCTCTATTTCAGTCGATGTGTAAGGGTGGACTCATGGTGTGGGCGGATACTGGGAAGGGCGGCTGCTTGTCAAATAATGGCGATAAATTATTATATCGCAAAGGAACCAAGTTTTTTTTATTCTTCCTATTGCCGCAGAGAATGTCAAAAACATAATTTTTCAGGAATTATGTGGCGTCGCAGATGGTGAGCATGAACATGGGAAACCGAGTTATGGAGTATTGGGCATGATTTTCAATGGCTTTTGAAAAATTTCCATTTTATGATATTGGGAAGAACTCGACGATAAATTGCACGATTTTTTAAAGATATCTTTAATATGGTGAAAAAAATAAATTGATTGCGACCAAAACTTCCGATAGAAAAATATTAAAATTTTGAAACCTTAGTTTGCAATAAAACACATAATAAACAATCTTAATTATACAACTTGTGGTAACGGCCAATTACTCATATTAAATTTACGATAAAAACTTTATTTCCTGTTTCACTATTTGATGCGTTAACTAAAATAAAATTTTGAATTGGAAAATCGAAAACTTTAAAATAAACATTTGTTTTCCCACTATTGAGAGTGAAGAAAATGATTATTTTGACAATGTTTTAGAACTATTTTCATAAGAAATCATTTTTGAGAAAACCTTTTTTCCTCCAAGTAGTAAGTAGTTCACGAACCAAAATATCAACATAGCATATTTATAATTAATTTTTAATACAAGTATTATCTGTCGGAATAGTATGAAAAACACTATCATTCCTTCAAGACCATTATCATATACAAATTAAAAGATTTAATTAACATGAAAAAAAATACATTATGTTAGGAATTTTCTGTGAATTTCAACATAAAGTTATTTAAAGGATTGCAATAACTTAAGCAATATATAACCAATTCATAGTTTTTCTCTGTTTTGAATGAAATAACTAAGCTTATATGTTATAATATGATTTTGGATACATTATCGTGACTTGAAGATTTAGATATTTTAATCGAATAATAACGGATTCGTTATAGAAACTCTCATAAAGACATCTACAAGAATAAAACTAGTTATTGGTTTCACATACATACATCAATAAAATTCGGCTACCCAAGACAGTAATGACAAACAAAAGACTTATCTAGATCCTAACAAATTGGACATGTCAGTAACTTATATCAATAAAATCGATTTATATATAGTCCCTCATAAAAAAAATTGTATGTAATCAATTAACGATAAAAAGTTTTTTAATTAAAATACATAATACCGTTGAAGAATATTTTTTGTTATTTACTTATTGGGGATTTTCCATACCACAATTTTTTTCTTTTTAAAATAATTTGTTTTTTTAAATTCAGGGAACCAATTTTTTTAAAATACAAATTTCACTTTAAAACACAATCTTTTGTGAAACGTATTCATGTAAAAAAAGTTTGAGTATAATGTTTATATTATAGTTTATGACAAATCAATACATTGTATTCCACACGAAACAAATATTAATGGAGATGAAAAAAGCTCTTCAGTCACAATTGATTATCTATAATTTACCAAACATAATTTTCATTCAATAATCACATCTAATCTGAAGATGTGGAACAATAGAAATATTACACTATAAAAGTAAAAAAACAAGTGACTTATCTTATTGCTTCTAGTTAGAAAACAAGTGGTCAAAATGATTTTTGTGTTGCTAAGACGTGTGTTTTATTTTATTAGAAAGCTGAATAAATGCAAAACTACTTTTTGTCACAGTTACGGAAGGTGAGGTGTTTTTTTAACATAAGCGATATATATATATATATTTTAAATTCTACTATTCCATAAAAAAATGCTGTGACGTATTTGTGAAGAAAAGGGCTCCAATGTGAAGAAACGTGCTGTCTCACAAAACAATATAGAAGTTTCGCTTGAAATCCTCACAGTAGCTCATAGACATTGAATGATTAATGGTTATCGACGATGTTTTTTCCGTTAGTATATTATAGTTTGAAGACAATGATAAGCATTGTTTTTTTTTCCAGACTGGTTCATTGGATAAGAAACGTCTTACATACAATATCCATCATCTTGTCTAAAATAAATATATATATAAAAAAAAAACTTATACAAAAACAATATATCATTAAACACTTTTTTACTCAAGTTTTTCACATATATCTAAACATTTAAACACATTTGATTAAAATAACACTTTTCACTCAGGTTTTCTAGCATTAAAATAACTGGAATTGTCAGTAGCGATTGACGAAACAACAATGTTTAAAAATAATAATTCATTTTTGTATGACAATATATTTTTTTGTATAAAGTTTATACCTATTTCAGCTTAACGAACCCTTAATTGTGAGCCGAGAACTACAGTTTTCGTTTTAGGATTTTTCTATTATAAAAAACAACAAAAAACTATTTATGTCGTTATTCGTCTTTTTGTACCTGATTTTTTTAAAATATTTATACATAAATTGACAGTTTGGTCAATCAAGGTGCTGAAAAAATGTTAAATTTATCATTCACAGTCGGTCAGAGAGGTATTCACACTTAAACGAGTGTTGCAACTAATTCACTTATCAAAAAATAATACAAATAAAAGCAAATTGTCACGAAAGTATGTATTTTTAAAAAAAAATAATAATGTACTATAAAATTATAAGGTAAACGTCATTTTTTAATAACTCTTACGAGTAAAGTCATAAGTGGCTTTAGCGGAAAAACACACGTGTTAAGTAATTTAACCCAAGAGGGGTACGCTTAAGGAAAGTTAGAGACTAAATCCAGAATTATCTTACAAAACAAACTTGCCAGGCAAATAAAAAATAGTATGTTAAGTTATGTAATCAATATTGATTCTCATTTAATGTCTTCGTTTGTTCTAATGCTGTCATCCTCAAAATTCTCAAGTGCGAGTATTTCAATATGATACTCTCAGACTAGTTCAATCAAATATATAATATAATATAAGATATTCGAAATATAAGATTATCGCTTGAATATAAAGTATCCATATTAGATAATGTGCCTATAATAATAGATTGAAATATATTATTATTACAGTTTAGACAACTCTGCGGTAATTTTAACTGGGCTGTCGACAATCCTCACACTCGCAAATAATACGTAGGTGGCTGCCGCAATACGAATATATGGACGGGAACAATAAACGTCCTTATGAAATTCGCCCTGTGATTGTTTTATGGATAAACTTGTATTCAGAAGCTCGCTTTCTACCATTGCTTTTCACATAAAATTTTGCGGCTTTTTCCCAGAGTGTACAAAGTGCTCGGGTATTCTTCTTTGAAGGCTTCTGTAAAACTCGACTTCAATAAATTTTACAAACGTGTTTTATTATTAGCTACGAAATGTCTTTTGTTTCTTTTTATTTGCAAAATATATTATCATATCAGAGCATTTCATTACTTTATAACTTCTTTTATTTTGAAAAGCTAAGTGTAAATTTGTAAAACAACTGAGCTTAAAATAATAAGTTTCGACGCGTGTTAAATCTGACATGTAAAAAATACATTATTCCTTATTTATTATAATAAAATTTGATAAGGTACATTTTTTTATCAAATCAACATATTCAATGTCGCATAATAGTGTTCTGTCGTGTTATTAAAAAACGGTTCAAAACACACGTTTACCAATATTTAAAATCTAATCAGTTGATATGAATAAATAATATACTATTAAGCAGGCAAAATTCAATAAAGTTACTCGAAACTAACTTTATGGAAAAATACATCCAACATACTAATATGAGACAAAACTTTAGATTGATTAATAATGAGGCATACGTGAAGATCGAGGGATGCGTGTTTAGAATATTGTTTTTTTAAGTATTGTGTTCTGTTATTCTGTACAGTTTAAAACAAAAAATCTCTTCCAGTCACGTCTCATAAAATAAAAATGATTTCTTACCTTCTGTGCGCCGACTTCCCTTGTGGAGATGCCCATCTTTTCGTGGTGTCGCAGTTGCACGGGATATATTATCTGGTAGTAGTGCGCACCAATGTTGCGCACCAACTCCTGATTCTGGCGAAACTCTCGAAGCAACCGCTCCACCTCTCCTAAAAGCCAAATAAAAAGTTCATGAATATCGTAACCTTTTATTTATTATTCATAGGAGAAATAGAGAAAAGAGATGTGTTGGAAATTTTCATTAACGAAGATTGTTGTTATTATTCGTTATAACGCATTTCAGTTAAACTAATAAATTATCTGCTATATTATGATTGATTTCAACAACTTTGACGTATGAATACATTGTGATAAAATTGAAGAATGCCAAAGCAAATTTTTGTGATATTTAGGTACTAATTCGTTTAATTTTTTTAATGATATTGAAATTGCATTTATTTTAGTCGTTCAGTTTTGTGACGTCTTAATGATTTTAAAGTGTCCTACACTTTTGAAGATATTAAATCTTTCAAATCAATAGTATTTACGAAATGCTTTAACTGTACTTTCGATGGTTTCGGCGGTTACTTTGTGGAAGTTCATTTTAATAGAAAATTTAAATTAACTTTGATTATTCCACGTATTCTGTTCCTCGTAAAACTCTTAACAAAAAAGAAATATTATTAAATAATATTCTTAATAGCACAGGTGGTTCCCCGTTACTCAAATTGTTTCCAATTAATAGAGTAATCACAAATCTAGCTGATTGATTGCAGCTCATTAGTTTAATAGTTTGTAATGTTTAACGTCATTAGTAGTATGATTAAATTTGTTTGCACTGTTTCGATTTTATAATCCCCTCTTTGCTTCCCTTAAAAAGGAAAAATCCCAATCTGATTGATTACAACTCATTAGTATCATTATCTGTTTGTTTTATTTCGATTCTACACCCCCCTCCTTGCTCTTCTTAAAAGGAAAAAAACCCAAACCTCCATTTTGTAATTTTATAATTTTAAAATGTTAGAATCAATCTTGCTTCATTACTTAAGCAAACTTTGCGATAGTAAGTCTGAAGATGCCTCTGAAAAAGGCGAAACACGTGTCACAGTTAGTAACACAATACGTGGAATAATCAAAGTTAATTTAAATTTTCTATTGCTTTAACTGTGTTTAAAGTTAAATTAACCATTGAAACCATCTTAACCTAATACTTTCCTTAAACATATCATAACTCCAAAAATATAAGTATCTAAGTAACACCAGATGTATTAAGACATATGAAATTTTTAAAAAATAGTATACAAATTAAAGAAACTAAAGGTTTTTAGATATTCGTATTTGACTAACAAATATGAAAAATCACAGTAATCGGACATTATTTTACAGTAATTGGACACACGTTTTAATCGAACTGTAGTCTCATTTAAATATCTCAAGTTATGGTTACCAATCAAAAACTCGATCTTCAAACATATTTAAATCCTTTAAACTTATAAAAAGTACAAAACAAAAATTAATAGCCTATTTATGTTGATATATTTATTGAAATAATTACAATTTTCACATTATGGTAAATATGACATAAACATAATATGTTATTGTCCTTCTTCAGCGGTTTATGAATGGAATGCTTTTTATTCATGCAGCTCGCATGAATCACTCCATCACTTAGTCTTCAGACTGTTTTCGATACTCATTCTGCATCTCTACAGAATTTGATGATAGTGGAAATATTAATGGCTGATTTGTGAACATGAGTCTTCGATGTACTAGGTACGTTTTCTCTAGTATGTTTCTCATTTTAAATTTCCGTAAAATTTAGTTTCTGACTCAATATTGTCTTACTTGCCTTGATCTTTTTTTCCTCTTCGCGTATTTGTTTCATTTATTTTAAATTCTTATCAACTACTGAACGGAAAGACCTAGTAGAATAAAAATTCGCAAATCAATAAAGTCTATGATTATTTAGATATTGATTAATTTGAGGGAGATATAGTACTTAATATATCACCCTATATAATATATATGACGTATTATTTTAAATACATAGGTATTCGATATGTATATATTTTTTAAACTAAGATATCAATCATATCCATCATCAGGTCATCAAAAATTCTATGTATTATTTTATGAGTTATTGTTTTAAATGTTCAATAGATTAGTCGGAGTAATATTGTAAAAGAACAATATGTTTTTAATTACTTTAGTTTTAAAGCTTTTTTGTATTATAAATTGAAAATACTCCTTTATATGATTTTAATATAATTATAAAAAATACACAAGACATAACCTTAACTTTCGCATTGCCTTGTGAATGGCCTCAATCGTACCAAATAGCTTTCATGCCATATAGGCTCGTTCATAAATAATTTCTAATGGACTCAAATTCCCACAAATCATTTGAATTATCGAAGTAATATTATTAATTTATCGCATGCTTGCATGCTATACTACGATGCCAGAAACATTTTTTCTCTCTATCAGTTAATCAGCGTAAAAGAATGTCTCGTGACACTAATGACCATTTCATCAATTATTTAACATGTTATCGGATATTGTATTTCAGTTAAAAGACAAAACTTGAAACATGTATTTTAATTAAATCAAGTATATGAGTCTCTGAGAGGTGAAATAATCCAAGTGGTATTTTAGGAAAAATGAGCTACATCCATTATAATATTCTACATGTCTTAAAATACCGTAAAAAAGAATAAGCTTAGCAAATACATACTACAATATCTTACTAAAATGTTCAAAAAATATACAATCCACCAAAACCCTGAGTAAGGACGTAATTGTACTTTATAGTCCAATAGAAAATTGTTACCATTTTATTACTTGGCTCACTTCACTTCTCAAAGACTGGTCATTAAAAGAGTGCTTTTAAGATATAGATTTTAGTGAAAAAAGATTTATCTGACAATTTGATGAAAGAAAAGAGGTCACAATTATAATTTCGATAAAGCAATTAGTTTAAGCATCATTTTCAGGAGTGGTCAGGAGAATTAAATGTCGTTAACAACCATTTTTTGGTAAGAAGATAAGTTTTCAAATTTAAATACCTAATCGCGGACCTATAGTGAGGATCGTTAAAGCTCCATCACTGTTATTGGTAATCAATGTATTATTGAAAAACAAAAAATTCTTGTATGATGTAAATTTTTAAATATAAAATTTTCAACGTAGTAATGTTTTACAGAGCTGTTTATTTTGTAATACAATTTAAAACTTTTGTAATTGATTACTTGGATAAACAAAATCGATCAGAAGTAAATTTAATAATAATCGAAATAGATTTAAATCGCTGTTTGCATTGAGTCCACTTTATTCCAGACAAACAAGAAGCGGCAATCTGGTTTTGCGATAGAATGATAGAAGATCCAATACATTTCGAAGATTTGTAAAGATGTAAAATTTGATTCAGCACGTTGTCAACAGGACTTCCAGTTCGAAGATTTTTGCCATTCATATATTATTATACACACATATGAAAGTTGTGGCAAACAAATTTAATAAACGAAAGAAATTTTATGTTCTACATTCTAAGAAGTTGGGTGTTGCCTTTTCAGATTTTTATGAGAAACCTATATTTTATTTGAATAACGTTTCATATAAGATTATTTTTGTTTAATTTTTATCATTTTACATAGATAAATATGCATAAATTATTTTTTGCTGTAAATTACTGTAAAATAAAATATAAAAATCTATTTCTATATATAACATAATGTATTATGTTAACAAATTTTTCATCATAAAAATAATACTATTTCAATAATGCGACGACAATTAAAGACACAGTTAAATTTGAATCGTTCAAATTCACATTCACACAGCGACCCTGATTTTGCCTTTTTTATCTTCATACGTAAGTTTATCGTGTATATATACGAAATAAATTTATCATTAAGTTGCATATCATCAAGTGGTGTGTGTATATGAACGGATATAGTATGGATAAGTATATAGAATGTGATTTGCAAACTAATGCATATGGAGTTCCCGTAAACTTCTTATCTCTGTAGTGATCACGCCCTTCCGTCTGAAAACGATGGTAAGGGGATACAATTTTCAAATTTTCAAAAACTTTATCGATGCAGGAGACTACAAAAACCTTGACGCTACCGCGTCCTGGTATTTAAAGCTCCATAAATTTGATATCCCAAAAAAAAATCATCAAGTTACGTATACTAAAACTATTGATGGCAATATTTATTAATTTTACTAATTATTTGATTTTATTGACGTTCAATAAGCTGAAGAAGTATTTACTTAAGCAAATAGTCTTTGAAAACAAATGCAGTTATCTTAAAAATATTATCACTTGGGATTGCCTACTGATTTTTTATGGTGAGTTATTTCAAAAAATATATTTATTTATTTTTGATCGCCGAAAAATTTATATGTATGCAGTCTTTATTTGCTTAATGAGTTTTTACAAATAAAAGCTGATTATTCAAAATATTATCAAAGCTCATAGAAAAGTTAAAAGGTTTTTTTTACATTGAAACCTTTTGAGTCACTGAGCGGTGGGTATTACCACTAGTCTACTGAAGTTCTTATTTAGCAACAAACGGAATAATATATTAATATACTGAATTTATAGCTCGTCATATTTTGGAAGCAGCCATGTTAAAATAAAGTTAAATAGTACATTGAAAATAGCGTAACAAATAAAAACAGAATTTCAAAAAGAAAATTTCAAGCACACTTACATCTTTTTTACTTGTACGACAGCGTGTTTATACAATTTTTCTTGTTGTATGTATATAATGGTCATGTTACTATGAAAGTATTCGGTAAATGTGCGAAAAATTTATTTTCGAGGCGTATGTTTCTTTTTTGTGATAAATTTAAATAATAAAAAAAACAAAAACTTGTTGTATTATGCTCAAATCATGTAAACTTTTCCAGAATATTTCAAACTAAAATGAGCCTTTAAAATAGTATCTTGAGATAAAATATTTAACAAAAGAAAACAATGTTAAAAATACACGAAAAGTTGCGATTGAAATCGTAGTCTCGGTTTTTTATTACTATTCAAATTACGGAAGTGGACATATTTTACATTTTATCGTCAGATTGGTTCGTTTACTTAAAAATAAAACAACAAGAATAAGCTGACATCTATTTTTTACATCAATAATAATAGCACAAAATGTGTCAACTTCGCTCAAAAATAACATTAATGTATAACAAAATATTAAAAATACACATCTTGCATCTATTAAATTATCATTAATGTTTGAGATAATACTGACATATTTTTGTATTGTTTTTAATACATATGATATATTAATTACATGTTTTCATTTAATTGATCAACATCAAAAATAATCGAAACAGAAAAATATTTCGTTCTTATGTCTTATGTATGAAAACACATTTTTTTAGATAAAGCAATTTTTTATGGCCTAGTATAATTACATTAAAATATTTCATCCCGTAATAAAATTGAGTTTCAGGGGAGCTAGCATACGGTCTGTTACCACAAGTCTAATATGAAAGATTTATCTCGTATCTCTGTTTAGTAGGAGGAAATTTATTGTGGCCAGTGACAGGGGATTTTTTGCATTGAAAACGGATGTATTGATAATGAAATTGTATCTACATAATACAACGCATGTAATACTTTTACTTTATTTAATATAAACACAGTCAAATTAGAAAAAAAACACTCTTTTGTGCTTATTCCACATTTATTTATTATAATCCGACAGACAGATTTTTTAGTGTCTATGAGCTTGTATTTGTCAATCATTGGAATAAAATAGATGATATTTTTGTTATTGAGGGGTACGATCATTAAAAATAATTGAAGCTAGTAACATTATCAACATATTATATAAATATATAATTTAGGATTTTGACTGAGCGTGTTTTTTAATTTCACATTGACGAATATGTAACTGCTAAGCATCCAGCCAAATTAAGATTTCCCAATTTTTACGCCCTTTCTTTTTGTAAATTTAAGATTTACGTATAAGGTAAGAATGTATATTAAAATGGTGTACGCATAGTTTTTTTATTTATTCCGTTTTTTCAAATAAGGTGATTAGGAGAGAATTAAATGATCATAATCAGCCGTGCCCTCGCAGTGTTGAACATTCACTTTATAAAATTGTCCGTATTAATATAACAACAACTTGAATATTGCTACAAAAAAAAAACGAAATTTATTAGTCGACTGCAAATCTGGTAATATAAAAATACTAATCCTAAAAATAGTACCTATTTTAAAACTTGTTTAAATATCAATTTTTATTTTGTTTCAAATAAAATATTCACCCAAGATTAAAACGGTGTATTTTTTAATAAAACAAATTTATTTATATTAATGTTGACAAAAGATTCTCTCTGTAATAAAACGCAACCAAATAAGAAAAAAGGCGAACATAATAAAATTGTAAGAGACATAATATTTAAGCAGTTAAAATATTTTCCGTGAGATGTCTGGTATGCTGTATTCTTATTCCATTTTATGAAACCGGAATACTTTTGGCCACTGAATACGACTACTGACAGCAACAAAAGGGGAAAAAAATCTTGTCTTGCCCATTCAGCCGTTGTTAGAACTAGATTCTGGTAGTTTTCACTTCATTCGTCCGATTTTTTTACACTGTCATATTGTTTGCTGGCACGTTTAACTTTTTTTTAAATGACGCAAACAAATCACGTATAGTTTTACTTGAAATTTTTCTTGATTTAAAAAAAATATATATATTTTATATCATCTTACGTCATAAAATATAACGGATTACTAAAGAATTTTAAGTCTAATAGCTTTAATTATTAAATAAAATAAATATTTAAACTTTAAGAAGATTTAATTCAAGTGACTTAATTCGTTATGAAAAGTGAAACTGATTTAACTATGCGTACGGACATAGACAACTCAAAATTAAGTTTATTTTTTGTAAACGGTTCCACTTTACAAATTAAAATAAAATTGATATCAGTTTTCGTATTTATTCGTCCAAGAAAACCGTACATCAACAGTAGCAGAAGAGTTTAAGATATTTAAAAACAATTCATTATTTTTATAATATCGACTTTGGAAAGGAAAAAGGACGTAACACACACATAACACATTTTACAGGAGATATAAAAAATGTTTTGTGATGAATTTGGGCCAAAAGAAAATTATGATATATAAAATTTTGAAGTGCACAGATTCTGACAAACTGGTTCTAAATTGTCTTTTTCTAATATTAATTTAATTAATATAAAAAAAAACTTTTAATCTTTTTTATGATCGAAATATTCGCATGCCCTTATTTTTTAAACATAAAACCTCAACTAAGACACTTATTCCACATTTAAAGTAAACACTCTTTTGATAGAACGTGTATAAAGATGTATTCATTGTGATTATCGAAAAAAGCTGTTTTGAAAAAAGTCAATATATGTGTGGAATTAATACTCAATAAAATAAAAATTGTATTCTTAATTATTATTAAAGGTTGATATACTTTGAATGGCTTTACACTTCATCATTTTTGTAAAGGAAAAGACAATCTTTAGCTTAGAGTTTTTAAATAAATACATTTCAAATTGACTTTCTCATTAATAAAATCAAATCACGTTAGAAAAACTAAAAATATATAATTATTTCGATCGAAGAAAAAAAAAAATTATACGCTTCAATAATAATATTTTTTTTGAATAATTGCTCCAAGAGAGTATTTTATATCCACTATGAATGAAAGGTGTTCGGTGTTAGCCAAGGATCAAATAATACAAAAAATAATAATTTTAAAATCCAATTGACAACCTTACAATCAAGGTACTAACTAGGGTATCCAATCCAGAAGCCTTTTTGCAATCCCGGGATTTCGGGATTGATTTATTTTGAATCCGGGATCCCGGGATCCGGGATTGAGATTTTCTCACCGAGGAATTTGAAATCCTCAATTTGCCGAAACTCGTTTTTTTTTTAGCTCACCGAGGAATTTGAAATCTCCGATTTGGTATACTTTTTCCCAGAATCTCACAGAAACTCGTTTTTTTTTTTTTAGCTCACCGAGGAATTTGAAATCTTCAATTTCCCAATTTCGTGTAAATTTCGAGAATTTGCTCAAAATTTCTCAATCCCGAAATCCCGGGATCACGGCCATCTCAATCCCGGAATTTCGGGATCAGAAAATTGAACGGGATCCCGGGATTGGATGCCCTAGTACTAACTAGCTGAACAAAAAATTAACACTTTTTAGTAGCTTTTTAACGTTAACTTATTAGGTTTAATTAACTAAGCTTTACTAAACCATGGAAATAAAATATATTTGTGTGAAGGACAAATTTTTTTCGAAATTAACTATTTTTGTGTTTTTTTGTCTTGTGAATAATTTTATGTTGAATGTGTTGAACAGAATTTTCGCTTAAGCAATGTTAGATGTATTTTACAAAACCGTTATTGCCAGTGAGAACATTGAGAAGTATAGTAATATTAACCTTTACCTAGAGCTTAGTCATTTGTGAGCATTGCCGTATTGTAGCGTATACTACGAAGACTTATTGTGTATTACGCTCCGCAGGTTAAGTTTAAACAACTCAATTTGTCGAGTGACTTCGTTCCTCTTAACTGAAATGCCTCAGTACTTTCTGACGTAGCATCGTAGCTCTGCATCTCTGTAGACATTGCTAGAATTCGCCTAGCTAAGACGGAAGTTACGAACGCTGAAAGCGCAAGAAGCTTGGTGGTAAACTTTAATGCCAGCTGCGCATTTTCCGTGTGGTTTTGCATTTATTGCGGTTAGCGAAATGTTTTTCTTTGCCGTTTTTAATTACAGCCTTTCCAGACAGATAGTACACGAAGGCGAGTGGAGTATTTTCTTTCAAATTACATTACATCAGGCCCCGCAAATGTAATGAATGATATCCGGCTTCGTGTTTTATTCACATAATTAAATCTTAAACATTGGTATTCATCCAAATACATTGTTGTATTTTAATTACTGTTTTCTTGAGAATAATTAATAATAAAAGATTATTTTAAAAAGTGTCAGAAATAAACTTTCGTTTGTTTTAATTTTATTTTCAATAATTTCAATATTGCATTCATAAGACTATGAAAAAAATGAAATTAATTTACAAATAAAACGTCAAGTATTCCTCAAAACCATAGTATTAAAATGATTAAAAATAATATTTATTTATTATGATATTTATGTAAGCTTAAGTAATCTTGGTACCTAGATATTTATTAAGAATATAAAGCTTAAAATGACATGGAAAAACTAATAAAGTATTTTATTTTAAAAATAATCTCAAAACAATAAAATTATTCGTAAAAAAAAAAAAAATAATTTTGGCCTGAAATACCGGCAATTTAAAGTAAAACAATACTTTTCGTCATGTTTTATTTTTTTTATCTTGGTTTTATTTTTAATAATTTTACGAAATAAAATCTATTTACTTCTTTTTAGAAAATAAATTATTCCATTTTATATTCCGTTCATAGAAGCTGGAAGTTTAATTAGTTAAAAGAGTCTAGATTTACTATGTAAAATGTGAGTTTCGCTTCTTGAAAAATCGTGTAAGTGTACTTTACCTTAGATTCTTCTGTAAAAGTCTCTTTTCAAAGCATATTTATTTCATATTTAATCTCTTCTAAATAAAAAACGTGGATTATAACAATATAGTACAATTTTGGTAATATCGACATTGAATATTAAATAACGTTAACAATGTGATTTGTATCTTCTGATGTGGCAATCGTCGATTTTTAAATTACATAAAAGTGTATGTATCAAAATTAGTCTACACAATATTTAACATAGCTCAAATGAGCAATTTAGTACTGTATACCACTGACTAGCTGCCAAAGCAATGTTGCATAACTATATACTTGTCGTTGCATAAATATCTATGAGTCGTAGAATTTGTAGCAGTGCACATTGCACAGTGACCGGTTGACACATCCGTCACAGTTCGTGACCTCTGTATCCTCAGTTCCAGCTTAATGAATGAATGTCATGTCACTTTGGTAAAGTGACGTGTATTACTGCTACTACATCAAAGTATTACTTTACAGCGCAGGGACGATGTTGATTCATCTACTTCTGTAGATGTCTTAGATTCAACCAATGAACTTAATTATTTTGTTGCTTTGTTATTCTATATATTTTTAGATTTCCATAAATAATAACTTAAGATCCACTATCAGATATATAGAAGAGTTGAACATTTAATCCTATTGATCAATTATTTTTGCAACTCCTTAAACAGAGTTTTGGTGCTAAATTTTTTTTTTAAGATGCCTTAAAATTTGAAAAAAAAACAACTCAACATGTCATTGAGATATGACACGGGGTTAGCTCATGATATATTGTCATTTTAGTTTAGTACAGTTGAGTTGAGATAATACCACAAGAAAATAGTTTGAAAAAAGAAATTTTCATTCGCGGACTGATTAAAGTTTCACTTAACTGAAGATTATATTAAGAATAATAAACGTATTCAATTCTAAAACCTAATATTTCGTAAACTTAAATGAAATGATAAAGCAGGATAAACGATAAACAACTCTAATATTTTCAATAGATTCGGCGGTATCTTGTTGAAAAAGCATCTATAGCATAGAAATAAATAATATGACATTCCACAGGTTATGTAACAAACTGTAAAACTTGTTTTGCCTCATTAAAAAGCATCTTCAAACAAATTGTCGTAATTTTATTTCCAAAGAAATTTCAACATGATTTTAATTCTTAACATATTTAAATCATACTTATTGTATACACCTTTAAAATGACTATGTATGTTCAGTTCATTTTAATTTTATCAGACCAATGTTTATTAATCAAATAAAATACAAATTTAATACTAATGTCAGAAAAAACTATTGTTTATGTCGAAATCGTCGTTGATCAAAAACGTATTTATAATATCAGCAATAATTCAAGGAATTAAATAAGAAAAGATCATAGTTAAACACTGGTTGCACTCACGTGATCCTATAGGGCTAGCACAAGTGCGCTCACTTCAAAGCTTTGTTTGACTTTGTGAACTTTGATAATAAATTTGGCAGAGATTTACGACTTAGTTGAGACTGAGCGTGCTAAATGAAAATTCACTCTGGAGCAAACAGCTTTGAAACATTCTCTTAAACAAAAATATTTATATGATTCATTGAAACTTTTCTCATTTTATGACGATGAAATTGTTTTATTATGTCCACAATATAATAATTGGCGTGCGCCTAAGAATGAATTTTCAAGTTTTTAGCAAATATAATATTGTTAAATTAAATTTTAAAACCTTTTTACAGATTCACTACAAAAACTTGTATTCTTGCAATGAAAACAAACCAGAATGAGTTGAAAATAATTTTTATTGGATTCTCTGTAAACTTTGTGGAAATTAATTTTAAGTGGAAAATTTTAATTGATTATATTGATGTTCTACTTGTTGCCAAACAAATAAATTGGGGCTTGCTTTTTTGAAAAGAATTATGTTACTGATACTGTTTCAATTAGAACAAAAACTATTTTAAAAAACAAAAATCTCATTTTGAAGGTGTTAACTGTCAATGGGAGCCGTAAAATTGCTCGAATTACAAATTATTCGAATTGCTTGGTTATTTAAACGATTTTTCACGACTTTTTCTACGAATTTCATTTTTATCTTGTGCGACACTTGTTAAGAGAGTGAAATATAAAAATAATTTTCGTTTGTATTTATTTTAACGGTGTTCGCTCCAAATGCGGAACATATGATCTTTTAATGGAGTTTATCTCAACAGATGTGTTTCTACGATAACTGCTAATTAATTAGTTACTCAAACTGTTTCTATATATTTCCAGAAAACATATAAGACTAGGGCTAAGACAGAACAAACGGAAACAATTTAAACTCGCCCCTGTTAGTATGTAACAAATCAATTATTTTACCAAGAAATCTTAGAGATTATTTTAGCTCAGCTCAACAGTTTGCCAATTTTAAACGAGCAACTTAATCTACCAAATTCTCCATTGTTGTACCCCTTTTAAATAATTGTCATTTATTAATAATTCAAGCACTTGCTATCATTAAATATTAATTCAAATGCTTATAAACAAATCAACTCATTAATAATAGGTCGGATAAAACCCTAGATTTATTTTAAACATTTGTATGTTATTATCTGGTCATTAATATTTTCAAAAAATCCCCATAATTATAACGAACCCACTTAATCCATTGAAAATTGTATACATTCAATTTTCGCTAATTTACATTTTAATAGCCTTTTAAGTTAGTGATCTACTTATATTTTTGTTTATAAACGATACAAACTGTTTACTAGGCGTCAGTTCAAGTACATCCGTCCACTTGGAATGCCTGAAGATGCCGAAAGGCGAAACCCGGGTCGTTAGCGACAAAACTCATGGAAAAGTACAAAATTCAAATTTGATATTGAAATTCCATCAAGTACCCTCAGTCGAAATACTTAATTATTACAGAGCTATTTATAAAAAAAAAACAAGTAAGACTTCTGAGGACAGATAAATAATCGTCTTTTACTTCAATAAAAATTCTGGAAATTTGTTTATTTATAGATATATGGTTTTTGATTGTTTATATATTTTTTACAGCCATAAATTATTTGAGAGATACTCAAATACCGTAAATGTATGTTTTATATGTTCTCAAGTTTTCGGAATGCTTTACAGATTGTAAATAATTTCAGAAAAAAAACAAGAACATTTTCCTTGAAATATGTACAATTAACACTGC
Source organism: Himalopsyche tibetana (assembly GCA_030503985.1). NCBI lineage: Eukaryota > Metazoa > Arthropoda > Insecta > Trichoptera > Rhyacophilidae > Himalopsyche > Himalopsyche tibetana. Next base: position 6,861,194 of record JAPJYX010000019.1, on the reverse strand, counting down.
TCAAAAAACACACAAGTGTTATTATTTTTTCTTTTAACAAAGTGTTTCTAGTAAACACGTTTAGCGCATAGTAAAACATGCCAGTAAGAAATTCTGTTACAGTGTGGTTTATTTTTACATCGATATACATACACTGATGCATTCTTATGCACCTGAAACGACTTAGCCGTACAAATTTCATGGATGTGCTGACCTGGTGGGATATGTTTGTTGTACACTTATAATAAACATTCAATAATGTCTCTATTTTTAGATGTGTCGGTACCATTCACAGGCGTACTGTTACGCCCGTAATTGTGTTAAAAGAATAAAAAGTATACATATCATTCCACAAATATGTCAAAACAAAATCATGACTAAATCGTAGATTATTATTTTATTTATTTCAATGAGATCAGTCTCATTTAAAATAAACGTTTATTTACTATGAACTTGTCCATGTTAATTATTTTTTGCAGATAATACAATATTGTTAACACAATCTGTAATATTATACTATCGCAAACTGTAAAAAAATAGATTTTAGTGATACTTATAAATTTAGGAAGTATCTGTTAAATTGTATTTTTTTCTATCTGGTTTATGATAAATATCAAAGCAATAACATATAAATATGTTTTAAACTTTAGCGGGGCTAGTTACCATAATTTTCAACCAATTAAACTATTCACCTAGCTATCTATTTTCACCTTTGCAAAATCAATACTTAGTAGTAAGCAATGCAAAAATGAGGAGCAAACATTCAAAAAGTGTTTTGTCACAAATTTTGAAAAATGGCGTTTTATATCAATTCTGATAGCCCATAATAAAACCTATGAATGGAAATCAAAATTAGTGTTCAAAAAGTTTTTTTTTCATATTAAAATGAAATCATAAAGTTGACACATTCATACAAACCGTCACTTTTGCAACACTTAAATCATCATTTTCCCAGCTTTGTATTTGTGTGACAAAACACTTTTTGAATGTTTGCTCCTCAAATACGCTTTATCAAACAGAAGGTGTTAATTAGTAAAATTTGAAAGACTTATTTCATTGTTTACTGAAGTTAAAATAACTTTAATAATAATTATCGAAATAACTAAACTTTCAATATAATTTTGATAACGCTTGCGACAAGTGAAACTGGCTTTATTACAAAAACAATTGTGCTTGTTTTTTCAAAAATCCTCGTTTTCCACCAAGAATTGGTAGTTATCACCCTAAAGGGAACTTTTATTGTAAGTATTTTTTTTGTGTTTTCATAAAAAACCGCACCGAAACAACGATAAAGTAACTTTCACTTGAGTTTATATTGTAAAAACAGGATCGTTTCATAAAAAAGAACTCCGAAATAAAATAAAAATACCTTCAAAATGAAGTTAAATATAATAAGTTACCCTTACTCGTAGTGTTCACTTAACAGTGTATTCATTTTTTTAAAGATACAGACAAAGGCAGTTAAAAAATCTCTTCTTTGTCCCTCATCTTGGAAACTTGGGAAACTTTCGAGAAAATGATGGAAATCGGGTAAATTATGTTACTCTTCTTTTGGCTAAGCTGTTTTATGCTCGAAATACGCAGAAATTTCCCTAAAAGTTAAATCGCTTTACCGGTATAAGGTTAAAATAATGCAAAAAAAAGTTAATCAGGGTTTATTGTTGGGAATAAATCTAATTTTTTGTATGGTGTTGCGTTTATTTTTTGTGAAATTTTGATTTTAGAAGTTGACATAATAGTTAATGATTTTTTTTATTACATATGATTATTTTGTATAATGAATTGTAAAGTGTTAAAAGATAAAAATATCATTTAAATTATTGAAACTATTTGTTTCGTAAGTTTAAAAAAGTAATTCTGACCTTTTTTGTCTTATAAAATATTCATTTTCACTAACCATTGACAGTTGACACATTAAAAATGTTTGAATCTCCATCAGAGAAAGAGTGGAAACAATGATGAGGTTAAGCGAATGCGTTAGGTTAGGTAAGGTTAGATAAGGTTCGACACTTTCTTGCTGTCTCGTATTTGAATATATATTATATGAGAAACATTTTTACATTCAATTGATAGAATAATTTATAAAACATAAGTCACATTTGATTTGGGACATATGCCACAATTTTTTACACTTTATCGCGGTGGTTATCCAAAAAAATGGTTATAATAAAAAAATAAAGGAAATATTTTTTTGGCTACAGAAAGTATAATTTTGAATAGTATTTATATATGAATTTTGAAATACGATTAACGCATAAAAAAATCCAAGAAAAAACACTAAATGATGTAATTTTTGAATTGTCTGTGATTTTATTTCGATCAAATATGTAACTTACTTATAATCACTTTGTGGAAAACCATATAACGTAGTATATTTAAAAAAAAGCTTTAAAATTGTAAATGAAGTCATTTCTGACTGACCAGAGTGTGGTATTAAAAATGGTATGCCTTCATTGCATGAAAATAATCAAATAATTCGTTCTAAAAGGAACGGAAATGCTAACGAGGGGTGGAGGTTACCTTGCAGAAGTCTTTTTCCACCTGGCATAGTCACGTTCATTAGCAAGTAAAATAAAATTATCACTGAAATAAAAGCGGACAAATTGACCGTTTACCAGTTTTAAGTTGTTTTCCAACAAAACCCAACCAAAAAAATTATGGCATTTCCCAAATAAACCTTCTTCAGTAACTAACAATAAACAAGATGAAGTGTTTGACAATATTTATTTTTTAAGTCATTTTATAATGTTTTTAAAATTGTCTTTTGAATCGACTGGCGTTCAACATTTAAAATGGAAAATCCTTGTCAATAAAAACTATTTTTTTTTTGTTATTAAAAAAAACATTTTTAGGAACTTTAGGAAAAAATATTAGGTTTGTCATAGGTGAATATAATAATGGAATAATTAATACATGAGAATAATTATACTTTAAGTTTGAATTATATTTTAGAATAAGTTAGTATAAACGTAACCATTTGAAACATTCACTATGCAACTGTATTGATTTGTGTGAAACTTTTTGTAAAAAAAAAGCTTAAATAAATCAAGATTTACGAGGTTGAGAGGAAACTGTAGGGAAGCTATGTAACACGAACGGCAGTATACATTTCCTGTCCGCAAATGAATTCCCATCGTTAGCGTAATTGGAAATTTTGAATGGATGAATAATGAAAAGATATATTATTCTTTCGGAAGTAGACGGTCGTATTTTTTCATTATTATTTTCTGTAAAAGCTGGAAAATATAAAATAATTAATTGTTTTGATGATATGAACGAAATTTAAACGATAGAAAGAATGAAATTTTTAAGATTAAATATGAAATTTTGTACAGTATTTTCTTTTTTGTATTTGTGGACTTTTATAAATAAAAAAAATGTAAATATGTACCAACAAAACGGCTTTTATCTGTTTATTTATCAGATAAAAGCCGTTTTCCGAAAAGCCGATTTAAAAAATTGTCATTTACAGTTATGTTTATCAGTAAACATGTATTGATGTATCAGTAAACATGTTATTTTAAAAACAGTTATATTATATTTGTTATCGTGATATTTTAACGTCGTTTATTTAATTAAAATTTACGTAGTTATTAAAAAATTAAAAATTGCAATTATTTGCTTCTCATCTAACCATTTTTCGTTTTGATATACACGGTATCGTATAAAAACAATGCATAGAAAAGTGATTAAAACAAAAAAAAACATACAATTTAATATATTATTTCTCTTCAATTGCTTTCTTTCATTTTCGTTTCAAAAATGTTGAATTTGAGAGCAACAAAAAATGTTTTTTTTTATTCCGTCCTATAAGTATGGTTTTAAGCGTTTATAATATTTTTATAAAATATGGAATGACAAGATTAAACATTTCTTATTCATTATGTTTCAGCAAAAGTATATTGTGCCAGAAATATAGATACCCAAAAACAAGTTCTTGTTCTTGAAATAAAATAAAATGTTTGGTGGCACTCTGAGATTTTGTTTCAGTGCGCGGATTTACAGATATAACACAAAAAATATCTTATAAAAAACAATGCTCCACTTGGAATGTATTAAAATGGGTCTCTCATGTTTTGGAAATGTGTACAGATTCACAGCGAATTCACGTTATGCATACAAATGGGAGTGACACTCGGTTCTTCGGGGGCCATCACGTACATTGCTTGCATGATTCATATCTCAAGTAATATTTTCTAATGTGAATTGTATGAGAAAAGAACGCGAGCCGCAAATGATAGCAAGCTGAAAAAGGGCGTAGTTGGTTTAAAATGTATCGCCATTTTGGTTCAGTGTTAATAATAATCTAAAAAGCTTATTTATACTCAAAGCATCAACAAAACAAACGTAGTTTTGTACTTTTACAAATATTTTGTATATTATGTTATAAATAGATGTATTTATATATATTTAATTATTTTACAGTTAGAACTCGACGGCCAGTATAGTAACTGAGCTTATTAATTGGAATGATAAATCTTAATTTGACATTTTTGAAACCACATTTCTTAACAATATCGACCACATAAGCTTAAACACCAAAAATATTTTCAAATAAAAATTAGTGTACGTCAAGGACTTAGGCTTAACAGGCTCTTTGGATATAAATTATAAAATTAATTCATGAAAGACTTCGTCGATAGTCTCAATCAACTGAACTTTTAACAAATTATTTACTTTCAAAGTTCAAAGCCCTATGAAACTTCTCTGAAAAAATGCATATTATCTTATACAATTCGTATGGTTGACTTTAAAAATTACTTGAAAATGTTATTGTAGATGCTAGTCACAAAGTGTATATTTTGAAAGTATTCAACAATATATTCTTATAGATACATTTAAATAAAAGTTTTACAGTTTAATTACTGTAAAACCAAATAAAAACACTTTACAAAATGTCACTTCCTCAACGATATTAATTCCTTGTAATTATCTCAATGAAAAATGTCTTAGATGATTTACATTTTTATAAATTAAAACAAAATAACGCTATATATACAAACCGTTAATGTATTTTTCTTAAACCAGTGCATTTTCCTTGCTTAATTTTTTACTGTTGACATAGAAACAATTAAGCGTTCTTAGTGTCAACGAAATATAGCAAGGGTACGCAAAAGCTCGCCTACATAACAACTTAATAACGTTATTTAAAATTTACGCTCCATTATAATGTCGGCAAGGAGAAATTTTGCAAGTGCTGCAAAATTCGCGAAGGCAGTGGGTGGTTTTTAAAATGCTTTCATAAGTTAAATGGCAAAAATTCTCGTTTATTCTGTTTAACACGATGAAAATATCTCAATGCAGACATAATTACATATCTATAAACTTTCTATATATCATGGTTTCTTCAATTGTTGGTCATTTTTTAAACAAAAAACGCAAGAATCAATATTTAACAGTATTTATTACCATATATGCTTTAAATAAAAATAATTTAATAATTCTTCTAACGGAGCGTTTGATACAACAATAAACAATCGACAAAAAACCTGCAGCCATTATGGGCGAAATATGAAAATTAATCCAATGCAACGGTAGAATACACTGTAAATTTAAAATGCGACCCACACGTATATCAACTTATATCGACACTAAAATATAAACAATAGAAACATATAAATATACTGATGTAATGGTGATGTTCGGAAAAAATCTGAAAACTGTTTTTTGAAACGCTGTTGCATACATACCTTCGAGGCTGTTGAGAAATAATGACATTTGATGATTCACACTCCAACCATAGCTATAAAAACGACGGTAATTATTTTATAGTCTTAGTAGCATGCAGTAGCGACACTTTTTACCCTAGCAATTTGAACACAATTTTTTTGAAGGGTTCGTTTGAATTCATTTTTATTTCGAGCTCAACTCCAGCTAAGCCAGTCCAACTTTATGATTCCAACTTCGCATCTCTGCATGCTTTCAAATTAATGTTAGCACAATTCTTCCTTTAAACTGATATAAATTCCATCAAAATACGAATAATCGAAAATGTGATTGAAATTTTTCAAATCACTATTTCTGCGCTCCATTTCAAAGATAATATATGATGCGTGGACATAAAATAATAAAATTTTATGTGCTTAGATAGAATCCCATGGATAAATTAAAATGTAAATATGTTTAAGTTTTCTTTCGTAAAATCAAATGCAAACATTCATTGAGCACTCGATTAGGAGTCTTTGGTTTATAAATAAAATCACAAATGATATTAAATGACCAATTGATAGTCAAATTTTATAAACGGCAAATCAAATATTGTATATTATTTCTTAAAGCGACAATTCTGAAAAAATAAAATAAATTACTTTGATAACCATAAAAAAAATAGTTCTTACATAAAATTGTTACACTTAAATAATATCGTTCTTATAAATGCATTTTTACGGTAAAATTTTCGGAGATATACAATGTTTGATCTTGGAACAAAATTGTCCGATAAATAAACATCAATATGGAATTACAAAAAGGAATATTGGTCGATATTAATAAGATGCGAGAGCCAGTGATGTTAGTTTTTAACATAAAAACAAAAATATAATATGTACTGCTAACGAAAATGAGTGTCTAAATTGGTTTATAAAATCAAACAATGCTGCAGATAATACAGATGATACTTTATGGGACATCATGGTTTTTAAAGAAGAGTCAATGTTTTGTCATTTAATAGTGATTTCCACATTTGGATCTGATTTTGGTTTTAATCAGCAAGAACAGTTTAAAAAAGAACTGACACAACAGTTGCTGTGATAAGAAATAGCAGTGAAATCCACAATGAAAAAATGAATACAACAATGACAGGACAGTAATAAAAGGTTCAAGTATGTATTGTAAATATCACAATAAATTTAATTTGGTAAATAACTTTCTCGCGGTGAGAAAAAATAAGAGCTGAGAAAAAAATCAGCAAATATAGTTAAAACAGCTTTAAAAATTGCTTGTTTACCCCTGAATTGATATCCATTTCCGAAATGGCTTTCTTTTTGTCACACAGATAGGAACATTTGTCCTTCGTCTAACATAGACTCGAAAAAGGAAAGACGGACCTTTGACATTAGATTTCTCGGATTGACGTGTATAAATTATGCGTACGTTAGAAAAATATTTGTTTAAAAATATAAGAATGTCTAATTTACAATTTATGACATTTTCAAGTCAATATTGACACAAGACAAATTATGACGAATGTTTTTGAGTTGGGTCATTATAAATAATTTTATTGACTTTCACGATAAGTTGACAAATGATATTAGACATTTAAAAAAATATATGAAATAGATATAACTTGAATCTTAAATTCATATTGATGTGTTTTAATCTGTTCTTGTTTAATTTAAAATTATTTTCACTATGTACACTTCCATAAAATTCTTGGTCGAACACGACCCGGGTTTCGCCTCTCGCCATCTTCCGGTACTACTCAGTGCGCGAATGCACTCGAACTGACCAGTTCCAGTACCAGACCAACAGTACTGGAAGATGCCGAGAGGCGAAACCCGGGTCGTGTTCGACCAAGAATATTATGGAAGTGTACATAATGAAAATAATTCTAAATAACGTTGAATTTCCAAATGGCACCTTAAGTCGAAATTTTAAACTGTTTTTATTTATTCATTACATACTGAATACTTAGTAGCTTAGAATATTAAATAAACTATTTTTTTATAACGTGAACGTAAAATTCAAGCAGTGCTAAAAACTGCAAGCTTAGAAACTATTTTTACTTTTAAAAGCATTAAAGTTGAGCTAAGAAACATTTTTTAAGGTTTGCCTTTTTACGGAGTATTAAATAGATTTTTTGCTTAGTATATATTAATAAAATTTTAGAAATGTACTACATTAGTTAATTTGTAATAAATGACCAATAACTAAACTAACTTACACGTAAATTCATATATAAGAACAGTTTTTTTAAAAGAAATGGCATTAAAAAGCAAAACATAGATAACTCTGATATATTCGAAATTTATTTTTAATATAAAATTAAATTTGATATCTTTGTTACTCCGCTTTTTGTCTATAACTTGTAGATGTAAAAGTTTTTTGATAAACATTGCAATAGTCTATTGATGCTACTCATAAAAACAAAACACGTGACACAAATTGCAGCACAAAGAGTGGAATAATATAGTCAACAGATTAATTTTATATTAGGAATAATTTTATTTTAAATACTGATTGAAATGATAGAAAATTAATAATTCTACATATAATAGTTTCAAATCATTTGTTTTGATAAAAATATACTTTTTTTTTTAATTAATTTAAATCATAGGTAATTTTATTATGTCACGTATATTATGTAATGTATAAAAATAAAAGTTTGCATTCATAAAAAACCAAGTTACTTTTATTCATAATATTTTTTATTTAATATTTTAAAGTGACAACTCCTAACTCAATTTATTTGACTTTAATTAATTTTATAAATGAACATATTTCTTAATTGTGGTACTTATTGATTTGGGCATATAAATTTAATACCGTTTACCAACCTCACCAAAAATATACTTTATTACTCATGCGTGTCTAATAAATTTAGCAAAAAGCTTTCAATAACGATACTGATTCTATGTGATTATAATTTAATACCCATTGATAATTATAATTATTATTACATTGAGTTTATAACTCTATTGAAAGCTTTACTAATAATATGCTTTTATCTTATCATGTCTTTTATCTTGTCATTTAAATAATAGAATGAGAAAAGACGATCTTGTTATAGGTACACAATTTACCTTCTCTGGAATAGGGATAATTTTAAAGCCGATTACTCTCTAAGTACAACCAGTAAGCACCCAGGGTGTTGAGTTTTACCGCAATGTCAGAATGATAGTCGTAAACTGTGATACTAAATTATTATTTCACTTTTCGAAAATAATCTGTCAGGTAAATTACTCGCTCAGTTGCAGACGTCATATTAGATCAGAATTTACGTCATTTTTTGGTCGTGAATTTTGCTAGAAATACAACGCTTTAAATTATGAATATTACATTGTTTAATTATTTAAATACCGCTTTTGTTAAAAACGTACAAAATTTATTTAATATCTTCGGTAATTGTCATTTATTCTATTGGTTTTAATATTTGTAACAAACAAATGTTCTATATATTACCAAAAAAACTTTGATGCAATTTATAAGAGAGGTCATAAGTGAAAAGTGTTTCTTTGAGCCGCTGTAGTTATATGAAATAAACTTTATGCATATAAAAATATTTTTTTACCCATATTGAAGTCTTAAATTTGAATCGTTCAAATTATGTACGTTCACACAAGTTTTGTCACTATTTCTCATATTGAAGTCACAAACAACGTTTATTCGTTGTATGGAAAGTCGTTGTTTGGAAACCCTGCGTGACTATATGCTCATGCTCATCCTTATAGGCTCCGTGTAAAATTGTTGAAAGAAAGTAGTAAAGACGAGCGGGACCACATGATCACACAAATATTCGAGGTTGAAATATAGATAAATGTGAAATTTTAAAAATTGTTTACAATTGCAATACAAATATACTAGTAAAAGTAGTGTAAATAAGTTAAAATTTTGATAAAATAATTACTAACAATTTCAAAAAGTCTATTAAAAATAAACGGAAATTCAAAAAATCGCATGTGATTTTGGTAGTTGTTTCCGTCCCCGCGGCTGATGACTGAACTGAAGTATGTATCCTTTTTGACCAACATTGAGTAAACGATATTCAGTTAGAAAAAGGATAAATAGTGGGATCAATAAACAACGGTGTTTACTGTTATCATATAGTCACGCTCGTCATTTGAGGGTTTTAACTAATTTTCTACGATTTTAAAAAATTAGAGTAAATATGTATTTTTATAAAACACCAACTTCTAGCATCATTCATAAAAAAAATCAATATTGTAATTAAAATATAATTCTCTTACATTAAGTACATTTACAAGCCAGCAAAAAATGAAAACCATTTCACATGCTTCACTGTTAGCTCTAACTCTGTCGTGATTATATTAATGTATAGTTAGATTATTACTTCTAAACGTTTTTTTTTGTGCATCAAAATTTCATTGCTGTGGCACGTTTTGCATGAAGATTATAAAAAACTATCATTAAAATATAAAAAAAGACTCTAGACTAGAGGGTTGTAAAAAGTAATGCACATGCAAAGATTATATTATGTCGTTTTAATCTACTGTCAATTCTATTTGTCTTTATTATATATCTTTCGTGTTTTATATTTCACATGTTAGATAAATATGAAAATATAAATCTAATAAATGATTTTTTTAGAAAATGATTGACAAAATTATACGCTAAATGAATATGTTTTTAGTAATTTATTTAGTCATCAATAAGAAACCATAATAGTTTGATTCAAAAATATTTGAAATATGATATTTTTATCTAGTACCATCATAAAGGTTTCAAAGAATCAGAAATAAAATAAACATTTAAAAATCAAGGCAAGCAGTGAAATGGTAAGTACGTTTACACAACTTTCGAGAAAGGTCAATTAATATGGTATGGCATTTTGTACTTCTTATCTTTTCAAGTCTGGATTAAGTTGAGGAATTCATCTAATACAGAATTGATTTAGTTAAGGAAAAAAGCAAACTTTGTCGTTTTCAACACTATAACCAGTTTTTTACTAAGCTGTTACAATATTTTTAATTTATTATTTTATAAACATTTTGTATTTCATTGTAATGTATTGTATTTCATGAGTTATATATATTATTTTATTTACTATGCACGAAACTATATTCCCAATTTTAAATCAACTGCGCTTGCCTTTATAAATCGAAAACAGTGTATAAAAAATATTTTTTTAAATTATGGTTTTTATTACAATTATATAGTAAATGGTGAAATAAAAAATATAAAACAGAATTAAAGGAAATTTTAAAAATTATCTAAATCAAAAAAAAAAAAAAATGAATTAAAAAACCTAGAGCTAAATTTTATTCAATGACCAAAACGTCTGCAGCTTTAGAATATAAAAAAATATATTATCACAAACAAAACAATCTTAGAAATTTTCTCTAAAATGTCTGTTGCTTTCTTTTGGCATTCAAATATTTTTATTATATTATAAATTATACATCTACTTCTAATTTAGGTAGTAAATAATAAAATCACAACATTTTTTGTTATTTCTTTGCAAGATTTCAAATTAATCTTTTTTTATCCTTTTATATCTCTTTGTTATCAAACTGCCTTACTGAAATAATAAATAAAGCTAAAAATCTTTCAAGATTGTTCTGCACAAAAATGAATTTCAGAGATATAGAGATTCCAAGAAGTCTTACTGTATATGAAAACGTACTTTGTTTTCGCTCCCAGTTTGGGCTGGTATTTGCAGAGAAAAAAAGAAAGGCTGCTTTCCCGTAATACGAATGGGTTTTCACTTAGAGGGGATTATTTATGTACACTGCCGTAACGAAGTGCCCCCAGTTCCTGTTGTTATTCTAACGAGTTACTTTGCGAGAAAATTCTCAAATCTTTTTGAAAATAAAATATTTCAAGACACTGTGCTGTGCTCGGTCAACAAAATTAGATACAAACGCAAACGATCAATAAAATACTTCAGACAGAGAAAGCTCTCACAAAATTTCAAACCATCATCTAAAAAGTTTTTAATTTAAATAATTGTATTAGTAACAAATGAATACATACTCAAACAATTTTTTCACATATAATTTATTTTTGTCATACATAATTAAATGAATGTATATATTTATGAATTAAATTTGCTTTCGTTTATTTGGTTTATGTTTGGTCATACGATATGTTTGGTTTATTATTCATCAAGAATATTCTTTTAAAAATAAAAAAACATCAATTATTAAACATATTTAGCATCACTTTACAAATAAGTTAAAACAAACAAAAAAATGTATAATTGTAAGTCTTTTGACATTGTTTTTTTTTAATATTTTTACTTTGTTATTTTAAGCACAAGGACAATTTTTGCAATTTTTTTATCTCAAATAATATTGTTTAGTTCTGATCATCTTCCATTGTTGCTGGCACAAGAACGTGATTGCTGATTTATCTATAATGAAGCTGGTGCTAACTATTTTCATTAATGTATATTTTCATAAATCATACTATACCAGTAAGAATCTGTATAAATAAATTTGTGCACAAAAATACATGTATACATATGTACATACAAAAAATAAATAAGTTAACTGGAGAAAGTCATTTACATGGTGCGAAAAACCATAAGTTTCCGTTTTTTTCAATTAATTAGTACACTAGCGCTATTGCAGTGCATGGTGTATTTTAAGGGAACGTTAGAACCGAATGTTTCATTTACCAGATATGACATTAGTTGCTAGTGTCTAGGCATGCCATTCTCGTTGTCAGTTATCGTCAGTTGCACAAATCATTTTTGGCAGTTCCTTGTAATTAATATAATAAAATGAATAAGTTTTCCGAAATTTTAGCAACTTATTTATTATGTAGGTACAATATTGCATTACTTATAGAAAGTGTTATATATCGGAGAGAATACAAGTGCTATCCTCAATAATACTTAGCCAATTAGTTGAGATTTTTTGCGTCAATTAATAAAATAACAGAAATTTAATATAACTTATTTGAGTTCTTAAAACATTTTTTTTCCGAAACCGAAGATGACATCTCCTCGGTGATACAGTAAAGGTAAATTTTTATAACTGATAGGCAACAATCTATAATAATTTTAAAAAAAATAGAAATTTAAAGGTTAATTAAATAGAATTGGTATTACGTATAACTATACGTAATAAAGTAATAATAAGCAATAATGATAGTTAATGGCAGTAATAAAATAGCTTTTAATTTGAAACAGATGTGATTAGGGATTAAATGGTAAAGGGCAAGGAAGATGAACTTTTTCTCCAAAAGAAGTAGGAAATTTTTTGAAGTGACAGAATTTTCTGGAGACGAAACTAGATCTGGTTGCCTGATAAGACCATCATGGTTATTTCTACACAATGAGAAAAATTTACCTCGTTCTATGGACATAATCAGAAAACCGAATCTTTAAAATAATATTGAAAACGCAATTAAATATAACATAATTATATGAAATAAATAAAACAATTAGTTCTGAACTATAATAAAATAAAGCTTTGCGGGGTAATTTATTATATACTTGTGTTTAACATCACCCTCAAATTACGCTCATACCTTTATGGTGTTGTGCTTAACTTTTTTTGCTAAGTGACTTATTATTGTATTTAAAATGGTGTTGAAGATTTTTTAGTGATCGTTTATCCTTGTGAATTAATTTTTACGATTTTTTAGTCCGTTGTACCGTTAAGTTCGAATATAACTTTGACATTTTTAGTAATGGTATTTGTGAACTGTTTGATAAATTTTTCTATTGATTTTTATGTTGAATTTGATTTACTGTGTATTTTTATTTTGTCTTATTATATTTTTCAAGTGCATGGCGAATTGGCGTCAGCTGTTATGTCATGTACTGTAATTTTAATTTTTAACAATAAATAAACAAATAAATAAATAAAATAATTCATCAAGTAAAATCGTAAAAAATAGAGTCTTTTTTAATAATGAAATTCATAAGTTATCTTATGAGTTTGCTTGACAAAGTTGCTTTTGAAGCACAAGCAAAAAGCTAAAAGCTTAAAGCGTCTGTTCACGGAATGATATCATCCTTAATTTATGTGTTTCATTTATATCAAAAACTGTTATCGTAAGTTCACATTTTAGAGCGTTTTGTAAGAAACTTGCAGTGTTGCTATTGTTGATGGAGCAAGTTCCGCCGAAATAGGTTGAATGCTTACCTTGCCAAGCATTTAATGGTTTCTCTCGACAGCGATGCTTAATGGGGCAGAAGAAAGCTTTAAGTGTTGGCAAAAACTGCCCTTACTTTGAAAATAAAGAACCGCCAAACAAAAGCAATCTTAAATCTTCCAGTGGGATGGTATATTTATTTGTACTCAGCGTTACTTTATTTGTTGAACAGATATACTAGTATAAAAATAAAAATATTTTTTAAATAAATATAGTTAGTTAAACAGTATAAGAATATACATTAGATACAATTAATTAAATATACGCAGTGATTTTGTCAATCGTTTTAAAAATGGTTAACTTGAACATTTTTAATGGTGGTGATTCTAATTGGTCACTCTTTGAGTACATTACCCATAAAGTATTTTAAACATAAAAATAATGATTCAATAATTAATACTTTCAAATAACTTATTGTTACCAAATTGGTTTATAGATAAGAGTAATAATATCCATTCGGAAACTATATAGAAACTTGGTCCACCCGGAGATTTAAGTACGTTTTGAAAATTACACATTGTTCATCGTTTTTTTTAAAAGTAATATAGTTACTAACTAACAAATGATAAACAATTGATTTACTTAATAAAAAGATAGTATTCATTCATCAATAGCTGACCTTTTATACGAAAAGAGCAGTTTGATTTTATACTCTATTTAATTTGCTGACCAAATATAAAGAAGTTTTTAAAATAATTTGTTATTCCACTTGTTGTGTTACAAAATGTGACACGTGCTTCGCCTCTTTGAGAAGCATCACCATACAGACCATCATATGGTTTACAAATAAACTAAAAAATTCTAATTCTTAAGTTATAAATTACGAAATTTAAGTCGGGGGTTTTTTCTTTTTATATTACGAAGGGGTAAAGATAAAATATTATCAATTATAAATTATTTACTAACATTAGATACGGTAAATTCCAATGGAAATAGATTCAATAATGGTGATTCGCCTATCTTATTTAAAAGGTTATTAACTAGTTCAGGGGTGGGAAACCTTTTTTTCTCTAAAGGCCGCACTCATTTTTCTAATTTGACATAAGGCCGCAGTAAACTTCATGCCAATTTCCAAAGCCCGGAAATTCGTGGATTTCCCAAAATGACTAGCGTGGGACTTTTTTTTGGATTTTTCAAAGATTTTTACATCCAAAATCTCAGGAATTCACGAATTTACAAAAAAACAAAAAGAATTACAGAATTGGCCAGAAGGCCGCACCAGAGTAACCAAAAGGCCGCTGGTTCCCCACGCCTGAACTAGTGTTTCGTTTCTGTTAATGACTTAGATACTTTTCAAGATCTTCAAGTAATACATTCTTGGCCCTTTCTTATTTACTAAATAGATTAAGTAAAATTTTTTCTTAAAAGATTCACAAACTCTAAAAAATGTACATTTTTTAGAAAGCTCACGTGTTTTTCCATTCTTTTATTAATGTTTAAGCCTGTCTGCTCCACATTGGTAGCTTGAAAGTTTCAACAGGAGAGACAATAGAGCAAACTATGAGAAAATGATTCTTACTTATCTTTGCTGTTGAGTTTTTTTTGTTACATGTTAAGCATTGATCTAAAAGAACAATTGTTTTAGTTTTCTGATAAAAATCCTTCATACATGGGTAAAATACAAGTTTTGATTCGATCAATTGTGGGTATAATGAACGCAAATTTTTGTACGCTAAAAATACTTTGCTGAATAAATGATAAAAAATATTTTTATTTCTCAGCATGTTTTATAATTGAAACATCACAATGGCAATTTTTGAAAGCGATAAGAAACATGAGATAAAAAAGTATTTCTAGCTTCCATACCCGCTTTTAAAATTAAATACAATACTCATTATGTTTTTGTCGTACTTTTAGAAAAAGGCTTTTGGAGCCTGCCTCTTGGATAAAACGTATAATGGTTGTGTACCTACTCGCGTAGCCAAAAAGCGATAAATGATTACCCATTCTTTGGAGACACGAAGCTCGAATACAAAGGGCCGATGATAAAAAAATAACATCTAGTGACACCGCCCTTCGGATCTCCTCCCACCCACGACCATGTCAAAAGCGAACTCATTATGAAACATTACCGATTGAGTACTTTAGCACAATGCTGGTTACTGGGAGAAGGAAAAATAGCAGATTTTTCCCGAGTACTGCTCACTGCTAACAAAAGAACCCCACATAATATCTCTTCAAAATGAGGCCCAAGCCTCGGGCTTGATAAAAATTTATTATTTGAGGAAACTTATGTAATAATTATTCTTAATTACGTTATTCTCGATCTTTATATTGAAACGCTATTTTTATATTGGCAGCACTTATAACTTTATATTTATTCAACGATAACCATTAAAAAGTGTGTTTTTGTTTATCGTTTTAAACATTTTTACCATACTGATAACCTAAATTGATACATTTATCTACGGCTTCTACTGTTAAAATAATGATTTACTATGATAATAGATATTCCAAATTATTTCTCGAATTGTAAATATTATTTTTTCAAAAAAGAGGTCACCGGCTGCGTGGTCGAGTGGTCAACGTCGTTGGCTTTGGTAACCGAGGTTACGGGTTCAAAGCCTAGTACAGTCAGTTTTTAAAAAATGATTTTCAATTTATTTACATATTTCTGCCCATCGGTTTGGATGTATGTGATAATTGAATTCCCTCTCACCCTTTCTATCCACAAAATGGGCAAAGTGGTAGCTAACAACTATTCCCTGTCTCAGCTCTTTCCTTATTTTTTTACTCTTTTAAAAAAAGAGAAACTGAGCAACTGAAATCTTCTGTTAAGATACCTGCAGTATAAGATAATATGCTCCACATGGGAAGCGAACATAAATTTAAGCAAAATGAAACATTATTAAAGAAAATACTATTTTTCTTAACTTAACCAAATTAACATTTGAATTGAATTGTCAAAATACGATATTTCAAAAAAAAAGTAGATATTTATGATTAAACTAGACTCAAACTCGTGAAAATAATGTACTTAAATCTTGAAAATTGTTGTTCGATATTTTTTTTGTCATTCATTGCGAGTTCATTTGCTCGCCATTATTTATGTATTATCTATCAACTTCTTTGGTACTGAAATGGATTTATGTGTTAAAACAAAATTCATTTAAAACAACATATTTTTAGTTATAATATTTTGAGCATATCATTGTTTGTTTTGTTTAAAGTTTGCGAGCATGAATAAATATGAACACAATATTTTTGTTTCTTCTTAAGTAAATATTTTCTTATTAAAACTGGACAGAGCCTTAATTGAATTGAATTTTTCACACCGTTATATTACATTAAAAAACTTTTTAAACTTTGGCACTTAGCAACAAATAATTTAAATCTTTTAAAGGTTCCATTCATCCTAATCAAAGACCGAGTGTCTAGACGTAATAATTTAAGAAAATTCAATTAGTCTTACGGTCCTCATAAACTTTGAAAATTATGCACGAATTAAAGATCTTATTAAGGATCTTAAAATAAAGTAATCTAGATCAGGATTAAAATGATGAGAAATTATCTTGTGTGATGATTGTTTTATGGTGATATTTGATAAGTTACGGTTGATTTGAGATTGAATGGAGAGCGGTAAAATTTTTGAGCTATTGACTGTTCAATTGAATATTAAAATTGTATTATTCTCGTCATATTCATTATACACCAGATGGTTGGGGCACTTGTTAAAACTCATGATTTTACGCACTTTATCTGTTTTGTGCGTTACACACCTTTGACTTTGAGAGAGTGATCTCGGCCAAATACAAATCAATCTAAACGCAACGACGCACGGGATTTTGTCAAATAATAAGTACATTGAGACGCATTCATATTGGAAACAAAATAAATGCTCAGAGCTTAAATCAATTTTTGGTCAGAGTTGAAATGAACTTTTGGTCTGAATAAAATTAAATTTTTGGTCAGAATAAATATATGAACGGTCAGAATAAAAATATTATACGGTCAGATTTTTATAACCATTTTGATTAGGTTAGATTTTTTCCCTCCCACCCTTTCCGATCCTTTAACAACTGGGCATAGCGAAAGCTATTAGTTAAGCACTAGTCCTGTCCTAGCCTCTTTTGCGATCCGTGTTTTGTTAAAGAGTTTTAAGCAAATTTAAATGATTTTTTTCATGAAATAGAGATTACAAATATATTTATAAAATAAATTAAAATATGAAATGCATTATCACTGCACTTGTAGCTTAGGTTTCAAGTTTGTTGGCTTGTATTGTTGTGTTCACGGGCTAGAAGCACGCTCGAAAATTTTCCTTATTTATTTTTTCAAACGATTTCTAATAGATTTGTTCGATTTGATGCCATGAATTTGTATTATGTCTGAATTACCCCTTAGCCAATGATATTTTGAAAATGACTCATATTCGTAATGCCAAGAGTGAATTGGGCTTCTCTCTTCTGAAGTTTATATACTGCATATTAGGAGCTTAATGGTTTTATTAAAAGTAGTAAAAGTTTTAATAATTTCAAAAAGCTTTTTGAATTCGTTTTAATGTCAACAATAATGTTTTGTAAATCTGACAAAATTAGACGCGAGTAAAATTCAATCGCTCTCTTCCGTTCCTTAATTTAAAAGATGAGACAGTTTTCTTCCTCTGTCGTAAAATTATTATTTCTTTGGAGAGTGCTTGGAATCGCTGAAAGTGAACCAAGATGGGTGGCACAAACAAACAAACGACAAATATACAAGCGTAGAAATAAAAGCAGAAATAGAACCCTATTCTCCTTCTGAATGTTCCATATTATGTCGCAACAAAAGAAGGAAGAATCATCAACTACGTAGAAAGCGACGCTTTGGAGGAGGTAGAGAAATCTAAAATATTCTGTTACCAAATGAGATATATTTCAGTTATTTTTCATTTAATGTTGTCAAGCGTTCTCAATAACGAATTCAAAATACAATACAAGAAATGAGACATTCGTTTTTGAACAAGAGCACAATCATAGTATAAATAAAACGGTATTTAATTAACATACTTTATATATTTTATTGCCAATGATGCATTTGGAATAGCATATTATACAGAATTCCGGGAATACAAGATACGATCCTTTATATTTTTATATAAAATGTATTGAGCAGACGAAGAAAATAAGGATGTATATACGTATTAAATCACTTTTTTGCATTTATCATTTTCATTCTGATTCAATATATTTTTTATACTTACAATAGTTTTGATATCAAAAATAAAATGCAAATTTGAAGCCATTAATAAATTTATTTAATATGATCAGGATCGGTTTTGCTCATGACGAGATTTTTTTGAAATATAAAGCTTTTCCACCAAGTATTGAATTATCAAAAGTTTTGATTCTATTTTCATAAGCATTGTACGTTTTAGCAGGCTTTAATAAAGCGGAGTTTATTATTAGCTTATTTGATGACAAAAAAAAATATCTAATAGGAAAATGCTACATATTTTAATTACAGTAGAAATTGTTGCTTTTAACACGCGTTTAAGACACGTATTTACAAATATGAATGACTCTTCTTTATTTATATCGTTTAAATAAAGTCTTTATTACAACTTTCATGCGACAGTATTGAATGAATAATGTTATGGTTTGCGTAGTAAAATATATTTCAAATATTGACCAAATAAAAATAATTATCAATTACTTCTAACAAACTTTTCTCTATACTGATCAAATTTAATGTATCTTACTAAAAACCAGATTTAATTGGTGATTGCTGGTTCATGATAAATGTATCAGTTCGTGGTCGCATTAGAAATTTTAGTAGTTCACTGCAAAGTAAAATAAATATTTACATAATAAATACACAGTTGGGAGGGGTTTTAACCAAAAGTAATGGGATACATAATGAAGAAGACGAAACATTACTATTTGTATCAAGAACGAAGATATTATTTTGACATTACTACTTTGTAGCACAATACGATCAACATAAATAACATTAAGTTTGACATCCAGCTTAACGAGTAGTTAATTTGAAGTTTGTCGTTTGTTCTGATTTACAGACGAAACTCCAATCGACAATTTGAAAGCGTGTTTTGAAATTAAAGCTCACAGTGTACTACTACACTTGATTCTGAATGCAAAGGATTACTAATTTGAGAATCGGATACGGCATTAGACAGCTCCGGACTGAGTGCCGGAATGGCCGTGCAATTTCCCGGGGCGCCGGTCTACTGTTGCGCTAAAAAACACACTCTCATACATTTTACATATATTGGAAAAAAAACATTTTTAATATGAATATACAGTCTTTTTGTATAGTTTTAGGTTCTCAAAAATACAACAAAGCTTACTAAAATTGTAATAATATAATCAACAAAATTAAATATAGTCTTTTAAAAAGGCATGTACATGTGGCATAAATAAGACTACCTTTTAAGTAAGATTATATTTAATTAATGGTTTCTTCAAATACATATTTTGTTATATTTATAAACACATTATTTTGTTTTAATATTGAATCTATGATAAATACTTTCGTAAACTTAAAAGGAACAAAAAATATTGTAGAGATGTACAGATGTATCAGGAATAGATTTTCTATACGTTACAAAATGATACACTCATTATGATTAATTTGTTGAAGTATATTATATGAAGATTATTTTACAACATATCGAAACCTTTTAAAAGTGAACTATAAAAAAATATATTATAACACCTTTCCTCTTTTTTACATGGTTCCTTTAGATTGAAATTTGCGTTTAAGTTTTTTTTATAATTTATTTAATTCAAAAATACCGAAGCATATGGTATCTTTGCTTCGATCCTGCAAGATGGTGTGTGTTCAACAAATATACGATTGTTTCTAAATTATACTACGTTAATCGTTACAAGTGCTTTAAGTTTACACTCTCCGTTAGAATTGCAATAAAGACGGTCGTTGCAACCCGTAGCAATTTACAACAAAAGCCAAAACGAAGCCTTTGATCTGCAATTACGTTCCAAGCCGTAAACGTACAACCTAGAATACACTCAAACCATGGAACATTAACCGGACTGAGTGTTTGTTAGTGACACTAGTTGAAGTGAAGTAAATTTATTCATTATATCTTATATATATAAAAATGAATTTTTGTATGTATGTTTTTGAATCTTTGGCGTCTATGGATTCGAAAGCCACAGGTCTGATTGCAATAAAACTTTGGCAATAATTTAGCTTGCTCTTCCGGAAAGGTTATAGGCGTATTAAAATTGACAGACAGTGTCAAAAAACTAAAATATTCGTAGATTTCAATGTTTTTTAACAGTCAAACTCCCGAGTATTCCAAAACAAAAATGGCCGCCGTTCGAATTTGAATTTCGTTTGAACGGTGGCCATTTTGTTTTGATTTGACAATTCAAATTTGATGTTCGATTGTTTCGATTTCAGATCTGTCAAATCGTATGGTTTAAATTTTGACATTACATTTAAATGTGTTTCGTGCATTAGGTGTGATTGTTTGTTTGTTATTTATGCGATGTTCTTAGATTAGTTTTATTTGTAATTAGAAACTGTACTCTTTTCACTTCAATTAATACTATACTATTTATATATAGAACGCCAAAAAAATATTTCGTGATATTTGACAGCAAAAGTACATTGTGAATTACATAACGTCAGTAAGCCATTATTTTATGGTTATTTTTAAATGCATGTGAATAAAGATATTATGCGTATACTGCTACGTACATTATTCCTGTGTCCACTGTCAATAATTGATGGAAAAGCATTTTATATTTATATTAAACGGTTTTTCTCTTATTAAGTGTTCTTATATAATCTCGAATGCGAAATTATTAATAAAGAGAGTTTTAAGTGATTATTTTCACGATGTTCAGCGAATATTGTACATTTTAAGATTTCGACTGAAGGTGCTTGGTGGAATTTCAATATTAAATTTGAATCGTTCAAATTATGTAAATTCTCTCAAATTTCGTCACTAACGACCCGGGTTTCGCCTTTCGGCGTCTTCAGGCGTTCAAGTGCACGGATGAATTTGAACTGACGCTTAGTTAACGAATGTTTCGTGTTTATATAATGTCCAATTTCTTTTTAATGTTTTGTCAACTATTATATGTAAATGCTAAGAGTATTTTGATGCTTATGCATGCATTGATTATACGTTTTAGGTTTGAAAGTCTTTTTGAACGAGGTTTTAATCTATTAGGGGTGTCAAGTCATATAAATGTAGATGAATAAATATATATCTTATATTCTGGAATTCATATGTTTAAGGTTCCCATATACTACAGATTATTAACAGTAAGAACACAATAACATAAATTTATGTTTTTTACTATTTATATTTGTTTTAGGCATTTTTTTAGTGAGGCACATTTTTTTAGAAACGGTAATCATAGAGAATAACGTAATCATAATTTAGAATACGAAAAAAGACTGAACGTATGAAATAAAAGTCACACAATCATGGTCAGAGTGAAATGAATGTTTCTTTGTTCCACACCGCTCGCCCGATTGGAATACAACTTTTACAAACTTTTTGCTTGCACTTCCGGGAAGTTTATAAATCTTATAAATAAAAATCAATGCTTGTATGTCTGCCATACAGTTCATTTTGACAACGTATGCTTGCACTTGCGCGACGGTTATAGTACAATTAAATTAAAGTAGGTGGCGCGTGTGTTGTACCAAAGACAATCAGCAGCAAACGTCAAACAGACAGAAAAAGAAAGCATGCACTTCAATATACACAAACACTTTCTTTCTTCGAGTGGCATTGCAACGCTTGCCGGGTACCGGCTAGTCTTCAATAAAAAAACAATTTTAGCGTTGTAGAAAACTATTAATATAAATATTTTCATGTTATATTCTCATATTTTATTAGCGTAAGTCGCAATAGGAAACATATATTAATATCTATATATTTATAGTCGATAAAATAATCACAAATATGTTAGTACTAATGTTCTCGGGTCTTTTTCTTCTTCTACGAAATATATTTGCTAGCGTACTTGAAAATTAGTTGAATAAAATATATATCGTATGTATTTTATAAAATAGAGGTCTATTTCTGCTACTACAAAAATGATTGTAAGCAAACTTAAACATTATTCCAAAAAATAAATAATTTACAATTTAAATACTGCAGGGCTGTCGATATATGCTCCGAGGTATTTTTCTGCTACTACGAAAAATGATTGTAAGCAAACTTAAACATTATTCCAAAAATTAAATAATTTACAATTTAAATACTGCAGGGCTGTCGATATATGGCCCGATGTCTATTTCTGCTACTTCGAAAAATGATTGTTAGCAAACTTAAACATTATTCCAAAAGATAAATAATGTACAATTTATATACTGCAGGGCTGTCGATATATGCCCCGAGGTCTATTTCTGCTACTACGAAAAATGATTGTAAGCAAACCTAAACATTATTCCAAAAATTAAATAATTTACAATTTTAATACTATAGGGCTGTCGATATATTCCCCGAGGTCGATTTCTGCTACTACGAAAAATGGTTGTTAGCAAACTTAAACATTTCATTTAAGATTTCGACTGAAGGTGCTTGGTGGAATTTCAATATTAAATTGTACTACTTTGTTGTACAAAGTTTTATATCGGCAAAACAGAAAGAACATTGAACAACCAAGTTTTAGAACATATGGCAGCCTTTAGATTGAAAAAAGACACGTCTACTTTTGCTAATCACTTAATTTCGGAAGGACACGTGTTCAATCAGGAACAAGGGATAAAAATGTTACACCCAAATACGGACAGTCATAAGCTCTTTTTCCAAGAAATTTTAGAAATCAACAAAGCACAGTTGCAAAGTCTTCCGATTTTAAACGAAATATCAAACTTTCCCACATCTCCTCTTCTATACCCTATATAACCATAAAATCATATAATCATAAAACTTTTGCCGACAAACAAATTATATAATTCTTGAAACTGCTCACTACACAAATCTGTTGGCATTCCCATGGGCTCATCCTTTTCGCCAGCAATGGCTTTGGACTCAGTGATGCATTTATACCTTATATAAACACGAAACTTTTATTTGCTAAGCGTCAGTTCAAGTTCATCCGTGCACTTGAATGCCTGAAGATGCCGAAAGAAGAAAGGCGAAACCCGGGTCGTTAGTGACAAAATTTGTGAGAATGTACATAGTTTGAACGATTCAAATTTAAACATTTCAATTATTCTAAAAAATATATTATATACAATTTAAATACTGCAGGGCAGGGCTGTTGATATATGCCCCGAGATATATTTCTTTTACTTTTAGAATTTCTGGCTTATTGAATAAATAGGTTTGTAATTTATTTTTCACACCAGTAAATTTTCTGACTACTTAAAAATGCAACAAAAATTCCTCCGTTGAGGTCGTATATTATAATTAAAATTAATGTGACATGAAATAGGATTAAAACATTTATGACGGTAATATTATTTTATTTAATTTAAGATTTCGACAGAAGGTGCATGATGGAATTTGAATCGTTAAAATTATGTGCATTTTTTCACAAACGACGCGAGTTTCGCCTTTCGGCATCTACAGGCGTTCAAGCGCACGGATGGACTTAAACTTATGCTTAGCACATAAGTGTATCGTGTGTATATAAGAAATAAATGTATCATTAAGTAAAAAGCCATCGATGGCGACATAGATTAATTTTAATAATGATTTGATCTTAATGATGTTAAATTATCTGGAGAAATATTTACTTGAGCAAATAGTTTTTGCAGATTTTTGAAATTAATTGCGACTATTGTTTATACGTTTATTTTATATAAGTATTATAACATGGGAATGCAAACAGATTTGAACAGTGGGTAATATCAAGAATTATATATTTGACTTTATAAATAACTTGCCTTTATTGAACTTAGTTTTGATAATGCCAGTAAAATAAAATTTAAAAGTATAGAATTGAAATATAAAAGATACTAAAATATTCCAATATTTACACAATTGATTATATTTAATACTATATTTGAGGGTAGGTCGTTTTTGTGAAAAATGAAAAGCTGTTGTGCATTTGAAAGAAAAAAAAACTACCATCGTTTAATGTAGTAAAATGCACTTTTACGCTTTTACAGTTTCAGAAAAAGCTTGTGGTATTGTTATTATTATTTAAGATGCTTTTACATCATGGTCCGATGGCTCTTAAATAAAAAGCTGAGTGCACAATTAAGCTTTTAATATTTCATTTCGTTATTGTATTCATTTATCATTTTGTAAAGTACCAAAACAAGGGTACTACGGTATAATAGCCTTCATTTCATGTTTTTTTTTGTATACAAAAAGCGGAAAACGTGAAATTAATTTCCAACGACATTAAAGTGCTTCAAATGTCATCAAATGGAGTGTAGATATTTGAGCCGCAGATAAATTAACAACGTCATAGAATTGTTTTATACAATTTATTTTAAAAAGTCAAAAATAAAAGATTGAGAGAAGCATTGAAAGAAAATTGCTCACAGCAATCTGGAAAGATACGGACGGACAGAAATCTATGGTACGTAATTGCAGACACTACGGCTTAAAAATTTACAGTGAACAACTATAACGATTTTACTATAGTGTATGTTAAATTCAAAGATTCAAAAACATTGATTTATAAGAGTTTTTTTATAAATATAAATTTATCATTGAATATTGCCAGTTCTTTTTCTATATATACAACTCATAATAGAATATTGATTTAATAATAGTTTTGAGTGAATGTTTGTGTTTAATCAAAAACAATTTAAGTATGCATGTTTACCTGATAAAACGATTCGAATAAAAATAAATATCTCATTTTAAGATTTATTCTATTTTGAAAGGTTTATTTTAAATCACCGAGATAATTTTCACTGACAGTCAATCGGAAAAAAAGTAGTAAGATAAACAATTTATATTTTGATACACAGGTCTTTTGTATTTAATTAAATATAATATATCGACAATAAATTAGGGTGTTTAAAAGAACATTTGTCAATTATGTATGCGTATTTATTTTAACTAGTTGCATAAACATACTGTTCAAAGAATCAAACGCTTTCGAGCGGTATTATTAAAGAAAAATTAAGCGCTTATTTATCAAAGCCGAATTTTTGTCAAGCCCGAGTATATTTTATTATTTATACGGCGCGGAACGAAATAAGCGAGTAGGCAGTTCAGTGGAAATCGAAAAAGGCTCGGCAAGAATCCGAACCGAACGGCTAAGCAATCAGCAAAGCAAACACTAATATCCAAAGTACAAATAAACATCGAAAGCGGTATAGTAATCACTTATCCGCTATGAAAAGCACGTCAATTCGTCCGACTGAGTTTGGAAATTTGCTTCCGTGTTTCTTTTGTCAGGGTCTTTTCGGAAACATGATCGTATTAAAGGGTTCGAAAAATTTATTTGCTCGTTTTTTCAACAATATGGATTTACGATCGAGGGAGTCAACACACGTTTAACGTTTAACACTAATACGGCTGTAATGTAATATTATGTTTTCGCCACTTATATTCAAAACAATATTTTTCAATTATGTTTTAAAAGCATACATCAATATAACAGATTTACGTAATTTTATCACACATTTTCTTCAATTTAACAAATTCAAATATTAAATAAATAAATATGCTTTGAAGATATTTACTGACAATTATTGGTGTAAAGACTTTGTTTTTAATAACTCCACATAAGCTTAAACAATTCTCTTATTTTTTAATATGTCGGGTTTGTTGTGCAATGGTCAATGTCATCACGGGTTCAAGTTACAGTATGAACAGCATTATTTCAATCGAAATATCGATTTATGTTCGAAAACATGAATATTTTTAATGTCTAAAAATTTCCTACCACTGTTACAATTCTAAAATAACGGAATATAGCGAGAATGATTCGCTGACCACTAATAGTGTTTTAGTTATATTCTTTCTATTTCTATACTCTCTTCAAAAAGAGAAAAAGGAAATAGCTCAAACTTATTAAACACAAAGTTTTTTAAACTGACGTTTTAATAATAAGTCTCAGAAAAACTTCTTTATAAAATCTTTTTCCTGGTCACAATTTTCACAGACCTTTCATTTTTATCGCCAAAAAGCTACATTTTGATACTAATTTGGCATTTGCAGCTTAAACCCTGCGTGTAATAAGTTATATAGATAGTGACTATTGAAAAAAGATATTTAAAAAAAACAGTTTGCTACGTCATTTTTTTTTCTACATTCGAGATGTATTTCAAAATATATTGATAAATAAACTTTTGCTTCATACGAAAAAAAATATACTAACATATTTTAATACATATATTTTGCTTCAAACAAATTCTGTTTCACCTCGTTTCTAAATGTCTTTGATGACATAATAAAAAGTGTTTTTTATGTAAGTTTTCATATGTCTAGCTAAAAAATGCCAACCCTCAGTTGTTATAACAAAATAACTTTAAAGATGTTAAAATATGTTTACTTATTACCGGAAATATGCCGCACCATTAAACTTGAACATTACATTTCGTAACAGAAACAAAATACATATTCTTTACCTTTATTATTGCGTGCTGGGGTGATATTTAATAAAGTAAATTGCCAAATTTCTATATTGTGACACGAGTTTTCCTTACTCAGGCATTCGCCTCTTAGTGCGAAGCTAGAGAGGCAAAAAATAATGGACCGTCGGTGATAATTGGGTAAAGCGTGTGTCGGGAGATAACAAGTTAAGTATAAAAAACCGGATTTTTTCCTTAGAGGCAATTTCCGTTAAGATATTACGTAGATTTTTTCTGTCTTCCTTTACTATAATGTTCTGTGCAATTGAAAAATGTTACTTATAATGTTCCAAATTACACGCGATTCTAGCTTTCAATTGGGGATTTTCGATCAATTTCAAAATTCAATATTATACAATAAAATTTGTTAAAAGCAAATAAAAAAAGAACAAAATCACTGTTTTTGTTGACCGACTAACCTCAATTAAAAAAATATATATAAAGATTTGACATGAAATGATTCTATTACAGATTATTTTGCCATTTTTTTATTTTAAATATAGCTCTTACATTGTTTACACCTTTACCCTGAAAAAAATGTTTTAGTGTTTCTTGGATTGAAAGCTTAAGTAATAAAACAATCTATCGAGGGTACTATTTAAATTGTTCTACAAAAAATCCAACACTTTAAGCATTCTTTATCACAGTTTAAAAACTAACATAAGTAATTTGTCGTATCAAATTATAATCGTTACTGACGTATTTTTTACTATTTAGTACAATCTGACGTAGGTATATTCGTTTTAAATTTGCACCATCCGATACTTTTTTTGGGTTAGGATTTCAGGCTTAAAAGATTTTGCTCGTGCGTCAGTGAGCTCCTGCAAAGCTTAAGCCATCAATTGATTTTGTTTTTTAAGCAGAGTACACTCTAGATTCAGATTTTCACATACAAAATTTAAATACCAAGAAAATATTATTAAAATATCAAACTACGCTTTTACTTTTATTATGATGTCTAATATGAGAAAAGTGGGTTTGTTTTCTTTTTGAGATTTCATGTGTGGTCTCCCTGGTGAGAACAATACTGTATAATATTCCATTACCATTTGCAGGCGTAAGAGCTAGTTTCTTTACTATGTAGAGACGTTAGTTAAAATTCTTAGACAAACAAACTATGTGGGAAATTTGCGTTGTACCAAAAATGAGTGCCTATTCTTGCCACAAAATATAAATAATTTCTATATGAAAATAATTTGGCGAAGCATAAACGTCGTGCGATTATAAGAAAGATTGATAATATTGAATAAAATATAATAAATAAGCATTTATATATAATATACATAGCATTAGTTTTTTTTAAATGATTTTGCATTATATTTTTCATGAACATTGGTTACGAGTGAAAGCCACTTTAAAAAAAGCGACAAATAAAACTTGATAAGAATAAACTAATAGATTGAAGTAAGAAGCATTTTTTTTAAATTAAGATAGTCTCAAGCGTCAATATTTTATATTATACATATTTTTTAATGTTAAAATATAGATCAGTTTTTTTTAGATTTGACACAAATAAATTTAAATAGAAATATTTATAAGCAAAGAAAATTACCTGCCCACAAATCTGCATGGTAATACCGATAATAAAATACTGTTTTTGTCAAACTTATACAATAAAAAGACGGTTATCAATTAACTCATTTTTGTTACCAACATTTTTTTAACTAACAGAAAATTGAATTAGCATATATCAATTATCTTAACTCATTTTGTACGGTGGAATAAATTTATCTCCAAAAAGTGTAACCAATTATGTGTTGATATATAACTACGTCTTTTATTTTTTCAAAATTAAATAAAGCATGGTTGAAAAACGGATATGTTGAAAAGTTTGAAAAATTAAAGCAAAATTTTGACAATCGTAACGTAATGAAGTTTTATAACAAGGGTAAGGATTGAGAGATCGTGAGATGAAAAAACTTGCGTTTTTTTCTATAGCTGAAGCTTTTGAACTTTTTTCTTTCACTGCGATATTTACAACGCAGGCAAAGTTGCTAAGTATACAAAAAGTTGTTGAGGTTTTAAAAATATGAACTTTTTATGTTTTATACGGCTCACATTACTTTTTAGACGGAACACACTACACTGTAGATAAAATTCCATAATAAATCTAAAATGA
The DNA here is from genome assembly GCA_030503985.1 of Himalopsyche tibetana. Classification (NCBI taxonomy): domain Eukaryota; kingdom Metazoa; phylum Arthropoda; class Insecta; order Trichoptera; family Rhyacophilidae; genus Himalopsyche; species Himalopsyche tibetana. The sequence continues at coordinate 6,831,841 of JAPJYX010000019.1, read as the reverse complement.
GTTATCCTTTTACAAGTATTTTTTCTGCTGTGTTATCAAAAAACGTTGGTTTTAATTGTTTTGGAAGATTTTTTTTTCTTTTTCTACATATAATTTTCTGCATTAAGAGTATGATGAATATATGGATTTCTTAGATAATCATATTGCTCATATATAACTATAATCTATATATATAAAACAAAGTCGGGTTATTTACACCACGTATATCTCAAGAAGGACTGGCTGATTTTAATGATCTTTGATTTATGAAATTCATCTCCGCCTAGAATAGCAAGATAAGCATAAAAACATCGGAAAAATATCACGGAGAAGAAATTATGAAGAAAATTAATATTCTCATACAGTTTTCAAATGACAAACAGCTTGAAATAATGAAAATGTCATTGTATGCCGATTTCATCCACTAGATGGCAAGTTGTTTCCAAAATTCATTTCTTTCTGCTTCTTTTGCGTACGATTGACTTTTAAATAATTTTAAATTTAGATTATGGATTAGAATAAAAAAATCGATGGTATGAAATGAAAACGAAAGAAAATCGGATAATATTGAAATAAAGTTATGTTTATAATTAGGTATGATAATTTTTTTGACAACAATATTACGTTGTTTGCACGAACGTTTCTCTACTCTGAGATGCCACGTTATTACACTTGGAAAGCTACATCGAAGAAATTTTAACGACAAAAACAAAGCGATGCGGTTCCTGATCACCCGAATGACTACTGATGCTCTTGGTCGCATTTACACAGTTCATCCGAAAATGACGAATGCTTCTACTTGCATGTCAACAGCTCAATTTGCTTGAAAATAATACTCATTGGGACATGACAATCGCTGAAAAAATTGTTTCTGAATCTCCAAGTCAGATACGCACATTATTTTCTACCATTATTTTGACATGCTTCCCATCGAATCCCCGTGAACTGTGGAACAAGTAAAAGGATGACATGTCCGAATAAATTTTACATCGAATTCGTGTCAGTTCAGGAAATCCCGATCTTGGGATGAATGAAGAGATACATAACCAAGCTTTGTTTTTGATCAAAGACATGTGTTACCTTATATGCGGCAGTTTGTTAGTGAAGTTAAGAATGCCAACGCCAGATCGTGGAATGAACAACGCTTTCAATCGAGAATCGGAACCTGAACGTGAATATGATTGAGATGCATTGAACCAATCAATTTGAACGAATGTACCACTGTTGAACCCCCAACAGAAGGAAATGTACGATACGTTAATGAAGGTAATTGATGATGGAAATGGTGGCTTATTTTATCTCGATGCGCCCGGTGGAGCTGGGAAGACATTCCTCATGTCATTGATTATGACCACTGTTCGTGCGAGATGTAAAATTGCTGTAGCAGTTTCTTCTTCTGGAATAGCGGCCACGTAGATAGAAGGATGACGAACGGCTTATTTATCGTTGAAGCACTCAATCGAACTATAAAAGATCTGTGGAATGACTAAAGATCTTTTGGAGGCGCAATGATTCTACTATCTGGCGATTTCCGCCAAGCACTACCAGTCATTCCAAGATCGACCGTTGCCGATGAAATAAACGCTTGCCTCAAATCATAGACTCTGTGGCGCTATGTGAAGAAACTTTAGCTGACGACAAACATGCCAGTTGCATTTATAAATGTTCCATCTGCCGAAAATTTCTCCAAGCAATTGCTGACTATCGTCGGTAACGGCCGTGTTCCTGTTGACGAATCGAACGGATTGATTTCGTTTCCGCCGAATGAATGTTTGCAATTTCGTCTCAACGAAGGACGACTTCATCAACAAAATTTTTACGAACATCTAACCACAAAAATCAAAATTGGTTGAGTGAACGAGCAATTATTGCGGCTAAGAAAAAAGATATGGATCATTTAAACTTCACAATTCAAAATCAAATCGTTAATCTACTGTATTCCTACTATCTATCGACTGTGCCACGTAAATTACATCATTTCAATGTAATTGAAATACTTTTCATTTTGAATTTTGCACATATATTGAACCTAATTCATTTGGAGTATTCATTTAAACTGAATTTAATTCAGCCAATAAATTGACACAACATTTATTGATTCTGGGGCGGTACGAAGTTCGTCGGGCCAGCTAGTATTAAATAAAAAACATTTGATATCGATACTTAAAACCTAAAACAATACGAAAAGTATATTGTACACAGTTTTAAAACAATGTGAGGAGTAAAATAAGAACAATTTTCAATACAAATCATTCAGCTTAAAAAAATATTAAAAAGATTATTTTTGAAAAATTATTAATTTAGCACCTTCAAAAAATTTCAGTTCTCGCAAAATCAAATTAAATTTCACAAATGATTTACAATACTAACATTTAAATTTCTTGATGAGCACAAGAATTCTCACCTTAAGTACTATACGACTAATATTTTAAGTAAATGTGTTTAAGCTCTTCATCTTTTATACGATGGCTCTTTTCGGTCATAAAACAAAGTATCCTGTGTATTATATGCAAATCAACCGTATTAAGAACTCAATAGGGTAAGAGAAAATGTATCCTTCAATTGATCCCTTAAAACCAGCAGGGAATTTTCTCAGTAAGTGTGCCTAGTTGTATCGTAAACGAGGGGTGATTATTTTCATTAAAATGAATACGGTCAGTAATAAACACAAATTTTTGATATCGGATACCTTGTGTTAACGAAGGTAATTATCTATTAAATGAAAGCTTCCATGTTAAATGTGTATCGCAGAACTGGTTTATAATTTAACTGTACTTCAATAAAGGATTATCTTTTGAAGCTTTGCTAAAATTGTTAAGGAAAAACTGATCCGATATCTATTAGACTATTAACCTTTTGATAATTTTGATAAATAAATGATTTCTCAAATATTGACAGGATGAAACTAACTTGATTTGTTTGCTTTTATTGTTTGCCACGAATTAATAGTGAAATAGTCATATATAAGAATCATTTAAACCAAATCTATGAACGCATTACTTTATTTACTTTAACAATTTTCTTTTTAAACATTTTTATCTCCCAATTTTTTACATGACTTTAATAATAAAATGAAAAGGTCAACCGAAATCACGAATAAGACGTGCCAGATTTGCTGTTATGCAAAGAATTGTATTTTGTAGAATAATCCAAAAAACTTATATAAACTGATATAGATCCAAAAAAATGTAAACTAATTTATTCATAAAATTCCTAAAGTGAAAGTGGGCAAATAAAGATCAGTTTGTTTGATAGTTAACCAATTGTTTCCAAGTTCTTCGTCAGGTTTTAATAATAATTGATACTTTAGTACTCAGACACTGAACATTAATAGTTGAAAGTTTGTTTTTTTTTGTAGGAATTTCAAAATGATCGGTTAAATAAATTCAGACCCCTAAAATTTTATATATTCTTTTAAATACTAAAAAATAAACTTACACATTCGTCTTAAGCCCCGTAAAAATAAAAATGCGTTATATACCTAAAACCCCTGTTTATTATTTTATTTATTAAATAGATATTTGAAACGTTGTTTGTCAATCAAAATAATGAAGAATTATATTTCATTCAAGCATGAAAACAATTGCCTAATTGAAATTTTGGAGGCAAAATAATATCTATGCTCAACACCAAACTGTTTACTCTTGAGCTGTTTAATAGTAGAATAAATATTTTTTAAAACGTTGTAAAAAGGGGTAAACGCTTGCTTCTAAAAAGCAAAGTCCGCAATAATTTGGGTATTTATGTTGAATTGCGACTGACCAAACAATGTACGGCATTAAAATTGTTTCTCTAGGGTATCCCTTTGTGCCTCTTGGACAATTGTTTTCTGAAAACTTAGTCCCACATAAGTTATGAATGTTGATTTATAACAATCTAAAATAGAAGCTCATTATTGTTTAAATTAAAAAGGTATTTAATGTTTAATAAAAATGAGACTTCATTAAAAAGAATCTTTTGTAGTGTTGTGAAAACACAGTTTGTTGATATAAAGTAATTTGTCATCAGAGAAATCATTCAGTTTATTTAAAAAAAACTTATTTCATAAACGCAAAATAATAATAAAATATATTTTTTAAATATGACAGATCAAAAAATCACATGAATTTTTATATTGGAATCAGTTTTTTTGGTAAAAAAAACTATTTTTCAGACCCAATGAGTATATATTTTAAGGTAGTATACCGATTTTAAATTTGTATGATTTTTCATAAAAATCATTCACGTATAAGAAGAAGGGGAAACAGAATCATCGACAAATCGGCCTCATAACTTACCGACAGGACTCTCTTCATTCCAAAAGGAGTCATCGAGTGTGTAGTCGGCCTCTGCAACAAGCAGAAAATTTCATAAAAAATCTATTGAAAGCGATTTTTAGATCTAATGAATGATTTTTATGAAAGATTATTGATGAATTAGCGGGGTATGACTGTGAATGGACGATATAAAACCATGACACAAATGATGAACAGCGCATGAAAATATAATGAAATATTTCTACAAGTGTAACATAATTTGTATTCTTGATACACCACTATTGAAAACAAGCCTTACAAAGTTCATTCTATCAACAAAAAAAAAAGTTTTAAATTGCTTTTATTTAACCGTATGAACGAGGAAGAAGTATATAACTAAACCTGAATATGAATATAAAATCAATTACTCGTGCCTATAAATTATTGATGAAACTAAAAGCAGTGAATGAAAATAAATGTATTTGTCAGAGATCGAGTTTGCCATTAAATCTCTGTTCAAACTTAGTGATGTACTACCGTCTTTTTCCGAAAATAAGACACTGTCTTACTTTTTTTTTGGTCCGAAATACGAGCTAACGAGCTACAAGAAGTTTCAGCATAAAATCAACCCACTTTCTTATAACTGCTTGGGTGCTCCAGGCTTTTTCACTTTCAATGACATCAATTCCCGAAACGCATTCAATCTTGTCTATCTTGCCCTTAGTGATTGATGACTAACGGTGAGACTTTCTTGCATCCAGACGAATCGCCAAAATACAGGTAACACGTGCACTTTCGTAACCAGTAGAAGGAACATATATTGACGAGGAACCCTTGTGGTGAACCGTTGTTTGAGATCCTTGGCCTAGAAATACTGCAGTTTCATCCATAGCAATCATGTTGGAGAGTTGATATTTAGAAAAGTCGATGCCATCAACAAAAAGCTTAAATGCAAGTGCACGTTTAACAACTTCATTGTCTTCCAGTTTGAACGTTGTTGTTGATCTTTTTAGGGACAGTTCATGTCGTCGAAGAAAGTTATCCAGCCAGTGTGAAGACGCTCTAAATTCTTTTGTGGATATATCAAATTCTATTGCCATTTTGAGGAAAACAAATTGGATATCAGCTCTCCGCACTACCAAAGCCATTGCTCTCCTATCAGCAATCCATTCTCAGATGTTTTCTTCCAGCTCAGAAAATAACGGTTGCCGACCTGATCCAACCTTGCGTTTCTTCTCATTTCCCTGGCCCACCAATTGATACAGGTTATCGTAGTCTGCTCGCCATTTTCAAACCATACGGACATCCAACATCTTCTCTTTGCAGAAGGCTACAAAATTAACGTCCCAGGAGTCCTCCACGATTCCCTTTTTGAACTCGATGGAACAGCTCTTTCTTTTTGCACTCATTTTTTGGAGGATGTATTATTTTCGGAAAAACACGGTATTATATACAAATAAATTAATATGGCACATACATATATTATAAAACTGATTTTTATATTTGTGTATATTATAAGTAAAGTAAATGTAAGTAAGTAAGATTATATGTAAATTTTTTGACAATTGATTTTTGACTGCCATAAACAAATCAATGATTTTTTTTTGACATGTTAATTTTTTTTTATTAAAATATAATCATTTTGGCTTAATTTATTTAATGGTTTTGCAATAAAAATGTAAAACCTTTTAGCAATTTGTTAAGAAACTATTTTTACCGTCAATGTGAAGCGAAAAAACTTCGATAATGCCAGAAAAGAATGAAGTTGTATAGGCAGAATTAACAATTTGATTATGACTTTCTCTCTCTCTTTCGGGGAAAGTATATGCTAGTCAAAGCAGGGTGTAACATTTAAACAGTAATTACAAAATCAATGTATGAAAGATACTTTACGTGCAAGCATTTTTGTATAAATAATTTATTTCAATTAACCTTAAATTTCTCCGCCTTATAAACAAAATCTTTTGTGAACGAGCTTCTAAGGTTATGATAAATCGAAAGCTTCAAGTGTGTTTTTATGCTTAATAAAATTATAACAGCATAATATTTCAACAAAATTCTAAAATATGATTCTCATAAATAAACGAGTACGAAAATGGCAACAATATAAATTCAAAATGAGAAAATATTATTATTAACTGCAAGTGCTTAAGCAAAACCCCTTAATCCATCTAAGCTGTATTTATTATATTTTGCCAATACAATTTGTCTGATCCAAATTTTATTCTGCGTATATCGTGAAAATAATATACCAGCATGTTGTTCAGCATACTTGAAATTCATTAAATATTTGACAGCGCATGACATATCGACGAAATATTAGTTGATTGTTTAGGCGAGCATTCGGGGTTGTCCCGGATGATAGGGAGGCTTTTCCAACCGACGCATCGATCATCCGAAGCGTCTTCCCGCAAAATGAATTAAAGCCAAAATCTAGACTCCATTATACCGCGGCCGTAAATACCGCTATGTACGCCATGGCCACTTTGCACTTCATTCATATTTAAAGCGTCGATGCTGAAAATTAAAACGCTTTAATTTACTTTATTCAGTTATATACAGATACAATATTGAATTTACGTAACAGTATTATGTTCGCGTCCAATGTGAGTTTTTCGACTTCTGTTAGATTCTGACGAAATTTTTTTAACGTCTCATTAAAAAGTTATAGTTACGAGTGTAAGCTTGTGTTAAGAATTAGATTAAGCTAGTAAAGGAATGATATGTATATATAAACGACAATGCATACATAATTATGACATCAAGGAATAATAATCCATGATTCGATTGGAAACAAAATGCTTTTATCGCTCGGGAAAGGCTCGAAACGATGTATCACTCAACTAAATGATAGGTTACATGAAGTAATAAAAAACTCAAATCAGAATAGTAATACGGGACGTTTAACAATCAAATACATTAATATTCACATTAATTCTTCATTTTTTTAGCTTTTATTGTACATTCATAGTTAATAAATTATTGAAATATTAACAATCAAAAAGAGAATCCTTAAATAAATAAAAAAATAATCTTACTATTTATTTTTTCAGTGTATAATACAATTTAAAAAAAGGAGGTCTCCCTATTTTTTTTTACTCATAAAGTTTACTGTAATATAATCACAAGGAATGCTTATTAACTCAGTTGAAATGTGGTAAGAATTCTATTAAGCTAAAATTTATCAATTACACGAACGTTTGTGAATAAGTGATTTAATAATTTGTCTTAATTATACATGGTAGGTGACGCTGTAGACCGTTACTGTCACCCGGAAAAGCTTGAAAGCTGTTTAAAAATATAAATAAACATCTAAAGGGCACAGTAACAGCCTTTTATATTTTCGGCCTGTATTAACTTCGACAATCCTACAAAAGTCGTTTGGCATTCCGACAAGTTTTCAATAACAAATTATGACAGGCCGTGAGTAATTGTATGCCGGATATAAAGATGCAGAGCGGATGTGACGTCAACGAGTTTCCTACACTTTATGTAGCGAATGAAATGGATTTAAAAGTTTTCAGATAAAACGAGATAGAAAACACCGAGTAAAGCGTGGTATGATTAATGCTGTTTTATCTATGCTCACTTGATCTTGAAAATGAGTAGAAAGAAAAATATGCTCGGTTGAGTATTATTCTATGCACCTTAAAAAAATAAATGAAAACGTTATGAAAGAGAATATTTAGAATTTATATATTTAAAGTTCTGTTTTAAAATAGATAGGTTATAATATTTAATTGTTCAACTGTCATGCCATAATTTTAAAAAAAAATCAAAAATTTTGCCTGGTTGCCTATTTTCAAAAACTTTTTGCACTTTTTTTCCTCAATCCTAAAATTCCAGGATTAGTACTGTGACAATCCTGGGATTTCGGAATCAAAAAATTTGATATAGTCCCGAGATTGGAGGCCTTACATTCAACCACTATAAAAATTTAGCTTATTTAACTGACGATAATTTAGTTAAAATTCAAAGTCAAATGATTGCATTTGACACTTTATTTTGAAATGTATTTTAGAATGTTGGAGAAGATTCGAAGATGTGTTGAACATCTCTTCTAAGCCAGTATATCAATATTATAGCTACGCTAAATTAGCTTTTAACATTATTGTGACGAATGCGTAAAGCTGAAATAGCAATCAACTAATTAAAATAAATGTGTAAATAATTACTATGCTGTTTTAAGTTCATCGGATTATTTGAATACATATCAATAATATAGTATAATTATGTTTATAAAATATACATTTTATGAGCAGCCATAGACAAATGAAACCAAGTTTATCATAGTAATGGGAGCATTTTAATTTTCGATCGAAAACACGGCAATTTGATGAATTTGTAATAAAATTATTTTGCGTGCCAATCACTAATTCAACCTACAGACCCGCTTACAATATGCAGCATGATACTGTACTTTAACTTATAATAAAAATATTATCGTGTGAAACTATAATGCCAGTAGCTACCGGCAACACAAAGGCAAATGATGGATGTTTGTTTCCATAGAACAACGCGGCTAATGAGCCCTGTACGGATCGAAGGAGCCGCCGAGATGCCGAATGATGATGACGAAGCACATCCATATTCGCGATGGAGTGAGGAGAGGCTGCCACACATCAGGTTTCCGCCCGTAATCCTGTTTCCGCAGGGTTTCGAAGCTCACGTTATCCAAACATTACCGTCACTGTGTACGTCGTAAAAGCGGTTGCCAAAGCGACAACCGCTTTATATTGCTATTATTATTATACAAAAACAACAAATAATATATATGAAAGCGAGGTTCAGATATATATGTCATACACACTTAAAAAATAATTATATTTTTTATTTCATTTTATAGCTAAATTATTAATATTTAACTCGTAATCAACTGAGTCGGTATTTTTAATTTAGGTTAAAACAAATTACATAGCACTTTATGTTGTTTTGTTGCTAGTAAAAAAGGTGATTTTCCTTTATTTAGATAACTTACAAATAATAATAAATAGTTAATTTGATTTGCAAAATTTTGCAACGCTGTAGAAAAAAATATTCATTAAAATCTCTGGACTCTAGTTCGTTTACCGAATCTCTGGCATCAGTTATGCTGTAAAACTTAAATTTTCTTGAAGTAGTTACACAAAAAATCAATGATTATGTATGGCTGAATAATTTCTATCTAGTAAGCAAATTTGAAAATTCGATATAAGATTTATTTTTAATTACATCTTATGGTCTCTCAATATTATAACATTTTTTTGTCATTTTAAAAGGAACTAACAGTTAACAATACTAAAACTATATGAAATCTTGAAATAAGTTCATTTTTATAAAATCATTTACATATTGTGATTTCCCTTTTTAAGCTAATTGACCAAAAAATGTTAATACAATTATTTGACAAACAGTTAATTGTTTATCCCTCAAAGTTCTAGATTATTGTTACTATATAGATCATATATATATATATTTTTATGATAAAAGATTTGTAGAAATTGGTATATAATAATTATTACTGAATGCTTAATTAAGCTGTTATTTATCTTACCATATATTTTTACTGCAAGTCATGTTAAGTTAAATTAAACACGAGTGTATTTGTGTTCAGGCTTCTTCGCAAAAAATGCTTGGCAAACTCTGAACGCGCGGGGTACATCGCTTCGGTGTGGGATGATATCTTTCCCTGGCACAATGGACTCGGCGTGTTTTTAGAACAAACGAGCATCCATCGATTCCTTTGTGCAAAGATGTTGAATGATCTACTTACTAGATTGTGTAATAATTGCCCGGCTTTATTTCGACAAAGGAAAGGGTGTGCTTATTCTCCCCGAAGCGAATTTTCCCCACGCGTGGCTGTGTGATTAATCATTATGAATATTTTTAAGCTCACTACGTGGATAATCATGTTTCTTGTCTTCTTTCTTTATAAGGGACGCATCGATTTTTATTTTTATTTTGTCCTGGATTTTCGTAAACAAATTGGTAGGATAAGTTCAAATTTACTTCTAATTGTGTAGTCATGAATCATGATGCCGTTGTTTAAGCTGCTTTTTTTCATTCTGAAGGTATTTTCAAACTGAATTTTTTTTTGATTTTAATTGAATTTAAATAAAGCAGTGTCTTTACAGCCAGGCGATGACATCAATCATTACTGTCTTTTATTTTAATCATGTGTATTTTATGAAGAGACATTGTTTTTTTATTCCTTGCGTTCGGCGTTGGTATTTTTTAAATTTTACCATTAATAATGTAGTTATAAATATATTTTTTCTTATTTTTATTTATCATTTTACTGCAATCCACTTTAACACCATGTTTTAAAATATAAATCATTCGAAGAAAAGGTGATTTATGGGTTTGAATTTTATAATTCATAATTGATCATCTAATAAAAAGGCGGAAAATTTTGTGTGAGAATGCAAACGTAAAAACATAGCGAATTATTAATTTAAAATTTAATAAAAATATTTTTTCAATAATTTTCAATAAAAATTTGCTGTTTTTAATAAAATGTGTAAATTTTCTTCAAATAAAAAAATGATTAATGTGACTTTTTTTATAATCAATCATTTAATTTCCTAGAACGCTTGACATTTTTTTAACATTCGCCAGTTAGAGAGCAATCCCTGTAAATACTCTTTTCCATAATTGGAAATAGTTTTTTTTGTGATTCACTTTTACTTTAAATCGAAATTATGTGCGTATCGCGTTTCAATATTAAGATTTAGTAGGAAATCAAAAAATAAAAATAAAAGGCGAGGTTTTTTTGATTGATTCAATTCAATTTAATGTATAATATAAAATATATAAAAGCTAAAAATATATTAAAACATACCAACATTTTTATTAAGATTTCGACTGAATGTCCTTAATTTAATTTCCATATAAAATTTGAATCGTTCAAATAATGTACATTCACAAAAGTTTTATCACACGAGTTACACTTTTTCGGCATCTTTAGGCGTTCAAGTGCACGGGTAAACTTGAACTGACGTTTAGTAAATAAATGACAAATTAAAGGCATGGGTGTTTTTCTTCTTTGACCATATTCGCTCTCTATGTAGAGAATATGGCCGTCACGCGGCATCTTCATGTTTTCCTGTCTTTTGGCAATGGTTTTGTTTCCTCCCATGATATACCAGCATCCTTCAGTTCCACCAAGTACAGCCTATAGATGTTACCCAACGGTCACCTAGGACGTCGGAATTCCACTGGTCCGAAGCAGTGTAAGCCGTGCGCGTGTGCGCGCGCACAAGCATTATAACAGAGAGCACAAAAGTTACACCAGCTATACCACCACCAGAATAAATTAATTGTCATTATATAGTGTTTTTAATTATTGTCATAAAAAAATAACCATTTCGATAATTAGGTCTAAGCCGTTAAGTGGCGCACATTTTTTAAAATTTATTTTAAAAGTTGCATAGCCAATGTATTTTGCGCACATGACCGTCGAAAAATTAGAGGAAACATTGGTCCAAAGAAGAAGCAGGTAGGATTAAGGTTTTTTGGAGGCATACGCAGCGGCAGCAGTGACCCAGCCAGTTCCAACGTCTCTCCATAACAACTGACGTAACGGGGCGCTGTCCTGTACGCTCACTATGGAACATGGGTGTTAATGATGTTAATTCTCATCGATATTTTTCTCAATTTCTTTCATTTTCAACATATTCGGCAAATTGGTATTAGATTTAATGTTAAATATTAAAAAAAAAGAATTTTTAAATAAACAGATAAAAAGTTCGTTAAACGTATTAGAAAATATATAAGAAGTGATTTTTGAAGCGTTTTGCTAATATTTTACGGTAATAAGTTTGCAGTTAATTATATCAGTCAGCAAACGCGCATGAGCTTATTGTACCAGTTGACTTGCCCTTGTTTGATGTATTATAACAAAGTCTCATATGAACAGTTCAGTCGCTGCATGCCCAGTGATGAATAACTAATTTCGATTTCATATTCCCAGGTATGTTTGGTTTGACAGTAAAAAGTGCAATATAGCGGGTATATATAATAAAATACAAGCCAAACAAATGAAATTAACATCTTTGGGAATTAATATGATAAAACAGCATTTATGTTCTGCTAATTGACCATTAAACTTTATTTAATTACAAGGTAAGATGTCGTGATCATATATCATAATATAATGATGAGAAGTATAAGTCTACAATTTTCCCTAAAAACACCGTGGAATGTTGTATAGTTAGAGTAACACATCGCTTGAGTGTCAATTTCATACAGAGCATAGTTTCTTAGCTTTATAGTTGATAACAAATCTTTCTGATGTGATGCAGTATCTTCAGCGCTTGCTTTGAGCTTACGATATGAAATAATATTGAAACATCACAGAGTTGTAAACTTAATGTATGCATACGAATGCAGATAGAAGCTGCAGTATTAAAACAATTAATGAGACAATCTGAAACTACAATCAAAGCCATTTTATTGTAAATTTGATATAAAAGAGTACACTCAAGAGACGTCGGGAAAATCAATCAAAAAAGTATGTTTAGATTTTATTATGATATGAAAATGATCACAGCCATATTATGTATTAATTAACAGATTTTCTCTGTTTATTTCTGCAATATTGAAAGAAAAAAATGTATACGAATAAGACACTACTCGAAATATATTTTTGATTATCTTCGTTTCAAATCAATTTTAAAATAAAATTAAGGAAAATATTCAATGAATCAATTATAAATAATTTATTTTCTTTCTACGTGAATTGTACACATTACATAAAATTCTTCGAACAACTTGCTATAAATGCATAGAAATTTTGAATGGTTAATATTTTTGAAATATCATAAGCTCATTTTAATATTTAACTATACTTGTTAAAACATTTTTTTTATTATAATGCCATAAAATTCGAATTATTATACTAGTAAACATATTATTAAGGCACTATGGTGGTGAAGGTGTCTATAAGTATCGTATGATCAAACCAATAAACTAGAAATTTTCTACAGTTGATATAAAGCCGACGAGGAAATTATTCCCGTCTTCTTGCACTCTTAAACATAAGTATTGCTTAAAAATCTTATCTCAGTCTCATAACTCAATCAATTAACTTATTCAACATTATTATTCAGCCGCTGTTTATTTATAATTGATGTCCATCAAGACTTTTCATTAAGGAAAACAAAAGACTCTTGTACAAATTTCGTATTTTTTGTATACATGAAGACTGGTTTTGGTAAGCTACTATAATTATTCATCAATAAATATGAATACATAATGTGAATTTGTGTGAAAATAAAAAACAAACAATACATATGTAACCTGATATCTTCCAATGTAAAACTCATTAACTTTTTATTAAGTGTTCGTACTGTACATGTGTTTTCTAAGCAATGATTGTTTTAAGTGAGGAACAGATAGATTCCTAATGGAGAATCTCTATAAATTCTGAGTGTCAGGAGCTGGTTGATTTCGATCGCTCAATGTCGGTCTGGTGGAAGGAGTAAAAAACAAATAAAAAATACAAAACCAGCATATAACTTTTAATTAGCTTATCGACTTGCTTCAGCCAGTTTTGGGGGGTTTGATGGGTCAGAAGAAATGTTGACATTACAAAACTCTGTACCATTGAGTTTATTTTCATAAATTGATTGAAAAATAAATTTACGAAAGTGTGACACGGCAATTAAAAATGGAAGAAATTAATCACTCAGCAACGCGATGCGCTCATGAAAATACGCTACGAAGGGTACAGATTTTTTGATTTTTTTTTTTAAATATTTTCGCTCTTTATATAGAGCATATGAACTTATAATGGTACTTAATCAAAATAAAAATATTTCATAACTGATTGTTACTCAGTTGATGGTGGAATGATGGAAATAAGACAATACTTGTGAATAGCTAATCGCTCTCCCTGTGCCCCATTTTTAAGGATTGGAAGAGTAGAAAGAATTCACGCGAGTACTGCTACCGTAACTAGCAACGTTTACCCCTCAACCGTGCACCCAAAAATATAATTATTTCGAAAAGAAATGTAAAAATTTTACACCAAAAATAAAACTAGCCATTCTTAAACGCGCTCAGAAGTGTTGAATAATAACTGTTTTTACACTGGGAACAACTAAGAAACTGTTTAATTTTTTAAGCAATAGGCTTGAATAAATATTTAAATTTCAGTAAGTCAAGTTTAAATGAAAATAAATATGATTGGTGTTTCTTACTATAAACTATCGATTTTATTATTGATGTTAGATCACAACGAAAACAATAGATTTCAGGCAAGACTTATTTTGAACAATATGATGTTGCTCGTGAAATATTCATTGGTTGAAACATAATCCGCCGAAAATTTTGTTTTTATATCAAAATGATGCTATGGGGCAATATGAAAAGGAAAAAATTACTGGAATATTCGAGAACACATTAGCATATGGAAAAATGTTTTTTCACTCCGGCAACCTATGTATGTATAGCAGGCTCTCGGGCCGATTGTGCGAGCGGAACCGGCTGGCACCATCTGCAAGAGATGTGTTTTTATTTCAACATCATCCGTATTTCCAATAGGCATAGGGATCATGAATCATCCATTGGACCATTAAGTGTGATCGATGACTCTTTGGAATCATACGTTTTATTTTATCCTCGAGAAAAAGTTTTGAAGAATTTATCCATTTTACATACTGGTTACAAAAGCTTTATTGGTATTTTTATAAGAGAACAAACACATTCAACTTTAACATATTTTTTTACAAGAAGGTGAACAAACCTCGAAGTGTTTTAAATTTACATATAGTATTTCATATTTGGTTGATAGCTATTTCGGCTAACGTCTTGTCCATAATATTTTTAAGCTTACATTAACTTAATTATATGCAGGTTATATCAGCTTAGAATAGATATACAATACATCTTTTAATATATTCTAACATCTTACTTTTTATTGAAAAGCATAGTATTAAATGTAACAAATTGATATTACTGTTTCCCGGAAAGATAATAATAATGAGATTATTCAAAGAAAATAATTTCAAATTCAAGTGATTATGAATACATAATTACATCGGCGTCCTGTAACCGTCTAAGCAATGGCGAAGGATTGATATTTGTTTTGCCACTGAGAATGTTTATTCGATCAGTAAATGTTTGCGATTGAAGTTTGTTAATTTTAATTAAAAATTATTGGTTATTTAAGTTGCGAATAGAATAACACCGTTTGTTTGGAAAGTAGATAATATAACACTATCACAAACTTTCATGAAAAGTATTTAAGAAGTACTAGTATGTTAGGATGATAGAAAAATAGCACTACTACGGTTTTCCACCGAATATAAAAAAGATGTTTATTATCAATTAAAAAAAAAACAGAATGAATTAAACCATCAATATTCCTTTCCTTGAATAACATAACTTGTATATCTTTGAGATCTAGATATTTCAGCTTTTTTTTGTTTATAAGTTAATTATGCTTCCATTATAAAACTTTATTCCCACCTCCTTTTAATGATTAAATTAAAGTCGCTAGAAAAAAAAAATTATAAAGTTTTTATATTTCATGATAGTTTCTGTTCTGACTGCCACTTTTCAATCCGAATATCATTTTTTAATAATACTTTCATCAAAAATAAAGGTTTGAAACTATTTTTAAAGTTTCTTATTAATATATAGTAAATTCTATTTACGAACCAAAAGTCTTAACTAATTTTAACGTGCTCATTAACCCTTAGTGGGAAAACGATATATTATTAAACTAAATGTAGATACTAAGCAAACATTATTTATTTTATATCGGGTACGGTATCTTAGTGTTACATTTAAACCTACGTCAAATAAAATTTGTCACACTGAACATCACTAATATATATAAAAAAAACGGCTGGAAGTGAGTTTACATTACATAATAATGTCGAATTGATTGATAAAGAAAATACCTGTATTTTTTTCAAACAGCCTATAAATTCTCATTCCAAGTACGGGACGGTCTGTTCTCTTGACACATATCAAGCAAAATTACTTATTTTTCGTCGACAACAGCGCACAAGAAACAAATTTGACAGTTGTATTATTGTATTTGTATCTGACATTATAATGTTTGATTACAACGCTAAGTTTACATGCAAAAATGATGAAATTCAAAAAATTGGGCTTAGTATTTATATTTTAAAATAAGCCATTTGAAATAAAACATTCTTAATATTAAAGAGTTTAAAGAAATAAAAAAGGTATGAATAACTAATCAAGGTTTTTTTTTATTAGTTTTATTCTTAATAAATCAAGGTCGTTTCAGTGAACTCAGTCACTTTCAAGATAGTAACTAACTATCAATTCTTGGTAAAAAAACCTTTTTTTTTCAATTTAAAAATAAAACCCTGTTTGTACTAATTTCACACAATTCATTTCAGGACTAGTCTCTACCGCGAACATTTTTCATTATTTTCGCGTAAAACGTGTTCATAATAATCGGTCTTATCTCTTATAAGTGATGAATATATAGATTAGTACAAAAAGGATTTTATTTTTTTTATTTGCAATTAATTGAAAATATCCACACCTTTCTCGGACAAGAGCCATTTGAAAAAATATTGAAATACGTTATATAAAAAAATTTCAAATAAACTTTTTTTTTCAATATTTTAATAGTTAAAGTAACGTTTTGAAGTCACAATGGTTATAGTTACAATTATAATATGTTTTCTTGTCGTTTTTGTATTCAGTGACTGAATTACGAATGTGACGAGTCACTTTGGTATTAATTCAGACTGTTTCAGCTCTAATTTGTTTCTGAAGCGTGGAATTTTATTTTATTCACTCGTTTCGCACGTCAATGTCAGATGCTCCCCTTTCCATTCTCCGCCTTTGTACAAATTACTTGAGCGTTATAATATCGCTGAATATGAAATAAAGCAAACGGAATATTTCAATGCAAGCGAAAATGAAGAAATTCATAAACAGGCTTATTTTCAGGTTTAAAATGATTTCAAATAGTCGATTTTATAAAATTAAAATAATATACATAAGCCGGTCATTTTTAAAAAAATGTTATTTTTTCAACAAATATTATGAAAATTTGAATCATTCAAACTATCTACATTCACAGACGTTTTGTCACCAATGACCTGGGTTTCGCCTTTCGGCATCTTCAAGCGTTCAAGTGCATGGATGAACTTGAACTGAATAATATTTTTTTTTGTAAAAATACAGATGCCTTCTTCAAATTTATTTGTATTGGAGTAATATTACAAAAAATATGATGTATAACGTTAAAATGCGTTTAAGTGTGCGTTAAAAACTTGAATCGACTCTTGATAAATAAGTGTATCATGTAAATATATATAGGATTAAAGATCAGTGAAAGGATAGTGTATATATCTAGCAAGCACTTTTTGTGAGTTATACAAATTATTGTTGCATTAAAATCTCAAATATTTTAAAAATATGTACAACAACACTGTTATAATAAAAAAAAATAATAATATGTTTTAAGGTGTTCACTGTCAATACTTGGTGGAATGGCATTATAATAAAAATAATAAAACATTTTTAGTACTTTTTCCACATAAAATTTATTAGATCAGGACCGGTTTCGTTTTTGTTTTTTGTATAAATATCACTGTTTTATTGTTTTTTCTTATCAGTTGACAATGCTCATCATGAGCGAAACCGGTCCTGATCTAATAAATTTTATGTGGAAAAAGTACTAAAAATGTTTTATTATTTTTATTAATAATATGTATTGCAAAGGAGAAATTATGTTTGAAAAATTCAAATTAGAACAACTCCAAACATAAAATTTGGGATTGTGGCTGTGCTGTTCCAGGGATACGGCTTATTGTTATGTTAATACTTGAAACAAGCAAAATATTGCTTTAAAAAATTATGTACTTTTATAAAACTTTTTTAAAACCATGTTCGCTCCCAATATAGACGGCTCATGAAAATTTCCTACGAAAACTGCTTGTTAGTTAGTTGCTCAACCTTTCTTTAAAGAGAGAAGTGATGGAAGGAAAAAAAGATATGGATAGGACTGACCTAGTTGTTATCTCATCGCTCTCGCAAAGCCCCGGTTTTCAGGATATATGAGTGATAATTCAAAAATTCAAATACATACATGTCTTCCAACAGAAATCTATACATTGATTAAAAAAACAATCTATAAAAACTGCACAAACTGGAAATCAAAGAAGTGACCTCCCTCCGACTTTTAAGCCATCTGCGTTGACCACTCGACCACGCAGCTGGCAAATTAATTATGTATTATTATAATCATGAGAGTAGTGTGGTGAAAAAATACTGCAAGGCCGAAGAAGTGGGTGTTATTTGATTGGACTGCATAACTTATACATAACGCATTTTAGCTGTTTGTATAATTAATTTACTTCTGAATTTTAGATATGTGCCTTAACCGCTTGCCGTATTTTAACAGGCGTTTGCGCGCAGTGAAGTAGCAACGTTGGTGCATTGCGCAGCACATACTCTATAAATTAATCGACAGGCGTGCGGTACGTGCCCCAGTCTCCAACTAATGCGGTTTACGTAGGTTAATTCCTGACAATCTAGGACGAAAGGCGGTTTCACAGGACTGTGGTTAGATACACAGCTTAGTGTTTACTGTCATTCGCAATAACCTGTGATGCGGATTGATAATGTGATATGGACATCCATCAAAATACTTTTACTTTATTTGATAGTTAATATTTCAACATTTAGCTATTAAATTCAGGTGTTATCATTAAAATATTTCATTTGTTAGTGTAAAAAAAAATTCAAAAATAAATAAGTTGTGTTGATTAACATAAATCAATTTGTTTTGAGAAAACAAGAGGTCGCTGTTTATGCACGGCACTGGCTTCCTGCTCATTATATACAATAAAACTGTTGGTGGGATAACAAGGAAAGTCCTTTTCAACTGGATTTTTTTTTTAAATTTCTGTTCAACTCGATTTTATTAATTACAAAAACTTTGCAAACAATTCACTTAACCATTTTTGATATTAATAGATTTCGAAGACTCGCCCTTAAAAGCTTTTAGTAATAGTTTATTACTATTAGTTTTTCAGTTTATTAATGACCAATTAGTTAATGTTGCTATTGAAAGCAGCAAATAAAATAATAAATTCATTAGTTATTGACTTGATAACATTAAAACATTCTATCACATACAAGCTGAACCTGTTCTTTTTCATAAACGATGTTTTAAATTGAATGAAGATTAAAAACCGTTGACGACCTGATTCAAAATGCATTATAAGTATTATGTGAATCGAGCTTAAACATAATATATCAAATCTTATAATTTTTATCTAATGTCATTTTTATTGAATTTAGTTTAAATTTTCAAAGTTTGCAATGCAATTTATTAATGATAAAATTTGATTTAAAATAATAAAACCGATCGCAAAAGTAAAACGAACCATTAGTTTGTCTGTGTTTGAAATAAAATATTAAATACATTGATTCCGGGATAATTCATTATTAAAGCCGTTTACTATAATCTTAATCTATATAAACAGACAGTGCCGAGCCGACAACTACTAATAATAATAAAAAAATGTTTCGAGTCAATGAAGAGCAAAAAATATGAATTGAGTGTAAAATATATTCTGGTAAGAAGGTTTTAAGCTCAAATTTGTGTGGAGGAGCATTTTTTCAAATTATT
Source organism: Himalopsyche tibetana (assembly GCA_030503985.1). Lineage (NCBI taxonomy): Eukaryota > Metazoa > Arthropoda > Insecta > Trichoptera > Rhyacophilidae > Himalopsyche > Himalopsyche tibetana. The sequence continues at coordinate 6,812,014 of JAPJYX010000019.1, read as the reverse complement.
TATATTCACTAAAAATGGAATTATAGTGTAAAACTGTACATCTAAATCTCATACATTCCATTTGAATACCAGACAAACATATCACGAAACTGTACAAAATAAAAATGAATTTTAAAACCCAAACTCATTATTGAAAAAGAGCATATCCACACGATGTGCCAGTTACTGGTTCATCTTCATACTTGCAGCGAAACAATGCAGTTGTTTTCGCAGACGTAATGTATTTTCAATATGTATGCACTGTGGAACGGAAGTAAACATGACGAGAAAATGTTGCCCGCTTATTTTACTGATTCAACCCACTGCAAGTATGTGAGGAGATTTTTATGCCACCGTCAGCAATGTGATATTTTTACAGCATTATTAGGAAAAAAATCCGTGCACACGAATACATTCGGTTCGAAAAGTAATTAAAATAAAAGTAGGTTACATACTTTCATACTTTGTTTATTATCTCTGGTATATTTGGTTTTCAATAAAGATTTTGCAGTAGGAAGCGTATTATTTTTATTATACTTTTAAAAGCATAAAAATAGAATGACTAATTGTATAGTAAATTTAGCTAGACTATTTTAAATTTAATTTTAAGCTTGTGTCAAGAAAACATTTTTTTTTAATATTTACCTCTGAAGGTTTTGATTCCTTATGACACTAGCAAACTGTTTAGCGGGGGATGAATTAAGTGATATAAAAAAAAAACTTACATAATAAAGTTCTTTAATATCTTTCCAGGTATCAGGTGCCGATTAACTCAAAATGACAATTAAATATCCTTTCATTTATCGATGATGTCCTTAAAATACTGCAGTTTATGTCTTGCTTAAGTTGTGTTTTAAATAGCTTTTTTTGACACATGGCAACTAATAAAACTTTAATCTTAACTCAAATTAAAGTTTGACATATTTTTTTCGTGAGATTTTTACACAATATTACTTTAAAATAAATAATTATAATCTGAAAGAATAGTCATCAAAAATAATGTCTGTAGAGATTGGGATAACAAATTAATATGAAAATTGAACATTCCAAAACGATGTTAGTTTTATTTGAATCACTTTAAAAAACAGTTTTATAAAATACAGATGAAAAGCTTAAGCGCCGTATTTGTAAGGAATACAGGGAACAAAACGATCTGGGTATGGGGACGAAAGTCAACATTGTGTATGCCTATTATATGCACCAAGAAACGGCTACTGTACGCAGTAAAAGCCTTCTTTATGTATTTTCCACATATTTGGTCGTACCTTGATTAAATCCTTTTGAAATTGCAGGAAATCCTAGGTGAATGGACAGAAGAGAGCAGAAGTGGAATAAAACGACCACAAAGGAGCATATCAATGATGTATTTTTTTCGGCAGACTTTTTTTAACCGTGAAATCATATTCATCGGTAAGCGAGGTAAATTTGTTTAATCCACAAAAGAATCTCTTTACCGTAAAGTAAATATACCAATCAAAGTGTTTATTTTTATCATTTGTTTACAAAATAAAAATACGAAGGCTATTAAAACTTCACGGTTATTTTGCGTATTAGGTTTGTTTTTGAAAGACACCGTATCTGTTTGGTAGCCATTAAAGTACGTAATGCAATACAGGTTTTCTCTTCAGAAGTCAAAATTTTGGAAATGTGGTGAATGAATTGTCAATAAAGCAGATCAAACTCTAATAGATGATAATCTAAATACATTTTAATGGCTTTACAAGATATCGAACGTTTTTTTTTGTATAAACTATTAAATCATATTCATGGATAAATAAATATAATACAGTTTAAAAACAACAAGATTTTTCATCAGACATTAAAAATACAGTATTACATCATAAGCTTAACTAATTTTAATGACAACGTTAAGATGATGTTATTAAATAAAGATACATTCTTATACTCATTTTTTGTTCATAAATTTCTTTTTGAAATAAAAATAATTCTATTTGGAGATAGAACTTTGGTGCACCACGATAACAGACGTAAAAAGTCTATCCATAAATCTGAATGACAACAAATAGTCGTTTTCTTTCACATAATGCAATCAAAGTTACCAGGTAATAGTATTTTTATGGTAGAAAGCGAACGAAGCTTTTATTTGGGACTCTTAAAATGCCCATCTATCAGCCTTATGGCGGAGAAAAAGTTTCAAGATAGATAACATTAAATGCGTTCAGGCTAAAATATCACGTATAAGTTACATCCGAATAAGTTACTTGTAAAATGCTCTTTAAATTTCAATTGATTGGTTTTGTGTATATTGTAAAAATCCACTTATTAAGTATAAACGCTGCTACCTTGTTAATCACTAAGAAATAAATAACAACGTATAAAATTATAATAACAAAATAACTATTTTTGTGAATTATCCACAAATTTATTAATAAATCGAGATTGAGAGTTGAGAATTATAGTTTGTATTGTATGTAGATAATATTTTTTCTATAAACTAATAAAATTAATGGTTGACGTAAATGTAATATTTTTTAAATAAAAAGATGTATTTTCGTCAGCTTCTATCCAAATTTCACTGCAATTTTAAGCGGCGATTGTTTGTTTTAGTTCTAATATTGGAAATTCGCTAACTCGGACAAGAAATTTTTAATTAATTGAACTACAAGATAGACAAAGGTTAACATAACTAAATTTATCAATACTGCAATATATATCTTTAATGCACACAAATGCAAAAAAGTCTTGCTTGTAAATGATTTTAAAAAGGTTCTTAGATATATTATAAATAAACACCAAATTTCGTCAGTCAAAATCTTCAAAATCCAAAAAAGTACATTTACTTTTTGGAGAAAAAAATTGCACCTTTTTTAAGAACATGTTTTTCATTACAAATTTACCACTACGTACGTCAGACATAAACATTTATTTTATTTTTAAGATATTGATTTTTATAATATGGAGCGATTAGATATAGATATTTTTCATAAAAAAAAGCCTTGTACGTATATTAAGCTTTTTGAAAATCGTTTCGACATAATTAATTACTGACAGCTTATATACCGTGAACTATAATATACGACGCAAATGATCATTATTCGAATTTCTTGGCGCAAAGCCATTCGAATTGAGTTTGCCTTATGAATCAAATAAGGTGATAAACTTTTTCTTTTTGATATAATGAATCCTTTACTACTGCAAGGCTAAAGTTGAGTCTATTTACAACTTTATTTAATAACACTAACATAAATGATAGCTTTATGGCACACTCTGGTAATTATTTTTATATATTTATTACTACGAATAAAATAAGAAGTGGATAGTTAAAAAACGCTTTTCTCTTACTATTCTAATGCTAATCGTGCAATTTAGTAACAATGTAACAAAATAAACTTACTTAAAATACTTTATATTCTGTCAATTTTACCAATAATTTTATAACATCTTATGACTTTTCAAATACATCACTTAACACCATGAAAAACCAACATTGAAATCCATAAAGAATGCTGTCATAATTCTTCAAAAATATCAATCTTGAGTTATGATATTCAACAGTTTTTTTATCACCAGTCAACATCCACTTTTTACGCAATGGTATTTATAAAGTGTTTTGTTTATCGCATAATAGAAAGAAAATAATCACTGCCATGTAATAAATAACGCTGTATAAGTAATGATCTAAAATAATAATGTAGATAGTTTTCAATATGTACTCTTTTTTTTTAATTTTTGAAGAAGTAAAAGGTTCTATTAAATCTAACCACTGGCTCTTTATTAAAGAATTTGTAAGAAATAATTTTTTGACACAATAAACACACACATAATATATTAAGTGTAGACACAGAACAAAAAATATATACTCTCGATTATGAAATATGAGTTATGTATAATTATTTCTGAAAACTTTTGAATAAATATTCATTTGTTTTAACTGTATCACAGTATCATAATAGTTCTTGTTGTTAACTTTTCATGTTGCACGTTGTTTTGTATTTAGCCAACCCGCATAAAAAAACAATAATTACAAGTCTATGTTCACAAAATTTTTCAAAAAGACAAGTAGAAGATAACAAGCACACAAAAATTCTTAGACAAGAACGTAGCTTTCAGAAAAAGCTTGTGCACAGATGGTGCTATTTCGCAAAGTCTTAAATGCTCAACAAACCTTTTCCGGTGTAGCATCCGATGGTCTCGTTCATTTTTCACAGTCAAGCTTACGGGAGATAAGTTACACAAGGTGACGTTAGGTAAACTTAAATTTGTTTCATACATTAATAGAAACTAGTTCCCTTCGATAAAAATAATCGTGAACGCGATAAAAGCTGTGCTTTCAATAGCGGAAAAGCTTTTTCTATATATTATTCTAAATTATACATATTAACGAGCTATATTATATATATATATATATATATATCATTCATTCTGACTTAATAAGTACAACCATTACAAATACAATTTATGCAGGTATAAATGTTAGATTTTTAGGGTGCATATTTAAAATTATAAAATTTTAAAATTCAACTATGCTTATTATCACAACTAACTAAATTTTATTACTTCTACAGGCTTATGATTTTTTCATTTAAAGATAGGTAAATGCAATATTTCTATTCGACAGAACTTTCCCATTAACTCTTTTAGAGAGATAAATTTCTTAAATAAACATCAGTTTTATTCCAGGTCTTTCCGCTCTAAAGATTTCAAATAAGATAATTCAACATGGATCTCAAATAATCTTAATTCAGCGTTTTCCATTGGAACTCAAACCACCTTGCAAAGGTACAAATAATATTTACTTGGGTTATTTGAAATGCTAGCAAATATTATAACTTTAAATTGGCAATCTTGTTTGTTTTTTAAATAAAACTCAAAACGTTTTAACATCACTCGAAGCAGATAATCAGAACACTGAAGTGAGAAAATGTGTTTTTGTCTACAGTAAAAAGCTAAAAACCGTTGCTTTAGAAGTTAATTAAAAATGAAAAAAAATAACTAAAGGAAACTTAAACTCATTCACATGAAAAGTAATAATTTTAGTTTTTCAATCATTCAGCGGTGACAGAAAATATAATATACAGTTAAGATTTTTAAAAATCGGTTAATTAAAAGCAATTTTTCTTAGTTATTATTGTTTAATCTTAAGCGTTGATTTTTATATTTTTAAAGCTCAAATCTCAATAAGATTATGACATTATTCCATATAACAATGATGCTATCTACCCTTGTGAGACGATGAATTTATTCCCTTGCATAGGTATGTTGGAGTTGTTTTTAATTAAATTAGTTTACTATAAAACGGCAATTATTTAAAAAGATTCATTAAAAAATAGTGTAGTTTCATTTTAATTATAGTAAAAGCGTTCAATAAACGCGATTAAGTTACGTAAACAGGTGATTTAATGATACAATAAATATTGTATGAATTCTAAAAATACTTTAAGGATGGTATAAGCTTCATAATAAATACAATAATAATTATATGATATGCATAAAATAGCCTAGACTAATTAAATTTGTATCCAATGAATTATTCCGTAACACAAGAAAAATATATCCCATGAATAGAGATTTTGATACAATATGCCAAGCAATATCAAACATTAGTCACATAATTTAAACAAGGATAAGAGAATAAAAATTCATGTTGATTATTATTAAATATTTTAGGTCCAAAAGATTACATTTTGCCTTTTTAGCGTCCTTTTTTGGATAAGAAACTTTTTATCGATGAAAATACAATGTTCTAAAATTTAAACGGTTTCAAAGCTTTACGTTTTTGCGTGTATATGTAAAAATATGTTTTGTAATACAAAAGTTCTTCTTACCCAAATAAAATAACTTAAACTTTTTTTCAACGAAGTTTATCCTAACTGAACAAAAAAATATAAATGTCTTAAGATTTAACTAGTGCAGAGTAAAACATAAGTCTCCTTATTCTTAATAATATAACAATTTAAGTGTGATAAGAGTATTAAGGAGTCCGAATTGTGCAATTATAAGATAATGCATAAATCATGTATAATTACCATTCTTTAATAATCAAACCATTAAAAAACTCAATTTAAGACTACGATACCTTAGCAACTAATCTTATGGTTTCATTGCATTTTATTTATAGGTATATTATATTGTGATAGAAACATGAAATATTTCTTCATTTTTACGTCATATCATATAATATTTCAAGAGGTGGAAAAACTTCTGTTTATCAAGCACGGAACTTTATTTTAAATGACAATTTACAGTTAGAATTGGCTTCAAAATAATCTTTTAAGTAGTACATATTTAGTAAATATGTAATATTTCTGATTTATAAGGATTCCGTAATATATTAATAATCCGAATAGTTTTATTTAACTCATGATAATTTTTATTCATTTTAAATTACCAATTTCTTCTAACGGGAATACATTTGATGGTGTATTATACTTAGAATTCGATTCTCAGTCCAGATTAGAAAGGATGTTCACGTTCTCAAGAGCTTAATTGAAACGATCATCTCACCCCCTTCAGATTTCACTCGAAGGATGGAGCGTAGATCCGAATTTACGGCACTGGTTTTCCCGTACCGCTGGCCCAAACCGTTCAGATATTCGGAAGAGCAAGCAGTATTCACGTATTTTTGGTAATGATTGGATGTCGCTTTCAAAAGAGATCGATTTAGGAGCTGGGTAAGACGATCAGTTTAACCACGGCTAACTTTTTTTTACGATTGCTCTGCATTATATTTGATAAACACTTCTGCCGGGGTATTAATTGAATACAACATAACAAAAAATGCTGACAATATAGAAGGTTTTGATAAAAAAAATTATTCATATATAATATCGCTGTGATCACATTATTTAATATAATGAACAATTATATATTTCAACATCCAGTAATAACCAATTTTTTTGACGAATTGCTGATTTTGATCAATATACAATTTAGTAATATTAGCAAAACAATGTAATTCTATAACATAACAAAAAATATGTATACGATTTTACATTTTTTTCTGGCGTTACTTTATATTACAATAACATTTACAAAGTGTTAAAAATTGACGTTAGTAAGTGTGTAATTAACAATTTATTAAAAATAATTCAATAAAATAAAATTTCAAAACATTATTAAACGAATATTTCGAAAAAAATCAATTCAATATAATAAGTTTAAGGTTTTTATTGTATTTGACAAGAAAAATACGTTGTCAATCTTAAGTATCGATTCAATACAGTAAAGGGTCAAACCAATAATCATTAAATTCCTAACTGAAATCAATAAACTATTTATTAGAAACTAAAATTAAAAATTTAAGCAAGCTTATAAAGATTTTTTCACATTAACTTTTCTTCAAATGATTTATATTTCTATTCCTAACTCTAAAAATGCTATATTTCAAAATTACTTTTTTTTCACCAGTTGAAGTAGTACAGCAGTATATAAATTCAAAAGACTCTTTTCAAAACAATATGTCATCAATTTTAAACATAACATAATATACTAAAACGCCGTATTGAATTGTCTACACAATATTACAATGATTGTGAATAAACTCAGAGGTATTGTTAAAGCATATGAACAAACGCATCATTAATACCTTAGACATAGTATTAACTTAATCTTTTATTAAAAAATAGTTTTTGATTTAATAAAAAGTAACACTTTAAAAACTCGTTTACTTATTCCACACTTATTGCTCATCGATAAAATTATTTAATGAAACTTTTTTTCCAAAAATTGACAGTAGACACCATGAGGTTACGTTTAATCGAGAAACATTGTCAAACTTTATAAACATAATTTGAACTTCATAAAATTCGAATTTGAAATTAAAATTCCATCAACCACTTTCAGTCGAAATTAAAAAAAAAAAAAACTGATTAAAAAAGAATATACAAAAATACTGGACTTGCAATTTGTCGGTCACAAAGAATTTGACCGGATATAACATTATGAAATAAAACAGTTTTTGCAACAATGGTTTATTCTTAACATTATGTATAGTAAATATAGAAGACAAGCCAACGGTCCTTGAAATGCCTAAGATGTAAGGAATTCATTGAAGACACGCAGCTTTGTAATGGAGTAAGATCACATATTAGTGTGGTATTACGAGTAGACCCCACTGGAAAGCTTATAATAGAATACTAGTACCCTGTTACGACAGTAACCTTCATAAATTAATATCGAATATCGTTCTGAGAACGTTTCAAAGGCTGCGAAGGGTTGTTCAGGACGAAAAGGGTGGTCACCGGTGGAGACTAATGAGACAAAAGCCTTAAGATAAATTAATTTCATTTTAATGTGAGTCGCTTAATTGAATTCGATAAATTTCAATGTGATAATTTGTAAGAATTTAGTGATTTAGATTTCTTGTCGGTAGTTAATTTAGTATTGTGCAAAAATAATTAATGTTCTTGTTTTCAGTTCTTCGTTTGTTTGTTGATATTTAAACAGACAATTTAGAAATAATTAAAGAAATTTACAAACAAAAAAAATATTTCCATTTGATACCAATCATGAAAAGCACAGCAAAACTAATTGACTACGGAATAAAAATTGGACCAATAAAGTAAAGTCTTATTAAGTTTGATAATATTTTAGGTAAATAACTCTTTTCAAAATACATAAAAGAAAGAAATATAAGTTAGCAAAAAATAAAATATATACACATTATATTTAAAAAATATGACATTGATTATTCCGGGACTTTAACCCAGATCAGCTTGATCGATAGAGCTAAGTTCTTACAAACCTGCCAACAACGGGTACTGATTAGTAGAAGACATTATTATATTTATATTCGAATTAATAACCTATTGATTTTATAGTATACAAAATGTGTTCAATTTTAATAAGAATTTTTTTTTTGTACTAAATTAGTATTTAATGACGTACCAAGAAGGAAGATGATTATTGATAAATACTTTTATTTAAACTATCAAAAACTTGAGAATAAAAATGCGTTATTTATGAATTATTTTTTTTATAAATTTAAATGACGATAATCAGTGGGATCGTAAGGCCTTAATGTCTTAACGATTGCTATATTTCATAAATTTTATATAGCCTATAAAACATATGTCAATATTATGGGCACGGTAAGTAATTTCCAATCTGCTCTTCAAGTGATTTGGCAACCGTCGTAAAAACTTGCCTCGTATCAATTTGTTATTTCTCCGTGCTCGGATGCCATCTTGTCTCATAAGTTATTCATCTCGACGGAGGTTTATGATTGATTTTATAACGTCGTTCGACGCCTAAGAGCCTTTAATAATGGCGGGGGTTACATTGTTGCAGGCTCCACCGTACAATGTTGAAGGCTGTCCAGGCAAATGATGCGGTGACAGCTTCATTAACCGGAAGCTTGCAAGCTTTCCCGGCGAACAAATATATATCCACGCACGTAGACTTGTGCATTAAGCGCAGGATTATAAATAGATGGCTGAACCATTGATTAGTTTGCCAGTGAAAACAAACTCTATAGAAGAGAAAATGTATTGGTACAACTATGCTAACAGTGCCATATTTGTCAGAAATGTGGAAGATTTAAAAACAAAAAATGAATAGATAAATGAATGCGGCGTTTTATTAAATAATTTTGAAAAATTCAGAGATGTTTGTCTTCCCTTTAAAACTTCAATTTTGATAGTAAGCAGTACGGAAAACCTACGAAAAAATCTAAAATTAGATCTAATGCAATATAGTAATTGAATAAAGAATGCATAATTTTGAACCATCGTGAAAATATAAAAAAAAACACTAATTCTCTAAAGATGTGATAATATTATGTTTTCTTAAATAAATAGGTGTATGTATCAACTGATTTTGAAAATGCATTGAATGAATGAAACAGGTCATTAAAACATGATAATTGTTACACCTAACAACGTAAAACTTTCAAAAGTAAAAAACATAATGAAAATCATTGTGTACGGTACCTGCTGTATAATATATTTAATCAGTCACAAAACTTTCTTCGAGTACATTCTATTGAGTAATAAGCAATATATTATTTTGTTTTGTTAATTCAAAATAGTATATCCATGTGTTTTCTTTATAAATTCAAGCTTATGAATGTTGACAAACCGGAGTTTGTGCAGATATCACAAAGGCAAAAAAGCAGGCTCGGCGTTTAATAAAAGTGATATACGTCTGCAGATCAGCAACGTTCATAAAATATAAGCGCCCGTATTTCTCTTGTTGAAATGTCGTAGCCACTTCTCGCTACGCGGCGTGTGTGAAACGCCTCTACGTGAACTGCAGCTTCTACATGCTACGTGCTTTCTACACCCCGGAACTCTACGGTAACTATGTGCTTACTACGCTGCAAAAAGTTCCGGGAAAAGTTGCTGTCTTTTGTCATTTTAACCCATTACTTGCACTCGCAGCGAACCTTTGTTGAAAAATGAAAATCAATTATTATTATTTAACCAAAATTGAAAGAAAAAATATTCCAATACATTTCACGAAAAAAAACTTTAAAATAACTTATATATTTATGTAACCGCTTTAAAAATAGTAAATTTATGATGGTTATCACAAAGTTATAGGTTTTAGAGTAGTTTAAAATTAAAGCCAACATACGTACGTTTACAAAATAAAAAAAGTAGATTGCTTAAAACTTTAAGTTTCTCTGGAAAAAATCAAATTAAAGAAGAAGAAGTTTTTATTCAAGAGTGAAGATTTTGCTTATATGATATCATTTTAAGTGTAATGAAAGGGATTTTCAAGAAAAACTACAAAAACTAATATAAATGTAAATAAATAAAAACTAAAGGCGTTCAAGTGCACGGATGAACTTGACCGAAAAGCAAAATCCGGGTCGTTAGTGACAAAATCTGTGCGAATGTACATAATTTGAACGATTCAAATTTAATACAGTAATTAATTTATAGACTAAAGGGTAGAGTTTTTTTTTCAATGGGAAAATAGCGCACAGGGTGAAACATTTCATCCTTGCGAAGCGTCGTAATGCAAATTCATTGCATCCATCCAGGCACAATGGTACCAGCTCCATCTTACATGGCAGAGTTCAAGGAATATTGCTTATTGGTCTTGGCTGTGATCCAACTTTAGATATTCAGATCGCAAGGAAATAAAGACAACTCGCTGCAACGAAGTAAAGCTTTCTGCGAATTTCATTAATTCGCGTAAGCTCTCAGGTTGCATTAGCGAGTCCCTTTGTACCTTGGCAACAAGACAAAATGAGCATTTCACTGCATACAGATGGGACATTAAGAGCTCTGTAAAATTGAAAGAGCGACCTTCTTAATTCAGACCCTCACATAATATAACTGAAGACCCCAAAAGAAAATGTTTCATTTTAAAATTATCGCATAGCACGTGCTGTTTGTGACAAAGAATCTGATCTCAGTTTGAGTTGCTATTATTCTGTAAAATTTTAAAGCTTAATCATAACGCTGATTTTATTAATTAATCATTTAGTATTTTAAAATCAATCTCATATAAACAACGAGACATACAAATATTTACTATCATCTGAATGTTTCAGGTAATAGTTTTTATACTCTGGTGTAGTAACTCCAATGCTCTTTTTCCATGGTCAGGAGGTAAAAATACAACAACTTTTATGTAGAATTTTAGTAAATTTATTGATTGTTTCGTATTTAAAAAATATGGATGTTTGTAATATTTTTATTGATTTTAATCAACTTTGTATATTTCTCTAAGCGAGGCCAAAAAAAGAGTAATGAGATTGGGTAATAATTTCATCATTACAATCAGTTTTTCGGTGAAATAACTAATAATGCTTATATTTTCTGTTGGATTTTTTTAAAGCACAAAGTGTATGGTTTAAGATCGGTCCCGTGCAGCTCTGTGTCGGGAAAATAATATGTGGCTTAAATTGGTGCCTTTTCTTGAACTGAAATACATTATCTAAGGCAGTCGTGAAAGATCTCTTTCATATTCATAACGGATGGTGGTGGAACGATCAATTTGTGGTGTCAAATATAAAGACTACGTTATTCACATTGAGAGAAGACATTGATGTAAAGATGAAGTGAGAAAAGAAGAAAAATAGTGTTTTGCAATTTCGAAACATGGTTGTCATTAAAGCATTTATTAATAAACGAAACGTTTGGTTGATGTTAATAGTATTTTTTTAAAATATTATTAAGGTTATGAAAGATGACAACAAAAATGTAAAAAGTGCCAAGAATTGTTTTTTTTAATTCAAAATATATAATCTTACTATGTTCAATGTAAATCATTCATAATCTATATCTCACAGAAGTAGTATTACAGATACGTGGTTTTGGGCAATTTTTTAACCTCTCTCTTCGGATAGGAAAACTTCATAGACTCTCTAAGCTATGCCTCTGGATAAAAAATAAAAAATAATTTCTTATAATTGATCAATACGAAAACCAATGATAATAACTACTCGCCTACGAGACCACAGACCAGACCAGAAAATAATATAGTGGTCGTATAGCATTAAATGTCGAAAATAATACATGTTCCTGATTAATAGTAAAAAGGTACACGTACCAGATAAACAAATAGTTTTTTTCCTCTCTGGGCGTACTCAGCAATAATACAAAAGTTCATTGGCGTTCTCATTTATTTTACGAAGAGGTAAAACATTTTAGCAAAGGTGAATAAGTACCCGAGTGGAGCAATCATCCACCGTAACTCGTAAAGGTTAAAAACCCGCCGTATTACGTTCATAAAAACAAGTGAATGGGGTATATGCTGAATTGATGAAAAAAAGATTCCACGTCCGTACTTTTTGCTGACCGATCCGTGCTGTTTGACACGCATGTTAGGTTTTTAGCTCATTAATTTGAGCTAGAGAGGTTTCTTTTGTGCAACAAATACATATTTTGTACTTTTACCTTTTGTGCTTTGCAATAAACGTACATACATAGTAAATATCAAAATAATAAAAAAAAACAATTTGTGTTTTATATTATTTTTGCGAGGAAGGTTTTTTTTGTATTTTGATGAATGCCAAATTTTATTCGAATGAATGGATTTCAAAGAAACATAATTTATACGAAAATAACATATGTGAAAGCGAATGAATGGCAAATAACATAACGGCTTTTGTCCTAATCATATATATATATATATATATATATATATACATTAAACCAATTATATAATATTATTAAAAAACACGATACGATGGAACCGAAATAAATGCACTTGACACGTGTCTTTTTTACACCAGGATAAACTGGCGAAATTGTTTGATGACTCACTTTTTAAGTGATGAGACAAATTAAATAAACTATTTTTTTTATCTAAACTGAAGAATCTAGAATATTATTTTACAAAATATTAGTATATTAAACTGATGAAAAAATAAAAATGTTTGTAATTTTCATTATTGAACAAATTGTTAAAAATCAAAAATACTACTGAAAAATAAAATTAAAGGGTAAATTATGCTGCAGATGTTTTTTTCTACCGCATAACCGAAATTACCGACAAACTAATAAATATAATTCTTGAAACTACTTACCACTCAAATCTGTGGGCATTTCCATGAGCTTATTCTTTTCGCCAGCAATGGCTTTAAACTCAACGATACATTTATTTCTTATATAAACACGAAACATTCATTTACTTAGCGTCAGTTCAAGTTCATCCGTGCACTTGAACGCCTGACGATGCCGAAAGGCGAAACCCGGGTCGTTAGTGACAAAATCTGTGAGAATGTACATAGTTTGAACGATTCAAATTTAATATTGAAATTACACCAAGCACCTTCAGTCGAAATCTTAAATTATAAACAAACTCATTATCACGGAAATTTCAATCTCCAACACTGCAAATCAAGCAATGAATAGAATTAACTAGCACAGAGGCAGCAAAAATTCCTTGTCTAATTAGGTTATTGGTTCTCAGTACTGGCTGACATCTAAAATATCCAATCAAGCAAATAAGCGTGGAAGGAAATCCACGTGATTAATTTGCAGTACAATTATTAAGCACATACCTACCCACTCATATATATCTACACCCATTTAATCAAACACGACAAAATCGATATGTACGTCATATACATAGGTAAGTACGGCATGTAAAGGCTTTTTGGGTACAAACCGTAATGCTATATTTGCAAATAATATAGATTCATGAACACGTTTGTTAAAACAACGGAGGAATGGTATTTTAGTTGTTGGTGGAGAATACGAATTTTCGTTTGACAGGAATGAATGTCAGCAATTCTTGGTGCGTTGAATTGAATTTCGAGTAATTAAATTTTCAGTTATTTTAAAAATTAACTTTCAAGTAAAAAACTAAGTATACTGCGTTCATAAAACTACAACTAGTTTCGATTTCCTATCTTTGCGTTTTATCAAAAGTATTTACGCATTTAATGAATTGTGTTATGATAAATAATTTGCCATTTTTCAGTTGATATACAAGAGAATGGGAACAGAAATAAGCCTAAATTAGAAAGTTTATTTTATGAGTGAAAATTTACTTTAACCAATTGCAAAGGATTTGTAAGCTACCTCTTTAAAATTGACTGTTTTGAGTGTAATTTAGTTGATAATATGATACGTTAACCTTTTGTGTTAGCGCAATGTTAGTTCAATGACTTGTCGATATAAAAGTTTTTTAAACGTCTATCAAGACAATATTAGAAAAACCAACGGCATCGTGCGTTCGGTTGTAGAGCTAGCTATGTTCGATTGTTATCCTGTATGCATTTTCACTGACGTTCTTCTTGGCTGCAAGTTAAAGGCTTAAATCCTAAAATAGAAGCTGTTTTTTGCTGATATTGAATTAAATTGCAAAGTATGGTATTTTTGTCTAGTCCTCATTTTCACCTACTATTTGACTGAAAATGAAACAGAAATAAAACAATTAAAAAACTACATATATTTTTATCTATTTTACTCTTTTTGAAGAGACAAAATGAGTTTTTAACTAATTACTAGCTTTGGTTAATCTTGGCAATTATTGACTTGTTAATTAATAACGTATTTATTTTGATGTAATGAAAATGCTTAAATGGACAAAGTCGAAATTGTACGACGCAAGCTGTTTGCTAATGGCCCAATTTCATGTGCCATTTATCAGAATAAAGTATGTTTTACGTGTTTTCATTGTCTTATCACGGACGAACAGATATTACATTCCCTTAAACCTACATACGGATATTGATACAAAGATTTACATAGAATAGCTGGACTGCATACAGTGGTTTGTTTAATTAAGCCGATAAGTAAATAAATTCGCGTTTTGAAGTGCACATGTGTATATTTGATAGTTATCCGATTCCCTTCAGTTTCATAGCTGATTTATATTGAGTGGATGGTGACGTGCCATATCTTTGCTTCAAATAATTAAACGAATGCAACTGCATTCCTACCAATATGGCGCAACTTGTAAAAGGAAATAAATGTTGTGGTTTTTTCCCGAAAACGAAAGGGTTTTCTGTAAATATATCTCGAGAATATATCACATCTATTTCGGTTTCTGAAATGAAAAGATATATACATACGTAAATATGTATATAAATAAAACCTGACAGGAAACACGAATTAAAAAATGTGATTACTTATAATTCACATTTATCTCGTATACTATTTATTTTTTTCGATTTAAATAAAACTGTCTTTTATGGCCAAAATATTTGACATTTTTTATGGTTAACATACTTATTGATTGAATTATTATTTAATTTATAGTGTTATTATAAAGTAACAATTAGAAAGCATTCAGTTCCATATGAATTGCACTAGCTATTTGTTAGCTATTTTTGCTTTACGCCTCCATCACAACTGTCTGTAAACATAATTATGCTAAGTTATATATACTGGCTTGGAAAACACAAAGAATAATATTTATTATCTGATCTTCTCTGGCTACTTTCATTAAAAGATGTTGAATGTAATAATTTCGTCTTGCGTTATTCTATAAAACATGAGAAAGACAGTATTTTTAAATAATCGTCAAAGATTTGCTTTGACGATTATATTGATTAATAAAATAATAATCTTTTTAGTCATTATCAAGTATATGCAGTTCAGCTAAATTAAGTTCAACCATTGTTTTGACAATGGTACATTGCCGAAACAACCACCGACCAACTAATCTAATGTAATCCTGTGGAACTAAACACATTATCATTTTCATCATACTATTTGTTTATTGTATTAATAGATTTTACAACAAATACATACAAGGATTGTGATCTTTTCAGTATATTACACAAAAGTTTTTGAATTCTTTGCACAAAAGCTGGTAACGTTCATCCAATAAACATTTTTAACTAACACAAAAATAAACTAATCAAGGCAAGGAAATAAGTTTGGTTATCAATTTAAAGATAATTAAAGTCAATATTACCTAGTTTGGCAAAGAAAAGACGCTGGGAACTAATTTGAGTTTCTTAATTAATTTTTAAGTTTGTCTAAATATATGTTTTTTTCATTTTAATTATTCATCGAAAATAATATTTTTAAAAGCGTATTTTATTGGAAAAAAATAATCAGCACCTAATAAACACACTAAGCAAAATGGTTTTGGAGTAAGTAATTCATACCGTCAAATTGCGACGAGCAAAATTACATATTTTATTTACCAACAATTTCACGAGAGTATTATTCAAAATAATATCATTTATTATTAAACTCTGCAGACTTCTGTCAGTACTGTCTGGCTTTGGGGAATCGATAATTCTCTACATTTACTAATTTCGGCTATTCGCGTATTGCCAAGTAATGACTAAAATTAGATTTAAGCGAACATATTTTACTTGGTACGCATTTCACTCAAACAGATATTGAGTAAAGCTCAATAGAAGTGTTTTAAACTCTATGACAATGAGAAATAAAGTGAGACTAGAGTAAGACTCTTATAAAGTATGTAATTAGTTTAATACTACAATTGTATTGAAGTATGAGTTTAAATGTAATAAATATTGAAAGATTAATTGGTTTTTTTCCTATCACAGGACTTATTGTAAACGCTCACCTTGAATTATTTTTTAAAAAGATTCAGTACGTCGAGTTTTAAGAAAATCACATTTTTTTATTGCATGAAATATTTATAGAAGTTTTAAAATCTTCATCAAACAACTATGTTATTTAATAAGCGGAATGATCTTGTGATTTTTTAATAATATTAGACGTTTATTTTATATTTTTTAATGGTAAAATGTACTATCTATTGTGCATTAGATGTCATTGTGATATATACAATTTCAAAATGTCAGTTAATTGAATGAAAAAAATATAAAATTATCTTTATTGTGTAGTTACTAAATTGGCTTACATTCATCATTTAAGGCGATTTTTTAAAAAACAGTCAGTTATAATTTTTTTATAGCATTTCAATAGTGAGTCAAATATTTTTTTTGTTCATAAATATTCAATCTTAACTAAGTTTATTGCGTTACATAAACACACAATAGAATAAAATATTGATTAAATGAAATAAACTAACAATTAGTGGTTAGTGTTATACAATAAAAATACCCACGATTAAGCTCTTCGATACGATAAAATATTTATAAATCAATTAGGTATAACAATAATGCTTCTAAATATAAGATATAAAATAACTTAGATAGGTTATTCCACACATTATTCTACAAACTATGACACATGTTTCGCTTTTTTCAAAGGCATCCTCAGATAATGCTTCTTATAGTTCTAGAAAAAAACATGATTTTCACTGGCTCGTCGCAACATAAAATCCGTGCTTAGCTACCAATGCTGACAACACAGTATACCAAATTCTAGTGCTTTTAAGGCATACAATCCTAAACAACCCAACCGATGTGGCTTACCGCATCTCACGGGATACCTTTCGAATTTACCAACGGTTTACATCCCCGCTCCCAGCAGCTGTCATTCACATGCCAAGTATTGAGAATAATAATGTTCCATGTGAATATGTCACTGGAAACTGAAGTGCGCCATAATGAATTTGAAAAAGCATTACACAATATGTCAACGCGTTGTACATTGTGATTGGTGATGTGATCAAGGTGGTATAATATAAAAATCATCAGCATTCGTTCCATTTTTCCCTACTGAAGTTATGTCTAACCTGTTATGCGGGCTATCATTATCACGCCATTTTTTTCTTCAAAAGTTGAAACTGATTTAGTTTTTATTTCCCATTGCCGTTCTTTTTTAGCTGAGTAAGTTCTGGTAAAATTAAGATGAATGTGAAAAAGAGCCTACTCATTTAGTTTAATTTACACCCACAGTAAATATTATACTTATTATGAGTGTTAATTAACCAAAAGTGGCAATATTTATCAGTAATCGTTTGTGAATTTCTGAAACACACTAAAACCGTTTCAAAAACATTACAGCTTTGATACAGCTATAATTATTTTCTTTTAGATGCATTTTAATGTATAATTATGAAATATTGCTTTAAGAATCTACAATATGAAATTATGAATTTTGTTTTTATTTAAACGACGTGTGAAAAACTGTAACTTGAGGCGTTAAAAAAATGATATTTAAAAATAAATTGGAAATGAAAAAATGGTTGATATCTACTATAAAAAATGTTTGAACTACATAATATGTCTAAATACGTTTTTACTTTTTACAGATTAAAAACCAAAATACCCCTTATACAAGTCATAAAAAATGGATCCAGAAAAAAAACACATTTACGTACCCGCAGACGAAATTAAAATATCATATAACCCGTCCAAAAATACTAACCTGTTTTTAGTTTTTTTAAATAAAAAACCAGCTCACCGACTCAAACCGAAAATATTAAAAAAAACATCGATTTTCCTACCACAATAACCGATGTTTTAATACGCGAAAATTAAAAAACAATTTTGCTTACTTAAATATGAATTAATACGTGAAAACCGTAGACAAATATGTTTTATCCATGTCCGCATCTTAACAGATTTTTTAGAATAAAAACTGAGTTTTACACGGATTGTTTTCTTTCTTGAAAATAATAGCTGAAAATATTTTTTTGGAATAAAGCGGTAGTACAGGACAAGTGGTCAACTTATTGCTCTTGCTATGCTTATTTTTAAGATAAATAATGAACGTCAATGTGTGTGTATAAGGTCCAATAAAAGCTATATTAGAACACTTGCTTTATTATCGTAATATTTGATTTAGATAACGATAAATGTCCTTGATTTCGACTCATTGTTTTTATTATGACAGAGAAATTTAACAATTGAACATTTTTTACAAAACAAATTGTTAATATATACAACATTTATAAACAAGTATACCCTTAAAACGAATAATTTAATAAAAAATCACCGCAAGACTTTTCAATGAAACCCTATTAACCGTACAAAATATACCGGGTTTCGTTTTTTTAAGTGGCAAACCGGTTTTGGTTAAGCCGGCTTGAATGCTCATATGCAATACTTGACTCGGGTGATTGAAGGAAAATTAATGAAGGTCAAAGAACTAGTTATCATACAGAAGAACTACTTTTTGATGTCAATCGAAGTTTAGTTGAAACACACAAGGGTAGAAAAGTTTACAAACCTTTATTTATAAATAATGAATACGTTTATTATTAGATTAAAACAGTGAAAAGTTATCTTCGTGCCTCTTAATTGACATGCCAGTTTATCGTTTGTGCGTTTTGTGTGATAAATTTATAATAATCCAGGATATTAAAAATCATTTTTTTATATAAAAAAGTGTCCATTTGTTAATCGTATATTTATATTTTAAAATCTTTTAGAACATTCTTAACTTAAATAAACGAGTTTTTGATTTTCAATGCGTAGTATAATTCATCTGTATTTTAGTACCAACCAATGAATAATTCCGTTTAAATCATGGATATACATTATTAACAACGAATTTTTTGTAAAGCCCTCGTGATGAAATTTAAATCGATAACACTTTAGACACTACTTATTCGTCCTTGCATATTGGAAACAAATTGCCAATCATCAACATGGACAGAGTTAAATGTTTCAAACATAGAAGAAAAACGACTTTATTTTCAAATCTGAAAATAACTGTTTTTATAGAATTAATAAATGTGCTTACATTTCAGATAGATGTAAAAAATAAAACCATTGAAACGTGTGACTCCTGCAATTTACAATTTCTTTAACGAGATATGCATTAATATTATTTTATTTCTTCCTGATTAACAAAACTAAGTCTTCCTGATAATAAAACATTATTTTATTTTTAATAGACCATTAGCCTTCATAATTCATAAGGGTTTCAATAAACTCTGATTGTTTTCAACTATTTGCGGATCTAGTTATCTCGGCTTATTGCAGCTAGAAAGAACTGGCACCTAATTTTTCCGTTGTAATCGTAAACCTCTGGTACGCGATCTCCTGTCCATTCACTTTATCGCCTCGAATCTTTACGACTGCCCATAACAATCACGACACGAGCATGCAAGCATTCGTTGTATTCACTGACATATACACCATTGTTTTACCCAAAAATTGTTATATAGCATGTGGTTAATAAAATTTGTGAACTTTTTGATTGCTTCTAGAATAACTGTCGTCATAATTTTGCTTATTAAAATACTTATAAAAAGTTAAAGTGAGTTTTTTCTTACTTAATTGCCTGCCAAAATAAAAATATAAATCTAAAACTAAATAAAAATGTTCTATTACAAAGAGCTTTTTGCTATCTACCTACACGTGATTTTATGTACAAAAACTGACTTTGAAGATAAAGAGTTAATTTATTGTTGAAATAATCATGAATAACTGATAATGATGAATAAGAATCCCTCGTTAAATTTAAAAGTGTGTATCTCATTTATTTGATTCTATTTAAGGCTTGAATTTTATTTCACTGATAGTAATTTTCTAAAAAAAGACAATCTAAAAAAAAAATGCTCACGTTGTACCTAGATGAAAAATTATCTTTACCTTTTTTAACATAATAATAACAGCCTACTTTTATAGCATAAAATATATTTTTTAATTGAAAATTTCAAGTTGTTTGTATTTGATAATAATTTTATAAATTAAACACACTTTGGGTGAAAATTTACGTGTAAAATTTGATTTATAAAAAATGGTATAATATTAAAAAAAAAAAAAAAAAATACAACAAATTTATATGAAAAATCAGTGTCTGTGTGCGTAAATTAGAAAATATAATATAATTTCTCGCAGTCAACGCAAAGCTTTTCATTTAAACTAAGTGTTTTTTAACTGACTGGTGTCGAAAAAAGCCGTCCGCTTTGCGTTTCACATTTTTATTTTGAATAACGTGTTTCCATCATTGTCAAAAATAAACCATTCCACACAACCTTGGTTCAACCGTGAAATATTACTGTACATATTAAAACTGAAAAGTTTTTTTTTCTGGCAGGAATAATAAATGTGTCCAACGTATGAAAGCAATATTACAGATGACTTTCGGGGGCGCGGGATTTTATTGCCGCTGAAAAATAACGGCATGTTCCGGAATAGCATAATAAAATTGGTAACTTTGTGGTATCTTACTTCATATGGTGGCTGATGACCCGAACATTAATAGTTTCCGCCGTTTCTCATGAAAGACGAACGTTTGTATTCTAACACTACTTTGCGCTACAATTCTTTCCAACATTCGTTTATAACGATATGTTCAAACAATACATTGTAACAGCTTTAAACTCTTTCAATTTTGTCTTACACTCAACCATACATAACCAATGAAGTAATATCTCAAAGTTATTTTTTTACGGTGAGTCTCTCTGTTTTGGCATCTTCACGAGCTTTGGATGAACGTGAATTGACTCCGTGCAATTAAACGCCTGAAGATGACGGTAGTGACAAAACTTGTGTAAATGTACAAAATTTGGACGGTTTAAATTTAATTCTAATTATAACTGTTTGTAAGAAAGATGTATGCATACAATTTTTAAGATCAGTGTTAAATATGAGCAATTGAAAAATTATGTAGTACACTTAAAAGTTAATTACTCATATCAATACCCTTATAAATATTTAATATATTTTTTTAAAAACCAATGACTAATACCTTGAAATTATTTATTAATCCATATTTATAATTTTTGTTTAAATATGACCACACATAAGATTTATAATGGTACCTGTTGAAGTTTTCAATATATTATTAACTAATGTTTTTGAATGCAATCCAATTCATCGAATTTCAAGCATAGATTTCAATTACACCACACAAAAGATGTGAGCTGATTCCTTCGAGTACGTCCCACTATGCAGTAAACGTACTTCGGCATTTCATCCTCATAGAAATGGTAGATTCTGAAGAGAGTCCCATACGAGTAGAGTCTAGATGAGTCGTCAATCATCCCGTTTCAGAATCCAAACGCTTTGCCTATTTTATGCACCCGGTAAAGCGTAGGAATTCTAAAACAGGTTGATCGTAGCACACAATTAGCGGTGGTTCACAGCTCTTAGCTTTCCCGTAGTAATAATGCTTTCCGCATTTCCCGGTGTCTCTTCCTTGAAGACTCTGCTGCAGGAGCATTCAATTTTTCACTGTTGCTATTGACAATCCACAAATTATTTATTTATGAACCTAATTAATTAATTGCACATTTTAGCCATTAAAATGTGCTTGAACATAATTTATTCTACCAAAAGCTTGCCGTTTGTTATAGAAAAGAAGCGAGGCAGATTATCGTATTAACAAAAAGACTTTTCAAATGACACATTTAATTAATTTTAGAGTTCCCAAAACTTTACTGATTTAAAATCAATACCTAATCAATTAAAATTATTATTAAAAGATTTACACAATGATATAATCACTGCAATATATGTTTGGCTACATAATCATCTCTGAATTAAATATTTTTTAATAAATTAACATATTTTATCGTACCCAGTTTTTTTAAATGATGTTCAAGAAGAAAAGCTTAAGAATTTTTGAACAAAAATAACAAAATAAAATTTAAGCACAGTTTATTTTTAAATTTCACAAGAGTTTTAGTGTAATTGAACTTTAAAAAATAATTTAGTTATTTATGATACAAAATTTATCTAATTAAAAAAATCTTTAATATAAGTAATTAATTAAGATGAAATTTTCTACTTAAACATATTATGCATAAAGCCAAACTGTATGTAATCATATTAATTTACTTTAAATGAAAAACACTTATTGTTTACTGGTTCAACAATTTTATTTAATTTTCAGGAAAAAAAATATTTTTTGATTGAGTCGTCTGGTATCAAAAGCAGAACTTTTCCATACACCATGTATTGAACAGTTCTGCTTTTGATACCAGATGACTCAATTGACAAATTTATAATGTCTTTCCATGAAAAATGGTCATTTAAAATATAAAAAGAATTAAATAAAATTTCAAATTTATTTAACACTAAAAGAGTTTACAGTTCAAATAAATTGAAATAAGAAAAAATTGAGTGTATGCATGCTATTTATAGGCAGTTTTTTCCATGAAAAAAATATAGATTCACAAAATCAAACTTATTCGGTAATAAAAAATATATAAATTCACATTCAATCAGAATGTCAGTTTTAACGACAAAAATAATAATGCATCATGAATAACAAATTCCAAACTCAATTAAGTTATTTTTTTTCGTGAAAGCTTCATTTCATTGGAGATATATATACTTAATGACGTCATAGCTTGGGTAATTCTAGCGATACCCCGTCGACAGTGAGACGCGGAAGAACCTCCAGCGCATCCCTCTACGTTGCTTTCAGTAAATAAAAGTACCTGATTAGCAGGAAAAGATTATAGGCATTATCTTAATGACATAATAGTCATATGTAATGGTTTGATAGTGTATATAATTAACAAGTATATATCTACTTTTGTGTTTTTTCGTGAATACAAATGTCATTTTTCAAGGCTGAGATTTGCCTAGATATGTACAAATGATACAAACAAATAAGCACTTCGTAAGATAGTTCAAAAACATATATTTATTCATGCACCACTACATTCCTTATGGCAGTTTTTTTTGTTTTAGTTCAGTGATAAGAGCTTTACTTTGACAAATAATTACAATATTTCTTAAGTTTATTATCAACTCATTTGAGAAATGCAACAATTTAAGTTTTTTAATGCAAGATTTTTTATATACAAAAAATGAAACGTTATAAAAAACGACTATGCGTGATAGCAAGAAGTGGTAGTTGAACGTTTAATAAGTTAGTAAATAAATAAGTGGGATGAACAACTTCTTGGGCTGTTTTAATTTAAAAGTTTTTGGATTTGGTACCTCGTTTCATAATCGTTAAGATAACCTTAAAATAGCATCGTTGATAGATTTTTTTTGCTAATCGAGAATATAAATGAACGCAATTAGTTTAGATTAGTTAATCTTTATAAGACATAAATCACTTAAATGTAGTTTTATCGAGCAAGTAATTTTTTTTTAATAATAATTTTATAGTATTTTTTTCTTTTCAAAACTAAGTGTATTAAAAGTGTCATGAAAGCTTCACTCATATACAAACGGTATACAATATTTATAGCAATATATAATAATAAAAGTCCACAGTATAACTTGCACATCGCAATTTAGTCAATAAAAATAAGATTGTAATGCTCTCTACACTGATACCTTTTTGTACTTTAGGCGTTTTAAATTTACACGTTATGTAATGTGCCAAAAATATTAATTATATAAAATTTCGCATTAGATAACGATTTTTGTTATAAAGGTACTCACATTAATGTTGGCGATACATATTTTTATTACATTGATTTTATTGAAAAATGTTGTATATTATATTATAAAAAAGCTATATGTATTTAAAATAGTTATCAGTAAAAAAAATAGTTAATAGTTATTTTTAATCTCATCAAGATAAGAAAAGCTTATAATATTATATATGAAAATACCCTTATCGTGGGCATGACACCACGTACTCAATACACTACAAAGGCTTACTTCAATTATGTAATATAATTCAGGACACGTTCCCTCGTTGTGTCGTCACAGGCTTTGGTTTGAAAATCATTTCAAGCTCATTAAGCAATTACTATGCCTAGCTTATACGCTTAGCAATCTTATGAGTAGACGCGAAACATGAATTTTGTGAATATTTTTCGTCAAAATATATATACTTCAAAATGGAGATTTATTTGCGGGTTATTATATCTACACTGTTTTGGATTATTCCCATATTCATCGCATTCAGGAACGGGCGAGTTTTATCCCCAATTTTGACAAAGTAATGAATTTAAATTTTTGTTACAAATATTATTTTATTACAAGTACATAATAATACTAAGAGTTTATTCTTGATTAATTTATTATTAACGGATTGTATTATTTCATCTTACAGAAATACTTGAATTAAGAAAAATAATATCAACTAACTTTGATACTAACTAACTTACGATTGCTGCTGGCAAAAATAATTTTAAGTTATTATTTATAATTTTTAGTATTGTAAGCAAACATACAAGAAGAATCGATAAATTTAATTCAACCGCGCCAAAATATCAAAAATGATAAAAAATCAACCTCTTTTTAAATTGGCTAATAACATTGACGTTGAACATTGCTGTTGATATTTTGTTATCTGGTACTTATACTATACAATTTATCAAAAATATTACATCTATTAAGATCTTTATGTCGAATATTTTTCTTATCATATTCGCCTACCTTATTTATTATTATTATCTAACCAGAAATAATATTAGTGAAATACTATATTTAGCATTAACCAATGTTGATGATTTTTTTTTAAAAAGCATGAGTTATAAATAAAAGCGACGTCTTAGTTTTATCTATTTATTGTATTTACATTATGTATTTCATTTTCGTAAAGCTTGTTTACAAAAAATAATATTTTTGTTTCAACAAAAGATAGCACAAAATTTTCATGTTTTTTTTTGTGCAACAATATGGTGATAAATTTTATATTTGAAATTTTTCAACCTATTCAACCTATTCAATTTTAAATTGAACAAACCAAACAATGAATCATTTCACTCTCAAACCTTAAAACACGATGATGAGATGATGAAAATGGTGACGGTGATATCAAATCGAATACGGTTTCGGCACTCACCTGAAAAAAAAAACATAGATTGAATTATTATGGTAGAATATCTACCCAACAAATATGTTTTGAAAATGATCAAACATTTTTTTTTAAACATGACCTCTCAATTTTTTGCAAATATACCCATACTAATGCATCTCAATAAAGTTTTTCTACGAAAACATATTGTTACTCAGTTGCTCAACCACTCCTTCCCAACGAAAGTGAGGACTGAGAAAGAACTAGCAGTTTGCGGTCGCACTTACTATGCCATATTTTAAAGGTAAGATAAACAGAGGAATGTTTTACAGCAAAGACATTTAAATAATGGCAGTACAGATCAACCTGTGGAACTTATTGGAATCGAACGAAACTGAAGAAAGCAAAGCTCGGCTAGAGAAATCAGTATATGAAAAGGTACGTTATATCACTATTAATCTCCATATAAATTATATGAGAAACGAACATCAAAAATACCGCTTAAGTATTTTTTTTTATTATTATTTAAGAGGCTCTAATTATTTTTCGATCTCTCAGTCAAGTAATATCTTGATTTAACGTAATTATTTTAATCGCATCATAGAAACACCATCTACTTGATCTTGGATCACTCTTAAGATTTCCAAGTGTAATAGTTGGTCGAAAGACATTTTATTCTAAAAATAAAGCACTGAATCCGTTGGTAATGCTTGCGATGAGCGAAACTGGTTATGATTATATTAAATAAATGTGGAGTTAGTTCAAAAGAATATATTGTTTTTGGGTATTCTTCGATATTTGAGATTAAGTAGCTGACTAGTGTTAAGATGCTTCATTAAGTTTCCATGTATGATCTGAATTGGTAGCAAACACGGCTTATCTACTCAAAAAATATTTAGTAAACAGGAAAATAAATTATACAATAATCTGGACTATATTTTTTCTCTTAAAGAATATAAATATATATTGAAAGACTTTTATAAACCCTTTTTAAAATTTTAATTGATTTAGTGATATTTCGAAAATCATTTTCTATTTGTGTATTAAATTTAAAATGTTTATCGCAGACGAATCACCATGGAAAATTACCTTCAATTAATTATCTTATATTAGATTCATCTTACTGAAATCGAAATAGCAAAATTAATAACAGTACTTAATTGGTCATTAATTATTACGTTTCTTCAAAGGAATTTCAGAGTAATAAAACGCGTACATAAGCATCATCAGAATCTCATATAAAAAGGCGTATCCAGATAACGACATAGACAAATTATTTTTTTGGTCCAGTGAGCACTAACGCATGCGCAGAAGGCAGCGAGCAAGAAAGGCTAAGTAATGTAGCGAAGGCTTAAAAGGTAATTACGACTAACCACATGAAAAACTTAATTTGAAAGTTTTACATATTGAGTGTTACAATATTTCAAATTAATTTTTGTAATTAATTTCTTTAATTTCAATTTCATTTAAATATGTAAAAATGTTTTGATGAACTTTATTATTGTTTTTAATTTTTCATTGGGTACTTTATTTTACAAAGTACATGTCAGTTTTATGTTAGAATGATTTCTAATTTAACAAATATAACAAAAAACAGATAATTATGTTGATAGTAATATTTCTTTAAAAAATAGTATTATATCAATTCAAAATTTCGTTTATTTATTGGTGTTTTTACAGTTGAAAAAAAGTAATCAACTTTATTTAGTCAAATAAATTGATTTTGAATATTCTTTCCGCAAATTAATAAAAAAAGATTGGCTATCATAATAAAATATAGTTATAAAAAAATGTCCATCAATATTAAATTAGTTTATGTAAGCAGTAACAATAATTAATACAATTAAAATATTTAAATGTGTTACATATAAGCTAAAAAAAACAAAAATATTTCAGATATATGATTTTTGTGTTGCAAAATACTTTAACCGACAGGTGTTAAAAAATGATTTATATTTCAATGAATTTGCGTGTTCTTCTAGTTATAAGAGCTTCACAACAGTTAAAATGTCACTATTATCAATACATATTAAAATTGATGATAATAAAAATACATTTAAATTGTTTTGATTGTTTAAAAAATAAATGAAATTATTATTTAAAAAAATACACTATGACAATGCGCTCAATATTTTAAAGTTAGACAATAGACAGTGGTAAACTCAAAAAAAAAAATAACTCTCAAAACTGAGTCAAGAAAAAGAGACATCGCAAATACCCATCTCCAAGATTTTAAATTTAAATTGAAAACATCTAAATAAGCCGTAGCATAACTTGAACCCTGCCCCGCCTGATAGTTATAGCAATGCCCTCACTAACTAGACAACAGAGTGATCAATCATCTGTAACACCCCAGAATTTTAAATAATTTAAGATACATTGATAGAGTAAATACAATAGTATAACTTATATGACCTTATAGTGATGGAACTTTAATATGATACAGCGTTTAAATAATGTTTTCAAATAATTTCAACCTTGTGCTTTTACGTAAAAAAAATATTTATTCACCTATGTAAAATTCAGGTTTCATGGTATCAGCTCAACTACAAGCTACTTGTGTTCCTCTTACAATAATAAATAAAATTGTGGTGAGATTATTTGGATGGATTACTTGTGTAACTTCTTATGGCATAATTATTGTGTTCACTTACTGTGAAAACGACCTTTTGAGGTAAGGAATCAGTCATGCAGAAACTTGTCTTGCCAGTTTATGAAAGAAGTACTATACGTGACTTTTCTTGTAACGACACTTCAAGAAATTATTGTAATATTATTTATAGAACTATATTTGTTGCACATAGCAGCTTTTGTGTCAAAAAAAGTATACGTTATTCTGAAACGATATTTAATAAATATATCATTTATACAGTTAACAGTTTTCATATCAAATGAATAAACATAATTATATATATTAGAGATAAATACTTAATATGATGTTAAATAAATCATGAACGAATAAGTTGTTCGTTACATTACAAATTTTTCAAAAAATAAATTGGGCTTAAATATTCTTAGACACTCACGAATCTCTCTGTATTTAAGTTTATTTCAGAAAAAAAAAATATCATACTGACAAGATTCCAATTTTGATTCAACTCAAATTTGTACTCATGTTAGTTTTTATCAATCCCTAATTCAAATGGGCAACCACTAAATTTCACAAGCATACTTCAATACAATTATGGGATAGTATGTATGTATATTTAAGAAAAAAAATATTTCAAACAATATTTTATACCGACTTGTATGGTGTTAACTGTTATCAACATTTTTTGGTGGGAAACGTGTATGCAAAAACACACTAAAATTATTTTGGTGATAATTCCACAATTTCATCACTAGGTCACATCACATCACACAGATTTGGTTATCACAAAAATACTAATTTTATTATTACTCGAAAATTTACATACAGAATCATCTCTATAGACAAATATTCAAGTATAAAGCCTATATTTTACCTTACAATAATTTTAACAAAGGCTAAATTTGTATAACAACACAAGATTTGCATACGAATAGCTTATTAGCTAAGGTGATTTAAGTGACTTATACGGTTTTTACATGGTGTTCAATAGGTAGTTCGTTTCTATGTAACGTTTGATGGTTGCTTTGCGTAATAAACACACGAGCGCGACTCAAATAAACGAATTTTATTACGCGTGGCTTATCCTTTTATTCGTAAATCGGCTTTAGCAGCCTATTCATATCTGATATGGAATCAAATTGGATTTGCTAAAGCTTTCAATCAACACTCATGTTCAAATGACAGTTTCCTTCAAGTTAGATTTTGCCCATTACCCCTTTTATGTGGTCCATAAACCCTAATCTTTCACCCGATCCCTAAACAGGAAGTAAACTGAATCTTTAAGTTCCTATTTTATATACCAACAAGGCTTTGACGCATAGGGTCATAAAGATGTTGGTGCATACGAACTAAATACCACACCCAGAAAATTCTCTACAAACATATAGTAACATTACAACCTTCTCAATGTACAAGTTCACCAATTATTATTCTTTCATCGAATAAAAAGTGTTTACCAAGTACAAAATTCAAAGTTTAGTTTTCTCAAAAATGCTTTACTTAAACGTTTGTTTGTTTGTTTCTCAAAAATAATATTTTGCATTTATTTATTAATATTTTTACAGTTAATTTAATCAGATTCTTTGCCGTGAAACCATATTTTTATTCGATTTCAGGTCAAAATTTGAGTAAAAATCTATCGATAATCAAAACCTAACTTTTGTGGAATTCTTAAATAAACAAAAAAAAAACAATATTAACGTAATTATTATTTTCTTCTCATATGAACGAGCTAAATGAAAGCGAGTCAAAAGAAATTCGTAATGAGTCTACGTCTAATTTTACGCGTCTATACTTTTCTCTCGCTATTTCTCAGAAGGTCTCGTCGGCCAGGCAACCGTAGCAACCTTTCAACTATGCTCTGCCCGCAAGTTCTACCAATATCGCTACGAAGCCTCCGCCGGAGCTACGTTACCTAGCGACGTGGCATAGACGGTATGGCGTCCTATTCATTTTCGTTCGCCGCACATCCTCGCCAACGATTGTTATATTATGTTTGTTGTTAGCTTGTCAGGAATGACAACATTGCCAATGCGTTTTTTTCGATTTATGGTAGGCATTTTTTACGCTTGCGAAAGCTTAACGCTGCGGAAAAATGAATCTTCAGGAACGCTTTGTATACATCGTGTTTGTTTTTTTAAGCTATATATAATATATAAACCGAGCTTGTTACCGAGTTCTAAATTGGTTGCGTATTTTACAGTATTGAATACCAGAACGGATATGTACAGATAAATCGCTAATTCTGATTATTGATTTTCTTAAGAATGTGTTCGATATAATAGCGAAAAAAATTGCTTTCACGGCAAAAAAATGCTGTGCTTTTCAGCTTCGAAGGTCCGGTTCATAAAATCTTTTAAAAAATATATGTATATAAAAAAGCTGTTAAAATTAAATTAAAGAATGCGACACGCTTTGGTTACCTTTTAAGATATTCATACAATATTAACTTTGCACAGGGTCTCCAACAATAACCGTATAGTAATTGATACTAATTTTTTAAACTCTGAATACAATACTTTCAAGTGAAACGAAAATCATTCGAGTTTTGTAAATTCTATATTGAAATAAAATAGTAAAAAAACCCAGCCTTATGTTATGTATACTCAACACCATAGCATACTATGTTTATTCTCTATGACATTCTATTTTCAAATTGTTTCATTCTAGAATGAAACATTTGAAGTATGAAACTAAGTCAGTTTAAA
Source organism: Himalopsyche tibetana (assembly GCA_030503985.1). Classification (NCBI taxonomy): domain Eukaryota; kingdom Metazoa; phylum Arthropoda; class Insecta; order Trichoptera; family Rhyacophilidae; genus Himalopsyche; species Himalopsyche tibetana. The sequence goes on along the minus strand of JAPJYX010000019.1, from coordinate 6,780,869 downwards.
GAAAACAATTGAAACCTGTCATCTCACCATTTTCTTCTTGATTATAAGATTGATTTATAAAGTGTAAATTATGTTATCAGAATAAAGTTGAACCAACATATAAACGTGTTTCAGTAAAAATTATAAACATAACACTTATACAAACATCTACGATGTAGTAGTGATGTATGTTTTTAATTTACATTATTTTTAAAAGATATTGATGATAACATCGACCACATAAAAATATTCTAAGTCATTTTTAGATTTTAAAAAAATATCTAAATAAACAATGATACAATAAATATACTCTTCACAGATGATACCTACGTTACACCTAACATTGAAAAATACAGCAAGTACTCTTGAAAATGAAAAAGCTTCTAAAAATAATTAAAAATAAATTGAAGAGTGCTAGTACACATGCTGTATTGTTATACAATACAAAAAACGACCTTGTTTTTGCTTAGAGCGGTCATTTTCAGCGTCGCGGCGCGTACAAACAGACACCCCAGGCGAGATCTCCTTGACAACTATGTACAAAAATAGTCCAGGCAAATACGCCTGCGCTCCCTTATCACACGATTACGATACGCCTGTTCATTTAAGGAGACCGGTGTAATGTATAGGCTTATTAATTTTATTATTGAATGTAGATATTTTTTTACGTAGGTGTGATATTTTGGTTAAGACTATTGAAATAAACATATTAATTATCGATACGGGAGAGCAAAAAAAATAAATTATCAAAGATTAAGGTTAAAACACATTTTTAGCTTGAGTGTGTTTGAATATTTTTTGCATTTGGATAAAGAGGTTTTTTTTAATGTAATAATACATAATACAGTTTGACTAAAAAAATATTTACTGTTTATGCTTTATGTGCCATTTAAAGTCCATTAAATAATTTTATACATATTTTATGGAAATTATAAGAACATATCTTGACGACCATCGTATACGATAACGTAACCGAAACATTATATCTAGAGTAAAAAATACATTATAGTGTTTATACTCAATAATTTACCTACTTGCTTCACTTTAAATCGAAATTTTATCACTTTTAGGGTGTAATACTTGGTGGAAAGGCATTATATTAATAAAAACACAATAATCCTTTGTACTTCATTCCACTTTATTTAATATGTCAGGACCGGTTTCGCTCATTGCGAGCATTGTCAACTGATAAGAAATATAATTTAACAATGCTATTTATACAAAATTGAAAAGTTATACACAACAGTTGGCATTGAAAAGAAATTGCCAATTACATTAAAGTGATTCTAAAATAACACAAAATTAAAATGTTCAACACATCTAACATATAATTAAAAAGTCATCCCAGATTAATAAATTCAGAATGGCGATTGAAAGTAATTACAAACATAATTAAAATTTGGGAAATTTTTGACAAAGTGATAAAATGCTACATTAATAAAGTGAATATGCTTAATGATATGAATATGCTTAATGATAGTTTTATGTTTTCCCCGCTTCCAAGTAGTTGGTGTGTTCATTCCTCACTTAAACAAAATCGACAGCCAGGAAGATTTGTTTTTCAGAATGCCTTTTATTTCATCTCCTTGGGTTATGTGAAAATAGATTAAATTTGCCCTATCAATATGGCGTATAATTATTTTAGTGAAAAATAATTCATTAAAAATTGTGCCAATACTAAGTCAGTTGACTGTATTAACACACCCATATTCATAGTTGTATGTTAATAACTTAAAGGTAGTTTTAGTCATTGTCTTGTCTTTGTCAAGTAAATGCAAATATTATTAAAAATAATTCTACGAAAATAGACACAAAAGCATTTATTCAGCAATACACAGAATAATCCTATTTAGAATAGAATCCTATTTCATACATATTAAAAGAATTCTGGAATAAAAGCAGCAGTCTTTACTAGCAATCCCGCATCTAGTAGTAATTCAATACATATAAAAAATAAGATTCCAAGAATAAAATAAGATTAAGAGAAAAAAATTATAATTTAAAGCAATGAAAATCGATTTTGTAACAAAGCGACAGTTTGCACAGTACGATATAGAAAACATAGCAGACATTCAACGGATTTCACAACAAATGTAAAATAACAAGGTACTATTAAAATAAAAAGAATATTTCACTTGACATTTTTCAGACGTTTTATCGATACGAATTTTCCAACAATGAAAGATTTTTAAAACTGCCACTATTCTTTCTAAAACTCTCATTAATATATATATTAATCAACATTTTCATGTCTGTTCCTAGCGTAGAGATCATTAACTACTTATGAAGCTTATTTTATTTTTTCGAAGATAGTAGATCATTTTTCGAAACTATCCTTACTGGGATTTGAGTCCGTGAGCACAGTTAACGAAGCCAACGACTAAAAATACAGCGATCCCTCCAATGACGCATGTTAAATGTTGGGACCGCGTTATTATATTATTACCTCATACACGAATTAGGGTTACGTTTTTTTTCGCGAAAAATGCAAAATTGCTACAACTAAGAATAAATAAAAAAAATATGAAAAACATATATGAACGAAATATTTAGTTCGTATGCGGTAAAATGCATTGTCGTTCGCCAAAAATTGAATAAATGTACGACAGAGACAGCTGCCCGGCTGTGTGTGTAAAGCTACACACGTGCCGAACGCTCGCTCGCACAACAACGATAGTGGAATGCGTCCGCGCAATTCAAAAAACGGCCCAGAAGATTTATGGAACTCGCGTAATTTGAGTAAGCGTAATTGAGGGATTACAGTATTGCAATAATAGAATTTTGGTAATCCACAATAAAGAAGACATGCAATTTTAAGAGTTTCCGCTGTAACGTAAACAGTTTTGAAATTAATTAACAGTTGGCAATCGAATACTTTACAAATACAATAGTTAGATATATATTCATGAAAAAGGCAAAAATAAATATTTAAGTATGGTATAACCCGTTATTTTATTTCAATATTCATTGTTAAAAATATTGAAATAAATCTAGTGCTTTTGTATAAGATATTCCAAAGATTTACAAAATCCAGGCATACTATTTTAAGATGCACATCACGGATTGTTGTTCACTATAAATCAGGATTAGAGTATTCTTAATCCCTAGGCAAACAAAGTGCAAATGGTTTCAAATAAACGTTCGTTAGATACAAATAAATTTGCTTCAAACTATGTTTACGATATTGTGCATTTTAAAAATATTATTTCATTAAAAAAATGTTCTTTTTACTCACCAACTAAAATTATTTTTGCCTGATTAAAAGAATATTTCTTACAAGAAAAAAATTTGTGACTTAATTTTCATAACTTAATTATTATTATGATTAGTTTCGCATGAGAATATATTAAATTTAAGAGCATAAAGGTTATCATATCCGGATTTTTTTTCAACTGATAAGCCGTAACAAGGAAGAAACAACGGACAGATAAGTAAAATACAATAACCCACAGAATATTTTTTTCATAGAATATATAGTTTTCCATTATAAAGTTAAATTTTAACAAAACGGCAGCTTATCTTCGGCTGACCGTATGAATATTTTACATGAGTAATGTTTAAGTATTATAAAATCATTAGTAAACATTAAGATGTAATATATTTTAATAAGGTACAATGATAAAGAATATGTATTCGATTGTTTGCTAGATTCTTCAAAATAAAAAAAATGTTTGCTTCTACCCTACTAGAGGTATTTTTTATGTTTCAGTTACTTTTATACGATTTAAAATAATTAAATTCCGCTCGACTGTACGATAACTTATCGGTTTGAAAAAACAAAATTATTCACGGGGACTTAGTACAACTTTATTTAAATACAGCAAAAAGATATAGATATCAATACGTCGGCCTAAGCGCCTTTTCCGGATGTCAATTTTCAGAAAGGGTCGACAGGGATTTCGGTTGCAAATCTCGCAGGTGCGTGACGCTGTGAGTCTTTTTGTTTCCGTAGCATAGGGTCACCTCTTTCAGCTTATGCTAATTCTGAAACGTACCCAATAAAACTCCAAAACATTCTAAAGGGATTTACGCAGCATTCAATGCAACGGGATACATTACATCTACTCCCCCTTGAACACTTTGATTCATTAATACATTATGATAATAAAGGCGTACATTTTAATTAATAAAAACAGCATTAAACGCGTTCAAGTAATTAAATTATTTTTTGCTGGCTGTAAACAAAAAGTGTTTTTTATTTTCTAAATAGGAATATTCTGTGTATTGCTAAATAAATGCTTTTGTGTCTATTTTTTTAGAATTATTTTTAATAATATTTGACTTTACTTGACATAGACAATACAATAACTAAAACTACCTCCAAGTTATTAACATATAACTATGAATATGGGTGTGTTAATACAGTCAACTGACTTAGTATTGGCACAATTTTTAATGAATTATTTTTCACTAAAATAATTATACGCCATATTGATAGGGAAAATTTAATCTATTTTCACATAACCCACGGAGATGAAATAAAAGGCATAAAAGAATGCATGGCTAACTCTGTATTTAAGTTTGTGTAATGCAATAGTTAACTGTAGTATTTTGAATCGGAACATTTTTATCTTGTGGTAGATTGCTGAATTTTGATAAATTATAAAGATAAAATTTCGATTTAAAGTGAACCAAGTAGGTAAATTATTGATACTATAATACATTTTTTACTCTAGACATAATGTTTTGGTCACGTTATCGTATACGATGGTCGTAAAGATATGTTGTTTTTCTATTATGTTATGTAGTAAAACAAGCAAAAAAAAAAGATTTATCTCTCACGATGAGATAAGCCAAAAGACGATTCCATAGAAGAGTATAGATGCGTATCTCAATTTAGTAAGGTAAAACATACCGAATAAAAGGAGGTGGCCAATCTCTGAATAAATAAGGGAAGGCCAAGCCTCGGACGCTTCTTATTCAAACAACCGAACCGCTCCTTTCACCCAGCCGCAAAAAGCGAGCGTTGGTTATCTCTTTCGCATAAAAAAATAATAAACCCAAGAACCTACGGAAAACAAAGTGTTTTTGACATACGGTCAAGTAATCTTTTGTCAATTGGTTTGTTCTCGCTTTATTCAAAGGGACTCAAACAACATACAAACTAGAAATACATTTGAAGAATGTAAAGAGCTAGTTTATACGATATAAATTTTACCTTCAACTATCTTGGATAAGCTTTCCTTAAAACCAATCATAAAACATCGATGAATATGTAATTTTTGGGATCAAAAATAATTGAGTCAAGACAATTTAAAAAACTTTTGTAAAACTGACAATTTCACAACAGTTTATTTAATTTATGTACTTAACGTGACTGACGTGTAACGTCTTGTTAAAAATCATTTTTCAGATAAAACTTTGACGTAGATCTTGATGATAATGCATAGCCCTTATTTTGTTTCAATTACCTACTGATTGAATTGCTCTTTAGTTTTTAAGCTTAATTTTCAAAAATTAAAAACTATTTATAAATTAAATATTTATTTCATAGATCTAGAACTCTTTCTGTTGTAAATTTTATTTTATTACTACATAATTACGTAATAAATCCGTAGTAATGTACTTTTTTAAACATTAAAGATGTAATCGGACCAAAACTCCATTATTATTTTTTTAAATGAAGAGAGAAAATAAACGTCTCAATAAAAATACAAATGTTTAAATACTCTTTAAAGTAAATAATAAAAGGTTATAAAACATGCAGTTTTTAGAAATGAATAAATTCGTTATATAATAGAAAGGAAGCATTAGTAAATAACATTTATAATAAGATAGACGGATCACCATGTTTCATAACCTTTTATGTTTTAATTTACTTCCATTGAGATAAACCACACATAATGTAAAGTATTAGTTTTTAATTAGTGGTAGTATCAATGTTTGTACCTTACCCTCTTCTCTCTCTGCGTACAGTAGAAAAGGACAAGTTTTGTATAATTGTATTTTATTGTAATTTAAAACTTAAAAAATAGAATAAATCTATAGTTTATTCTTTAACCTTGCGATGTTAAGTCTGATGATGCTTCTCAAAGAACCTAAACACGCGCCACATTGTGTAACACAACAAGAAAAATAACAAAATTACAAAAAGCAATGTCAAATTATTTGGTATCTATATATTAATAGTCGATAATGTCCGTTTGTCTGTACGAAGGATGTCCCCGATTTCCCCTCTCCCTTTCTTGTAACAAAATTATCAATTTACAATAAGCAATGTCAAATTATTTGGTATTCATTATTAATTAATGATGAAATTGGTTTCCGTATGCTTTTGATTCTACGTCAAATTTGAATTTTCCAGCTCTTTTTCGCTCTACGGTTGTTGGGTGCCACATTTTTCCGCTGGACTTAAATAATTTTTGATTCAATTTCATAATATTCTCTGTTTTTTTACCATGAGCTTTTTTGAATTCATAATGTGATTCTTATAATTTTCTCCTTAGTGGCAAGATTTGTATATCTTTATTTTTAGACATTCCAAGAAATTTCTAAAAACAATATTGTCAAATACACTTAATTATAATTAACGCAGTTTGGATCATATTCTAGTAGAGGAACAATTTATCATTGATGAGGATCTCATCTGGATTGACATTGATATTGTTGTATATAATTAATTGTTTAATTTATATTCCATGTAGAATAATAGTGAACAATTATTTGATGCTGTGTTATACCACGAATACAAGTAATTAATCAAATTGATACAAGTGTTGTTTACAAGTATAGTCTTATCATTGTTTTTGGTATAATTACATTTGGTATCAAGTTTGAATTTGACTCGCTAAATAATCTTTATATACAAAGATTTATAAGAAATAACAAGGTCACCCGTCACATTATATGAAACGTAAAGTGATTAATATTATACCTACTCATTCAATGACATAAAATGGGTTATTTTTGTTCATAAGTGACCTTAACTTTCAATTCACTTATTAAATTACCATATTATTATTTCTTGATATGTAAAAAGTGGAAAAGAAAAATTCTATGCTATAAGAAAAGAAGCAAAATAAAGCTTAGGCTTAAAATGGAATACAAGTCTGATGGATGGTTAACGTTATACATATTGTTCAAGCTATTTGGTAAGAATTGGTTTACAACTTGGTATATCCAAATTCTTATATCATTAACTTTACTGATAAAATACAATTAATTGTCTTAAAATGTACCTTTATAATATGACGTTTGCAACTAGAAATCCATACGATGTTTATTCAACGCGGATATAGTGGAAAAAATCAAAACTAGCTTTTACGTAAAAGTTCAAAATGTTCGTATTTTTATTAAGCTGTGGTTGCTCCATTTTTATTTATAACCACACTCAGCTATGTCAAAAACATTATTTGTGTATTAAAAGATTTCTGATAACGAAAAAAGCTTATTTTTTAAAAAGATAAAAGGATTTTACTTCAAAAATTAACATGAATTTCTGGATTTACAGTTAACCTGTTCTGAATAAAAATATTTGCATCACAAAAGGTGAATATTTTAAGGTTCATTTGGCATAAAAGTCAAAGGTACTTACTTAAAAATGTACATTTACCTTGTCACGACATGGAGTGTTGGGGAGTTTTTGTCTTTTTGAAATCATTTACACACTCGTGTGCTAAATATTCGCCAGACCAAAGGAACAAACAAAGTCCCACACATGAGCGCGGCGGAAATATTTTATTTAGACTATGTACATCCAAAGTAGGAACGTCCTTATTTGCATGCCATTTTAAATCTCGCTTTAGAAGAGAAAAGCTATGAACAAAACAGAGTTCTTGATTTGATTTACACAATAATGTTATTGAGTTTTGCAGAAAAATAGTCACATCTTTTCTCTGTATTAAATAAAATAAAAAATTCGACAAATTTTGAATCGTTAAGAATTAACTCATAATAAAACAAGTTATTTCGAGGTGAAAATACATCTTAAATCTAATAGTTATTTATCTTTTCGGTTAGTATTGATATTTTGACGAGGTTCAAATTTGAAGGAGATATTTGTTCTACTCGTTGTAAAACTACGTATTCGTGGCAAGAAAACAATTATAAGTTAGTAATAGCAAATTGACATCACAATAATGATCATAAAATAGACATTACCAATAGTTGCACCCATCACCAACCAATATACTTTTACATGGTTAGAATGTTCCTAGAAACGTTTTAATTGTAATCGCTCGATATTTTTGGTAACTACTGATGTTATTATACTGAAAATAGCATCAAGGTATTAAAAATAATTTCAACCAATTACGGACAATATAAGCAAAGCCAATAACAGTTCACACTGTTCACATATTGTGAAATTCACAACATTTTCATTATTTTTTTTTTATGTGATAGAAGTGTTTCGCTTTTTAATTAGGCGTCTTCAAAATTCCATGGGAAAGTTTGTACCTTACAACATATTACAATTATATTCCCACTTTTTTATATTAAGTCGGATTAAAATAATGGGAAGATATAACAAAACATTGGTTTTTACCGTAATTATTTTTTTTTAAATCAATCATTAATCCATAAATAATATTTTATGAATTACCTAAAAATAAATTAAGAATGCGATTCTCACGTTTGACATATTTTACTAAAAGAAATATTCACACATTATTTTTTGGTAATTATTTAAGCTGTTGGTTAACCATATGAAAATCAATTTATAAGTTGAAAAATATGATCACCGTAAGAATACTGATGTGGTATTTTAATTATCTACATTTATCAACATTTGTGTGAGAAACAAAAATAACAGTTTATACTGGCGTCTAAGAAAATTTAATAAATACATGACATGTGTACATAAAGGTGTTTGCATAAGCGTTGTGGGCCGTACTTACCGCGTCACTTTCCAGGAAAACGAAGCCACTTGCAACACGTAATGCATTTTGAATACAATAAAATGGTGAGCCTTTGTCGTCAAACGTACGAGCTCTATTCGTGCATCCGAGTAATATTATATCTCACTACAATTGAAAGTATTGTATTATGTAGTCACCCCTCTAAAAAAACTGTGGATATTTTTTTATTTCTCTGAAGCATTTTAGAATGAAACCAATTCACAAACGTCTGTCTTTAGTAGGTATAATTATTTTATTACTTATTCCCTTTTGAAAAATATTAAATTCATAAACATATTGGGTATATAAAATGATTTCGATTAACTGCCACAAAATATATTTTAAAGAATCAACAAAAGCCGTTTTGTATTCCACTTTGTCTACTATACTCGAAGTAAAACTTAGTGTTTATAGGATACATAAGGTGATGAATTTATACTTTGTTTATCCATGCCCTGTTATTTTTATTCAGAGGTATCTCAAAAGAAGTTTCTTCTACGAAAACTGGTTGTTATTCAGTTTCTCAACTCACAAAGCCATAGTTTTGGGATTGAAATGGTTGGAGGAAATTTTTAGAAATCAATAAGTGTCAACAATGTTGACCACTCTACCACGGACCCAATAATTGAATTGATTTTTAATTATGTTAAAAATCAAACTTTTTAAAGTTTTTATCCTGTATACACAACCAAATAAAGCACACACGTCACTTTATATTAAACACGTCATTACATTTAAAAAGCCTTATTTTTTAAAAAAAATAAGGCTGCTTTTTTTTAAATATATTGGATATGCTAGAAACTAGAAGAAAAAAAGTACTTAAATCTGATAATCAAATGAAATGATAATTTATATAACACACATTTCATTTCGTTTTTTATTTGCAATAAGCGCTACTGTAGTTATAAGTAAGAATTAAGAAAAAGTATTGATTCTATAAAAAAGTACCACTTATAAACGAATGTTTTAATTGAAAAATCATTTCGACTCAATGAATATTATGTTTTTATTAATATAATGCCATTCCACCAAATATTGAAAGTGATCACCCTTAAAGTGAACATATTTAAAATATTGAGCATAACTTGAATCATTGGCATTTTTTAAATTAAGGAAAAAAATATAAATATAAATAAAGTAGATTGTTTAGGTTATTTAACACTAATTTGCATTATAAATTTTAGCGTGATATATCTATTGCTGTTTTATAATAATTGTTAAGTCGTTTAATATGCATAAATATTATATTTATTTTCAGTTAATACAAAATGCAAAATAATGTTGTGCCAAACTAAAGCTCATTAAATAAACGAAGAATATAATGCAGGCCGTTTTTTTAATGCTCTATACCACACCACCTTGTAGCAATTTGAAAACTTACCTCGAATATTGCCCACGTAACTATTTTATTTGTGAACTAACTGTTCGAGTATTATAGAAGTCGCCTCTGCCAGCAAAACCTTTTAGCTTTCACAAAACAGCGACGTTGTTGGAAAAACCCAACACTCACGACAATATCTTTTATTGCTTCAATTATCTCCTCGGAAACGACTTTAAACTCCAAAAGAATATACAGTTTTTTGTTCGAAAAATAAGAATTGCCCAATGAATTTATTTTTTACGAGTTTTAGTACGGCAGCATTCTGTAAAGACCGTACACTTGATTTTTATTGAAATGCAGTACGAAGCGAAATTAAAAAATGTGTTCAAATGTTTACAAAATTCGTTGGATTTTCTTCAAAAAAACATGTTACCAATTATTTCGTCAGTATGTAAAAATTTCAATGTTGTTTCTTTAATTATTAAAATTTAAAACAAATAATTCAATATTGCTGCACATAGTTAATAACGTCACGCTATAAAAATAAGATTTTTTAAATATATACATATAACATCAAACAACTTCAGTTTAATATAAAACGCACTGTATGTTTTTATATTATTTTATATTTATTTTACTAAACTTTTTTTATGAAAAAAGTTTTGCAAAATAATATTTGTAGGTATCAAGCTTTTCCATAAATATTTTTTACCAACATGAATAACTTGCAAAAGTTTTGAACACTCAATAATTTTTGTTCTTAATTATTCTTATTTTGCATTACATACTATTGAACATATATAAATATAATATAACAGGTGTAAGCCGTATACTGATTAAGCGTTTTTTTTATATAACGTTGGTTCTTTGTTAATAAAATTCAAAAAAATTACGGACGAGGTGCCTACGTCTGGGTAAAACGCAATTTGCTGCCCGTAAATTGACTGCTAGCCGAAATAATTCTAATACGGTATAAATTGCTTTTAACGTAGAGGTCTTTGAAGTTCTAATATAACATTAAATTTACAGCTTGTGCCTAGGTCATGCAAGCCATATGCCATTTGAACTTTTAAGTTCTGCATGAAATTTTCAATTTTAGTTAAACCTCGCATTATTAATTATTTAAAAAAAAAAAATGTTTTAATATTAACGTAAACAACGGCTCGACATTGATTCAAAGTAAGTATGTACGGTTTTTGGTGTTTGTCTTAGCAATAAAATGTGTCAATACCATCAGTTGATATTTTTTAAAATGAGAAAAACTGATTCTGATTACAATAACGGGAGTTTACGACAACAGGGATCTATACACAAAAAATAGTTTTTCAAACAAGTTCACTTAAGTACATATAACAGGTGATTAACCTATGGGTTTCTAGCATTATAATTTCACGTGCAGATATACCCAACCATACTTGTAAACGGTGATATGAACGAAACATAGCTTTTGTTCACTAATAAATATGATAAAAGCATTACCAAAACTGAGCTTAATTCAAAACACACATTTGTAGGCCCCTTGAAAAATGATATAATATTGGTAAAAATAGAATTTTTCGCAGCATGCAAGCTTTTAATGTGTTTTTAAAAGTAATTTAAATTTTACAATTATCGTTTTAAATATTATACTTAGGAACGTTGTATATTTTACATTAACAAAAAACTTAGCTATGAAAAAAGTTAAGAAGGCAAAAAATAAACACTGTTCTCCATGATGCTTAAAAACGAAGGATCATGTTTTTTAAATATCATTACGAGAGTGCACTGTCCGGAGATGGTCAGATATAACACACTTAGGCGTTTCCATCTCACTGACGACTGACATATTATATTTACTAACGGTATTCTTCTGTATCAACGAATTAACCGGAATAAAATAATTGAATTTGGGTTCAAATGACAGTATGTTTTTTTAAATAGTTCTAGTTGCCTTGAAAATAATAGTCTCATTTATAAATTTTTTTGCTAAAATATCCTATCAATGTAAATGCTATGGTATTGATAGATTCATTGTATGATAGCTATAGCAAGAACTTAAAATATAAATAAAGATAAAATATAAAACAGAAGATTTTGGCTATCGAATGTACCCCTGAACGATACACATAAATTATGGAATATGGCCTTTTAGCTAGGAGAAATAAAAACAAAATATAATCTTTTCGTTCTATTCTTTGTATGTTTTTTCAATAAATTGTTAATGAAAATAAACTATAACATTATTACCAGTAAGTATTTTCCTTTGATGATAATTTTTGTAACTCATGTCTTATTGGCAATAAGATTGTGAGCAGATGTTTTATTTTTGGTATAACAAATAATAAATATCATATGAGTTTTGATAAAGTTCATCGTATTTGCGAATATATATTTTTTTCATTTGATTGTGAAAAAAGGTTAGCCATATGCCACAAAATATACATAATATAAATGTTTATAATATCTATTGATTGATTTTTTAAAGTGTTCATATTTTATTGAACTAAATCTTTTCTGTTAGAGCTTTTTATAAATAGATTAAAAAATCACAAAAAGTAAATCGTGAAGTTTTTTATTGAAATTTTCTTAAAAAGACAATAAACCATAAAATAATTAAACATTCACTTTCCATACTATGTGACAAGTTGATAATAATATGAGGAGCAAACATTCAAAAAGTGTTTTGTCACAAATTTTGAAAAATGCCGTTTAATATCAGATCTGATTGTCCACAGTGAAATCTATGAATGGAAATGACAATTAGCGTTTAAAAAGGGTTTTTTCCTATAAATATTAAATCATAAAGTTGACCCATTCAAACAAAACGTGTTTTCTCCAACACTCAAATTCAATCAAAAGATGTTTTGTCCTCTCAACCAATCACAGCGTAGAGCCGCCATTTTGGATTTGTGACAGAACACATTTTGCATATAAACTGTTACTTTACTGACTACGTATTTTGTTAGTAAAAACATATTTTTTTATTTGAATTTACGATGCAAGAAGATAGTGAAGACTATATTGAAGTTAGGCATGCCAATATTGGCTCTAGAAAAAGAAAATTTACGGGCGGAAAACGATCTGAAGCCAAGAAGAAAAGATATTCTACACCCAGTGGATGTGGCGTTTTTACATCTTGCAAACATTTTACAAAAAAATTGTCCTGTCAAATTATCACTCCAAGAGATGTAAAAATAATAAGAGAAAAATTATATTCCCAGCCTATCAAACTGAGACAAGATACCATGATTGCTTCCATGATACAAACAGTGGCTATAAAGAGACGAAGGCCAAGACCAGATTACCAAAATAAAAAGCAGAAAGCAGGTGGAGAGCACACATTCAATACAAAATATTTCTTAATAACTGCTGATGAAAAGAGAGTTCAAGTATGTAAAATAATATTTATGTCAGTAACAATGATTGGACGTACACGGTTGAGTAATATTTTAAAAACTGTGAACTTAGGAGACCCTATCGAGGACAAAAGAGGTGGAGATCAAAAAGGGCATAAAAGTGTAGTAGTGAAAAATTATGTTCGGGAATTTATTCAACAACTTCGTGGCACTGAAAGCCATTATAATCGCAGTAAATCATGTAGAATTTACTTAGATTGTGAGTTAAGTATTTCAAAATTACACAAAATGTACAATGCTATACCAGAAAATCCACATGTCAAATTTTCAATGTTTCGTAGAATATTTGTAGGAGAATTCAACCTTGGGTTTAAATCTCCAGCGTCTGATGTTTGCAGCTACTGTACACTTATGTCATTTAAGATAAAAAAATTCTACACCTCAGTCCAGAGAAAGGAGTGATTTAATTATTAATAAAAGGATTCACAAGGTAAAAGCCAACACCTTTTACACATTTATGAAGACAAATGTTCCAGATGCAGTTAGTTTTTGCTTCGATTTACAGCAGATCCAACCGCTTCCTAAAACTCCTGTACAAGAAGCTTTTTATTTACGACAGATCAATTTTTATAATTTCTGCATTGTCAATCTCAATACCAATAAACCATGTTTCTATACCTGGACAGAAGAAAAAGCTGGGAAAGGAAGTCTGGAAATATCTTCAGCTTTGCTACACTATTTGAAAAATATGGATTTCCAAAGAAAAAAGATCCTTCGACTGTTTTGCGATGGATGTATTGCACAAAATAAAAATAATATTAATGTCCGCACAGTAATGCATTTTGTATACACTACTGAAACAACAATAAAAGAAATCGAATTGTATTTTCCTGTACGGGGGCATAGCTATTTACCAGTGGACCGTATTTTTGACAGAGCAGAGAAAATACTACGGAAAAGCAAACTATTTTGACACCGGAAGAATACCAAGACGTTTATAAGCAAATTGGTCCAGTCAATATCTTGGGTGAAGACTGGGAAATAGTAGATACTAAGTCCCTGAATAAATTATATTACGACTTCCCATTTATAAGTAATTTAAAAAGAATATCACTAAAAATTGAAATAACGACAAGAGGACAAAAACGTGTACTGGTCAAGGGGAATCCAAATTTTCATTATATATCCGATAATCCAGAAGACTACAGTTCATTGGTAAAAAGGGGCATAACTTATTCCCATTTACAACGAGTAAATTTAAACAAGTTGCCCTTATCGCATTTCATATCGCAAGAAAAAAAAAGTGATGTTAATAAATTGTTAAAAATAATGTTTGACAATTATTGGCAGAATCTTGAAGATAAAAAACTAGCCTGGTACAAAAAGATACTTTTTGGTGAACCATCGGCTTGTTTAGAAGAAGAAGATATAATATGCGATTGTGTGGAGCCAGAACCTTAAAATATGTAACAAAATTATCGTTATACTCTAAATACTACGAATATTAATAAAATATTATAGTAATAAATACGATATAAATAAAAAACCTTGATTTTCATTCAAATGATGTTTTGCCTTTAAGACCAATCATTCAAATAGCGTTTTGTCCACAACTTTCATGCAAATAGTATTTTGTCCAAATTTCAAATCAAAAAATTAGCTAATCCAATATTTCTAGATTATACAAAATACGTGGATTGAAATTCATTCTGTAAACAGTTTTATTTTAATAACATAATTTTGATAACTTGGGCTACGTTATCAAATGACATGTTTTTCATAATTTCCCAAGTTCTGGATTTGTGTGACAAAACACTTTTTGAATGTTTGCTCCTTATTATTTAAGTTGACTGTAGTTTTAGTTTTGTTGTTAAAATCCAAAATCGAAAAAAGTTGGCGACCCCCAGAAAACCGGTCGCAACCCTTTTGGGGGTCGCGACCCATAGGTTGGCAACCCGTGCTCTATAATATTAATAAAATATAATAATATTAATAACGATATAACTAAAAGCTCTTAATTTTCATTCAAATAGTGTTTTGTCCACAAGTTTCATGCAAAAAGTGTTTTGTCCAAAATTCAAACCAAAAAATTAGCTAATCCAAGATTTCTAGATTATACAAAATACGTAGATTGAAATTCATTCCGTAAACAGTTTAATTTTAATAACATTTTTTTAAGAAATTGGGCTACGTTATCAAATGACATGTTTTTCATCATTTCCCAAGTTCAGCATTTGTGTGACAAAACACTTTTTGAATGTTTGCTCCTCAATTTCAATAATTTGTGACTGGCGCAGTATCTTGTTGTGGGTAATGTAAATTAATATTTTTTGAAAAACAAAACGAAACGACTAAAAACTATATTTTTTACTTAAGTATGTAAAAGCAGCTAAATAATTTGAATTGAATTAAAGCACGATAGTTTCATGGTTAAATTAAAAATATCTACACAGGTAAAAGGCTTTTAAAGTACTAGAGTAAAAATATAAATTCGTTTATAGTCGGCAAACAAAAATACGAGTTGCAAGTACTAAAGAATTCTGACTTATTTAAGTAATCTAAAGCTCGCTGATCCCCAGTCCATACAAAATAACATTCCATTTCATCAGAGTAACAAAACGTTTGATAATCGCCCCTGACGTATTACATTCGGCCCAACTTTACGATTAGTAAATTCACAATATGACCTCCTTTCTTGCTTCGCGAGAGTTTATGGCATCCTACATTCACTATATAGGTATCTACACAATTTTCGTAAATAAATGTAACAATTGTGGACGGTTTCGGAATACAAATTCGGGGAAGCGCAAGAGAAAAGAGATACACTGGCGGAGGGGGATTTCAGGGGTAGGAGATAATAAAAGGAGAGAGGATACCGCATTGACTGTCAACCATTCTAGAATGATATGGCACATAAAAATCATTAAATTACATGTGCTAAATTAATATCTAACATGACGTATAATTATAAAAAAATACTGCAATGTTTTTTCCTCAAGAAAGCTAAGATGACTTATTTACGTTTATTAAAACACATAGGGAGTTAATAACTATATTTAAAGATTTGATGTTTGCTGAATAAAATTTATTTCGTAAATAATTACCGCGACACACACATTCATCAATAATGTGACTTCGTGAAATCCGCTTATTCAATAAAAACTAAAAATAAATTCTGAATTTTTCAATAAAATTTATTTACATGTTACGTAGTAAAATTTGTGTTGTTTTTTTAATGCATGTTTATTGAAATGTTGCAAAGTATTTTGTATGATCACTTTTAAGGTGCTTACTTTCAATACTTGGTGGAAAGGCATTATAATAAAAATAATAAAAGATTTTATGTGGAAAAAGTACTAAAAATCTTTTATTATTTTTATTTTGTAAGAATTGTTAAAAAGTCAGATGTTCAAAGTTTCTTGTATCAATGTTTATGATTAAAGAATATAAACCACAATAATTGACTTATAACATAGTCATATAGTGCAGTATTGCTTAAAAAAATATTGGATACTTATTAATTGGATATTTTATACTTTTTAATGTATAATCGATTATCTGTTCATTTGAGGTAAATAAAAACGTGACGTATTGATTTAAATTAAGTAAGTTTTTTCAATAACATTTAACAATAAAGTAAAGTCCCATGTCAAGTTGTATCCGCTATCATAATGAGCAAAACCGGGTATCTAGTCATTTATTGAGATATTATTTTTTTATGGGATTGAAAGAAAAAGCAATAAGCATATTTTGTGTTAAATATAACCTGTTCGCAATTGATTGGCAATAACTGTATGGCAGATATTTGTATGTATGTACGTATTGAGACTGCCTACCGACCGTAACTACTTTATTTTATTAAGGACCGTGCCATTGGAAAAAAGTCTTCTCGGCAAATTTATCGATGAAACAGCATTTACTGTATGATTTTTTTTTGTGGTCACAAATAAATGAAGTCCGAATAAAACTTGACGGAGCTATTCTGGATCGCATCCAAAATTGTCTTAAGTGATAGACAATCGTACCCATCGTAAATTTCAGCGTATTACGTTTTTTTATATGACAACATCAAAACTTATTGACCATAATTTACTGCAAGTATCCTAAAAGCTGTTATATAGAACATTCTGTTAACTTTATTAAAAAAGTATTCCAACTAAGATAGTTTTATTTTTGAAAATGTCATAAAACATATAAGTATCGTTATTTCAATAATTTGGGACGGTCGTGTCAGCGAAATAATTTAATGAAACAGTCGTAAATCATTTTGTTACGATTGAGTTTTTTTACGCGAAATGTTTGTAGTATTTTTTCCATAAAATAAACAATTCAAAGTTTTATATTAGGTTTACATCGTTGCGTTTGATGCAGGAGTAAAAATGATCATCTCAAAATATATCATAATATAACAAGTATTTATTTAGAGATTTACTGAATTTCTGTACAAGGTTAGCTTATTTATTGAATAGCTTATTTATGGTTAAGAAATAACAAACTAACTGAGTTTTGAACGGAACGATTTTGATACTTTCGATGGTTTCGGCGGTAACTTTGTGGAAGTTCATTTTAATAGAAAATTTAAATTAACTTTGATTATTCCACGTATTGTGTTACTAACTGTGACACGTGTTTCGCCTCTTTCAGAGGCATCTTCAGACTTACTATCGCAAAGTTTGCTTAAGTAATGAAGCAAGATTGATTCTAACATTTTAAAAATTATAAAATTACAAAATGGAGGTTTGGGTTTTTTTCATTTTAAGAGGAGCAAGGAGGGGGGTGTAGAATCGAAATAAAACAAACAGATAATGATACTAATGATACTAATGAGTTGTAATCAATCAGATTGGGATTTTTCCTTTTTAAGGGAAGCAAAGAGGGGATTATAAAATCGAAACAGTGCAAACAAATTTAATCATACTACTAATGACGTTAAACATTAAAAACTATTAAACTAATGAGCTACAATCAATCAGCTAGGTTTGTGATTACTCTATTAATTGGAAACAATTTGAGTAACGGGGAACCACCTGTGCTATTAAGAATATTGTTTCTTTTTTGTTAAGAGTTTTATTAATTTGATTACGTTAGAGAACGATTTTGAGTTACAAATAGAAACGTTTTTAATCTGATAAAGACATTAAACCCAAATTTGGCCTTGTTTCTGTTTTATTTGCACTACTTCGTTTTTTCTTTAAGATAAAATACTATGAAAAACATATTTTTTCTCTGAAAAAGGAACCAAGTACAGAAGTTCATTATGTTTAATTAACAAATGATGTTAATTAAAATATGGATACAATTTTATCAGAACTATACATATTCACAACGTTTACATAAAATATCTAAAAAGATGTCAAAACTTTGAATCTTAATATTTCCATTCCATTATTCTGTAGTTGATTTCCTTTTGTTCAACCCAAACCATTTTTTTTGTTAAATTCAATATTATTTACATTAAACTTAAGTATTTTACATGATCATAACAAAATTAACTATGCATTCTAGAAAAATCATTTTGCTTTTATTATAAGAATTTTTAATATTATAAAAAAGCTATTTAATTGATATAAATTTGCTTATATAAATGAAATAACTTTAATCTACTATTTTCATATATAAATGTTAAATTATTTATTGTAACGAATGAAAGTTAAAAAATGTGACGCTTTTTTATGTTTTCTCTAATTAAAAATAATAGTACACAAATTTATGTGACTTAAAAATACGTTGTTAAGCCAACCATCGAAATAAAATATTTAATTAAAAAACGTTTGAAAGTAGTTCAACTTAACAATGAAAGGGCAAGGAAAAAATCTTTTAATAAAATTTAACTTTTTCAGCCAAAAACCATTGAGCGGTTTGCAAAATTGTACTACACCCTCGACTGCCATCGTAGGCTCCTGAAATTTTCCTAGGCGGGCCCAAATAATGAATTTTGGCAGTGCAAGAGTGTCAGCGAAAACTTGTATAATAATAATACACAAGATATTTCTTATGACTTGACATTTACGATGTGTGCTAAGCTAATTAAGTCGTCGCCTTGTGGCAGCGTAAATTATTGCCTGCAAATTGCGTAGTTGGCGTTAACAAGAAGGAAACATTACTTACAACTTTAAACTAACATATTAAAATACATGCTCAGTTTGCTTGATCGCGGTGGTTCACCACTCGAATCACTATAACTGCTGACTATTCCGATACGCCACTGCGTTAAATATTGAGAATTCATTAACTGCTTTATTTACTAGTGCACGTTTCCGTAATAATCTTCCAAAATTACCACACCCGAACATTTATTATGATATTCCAATATGTTTTAGATTTTCAATATCGGAGCAAATTAGTTTTACTGGGAAGTGCTACATTGATACTTGATAGTGAAATATATTGATGGAAATAATTACAATTTTAATTGAGTATCAATAATTGTGAAATTGAGCTACCTAAAGCTTTATTTGTGTACGTCGCATTTTGTTAATTTTGAAAAAGTAAATACTTGTCACTGAAATAAAGTCCAGAGCATTAATTTACTGCTTTTAAGAATTTTAAGTTATTCACTACCAGAAAACGTTTAGTCAAAAGTTAAATGTTTTGAGTTATGAAAGCAGATCGATAAATTTAAACAGGATACATCATTAAGAAAAGCAGGCGCACTCATATTGCACGTATTTATTTTAATATTAATAATAGTACGATCTAAGTCTATTTCGTTTTCAGTTATTACTGACAGAAACCTATAAATAACGTTCTTTAGGTGTAAGACAAATCAAAAGTTATTAAAACCATTGGTGTTTGTCTTTATAAAGAATGATTTTATTAATTAAAATTATTTTACTGTCAGTAATTTTTTTTTAAACGTTTTGAATATTTCGTTCAACTTTTTACAGTTTAACATTGGGAAAAATGAAGTTATTGTGAATTTACATGACTCAATTTAAATCAGTATGATTTGAATGTTGGCAACGGCTCAATTGATTACGGGAATTACTAATAATGCCACTTGAATGATACTGAAATAATAATGTAATAACGAAAAAGATAGCAAAAATTTAGGACAACAGAGTGGAAATACAATAATAAAACAACATTGATGATGTATAACAAATCACATATCATAATGTTTTCTATTATTTTTTTGGTTGATCAGTTAAATTGTTTTATTTTCAGCGTACAGTAGTATCATTGAGAAAAACGTTAATATACCATAAAAGAAAAATGATATTTCTTTCATAACAAATATGTTTAATAAACATTACAGTAAGTAACTGCAAATGCTTCAAACCTTTTGAAACTATTTTTATACATGTGTATGATTCTAACTCAGTGAGTGTTTTTGATGTCACTCCATTCTGGGCTTGAACACAGAGACATCTCATTACTAGGGTAAAGCTTTTACCACTAGACCGCATAAGTCGAGATACTTGGTAACAAAACTCATGATATCCATTTTATTACGCAAAAATGCCAAAAAAATCTAAATGCATCACTACAATGGCCTCCGATCTTGAGATCTCGGATCCCAACCAATTTCGTAATCTCTAAATCCAGAGATTGTGAAAATACTAATCGGAATTGAGAAAACTTTAGAAACTTGCGCGAGGGCTAAAAAAGGTCTCAAATTTTGACATTTCGGCAACTGCGCAAATTCCTGAGTTTTTGAAATTGAAAATTTTGGAAGAGCTAAAAAAAGGTCTCGCGTCTTTTCATTTTGTTTTCAATTTCTCGGTTTTCGAAATCGACAATTTTTTTTATTCCCAGGAATTCAAAATCAGGGGCTAAAAGTTTTCAATCCCGAATCCCAAATTTATACACAATTTAATGGTAAATTTTCAATGCTGGTATCGGAAAAATTGTCAATCCTGAAATCCCGGGAACACAAAAAGGGACCGGGATTGGATGTCCTAATACCAAAAAATAGATATTTACCTTTACCATTAAAACCACTGGCAAAGATCACTATATGTGCCTAAGATAACATTTTTAACTATGAATAATAACCAATCATCGATTAGTATTTTTAGTGGTGTAATATTTCAATAAATTGCTACTTTTCACATGCGATAAATATTTATGATGATTTAAAAATATATTTATTACGAAAAATTGTGCTCTTGTGGTTTTTTGCGATTCTCTCTTAACTATATTTTTAGAGAATATTGCTAACGATACTAAGCCCCACAAATGAGAGTATTAATTCCAATACATAAATAATGCACGCGTTTTTTAAATTAGAGAATGTATAACCAAAATATTTTATTCTCGAAAAGGATTTCGGCAACAAAAAAAGTGTGCGAGTAGATGTTATAACAATAAATTTTATTAGTACATACGAATCTCTTTATATATGATATGAAAAAGGTTTTTATCAGTTGATATTAAAATACAATGAGTTATAAAAAAAACGTTATCAAACAATGCAATAATTTGACAATTATTTCTTCAATGTTTAGGATGTTTTCAAAAGAATATGGTTTTAACGAGACGCATATGAAATTTGCTACGAGTTATTTACAAAATTGTGTTTTCATAACGGTTCACCACAGACTGCGAAGTTTCAATATCTGCACAACGTTCAGATTACGTCGAAAAAAGTTATGGGTCAATAACGATTTGCATTGAATGCGAAACACAAACCTTTCCCTCGACAGCCTTCCCAAGTATGGCCTACAACTTACCCCCCACAACGGTAACCACTGTAGCGTGAATGTATCATTCTACCCCGTAGAATATACGAGATAAATACCTTGAGAAAATAATATATTCTTCTATTCGACAATTTCAGGTCAGAATTTTTCCAATAAGGAAAAAGAGAAGGGTGCTTTGTTTGTATTTTTTCTTTTTTAAAACCTTGCAGACATCCTTATTCCCATACTTCGTATTCCTTATCTAATATATTATTTTGTATTTTATATTCTCCTCCTGTTCTAATCAGAATTGAACAAAATACATTAATGCTTTGAAATATTTCTTTATTACGAAGCTTTTGTTAAAACTTTTTTCATCTCTCTCTAATCAATTCAGTTTTAAACAATTTTGAAGGTCGCTCTTTAATCAAAAAAAAATTTGAAGTAAGATGTTTTTATAGTAATAGTTTTTCGTGCAAACATTTAAAAAAAAATCTTGACCATTTTAACTTGGTCATGGATAAAACGTGGAAATAATGAGATTCATCGACATAAAAAATAATTTTAAATAAGTGCACAGTTAAGATTTGAAGTTTTTAAAAAAATCTTAATTTGTCCTCTCGATGATTGAAGTAACTTCAAATAAAAGATCCAAAGTAAAAAGTTTTACAACTCGTTCACTATATTAAAATATTTATCATGCTTTATTGAAAATCAAATAAGTACTGTAATCAAATTTCTACACTGTAATAAACGCTTAACTAATACTAAAATCTCCCAAAATACTCGACTAATCTGCGAATCCCAAAATAATTAACCGCGCACGACACATAAATTTTTGATTTAGTCATTACGAGTTGAGTGTAATCATATCGCGTAATGGAATTCTGCTAAATGGTGACTGTGGTGGATATCGGGTAGTGTAATTCACCAGCCAAACCGCCATTATGCAAAAATGTTGGTTCTACTGCAGTTACATATTACTTTTAAAACGTCGGCAGGTGCAAGTTTTATAATGGTACATAACAGAGTTACAATTTATATGAATGAGCAATTTTGTTTAAACAGTGCACTTTCTTTAAGTATTGCAAGAAGCAAGATACATTATACATGGGGTAAAATATGTGTCAAACGACCACTTCTTGGATAATAACAATAATATAAGTTTGATCTTTTTCACAGAACTGGATGAAAATCCCAAACAATACAATTGTTACTTTAGGTTTCGCAATAATTTTTACTATTTATAATTAATTAATACTTATTACAAAAATACTATTAAAAAAATATTTGTGAAACTCAACGACAAGGTAAACAGAGAAAATATACAAGGTTTGTATTTTACCGTAGCTATCTTTTTTAAATACGTATGGAAAGAGATAAAAACACAACATTCATCAATACCCTTTAAAAACAAATTTATAAATCTTGTGACTACGCAATGTAGTGGACGAAGGTCAAGAGCATTCAAATTTTAGTTATATGACCGATTGTAAATCGACTATTGAAATTAAACGTAAAATATATGTTTTAATTGAATTTAAGCCTTATTTTTTGGATTTTGTTTAGCAAAACAAAATAAAATATCAAACGAAAAGAATTGAATTCATAATAAATACTTTTAAACAAAAAATGGTAGTACAAGAAAGATAAAACATAAAAACATTGAATTGAAATTTTCATATCGATTGAAGCCTTGTTCGTATAAAAAGCGGGTGTATAAAATACACTTCAGCAAAATATGTTACCGAAAAAAGCTGTTAAAATAGAATGTTGCGGGTATGATTTAGTACATGATATTTAAAAGAACTCTGGCAAACAATATTATAGTTTGTGTAAGCCTGGTTGCGGGTTATATACGATCGTCATTATGATTATTATTATTACTATCATCCCGCAGGATCCCAGGGGTCCCGAGGCGCTTATCCCGCCTCGTCGGCCCTGCTAATTGCTTGTAATACGTTGAAAGGTAGTAAAGGTTATTAATTCCTAAGCAAACATAGGCCCGCGTTGTATTCGCCCATACGGGGTAACAAGTTATATTATTACAGTGGCGTGCGTGTTGTCGATAGATGCAAGGGACCTGTTTACTATTTGAGGCTGCTTAAATCAAGCTTGGTAATATTTCTGTCCACTCAATATTTTATAATGGCAGTATAAATAAGTAGAGTAAGCTTCTATGTATTTAGATCTTAGTCTTATAATGAAGATAAGTCATTGTTTAAATATTTACAATTAAGATTTACCTTTATTTGACATTATTTTTAAGAAACTTTTAACATTTTTTTCCTAGCATATTTGAGTTAGTAAGTCAATAAGATATTGAAACTAATGAGGACATTTTGGTTATTTCTTGTCACCGGAATATTCACCGTATCAGGATTGACGGATAGTAGAAACAATATTTGAATCAATCATACATCAAAAACTTGGTTTTCTGAAATAATTTTCTCTATACTCATCGATATCTTAATTGTTGACAGATTTATTTGAAATTATTGTTGAAATATTTAACGTACATCGCTTTCCATAACAATGTTTATAAATGTTGTACTTCTATAAAAACTTCTGTATAAGCTGAGGCGTCTAAGTACAAAAAACTAAATAACCACATTTTGCCAAAATGTTTCAGACTCAATAAGCCTACGAAAAAAAAATATTTTGATTAATTCTACACCGAAACCGGAATATTTCCAATCTGGTTGAAACTGATATCTGGTATGTACAATTTTACTTTATTTTTAGGTAGTTATTTAAGAGTATGATCTATCAATATATAAACGCTGTTATTTTGTTTTTGTTTAAAGATAGAATACAAAAGAAAACAATATCTTGACTCAATACCAACAATTTTTGTACGACACATTAAAAAATGATGTATCGCATATCGTTTTTTGTAACTATACACTAGACATAAAATTTAATTCCATATTAACTGTTCATATTAATAAAAAGCTTAATATTATTTATCTCCATTCTTATGCAGTTTTTTAAGATTGAGAATTGATCAAGATGACTACAAATATAGCATTAATTATTATGTCGGTGCAGATTAAAAAAAAAGATATAATTTAAATAAATATTTTTTGAGAATAAATATAAAAACCTATATTTAATATTATTTTACGCGTACTTCCTGTTTTTTGTGCTCGATAGTAAATGATGGTTTCAAAACAATATTTTAAGTATGCTTATGTAACAAATTATTTTCCTGAAAATATCATAAGATGCGCTACTGTTAAAAAGTCACAGTAACATACTTAATACAATTATTTATTTATGAGTATTTCAAATAATGTTTATTTTTTCAAAGGAAAAGGGTTTTACAATAATATTTTTCTAATTAATATGACTCATTGAAAACGCCGCTTTAGGTTTAATGTTGTGTTTTATATTCGTGTCGTTCCATTTTAATTTCCGCTTAAAAAAAACATGAAAGGCATCCCAAAAAAAATATTCCAGAAAGTTTAATTATAAAGAAATCTTCAAATTTACTGTTAGCAAAAACGTTACCCATTAGAAGCTTTCTAAAAATAAAAAAAAACTTCAAGCAAGTCTTGAGGCCATATAATTATGTTAGTTAGAAGACCGACCATATATGATAGACTGATATTATTATCGTCCTTAAATTAATGAATACATGGAATTTATTTACACCATATCTGGAAAGTATCTTTGAGTTTTTTTAATTCAAAGGAACAATATACAGAACTTATTTTCACTGTACATAAATTGTGAGGACTATGTTACAACAGTGCTGAAATATTTACGTAAGCAATTTCTATATTCCTTAGAGACATACAAGTGAATTTCTCTTCCTATAAGATAACATGAGTCTTTTGATTTCGTTTCTCAAATATACGGTCAGAATCTAGTAGCTTAGGATGTAACAAGCACATTTTGTTTTCCATTTAAAAAGTTCATATTATTATTTTTCAACAAAAACGGCAAAGTTATAAACATCCACTTTTTAACATAAGATTATCAAGTGTCTATTTTGTATTATTCAACAAAATCTACGGTTTTATATTTATTTTCTCTACAATTTATTAATTTTGTGAAAATTAGTTAACAATTGACATCAAAGATATCGGTTTTTTAGAAAATATTTTAGTTAAATTATGATTGTTTTTGTTATACTTGGCTGCAAGTTTACGTTTTTAAATCACGAGATACAACCATTTATACGCTGAAGTTTCAATTAGATTAATTCCTGTAACGCTTAACAGTGGTATTTCAAAAACTTCTCAGGTCATCTAAATATCAAGTGGTTTTATATCAATATATTTCTTTCGCCCTTGAAAGAGTGATTCTTTCTGAATTCTTGAAAACTCATAGGACATCTTAAAAATGTATTTCAAACTTTAAATAGATAATGGCAACTAAATAATGCTCACCTATAACTATGTTATATTGAGTACTCTTTTATGTAAGATAGTATAAATTTAAAAGTTAATCCTAAGTAAAAAATCGGGTATTCATATTGCTATGTAAAGAATGAAAAATAAAGGACAATCGATAAACTCGTCGCTACGGAAGATGAGTATCGCCCTGCCGGAAGCGTCAACTCTTAAAGTGGCATATTGTTGCTTGCCGATGTCATTCTCGGTGATAGGCGCCGCCCGAGTGAAGGGCGGAGATGCCGCCTTTTATAGGGCGGCAGTTATTTATCAGGCGATAACGAGTCGCAGGCCAGGGCGGCTTATCAGGACACTCGAATCACGGAGGGCTGGAATCAGGCCTTAACGCGTTGGATCCTGGCAGCGGAAATTGCCGTGATACATAATGGCGTAACTTTTCAGGACAACGGAGCTGTTTATAGATATTACCAGTTAAATTTCGCATTTAGACCTGCTTTAGTCAAGTTAAGTATCTGCCATTATTTATGTTTGAATTAAGTATTAGATGACTTCTTTATAATTAAATTTCTAGTCTTACGAGAAAATTATTTCTGTAACAAGGGTGCAGACAAAATATTAAGTTTTAAACGAAAAAACTAGCATTGAAACGGTAACCGAATAAAACAGAACATGAAAAAACAAAACGTACAATATATCTTTAGAAAACACTAGTATTGATATGTTTTACAATAAATTAGTAATCTCTATATCGTATTAGATACAATAAATAAAACAGCAATCGTGCATATCAATAAAACTTTCAATCTGAAATTGTCGTAAATACACTTATATTCGACGATTATAATAGTCACCATTGACTGATAAAGTAAAGCGCACGTTATAATATGTTGTTCTGAAATTATTACCTGTATGATATTCAATTAATCTACAATACTTTTCCCAATTAATAGTTAAGAAGAAACAGGTATCATTCAACTAAAAATTGAATGTGTTCTGAATTGTCTATGTTCTATGTTCTCATGTTCTGTTTTATCATGTTCTGTTTAATGATGGAACCCATTGAAACATCTAAAAAGATCGACACCCTTCATTTAAATTATTTTAGCCTTATTATTTATTGGATTCTATAAGCCAAGTCTATAAACCCCTGTTTCTTGGGCACATTTAATTGTTTGTCAATACAGACACTTTTAATTGATACTATTATATGTTCACTAGTCAAAAATGTATTATGCTTCAGGGCTCATCTTCATATAAATTTATCACTGAGTATAGTCATGAAAATTGATTTCGCAGTACTTACACACATTCAAAACATAATACAAAAATACTATCTTTATTTGTGGCTTAAATTTCCTGTATAATGAAACCATTTAATACAAATATGTATTTGATGAATCTACAAGACCATTTCATTATACAACACAGCGGTAAAACTGAAAAATAGTAAGAATTATTTAAGACGTTAGGCAAAAGACATGTTATGACTGATTTAAGCATGTAAAAAAGAAACTTATTTTACCTACCTAATTAATTTTAAAAGCAAATAACTTATTACTAATTGAGTTGAGTGCTTATTAAAATCAATCGAAGCTTAATAATTTTGTCGGTATATCAATAGGAATTAATTTGACAATGACCATTACGAGAATAATTGTCTGGAATAATTCAAATGATATTTAAAAGTCAAGAAGCTTGTTAAACAGTCTAACTGACTTTAAACCAAAGACAACGTTTATCAAACTAAATGAGAAGTAAGAGAAGAAATTTATTTCATATACATGAACATTTACTTATTAAAATTTTACTTTCTTAGATAGTTTTGAGCTATTTATGATTATTTTTAATATTTTCTGAATAAAAATATTAATGTTGTTACTTATTGTAATATTATTTTACAAACCCAGCAGGTATGAAAAATATTATATTGACATTTTTATTATGTATGTATTACACTATTTTTTTATATTTTAAACTTTTATTATTTTTAAAGTGGAATTTTACACGAAAACCCGTACAAATAAGCTTGCATTTTTGATACTAGCTTAAAATATGTAAAATTTTTGATGCCGGTAATGATCATTATGGTTAATTATCAATATGGTTTCATTGTATTGATGGTAAATTACACGGGTTGCTTATTCAATACCTTAAAGCAAGAATGCTATTGTCTTTACGTGGTGTTATTAGCGACTCGGATTTCGCCTTTAGACGTCTTCAGGCATTCATTTACACGGGTAAATTTAAGCTTATCGTTTTATTTTAAATGACAATGCAAAGTTTTCATTGATTGAGCCCTAGAATCATTAAATAGTTATATCATATTTAGGTATCGTATCGTTATATAAGTTAAATTATGAAAAATGTATGTTAATGTAGTTAATGTTCTTGAAACCATTAAAGCATTTTTTCACTTTGCTTATTCATTCCATCACGAACACAAAGTCCTTTAAAAAAATCATTAGTAATACTGTGATATTATGTTAACCTTGACTTTCAGGATATAGAAAAAATCAGCTGTATCTGAATCATTTAATTAAATATTTATCTTTCATAAGAATAGTAATAAAAAAAATATATCTATATGTCATCAAACACATTTTCTAAAAATGATATTTTAAAATCGTTATAACAAAAAAATCATTATAAAAAGAAAAAGATACAATATAGACTTCACTTGTGCAGAATTGATAAAGATTTATAAGGGAGCATTTTCTTTTAAGCGAGACACTTAAAGTTTTATTCGAATAACTTTAACAATACATTTTTAACGTAGAAAAAAGAATATCGGAGCTTCTCCGCTTGAATCTTTTATTTACAGCTATCAATACTGCGACATCTGTTCACTGTTTCCCGACTTTTGCGCTGGCAATTCTCTTTTATTCTGTGTCCAATCAAATGAAACAGACTGGAAAGAGAGTGTTGATGAAAACAGAAGATGGATTCTGCTTGCATAGTGTTTACGGGTCAAGTCTCCAAACAGTGTCGTAAATGAGTAACGATAATCGTGGTCTGTTCCCTTTGATTAACTTGTTCTACTACGATTCGTCTTTTTTAATGTTTTTACTTGTCACTAAATAACATCTTTAATGTTTTTTATCATTTTGGAATCACTTAAAAATAAATTAAAATTACATGTGTATCGATTTTTTCTCTTAACTTTTATTTTAGTTGATTTAAAAACTAGGGAAACAAAAAAGTTTTCATAATTCTTAAATGTTGACAATAGATTAAAAAGTTTTTTATCGTATGGATAAAACGTTTAAAAAAGGCGTATTAATTATTTTTATTATAATTTATCTTGTATAATGTTCATTGTTTTGTGAAATCTGTTGAACAAGTTCCACGTTTGCTATAACGTACTATTAAAATTGGCGCTTTGTTACAAACTCGATTTTAATTATCCAAAAATGTATTTTTTGAGAATTTTATCTACCATCTTTGTTTCCAGAGACTTCATTTAAGCCATAAAATTATTTTTTTTTTGAATCAGAAAATAAATACATATAAAATAGCAAGATAATAACCCCCCATATTTTCTTTCTTATATTCTTCAAAACGAGTTCTTTCCCATAAAACGTATGGCTCCATCGGATCGTTTTTTGAACCTGAATTCAACTGCCAATACATAATTTTATATTTAATACTCTAAAACATTTTTAAATGCTTTTGAAAATAAATTTCATTTTATAAAAATGTAAAACACTTTATTTTCATAAATTTTTTTTAATAATTTTCAATAAGAATTAGAAAAACAAACTTTTTTCCACTGTAATGTCAAGTACAAGTCTTTTTACATGAATATTCATTTTATATGTCTATGTTTCTTTTGAAGAACAGCGAAACCCTGTTGAACATTTTTATTGAAAATAGAGAAATACTTGACGACAGATGAAAAGGCAGTAAAGCTACTTTGATATGTATGTCAACAATCCTCTTGTACCGGGTACTGATCCCTATTGCGCGATAAGAGATGTTATTAGAGCATAAACACTAGACATCTTGATAATATAACACGGACTGTCATCACCCTGGAAACTTAAGTACCTTGTGAGTGTTACCCTCGTACAATATAATTTAGATTAAAGTAAAATAGCCAGATATAAAACAAGATTTCAAATACTACCATAGTGAGTTTGTAATTACTATTTTAGGATTCAATACAAAATTTGTATTCAATTAAGTGACAGCATCAGTTTTTTTATAAGAAAAACATTGACTAAAAATGTTCAATCCTAGTTTATACAAATTAAAAATATATATATTTAGAATATCAGCCATTGCGTCATTTTTGAATCACCAAGGTTTTGTTAGCCCACCTAATAGCAATAATAATAAAAAAGAAATATGTTACATACATTCTTGCTTAGAGTTTTCAAACAGAAAAAATCCAGAAACAGATACCAAGGCAATTTCGAATGGGTACTTGGTTCATTTTACCTTTTTGATAAAAAGTCTTGTCAGGGAATATTATTATTTTTTTAATTATCGGTGATCAGTCGATTTTTAATTGCTTTTTGACTCTCTTAAAAGATTACTACTAACTGTATGTTTTGTCTTGCGAGAATATTATACAGAATGGGCGGTATTTCCCAATTGATATTTTAAGTAATACAAAAAATAGTATCAATGAAATTTTCTAGAAGTTTTTAAAACTAGTTATTCTTAAATATACACGACTAAAACTATATTACTTATGTCAGTTCAAGTTTATTTCCGCCAAAAATTAGGGCAGTGTACAAAATTTTAATGATTAAAATCTACGGTATTGTTTAATACCGTAGTTTAATAATTAAGTGATGGCGACGATGATTTTTAAAAAAATATTTATGTTTTACAGGAACCGGGTCCGGATACTCGGTGCTTATTATGCAAAAATTATTTTACGATATTGACCAGGTATTTGAAAATTCTTCTCGTAATAGATCGCGACCCGAGTTCTACAAGATTTTATGTGAAAAATTTTGACGAAACAAAAATAAAAATGTATACCAATAATGGTACTTGGAAGACTGCCGCATTGTTACTTCTGTTTCGTCAAAAATTTTCACATATAACCTTGTAATACTCGGCTCGTGAGTTAACTAAAAAACGATTAGCCAAATACGTTTTCTAGAAGACGGTCAAGAATCGACTTATGAAACTCAACAGTTCTGAAAATTCGATACTGCTGTCAATATTAACAAAATATTTTTATGGCTACTAAAATTTAAAAATTTAAGTATAATCAAGTGTCATTTGATACATATAATTAAGAAGTATCGTTACCAGAAACTAAATTTTAAATGAAATCAAATTTTTTTAAATAAATTATTTTCAGACACATGTATAGATTGTACAATTCATTTGTTAGATAAAAAAAATACTAGCTTAGTAAACTTGATTGTATTTCTGTTCAAAACTGAAGCTAAAATAAAAACAGC
Source organism: Himalopsyche tibetana (assembly GCA_030503985.1). Taxonomy (NCBI): domain Eukaryota; kingdom Metazoa; phylum Arthropoda; class Insecta; order Trichoptera; family Rhyacophilidae; genus Himalopsyche; species Himalopsyche tibetana. Next base: position 6,748,989 of record JAPJYX010000019.1, on the reverse strand, counting down.
CTCATCTAAGCCATCTGATACATATACAAAGGTTTCAAATATGCGAAAGAACTTTGTCATTGTAGAAATGCAGTATTTTAAATTGAATTACACGATGGCGCACTCAACATAATACAGAAGATCTACGAAAAAAAACAGAACATTGCTTCGATAGATAAAACAAAGTTTTAAATTCAATTTTATATTTTTGTATACATTATAGAAAACCGTATTTATTTTTTGAATACTTTGAAGTTTTGAACAAAAAAAAAATTTGATCTACTTGATAAAACTCTACACTGACAAGGCTAAAATTTCTACAATAATTATTAGATATTGTTGATAATTTTAACAACTTCAATTTTATGTCTTCGTCAGAAATATTATTTTGGCTAATTTTATATAACGATAAATTTACTGAAAATTGTGTGTCTCATGAATATTAACGATGCTGTCAGAGATAAATTTTTAAATCTTTACCTGGTTATCCAACGTACAAAACGTGACTCAATTTTAAAAAAAATACCTCTGGGAATTTGACCAATTTATTAAGAGTGTAGAAGTGAAAAACATTAAAAATTCTAGTAAATAAATCTCACGTATATTTTGTATTCAAGGTACGTTGATTAATTATATCCAACACATTAACCTGCTATAATACATCTCACCGCAGTATTTATTAGAATAATTCCTGTTGAGAGTTGACTATTGTTGGAATCTCAAGTACATCATTCTGTTAATTTGCAAAAATTAGCAGACCGGGAGGATCTAACAATGTTCATGGATCAACCATTAACATTTTCATTTAAAAAAAGTGAAACATATTGCCCGAAATCCGAATTGAATAAATATGTTATTAAAAGCTTATGTAGAATTTTAACATTTATTGATCACTAACTGTAAGCTCGTTGACCTCAACGGGGGGATTTTTGTTGCATTTTAGAGTAGTCAGAAAATTTACTGGCGTGAAAAATAAATTACAAACCTATTTATAGTAAGTAAAAGAAATATATCTCGGGGCATATACCGACAGCCCTGCAGTATTTAAATTGTAAATTATTAATATTTTGGAATAATGTTTACGTTTGCTAACAATCATTTTTCGTAGTAGCAGAAATATACCTCGGGACATATATCGACAGCCCTGGAGTATTTTAATTGTAAATTATTTAGTAACCATATTTTTCGTAGTAGAAGAAATAGACCTCTATTATATATATCAGAAATAGACCTCTTTTATATAAAATATATATTTAATTCAACTAATTTTCAAGTACGCTGTCAAATATATTTCGTAGAAGAAGAAAAAGACCCGAGGACATTATAAGTACGAACATATTTGTGATTTTCGATTATTATTTTATCGACTATTAATATGTAGATTTTGGAATTTTTAGAATAATCTAATATTCTAATTTTTAGAATAATTTAATATTTATTGAACTATTTTATTCACTCCAGTGGAATGTAAGAAAAAAGTCGGAAAATAAATGGGAAAAAAAAATAATTATGTTTATATAAAAAATGCAGTTTTCACATGCAAAATAGTATAAATTAATTGCAAATTTTATCAAAATTATCAAAATGTTGACTTTTTCTCCAAATAGAACTTGTTTTTAAGAATTATATATAATGATTTTTACTGACGTTATTTTACTACACATACTGAAATTATGGCTTCGCCAACAACTAACTATACCACGTATGTACCTAGATTAAAAACAAATCTTGAAATAATTGCGTCTTATATTTATTTTTTGAAAAACTTATTTCGCTAGTCAATCGGATTTTGTTATTTTGATAGCATTTATTTTTATACGATCAAGATGTACTGTGTTTTCTAAATTCCTCTGTAATCTAAAGGTAAAGCGCTCGGTTGGTAACCTGTAGGTAGGTGGCTTGAATCTAACCTTGAGCGTTTTTTTTGGGTTTATAACATTTTTTTTTTGAAAACTTTTTTTTTTAAAAGTGCGTAAAATAAAACATTAAATATGCATGCTGTTTTTCAAATAAAAACGAAAGGTTCCAATTTCAAACGAAATTTAATATATATTATCTATTTTTATCGACTCTGATAATTATGACGTTAGCTCAGTTGACAAAGAGTAAAATTCTGTGTTAAAACCTGAGGCGTAGAATTTCTTTGTATGTGAACTCAAAGGATCAGCGATTTTTCACATTACAAAATGTACTTCTTCAGTGTAATGAAAAAATATGTCTTTAGTATGAATAAAAAAATGGCGACAACAGGACTGGGGAGGAGAACGGAGAGGGGCAGGGGGAGGGGAAATCGGAGACAATCATACAGACGAACGGACGGACATTATCGACTATTAATATATAGATAGTTAACTGTTTTTTTTTGTATAATTTAAAAAAAAAACTGTTTTAGTTCCAATAATGGGAATAAATTATCTCTTTTTATAGTTGACATAATCATATTAAAATGGCTATTTATTGATAATTTAAGTTAAACTTTCTTCATGTTTTCCTATTTTTGACAGTGCTTCAAAAATTACGTGATTTATGTAGAATATTTATAGGATTATATTTTTAAACAAAAAAAAAATATTATAATGAATCTTAAATTTTTCGTTTTGTATTGAGATTAAGATTTAGAAAACACTCACAACTCTGCAATAACGTTAAATAACCACGCATTGAATCCAAAGATAAGCCTTTGTTGTAACAAAAATATAACATTCTATAGATTATATATTTTATCCAAAACGCTCAATACATTTATTTTTAGCTCAGATAATTAGTTTTATCAACAATACTTTTGACTCCTTTTATCTACACTTAGTCAAGAAAACAATTGATTCAAATTAATTAAAGTTAAAAGGCTATGATATTTATTTGCATTAATAAAAGTACTCAAACCAGGATTACTGAAAAAAATATTTGTTAATCAAACAACATAATATGTTATGCTATAATATCTTTGCAGGCGTCCAAGTTTTGGAAGCGTAGCGCCAAAACCTTTCATGCGTCACTCAATTCTTAGCCATTGTCTGCTAGACATTGAAACTTTTGATCAGAATTCCGGGCTGTTGGTTTCTAACCGATCCAGGAAGATTGTTAGTCTCGGAGGATATGTTTCAACTATTTGTTGTATGAAACTTTGTATTCAACAACAAAGATAAAGACTTAAAGAGTAAGTGGCTATTTTACATGTTTGCAAAACTCTTGAGATATCCTTTCTGAAATTCAATATTAAAACGCTAGCATTTATTTACAATTCAACGTACATATTTGAGAAACTTTTTTATAGTAGTGTTTCAGAAGCACTTTTATTTTTTTTCTAGATAACCAAGGCAGATAAACTTGTTTAGATATCAATGACCATATTTATAAATTTTCTTCTAGGATTTCTGTCCAAAAATTTGTCTCTCGCTAGTGGTTGAAGCTTAGTCTGTCGAATCTACATAGTTTGATGGTTTCCATATGTCTATTTGTGTGGTGGTCTAGGAATAGAGAGCATACCCTGCATTTTGCTTCGTATTCAACTTTTTGTTTTTGCCATGATTATTTTTAATACATTAGTATTATTGTACTAAAATAAACGATAAAACTCGACATTACATTATATATGATACACTAGTTGTCTTTACCTGTTAAGTATTTAAGAGAATTATGGGTTCAAAAATATCTTAAACGCTCAGTTAGGCTCAAGGTTTCACCTATGAACCGATATCAGTGTCACAATTACGTTCTTATCCTGAATTCCGATATTTCGAACCTAGTGATGCTTTGTTAAATTGATCATTGTATTTATTTTCATTTCATATAAAGTATAGCACAACTTAAAGGTCAGTGTGTGTAGATTTACACGTTGGAGCTTTAACACTAAATTATGAATGAAATAAACGATGAAATGTATCTAGGTGATCATTTTTTCAGTCGATATAAAATTTGATGCGAGTTTTTTTAATATTCATACCACGTGCATATGAAAAAATCTATTTTGAAATATCTATTTATCGAGTGCAATTTTATGTGCCTATCTTTTAATTAATCATAAGCCTATTACGAAATTTAATTTTATACTCATGATATAGTTTTCAACGTTTAACAACTATATTTATTCGGTTTTCATATTGAAAGATAAAATTATGATTTCTTTTGCATCTACAAATGATGAACCAAGACAGTTGGTGATAAATATTAATGATAATTTAGGAAAATTCTTCTTTTCAAAAGATTATATCTATGGCATATTTATCCCATATTTTATACGATAACTTTATTTTTTCTTATTAAAAATATTTTTATTAATTAAAATGAATTTTTAATCGTTACACTAACAACGAACATGAAAAATCGAAGAAAATGTAGTCTCTGTAGAAAGAAATGTAACTGCAAAGTTTACATTTATTAAAATAAAATTATAAATTTGTGTTCCTAAGGTGTTTCAAAATTATGCATTTAAAGTAATAAAACTTTTAAATGTCCACCTTGAACAATACACGACTAACTAAAAAGAAAGTCCTGTCCTTAGACCGCATAATGACTCATTATATAAAAAAAGTTGAATAGCCTCAATTTAAAACATTTCAAATTCTTTACTTAAAAAAATGTATTGTCTTCATACCTCGTTCTTCCATTAAGTTAATGAATGAGAAGATAACTTTGTTTCCTCCACATTCTTTTTAGTGACACGGTAGGAGAATCACACAGAACTAAGATGGTGGAGAAAAATTCAGAGAGAGAAAAAAGTTCATCCTATTGTTTGAGTTTTTCGGCTATTTCCTGTATTGCTAAGAAAATTAATGTACACATTTTTTAAGGGTATATAAAAAGCTCCACAGGTTGCTGACATTGCTAAGTGCAGTTTTGATATTGAATTATTATTGTAGTTTTATTTTTTAATAATATTTTTATTTGCGATCCCATCATGGGAATTAATTTTAATAATGGATCATACGATCGCTTATGTTATTTTGATTAAAATCTGGAAATATGCGATGTCTCTTGCCCATATCAATCGTAAAATACGTAGGGTGAGAGCAAAAGGTAGTCTTCTTACTATTTCCGTCTCCATATATATTTTAATAAAGTAAAATATTTCAAACTGCTAAAATAAAACGTAAATATACAAAATATACGTGGCTTACTTACTGTTCATTCGTAATTTAAAAAAATGTATGTACGAATAAAATATACTTACAATATTTATTTCCAAAACGTTGGTTATTTTTCAAGTTAGCTATTTTCAATTGAATTCGATATTAGAATAAAAACATTACATTAAATACTTATTTATTTTATTGCTGCAAAAAATAAAAAGTAAAGCGATTTCATCACCTTTATAATAAAACTTTGATTTATAACAATTATATCTTGAATAAGTTAATAAATTGAATGTCAAACTTCTTTTTATGAATAAATTTTCAATATACTTTTTGAATATTATTAACATTTCAAAAAAAAAAATATATCATCATTATATAAAATAATTATGATTCTCTACGCTCGATAAAAGCTTTATATCAATTTTGAATTATTTACAAAAATATTTTTCATCTGAAGATATCGCTGAAATTCAGCCACGCCTTTTTATTCAGATTACTAAATACAATACATTTGACTAAAGTACGAAATGTTGTGATTGAAAACCGGAGCTACCTTTGACTGAATAGTTTTGGTAGCTGACCGCGCATTTGACATTTTACAGTAAAGAAAAACAGTCACTTCATCAAGTACAGCCCGAGTAATCAAGTGTCAAAGTGTCGAATATTATGTGTTGAAAACTGATTATTTTGTCAGAACAAAACAGTTTAATCACCTATCATATTTATCTTGAACATAAAATTTTATTCGTAGAGTTGATTGATGTTTTTAAATGCTCTCACGTCAAATAACAAAGACTTTTCACATGATTTTGCGAGCAAAAGTGCTTAAATTTTCTGTACATACTTATCAAAAGAACACGAGTAAGCGGATTGAACTTTGATGAAATTTAAACAGTTTCTGAAAAGCTACCGTATTCTTTTAGTAATAAGTGTTAGTAATTTAACTTATAAAAAGAGATGTATGAGGCAACTTTTTCGGTAAAACCGATTTTTTTAATTAAAAGAGAACGGTTAGTTATTAAAATGTTACTAATCATTTAAATGTAGCGAATTTGTTGTTTGCTTGCGAGCATATTCACTGCTTGATTTTTAACAAGATATGCAGTTACCACAACATACACATAAACGTATATATATATATATATATATGTATATGAAATATAAAGAAAACTCTAAATCTCTTTTATAAAGTGGCACCTCAATGTAAAAAGTTCTTTTTGAGAAACGCATCTCAGAAGAAAAGGTCTTTCTTATCAAAATGAAAAAAAGTTTTTTTTTTCTCAAATCGCGGCGCTGGTTTCCTTACCTTCCTAGATGTTTGCAAGATAAAAAAAACTTCTCATAGCTTTGTAAACGACACTTGTAAAAGTAAGTACATTTTGGTGCATATCTTCAAGTGAGTATTCATTGAAACCACTGTATTTAAAGTTGCGTTGTATTTTAAGGAATATCATTTTTCCGTTTAAAATTTGAGAACATTCTAAAATGTAATTTGAAGACAAAGTACAAATAATATTATAAAAAATAATTAAAATCTACATTTTTTTTCCAACGAAGGCTTTACCCTACCTTCTTTTTACAAAAATACTTTAAATTAACAATACAACGTCAATGTCTGATCAAATAAAGACAATAAAATGATAAATCACAAGATGTGAAGTAAATATTTTGTATTTGTTGCACTAAAAGAATGAATACTTTTAATAGACTTCTTGTGAAGAAATAAAAAAAGTATTTTATTATTATAAATAAACTTTTGTATTTTACCACATAAAAGCACAATACACATAACAGAAAATTTAAAGACATAATTTTTATTTAAATGCCAATTTTCTATACCCGGCGAATCGTTTCAAAATAAAAATAAATTAAGTAAAAAAGATTCTGTTATTTTTTTTTCTGTTTTCTTTTACCTTAATTCACAAGTTTACTGTAAAAGTGCTGAACTGTGTGACGAAAGTTTTTTGTATCCATGTTTGCTCCTAATGTGGAGCATATGGCCTCTTAATGAAAGTATCTTAACAGAACTTTTTCTACGATAACTGCTTGTTACTCAGTCGCTCAATCTCTCTTTTTTTAAAATTAATAGACGAATAAGACTAGAACAGGACGAGTGGTTAACTAATCGCTTTAACTACGCCCAGTTATTAAAGGATCGAAAAGGTGGGAAGGAATTTTTAGACATCACAAACATGCTAACCGCTGCGTCATAGGACATGTAAATTCATACAAAAATATTATGTATATTAAAGCTTAGACCAGTCCGAAAAAAAATCTGAAATTTTTCCCATGCAGAAACTCAGAACTTAACACTAAATGGCTATTTTTGTCGATTTTGCGGTAAGTATATGTTTTGAATGAAAACGTTTTAATTCACATAGTAAATTTCTCTCACAACTATTTAAAACTTGTAAACTTAAATCTGAGGATCTTGGCTACATTTTTTATACACATACATGTAACAATACCGTATCTAGACACAATATTAACTCTTTCATGAAATATTCTACCACAAAAACGCTTTAGGTTCTTTAAAATATAGGAAACTTAATGTTAATAATAAACTGGCGAAGAAATCTATTCGTTTGGTCATTTGCTTGAAAAAATTACTATGATGTTTCCAGTTCAAACATGATTTTAAAGTATAATTTAAAAAAAAGTGCGATCTAAACGTAACCTAAAAATTACGTATTTAACCAATAATAACTTTAAGTCTAGGCGCACTTTGAGGTGCTCGTGCTATTTCGATTTTATCAGTTTTTTTAGATTTTCCAAATCACTTCACTCAAAAATAACTGAAGTATTGAGCTATTGATATTTTTTAATTTACAGACACCTTTGAGGCTGATATAAATTTAGAACTTATAGCAACCAGCTGTTTTAGTAGTATTTTTGATATTTTTCTGGTTATGGTTATGAATATGGTCATAATATTATATAAATAGATTTATTTTATTATGAAGTATATTAATATACGTCGTTTGGTTTTCAATTTGTACATGTGCAAACTGATTTGTAAGTAATATCGGTCTCTCTTCCAGTACGATTATTATTTGACCATAAATATTAAAATAGTATTCGAAACGAAAACTCTCAATATAAAGTATTGACTTACTACCTTCTTCATTTCATAAAAAATTGAGATTAAAAAAAATACAGCGTACCTTTCTGACCTAAATATTCAGTAGGGTATGTTGACTTTTGAAGAGTCTAAAAAAAGAAAAAAGGGTGAAATTCATATCGGCAACTTTACAGAAGGAGATGTATGAAATTATTCAGAAAATGAGTTTAGATATTAAAAAAAGCATTGCGTTTAAAACAAATTATATTATATAAACAAGTACTTTTTACAATAACTCTTAATATTGTTAAATTTAGCTTTATATACCTAAATTTACAAATAAACAAAAAAACTTCATTGTCAAAACATGTTAAAGAGATAATATTAATAAAAATATTTATTCATCGGATAACTTAAATTAACAATAATTATATATTGAAGCTTGCCTATTTACTTTATATTATACTCTATTTTATCTATTTTAGCAAAAACATACATATCGTGACATAATATTAAAGGCATGTGTATTTTTGACAAATTGTGACTTATTTTTAGTTCCAATTGAATATAATAATATTATTAACTCACATTTAACATTAATAAAATGTAAAAAAAAACAATATACATATATATATCTTGCGAATTGTTTTGGAGAAAACATAATATTATCGTTTCTGAATTAACGAATAAATTTGTATACGTGTGTGGGATAATTTGACTTTGATAATAATCCGTCCTTTCGTTATCTTATTCAGCTTAGGGATCCGATAAAAATATATCAAGGCTCAATTAGCCAATCGGTCTGCCCTGCAAAGAGGTTCGTTGATGGCACCAGCGTAACTTGAAAACGCAAAAACAATGGCGGGGGAGTTGTTTTGGGGTGTAAACCGCAAGCAGGGTAGCTGTAAAACCAACAGCGCCTGCGTTCAACCCACATAAACACCGCATAATTACACCTTGACATTATTCGGAAATGAGAAAACATCCAGAAGAGTTTTTTGGAAAACATTTGTAATTTTAAACATTCATTTGCAAGTGTTTTTGGAAAGCAAGTTAACATAAATCTGACTACAAAAATAATTTAATTTTGTTTACAAAAAGTGAAACTTTTTGCTTCTCCAATGTCCCAATTCCACTTTCATGGCTTCCCATACCTATTTCTTTCGAATGATATATAGTTCATCGAAGCGCATAAAAATGAATCAACCTAATTAAATAATTATGTTGGTCATAACGATTTTTCAGTTTTTGACGATTTACATCAAAGACCATTTCTTATCAGCTTCTCGCATATTTCTATGACATAGTAGTGTCTCACAGTATCACTTGATACAAGATATTTTATTGAGTGTTCTAATAAGACATCAGAATACCGTGTGTAGTAACAGACTGGTCAGTCTCAGATGGTTCATGTGACATTTGCAAGGCATGAACAAATGTTGCCTTTTTTTAGTCTCGTACTCAAAAGAGTCTAATACTTTTTTCTTTTTATCAAGTTTGTTTTTCAGATTATTTTTATGAAATAATAATACGCTGCGTAAATTCTTTTAAAAAAATAGTTTTTTTACAGAGGAATTATAGAGGAAAAAAGTCGGATGACTATGATAAATTGTAAAATATGAAAATTTAAGAAAAAACAAAGATAATTTTAAGTTTCATTGATATAATTTTCATTTAAATAAGTTCTATCCAAAGTTTTTTTAAAGATAGTAGTGGGAAAACATTCTACAAAAAAAACGAAACATAATTTGCTAACCACCTTTTCTAAGAGTTTTGTTTTAAAGCTTTTGTCAAAAAGATTTGGCACTGATATCATAAGTTACTCTGTCACTTTACTAGAGCAGGAAACTTTTTCTCAGTTTAAGTTCGTAATTTAATTTTTTCCGCTAAGTCGAAAAGTTTGCAAAGTTGTATCGAGGACGTTCATAGTTGGAAAAGGATATGGGTAAAAATACTGAATCTTAATTTCATAAGACTTTGTCTCAACCATGAAAATACAGATGGCGCCAGTGGCTAGAGTTTGGTCGGCGCCAAAAGCTCTCAGATACCAATTCACTTTTGTAACATTTAATTTATGTGTTTTGCATATTTGAGTAAAAATAAAGTTTTTCCAATAATAAAATTAAAATATGATTGTTTTATATCGTGCGTTAGGTCAAATTTATCAACATGTTCGAACACCATTACAAAGAATTGCATAAATTAATTGTGTATGCTTTCTTCCAGCTATTCATCTACATATAACTAGCCGTTTTCTAGCACTATCGTTATATATATATCCTTATTATCCAAGAGGTATGAAGAACAATCAATGATTGGAAAACAGCCCATGTTTAGATACTTTATAAAGACTTTAAATATATGATACATTTACCTTTATATTTAAACAACTTAGTAACTGGAAATATCAACATTTTCACATACCACTCCAAAGTTTTGTTTCAAGAATCAGCATTCTGAGGTAAAAGATCCGCAACTATGTTTCACACTGGATACTTAAACATAAAGAGTGAGTAGACATATTTTCCTTGAGAATGCGGAAAACGAGATTATATATTGTTCAAAAGGGAAAGAAAATAATTTATATTTAGAAACATGTTGATAGATTACCTACAAGAGTGGGAACCAGCTAATACTTAAGTGGAGAAACCTTTTAGCCTGTAGCAGAACCTTTCTAGGCTGTAGAAGGTCATAAAGCTGAAATAACTTTTAACAAGAACGATCCTAGCCGCATGGTGCCAGCGATTTCTAATAACACCTGAAGACGAGCTCTCTGTACAAAACAATTGTTCAATTAAGCAGGCGAGAGCCGATCACAGCAATACGGTACACTTTTCAAAGAATATTAAACAAACATAATATTTTTAATTATGTTTTGTTAATATAAAATAACATATCAATACCTAAAACCATATATTATTGAAAAAAACTTACAAGAGTTTGAAACAAATACAGTCAAATTAATAAATGTTTCTCATTTAGCAGATAAAACAATAACTTCAAAAAATTAAGTACAGATATTAGTAATAATTTCAGTGCTCTACCCGAAAGATCGTTTTATGAATAAATTGATTTATATCGTACTGCCGTTATTGGATAAAATAAATATGGCACATGATAATATAAATGATCCATTTTTACAACACCTCTTGGCAAAAAGCAACATGTCGTAACATACTAATACTCTAAATTAAATTTATAAGCTAATTAAGAAAATATCAATCTTGTATTGAACTATATAATATTTTTATTTAATATAATTGCCGCTAGCTGTTAATGCTTCGTAAGATTAATTTTCATTCATCATATTTTTTACTCAAAGTAGATCTTATTATAATTGTTAATGCTTTGTTTTAAAATTTCTTGCTTACAACGTCTTATGAACTTTCTCTACGAAAAATATTTGATTCAAGCCATTAATAATAAACAGTGATAGCTTTGTTATTCACTGGTTGAGTTACTAATTTTGAGACGTGTTTCATCTTTTTAAGAATCATCTTCAGACTGACTCAAAATAATATAGAGTTAGTAAAATTATATATTTAATTAAACTTGAAAAGTATATTAATGTTATGATCGCCTCTCGGCTGTTTCATTGAAAAAATGTTTTTTACATTCAGCTAATCTTTTGGTGTAAATATAAATCGCTGGCAGCATATGGCTACGACAATTTTTATTAAAAAAAATCTTTCGTTAAAGTTAAGGTCTACATCCAGTATAATAGAAATGGCTTATTGATCACCCTTAGCATTTTTAAGAAAAAAACAATACTACATATTGAAAAATGTTATACAAAGAGATTTAATTTATTATTTAGCTACCTTTTTTATTTAAATTAGGTTTTTTATCAATACTTCAAACATTTATAAAATATGCCTTATTCTTGTTCTTATAATGATCTGAGTTAAAGCTTTATTATAGAAAATGATGTTATTTGCAACGTTTTCTGATCGTCAAATTCGTATTTAATACTAGTACACCTGGTCAAAGAAGCTTTTTCAAAGGTAAAAAATGCTTTTACGCTGCTTCTAAGTCGCCACGTAAATTACCCGTTGCCTTGAAGGATGGCATGAGATAAGCGGGCAGCGTCTGTTAGGCCGATAATGTTATCCCAAGGGGTGAAGCACCCACCCGGAGGCTTCGAAGGACCTCTTACATGGATGTGTTTAATTAAATTCGGTTAACGATATTACTCCTGGCCGTACCTGGCCGCTGATCCCAAGGGACGCCATTGTTAGATGGGACGGTTAAAAAAGCCCCTGACAAATAGATGAGTTTCTTTAAGTCCCGGTTAGGTAAAATGTTACCTACATAGAAAAGAGCTTTTTCCCTGAAATGTAGAATCATCAATATTATAAAGAAGTAAATGTTTTTTATACGAGGTAACTAACCGTATATAGTTATAACTAATGAAGAAAAATTTCTTTCAAAGAACTATAAATTATTTATTTATTTTTAAATAAGTATACAACATAAAAAAAAATGATTAAAATTTTAAAAATTATAAAAGATTTTTTTTAACCGTAACGACATATTATTATTTTTTAGAAAGATGTGTTGAATTATACCTAGAGCATAAAATTAACCACACAAACAAATGTTCCATACAACATAATGTACTTTTTTTTCAGGGACTTGAACTCGTGATATCCGTCACGAAAACCATCGACGATGACCACTGCGCCACGAACTCAAAATATAAATAGTTTTACATAAGCCCATTGAATTCAAAACATAATAAAACATAAGTTCACCGTAAAAAAATAAGCTGGGTTTCATTTTTTTTAAAAAGATAATAAATAACACGGTTAACCGGTTTCGGTTGAAAGCAGGTTGGAAGCCCTAATCGTACCTAAAATAAATGGGTAAAATACTTCATTCATTGTGTGAATTCACTAACTCAACGTCTTCTGCTCATAAAATTGAAACGTAATATCGAGAATATCTTAAGCTGTCCTTATATGATTTGAAAAAAATAAAATATAAAAATGATTAGTCTAATAAAATCATAAAGTTAAACACACTTCTGTTTCATGAAAAGCAAAAGGTATATGAAATTAAAATTCATAAAAAAAAATCTTTCACTGGTTGTGTTAACTTGATGTGAAACGTATTTCAGCATTTTGAGAAGCATCTTCAGAATTAGTTTTCTTGTTGATAAAAGATAATTTTAAATAAGTTTACTTGTTCAATATTTTTTCATCTGATATCACCATCATCATTATATTTTTTGCTTGAATACAGTGCTAAGGTCAAATTATATAGAATAAATAAAATTAAAGTAGAATTGAAGAGTTGAAAAACGATACTTTGCTTGTCAATAACGTGACAATTAAATGGTAATTGTCTTTAATTATTAATTCCAATCTTAACTTTTGACAATTTCTATTATTTTAATTTCGTAGATATAAAAGATAATAAGTCTCTGATTTTTTTTATAGCTTTATATGAAAGGTGTATGAAAGGTTTAAAGTGAACTAACTCCACATGGTTGTTGCCGAATACTTCAAAACTGTATACGGTGTCGATGTTTATTATTTTTTTGTTATTTTTTTTGTTGGTTTTAATTGAAACCGATACGTTATTTTGAACTGAATTGAGTGATTAACTGACAAGACGCTACTGTAAATGCACTTTTCACACTAATTCAAAATCTGAAAAAAATCATTTTCGTCAAGTAGTTGAAAAAGTTCAATTTGGAAATACGCCCTTCATATATTATAGTACACAGGTTACCAACCTTTTTCAGGTGGCGACCCCTTTTTATAAAAGCCGTGACTAGGCGACTCCCCGAGGAATTTTAAATCCTTGATTTGCTATACTTTTTCCCCGGATTGTCCCCGAAACTCCTTTTTTTTTTTAGCTCACCGGGGAAAGTTGACGACCCCCCAGAAAACTCTTGGCGACCCCCAGTTTGGTAACCCGTGTTATAGTAGGTTTAAGTATCCTTGTACTCTACTGTCAAGTTATACTTTCATATATCTGTTAAACAATCAAAATAAACAAATTGTTAATTTTAACCGGGGTGTGTATTCAGTCCTTCGCAAGAGACGCTTAAAATTTTGGTGGTTTTAATTATTAATATAACACGATCCAAATTGTTTCATGTAATTGGCTGTTTATCCGCAGATTAAGCAGCGCTGTATTATTTATAGGTAAGTCGTGATTACGGAGGCTCTACGCTCGGCAGCCTCCGAAACGATCTCACTTAGCTGTGACCACTTCCGGGAAGTGGCTAAGCCACGCATGCGTAACCAATTTGCTGCACGTGTTCTCTAATTACAAAAGTAAACAATATGCTCGTAATATAACTTGATACATCGCATAAAGATGAAAATGTCATCATACATCTATTACAATGAGATTATAATATCAATTTTAAGCAGACAGTAAAAATTCGTTAAACCTCCGATTAAATTATCAGGCAGATTTCAAATGTTCTTTTGAAATATCAAATGCTTCGATATTTTGTCAAAAAACAATGTGAATTATTATTACATTAAATTAATAAAATCGTCGGATAAATTTAAAAAATATAAAGCCAAACATCTTTTCGAAAAAATAATCAGTATAGTATTCAGTATAGGATTCTCAAAGCATGCAAGCTTTTCAAGATAATCTTGAAATAACAAGTATATTTGTTTTAATACGAAATGAAACTTGATTCGACACAAAAAAAGACAGTTTTTTTTTTAAATATTTTTAAAACTAAAATAAATGTCATGGATATTCACCGACCAGTCTTGGAGAATTGGGGTGCTTTCTTTCAAAACGACAACCCCTTCCGTAAAATATTCTTGTACACATATCTTTACAAATAAACTTCCGTCCGTCGTGAACAAAAAACTGCCCTAAACACATATGCATCCCTAAAATACGCAATCGCTTGAATCACACAGTAGGAGATAATCCCGTGCTGATGCCAATGAATACTAAAGGATCCTACTTTCCTTACGAAATCTTTCATATTTGTACCTCAGCAGACGGTATTACGGCGCATGAATACGAGGGTCTAACGTATAACGTCGTACAAATTGTAAAAAAGCTCGGGCCGGCCCCGTTTTTAGTGGGTCGTATGGAAAAAAATACTTTAAATAAAACCCACGGGGACGTGAATTTACATACACTTTCCGTAAACCTTGCGCGATTACTTTTGTTGTGCTAGGTTGAGTTCTTTTTCCGCCGTTTTCGTCGCTCGAATAAATATGTTATGAAAATAAGTCTTATCCTTCTTAGGCAATAAAAATGTAAGCTCAATCGGATACTTTGGCTTTGAAATGGTTATATTTTATCGGTTCACAGTTTAGCCGAGTGTTGCATTAAAAAATCTTTTATAGCGATAAAAGACATTAAAAATCGTTTAAGAAAGGTAAACTTATCGGTTTATTTATATGATACACATTTTTTTTTAAATAAATCAAGGTGAATTTCCGGCTCTCATAATTTAATATTTCAAAAAAGTTTGTTTCATATAAATTAAGTTTTATAAATCTTGAATGAAAGCAATTTTTAAATTTATTTTTTATGGCTGTACCGCTGGATTTAAATAATAAAATATGCATAATAAAAATAATATAATTTATTTTTACTCTTTTTCACTCACAGTATTTAGTTAATTTCAAGAGTATTTCAACAAATACTCGTACTGAATCGGCTCAATCGTAAAATATAAATGAATATTATAACCTAATGTAAAATATAAAAATATTCTTTTTCACGTGAAAAATTTGTTACGTGGTTCAATAAATTAAGTAAAATTTTCTAGAAAACGATTTTGTAAATAATTTTCAGCTCATAAAAAAAACTATCAAATAACTCCTTCATCTCCAACCAAATTGATTTTAAAAGAAAAAAAATATTTAGATAGTTAAATATTATTAACTTGGTTCTAAAAAATGAAGTGTGTTTGTTATATAAATAATTTATTATATGATAATAAAATATATTTATCCTTTATGCCAAAATACAAAACTCTAAAGAAGTAATGTTAATTTCGTTACAAAAAATTGAAAAACGAAATTTAGAAAAGTATTTGAATTCATTCAACTTTTACATTAAAAAAAATTGGACAACTGACTGTTTTTGAATATGAAACGGAAAAATTTTGAAAAATATACCATTTGAATGATATCTCTCTGCGAACGATTTTTTTTATTATTTACCAAATAATTAGTAAGAACACCCTGTTTGCTAAGATACAATTTATTTTTTCATTATTACACAAGACCTGTATTAAAATATGACATTGGCGTGTCATGCTCGAATTCGTTACACCACATAATCATATAATTAAAAAGTTACTTTCTTGTATGTCAACACATAAAGTATCATAAAATTTGCATTACTTTGTGTTGTTTGGCCGACGTAAACCTTACTATTGATAAAGTGTAAAAATATATGTATATGTACTAGAGAAATGAAGATGTATGGAATGAACTAAAATTTAAAGAAATATTTCACTAGAGGGAAATTGTATTCATTGTTTATGAATAATTTATTATTATTAGGAGTGTTTAAACATTATTGCGAGATAAAAAATGTAATGGTTACATAAATAAGAATCAAGCCTCGATTAGAAATGTTTATATTTTTTATTGGTATGTTAATTAAGTATAGGAAAGCCTCAATCCTGCCTGCCTCTTCTTTCGACCAGTGGGATTCCGGCGTCCTGGACGTCCGTCGGGTACTATTCATAGGATGTACTCGGCGGAACTGAGGGATGCTGGCATGTCATGGGAGGAAGCAAAGGAAGCAAAGACAGGGAAACATGGAAGTGCCGCGTGGCAGCCATATGCTCCACATAGGGAGCGAACATGGCCAAAGAATTAAGTATTATATAACGCTCTTATAACGTTTTATATAATTATCGACATTGGAAGCGGACATGGATAAAAAATGATGAAAAACTACATATGTTTTAATTAATTTATTTTTTTACAGGTAAGGTTTTTTTTTATCGATTAGATTAGATTTACATGTATCGATTTCTGTTCAAAGGCATGGGTGTTAGTGATGTCTGAAAATTCAATCCCACCCTTTCCGATCCTTTAATAATTGGGTGTAACGAGAGCGATTAGCTAACTACAAGTCCTGTCCTAGCCTTATCCTTTTATCCGTACTACTCTCTTTGGATAAGAGAGTAATAAATAAATCTGTTGAGATACTTCCATTTAGAGGCCGTATGCTCCACATTGGGAGCGAACATTGATAAAAAAGGTAATTTTTTTATATATATAAAATCGGCGGTTACTTAGCGGAAATTAAATTTAAAAACTTTGTCGTTTCACTGATTGTAGAATCAGTGGAATACAAAATATATGATGTATATTGATCGAGTTGACATTTACTTGGTAAAACTCGGATATTACTAGTTGAAAAAATATTTAAGTTTTATTTAGCTATCAACCATATATAAAAAAATATTTTTAGAACTTAAATACTTCTTATTAGAACTTAATATTTTTTCACCACATGTTATAAAATATAATTGTTTTTGTTGATAGCTATTTCTAATGATTTATTTTTAAACTATGTCCGCTCCCAATGTGGAGCATATGGACTCCTAGTGGAGTTTATCTCAACAGAAGTGTTTCTACGAGAACTGCTTGTTACTCAGTTGCTCAATCTCTTTTTTTCCAAAGAGAGTAGGGATAGAAGGATAGGGCTAGGACAGGATTAGTGGTAAGCTAATCGTCCTCGCTAAGTTGTTATATGCTAAGATATGATGGGTGTGAGGGAATTTAAGATATCACATATATCCATGCCTTTGAACAAAAATTCATAAATCGATTGAAAAATCAATTTATGAAACTGTCCGTACCGGGATTTGAACCCGGGCTCTCCGTAGCCGAAACCAACAGCGTTGACCACTCGACCACACAGGCGGCTGATGAATACATGAGCCAAAATAAATATGATATTATATTTATAGAACTGAAATGCTTTGATATCTTTTCACCTTGTGCTATAAAATTTAACTAAATTTTAATTTTATTCAGACCAAATAATTGTATAATAAACTCAGCTCTTAATAAGAACATGAAAGCAATACCTTTCAAAGTTTTCGTTTAAAGGTGGTCCGGCAAATAAATGCTTTCTTAAGTTACTTCACTAACATCATTCAAAATTGGTTTTTATTAAGGAAAAAATATGCTCACGTATATGAAGTTATTTTGACAAAATAATTTAATCATTTCATTTTCTTTGCCTGCAGTAATTTGTATCAATTTTCCGTAAGGTAGTCGCAAAGTTTTATTTACCGGCATAATACGTATGATAAGGTAAGCTACTTTTCATGTCACGAAGGACAGGTGTGCTAATACATAGTCGTATATATATTGCAAGATCTGCAAAACAAAGGTTACGGGCATCGTAGAAGCAAGCTAGATGGAAAGTCGTAGATCTCAATCCTTACTCTTGTAAACCAGATGTAACAAACATCATTTATCTACTTGATTCCTCGTGTTTGATTTGAATACAATTTGCGGTCTCCAATAAAAAATGTTTTGTTTTATTTACCAGTGTTTATGTATGTTTTTGTTTATATAATTTAAATTGTGTACTTCATTGTCCGACAAGTTGGTTAATATTATTTTTTAATATTTATTACAATTAATTATTTGCAATATAACTGGTAATATAGCGCAAACACCGAATTTTATTATTAATCAATTATTTTAATTTAAAAACTCACTGGGTTATTAAAAACTGCCTGATTGAAATTATTTATAATAACAAGTATTTAATGTTAAGCAAAGAAATACAAATAAATAAATTACGATACATATTTGATTAAAAAAAATACACTTAATATAGAAATCACTGAGATGGAAATTACCATGAAAAGAAATTTAGTACAAATAGTGTATTTTTTTTAAATAATGTTTCGATATATATATATATATATATATTATACTGTCTTAATAAGCTTTGAAGAATCAAATGCATTTTATTATACAAAATCAGTACTAAAAAGATATGCTTTTTTTGTAGAAATGTCTATTTAACTTGAAAAATTCTGTTGTGTAACATAAAAAAGTGAGTGCTATTTTACTAATAAATGAAATTATCATTTTTTTTAATTTTGCCGTTATTTTATTTGACTTTCAACTTATTTACGATACATGTTATTGTAGTTGACACTGTGAGGTTCACCGCATCTGATATAGTGGATTCCCAAAACCATTCGTGACCACCGTTGTGTGAATTTTGTATAGGAGAACGGCACAAGCAGCGGTGTCACCTGGCCGCGCCGGCCGTTTCAATTTTACATTAGCCTTCCCTCTACAGCGTAGACGTTTTCAGCGTGTAGCTAACGGCGCATCGTGTACACCCACGTGAGACGAAGGTTTACCAGGGCTAATGACACAAGAAGGGAATATCCACAACCCTTTATATTGTGTACCCACTTGTTACGGATATATTGAGAGTGAAACTTGGTTTTACTTTCAAACTATGTTACGACGCTGATACAACAAGCCTCTGCTATGATTTTACTGGTAAATTTTATTTTGTAGAGTGAAGAGTTTTTTTTAATATAGAATATTTTTAAAACTAAGTATTTTTTTTATAAAATTATTTGTTATGGATTCTTCCAGAAAAACGTTAAATTGTAAAACTGTTATATAACATATATTAAAATGATAAATTACTACTTACATTGATTCATTTTATACTAATATTGATGAACTTACATTGATTTATTTATTTATTTATATTGATTCATTTTTTTAAAGAATTTTAATTTAGCTTTGAAAATTTTCTTAAAATTATTACAATTCAGTCATAGTTTTGAAAAAAAAAATGTGTAAGGAGTTTAAATATTGAACGATGAAAAGACTCAAAAACTAGTATAAGATTGAAAATAAAACGTTTTTAACTCCAAGACGGAGTTCCGTCTTTTACTATATATTTTTCACATAGCTTAACCTAACAGCTCAGTAAGTGTGACATGAGTAAGCCAGCCATTTTACAAAATAATTTAACCAACCGAAAAAAACCCAAAGCTTAGAAAAATATAGTTTTATTTTTACCAACCAATCAGTATATTTTTAGACTAAGCGCACATAAATATCTATCAGCCTAAAGTCAAGTTACATAAAGTATCTTTGAAATTTGAAAAATTTGTTGCGAGTAAAAATAATAATTGTCCTGTAGTTTTTATTAATATGTTAACTGGTGATCAAATTTAACTTGATAAAACGTGATTATTAGATTAAGTATCAAAAAGAATAAAAAATCATTGGTTTTACTGATGATGCTTTAAATTAACTACTAATAACTGTTAGATCGAATGGTAGTAATAGTGTTAAAATCATGTCATAATTTTTAAAAATAAACAATTTTATCAAATCAACGAAACGTTGACATTGATTTTTTTTATCTTATCATTACCACTCGTTGTAAAATGACCTTAAAATGGATTGAGGATTTAGAAAAGGTAACTCTATAAGTTTGACTGTTTATACTCTGTTAGGCGATTGCAAATCTATGCAATATTAAAGACCGCAACTGTCTGGCGTAAAGCCGTTACACCAGTTTTATGGTCTCGTAACGCATTCGACGCCGCTGATAAGCGCCACTAAAGCCCTAATGCTTAGATTCACCTTAGAAGAAAACAAAGCTCCAGATTTTTACAACCTTATCTTTTACCTAGCTGAAGGTTTTTTTGCGTAAAAAATGTTTACGTGAAAAACAATGATGCGGTTGAAAATTGTTGATACCTAACAGTTTAGTTAAAATAGTGTATATATATATTTGTCACAATATCTCTATATTTCAAATATGTTCATGTAAGTTAAAATAATATTTTAATCGACCACTCTGCAAATATTTATTTTAATTTTTTATTAATTTTAAATATGACACTTTAAGCCAAACTCATTTAAAAAAAGTACCTACCGAATCATTATGATAGATATGCTTAAAAAGAGGTTTAAATAAAATGACATAATATGACAAGTGTAAATCTAAAGTACAACATATTACTGTAAAAGTAAGCAGAGAAAAGTGATTTTTTCTCTTAAAAGATTTGAATTTTTATTTTGCCCACAATGTTTCGTAGAATAGTTATCACGCGTTTAGTAATCGTTTTTTTTTTCTTGAAGTAACATGGAGTTTGAACAATATTGTGTATTATTTTTGCTGCAGAAATTAAATTAATGTAAATTGCATAAAATCGAATCAAACTTGATTCAACTATTATCACTGATTTATGGAAATTTTAAAGTTTTTTCCTGTTAACTTACTGTAAACAAAAAGACAATGTACAAAATTACGAACTCAAAAAGGAAACGATTTCAATGTCACTCATTTTCATTTAGTCTTACAACTTTGTTGCGTCGTTTTATTTAATAAAGTGTTTATATGTCATATAAATAATCCAAACTCACCATAAGTGTAACAGTTAACGACGCTAACGTGATATCTAAACTTTCACATTAAACATTTAAGGTGTAAATATGGGTGGAGCAGTTTAAAGGCGGTCTTCACCTTTCTGCGCTTGATTTCCACTATCACCGGATCTACCTGAGATTAGAACCGGTTATTGGGTTTCTTATCGCAGCCGTTCCATCCTGCTATTAACTGCTGGTGGATGTTAAATTATGGCGATAATCAGCTAATGAATTATGACGTGGCAGCTTTTAATTCGTAATTCAGATGCGAGTGTAAATCACTTTATTCGATAGGGCAATTAACGGTTAACGGCAGAATAATTTACCGTAGAGTTATACTTCGGAGTGACATATAAGTAGTGTATTAATTTCATGATGATAAAATTACCTAAATATAAAATTTTAATGAGATTTATATATTTTTAATAGATATTTTGATGGCTTCTAGCATTTTCTAAGAGTCTAGTAATTAATTTGTACATAAAAAAGGTAATTGAAAACATTTTAATATAAAAATAGTAATATAAACAAAAGTTTTCCAAAGTGGGGCCATCGGGTTCCATGGGGGTCTTGGAGAGAACTGACGGGGCCATAGTGACCCTGGGAAAAATAGGAGGGTGTTGGAAGCAAAATATATTTTAATTTATTTGGAGTTATTATTTTCTGTCCATATAAAATATTCTGAAAGACTTAACACGCTGTACGTCTTATTTGTAATATCATAATCACATTAAAAAACAATTACTGACTACGAGTATGAGTTGTTGTTCAATATTTATACAGAAATTTTATTGCATTAAATTGGTGTCACACCAGGTTTATGCTTCTCATTTTGATAATTTTATAAATACTTCAAAAATTTAAGTATCATACATGTATTATTTATAACACTATAGACATACATATGTTTGCAACATTTTTCTGTTTTTTTTATATAAAAAGGGTTAAATTTTTATTCAATTTGTGCATTTTGTTAGCCTAAAAAAGGGGTTGTGATTCAAAAGTATATTTAAAATATAATAACGTTGCGTTTAATTAAATCTCATATTTATTTCTAAGTGGTATTTTTATATTATTCAGTGGTTTAAAACTGGTTTTTATTCGCTTGAGATATCGCAAACTTAAGAATAATACTAATAACGGGTAAAGACAGAAAATTTTGTTTATAAGCTAATGTCTCTTCATAGATGACATACCTATATACGAAATATATGGAAGGGTACGACGAACCATTTTGATATGACATTATGCAATTTAAATGTAATCATATTAAATATACATCTCTTGCATGGAGTTAAATTCCAAATCAAATATCTATGTGTGTTATGAATGAACAGTGGCAGAAGGCATTGAGCTTAAAAACATTTTATTATTGTATTCGGAATCATCGATAATGGTTGAGGATAAATTTGCTTTTAAAAGCTTTTAATACCGACGTACAGACAAGCACCGGAAAGCTTCTGATTGATTTTCGCCCCTTGTAAAAAGAAGAACGAGAAAATCAATATCGTTTTAATCCAACCCTGGAATTTTCACCCACATTGATTAAAACAACAATCGTAAAATACGTAACTAGGCATTTTCTTTAAAAAATACAAGAATGAACTTTGGGTTCATAGCGGGGTGCATTCACATTGCAAAAACTTCTTATTTCAACCATTTACTAAATACCAATAATTTAGCTGATATTTATTGTAATCTTCAATGATACATCAATAAATGTAACGCAAATATTACAAATTTGCCTCGGGTCACTTTGGGGTCACAAGTTTCGGTATTCAAGTGCTAAAAAGATTTTGAGAAAACGACTCTCATAATATAAAACTGAATATCTTTCACAAGGTTTGCAAGAAACTCAAATATTTCAAAAATATTATTTTATCTCAGATGCTATTGGAATAAACGATAACATATTCACCAAAGATATTATACACTTCGTTTAACACGATTTTTTTTAATCTTAGTAATACAGTTCGATTAGTTTATCAATAATATCGATAGTTTTAAACTTTATAAAATGTTAAATAACATATTGAGTAAAAGATCACGTAATATTAATATTGTTCTTTTACGCATTTCATTTATTTAAATATATGATATGATGTATTGTCAAGTCTTCCATTTATTTAAAAAAAATAGTGCATTTTAAATCCTGTAATTTATGTCACGAACTGCATCATAAACCATTTATTGTGATAGTGTTATTTTATCAAAAATGTACAAAAAGGTTTTGGTTGTTTTCACAAGAATTTATTTAATTTAAAAAAATGCATTACATTTTTCACCATTTATTTTTTGTAAAAAAAGGATTGTTATTTTTTAAATGAAATAAACTCATTGCTTTTTATTATGTGTTTGTATATTTGACTTTTGTTCTCACCAAACTGACTGTTTTGATTAAATATAAGGTTTTTTTAAATAAAACATTTCATACATTTTTTTTCTGTTCATTTATACCAGCACAAATTGCTTTATTCTCAAATTTTCTATCATAAAAACATTGAATGTGGTAGCTTGTCTCAAATAGACCTGTCAAAAACATTGCCGCTTGTTTGGTGGCAACGCCCTAGTGTCACAAATTTTCCAAAATAAAAAAATAAAATAAAACCATTCTTTTCCATTCCATTTCACAAGAGAAGCCGTTTAACACATTATTTTTTCGCAATCCATTCAAATAAAAATGTCAAAAGATAGATTCGGTGTTCGCGCGAAAACTATTGGGAAAATATTATCATAAAACGTGAAAATATTCAATTATATTTTGTATGTATTCTTTTTGAAAACATTCCGTATTTTATTGTTCGTTTTTTTCGGTTAAAGGTTTTGAATTTGATACCATTATAAATATTTCTGTTAAAAACAATGTTTAGTATTTTTGACGTTATAATGAAACATAAAATAAAAAAAAAAAACAGTTTTGTGTTATAATGACCACTCCACCTTCATATTTTAAAAATAAAATACAAAATATTTAAAACACTTCTTCTTTAACTTACGTTGTAAATGATCTTTATATTCTTGCATATCAAATGAGTTTTTCTTACCTGAAACAAAAAAATAAAAACATTTATCAGCAAGCGAAAAAATATTTTACTATTCAGTTTACGATAGAAAAAAATATTTTTTATTATACTTAAAATCACATCTATGCAAATAAATCAATAAATAAAGAAGACCAAGCATTTTTTTTCTTATTAATTGTTAACACGTGTCTTGAAAGAGTGTTTTGGTGTAAAAATATAAAAATAAATTCGACACCGAATGATTTCCTCTTGTAAGCTCAGTTGATAAATAATATATAATACTTGTGCTTGGATGTTATGTATTTATTAATATCTGAATTAACGTCAAAGAGTTCGTTTACAATCCTCTCAAGTTATCAAATAAAAGCAAATATCAATGTAAAATTTTAATAAACTATATGAAAATGAAAATAGCCCAGTCGTGTTGCCAGTCTACTAAAATTCAAAATGATTTACTTAAAAGCGTTATTGTATCAGTACTGATTCCTTACATTATACGAAATGAAAATTTATAAACATATATTTGATACTTGCATTACAATAATGAAACAAAGTATTTAGTTTTTCAATATTATTAATTACCAGTTGATGAAACACCAAACAAATGTATTAATAATATGTCATTTAAACAGCAGAAGAGTTTTTACAATAATATATAAAAACTCTAACGTATTTTTCTTTGATTTTTTTTTCTTTTTTAAGATATTGTTTTACTCTCTAAAACCACGTCATCAGCTGTTGTTTAAGATATCGTTTTTTTTAACAGTATCTAATTGTCTTAGTTTGGAAAAAGAAAGAATCCGAATTGGGGTTGGACAAAGTAATCTGTACGATAGGATGCAAATATGATTTTCAAATTCAATCAGAGATAATGTATCTTACCGATATATTTTACATGTACGGTTGGAGGGGTCTTAAAAATTTTCAACGTCGCTGATATATTCGGCGATGCTCAGAAAAAGTGCGATATACATTTCTCCGTGAAGCGTATCTTTGACGTATCAATATCACACATGAGGGGACGTGAAGAGTGGCTGCTTTGAGTGTGGGAGTCAAACGCAATAAAAAATATGACAAAACACGCCATCCGTCAATTGCGAAATCGGGAATGAGAATATTCTGTCTCGCATATCCCGACATCAATTGAGGTCTCGATTATATATTGCAGTGTTTACGAATCCAAAATATTGTAAAGCTATCAAACGAAAAGCCCTCGGATTAAGCGCTTTCAATCATAAAAAATATATAGAATGACAATTTTATGGAACTTATTTCACATAAATGCTTTTTATATTACATGAATAAGGGACAGAAAGGAGCAAAAATCTTGCCATCTTTTTATTTTATAAAACAAATGTTTTTTATATGATTTTGACACACATTCTGGATTTAACTAAAAAATCAAAAATATTATTCGAAAATTTGTATTTTTTACCTAAGTTATTTAATATATTTTTTTTTTCGTTAGAAATTAGTATGATTATTTGTAAATCATAATTTTACAGTTTTGTTTGTATACCTTATCAATTTTTAAATAGGCTTTTTTAATTCCTGTTGGCTCCTAATTCCATATTAGAAACATGTGTTTTATTGGAGGTATCGCAACATTTTTTTAACGAGAACTGCTTGTACTTTTTTGTGATTCTGATTAGGAAAAACACTACCTGACGAATCTATCAACCTAGATATTTTTGTATATGATAACAAATATCGCAATTGTTAATATTAATACCGGTATAAAACAAAAGTTCAATCAAAGAAAAAAAACCAATTGTGATCGATTTACAGAGTAGTTAAATAAAAATCGGTATTTCGATAGTTATAAAAAAAGTCATTATCATAACTAATAGGTGATTTTTAAAAATTATTATAATAAATAATTAAATTTTCAGTGTTTGAGTTTTCAGATTCAAATATAAAGATATCATGGTGCACACAAACGTGGATATGGATTCAACGGAAGAGCTTCGAAACTTGGAAGTCAGCCAACGGCCATAAGCCTTTCACTTAACACAGCCTATATTTCAATTAACGAAAATATACTTAATGCTTACGTAACTAAGTAGATGGGGGCTCCATTCGTAGCCTCCAAAAAACTCACCCCAACCTATTCTGACTTGCTTCGTCTACGGGATTTAGTCGATACGTAATTTTTCCGTTAAAAATAGTATCTCGGCAAAAGTGAAGATTTGAGACAGGTACAAAGTGGTATTGCATTAAGATGAATTATGTATCTGATGTGTGGATATATTGGTAACAGCATTTGAGTTTAATTCAAATTATTGCACATGCATAATAAATATTTTGTAATATTAATCAAGGTTTATAATAAACATAAAAAAAGCATATGTTTTTGATGCAATAATTTTCTTCAACTTTTTTGCAGTAAAAAAATGTTTTTGATTCCATTCTTACCATTTATATTGATTATTAACGAGTAAGTGGTGTAGTAATTTATATTTATTGGTCAATTTTGAATAAAATAAACAAAGTAACATATTTTCTATTATAGATACATTCCAGCTCAAATTTTTTAAAAGTAGGTCTGAATCTACTCACCGAAAAAAAAGTTCTACCAATACGCAGGTAAAAGAACTATTATTAATATCAATCACCAATCGTTCATTTATAAGCAGTTGATATTGAAGTTTATATTTTTTACTTAAAACCTTACATAGATTTACCATTTTTGTGGTAAATTATAGCTTATTTTTTAAATTAATCACTAAACAAAGTTATATAAAATTGTATCCTTCTAACCTCATAAAAATGTACGAAGCAGTTTTATAATATTAACGAAATTAATGGACAATTAAAACTGAGAAAAATATTTTTAAATGTTAGCCTAACATATCCTGGCAAATTTTGCATAAAAAGGCTTTCATTGCTCAGGGCAAGTTTAAAATATTTTGGAAAAACAATCTGAATGTAAGCCCACCCCAAGATGTGCAGGAAATCCATTTTTCCGCCTTGAATACTAATGCGAAATTTTGCATAAAATTATCGATGTTTGTGTTTGATAAGTAAACAAAATAAAATTTTAATTATTCGGTAGGGGGATTCAAATATAATATAAAGAAAAAATAACGACTTTATAAGTAGAAACATAATATTTTTTTTACTGAAATTTAATACTAAAATGTCATAAGAAATAAGCCAGTGTAATTCTCAAGTAACATTTTGAATATAGTAAAAAGAAAAGATAATATAACGATAAAATAATATTTATACAAAACATTTCAACTTAACATAAAAATTACAATAAATTTCGATCGTGTTATATATATATGTTTAATATTATTGGTATGCGTGATGGATAGACATTCAAGTAAAAAAATATGTTTTATTATTTAAAAAAGTCCAATTCTAAATCGTAAAAAGAGTCAAATAGTATATCCTTAAAATAATACTAAAATAATCCAATATTATTTCAATAGTATGTTTATTAAACGAAAATTGTATTCATGAAAAAACAATATTTTTTCATTGTATTTCATTTACTATCAATATTTTGATATTTTATTAAACAGGGAATGTGGAAATAATGATATGAAATTCTTGAGAATTTCTTCTGACAAAAAAATGTATTAATTTGTATTATATCATAGCATGGTTGTTGAAGCGGGATAATAGATTTCCGGTTCCTTTAGTAAGAGGTTGCTACAAAAGAACTTGAAAATTGAATAGACAAATACGTAAAATCAAAATGGCTATGGTGGCGCCATTCAATCGAAGTAAAATCGAATAAAAACGAGTCTATCTCGAATGTCACATGGGTGCGGCGCTTGTTCGGTAGTTCAACCTACGAGATTACGAACGTATACGTACAACTCCTAGGCTAATAATTCCTCTGTGAACAATAACGGATAACGTTCCCATTGTCATGCGACGTTTCGTTAGCTACGGGTTATCACAAAGGGGAAGACCCCGTTTGTAGCGAGATGACAGGGTGGCCAGTTTCAGTCGAAGGTATTGTCGTTAGTAAAAAAGAGCCGTTCATATACACAAAATTAATAACTTGACAACGGTCGCCATAATTAAAATCCTTATTCAAAAGTTCAATAGTTTCATTACAGCCACACACAATAAGATTGAAACTAGCTTTGATTTAAACAATGATAATTTTAAATATTTGTTCATATATTAACACCTACGTAAGTAATATGCTGCCTAATTATCTAGTTGCACAAAACACCTATAAGCTATTGGATAACACAATTATTATTGAAAAACTTAATACTTTAATAAGTTTGATCATAACACAATTTCATTTTACCGAGCATGTTTATTACAATCTTAAGATTAGGATTTAATACAATTTAATACGGCCGCGGGGCCTAGTGGTCTACGTCGTTGGTTTCGGTTACAGAGGTCACGTGCTCAAATCCCAGTAAGTGCAGTTTTTTTTTTTATAAATTAATTGTCAGTCAAGTTGTGGTTATATTTTAGAAGGCATTGATGTATGTTACGTCTCAAATTCTCTCCCACCAATTATTTCCTAAAAGCGGGCGTAGCGATAACAATCAACTAACCTCTAGTCTTCTCCTAGTCTACTCGAAGGAAGAGACGTTCAGCAACTGAGTAACAAGAAATTATCGTCAAAACACTTCTGTTGAGATAAACCACATTCGATTTGCTTCACATTGGGAGTGGACATGGTAAATTAGATTCATTTTACAAGATACAATATAAAAGAGGCAAAAAGCTGACTTCACGTAAGTAAGTTTTTCACATGCAACATTAATTACTTAATTTTTATCTGTAATTTTGTCACGTTACATGATGCAGATAATATATTTGATATCCTAGGTTTTATTTATTTGGCAATAGTTTAAACAAGCAAAAAAAATCTTTTATTACAAATTAGTATACCAGCTTGATGTATCGATTCGTATT
The DNA here is from genome assembly GCA_030503985.1 of Himalopsyche tibetana. Lineage (NCBI taxonomy): Eukaryota > Metazoa > Arthropoda > Insecta > Trichoptera > Rhyacophilidae > Himalopsyche > Himalopsyche tibetana. The sequence continues at coordinate 6,719,561 of JAPJYX010000019.1, read as the reverse complement.
GTAACTTATGAAAAGTCAAAGATATTAAGTAACTTGTGAACATTTTGAGTCGTTTTAGTATAATAGTTGATTGGAATAAGTTTTTTAAAAACCACATTCGTTGTTTGTATTCATAAATTAGATCTTTTTACGGAACAAAGCAAACTCTTTGACAAAGCGGTAATTATAAAATTTTGCATAATCACCTATTTGCTAAGCAAATAACTGTTTTAATCGGCAAATAATATATATTTACAAGTAACAGTATTTTTTTATATTTACTAGGCTTTAATAAAACCTAGATCTTAATATTCATGATGTTTTTTTTTAAATACCAAAATACATGCTTCTATAATAAAAACTACGTAAAAATTAACTAGTTTTAAATTTTGAATAAACGGTATTTCAATAAAATTGTTCGCAATGAAGTATTTTAAATTTTCTAAACGGATATATTATATAAATACTGACAGGTTCCATAATATTGATGAATTTTTCAATGAAGTAGTATTATTTAACGAAGCTATACGTTTTTTTATAAAAATCATTTATGAAAATCACCAGTTCATTATTATAACATATTTTTAGATGTCTGCACTTACGTTCAATTTAGACGTATTACGATTACAATCGGTAAATTAAGTTATGAAAATAAATAATAAACAAACAAATATGTTTTGTTCTGTTATTCCCACATCCTTATTCTTAGAATAAAAATTAGAACTAAACATACAAAATGCGCTTACTGTTATTATTCAATATTCCACTTATTTATATTACTAAATATTATCACAAGTACTGCTTTAAATATTTTTAAGCCCAAGATTGGTTGTTCTGTTATCGGAAAAGTAAATATGTACGTAAAATCTTTTTCTTAGAAGCCCTTTTAAAACTTAAATAAGAAATTATTGTTTTATTTCATCATTTGTTGTGTAATTTTTCATATTTGGATTATTCTTTTTGATAGAAGTATGCTTATTTTACCTGGCCATTATAAATAAAATCTCTTTGTACTTTATTTGGCTTATATTTAATGCGATTATAGTATTTGCTTACTTATGGGAGAATTATTAAGGTATTATATAATATCTTTGAAATATTTCATTCTTTTGTTGAAATCATACATTTAATAACCCGGTAAATCAATTCAGCTATCGTTTACTTGTTATAAATGATATGACGACTTTTTTTAAAATAAATAATTTAAAATAATTACTTTAGCAATAATTCAATAAAGTAATCAAAAAAATCAAACTCAATTTAAATTTTATAGTATTTTATTTCAATAAAATCTCAGGTCATATATACTGTATTATTAAAAACACAATAATCCTTTGTACTTCATTCTACTTTATTTAATATGTCAAGACCGGTTTCGCTCATTGCGAGCATTGTCAACTGATAAGAAATATAGCTTAACAATGCTATTTATACAAAATTGAAAAGTTATACACAACAATTGGCATTGAAAAGAAATTGCCAATTACATTAAAGTGATTCTAAAATAACACAAAATTAAAATATTCAACACATCTAACATATAATTAAAAAGTCATCCCAGATTAATAAATTCAGAATGGCGATTGAAAGTAATTACAAACATAATTAAAATTTGGGAAATTTTTGACAAAGTGATAAAATGCTACATTAATAAAGTGAATATGCTTAATGATATGAATATGCTTAATGATAGTTTTATGTTTAAGTGGAATGAAGTACAAATGATTATTGTGTTTTTATTAATATAATGCCTTTCCACCAAGTATTGACAGTGAACACCCTAAAAGTGATCATATATACTGTATTCGTTTTTATTTCATTTAATAAAAACCATTAAAATAATCAAATAAATAAAATTGACCAAGAAGAACAGAAGTAAAAATCAATAAAAGCTGTGTCTTACACTATAATTTACAATAAAATTGTACGTGAAAACTTTTTAGTTACTTACATTATTATAACATATTTTTTTTCAAATCATATTTTGTTTTCCATTTAACAAATAAAAAGTAAATCTTTGAAAAGTTCAACACTCTTTTGCGCTATATTTGATATAATCAGAGCTAGTTTCGCTCATCACGATCAATTTCAACATATTGAAAAAATTCGGTTGAAAACGTTCATTACGTGTTGATAAAAACTGGTCCATGTCACATAAAATAAGTGTGAAATTAGCATAAAGAGTGTTTTATTTTTTGAATTTCATGCTTTTTCCCTTAGTTTTGAAACTGAACACTCCAAAGAGTAAAAAACAAATCAATTCAATATGTTAAATACTAAATTAATCATTTCTTTGTTTAATATTGTACCTGTTATAACATACATATCAAAACCGCAGTTTCAAAGTACAACAAGTATTAATTTGGCAGTATTGATTTAAATATTAAAAGTATTTCAGAATACATACATTTATTATTTTCAAAGAAGACCAAGGTGTTTTTATGTTTCATTAGAATTGTATTCAGTATATAAAGGTATTGATTGATTGCTGTTTGGAGCTAATATATCTTATTTTCATATTTAACTCGACACTGCCAAATTCAGGCTTGTTGCTCTATATAACTAGCATATCGAAATGAATGAGTTTATAAGAAATCAAATTATATGTTGCTTTATCAAATCATATTTCAAATAAGAATATATTTTTCATAAAAATTATACGAAAGAAAAATTCAGATAAAATAATGTCCGTCGAACTAATTGCATAAAACAAAGTCAAATAAATTGCATTTGTTTTAATATTACATAACACTAAAGCTTTTTTTATAAGTCATTGTTATTACTCGGCTTCCAAAAAAAATAATCTTCATAGTACAGAAAGAAAGAAAGAGAGGCAACACAAAGCCTGGGGTCGTTTTTTGCTGGCGTCATTAGCAAAATCAGAATGCTTTTCTTCGCAAAATTGGCACAGTTCCAAAGGAGCTGGATGCCTCAATAGTTGACGGGTCATCCATTAAGTCGAGGAACTGCTGATCAAGCCTTTCAACAAAAATGCCAATAGGCCGATTATCAGTTTAAAATATTCTGAAACACTGAACACAATATCATTACAATATTAAGTAAGATACCACATTTTATATTTTGTCAATACTTTTAGAAATTTTATTACCAAAAATTGCGTTTTCGCAGTTTTTTTTCAAAGTTTAATTGGCATTTTTGTAACATTTGATTAAATAAAAGACGGAGGTAGTTTGACTGAAGAAGGGAAAAAAATAATATTAACCTATAGACGCAGGTATTACATAAAATGAAATCCCGCAAGGATTGCTTTATTATAGTAATTACATAAAAAAGAAAAATATACTAGTTATAACTGATTACTGGTAAAGCCCACCAGTATTTATATACTTTTTCTTATATAGCAAGAGTACGTGTAAGTTTTTATTATTTTTTAAAATATGTATTAGATTAAAGGCAGTATAGCGTATACGGCAAGTAAAAATATAGACATATAAAACAACGCAAATCTGTCACTGTAAGAATTTTGATTCCCTGTGGGCAATGAAGTTTTTTTTTCTGAAGAGAGGATTGAATTTTGAATAAGTTTGAATATTTCTAGTCGTATGCTTTGCTTATTGAATGATAAATCTTTATAAATTTGAATTGAAATGAAATAATATATATACATTTGTATCAAAAAGTAAGCCATCAACTATGAAATTTAAGTGATGAATCCGAGCGTGATTGTATCATTATGTTAAACCTACGTTAACTATATAAGGATCTCATTCCCCAAGCAGGCATTTATTCTGTATGATAAAAATATAGCTTATACTGAATTGATTATCGGCTAATGGCCGCAACAGGTTATTGATTTTTTTTATACTTATGCTCTTTCAGAAGAAACTCTCATAATTATTATGAGAAATGTGTGAACATTTAATTATACATTTGAACTAATAGAGTAAGCAATTATTTTTACTAAGAGCGATACACTAAGTTATATTTTTCAATATTCATTTTCATACCAAGTAGTTTTGTTAGGTAAGATAACATATTACGCAAAAGCTTCACGAGGAAATTGTAAACTAAATTGACGAATATATTATAGATCCGAAGTTATCCCGATGGGATACTATGGTTACGAAACCTTACACCAGAGCAGCGCTTATGTCTAATTGTGATCACGGGGCCAATAGAGCTTCATGCGAACTGCTAGGCTTTTAGCGTGAGCGGCACGTACAAATTAGTTGAGCTTTATTAACACATCGACCGGCTTGAGTCAGCGATTTTCGAATAAAATATTTGCTCATGAAGAACGGCTTGAATAAATTTAGCATTAGCTAGAAATAGGCGTGATCATTTTTTGTGACGTGGAAATATTTTCGACGGTAAAAATTCGCGCGGGCACTTCATTCTTATCAATATTTAAGTGAAAATCGTTTTCTATTCCTTCATGCATATAATTGAGTTATATGCAAAGAATAAATTACGAACTTCATTATTTCACTTTAAAAGCTTTTGAATTCCAGTGTTTGAGAAATAAAATTATTATCTATGAAAATATCCTGTTTCAAATTCAGTTACTAGAAATATTTACATCAATTTTTTTTAAAAATATATATATATATTACTTTCAACCACCTACATTTAATTGTTTAATTTTTTATTTTGATGGCATAAAAAAACCATCCACAAACGTAGCAACGTTTACTTTTATTGTGTGCATCACGTTAGAGATATGTCACAAAAAAAGATAATAAATCCCGTTTAATAGTTGATACTTTCAAGCTGCCCTTAAGAAGTGAAATGAGCCAAGTGGTTAAGCTTTGAAACAAAAAGAAGTAAGATGCGTTACAATATTTAACGTGACTAAAAATATTGTAAAGGTGAAGTGAGCTCAGTAAATACACATTACAATTAGGGTATCCAATCCCGGGATTGAGATTTTCTCATCGAGGAATTTGAAATCCTCAATTCGCTATACTTTTTCCCCGATTCTCACAGAACCTAGTTTTTTTTTTAGCTAATAGAAGAATTTGAAATCTTGAATTTGCCAATTTCGTGTAAATTTTTGGGATATGCTCAAAATTTCTCAATCTTAAAATCCCGGGATCGCGGCCGTGTCAATCCAGGTATTTTGGGATCAGAAAATTGAAGGGGATCCCGGGATTAGATGCCCTCATTATAATAGTGTTTTCTAAAAAAAATAGGCAATCTACCAAAACACCAGGTAAAGAATTTACTTAATAGTTTTACCAGTTTACCACTTGGCTCACTTCACTTCTCGGTGGCTCAAACGATTGTTGTAATTTATAGAAATGTGTATTTTTTTTAAAGAAAATCAAAAGAGCCATTTTTTTAACAAACATTTCATTTCAAAAGCGATCGATATATGAGTTTTTTTTCATAAATAGTTTAAAACATTGACTTCATTAATCAACATAAAAAATATAGGCGAAAAATTTCTTATTACATTAAAATTCACGTGTCATAAATTTAATTCAAAGTAAATTGAATTGATTTAATTTATATTGAGACATTTTGACGAATGAGCATTCTTTTAATACAAACACATTTTAACGTGATATATTTAAAAAAAATTACTAGGTATAAACTTTTATGGACCCAATTAACTGAAATAAAGTCACCCTCTAATAATTCAATGATAAGCTCTCATGTGCGTATTTTTTTCAAACTAGCGGTATTGAAGGCTTTGAAAATTTCCCATTCCGTGGACAGGTCCCAGTCGTTATAAATCAACCCAGACGAGTGTGAAATGGGTACTGTGCGCAACGAAGACAGTTTGCAAATTCCCGAATGCCAGGAGTGGAGGCTTTTACGCACCGGAATCGACCCCGACCCGTCGGGACGTAAATCAAAATCGCCTCTTGATAAGGATAGTAGGTGGAAATTTAAATTGCGTCCACCGTTAACTTCAAATTGTACAAGTACGAGCAATTACAATTATTCAGAATCGGTGGACGTTTTTATGCAAGGCACTACCACCAATTTTCATACAAGTAGCTTCTACTTTAATATAATTATATGAATTCAATTTGATACCAGAAAAAAATATTCGTTAATTAATGGATTTAGTAAATATACATTTCATACATTAATAAAAAAAAATAATAATTTCAATTAATTTAAATTATAAACATTGACTTCGTATAAGGAAAATCATTATTTGATCAGAGGTTTATTACAGTCAATGAAATTTATTTCGCGTTACTGTTTTAAACAAAAATCTGCTTTTTATACAAAAAAAAAATAATTTAGATTATTATATGCACACAAAACATAATTTCAGGACTTGAAACGTATTTTAATTTTATTAATTCGACACAATGAAAGTTTCAGTTAAACATTTATCTGCTATAATTGTTAATTCCACCACAACATTTGACTGTGATGAAAAAGGTATTAAATATAAATAATGCGTTTCGCATACAGCTGCTTTTAGTTGATAAACAAGATTACTATTTTAAATCCATAATATTTTTAATAATCTATTAAATATGACATCTGTATTTATTCGTCATTTAAAGTATTGTTTTTTTACATATATGATTTTTTGTTGTAATTTTTTCAAATGGCTTAATATTTTTGACAATAAAACATCTTCATATTTCAATAATGTATTAAAAATCTTACATATGGGGAGCCGTGTCATGAAAAATTAAAACTTTACAATATTACTTTACCTGTCAACTGTACGCGTTGAATATTTTTATGACGCTATAATGTCCATTTTTCCACATTATGAAGAAAATACTTTCATTAAAAATCATTGCATCTTCGCAGCAAGATGAAAATAAGAGAAAATTTTCACATCATATTGAGATTTTGTGCAAAACAGCATAATCTCATCTACATAGTAGATGAAATGATTGTAGCTCTAACGCGAGATTGTTTTTCATTTTGAAAATGCCAAGACATACCGTAATATGTGCAATATGAAAACTGATAATTTCATTGAATGCTCAGATTTTAAAACGTTATAAGTATCATGAAAAATCGTGTTATACTAAAAAAGCATGGGAATTTTAATTTAAAAAAAATATCTAAAAATTTAGATTTTCCAAAAAGTAAGTTTCAAGTTATTGAATGGAGAACCACGTCAGATAAAAATTATATCAATCATCCAATATTCATTTCAAGTAACCATTATACATATTTCTGTCAAATTAAAGTTTGATAAAAGTTTTTGACAAGCAAATTAATTGACCATATAAATTATTGCACCGTATTTCGGTTGGAATACGTTAATAACATCAAAAAAATATCAATTTTTCAAGGACAATATTATATTGATAGATTAATTTATGTGAAAATTTGTAAGACAAGGTTGAACCCATTTTTCAAAAAAAAATAATAAAAATCAAAAATCATATTTTTTTTATTTAAATCTATTAAACTAAAGTAAAGTCTACTTACTGAAAGGTAATATTGAAATGGAAAAAAAATAAAGTTAAATAAAATTTACTTTGTCCGATTCGATATATTTACTTGAAATGTAAATAGAAAGTTGTGGATGGCATTGCAACAAAAAAACTGTTCAAATAATGTGACAATCTCTTAATTGTCTTAAAATATTTTTTTCCCCCAAAATATAGGATAATAGTTACAAATAATTAAAAATATTACTTGTTGGTCATTTTCATTTGAAGTCATTCGTTAATTTAATAAGTAAACTAGACAGCGATTACCTTGTGTATTAAACTTGGATTTTCCTTACACAATCTTTATATTTATTACTATTCAAAAACGTGTGATTAGAGTGAGTAAATAGAAATCAGATTTATTACAATTAATGATAATTTGATATCAGTCAAAAGCGAATGTAGTTAAAAAATAATCATCTATTTTACACTATTGAAATTTTATTTCTATTACTTTCAGAGTAAAGACCGCACAAAAACACTTCGCATCTTTTATGCATTGCATACGTATAAAAAACCACAGAGTACATAACCAGGTAAGTAGCCTCGCCTCATACGGTGGGTATTGAGAACCTTTATCCGCTGTATATATGTATGTGATTTCTTTTTCCCATTTACCAAAAAAAATGAAAAGGAGGGCTTCTACTCAAAGGGAAATCATTCGTCCTTCATCTTTAGCGGTTATCACCATCTATTTGTCCTTCACATCCTGAGTATATATAGCTATATGTATTATATATATTGCTCTGAATGGAACAGGGCAGAAGAAAGCATCGAGCAGTATCATAAATCCGCCCGGCATCCTACTGCCAACTGAAACTCTTCTTTTCATATCGTTTCCTCTCTTGCTGCGCTATAGCAAAACAGCTTCCTTCCTTTTCTCTCACTGTCTCAAACTTTCGTTCTAGCAACACTTTTCAAGGACTGGCTCTTTTTAATAAAATATTTTCATAAAAATGACGAAGATTCTTTACGCGTTTTGTTGACATACAAAAAAGCTTGTAAAATGGAGTAGCTTTAATTAAAATATTTACTATTTTCTGCCTAAAGGTCGATCGTAAAAGTCTGGTTATGGCTTCAAAAATAGCAGAAACGGCAAAAATATGTCATGGAACTATTTTGAAATTTAAATTTTCCGAGCTTCGTTGCAAATTTTTTCAGGACTTTTGTAAAAATACTGAATATATATATTATATTGGTTATTTCTAGTTGGGCTCATTTTCTTACAATATAAGCTTGCTGCTTAAAGACAACAACTCTATATAAGCCCAATAATTTCTAAAATCAGCAGTACTTTCATTATTATTTTAATATGAGCGCCTTATATATTTTTGTGAACTTATAAGGTTATTTTATTTTGTAGTTTCAAATTTATATTTGTTTTAATAAAATAACTTTATTGTGCTTGCATTTTTTAATCATAAAATCTTTCAATTTGATTGAAATAATGTAATTGTTAGATGATTTTTTACAACGCCACTTTTCGTTATTTTATCAACTTTATTACACACATATTATTTTAATTATACAAACAAACTAATAAGCGTCGTCAACGAAGTTTTTTCCTCATTAATATACAATTTTGTCATTAAATAAAAATAAAGTAAATGCATTTGCCATTTCAACAATAAAACGTCTTTTAAAATATGCGATATGTGTTAAATTAGTTTTGGTATTAAAAACCCGGACAAAGAGTCTAAAAACTAATTAAAAGAAAAAAATGCTTACGAAAGCATGACATCGGGAAACCTTATTTTCATAAGCCTAATATTTTTTTTAGAAGGACGCATGAAGAAATCGCTGTAAATTACTTTCAACACTGTAGAAGTGTAGGGTCATCATTAATATAATAGGTTGATATAAACATCTTGCCGTTTTAGTATATGTTTTTTAACAATAATAAAAGCGATATTTAGGCTTTCGTTTAATTGAATACGCTGCCAAAGACTCGAGTTCTTTGGTGAAACCTTTATTCATTTGTTACTGTTGAAAACTGTTTAATATCGTTACAAAAAACGTTTTTTTGAGTAATTCCAATAAAAATCAAGACTGGTTATCAAGACAAGAGGTTGCAATTTATCGTCATATTTAAATTACCGGTAAACGGTAGATAATTCCTTTCATTACCGGTAATGAAAGCCCTAGTTATAATCAACTGATAAATATCGTAAAAAAGTACACACCTAATTTTTTTGTTAGTTGATAATCCTCGTGTCGAGTAAATCCGATCCTGAATTTTATTACAAAATGTCGAATTTTGATAATAAAAAAAATACTATTACATATATTATATATATAAACATAATATCTTTCTACCACGAATTGACGGTTAAAATATTAAAAATAAAATTCATATCTATGAGAAATGAATGCTAGTGATATTTGAATTCTCTGTTTCTAACCAATTATCAGATCCAAGATAGAAAAACATGCTTTCAATATTCAGTACAAGAAATAAATGAAATTATAATGGATTACTTAAACAAAAGTTATTCAAGTAGCTTGTAGGTTAATGACTTAAAGTCACTCATTGAAAAAGGTAACAAAGATTTTTTTGTATATAAATCTTAGTAGTTTTCTTATCACTCATTCAACATCTTTTTTAAGCGAGATTTTAGACAGTGAGCTTTTATTTAGATCCAAATGAAATTGAGGGTTAGTGGAACAGTTGGTTTGGTTTGATTAATCTAATTTTACTTTAAAAAAGAAGTAGAGCGAATGCAATATGACCAGTTTTATTTATAAACATTAATTTGTACACTCCACATTTGGGAGCAGACATGAATACAATTTGAATGAATACAAATGATGGTTGATATACGTAAATGGTGTAATATACATGTCACACAATCAATGTTGTATTTATAAAAATTAATGCGTACAGTTTTCAAAAAAAAATTATATATATTTTATATTTCACCAAGCTTTACCCGGAAATCCGTATCAGCAAATAAAACATTGCCCAAATAAAACAAATAAAGCCTTTTGCTGATGTGTAACAATAATACGGGCATGTAGATTATAAATTATAATCTTATAATAATAACAAATACCACAAAAGCTGAAATATTATAAAAACCGTTGGTAAAATAAATAAACAAATATGTATGACTTAGTGCTCATTTTATGTTTCCTAGAAGGTTATTAAGCTCTATACACATACATTTAACCTTTCAAGTCTGGGTGGCTTTCGCAGCACGCCAATAACATTTCCTTTGTTGATGTCCAATTTACAATAGCAGAATTTCACACTTGATTTTTTATAAAGATTACATTGAAAAATTTTCACTATTTTTTTATTTAAGAAACTGTTGACTGTAAATATTTCATTTAATTTATAATATATTTTTTTGAAAGATAGTAAAGTTTTGGTATTTGGCACATTAAAAGCATAAGGAACCATTTTCATGATATTTAAAAATGTGTTTTGTGGCTAGAGTTTTGAACGTCTTAATATATCGCAAATAAATTACCAGTCTGTGAGTAATAAATAATTTAAAAACTTGAAAACCACTGATTTCAAAATTATTTACCCAGAATGTCACCAAGAAGAAAAATCTACATCGTTTTACATCTATTTATTTGTTCATCTGCGGCTCATTCTGTTGTTCATTTTTCATCATAAACATAGTCGTCAACTTAGTTTTTGTCTTAATTAATTTTACAAAAATCATTTAAATTTTATTTGAATCGAAAACATCATGAAGATATAAAATACATAATATTCATACAATTATCGTTTCAATCTACTGTCTTGAAGTGAATCATTTTCAAATATGAATTCAAACTGACAAAAAACTTTGCAAAAAAATAATCCGTTTGATTAAAATACAATTTAAAAACATATACATTTTTCGTTTGTTATTCTTTGTTAAATCGTACATTTTTTAAATTCAATATATTGTGTATAAACAAAATGTTTTTCTCCTGAGTACTTGTAAAATCAACAAGATTTTCTTCAATTTGAATCGTTGAAATTATGTAAACCCGGGTCGTTGGTGACAAAACTTGTGTGAATGTACATTATTTCAACGATTCAAATTTAATATTGAAATTTCACTAAGCACCTTCAGTCAAAATCTTAAATTAAAAAAGATTTTTTTCATTAAAATAAACAGGAGTCTCAAAATACAAAATGGCCATTTTCTCTCATATAAAGCGAAGCCGCCTAAAAGGTAGCAAAAACCTTTACGTTATATGATATTTCCTCTCACTTTGTGGGTTATTGAAATGAAAAGCTTTTGTCACCAAGTTTTCCACGTTGTAACAAAATGCTGTGTTAGATGCTTAAGCTTGCTGTGTGACGTTTCACACAGAAATAAAAATACACTTTAGTTTAATATTATTTCTTTACAAGTTCTTGTGTGGTTTTGACACATCTCGTTATGTTTTAATGATTAACACCAAGTTCATAGTAAACGAAATTCAATTTGTTTGTGTTTCACTCCATATAAATTCAAAGCATGTGTGCTCAATAAAACAATTATTTGTCACTTAAACAAAAAGTTGACTACTTTAGTTTGTTTTGGTTTTTCAAAGAAAGTGATTTAAGGACCGTTTTTAAAATACTTCATTATTTACTAGAGCAATATTTTTAGATATCGTGAAAACATTACGTATAATTCTATATCATATAACAGAGGATTAGAGAGGATTACTTTTAATTGAACTTCCTTTAGATCTGCACTCCGGATAAATAGTTTTACACAGAATTTTGTACCATAAAAATCTTTATTTATCGTCGCAGTCATTATTTATTCTAAGAAATAGAATAGTTACCAATAAATCATCCAGCATAGTTTGCCTTACCTTGCTTAAAAATAGTTTCTGTACAGAAATTAGCCACTTATAACTCGCTTGTGTAATGGACAGCGTTATCGTATTGTAAATATCTTTAGTGTTATGAAACACCTTTGATTAATATACTTAATTATTAGAATAAACAAAACTATTATTATTTTATTAAAATAAAACATACAAAGCAGTGGACCACAACATATTTTTGTGCCCAAGCTCCGCTTCCACTCCGACTATAATCGCATTACTCCACTGTTTCAATCGAAGCCTCCTATTTTCTGATTTGTAAATGTTCTATACTAGTTGAAAACTTTTTCTAACGTTACATATTTGGTTTTATGGTTTTCTTATTTGAGCTAAATTTGCAAAATATGTACTCTAAAAATATTTTTCATACTTTTGTACATTAGCTGAAATTTTAATCATGTACATATATGTCAATAGTACGTTCACACTTTTGATGAAACAAAATAAACTTAATTATTTATATTGATGATATAAATATCTTTTTTTAAGCCATGTGCGAAAGCATTTGACCTCTCAATAGAAGTATCTTAACAGAAGTTTTTCGGCGAGAACTGTTTTTTTCTAAGGTTTAAAACATTTATTTTTAAGCTATAAGGATTGTATGATAGGGGTAAGACTGAAATAGTGGTTAAGTAATCGCTCTCGCTACGCCCTGTTTATGGATTTTAATTCATTACAAATACTAACGCCTTCTAACAGAAATCGATAAATCAAATAAAAAAATACTTTCCGTACTCGGACTTGTACGTGTGAGATCCAACATGGAAACCGACGACGTTGACCACTGCACAACGGACCTGCTAAATATTTGCACTTAAAAAAAAAACAAAATTTTAAATGTCTCAATACATTCTATACTTGTACCGCATTCAGTTTCTTAAACACAATGATATACAATAAAATTGTGTAAAACACGGTTATTTTCTTCATTTTTTATTCCGATAGAACACGTTTATACGTAACGGCTACGTACCAAACCGGATTGAATGTGTAGAGAAGACATTTAAGAGACCGCCATTTCATAAACTGATTTCCAATCTCCATGGAATCATTGACATAATCAGCATACAAGAAATGATTGATCTTACAGGTTACAAAAAAATAGTCCAAATAGGACAAAATAGTCTAATGAAAAAATCTAGGCAAAACGTTGGATATAATAGAATATTTAAAATGTATTTATTTTGTTTATTTTTCTCACGTTTAACACCAACCATTGACATGTAAATATCTCCATTATTCAACTTTTGATGTTTATTTTTTTACAAAAATATATAAGGAATATGAAAGTAGAATAATCTGATAGTATTATGCCGAACACTTCATTGTTTACAGTGCGTGAGAAATACAGTGTTCTTGACAGCTGCATAATCTTCATAATGCTCGTAAAAAATAGTATTCAATCTGCCAAAAGCACTAGCTTTAGCTTCAAACTCAAAGATATTTATGGGCTGGAAGTTTTGCGCTGCAGCAAAGCACATCAGTGTTTAATATAATTCAAAAAGTTTTATGTTATAACATGCCGAATCTCTAACCATTCTAAATATTTTCAATCAAAAAGCCAATCATTTTGTATAATAACCCTTGGATTATTGATTTTTTGTACATTTTTTTTAATGGTGTATAATATGATATGTTGAGTCACTAGAAGATAAATACAACGTTTATTTTTATTTTATAACATCTAGAAAAGTCATTCGATATTGAATTTTTAATAATTAATACAAAGTTCTCTTGCACTTCATTTTAAATAAAATAAATATTATAAAAGAAGAAAGAATAAAGAAACGATAAGGTTAAGCATGTTTTTTTTCATTAGTCATGAGATTTAAAATGAAATAACTGTGACAATTTATATGGTCTTCTAACGCGTATGTACCTAATACTTTTTCTAATAAGCAGACGAAACATTCTGTGAAATTTAAATACGTTTTTTCATCCTTAAAACTAAATCATATACAATTATAAATATTTATTTTAATATATTGACTGTTGATTGTCTAGTGTGAACAAAATTTTCCCGAAGGGATAAATAAACATTCATCTGTTTTCAAATGACGTAAGAATTTAAATGATAAAAACTAATCTATCAACAGTTTGCATAGTTAGTAAAAACACAATAATCCTTTATACTTCATTCCACTTTATTTAATATGTCACGACCGGTTTTGCTCATTGCGAGCATTGTCAACTAAACTACACGAGTTAACGTATAAAAACTTATGTTTATATTAAATTTTAGCACAGCTTTTGAACAGAGAAATCCTAATTATTTTACTGTGATATTGGATTGTTTAATAAGTTATTGGTTTTTTTTATGTTTATTACTGAAACCGTGTCAAAAAATACTCTTATATTTTTTGAATACTCATTTGAACGACATAACTCAACTTATTCATTTTATTTATAAAGTCGAGTATAATTTATTAATTGATTTAGCATTTACTTGGTAGAACTCCATTTATAACAGATTAAAAATAACAAAGTATTTTAGTTCTACAGTTTTTAATAATTTTATTCGTTGATAGCTATTTCGGCTTGCGCCATCGTCAGAACTATGTTTAAACTAATATTTTGCTCAGCTATATATACTGGCTCTTAAGAGATACACAATGCATCAAGTTATTCACTCTAACATCCTAATTATAATTACAATATTACACTTATCAAATGTGATTCTAGTTTTTCAAAGAACGATTAACAATCTGGGTTTATTTCTTAAAACATTAATTAGGATAAAATTAAAATGATATTTATTATTAATGACATTACATACAATTTATTAACTATGGCTTTATTGTTTCGAACAACAATAAGCAATATGGGATTTTTCAAAGTAAATTAGGATAAATTTTACTAATATTTATTATTAATTACAATAGGGGTTTTAACAACGGTGATGGATTAATAATCGTTTGTTCGTTTAAGATGTTTTGTTTAGGCCTATTAATCTCAAGTTGTTCTAATAATGTGTTCGAGTATAATTTATACGGTAAAAAAATATAAATTTACCATTTTTTGATGTCTAAAAAAATAAACAAGTGCTAGAATCTTTATTTAATTAAAATTCCTGCAAAATCTTAAATCATTCTGAATCCGATAAACGTTGCATCAATCAGGGTTGTTAGAGTTAAAGAAAAGCTTCCTAGATCCACGGGGGCGCATCTGGTCTTGAGAGTTTCAAAGCCTCTACAATGCCTTGTCGACAACTCCGCTTCTATTTTCAGTGAACATTTCGATATAAAAAATGGCACCTTCCACACAGATAGAATGGCACAGGCATATGGACGAATAGTATATTACCCTTTTGGGGGAAATTTAGAGTCGGAAGATTGATGTTTATTTACCCTTATTTCGGTTTTACCAGTACATATTTGTCAGCTTTTTTGAAACGCATGATGTATTGCCAAATTCTCTGTAAAATATTATACCTAGTCGATTCGATGACAGTAATAACAATTTATACATTTAATCAACATAAAACAGCTATTTACAATAATAAATATTTTATCGTCAAGTTTATACGTAAAACAGAAATATTATTTATTTTAAAATCATTATTGGAACAAAAACTTCAATGATTACCCAGTTCACTGCCTTTTGACTTCGGCTACTATATAGTGTACATTGAGAGCTTATTTTAAGAGATGCTGATCGGAGTCTTTCAGCCTTTATTGATGTCATAGTAGAATCGCAGATCATTGGCAATACTTCACCCTCAATTATGTTGCGTGTACGTTTGCCGGATCTGACAAGAGTACGTTTTCATATCACACGACAAAGATAGTTAACAAACACAATATGTATTTATACCACTTACTCTTTTATTCCATCGTTGATTTATTTGACGTAGTGCTTAGAGTTTTAAATTGAATCAATAATTAATGAAAACACCCAAATGTTATTTTATTTTTTAAAGATATTGTTGATATTGTTATGTGTGTATTCAAAAAAGTAATTAAGTTTAATGTTTAAAATTCATATTATGTTTGCCAAAAGAAATAACGTATTCAGTCCAACAAGAGATATATGTAATAAACAGTCAAAATAACAATCAATTTCTATCAAGTTTTACTTTTTCAACTTTTTAATTTGATTTATAATTATTGAAGTTCTTGAAAATAAAACAGCTATTTTATATTACGTCATAGATGTTGAAATAACAAGCAACTTGTTTTATATGCTTCGTGATAAAAACAATATTGATTTGTAATATTTTCAAAACATTTAAGATTTGTGTCTTTGAAGCTCTTTTCCGGTGAATCATTTTAATGAAATTTAGTAGATAACACAGGCAGCCACTTTTGATTTCCTTATTTATTAGATAAAAAAACTTTCGCGCTCAATTCACTTTGCCCAAAATAAACATCCTATTTGGTTGGGAGCCTGCTTTCCGCGGAAGAATAACATATTTTCCGTTTCCTTTTAAAAGTTCAAGCGGTAAACAAATTCAGTTATTCAATGGGATATACGTGAAAACGTTCATCGATCAGCCTGCATTTACATTTCGAGAGTATTTTAGTTCACTAATACAAAGAATCTTCAA
Source organism: Himalopsyche tibetana (assembly GCA_030503985.1). Classification (NCBI taxonomy): domain Eukaryota; kingdom Metazoa; phylum Arthropoda; class Insecta; order Trichoptera; family Rhyacophilidae; genus Himalopsyche; species Himalopsyche tibetana. The sequence goes on along the minus strand of JAPJYX010000019.1, from coordinate 6,702,827 downwards.
CTTCAGAACTTCAAGATATTAACCTATGTACATATAAAAAATCAATTGACAATAAATACGTACACAAATAATCCAGACTGGTTTTTTTAGCCATTTTTTATTATCAATTCACTGTTAAATAAAAAAAATACTTAGCTTCTTTGACATCCTTTATTATTTATTATTATTTATTTATTTGTATTAAGTTCTTTATCAACAATCAAATGTATTGGGTCAGCCAATATGAAATACATTTTCATGAGTAAAATTCATTCAGCAATAATTATGCACACTTAACACTGCCGATAAAATAAGTAACAATATGAAGTCTGTTTTTAATCTCGGTTATTTAGTTTTATATCGGTCATTACAACAGAAATCTGCGATTGAAGATACTTGGAAATGTATTTCAGTAGACGAGCTTTAAACACGCTGTACAGCGTCAAATCGACCATAAAAAGGATGTGCTTCGTACCAACACTAATATAAAACTATGAGTTTTTTTGAAAAGAAGTGTTTGCATGTTTTAAATTTTCAATTTAAGTATTCGTTTATCTCGTCAGTATTTAAATAAACTTTTGGTCGGTATGTTTTAGTCTAAATTTATTTTTTTATGAATATAGATAGTATTTATATTATTTTTGTAAATTTTAACCAATGTTGACAATTAAGACAAACCACATTTTCACAATCTCAACTATTTACTAAATTTAAAAGAAATGATGACTTTTATATATTTATAAAATACTTACAGAGGCTAAATATTAGTTGTTTTCGGACCACTCGCCTTATAAATTACTAACATACAAACTTTCAAAATACCGACCAATTATATATAAATATATGACTAATTTTAGAAAAAGTATAGACAAACGTCGTTTTATTTATTAAATGAGCAATCTCGTAAGTCTTAGTAGTTTGTAAATTAAAATGGTAACAAGTATGGGCAAATAATTAATTAATACGTAATAAATAATTGCAATTTTTATATCAAATCGTCTTTGTACATGTACTAAAATGTATTTTTTATAGTTTATATAAAAATATTATATTACTTAAAGATTTACACTAATTTGCCATATTAACGTACGCTAACAACTAAAATGTTATTCAAAACAATTGATTACTATAAAATGTAATATTGTATTTAAATTTGATTTCGTATAACAGCAGTGGGCAAGTGCGGCTCTTTTTTAGGTTATGTGCGGCTTATTATATCTATTGATAAAAATATTTTTTATATTTTATGCAGAAATTAAGATTTTTGTATAAATGTAATTAAATTTGTTTGTTTGATACTACGTGAGAGCATGACTATGGTGTGGCTCTTTAAATTTGTGAAAATTCAGATTTAGCTTTCGTTAACCTATTTAGTTTTATGAGAGAAGAATAGTGTCTAAGTAAGTTATATAGATTCAAAAAAGTCGAATAATAGCGGCGCGGCGGTGGCTTACAGCCGAAATATGTATTGTTTTTTTAGAATTTTATAGTGTGCTTATTTCTGTATAGAAACAAAGTTATTCGAAGGAAATACAGTGTTTCATTATTAGTCTTATAAATATTTAATTTCGGAAAGAAATTTCTCCACAGTTCGAAAAACGCTGAAGAAACGTATCTTCTTATGTCCTATTACCTTAGGTCACATTATACTGAATGCTATCGCTTTAATGTTATCCATTTCATCCAGGCGATGAGAAATAATACATTTATAACCAAGAGCCGGCTGCACGTTCTTATTATAGGGGCTTATACTGAAAGAATAGACATTGAATTGTATTTGAAAAAATATTTTTTATAATATCATCAATAGTGGCTTTCCACAAACACTACAAACAGTCAATATTTTTAAATATTTTTTTATTTTAAACGTAAGCACACTAAAATTATAAATTTATGGTCATTTTCTTGTCGTTGTGTTCTCTTCAATTCAATTCTGTTAAACAGTTCTACTTTATTTTCATACCAACTTTGCGCATTTTTATTTAAAGCGTATTTGATTTCTACATAATAAATTGTTATAAACTCAATAGCAATAAAATAAATATTAGATATTTAATTATTCTTATTGTCTAAATCATTTGTTTGTTATGTTAATATTATATATCAATTAATTACAGCTTCACAAAAGTTATTATACCAAATTAAATTGTCTATTTATTCATTGTGTTATCGTTATAATATATCGTTATTACCATATAAAAAATATGGATATGGTTATATGGTTATTAAAATAGCGTTTTGACAGCAATAATATTTGATTACAGCAATTTATTTCAATTACAAAAATGTAATGCTGTTTGTTTTATGGTTTTTGATTAAATGTTTTAGTAAAATTGTTTTTTTTCTATTGTTTTCACAAAATAATCAAAGTTCACATCATATCCAGTTATGAAATTATAATGTTTGCCAACCAAGTCGTTCCTATTGTGAAGCATATGGCATGTGAATGATGAATCTAAGCATACTTAGTTTAATGAAAAATGTTAAATAATTAGTTGCGCATTTTCTCGTTTTTAAAAAAGTTAAAGGGTGTTGAATTGAATTTAAAAAAAGACTTTTTAAAATATTGAAAGCATATCTTCAAAAAAAAACTTTAAAGATAATAAATGACACTGTAAATAACATTTTCCGAAAACTACGATGTTTTTTTTGTAGCTGGAATTTTTATTGCCGGTAAGAAAAAGTAGAACCTATTTGTTATCAAACCAAATTGCTCGTTAAAGTACGGTATAAATTAAAAGCTCAATAGACAAGATAATGATGAAAATAAATGAAAGCTCTCGTTCAACGATTGGCGCAAAATCATATTTCACCTACCCGATATCAAAGGGTCTACTTGGGTGGGGACAAACGTCTCCAAAGCAGAGGCGGTCTTTAGCTTCCTCAATATTTATTGCATATTTTTTCTCAGAGCGGACAAAAGGAAAGCAGAAGTAGCTCCTATCGTTACACATTAAAGCTTGTCTTTGACGTCTTTGTAAACAGTCCCGGCGGATGCTGGCACAAGCAAATAACGAGTGAAAGAAAATTAAAAAACAAAGTATGTACCCTACACCTGAGCATTTTAATCTTTGCTTTCAATCTTTATCTACGATGTTAAATCATTGTGAAAGCTCTGGAAACTGTATTTTATTTTGAAATATGTAGACGAATACATAATATTTTATTACCAACTGATATTTATAATTCTTAGTACTTTTACTGTTCATATAATAAAACAATGTAAATTATACCCAAGTGAATATTGGTCTTGGTTTAAATATGATACAATATATAATAAATTACAATATAAATATAGTATTTTTGAACAGTCAAATATAATTACTTAATAATAAATGAGAAAGGTTAATTTGTAATTTATTAATTGTTTGTCGGGTCCATGGCACAGTAGTCAATGTCGTTGATTTCATGCCGGACCTCACGAGCTCAAATCACAGTACACACAGCATTTTTTAACATCTAATGCTTGGTAGTTCGTGATTTCTAAATATTCCCAACTACCATTCCAATCCTATAATAACGTGGTGTAGCAAGAGTGGTTATCTAACCACTAGTCCCATCTTTACCGTATCATTCCTATCTCTAATCTCTTCTAAAAAGAGAGGTTACGCAACTGAGTAACAAGAAGTTCTCTTAGAATATTTTTTCTTAATAAACCTCAATTAAGAGGCCATATGTTCCACATTGGTAGTGGACATCGATAAAAAATATTTTAGTCACTTTTAGGGTGCTCACTGTCAATACTTGGTGGAAAGGCATTATATTAATAAAAACACAATAATCCTTTGTACTTCATTCCACTTTATTTAATATGTCAGGACCGGTTTCGCTCATTGCGAGCATTTTCAACTGATCAGTTGACAATGCTCGCAATGAGCTAAACCGATCCTGACATATTTAATAAAGTGGAATGAAGTACAAAGGATTATTGTGTTTTTATTGAATATTTTACTTTTAACACCTTTTTTGTGTCACAACGGGCTTTATGCAAAATATCATTTATACAATTAATCAAGTATTTTGATTAAGAGTTTATGTCTAAAAGAAGAACGAAATTTTTATTTTACCTTATGTTTTTAATTAATTAAATTTTAGTGTTTATTATAATATTAATTTTGGTTCACATTGCTGAATATTCTTTTTTTACTGAATTGTGTAATATGATTTTTACTATTGAAAAATAGCTGAAACAATCGCTAAGTAAGATGCATAGTTTACTTTTTTTTAAATATAGTTTTGAAAAATTTATATTCTGCCAACAATATGTATTCACAATAAATACTTGATCGCAATGTGTTTCATTATCATATTCAGGAAACGTAAAACAATAAAAGTTTACTCAATGTAATTACTATTGATGTAAAATTTTAAAATTTAAACAAACATTATAAAATATGTTTAAATTACCATTTATATTAACATTAATGGTATCGAAATATTCTATTTTGGCATGCACAATGAACATTTATATTCCAAAAATCAAACAAAATTTGTTGATAAATATTTAGTATTCATTATGGTCGTTGCTGCAGATTAATAATAAATATACAACATAAATTTTGATTGGTGATAATTTCGTATATATAATTAAATGCCACACACTTCTGAGCGTAATCTAAAAAAAACGTTTTTTTTGAGTGGAAGTATAACATTGTTTTCGCTGCGTGTGAATTGATTTTTTATGGTATCTTTTATTCACTACAATATTTTTGTGGAAAAAGTCAGTTATCTACAGTACTACGCAGTTTCAATATGATTAATTTATCAACATTCAACTCTTTTGTCAATATACCATGAGGTATGATTCATAAACTAACTTGAATATGACACCGTAATACACTTGTCAGATTGAGTCCGTGTCAAAATATTCAAATAACGGCTACGTGCAGAGTTTCGCGTCATATAATATAATATCTAATTTTCTATGAAACAAATTGACGTCATGTCAAACTGAAAAGACAGTTTAATCTCAGTGCATTTGCTTCGAAAAACCACTATGTAAAATTTATTTATTTTCAATGCACCTTACAATCCAATGCAGCAAGACTTTATTCACATCCATTTTCATAGAAAATAGTTGGCTGATTTTTTCCACATCGCCTAAAAATAAGTTTTTTTCTGTTTCATAACTTAAATATATTATAGTACCCTGCAATAAAATGATATTTCAATTATATTTTTATTATCTTATGTTATGGGTGTTTATTATTAATTTAGGACCAAGCAAAAGTTGAAATAATAAATTTATGATACAATAAATATTTTGGAAAAATTGCACTGTATTCTTATAAATACAATATTTTTGGCTTTCGAGAATAAATTTCCTGTAAACTTATATTGAAAAATGGCTATGAGATTATATTTAATATTATTTTATTGAAATTAAAAAAAAGAGGAGGGATGAGATTTGTTAGCATGAATAATTAACGTATTGCACTGTGTACACATTGCAATCAGTAAGTGGCAAGCTGTAGACCGTGCTATGAGCTACGACGCAACACTGAACGCTCCTTGCTGCAATGTGGCGAGTAGGTGCCAGCTAGCATTGTCTCGGTTGCTTTGTTTGCCGTCGTTGTGAGTCGACGCAGGTGTACAAGAGTGGGCGAAAACTTGTCTTGGCTGCAACAGTCAACATGCATCTACGTAAATCTCCGGAGCTTATTCGGACGTCACTCGATTGCCAATCTAACTTTTACTTAGGTCTTAATATCATAAGCATAGAATGAATTATTCAATAACATCGTACATTCTAACGTGTATTTAAAACAATGCATAATTATGGTTTGGTCATAAATATTGATATAGCTAGAGAGAAAGCATTTTGAATCATGTGAGTACATATTTTATTAAATCCTCTTTTTCTAGAATATGGATATATCATTTATAATATTGTATATATATATATATATATATATATATATATATATATATATATATATAAATATGTATAGAATAAATGATCAACTGTATATATTTAAATAAAAAGTATTGATTGGTAAATTAATGAACAGAAGTTGGCAAGGAAGTTGCTGAATAGTGATACATAATAGGACAACGGTGTCTGGGTACCGGATCACATTATTTGACCATTGCGTTGCAATGTCTGACTGTGCGTTAGTGATTTACGCCGCTTGTTTTGCTGACAGTCATAAATCAAACAGCAGCGTCACCACCCCTACAGCCTCTCTGTTACAGCTATGGCGAGAGTGTATCGGTTGGCACTTCAGTGCGACCCTGAACCACTGCATATTTCAGTGCCTTTTAACTGAGTGCATAATATATGTCAGTTTCATTTAAGATCAATTTGGTACATACAATCGGATTTTAATGTCAAATATAGAAAGTTGACAGATAACTCGTTTTATACTTCTTCAATTTAAATATTTAAAAAGTTTAATAAAGGTATTATTAACTTTTCCGGTTCTAAGCTCAAGAAATGCGACCCCAATATCCACATTTTCTTAAATATCTATTTTAATATGGGTTATACAATGTTTATAATTAGGGTATTCTTATATCATCATTTTTTGGACTTTTTGTAGTTTATATAAATATGCGATAACGTGATAAGGCGATAAGCAATCGTTCTTAAGATAGCTGGGCTAAACGCGTCAGTTGCAATTTTATATGTGTGCTGGGATAAGCCATTAGACTATTTTTTTTTGAAATTCATAAGAACAAGCCCAATCAATAATGAGGAAACCACTGGGGTCCCTAAACGATCCCCATCGGCTGAGAAGTATTTTTCTAGTCTCCGAGCCGCGAGAGTTAAGAAACAATTATTACTTGATTTTTCATACTAGATTTCAATTATAGCATTTTTAAATAATTCTCCTGATTTTACAGAAAAAAAAAACACTTGTTTCGTACTCGTATTTTGCGAGTAACTTTAAAGAGGTAAAACAATAAAAGGTTTGCCAATAAGTTCTTAATTTTTTTGAACTGTTACTAGTTGCATATTTAGTATTCGAGCCATCTCTCCTGTCAATAATCTTGATTTTTTTTCTTTACTAACACTAATATTTTCACTTTTAGTCACTTGAGATTTACCACTTTTTGACAAATTTTCAACAGAAAAAAACTCCTAACTAAAGTCGATACTTTCGTTGTTTTACTGTACCACTGCACACTTTAGAACGCATATGTTCAATAGTAAAACTTGCATTGTGCTCAAATTTTAATTTATACTAACATTTTGCAACGTAAATATATCTTATATTTTTATAACGTATCTTTCATATCTTTCCATTGTATAAGGTTAACAGAATTAAAATAACTTATTATTTTACCAGCAGAGCAGACTAAAAAAATTGCATTTACCAAATATTAAAACTGATAAACAAATGAATTTTATTTTACTCTGCATGGATTTAAAAACATATGGCAGATATTTGATATATTTATAAAATATATTAAATAAATTAAAGTTTACTATAATATATTGAAACGTGACAAAATTGTTGTTTACATAGGTAAGTATTTCATAGACAAACAGTTTGCACTATTTAACATTTTCATTATAGAATGAGTTTTTTTCTTTTAAACGACGTAAAAGTTTTCTCAAACCAAGTAACAAACTAAAGAGCAGGTGAAAACAGTGACGATGGCGCTACCACAATAATTTTCCGAGTGGTAAATGAACGCGTACCTACTAGCGCGTGAAAACCGTGCGATTCAAACTTTTCACAGCATTAGAATACTTTTGTTATAATTGATTTCACTTCTTGCGCGTACATAGAAATTTAACACCTAAGTGCGATACAAATAATGCTCGTTTCAGTTTATCCAATATCAATGCATTTGAAAACAGCTAATTAAAAACTTATTGCTTTCATTATTTATCGCTCTCATTCTCTTTGTGCATATCTCAGTTAACCTTTCAAATAAATCAGATATACATAGGTAGTTAATTGCGGTGGAAATAAATATTTTATAATATTTGCGTAATTATACCTAATCAATAAAAACTAAAAGACAAATTTTAGCCCATGCCAATCTAGTTTTAAAGTACTTCTCAACGTAGCAAAACACGCTTCACACATCGTTTAAAAAAGACGTAATACGCATTTTCCTACATACGCAAATTGGATTTATTGAATGATAAAAAATGTTTCTTTGTGTTTCATTATCCTTATATTTAAAAGATAATTATTACAAAGATGTATGATATTGTCAAAGTTCTGTTTATAATGCCCGTTTCAAATGTGGAACATATGGTCTCCTAATGGAGGTGTATCAACAATTTTTTTCTAAGAGAGCTGCTTAATTATTCAGTTGCCCGACTTCTCTTTTTTTCGAAGAAAATATGGATATAAATCTAAACTATACGCACTCGTCACGTTCAGTTATTTTAGGATTGGAAGTACGGCAGGGAACTTTTAGACATCACAAACATCCATGCCTGTAACAAAAATCGATTAAAAAATGCTTTTCGTACTAGGATTTGAGCCTGTCAGGTCTGGCATGAAAGCCAACGATGTTGACAACTATGCCATCGACCCGAAAAGTTCTTAATATATTAGCATAATTTTTGTTAATAAAGAATTTTTTTCGATTGAGTTGTAATTTGAATTATAATGTATTTTCCATCATTATTTAGGTTATCGGGGGTAAAAATACCGCAAATCTCTGTTGATTCACGTTACGGACCTTTTTGAAAATTCGTAAATTATGTGAATAATTTAGGTATTCAAATTTTCTGTGCGATGAAGGCAGGGTTGATAAAATAATCAACATCAAACGCAAATAAAATTAAGTTTAAATATAGAGGAAGCGTATTGGGTAAGAGGGAGGAAATTAATAATTTACAGCGTAGGGTAAAAATACAATCCGGATGAATAATTGCTCAAATTACTCTTTATTTTATCATAAATTTGTTTCGTTTAAATATTTTTCTTTTTTTTTCATTTCTATTCAGTTGGTTAATTTTTAATGAAATCGAAACAGAAAAGTTAAAGTTTAAAAAGCATCCGTCAAAATTGTTGTTTCCCAAGATCAACCAACATTCGGTAGTTATTTTTAAAAATGATTAGTTTTTCATTATATCGAATCTTGGAAAGCGAAGTAAAAACGAATCATTAAATGCCCTGTTTTGTCTGTGTTCTTGGAGAGACATCTGCGTTACGTAATGCGGTTATTTTCGAAGATCCTCAACTTTATTTGCATATTGTTAAACTCTAAAGGATGTTGGCATGAAGCAATGTGAATTTCGAGTGATAAGGAATCTTAGAAACGTCCCGCGGAAGTCCATATGCTCTACATAGGGAACAAGTATGGTTCAATAAAAAGAAGAATTAGAGATTAATTAAAATGCTTTGTAAATTAGTTTTAACAATTATCTTTTATACCACTGTTTTATCATATTGGGTTTGTTGTTAATTAAGTAAACCAACTGAATATTTCACAGACAACTGATGTTATTTTATATATTCATGCATGCTTTTAATCTTAAAAGTAAATGCAATCATTTAATTTTATTGAATCGATTCTAGTTATTTTGTTTTTGATGTATTATTTTTGTTTGCAATTTAATGAATTTGCTCGATTTAGAAAATTCATATAGAAATCGTTTCAAACAAAGAAAAAATAATAAATAGTTTATTACTTTAGCTGCACAAAAAAGCTTAAAACAAGCAATCGTGACTTATATATTTAACTAAAGTTTTAAGACTCCAGTTTGATGATTTTTTAAAACTTTAACGGCAAGTTTTTTGACACTAATAAAAAAAAAATTCAGATACATTTTTTATTATTATTGATTTTCAATCGTTTTTGTGTTTACTTCAATTTTTTAAAGTACAATAAATTATTATTTTAGGCTGTTTACATAAAAGGTAATGAATAAGATGTGGAATTATTTAACAAAAATAGTAAAAATGGGTTTTTATAATAAATTTGTTAAGAATATACTATTATTTAATACCTACAAAGCTAACATACTACATTCACGTTGTTACTTAAAGCAATACTATTATAATTTCAAAACATACTATCTTAAGGATTGATATATTTTATGTTTGATTTGTAATGAAAGTAAATCAAGTAAACCACATACATACTTATAAAAAATATCTGATCTTAATTTTAAATTCACTTATAACATATTTTTAGAAATTTTCTCTGCGACTTATTTACTACTCTTCATCGTGCTTAGAACGAAGCGAAAATTTGATATTATTCAACAAATGCAAATCGGATGCAATTTCACGAGCAGCAAGTGCATCAATGTGCAGCTGCTGACAACTTGTTCCATTCTGTCTGAATAAGTAAGCGTGCTAAACTCACTTGACACTCTTTTCGCCATATAAAGTTCCTGTACAGAACCATTTGGACGTGTGTGTCGGTAAGGATGAATCTTGAGTAACTACATTTAAAAATACAGTAATTGTGCAAGTAAACAAGTACAAAACTTTATAAGGCTAATTTTTGTATTAAATTTTACTAACGATAATATACTAAGAATCATCCCATTTATATATTTTTTTATTTATTCTTACCTTTATGAATTTTAAAATGACAAGTTTTTTTCGTTATATGATTCAATAGGTGATCCATGTGCGTTTTAAAAAAGTATTTGTCTGGCTCCATCTTTTTACATAATATGTTTGTGATAAAGTGTATTTAAATTTATTTTATTTAAGAATATTCTATATATTAAAATAAACTTGACGATTAAAAAAACAGTCGATCTTCTTTTATTATTAAAATTGATTTTATAAAAACTCCTGCCTTGATAAGCAGTGTCGAATTAAGCGCATGGGAGTCCCCAGGCGCAATAAAATTTTAAGGCCCTGTTCTTTTGATAGCATAATGTCGTCAAAAAAATTAAAGTAAAATAGTAAAAATGCTGTAATGACACTAAAAGTATTTCTAATAATTTATCTCAACAGTAAAAAAGAACTAATATAAAAAATACTGAAGTAAAAGAAACGTTTTGAGTACTTATATTAAAATCGAAATATTTAAAACAAAACGAATGTGTTTTTTTTATTTTCTGAGATAGGGGCTGTATCTTATACTATTACAAACCAATGCTTACATCTTCTAATATATATGCCTCCACAAAGTGACCAGTCTATAGATTAACAGAGAGAAACAGACCTTTCAGCAAAGCACACTTCATAGTCGGCTACAGCTAACTTAACTGATTGAGAGTTTGCAAATCAACGCCTGCTCCCCTGCAATAACAGAGGATCAGACAATCCCTCGGGGTTGAATCAAATCAAAATTGCTGTTCTACTGACAAACGATGCCTTTTCTTGTAACTTTGTACGTTGAATATAATATAAATTATCTGCCTAGTTTTCCAAAGAGTTTTACGCTTACAACTATTAACACTTGCACGTGTATGACTATCAACTTTTAGAAACATTTTATATAACTTACTTTTATATATTTTTTTACCAGAGACAACTTTTATCCAAGTTTATGTATGAAAATGTGAAAAAAGAAATAATGTAAAAGTGAAATAATGGTGAAAAGGTGGTTTTATTTTTTTAAAAATACATAATATTTTCATTTCAATGAATAGCACCCTTAATCTTTATGGAATACAACACCATATTTATTTTACCTTTAATTAAAATGAAGCATTTTTTAATTAAATTATCTACCTCATTTTTATAATATGAGTAAATCAATCCTAGTTAACGTCATGACTCATGAGACGTTAAAATTTCTCTACTACTCTAGGAAAACTTTTATTTTCTTTGTTTTAAATTTATCAACTTGTTTTCACCAGAATTAATGATATATTTAGGTACTGATTAATCCCTTAAATATTAAATGCTATGTAACTGTTTCATTTTTATATTTTAAATACACCAGAAAAAAGTGAACTTTTATTTGTATAATTATTGTTCCATAACGATTTTGTCGCATTAGTGTATTTTGAAAATAGGATATAATAATAATGCTCATTGGTATTGGGCAATCTTAGATTAGTACTTATCAAAAAAAAAGTTTGGTTGTTTGAATGAAATAATAAACTTAAGTTAATTATTGTTTTATTAAAGTAAAATTATGATTTAGGAATATTATTAATTCTGGCTTTTATGGCCATTCAAGTTTACTAAAGTTTTTCCGTATTCTAAAATCTCTAAGATTAATGTTTATTTTTCCAAAACACAGCAAATGAATTATAAATTTACTGGCCCGCAAAAAACAAAGAAAAATAATCTCGTAATAATTTTCGGTAAGCAGAAGAATTATTTTACGAAAGATAAGGCCTTGGAAGTATTTAATAGAAAGGAAAAACGATAATTCAGTGTTACTGGAATCGTAAAGATGAAGTTTGTTGGGTAAACTGGTCCGGAAACGAGCTCTGACGAGCAAAAACTGTATAAATTGATGCGCATGCAAATTTTGGTTAGTAACACTGTTTACTTACGGGGGTTGAGATAAGTCATATAATAGAAGATTTGTAAAGTGCACGACATAAAGAATGCGAAGCTTTTTCTTCAGTATTTTTAGTTGATGTATGTCGTTATCTTTTTCTTGTCATTAAAACTGCTCTGAAGAGTGTTTATAGTGCTAACGACGTAAATTTTACTCTTTGTGATAAAGTTAATCATTCAAAAAATAAGAATATTTCATTTATTTATTTAAATTGCTTAAAAACTAATCATTTTAATAATGCTTTCAATAAAAATCAGCAGTCGATAATATAAACTTTGTATATTAACATTGTTTTGACAATGCAAAAGAACATTAAAGCATATAAAAGTATAAGTAAAAGGTCAAAGAAAAGCATCGGTAATTTATTAGTTTTCGAGAGAAAAAAAACCTTAAGGTCACTAAAATTGATGAAAGATAAACGCTGATTTTTATCATTAGTCAAAATAAGCCATAAAGAATGTTTCTTTTTTTTCATATTTAGTATACAAACTTGTAAACTCTTTTTCGAACCCGCATACATGAAAAGCAGCATACACATATTACGTAACAAAGTTTTTATATTACAAAAAGTCCCCTTTCAAAAACCGTAAAAAAATGAAGTAATAATATTACACATACTTAAATAAATCATTCATATGATTTTTTTTTTCAAAACATCAGTTATTAAAATTAAATTGTAGTTTCATTTACACTATAAATCAAACCTGCTAGTTTATTGGGTAGTTTTGTTCTTAAGCTATAAATATTGATTTCTTTGAAACTTAAAATGACATAACCCCAGATAATTCTAATAATAAACCAATTCAGAAGTTATCGAATAAGAAATCCAATATCACGCTCGTTTAATTGCTTTCATAAAAAATAATGTAAGACTAGGGTAATATATTTTTTTTCACAATTCTGGCAAAAGATGTACAATTTATTTATAGCGCACGGAATTCGATATATTTTCATTATATTTTACTATTTTTTTAAACTTTACTAACACAATTTATATTTAAGCTAAGTGTTAAGGTTATTATTATTTCACTGTGTAATGAATAACATGATTTTTTTTACACAAAAAAGAAAAATAACTATTTCAATTTTGAATTATTGATAATCCTTTTTATTTTCGGTATTTTCAGTGGAAACTTTGTGAAAGTTCATTTCGAATGAAAATTAATTTTGATAACTCTGTTATTCAACCGGTCACAAAACAAACCGTAGCACCTGTTTTTTTTTATTTATTTCTGCAAACAAACTTTCGTAATGCTAAATATTAATGATTCATAATGAACGATGTTTGTAAAAACTTAAAGGCGCTTTCCGAAGAAGCAAAGCACGTGTTCTAATTCGTTACACAACCTGTGGAATAACTTTAAAAATAAATTTAAATTATTGTATATCTTCTGTAATTGGTATTTTAATTTACTTTGTTACCAAGTTTATTTTTCAACAATAAACGTATGAGAAATATCAAACAATTTTTCTAACTGTTAGTAATAAATTTATTTTGGTTTTAAATCTTTATTAATAATTTACCTAATTTTTCATAACAATAAAAACTTTGTTCATTGATTTCCCAAAAAAAAACGTTTTTCAAAACCATTAGCTTATCTTTGAGTATTAAAGATAGAAAAAAAGCCAATAATTCTAATAAGCAATGTCGACTTTAAATTATGATTATGGTATGATTAAATATAGTGAGCCGTCTTCTTGGGAAAAACATAATATGTTTGTAATAATAAAACAATATGTTTTCAATAGTTTAGGTCGTCGAAGCGTATTTCGTTGGAAAATATTGATTGAAATTTTCCACTTCATCAATCAAGCAAACTCTTACAATGCAAATCTGATGCGACGCTTTTCGATATTCTGATTTGATGCTCTCAGAACCACAAACAAGAAAATATAATATGTTTTTGAATTTTGCATCTGGATTCTGATATGAAGCGTATATTTGATGTTTTTTTAAAATCATATTTGAAATCGATTAAAGTATATGAACACTTGATAAAGTGTGGTAAAAGATACCCAGTATTTTTGAGAGTAACTCAAGTTATTTTATTGGTTTGTTAAGAATATGACGACAGAGAAAAAACCCTCGCCATTTACTACTATCATTTCAAGAGTATGCATGGCATATCGGAAGTGATTATATTAAGATTATTTATTAAGATATTATTATGTTAAGAAAAAATGATTGATGTATGTATGTCAGTCATGAAACACGAACTCTTGTTCATGTCTTACCATTAGAAAAGAACTATTTGATTCCGTAAATTAAAAAAAAAATAATCTTCCTTGTGTAGTTTTTAACAAAAAAAATCAAATAGTCATTCCGCGCGTCATGCACTCATTTCATAATACAAATTATTTGTTTTAGACTGATTTAACGAAAGTTTGATATTGCTACAACCTCAAAGATTGTTTTTTAGGAAAGCGGTGTGTATTCAGTGTAAGTAACTGATAAAACACACTATTTCATACTTTACGTGATACGATTCCGGAATAATACCTACATAAATATACTATTTTTTTTACTATTTTTTATTGATGTATAATGTTTCTATGATGACTTTACATAATCGCATGCTCTTATTTCTTCTCTCTAGATATATCTTCTTAGATATGTCAATTTACCATCCCAAATATATCATGCCCGCATATCATTTAATTACATTGGAAAACCATTCAGCTTAGACACCTCCCACTGATAAAAACTTTATTACTTTGCACTTAAAAATGATCTAAAAAAAATATTGCAGGTAGGCGTAAGTTACTACAAACTCGTTCAATGCTCAATGTTAAACAATTTTGTGAATTATCCTTAACCGCATAAACGAGAAAATTCCTCTCGGAGTGCTTATTTCTTATCGTATTTTTACATGGTTTTTCATTTATAAAATATTTTACTTAACTTACAATTTACTTTCGATCATTTAAACTTCATAATTCTACTAATATTTATAGTAGGTACAGTAAATAAATTGTATAAAAATTAAGAAGTATACAGTTTTTTCGCAATCACGTTTAAATTTTTTGAGATTTTTAGATTTTATTATGTTTATTACTCGAGGTGAAAACTCTTAAAGATGCCAGCCATTCTAAAAGAATTTCAGCTCCGTCGTATTTTAATGAGACGGGATTATACTTTAAGCTTTTTTTAGAGTAGAAATCGTAAAAACGTTTTTATGACTCCATTTTCTTAATAAAAAAAAACAAGTGCAGGTATAATAATATGATGAATTAACATAATCTCTTTAGGATTTTGCTCAAGATGAGCAGATTCTATTAAATTATTGTATTTTTCTTATTTTTATCAGAAAAAAGAAGGTTTTACTTTTTTATTCCACGCAAAATTATTATCTGAACGAAACCGGTTCTGATAATATAAAAGAATGTGAAATTAGTACAAAAGAGTGTTTTATCTACTTCCAAGTATCGACAGTGGATGCCTTAATTTAACGATTCAACAAAATATAATTTTAGTAGCGATTAAGTAAATAAAAATCAACGATGGTTACTTTAATATAATTTTAAATCTCGCGATAATTTTATATACAAAATATACAAGAACTTTATCTTTTTAAAATAATACACAATAATGAGATATGGATTAGTATTGACGTGTGTGTCCGTATAACTAACAAATCTTCATAATCCTTCTATTCAGTTATATTGGTAACTCTGGGCCTGTTAACATTCATCCATCGCAAAGATCAGGGTAACCCTATCAATGAATATTTAAAGCGCTTGCCAATCATCAATAAAAGTAGATAAGAGGTTATTTTTCAGTTTTGTGGCTGAGCTTAGAACCGAGCTAGAGTTCAGGTCAAGGCAGGCTAGCCTTAGGCTTGGGCGGGGACGTTGGAGAAAATTTACGAGCGGACGTTAATGGATTAAAACTAAGAGAGTTCTATGTTTCGATGCTATCCGAGAAATGTACACACTATCATTGCCTCTTAGCGCAAAGTATGTGAAAATTGCTTTCTCTCACGCATGGTAATTTATAGAACCGATAATCTACCCTAAAGTCGTTGCGGCAACTTGATGAACTGTCTTGTTTATATTTTTTAATACACTGAAAGAAACACACAACTGTTTTCTAAGTAATATTCATCAGATAATGAATTAATCCAATTATTGAACGTTACGTAAAATTGAAAGATTTTTACTTGTATGTATTCGCTATAAACATCATAAAAATATATGTGTGTATTTATATTTTTATAAATATTACAGTTGTTACTTTTAAAAACCTGGTTGTGCGTATTCATACATAAACATTTCGATAAAAGTCATAACAAAATTTATAAAACGTTAAATAAAATGTTTCATTGAATCATTGTTATTAATCGTTTTACATATGTTCTGTATGGTAATAAAATGTTTCTCCTAACTTGTGTATCACTCATTGTGAATTAAAGCAATTAGATGAATTCCAAAACTCAGACATTGTTAAACCAGAGAACTTTTTTATATTTAAACTGCACATTCAAAACTTTGGACGTAAAATGTTACGGAAAAATTCCGCATTGTACCAATAAAATACATCCGCGTTTAAAACAAAGCGCTGGCCACTTGCGGACATGCTATGTGGCACACAAATTACGATCCATACATTCTAAATAATATTCCATTATGGTCCACAGTAAATAATTCATCAGGAAAAAGTAAATTTTAAATGATCATTATTAAACTCAATAATAATGAGAAATTTTGTCACACTGTATTTACAGAATAATAATCGTCTTAATAGAAAATTTAAATTAACTTTGATTATTCCACGTATTGTGACACAGCACTGCTTTTTTGTTAAGAGTTTTATTAATTTCTAAAAATTCTAAACTATTCATCTTTAAACCCTTTTTATTTACTCGGTGGAGTATTTCTAAATTACAAATCTGATTAAAATTATGATTATTTGAAACTTTGCGATAGTAAGTCTGAATATGCCCCTGAAAGAGGCGAAACACGTGTCACAGTTAGTAACACAATACGTGGAATAATCAAAGTTAATTTAAATTTTCTATTACTTCTTATTTCATCAATTATTTTTGGTTTGATACTTACTTAATACTTTTATGGTGATATTGTAGATTTATGTAAATATAGTGGGATATATTCTTAATAGCACAGGTGGTTCCCCGTTACTCAAATTGTTTCCAATTAATAGAGTAATCACAAACCTAGCTGATTGATTGCAGCTCATTAGTTTAATAGTTTGTAATGTTTAACGTCATTAGTAGTATGATTAAATTTGTTCAAATCCCCTCTTTGCTTCCCTTAAAAAGGAAAAATCCCAATCTGATTGATTACAACTTATTAGTATGATTAGTATCATTATCTGTTTGTTTTATTTCGATTCTACACCCCCCTCCTTGCTCCTCTTAAAAGGAAAAAACCCAAACCTCCATTTTGTAATTTTATAATTTTAAAATGTTAGAATCAATCTTGCTTCATTACTTAAGCAAACTTTGCGATAGTAAGTCTGAATATGCCTCTGAAAGAGGCGAAACACGTGTCACAGTTGGTAACACAATACGTGGAATAATCAAAGTTAATTTAAATTTTCTATTAAAATGAACTTCCACAAAGTTACCGCCGAAACCATCGAAAGTAATAATCGTCTTATTTTAATAAAATCAAAAGCTGTTATGTAATAATTTTAGTAAAAAATTAATTGCTTATTTTGTTGGATTATTTCAAAAAAACAGATTGCTTGATCAACCATTAACAGTTTTTAAAAGATATTTTTTTAACTCAAATTGTGTGTTTACGTTACTTTTTAAGGCAACCATTAAAAAATGTTTTATAATAACAGCAACCAAAGAGATTTATTAAAAAAACAGTGTTATTTATTACTTTTGTAACTCTCTTACAAAATGCTTATACTTATATAAAATATTCCTCATCTTTATTAATGTTCAAAAATATCATCACTACATTTTTTTTTCACATCAAGCTTAATAAAAAAATTAAGTTCATACAACATTTCAAACAAAAAGGGTGCTCGCCTCCTACATTCCAACTCAATAAATTTTGTTTTTCCTTTGATTCCCTTTGTTCATTTTTTCGCAGGTGCCGGTCGCCGGCCTTATATGAGATACCTTTTCTGCGGACTATTTATTCTGCCCTCATTATGACTGTTGTTTATGTTCATGATAAGAGTTGTTGTTATATCTTTTCACGGTTTTTTTACGCTACAGTGGAGATGAGGTTGTCTGTGTAAACTTCTTTGATCGTAGAAACAGCGATTTATTAACAAATTGAGTGTATAGTATTTCGTTCAGTAAGTTCTCACATTCTGAATAATGTTTGTATTTCATTATTAAATAGGACAAAAATACGCCTGACGAAAAATCAGCGATTGAGTAAAATCTAAAATAAAACAATGCGTATTATATAAAAATATGTATATATTTCAGTTATTTAATAGTAATCTTTCTTTGAAGCAATACTCAAAACTAATAGTCAAATATTAAAAATATTACATATTATTTGATATCACAGCTAATGCTATAGTTTTTTTTTGTAAATATAATATTATATGTGGTAAGAACGAAGAAAAATTTGTGAGACACCACAAACACCCATATCTCATATTTTAATTTTAATTTTACCTTATTGGGGGTTGAAGTGTACGGGCCTGACCATTGAGGTAAAATTTGTCACTAACTAAAAGGCGTCAACATTGAACAAAATATGGGTCTCAAGTGGAGCTTATCTTAATAAAAGAACGCGACAAGATTAGTTAATCGCTCTTTTGCTACGCTCCATTTTCAGGATCAGGTGAGTTGGAAGGGTTTTACGCATCACAGAGTTTAATGCTTTCGAATATAAATTCATACATTGATAGAAGTATCAATCAATAAAACTGTTCAGACTGACATTCAAATCGGTGAAACCTACCATTTAACATAATAAACAGGTTGTATTTCGTTGTCAGTTCAATTATTAACAATCACTTAAAGCATTGTTTGTTAGTTCTGTTTTTGATAAAGAATATTAGAAGTCTGAAGATTCTTATCAAATTGACACACCTCTTATCAACGGATTTAGCAACAAGCTTAATAATTTTAATTAGTACATTATTCCTTGAAGAAATCAATTAAGAAAGTAAGCAATTTTCTATTTAAATATCTACGTATGATAGTAATTTTATTTATAAAAGAAATCTTCAGAGCAAATGTGTCTCATTTTTCTCATAGACAAAATCTTTATTAATAAGCCTACTTTTTGAAAACTTTTTTCACAAAAAACAGACATCCATATTTTTCAAAAATCACTTTTCAAGAAGGATTTTCTAAAAAATAATATACATAATATTTAACCAATAAATTTCTTTTTAACGTGTTTATCGTCGATTCTTGGTGAAAAATGAATATATAAAAAATATTCAACACTCTTTTTCATTGATTTTACATTTATTTAATATGGTCAGGTCCGGTTTCGTTCATATTAAATAAATGTGGAATACGTACAAAATAGTAGACTCATCATTTCTTTCTAGCGTGAAAGATACATAATATTCAATTGAATAAATAATTGGTGACATAAATGGAAGAATTAATATCTAGTTGGACTAACAGATTCATAATTATAAAGTTTAAATGGACATAATTTTAACAAGAGTCGTTCAACTTATGATGGCTCATCAAGTGCTTCAATATTTAATTACAGTTTTGTTCAGTCGAGTTAAGCCAACAAACTCTTTAAAACAATGCCAATTATTATTTCACCTTTGAAATAAGCCAAGATAAACAAGTATAATTATTATTCCAACGAAAGATTCTCTGTTTTTATTAAATAACTGATAAGTTTAAGTCAAAATTTAGTACATCAATTTAAAGTTTACTTAAAAGTGAGTTTTTCAGAAGTAACTGTAAGTTATTTGTCTTATTAATTAAAATCTGTTCTCGGTATCTCGGTAGATATCATATTTATTTCCACAGTTCAATTTTTTATTTGAACAAAGAATTTGATTGTCTGTAGTGATTTTTAGGCTTCTTATTATATAATTTAAAAACTGTACCTCAGAGTTTTTGTGTAGTATTGTGAAAATCTACATTTCTGCAGCCAAACGTACCTAACAACAATGTAAAGCTATACATACGGCCAAGACTTTTTTTAAAATGTAACGAATGTGAGCTCTTTTTTCTCTAAATTGGAGTTAAATTTATCTCATGGTGAGTTAATTTCACCAATATCGCTGGAAATATGCTTGATTCACCAACGACCTGCATCCTTTTAGATGAGACGCACGCATATTGTTTGGACAGTGAAGAAACACGACCATGTGGCTTCTTTTTTTAGAAAATAGAAAAATAACCATAAACAAGCAGCAATTACTTGTGTTTTGTTTAACTTTATATAATATAACATACCCGGAGTAAAACAGAGTTTTTAATAATAAAATTTACTTTCTTATACATATGATTTCAGCAATGTTGATAAGATACTCAGCATAATAATTCTTGTTTTATTGGAACATAAAACAAATCATTTTTGAAATGACGCACAGTAACGAACTTACTACTATACAACTAAATTAATATTTATTATTGTAGATTATAATATGTATTAGTTTAAGGTATGTAGTTTAGTTAATGGCAGTATATTTCTCACTTTAAACAACAAGAGTTAAAAAAAGCTTTTTTTCAACTAGTATATTTGCTTTGAAATAATAGAAACCACAAAAACTGTCCAAACATTGCATTAATAAAGTTGTTCTAACAAAAGTAAAATGCGTCAAATACAGAGTACAGAAATCATACAATGTTGTCAATATCTGAGGAAAACCGGTAAAATCGAGACAACATAGTTCACGCAAAAATATTCCAAAAGTTCAGCATATTATAAAAACGTGGCGCGTGATGAAATTTATTGGTTCGTTCGTAAGCAGCTCGTGGCAAAAAGAAACATGGTTTTTCATAACTTCGACATTTCACTTTTTATTTAAACGTAACCAAATTTTGATAAACAGTGGTATTGAATTGTGAACTAATTAAATGAATAGTAGAGTTTTCACAATGCTCGACGGTATATTATGTACAATAAAAACAACAATTTTATGACAGTCAAAACATTGTTTATATACCATTTTGTTGAAAACGAATTCATCACTATATATGTAATATAAAGATATTATTTCACGGTAGGTGTCATGCTTAATACGTAAGTATTATACACACAAACAAATAAAGTTGTAATTTAAGATTTCGACTAAAGGTGCTTGGTGGAATTTCAATATTAAATTTGAATCGTTCAAACTATGAACATTCTCACAGATTTTGTCACTAAAGACCCGGGTTTCGCCTTTCGGCATCTTCAGGCGTTCAAGTGCACGGATAAACTTGAACTGACGCTTAGCAAATAAATGTTTCGTGTTTATATAAGAAATAAATTTATCATTGAGCTTAAAGCTATTGCTATCGAAAAAAATAAGCTCATGGGAATGCCCACAGATTTGAGAAGTAAGTAATTTCAAGAATTATATTTATTCGTTTGTCGGCAAAGGTTTTATGATTTTATTTATATAGGGTATACAAGTGGAGATCCCGGTAGGTTTAATATTGCATTTAAAATCGGAAGGCTATGCAATTGTGCTCTATTTATTTCCAAAATTTCTTGGAAAAAGAGCTTATGACTGTCCGTATTTGGGTGTAACATTTTTATCCCTTGTTCCTGATTGAACACGTGTTCCTGAAGGAACACGTTTTTGGCATACTTATATAAAAATACCAAACATGAATATTTTTTATTTTTTTTTAAACCATGTCCGCTCCCAATGTGGAGCATATGGACTCTTAATGGAGTTTATCTCAACAACAGAGCTTGAGAGCAGAGAGAGACTTGACAACAGAGCTTTAATACCAAGCTCTTCGTATGATCGAGAGTAAGTTTGACATTTATAATAAGTTTTTAAGCTACTGTGCAAAAAAAAATCTTTTTTTTGTATATTTAAATAATCAGATATTTATTTTATTTTATACTGAATCGTGCTTTAAATGTTTTTGGTAAATCTGCTACTTGTCGATTATCCAGAATATGTTTTCGACTCAACGTTATAAATTTATAATAATTATTGTCTATACCTACAAAACTTGTCAAAAACTTTTGAGAGCACTCTTGAAAATTCAATTTAAGTTGTCAATGCGTGAATAAAGAAAGTTTCATAAGTGTTAGAATTTACGTGTTTCTAAAACTGTTGTATCAATTGAAGTAGATATGCCAGTAAAATGTATTTGAATACGTACGATTTTCATCATAAAAGTGTAGAAAAGCCATGTTGAAAACTATGCGGCATTGCCTTCAACAAGAATATTTATATACTTTGACCATTCAAGCCTCGTTCGAATAAATGTTTCAAACTAGCCACAAAGTATAAACCACTAAATTTTGCAAAGCCGTTTTAAATAACGCTACACTTTAACCAGTGTTTCAGAAATACTTTGAGCTTAGTAGACTAACCGTGGCATGGGAAATCAGATTAATATTTTGAAGTGCTATTTAAAATATTTTACGAATTTCTTAAACTAATGTTAATACAGCAATATTTTTCTTCCAACGAGCATGTAAAACAAACAAACACAAAATAAAATATTATTTTGATATAAATATTAGTACTATTCAATGATATTGTTTATTATTTATAGAAATATGTAAATTTCATCTCTAAAATTATACTTATTTTTTATTTCAAATGGCTCCCGCTCTTAATATCAATCAAATGTACGCTTAATGATCTTTTCATTGTATACTATTTTTTACTGCAGCTCGACAAACCTGGCTTTACCTCAAATGCTGTAATTTTCTTTTTAGATAGGATATTGAAAAATTGGGTGAAAAAAAAGTGATAAAAATCAACAAATTTTTACCCTCCGTCTGGATATCTTCACCTATCTTTGACTCAATCAGAAAAGTGGTGGATAAGATAGATATTGAATAATGATAAATGCATAATTTTAAAAGTTTTTACGACGTTTAAATAAAGAATCTATCTATCAATCGCGGACATGCATTGCTTATCCTTTTAATATTTAGAATCTGCTTTTCGTTGGCCGTACTTGTATGGAGCTTAAAAATTCTAAACATAATTGTTTCATAATATGATCTGATGATTCGTCACATTGCAATGTTACTAACCTAAGATATGGTCTGCAGTCAAATCCATATTAACACGTGTTCCATTTACACGTGCGAAAAACATATTCGATTAACACGCCCTAATTCAATTAACACTTAAATATGCACACACTTTATATTAACATAAATACATGTGTATTCTTTTACAAACTTATTTTTTTCAACATAAATATTTTGTTAAACTTTTATGTCTAAGATATCTACATAACAATTGTATCTACATATATTAATGATTATCCCATCGGATTTATCAAGTAACGTGTATAATAACAAAAGTTTTCTCTCTCATTCAATACCCTTGTCAAAGTGGCAAGGAAAATTTTATTGCATAAATACAATAAACACATGCAAATTTCAAAGATAACGATTTTGAACGCATCTTTCGTACATATAACGTACCATTCAACCAAAAAGGTTGAATATTTAATGGGTTTTTTTCACATAACCTATGTATATTCTGAATTAATCAGGGGTTAACTGTATATTTCGTTTGTTGTTATATAACAATTAGTATAATTGAATTGTTGCCATTACTTTTGCTCAAAAATTCATAAGCGGTGAACATCTGGTTACGGAAAATTAGTAGGATTCTGCTTATATGTAATACTTAATAAAGAGGCTGCAAATGTTTACTTCAATTTCAAAAATAAATCATTTTGACATATGTTCAATAAAATCTACACAAAAACAAGTTGCAAAGTTAAATTATTTTTAATGCTTACTCACTACATACAATATCTCATGTCGATGAAGCCAAATTATGGGCTTATTCCGTGTATTTATTTTTAATTTTTGATGTATAGAAATCGAAGTTTCTGGAGCTTTAAGTACCAGGGCGCGTTAGCGTCAAAGTTATCGGGTTTCTTTTTTGGGAAATCGTTTTCTCTTACTATCGTTCCAGGTGGAAGGGCGTGATCTCTATCGAAGTAAGAAATCCGTAGTGAAGCCAGTTCACGGGACTCCATATGCATTCAGTAGAAATCGATAAGTTCAAAGTTGAATTAAATTACCACCTAGCACAGAAGAAAAGAGACACGTTAAAATTATAGTTTCACGGCGATTAGAAAAACATTTTTTTTTAATTATTTTAACCATGTTTTGTTAGATTGTCTTTATTTAATAATTCTGAATACGCTGATTCAATAACAATACTATTATTCTCTGAAATGTATAATTTCTTCTTCTTCTTCTTTGGCCATGTTCGCTCCCTATGTGGAGCATATGGCCGCCACGCGGCACCTCCATGTTTCCCTGTCTCCCGCCAATAGCTTTGCTTCCTCCTATGCCAGCATCCCTCAGTTCCGCCGAGTACATCCTATGGATAGTACCCGACGGACGTCCGGGACGCCGGAATCCCACCGGTCGAAAGAAGAGGCAGGCAGGTTTGAGGCTTTCCGGAGGCATCCGCAGCACGTGACCCAGCCAGTTTCAACGTCTTTCCATAACCACTGAAGTGACGGGACGCTATATTGTACGCTCCCTTATCTCTGAATTCCTCACAAAATCAAACCACCTCACCTCCATTATCCGACGCAAGCATCTGTTCTCGAAGCTCAGTATACGGTTTTTCTAAGTCTTCGCCAGGTGCCATGATTTGCAACCGTAAAGCATTACCGGCAGAATACAAGCGTTGAACAAGTGGCATTTGGTTTTAATCGAGTACAGCTGTGTGTCCCAGACAGTCCGCAGTTGAGTTGAATGTGGCTCCAGCCATTCCTAAACGAATGGCGAGCTCGTTTTTTTTTTTTGTACTACCGTCTTCGGGGATATGTACGCTGAGGTATCTGAAGCTGTCAACCCTCTCGATGATGTGTCCCGCGCTGGTAAGGGTCCTATCAGAGTCATGACAGGTTTGGTTACACATCACATTGGTCTTACTAGTATTAGTTTTTAGACCAATGCGACCTGAGTTAGTTCCTAACCCATCAATAGTCTCCTGGATGCCCTCAATGGATTTATCGAATATGACAGCATCATCGGCATATTCAAGGTCACACAGTTTCAGACCGGGACCAACAGCTACACCTCGATCAGGCGGAATTGACCTGCGAAGTATGAAGTCAAAGATAATAATAAACAGGAACGGTGCAAGAACGCACCCCTGTCCCACTCCGGTTGTGACCCCGAACCATTCGGTATTGATTCGGAAATGTATAATTACCGGGCTATATCATTTTTAATTTGGTTTATCTGTTGATTATAACATCTTGTTTATTTATTTTATATATCTCATTAACGAAACAGTTTTCGTTAAATAAATGAAACGTCAGATTATTGTACAATAAATGGAACAGAGAAACGAAATATTTACCAAAACTGAGTGTCATTATTTATTTTCACCAACAAATCTTGCAAAGCAATCTCGAAACAGTAAAACTTACGATTGCGCAACTTCCCTATTAAACTTTTGAGGCTTTTCGGCCGATTAAGAATGAAGCCATCTGTACACAGAGTATTTAAACAACAGTCAGGCTTCAAATTTGTGACGAATAATTGCGTTATACTACAAGAATTTCATTTGAAAAGTGTAAACAAATATAATAAAATCTACTGCTACTGTATTTCAGCTTTTAACTGAGTGGGTACTTCTTTATGACCAAAAATATTGTGCTATTTTTATAAGACATTTTTTTCTTAAACATCTTCTTACCATCACAGTAAAGTAACTTACGCTTTATTTTAGTAGGCACAACTTCCTATCATAAGACATAATATGTAATTGTACAGATTATTGCATCAATATGGAATGAGTTTTCATCATAGAGAGAGCTTAAATATTATTAATAACATATTTTATACTGACTTCTAAAAGTAGAGGGTTCAAGTCTTGAGAAACAATGAATTATTTAATTGGCATCAGAATGTTATCGTTTTAAATAAGTGTTTTTAGTCGTTTTATATGTTCAATTTAATTATTTAAATATTGCTTTATCCTTATATAATTATGAAGACCGATTTTATTAAATTATTCTTTTCTACATTTAAAATTCATTTATACAATTATCATACTACATACAAAAGCTAATTCTCAAATCACTCGATTATTAAAACTTAAAAGACAATAAACTTTAATAATATTATATAATATTAAAGTGATATAGCAGTTATTTGACATTTTCAAGCTACTTTTTGTGTGGTAGATGTTTATTTGTAATATAAAGATTCTTTGTTTCTTTTATTGTGATAATGTTATTATTATCACAAAAAAAACATTATCACTACATTAAATACAGCTCACTAAACACGTCTCACCAAAACTGTATGAATGTATAGTAAAAAAAGTGTTGTGTCGTTTTTAACAGAAATTTGATGAACCAATAAAATGGTACGATATTACATTGCCCCTTTTTAAGCAAATTCCATCAAGGTTCAACAGATATTTTGTGTCCAAAAAAATGTATGTTGATAAGCTTACCGGAATCTATGTTGTATCTGTTCATGAAATATTTATTTGGTATTATAAGTTTGAATATCTTTATTTGGCAAGTACACCGAACCGTACTCTCCGAAATCCCCGCTGACGTAACAACACACGACGCTAATACTCTCAATCAAGCCGTGAGAGTATAATCCAAATACCATCCGGATTACGTCTCATGCTTGACGGACGCAAAACGTATTAGGGCTGCCAAGATACGTTCTGAGTAATTCTTTTGCTCCATCAAACACCTGTGCGCATTGACAACGGAAGAGATTTTTTGAATACACGCACGGTTATGGGGTGAGGTATTTACTGAGAAAAGAAATCGTTTCGAATTCGTATTTTAGCCAAAAAAATTGTCAGCAATAATATTTTCTGTGCTAAGTTTTTTTTCATAAAGATAAAAATATGAAACCTATACCATCAAAAACAAATGTTATCCACAAATAATTTCAACAAATAGCAAACAACAAATAAACTTGATGTTAAAACATGTTGCTTCATGGAATACTAGTCTGATCATTGCTATGACACAATCAAAGTTCGTTCTGAGAAAAATCCATATAATAAATTAGAACCAAAAGCAATTGGTTTTATTTGTATATAAAAAAAATATGAATTTTATTTTACTAATATGTTGTGATGAAAATAAGATTCCTTAACTTATATATGTAATCAAACGATTTTTTTTTCTCAAAAAAGAAAAATCTTCCTTTGAATATTTTAATCTAGTATGCTGTTGATGAAAAAGTTTTTCGTGGTTCGTTAGTAGTGAAAAATAATTATTGAAGGTCGAATATACATTATATTCTATATATATATAGTAACTGTGCAAAAACCACCGTTTGATGTTTTTAGTTACCAATAAAACTTAGAGTAAAGACAATCGGCAGTCAGTTCGAAGTGTAAATACCGTTTTAGTTCCTTCAAAGGCTTAATTTATTACGTCGTAAAGCATATTTATGACAAAAGTAACTTTAAAACAAATGACTTTGGTTTAGACAGCTTAATTGAAATAAAGTAACCCCCATAGTTGGTAATTTAATTGCCTGTGATTTTCCTCAACATTGAATTATACGAGAAAAAGCATTGCTAACTGGGTGGCAATAACAACATTTAAGCATTGGTTAATTTATTCCCCAAACCCTATTTGAATTTTATGACCTCCTTTAAAAACTTCGCCGTTAGTTTCAGCAGAGAAAAAGCGTTTTCATAAAAATACAAATGTTTATCCACGTAAAAAGATGAATCATTACTTTCACAATATGACGAATTAATAATTTATTGTAAAAAAATGATATCTTAATTTAACCTAACGTTAAATATTTTGGAAAAACTTGAAACAAAATACACGGAAGACTTTTGTCTGAGCTGATCAAAAATATATGTAATTTAGGTTATTTTAGAATTTCAAAGCGTTTCAGAATAAATCAATTCTCAAATCAGAAACGTTGCGTTTTTGAAAAATAAAATAAATCCTTTATCGCCAACCAACAATATTATGTAAATAAAATGCAACAAAAGGAAACTCTTAATGGGTTTCAGTAGTTGGTTGCTTGAAAAATGTATTCTTTCCCACTGTTAAAATTAACCTTATCAGATAACAAGTGGAATCGCTTAATTTCAAACAAAACAAATAAAAACACTTCCTAAAGTGAAAATACCTTTTAAGGGTAGATTTCACCCTTGGCGGTAAAACGGCCGCCCTAGACCCGAGTCATGAAATAACAATAAATAAGACACTCTCTAAACCACATTTACCGCCCAGCATCCTTCGTGCTCATCTGCACAGGTGTAAGAAATTTCTTATATTAATAGTAGAACTAGGCGGACCGACCGCCTGCCCACCCACAGGCCAACAGTACTAAGGCGGGTTCCAGGCGGAAGTTTTTCTGCCGTTTTACTATAAATCTTTAAAAACCCGGAACTGTCGTGATAAATAATCAACTTTTGTAAGCGAAGAAAGATGCATTTAACTTTCGGGATGAAATGTAGCAAGAGTGTTTGCGGTCTTTTGGTATATACGTATATATTATTTTGCATGTTAGCTTTTATGCTAAATCACACTCAGTCATTGTTTGAATCTACCGCTTATCCCTGAATAGTTACTACCCTTTTCCTTTTGTTTCGGTAATTTATAATGTATACATAACACTCTCAAAGTACCAATATGAAACTTCTCGCTCAATTGTTGATATAATTCAATAATATTCTGCGTACATGAAATTTCTATAAAAATAAATATTAATATCATTTTAATAGTTTTAATATTTTTTTTGACGTAAAATTACCGTTTATAACGTTTGAATAAGTAATATATTTGACAAAACATGCTTAATTTAACTATTTTGTTAAACATATATTTATGATTCTTTTCCGGATATTTTTATTTCAATGTCATAAGCAAAGGAATTTAAACTTCTAATGAATGTTGACATAATCAAACTTATCAGAACGCAATAACGTTTATTTTCTAGGAATAAGGAAATACTGTTTTCAAAATTTTAAGATTTTATATTTTTACTGTTGAGTCTGAAATCTCACGTGTTCGATTACCAGTTATAACAGATTTTTTTCAGTTGATTAATCGATTTCTGTTCGAAATCAAGGATATCTGTGATGCCTTAAAAAATACCTCTCACCATAACAATCCTAAGACTAACGGGACATATAAATTGGCTATTCATTGGTCTCGCTCAAGCTTTATTATTCTATCTCTAACCTATTCTACAAATAAAGTATGAACAACCTGTAGCAAGCAGTTCTCATAGAAAATAAATATGTTGAGATAACTCCGTAAGAAAGCTAAACACTCTACATTACATACGGTACATTTAGAGCGGACACTAATTACAATAATTATCATGGTTTATAAAACAATATAAAAAATGATATCTACACGAATTAAATGAAAAAAGATATGATAGCCATTTATTAAAAATAATTTAGAAATCCATGAACCCGTTATCTCATATCTAACTCGTTATTAATATTATTCGATACATTTAATAAAAAAGACATAAAATTTATAAAAGTCATCCGTTTCAAACAAACATAAACACAACAATTTCCAACTTTAATAAGAAATTGTAAGATTTTTTCTCTCTCTTTCGGCGCCAAACATTTAATTCATCAAACAGCGACATTTGGATATAATGGGCACAATTTCGGCCGTAACTTTTCATTACAAACATATAACCAGGAACAGTTCATTCCTAAACAATAGCTTGATATTTGAAAACTTTTCTCGTGGTATGTGAAGTAAAAGCAAAAGAATATGAAACATTACTTCTTTCTTAATGTACGGACTTCGTATCATAGTCAAATTTTACATTAATTTGCACATACACTATTTTAACATTTCAAAATAATTTAATATTCCAACCGCTTTTAGTAATATTATTATTTTTAATTTTTATAAAAGTACCGTGGCGTATTTTAGTTTAAGATTATAATGATTGCGCTTTAAAGCAAAAACCGATAAGTCTACATTAAAAAAAAAACAATCAAAAATATACCGTAAATAAACCATTGATATCAATCAGATAATATGTATTTATTAACTTTTGAAACTAGGCAAAAGTATAATCTGAAAAAAAAAAATTAATTATTCGTATACGACGGAAATCACACGTAGAAATTATTATAACTATAATATGTCAAGAAGCCAAAAACACGTAATTTATTTATTAAAAATATAGTTCGATAGAAATGATAATCAATCGATACAACTTAAGATTTCACCCTAAAACAAAAAGGCGTCATTTACTATAATAACATTTCAAGGTAGATAAATTGGCTTTTGCTGGAAGGCGCTTCATATTGTATCGAGTGTAAAAAGGAAAAAGTACATAACATTATGTGGCCTACACATAACAAATTTTAGAGAAGGCACAAAAACGTTTTTTGAGGATTTTGGACCAAAGTAAAACAATGAAATGTACAAAACCTTAAAATTCACGAAGAGAAATATATTGATATTTATTGACTCAAAATAATATTTATTTACTAAATTGTTAAAGAAAATCTTTTCTACAAGTGCTTTATTTTGGTCTTAGTAACCACATGCTCTTTTTTAAATCTTAAAAGCTAAATTAAGATACTGATTCGGCATTTGCAGCTTTTATTCTTTTGATAAAACGTGTATTTAGTTAAATTAATGTGATTATCGTAATAAAACTGTTTTGAAAAAAAACTTTAGTTAAACACTGCTTATTTTTAAGCGTTTATGTTTTATTGTGATATTGAAAGGCCTATTAAAATTATCACGATGTTTACTCATCGTTATAAAAGTACTTTACTTCATCACTGTTTTTTATTATTATTGTATACTTTTGTAAATCAATAGAGGTCGCAGGTGTCTTTATGAATGATTAGTTCAGTTTCAGTTTAACTGTAAACTTAACATGAAATTTTGAAAATGTTTGACAGTGAAATATTTTGTCGTAACAATACGCGAATAAAAATCTATATTTTATTATTTCCAACGCATATATGTATAAAATAATAATATATCACGCGATAACAAAAATTCAATCCAACTATTGGAATGGAATACTTTTGAGAATAGAAACAAAAGCCATTTCCTATCGATTCGCTGGATTCGTATCAGTGAATATAAACATTGGAATCCCAACCCGTATTTGTAATCCTTTTTATTAATCTGGAAACAAAACAATCGCAATAATAAACAAAGGAGAAACTGTCTCGGGAAGAGAGATATCTTATGCGCATATTTATTTATCTGGATACATGGCCTCGATACGGGCTATGTTTATTATAATGATCCAATAAAGGATTTTTGTTTTTATTCCAAGCAAAGAAATGATTGAGATCCCCAATTCTTGAGTCTTTTTATATTAAATTGAATTCCCACTCGTGATATTTATGAATAATAGTTAATTATG
Organism: Himalopsyche tibetana; assembly: GCA_030503985.1. Classification (NCBI taxonomy): domain Eukaryota; kingdom Metazoa; phylum Arthropoda; class Insecta; order Trichoptera; family Rhyacophilidae; genus Himalopsyche; species Himalopsyche tibetana. The sequence continues at coordinate 6,670,991 of JAPJYX010000019.1, read as the reverse complement.
CCGCCTGTTTGGTCAAGTGGTCAACGTCGTTGGCTTCGGTTACGGAGGTCACAGGTTCGAATCCTTGTACGGACAGTTTTAAAAATTGATTTTTCAATCGATTTTTGAATTTCTGTTCGAAGGCATGGATGTATGTGATGTCTTGAGTTCCCTCTCCTACCCATCCTATTCTATGAACGGGGCATATCGAGAGCGATTAGCTAACCACTAGACCTGTCCTAGCCTTATCCTTCTATTCCTACTCTCTTTGGAAAATGAGAGGTTGAGCAACTGAGTAACAAGCAGTTCTCGTAGAAACACTTCTGTTGAGATAAACTCCATTAGGAGTCCATATGCTCTACATTGGGAGCGGACATAGAAAAAAAAAAGTTAATTATTTAATTTATTGCAAATTATGTATGAGTGACCAACTGATAAAAATTTAAGTTTTTACAACACCATTCACAATGGAAAAAAAATCCACAATTAATATCACTTTTAGGATGTTCACTGTCAATACTTGGTGGAAAGGCATTGTAATACTTAAAGAAATATTGTGTTTTTATTAATATTAATATCATTTGCAAATATATCTTTTTAATATTGTTTGATGTATTTTTGGAATAAAAATAATTTGGTTATCATTACCGTATATCTCAAATTGTCGTCGTTAAGCTCTTATTGCTTTATCTCAAATAAAACAAACATGCTGAATGTAATTTTACTGTTTTTTAACCAAGCCAAATAAATGGTCAGTATATAGTCTCAGTATTTAATGTTTCAAGATGAATGTTTTACTAGAACATGTTCAGTCCTATCATTTTTAAACCATGAACGTCAATGACATATTCATCTTTTCTCGAGTACTGTCTTAAAAGAGAGTTTAATAAAATCTACTTGTCATGATTAAGTAAATAAGTTTAGCAACGTTACATCATTTATTTCAAATTTTGAATCTTTTTGATTACTTTGAAGAGGTTATATAAAAAAATACGGTCGTGAAATAAAATCATATTCGAAACAAGCTATGTACGTTTGAATGTAATACCTAAAATTTGATATTTTTAACATTAATAATTATAAACCAGCTTTGAATAAAATTGAAGCTATCTTTTATTAATATCGAACATCTCTTAAAATATTCATTGGATGGATACAATTTTTGAAACGGATATCAAAATGCGAGCGAGTAAAATAAAGAGTCACAATTTTGCGAGTGATACCAGAATTTTAAATTGAATCGACCTAGTTCGAACGCCTACAAAGTTTAATACCACTGATACACTCCAGCGACATTAGATCCAGTCGCGTGTATTGGAACGAAATAAAGCAGATGTATCCATCTGCAAAAGAGAATATAAGATGAGGACTTGCTCGGAGATATTCCCTCTTTCATCCCTAAGGAGCGTACAAAAGAGATGTGGAAATTTCGTTTTCAATTTCTAGCCAAATACAACTCACAGTATTTCGCGGTAAAAGAATACGAACATTAAATTACCGTTTATATTTTATATTGGAGTGCTCAAAGAGAAAAAAATGGATTAAAATATAATTTATGTGTACAAAAAAATAGTACTAAATTTAAAATATAACAACGTTACATGTAAATCTCTATTTTTTTATTTCACAAATTCTTTTAATACTACGTTATCATTTAAGAATTATGTGTTAAATTTAAGATATTTATATTTAAACTTTTCAATCTATGTTTGTAACGTTAGACATAATATAATGGATTTATATCATAATATTTGGTCACTAGGCATCGTTCAGTCGAAAGCTGCTTTAAAGGCAGTCTTTATCGTTTTGAGAGAGAAGAGTGGATAAAAAAGCAGGTAAGGCAATGACTTTTAGTTAGTTCACTGTCATATATTCTTTTTAATTATGTAGAGTTATGTAAATTTAGACTGAAGAATTCAAGACCTATTATTTTTAGGTTATGATCTGTGATATGTCCACTCTATAAAGCATAAGCGGCCACTCACAATATAAAACAAATGGACTCATAATGAAGTTAATAACAACGATTTTTTTTTATAAAAGAATAGATAGAAGAGATATAAAGATAAAACAAAATAAGTGAACAATTAAAAGCTTTCGCTAAGCCTCGTTTGTATGATTGCATAAGTGGTCGGAGGGAATTTTATGTATCACAGACATACATGCCTTCGAACAGAAATTTATAAATCGATTGAAAAATCTATCTGTACACACTAAGATTCAAACCCGTAAATATCACAAGCAAAGCCAACAACGATGACTTCTTTACCGTGGACCCAACAATAATTTAAAGCTAGTAATTTCTATTGAAAAAATATCTCACAGTAGAAATTATTTTCGTAATAACTAAATACATTTTTAAAATTTTAACATTATTTGCTTCATTTTTTACTAATTTTCATATCGCTTTGCACAATAAACTGGACATATATAATATAACTATATAACTGGCTAAAATAATGTACATTAAAATATATCAATCTATTAGTAACCTTAGGTAACATGTTATGACAATTTATTTTTTTTACGTAAAAATCATATTGTCTTCGTAAAATTTCTTTTTTTTATTGATTGTACTTTATAAATATTTTTTATGATGAAGATTTCGAAGAAGACCTACTTAAACAAAACTAAGAGCGAGTCTCTTTTCGCTTGATAACTAAAGCAACAAGGGAAAAAATACAAGGGACAATTTCTCTCAGATCATTGAATCAAAGCGTCTTTCGGCTGATTAAATTTCGGCCTTTTTTATTAAACGGCGTCTGCTTCATTTTCGTTCGAGAACATTGTGACGAGAAGAAAAAAATGATAGAAATATCTTTATATAATATAAAAAATAAGATTTTTTTTATTAAATACGACGAAATTCAATTACAATGTTATATTTATTTCTTGTCGTCTCTCCGTGAACAAAATATAAATGTACCCTCAAAAGGTTTTTACCATTATATTTTTTCTATTTCACAAATAATTATTATGTAACGTTAACATATTTTCAGTATCGACTGTCAACTAATATAACTTTCAAATATTACCCATGAGGTTTAGTTTCACTTTGAAGCGAATATTTTGTAGGAAATTCAGTAAAAAATAAATATTAAAGACAACAACTTTTTAAGTATTCATCAATCATACTTATCGAGAAAAAAATCTTTTTCATTTCCATCAATATGAAGCAATCACATTTGGATGCCCTTGATTTGTGATGTTACAAATATTGTTGTTATTGTATGTTACAGTGAAAATTATAATATAACTTCACGATGTAAAAAATAATTGTGAATAAAAAATAATTGGACAACAATATTGAATAAGAGTTTTAATACGCATCGTAGATTTAAATTGATAAATCAGAGACATACTAGAAGGAATAAAAAGTAGCGGTTTATAAAAAGGTTTTTAAGGATTAATGCAAACATGATCTAGCTCATTGATACGGAGTGTAATAATTAATAAATCAATTTTTATGACAAATGCTTGCTTGCATCCAAGATTTTTTTCGCCAGAATCAAATGTTGCAGTATTGATTGAATAAAGATAAATTGTAATGACCTTTTTTCTGCCAGTTATTAAATGTTATATTTTTTAATTGTAAATTATGAAGCTATATATAAAACATATCTTTTTCACAAAACAACAACTAAATGACATTGATTTGATAATTGTTTGAAAAATAAGGTTAAGACTGAATTGAGTTGATTATTACCGATACATTTTTATGCCAATAAAAACAATAATCCTTTGTACTTCATTCCACTTTATTTAATATGTCAGGGCCGGTTTCGCTCATTGCGAGCATTGTCAACTGATAAGAAATATAATTTAACAATGCTATTTATACAAAATTGAAAAGTTATACACAACAGTTGGCATTGAAAAGAAATTGCCAATTACATTAAAGTGATTCTAAAATAACACAAAATTAAAATGTTCAACACAACTAACATATAATTAAAAAGTCATCCCAGATTCATAAATTCAGAATGCGATTGAAAGTAATTACAAACATAATTAAAATTTGGGAAATTTTTGACAAAGTGATAAAATGTTACAATAATAAAGTGAATATGCTTAATGATATGAATATGCTTAATGATAGTTTTCAAAATTCAAGTAATTCAAATTTTTACCTGATTCAGATCTTTTAAACGATCAAATAATTTTTGCTAGTTCCCCGTTACTTTATCCATTGCATTAGCCCTTGTTAACTATTCTTTTATATAAATTAAAAAATAAAATAAAATAAATATAGATTTCTTTTGTTAGAATTGATATGGTCTTTGAAAAATTTGTTTTTCAGAATCTTCCTGGCTGTCGATTTTGTTTAAGTGATGAATGAACACACCAACTACTTGGAAGCGGGGAAAACATAAAACTATCATTAAGCATATTCATATCATTAAGCATATTCACTTTATTATTGTAACATTTTATCACTTTGTCAAAAATTTCCCAAATTTTAATTATGTTTGTAATTACTTTCAATCGCATTCTGAATTTATGAATCTGGGATGACTTTTTAATTATATGTTAGTTGTGTTGAACATTTTAATTTTGTGTTATTTTAGAATCACTTTAATGTAATTGGCAATTTCTTTTCAATGCCAACTGTTGTGTATAACTTTTCAATTTTGTATAAATAGCATTGTTAAATTATATTTCTTATCAGTTGACAATGCTCGCAATGAGCGAAACCGGTCCTGACATATTAAATAAAGTGGAATGAAGTACAAAGGATTATTGTTTTTATTAATATAATGCCTTTCCACCAAGTATTGACAGTGAACACCCTAAAAGTGGGACATTTTTATGCATTGCTATTAATAAAAATGGTGTTTTGTACAAATGGGAATAATTGAATATTTTTGTATTGATGTTGTAGAAATAAATGTCGTGTATTATTTCTTTTAAATCCATGTGTGGAGGAACCGGCATCCAAATTTAGGTATCAAAACAGAAGATAGTATAAAGATAAAGGTAGGGTTAATACAGAACTAGTAGTTAGCTAATTTCTTTCGCTTTACTTCGTTTTTTTAGGATTGGAAAGTTTGGAGAGAATTTTTAGACTTCACAAACATCCAACTGATTGTAAAAATGTCGTTCGTACTTGGGACTTGAACCCGTAGGATCCGTCATTGAAGCCAACAACGTTTACCACTGTACCACGGACCCGACAATTACAAGGTCTTAAATAGTTTCAAATTAACCAATTCCCTAAATGTAGCATTGAGGTGACGATATACACAGTATACGATAAATCCTAATGTTTTTTTTATCTTTTCACAAACGTGCAAAAATCGTTTGTAAACACACGCTTCAAAAATATTCGAAGGTGTTAACAATGCATTATTCATATTTACGAAGCGTACATTAGCGACATGCGTACGAATATTATTAAATGTCAACTATTTATTATGTTCAACATAAATATGCACCTTTTTACAAATCTTTTCAAATCACAAAATAAACACAACTCAATAAATCTCCTTTACAATCCGAAAGCTCATACTTATTAAAAAAACGGAACGCGACGAGAAAAATGATGTCACCCATTTCCGCGCTAGTTTATTTTTAGATCGAGCAACTTATAAGAGTGAGGAAAACGGAGAAGGCGAATTTTTCCAGCGATGCAAGCAATTCACCCCAAGCTATTTTTAATTTCAAATAAATCACGAAGTCATTGTACTACTTTACTGCTCTAGAAAAAGATAACATTAGATTTTCTTGGATTCTTTTCACGTTTCATATTTCAGCACGCACATGTAAGTTAGCTTATTATTGAAGTTAATTGTTTTTTAATATTTTCAATACGTGATCTTATTCACACTGAGTGTCATAATTATCCAATAAATTGTTTATCCAAGACATTTTCTAATAAAACTAAAATATCTAGATATGGATATTTTTAAAACAAGATAATGTTAATACTTACGATGTTTTTGGCGGTAACTTTGTGGAAGTTCATTATAAGAAATTCTTGGAGATGGTAAAGTGACTGGTTTAAATATATGTATACAAAAACACAAAATTAACAGTAAAATATACTTTGTATGTACGGGTACAAATTTCATGTAAACCGTTGTTGTCAGCGAATCGTTTCTTGCAAGTGACTGAGTGTTTTGCTCGCAATCTAAAAGATGGGGTTGCTGGCATTTTATCCTAGTATATTTTGAGTTACCTTCTTGTTATTCAATCAAATCTGAAAACATTTCAGTTTTATAAATATGTGTTATAAAATATTGGTCTTTTAAGCTTTGTTTTATTAATAAAACCACTATAAATATAAACTCATCCATACAATTGTATTGGGTTTATTTATATTTACATGTCAACTAGTCTAAAGAACTACTTAAACAAGTTTCAGACATCTAGAAAAAAATAGCTATCGTTACCCAGAAATTTGCTTAACACAGTATTAATTTTATTTATTTATTAAATTTAAATAAAAACCGAAATTATTAGCATAAGTTTTCAATCGTATCGAAAAATACTTTAAGTAAAAGCAAAATAGAAATTAAGTTTTAATCATTATAACTTCTCAGTAAAACGCAACAAGACGTTTTAGAAGATGTGCAGTATTTAAAATATCTACTGGTGTTAACCTCATGTTTATAATTAGATATTGAAATATCGGTTTTACAAAAAGATTTAAAATTAATCAAAAACAAACGAATGATTATCATTAAATAATAATACATCAAAATACTCATCAATTTTCTATAACCTGTCAATATTGATACAACTCTAGGCATATTTAAAACATTTTAATTCATTGCAATCAATTGAATGAAAACATGTAATGTTACACATGTAAAACTAGATTTTGATTAATTTTCAATACTGATATTTTTGCAGCTTCATAATCGTTATTTTTGTTTTGAAAAATTACCATGAATATTGAGATTTTTATTTCATTAACACTAGTATTAAAATTCTTGTATATAATACTCTGTTAATACTTATAATCACGGGGCTACTTTTTATAGCGATTTGGTGTAAAGAACGACATAAATGAAATATGTGTGCATTTGTTTTAGTGTATAACGTTATTCCATCTCTAGGTAAACAACATGCTGACATCGAAACTCATAAGTCTGAGATCCCTTGTATGTTTTCTGTCCGTGTCTTTCTTGTCTTTTGAAACCTATTTTTATACACGGTTTGAATTTAAATGTATCCAATGTCATACAACTCCTATCTTTTGGGGTGGCCGTTCGTACCATAAGTAAAGCTTTGTAGAACATGAAAATAGGTACTGTGGAGTATTATAGATCACAACCAAAAAGGGTGTTATCCGCTTTAGAAGTATATTCAAGACTACTACCACATATTTTTTGCAATATCGGCAGAATTTAGTACTGCTCTTTATTTAACCCTGCGTAAAAAATATACTGGTTGCGTGGTTAAGTGGTCAAGTGTCAACGCCGTTAACTTGGAACAAAAAGGTCACTTACGGAAAGTTTTATCAATTTATTTATGAATTTCCGTTCCAAAGCATGGATGTATGTGATGTTTTAAATTCCCCCCACCCACCCATCCTATCCTAAAAAAACGGGGAGTAACGAGAGCAATTAGCTGACCACTAGTTATTTCCTGTCTCTATCCTTCTATCCTTCTATCTCTACAAGAGGTTAAGAAACTTATTAAGAAGCAGTTCTCGTAGAAACTCTTTCGCTTAGATAAACAACATTAACAGCCCATATTCTCCACATTGGGAACGGACAGGATAAAAAAAATATTCATATACAATATTTTCTCCATGGGAGTAAAAAAATAAAAACCACAGGAGAAATATAATAGTGTATGAATTTTTATTACTGAAAAAAAATATTATTTTAAATAATATTTACTTTGTTGAACGTGTATAAACTTAATTAAAATTTTTGGTGATTGCTAAGTTTGCAACATTTGGTTTTTAGTGTGAAATTAAAATCGATGTCATTATTTTATATTGCCTTAAGCCGCTTTATGAAATTACACTATCATGAAACATGTTTTTTATTTGCGTACGTTAGAATTACTTTTGTTCTCAGGTTGGCAATAACTCGCAGCGGTAGCAATTAAATTTTGAATACACACTGTACTATTCTCATGTAAATTAAAAGAACAAAATAGTTTATTTTTCGTTTTAATAGCAAAACAAAAGGGCTATTAAGTAAATAGTGGTTTTATAATAAATTCTATTAAAATACTAAATTGGTGTGAAATTTGAGTCAATTTAAGGAAATAATTTTGATGGATTATTATTATAGTAATTTAATTTATATTTACTGTTGGTGGTATTTGTACTTTGTTATAATCTCAATTAGATACATTCAATTACAATTATTTTCATCGGTAAAATGATTTCTTTTATATCAATATCGGCAACGATGGCGATTGCTACTTAACATATTCCTAATCCGGCCTTTCGGCTAACAAAAGAATTATCAGTAAGTCAAGTTTTCTCTTTACTCAACTTGAAAATACTATATTTTTTGTTTTGTTTATTTTATTGTAAATAATAAAAACTTTCGCTGTCAAAAAATATGTATTCATAGTTACTAACTAACTCATATTGGTGTGAAACTAATATAAATATGTAAAGATTAATACTAATAGATTTTTGTTATCATTTTACAAAAAAACAATCCAATAATATTTTTTTAAAGTAACGGGTAATCTTGTTTCTTTTTTAAATTAAATAATTGATTCATTATAAAATTAGTATGACAATACATTGAAATTCAGCTGCGTGGTCGATTGTTTCACGTCGTTAGCTTCGGTTTCGTAGGTCACAATTTCAAATACCAGTAGGAACAGTTTTTATATATGGATTTATGAGTTTCTGTCCAAAGGCATGGATGAATGAGATGTATTAAATTCTTTCCCTCAAATATTCTAAAAACGGGTGTTATAAGAACGATTAACTATCAACTTGTCTTGTTCTTATCAAATCTCTTTATCTCTACTGTCTTTGAAAAATAGAGAGGTTTAGCAACCTTGTAACAAACAGTTCGTGTAGAAAAATATTTTTAGAAATACATCACTCGTTAATGCACAATGTAAAAAATCTTTCATATAGATACTACATTCAATGATCAGAACAAAAGCATTTATCTTAATTTTTATAAAACATCACTTAATTATACCAACAGATTTAACAACATCATTTTATTTCAACCAATTTAATCCTTTCCAATATAAAACTTACCTAAGTAAAATAAACAGTATTACAAATCCGTAAAAATATAAAGCACAACAAAATGTATGTACTTAGTAATTGAAAAAAGTTTATCAACATCTGAAATGAAAAAGGTGGATTTAGCAATATATCTGGCTTCATTATATAATTATTATAATATTGCATATTTAAGGATTTGGAAAGTATAGATGTTCTTACGCACCCTTGAATCTAACAAGTCTTCACTATAATAGTGAAGTTAATATGTAATCAAAAAATATACATCATCTACTAAAAAGAAAATAATATGTATTTTCAGAAATGTATTTGTTCAAAATATTTATTTTTAAAAATGTTTGAAGTGTTTTCAAGTTAATATAGGCCATGAGAAAATATCACTTTCTGGTATCGGCTCTTTCTCGGCGAATGCATTATTTTTCTTACGATGAATTTAATCTTGATTGATGACTTGCTGTAGACAATCTTAGAAGCTTGTTGTATGAAAACCGCCGATTCATTCTCCTTTAATCCATCTTGTCGTAAATCTACATGCCGCGATATCTAGAGGTCAGTGAGATAACAATAGGAAATATAACTTGCCTTTATACAGAGTTGGCCCACTCAAGTTTTAGTTTTCCATCCGGCGTAATGTATTATAACATGTTTTTCCTTGCTTAAGAAAGCATTAGTATCTAAATATACAAATTCCTTTTTATAGAATGTTTTTTCTTTGAGACTTTATACGAAAATAACACATTGCACATGCCTCATAAGATCATTGTGAATTAGCATACACTTTCCTTCAATCCTAACAATCATCCGACAACATCTTTTTGTTATTTTATTAAGTAGATATTTTTTATTATTACTATGCCTACCTATTAACATGGGTATAAAAAAATATTGAAGGGAAAAAAAAGTATGTGAATTTGCATAAGTTATTCAACTTCCATGACATCTATGACTTTTTGGCAGTTTTTTTTATTTGATTGTATTGTCACTGTTTTTCTATTGTGACTATCAATTTAGTTTGTCAACGGAAGCCGTTTTACGAGAACAGCTTGCTATTTTTTGGAGGTGCTAAGAATACAAGAGCGTGTTTATAAAATAAGAAAGACACTTCTAATAGTTCTAATAGTTTATTTATAAGAAATGAATGTAAACAGTACACCTTTCTTTGGTAAAAAAACATAAATAAATTGTAAATTCATTTTATGAACATTTACGTTAAGGAATTCAAGCCTGTGACCCAGTAACCAAATAAAACGAACACTAAAGGAATCTTGTAAGAATTACGTTTTTTTACCTTCATATATTTAGGTGATTTTGGTATGCCTTTATCTTCTGCACACAATAGTGCAAATTCTGATTATAAAATTCTCTTATTGCAGAATTAAATGTTATGTAAAACGCTGTGTTTGAATGTACAATTTTGCTTCCGCCGTTTTCCTGTAGATGGCTTTAGGGGTAAGTAGTGGTCGAAATAAATAGATCATAGACGTCATTCAATAAACTTAAGTATCTGTTAACACAATCTTATAGAAACATTAGTTGATTTGTGTCTGCATCATAAAGTTATTCTCGATTGAAAATGCCATTTCACGAGCCAAATTCTCGTAATTTGCGGGACGTTTTATTTTTGGCTTAAATATGAAGAAATCTGCGGCTGAAGCTAATCGAACGCTTTCAAATACATATAGTGAGGGCATTATTATTGAAAGAAGTGGTTTCAACGCTTCAAGAACAGTGACGAACACGTCAAAGGCCGGCATAGCGGTAGAAGAGAGAAGGATTTTTAAGATTTACTTAAGAAGGCATAACTTTATGAAGACAAGTCAAAGTCGTGTCAAAGTCAATAAAAATTTGCATGATCATTGAAAAAGACTCAACAAGCAATTTCAAAACGCTTCAAAGACATGAAAATGATTCAGAAGCAAGGAAATTTAGTGCCGTATGAGTTGAAATCAAGAGCTGTTGAACAGCGTTTGTTTGCTTGTGAACAGTTCCTTGAAAGGCAAAGAAGTCATAGATTTCTGCATCGCATTGTGACTGAGGACGAAAAATGGGTTTGTTACGATAGCCCTTAGAATAGAAAATCAAGGAGATATCTCAGCCATGTTTCCACGTCAACGGCCAAACCGAATATTCACGGCTCCAAGATTATTATCTGTATTTGGTGGAACCAGCTTGGCGTAGTGTATTTTGAGCTGTTGAAACCGACTGAAACAATCACAAACGATCGTTATCAAACGCAATTAATACATTACAACGAGATACACGATAAAGTTATTTTACAGCATGACAATCCTTGACCTCATGCTGTGAAAGTGGTCAATACATACATGGAAACGTTTAAATGGGAAATTTTACCCCACCCGTCGTATTATTCGAACGTTGTTCCCTCTAATTATCACTTGTTTTGATCAATGGCACACGGCCTGGCTGACCAGCACTTTCGGTCTTATGACGAAATAAGAAATTTGATTAATTCGTTGATCGCTTCGAAAGATCGTGATTATGATGAACGTGGGATTCGTACGCTGCCCGAAAGATAGAAAAAAGTAGTGACCAACGATGGATAATACTTTCAATCATAAATACATAACCAGTTTTTTACAACAAAGTCTCGAATTTCAGAAAAAAACGGCGGATGCAAAGTTGTATAATTTAAAAAAATCAAACCACTGCTTCGAAATCTAATTATATTTTATTGCTGTAATAATTAATGACAGTGAAAATGCTATTTTTAGAAAAACATATTCCAATTAAAATGAACTAATTTCAGTCTCACCGTGAACAACTTTCAAATCGACGTCAAAATAATAAGAATAGCGATCTGTCAGTGAAATTGGCGATTTTCGTAACGCCATCATTAAATATTTAACTTCGTAAATAGCTGCAAAGTTTTTGATGAAACCGCCAAACTGTCAGAGCTAGGAACCCTCCAGGCCGGGAGCTATCTACACTGCGAAGTTAATCCCGACGAAATCTGACGTCGAAAATTAAAAAATAACAATTTATCATGCTGGATTATCATCGAGATTTCCGGCATGGATTAAATACCCCTGCTTAATTTTACTTGCTCTTTAAACGTACAGATGGGTATAATGTTTTATAACTAGTAAGTTTTTGGTATTTTTTAATTAAATTTACTCATTATAGTCTACACGTTTCATAAAATTTGTAATCAAATCTAGTTAGTTATAGGAATGGTGTAAATTAACATTATAACATGGAGAATCAATCTGCAGATCAGAAATATATTAGTGAATTCACTTCATTAAATTAAATTCTTGACGCCAGCACGATTCGTAAATAAAAATCAATAATATTACACATTAATTACTTGACGAACTTAACAATTTACTATTCGAATGGAATGCTGTAATAAAATAAAGTTTAACAAGTTCGTATTCTATGCAAAATATATTGTTTCATGTGCTTGGCACAATTGCAACATGTAACCGGATATTAATGTTTTGGTCTTTACATGCTTCTCAAAAACACAAAAAAAAATATAATTACATTTCTATTGGTTAAAACATAAATATTTTAACTAAAATTATAGTTTTATACTTTTAAAAAATGCAAAACAGTCACTGAATACAACGAAAACATCATTGTTTTAAAAAATTGTATTCATTGCATTATCACTTGACCAATGTTTAATATTCATTTTTTTTAAAAATAGGTCAGAAAACTGTTTTGTCGGTCCCATCGTAAGATTACCAAGGTACAGCATTGTAATAAATCGTAAGGGCCAAACAATTTGCAGCAAAAAAAAACACACTTCAGGTGAACTGTTTGTTTTTCTGTGCTTATTTTCCCGGCGTTGTTAAATATTTACTACTGGTTTGGTCAGAGCAGATTCGATTATACGCGATTCCTCAAAAGACGCTTCGAAATTATGGCCCGTGACTCCATAAAATAGACAATGGAAGCCACAAAAGACGAGGATGTATGAAAAGTGCGATAAAATAGTGACATTTTACGCTGGAGTTGGCCTAGTCTTACCCTTTTTATCATTGGCGTTCTACACTTTTAATTGTTAAAAATTTACAAAAATTATTCAATAAAATTTAATGATATTGGTGAGCATATAAAACTTATTCTTTAAAATTAAACTCTTGCTTAAAATCGAAAGAAATTATAAGATAAAAAAAACCAAAGAAAATATTTGAATAGGTATCAGTTTTATTTCAAATTTATATTGCTTAAATTATGTACATTGACACAAGTTTTGTCACTAATGACACGGGTTTCACCTTCTAACATATTCAGGCGTTCAAGTGCATGGATGAATTTGAACTGACGTTTAGTAAATAAATGTATCGTGCTTATATAAGAAATAAATGTATTACTAAGTTTAAAGCCATTACTGGCGAAATGGATTAACCCATAAGGAATGATTACACATCATATTTATTTTTTTTGCCAGAAAAATTATATTTACTTACATTTTGGATACGAAAGTGGGGAATTGGGGAAAATTGGGGAAGTAGGGAATGGTAAAACCCCGGTCGTTAGTGACGAAACCTGTGCGAATGTACATAATTTGAACGATTCAAATTAAATATTGAAGTTCCACGAAGCACCTTCAGTTGAAGTCTTATTTCAGTGAAAGTCTATAATAATTTCCTTTTTCAGTCACATTCAGTTGATACAAGGTCACATTCAGTTGATACTAAAAAAAAATAACTTCTTAGATTTTATTATATTAATCATGAGTGTAAAATAGTAAACTTTTAAATCTAAAAAAGTTGTAACCCTATTGGATTATTTTAATGCATGTCTGCTCCCAACGTGAAGCATATAGCCTGGCCTCCCAATTGAGATATCTTAGCAGAATTTTTTGCATGATCTATTGGTTACCTAATTTCTCTTATTTGAAGAGAGTACTAGGAAAATTAGGTTAGAGCTAGGATTGAGCGAGTGATTAACTAATCGCTCTCGCTACGCTCCGTTATTTAACGATTAGAAGGATGGGAAGGAATATATCACAAACTAAATTCCATGCCTTTGAACAAGACTGAGCTACGTACTAGTACTTGAACCTATGAGATCTTTAACGGAAGTTAACAACGTTAACTGCAGCACCACAACCCGACAAGATTTTAAATAAAATAAATAAAAATTGAGAAGAAGGTTACTGATTCCGATCTTTATTTAAAAATATTGATTTGATTTCTCTTGCATCTGCATTTTTTACTTGCTTATATTTTGTAGTTGATTTAAATTCTTTATTAAAAGATGCCTGTTTAAGCAATAAACATTAAAAGATTTATTGGAAAAGGGTGCAGTGTATTTTTAATGAAAACAATGTGATAAATGACAAGATAGTATTTAGTACACAAATATTGTTTTGTTTGATATTGACTATACGAATTTTATCAAAAGAGCTATATTTTTAATATATGTACAAGTAAGTCACATTTTTGCAAATTTAAGGTTATTTATATTATTCGTTGTGAAAAATAAAAAGGTAAATTATGTTTTTTACACATTTTAAACTATTATTTGCGTTTCAAATCATTAAATATATTATATATGTGATGAGTGGCCAAGTTTCATTTTACGTGCACCTGTTTCTTAGGCGCAAGCCACTGGTTAAGCCTCCTGTTTATACGTTGACAGACGCACAAATATCTTCGTCAATTTTTCCTGTTTGCGTCGAGAGGCCTCTGACAGATCTCATTAGGCGGCGTCTAGTGGGCGGGGATGAGACGCCTAACCCCCCATTCGGTGGATCTGGTTGTCATAGGAATGGGGGCGGAAAAAAGGGATGAACTCAGTTAGCTGCTGTTTTCACCATTGGAACGGGCAATAGGAGGCACAGTATTTTTTATCTAATTTTAGATGGTCGGATACTCTTGCTTGAAATGATATAACGATGTTCATTCCAAAGGAATATTCAGCGCCCAAACACCAAGTGGATCATATTGAAAAACATAAATTATACCTATCTTAACTATTATCAAATAATCAGTGTACTTTTTCGAATTGAAAAAATGACTCTGAATGAAATTTAAATAATACAACTCAACAATGTTAAAAACGTACGAACATTCAAAAAGTTTTAGTTTGTTTAGAAACACGTTTGTGGTGAAATACACTGTCCTCAATCCCTAACATTGTGGAGTTAGTATACGTTAAAAAAATAACTTTTACTCAAATTTATTTGACGGAATTGCTTGATAAAATGATTTTTTATCAGGAAAATCATTGAACATGTCCCATAAAATAAAACGTTATATTGCTATTTCAAAAATGCGATGATTTAAACAGCTTTTCTTATAATTCTATAGAATGTGAATTTATAATTTATTACTTTTAAATAAGTGTTAAATTTCTCATTCACATATTGATTAGTAAAAAAAAGTCGCCTGTACAATATGTTCGAAACTCTTAACTTACAAAATACCGAAAATTTAATTGAAATACTTTTTCATCCAAAATGTTGATAAATATTAAAATTAATTTTTTATTGGACCTAAACGTTATGTAAGAATTTTAAATATGCTTTTTTCCAAAAGTGACATTAAAAACTAGCCCGTGTAAAAAATAGATTATAATTTCTGTGAAAATAAGTTGTACCATATTTTCATTTCGCTTAATTTTGGCTAGATTGTATAAAATTAAATCCCAGGATTCCGGAATTTACATTTTTTCAATCTCGGGATTGATCGTTTAAAATATATTTTTTTTATGTAACCCTTATTTAATTAAAAAAATATGTAGCATAAGAACTGACGGCCAAGTTGGCATTTTTGTATTATTTTCAAGCCATTGTTGCATGACACCAATTCATGACTTTTCTAATGTAACAAAAAAGTCGACAAAAAAATGTTGAATTCAAATAAAATTTAATCTAAGAAAACATAATTAACTGCAATTGGACATATTTTGGGGACTAAAATGTTTTCAATTAATCAAGAACTCTTAATCTTTTCCAATGAGAGTTTTATTCACTTGACAATAATAATAAAATTGTCAATTTAATCACAGAAATTTCACTGGGGAGATGCCATTGATCCCGCTCTAAAATATCTGATAACAACTTAATTTTGTATATTTATTTTGAAAGAAATCGTTTAAAATGATCAACGCTCGTATATGACTCTTACAAATTATGAAAGGGTGTAAAACCAAAGTTTATTTATTTACTATTTGACAAAGTTCTAATGAAACATACGTACACTAACAAACAAGATTAAAATGTCGGAAATTATTTTATTTATAAATAAAGTAGTAAATTGGGAAGAATTTCGATTTTAAATCAGTATATTTGATCCCGGAAGTGGAAGCCCTAGTAGAAAAAACTAAAGAATAATTGAGTCGTATAGTATCAAAAGTAGAACTGTCTTATACATGATGTATGGAACAGTTCTGCTTTTGATACCATACGACTCAATTATATGTTTTTTTATCTACTTTTAAGAGCATTATTTAATTGTCGGATAAGTTGGTGTTCAAATAATGTAAGGTCAAGATTAAAATTGAAATATTTTGAGTTTTACATTGAAATCATTGACATTTAAAAACAGTTTTTTTCCTTGAGTTGGCTATAAGTGATTTAAATAAAAAAAAACCCAAAGTTATTACTCAAACACACATTCTATGTGAATCAAAAGATTCAAATGTTGGATATATAACGCGATTCATTTTACAAATTTGTATTTAAACTTTTCCTTTTTTATTGTTTGTTATAACTTAAAACATAAAAAAAATATATTTAAAAAAGCGTAACTTTTGCCTACAATTTTTTTGAATAATCATCACGTGACAAATACCTAATACAAAGTAATATTTTCACGCCAACGAAAATAAAAAAAGCTTATTTCATGAAAAAATCCGTTTGCGTTCATAATGCCGATTTTCAAAAAGGTCCCATCGTAAATAGTAAGTTAAATTGTGGCGCAAAAGCCATGCAAGAAAAAATAGAGAACGGGAGCAAAAAAATATGTTGAAGGATGACAATAGGTTCCACGCGGACGTGAGGTCCTGGAGGCAAAAGAAATCCCATCATGTCTGTCCCAGCTCAGAGACAAGGACAAATATTCCAACCTTTATTACCTTTCGACAGGGTTTTATTTAAAGTACTTTTAAATTACGCTTTTAAGCCAAATACCTGGTACATTTCGCAGTCAAATCGTTTTAAATATCGACAGTTTGTGTATTTGAACTATTTGTTTTATGTATCAATATTATTTTTTAAATATTTGAACATACGCATTAGCATCGTTTTTGTAGAAAACGTAATTTTTCTATTAGTAAAACTAATATTTATATGGTAGTTGAGTGGTGCTTTTCAATTTTCTTCCACTCTTTGGCGAGGTTTTCAGCTCTTATGACATTTTTTTTGTTTATTTGAGTCATGGATATTTACCTAAAACTATTATATGAATATTTTTAAATAAAAAAATATATGATTTATTTTCGCTGTTTTTACTAAATTACGATTGTTGTAAAACTTCGAAAAACGCATTAAGTCGAATCTAAGAATATACTGGAATTCGAAAACTATTTTTTTTATCGTCGGTTTTTGTATAATCCCTACTTTCCCTCTAGCTTTTATTCAATCATGAGAACGGGCTATTAAGCGAGTGACTAAATACCTTTTAGACTTCTCCTTATCCGTTACAAAAAAAGATGTTATGTATGCTGGAGAAAACAAAAAACTTATTTATCAAATCAGGAAAATCACATTATTTTATTTCAAATATGGAAAACCAAAAGCTTAGATCTAAATAAAAATAAAATAAATTAGTTTAAATGTATGACAGCAATCCTATTAACGATCAAGTATTTTCTTCTCTGTTACAAATTAATCATGTGAAACAAATTTAAGAATTTGACACTTATATAGTTCTAAAAAAATCAATAGTAAAATATAAGTCGCTTAGGCTGTTCTTGTTGTTGCGATACCGAAAACTTTACTAGTTAAAACTTTGTATTTGTTCCCTACCTGGTTTCGATAATCAAACATACCTTTTTGTCGCGACAAGAAGTTGTAACGACGTATTTGCCGTTTGCGAATACTTCCCATATTTCTTCGCCTTTCCATACAAGTTTCACTTCCGTAAACACAAAACTCCGTTTAATCGACGAATATCCGCCGGTAAAAAGCTTCTGCAAAATAAATCATTTTCCAAAGCTATTATGCTAAAATTTTAATAATAATAATTACTTTAGCTCTTTGTCGTTTTCAGTCTTTTTTTTTAAACATAAACATTGCGAAAAAGCAAAAAGGAACAAAATATACTAATTGATCATTTTTTTGCGTGCATTTATAATTTCTATTAACTTTTAACAAATGGGTTATTTATTTTTGTTAATAAACCATATATCTTTGTATAAAATAATGTATATTGACTGCTGACGAAGAATTTACCAGATAGTATTTACCAAAGACCGGTCGTAAGTTACGTGGTCTCTTTTCTGATAGAATGGCTATATAAATGTCATGTTAAAAAAAGGGTAGCTAAATCATTTTCATTGCGCAACCTTTGTTAAAAAGTACATGTACATGCCTTTTCCACCAAGAACCGACAGGTGAAACCATACAAGATACAAGTAAAAAATAACTGATGTTAATTTCTATCGAACTATCATAATTTAACTACTAATCGATGTTTGTAAGAATGAAACCTTTTCTGCAATGTTTTTCTTTTATTAAAATAATTTATTTCTTCAGAAAATGGTATTTTATTTTCGATTTAAATGATGTTTTTATAAATAAATTAATAATAAAAAATAACTGCCATGAGTAACATTATTTCTCCGTGATATATAAAAGTTTCAAAACTGTAGTGAATTTATATCTTACAATTGAAATAAAAAAAAATGGCTTTATATATAAGTTTTTCTCTCAGGTACCGATTTGCGAAACATTATCAATATACGTGAACAAACAATTTCACACAATATTTCAGTAAGAAAAATTGTTGGGTAAATTTTTTTTTCAAAAACCAAGGACATTACCGACTCAGTCAGCGGCACGCTACAAAAGTTCTTTTTCATTTTTCATGTTATATTTTTGTCATGTTTTGTGAAAAACATTATTCATCAATTATTATCGCCTGTCAATCTTGGAGGATAATTAGCTTATTTGCGTAAGTATATTTTGTATTGGAAACAGGTATTAGGATGCGACAAGGTTGTGTATTCTCTTTTTTACTTCCTCTCACATGCTCGTTTAACGTTGGGCGGACCGCCCACCCGGGAGTGCTCCCGTAGCCTCACAAAGGCGGCAAATTGACTTAGCAGCCGCCCTGCGTACCTGCGGCGCATTCGGGAGCAATCAGAGCAAACGGTAGGCCGAGTTAAGAAGGGCGGCTCCCTCCCATCGATGGTGGTTTTTCCCAAAAATACAGCACTTGGTGACTTCGAAGTCAATTTAGTAGAGTTGAGAATAGAGATGAAACACTTTTAATGGATTTTGGCAATTCTTACTAAAATTAAACATGTTTTTTTCTACCATACCTAACCAAATAAAATCGTTAACTTATACTTTTAAACATCATTATGCTTATAATACATAATACAAAACATAATGTGTATCTGTCTGTTCATCAAGTATTTTCCAACGATGAACAGTGGTGTCTTACAGTTTAATGAATTTGAACGGTTGTCATACTGTGCTTTAGTTGCTGAACAGTCAAAAATACTATTGTTTAGGTTATGTGACAGATAATAATATTATCATCCTTTATTTTTAATTTTCCATTCAAGAAACTTACCCCATCCCATGATCATTCATTTTAATGTGAATCTGGAAAAGATTTTCTGGCCAATCCACTTAGCGCAAAAAGGCAAGATTCTTCAAGACAAAATATTGTTTTGTGATTTACAAAATTTTATGCGTAGAAAAAAATGTTATCAGCCAACGCAGGCAAAATCATTTTTGATGGACATGGTGGCATCCGATCTGGTGACGCTTTTGGTTGAGTTTATACATACTGTGCACTCTATGAATTTTGATTGTTATAACCTACAGCTGTTGTTGAGCATAGTCAGAGGTTCAACAAACTTTCAAGATCTCCAAACTGTCAATAGAATTAAATGTGGCGCGTATCGTTAAGCGTACCTGGCATTGGGACTAGTGCATCCAATCCCGGGATTTCGATCAATCTGGAAATCTCGCAATCCTGGGATCGTCTTTATACCGATCCCGAGATTTCGGGATGTACTACAAAATGTAAAAAAAAACAGATTTACTACCATATATTTTAATAATAAAACGATTTTCGACAGTGAACCTAAGTTTGTTAATTTACAAACACATTTTATATAATACTAACATAAAAACAAATGATTGGAGTCTTACTCCCTCTCATATTTTTTAGCAGTCGTGAACAGGAATTGACATTTTTTTCATAATTTATACAAAATTCAGTTGCAATCATTTTTTAGGGCAGAGAAAGTTTTTTTTCAATTTTCATTTTAGATCTTGGACACGGGTGTTCTCGACATAGTTTCTATTCGAATTAATCTCGAGGAACTGAGATTTAAGGATATTTTATTTTGCATTGATCGTATGAGAGATATGTAAAAAAAAATAATAGTAAATGATCAATCACAAAAATAGGATTACAAAAATAGTCAAATATTGTATTCCCTAATTGGGACTACTCGAAAATGACAATCAATGGAACGAAACATTACATGAAGCAGTATTTTCGAAATATTTACTCTAAAAAAATTTAAAACTTTTATGGCAACCTTTAATTTTGTGAACTTTCTAACCCAAAAAGCGTTTTGTAATAACAATAAGGACTCTATGCCTGAAGATATAATTGTGTTGAATATCTTTCGTCGAGAAAATTCTCACATTTCCTTGAAGAATATATACCAACGGCATCACTACAGCTTCACACTTATTGACCTTGGAAATAAAGTCCTACGCATGATTTTTAAACATTATTTCCATTCAACATCATCATTAATTATCAGAAAGACTTAACATATTGTATGTAACAAGTATAAAAAATGTTTATAATAGATAACCCTGTTTATAAATTACTTTTTTAAATCGATCTGCAAAGACATATATGTATATCTGTGACATTAATTCTTTCTTTGCATCTATCAAATTCTTAAAACACTACGTCGTGACAGTTTTTTTTTATCATGTCCGCTGCCAATGTGGAGCGTATGTACTCCTAATGGAGTTTATCTCAACAGAAGTGTTTCTACGAGAACTGCTTGTTACTCAGTTGCTAAACCTTTCTTTTTCCAAAGAGAGTAGTAATAGAAGGAGAGGGCTAGGACAGGACTAGTGATTAGCTAATCGCTCTCGATACGCCCCTTTCATAGGATAGGATAGGTGGTAGGGGGGAATTGAAGACATTACATACAACCATGCCTTTGGATAGAAATTCATAAATCGATTGAAAAATCAAATTATAAAACTGCCCGTACTGGGATTCGAACCTGTGACCTCCGAAACGGTAGCCAACAACGTTGACCACTCAACCAAACAGGCGGCATTAATTACTAATCATCAACTCTGAAATAAGTGACTCAATGATAATCGATATTTAAAAAATTAGCTTTGGAAGCGGATATACATAGTTTATAAAGTAAATACTAAGTCAACGTAAGTTATCTTCTAACATACGTTATAAACATTATTTTTTTAATATATATGCAGAAACAGTAAAAGCGATACAATTTACATTTCGTACGGTACATTGACACATCAAAAACCATCTTCCGCAAACACATCCCCATATAATTAAGCCTTTGAAAATAATTGCAATGTTTGACATTTGCTTGGGTAAGCGAATATAAAGGAAAGTCAACACTTTAAACATTTATTTTAACATTCAAATTTAATACATATTTAATAGAGTGAAGTTTGTTGTTAAATTCATAAGCTTTATATTGCCAAAACGACAGTAAAATTCTTTACTATCTTCATTTTAATGATAAAGACAGAATGAGAAACTGTTTAAAAACAATTTTTCATAAAATTAAGATCTGTTCAGCTACGCTACGATGCTTTACAATGACTTCAAGGATTTAAGCTGCGTGCATTTACCATTTAAAAATATATTTTGTAATGTGTAATCGGTTTTTAATATTTTCGGGCTGTCAGTTTGAGTTTGTTTTTATTAAATATTTAGCTCAGGCAGTAATAATTTAATAGTCTTACTGGATAATTTGATATTTTATAATTTATTACACCGTTAAAACGGTTCGATGATATACAAAATTTAATCTTATTACTATTTGTTGTCCGAGTTACTACTTTTTTAAATATTTAAACAATGTTTTACGTGTCCCTAAAAACGTAAAAAATATGCGACTTAGCCCCCGCTTGATTTATCTATTTGTTGTTAAGTTTTCCGGTGCTTACATTATCTTTTGATACCAGAAGTAACACGTCGCTTTAAATGGCAAGGTTTTAAAACAAAGCTGACATCTGAACCAACCGTGTAAACGAACCATAAGAGATTCAGGTCTCCCCATACTAGGGAGAGAAATAATAATTACACCTCACTGAGTGCCGGACGATTACGAAAGGTCGGTGTTACCCTATGAATGGATAATTATTTCCGATACATCGAGTATAAAACCTTCTATAACAGCCACCATTACGTAGAACTTAAAACCAGGGCTGCGACAATGAATTATTCTCAACTAGATTGAGTAAACTTTCAAGAGGCAAGAGGTTTAGTCAACTCCCTTAGCGCAAACTTTGCGGTAACAATTGGTTTTGGATTCTCTGACAAATATTCTAAACAGATTAATTATTTAACTTGACAAATAATAATGTTATTTTACGCTCAACTTTGTATTTCAAATCATCAGAATGGGGGTGCAATTACGAATTGAATTCAGTATTTTGAATGTAAATATTTATGAATGTAAATATATGGAGTATTTCATTCATTAACATTCTATTGTGATATTTTAACTATCTAAACTCTTAATAAGTGCTTTCGAGTATTCACAATATTATTATAGAGATCTATTATTTTAATAATTTTACCGTTATAATAAAACTTAATCCCACACTAAGGTAACTATATCCAGATCTTTCTCTAGCATTCCAAGCTATCCTTTCGAAAATAAATATTTTTTTAAATTTCAATACGAAGTTCCTGAAAAAGTCGTTTTTTAATTTTACATTAAAAACTGTGAGCATGGTAATTTGTGATGCTTTATCTATTCGATTTGATTTTGAAGAGATTGTAAATTCTCCAACAACGTTATTGACATTTATGAGGCAAATGTATTTATTTTCAATTAGATATATTTTCCCAATTTTTTTAATAATTTAAGTTTTACTATACCATTTCAAATTTATAATGTTAAATATTATAAATTAACATGTCGCGTGGAAAAATAAGTATATCAGTAAAAAAAAGATTTTGAAATAATTGTTGATAAAAATTTCAGTTGGTTCCAGATAACATACAAATTAATGTGTAATATGTAGTTATGCTTAGCTAGCTATTTATGAGTGTGGTATGAAATAGAATTTGCCATCTTAATTTCAAATCATTCAATAAAATCTGTGCTACTGCGTTGACATTGCTTTTGCGACAAAACTACAAAAAATATACAACATTCGAAAGCAAAAAGCAATTATTTAAATGTATTTAAAAATATTTATATATTATTAGCATTTTTACTTATGTTTTAGTACTTTGCTAATTATTTTCAGAAAATCTGGAATTCTTTTGATTCGAAAGGCATAAATTAAAATATTTTAATTATATTTTTCCCTTTTTGATAAAATATTAATTAGGCAAAACACATCCCTGTCAAATATTCACGCATCCCACGCGATTAAATATGGCACCCTATTCCTCTGTGAGCCATCTCAACCGACCCCTTTCTGGCAGGTGAGTTGGTTGAATTTACTCGAAGGTCGTGAATGTAAAGACGCCACAGTTTCAAGGAGGCTTCAAGTCGTAGCCTAACTGTGAACGGTCTACCGAAACTACCCCTAGAATAGATATATTTTCACCAGAATGTCTTCAATGTAACCCGATTTAAAGGCTGTATTGAGCACTTGTTTAGTTCGATGTAACATTCAGTACTACATATACATATGTAGATAGCAAGGAGTGTAGGTGAGTAAGTTTATTTTATATAATACACATTGCTTGAAAAGAATACACAGTAACTAATTTTGAGTTGATTGTGTTTTTAGCCGCGAACATTCAATGCTTTGCATTATTATTGTTTAATGAAAACGGTTTTTATTGTAATTTGTTGAAAAAAACTGTAAGCATATTCGTTGATAAGACTTTTTTTCTTTTAATTTCTTTCTCTTATTTTTTTTTTCTTTTATAAAAATGATTTAACATACCTATATAGAAATTTAATTAAATTCATCAAAAATATTTAATGTTTCTTTATCCAAGAAAAAGTTAAAAATCAACAACAGATATGTATAGAATACAGACTTTTAAATAACTTATGTGACTGTCAATAAAAATATCCTCAATGAAGTTTAAGTTTTTTGAAATTATCTATTATTGTCGTATTTAAAGATACATGGTTGTAGGAATATTATTTACAATCTCCGCTCAACCTTTTTTTTCTCTTTGAACTTCCTAATATGTATATCTTTTTTTTACTATTAGAACTTATAACTGTTGGTGATTTACACACGTTTACAATATCAGTTAGGAAAAGCTTAAATTATGTTAAAATCATTAAATTAAAAAAAATACACAAACCGTGCTTTTTCGAGACTGGGTAGATAAAAGAGTACTTAGGCTTAACAAAAAATATGAAGCGTATTTAAAATATAGTTGCTCATATTTCTAATAAGTAACATATTTAAAAAATACGTTAGCTTCAAATTTTAAATAAAAAATAAAATCTTGTGTGCGCGTGGATAATAATCAATCAATTATTTTGTTTCGCTGATCGCTTAAAATCCGTGAAATAATTTAAATTATAACAATCCAAACAGCATTAATGTAAATGAATGTTTTAATTTTAGTTTAAATGTCAATCCGTTTACAATTATCAGTAATTTATTCATTAAAAGATAAAGGTTTATTGAGCTGTGTGGGAATAATGTCGTAACCCTACTTTAAGTATATGTAATAAACGATTTTCCTGAAAATTCGAGAGGCTAAATTATTAAAATTTGATATTAAAATATAATAAGGAATGTCTCCCGAGGTGTCTAGAGAGATTCAGTTCAAAGGTTAGATTTGAATATGGGGTTTTACCTGGGAATAAAAAGGGATCACAAAATAATTTTGGTTCATATTAAAAGTTATGAAATAGACATTGTTCGCACACGGGGTATTAAACGAGAAACTAAGCAATTTTGGTTGATGTTATCTATTAATAAAATGGCTTTTTTTTAAATCAGATATTTAATATACATACATAATATTCATATATAATTATTAACTTTATACCAATAATAAAATATATATATGGTTCAATAGAAATATTAAACAAAGATTTTTCTTCTTCTGGGTTTGTAATATTGATTGTTCTGTACCATATTTTATTCTAAAATTGTATGTAAAACATTCTAGTTTACTCGAGCAATTGTGCACTTTGCAACATTAACAAACAGTCAATGTAATCTAATTTTACTATGTTAACAAATCGCGACTCTTGTTTTAAGCTATTAAATGTCAAAAAAAACATTTTTTGTTTATCAAGCATATAAGTAGGTTAAAACTTTCATTACTTATTATGTCAAAGACTTTTACAATTCTAAATGAATGCCTTTTAAAAGAAGCAAAGAATACTACTATTACTTGAAAAAAAATGTCTGAATAAAAATGTGCACTTTTACACAAAATGAGTTTGTTCAATATGATAAATAAAAACAAAATACTTTCGATGGATTTGGCGGTAACTTTGTGGAAGCTCATTTTAATATAAAATAAATTAACTTATCTACTTAATTACTTAATTATCTCCATGAATAAAACAGGTGTTTCGCCACTGTTAAATATATTTTCTAACGGTTTAACCCGTCCTAATAGATGCAACTCATTAGTTTATCATTTTTTAATGTAAATGTCATTTGTTACCACTACCGTTAGTTTGTTTTTCTATCATCCCCTCCT
This sequence comes from Himalopsyche tibetana, assembly GCA_030503985.1. Classification (NCBI taxonomy): domain Eukaryota; kingdom Metazoa; phylum Arthropoda; class Insecta; order Trichoptera; family Rhyacophilidae; genus Himalopsyche; species Himalopsyche tibetana. The sequence continues at coordinate 6,644,786 of JAPJYX010000019.1, read as the reverse complement.
TGACTCCCATTTTAGTTTGTTTTTTATTATAATATATCAAAATAGTAAAATTAAAATCATTCGTACTTAGGCAAGCATTTGCGAAAGTAGTTGTCTGAGGATGCCTCTGAAAGAGGCGAAACACTTGTCATAGTTTTTAACATAATACGTGGAATAATAAGTTATTTTATATTTTAAAAACAAAATATTTTATGATTTTTGTAAAATATTGTACTCAGTTGAAAATAAACAAGGTATTTTTATTAATTTTTCGTAATCATTAAAAGAAAGTTTATTACATTTTACTGTCCTGATTTCTTGTATTTGTGACTGTGTACAGTGCTTTCTGTTATAAGTGATCACACAGGACCCTTTACAGGCAGCCAATTTCCAAAACGTCGAGGGGCATATGAAATTAGAAGCGATACAAACAGAACCCTAATAAAGTTGACGGTTTCATTTAGGGGATGACCCGTGCAAAATTGTTGAAAATTTTGAAATTATTTTCCGCATTTAGGAACAGAGGCAAACATTAAACGAAGTCCCATTTTTTATCTGTCGTTTGCACATTTGAAAATTTGTAGCAAATATTTCAGAGAACTTACCTTAAAAGTTGTAGAACATTACTGAATTAATTTCAATTTGTGAAAACATTCGATTTAGAAATTGTATGAACAATTTGTTTTGACATACATAAAGCAAATATAAATCATAACATTTTATGAACAGATATATCAAATTTATTTGGGTTGCAAAAAATAATAACTTAAAAATAAATGTTCATCAAAAAAAATGATGATTGAACTGTCATTAGCCTGGAAGATCTCCATTTTAAAACACCTAAACAAAAAGTAATAAGCTAGATAGAAATATTATTTTACTACTTGTTTTAATTAAGATTTTCAGATGGCGTGGGCGTCGAAATAACTTTAAAACAAAATATTATTCATTGCTATTTTTAACCAAACATATGTACATAAATATAATATTTTAAACTATATCTCCAATATTTACTCAATTGTTATAATCATTGCCGTTTTTATACCATTTATTTATTTGGCTTATTAGCAAAACCAAAAATGCTATTTTTCCTTTCAGACAAATGAAAAAATCTATTAATATAAAATACGTTTTTTTGTTCTGATTATTGAATCGTTTGACGATTACTACTCGTAATATATATTACAATATATTACATAATACGTGAAGATAAATGTAGGTGTAATCAAACCAAAGAAAAGCTCAAAGCTTTTGAGAGGTCTTATTGAATACTTTTGCAAATACAATTCTTAGATATTTGGAGGAAAAAACTTTTATTATCTCCCATAAAAAATATTACATGTTTATTAAATTCGCCCGATCTGTTTGCTTTTCAGGATTTATGAGAAAGTTTTTTCCGGGTAAATTTAATCTTATAAAAGAAATTTTACGTCTCTCGAAAAGGAACACAAATATAAGTAAATAAATACATTGGGTTTTTTGATTCTTTTAATGTAAAAAATATCATCCGACACACAATGTTAGCTAGATGTTATAATTCTATCTTTAATAAAACTTTTATTTACCAAGAAGGAAACAATTATTAAATATTAATATTTTTTTCCCCGAAGCATTAACTCAAAGATTTTTTTATCTTAAATAAAATAAAAAGAAATTATTTCCGTCATTGCTTCATGGAATTAAAAAATATTTTTTAAGTACTATTTTTGTAACTAATAAACAATAAGCTTTACTTTATAGAGTATTTTAAAGCCAGATTTTAAATTTATAGCCAAAAAGGGTAAACGGTCTTTGCCCCTATATGCTCTTGTTGGTGGGAGCTTTACCATAAAGATCATATAAGTTTTCTTTCAAGTCCCAGTAAATTCAATACAAAATTTAAATATTTTTAACTGAACTCTGAGAAATTAGATTTAGTTGTTTGTGTGTAACAAGTTAAGAATCTTTATTTAAGTTTGTCTGGTATATTTTATCCACTAAAAAAAATGTGTGCTGCATTGTTATGAGCTAATATATAATTTGGCCTTATTAAACGATAAAAAATGCTACAGCGACTAAATATCATTTGAATCCTATTCTAAAAACTCGATTGTGGCGATATTTTTCAAGAAACAGTTTGTTAAAAACAACGCAAATATTTTTAAAGTATATATTCTCATTTGTTCTACTGTACGGCATTTAGTGATGTTCTGAATAACATAATCTGATGAATGAGTTTTTGTAATTATTAATTGCTTGTGTAAAAAAGAAGTTTGAATCCTGTATTTATTCAAACCGGTTGTTTTATAAGGTGCATAAAATTAAATGACAAGCACACATATTTAGCTCTGCGAACAAATTTTCAGCAATCCATTATATTTTTATGTGCTTAGGAAATTCATAAAACTCGGCGACAGTGATACATAAGGTTTTCTCAGTGGACTCTGAATTTATATAGAAAACCACAAACCGTGTTATACCAATTACGGCATGGACTATAAAAAACTCTGAGAAATGCCACAAAGCTCCCGGCTGAAATAAATTGCAATAAAAACCTAAAAAAAGCTCCACAAGATAAGCCATACGGTTGGCATGTTTATAATATTTAGATTTTTTCAAACTTTTGCGAGGCGCGTTTGTATTCATATCTCAACTTTTACTTCTTAAACATATGGCATGCCATTTTTACTGAATGGCCAATAACTTTATGATGGATAACAAATGATGATAAAAAGCAAGGATACGCCTACATATTTCATTTGATTTCAAATAGGTATCAAGTTTCCAGCATAACGTTTCTACGAGGACATTATAAAAAGTCTAACACAGATTTAGAATTCTTTACTACACAACCAAATGGCTGTGTGAAGAAATTTCGTATAAATAAAGCATTATACTTTAAATATTGAACACTAGCTGTCACAATTCGAAGACATTTTTTGTCAGAATGTTGATTTCTGATTACAAATGTACATAATTTTAACATAGATATAACGAGCGCTTTATAAAAATATTAATTTATTATCACAGAAAAAATAAATTGCTTCATTTGTTACAAAATGTCACCTACTAGCAATGGGTTTTGGTAAAATATTTTTGCTAATCATTTATGTATAAAATTTTAGACATGTCACCGAGTGGTTTACACCGATAGTTTTAGTTGCGTTATTCGATGGGTTTAATCCCACTATGTAAAGTTTCATTTATTAATGGGTTTTTTTTCTAAAACATGGATGTCTCTTATATATAATATTCTCTCCACCTACCTGACTACACAACTTAATAACAAACAGTACTTTTGAAATAACTTCTGGTTACGTAAAATCCTTTAACCACTGGGCGTAGCGAGAGGGATTTAATAACCACTAGTCCTTTCCTAGCCTTATCCTTCTATTCTTACTACTCTCTTTGAAAAAGAAAGGTTGAGCGACTGGTTAACAAAACTGAGATAACTAAATAATTTAATATAATATTCTCATTTTTCTTACAAAATAGTTTAACAACTGATTAAAACTATGAAATGTTTCGAATAACTTCAATAGTTTTTTTTATTGCTGTTGATAGCATAACTAAAAAATTTGTGTCAAAATTCCCTTCTTTCAAAACAATTACTAAAAAACTGATAACAGTAACTATCAATCGAACAAGATCTTTGCAATGTACACGAGAATTTTTTAGAATACTAAGGACCTAAGTGTACAGTATATTTTTTCCCATTAAAGGTTTTGAAATATGTCATGGCGAATATGAAAGTGAACCCTGTTTATTACAGTGACTTCTTTATGACATCGTGGCCAAGCGTCAAATTGATCTAGGCCGTACGATGACTAGGCAGATATATCGGCACCTTACCCTCTAATATATAACATCTGATTACCTAGCGTTGCTCTTTTGATCGATGCATTTAAAAATAACGCTTGTTGACATGCTGCTAGGTACCATTATGTAAATATAGTTGCATTGCATATCTTCTTACAGCTTACGTGGTTCGATAAATGAATTTTTCGTCGTTTACTCAAAACTTGAAAAAGCTTTCAGAGTGATTTTTGCAACTCAATGATTCAAATGATTTAATATTTTAGAAAATAGTACTATTCCAAACTGTTTTTCATGTTATTGAATGGTATTTACCGACCACCTGTGTGGTCGAGTGCTCAACGTCATTGGCTTCGGTAACGGAGGTCACGAGTTTGAATCCCAGTACGGACAGTTTTATCAATTGATTTTTCAATCGATTTATGAATTTCTGTTCGAAGGCATGGATGTATGTGATGTCCTTGAATTCATTCCTCCCACCCATCCTATCCTATGTACATGACGTATCAAGAGCGATTAGTTAACCACTAGTCCTGTTCTAGCCCTATCTTTCTATTCCTACCCTCTTTGGAAAAAAGAGAGGTTGAGCAACTGAGTAAAAGCAGTTCTCGTAGAAACACTTCTGTTGAGATAAACTCCATTGGGAGTCCATATGATTCACATTGGGAGCGGACGAAGTAAAAAAATAATAATTTAAAAGTACATTTAGTGACTGAGATGGATACGTTTTAAGGAAATGCATTTATGTTGGTACTCTTAGCTACTTCTCGCTATTGTATGGTTCAAAATCAGTCATGAAAAACGCATGTCTTCTCACAGAGTAATACGTTTCTTCTGTCAATATCAAAGAAGCGAAAATTTTAATGTTTTAGTTTTAATTTTAATTTAATCCTTGAGCAAAAAACACGAAAATATGTTTATATTTTCGCTACATTGGTTTTTGTTCCCAACGAATACTTGCTTTCGTTACCAGTGATTTTACCACAATTTCGTAAGTTAATATCAATTAGATTCAAAATTATTAATGTATTTTAGTTTTACTTTTTTTCAAATGAAGTTGATAGCTATCTATTAGATACAGTGGCGGATCCAGAAATTCATCGGATCAAAAAACGGACCATGGCCTCCATGCCCCCCCCCCCTTGGATCCGCCAATGATTAGATAGAACTATACATCAGAAGTATAAAAACAAATTTAAAACTAAAATTCATTGCTATTTTTGACTTAATCACAATAAATTTCAACGAGTATACGCCTACTTAATCAATATACCTAAATATAACTTTAATTTAACCTTCTTTTAATGTAGAGAAAAATTTTCATTTTAAAAGAAAACTTTTGATAAAACAATTTCCTTTAGCCGGTTATTATATTCAAAAAAATATTCAAAAATCAAGAAAGATAACAATTTAATTTTTTTCTTGACATTCTGTTTTTGTTTCTATCTTTACTGTAAAGTTGTCGCCTGCTGTTGGCATCCCTTTAATTTCTATGCTTAGGAATTTCATCAAATAGCAACATCAAATAAATATGTCAAAAAATGTTGCCCTTGTTGAAATAGAGCTTTATTTTACACCTAATATAATCTTGAAATTTCAATAACATAAAATATGCCACCCTTGATGGAGTTTTTAAGATAGATTTTTTTTATTTAACGATCATGAAAACGTGATGGTACAATTTGTCACTGCAGGTACTATAGGACAGTTGGATATTAACATTCCACGAATTCATGCTGCAGGCAAAAATTTGACTCCTTACCTAACCATTTTAACACGAAATACCTGATGCAAATAAAGCCAAACTTCCAAGCCAAAAAGCAAAAATGTTAAACATTAAATAATATATTTATTGTAAAGTAAGTTTTTAATTGAGTATTTTTTATAAGTATACATAAAGTATGTTAATTTATATGATATCAATACTAAACATAGGAAAAAATTACTTAAAACAAAAATAAATAACTGCTCTCTAAATCATGATGATATTTAAGTTCTTATTTTTTTTGTTGAAAATTTTTTTTAGATAACTAGTAATACTCGTGTTTTTTTATAAAATAGTTTAGATAGTGAACATAAATAAACAATACATACGGTGGATACTGTAAACGGACTCATTATTTAATTATTTAAACTAATGGTATTAAAAAAATGCTATTTTAATTTAAAATAAAAAAAATCTAAGCTCTGAGCTTTTCCATCCTCAATAACCCTCACTGATCGCCTGCAATAAAGTTTCCAAATTGGAATTTCGATCAAACATATATAGTAGATACCATACACTAGTACCGTAGATTTCACCAGTGAATATAAACTGCATTATTTTAAAAATATATATATTAAGCAGCATAACAATGTTAATTATAAATATGAGGCAATAATAGTATTTATTTACAATGTAATAAAATAACTTTTTTTTTCACTTTTTTTAGCGTTCAACAGTTTTGCTATCATTGTAATTAAACAATATTTCACATTAAATTTCTGTTTATTACCCATATACAAGGATCAATCTATGGTTTAACCTATTTAAAATTTAACCTGCAACCGTTTTCACTTATCATAAATACGATATATAAGCTTAATAGTTTCAAATTTTTAAAGTTGCGGACTTAATTAGAATAATAGTAAAAAAATAGCACTTCCGACTTTGTCTTTACTGATAATTCTCTTGTTTCTATTTTGATCTGCTTACAAAGTATTTCAACGTGTACGAAAATTGCTCATCGTTTTTATTGAGATAAGTTTATGATGAAAAAAAAAGTATTTGAAAAGTTTGTACCTTTTGTAATATCAAGTAAGACAAGTGTTAAAAGAAAAATCGATGCAGACATCCAAGTTTTTTGTTGCAAATTTATAAATTGTAAACCTTTTAACAAGTAAAAGTAAAGCCATAAAGCTTTAGAAATGAAAAACAAATAAGGGACTAACAAAGGGCATTTAGTTTCAATGAAATATAAAACAATATTTCGCTGATATACACATACAATTCACAGCATCAATGCAAGTATGCGTATGTGAAACATTAATTAACCCAGATGAGCTTAGATGCGATTTCACAGACGAGAAGACAAAGAAGTTATACTATGGTTAAATGTAGAAGATGAATATATGGATGTTTCTATGTTAATAACTCAAACTAAAATAATATAAACCAAATTAACAAGGTGAAAAATTATTAAAGTATTTTAGTTATAAAAATATTATTTTATACAATATGATTTGAAGCTATTTTGATTATAACAATGGAGTTCTAACAAGCAAATTCCATCTCAATCAATAAATAAAAGTTATATAATGATATATCAGCTATATTTTAGTACAATTTGTAAAGAAATCACTTTTGCTCAAGCCATTGATGTGAGCGATAAACACTTTTTTTATTCTTAATAACATTATAAAAGAAGACAATTTAATGCTGCAGGTATACAACGGGAGGTTTTGAGCGTTCTATACTGGGATTAAAGCTTCATAGAAATATATGAAAACAATTTGTTTTCCTCTGTACAAATTTTAATTCTTATTTTGTTCGATGTCACTACAATTTTTTTGTAAATTTATTGCTACAAAAAAATATTACCTTAACTTTGTTTTTACTGTTACACTTACGGAAAAATCAAATTACGTATTTCGTAATACGCTTTTCTGACGTTGAATACGACTCGATATCTGATTTCAATTTATTTTCCATCGCCTCATAATAAAAAGTCTTTTCCAATTTAAGCGCGTAAATGCTTTATGGCAGGTATAAAAAGTAAATTTTGTAATAAACGACACTCATACTACTCTAAATGAGCTATTAAAATATTGCTTTGAGTTTTTGTTCCATGTAAAAGTCCTTACTTCTGTAAAATGAAAGATTTTTCTACAGACACCTGAGATTGTTTTTATTTGGTGTAATTTTAATTAATAAACTTGAATTTATTTAATGATTGACAAGACTTAAATATTTGAAATCAATATAACTTTTTTGAAAATGATTCCCTGAAACAACAAATGTTTTTATGACAGATTCTGTCACTTGCACACAACCTTTGAGGTGTTTTCCTTTTAATTTCTGATAAACGTTTCAATAATATAGATTAATTTATTATTGTGAATAAAAAACGCGTGGTTTTGCTAAAAACCTAGATTTTTTTGTACCGCAGATGTATTTTAACCGCTTTAGTTTTAAGTGAAACTAGCTGTAAGCCCGTCGACCTCAACGGGGGAGTTTTCGTTACATTTTTAAGTAGTCAGAAAATTTAGTGGCGAGAAAAATAAATTACAAACCTATTTATTGAATACGCCGAAAATTCTAAAAGTAAAAGAAATATATCTCGGGGCATATATCGACAGCCCTGCAGTATTTAAATTGTAAATTATTTATTTTTTGGAATAATGTTTAAGATTGCTAACAACTATTTTTCGTAGTAGCAGAAAAAGACCTCGTAAATTACTTATTTTTTGAATAAAGTTTAAATTTGCTAAAAAATATTTTTCGTCGTTGCAGAAATAGACCTCGTAAATTATTTAATTTTTGGAATAATGTTTAAGTTTGCTAACAACTATTTTTCGTAGTAGCAGAAATAGACCTCTATTATATAAAATATATACAATATTTATTTTATTCAACTAATTTTCAAGTACGCTAGCAAAAATATTTCGTAGAAGAAGAAAAAGACCCGAGGACATATTTGACGGACATATTTGTGATTTGTGATTATTGGTGATTATGTTATCGACTATTAATATAAAGATATACTTCGTGTTTTTACCGTCACAATGTTTATGTGAGTAGGAGGTATAGAGTAATATAAATACAGACTGAGTATTTATTTAAACTTAATCTTTGCATACATATTATGTCATGCAAAGACATTGAATATAAGTGAAACCCCTTACGAATATTGATTTTAAATTTTCATTGGTTGTAATTACTTACTGGGACGTATTGGTTACTTAAGCTTTTGAGATTACATAATATTCAAATATAGAGACATAATTTTTTTTATTCAATATCTGATATTTTTTTTTGTTATTAAAAATACATTTCCAAATCGGCACATATTTGCATAAAATGCTGTATTCTAGCAGCCAATTTGCGGGCAATAAACATACCTCCGGCCAGGGCCAGGTGCGCAGCGGCGAGGTAGAGGAGTAGCCGCATCGCGGCTCCCGCATCCACCCCCATGCGCGCCCTTCCTTCACTCACTGATTCGCCTTACCTAGAAATGACACAAAATAATAAAATCTTTGATATTTTGCAAAAAAATCATTATTAAAAATCAACAAAAACAGTTTTCAGTTTTAATATAAGTCATCCCGGTAATATAAGTCATCTCAACTTCCATTAATCAATTAATCTAAAGCATAAAGATAAAAAGTTGAGAACCTACAAAAAATGCAACACTCAATAAATAATTAATATTTATAATTTACAAAATACTAAACTGAAGCGATTATAACAAAGCGGATGTGAAAAGTTATAATTGTATGGTTTATTAATTATTACTAGAAAAAAATATATATTTTTAATGTAAGTGTGCATGTTTAATTATAAATAATTGAAGTCGAAAAAATTATTGAATGGATTTATTCTGTGGATTAAATAAACACCGTATGAATGATCGTAAAATTAAACCAAAAAAAAATAGTAAAACAAATCCTAAAAAAATACTCAAGTGATCGCAAAACTGCGCATCTATGTGATAAGAAACTAAGTTTTTTAGTGTTGAGTATTTGTTATCCTTGCGAAAAGTATTTTCTTTTCACCAATTTCCACTTGATCTCACACAAACTAGATTTCAAACTTTTCACTATTTTAGCCTTAATGCTTTCGTTGTAAAATGAAGCGAAGTAAAAGATATATTTTTACGGGCCACGGCTTGCATCGTATACCACGGGGAGACGCGTAACACATTATCTTTTTCTCCGTAAAACAACATCACACAACTATGATTTTACGAAGATAATAACTTTACTTAGAAAATTTAGTACGCTTTCACGGACAAAAAAGTAAAATAATTATTTATGGATGTAATTTTATGGTATAAAATTATTTCATTTTGATTTTAGGAAAGCGATAACACTCCATCAAATATTCGAAATAATATATAAATTGACACGGTTAAAAAATCTTATGTGATTTTGGTTAGATGTAATAAAAAATGAATTCTGAATAATCAACGAAATAAACAATTTCGATCGAGTGATACAGAATATGTTGAACCATGTTTTACCATTGCAAAAATTTATTCAGTGAAATATTTATTGCATTATTATTATCAATTATCCGAAGGCAATCAATTCAAAAAAATATTTATAGACGAAAAAGTATTGCAATTAGGTATATTGAATGAATAATATTTTGCACTTGAATGTATTAATTATAAAGTTAATACTTTTTCAGACTAGTTATTGCATTGCTTACTTCGGTGAATTAACGTTGGTAGATTGAAACGGTAGATTCACATATTTTTTTTTTACAAAATCGTATTTAGTTTCATGAAACTGTATACTGTTCTGTATCAAATCATTATACAATAGACTTCTTTCTATAGAAATAATAGGAACAGCTTTTTCTGCAAGAAAAATGTTATTTTACGTCGACTGATTGGACCGGAAAATTAAAATCATATGTCTCATTCAATACACTAAGTGAGACAGGGCTGCCAGCCAAGTAGGAGTTTCGGTTACGGAAAGCTGGTTTAACTTCCTCGTCGTGACAAATGATGCCAATAACCATCGCAAGTCCGAACGACCGCGTGATACCGCTCCATATTGGAAAACTTTCGAGCGTTAAGTTTCACTTGATGCACTGGTGAAGTGGTTACCATCGTATAGTATATGACTGGCAAACCTAAGGCACGCGAGTAAAAGCGGCATCTAAAATAAAAGTTTACATAATCAAAAATACAAAATTCGTCTGTAGGTATTTGTTAAATTAAGAGAGAGTTTCATTAAGATTCAACATATTTAGGAGATTTGAAGAAACACGAACATGTTTTATGTCTTTCTAATATACATATAAATGCAATCAATTCAATTTTAGTATTTTTATTTATGAAAATAAATTATTTCCGGGTCGTAAAAATACAATACTTCAAAATAATTAAAAATAATTGATTATCGACTAGAAACAATGTGAAAGAAGAAATAACAAGAGCATGAAACACCAATCGAGAAACAATTATTTTAACTTTTTTTTTATAGTTTAAGATTTCGACTGAAGGTGCTTGGTGGAATTCCAATATAAAATTTGATTCGTAAAGTTATGTACTTTCACCCAAGTTTTTTTAACACAAATGACCCGGGTTTCGCTTTTCGGCATCTTCAGGCGTTCAAGTGCACGGATGAACGTGAAGTTTAGTACATAAATGCTTAAAGCCATTGCTGGAAAAATGGTTTAACTCATGGGAATACCTAAAGATTTAAATGGTGAGTAATCTCAAAAATATCTTCCATTTTTATGAAATTGCCAAAGTTAAAAAAAATTCCAACAAATATTTTTTACCGGTGTTAAAAAAATACATTTTTAATAAATATGCCGAAAAGAAACATAAAAATTTTATCCAATTAAATCAGTAGTATATCTATTTTTGAGATCATACTAGCGAGATAAAATATTTACTTAACATTGTATTGACAACAATATATTTGCATTTGTTCCGTAAAAGAAAGCATTGAGACAGATAATATTTTAATTGATTCTTGTCTTTTATGAACATTTGAAAAGTGAAACAAAAACATCAAAAATAGTTCAGTAATTCATTTAGTATACACATAAATAATATTAGGGTAAAAATAGCAACGTATTTAGTTCTACAGTTTATATATTAATCAGTTGATAGCTATTTCGGCTTTCGCCATCGTCAGAACTAGTTTTAGTTCTCTAATTCTAAACTAGTTCTGACGATGGCGAAACCCGAAACAGCTATCAACTAATAACTATAAAAACTGTAGAACTAAATACGTTGCTATTTTTACCCTATTATAATGGAGTTCTACCAAGTAAATGCCAAGTCAATACATAAATTATATCTTAGAGACAATTTTATCAATTTCATCTAATCTATTTTACTAGTATACTTATATACCAATGAGTAAAGCTTAAATGCTGTACATCATCAGAACGTTTTTTAATTAAGATGGCAGTGGCAAAATTGTGTCGGCTTAAATAATAAAAGAAGATAGAACAAGCAAAGCAGATTTGAGTGGAATAAACTCAGTAGTACGTATGTTTTTTTAAACAAATTTATTTTCCAGCCCGAGACGTCTTGAAATATAAATGCATTCTTTTTTGCAATAAACATTGCAAATGGCTGCCTTGGGACAAGATGGGAGCTAGTGGCAGTATTTTACTGCAGACATTAAGGTGACCGCAAGCTTTTTCTTGCAAGTGTCTGTATTTTTTCTTTTATTTATTTTCAATCTCCATGACATTTATTGTTTACAGTACTTTAATATTTAAGCGGGAAATACAATTTAAAATAGAAAGTTGTTAAATTCAGCTGCTGGGATTTAGATGTGAAAGTAAACTGCCAGTTTTTGTTTTCATTTCCAAACATCAACCAAAATAAACGGTCTCCATGTTCAAATTCAACTAGGTTTATATCAAGGTTTTCTTTCAATGCATAAATAGATAAAAAAAGATGATTTTCATTTAAAAACAAAATTTAATAGAACAATACTATTTTTTTCAAAAAAATATATGTTCAACTTTTATATAAAGATCATGGTAATAAATATTATTGCAATTAAACTTTTAAACATGAAAAAGCAGTTAAATGCTCAAACAGAATAAAAATATTGTTTTATGAAAAAACATTGCTACAATTAAATAATCTAAGCTATTGCTGTTGTTTTACTTCAAATGTTTTTATAAAATGGTAAGACATGATAATATTTCTGTGTTTGAAAAGAAACCTGAAACTGGTTTCAAATAAAAAATATACATTATATCTACCATGTTTAAAATAAATAAGGCCTAGTCACAAATGTTTATTTCATTAATTGTAATATTCTACTAAGCCATTAATTACGAATTTTTCCAACTATCTGAAACGTCAGAAAATAATAATTAATTTTAGTTTGTATTTTTTAAATAATATTTTTTAATTTGAAAAAAAAACATATTTTTTATCTATGTCCACGAAATTATTTTACGTCTAAGACGTTGTATTAAAAAAAAATCTGCAAAGACGAGTGCATTCTTCAGAAAATTTTGGAGCTCAAAAGCATAAAGTAAATCAAAAAGTAATATGACATATGGGTGTACTCGTAGCTATAAGACAATAAAAACGAATAACTTTGCACACCTAATAAATCCATCTAAAAGTATGAATTTTATTTCCATGCATGAAAAATTTTATTATTCAAGTAATATTATTATAGGAGACATCCCCATGATGTTTGTACTTTTTTATTCTTTGTTTTAAATCGTTTCATATTTTGACGCAGCATCATTTTAACACGCTACCGTTTTTTAAATCGTTTTATTTCACAGTTGCGAAGGTTCTAATCTAGTTAGAAGTTGTAAAACAGAACTATTACTCATTCTGATTGTTTTATTTCTTTTGTTATTACAACAAATATACATTAATTACAAATGTTGCAATTGATTTCTCATTTTAAAATTGTTTTAAAAAATCTCAATGTAATCCATATTTTGTTGCCAATGAATATATCATATAATAAAATCGATACTAGAGGGTTTTGATTTGCTAAACTAAGGCCTTCTAATAAAACTTGATAAAGACACATGTATTATATAATATAGTATAATCGTCAGACTATCGATAATAACAGACAATAAATTAAGTGATTTTTTTTGTGAAATTATTGAATAAAGATTTTTAACATCCATCAAATTTAATAATTTAAGCAAATTGTTTTCGTCAGCATAACAAAAATCTGCTTATAATGTAGGATAAATTTGTAAGATGGATGAAATGAATTCAATATAAACAATTAAATCGAAATGCATGTGTCTAAATACAAATTTTAAGCTATACGATACTACTTATCATTTTAATTCTGTACCTTTTTTCATGAAATATAAAAAAAAAATTGTTGATATTAAATTCATTAGTAGTTTGAAGAGACCTATTTATTGAAGACGCGAACATTCTTCAGCGTGGTGGGGTGGTACCCAGAAAATTTTCTCCTCCCACGATGCGTAGCGCAACTTCCAAATTGCTCCCGATACTTTTATTGCTAGATTAGCAAAGTTAGCGAAAAGTTGCTAACGCACCCTCAAAGAAGAAAGCCTTGGTCGTTTATTGTTTCGCATAGCGACGAATGAAAAGTCAACGTCACTTTAAGACACATTAAACTCAGCCTGTTTTTTATGCCAAATGCTCAACAGATAAAGAACTTAATGCTCTTTGAAATCTATATTATAAACAAAAAATGTCAGTGTGTTTTTGCCTAACGTTTTTAAAGCCACCGTTCTTAGCAGTATTCAATCTCTGTTATATACGTATATATTAGTTTTTTTATATACATTTTGGCTTTACGCTATCTTCAGAACCATTTTTAATATTTTTTTAGTGAAAATTCATATAATATATTAAAAAACAAAACATTTATTTTGCTATTTCAACACATTTTATAAAAGTGCGGACAGGTATCGTTCACAATGAGCATTTGATATCGGTTGGTAATGTTTAACCAATTTTGATATTTATTAAAAATGTAGAGTTATTTATTCATTTAATACAGCCACTCTAACATTCTCTTAACTTATCTTTAAAAATACTTAGTGTAAAATGTGATGGCCTCACTTTGTGTTATTCTAAAATATGTCAGTATCATTAAATAATCGAAGGAATTTATCAATTTTTTACTTAAATGCTCATCTTTTAGGACAAGAACGCTAAAAGCTGAATACCTGATGCAATGATTCAACTAACTACTCATAAAATATTGCTTTGCTTCTGATATGAAGAATGGTTGTCGACATTGGAAAACCGCTTGAATGTAACTTATAAAACAAGGAAAAGTTACCTAAAGACAGTGATAGATAATAAAATACTGATTTTTGAAATTAAATGAGTTAAGCTACTTTGATTTGGTACCACCTACACAACTGAACTTAATTCTGAATAAAGAGATGAACTCAAATATTAACACCATCTTTTGATAAAAGACGGCGTAAAAAAAATAATTAAATAATTTAAATTGCAGAAAATAGATTGTGTATGAATTAAGGGTCCACAGTACAGTGGTCAACGCCATTGGCTTCCATGCCGGACCTCATAATTTCAAACGAACAGATTTCTGTTCGAAAGCATAAATGTTTGTGACGTCTTAAAATTTCTCAACCATCATTCCTATCATAAAATAACGAAGTGTGGCAAAAGTGATTAGCCAATCACTTGTCTTTTCCTAACTCAATCCTTTTTATCCCTACTCTCTTAGAAAAAAAGAGTTTTTGCAACTGCGTAACAAACAGTTCTTCTATAAAAACGTACGTTGAGATACCTCAATCAGGAGACTTCATGCTCCTCATTGGAAGCGAAAATGAATTTATATACAAAAATATTGGGAATACACCGCATTTTAGCTGGCAGTTAAATAAATCTTGAAATGATGTCAACATTCCAGTTGACTCACCAAAGCAAAAAAATCAACCAACACGTGGTGTCATTGAAATAAAATAAGCATACATTTGTTTTACAATATTAATTCTGAAAGTATAATAGCCCATAGCAAATAAACTACTTCGCCAAAATTGTGTAAAAACTAATTATTTTTACTCAATGATTATATTTTGACAACAACTAAACGTCTTATGCTTCTGAAAGAGGCAAAACACTTGTCACAGTTTGTAGCACAATATGTGGAATAATCTAAGTTATTTTATATTTTATATTAACTAAATATTCTCTCTTCATATTGATTGAACAAATAATATTATTATACAGTACCATACTTTGTTCCAGAAGCTATAGTTACTGCTAAGAAAATTGATCAAAAATAAATATTACTGATATGATATGAAATACATATTCAATTAATCGTAGTTTCTTACTCTTGTTTATTTTATTTGTATTGGTTCATATAACTTTTTTACCAGGAATATCCATATAATAATAAAATCATTGCGAATAGAGTATTTTTCTGAGAATATAAAGCTTACAATAACAAACCGCGAAAGCTTTACGTATTTCATCACAAGTATAGAAAATCCTAAAAAAAACGTTCACGTAAGTAATAAATCACATTTTATAATAATTTATTAAAAAGAAAACAGAAAAATACACCATTTACAAATACATGTTAGTATAATGACACATATTTCATATTTTCTAATAAATTTTAAGTAATTTTCAAAAATTTTAGCGTGTTCACTGTCAATACTTGGTAGAAAGGCATTATATTAATAAAAACACAATACTCACATGTATTTCATTCCACTTTATTTAATATGTCAGGACCGGTTTCGCTCACTACGAGCATTTTCAACTGACAATTTATCGGCACAATCAGTCCTGACATATTAAATAAAGTGGAATGAAGTACAAAGGATTATTGTGTTTTTATTAATAATTTTCAAAAGATTTAAATAGCTTACAACTTAAATATTATCCTATTTATCTGTGATACATTTGAAATCTATTAGGAAAATTATGTTACTGACTAACATGTTTATACATATATTTTAAAAATATAACCGATAAAATGGAAATTCTTCCAATATTCAAAACCAGTATTTATTAAAATTGTTTGATCAGTAGTAAGTATCTGTAATTTTTATCAATTTAGTGTATCTTGTTAACAAATTGTTTACTTACTTTAAAAAGATATACTTTCCGTATCCATAAACAATTTAAATCAACAATAGCGCAGTTAATTGCTATTTAATAAAAAAAATATAACTAAGCAATATCTTAACGAATATAATATTTTAATTTATGATTTCCACTGAAGGTGCTCGATAGAATTTCAATATTAAATTTGAATCGTTCAAATTATGCACATTCACGTTGTAGGTGAAAAAACTTGTGTGAATGTCCATAACTTAAACGATTCAAGTTTGATTATAATATTATCAAAAATAACCGACAAACATATCTTTTTAAAATCGAATTCTGATTAGACGATAATTAATACTTTCTAAATATTGAACGGTTTGGTACTTGTTTTATGCCTAAAAGTACTCATAATTAAAATTAATTATTTTTTACGACATGGTTCCTTGTCCAGCTAGTTTAAAACAGGGATTCCCAACCGGTAGATCGTGATCGGCCGGTCAATCCCAAAAGAAAATTTGGTCGATCCTGAAAGTTTCCGTGAATTTCTAAAAAATATATAATTTTATATACATTAGTATATTTACAGCTGATGATAAAAAATAAAAACAAAATTGGCTCGACTTAATTCGTGTTTATCTGCTTATTAAGGGAATAACAAATATTCAAAAGAAGGAAAAAAGCCCTAAATAAAATTTCTAATTGGAATCATGTTAGAAGTCGACCGCGAGAAAAATTAAGATTGAAAAGTCGATCCCAGGGCAAAAAAGGTTGAGCACCCTTGGTTTCAAAGAACCAATAGCGTTTTCAGACAGTGAATACAAGGCATCGCCGTTATATTAAATGGGATAATAAGAATATTTCATTTTAAACTACAAGTCGTTGAATCTCGTAATCGTCAAGATAAAGTTTTAGTTGCATTTCGCTTACAAGCCTAAAAAATTATACATTCAATAAGAATATTGATCATATTTTATTTTAGACACTTGAAGTTTACTTATAATAATTCTATCAAAAAATATGTATTTTAATAATTATTATCGGTCTCGTATTAGTGTGTGAAAAGGTACTTATTTGTGCATTCATTAGGAAAAATTTACTGAATGTACACTTTATAACATTGATCTTTCGTTCGTTAGACCATTAAAGGAAAAATAAGCCGGTAAAGGTGGTATTATTAGCATAAACCAACTACTTTTTCAAATGAAAAAAAGTTTTTTTTAAAAACTTACTTACAAAATGTTTAGTAATAAGTCTATACTTTTGACCTAGGAATCGAACACCGTTAATAATAGTAAGTTAGAAAATTTCAATTAAGAACTATATTTAATTGGAAATGAACTTGGGAATGTTTTACGTTACACTGAAATGTAATCGATACATATTCCACATTCCATATCTCATTTTAATATTATATTCACAAGAGAACGCATTGAAGAGTCCCATAAATTATTTTATTATAAACGATCAAAATTTATCAAAAGGCGATATGAGGGATGAACCATTCGCAATATAAATTGAGAGTAATTTATTATGTATGGCTGATTTACATACTCATAAATATTCACATAAATGCGAACTAGTGGAAGGGAAAGAAATTTTAAAGTTTACATTTCAAACTTTTCAAAGTGTATCATTTTTCTCTTTTAAAAAGCACTTTAGATTTAAAACACGCCTTTTACAATGTCGTTATATAAAATATTTAATTTAAAATTTTCAGTAAGAGTCAGAATCAAATATATTCTATTTATTTATTCTATGTACAGTGTTAAATTTTTAAACAATCAATTTATTATCTTTAATTTAAATCCCGGCAAAACGATAGCCGGAAGCTTTGATGTGGTTACATACCATAAGGCATAAACAGTATCTCTTCGGTGTCAAGAAAATTTAAATGACGATTGATAATGATTTCAATGTGATAAATATTCCGTAGACTTCAATACTCATATTATGATTTTGGTGAATCGTATTTTATGTAATATAAAATGATTCAATAATCTGCGACTTGAGATTATAGAAAGATTATAGAAATCTGAAAAAGATTTCAGTGAAAAGGTAATAATACCTGTAATGCCATATTATGTTATATGAAAGATAAAAATCAGTGTGTTCAACTGACACCTTGATACATTCCCTCCAAGATGACAAAATGAGAAATATTCAGGCGTATAAGCAAACATGCAACCCTTTTTTCGGGTCACCCTCGGGAGAACCTTCCGTAGGATGACTTTCGTCACATTTGCTGTTCCTTTTTGTGCGCCTGTTGATAGTTTGGCACCTGGCGTAATTTATTTACTTTTGGATTCAGATAAAAACTAACGACATTTCTTTAATTATTTAATAATTATCATATTCAAATTTAATTAAATAACTTCCAGTTGGTCAAGTAAATTTGAAAAGAAGACATTGATGAATTATTTTACTGATTAATCTTCCTAATGACGTTTTAAAACATCCAGAAATAATAAAGTGTGTTTAACCCAATCGGAACGATATCAAAATGACAAATAATATTTTTTTTCAATTCTATCATTAGAACATAAATTCACACTAGATCAGCAGTAGCTAACTTGGGGCTTGCAAAAAATGTTTAGTGTAGTTTTTACAGGAGGAAAAGATTCATTAACTTTTCTTAAACATGCAGCAAAAAATGTCATTCTTATAAAAGTTCTATATAAAAACGCGGTATTGAAATTTCAGAATAAAAAAGTTCATTTACGGTCGTTTTTCTTTTTTTAATGTGTGTAGAATTTTTAAAAATATATTAGTGGTCTAAAGCATTGGTCGGCAAAGTGCGGCTCTTTACAGAAAAAATTTACAGTGGTCGCCTTAAAAGTGGTAATGACATGTAAATAAAGTAATTATATTTGAAACGCATATCAGGTAGATCAAATTGAATTATTTTTTAAGTAAACTTTTTACTTCGTCATATCCAATAGTAAATACATTCTCGATTTGTTTTAAATCACTTCTCCGATATTATCTCAATGTTTATCTGTCTTCAACTGATTATATAAAACTTAATAATAACAGAACATATTATAACTAATAAATATATATCTAATCCACCTTTGTTGTTTCACCACGCTTGCATCTTTATTGTGAGTAGCATAATAAGCACCCGAATAAGTTTTAAATTTTATTTTAAATGGTATTTCTGTTAGATACAAATTAATTCAATGTTGCACGTGTTGTTTGCATACAAAAACATGTCATAATTATACGCTATCGGCATAGGCAAGTGGAAAATAATGAGAAACCTTATCCTTTGAAGTGCTTATTTTTTCATTTATTTACACGTATTTAAATTTACATAAAACACGTGAAAAGTTAGTGTCAAACAAATTCTCGTGTAATGTTTATATTTATAATAATGCATAAAAATAATTCTAAATTGTACAGAAATCTAGTTCACTTTGAAGACTTCACTCTAGCGCTGAGCTTTTCCAAGCTTTCCTACTACGTAAAGCTTCTCTGAAATAAGTTTTCTTGGAAGTTTCCTCCTTTGCACTTTTCATATATATATATAGACTGATGGTTGTATTTCACGTTTCCTTCATCTGTTGTGTTGCCCAAATGGTTTTTTATACACTTGCGGTTTGTGAAGGTATTAACCAGATATAATACATTTCTCGATTATATTCAAAACATCTAAAACCCCAAACATTGTAAAATTAATAATAATTTTCAAAATAAAAAAAAAAAAAATATTTCATACTGCTAAATTTTCTTTTATTTTGACTGTATTTTAAAAAACATTGAACGATTCAATTCATACTTCTTAATTACCAAATTCAATGTTACAGTGGAAACTTATTTTTGTTCTTTGACATATAGTAAGCATATATTTATTTATTCGTATGAAAAAAAATATTCTCAATATTTGATAAAGTTTTGTGGCTTACGCCAACGCGCTAAATATTGTGAATTTTGAAAATTATACAAAAGAATAACAACATCTTATAACCT
This sequence comes from Himalopsyche tibetana, assembly GCA_030503985.1. NCBI lineage: Eukaryota > Metazoa > Arthropoda > Insecta > Trichoptera > Rhyacophilidae > Himalopsyche > Himalopsyche tibetana. Next base: position 6,624,303 of record JAPJYX010000019.1, on the reverse strand, counting down.
TTATCCAAAATCTCAAATTTAAAATTAAAAAAAAATAATTTGATATAATTCTTGCAGACTTGACCGAAACCAATTGATGCTTGAGCAAAGCTTTTATAACCTAACCATGGAAGATGAGTTTATTTGTTTTTTTTTATTAAACTCCTAACAGTTATTTAAGAGAACTATGCAAGTAATTTTTAACCTTTTATATTATTCATATTATTGAATAAAAATTGTTTCTATTTCAATAAAAAAAACAAGACGTATTTTGTCTAAGACGAAAATAAACTGTATGGTATTAATCGATAACATGATGCTGATTTATCATCATGATTCATTATTGTTGAATATTTAAAGAACTATTTACTCAGAAACTCTGATCCAATTACAAAAATCGTCCGATTTATACCGTGTTTACATCGAGCTCATATATAATGTTAGATGTTTTCTATTTGTAGATGTTTTCTATTCAATCACAGGCTAGCATTACTCAGCAGATCTGATATGTAGAACGCGTAGTCCTCAATAAAATTGCTTTGCTTCGGCTAGCTAAACCATAAAAATATTCCCTTCAGAATATTTATAACCGATAAGAATTTTGCAAAACATTAATTGCACTTATTGACTATAAAACTAAAATTTCTGACGTTCGGATAAAACCATAAACTAAGTATATTTTGAAGTAAGTAATTCTATAATTTTCACAGTCACTTGCCTATCCACGCTTTCTGTCGTTATATTGTATGCAATTAACACAAAATATTATTTGCTTAGTAATATAGTATTTCGTTGCATACGTTCGATATATAAAAAGCAAAACAAAGCTGATTTTTTTCTTACTGAATATAATTAACACCCGTTTTATTAGGTTTTCATTAATTAAATAATTGTTACAGAGCTATAAGCCAATATTTCAACGTTATTATTTTCAGTTGTGATGTCAAGAAGTTCAAGTTTTGATGAATGTCTGTGATGCTTTTATTTTTCTCACCTATCCGATCGTAAAGAAGGGCTACGGAGAAAAATTTGCTTATTACTAGTTTTCTCTTTACTCAATCTTGACCGCATAAGAAAACTGAGTAACAAAATAACAACCAGTTTCGACAGAAAAGATTCTCTTGGCATACTTCACTAATAGTTCGTATGCTGTAATTTTTAAATGAACTATTCAAAATAAATCATACTTAAAAACAAAAATAAAATAATACTTGTGATACTGAATTTTTAACCAGTCTACTTCTGTCTACTTCTACTTCTAATTAAGCTAGCTTTAATGCAATTTAATGCCGTATATAACCATGGGTTAAGTGTTCAAGTAAAATAAATTGAGTAGTAAAATTGTATTTAATTAGAATTGATGTCATTAAATGTATCGATTCGATCATCGTTAAGCCACAAAGTAATTTTACAATGATTAGCCAGACATTAGCGTACATGCCAAATTATGTTGTATTTTAAAAAACGCAATTTGCAGCTGGGCTAATTATTTAAAATATAATATTTATTAACTGACGCCAAAGTCAGTCTGATAATAGTATTTAACAACAATATATGTTATTATCTTCATCTTTTATTACTACAATTATTTTTAAAAATATGTTATCCGTAATACGATCAAAATGAACTTTGTCAAAATAAGTATTGAAATAAGCTTCTAATATATTTGATAGGTTCGGTGGTTACATTGTGGAAGCTTATTTTTAATATAAATTAAATTTGATAACTTTTTTTACTTCTTTTTTTGTGCTACAACTTACGACACGTGTTTTGCCTCTTCGAAAAGCATTATCTGACGTCTGTCTATATCACAACGCTTACAAATAAACTTTAAATTGATTTATTGAAATCTTATATTACAAAATAAAATTCGGGGTTTGTCTTAAACGTCGCGATAGTCTGTCTGATAATATTTATCAAACACAAAAAACGTGTCACAAGTTGTAGCAAAAAAAGTGGAATAACTTAGTAATCAAATTTTATTTTATATTAAAAATAAGCTTCATTTTTAATACTCGAATAATGCATACTGACATGTTGAATATATTCGTCTTTATGTGTAATTATTACACTCAGTATACTGCACATATTTCTGATAGTAAACAGCTGTAATATATGTAATAAATTTAACTCTAGATACAATAATCACAATATAAACTCAAAACTATTCAATGTAACGATATAAATCGTGTTTTAAAAATTTCAAATTGAAAATAATATTTCCAGACAGGTATCTATCTGCTTTAAAGTTTTTTCAAAGCAAACCCCCTTTTCAATTTTTCAAAAAACAATTTCAAACACCCATCCAAAGTAAATCTAAACGGGGCGGGTGCGTGTTGAATAAAGTTTTTTGTATTCTTTTAGCCTTTTGCGTTAACAAGTATTCATTTTTTTCTTGCCAACCGAACATTGACAAATACGCACGCGTGCGCCTAAAAGCCAAAGCGCGCTAAATTCGCCGAATATTCTGAAGCACTTTTTTCATTGATCATTTGTCTACCTCGGCTCGAATGCCAAATTGAATCCACGGCCATGCTTCCAGGCGCCGCTGAGTGCTGCAAAATAAATAACGCAATCTCACTGCGAACAAAAAGGATTGGGCCAAAGCGTAAGGGGCAATAAATAACGGAACGCCACTGCTGCAGCACGACACACCCTCGCTTTGATGGAATGGCAGCTGAGGAAAACTACACTTTACAACGAGCGTTAACTTAAATTAGGGATTAGAAATTATTTGATACCGAATCAAATCCAAGCTAATATACTTAGTTTGACTACTAAATCTTTATGTCGACCCTCTACTTACAACCTATAGTATTCACAAAGAATAATACATCAAAATTTGATATAAATATTTTTACTGCACATACTGTCTTTTTGGGTATGATGTTTATTTATTTATTTTCATGTTCATTGAAAAGTTCCATTTGGAGAATTAGTCAAGTTTATTCAGTCTAATTTTTTGATAAGTGTGCATTTGATTGTTCATGTCGGTAAATTTCTGATTTTTTAAATTGACAACGAGCTTACAGCTCGTACTATTATAATATAGATAAATTTCTCAAATAATAAAATCGTAAATTTTTTATTTGTATTTATTTACATAACTATTAAAATATATACGATATGATTCACAAAACTACTGTCCTTAAAATTGTGTCGTTAAATAATTTCACATTTTATTTTATATGTGAGGCAGCTCTGGCTATTTTTTTAGTCTCTTGCATTATTTTTTTTCGAAAAAAGCCAAGACAAAAAAAAGTACTTTACCTTTGAGTTTGAAAAGATGCCATTTTAAAATTAATGAATTTTAAAAACGGGCTGTTTTAGGTAAAAGACAATTCGCTGTGATTAAAAATAAACTATTATTTTAATTCCCACATAGTTTTTATGATAAGTTCCTTCGCATTTTTTTTTGTTTTTGATTTGTGTCTTTTTTATGTTCGCTGTAAATATATCAATTAAAATTACGACTCGTTCAATATAAAATTCTTACATTTACATAAATAACAATATGCATTTTTATGTTTTTTCTTAATTTTAAAAAAATATTTTTATATTTTATATTATACAATACATTTGACAACGTTTTTTATTCCACAATGTCAAATGGAATGTCAATGATATTACTATTTATTTCATTTTCAATAATGACCAAACTTTTGTATAACTAACCGTTCTAGAATTTTTATTTAATCGAACATTATTCAAACACATTTCAAGATGAAAGCACGTGCAATGGTCTCTAGATGTCGTCAGTTGAATCAGGCCAAAGTAGGTTTTCCAACCTCGTAGCCACCACAGCGTTTTTACACACGAAAATACGTGACTCGAAAACAAATTGATATGTAAAGCGAGAAAATCAAGAATGCATTCAGCTTTCACCTTTCAACGGTTTAATATCAGAGCCTGGCGAGCACCAGAATGGGATGGAAAAGCTCCCCGTAGGTACGTATATAAACGTGGTCCCAAATTTGGCTATATAATAGAAGGTAGCTATCTATTTTTGGCCGGTTAAAGGATCGGAGGAAGCCATGCGAGCCGTTTGAAACGTTTTCCCCGACCAGATGTGCAGTCTCTAGGAAGATAGAAAATCCAGAGTTTTCACTCTGTCCACTACGCTTCGTTGGAATCAAATGGACATTATGAAAAAGACTCACCTATTGTTTTGCAAAGACTGACAATATGATTTTTATTTTGCAATAAAATTATTAATTTAACTCGATGGCTGCCACAGACGAGATATTTTGTAAAATTTTTCGTGCTCAACACGCCATTTACAATTTAACTCGTCAATAATTAATTAAATTAATAATTGGAAATTATAGCTGGCGTGCTAGGTAGTTACGTACTTTTCATCAAAAGTCGAAATAAAAAAAAGTTTGAAATTTTATCTGATTTATTCAAACATACATATATATACAATACAAATAGTTTTTTTTTTATCTTTTAGGGTGTTCACTCTCAATACTTAGTGGAAAGGCATTATATTAATAAAACACAATATTCCTTGGTACTTTATTCCACTTTATTTAAAAGGTCAGGACTGTTTTCGCTCATTGCGAGCATTGTCAACTGAGTTTTTTTATCTCTTTGATAGATAAATTATATTATCATACAAATAATTACGAATAAATGTGTTATTTATTTCATAATTTAAGGATTTGAATGAAACTTGTATTGGCACATGTATTTTCAACAAATATTCACCGATTCTTAATAATAATTTATTTAAATAATCTGTTATTTTATTTTCATGAAACATTAAAAAAAAGATATAATATATAAAAAATAATAATTTAAACTAGAAAGAAAATAAAAAAAAAATATTAAAGATAAACTAATGAATATGATATTCAAAGATTTAAATATTATATTTGGAAATTTGACTGGGAATCATGTCCCTTATTTATATAACATACTCACATATTTTTTTCACTTTGAATTGTATTTACATTCAAAACTAAGCCAAACAAAATAGCTCAAATCATATTCATTTTTCATGACTTTGCAAATATAATCCGCATAATCAAACGGTTGCTTTTATACATAGAGTTCAGCGTCCAATCGTTTCACGCAGTCAGTCAACTGAATTGAGTAGCGTAGAAAAATGCATTTCTCTATGTGGAAATTCCTATTGAAATTCTAGTAATAAATTCAAATATCAATCTCAAATATTATGTCAAATAATTTGAGAATAGTTTTCAAAAAATTCATATTTTACTGCGTAATAGTATACCGTTTTTTATCAAATAATATACAGAGCAAGTGTACAAATGACGAACAGAAATATATATATTTTTAAAAATACATTTTTTTTATTGGCTTATTTCACAAAAGTTGTATATTACCTTTGCCATAGATATATTTAATTCTGGCTTGATAAGTTCATTCATTGATTATGTTCAAATATAAATATCTCACGATTTAAAAAAAAAAAAAAATGACAAGTGGAAAGCCATATAGTGCACAAATTGTTTTTTTTTTCTATTAATTTAATTATGCAAACAAAAACATCAATTTAAAATAAGTTTTTAGCTTTATGCATAAAACGAGTCTTTTTGAAGTTTTACGTTTCAATGTTAAAATGTCAAGATGGTTGAAAAAGGTCAAGTTCGTGGATGAAAGAGGGTAGTTTTTCTTGGCAATAAAATGTAATCAAATGCGTATTTAACATAATTTCCGAAATACTTAGTTTTTTGTTGATATATTAAAATTACTAGTAATATGAATTGAATGGTGTTTGAATATGTCACAATTTACTTAAATGGGTAATATTTCAAATCGTTTCAAATATGAAATGATATATTTTTAGAGTTTTTATCATAAATATGATTCAATAATATAAAAAGTTATGTTTGCTACACCGTTTTACGGTTACTGAAGTAAACTGTTTATTTTATGAACACGGGGCATCCAATACGTTCGAAAATGCACCGATTGCGTTGCTTCCTTGCATTGGTTACTCAATCTCATGTTATTGAGTGTACTCGACCTCGCAAGAGATTGGTATATCCTATGAACCAGTCAATTCTATGGTTCACGTAATAAGATCGAACCGTGGATGTAGATATTTTAATGCCTGGAGAAATTTTACTTATAACCTAAAAATAAAAATGAATTAAAATTATAAACGTTGTTTAACTCGCTAAGTATTCTAGCAAATATGGGTGGGTGACTTCGAAAAAAATATTTTCAACGCTGTCTTCTTGGAAAGTCAATAAACGACTTACCAGTATTGTTTCAATAATAAAATGCATTTTCGCAGCAGTAGTGTTGTTGTATTTATATTGTTAATCATCATGCAGCTGCATACATTTAAACCAGTATCATTCATCAATAATTTAACAAATTCGTATAAACTCAAGGTTTCCATCGTCTATGCAAAATAAGTTAAATTAAAAAAAAATTATTCGATTATTTATTAAATAAGTTTAAGCCGTAAAACCATTATTTCATGATTAATAGTATGAATTTTTTATGTTTTACAAAAAACTTATTCTACAAGACAAAAGAAAATGTATTTAATAATAGATATTATTTAACAAAAAACTCAATTTTCACAAATAAAAACTACACCTGACTACCGATTCGAAGAAGTATCCACTCTAGCCTGAAAGGCGTCGCAAGTTTTGATAAACCCTTTGGTCCCTCTCCGGTTCGAATTTGGGGACACCTTCCGGTGCCGCCAGCCAGCTGTGGGCGGGAAGACACTTATCGGACGCTCCAGCACCTTACTGGCGAAGAGGCTCCGCCTAAAGCGACGTTGGGGATTGACGGCCAGTGCCTCAGTATTGTGATGAGCTTTTTTTTAATAAAATAGATAATACTCTTACGCCACAAAAAATAATTAACTTGACTATTTATTTATACGATGAAAATTTTGTTGATTGACTACAATTTTAAATAGAAACAGCAGATGAAACAAAAAAAACAAACAATTTTTAAAAAATACTTTTTCAAATGGATCAGTTTATATTGATGATGTCAGAATCCAATTGAATGTGAATAAGATTAATGGAATATACGTAACTGAGTGCAATATATATATTTATTACAATAGCTTAGCAGTAAAATCAAAACTAATCATCATAAAACCATTTATCATATAAATAATATATTCTTCTTTCAACCAAAACAAAATTATAAACGAATCTGGCTTTTCAGATCTTTAGCAAATTTATTGTTTGCACAAAACTGGTACTACTCTTCGAGTCTATGGATGGATGTGAGTTTATAAATGCACGTTTTTTTGTTATTAGAATTGATAACCATTTGAAACAGTATGTAAAAATAAATGTGATATTTTTTAAAATTATCAACAAAACTAAGTTTTTATTTTCCATTAACTGCATAGAAAGTGTATGTTAAATTCCCATTGATTTACATTTTATATTTTTGTAATATTGTAAAGCTCATATCAACGTTTTCAGGGATTATTGTGTCATATGTTTTTACGTTTTATATAAGAACAGACAATAAAAATGTACGAAGCATTAAATCACTTTTAAGAAGAAATGTCAATACTTGGTGTAAAGGCATTACTTTTATTAAAAAAATCTTTGGGACTTATTTCACATTTATTTATGATCACTTGATAAGTGGGACTAGACAGATGAGTTCATGTTGAAAGTTACAAAAGACTGCAGCATTAAAATTTATTTTAGACAAATGTGTTATAGCAGTCATCACATTTTTTTTTTAAATTATCTAATATAACGTAACATCGGAGGAGGTGGATTGTCTGAAAACATTTTTTCTTGTAAATAAATTTAGTTCAAATACAGATTCTTAGTGTGTCACAAGTATCATCGAATGCAATGAATAGTAAAATTAAACAAGGTTGCGATCAATATATGTTATGCAATTTGACAATATGTTATCTTGATTAAGTTCATCGATGCATTTCAATACCTGAAGATTTCGAATGCTGGCATCTTGGAAGTGTCAAAACATATGAAAATGTACAAAATTTGAACGATTCAAATATGTTACATCAATCATTTATTCGACGAAATTAAATTTTTAATAACGTTACTATGTAATATGTAAAGGTTTGAATGAACGCCTTAAATAATCAGTTATTTATTTTTGATTTGCATTAAAGTAACAGTTGTAAATTAAAGTTTTTTTTTTTAATATGAATATTTGCACGAAATATGTGTTCCTTTTTGGGAATAAAAAAAATTCTTAGAAAACTATAAATTTACATTGCAGCAAAGTCAAAAAAATACTCTCTTTGCACAGTTCAAAACTTCTTCGTTTTAATTAATTCTAGTATAGTAATAGTGTAACAACAAAGACCATCTTTTTTGATGTTTTCAAATTACATTGATTTAAAATATTTGATATACACTTCGTGTTCTGAAATCCTATTTGTTCGGTTATACATATTTTACCAGTGACGTCGTTAAATAATACAAATTATGTTGACGTTAGACGTCAAACGCGATAAGTAAATCATTTTAGTCGTTATCAATCATTCTATATCATTTTAAACAAAATCTTTATACAAAATAGAAGCATCTGATGTAATAAATTTTCTTTACGCTTGCCTAATAATAATCCGATTATGTGATATCGACCCCCATAAAACAAACGGCGGAGCAAAATATAACACCGCCATTTGTCCCAACCGTAAAAAAACAAAAAACCATAAAGTGTCGAAATATGCGGGTAGTGGACTGATTTATTTTTTATCACGAATACCTTTGCACGCAAGGGTAGAATAGATAAAATATTCTATGGAAATAATTCACTTACTTAAGTGAAAAAATCTAGTGAAATTTTTTTACTACAACTAAATGTATCTGTATCAATACAAAATGAAACTAAATAATGCACAATAATATTTACTATTACATAACATTCTTTTCAGTTTTTCAAATGAATTTGGTCTTAAATTTATTACAAAAAATAATTTGATAAAAAGAAGAAGATTTCTTTGAGAAAAGAAGATAATTCCTTATTGCTACTACCTTCCATTTTTAGAATTCTGAGAGAATTACAAAGATAGTACAAAGGAAAACTACGATAACGTTTGTATTACATTATTTTAACACCCGTCGTTTTAGAGATCAAATAAATTAAAAAACAAATACGAAGAATTGCAAACATAAAATAAAATTATACGGCTTAGATAAGAACAAATTTCAAAAATAATTATTCTAAATAAATAAATTTGAATTGCATCAGAAATGTACTTTTTTAAAAAGGCTATGTATAAAAAATCAAAAAAATAAACCAATTTGGTTGCCTATAAATAAGAAAGGCGCATGTATATTTTGCCCTTTTAAGGTTCCAAGCCCCTAAAAGTTTTCGGTTACCATTATATTGCTTTTAAATTCCTTAACAAAACAATATTCACGTCTTATATATATTTTCAAATTTTTCATTTATACCGTGACATATTACCTTTTTTGATGTAATAACGAACAAAGTTTTCTATTGGGAAGATAAAAAATAATAATAATCCCAGATCCGGGCACCGAACTTTTGCAAAAGTTACAACAATGAAAACTTTTCCTTCTTTCAACTTAATATGTACAACCTTGTTTTTGGGGAAAGAATATAATGTGTGTTTACAACATTATCAAAAGATACAATTATTCTTATGCTCCTTGTTTATATTCTTACTAATACATTAAATGAATGAAACAATTTTTTATTACCAAATAAGTTCAAGTTTTAAAAATTGCATTTACTCGAAACAAAATGAAAGAAAAATTCTTACAAATTAAACGTTGCTTATATTTAACGATATAGATTTAACCGTTTCTATATAAACGAAACATAAAGTTCAACTTTTGAAATCGCAAACACTACATATTATAAAACATACAGAATGAACAGAACACACATTTATAAATGAAAAATGGTTATCTTTACTTTTATCATAAATTTAAAATATATTTTTTTTTACTAATTTTCAATACAAGAATCGACATCTAAATGCATTGTTTTTTTTATTATTTTATATCGTGTCCGTAGTCCAGTAAGTAGTCCATGGTGGATCTCACAAGGTTCATTTCCTAGTAAGAACAAAAAAACAGTCAATTTATCGGTATCTTTTGACGATGACACGGGTGTTTCTCACTCTTCTTCCTTTTATATCATACAATTACTGCGCAGCAAGAGCAATTAGTTAACCCTGTCCGAGCCCAATCTTTCTAGGCATACTCTCCTAAAAAGGATATTTGAGAAACTGTTTAACAATCAGTTCTTGTAGATAAAGTTATGCTCAGTTACCACCATTGAAAGACGATAATATGCTTTAAATTGGGAGCGGATATGGATTAATATATAGTATATTATGAAGATTTTTTAATGGTTGCCATACCCAACAACTTTTTATCTGTAATAAAAATGTGACCTAGATTAGTTAGTAACTATAAATTTTCTGAGCACATCTTCATATGTTTAAACCTAAGGAACAGACAGTTTGATTGATGACCGGTTTTCGTTTTTCTAAAATTATATTCTTTACATCGTTTTCGGTCATAATTTAAAAAAATCTACATAATGTTGTTAGGTATAAAATTTTGCTTTATCCAAACACAATCTAACACTCGCATATTGATCACAATGAAACTCCCAACAGTATAAAATACACTTTTTTTTAACCCAATGCCATATAACACGGCACCGTTTGTCCGTGGGACAATTTACTCGCAGTGAATCAATCATCGAAGGGGAAAGCAAAACAAAGCACGTTTTTATGCGATTTGTGGGCCTCGGAGGGAGAGAGTCGTTCAATCCATCACGCGGGCCTTCCCGCTTGGGAGAGTATTATTATGACCGTTACTGTGTGAAAGTGATCAATTATTTTCAACTACTTTCCAGCCGCAGAACGGAAATCCCATGGAACGGAATTGCGGGAAGGTAAGAGATATGAAGGATAGAAGAGTGACGGAGGGATGCGTTCACTCCAGGGATCGACTGGCTGCGTATTTTGTATTCCTTAAATTTATGTACGAAAACGGAATGTTAGGGCGTCTGGAGGAGTAATGCGGCTATTTTTAAGCTAAGCAAAGTGGCACAAGAGTTTACTAATCTTTTAGATAGGTAATAACTTTCAAGGTACACATCGAATTGCCTTATCACGTATAAAAAAGAGTGTTTGCATATAAAAGGTAACAAGATAAGTCTTATTTTTCTCTTACCGCTTTTATTTTCAAATAGATAAATTATTCATTTAGAAACCAAAATGGTTTTCTGATCGATTTTCGATTTTGTGCAAAAAATTAAATGTCTATCAAACTTTGATTTGAATATGTATATATTTACTTTGAATTTTTTAGAAAATCTATCTCGCCAAATCAATTCTTGACGACACCCTTTAACTATCACATGTGATTTTTCCTTTTTATGGATATTATTATTTTGATAATAATTATAATACTTACAATTGCAAGATACATTTTTGAAAATGAGTACTTTATAGAGAAGTGTAAAACTGAACCGGATAATTTTATTAAAACAAAGTTATTCAAATCATTGTAATTAGTAGGTCTTTCACAGAATAAACTAAATAATTAAACCTGTAACTAAACAAATAACTGTTGTTATCTAAATTCTTTTAACACATTGAAAATTGTATTTTATGTTTAAACAAACTATTATTTAAAAAAATATATTGTTTATTATACACAAAAAAAAACTACAAATCGTTTAGTAGTTCTCTAATACTTAATTATTTGTCTATTCTTTTACATCATTTTTATCTTGCGATTTCAAATTAATATTCAAGTAATATTGATTTCAAATAATATCAAAGAAATATAAATTATTGCAACAGAGGCCTACAATAATCAATATTAACTACAAAACATTTTTTTTTTGTTTAAAGTTTTGTTTTGATAAGTTGACATCTTGGAATAAAATTTGTTTATATAACACTAAATAAATTGTTGCTATTTTTTTAATATTCTGATTAAATGTTTTTTTTGAAGACACCTTTCTTGATAAAAATATATACTTTTTCTTCCAATTTATACAAAAATAATCTATTGAAGATTTATTTTAGAATATTCCATATTTCCAAAAAAAACTATTTTTAACCTTTTTTTAATAATTTGATCTTCATTTATAGGTCAAACGTAGAATATTTTATTTAATAGAAAATTTAAATTAACTTTGATTATTCCACGTATTGTGTTACTAACTGTAACACGTGTTTCGCCTCTTTCAGAGGCATGAAAGAGGAGAAACACGTGCCACAGTTAGTAACACAATACGTGGAATAATCAAAGTTAATTTAAATTTTCTATTAAAATGAACTTCCACAAAGTTACCGCCGAAACCATCGAAAGTATATTTTATTTAAGTTCCGTTTAATATGAATATTTATAATATGTATAATTTGGTAAGGGTAAGGTTTATACAAATTTTGCTTTATTGATTTGAATACATGAATATAGAATACCGTAGCACTATCACTTGAACGTATTCCCAATTGGTTGAACAGTAAATTTGAAAAATTTAGACTACATAGCACAATGGAATCAAAATTTATAATTTTTTTTTCAGACTTTTTTAAACTAACTTTATTTGAGAGCTCAAAACAGTATTTTTCTCTTTTTATCTAATACGAGTTAAGAGCTGTCGATAATATTTTTTTTAATGTTTAAGGTCAGCAGTTTTCAAGATCACTTTTATAACGTCTCTAAAAATACGCACATTATGCTAATTTTACTGCAATTTTTGAATTATTTTAATCAAAATACGGATTTTGTATTACAGCATATATTTTAACAATCGAGATCAGCTCAAAGATAAAAAAAACATATCTTACAACCATGTTCAAAATCTTAATTTCAAATTTAAAAAAAAAACAAAGTCTTACGTTGATATACTCGGTCTTAAGCCCATTTCAATTAAATCGCAAGGGTTCGTACAACTTGATCTCAGATGACGACGTAATTTCACACTATTAAATATACATAAAGATCATCTTATAAATCATGGAAGTGGCAATTATCTCGAAAAATATTTATTAGTGAATATTTTACCAAAATTCCGGTTATTTCAATGGACGATTTCACTCAAATATTTCAATCACTTAACTGAGCTTTTTGTACAGTCTACATATCGACTTTGGATAAGAAAAGAAGGTAAGCCACAGTTTTTTCAAAACAGGTTTGTTTCGATAATCACAGTGTATCAAACTTGATACACTTTCTATTAAAAGGATGCAATCTGCGAATGCCGAATTAGTATCTAAATTTAGTTTTATTAAGTTTTAAAAAATGACCTTGTTAAAAATTTAAACCAAGAAATAAGACTGCAATAAAGGTTTTTCCTGGACAATTTCTTTAATTAATATTTGATTATGTCAATTAAACACCAGCTTAGAAGTCTCCGTGCACTTCAAGGTTATGTATCATTCATTATTTGCATATGGCCCAAAATCATCAAAACACGTTTTTTTGAGCCTCCTGTACAATTTGATATGTGTGGGTTACGTCCTTTGTCTTTTCCACAGTCGATATGTCTTATGTTTTATTTAATAAGTATAAATCATGTTTTATAACTTTTATTTTATATCATTCTCTAATGAATATTTTTAGTTTTTTTGAAACTGATTGATCTTAAAATATAAAACTCTTTTTCATATTTAGTTATAAAATTACATTTGGTCCTTTTTAGATTTCAAGTTCTATATTTATCGAATCTACTCTACATACAAAAAAATATTTCATGACATGTCTCACGTGTATTTTTATTATTAATTAGATTTTTTTATTAACTGACTATCATTTAAGATTTCGACTGAAGGTGCTTGGTAGAATTCCAATATTAGATTTGAATCGTTCAAATTATGTACATTCACACAAATTTTGTCGCTAACAACCCGGATTTCGCCTTTCAGCATCTTAAGGCGTTCAAGTCTACGGATGTACTTGAACTTTCATCCGTACACTTGATCGCCTGAAGATGGCGAAAGGCAAATCTCGGGTCTTTAGTCACAAATATTGTGTGAATGTACATAATTTTAACGATTCAAATTGAACTGACTTAGTCGTATAACATTATAAAATTAAATTAAAAAAAATATATATGTATATTTATTGCCTACGGCTTAATTTGGTTTCACTTTAATCACAGTTGTCCGTCCAACTTCCTATAATTATTTAGTATTTTTTTTAGTCATGACACAATTTTTGATGACATTGATAGAAAATCAAAATAAGTTGCCACGTAAACTAACGATACATTATTTTTATATATTACAGCCATTATTTATAGATATTCCGTCTTTTAATGCACATTTTTTAAGATTTTAAACATTTCAATACAGATAAGTCTTTTATGCTCATTATTATAGATTTTTAATATACTATTTATTATTATTCTAAATTTTTACATCTTCGCGCACTGGTCATAAAATTTAGGACTCAAAAGATTTAGAGAATTTTTTTGATGTCAATGAAAGTTAAATTATTAATTTCAAACCAATATTTCATTTTCTACAATCGAGATTCAAGGCTGCATTTAAAATTCTCATCCCACGGTCCCCAAAAGCTTACGGGGGATGATTTTGGGTGAGAAAGTTTACATGTCCTCTCCAAGTTGAATACAATACAAAGCAGAAATTAATTAAACATTAATGAGAACATCCTTATACACGACCCGTATTTAAGCAAACCTTTATAGTTTTGTGGTTTACACTTTAAACAAAGTTAAGTCACATTTATAAAATATATACTTAACAGTCAAATTATATTTGACAGAACAGAAAACCGTGTGTGATGGTACAAGGAAGCTGTTTAATTTAATGAATTGCTAGAGATATTACGGATTTCTACAATTTCAAAAACAGAAAACATCGTAATCGTACATCAGGTAATCGCTGGTATTTTTTTCCAGTACAGTATCTTTAATATCTTAAATTTATTACTTAATAACATTTCGTTTCTAAAAAAAAGTCTTAAATAAATAAATGATCGAATTCGAGTATTTTTTTTTCAATTCAAGTGTCGTTACTGTAAACAACATCACAATGGTCAAAAATCGTAAATTACCTAAACTGAATGATTCAACAAATTGACGCTAATAAATTTTAAATAAATTTCAAATGCTATCATTTGCATTTAGTTATATTATTCATAGTTAAATTATTTTTCTGAATATTAAGTAGTTTTGTAAGATAATGTTTTATACTCGTCAATTAAATTAAGCAACTCACGTGGAACTGATCTAGTCTGAATCAATTGAATTGGTATAACACGGATCTTGTATATTTTTAAATAAACAATCAAGAAAACTATAATTCTAAACGGCTTAAATTTTTTAAACCTCAAAAAAAATGTCTTATTCATAAACAAAAATAACATCACAAAATATTATTTTTCGTTTAATAAGTCATCTTTCACTGGTTATGTATATTCTGTAAATATAATTTATACGAGCCTCCTTAACTTGTCTTTGCATATTTATGCAAAAGTTTATTTAAATACATGCAAATATGCATAGCCAGATACCTACATAAAAGCATATAATTATTATCCTCTTTCACTCATTCGTGTGTACGTCACATGTATACGCACACACACAGTGTTAATATGAAAACGTTCACACAAAAAAAAAAAAATTACAGAAAAAGCTTTGAGATTTTTAAGATATTTATTTGTTTGTTGTTTCAAAGATAACTTAACGTACTTGGGTATTTTAAGATTTAAAGAAGCTTTTTATGCTATGCAGACATAATAGAAACCATTACTAGGTAATCTGATCACCACTAACAAAATCAAGTAAATAAAATACAAACAATGTTGGTCTTAAAGCCAAATTGTCATCGCTCATGGGCGTTACTTTTGGGAAAACGAGTCGCATAACATACACTCTACGCGTCAAATGTTCAATTGATGTACTGATTTTCGTCCATAAGCACGGCGTAGCTTGTAATTTTGATATTTCTTAACATTCTCTTGTCCAAACTAAGAGCGAAAAAACATGTTTTAACTCATTACCTAGCAACATTATTCGTTTAGAAATAAACATCATTTATAAGCAAAGCAACCTTTTTTGAGATTTTCTGTAGTAAATTTGATTTAAATTGAAAAGAAATGGAGATATTAAGAAATCAAATATGCAATGCTATTTTTTATTACTTTATTAAAAATAAGATTTATAAAAAAGGAGAATGGGTGAGTTCACAAAACCACAAAAATTATGATCGGTGAATTTATTCTTCTAAATAACAAACATAAACCGCTTAAGAAATATCTTTTAATAAATTTCAGAGTGTGTTTTTACGTAACAGTTTTTATGTGTTTTTTGTGAAATATTGTTAAACTAGGTAAGTTTGTATTTGAAACAAAAAGAAGCGGTATGAAAGTGTTGGTGGATGCATTCACAACAAAAATCTGTAGATAGTCTCCCCCAAAGTAAAACTTGTATGCTGTGGTGATGGGAAAAGACAAAAGAACAACCCTTCTACTTCATATACACACACTTCAATATGCTGCTGAATAAAAACTTGAAAATGTATGACAACCGTTTTTTCTACTTTGACTGCGAATTTTTTAAAGTTGAAAATTTTCGCTGACAATATGGAGAAATAGAAAAAATCTTTCATTGTGTTATACAAAGTAATCATTACAGGTTATTAATAACACAACCATTATTCAATATTTAGGTATTAAGCTTGGTAATTTATCAAAAATGTTTATCATTAATGTTTAATAATTTTACCGTTTTTGTAACTAATTCTCGATTTTGATTGCAAAAAAATACTATGAAAAGAAAAATATGTCTAATTCAACTAATGCATAAAAAATCAAAAAAAAATAGACAAAACAGCAGCTATTTTACGGTAAAATATTATCTTAAAACACTTGCGAGCTTTCCTAAGCCACTGGTTGACGCTTTGATTCAATTGTGAATATTTAAAATAAACATTATTTTAATGGCAAGTCAAAGTGTTGTTGCTTCATATCACATTCCAAAAAGTGTTAGCCTTCCAAGATACAATATATTGAGTCATGTTTTTAATGGAATAAGTGATTACTGGTGCTTACAAAAGCTTCAATATTTTTTTTGAGTACACTAAAGCAACTTGAGTTTGGCTAAACATGACGAATTTGAACAAAAAGGCTGTAAAACATTAATCGTATCCTAAAATGCTTCTTTGTTTACATATAGCCTGCATTGTGAGCTTAGTTTATACCCCTTAGATTGACGGAGGACTATGGTAAAAGGCTTCTATCGCCGGGGGTGATCGCCGGCCGTCGTTTGGGGTCGTCGTCCGTCGACCCAACACAGCCTATTTCACCTCCTTTTTGAACATTATTTTTTTCCACATTCAGAGCTTTTTATCCCTCGCTGCACACATGCATGACTTATTCAGGATTCGTACGCATAGGAAATACTTGTATGTAAAAAAGTTGATAGATTTTGCATTTTGAAAAACGTTTCTTCTTATTCCTTAAAATAATAAAATGATAATCACCACATAACTATTTTTTTTTTTTGAAAATATATCTTTAATTACTTATCAGCTCAATCATGTTGTATCTTAGCGGCTGATACATTTTTAGTGAAAATATATTTTCAAATAAATCTATATTGTAGATCATTCAAAAAATATTAACATACTCGCTCGATACACAAAGTATTCAAAAAACAAGTCAGTATTAATTTCATTGAGACTCTTGATTTAAAATATTTGTTTTTTTTAATTCAGCTCAATTAAATTTTACTGCTTTTAAATACAAAAATACTTTAACAACTATTTTTTAACGGTTTGCTTTGAGTATGTGTTGAATTACTGTTGACAGCAAATATCAAACGACAATTTTTAAGTCATGAAATCTCATGAATTAAATATCACCGACATGTTTTAATAATGTGGGTTAATTTACATTCATTATATTAATTTCTTTAACAATCAAGCAGTTATATTTATTCAATTGTTATCATAAGATTGATTATAATATGGTAAGAATACCTAAATTTGTTGAATTTCAGTTAAATCTGTTGTGGGATATTCGAATTTCAATATGATTAAATCCATCTAATATATCGTGTAATACGTAATGATACTGTAATTCTATTATGAAACAATTTTGAACAAAATGGAGAAGATGTTGCTTCTGTACTAAATCACCAAACTTAGGAAAAGTTACAAAGGTTAATTGAAAATCTCAAGTATTATAAATTCAAAACTCAATCACTATGAGTCTGTCTTTCTCCAACTTATTCCTTATATTAACTTTCATTTGTAAATGTAGGTTTCCGATACACATTTCAACGTCAAGTGTTTCGTTATGAACTGGAAAATAAATTAGCTTTCACTCGAATATTCAACTTGAGTTTCTTTAAGATATACCTCTGTCAAACTTCTCAAATTTATTTTGTTCATTTAAGTTTTGATCAAAAAACTCATTTCTAGTAACATATTTAATAAAGTCTAACTGGAAGGAAAATGTTTCCTTCTTGGCTGCTTTTGCAATTATTATTATTGTATCAGATATAATATTACTTGAATAATACAATCTCTCTGTCGATACAACAAAGTGACTGACAATTTTCAAGCCTTTGATAAAACTCTTTTAATTGGTTTCCAGTTATTTTTTAACGAGCAAATTTCTAGAAATACATCAAAGTTTTTGAATAAAGTGTTTGAAATTTATTTATCTCGTGAACAAATAACACATGATATAAATAATCAGCCCGGGGTGAAACGAAACAGTGATAGTGAAGATTAATAGTTCAGCTTACATAATTAAATAGTAATAAACGTTTGTTTTATATATTTTTTAAAACACATTTGTCCATCAATAGATATTCCAAATCTTTAAAGTATTCACAGACAAATCGTGTAGATTGGTCGGATTATGGAGCCTTAAGTAACTTCAATTAAAATAAGTTTCTTATTATATAGTGCGATTTGCATTAACATCATTAAATTGTTATTAAATGAAAAATATTATTGAAATTTTCATCAAAGTGTTCTCTAGAATGTTTTATCAAATTCAAAAAAGGTCTTTTAAAGATTTATTTGTTCAATAAAAAAATGTGGTTTTTAGTCAAATTTATATTAGATATTACTAAAATTACATATTTTATCCGGTGTTTAAACATACACTTTAACTGCTGAATGTAATTGCAAAAAAAAACATCATATTTTATGTTATGATTAATGCTTAAAATACTAAATATATTTTTTTGTAAGAAAACTTTTGTGAGTAAAATCTTTTTTTTTTCATATTCTATTTTTGTGAATAGATATAAAACAATGGAAAATAAAACTTTAAACTGTTTAAATAGATAATAAAAAAAGGGTTAACTTTCACCTTAATTTTATAATCATGGATTTTAATTTAACATTGCTATTATATGCTTATGTTAATATTGCAATATAATTTGCATATTATATTATAATAATCTACCAAAATATCATTCATTTTGGTCTCAGTTATTTTTATAGTAAAAAACACAATTTTCCAATATTACAAAGATTTTTAGCAACCTAAATTTACGTTCCGAGTTCCAAAACTCATTCACCAAAAAAACATTCTCCAAAATCAAAACATAGACTTTTGTTCTTATTATACAGCATTCAGGTTTTAATTATCACTGCTTCGTTTATTCTTTGTTTACTGTTTTCGAGCTTTTATGATATAAAACAAAAGTGAAATAAACGTCATAACGCTTTGAATGTAAAGTTTTTTGCGATAAGGATTTCTTTGTGAAGCATGGCGATATTACCACGTTGGTGCTGTTAAATAAAGAGCATACCTGAATTTTACTCCCACTTTACTAGGTAATTTACCTGTTTATAAATTTCTCTTTTTTGAGACATTTTATAAACTTTGTAAAGATTGTTTTATTTGATATAATGTTAACTATACATAATTTTACTTCACACAAAAACCCCTGCTAAGTGGGTGTGGCAAAAAAATAAATTATTTTAGTTGATAATTTATGGCGTTTTCGTTTCCGATTTAACATATTTTTTGTTTGTCTTTACTTGGAATTCACTAATTGTTTCAATAAATAAATTAATTGAATCTTATTACCGTACTTAAGCATCGTTAGTATGTGATATTATGCTTAGTAACTATATATATTCAATTTGTGTTACTTGTCACTTTTATAAGTTATTTATTATTCAAAGTATGTGATATTAAAAATTAAAAAAAAAAAACAAATTCTCAATCGCGTACGTTGATTGCATGTATACCTGAAATAGAATTGGCTATAGCTTAGGCTTGAGATCTTTTCATTCAATACTGTCTCCATCAAAAAAAATGTTTTTACTTTAAAACAACTTTCGTATGATCAATGGCAAAAAAAATCTTTTTTGCTTAAATTAGTCGTCATAGATAATACTTACAACGTAAATTTAATGGCGGATATTTCGATAAGAAAATATTTAATAAAATTCAAAATGGTCTTTTTGTCATACTTTTTATTAATCGATATAACTAACCTCTATATCCTCATGACATGAATAGTATATATTCAACTTAACTTTCCGGGTTCAACTTACGACATGATCATATTAAATCAGAAGTTGATTTTTTCAATTAAATATCCTCACATCTCTTTTTCATTAGATATAAAGTCGTAAGTTTTGTATATTGCTTATTAATTTTAGGTCACATTCTATAGTATTTAAAATATATGGTTGATTGGAATTTTACTGAAATTGAAAAGACAAAAAGTTTAATTTACTGTTTCTTTTTGAATTTTTATGGTATTTGATACAAATAAACGAATATTTATTTATATTATATAGCTTTTGTGTTCACTTTTGTTAAGTCAAAACTTTTATGTAGCAATAAGCTTAACAATCTATCAAATGCAAAGAAATCAAAACAAACGGCTTATTATGTATTTGTATAAATTTCATAAAACGTATGTGTAAATCTAGTCATCCAACGGAAACTTTTACAATTACATTCACGTGGCACCCCAAGGCTTTGACGTTCACGTTTTGAAACCTGACTCAAACAATTCACATTGAAAACAACTGCACCCCCATTATAAGACTTACTGCATCAAATTTGTACGTTGAAAGCGATGTTTCAACTTACTTCATCCATGTGACATAGACGCTACGAGCATCAAGCTCGTACAACGACGCCGTAGACTACCGTAGCTCCTGTCCGCTGCCTCTACGCACCATCCGTTATTTCACAATCACATTCACATCTTTGCTCCTTTTAGGGGAAGGGAAGGCGGGGGTTTAACTTCACACAGCTACACGCGGGGTTCAATTGTTGAGGCGGTATGAGGGCGGGGAGGTTGCGTGCGCGCGCTTGATCGATAGATGATAATATAAGTATATATATTTATAAATGTGTGTGAAAATGAATATGGCGTCGTGCGTGCGAAAGGCGCGGCCTGCCACGGCGGGGGTCGCACGCTCACTGACGGTTTAGACGCCCCGTGCCTCACGTGTGCTGTCGGAAAAGCGCCTGCGCCGGTTTTCCCGCCCCTCTCTTCGGCCGTCAAGAGTTTTCCCCGCCACCGTGGACCAAGCGCCGGGCATTACTGATCGCTTAAAAAATAGACAGTGGGCCGATATCGATAATAACCAGATCGCATGTGAACAACGAGATCGGATCGCGAGGAGCTTTTCGAGGGATAGATTTAGTGATATGCGAACGGCTGATGTATGTCGATAAGTGCTAGACTGTTTACGAGTGATGCAGTTTTAGATTTTCATCACACAAACTAACCGTTAATATATTTTTTTCTAGTCAGATCGTTAAAAATTGGTTGAATAATATAAATCATCGCAAAACTCTTCAATTATAATTTCGTTTATTCAACAAACATTTTCCGCAGGGGTGATAAAAAATACTTTATTATAGAACTATATCGCGTAAAAAAGGAATAAAAATAGATTTTACAATAAACACAAGACCAAAATATTCAAACGATGAAGTATTAAACATATATATCGATAGCTTACCTTAACCGGTACATTACATTGTTCTTCGATGAAATATCATTGAATAAAAATGCATTGTCATAAAGCAATTCTAAGCGGCATCAATTAATATGCTTTACCTAAAAATCAAACTTACAAAGATGAGTGACAGAAAAAAGACGCACTCTTGTCCGTTCAACTGGTAATTCACGCCAATTTAAAGTCACAATATCAAATATATTGTATTGTAAGCAAATATAAATTCACGTTTATTTTTTACGCAAGCTTGAATGCACTATGCCTTCGTCTCAAACAACCCATCCTTTACAGTACACTTAGTATAAGTGACTGTTGATTTAAAACTGGTGGTTACAAGTTCAACGTTGTTAACATTGGCTATATATAAATTTAATTGTCAAATTGAAATTAAACGCGTAAAAATTAAATCGATACATTTTTTCAGCTCTGTCACTGCAAATATTTCAATAATGCCCCTGATTTTCAATACTTAAATATTTTACATATAAGATATAATGTTATTTTTTTCAAATTCTAATTTTTTTGAAAAAACCATCCGGTCCTTTTCACAAATAGTTTGGTGACCTCTGGCTTAGGTGTTAAATTTGGAGAAGTTATTTTTAAAATAAAACGAAATTTAATAATTCTGTTTTTCTACTCGTTGTGTTACAAAATATGACACGTGTGAGAATCCTCATCAGACATCACATCGCATGGTTAACGAATAAACTAAAGATTGATTCTTTCAATTAAGTCATAAATTACAAAGTATATATTAGTAAAGTCGGGGTTTTTCCATTTGTACTAGATGTCGGGAGGGTTAAAGGATGCGAAAATTGATAGTACTAATTACAAATGTATTACTTACATAAGATACGGTATGTCCTAGTGGAAATAAGTTGAACATTGTTTATCCGTTTATCTGATTTAAAATTTTATCTACTAATGTTTGCTTTTTATATTAAATATATACAATTTAAAGTTACTAAATTATATGTCAATAAGTAAGAATACCTAAATATCGTAAATACGCTTCCTACTCTATTTGATCTTATAATTAATCACATGATAAATAGTTTCAGACTCAATTGAAACATTTGTTTTCTCACTTGAACAACATTTAGAGTATGCTGTCTAACCCTGTTTATTTCGTTTACGTTTGTTAAGAGAGTTGACGTGACTTTTTGGTGATATTTGAATCGAGTCAGACGGTGAAAAGATCACGATTTTCAGCAAAGTTGGCCTGCTAATGCCACGGTCCCGTGTAATTAGCCAACAAGAACTATCTTACGGAAAGGTAAATAAGTGTTCTGAGGGATTAAACTGGCCGATCCAATTAGTAAAACTAGTTAGCAGCGTTTAGATAGCGTCCGGAATACGCGGATATGATCCGATTTATTTCTGTGACCCTTATGTAAAGTTTCTTTTACGATGAGACATTGGAGATTAAAAAAGAGTGTTTGTATGGAAAAATATTTTTTCTTTTTATGATTTCAATTGTGCTCTTATAATATCCATACTTGACCACTTTTGTCTAAATTAAGAAAATTAGAACAAAGTGAATATAAAATTTACAATTTTACACCCTGATACCCATAGTTTAAGTGCAACATAGTATTTTTATGCATTTAAGTTATACAAATAAATAATAACAAGGTGCAATAATAAAAAGTTCATAAAAAATTGTCATAAATTTAATACAACAATCTCATTATTAAGCATGGTTTTTAGTTTAAATCTTTATCTGTTTCCATTAAATAACTCGTTTATTTAATTTTTTGGTCGAAGAAAGTGAATTAAATCATATTTTAAGCACTCATGTCTGATATACTCTTTTTTCGTTCAGTTTTCGTAATAACAAATGAAAACTGACAAAATATTTATGGTTCATACATAAAAAAAAAGTATCCCATTCTGTGTTTTTTTTGTCTTCAAAGATATAAATAAGTTAAACATCAATGGTTTACGTGTTTACTTGTTAGAAATAGCTTTATAAAAATAATAAAAGTTGAAATATTCTTTAAGTAAAATTATTTTTCTGTAAAGAATACTTATCGCTGTTTTAATGTTTCGAGTTTTTACAAGAATAGTTTAGAATTACAAGGCGTTGAGAAAAAGTTTTTTTTTTAATTTACTGCTATCGCAAATTTCACATACAGTCCCAAAAAATAGAACCCTTCGCTGAAAGCTTTTCTCACCAGCTAGTGCCCCTCCTCCGTGTTACCTCTCATTGTATTCTTTTATCTCCCAAATCACGTAGAGGAAACGACGTCACTGCTCTTTCCCAACCGTCGTAGAGGCGGTGGTGATCCGGAAAAAAACTTTGCACACCTAGCCAGCTTTTGGCTACGGCTCGAATAGTCGCTAGTTGTAGCAAATTGTAGCACTCAGCACTTTTGGCAAAACGGCTGACCATACCTGCCTGCACCTAATCCAAAAGAATATTGCGCCATGGACGCTCTAAATGTTTTTATGGGCCATAAGCAGAGTAATAATTCTCGCAAGTAAACGATTTTTATCCTACTCTCCCGAATACTTTCAAAAAGTGATATTTAGTCAATATGCAAAACTTTTCAATTTGGTCTTTTTGATGAATGACATTTTCAACTATTTTTTTCTGTATCTAATAAACCATTGATGTATTTAAAAGCAAAACCTTTTCTATTACATTTTTCTATTATTTTCATCATAAATAATGATATTTAAATACATTTTGTAATATAAAAATCAAATTATTATTCCGAATTATTAAAGTCTGAGACCAAATCATTGTATTCATAAATTAATTAAGTTTTAACAGACGTACAATAAAACTAAAATCAAAAAGCAGCATTCGTATTTTAAAATAATTTATAATGATTGTTATAATCAACTTCTGTAGCCATAATTGATTATTAAACTCAACATATTGATAGTAAACATATGTTATAAGTTTTAAAACATAAAACATATAAAGCAGTGGACAAAGCATAAAAAGTTGTATAAAATTTCAATACTGAACGCAGTTTTTATTGTATTTGGATAATGATATAACTTCTTACCTGCAATCCAGTATCGTAATATATTGTTTGATATATTAATTTATTGACTGACATTATACCCTTATGTGTTATTTCACTCACCAATATCAATATAACGTAAAACAACTAAGTTACGGTCAGTTCACAATCTCACCCTTTTATGCTTAACATTTAGAAAAGTTAAAAAAAATATTTATTTAATCCAATATTAATATGGAACTTTACTAAGTAACGAATTATTGAGTCAAATATTCTTTCATAAGGTACTTTATCAAATATGATAACGTGGTAACGAAACATTAATTGAATGGAATTATACAATTTTAATGGGCTCAAATTAGACATAGGCCCAGCATCTGGAGCGGCAGCATGGAAAATTGCTCGAGGGCATTATAAATTGTTATTGAGCAGAAAATTGCGTCCGTTTAACGTAAGAGGGCACGTGCAAGGTCAATGACGTCACGCACCACGCTCGAAATTCACGTGATCCTTCAGAGAGGCTCAACCCACTGTATGAAAATGTCTTTTGGTTACATTTGAACGTTTACTCGGCTATATAAAGTCCTCGGTTACTTGAGAAAATTTATATCAGCGATAATATTATTCACTAAGTGTTTTAAGCGATGAAACTTAATATAAAGCCCATTGTTGTAATAATGCTTCTAAAATTATTTTTTGATTGCTATTACCAAATGAAAACATTCTAGATCTTTAGTTATGCTGGCAGGTGCTTGAACATTTAAAAGTAAATTTTAGCATATTTATTTTTCTTTATTTTATTCGATGCTATTTTTTCTAAAATCAGGGCACTGGAATTGGAATTGAAGCTATGGTAATAATCATGGAATATAAATCTTAAAATCATAGATGACTTCTTACCATTTTATTTGAATTGATTTAAAATTTAAAATGTTAGTAAATATCAATATGTAAAGATACACTTAAAAGTGTATTTTTTTAAAAATCAGGGTCGAATTATTTATAAATGTCAAATTTGTAGTTGGAGTCACGGTTCTTTTTTTGACTCTAGAGCATTGTCGTATAAATTATACCTAGAGGCTTAAAAGTGATTATTTGACTATTTTTTTTATAAATTATCGATCTTTTCTTAAAAATTTTGATAGAAAAAGTTGAGCGAATGAAAAAAAACTGTATCATGTTTGAATATGATGTAATAGATAAAATAAAATCCACGAAAAAATATTATGTAGTAAAAGTCTAAAAAGATATGTGACGTAAACGTTTTGTATGTTAATAGAAAATTTAAATTAACTTTGATTATTCCACGTATTGTGTAACTAACTGTGACACGTGTTTCGCCTCTTTCAGAGGCATCTTCAGACTTACTATCGCAAAGTTTGCTTAAGTAATGAAGCAAGATTGATTCTAACATTTTAAAATTATAAAATTACAAAATGGATTGGGTTTTTTTTCCTTTTAAGAGGAGCAAGGAGGAGGGTGTAGAATCGAAATAAAGCAATTTAAATTTAAATTTTCTATTAAAATGAACTTACACAAAGTTACCGCCGAAACCATCGAAAGTGTTTTGTATGTTGCTCAGAGACAAATTAAATCATCCACTCGAATTGATTACACAAAGATTTATTCAAGATAAGTATAGTTAGAAAATGGAAAATTTCTTCGAACGGCTACCGTGTTTGCTTAGAGAAAACGAACAAAGGTAGTATTTATTTATCCTACTACATATATACTGTAAATCTTTAGTAATAGATTTTTCCTACATAGTAAAATTATTTAAACGTGTCAGCTTATTTTTAATTTAACAGATATTTCCTGTTGTAATTTTATTATGTTATCATTATTTTTTCGTGTGGTCAAGTTTTACAGATACACTTATTAACTTACTAAACCCAAGATAAGTATAGTATTTTTATTATACTAGGTTTTTAGCATTAACAAAGAAACAATAAACATCAATATTTTCAAACAGCTTACAACACAGTATTTGATTTTAATTGTACAAATTGAAATTGTTATCACTTATAAATACATCTATTCTCTTCCCATAAAAAATAGTTTAAATCGAAAACCATTAATTTGGCGGACACCGTTCGCAATGATCAAATAACAAAAAAACAATGAGGCTGAAAGTTCTGAAATATTTCATCATGAAAAGTTTATCCCTGCTTCAAGCCTAAATTTGACACACAAAAACATCCGATAATTATTTTTTTTTAAACTTCGCAAATATTTAAATTGAATTATTATTTTTCACTTCTTTTCTAAAATATAATAAGTTTAATTTGTTTTGAGGCATTCATTTAATGTACCTTTTTGGTAAAACCACATTTTATTTAAAAAACAAACACATTATTTTTACTGATTTCTATTTTTTATATGAACGTCATAATCGTTTTTGCTTTTATCAACTAATGACAAAACTAAAATGGTTAGATACAAAGTTAGCAAAATTGAAGAAATAATTAAATCCTTGAACGCACAATTAAAGAGCTAAAGTTTTTCAGCTTGTGAGATAATATTTCAGTATAAAATCGGTTTTCATTTAATGGAAAAATATTCTTCACACTATACGTTTTGCTGAACACAAAAAGTCACGTGACAAAATGTTTGCTCAACATAATTGACGGATTCATCGAGAATCACAATATTCTCTTCTTAGGAAAAGCACATATAAATAAAATGAATGAGTATTTGTTCAGTTTTTTTACGTTTTTCTCAAAACGGCTTCTGCGGTGGGCTGTCTTTACTTTTGACTCCGTCAACTAAAACTGGGATAGTTTAAGATTTCGACTGAAGGTGCTTGGTGGAATTTCAATATTAAATTTGAATCGTTCAAACTATGTACATTCTCACAGATTTTGTCACTAACGACCCGGGTTTCACCTTTCGGCATCATACAGGCATTCAAGTGCACTCAAGTTCATCCGTGCACTTGACTGCCTGAAGATGCCAAAAGGCGAAACCCGGGTCGTTAGTGACAAAATCTGTGAGAATGTACATAGTTTGAACGATTCAAATTTAAAACTGGAATATTTATTTAAAATTCAATATGACTTGTATTATATATATTAAACAAATAATCATAGAAATTATACATCACTCAAATTATGTTGCCTACAACCAAAACTTTATCTTGATAATAAAGTTATCTGTAGCATAATATTAATATATTTTGACTCCGTAGCACTAAATAACAATTTCCTATGACAATGAATCAAAAGGATCGCTTAAAATTGGATGAAAATAAAAAAGGAAGAGGTTTAGTAAACAAGTGAATAACACAAAAGGTAAATTTTTAAAATTGATAAAGGTAAAGTAATTTCGAATGATCAAAGCTTGTTCTTAGCAGCAACCGTTGTATTATTAATTTACTATTTGAAGTGTTAAGCAGGAATCCGAATTATACGTAAAATTAATATTACACGTTCGAATTCAGCTTCAAAACCTCAATGTTTATACCGACGGGTGATGTGGTACTCACATCCGTACATATCTTCGTATAGCAGGCGCTCTCAAAAGGGAATATTTGTCGCCGTTTCACGCATCAGCTGATTCAAACTACTGCAAAACATTCTCAGGTGAATGAAGGAAGCCGAGCAACCAAAGCTGTTATCGCGTAGAGTCTGCGCTACACCGTAAGCTACGCCATAGACGGTGAACCTTTGCCAGCCAACTTTCCGCAAAAGCCTCGTAACCAATTAAAATACGCGCGCAAATTCGTGTAAATTTAGACTGGAATGACTCGTTAATGTATAAATAATAGATTTATTTCACTGAAATAGCTATGCGTAACGCTTTGTCGTATTACATTAAGTTTATATTTGCACGACTACGATAATCATGTTTCTCCGTGTATTTCAAGTACATAATAATTGATATTAAAATGAAATTGATGATGATAATTGAAATAAATGAATGTTTATCATCTTTTTAATTTTAAACGACTTTCTATTTTTATTGAAAAAAATCATTTTTTTTAAATCACTTTGGTTTCGTATTATACACAAACAAATAAATGGATCGATAATTTTAAAAAACTTATAATATCACGATTGGTACAAAACATTTTATACTTATCTTGATTTCTGAACCTGTTGAAAATGATTTTATCCGTCAGGTTGATCGAAATCCTTTTATTTTGTTTAAATGTTTTTTTATCAAATTTATTGAATTGGTTTAAATTATTTATCACTTAAGAAATTCATAATAAGCTATCTATTCTACCAAAAAATAGTTTATAGTGTACTTGCTTTGTTTATCACCTGGATTCATTATTGCATGTTTTCTTATATATTATAATAAAAAAAATAATAAAACATTTTTAGTACTTTTTCCACATAAAATTTATTAGATCAGGACCGGTTTCGCTCATGATGAGCATTGTCAACTGATCAGTTGTTGAGCATTATCAGTTGTTGAGCATTGTCAACTGATCATGATGAGCATTGTCAACAATCAGTTGACAATGCTCATCATGAGCGAAACCGGTCCTGATCTAATAAATTTTATGTGGAAAAAGTACTAAAAATGTTTTTTTTTTTTTATTATAATGCCATTCCACCAAGTATTGACAGTGAACACCTTAAAAGTGATTAATATATTATAGTTTATGCACTTAATATCTTTTTTTTCATTTGTTCACGTTTAAATCAAATTATGTAAGGAACAGTTCTCACGTCCAATACGTTTTGATAAATATAATTTTGAATGAATATAACTATAAGCCTAACATTTTTAATCATATCCTAATCAGTTGAAAATGCTCGTGATGTGTAACACCAGTCGTGATTAGGGCATCCAATCCCGGGAAAAAACGAGGTTCTGTGACAATCTGAGGGAAAAGGTATAGCGAATTGAGGATTTCAAATTTCCCGGTGGGCTAATCCCAATCCCGGGATCAATCAATCAATGAAAATTAATCAATTTCGAAATACCGGGAATGGAAAAAGGCTCCGGGATAAGATACCTTAGTAGTGATCATATTAAATAAATGTCAAATTAGCACAAAAGGGTTTTTTATTTTTTTAATATAATTCCGTTCCACTATCTTTCACTGTCAATGCTTTGACAGTAAACACGTTCAAGTAATATTTTTAATTATTAAAGGTTTTCAAACTATGACACAACAAGGTTATTGAGAACAAATCCCACACTATTTCCAAAACGTAGATTCAAAAGTTTTCACGAGGTGGCATCTAGCGACATGCTCTGAAAAGAAGTCGTTGCCAAGGTGTGAATGTGATTTTTAACTAAAACTTGGCAGACTGGTCTGGACTTTTGTGGTTATTTTCAAGCTTTTTTCTGCTTCGTGAAAGTACGAAACAAAACGAACGGCTTTGTACGGAGGTGTACAACGCAAAAAAATAAAATCCAATTCGTATGACATTGCTTGTGAGACATGATATAATATTACACAATTTGCAAGAAAGAAATGCTTTGATTTCGTAAGCCATATTATTTTATGAAATTTTTCTCAGATTTAATTATTGATCCAATAATAAATACGTAATTTAATAGCAGTACGAAAAAATTGAGAACAATAAGTAAATTATGAAAAATACAAGACATTTTTTGTACAATATAAATAAATTCGATTATGAGTTAAATATAAAATATTTTATTGATTGTTATGACAAACAAAGTAAAAAAAAAACTAACACACAGTTGCTTTTAAATAAAACTAAAACTAAAACGATTTTTTACGCACGTATTTTTTTAAGATTAGCCAATAATAATAGTCATCGCATCTTTAAGTTCTTACATAAGCGTAAAAAATCCCAGATCAAGCGATTGGCTCACATTAAGTCCTTGGCACAATATTGATTTCACATTATATACCCTCATGAAAATTATTTTACGATATTTTGTTTTGTATTTCATAAACGACACCACCATTTATTGTATAACTTTACTTTAATACTGTATTTAATCGTTAAAAAATGTCATTTTAAATTTACTTATTTCAACTAATAATTTTTCACAAAAAATATAAAAACTGTATAGTTGAGTGTATTCCAATGATCAAATAAACAGTACCACACCTGTTTCCAATTAATGAACACATGTAAAAATTAAAACAGGCTAGAATTAAATTAAAAAATAATTCTGGAACCTTAAAGAACTTCAAGCAAATGCTTTTAAAAAAACGGACATATATTAATCACGTCACGTAATGTATTTTTTAATTTCAAAGAATTATACCTGAGCTTGATACCTAGTTGTATCTATGAAAAATAAATAGCTTGAAAAAGTAAGATTTAGAAAGCGAGCACATTTAAATTTATAAAAACTATATTGTGCACATCCTCTTGCTTACTTTGTGTACACATTATAACAATTATTAAAATCTTTATATATATACGTATATACAATAAGAATAGGGCATGTCTGTACGTTGCAAATGTAATTGTTATATCTAAAACAGATGAAAGTTTGTTTGAATTAAGCAATAACCTATAATGAAAAAAATCAATTGCACAAGAGTTCTTTTGATATACAAAATTTGCTTGAAATAAAAAGCATTAATCACTTTTAAAAAGCGCCATAAAAAACTATTTTCAATTAAGCGCGGGTTCATCTGATATTGAGGCGGCTAACTTATCCATTAGCAGTATAATAAAAAAAGCGTGCATAAAAAGTCAATTACGAAATTCAATTAGCAAAAGTTCACGTTACGTGGCCCTGGGCAAAAGAGCCTTTCGTGAACATTGCAGTTAAAAAAAATAATTACGCAAATCTGTTACACTTGAGTGGTAATCCGCAAAAAATGGAAGCATTATGCAAATGAAGAACAAGAATCGCGGTCATACATTTTCAGCGACCATATCCCTAATGATAATGCATCGCAGTGGAGGGGCGTGAGCGGGGAGACGATTCTTATCTAAGCGGGCACACGCCAACACTGGACGTTAAAAAATATAGACACCACTAAATAATGTCATATTTTTTTCAAAAAACAGTAGGGCAAAACATACAATTATTGGCCACTTAAAGATTTTTTCAACTATGTTCTTGATTTGTGGACACGTATCATTAGAAAGGTGAAATAAAAAAATATCATCTGTTAAATTGGTTATTTATTGATGATAATCAATTATCAAAACATGTAAAAAAATATGTTTTGCACTTGCAAAAAAATAAACCAAAAAAAGGCATCTACAATTGCAGAAATCTACAATTATTGGCCATACCAAAAATTGCAGTAAAAAAATATTAAAACATAAAATAATAACTAATGATGTAATGTTATGTTCCCACATCAATATAAAGTGTAAAATTAAGTGATCAATGCAACTTTAATGACATTTTAATGTAAAAATCATATGTTTTCATTAAATCGAGCTGAATGGACATTAATTTCAAAATCGGAAATACCCATGTTGAAAAATCTATGTTATCAAAATTTAATAATGTAAGTTTGTCATTATCATTGAAGTGTTTAATCAATTCATCTAATTATGAGTCTGAATAACTAATGTCATATGGTTCAGAATTTTTATAATCAATTTTCTCTTAATTAGTGACAAAATCTGTGAGAATGTACATAGTTTGAACGATTCAAATTTAATATTGAAATTCCACCAAGCCGAAATCTTAAATTTCTCTCAATTATTCAAAAAAAATGTTTCGTCATTACTAATATTTTTTATGTATTAAATGATAAATGCAGATATATTAGTTTTCTTGTCAACTCCTTACAATTGCTTTTTGCTTTTTCGCTTTAATTTGTTTCATCATTGATTCAGTCTTTATTTAATCGATAATTACTTGATTTTGTTTTTTCATTACTAATGTTTGATATTCAAACACAATAAGAGGATCAAAAACTGTTCCGCTGGCCGAAAGGGTAAACATAACTGTAATGTTTCCTTTTGATGATGTTTACTCTATTGCGTGAAAAAAGTTTCAATTATTGGCCATCAAAACCACAATTATTAGCCAAGTGGCCAACATTTATAGAAGATTGTTAAAACGTTAAATTTATCTTTACATGGAAGTCAAAATCCTTGTGATTTTTACAACAAATCTCACTTGTTTCACGCCAACGCTTCAACAGTAAGCTTAAAATCAGATTTTAGGTTATTTGACAATACTTTAAATGACAGTTATCTGCTATACTAACGGAGGAATACTTAATGAACTTCCTTATTAATTCAACGAGTGGAAATTTTAGTTTCATATCTTATAAAACTAGATTTCACCTGCAAATAGCCAATAATTGAAGCTGGCCAATATTAGTAGGCTTTATCTTAGTAATGAAAAGTTTTTTTCATTTATTTGTACCATGTCCGCTCTCACTGTTAATCATATCGATTCTCAAGGTGCTATGATTTACAGAAGTTTTTAACTATAGCTGTTTGTAATTTAAGATTTCGACTGAAGGTGCTTTGTGAAATTTCAATATAAAATTTGAATAGGTCAAATTATGTACATTCTCACAGATTTTGTCACTAACGACCCGGGTTTTGCCTTTCGGCATCTTCATGCGTTCAAGTGCACAGATAAACTTGAACTGACGCTTAATAAATGAATGTTTCGTGTTTATATAAGAAATAAATGTATCATTGAGCTTAATGCCATTGCTGGTCAAATCTGTAGGCATTTTCAAGGGCTTATCTTTTTCGCTTTCCGAAAGACGAAACTCGGGTCGCTAGTGATAAAATCTGTGAGAATGTACATAATTTGAACGATTCAAATTGTATAATCGTTTGTTACTCAACTGCATGACATTTGAAACTCTACAAGGATCCATGTTTTTGGAAATATCTACATAAATCGATGAAATAGATATTCATACAGGGGAGGGGTTTAAAGCTCAAACCAGTAACCATCGTAAGCTAACTTTCTTTTCTTTTGAGACTACAATAACTTTGCATATGTTTTTTAATATTCCAGTAAAATAAATAAACGGAAAAAAAACTATTCTTTCTATTAACTGTTTATCTAATATCCACAATAAAAGGTTATTATTTTTTTATTTTACCTTTGAACGGTTATAATATATTATTTTTTGTTTTTTATGAATAAGTTTAAAAAGTATGATTCTTCATCTTATCTGTATGAAATATATTGACATATTTTATTTTATAGAATATTGATAAAACTTATCTCTGCGCTGTTCCACATTATTCAATAAATTGTATGCTGGTGATAGAAACGTGCGCTACTTGTGATTTATATGCACTCAAAGTTTTACCAAGTTGTAAAGTCTAAAATAAGAAGAATGAAAAGGCACATTCATATATAATATATATCGACGTATTCTTAGCTATAATATGTACATAGATATTATCAAAATAGATTTTCCATTTTAAATTATTTTTGAAAAAAAGCTAAACGTTTGTATGAATAAGTAATTTCTTTTTACCTTATTCCGACTGTTTTTTTAAAACAAGAAACACGGTTTTAGATTTTCTAATTTTCTAATAATTTGTGATTGTTTTTATCGCTAATTTTCATTATGAAAATCGACGATAAAATAACATATTTCTTACGTATATAAATCAAATTGCGTCAATCCTGTCAAATATAAATATTACATCGACATCTATTGGAATGTAAATTCTTATTTTCATTGTCAATTCTTATATTCAAAATCTTATTTTCATTGTAATAAATGATCTATTTAACCATATGTAAAATCTTTTGATTTACTTCGCACATGCTCATGATATAAAAAAAACCAAATCATGCTTGCATTTATTAAAATACAAAAACAACTTTGATAAGTTACTACCTTTACTTCACAGAAAAATATATACGTAAGTACATATGTTGCTTAAGCACAGAGAAAGGAGCTTTTTTGAGAATGTGAAAATGTGTTAGAAATTGCTGTTAATTATATTATGAAGAAAAAACAGAGTGTATTTTAGTATATACATAACTCCATAGAATAGGGGATCAGTTGATTTCACATATATCCAAATGGAGATAGTAAAACTGGAAACCTATAGCAAAATTCGATTAATTTCAGGTCACGAAATTTCTATTTCAGCACCATTTCCGGTCAATTTGCTTATAATCAAATAAGCGACATAAATCGTGGATTCAAAAGCGTAAACAAAACTTTTCGATCCCCTTCTTTGGATGTGATTCCACTGTGGACACGCAACATTCAATCGGTTTCAAACGTGACGTATATTTAGTTGGCTATTCTATTTACGTTTCGTCATTTGAACCTCACGCCATGCATTTTGGCAAAAGTTTAGGGTATTTAACACATTAGAAACTCAACATAAGCAAGAATGTGTTTGAACAAGCTTTCATTGGAAATATAAATAACACTAGCTGTAAGCCCGTTGACCTCAAAGGGGGGGGGGGGGGATTTTGTTGAATTTTTAAGTAGTCAGAAAATTTACTGACGTGAAAAATAAATTACAAACCTATTTTTTGAATAAGCCAGAAATTCTGATAGTAAAAGAAATATATCTCGGGGCATATATCGACAGCCCTGCCCTGCAGTATTTAAATTGTAAATTATTATTTTTTTGGAATAATGTTTAAGTTTGCTAACAACCATTTTTCGTAGTAGCAAAAATAGATCTCGTAAATTTTTTAATTTTCGGAGCATATATTTTATTAAACTAATTTTCAAGTACGCTAACAAATACATTTCGTAGAAGAAGAAAAAGACCCAAGGACATCAGTACGGACACATTTGTGGTTTGCGAATTGTGAATTGTGATTATTTTATCAACTATCAATATATAGATTGCACCGATTTGGTCAATTGATTGAATTATAGCAATTTAAATGAATAATCATTATATCACAATTCAACGATTATAAATCCAAATAAATACATAAATAATCAACAAGTTCCTAACTTTTGATTATGTAACTGACAGTGTAAATTTTGTGGGTATTATCCGAGTTTGATAGAGTTGAATTAACTAACGGAAACTAATATTTATACAAAGAGATTTTTCAATATTTTTTCCAAAAAACCACGGTTTTCTGTTGACTTCATTCATTCTCACGCACTCGCCACCACCTATTCAATCTTTAAAACAATGAGCTTATATGGTGCTTGGTATTCATCAATAGTTCCATTACAGTTAATTATAGTGAAAACAACTTCTGTTTATATGCTATATTTGATTGGTATCATGCGTAGATATGATTAAAAATAATAGTTTTAGAACGTTAATGGAATTAGCATACCAAATGAAAGATTATTGTATTTCTTAATACTTTGAGAAAAATGACTATGCGTCTAAATGTTTATTTATTTTCTTAAATCTTAGAGTGATTTTGTATCACGTTTTCAACGCCCAATCGATAATTGGAGCTATACTTTTAATAATAAAACATATTAGAAACTTTTTTTAATTTTAAATTAGGCGATCATCAAACAGCCGACGGCGTCAAAGCATCCCTCTCCACAAAGTATATTCCCCGTTCCAACCCGGCCGTCTTTCCAAAACACGTGAAGCGGATGATAAAAAAATCAATCTTTAATTCATGATTGGTCTGTAGTCTGTACGATGGATCAAGTACAGCCAGTCTTTGCTATAATTCCCACAATTTATATTGGCAGTCGTATACTTTATTAAACGCTTTTGGCATTCTCAGATGTCACCTTGACCATAACTATTAGAGGTCTTTACACCTATAAGGTTTGACTGGTATTATGCATTGTCAGAATTAAAAGAAAATTTCGATTGCTTGTGGTAATATAATGAAAATAATAAACATTAAAAATTGAATAAGCTTGTTAAAAGTAAAACCTTATATATTCAGCAAAACACTTTTGTAGATGAATATTTTTTTCAATTGAGCGGTTATTTCACATTTGAAAATTAATAAACATGTGTAATAATCAAATATTAGGAAAATAAAAATGAAGTACATATATGATAAAAACAATGAAAAATAACTTCAAATTTACTTTTCTATTGATAAACTCAGATTTTTAATAGCAATTTATTTCCATACATCAGAAGAACTAAACTATTTTTGGTATTGAACGCGTTTTTAATCAAGGTTTTGTTAGGGTTTACCTAGTCCATCAGGATAATCGCGTATATCACGTCGATGTATAATTGTACACAACCATAACATGTAATAATGGTTTTTTTATGAAAGGCTTTATTATTTTTATATCTGAAAAAAAAGTACATTATGTGAACGTGGTTAAATATATTATTTTTAATCTATGTCCGCTGCCGATGTGTAGCACATGGTCCCCAATGGAGACATCTCAACAGATTTTGTAATACGAGAACTGTTTGTTACTAAGTCGCTCAACCTCCTTTCTTCAAAAATAGTAGTAGGGATAGAAAGATAAGGCTTAGACAGGACTAGTGGTTAACTAATCGCTCTTAATACGCCCGGTTGTTAAAGAATCGGAAATGGTGGGAGGAACATCACAAACACCCATGCCTACGAACAGAAATCGATCGAAATTGAAATGGAACCCGTGAGGTCTGGCCCGAAAGGTCGCAACGCTAACCATTACGCCATAGGACCTAACATTTACACGTCATTTATTGATAAATTATGAATTTAAGACACTTATATGTTTTGAGCCATATTGGTTATTTCGAATAACTGTCACATGAATCGTGTCATGTCAAAAGCACTCTTTCTTATAAATACAAGTACAAAATAATAAACGTCATTTTTGTAACTAAAGCTCATAATTATTTGGTATCCATAATGGAAAAAAGTGCTTATAAATTTTAATTTATTATTCATATTCAGTAATGAACAACAAATTAACAGATTCAAATGCAGGTCCTTTTTTCTCCCGTAAAGAGAAGAATTCTGTAGCCAGTCAGAATCGTATATTGACTTACTATCACTGAGTTTCCAATAGAATCGCTAGGATCAGCTTTAACATGTTCCCGGCCTAAGCATAAATTGTATTCTGGCAGTTTGAAATGGATGAATTTTTGGGGTGTGTGAAAATTAGTGGCTGCCAATTTATAATTGCGGGCCTATACCCAGTATACGTTCACACACTTCGACTGGCTGTGATTGCTTTTCAAGTTTCCATTCGCGCCTAAACTTTTAATTACATATTTGCCTTGGGGTCCCCCCCCCCCTCTCCATTACCAGATTACAGGGGTGGATTACTGACATCGAAATCACCCATAGCTCCCAATCTAAAATAAGTAATATATTTTACAGAATTTAAGTATTTTATTTGAATGGATATATTTAGAAACTAAATTAAAAAATGGATGTTTTTCAAGCTGTAATTTTTTTAATTTACTTAAATTGAATAAATATAACGTTTACAATAGTTCTAAATCATATATGCTGTCTTGACAACATGTCAAAGTCAGAACTTATTTTAACAAAAGTAATTATTTATAACTTTGTTAAGTTTGTTATTGCGCAGCTCTACAAAGCGTTTGCCTATTCAAATAAGGTCAAAAATATCCATGTTAAATAAGTTATAATTTTGTAGAAATAAAAATGCTATTTTAGACCTTTTTATCAAGAAGTTTTTTTATCGAGTCAATGCCAATCCATTTAATAAATTCCAATACAGTTACGTATTATATTAAAATTCCGAAATCGATAGAAATTATTTTTCATTATTAATTATTTATACTCAATAAATAACATTAAAAAAAGATAGAACTTTAAATCAAAGGCCCAATATAGATTTTTTTTTTGAAATATGTATTAGAATTGATGTGTAGAAAATTTTCTCACAAATGAGTTTTGAAAAGTAAAAATATGTTTGTTAAGTTTTTATGCATTTTTAAAACATCCAACTTCTGTCCTCGCGATGGTATTATTTGGGTGTTATGTTACTTATCTGGATCTAAATTGATGTTTTGATAAAATTAAATACCATCCATAGTGTGGACAGCTTATAAAATGTCTAATGGTAAGGCATTATATTGATTAAAATAAACTAATGTAATCATTA
Organism: Himalopsyche tibetana; assembly: GCA_030503985.1. Classification (NCBI taxonomy): domain Eukaryota; kingdom Metazoa; phylum Arthropoda; class Insecta; order Trichoptera; family Rhyacophilidae; genus Himalopsyche; species Himalopsyche tibetana. The sequence continues at coordinate 6,585,530 of JAPJYX010000019.1, read as the reverse complement.
TAAATTCAAATCGAGTGTGACCAGTCCTGATCATCGTTTCATCAATTGTGGAATTATTTCAAAAAAATTCTATATAAATACTGTAATTCACTACAATAATTCATATCGTAAATTCTCGCTATCAATTAGATTAATAATACGTATAGAGCAAATGTACTTGTGTGTTTGTATATATACAATACAAACTTTCCGCTGCCTGTCAGTTCGAGTGCATTCGCGCACTGATTAGCACCGGAAGATGCCGAGAGGCGAAACCCGGGTCGACCGGTTCGACCAAGAATTTTATGAAAGTGTACAAAATCAAAATGAAAATAATTTTAAATTATCATAAATACTGTATTTTTTAAATTAAATAGCAATTAATAATGAAATAAAGCTACATTAATAAAATAACCATTTATTAAATTTGTTCAAGCCTTTATATAGTCTCATAATACCGCATTGCACTTAATTCTACTCTGCTAGCTTTCCTATTACTTTTAACCAACGTGCTTACTTAAGAAATCCGTAACAGACATGTCCGATATAGCCTTGTAAAGCTTCGACATCGACGTAAACGAAAACCTGAATATTTATGTTTTTCACCAACTGACACTAAGCATATAATCTACTTTTCAGATAATTATATTGAAAAACGAAAGTTTTTTTTTTACCTTTTTCTTTTCCAAAAAAAGATCAAAATACTTGCGGAGGAGGAGATTGTTTTCTATCCTCCTCTCCTTGCTTCTTGTTTTTATTTTTATACTACATCATGTTAGAATATCAAAATTAAAATCATTCGTACTTAAACAAGCATTGTGAAAGTAAGATTGTCAGAGGATGCCTCTGAAAAAGGCAAATCACGTGTCACAGTTAGTAGTCTACAATACGTGAAATAATCTTAATAAGTTATTTTGAATATAATATTAAAGATAATCAATCTTCGAATTATCATTTTTTACACTATGTTTTCATACGATGTGGAACGTGGAACGTGGAAAGTGGAACGTGTCAACCGCGTAAAAAAAGGGGTAACTCGTATGTTATTATAAGAGTATAAATAATAAATACTACCGCCATTAATAAACGGACAGTTAAGAGTAGAGAAAACATAGTTTAAAGTAAATGGTTGTCTGGAAATTCAAATTATAAGACGTCAGTAAATACAAAAAAAATGACGATACCTTCTTATTTACTTTTTTGAAACAAAACTAAATGACCAAGGTATTGGATTGCTTTCTAAGGTTACTGAAGTAATTTATTCCAAATATTTACATCATATAAGCCTATTTGAGGTGAAGTAAACCAAGCGGTATTGTAGAAAAAAATAAGTAAGATGAGTTGTTATATTCTACACGTCTTAAAGTATCGTTTATCACACTAAAATAAAAATATCCAATCCACCAAAACATTAAATAAAAACGTTTTTGTACTTACAAGTCCAAGAATTTTTTTTATCATTTTACTATAACAGTTGGCTCACTTCACCTCTCAGGGGCCCATATTATATTTAGGTACCAAATAATTACGGACCTTACAAAATAAACTATTTAAATAAGATAAATATATTAAAAAAATATATTCAAATCATTTATTTTTTCAGTTTAAAATAACAAAAAATACTTGAAAAATGTGCACATGTTTAAATTAAACAAACGTGAAACACAAAAAATAAAATATCAAATCCATTCAAAACGGCAAAGATGTTTCTCTTTTAATTTAACATTATATTTTCATGCTTTACTACCCATTTAACATGACATTATTTTAATTTTTAATTAATGCTACGTAAAATGAATTTTAGATCATGTTATAAATTATTACTTTGAATTTACTTTGATCATTTTAAAGTAAGGATACAACTCTTTCATCTCGGCGCGCTGATGCAGGCGTTTCTAAGAATTCAGTACACTCACGTAAACGCCAGAGCCACGACGTTAGACGTGACAGTGCAACAAGGACCGTTTTCCTTTAATATATTTAATATATTCCTTCTTTGCATAACGGACGAGGTTGGATCTTCTGAGTTCTGTTTATTTTATGAGAGCACTGCAGCGTTTTGGATCTCGTGTTAGAACAACGCTAACGATACGCTCTTCAGCATTCATACCTTTAATTTCTGTAACCCAATTTGCATTCAAAGCGTTGCATTACTCAAAGAAACGACCTTTTAATAAAAAAATAAGTCATTTTGATTAAAGTATCAGTCATGTTACTCTTCTCACAATCTTATATTTCAAACTATTAAGAATAATATACTCTACTATATGAAAAACGTCGAATTTATTCAAACATAAAATAGTATGTTTGTAAAATTTTATTTAAAATAATGACCTGCTCGAAACAAGTTTTTAGCGACAATTAAAATAACAAAAATAAATATATATGAAATTATGTAAATTTATTTTTGTCAGTCATTTTTTTCTACATTTTTAATATTACTATAACTTTTTTTTTATGTTTGCAACGGAAATAAAAAATATTCTGAAGCATGAATTATATTTAGACATTTATTAGTTTTGTATGTTGGCTTTATTGTTGACAGATGTTTAAACGAAGGTATTTTCTAGAAAATGCCAGAATTTTAGATTGTTCGCTTAAACATGCATTCCGTGACAGTCACCAAAAAAGATGTCCACTCCTTATTGTAATCCTGAAGACGTCTTCGTTTGTAAAGACAGTGGCGCTTAAGGTAAGATTTTTATTTTATTCTTATTTAATATTTATGTCAACACCATATCCAATTTTATGTCAAAATATAAATCAGAATTATTCATATAATTGAGTTAAAATATAAATGATAAAAATATTCATACGTAATGAATAATTAGTTCAAATGAATAAGTGATAAATTTAAGTGTTTGGTGTGCCAAATATTTATCATGTAAACCAAAAAACCCCTAATGATTTTTTTTTTTTGAAAATCAGATATTTGGCTTAGCAGTTTCATTAGTGTCAAATATTTTTTTTGAATAATTGAAAAAACCATATCTTCAAACGGATTTTTTTATTCTCTCAATAAATAGATTTCATTTTTAATTTTAAAATAAATAGTATATGTCTTATTATAAAATTAAATTTGATAACTTTGTTATTTCACAAAGTTATTAAATTTTGTTTTTAAAAATAAATGGATTTCTGACCGTTCTTAATACAATTTTCACTACAAAAAAACATGGTTCATCATAATAGCATTAAGTATTTTAATTGTGTATTTTATAGTTGATTGTGTATTCTTAGTGTTGCCTCTTTTTATAAAATATATAAAAAAATATTTTTTGTGCCTATAATCCCAAGGTGATTTTTCAAGGTGAAAATATATTTAAATTTTTTAAAATTATTTTTCCTGCAATCAAACCCACTCATCGTATATTTAAGAGTTTTCAATTCGAATTTTAAGTGATTAAAAAAATTACTATGTTCACAAATATTCTCACTTGGTAATAATAATATTTTGCCAATAACTAGTTAAAGGCAGACCATATTTTTTTTATAAATGCAATGAAAACTTATCCATATTCTAAAGGTTTTTTTTAAACATTAAAAGCATTTTTAAATCATAGAATATAACTTAAAGTATTTATTTAACAGATGAATATTATCCATGTATTAAGAAAAAAAAATAACCTATAAATGTTATAATATTTACTTACAGAACTGTATCAGAACACCCTACACAATATAATCCAATTTATCTTTCAAGTGTCCGCTGCTAAAATTCACTGATGATTTTCCATTGATACGTTTGCAAGATTTTTACCTGTAAAAATGAAAAAAAAAATTAAGTATGTTATATATATGATTTCCGCATTAAACATTTTAAAAATAATATAGGGTACAGTTAAAATTTTGAACACTTGAACGAGACCACAGATCACCTAAAAATTTAAATGAGATCGTATATTTGGAGACTAAAGCTTTTGAAGATTCTGTTTTTTTGTTTCACGATCAAATATTGAATACTTGAAACAACACTTTTGAATTTTATATATTATCCTATATTGAATTTTCTATTCAATCAATGATCTTTTATACTAATATTTGTATTTCATCATATTAGGTGTGTAAAGATCGATTGTTTTTCTTTTAGAAATGTTTTAACCACTTTATTTTATTGTCGCCTTGCTAGTATTAAAAAGAACGGAATAACAGCAAACATGGAATCATTTATTTCTAAGGACTTCCATTGAAACGCTGCATTAGCATATTATCAAAAATATTAACAATTACCCCCCTTTTTTCTGGTGCATGTTCGCTCCTAGTATGGACCATATCGATTTTTTGGAGCTTATCTCTCAATAAGAAGGATTTTTTTGATATTTAGTATCTCAATCACAGATGTTATTAAGAGAGGAGAGTAAGGATAGAAAATTGAGACTATAACATGACTAGCAGTAAGCAAAAAACTCTGGTTCTGCCTTGTTCATAAATAAATTATCCGTGATTTCAAGCACGGCATTAGTTTACAAAAACATTTTGATTCGGCGGATTTGAACCAGTGGAAACTGCAACGACAATGCTTATCACTCTTTAACAGCTTTTTGTGTGTAAGATTTTTTTTAATTGCATGAAAATGATCAAAAAAAAGGAAGATATTAAAAAAAAAAGTTGCCACGTGGTAAAGACGTCAAGATAGGCAATAGATAGTCAGCTAACGAATACGAATAACCGCTTTTGGATGGGAAGTTTTGTTTGATAACGGGCTAAACATACATAGGTTCATAATATGGCGCAATTTTAATTTGAAGTTGATAAAATTTTAAGGTTATTTAAAGTATTTTAGAAATATTTCAATGGATGTAGTTACACAGCGTTGAAAAATTAGTATTACTAGCTGTAAGCCCGTTGCCCAGCAACGTGAGATTTTTGTTGCATTATAGAAAAGTCATAAATTTACTGGCATGAACAATTGAATGCATATTTATTATTATATATGTATATAATCTAATAACACATATTTAATAAACTCCGTTTTTTTCCATAGGGTACTCAACGTTGTACCCACCACCACCCGCTACGGCTTCACACTCTTTTATAGGGTGTATTTCGTAGCGTATCAACGTTAGCTGTCAGCCCGTTGCCCTCAACGGAGTGGATTTTTGTTGCATTTTTAAAAAGTCAGAAAATTTACTGGCGTGAAATTGCAAACCTATTTATTGAATAAGCCAGAAAATCTTAACGTAATTAATTCTCTACATGGATTGTTTAAGAAATACACACAATTCACTAAAAGAACGAAAATACACCGGGATTGCAAAACAAAATATGCGAATAGCGGAAAATTCCGGGGACCTGAAGACAGAATTTTACTGAACTGTAAATAATCAAAAATTACGTCCAAACCAAATTTAATAAGATAAAAATTTCTGCTCAAAAGGTTAAAAAAAGAATTCGATCAATTGTAATAAAGATGTTATTATTTTATTTGTAGTTTTAGTATAAATAAAAAGGTAAAGTTTGCTTTACATATGTAAAAAATCTTTTTTTTAAATTAATTGCATATTTTATCAAAATGTATGAAAAAAAGTAAAAGTGTGATTTTATAAAATATCCATATCATAATAAAAATATTCGTAATGTAATTAAAATACTAAAAACTTAAGTAAAATGTCCAAAAGTATTCGACCTAAGACATTGCCAAAGTATGAAAAATTCCATAAAAATATTCAATATTTTGTCCAAAATGTATGAAAAATATCGTATTTTATATTTGCTTTACATATATAAAAAATATATATTTTTTTAAATTTTGATAAAATAAATATATTATAATTGAATATATTCATACAAATCATAATTGAGCAGTCCTGCAGTGCGGCCAAATCCAATATCGACAACCCTGCAAATGTTTCAAGTATACAAACAAATATTCGACCCAAGACATTGCCAAAGTATGAAAAATTTCAAAAAAATATTCAATATTTTGTCCAAAATGTATGAAAAATATCGTATTTTACATTTGCTTTACATATATAAAAAAATCTTTTTTTTTTTTAAATTAATTGCATATTCTATCAAAATGTATGAAAAAAAGTCAAAATGTGATTCTATAACATATCCATATCATTATTAGAATATGCGTAATGTATTTAAAATAATAAAAACCTATGTAAAATGTCCAAAAGTATTCGACCTAAGACATTGCCAAAGTATGAAAAATTCCATAAAAATATTCAATATTTTGTCCAAAATGTATGAAAAATATCGTATTTTATATTTGCTTTACATATATAAAAAATATATATTTTTTTAAATTTTGATAAAATAAATATATTATAATTGAATATATTCATACAATTCATAATTGAGCTGTCCTGCAGTGCTGCCAAATCCAATATCGACAACCCTGCAAATGTTTCAAGTATACAAACAAATATATTTCGAAAAAAGATAATTATTCAAATTCGTTTAGTGCAATGTTTCAAATACAGATGGCATTGTAGGTGCACTAAGAATGCACTTGCTTCTCTTGCTTTGAGTTTTTTAAATTAAAGAAACGTTTTACTTCACCACCTACAATCGCAAAAAGGTGCATTGGATATTAGCTCGAACGATGAGAATGAAAACTTGGGACCTGAGTTCGATCCCCAGCTTGTCAGAGAATATTTTTGGTTAGTACGAAAATTAATTGTTTTTACATAATATCATGACTTCAAATATTCACATGTAGACGTCAGATAAAAATGAATGAATGGCGATAGCGGGCAGGGGTGGGGGGAAGAAGACCGTCTTTCTTGACGTCATCGAAAAGGTGAAATCGCGACATGTGGGGGAGGGGGAGGAGGAGAGGAAATCGAGGAAAATCATAAGTAACAGTGTATATTGGAAAAATATGTCTTAAGTATGAATAAAAAGTGACAGCGCGGCTTGGCAGGAGGAGGAGGGGGAGGGGCAGGGGGAGGGGAAATCGAGGACATCTTACACTCAGACAAACATACGGACATTATCGGCTATTAATATATAGATTGAACATAAAGCAACAATGCTTGGTACCAAGTTTCTTTACTTCATTTGATTTTATCTTAGCAAACATTTTATCAATATAATACACATACTTGTGAGAAACAAAGTATGGCTCGCTGTTTTATATTAAATTAAAAATTATATGTATTCCTAGATTTTAGTTTCATATTAAAAATAGCTCATTCAAATTAAAATTTAAATATGTATGAATTTTGGTTTTTTATCATTAATTTTCACACAAAAATAAATTATTTTTTAATTTACTAAATTTTAAGCCTCTGTCGTCGTCATTTTGTAAGATATATTTGTTTTGATGAAACTGGTTGTTGGGCTGTAACTCAATCTATTTTACAAGAATAGGTTACATTCTATACGCGTAATAGATAGCGGTCTTCAACTTTTTGAACCTCACGGATGATTTTAAATTTTGTAAAATAAAAAATGATCATAAAAATTACATTTATTGCGAAATATTTATAGCACTTTTTTAATTATGACGTATGTATTAGAATGTAATTTTTAATGTTTGAAACAAGTATGGCTTATTAACTTTTCCGTTTCTAAGCTCAAGAAATGCGACCCCAATACCAACATTTTCATAAATATCTATTTTAATATGGGTGATACAATGTTTATAATTAAGGTATTCTTATATCATAGTTTTTTGGACCTTTTGTAGTTTATATAAATACGCGATAACGCTTATCAGCTGATTAGCGCCCGCGATAACGATTGTTCGTATGATAATTTGGAACGCTGAGACACTCTTCAGTAGTCAATTCATATGTGTGCTGACATGACGTCTTTTTTACGCGCAACTTAAAATATGATTATTTATTAAAAAAACCACAGATTTTTATAAAAAAAATTATGAGGAAAGATGCAGAGAGATATTTTAAAGCCCGTAGACTATTTTTTTTTTTGAAATTCATAAGAATAAGGCCAATAATGAGGAAATTACTGGGGTCAAAAAAGACCCCCATCGCCTGCTAAGTATTTTTCTAGTCTCCGAGCCGCGAGAGTTAATACCAATCACGTTACGTCAACCACTGTGATGACCACCGGTTAGAAGCCACTAGATCGCAACCGTTTGGTGTGCTTATTTTCCTTAACTATTAAAAAAAAATCGTCAGGTACCTATGGGATGCACTAACATTTAAATATTCTTATTATTTTAAGCATTTTTCATATATCAATAATATCTAGCTGATATATATTGTCATCTACAATGGTTCCTCTATCAATGTTCAATGCATTGCAAATATTACGCAAATTTGACTGGAGTCACTTTGTACTCCCTCGGTCCTCGATCCTATTTTCGACGTTTTGGTACTCGTTTGTAAATTTGATTATATGTTCAAGTATTTTAAATGAAATATAAAAATCCTGTAAAATATTGCAAAATATAAAAATTTCTTCTTATTTAATTTAAAATCCGTTGATTTAAGACACATTTGTAGTAGCAAACCACAATTTACGTAGAAACAGACCATGCAACTTTTAAAATACTTATGTCGAACAATTTCACTAGAAAAGATTGTTGCAAAGATCGCCGTTTGCATTCATAAGACAATGCTTCGAAATTTATGAACGTACATAATTTTAAAATTTTCCAACCAATTCATTTTTATATAAATAAATGGGTTTAACGAGTGAAAGATTTTTTTAAAATAAGAGATTGTCACACAAAGCTTAGGTGTTTCAGATACTGCTCTGTTTAGTTAAATTTAAATATTAGGTTGTCTCATAAATCTTTTCGTCACTTTTAAGAGCTAAACACATAATAGGTTTTTACCGTTCTTGAATACATGCGAAGTGTTGTTAAATGCATATCTTGTCTTTAAAAACCGTTAACTAAGATTTTCTTGATTAAGGTTTTCAGTGAATAAGCTATGGGATATTACTTCTAATATCAGTCAACTAGAAAGGAAAAAGAGGAAGAATAAGAACAAATTAATCGCATTTGCCACAATACTTATCTGTGCTATTCCGGATTATCAAGAGTTTAATGTATTATGTTAGTTACCAAATTTGACTGCTAAAGAAAATGTTTCAATTTATCTGAAATCAGTAAAAATATTCAAAACAAAGTCGGAATTTTTTTTTAAAATATGGCATAAATTTAAACACTTTTTACTCTTCAAACCTATAAATTATTGCTTAAATTGTATATTAACAAAAATTGAATTTTGACCGGTTGACTAAGTATATTATATTGTAGTTTTTCAATGTTCTATATGCATCATTAACATATTTTTTAATTTGGGTTTATTTCTTATTATTTAAAAAAATTGTTGTAACATTTCTTTCGATAACACTTCTTTAAAGCTTTTTTATTACAGCAAGTTCAAGCTTGACACCTACACAGCTCCCCATCTCTCGCGGGTACGCCCCAATGGTGGATTTAGTGTGTTCTCTGTCAGATGACCTTCATCATTTTCATGAAGTAAAATTATAGAAGTTTTTCATCTAAAATAATAAGCAGTACATCATTTATCGCTTCCATAGTCTTAATGATACGGTAAAACATTAAAATAGGCAAAAACGCTATTTAAAATACTAATTTCCTTGCCTTACATGTTGAGATTTTTTGTATCCTTAATGTCTATTTTGACTATTGGATCGCTTGTTCAAAAAGTATGCTAGTTTTGTTCTATTTAATTTTGACTTCTTCTCCAAGAGCTATTCTTGTTTCTTCTGTAGTGTCTTCAGTAATGTCGAAACGGTGTGTTATTATTGTCATTAACACTCGTAATATTGATATATTCTCAAATATTTGACCGAGCTTACTTTCCGCTTGGACTGCATCATTCAGTTTTAAGCACATTAAAATATAATAAACCTTGTCTTTCTCTTATTCCAACCAAAAAAATCTCGTAACCTTCCAATAGATTAAGATAGCAAAGATTTTAAAGTAGAGAACAGAGAATTGTAGACAACGTGTGCTGACTATAAATGTATTTAAAATAGTTTATTTGATATATTTTATATAATAAAGCCATATTATATTGAACATAATTTCATGGCAGTTATTTTTTAGATCAATTATTTATTCAAAGTTAAGCGGCTTTTATATTCTTATTTTTAAGCTGGGGTTGCTCTCAATAGAACTTAAATTTGAGTCTATCATATAATAAAATGAATACAATTTGATCAAGCTTAAGTTGATGATAAATTTGCATGATAGGTATAAAAGGTTTTATTTTTAAACATTGTTAAGAGAGCTTATAAAAGTGGTTAATAAAATGCTTCAAATACTTATTCCTAATTTATTTGCAAAACACTCTTTAAATTCGAAGAAGTTTGCGTGCGCTTAAAATTAAAATAAAGACGCTATATTTTCCTAATTTAATTTACGTGATCGACTCAATCTACTTGAAACGAGCCCATTCCAACAAATTACGAAGGAAAATTATTTCCCACAATTCAACCGTATTTCTCTCAGCCAACATCAAAATGGGTTTTCAAGCCTTTTGGTGCCAAATACACAATCATTAAGCTCCTCAAAAGAATTTGTTTAGAGTCATCTTCGTTTCGATTACGCTCGACTTTGAGGTATATTTTTTGGGATTTCGGTAGTAAATTCTGTGGCATATTTGTTACAGTCCCAAATGGAAAGCCACTTTACAATGTTGTCAAAATTATTGATTTTTTTTACTTATAAAATAAAAGAGACACATATTTTTAAAAGTCAGGATGCACTTGAATTATTTATTAGTGTTTTTTTCTGTAATTCATAACATTCCGACTTCACCATTCCGCTACACCAATTTAATATTTTAAATTTACAACGATTATATTTTATTAATCGAATGTAAAGTGGTAGTCATAAATACCAATTCATATGTTTTATATTGAATATAAAAACCAATCACTACTTCACATATTCCGTATTAATTCTTTATTATTTATTTAATATCAGGATTGGTATTATCATCAAGATAATTTTGAACTGATGCTCGTGATATAATGAAAAAAAAACTTCGTTATTCCACTGGTGACAGTTGTGACACGTGTTTCGTTTCTCTGGAAAGCATTTTCAGATTTATTATACCGTAAGACATTTATAAATATTGAATCTCAGCTTATAAGTGTGAAAAAAGTTACTGGACGCGGAGAGAAGTTTCAAAATCCTTCTTACACAGGTGTAGTTCTCACTTAATAATTAATATATATTATAGATTTTTGTATTTTTAAAGATTCTTTATGTCATTCTTAATGTAGAGCATACCGTTTTGATTGGACACCTTAAATGATATTTTTTTAAACTAGAACTGCTTTTCATTAAAACGTTCAGCTAATTATGTTTCAAGTGTGTGATGCAACAAAGAAAGAATTAATAATTAGCGAATCTAGCTATCGCCACTTACCGTTGTCAAACGGAAGAGACAGGAAACAAAACGGTGTCGCTGTGGTTGTGTATTATGTTATATACCATAAATATAATAGAAATATGCTGTGAAGGACTTCTTCAAAAGTTCTAATTTAAAGTTTTGCCAAAAAAAAGCCACAACACGTCGGCAAGGTACGGTTGAAAAATTCCAAATATCTCGACAAGTCGGCAAACAGCACGCCAGACGTATCAATCAGAAATGTTTTCCATCTTCTCTCATTTATACTCCTCATGCCTCGACACTTCGTTCAGTTTTCAATCCATTTCAGCGCAAATACATTTTCCATCGCGGAAAATACATCTCAAATCTTTAATCAACAATCAAATGGCTCATGCAGATATCCGTATTAATGCACAAACCAAAACAACGTGATTTCACGTCATTTTGTTTGATGATTTTAGTATCATTTCATATTTATGATTTAAAAAAATACAAAATTTCCACAACGTATGTTTTTTATGAAAAAAAAATCTATTTTCAACATTTTCTAAATATTTCAATCATATCCTTGTATAATTAATATTTTAATAACTTTTATAGAGTTATCGTTATATTCTTGGTGGAAACCTTATACATTCATAAACATAAAACAATCTGCTAAATCAAGTACCAGTTTCGATCGTCGCTAGCCTTTTTTAATTCATAGAAATTAAAAAAGAACGGATTGTCCTGAATAACGAGAAAACTATTAAAAACTTGATATAAAACTTATAATTATGAAAAAAAGTTGCAGTCTCATAAAAAATATAGAAAAAGCATAACTTTAAAAGTTTTACAATGAAACTATTTCGTGCTTCTCATAAATAATTAAATACCTACCATATAAAAAGTTAATACATTAAAAAACAAAACATCTCAAATATGTATTGACAAATTTTGTAGATATTTATTTTTCAAATTTAATTTAATAAGCCAATAAGAGATTTTATATAGTAATTGACGAAACCAGTCTTAATTGTGACTCGTTTGTTCATTACCATTTTTTAGAAAAATATTTTAAGGGAATTTAATACAGCTTTTACAGTAGCATCAATTTTATTTAAAGGTTTGTTTGTGGTGAGTTTATTTGGTATAGCATTACGTATGAACAAACAACAAAGTAAGTTTACAATCAAATGAATCAAATTTAATAAAAAGGGTAGTTTGTCAAATAAATTACTGTACGTTTTTAAAGAGAGAATGAATAATTTGATAAAAATAATTATACATAACGAATTGAAAATACTATAATTATAAATGTTGTTGTAAAATTAAATAGAAAAATTAAAACGCAAAGTATTTCACATGCCATAAGGAATTGTTCGGTAACAAAGTATCAGAACGGGTGAAGAGGTATAGTAACCATACAAAGCACCACGGGCGGTAAAACGAGACGTCGCCGTACATTTCGTGCTAGTTCAAGCGAGACAAAAATACTTTTGCAGTCATGACAACCGAGCTCCGCAGGCGGGCGCTGTCTAAACAGGAGCACAGAAGCACCGGCTGGGCATGAAAATGGCGGACTGGAGGGAAAACGTACAAATCACGTTGAATAGATTATTGGGAAGAGTCAACTGCCGCCCGGCCCGGTCACAATACGCTCGGAAATAATGTAAATACTACCTCTGATATTTTCTGTGACCCTGCTGTCGGAAAGGGCGCCCAATAGGTAAAGAGGACTTATTTCGTTCTTTGAAATGATAAATAATTCATTTTCTTACTGATTGCAGTTCTCAAAGAAAACTCTAGGAAATTCTGTTTGTTTACCTCAATTGCAAAAGGGGTGAATCTATAAAATGTATGTTTATCTATTATAGGGACGAATCTTGGTATTATAACTACGAATGCTCATATATATTTTTTTTATTATCTGGCATGATTATGCAATGTTATTTATTAATTTTAAATGCAGTTGGTGATTTTTAGATTTAATAGAAAAATAAATAATTTTCAAGCGTAAATATTAAAAAAACTACAAAAAAACAAAAAATAGTTATCGTATAAAATAATGAAACAATCATAGTTTGCGGTTTACTTAATTCTCTGTGTAGATCTTTTTATTTTGATTTTATGTAGTCAATTGTACAAGTGTTTTGAATCGATATGAATACAAAGGATGATTTTTCTCATCCAGCTGCGTGATCAAGTGGTAAATGTCTTGCTTCAGTTACGGCGATCACGGGTCTGAATCCCAGTACGGACAGCTCTTGTTTATTGACGTATGTGATGTCTTGAATTCTTTCACACCCATCTTATCCTAAAAACTGGCGTTGCGAGAATGATACCTTACCAATATTATTGTCTTATTTACATTCTTCTATACCTACTATATTTGAAAAATGAGATGTTGTGCAGCTGATTAACAAACAGCTTGCGTAGGAACACTAATGTTTAGATGAACTACATTAAAAGTGTATGTATATACTCCAAATTGGGAGCGGGCGGTAGAAAAACGTTTCGGGGTACTTGTTATGTTCAATTTACTTATCACAATTAGAATATATTACACAAATTTCGAAACATTATTTACACAGCCACTCTGCAATTTAAAAATTAAGTGTTTTCTGATATTTAGTCAATGATTTTTATAAACACTAGATGCTGATGCCTTTTGTTTATTTGTTGATTGACTTAAAATTTTGTATAGAAAATTGTCGTTGTCATCGATAAAATAATGTGTCAACTTACCGTTTTGTATCCGATTGTTTCTTTACAGATGTCTCATAAAGGAAACAGAGGTTCGATTGAAAAGTCATATTTTAAAATTGACGGTAAAACTTTATATCGCTTTGCCGCAAATCTGTAGGCGACAACCTTTGTTACTTTGATTTGGGTCGTTCGAAAACTCCCCTGGGAACCAAGTTGACTTGCCAGTATATTATTTCTGGTTCATTTTGACCGAAAAACTTATATTATAATTTTCAATTCACTGACATTACGGTTTTGAATCGATAGCTACGTTTTTGAAATCTATGCTTTTCAAATATGAAGCTTTCAAATATACCAACGTGCGTTTACGCGTAAAACACTTATTTATGCATATCAATATTTTTTTAAAAATAAATGTTTTATATGTATTCAGGTTATAACACTGCTATAAAAGTTACCGCTTAAAAAAAGTATTGTAAATTTATATCACTAAGAAGTAAAATTCTAAAATACAATATTCTTGTTGTAAGTATACGGTTAAAAAAAGCTTTTAATTAATAAACAGTGCTAATTACCTAACGTTTATAACAGTTTTGAATATTTTGTTTAAATACATATCATTTAATATATTTTTCACGACTCCGACTCTGACTCCGGCCAAAATATCGCGACTCTGCGACTCCAACTCCGACTCCACAGCCCTGCAATTTATTGTAATTACATGTATGCTCCTAAATTGGAGAATACGAAACATGAATGAGGGTATATCAACAGATTTTTTTTTACGAAAACTGCTTATTATTCAGTTGCTCATTTTTTTAAAGAGTATATAGAGAAAGAATTAATATGACTAGAACATGTCTAATGGTTAGTTTATCACTCTCGCTACGCTTTGTCATTTTAAAACTAGAGAGGTAAGAGGGATTTTTAAGGTATCAAAAACATCCATGTCTTCGAACAGAAATCGTAAAATACTTCTCGTACTAGAACATGAACTCGTCAGATCTGTCACGGAACCCAACAACATTGAACACTGGACCACGTACTAAACAGACCAAATTTTGCGAACAAAATAAATAAAATAGCTCTTCATTTGATAGTATTTTTTCATAAATGTTATATATTTCACAAACTTCAAAAGAATGTGTTTGCCAGTTTTTAATAAGAATTACTGACGTAATATCTACACGATTCATTTAGGTATAAGAAGATTTGTTTTGTGGCTAAAAAAAAAAAAAAATGTGCCAAATTTCAAAATCTTCTTTAAAAAAGAAATTCAAAAATGAAGGACGGATAATATACATAACCTCAATTGAAGCATTCGTAGTAAAAATGTGTTTTTATTTTTTGACCACATCCGAAATTCGAAGCGGTTTGCAAAAATTCAAAAATTTTGGTATCGTTTTAATTTGTATTCATAAATAACGAAAATTTTCACTATCTTTTAATATAATTCTTTTGAATATTATTTATTTTTTTAGAAAGATTCCACTGCATACACACAAAGCTTTTGAAACGAAAGCTTTCTTGTTCACCCACCCTTAAAATTAAGTCGAATAAAAAAAACACATATTTTTCCACGTATGGTGGTTATTGTCTTTAAAAAAATCTCCATATTATTTGTATTTCGCTTTGTACTTGGACAAGCGCGCCTAATGAATTAACTTTTTATAAACACATTTTATACGAGTAAAGTGATTTATTTTGCGCAACAGAGACTAAAATAATATCCGTAATTTCCAACGCAAAGGAATTTTAATGAAAATGTTATCGACTAAAATATGGGTTCAGTGCTTCATGGTTGTTTTTTAATTAATTCAGTCTCCGCAACGATTTTAATCATTTCCTTGTTTTAAGTAAGTTACAATTTGTAATTCACACTTTTAATTTCGTCTCCAAAATATTAACTAAAATTGATATTCCTACCACGTTAACTCATTGACAGACGATCAACTTTTCGATTCATTTTTGATAGCTGACATAAAATATATAGTCATATTACCTCTGTTAAATAATACTCATAGTACACATGTTTTAAGTTGTATGTTTATTAGCTATTTACGACTGAATATCCATCAGCTCCCCCAAAACAACACTTGTTGAGATGCTCAATATGGTGTTCATGTGCTTTAAATTAAGTGTAAGAAACGTGTTAAAAAAAATAATATTGTATTAAAATGGTGAGTATGAGTCGAAATAATATTCATATATCGTAACTAAAGACAATTGTTTTTTTTATTATTAAAAAAATATTAACTTTCCTTACAATATGTCTTCTAGTTATGGTTTGTTAAAAAAACGTAACTAATTAAAAAAGCGTTAAATTCAACCAGTGGAATTCCTTTTATGGGGATAATTTAAAAAACAATTGCAAATAAAAAACAACAGTTAATTAATAATCTATATAGTTAAAACAACAAAATACACGTCATGCGCAAAATAAAAATAAGAGTCGTAATATTTTAAAATTATGTACGTTTACGTATTAAAATAATAAGGGTCCACAAAAATGTTCTTCTACTTACCGATGTATATATACAATAAGCATTTGCTTATCAATCGATAGCGTGTTGTTTTAAGGATTACATATTAAAAATGAAATCAAATTTCTTCGTCAAATCGTTTTGTTTGCAAAGTTGACAGATGAAGAATTTACCCAAATTACAGATAATAGAACGTCATAAACAAAAAAAATGTTAAAATGTTTTAGTGTTCACAAGAAAGCACGATTTAATAAAATGACACAAGCAGCGCCAGGTGATAAATCATTACGTGGCGAAAAAAAAACCATAAAGCGTGGCACAAATAAAAAGCGAAAGGATGTTTTACCATCTTCCATATTTATGAGCCAGCAAACATGTTTACCTTCCCCAAAGACAGTGCTAGCAAACTGATATAACGTGTAAGCTGCCATTTTAAATGATAATAGTTTTTTAGCGGAATAAAAATATACTATGGTAGAATTTTCAGAGTTGAGCATGAGATAAAAAAAAACAACGGAAAACGTTATTATAGTTGGTTATTTTGACCATTTTTACTTATATTCCCGATTCAAACATTTCATAAGAACTGGTTTAAAAATATTAATTATTGGGTAAATATTAAGAAATTTCAGTTATAAAAAGACGCATAAAACATTCAGAATTAGATTAGTATTTTAGATCCATACTTTTTAAAAATACCAATCAAAGGACTATACTTACCTTGTAAAATTGTATATAATTTTGTTTTGGCTTAGATGAAATTCGAATATTTATCGAACATTTGAATATTTTTTAAATAAATATATAAAGGGCCTGGTATCAAAACTAATTGTATCCAATTTTAGTATTTTTAAGATAAGTATGTCAAAAAAGCTTAAATGCTCACTACATAATCAAAAAAAATGGGTACTAAAACTACTTTAAGCACTATTAAAAGCACTGCAAATGATTAATGTGATATGGTTAAAAAAAATCGGCGATCAGTTTTGTTTATGGTGTTGATTTCACACATTAAAAAAAATACTTTTCATTGTGAAAAATATTTACAGTAATTTTTGTCATTTTTTTATTTACGAAAAATATTTATTTTTGATTGTTAGGTGTTGTTTAACCCATGTGAAACAAAAAAAACAGCTTTGGATTATATTTTGATATATATTGTTTTTGGCAATCAGTATGAATTTACAATAAATAATTCTCTTTTAAATATGAAAAAACGAAAAATATACCTCTATTATAAAATAATTAACTTTTCATACATTACAACCTATTCGAATATATTTGAATATTCATAAAGGTGCTATAGTTTTTTGATATTCGTTATCTGAAACATTTGAATCCTAGCCTAATATATTATATTTAACATAACACAAGTTGTATAAATTAACGTTATTTTACGCCGTCTAAGCAGAAAGCTTTGATTTTATTATTTTTATTTATTTTCCGATCATTTTAATTAAATAATTTATATATTATATTTATTAATTACCATCATTACAAGAAAGTATTATTTTTTGTTAAAGAAATTTAAGCAGAATAATTATTTGTTCGGCTTTTTAAAATAATGCTCAATAAAAAAATATTTGTGACAGAGGCAAATTTTAACATTGACATTAAAATTTAAGCAACATCATGTCATCAACACAACTAAACTGGCTCATCATAAATTGTTTGATATCACTGGTTGTAGCTTGTATCACACACTACATGTCAAATCGCAGGTATGGGCAGGACCTACTATTTTAGTTGAAATGTCTTGTTTTATTAGGTCGAATCCTAAAGGAAGTGGGCATACTATGTTTTTTGACCTACCCGGTCTATTTGGGGTTCGGGGTCATGTATGTCCAGTCAGAAACAAAAGTGTTTCATAGCAATAGTGATTGTAAGACAGTGTAAAAAATATTAAAACAACAAATTAAATATTCTAAAAAGATTTTTTTGATTTATAAAATATTTTTAATTATAAGCACAAAAATACTTTTAAATAAATCGGTTTTAGTCGCATTTTTTCAACACATTTACGATTTATTATTATTCAAAAAAAACGTAAAAGAATAAACTTAATTTTGGTCTAGAATGGTACATAGTATTATATATACAGAGACAAGTTTTAGGTTCTTTGCGAGAACCGAATGAGAACATGAGCTTACCATTACCTCAGAAAAAGTTATGTTTTTACTTCATCAATCAAAACAAATTCTTTATATCTGTATTATTCTTACTGTATCCAATTATTTTAGGCTGATAATTAAATTTTAACATTTTCTGCACATTTCATATTTATAAATATTATTATAAGCATCATAAACACTTTTAAACCAAAACTTTTATTTGACACTTAACTCAAAATTATCAATGCTTTTTCATTATGAGACTAAACCATTGTTCTTTTCAACTTATTTTGCCCGCGTTGAATGAAAACCTTGGAAGCAGGCAATGACTTTACAATAAAAGATGCTGACTAGTGATACAAATTGTCACCAATGTCACCATACTGACAGTAACAGTAACAATTGGACAGTTCTGAATGCTGAAATTTTCTGTTTACAGAATACAACATCTCAACCTCAATATATTAAAATATCGAAATCGTAATGGCAGAATTTTGAAATGACCGAATGGACCATTGTGGAAATCAGCAAATATTTTTTTACACATTTATAACAGTCTATATTTTGTGCCACATAGATAATTTTTTGAATATGAAATTATAAATAGATATATATGGCAATCTGAAGTTACTAATTCAATGATTGAGACAATTGGCTGCCTTAAAATCAGTTTTAATAATAATAACTAGTAAAAATGCTGTTTACAAACTGTTAAAATTAATTCAACGATTAAGCTATTCCAGGAAAAAAAATGTTATATCTAATAATCTCATTTTTTACATAAAACTCAATTTTGTTACACATCAACTTCTGCCAAGCCTACAATATCAACATTTGGTGGATCTTATAAGAAGATTGACCTCAGTGAAATTTGTATGAATAATTAGCTAAAGACAATTAATTACAGAGCTTTAAATTTGAAAAATATTTATTATAAATTGTAGACAAAATGAATTGCTGATTTTTTCCAAACATACATAAATGAAAAATGCATCTACAAAATAACTCTAGATAAATAATTGATATAGATAAATCTTACTGTGCACTTGTCTCAAGTTTGACGATTTTGTTAGCTATAAAGTGATAATTGGAAAATTTCAAATCCTGTTCTGTATTTTAGGGTCGACAGAATAATAAAAATATATTTATCAAACTACCAAATAATATTAAATCTTCACCATCAAAATTTACTATGCTTATTTCGTTACAACTCACTTTTTTATAATCATAATATTCAAAAAAATCAGTTCAATATTTTGTAATGATTGAAGTTCTGATTTCATACAATGTTCTTCAGATTATTTCGGAAATAATCTCTTTTGTGTGGCTTTTTGCTTTCTCGATCATTAATATCTAGATTCGTGTTATTCCAGGATCCCGTTACGACATGCTTCCCTATTAATTTAGAAACTATTGGATTATGTTCAGTTTATAAATAAAGCCAATTATAACGCGCCTGTATCTATTCGCATTATGCCTGGGTATGGTGCCTTGGTATTTGATATCAAGGGTATTAATTTATTAGTGACAGGAAATTCATAATGAGCACAAAAAATACATCGATAAAATCAGGACGAGAGACTTTTAATGAGGTTTTTAAATGGTTTTTACTAAATAAAAAAATCGTGAAAATATTTTTTTAAACATTATTAGTATTAAAATTCATCATATATTATAAAAAGTTTAAATTTTTGTAGAAAATATTTGATTTGCGAAAAATTTAATGATGGATTAGTTTTGGTAAAGGTTCTACATTCTGGCAAAAAGAATAACTTGGATGTATAATACATCAATTTCAAATGCTTGCAATAAGTGAAATCGGTCTTGATCATTACAATAAAATGTGTTTTACTTTTATTAATAGAATTACCAATTTTAAGTGAATCAATGATGTATATTTCTTATCAATCAGATAAAAAAAACAATTTAGTTTTAAAACTATACGACAATAAACATGTTTTTCAGATAAAATAGTTTTATTAAACGAACGCGAGTAAATAATTTGAAATAATACTTTTTCAATATAATGATTTTTTGTGATAAAAAAGTTAAAGAAAAAATTAAGAAAAACATTGTCATTTAGTTATATTGTAATGCAAATCATTCAAATACGTATATCTTATTAGTTGTAGAGAAGAATTAATTTAAGAAAAGTCGCCATTTGTTCCAAGAGAAGGATAATAAAATTTGTGATGTGAAATTTTGGATTCATGGATCACAAGGGTTGGTTTTTATTTGAACGGTTAACATTTATATTATCATCTATGAAATACACCTTATTTTAGGTTTATTTAAAAAGAAATTTCTGAAGATTGGAGAAATCTAACAAACAAAATTATTGTTCTTATACGATATATGAATCTTCTTTCAATGCCTAGATTCCGATCAAATAAACACCATGACGACAGCATAGCAAACATTTAAAAATTATGTACGATATATATGCACGGTATACGTAGATATACATTTATCACACATCATAATTGAGCCCATGAGAGGTGAAGTGAGTCAAGTGGTATTTTAGAAAAAAAAAGATGGGTACGTATAATATTCTACATGTTTAAAAGTATCGTAAAAAGGAAGGTATTTTAGTAAATACACACTGCAATAGTGTTATCTTCCTAAAATAAAAATATGCACTTCAGCAAAACACCAAGTAAAGACGTGATTGTACTTAAAAGTCCAATAAAAAAGTTTTGATAGTATACTACTTGGCTCACTTCAGGACTCGTATGAACTAGGGGGTTTTCGAAGACATTTTTTAAGCCTTGTGATTAAATCAAAATATTTCGCAATCAAAGAATTTATGAAAAACTTGCATGAAGACTTTTTATTCTTTCTTGCATTTATAAAAAATACGAACATAATTTTGTTTTTGCAGGTAGGTTTCTAATATGTCCCTTTAAAAAATGTGTTAAAAAAAATCTTCAATAATTGTTATACGATTATTATTGAAAGTCGATCGCTACTAAGCATTTAGATTAAAAGTAGCTCCTAACCTCAAAAATATCGAGTACCCTTGTGTAGGACATAAAGTAAATATATGGGTTAACAAAAACGCACGCATACTATATAATAGTAAACAACTACAGCTCTGGATATTAGGTTCTCTTATCCGGGATCCCGTTCAATTTTGTGATATCAAAATCCCGGGATTTCAGGATTCAGAATGAGAAGCAAAAAATTCTCGAAAAGCTTTTAAAACTAGCCAACCAGCCAAAATTTGTGAAATACGTCAGCGAGCCGAAAAAAAATACTCCTACATGTACATAATTTGGGAAATCCGTAGGTTACTTTTTTTTAAATCGGTCAGTGAGCCAAAATTTTCGAAATATCCCTAAGAGCTTAAAAAAAAGTGGTTCACATTCTTTTGTACATTACTTTTAAATCTTTTAATTTCTGAAAATTTTCCAGTGACTGATCCCGGGATCCCGAAAATCTACATCCGAATTTATGGTGAACGATCAACCTTTGAATCTCGAAATCATGGGATCACAAAAAAGAGCCAGGAGAATGTTCCCTTTAAGGCAAGAGGTTAGGTTAGGTTAGGTTAAGTTAGGTTAGATTAGGTTAGGTTAGGTTAGGTTTTTCTTCTTCGGAATCTTCGGAAATTTCAAAGACTGAGCGTAGGCTGCGCGAACCGATCAAATATTAGTTGAACAACTGTATTGCAGTGCGCGCAAACCCGGAATAAATGCGCGGGGGCTTCCCAACGGAACGGTGATCCGGGGTGGATGCCCTACTGGATATATATATTTCAGTAATTACATTACAACCTCAAAGGTGTCAGAACTGTGTATCTAATCCTGAATTTTGCGAATCGAAATTGATCTGAATTGAATAATAAACCAAAACTGCCACCAAATCTTTAAGAATTACGCAACATCAAGATTACAAAAATGTCGCTTTTATCAATTCTGAGTAATCAGATAACTAATATTTATTTGTGATATATAATAAAATATAACAGTTATGCAATGATAACTTACCAGTCCGTATCTCTAATTTCACGACACGTGACGACTTAACACGGTTTCGCATAACCTAAGTTAAACAAGCTTTAGGCGGTAAAGTTCTCAGTCTTTGATTACGTATAAAGTTCAATCATCGCTATATAGGTTTTATTATCCATTTAGACATTAATTATTTTCAACAATGAAAAATATGTAGTTTTTATGATACTTCTTCGTTTTTAACATTTTATAATAAAATAGTGTTTAATTTGTCTCAAAAATAATTTTAGCGTAAATTAAATGTGGCTTATTAAATTCTATGAATATATTTTAATTAATACCTGACATTGTCACACAGTCCATAAAAAGTATTTATTTTTGCTGTTTTAAGATGCATATTAACTAAAAATTATACATTTTAATAGTGAAAATACATAAGATAAATTGTATGTCATTAAGTGGGTAGTTTTATATCTACTCCAACGTATTTATTACTTTATAAAAAATATTTTTTTGACTATCAATTTACAGCATGTACATTCCGTGTAACTTCATTTGTTTGCCATAAACAATGAATGCCTCGTAAAGAGTCGACTGCAATGTAACATTGTTTCACCGAGTTGTTTTTGTTTTTATTTTATTTCTTAATGTTATCCATCATTGATCCTTTTATCGCTAGGAATTGTTATTCTTGGCACATTCATACAATACACAGTGCCATGAGTATTAGCTCATTTATCATTACGGACGATGGAAAAGGTACTTCTACCGCATCTGGAGTTAATCTCGCGCCTCCCTTCCGGCAGGTGTCAGCCCGTCTTTTTTTCCATTGTGAAGATGAACTATAGGCTCTCATGGAAAATGAAAGAAATATTTGTCTTAATAACTCACAACAATTACTGTTTGATTTACAGAAAAACATTTTTCATTTTTTGCATTTTTCGATGTTGAGACTATAAGATTGTTTAGTTGAACAGTAAATACAAAATATATTCATTATTTGCTATAAAACGATTAATTGTATAACCAAGTTAAATAAATCGCTTGTTGTTGTAGTAGATCGCTATCTCAATTTCGCAAAATATTATTTATGATTTTTTTCTATTAAAAACGTTGTAAAATATGTTTTTGTCTGAGCTTGTTTTAAACTTATTCGAGAAATTTTATTGCTAAAAACGTGTTATAGAAGTTTTCACGGTATACTTATGTCACATGTGGATATCCACAATCGGTTATTTATCAGAAGAATGTAACCCCATCCTTTACAAACACCTTGCCATGTACGTTTCTTCGACTTGTTTCATCATTTCTTGTAAAGAAAGTATGTATCAAGGTGAAAAGTCCCAAGTCACCTCTCTTGTATCATCGATGAACACAATGGCGACTGGAAACATTGCAACCTCCTCATCCTCACCCCAACGCTCCTGCTAAGACGAGCAAAGAAAAATAACAATAGTGTGTCTACATCTTTTGTGAACAATGATATCTACTTATTGCGACAGTGTATAGGTAAATAAGCAATGTTTCCAAACATTTCTTTGTAACAACTTCATTTATAATTGAGTATTGTGAAAAGAATGACTGTTCAAAGCATTAAAAATACAATCAATATTTCATAAAAAATATAAATTTACCAAAAGAGAATTAAGATTATTTACCAGTATGATATATTTAACCATACAACTAGGGTATCCAATCCCGGGATTTCGAGATTTATTAATTTTGAATCCCGGGATTGAGATTTTCTCACCGAGGAATTTGAAATCCTCAATTCGCTATACTTTTCCTTGGATTCTCACAGAAGCTCGTTTTTTTTTTTAGCTCACTGAGGAATTTGAAATCCCCGATTTGGTATACTTTTTCCCAGAATCTCACAGAAACTCGTTTTTTTTTGTTTAACTCACTGAGGAATTTGAAATCCCCGATTTGGTATAATTTTTCCCAGAATCTCACGGAAACTCGTTTTTTTTTTTTTAGCCCACCGAAGAATTTGAAAACTTGAATTTGCCAATTTCGTGTAAATTTTCGAGATATGCTCAAAATTTCTCAATCCCGAAATCCCGGGATCGCGGTCATCTCAATCCTGATAAATTTCGGGACCAGAAAATTGAACGAGATCGGATGCCCTACATACAACCAATTGCAAATACCATATATTGAGCAATTGAGCATTTACTTT
Organism: Himalopsyche tibetana; assembly: GCA_030503985.1. Classification (NCBI taxonomy): domain Eukaryota; kingdom Metazoa; phylum Arthropoda; class Insecta; order Trichoptera; family Rhyacophilidae; genus Himalopsyche; species Himalopsyche tibetana. The sequence continues at coordinate 6,560,840 of JAPJYX010000019.1, read as the reverse complement.
AATTTTAACAAAAAAAAAATTCGGTTCACTGTACTATGAACTGAAATAAGCAACCCATATTGAAATGACAACCAATTTCATAAAAAATCATAAAATTAGTTTGCATCTTGCTTTTAAGTCAATAGAAAATACATAGTTTTAGTAAAAATATTTGTAGAAATACTCCATCGAGTTAAAAATAAACAATTGAGCATGTAAATCAATTTAAATCATTAAATTACATGCCACAAGAACTCGCCACTCAACCTTCCAATTACAAGAAATCATTTTTTTATTAGTAGCGCAATCGTAGTTAGTAATTTTATCGTTTTACGTTGTTCCCTCTCTGCGTACTGTAGAAAAATATTTTAATTTTGTAATATATAAAACATTTGGGAATCAATATTAATAAATAATCTTGCCATAGTTAGCCTGAAGATGCTTTTTAAAGTGGAAAACCACGTCTCACAATTTTCAATCCGATCAATGAAATAAATAACATCCTTATCCTTATAAGAGAACTTTTATGAGGGATAAGACATAAATCGCTTTCATTGCTAGAAATTTCTGACATGTCTTTTTTGTTATGATTCAATGAAGCCTTTTGTCTTTTTATTTCTGCCTTGTTTTGTTGAATTTCTTGTTATTAAAAAATCCAACCACTTGAACTGTTTGATAGAATTAACAGTTACAATTAAAGCATCCAATCCCGGACCAATATTCTGATCCAGGGATTTCGGGATTGGCGTTTTTTCAATCCCGGGGTTGATCGTTTAGTCAATATAATAATTTTATGTTTTAAGTTGTATACTATTATAGAAACGCACCGCTTATAGATACGATACACATGTCGAAGATTTAAAAATCTAGATTTCATATTTACCTAACTGGGACTTTAGGGCAAAGCTCAAACTTACTTTATCATAAATGGCGACAAAGTTTTGATTTTTTACCCATCAGATCATAATAATATATTTTTATTTAAAAGAAATAATAATAATACAGTACACGTGCATGAACAAAACTGCGAAGAAATTTTAAAATTGATTTGATATCAACTGATTAATTTACTACATAAGTATGCGAAAAACAATAACATTGTGTCAAAAGCCTCTTTTTTATCATTCATATATCATGTAATATAATCAAGATGGAGACACCAATACGTTATATTAATTAAGTTTAAAGGGTCAACATACATAAACCAAAAAAATAGCAACGGTGGAAGCGCTTAACTTTTGTATGGTTCGTCGGTAATTAATTTCCGTTGTTTTTTTTATATTGTTGATCGACTTTTTATTTAAATTTTATGAATTAATTTTTAATAATTTAATCTCGGGATTGGAAGCCCTAAGTACGTTTCGTGAAAGAGCATTTTTCTCATATGCTAAATCTGGTAAAATTTTGTGTAATCTAATAGCCGTTGATTTTAACAATCCATAAATGATTTAATACGTATGTAAATAAATTTAAAAAAAAACTTTTTTATTTTTTGTCAATTAACAACAATTCAATCAAATTTATTGCCATTGTACTATTTGATTGAGAATCCTTAGACTATCAGAATGTTGTACCACTCAGGTGAGTGTATCCTTCTTATTTTGCTTCTCCCGTGTCCTGTGTCTAATATGACACCTGTCGTACACAGCCTGCTAAGTAAACCTCCATTTCTGTAATCTTTAATAAATCACATGTCATTAAATATAAAATTTGTTATTATCTAGTGTTGTTTTCTCATTCCCATTTACTCGAGTACAAGTAACAAAATTTATCGTAAAATAACCATAAAATTACATTACTCATAAGTCATAACACTAATCATGATGTATATAAAACAACAAATTTCTGGTGATTAAAGACTGTCAAAATGAACAACAAAGAATTTTGTATTGTACTTTAAGTAATTCACCAATAATAATTATAAAACTTTCTTTTTTCTACAATCTAAAACGATGAATTATCTTAAAAGAATACTATTTTATACACGCTGCTTATTATTAGATACTTATATTTTATAACGATGTATACGCATATTAGGTGTCCTTAAACACATTTTTTTTTAAATTTAAACATTACATGTCAGGTGAATGTATATGATCTTGTAATAATCGTTTACTTATTTAGCATACAGCTCCGATATTGAAACATAACAATCCTCAATAAAAGAAGTTGAATATCTAAGCCAAATACTAAAATTTTTCAATTGAGTTGGGCTGAAGGTGCGTTTCAATAGGCGATTTTTTTTATCACAATCATTTGAACAACAGTAGAAGTTATTAAATTTAGTTGCGTATTTTCATTTAACAATTCTTTTGTTTCAATCAGTCTTTCGTCCGATGTTTACACCATATTTGATAAAAATGCTCTATTTAATAAAGTATATCAAGATCAATCATTTTCACGTCAGAGTGCACATAAAAATATGTCCCTTTGCATGCAATACTGTCTCATAAGTCTCACGTAATACAAAACTGCCATTTCGGAAAATTAATTATTACACCAAAATATTTTATAAATATTTCGTATGGTTTTGTGTTCGAAAGCAAAAATATGTGCGTTTTAATATGCCTTTTCACCTTGTCGATCTAATTAATGGGGCGTAAAGAAAGTGGTTTGATTACCAGTTCTTTAAAAACTCCATATTTTTATCCGTATACACTATGAAAAATACAAATTGTACGATAATAATAACATTCAGTCATTCCAAAAACTACTTGTGTTCCAATTATCCATTAAGATATCGTTTCCTTCACGTTGTTAATGAAATTCACGCTTGAAATCTTTTTATTCATTTTAATAGTAAGTTTACATTTACTATTCATATGAGAACCACTAGATTGCAAGGGTTACAATCAGCAACGTATTAAAATACATACGTATCAAATGAAATTAATGAATAATCATCATTTTTTTTATGAATGCAAATCATTTATGTGTTTGACACACAAATATTCTATAAATATGTAAAAGCTTCATTCTGATTGGTTGATTTTTTTATAGAAATGAGATTACACTGCTCAGAATTATTGCAACAAAATATGCAGTAAGTTGTTTATACAGATTTCTATTAGTTAACCAGCGTGACAGTGAACGAAGTTTACAATCTCTGATAGAAACTATGGGCTGTTTGTTTTCCGATACACATAATATTGCTGGCAGACCGAGAACATTGTATTTGACGTCGTCATAATGAATTCCCGACAATACTGGAGTGCATGCAGTGAACGTCAAAGGCCAACAAGCAACGCGGGTTTTCATACTGTATTGAAAGTCCTGTAAATAGCTTTAATTTCTGTTACACTTCTAAATGAGAGACTGGCGGCAAATTCACAATCCAAACGCTGTGAAACAAATCGTGAAATGGCGTTTTAGTTTTAGTAGTCGTAGTTTTAGTTTTAAAAAAATTAGCTTTAGCTGAAAAAGAGACATTCAACAATTTTCATAAACTGTTTTTAGTTTAATCATTAAAGAATCAATGCATTTTTTGTACACTTTTTAGAAAAGAAAATGTTACCGTAAAAATACAATACTGGTAATGTAGGCGAGTTGGCAAAGTTCTAAAGTATTTGTTTTATTTTTAAATTATGTTTATAATTCATAAATCAATTGATAGTAAGAAATTATGTTTAAAATTAAACAAAATTTAAATCCTATTTTATCAACATTTCTATGAAAACATAATTATATAAATCTTGGAATGAAATATAAAAATATCTTTTTAATAAATTATGAATTTGTGGATAACTGTATAGATAGAACAGAGCTGTATCTTGTATCTTAACGCATTACGAAAAATATAAGTTAAGCGAATGAATAACTTTCAGTAAAATTAAATTTGAAGTGTTTCTTAAAGATACTTCTGCTTCATATTTGGTAGCACGTCTTAAGTATATTTAATAAAAATTCTTTGTATTTTACTAAAGATTTTTCACAAAAAAACACAATCAAAAATGTATACTCTTATCACATCGAAAACATTTTATATTGTTGACGTGTGTCTGCTATAAATTCAAATATAACTAAAGTTTACGATGGAGTCATCGGAAACATTGTGAAAATTTACATTTAATATAAAATAATTATATTTGATAGTTGTATTGTGTGGTTTCACTGGTATAGGCTTCTCATATTATATAGGATAGGTTCACAAAGAGGCAAAATACATGTCACAGTTCTTATTATTAGATGCCATGCATTACTGTAGTCCAGAAAAAGTATCATAAAAGATGAGATGCCGAATTTTCTCTTTGCAAATTTTTTTACCCTCAATAAATAAAATGCCATCAATATAAGATACCGCATTCGGTTTGGAATTAGCCTTAAAAAAAACTATCATTTAACAAATATTCATTAATATAAGTTAACAGAATACGTTATACAAGACATGGGTTGGCCTATAGTCATATAATACGAGCCTTATAGCCGGGTAGTTAAAGTCATTGATTTCAGTTACGGTTTTTACAGATTTAAATCCCAGTATGGACAGTTTCGTTAATAGATTTTCAATCAAATTTGAATTGTTTGAATGTTGTACTTCTCTACGAGTTTTGCCGCTAACGACCTGAATTTCGCCTTTCGGCAACTTCGGGCATTTCAAGTGCACGAATGTTCTTGAACTGACGCGTAGTAAACAGTTTGTATCGCTTATAGATAAAAATTAAATTGGATCGCTAAGTTTAATTGTCATAAACGTAATCTATATGAATTAGCGAAAATAAATTTATGTTAATGAGTTTCAATTAAATATGTGGGTTAATTTTAATTATCGGGTATTTTGAATGGAGTACTGGAAATACTAATTACCAGATAATTACATGTAAATGGGGATAAATAAATTCGTGGGTTTTATCCAACTTATTATTATAAAATTGATTGATTTCAAGTGTTTGAGTTAATAATTAATCATATTTATTTAAAAGGGTATAACAATGGTGAGCTTGGAAGATTGAATCGATTTTTAGATTGGTAATCGAAGGCTATGGTTATTTAATGCCATCCCATTTATACGAACTGTAAGATAGTGCGTCTCATTAAACCTTACGTTTGTGTACTCACTAAGCAGTTGTCCTAGAACGTGTTGTATTAAAAAAAGCTCGATACACATAGAAACATTATCATATGACTACTAACAGTGACTCAAATATTACGCTAAGTTTTATATACACAACTAAAATTTAAAACTATTTAATATGTGGAATGAGTTGCACTATTACTATGCTCACATTAAAAATAAGTGTTATTTCTTTTTAATATTATATATTGCACTTGTCTAAAATTTATTAATATGATTATTAATATAATTTACCATGTTTGATTGACTACAATGTGAATGGTAGAAAAAATTTATAACCCTCTCAAAATCTAAACACTCCATTTTTGCTTTGATTTCATTCACGTAACTACGACCTGTGTAAGAATTTACTTTACTTCTCATCAAATATTTAAAGGAGCAAATACAGTGCGAGTAGTGTTATGGTGTAAAATAAGAGAGTAGCAGGGTTTTCACACACATTTTTTTATTAAAGCATTCTTAATACATTCTATTGTATTTAATACATATTGTACATTTTATTGAATTTAACTTTTGAAGGAATTCATTCTTATACTAATATCATAATATTAACCGTAAAGTATGTGCATAAACCTACACATTTTATACACATTTTTGGTATTATTCTCTCGAGTAAAGTGTACATTTATTAGCTAGTTTATATTGCCCATCACCAAGCGAATTAAAAAGCTACGCTCTAAAACTACTACAAGCTAAATTGATAAGTATTTATTTACCTTCTTTAAAAATGACTTAACAAATTTTAACGAATAACGATTGGTCGAAACAAAAAGGGTGCTGCACATTTTGTGAGAATAAATACATTTCTTCCTAACATTACTGGCATTAATTCGCTAGTAAACATCATCAATGCGTGCTTGCGATTACAATATTTTCCGGCACGATGGAAAGAAGCTGATATTATTCTCATTCCAAAACCTGGAAAAGATCATACACTTCCAGTAAATCATCGACCAATAAGTCTGCTCCCCGCAATGAGCAAAGTCTTAGAGCGTGTAATTAAGATTAGGTTACAAGAAGTTGTTACGGTGAAAAAAATCATCCCAGACACTCAGCACGGCTTTCGTGCTAGCCATTCGACAAACCACCAACTCCTCCGAGTAACGGAGTTTATCACAAGTGGATTCATTCTTAAAGAAGTCACGGCTGGCCTCTTTTTGGATATCGCAAAAGCCTTCGACAGAGTATGGACTGAAGGGCTTGTATTCAAAATGTCGAAGGCTGGCATAGGATCACCACTGGTAAAAATTCTCAATTCATTCATGACAGGCAGATGTTTCAACGTTAAAATGGATGGAATTCGATCTTCACCAAGGTCAACTCGGGCGGGAGTTCCGCAAGGCTCTGTTTTGGGACCCATATTATACAATATATACACCTATGACATTCCTTCCGGCGGAGAAAACGACGCAATTATAGCACAATATGCAGATGATACGGCTATTTTAGCTAAATCTCGAAATCGACAAAGCGCTGTCACGCATGTTCAATCAGCTGCTGACACAAATGCAGACTGGTGCGACAAATGGCGAATCAAAATTAATACCGAAAAGAGCGCGGCAGTAATGTTTTCCAAGGGTTTTATCAGAAAACCTAATTTTGCTTGCATACGCATGCACAACGCAGAGATCAAGTGGTCTAATTCGGTTAAGTATCTTGGACTCACACTAGATAATCGACTTAAATTTAATGAACACGCCGCGATTAAAAAACGTCAAGCTAACGCTACAAAGGCAAGGTTGTATTTTATGCTTAACGCGAGGAGCAAACTTACTCTCAAAAGCAAGCTGCTCCTCTACACAGCAATCACTCGACCAATCATGATGTACGCTGCTCCAATATGGACGTATGCTCACCGTAAACATATGAAGACTCTCCAGATTGTCCAAAATAAATCACTGAGACAGATATGTAACGCCCCGTGGTACGTGCGTAACACGCTGCTTCACAGATACTTGAAAATACCTACCATCCGCGAGTTCGTTCGTGAGATATCTCAAAGGTTTCACAGCGAAGTAGGGAAACATTTTAACCCAACGATATCTAATCTCCACAATTATGACGAGACACTGCCTGAGAATCGTTTTAGACCGAGAGCAATTCTGCTCGACGACCCTCCATAGATCTTATGTCGTCTAAAATTGGCACTTTTAGAACGAAATTAGCATCTCGAAAATGACTCTCTTTGTTTGACTTTCCTTGTGCACTGTATGTGTGTATGTATGTATGCGTATGTGTGTGTACATGTACGGATGCAGTGTGGGGAAGCATATAGAATGTGACTTGCAAAATAGTGCATATGGAGTTCCCGTGAACTTCTTATCTCTGTAGCGATCGCGCCCTTCTGTCTGCAAACGATGGTAAGGGGATGCAATTTACAATTCTTCAAACACTTTATCGATGAAGGAGACTAGAAGAACCTTGACGTTAGCGCGTCCTGGTACTTGAAGCTCCATAAATTTGATATCCAAAAAAAAAAAAAAGTCGTTTTTTCAAGAAAGCTTTTTAGAAAAAGTTAATTTTATTCACTTATAAATAACTACAATATAATTTTTGCTTTGAAACAAATGTGCTTTACATCGACTGTTAACGAATGTACAAGTAATTTGTTTTATTGCATTAATATACATATCCCCGAAGACGGTAGTACAAAAAACGAGCTTGCCATTCGTTTAGGAATGGCTGGAGCCACATTCAACTCAATGCGGACTATCTGGGACACACAGCTGTACTCGATTAAAAACAAATGCCACTTGTTCAACGCTTGCATTCTGCCGGTAATGCTTTACGGTTGCGAATCATGTCATCTGACGAAGACTCAGAAAAACCGTATACTGAGCTTCGAGAAAAGATGCTTGCGTTGGATAATGGGGGTGAAGTGTTTTCATTTTGTGAGGAATTCAGCGAGAAAGGAGCGTACAAAACAGCGTCCCGACACGTCAGTGGTTATGGAAAGACGTTGGAACTGGCTGGGTCACGTGCTGCGGATGCCTCCGGAAAGCCTCAATCCTCCCTGTCTCTTCTTTCGACCGGTGGGATTCCGGCGTCCCGGACGTCCGTCGGGTACTATCCATAGGATGTACTCGGCGGAACTGAGGGATGCTGGCATGTCATGGGAAGAAGCAAAGCTATTGGCGGGAGACAAGGAAACATATAAGTGCCGCGTGGTGACCATATGATCCACATAGGGAGCGAACATGGTCAAAGAATTGCATTAACTTTTTAGTGCAGCCCTAACAAAATGAGAGTTTCAGGCACCAGGGGCGTAGTGTGATGTTGATAAGTGTGCCTACCTCCGCACGGCCTATGGGCATACTACCAACCCCGTCACTCATCCCTTGCTCTTTTCCCCGGTGATGAATTGCCTCTTACACTTTTTATGTCGTATTATTTATTATTGCCGTGGTTTATGGTTGGAAAATACGCTGCGAGAGAGAAACGGACATATGTCTTAATTTTAAAAGGAAACATTTGTAAGTGCGGCCCTCGTTTTCTCTCTTTCCATTTTTGCAGTGCATCCTTCCGTGAGAGTCTTCTCGAAAAGATTCAATTTATATATTATAATAAATTATGTTGTTAAAATGTATGATGAATGAGTCTGTTTCTGGATGAACATTTTCTTCACATAAATAAGCAGAAGTTTTATTATTTTCCTGTTTTTATATATGTATGTGTTCAGCTCTGGGCTCATTTACAAGTGATCAACGTAGTTTTCTTCAGTTACCAAGTTCACGACTTCAAATGCAACGACGCCACTACTTCAGTCTCCATAAATGATTTACCGACTTCTTTTCGAAAGCATGGATGCTTAAAATTTTATCCCATGTCAGTCAGTCCGGCACAATCAAAACACGGTAAACATGATAAAATTTATTTGTAAAAAGTTGGTTAAGGAGAGTCAAAGTCTATCGTATTTTGTAAGATAAAATAATTTCAGGAAAAGGGTAGTGAAATCAGTGATGGTAAAGGAAATTGTTAATAATACAAACTTTTTGCTTTACTCTTATAAATAAAATTAGTTTATTATGTGTATGTACTTAACCATTCACATTATCATTCACGCGATAGTTGATTATGGTATTCTAACTTTTGTACCACCGATTTTAACTCGTTCAAATTGTGTACACTGCCACACGTTTTGTCACCAACGACCTGGGTTGCGTCTTTCAACATATTCAAACATATGAACTTGTTTGGACGCTTGGTAAATAAGTGTTAGTCAGTCAATTCAAATTTATTATTTAAATCTCACCAACCACATACAGTCGAAATTTTTAAATGAAAAAAAAATATTTTAGATTTTTCTATTCGATTTTTCCAACTGAGCAAGCGTCTTTAAAGTGTTTAGTATTTAATTAAAAAAAACTGAGATAAAAAATATGTTTTCAAAATTCACTCGAAAAACTGTGCACTTCTCTGAGTGGCTTAGTTAAGCTAATAGTCAAATATTGACTATATTTTGTATGATTACGTGTAGTGCATAAGGAAGTTTGTTTTTCAGTGACCTTAACAATACAATATGTACACTTTTGTCCAGAATATGTTGCTGACTTAGTTGCAAGCTGTATTTTGTATTAGCACACTCACTTAGTTACATATTGCGTTGTTTATGTGAATCCGACAATAAATTTGCTTAACAGGCGTATCGTATCTGCTCCCCACCATGCTTTCCTTAGGGAAATGTCCGCTCAGGTAAGCAAGCTATCGTGTCATATAAACCAGGAATGACAAACTATTATATAAGACAAAGTAATTCAATCAAAATGTTTTTTTTTGCGTATGTCAACTATTCATTTGATTTCCCTCAGTAACTTGATCTCACTTTTATTAAATTGTTCAGTGCTCAACGTCGTTTGCTTCCACGCTGGACTTCACAGGTTTGAATACCAGTCCAAACAGCATTTTGTCGATACACTTTTCTATTTATTTGTTAAGGCAAAGATATTTTTAATGTCTGAAAATTCCACCCTCCCCCCCATTTCAATCCTAAAATAACAGAATGTAGTGAGAGGTATTAGTCAACCATAAGTCTTACTTAAACCCTATTCTTTACATCCCTACCCTCTTCGACAAAAAGCTGGTTGATCAACTGAGCAGTTTTTCATTGTAATGCAACTGCTATAATAAATGTGCATATGACAATTGCACAGACAATTTTTCTAAAAATTTAAGTCCACCTTTTATTGCGAAGTTCAATTTAGAAAATTGAAAATAACACACAAGACTGTTACTTATATTTACAAAATATATATTTTTTTTTTTGTCGATCTAAGAAAAATAAGTATATAATTACCATTTTTTTATAGCAGTGTTTCTTAACCGTATTGAAAGAATCGCCCCCTTATGCAGAAATAAATTATCTAAAATTATCTAACGCCCACCCCCACCGAAAAATTAGAAATCCTCAATTCCCTTTACTTTTTCCCCAAAATATCTGCGAAACTTGTTTTTTTTTCTCACGAATTTGAAGTCCTCAATCGCCCCCTCGCAATCCTACAGCGCCCCCCAAATTCTGAAAAATTAAAAACGCAACCCCCAGACTTCCAAACGCTCCCCAGGGGGCGGTACCGTCCCCGTTAAGAACCACTGGTTTATAAAGTATTAAATATTCATTCTTTTAACGACTTGAGAGTAAGTATGAGACAGTAAGTTATACGTTTAGCTAATCGCATTCACTAAAACAATCAGTTGTTATAATAAAAATCGTAATGATCGTTCGAATGTGTATATCACAGTGATGATTTGTTTATTATCTAGATTGTAGATTAACTTTTTTAAAATAACGTACAGTAAGAAAATAAAAGTACAGATACAAAATTAAACTTGTGTATATTTTCCTATATTTCAATTTCAATTGTATTGGTTGGTATATTATGTTGGTTATATATAATCTTGTTCAGAATAATATTCCAGAAACCAAAGGTTTCTCTCGCCTCGTTGAAATTCAAGATTTCTCAGAAGCTTAACTGCTATACCTTTTGATGAAAAGTTATCAAATTATCACCGGGGCGGACAGGTAAAATAAGTTTGTCTGATATAATTAGATTTGTGCGGATTAAGCTCGTCTTTAACATAAACCTGCTAGCTTAACTAAATTTTATGTGGTCTTCTAAGTAATACTACACGTTTTGATAATGGTTATACAATACATCATACATGCTTCGTAGTATTTCTTTAAAAACAAAACTATTTTACCGCTGAGCTAATCTTTACGGTAGATTTAAAATTTAAATTAAAATATTTATATATAATATATTTAACACTTTAAAGGTCGTCACTGTCAATACTTAGTGGAAAAGACTTATATTGAAAAATAAAACTTTTTTGTACTTTACCAATATGATCAGTAACGGTTTCGCTTATCAAGAGCATTTTCAACTTATAAGAATAAACATTAAAACAAGGTTTTCATACTGAACAAAGTAAAACTGTTAGGAGTGAAACAAGCAATCAGTAATAGAAGTTTAAAAGGAATTTAAAGATAAAAATACTAAATATGAATAATTGAATTGACTTTAATTAAAATGTTTATTAACTCTTACAAATAAATGATACTAATATGCAATTACTGTGTTCACTAACAATACATTCGAAGGTATTTCTAATTATTGGGTTTTTTACAACATAATTTATAGTATTACACACACATTCATAAAAACTAATAGTCAAAACCGATAATCAAATTGTCTTAGTGTCAATTATTCTGGTTTTGTATCTTTATCTGTAAACTATTTTCATATTTCTAACATTAAGGGCGTTCCCTCTCAATACTTGGTGGAAAGGCATTATATTTAAAAATATATTTATTTGTACTAATTTCACTTTTATTTTAAAAAGATCTAGACTGGTTTCGCTCAAGACGAGCATTGTCAACTGATCAGCTGATCAACTTATGTCAGTTAATAATTTTTGTTAAACCGTCTCTGATCTTATTGAGTAAAAGTGGAATCGGAACAAACGAGTGTTTTATTTTTGATTTTTTCTTTATATATTATCACTTATTTGTAACTGCGTTATTAGTTTTATTTGGTTCAATAAGAATGCCTTATTATTAGTAGTTTTATTTGGTTCAGTATTAAACCTTTATCAGTCTAATATGCTTGTCATGAGCGAAACCGGTCCTGATCACGTGAAATAAATGTGGAATTAATACAAAAGAGTATTATGTATTATTTTATTATATCAAAGCATATTTTACACACGTGTTTGAGTAAATGATTAGATTGGTTTAATGAAGGATAAGCTTATAGAAAATAATCATAGCAAGCCTCGTTTGCTGTCCAGTGAGTAGAAAAACATTGTTTCACAATCGTTTTTAAAGCTATGAGCATTTGCTCTAAGAAAGTAAAAATCTCAATGTTGTGAACTATGTCCAAATGCGAAATGCTTGAATACAAAAATATGACTGCTCTATAGGTTCAAGTAATTTTTGGTCAAAAGACAACTGTGTTTCATTAATGTTTTTATTGATTAAATTATACATCATAAAACATAACATTGTGCCGAACAATGCAAAGCATGTTTTCACGATAGAGTAAATAGTCCATTATCATTTGCTTATAATACCTAATATATTTGACATTTTATTAAGGCGGAGAATTCACGTCACAGTACAAAGCCTTAACATTTGTTAACGAGAGGTGTTTCGAGTTTGACATCCAAATGTGTCTTCCGGCGACACTTAAAATATTTGAAACATCTTCAAGGAAGACACCAAGTTTAATACAACACAATGAATTCTTTAAAAAACGTATCATTTTCTTTATTTTTTCATCAGCGCCTTTTTTTTAATGAACGTAACGCAATTATTTGTCTTTAATATATTTATTTATTGCATGCTGTTAAATAATAAATATGTATGTTATTTACATATAAAAAATATAAAAATAAAAATATAAAGGCGTGATAATAAATTTGCTGTTGTAAAATTATTTACAGCATTCTGTACATAAGTTTTCATTGTATGAAACAATAAATTATGGTTTTAATAGATCCTTAATCTAACTACAACCCAAGACGTACTTTTTAAACATGAAAATTTAAACTTTATTATTTATATATTCATGTGTATGTTATCTCTAGTAATTTATATTTTGTGGTATATATATATATATCATAAATCACATCAAATTCCGAGTTTCATTCTGTTTTCAAATTAGGAAATATGAAATCTTTTGAAAATGTGATTCTTTTTATTTGTTTGTTGATAATTTCTATATGTAGAAAAAATATTAGATAAATTAAGATTTACGTCTTCTTTTTGTATGTATTCAATTGAATATTGTTTCACATAATCGTCTATCAATAGTACAAGATTTTTATTTGATAAGTTTCCCACAAAATTATAGATCAAATAAGTTAAGGAATTCTAATTTGAAATAAATAATATAGTACATATTACTAAAGATTTACTTTTCTCTTATAAAGAAACATTGATACTAAATAATTCCGTAAGTTCTCTTAACCCTTTCGCAGAATTCTTTGGCATTCTTTAAATATGTATGTACTTTTCCCCTGAAAATCCTAAATCGTTTAAACGATGATAAAGCGCATATTTTACGACCGCTTCGTTTTATCGACTCAAAATTTATCAAACACAATCACGCCTCAAAACATCTGCATATTTTATAAGGAAGTTTTTATCGTTTTCAAGGCATCAGTTGTTTAAAAGGATAATACATGGCAGCGGTATAATGTACTATTTGACAGGCTGATATTTTGTAACATTTTTTGCAATTTCAAATAATGATTTCATGAGACACGGCTTGTAACAAAAAATGTTTACATGTTCATAGCATTGAAAAATAAAACACATCAAAAATTCAGTTGTAGTGCAAATATTTTTTAAATAAATAACATTTTTTTGTAATAATTCTACAAATTCGGCTCTTATGTTTTGATAAAACGGCGAAATTATTGCTTAGCAAAAATGTAGTCGATTATATCTCAAAGAGAGTCTATTTTAGTTGATTGTCATGAAAAAGGAAACTTTCCGAACTTAAATACTTACTTATGAAAAACGAATTAAAGAATCGTGGTATTATTTATACAAATAATAAATCTGCTGATTCATTTATGTACAATAATATTTCACTGTTAACAATGTTTAGAAATTAAGTATCGATAAAAATATTCATAAAAATAGACTTAAAAAATCATAACAGGCAATAGTTATGTAGTCAAAATTGTTAAACTGTAAAATCTTTCTTATTATTTGTGTAACATTTTACACCAATATCAACTTATCTCTATTAACGTATGGTTGAATGAGATAAATGCCACATCATCATTAAAACTGTAAAATAATAAATATCAAGAATTTCATCAAAAATGACAAAAAAAAGTACCGTCAAAATTTGAATACTTCCGAATGAAACAAGGCTTTTTTATGTATTTAAATTTATAGTTCCTGCAGATATCTGAATTTTATCACTAAAAATATAAATTTTACATAGTATTCAGAAAATAACAAAAATCAGTTGACAATAACTTGTTTATTAAACCGCATTTGGCTCGTTCAGCGTATATTTTTTCAAATTTTAAAACAGGAAAATATTTCAAAACTTCTTTTTAATTTAAATATATCTGGGTGAATAAGTAAAGGATTTTTTTGGTTTATATTACGGTTGGAAATGTTTTAGCTTTGCTTTTAATTCATAATTCATTTTATATCAATGTATGATGTTATATTCTTTGAAAGCGAACAATATCTTTCAAGAATAAAATTAATTGCTTGGTATATTTAACATTTTATACAACGACTTTAGTTTTAAATTTAGATTTTTAAAAAAAAATATTTGACATTACAGCTTACGCCAGTGCGTCAAATACTTTTAAGTTGAAAGATCATACGAGATATACTCGATGAGAATTTTTAAAAGTCACATGAGATAAACTCAAGGAGAATTGACTTCACAAACACCCATGTCTTAGATCTCAAATTAAAATTGAAAAAAAATCCAATTTTGACATTGACCTTACCGGGAATCGAACCTAGACCCACCTGGTCGGTAAAGCAAGCTCTAACCAACTAGACCACAGCGGGCGACTGTTTCATTTCTTACAAAACAAACATAAATTATATAAAAATATACAAGACTTTAATGTATTTCAAAACGAATTTTTAAAATAATTACATAACATATATGCCGCAGTGACTTACATCTCATAATTTATGTAAAACAAAGTATGCTGCAATACCCAATAAATAATCATTTTTCATTTCTCACTCAATATCACAGAGTGTATGGTTACAAGATTATGTGATCAAAACCACACGATATTTGCAACACGTTGTTTACTAGGTTGTAAATTAACCCTCCACGTGGGAGTACATTTATCGCTTAAGAAATGATATTCATATAAGTTAGATAAGCAATGACAGCTTGAATTAAATAATATCATTATTTAGCCCAAGCTGAATTTATATCATTAAACAGTGCAAAACTTTAACATGATAGCAGGTATAAATAAGTATTGTTATTTTATGATTTGTACGAGAATTTTATTGCTTGACGTTTGTTTGTTTGAGCACAAGTCATTAGAAAATACTGCCTGAAAAAAGTCAAAAGTGTGTTTGCTGTATATAAAATATTTTATTTTAGAGGTAAAAACAAAAACAAATATTGTGGTATTTTATTGACTGTAATGGTACGCTTACAAAACATAATTAATCTAGATCACCATTAAAACTTTTTATTTGGTGATAATACAATAATTGTGTTCTTATACATTTATAAACGATAAAACTATTGACTAAGTCTCAGCTTAAGTTAATTTGCACTTCAACGCCTAAGGATGCCAAAAGATGAAACCTGGTCGTTAGTGACAAATCGTGTGGGAGTGTACAAAGCTATGATGATTTAGATTAAACTTAGAAATTTTATCTAGCACCTTTACTCGAAACCTATAATAAATTGAACCTAACACAAGTAAGGGACGTCAATACTGAAACTTTTTTCTTGAATTTTAAGTAAAATTTGATCACATAAGCTTTTATTTAAAATAAAATTACATTACTCTATAACAAGCCGGAAGCAACAGTGAGATAAAATGAAAAAAGTTGATTTTAAGATAAGTATGCACATGTATTGCTCAAAAATAAGACTGTGGAGTCGGAATCAACGTTGTGAAAAACGAGTGACTCAAAACATTTTTAAAAAGTATATTTAATGATGTGAATTCAATCCAAAATAGTCCATAGTGTTGACACTGCATGCTTGGCTGACTTAAGATGATCTGATATAATACATATTATTTATATATAAGTTAAAATGAAATCATTGAAAATATTCGTCGGAGTCGGAGTCGTCTTTTCTTAGACGACTCCACAGCTCTGCTGAAAACTATAACTTCAATATTGAACACTACAGTATTTTTTTTTAAATAAGTGTCTCTTTTGAAAGAAAAATCTTACCATTAGGTTTATTGGTATTGCCCTTGATATATTGATCTTCAAATCATCAATGGAAAAAGTAGATAAAAAATAATTAGAATATAATCTTACTATAATTATTAAAACATATGATTACCTTAGTAACCTACGTCCTATTATATGAATATTATATTATTCATATTTTCATACGAATTATAGAAATAAAATATTTCGTTCATTCTGACGAACGAATACTTTTTATACTTTATTCTGTTTTTATATTGAAATATTATATTTATTTTATAACTTTTTGCTTCCGAATTTTTATGATTTTCTTTTACTCTTTTTAATATAAGAATGTTACTTTTTTGTTTGGTTTTGTTTCATATTGGGTATTTTATTTTACTTCATATTATATTTGAAATATATTATGTGTAGCCGTAAATTTATAAATAAAAAAACACAAGAAACGCATGAAAACAAAAAGGATTACCTATGGAACTTTTTACAAACAGATTTTGCGAATTTTTCAAATCTACAAGTTTACCAATCCAATACTAAGCACTTTACCGAAAATATTTTCATCCACTCATTTGAATTCAAAGCATCACAAGAAAACATAATTAGACAAATAAGTAAAACTTGTTCGACACTATAATCGGTGGACAATTTTTTTTATAACATATCTTGACAATTCTTAATCAATTAATTGTATACAATCTTAAAGGTATGAATATTTTTTTTTTCATGATAATTATTAATGATACTGAAATTTTTTCCGTTGGAAAAAAAAACTTTTTAATAAAAATCGCTCGTTGATCAATCAACTAAGTACATTGGAATGAATTCCAATATCGGCATAGTAGAACTTTGTTATAACCGATCTCGATATAACTAAATTCGCATGTTAATCAAATGCTAACATCCTATTTATATTGAACATGCCTTAATTCAAGCATCAACGCGTGTAAACAATTTTTTGCTCACGATAATCACGTCATACCTTGAATTCGAGTAATACTACCATCTGAATCGTAGGCTAAGCGCAGCACTGACGTTTTTAACGCATTTTTCTGATTCACACAGCTGCGCAGCAATCTAATTTATATGTTGAAATCAAATAGATGCATCAACTACTCCATTCAATAAGATTTAATTGTAAATTTCAATCAAATAAACCGTCGCAATAATTATTAAAAACATTTTTTTCAATTTTGTCGTTTATTTTCATATTAAAAAAAGTGTTCGTTTAATCTACTTTCATTTATTAAAAAAAAAGATTTTTATTTTATTACGGTAAATTTATTTAATGGATGTTCGTTCAATGGGCGTTTAATCTACGGGAGCTTTTTTTGATGAATGGTTTATTTGCTCAAACATTTGGTCAAGATTGACAGTTTCCAGAAACGATGAACTAGTCTTTTTATAGTCATATTTTAATTTACAAAAATGAAATATGGCTTTTCAATGTTAATCAAGGATGTATAATTATGGTTTAGAAGATTGTTTTACTCCAAAATAGTGGTATAGGTACATTCGTCTCGTATTGCAATCCTTGACACTGCAAAGTTAGCTAAGCAGGGAATGAATTATGAACACATTTTAAGCCTACAGAAGAAACGGTAATTGTTTTAAATCACTTGTCTACCAGTAATAAAAAAATCTTTTTTATTAAATGAGTGGTTTGTTTGCTTAATCAAATGACGATATTGCTGCCATAATAATGTTGTCGCATTTGTCGCGAACCGTATCCCTTCTATAAAAGTCACAACAAATACGGGTCATTAGCTTCCGTTGCGGATCTTACAGGTTCGAGTTCCGAGATTCTTGTTTTAAAGCATGGGTGTTTGTGATACGTCAATATTCCTTTTAGTCAATTCTAAGCCCAAATTTAATTGTGTAGCGAGAGCGTTAATTAACTACTAGTCCTGTCCTAGTCTGATTCTTCTATTTATACTTTCTTCTAAATATTGAGGATGAGTAACAAGCGGTTCTGGTAGAATTACTGTTGAGATTCCTTTGTTAGGAGACCATTTCTGCCTCATTGGGAGTGGATATAGATTGAATTAAAACAAAAATATTAAAATTTTAAAGTTAACCTATAACTGAAAAAAAATTAAGATTCTTATAACTGAAATACTTACTCTGCTGCAATCTTCTTATTGACATTTTTAATTCGCTTATTTCAATTTTGCCTTATATCTATGTTTGTGCGCAAGCTTCTTGTTTTCACAATTTTTGTTCTCAAGTTGTCATTTTGGCCTTTACTCAAAATTCTTATCCCATAGTAGGTACAAAGATGATGAATTTTCTTTTTTTATGCTCCGGCCGGCTACTCGAGTCACATAATAATTTGTTCGCAGCATACACGAAAGTTGAATATGCCACCCATGGAAACGAGTAAGAATGGATACAAAGCCTACAACGTGAAAGCCTCCCGAGAATAATACAAAATGACACGCGCAGATTAAGACATCTCGCTCTGTCTTCTTTAGCCACTTCGTTTCGCGAAAACCTACCCCAGTGTTTCCAAACGTAGGTGGTTTTGCCCCTGAGGACCGTTACAATTTTCAAGAAGATGTTGTTTGTTGTATTATTGTTTGCTTTTCTTGAACAAGGATTAAGTTTCACTAAAGGATCAACACGAATTCAATAAATATAATTAAGCGCGTCTAAAGTGTTTAACTACTGAAGACTAAATTCGTAAAACAATAAATTTATACACATACGTTTTCGAATCCAGTTGTCAAGCTAGATGAAAAAATATTATTTATTTACTTTTAATAAGCGTCACTGGTTCATGGTAAACATGATTTAAAACAAACCACATTGGTCTATTATGATTTCTTGAAAATAATATCACACAATTTTAGTGTGTTCACTAATACTCAATAGTTAATGAAAAATTTATTAGAAAAAATAAAAACTCTACTTTTATTTGTATTATCAGGACTACCAATCATTTGATAATGGTCGTCATGACCAAAACCAGTCCTGGCTATATTTAATTAAAAGTGAAAATTAGTACAAATGAGTATTTTATTTTTTGAATATCACTTATATCACTTATCTTATAAATCTAAAAAATATTTTTAATCTATTCAGTAAGCACACAAATAACCATATTTTTTAGCAATTATGCGTAAAATCTTATACAAAAAACTACAACACCAAAACAACACGGATAAGCGTTTTAGCTGCCGTAGAAAAATGTGCGTACTTACCTAGCACACTGACTATAATTTGCAATTATTAATTTAATTAGTTATTGACAAGTTAACTCGTAGCGGGCGTGTTGAGCACGAAAAAATTTACGAGATATCTTGTCTGCGGCAGCCATCGAGTTAAAAAATGATGTTGATCTTTACCATTTGTTTTTCTTTATTAAATTTATACATAAATTAACACATTTATAAATCCATATCAATCATTGAAGTTGCTTTATAGTGATAACATTTATAAATAAATGAATTTAGTTGTTTAGCACTCGTGAGAAGCTTTTGTAACAGCTTAAGTAATTAGCTTGTACAGAAAGCGATATATTTACAATCAATAAAGCTTAATTGATTTAGAAACTCGTAGAATTTTCAAGCAATATTTAGTAAAATATATACATTTCTGTTGCGGAGCTTGAGATACGGTAGAACCCAACATCTCCGTTTTTGAGTGATCGTTGGTTTCGGTAGAACTTCATAGTAAAATTTATCGGTTATTTAGAAAATTTCTCCCGGGAATTATTTTTCATCAAATTTTATTTGCTATTTCTGAATTAACAGGTGTTTATGTCTTTATAATCTAGACATCTAATTTTAAGATGAAAAAAAAAATAAGCTTTCAAATATAAAACTTTGTATTCAAACGTTGATAAACACGGATGATTTAGAGCGTTACCACCTAGATATAGTGTCCAGTTTGAATAAATACTTTCACTCATTTAAAAATGAACAAAAACGGTAACAAAATAAAATTATAGTTTCGGTTTTCTTGATTCTAATTATTGTATGACTTGTCAAATAAATGGCACATTGTTGACATACTTTATTTAAACCCATGTCTACACCCAATGTGGAGCATATGGTTTACTAATGAAGTTATCTCAACATTTTTTTTCTACGAAAATTGCTTATTATTCAGTTGCTTAATGATTAAACAGGTTTAATTAAAATAAACTATTTTGTTGATTTTTTTTTAAAATGTTATTAATTCAATTTATATTTGTGAAGATTCGTTAATAATTATTAATATTACTTTCATTTTATATAAAATGTTATATAATACAAGCAAATCTTTTTCGAAAATTCATTAATCTCAAAATAATGGAGTGAAAGCTTTACAATGGTATGCTTTCCAGAAGAAAAAACTCATAGAACCATAATTCGTCGCAGAATAAGGCAAGGCATTAATCTTGCAAACAGGCGCACACTCACAGCTCAAGATTCAGAATCATGACATGTCACAGGTGAGATTGCGAGTTTTGCAACAACGTGTTTTATCAATCCGTGACGTGTACTGTTACTCACGATATCATTTCCAAGCGGCTACAATAAATTATAACTTTTCTTAGATATTCTTTTGTTCATATAGTACTAAAATATATACGCAAACGTTAAATACGTAATAATTCATACAAGAAGTTTTATTATACAAAGAAAAATAATTACTCTTATATTCTGTAGCAAAAATAATAAAATGCTTATTTAAAAAGTTCAGCACTTCTTGTACTAATTCAAAACTGCTTATTTTAGATCAAGACCAGTTTCACTATTTGCGAGCGTTATCAATCAATGAATATTGTTTGTTTTGAAAGAAGTAATGTAGAATTAATACACAAAATATTTATTATTTATATAAAAAAAAAACTTTCAATATAATTTTATATTTCACCATTTAAATATTTGATTCTTTAACACCAAAATTTTAAATAAGTAATATGTGAATATCTTGGCATAGAATATCTAATATTGCCCCATCAATCGCAAGGTGTCGTAAATATACATTCCTTACTTTTTAGTGTCCGAATTGTTAAATAATCTTTGATTCTTTCAGAAACTACTATATTTTTAGACAACAAGTATCAAATCCTTATCAGTTATGTTTTTTTAAATATCTTTTTAACTGAAATAAATACACCATACACTTTATACCAATATAGTGCATATAAAATTCTTTCATGATTCCCTACTGTCAAATGTATGCAAATTTCATCAAAATTGATATTTTATATTTAGTTTTTAACCTCTCCTAAAAAAATAGGTTTATGACGTTTGCTGTTTTTATACAATTTTTTACATTTTTTCGATTTTAATAAAATAAAACGTTATAATTTTACAATAACTAGTCCCGTTTTTAGTAAAAAGCATTAAAACTTTCTTCAGATAAATCAATAGCACGAAGTAGGCATACTTTATAAAAGTATCAAATATTTTCTCCAGTATTAAATATGAAAGAGTTATCAATCTAATTTAATGCCACCAAGGTCAATCAGCAGGTGAAATTGGAATCGTTATTATCCATTCGGTTTGGTTGAAAAATAATATTGGTATTTTAATATTTTTACGTAAAGCCACGCTATGCTGACTTATAATAACTAATAACTCCGTCTACTAAAAAACAAACATCGATAAATAAAATAAAAATTGAATATAAACATTCGTATATCCATAAAACAGCGATGGCACACAGCCTCGTGAAATGATTTAGCGGGGTTGAGGCACAGTCAACCCATATCACACATCAAGTGTAGTGGTCGCAAACCAGAGATACGGCTAGGCTTATCGCGTGATCCGGCACGACAAAATGTTTTCTATTCGTCATCGGGTGGGCGACGCATACTCTGACTGAAACTAAAGGGACAGTTTTTGAAATTGCGATAAACAAGGTTCATTTTTTTTTTATAAAAGATTTTTGCTTACACAGTCAGTGTTCAATAAATAATAAATAAAGTTGTTTATGCTATTTTTTCTCTTAAAACTTTCTGTTAAACTCTTCTCTTGGTACCGTTTCCAAACAATAATTGTTTTTCTATTTTAAGCAATTAAATTTGCCTGGTCGTATTTATATTTCTTAGTCTTGTGAATCTTTTTCTTTCCACGTCTTTGCTGCTCTGTATTTTTCTTGCACTATAAATTAGAGTAACTGGTATTTTTCACTGTATGTGAAAATTTGACCCCTAGCTATATCGTTTTGCGATTACTATAGAATTTATTCAAATAAATAAACACTTCTTTTGAAGATTTTGCAGAAACTAATTTGGGAGATTACGTCTACAAAATCAGAGCAATATTAATATCAAATTACTACAATACAAAGTATTTCTTTTAGTTTTATCTTTTTTTTTGTCACTCAACTATAAAAAATATTTTAAATCTGTTGTTAAATCAGGAGTGAGAATAATCAAGGAACAAAATTTTCAAAATAATGTAATTTTTAATATTTAAATATTTAGGCAAATAAAATTTACCTTATGTAAGCCAATATGTACAAATGTTTTATAAATGTGTTTTACCTAAATATATATCACAAATATAAAGAAGTTAAAATATCTATGTTTATGTCCAACTGATGTGATGTAGACTGTTCTAACATTTGGGATCCTTAAATTTAAAACCTACTTAACTACAAAAACCAAAATTATTGGCAAAGTGCAAAAAACTGCTTTGGGCTTTTTGGATTTGACTAGGTTTTGAAACTAACCCCGTTTTTGTAAATGCGTTTTTTTTGTATTTAGAGAGGTTTTGAAATCAAAAATTTATTGATTGTGAAATAGAAAACGTTGGCATCAAAATTTGAAAAAAATCAAAAATGATCTTTAGGTAGGTTTTGCTATTGAGGTTTTCAATTTTAACCGTTGTATAATTTATTATTTTGCAATAAAAACACGTGAATTTCGTTTTGTGCATTTTTCGAAGTAACAGACATGTATATAAAATCATTGTGACAACCCTGTTGCAAAGGGGCAGAGTTGGCTTGGGACATCACGCCGTCGGATCAACTCGGCCCGCCATGATGGACGTGGGGGCGCGTTTAAGTGGGTGTAAATTGGCACGGCGTCAGGGCAAATTGAACGAAACACATAGTGATCAGTGTTTTCCAGGATTTTGCTGTTTTTCCGTAGTTTTTTGATCAGTCATTTGGCATGCAGGCGACTTGTTTCAAAATTTATTGCCAAATGATATTGGAATAGTTTATATTTTTATGTTTCTGTTTCAATGATTACCGTCAGATTTTAAAAAGTGTAAGCTAAAAGAAAAATCACATTCATACTAATATATCCGTTCATCAGTTAATGGGAAACGAGTACACATTTTAAGTGATGAGAATTATGTGTACTCATGTATGAAAACTATTGTGATTAAGAAGTACATTATAAACGTATTTCAGTGGAATACTTCACAGAGGAAGGCAGTTTTTATGTCACTTTGAGCTCACCTCGAGGAAAATTGTCACCACGAACACTCATGACTTAGATCTCAAATTAAAAATCTAATTTTTACATAAAATTTATCGGTAATTGAAACCAGACCAGCCTGGTCGGTTGAGCCACACTCTTACCAGCTAGAACACGGCGAGCGAACTTTTATTATTTTTATATCTCAAGTTAATGGTTGATTTAAAAAAAATATGCTGCAACATAAGCAAGCTAACTTTACTGTTATTCATAATAAAATTGAGTAATCTTAAATGCTCTGATACGGTATTTTACTTCATTGATTGCATTGACATTTGTATGGTGGAATTTTTTTTTTTTTTGATATTCAAATAAATTATTATATAAGATATATTGTATAATCCGTTTAGAGAGGTTTTAACGATTACCTAATGCCAAAGTGGCTTTGAATTATTATACGAAATTTTGGCAGAACCATACACTAAATCAAATATTTTTAAAAAAAATGTAAAATCAACAAATAGTTTCAATTTTTTTTGTATCAAATGAATATGTGGGTGT
Organism: Himalopsyche tibetana; assembly: GCA_030503985.1. NCBI lineage: Eukaryota > Metazoa > Arthropoda > Insecta > Trichoptera > Rhyacophilidae > Himalopsyche > Himalopsyche tibetana. The sequence goes on along the minus strand of JAPJYX010000019.1, from coordinate 6,536,468 downwards.
TTTTTTAAATTAGGAAAAAAACCTATCTATATGGCCTTGCTTCTTTAATATAAATCAATATTTCTTTCTTGTTACATATTCCATGGACACGCTGCCTTGAAGAGTCCCTGAAAATCGTCTGCTCTGTCTTCTGTGCAATACAAAACACAACGAATCATAATACAAAATAAGCCTTCGGCGGCAATATTTCGAAACACGTTCTTCGAATCAATCAAGCGGCCCTGACAAAATTACGTGCTTCGGTGTCTTTTGCAGTGATCTCCACACCTGGGGTGACCCTTCATTCATCGTTTTATTGGTAGACACTCCGGATTGTACAAACTATGTGACTGCGACAGATATTTAACGCCCTGTAATACGCACGCAACTCTCTGCTTCATATAAGTTTAAAAATACACAACAATCGCGAGTTTGTTCGTAAAATTTCTGAAAAGGGTTTTGTTGAAATAGGTAAACATTATATTCTAACGTTTTACCTTTATAATTATGATAGGACGGTACGTAAGAATCATTTTAGGTTGAGATCATTTCTCCCTGGCAATACCACATTGATTTTTTTTTAATATAATTTATATAACGGAAAATACGACCGCTAACACCATGAAAATGTCTCGCCTCGACTTTTTTTTAAATGTATTTTACTTATGCCAATTTATGTATTCGAATTTGTTTATAAATAAATATTTGGTTATTGTTTATAGAGAGGTTTGCTTTCCTCTGCAACGGCCATTATAAATCCAATAAATCCAATAATATATCTGAACCAACTAAGCATACATTTGAGTTAAAATTATTAACTTAAGGCATTATTTTTTCAACTATCTACAATACTAAAAAAACAATTATTTTGTATAAAAACTGGTTGTTATTTGAATTAAAAACGGATTAATTATATTGTGAGAAATGTGCAAGTAGCTTTTAATAGTGGATTGTCAATATTTATCATAGATTTTTTTGACAATTATAACGCATTTATCAATCATTGAGGATTTATACTTAACTTGCTTGAAGTTCTTAAGTGATAAATTGTGACTTAAATTGATTTGATATAGATAATACCATTTCCATTCACAGTGTGAAGCACATGGACAACTTATGAAGTTTTACCTCAGCAAAACTTTTATTCATAAAATGCTTGTTACTCAGTTGCTTAATCTCTCTTTTTTAAAAAAAAGTAGGGGTAAAAAAATAAAGTTAGAGCCGGGCAAGTTGTTAGCTTTCCGCTTTTGCTAGATCTCGCTTTTATACAAGATTGGTAGAAAGGAATTTCAAATATCACAAACATCCAGACACGCGGAAATTAGTAATTCAATTAAAAAAATATTTTTAGACGATGTTCAACGCTCAAATGAGGACATGGCAATGGCCAGTTTATATGTATTTTATTTTCATGTGTACTTATTTTTTAAAAAAAACCTATTTCTCTTAAAATTTTATTATAAACAAATTTATTTCGAATGCCAATTTCTCTAAATTACACCACAAACGGGTACAAGCATTGCAACCAATAATTAGCCATATACAGCATTAAAAATAATTATTTGTTCAAAACCAACACTTTTATTATGAACAAACTGTATCATTAAATATTATAAATACATTGATTTTTAAATTTGAAATTTGAGGAGAACATAACGAAATTTTCCTTCGCGAATGTTTTATTTATACAATAAAAACATTTATATTATCACGAAGGTTATTAAAACCTTTCCACTGTACAAATAAACGTTGATAAATTGAGTTTTTTTTAGTTGTCTGGTCTTGTTTATAATATATGAATTTGTTTATAATACGAATAACAAAAAAAAATGTTTCCTTTTCATATGTTCTATACAATAAACTTTCCCAGCAAAGATTTCTACAGAATAAACAAAAAACAGTGCTCACTCGTAGACAATTTAATAAAATATTAAACATATTAAAATATTAAATAAACATTTGTTATTCATCCAGCAAGAATCCAAGCGGAATATAAAGCAAGCCACAGATTTTATACTTAATGTGTATTTCAGTAAAAAACATCCAATTGTCTAAAAATATATCAAATGTAATAAAAGTAACGTACGCAATTTTTTCTTAGGCTGCTAAAAAAGTATGTACAATTAAATTTTCCCGTTCCAAAAAAATGTATGGAAAGAGGTCACATTATTTTTAACTCTCACCTTCACGCTCCTGAGTATCACATAGAAACGTTACGCCTGATTGGTAAGACCAACAATGTTTTATACTATTATGTATCTTGTAAACACTAAAATATGACAAAATAATGATGACTAAATGTACACTTTAATTTCGCCTGCAACAGCATCGCGGAGTTTAATTAATTGAGTCATTTATTTAAACATAACTTTATTTTTTTTAACAATTGCAGCCAAACGTAACATGGTCATCATCAATCAGTTCAAAAAGCAGCAATACGTTAGTAGAGTAAACTGATTTTATTTCACAATTTGCAAGAGCTTAGCAATTAATTTTCTGGGTCAAAGATATTTTAAATTTTACCTTGTTATTATCCGTCTTTTATTCATTAAATACAGTTACTCTAGAACAGTGATGCACAAACCGCGGCCCGCGGGCCCTTTTTGAATTTTGTGGCGGCCCATCAATCTTTTTCTGTACATATTGTTTTCACGTAAAACATTTATATATTAAATGTAAGCAAACTTTCTCTTCAATGAAGGAGAATAAATCGGTTTATAGAAACAGGCCCTCAAATATTATGTCAGATTAAAAGAAAATAGTTAAAAATTAACAAAGACCAAGATCGCATTAACTTTTGAATTAAATATAAATGAAACATAAATATTTCACAATGAAACGATTTTTAATGAGCATGTACTCAACATACTTTGTATTTTTGTATGGCTTATTTATTTCTACGTTTTCGAAATAACACGGCCAAAATAATGTAATGAATATCTATCAATCATTTATCTAAATTCACTTAATCTTTTTTACACGGTTTTTTGTAAAGCTGTTTTACATGGAACGTACATATGCTCCGTGTAAAAAAGGACTGAGCGTACTTTAAATATTTTTTTTCTTTGCGGCCCGAACCCACGAAAATTTGTTTTTTGCGGCCCGCTAGAAGGTTAAGGTTGTGCATCACTGCTCTAGAAAGTCTTCAGATATTGAAACATTACGTTACTTTTCAAAACTGACCTCGACCACCTCCATAAAATTCTTATGCTGGAAGCAGTGTTATACATAAAATTTCAGGTTACATGTAGTCTATTTTTGCCTCAGTCTCTCTCTACCAACAAATTTCATGACTTTAATTAACTTTCTGATATTTAAAGACATTTCTCGTTGATTACACTGACTATATATAAAGTTTTTTTTTTTAATCTTGAAAGTAAATTGTGTTATTCTTTACTGCATTATTCAATAAACGATGCATCGGAAGTTGGGTTTATTATTATATTAAAATTAAGTAATAATTTACATCGTTGTTAAAATTCCAACGAGTAGTACAGAAAGCGATATATAGTAGATATATTTACTTAAATCGTAGTGCATCGCAAAATAATCTTTTGATTATAACTATTATTCATAAAAACATTATGGAAATATTGAGTATCAGAACCGTTTTTACACTAAATTTTCCAGATTAAGTACAAAATTGTATTAGTAGACAAGATCATTCAACCAAACATTAAACAGTAGAAGTTGACGAAAGAATTAATATTCAATATTATTTTTTTAAAAACTCAAAGAATTTGTAAAATCTTTCAATATACTAATCAAACTATGAACTATTAGGTTTACATATAATAACAAGTTGTAATGAACTGAAATTTTAAATGTATGTACAATGATTCAAATTATTATTTCATTTTTTTTTCTTACATTTTTTATTCAGAAAAACATTAAACAATGTTTGGTTGGGCATTGTATAAAAATTTGAAGCTAAATCAAAATGATAGTAAATAACAGCAACGGCAATGCATTGTTTTATATTTATTTCAGACTACTCGTGTACAAAAGTTTCGTGCTTCCGTTTAAAAAACATGGCTTGTTAACTATAAGACGTTTTTTCATCTCTAATTTGTTAAAAAAAAAATGCACAAGGCATCGCTCGAGTAATATGCTTGGAAGTCTGATGGAGCAATTTATTTTATGTTTTACAGGCATAGAAATCTTCCACTAATTGTCACTTCTCGTAAAGTTGTAAAACAATTAAAATTAAGGCGGAGGGTTTCAGTATGTCAAAATACTTCGATTGGTCATGGAAATATTTTGAACTGGTACCATATTCCAATAAAGTATTTTTTGCCATATGTCTTGATAGACCAAACTGGAAAAGCATATGTCTTGCATATGGTCTCAGTTATGTCACTAATTTTCTTATAGAAATATGTTACAACACCACTGTACGGTGTGGACATACATAGAAGATTTGAATACTATTGGAAAAAAATAGCCTTTATAGTTTGGTGCCGAAACTAAATGGTATCAATAAAGTGACACTATAAATCGGTCATTTTTAGACAACATTATGCAATTATTTATTCCTTACACATTTATTTGATTAAATTATATGTTTTGTAACAGAATTATTCAGTGGAATGAAGGTAGCTGATTCTATCGTGGCCATCATGATATTCAAGAAAGTTTTCTGACAAGAATGTGTACTTAATTTTTTTTTATTTTTGAGATTAAATTATATATTTAAAAAATTAATCAATTAAACGAAAAGTTATAAAAATTAGATTCTTTCTATTCATATACAGTTTTTTGATAAATATGGAATCAAAATGAAGAGGAAAATTTCAAATCACTTACGATAGATACATAACGTGGTATAATCTATATTTTGCACGTTGAAAAAACTTTTTTCAAACTAATATCTAAAATTTCATATAAGATAGCTTAAGAGTTTGATAAATTCATTGCCGTATATATTAATGTTGTTTATTTTTTATTTGTATGTGCTGTTAAACTTGACGGGAACGATGCGGGAGAGCTGACTAAAAGAAATGGCTGTCATTAATCATTTAACCTTAAGCAAATAAAATAGTTCAAGTTTGGGCTTTTGGAATAACAAGGTCTGTTTTGAATGAAAAACTCAGCACTGGAAAATGGGGGGCAATATGAAAAGAGCAATGAATTTGATGGAGATTTAGCGTAACACATCAGCCGTTAGTGCACTCAGTTTATTATAAAATTGGCTTTTACTTTCTTGAATTTTATATAATGATTCCAAAGATTATTATATCAAAACATATGGTAATAAATAGGTATTCCTATTTATTTTATTTATCTTTACAGAAATACTGATAAGAATGAAGTGTTTTTTTAAAAAAGATATCTTAAAAAAAGTGTCGTGGGAAATATTCACGAACATATCGTGTGTGTAACCTTCTGAAAAACAGTCCACACGCGCTGGCTTTCGGATCATTCATTTAGGGTATCTTCAATTTTTATTTTTTAGTAGTGTTTTTGAATTTTCTCTTTTAAAATAAAAGTAATCATATAACCTCGAAAATTGGCCACACAACTCTTGACCCGTTAAACTCTCAAGATTTTTAAAAAGTGAAAGAGAGAAACCTTTACATATGTAGGTACTAACTGTTTTAATTACTTTGCAAAGACAATGATCAATGGCTCTTAAAGATAGAATTACCTATGTATTCTTCCCAGATATTTTTGTCAGAACACATCCTGGTTCTCTTCAAATAACTGGACCTCTCAATTTATCACCGTACTTTACGTTTAATGCAAATTTGCATAAATTTAAAATCAAACCAAACTCAAACTGTTCATGTGGTGACAGTAATCAAGATTCATAGCATATTCTCCGGGATCGCCCAATTATTTCCATTGAAACAGATATTTTTTTTTTTATGTAGAAATAATCATGATTGATAGTACAGATATCCAAATGTATTTCGTCTAGATAGAATTTGTAAATTTAAAAAAAATTCTACTTCTTTTTCATAAAAGTTTATCTTCTGGGTCCTTCACCGTTTAATCTCTCGTCATTTTTAATGGAAATTAATTTAATTACCACCATTAATTATTAGTTATAATTGATGACTTTGTAAATTATCAATTATTTCAATTTAGTTTAATTTAATGTTGCTAATCAAATATAAATGTAACTCGAGCGTATCAATGGGGTTTTTTTCGGTATAATATAAATATAACGTATAAAAAATATAACGTTCATTTTTATATTATGTTAGGTACTGTTTACTCTAAATTTAGAATTAGATTTAGATTACTTAGGTACTCTAAATTGTTGAAATAATAATACAGAACTTTGTTTTTAATCAAAGTTAAAATAAATAGCTTAGTTTTTTTATGAAATATTGTGTTTATAATTTGTTTACAAAGTGATGTAGCTTTGGATTTGGAAAGATATTGTAATTATTTTTATCAACACGTGTACAAATCAGCAAAAATGAAAAAAGAGAAAAAGGAATAGAAAAATGTCATCAAAAAGTCTGCCTAATAATGTAGGTCAAGTGAGGCCCCGGAGCAGGGGAGGGTGTGAGTAAGAGAGACAGAGCTTTTCGAAACAGGTAAAAGCCTGTGGACTTTCCTCACGGGAACGAAAGAGATGGCAAGTGGAAAAGAGCGATGTACGTATGTATGTCCAACATTTATGATATGGATGTAGATCGGATTGTCAAAATGAATGTCATATTAAACATTTTGTATAAAGCTGCTTATCGTACAATGCGGTCCGATCAGTTCAGTATATACGTAATAATTTTAGAATCTTTTTATGTCTATTTTATAACTAGAGACATCCATTGCTTACTTCAAAGGTATAAGACCATATTTGACCAAGTATAAATTGAGCTACATTCAGCAATATTCACATCATTCCAGCATGAAATGGGAAAATTATCAAACAATTAAATTTCAGAAAGGTAATACGACAATCCACTATATCTGTAAAAGCAGATTTTGGACAAGACACAAAAAAAATATTAAACTCTTATTTTTTTATAATGAATAATCACTATCTAGAAATTTCACTTTAGTTTAAACTATGAATATCGCCAACAATGATGGTTGATGACTAATGTTTTTGCTGTAATCCAAATTTACAGATGCTTTTCAAAGTCAGTTTTCTTTTAGTTTAAAGAATTTTTTAGGGTACAATCTATACAATCCTCGCTGTGGTGTCATAATCTTTGGAAGAAAAAATCACGTTTGTAATTTTGTATTTTTTTTGTTTTGGGGAACATACATACAAACAAAATAAATATACTTCTATATATACCGTTATATTTTATTTTAAATAATAAGTATATGGGTTCAAATTTTCATCACATCTGCTTTAAAGAATTTATTCACGGTTATTTAATAAAAAATGTGATCAATATTGATTTGTAAAAACTAAATGTACATTTTATAATTTGAAAAGTTTTTACCTGCTATATTTGCTTGAATGTTACAGCGATGTAAAACTTGCTATAAAGGTATAACATTTTTTAACCTTCGCATACAATTTTATGTACTGAATGCACCATGTCGCTAACAGCTAGTAAAAGCCACTCGGACATGTGACACATCAGCCTTGTATATTTCACTGTCTTTTAACAACGTTACTGAGCTTCAAACTGTTTGCGACCGACATAAATGTAATTTAAAATACATCAAATAATGTGCGTAAAAATAACATAATATTTTTTAAAATATGTGTTGCGAGTTATTGACTTAAGGTTTAAACTATCAAAATAATTAAACGCTAAGCTGAGTGGTCAACGGTAGCAGGGGCTCATCAAATTCAGTTAAAGTGTTCACGGGTATAAACTCGATGGAAACATCATCAAAAAAATCTTTTTTCAATCAATTTAAAACCTTGTTAAAAAAAGATCAATTTCCAAGACTTTTATATCGTCTTCATTTTGAACAATTCTAAAAATAGCATGTACGAAGATCAATTAGAGTGAATTAGAAAATCGCATTTTTAAACACTAACCTTTTCGTAAAAAACGTTTAACATCTTAATTTAATAAAATTCTTAAACAACTATTTATTTTATATGCGCTGCGCCATTCAAATAAATAAAAAATATTTTTTCGTTTTGAAAACTTTTCTGGTGAAAGTGGTTGTCAAGTATTTTATTTAAAGTCATCACTCAAAGGCCGATTTTTTATTTGCAATATATATTGAAACGCTAAAAAGTTTCGACGAAAAGCTAGTATCGAATTTTTATCCACCATTTTTTGAATACATAGATAGCCTCATAAAAATAGTTTCATTTCTGTTAAGAATGTTACAAATTTTACCATATTTCTAATCTTTGTATAGAAAAAATTATATTCTTTAAATACAATACAAAGTATTTATAAACTAAATTTTAATGTAATTTCAAGAAATCTAGCTTTTACTATTATAAATGGACATCAAAATCTTTTTTTGCGTGCACACATCAAATAAGCTTGAAGTGTAAAGGAAAAATATGCATATGTAAAGAATCAAAGTATAACATTTTTCCAAAACGGATATTCGAAAAACTAATCTCACAGCGCCGATTCGTGGAGAACTCTTCCTAAATCGTATGAAGTCTAAGAAGCAGAATTTGTATTAGCATAGACATTTTTTTTTCTTTGTTGTCGTATTTCTTAACTCTCGATGTAAGCAAAAACGCTTTTGCAAATGCGAGCTGTGATCGGTAAACGAATGTCATGAGAAACACTGTCCGTCTTCGTTGCATTATGTTGAGAGAATTTGCAACTTCTTGACATAACATAACTTCTGACGTCAACATAAAATGTTTTATGGGGCAAACATATTTTTAAGTTTTTATTACCAAACAGTCAAATTTAAACATAAAAATACGCAATGACATCCTTAAATGTAGTGCTTCTTCCGTAGCCCTAGTGTATCCATTAGGGTTTTTCGGTTTTTAACGAAATTTGTGATAATTAAACACCGGCTTATTCAACTTGCCAATCCGGTATAAAATATTTGAATCATTTTTTTATTATTTATTTGAAAGCGTAAATGCTTTGACTACTTTATAAATAAAACAAAAGATATTTTATTTAACTTATTTTTACTAAAAATAGACTTCTTAATATTAGGAAGTAGTAGGTTCACTTCCAAATAGGAACACCAAATATTACTATATATGTATTTTTGTGTAGGTACCACTGTTTATAATAAATAAGCAATGTTGTCAAAATTTTTAAACTTTTGTTTCATACTTTAATTGTTTTTATTGTGAGACTTCGAAAACTAGATTGAATGTGCTTTATGATTTATTGGAGTTCGAAAAGCGGTTTTGTCCAAGTAAAAAGTAACCCACTATTTTTTATTCTTCAAATAACTTACGTTTTTACTAACAGATTTGCATTTCCGGATTTAACAGATTCCGGTTCTCGTTAAACAAATTCTAGTATTTATTTATTTAGTAGACATTTTCCATTTTTAACCACCATTATTTTTTAAATCTGACTACAGCAGCGGTCACCAAACTACGGCCTGCCGAAGGTTTTCATCCGGCCCGCGAAAAGTTCTGGATTTTTGCATAGAAATTATTCATATAAAAAATATAAGTTTTCATGATTTAGTTGTGAATTCACAACAACTATTTATTTCAAATCATCAATTGTCATACAACTATCTGGTAGGAGACTCGAAGTGAAGGAAGTTGGACAGAAATTGGAGGCGAGACGACCAGATGTTCGTTTACTCAAAAATTTCTCGAATATTCTCATTTATTGAAATTCTAAGAAGGGCAAACATTTGTTTACATTCTAATTATTATGTAACCACATAAAATTAAATAATATGCTGATTGGATTCCAATAAGAATTTATTTGTCGTCCAGCCCCCTTAGTTTTTAAAAAGTTCAATCCGGCCCGCTTCTCAAAAAGTTTGGTGACCCCTGGATTGTAGTGAACCTTGTCATATAAGTTTTAAATTTACTTAGATATAAAAAGAAATTAACTGATTTCACATTATCTATTCTGAAACTTGAACAGATAACAGATTAAAAATATCAAAGTATTTTAGTTCTACAGTTTTTAATAATTTTATGCGTTGATGGCTATTTCGGCTTGCGCCATCGTCAGAACTATGTTTAAACTTATATTTTGCTCAGCTATATATACTGGCTCTGAAGAGATAAACAACGCATCAAGTTATTCACTCTAACATTTTAATATATTAAATAACTTGATGCATTGTGTATCTCTTCAGAGCCAGTATATATAGCTGAGCAAAATATAAGTTAAAACATAGTTCTGACGATGGCGCAAGCCGAAATAGTTATCAACGCATAAAATTATTAAAAACTGTAGAACTAAAATACTTTGGTATTTTAAATCTGTTATAATGGAGTTCTACCAAGTAAATGCCAAATCAATTAATAATTTAACAGATAATATTTCGATTCCCTCTTTAAATGCTATGTATGTCAGTTCTAGTGGATTTTGGCAAGCATTGTTTTTTTTTCTGTTAAAAAATCATATTTTTATGTATAATATATTTTTAAATCAACTAATCTATAATATCGAAACATTGTATCTCAAAAGCATTGTATTATTTGTATCTCACAATCACAATATAACACTGTCAATGTTTTCACAAATATAATGAAACTGCACAAAGTTCAGTTACAAAGTTACCTACCCTAACTAAGTGATGCCATAAAATATAATATAGGCACCGGCCTGATGGATACGTCGAAAATCACGTTCGATGCAAGCTTAGTTGATGCAATTTGATTTTGGCGTTCAACTTTTCGTATCTAACTTTTGAGTAAAACTACCAGTTGCTGTACAATATAAACCATGAGTTGAATTAATATTATTTCGAATATATTATAGTGGATAGCAATGAAGTAGTTTGCAATTTGCTTTACAGGTGAAAACTTATAATTAGATAGTTATTTGAGAAGTCAAATTCATTAGTCAGTTCAAGTTCATCCGTGCACTTGAACGCCTGAAGATGTCGAAAGGCTAAACCCGAGTTGTTAGCGACAAAAATTGCTGATAATTTTGGGAAATCCGCAAATTTCTGTGCTTTGAAAATCGGCATGAAATTGTTTCCGATCAAAAATTCCCTAGTCAATGTTTACTGCGGCCTTCGTGTCGAATAAGTAAAATGAATGCAGCCTTTAGAGAAGAAAAGGTTCCCCATCCTTGGTATAGATCTTTATATAGATGAACGCCACTCTGTTGGTGAGAACCATTCAAGATAATTAATATATTGATATTTTTTTTCCAATCTTCATTCAGAGTCCAGACTTCAGACTATTGGCGTGCTACCATTGCGGGTGTAAAATCATATCACTTGATGGACACTTTCACTCTACGATTCTAGCCTTCTGGCCATGAATTTTGTCTATGAATAATTTTATTCCGTATACGACGTCATGCTTCTAAAAAGGTGATCTTTATTTGTTTAGTTTTGCTTAAAAAATTAATTAAATCGATGGTAAAATTTTGATACTGCTTCGAATGAAAATGAAACGTAAATAAACCTTTCCTCAATATTCGTTGCGTTTTGGAAGACGGCTGTACATATAATTTGCGGTGAACGGTGATGCGACACCAAACTTGTATAAATAAAAAAAACGAATTCTTTCATACGACCAGTTATAATCAATCATAAAGTTATTTCGCATGACTTATTCAAATCAGGGATATATAAGAATGTAAATTCATGAAAAATTATAATATGTAATTGGTACTCACAGGTTCAAGAGATTTCTAATATCTAAAAAAAATTCTCACCTATTTTATCCTAAAAATGTGATGCGGTGAGAATGATAAGCTTACCTTGCTCATGTACGTTAGCCTTATTATTATAATTCAGTGACTGATTATCAAACAGTATTTTTAATACAATATATTTTAAAATAGTTTTTATTGAGAATCCATATGCTCTACATTGGGAGTAAATAATCAAAAAAAAACAAAAGTTACCAATATAAAATTAATTTTGATATCTTTTTGTATTATTATTTTAATAATTCATTCGCCTATATCAAAAGTATTATAATACGAAACGTTGTAAGGCTTAAGAATAAACAAAACAAATATTTATATTTTTACGTTATAAATTTCAAAATGAAAATCAGGGTTTTTCTTTTTTCTTTTTTTTTTCTAAATCTATTAAAAATACAAAATAACCAATCAAAACCATGCCATCGTTGTTTTAATTTGTCAAATTATACGAAACAATTTTTAAGTACGTTAATATTGTACTTATTTTTTTTATCTCAACAAATCATTCTAACAAACCTTTTATGACCACTGAGCATGTCATTCTATATTCATAAATAGCAAATGCATCTTCGAGTAAATTGTAAAATTTACTTTCAAAACAACACAATCTTTTACGTTGATCATCGTTTCGTTCATTTTAAATATTCAATGAAAAGAATATTACTTTTTACTAACCGTATTACGTGGGTAATATTATTCCCAGCACAAAATCCACACAAAATATTTTATTTCGTTAATACCACTGAGAGCAAAGCATCTACAGTGTATGTTTTTCATTTTTTCATTGCGTAAGAAAACTCGTCAAATTGGCTGCAGGCCTCATTGCCTGTTACTTCTATTACGTTTCGGCAAGGGTAGCTTCAAGGGAGTATTTCAGTAGGCAGAACACCTGTGATGAATCTCTTTAGCATTCCGAGCTCGTAGCTTTTTCACTCACGTGTTTTTGAATACTGATTATCCACACAAGACGGGCATGTTCAAGTTTGTTTTACATTTCTTAAATGTAGGCTGTTTAATTTTCTTATTAAAAAAATATTCCGTTTTATAAAAATGAAGCAGCATTCTTTATTTTATATTCTTTTGGGAAAGATCATGACCACAGTCTTTTGCATCTTACAAGACCAACTTCGAAAATCTAGATAAGATTGCACCAACATACATATGCTATGAATAATTATAGAATGCAACTAGATAATATTTTGTAAGTGGAATAATTCGGAATTCCTGACATTATGGCTAATTCTAATAACGATCACACAAAATATGTTTATACGTTTAAGCATTATATATATATTTGACTAACAAGACACGTAGACTCTTTATATTTTATATATTTTTTATCTATGTTTGCTACCAATGTGGAGCATGTGGTTTCCTTATGAAGGTATCTCAATAGAACTTTTCTACGACAGCAGATTGTTACCCAGTTGCTCAACTTTTCTTTTTTCATAGAGAGTAGGGAAAGAAAGGATAGAGTCAGAACAGGACGAGTGTTAAGCTAATTGCTCTCGCTAAGCACTGTTATTTTTTAGGATTGAAAGAGTAGAAAGGAATATTTCGACATGACAAATATCCATGCCGTGGAACATAAATCAATGTTGTTCGTACTGGGGTTTGAGCCCGTGAGGCTCGACATGGAAGCCAACGACGTTAACCACTGTGCAATGGAACCGTCAATTAACTTTTAAACCAAACTTTTTATTACGCAATAGCAATATAAATATGCCATTGTTATCTGGCCGTAATTTGTTCATAAGAAAATTATTTCTTGAGTCATATTATTAGACTTAATTGTATTAATAAATCAGTCAGCATTGTTTATTTTTCAATTCAATCAGTTAATTACACAACTCAAATGTTGAATTATCAACACAAAACAATAATTCTTATATTTTATGTATATCTCCAAAGGTTGATGTACTTTGGATAATGCACGACACAATCCTAAGGACCTCGAATTTATTGCGGTTCGTGCATTGGTCATTGCTTCCCTAAAGGAACCCGGCGACTTATAATATTGTAAGGGAGGGAAGAAAACCATAAGATCAGCAAATATTTTATGTGACCTCAACAGCCTATCGATTGATCTGGGAGTCGATGCTCTCCAAAAAGGATATTTGGCAAATGTAATATGCCTAGGAAATCTAGATTCAGGCTTAAATATATATTTTTAGAAATTTTAAATTTAACATTTTCCTTAATTGAATGAAATAATCACATGACTGTGTTCAATATTAAAATAATAAAACCACTCTTTGTTTTAATTTCACATTTCGTTACATGAAATCAACATTTAGATAAATAAAAAAATAATTGAAATAGTATTAATATTATTGTAGATATAAAAAAAAGTAAGCAAAAAATACTATTATACTTTACCATAAGCCGTAAAATAAACTAAATGAAACTTAATCAACGACATACTATTAATATTTAAAAAACACCTCAAAGGCCAATTATGTCAAAGCAAATATTTTAGATTTATTGTTTCTTTTATCAAGTGGTTTATTTGTGAATATCAGGACCGGTTTCGCTATTCGCCAGTATTTTAATAAATAAATATACAATTATTGAAAAATATTACAACATTTTTCAATTATTCAGTATTAAAATTTGTTTCTCAGAGAGCTATTAGTTAACCACTAGTCCTGTTTTAGACTTATTCTTACTATCGAGGTTGAGCGACTGAGTAACGTTGAGATACTTCCATTAAGAGGCCAAGTGCTCCACATTGGGTGCGAACATGTATTCAATATATATATATCATTTTAAATCTGTTGCTTTTATGTAAAGTATAGTTAAGTTCAGCTTAGAAGTAGTAAAAAAATAACGAAATATAAAATAAATGACCGTTTACTCTCGGGTAAAAGTCTATTTATTCAACATTAGTATTTTTTAAGATTAACATTACTATCAATCTATCTATATTATTTATAATGCATACTAAGTATTTAAATTAAAAAAGTGGAAGAGTGTAAATTTTCACTTTATTTTATACAAACTTTGTACCCGATGAAAACCTTTCAGTAAAACTACGATATCACATAACCGCACAAATCTAGATACGCCAGTATTTTATTAATCATGCAATATAAAAAACAGTACTTGAATAAAAAATATTTCCACTATTTTACTTACTTCAGTGGTAAATGGAGCGTAACAAATATTCAGCTTATAAGTTTAGATGTAGAGATTTAACTTTGATTATTTAATATTTTTGGCATTTATTTTAGTGCATATGTTATATGTAGTTACGTGAATGTTTGAATATACAGCGATGAAGATAATAATCAAAGGAACATAGAAGTTTTAAATCAAAGTCAATTAACACGCTAAACACGCAAAAAGTTTGTGAAATTAATGTCATAATTTATCATGAGTGGTGGCTAAAGTTTAATATCCATTAGGGAATTTTTCCGTTTCGGTACCATTGTAAATCGTAACTGCTAGTTCAAGAGTTAGTGTATTGGACGCCGATATCTACGGCCTTGCAAAAAAACGAATCTTACATATCGCAGGGAGTGACAAATTTATCTGTGAAAGGCTTAAGACATTACTCACCAAACTGCTCACAGGTATGTGCTGGTAAGCGTTTTCTTACATCAGGGCACTGGAGACGTATATATAAATCACCACCGCTATCTAGAACCGCCAGTCTCACCGAGTAATTGTTTGGCCCGGGGATATTTTTTAGCAATGTTGCCCATTCCTATTTTTCTAGGATACTCTTACCCCTGCTAATTTACCCCCGTCACACCTAACCTAACAGCGTAGCGCCGCACGACCGCCACAGTGTAGTAACGTAACAGCGTAAAGGTGTAGCAGTATATCAACTGCATACAATTGATACATTAATGTTATATTTATTTTAAGTCAAATATATTTAATTTATTTATTTACTCTAAGCTATTTATTATAAAAACAGCAGTATTGAAAATGAATAACTTTCTACTGTTTATATTTGACAACAAATTTCATTTATGTATGGAAATGTATATTGCATCAAATTCTACAACACTTATAGCAGAAAAAATATTCAATAATTATTTCTCAAAATTCAATTATACAAAAACATCGTTACTGATTATTCCATATATCTAATACTTTTGAGTATTATCGATTCATGTAAATATACAAATATGTATAAAATAAAATATCAAGTCGTAGGAAAAAATATTATTCTTATCACGCGCATATTAAGAATCGATGCAATTTCGAGAAAATTCTTTGGATTTTTTTTTCTCTCGAGTACGTCTCAGTGCGTAAGAAATCCGTTCAAAATCTACACCATCTTCTTCGAGGGAGGGCCTGCGGATGGTAGGAGAGTTTTGAGGGGGTACGAATAGCATAACGCTATTGCGTAATGGGCCATGTCATATTTCTGCGCTCACGTGGAGAGGTTTTACCTCTGACAAATTGCAACTCGTCGGATAGGTGCTGCCATCTGTCGGCCATGACGGCAGACGCTTTCTCTGTTTATATTGGAAGCTTCAGCCATACATACTCAAAACAACAAAGTTCTAATTTCACAAATATTTTTATCGAGTAAATAAATTTTAAGACTTTATCGGATTTTTAACACATATGAATGATTTTTCGAAGCGAGTAGGTAAGAAAGATTATAAAGAGAGATGTTGAGCAACTGAGCAACAAGCAGTTTGCATATAAAAACTTTCGTTTAGATACCTCCATAAGTATGCTATATGCTCTACATTGAGAGGAGCGGACATGGATTAAAAAAATGATTTTCGTATTTTAATCAGAGGCAACAATCCAACGTTTCAAAACCATCGAAGGTTTCATTTATAAGAGTTCCAGATTGTATAAGTGATTGACTTTTAGCTAACGTTTTGTTATTAGTCCATACCCCAGTGTCATGGAATCCTTCAAAAAAGAACTTGAAACGGTTTTTTCAACTAATAAAACTCTATTCTGTCCCAAAACAATGACTAAAATTTATTTTATTATAAGTCAAACGTTAAAAATGAGCCGTTGTATCTATCCTATCTTGACCAGAAAAACTTCATCATACATTAAAATTTTTGACTTAGTTTTATTTTAAGTAACTACTTTTACTGTAACTGGGTTGTTGGTTGTTTTGTTTATCTTTTAAATAGTATAAATTAATCACATATAATATTATTAAAACTTTTTGTTGAATAAATGTATCCTACTCCTGACGGGTTTTGAGCTACATAGATTTTAAAAATGTTATATTAATTTTATTATTATTTTTATAAATCAATGGGAGCTTCGGTAGATATATTAAATGTTTTTATATTGAACATTTTGAAAGCGTTAGACCATTGGTAATTAATGGTATCTTGATCCAAATGATTATTAAAAATAAAATCTTATTTAAAATATTTTTTTAATACACATGACTAGAACATTGTAAAAGAATCTACTTAAAATTTTGTATTTGTGCAAAGTGGCACTGCTTTGGTGTGGAATGCAATATTCAAAGTTGACGAGAGTCTGCGGCAGCAGGCACAATGCACTCCCTCTCCTCTCTTAGGACAACTCTCTATATGTAAACATATATATACATTCAGACAAGAACTTACACATGGTTTTGTTTTTAGCCGTTTACTTGCGGAAAGTTTGTCACATTCAACACAAGAATAGTGTGTCAAGGGATTAAAGATTGATAACGTCTTATTATTTGTAGCATTGTTAGTTTATTATAATATTTCTTTTGGTTAAATTAAAATACTTCTACTGTCAACACATCTTATATTAAAAAATAAATTAAATGATAAAATACACCATTAAAAATCATGATCATCATAATCAAATTGTAAAATATTTTTTTAGTGTTTTCAATATCAATAGTTAAATAAATATCATGTTTTCATAGGTTGATAAAATTTCAATTTTTACTGAATAATTGTAGTAAGTGGTAACTACAATATTCATGAATATATAAAACTGCTGCTTTTTCATCGGTATGCTCATATTCGAAAATAGTGTATTTTCTTAAACAAAAAATAACACAAACTTTTTATATTACGTTTTTAATCCGTTACTTGTGACGAAAATGATCGATTTGAATGAAGAAGAAGTTTTTTATTTTAAACATTTTTCTAATTAAAAAAAAATATTTTAAAGCTCGGGAAACTATGACGGCAGTTTTCATAATCCTAAAATCATAACACAGTTTGCCAAAAATTTTAACCAAACATTTCAACAAACGTATTTTTTCTTTTAATGGTAAAACGTGTAAAAAAAGTTATGTTGAATATTCATATTAGTATTATCTTATTTTTTTATACAGTTTTTTTTTAAATCCGTTAAAAAGCTGTCGTTTTTCAAAAATGTGCATGTTAGCACCCTGTTTTTTAAATAAACTACCATATAAAAAACTGCCAGCTTTATACGATAACATATCTTATTTATTGTTGACAAAACTTGGAGAAAATTTGATTTTTCAATTCGAGCGTAAGAAAAATCAAATTCACTTATAATATCTTCGAAGTCAAATTTAATTTGGTAAAAAATACCATGATCTTAACGTAACTTTGATCCAGACCAACCTGATGAATACAATTTTTACCGACGAGGTCACATTAGGTAACGTTATAATTGAACAATAACAAAGGAAAAATACTAAACTAACAAAATATATAGATCGATAACACTATTTACAATTTAAAAAATCGTGGAATGTTAGACATTTTGTACCTCTTAAAGTAGTATCCTAGAAACAGCTTTAATTTATTGTTAGATATCGTTTTCTGAAATATGTAACAAATATTATATCTAAAATATTTCAGCAATCAGAAAATTCTCAATTGAGCTTTCTATAATTACTTCGAAACAAATCAACATTCTTGCTTTGCCAGTTGTGAAGACCCGATCCAAAGGTAGTCCTCTATTCCTAGGGGAAGGACACTTACATTAATATTTTATGAACTGTTTCGGGCACATCAATATTTAATGACGGTAGAACCTGCTGAGCTGACAATTATTTATCAGGTTTGATTGAATTTATTCACAGCTATTTATACCCCTCTGTATATTTTGACCATTCTCCATGAAAGGGTTTTCCACAAGTTCTTATACATATTTGTTTATTTAACAAAGAAATATATTCTCCCGAATCGTTTAAAGAAAAAATGAAACCTCCTTCACGGAAAATGGTTTAATAAGTCTTTAAAAAATCATTACTTTGTTTTCTTTTTCTTAATGTGGGGCGTGGTATCATTAAATTTTCATCACTTACCAAACACTGATCAAACATTTATTTTTGATGGACAAAAAATTAAATCTATGATTTGGTGGATGTCTGAAATATCTGTATTCCTTTTTACCCTTCCGACACAGAAATATAGTAAATACTAGATTTTTCCCCAGTTACATTGCTTCACTTTTATCTTCTTCAAAAAAATATGGGCTTACAGACCGTAGCAAAAAGTTGATATAAGGCAAAACTTACTTTGAGACGCCACATGCTCCAAAAAGTGGGTGGGTATCGTTGTAAAAAAAAAACAAATTTTGTGCATATTTTGTGATTGTAGTGAAATATTTTTCACTCTTTATGCGTATCCAGAAACATTTTCACGGTTACCTTTCACAACGCAATAAAAAATAATAAAAACAATCTTCTTAGCCTCGTTTAGTGACCCGAAATACAGACGGTAAAACTATTTTTTTAATCATGCACGGTTGTGCTTGAAAAACAAAAAATAGGGCGAAAAAAGAATAAAAATAAGAAGAAAATGTGACATCCTTAACACATTTCAACTTAAGTTGTTTAAAAGATGCCATGTATTCATATACTGAAAATTCACCATAGCAGTTATAAATAGCATTCTGATTGCCTTTTTTAATATTAGCCAGTGAGTGTTAATAGCCTCGAGTTAATTTCAAAATTAATATTTAAATTTTCAACAGCCGCGATGCGCCAAGATGAAAAAGGATCCCCGCAATATTGCATTCCTAGACAATATTAATAACGAAGGCGAGATTGATTATTTTCCTCAAAGGAAAACTGCGCTCTAAAATATCCAACATTTTTTAAAATTGCTTCGACTTTTTTTACACTAAAGCATTTTTAAATTAACAAGGAAACTTCATTCATATTCATTAGCATTATGTTACAAAATAATGAACACGCAGGTAATTAATAACATTTAACCACTATAATAAATATCTAGCAGGTGTTTTTATGGAAAAAAACTGTATGTCATTATGAAATAAAGGAAACCTTATAATTAGAATCAATTTGATCTTTTCCATATTTTTTTTTTACTATAGGAGCATATTAAGCTTTTTTAGGAAGCATATTTAAAAAAAATATTATCAATTTCTGTGGAATGATTGACAAACTCTGAAAAATAATAATTTCGTAATATCGTTTTTATGGAAAATACAAATATATTATAACATTTGAATCAAAGAATGGATATGAATTTATTTGGAGCATTTTCCTCTAACAAAAATTTATTGAATAACTGTTTGCTTCTTAAAAAAGATCGGCAAATATTATTAACTTAAAGAAATAAAATATGAGCTAAGCTCGACTGAAAAAGATCAAGACGAGCAGATGAAATAGAATGTAATGTTGATATAATAGAACAGCCTACAAGATCAAATAAATCGATATCTACCGATTACTCTCAAGCCGATTAAGATTATAATTATATTTATTATTAATTGTAATTTTCTTTTGACTTTTGACATGATACTAATGTTAAATTTAAGTTACAATACAATATACTATAGAAGTTATCGGTCTCAAAATAAAACAATCCAAATTGGAATAAGCCCGATAGTCCAAGTTCATCGAGATTTCCGTAGGATTACTTCGAACAGATTTTGTCTCCAAGTGTAATATATTCATATGAAACATATTAAATGTCATTTTGCAATATTTTTTTTATCCTAGAATGTATTTATGAAAGTTGATTGTAATTTGTTGTTCGATATAAGATAGCATTCGTATGTTCATTATTAACTTGATGGTATTCTATTGTTTCTTTATTTATTCTTGAAACACGTATTCAGTGAATGTACACATCTTCAAATTGATGCTTTTTATTTTTTTTGTTTGAAAAATAAATAAATTGTAATTTAAATAATAATTTCATCCCTGATTGATGCTCATTTTTGCGAATATTTTATAAATCGTAGCACTGTTAGGTGTACACTTCCCTCACGCCTTGCCCTTTTTTCATTTCATCCCTCTTCGTCTCGTCGTTGCCCGAAGGCTGTTTTGGAATAGGCAATTATACGTCAGTCTCCGCAGCAGCTTTCCGCAAACTATTTTTCCTCCCTTAACCTTCCGCATCACTTCCGCAAACATTACGATCTGTACGTTTTCTACCTGAACACTCGGGTATACACCTAAAACCTCTCGGGGTACTTGACCTTCTAAATATAACGTGCAATACACATATTTTCGTATCGACTTGTGCGTTTACAGTGCTGTATAATATTGATTGACTGTAGGCATCTGATAATATTTTAAATAATAATCTTAGTAACTTGCCTAGGCTAAAGAGAATGTCATTACTTAGGACAGTAGAGCAAGAAACACTACTATAAGTATTGTGATAGACAAATGAGACTAAATAAAACGACGTACAAAAGTTTCATTTTTTAAAAAATGAAACATCCACTATCCATGTTGCTATAAATTCAAATAAACATGCTTTTTCTCAATTTAACCTTTTGCCCGCGTCACCAAATTTAGCGAACATGCCCTGTACGCGGCTGCTTTTTCGCGGACTTGTTATCGCGTTTTCGACTATAAATATAGGTTGTAATATTTTTTTGACCAACCAAATATGTTAATTGCCACCCAAAGTAACTTTTTCAATAATAAAATACAATATATTTCTTGTATTTTTGGTTTAATTCAACAATAATCATTCTTCGTACAATTGCGGCGTGACGTCGCCATATTGCAAAATACCACCACGCGCGACCGAGAACACTGCGCAAGCACCATACCATGCTTATAATATTAAATTCGCTTATTTACACTATCCAAAATCTAGCATTGGTGACGTATGTTCACGGCGTGTTCCATAAATAAATTATTTTAGCCTATATTGAATCTTTTCTGACTAATG
The DNA here is from genome assembly GCA_030503985.1 of Himalopsyche tibetana. NCBI lineage: Eukaryota > Metazoa > Arthropoda > Insecta > Trichoptera > Rhyacophilidae > Himalopsyche > Himalopsyche tibetana. The sequence goes on along the minus strand of JAPJYX010000019.1, from coordinate 6,514,690 downwards.
CCATCTATTGAATTTGGTAAAATATACATTTAGTAATATTTTCAATCAAGTTATACAATTTTAACACAATAGATAGCACTTATATAGGGTTTGAAATTTCCATGACATCTATACATGTCACACGCGCTGAGGGCATGTTTGCTAGGACATGCATAGATGTCATACGCGGTAAAAAGGTTAAGGGTGTTAACACACTGTCAATACTTGGTGGAAAGGCATTGTATTAAAAAAATTAAATACGCATGTGCACTAATTCCTCACTTTTATTTGATAAGATCAGGACTGGTTATTCTCATGGCGAGCACTATCAACTAATGAGATAATACAATGTTACAGTGTTATTTATATAAAACAAAATAAAGTTAATAAAAAAATGTGGTGTTGCAAAATGTTTAGCTTTTGAGTTTTTTGAAAATGACTCACTGGGTCAGGGACCTGGGTAGATTCTTGTTGTGCATTTATCAAAATATTCATGTTGATAACTTTTTAAGCAAACCTCAACAGTATGTTTTATAGTCATGATATTATTTAAGAGAAAACTTATATTAATTTACAGTTTCTTGAATTTCTGTTAAAATAAATAGCAGTTCTTTGTAAAATAAAACTTTATGTTACATCTGATCTATTTGGAATTAACTTCTATCGACAAACAACGATATCTTTAATTTAATATGAGCGTCTTTTGTAATCGATAATTACAAATTTAGTTTACGAGGGCTTTATTTACGTGTTAACTATAAAATACTTGAAACAAAGCGTGAATACATACAAACTTGACTAATTTGTTTTGTTTTATTTGTTGATTAAAGATAATAATTTATTTCAAAATACGTCGAGTAAAACTGAATTACTTTTTGCTGAAGTAATCAAAGAATTTATTGTATTAAGAAAGACATAGTATTTTTCTGTACTTATTTGCACTTTTATTTACCAAGATCGGGACCAGTTTTGCTCCTGATCTTGGTTAAAAAAAGTGGAAATAAAGTACAAATTAATATTTAGTCATTCTGAATGTAATACATTTTCACCAAGTATTGACAGCGAACAAACACTCTAAAAGTGAGTAATTATTGTTGTTATTCAAATGATCGACAGTTATAGTCTTAAGTAACATATGTTTTGACTTTCGCATATTTTCATTAAATGTGTGCAAATTCTGTGGTTGCACGACTTTGCATTTAATTTAATTGTCTAATTTCTTAAATGCTACTGTTTCAAATACATAAACAAATTTTATCTTTCCAATTGCTGTTATACTAATTGTGGGTATTTTTTCAAAATTCATTTGCATTTTTACGTATATTTTAACCTGTATCCAGAAACATGCTAAGCATTAAAGATTAACGGAGAGAAGTTTATAATTGACACGATCTCAAATAGAGAAGACCTTGACACGTGTACCAATCAAATATTGTTGTTTATTGTTACTAGGAAAATCTATTTCAACTAATTAAAAGGCACATGGATGAAATTTTCAAATTAAACAATATAAAATGTATATGTTTATTTTTCTGTCAATATTGCAACCGTTAATAATCAGTTAGTTTTGAAATAAAACTTAGATGATATTCAAATCGCTTACTATATCACACAAATTGGTTTTATTGGAATCGTAATATTCCTGCTTCCTGAAATTTATTTTTTTTAAACTAACTGACCTTTTCTTTTTTACTTTTCAAATACTGTGACAGTTTCAACATTATATTACCTTACCAAACGCAGATCTTAAAGTTGCACCGAATTTCTGTACTGAGATGCGATATGGGTATGTTTTTTTTATACAAGAATATTAATATGGAAGATTTTTTGTAAAAGCACAAATAAATTACAAAGGCAAAATGAGTGTTGTATCCAGACACACAGCAATTATAAAAACAATGTTTTTTTTATTATTTTTGAGAATTTAATATTTTGTAGAAAAAGTATTTGTATATTTATCGATAAAATAAACTATTATGCTACGTATTCTACAATCCAAGCAACAGGTGAACATCGTAATATACAATATAGACGTATATTTTTTATATCAAAATGTTGAATAAAAAATTGCTTTGTGATTATAAATAAATGAAAGAAGGTCGTCTACAATATACATATGTGCTGAATTATTCATTATATAAAAATGAACGAGCGCCTTAAAAGTTACATACATACCATTATTATGTTTCTTCTCTATAAATAATAATATAAACTATTCCATTATTTATGTCTCATGCATAAAGATATAACATACAGGACTATGAAACCACAAATTTTATTCAAGGCATACGAATACAAAATTTTCTAGTCAAAATGTTTTATTTTATTAAACGGTTTGGTTTGCAACCCGCAAAATAAACAATCAGATCGTATGCCATTGTGATTTATAGGAAAGCCATACATTATATCTTATAGAAAACCTATTTCTTTTATTATTCCCAACACAATTTTAAAGTTTGGTTACTAGTTTCACAATATGACTTATTTCATACGGGGAATGTCGCATGATTTTGACGATAGCTTCAAAACAAAATAACCGTTACTTTTCTTAAAAAAACTGATTCATTAAAGCAGTGCTTAAGGTTGCAACGCTAATTTCTCAATCGTTTTATAGAATTTATTTGAACAGTCAGTGATGTAATACTTTCGATGGTTTCGGCGGTAACTTTGTGGAAGTTCATTTTAATAGAAAATTTAAATTAACTTTGATTATTCCACGTATTGTGTAACTAACTGTGACACGTGTTTTGCCTCTTTCAGAGGCATCTTCAGACTTACTATCGCAAAGTTTGCTTAAGTAATGAAGCAAGATTGATTCTAACATTTTAAAATTATAAAATTACAAAATGGATTGGGTTTTTTTCCTTTTAAGAGGAGCAAGGAGGGGGGTGTAGAATCGAAATAAAGCAAACAGATAATGATACTAATTTTACTAATGAGTTGTAAACAATCAGAATGGGATTTTTCCTTTTTAATGGAAGCAAAGAGGGGATTATAAAATGCAAACAAATTTAATCATACTACTAATGACGTTAAACATTACAAACTATTAAAACTAATGAGCTACAATCAATCATCTAGGTTTGTGATTACTCTATTAAGTGGAAACAATTTGAGTAACGGGGAACCGCCTGTGCTATTAAGAATATTATTTAATAATATTTCTTTTTTGTTAAGAGTTTTATTAATTTCTAAAAATTCTAAGCTATTCATCTTTAAACCCTTTTTATTTACTCGGTGGAGTATTTCTAAATTACAAATCTGATTAAAATTATGATTATTTTCTATTAAATGATTGGCAAACTCAGAAAAATTGTTACTTTTTAGACATCTTATATGTTCTTTAATTCTAATATTAAAGTTTCTACCTGTCTGTCCAACATAAGACGCTTGACAGTCTCCACAAGAGAGTCGATAGATACCACTCTGTGACGATGAATCTACGCGATCTTTACTGTTCAATAAAATTTTACCTAAATTATTTACTGTATAAAACGCGGGTTCTATATTGTCTGGCAAAAATTTAACTATCTTTGACGAGATGTCTCCTAAATAAATAATTCTACGCCAGTTTTTAATATTATCGTTTGCTTTCTTCTCTCCTGAAAAAATATTATTTACTATGAGTTGTTTAACTTGTTTACGTTTAAGTAAGTTAACTACTACGTCTGTGTTGTAACCATTATTTACAGCTATCTGTTTAATAATGTTTAACTCTAATTCAAAGTTGACTTTAGTGAGAGGGATGTTAACTAATCTATTAATCATTGCATGGAATGATGAGAGTTTTTGCGAACACGGGTGAATTGATTGATGGTGAATGACGACATCTGTATAAGTAGGCTTTCTGTAAATGGCAAATTCTAATCTGTTGCTATTATTTTTCTTTATTGTTATGTCAAGAAAATTTAAGGTTTTTTGTTGCTCGATTTCTAGTGTGAATTTAATATTTGTATGCAATGAATTTATATGACGTAAAAAGGTATCTAACTGTCTATCTGTTCCTGTCCAAATGCAAAAGATATCATCAATCAATTCACCCGTGGTCGCAAAAACTCTCATCATTCCATGCAATGATTAATAGATTAGTTAACATCCCTCTCACTAAAGTCAACTTTGAATTAGAGTTAAACATTATTAAACAGATAGCTGTAAATAATGGTTACAACACAGACGTAGTAGTTAACTTACTTAAACGTAAACAAGTTAAACAACTCATAGTAAATAATATTTTTTCAGGAGAGAAGAAAGCAAACGATAATATTAAAAACTGGCGTAGAATTATTTATTTAGGAGACATCTCGTCAAAGATAGTTAAATTTTTGCTAGACAATATAGAACTCGCGTTTTATACAGTAAATAATTTAGGTAAAATTTTATTGAACAGTAAAGATCGCGTAGATTCATCGTCACAGAGTGGTATCTATCGACTCTCTTGTGGAGACTGTCAAGCGTCTTATGTTGGACAGACAGGTAGAAACTTTAATATTAGAATTAAAGAACATATAAGATGTCTAAAAAGTAACAATTTTTCTGAGTTTGCCAATCATTTAATAGAAAATAATCATAATTTTAATCAGATTTGTAATTTAGAAATACTCCACCGAGTAAATAAAAAGGGTTTAAAGATGAATAGCTTAGAATTTTTAGAAATTAATAAAACTCTTAACAAAAAAGAAATATTATTAAATAATATTCTTAATAGCACAGGCGGTTCCCCGTTACTCAAATTGTTTCCACTTAATAGAGTAATCACAAACCTAGATGATTGATTGTAGCTCATTAGTTTTAATAGTTTGTAATGTTTAACGTCATTAGTAGTATGATTAAATTTGTTTGCATTTTATAATCCCCTCTTTGCTTCCATTAAAAAGGAAAAATCCCATTCTGATTGTTTACAACTCATTAGTAAAATTAGTATCATTATCTGTTTGCTTTATTTCGATTCTACACCCCCCTCCTTGCTCCTCTTAAAAGGAAAAAAACCCAATCCATTTTGTAATTTTATAATTTTAAAATGTTAGAATCAATCTTGCTTCATTACTTAAGCAAACTTTGCGATAGTAAGTCTGAAGATGCCTCTGAAAGAGGCGAAACACGTGTCACAGTTAGTTACACAATACGTGGAATAATCAAAGTTAATTTAAATTTTCTATTAGTCAGTGATGTATTCATTTTTCTAGCCCTTATCTTTGAAAATGGGTTGTTGAGAGGGGTTTCAGCTAACAAATGGTCATGTGTTAAACCATAACCTTCATCTTTTTGGTTTTCTTCGGAGATAAGCGGTAGAAATAACTTACAAACAGTTATATTTTACCAAAAACTACTATTTTAATTCTTGGAGCATTTTTATATAATATCTTCTGAATATTTTAAAAAGTCGATTAGCTAATTTACTCTATACTCTTCTAATACATGAAATTTGTTATGTTTATAATTTAGAGATTAGGGTTTTATCCGACCTATTATTAATGAGTTGATTTTTTTTTAAGCCTTTAAATTAATATTTAATGATAGCAAGTGCTTGAATTATTAATAAAATGACAATTATTTAAAAGAAATCTTAGAGATTAATCGAGCTCAGCTCAACAGTTTGCCAATTTTAAACGAGCAATCTTCATTATTGAACCCTTCTTAAATAATTGTCATTTTATTAATAATTCAAGCACTTGCTATCATTAAATATTAATTCAAAGGCTTAAAAACAAATCAACTCATTAATAATAGGTCGGATAAAACATTAGATTTATTTTAAACATTCCTATGTTATTATCCGGTCATTAATATTTTCAAAAAATCCCCATAATTATAACAAACCCACTTAATTCATTGAAAATTGTATACATTCAATTTACATTTTAATAGCCTTTTAACTTAGTGATCAACTTATATTTTTGTATATAAACGATACAAACTGTTTACTACGCGTCAGTTTAAGTACATCCGTGCACTTGGAATGTCTGAAGATGCCGAAAGGCGAAACCTGGGTCGTTAGCGACAAAACTCATAGAAAAGTACAAAATTCAAACAATTCAAATTTGATATTGAAATTCCATCAAGCACCCTCAGTCGAAATACTTAATTATATTGTCTTACTGTTTTGGGTGGGAGACTTGAACGCTTTACTACGTAGCTTGATAATTTGCAAGCCCATGAGTATTTTTTTAATAATCTACACACTACAGGAATGTAAAAATACATTTTATAAATGTTTGGCATTTTTTTCATCGTCGAAACCAGCACATTCTAATTGAAAATTTAATATATACATATAGTGAAAAAATATTTGAATTATTTGTTACATTAGCTAAATCTTAATACCACATAAATAAAGAACACAAAAATATAAAAAAAACTTCAGCTACTACTGTGATGAACGTTTACAGATTGTTTTTTTTTTATTATTGTATACGGTCTGAATACTTACAAATTGAAGAAGTTTCTGCAGAATATATTCTCTTTCCGCGCGCATTAATACGATATTCTGTTGCAACCATTTCTGCACCCTCAAATAAAACTCGGCTGGTATCTTCATCTAAGTTTTCTCTATCTCGGTTGACGTAAAGGAAAATGTGGCCCGGCTAGAACCTGTGACCATATTGAAAACCCTTCTCAAAAGATAAAAAATAAGCTCCCGTGCGGAACCCTATGTAACTAACTTCAAATGGATTTCATTTTTTCGGGTTTTTTTTAGGTTTGTGTGAACAGTTCTGAAAAACCTAAGTTTTAATATTTTTTCTTTATTTCAATCAAGAAAAAATTCAAACTTTATTTTATATTACTTTATTTCTCTACGTCTATAGAGGTTTCCATAAAATAGCCTTAAATTGTGAGTTATTTTTTTGAGATTAAAACAACAAAGTATTAGGTCTGTTAAGTATACTCAACACCATAGCATACTATGTTTATTCTCTATGACATTCTATTTTCAATTTTCTTCATTCTAGAATGAAACAATTGAAGTATGAAACTATTTTAGTTTAAAGAAAACAATTGCAACCTGTCATCTCACTATTTTTCTTCTTGGTTATAAGATTGATTTATAAAGTGTAAATTATGTTATCAGAATAAAGTTGAACCAACATATAAAAGTGTTTTAGTAAAAATTATAAACATTACAACTCTTTCATGGATTAAATAGTGATTGTTGAATGCTATTTCAGCTACGTATCATATTGATGACTGAAAATTAAGTTGGTCGTTTTTCGGTGTAACTATTTCATTATTTCATTAAAATGAAATAATTTTATTTTCATTGTTTATTGTTAAGATTTTCTTGAAATCTCATTAAAATTATGGAAACACTGTGAAAAGGGAATGTGTTGAAAATTAAGTATGGTAATATTAGGCAGATATATAAAAAATGTTCTTATAAAACTAAGAAGTTAAACATGCTTTTGTTAATGCACTTATAATTACGATCTGTGGACCTGACAAAATTTAAGCAAGATGCAATACAAAAATATACTTGTATATTGTATTTAAAAAATTAGGAATATGCGCTATCAATATGGGAAATAAATGGATCTTTCATCACCATCAAGGTTTAAAAAATGCAAATATACTTTGTTTACCTTTTTGTGCAAATACAAAAACCATTATACGATTTTTCGTAGTTTTATTTGAATAACGGCATTTGTTTGACTTATTTACTTATTTGTAGGATTTATCGGGTGAGTCATAGCGATCGTAAAATATTTATACTAAATGCTTTTCCTCTTAGAAAAATGCAAATTTACATATCATTAGCTGTTAGAGATATTAACACAAAACTTTGCATACCTGTAAAAGTTTACATTAAAAATAAATACGGTTTTTTGAAGCTCTTCTTAATCATAAAATATTGTTTATTACAAGCTTAAATCGGATACAAAATGTGGTGTTTGTTTTTTGAATATATAAATTATTTTTTTATGAAGAAAAATACATATATAAATTATTTTAAAAGGGGATTACAAAGTCACTGAATATTTTCATTGCTGGAAATGGTTATAATGAAAGGTACGTAACTGCGATAATGTGAACAAATGTTACACGAATGGTTTTACTAATTGGGGTAAATTTTGCGAAAGGGATAATTAATTACTGCAGCCGATGTGATAAGTTTTACATTGTTTAGTCATTAATTTGTTAAAATATCGAGGTACAGTAAATGCATACCAAAGCGGTTTAGTTTGTCATTAACAATACAATAATTTATATCATTAAGCTAAATTTGTATTTTTATGTATACCATGCATTAAGATCTAAGCTTTCTGAATTTCACTTGCAAATATGCGTTGTTTATTATTTATATTATTGTTTAAACAACAAAAATATTCATAGATGTCTGTGGTATCGTTATCTGTAGGAAAAAAATGTGGGAGTGGCACAGATATTAGACAACATTTAGACGCATATAGGCGGCCATATCTTTTCATAGGGTTAATATATGTATTTGATTCAGTATAAGAGATTAATTTTACTTACTAAACATTATTTTCATCATATAAAATATGTTGATAAACCTTACTTACTTCTGTAAACATCATGTCTGTTATTCATGAATTGACAGTTAACGCCTCGAAAATGATGACACGTTTTTAATAATTTTCGAATTTTTAGGACCAACTAAAATAAAATACATCATGTAATCGCTGATGATTTGTAAATTAACTAATATTATATAATCAAAAAATATTCCTAAATATCAGAGATGATTTAAAGCAGCGGTCACCATTTTTTTGAAAAACGGACCAGACGTCAAATAAATTATTATTAGAATCCAATCAGAATAGTCATTTATTTAAAGTGACAGTTCCTATAACATTATTAAAAAAAAATGATAAGATCTAAGCCATTGAAAATTCAAATAATATAACAATAATAATGCTTGCTATAAATTCAAAACAGAAATAATATAATATAAGTCCATAAGTTAAAAGATAATTGTGTCAAAATGGAATGTTTATATACTATCTTACAATACATCTTTTGCCCATCCAATAAAGAGACCTTCCAGTAAGAATATGATACGGTAATACCTTCCTTTGACAGAAGAATCCATAGTACAATTTCTCATAAAGTATTAAGTATTGAGTAACGAATTCACTTGTATTGATTTGATTTCAAGGCTGATAACTCACATACTATGATAAATTGATTACATATAATATTACATATAACATAACTGTCAGACAGATAACCACGCGCAATCTCAACTGAGTGTGAAAATATTTAAATAGATGTACATATATTATAAATTGATTGATTTGAAATATTTACAAAGTATATTCACCGCTTGTCGTGTCTGTAGAAAAAAAACACATTTTTAGTTTTGTTTTTTTAATAGTGTTTTTTTGGTAAAAAAACTCAGTGCTAAAATTCTTTTCAAATTTTCAATTTTATTTTAAATATCTATCATTTTTCTGTGACACGTGATAAATCAAAAGAAGTTTTAATATATTGTTTTACAACACCAAAAACAGTTATTGGCGTTTGTTAAAATACTCCATACGATACATTTTTTCTGAGAAACGCATTAGATTTTTATCACGTATTGTTGTAAAAAAAATTCAAGAAATTATATTTATTGGCTGCGTGGTTGAATGTCAACCTCGTTGACTTAGAACACGGGTTTGAATCTCAGTACGGTAAGATTTATAGATTTTTTTTTCAATCGATTGATGAATTTCTGTTCGAAGGCATAGATATATGTGATGCCGTAAATTCCTACTCACTAATCCTATCCTAAGATGATCGTATCGATAGCGATTAGCAAACCACTAGTCTTGTTCGAGTTATATCCTTATATCTCTACTCTATTTTTAAAATAGACGTTGAGCAAATGAGTGAACAAACAGTTCTCATAAAAAAAAAATTCTTAAGATACCTCCATTAAGAGACCATATGTTTCATATTTGGAGCGGATTAAAAAAATATATAAGATTTGAAATTATTGCCGAAAGCATAATAACAAACATACTACTGACAAAATCATGAAATAACATCGGGTCAATAGGAGGATTAGAAGAAAAATAAAATACGTCGTTCTTTGCAGTGAAACAGCGATATAACAAAATAGCCCCGTTTTTATTTACATCTTTTGGTATTTTGATGAGACGTTCAGTAGTAAAAAAAAACATTTTATTACCCATCTTAGAATTCCATCAAATGAGGTTGCTAATCACTGATAAGCGTACTTTTTATGTCTCCATAGCTTTTTGTCCCACGAGCAACACATAGAAAAGTTGTTAAGTTGAGTTCAATTAACTCCGAGGCTTTTATTGAAGGGTGCAAATTACTACAGATACGTTTAAGTATCAAATATATAAACACGGCCAGAATAGAGAGTAACACAGTTTTGCGTCATCTCAAACATCTTTACTATCATAGTATGCATGTCACTTCTTGCATTGTATCATTGACTTAGTTAAATGATTTTTATTCAACAATTAGTATTCGATAAAGTGATAAAAATAAAGAAAAAATATGTATTTTTTATATTTGAACTGTTTTAAATTGGTACGCACAGTGAGAACTGAAGAAGTAGTGTTTATTGTGAAAAGCGTCGACTTCTGTGGTATAGTAAATTTTTTTTTGCCTTACCAATTGATCCCGAGCAAAGAAAATTACTTATAGTATTAATTGTCTTTCTTTCTATCTTTATCTTTTATAAGCACAACAGTGCATGGTTAAAAAATATGTATATATAATATATCAAATTATTGGAGCTTTAAGAACTAAAGCATGATAGCTTCAAAGTTCTTGGAGTCTCCTTCATCGCTAACGTTTTGGTCATTTGCATCCCCTCACCATCGTTTCCGATTGAAAGGCGTGATAGCTACATAGGTGGGCAATCGTGAAGCTAGTTCAAGGCGAAACCATACACATTTATTTACAAATAAAAATATATGTACCACCCCACATACCCATCGAGCAGAACTGCTCTCGATCTTAAACGGTTCTTAAGCATTGTCTCGTCATAGTTGTGAAGACAAGAGATCGTTGGGTCATAATTTTTTCCTATCTCGATGTGAAACTTTTAAGAGATTTCAAGAATGAGCTCGCGGATGGTAGGTATTTTCAAGTATCCATGAAGCAGCAAGTTACGCCGGTATTACAGGGCGTTACATATCTGTCTCAGTTGTTTATTGAGCACGTGCAGCTCTGTATCGTGTTAAGAATATAAAAAGTAAATTTGTTTCTTTTTTTTTATTGAGATTGCATTATAGAAGACGGACGAGAAACAAATGTTGCATACACATATTGGTTAGTGGTGGGATCAGTAACAATTCAAATTTAAGATCTTGGACATGGGTTGGTGTTAAGCATTTTTTTTCACTGTTTTCAATTGATATAATATTTTTTTAGTCATTGAGTTTATCTCATATGACTAACCGATTTTTACATATTTATGCGCATAAGAATTAGCTGTGGTGCAAAAATCCCGCATATATTTTGACATGTTAGTGTTTTATTTACATTTATAAATTTACTTATACGAAAGAACTTAAAACAGATAACATAACTTAATACTGAAAACCTTTTCATTATATTGAAATATGAATTAATATTGTTTTTTTTAGAACGAAGAAAAAGCTAATAGCAGCTTTAGTTATCTATCAGACAAAAAATAAGACAATTGAAAGCAAACGTGTTAGATATAATTTAAGATTTCGACTGAAGGTGCTTGGTGGAATTTCAATATTAAATTTGAATCGTTCAAACTATGTACATTCTCACAAATTTTGTCATTGACGACCCGGGTTTCGCCTTTCGGTATCTTCAGGCATTCAAGTGCACGGTCAGTTCAAGTTCATCCGTGCACTTGAATGCCTGAAGATGCCGAAAGGCGAAACCCGGGTCGTTAATGACAAAATTTGTGAGAATGTACATAGTTTGAACGATTCAAATTCAAACGTGTTAGGTTAAATATTTGCCTTAAAAGCAAAACCTTATGGTCATAAAAAAAGTGTTGGCAATAAAGTAAAATGTGTACCACTTTTGTTTTTCAACTAGAAAATAGAGGCTACAAAGAAATGTATAGGTAGACTCGCATTCATTTTGGCTCTCCTGGGAGCGTCTGACCACAAGCGGTGTCCGTTCTACGATCGACGATCAATCTCCTACGCCCATGGTATTCCGCACTGCTGGTGTACGTGAATTTATTATCTCAGATTCAAATGGTCACTTAATTTTATTATTTTAACTTAAGTCTTCTCTCGTGCATAACGAAAGTAAAAAGAAATACGCAAATTTATTCTAATGTACTAAGCAAAACTATAATAACTGAAATTTCATAATAATCTTTCGGTTGCTTTCTTTCTTAATATGTCTTTATTATGTTTCAAACATGCGTTTTAATTTAAAGAATCTTCTCGTTAGATAAACAAGTATTCTCTTAGCAAGACTTAATAAAAACTCCATGCTCAATATTTTTAATATTAAATTGAAAGTCGAAATTCTATGTTTGTATCAAAAGGACTACAACCTGCAATCGAAAAGATATTTGCTGACTGATCAGATGACCTTAATTTCAACTATTATCTCAATCATAGTTTCTGAATCTTTTTGAACTAAAAAAAAGTTGCCTCACATTTTTCCGTGGCCTAACCCATACTAATTAGTTTTTCAAGACTCGGGAAGAATGAAAAAAAATACTAAGAAAAACTATGGCACTCAAACCCACCACAACCCACTATGGCTTCACGTTCTTCTTGTAAGAATTTTTTTCGCAGCGTAACAACGTTATTCGTGTTCAAACATTTGCCAGAAATGTGCCGAAGTGAAATTTTTCAAAAAAATTTTGCATGTTGCATGTAGGGCATCCAATCCTGCACCCTTTTTTTGACCCCTTGATGTCAGGTTTCACATTTTTTACGGGATTACGACTTTCGGGATACTGGAATTGGTCACTGACAAAAAAATTGACGAATCGATAGATTCTCGATTCAACAATCATTTTTTTTAATGTTACGTCTGATGCAGAATATTATAAAACAAAAATGATGTTATTAGTTTTTCGAATACATTAATATATTAGTATATTGTATTTAAGGTAGCCGTAGCCTCTCAAAACTGTGATTTCTCTAAACTGATATTTTTTCTGTGGACCCTGGTTGAGAAACGCTATTCTAAATCGTATTGGATTAGATTAAGGTCAAGCTGGAGTATGGGTGTTTATGATGAAATTATTTTTCAGTTTGAATTAAATTTATCTGACACCTAAGTAATCCGTTGAAATAGAAAGTATTTTTGAAATAAAATTTTAATTCAAGTGCGATGACGACTGTTTGATTTTCGACCTCTGATCAACGTTTTCTTAAGAAGTAACTCAGTTACTTGGCCTGGGAATAGAACGCCATTTCTCAATCAACTGTGATATACTTCAATTAATAAAGTTTGCCATGTTACACATTCAAATGCTTCGAATACCTTCAATTTATTTTATTAGCTTCGTCTGTCGTTTGTTGTAACGAGATTACTGCTTGTAATATTTACGAGTGTCTAACATAGCCTTTCCTCCATACACTTACCTGCGTAATATAACAATATTGAACGTAGGACTGTCATGTCGGGTTTTGGTATATTAATTTATTGCTGTGAAATTAAGTTTCAAATTAAATTTCAATCAATAACAGTTGTTAGACGAAGTATATAAATATGAATGACCTACAAAAACAGCTACGCTATTGCTTTACCTCTACGCCGTAGCTTTTACATTGTTCTTGAATAACGGCGTATATATTATGTAAAAACAATAAGAGAGACTACATAAAAGGCTAGAAAGTAATTTAATTTAAACATGTTATTTAAGAATATACATAAAACTTATGTAATTGAAACAAATTCATTCTCGATTTAATTTAAAAACAGTTTAGTAACTAAAATACATTGATATTTTAACCTTTTTTCAAGTCAATAACATCAAATTAAAAAGTCATATAATCGATTATGAAACCTTTTTTATAATTTTTTATATCTCAAGAGTTTTATATAAAAGAAAATATGATCTAATTATAGTATTCAAATATGATTAAGTTACAAATATTATTAGACAAAAAAATAAATTTTCACACAGGACAGGAATAGTAAAACGATTAACTTAATTTACAATAATTATCGGAAATGGGTATTCCGCACTCTCGGATTTTATGTGAAACAAATTTAGTGAAAGTGTGAAGTTATGCATTTGATTGTCGATTTTGCCTCAGCTTATTCTCCCGTGGAATCTATTCGTTACAATCGTATAAAATAATATTTACCAAGCTGCAGCCCCGGGAGTTCAAGTAAAAATGTCTAACAACGTATTTTGTCAATTGAAACTGAAAATGCTTATTCAAATTATTATACCTGTGATTGATTGGAGTATTTTTTCTTTTATTGAAATGAAACAACTTAATAAAGACCGCATTATATACTGTTGAAATTGTTTTGAGACGTATGATAAGCAATATCCCTTACTACTGCCAAATATGTTTTATCAATATTTTGGCCAATGATATTTTTTTCATCGAAAATAGAATTTTTTCAATAATCCCTGCTTCCAACGTGAAACATATAAACGTATGTATGAAGTGTCTTGTTACAAAAAGCAACATATACACATTTCAGTATTTGACGCAAACAATTTTCTTATATTTCAAGCAACAAAAAAAATGTTTTAATTTAAGATATTTTTTCTATTCTATCCTATTAAACAAAAAAAAACAGCATGTATTAGATGATAAACCATACAATAACATAAATAGAGGAAAAATAAAATGTTACATACCAGATACCAGAATCAATCAGATTTGATACATTCCGATCAATGAATATATCGCTAATTATAATTTGATTTTTTTTTCGTAAGGTTATATTGAGCTTTTAAACATATAAATTTTTCGCATTGTGTAAAATTGTGCGTTGAACACGTACATATATTTTTCTTGACGAAGTGTTTTTATCGCTTTTTGTAACTAGACGCTTCATATGAGCATCGCCAATGACTTTCATAACGACAACTGCTTTATAACATATTAAGTAATTAAATATTTAATTTTTCGTTACAGGTTTGTAGATTGCGTTTCATTTGTTATTAAAACCTTATTTGTATCGTTTTATTTAAATAGAGAATTAAAATAAACTATTTGTTTGCTAATAATAAATAACATCATCTAAAGTCTATATTTAATATTAAAGAATAGTATAAGGTATATATTTTTTTATTTTTTTTAATAGTTAGTAAAAAAGGTGGCATACTATATAAATTCACTGCTGACACCAAAAAACTGTTCGAGCCAACATATAAATTTATTATCAAAATCACCACTGTTCTACAAAAGTCATAAAAATAGCGTGTAATATTGTCACAATGAAGACGTCGAAATAATGCACCTGAGCGCTACAAACAGGGAGTTGTTCCAACACGCGTCACCACTTAAAACTTAAATAATTCCGAAGCGCTCAAAAGTTTACACGCCGATTTGAATCCGGGTTTCTCACGACATTCTACGGAAGGGGATAGTCAACTACTAATAACTGTTTTTTTTTATAATATAATGGCATTTATGTTACCACCTCTTCTAATATATATATATATATAATAATATGACAAAATCCCTTCTCATTTAATAAGTCCATAATATAAAAATTAAAATTCCAAAGCATGACTTTCAAAAAAATGTGAAGTAAATATATGAACCAAATATAATGTGTAACGTTTTATTTTTATAAATTTCAGAAACTCTTGTTTTTGATCAAAATCAAACATTCAGTGAAGGACCTCTTCAAGAGTTGATTTGTGAATTTTATCCTGCTGAATTAAGTAAACTCATCATAGCGCGCAATAATTTGCCTATGGATTCTTATATATGTGAATATATATGGTATATATATGGTATATATATGGATAATTTTGATGGATTCGGCGGTAACTTTGTGGACGTTCATTTTCCATATAAATTAAATTTGATGTATTTTTTTATTTCAATTGTTGTGTTACAAAATGCAGCACGTGTTTCACTTCTTTGAAAAGCATCATCAGACGTAGCATCGCAAGGTTGACGAATACACTAAAAATAATTATAATTACTTTGTTATAAATTACAAAATAAAAGCCGAAAAGTGAATGAGACATTTATTTTACATTATTTTTTAAATTGTATCACATTTATGCATTAGCTCATTATTCGATGGACGGTGGTTAAAAGATAACTGGTCTAGATTTCATGAATGAAAATTATTGTTAAAAGATTTATTTCTCTTATTATATTCATTTTCTGTATTGTGATAATTTTCAATTAAAGTTTAAAGAGGTGGAATTTATAATAGACGAATAACCACAAAATAAAAAAAATGTACTTTTATATTATCGTAACCAGGGCATCCAATCCCGGGATCCCGTTCAATTTTCTGATCTCGAAATCCCGGGAATTCGAGATTGAGAAATTTTGAGCAAATCCCGAAAATTCACACGAAATTGGCAAATCGAAAATTTCAGATTCCTCGGTGAGCTAAAAAAAAACAAGGTTCTGTGACAATCTGGGAAAAAGTATACCAAATCGAGAATTTCAAATTCCTCGGTGAGCTAAAAAAAAACGAGGTTTGGAGATAATCCGGGAGAAAAGTATGGCGAATTGAGGATTTTAAATTCCATGGTGAGCAAATCCCAATCCTGAAATCCCGGGATTGGATACCCTAATCGTAACGTAATTGACAATTTTGAATGATAAAATAAGTGTAATAAATGAATGTTTGATACTCAGCTTATAAGATTTTATTATAAAAAACTCATGTTTATTTTAAAGGTGTATCTAAAGACAAAATCTGAGCATGGATCCCGTATGACGTATGTGCCGTGTTGTGTTATATTAGGAATTATATGTACGTACAACTGCACTCTTTATGTGTATAAAAATAGTATTATGTCAGTATTCTTAAATTTTCTGATTATATTGTATTCATTTAAATCAGTAGAATTAAATATTTTGTAATTAGTATTAAAAAATTAGTAAAAATAAATTAATGGCTTGATAATTCTCATAAATACAATTAAGTTTAAAAGAAAAGTGCTCGTTAAATTGTTGCTTTAAAAAGAATACTGTAAAACCTTGCATTTTAAAACTCAAGGTGTAAATTCTTATCCGAGAAATAGTATTGTTTTAAGAAAAGTACGGTCACACAATTATTTATACAAAAATCATTATTTCTTTTTATTAACAGTTTCTAACGTTTTTTGTTTTTCTAAACAAGTGAAAATATTTGCATAAGGTGTGTAAAATATTCATTTTTCTCTATACTCATAATAAAGCAAGGTCGTAAAAAATGTTATTCTGGCATTTCTGATTTAGTTTTGGCGCAAAACCGTTGAGACCCGCTACGTAGCGGTGGCTTCCCGCTGCATGCATTTAAATTGAGAATTAAAACTTGCGCCGCTTCTGGCCATCGAACCTCAGTCTGTTTGTCCCGGACGCCTTGCAAATTAATTGTCAACACGGCATTGTGTTTACCGAGTGACATCTTGGAATCCCTACGCCGTAGCAGGCCCATTGTCTACGACCGACGCCCTTCGAATTGTGCGGACGCTGTTGAAGAAAAGTGTTAAATCGTCTTGTTTTTTCAGCCGCCGCTGGCGTTGATTTATTCTGTGTAAACGTCGCGGTAAATAAATCTCTGTGTTTTATTTTGGAACGATTGCATTTAAGCAGACATTGAGTAAAGGGTCCTTTTTATCAGGAATAGCCAATATTAATAGATTCATCAAGACAGTAATCGCTATCCAATAAATAATAAATAAAAAAAATAGATTAAATTTATTTTTAAGAAAACGTACATATGTGCGTAATCTTAATATCAGTTTTAAAGATTGCTTTTAAGCTTTTTATTTTAAATACTCACTTAAATTGACATAATTTAATTCAATGATTACACTTACATGAAGTTTTTTTTCGAACAAAAGATTCACATTTTTTAAAATAAAAATAAGGTTTTAAAAAAAACGATTCAATATTCAAATCATTACCACACCTCTTAGTGAAAATTAATGTTCTCATTTATTTAAGGTTCTAATGAAAAACAAAAATCAAAAGTGGGAATAAAACCTAATTAAAAGTCAGTTTGAGAATTATACTTTTTGAGTGTTTTGATCAGTTAAAAATAGCAAATATAATATCGTTTGATTAATAAAGCTCAGTAAAATAGATTTCTGAACATGGCATTGCGTGAAAGTCCTTGACTTTGACATCGCTTTTGACATTTCCGACTTGAGTTAATAATTATTAAAATTTATCGGGAGCTTATATTAATATTGTAAATATGAGCAAGCCACCTTTTGATATTATAAATTACATAGCTGTCATACACCAATTTCCACGATCAAAGACCCCCCACATCAAAGAGACGCTCTACGGATAGCGATCTTGTGAAAAGGCCGTTTTGTTATGATAGCTGTTAATGATCTCAAGGAAAGGGGCGCCTCAAGGTGGTGTTACTACTTGCAAAAGTCTCTTCTGGTCCTCTGATTGAGGAACGCGACCTTTACGTAATAAAGTTACTCTGGTGGCGCGAAACTTCTTTGATCAACGATCAAAAATGGTGCACATATATATTTAACTTCCATACAAGGTGTGATCGAGGGTTCCCATATTCATTGTTCTACAGTGGTATGAAACGAAACTTTCAGAAGTATAAGCTAATGTCAAACGCCATAAACTAAAATTAGTGGAAAAGGTTACCTTGTCTTGTATTTCATATCGTAAAATTATCGTTTGTGAAATATAAGTCAAATCTTTGTGTAACTTTTATTTTCAAATATATGCACGGAAATAGTATTGCAAATCTTTTATTTAAATGCGATAAGAAAGTTGTCTTTTTACACTCAAGCAGTATAATTACACTATTTATAATCAAACAACGATTTACAAAAAAAAATGCATTATGCAATAAAACACAGAAAGTTACTATAAATAGTTAAAAGTGGGTACCTTACCTCAGCAAGCTGAATCTTAAAATAAGATATTAGATCGCATGCGAGAAGTAAAAGAAGTAAGTGTTTTTTTCTGTTTGATTATTAAGTTCATTTTTTAAATTTTTAATTAGATATTGTATATCGATAAATTTAAAATGAATGCTTATTTTTTCGTGTGTGTTACTTTAGTCGTTTTCATATTTTAATATTTTTTTAAGCAGTGTTTTCTGAATATTGAATATAAATGATAATACCTTTAGACATTTAACATATCGGTATGGCTTAAAAGTAATCAATGAAAATATCGTACATAATAATTATGTTCGTTATATAATTTTACTAAACATAGCGAGCATGGACTATTGTCCCATGACCTATCAACAGAAGTTGCTCAACCTCTCGTTGTTCAAACAGATTGGAGGATTAAGCGATATTACTAGGACAGGAATCATTTTGTGACCCTTCGTAAAAAAATCTATTAATTATTGATTGAAAAAAATATATAAGAAGTGAGCGTACTGGGATTCGTACCCGTGAGCACCGTAATCATATCCAACGATGATGACCGCTGGACTATGAGCCCATATTTTAAATAAAATAATAATACTTAGCTATAAACTTATATGCCAACCGTGTGGTCGAGTGGTCAATGGTGTTGGCTTCGGCTACGGAGGGCCCGGGTTCAAATCCCGGCACGGACTGTTTTATAAATTGATTTTTCAATCGATTTATGAATTTCTGTTCAAAGGTATGGATATATGTGATGTCTTGAATTATCCCCTCTCACCCATCATATCCTATGAACGGGGCGTATCGAGAGCGATTAGATTACCACTAATCCTGTCCTAGCCCTATCCTTCTATCCCTACTTTCTTTGGAAAAAGAGAGGTTGAGCAACTGAGTAACAAGCAGTTCTCGTAGAAACACTTCTGTTGAGATAAACTCCATTAGGAGTCCATATGTTCCACATTGGGAGCGGACATGGTTTAAAAAAAATATATATTGTAAAGCGATCTTTGTCAACAAAAACAATTGACAAAGGATAAGAAAGCTTCAAAAAATATACCATTTCTTAAAAAAATAGAACAAATGCATTTAATATAACATGGTTCAAAAAGCAGAATCTATCAAAAAATGCTGAAATAAATTACAATAAAAAATTATTGCTTATTAAGCGTATGTTATGCTTTTTCGATACCCGTCTAATTATTTAAAATTATTCAAAACATTTTTATTAACAAGAGAATGAAGTAAAAAAAAACTCTTTTTGCATATGTCAAAAGTTTTATTATTCTTTTCTGCAAATATATTTTATGTTGGCAACTCTAACATTGGCTTATACGTTAAGATCTATTTATTCAACGTAGATATATGTCCGCATACTGGTTATTCGCGTTTTCTTGGTTGAGCAAATACAATGCCGTGTTTTACCTGCTAAGATGTGCATTAAAAATCTATTAGGGACGGAGCTTGTATGTTTTGAAGAAAGGTTGCGTGTCTCCAAGTGACCTTAATCTTTCGTCTACGCCACAATTTCGAGAAAGAAAATTGATCCTATACGAAACTTCTACGATACTTAAAACAGTCTATGACAAAACACTTCTCTCAATTTGCGCAAGTATTTTTATTCTTGCTATTTTAAAAACGGATTCACTTCAAGTTACAAAATACGTTTTGATTGGTTCATTAATATATTTTGTAAAGTTTTAAATTAAATTTATTATTGAGGTTTAGTATTGTATTATTATACTAGCAAATGTCCAGATTGTTACTGAATCTGATCTAACTGATGAGCTGATAATGCTCTTTATGAACAAAACTGATTATGATCATTAGTTAATAGTGTAGGATTGGTTGTTTTGTTAACGTTTTGTCAGAATGCTGCCAGCAAGAATCAACAGTAAACACATACAAATTAAATATTATTCCATATATTATGAGTATAAAAATTTTAATATTTTTTTTGCGAATATTTCAAGAGCTCCTTGGTATAATCGAACTAAAATTAACTAGTCTTTTTCTATTTTAAGATATATGTAATAAAACTAGGACGCCATGTTCAATTTACCATTCATTCATATTATAAAAAAAATATATATTCACTAGTAATATTATCACCGTCAAGTGATCGACGTCGTTGGCTAAGAAGGTGGAAGTCACTGGCTCGAATCTTAGTACGGTAATTTTGTATATACTTATTTTTTAATAAATTTATGGATTACAACTCAAAATCATGGATGTATGTGGTGTTTTAAATTCCACTTCCCAACCATCTTATCCCTAAAACCTGGAATAATCAAAGCAAATAGCTAACCACTAGTTTTATTCTAATCATATCTGTCTTTCCCTTATCTTTGAAAGAGGTTGAGCAGCTGACTAACAATCAGTTTTCGTAAAAACACTAATGTTGAGATAAACTCCAGTATGAGTCCATTTTCACCACACTGGAAGCGGACATTTTCTTAAATTAAAATTATAATCTATTTGCGGTATTTTTTGAAGGAAGTAAGTAGCTCTTTATGTTTATTCTTTACTGCCATCATATTAAGGTCACAAATTTAAATATTATAGTTTCCAACTTTACTGCGCCTTTAAGTTTAAACTCCCTGCATTAGCTTAATAAAAAAACTTTCTTTCTCTTAACCGCAGTAAATTACGACAAAAGTTTTTTATACGCAAGTTGTTAAAAAAAATCGTTTTTGAAGGAAAACCATTCAAAAGTGCTTTTGATGTTTGTCGGTCCATTGAAGAGTAAGAAGCCTACTCTCGTTCAACGTAAGAACCTTTGAATTTTCCGTATTATTATTTTTTGGACCCTTTGTATTTTATTATGGTACCTTGTTTTCACCCCGCGTGAAAAATATATCCAAGAAAATGTATCACAAAACAGCAAACTAAGATTATCATACAGATATATTTTGCCAAATATATATCATTTTGTGTTGTTGAGATGTTATTTGAATCAAAAATGGTTTGATAACGATGCTTGTTAAAAAGTTTTGCAATTGTCGATATAATAATGTTGTTATTTATGTTTGACTCTCCTGCCATGCGGTAAATTGCGAGTTCAACTTAGTCATTGAGAGGAAATATATTTTATACAAATTCATACAGAATTGTATCTTTTTCATTTATTAAATAATTTGATAACTTTTAAGAAGTTATCTGTCATGTGCCTAGCAAATATCTGAGATCTTTATTATCATCATTTGAGATTTTTCAAAACGCATACTGTACTGAAAATATCAATTTTATACTAAAGTAATATATTATGTTTTTAATAATATGACACATGTCCAGATTTTTTACTACATTCCATCACTTTATCTTTAGTAGCTTCTTATTCCTTTTTATTACATCATAGCACTGACATTTCTTAACATAATTCTTTTTTTCTAGAAGTTTTTAAGTTTTCAGTGAAAACAAAATAGTAAACGATTCCTTTTTTTTTCAAGCCAAATTTTGCGTCTCCAATTAGATGAATATACAGTCAATTAGTATTTTTAATATTCTTTATTTTAAAATATTAACCATTGCCCATAATATCCGTCAGAGTTTTTGATCTACATTTACACACTGCATAGAACGATTAACATATGGTGTTTTTGTTCAGCTTTGTTTATTAACACTACATTGCGTTTTTTTAACAGTGTGCAATTTGCATTTCAATTTGTACTTACCTTTTACGCAATTCGATTTAAATTGTTTTCGTTTCGTTAATCGTTTCTCATGACTTACTATTTTTGTATATGCAACATTCACGAGTCAATTTTTCGATATATTAGGTTCCTCATTTATTTGATAATAGAAAAAATAGCATAGCATTTTGTTAAATGGATTCATTTCATCAAAATTTCGACTGAACGTGCTTAGTGAAATTGTTAATATTAAATTTTAATCATTCAAATTTTCTACATTTAAACATATTTTGTCACTAACGACCCTGACTTGATTTTACGCTTGGTAAATAGATGTATCGCGTTTATATATAAACCATAGGAAATAAATTTGTTTATCACGATGATAAAAACTATTTATGGCGATGTTTATTAGTTTTACTAATAATTTGATTTGAATGACATTCAAATTTTTGGTAAATAATCACCTGAAAAAATACAAATTATATAGGTCTATAATATATAAAAAATACATTTAAAGATCTCCCGGCATTGCTTATGATTTTATATTTCAATAATTACTGTAATCCGAAATATTTTGTTAAAATTTGTTTAAACTCTCTACGAAAGGTCATATATATTTGTTTCATATTTCCTTATATACAATTTATTGAAGCATGCAAAAACCGCAACACCCAAAGTAAATGCGAATGACAAATTAGCCAAGCAGACTTAACACTTTTGATCCCGGTCGAATTCGACAAAACATGTACAACTTCTAGCAAAGTTTTCCAAACAATTAAGCATACAATAATACTCTTGTTTTTCGAATTAGTTAAAATGTATCAAACATCAGTTGAACGTAATTGATTAATTTAAATTTCACTCGTTTTGTTTCAATGCGGTAGAATCCAAAAACTATACAAACATTTTTAGGGAAAAAAATAATCTATTTAATTGAATTATGTACTAATTATAATTTAAATGACATTTTTAGCCGTTGTGGTCAGCCAAGAGTTTAACTCTCACTGCAATATGGTTATAGGCGAGCAACGTCAATATCAAAATCAGATTTTTTTTCTTTGGTAAGTCTCTTTTTTGCTGTCGACTTTATCGCGACCGACTTCGAAAATCTATAAAAATATACAAAGTCT
Source organism: Himalopsyche tibetana (assembly GCA_030503985.1). Taxonomy (NCBI): domain Eukaryota; kingdom Metazoa; phylum Arthropoda; class Insecta; order Trichoptera; family Rhyacophilidae; genus Himalopsyche; species Himalopsyche tibetana. The sequence continues at coordinate 6,491,009 of JAPJYX010000019.1, read as the reverse complement.
CAAATTTCAAAAAGAAAAAATCAAAAGCAATTATGAAGAAAACAATGCGTAAGATTTTAATTTCACTTGAAATCTACAAAAACAGCTTTTTTTTTATTTCGACAGACATACAATTTAAGCAAATAGTGAGAATATGTAATAAAATTTAACCGAGTGGTTGAGTGATCAACGTCGTTGTCCACGGCTAGGGAGGTCACTGGCTTGAATACCAGTTCGGAAAGTTTTTATTATTTCATTTTCAATTGATTTATCAATTTCTGTTTGAAGGTATGGATGCGATGTTTTGAATTCCTCCCTTCCAGCCATTCTATTTTAAAAACATGTAGTAGCGAGAGCGATAAGATAATGACAATTCTTTCCCTAGCTCTATCCTTCAATCCTTACTCTTTTTGAAAAAAAGAGATTGAGCAACTAACTAATTAACAAGCAGTTCTTTTATTAACATTTTTTTTTATAATACACATGTCAAAATGGAAAACCCGTATAGTATGAGACAAAACTTATGGAAATGTTTAGATTGTGAAAGATTGAACGATTTCATTATTGAATCATATTTATGAAACTTTGATAGTGAAAATAATTTGCTTGTTAAACGTCTTAAAGTTCTTTAGGTTAACAAAACATCGCAGGTTAAAAATGACACTCTAAACATAAACCGCATTTTAATTCGTTGAAAGTGTCAAAGGTCACCAGACCCTACTTGTAAAAGCGCACTGAAATTTATTTTACTTCTATGGGTTCATTCTAGACCGTAAAATTTCAAATGCATAAATTTTATAGGTGCTTTCATTGAAATAGTAAAACTTATAGACGACCGCTAAATCCTTAAAGAATAGCTTTCAAAGAGACAAAGCGTTTTCTAGGAAACCGACGAAGACTAGTGATTTATCTAAGCGAAAATGCTATACGTGATTTTATATTTTTCAGTAATAGAAACTCTGATTTCATTTATCATTGGTTACAAAACGGTTAAGGGAAATGATAATAGAATCGTAAACGAGTATATGATAAATATTTTTTTGTGATCATGATTACAATTTTCAATCATTTGTAAAAAAATATTGGGCATTCAAAATAAAATGTTTATATTTTAATTCATATAAAATATTGTTGCTTTTCAAGTAAGACAAATATATTAATAATTATATTCTGAACGAAATTTTTCAGGTATACTTCTTGCACATTGTCCAAATTTTTAACGTGAGCATGCACTCTTAAATACAAATGTCTGGAAAATTGTATTTAATCTTTCTTATTTAACATTTCATATTGAATGTACTATATTTGAATGACAAAAAAAAATAAGGCCAGACATACGCAAAAGTTACAGTCAAAATATTCTAAAGGGACCTTGTAATTATCATTTCATTTGACGTATGTCATTCTTTTTCACAGTACTTTTTTCTGTTGGGAAATGAAATAAAATTGTGAATTTGTTTCAATGCTAAGGGAAAATATTCCCACTGTCAGAAATGAAATATTATGATCTTTACCACCCGAAAATTGTATTTTTGAATGAAAGAAGCATCGTGTTTTTTGAAAATTATATCTTTCTATAGACTAGGCGTGTCTACCGGCGATCCTCGACAGTTCCAAAATTCATAACATTTTTCTTTACCATGCGATATGTTTTGTGCCTATTTTTTCACAAAATGTTTTTAGTAAACTGAGAGTTACACTCATGTATTGTAATACTAATAAGCATATTGATACATTCACGAATATAAACTCAATACCAATTGTGTCGTGATACCCTTTTTTCATTCTGTCGACATGAAAAAATGCTAGTTAACACCAAAAACAAATCCTGAGCAACAGAACGTGATTTCAGCCATATTATTTTGGTACAAACTATTAATGACTTTCTATTTTATAATGACATTAAGTTTCATAGTATAAAAATATTTGCTGTAATTGAAATCACATGTCATATATTACTACTCGGAACGTGTTGTTAGCAGTTAAGTATTTTTTTATGTCAGCTTTATTCATACTTCATGTATTTTATGTATTCAAAAAGAGAATTTCTTTACATTGTAACCCAGAGAAGTGAAAATGTTGAATAACTATGATATATAGAAACGTATACTGAATACAAATACATTAACTGTGAAACTCTTTGTTCATAACAAAAAAAATATCCTTTACCGGAGTCGGAGCTTTTTGAAATTTACAATTTATTAAAAAAGTTACTGTTTTTTCGTGAATTACATTATTTATGTTTAAGTAAAAATCTGGCTCTTACAAACAGGCAAGTAAAGTCGTTAGGCACAAGGTAATAATATATAGGCTGCTGAGTGAAAAGAGTACGCAAGAATCGGAAAAGGGATTTCACATTGAATTATACGGGAAACACCCGCCCCAAACCGTGGTTGAGTGTTAACGCATAATGCTACACATAATGAACAATAATCCTTCTCTTAAAGGAGACACTCTCTAAGAGCCCGTTAGTTAAGGGATGGCAACAACAGCTGGCCACCTAAATAATAAATGTTTCTGTTTATTGCGGCATTTAAATATTATACATTACGGTCTCCTTGTATTTAAGTGTGCATAAACAGAAATGATCTTTTTATTTAATTATTTATATATGAGGACAATTCAAATGATCTTTATGTCAAATTAAACTTTCATTAGCATTTTAACTGATGTGTGAGTTGAAAAAAGACTGTATAAAAACGAACATGCTGTTTCTTAGATTCTACCAAATTGCATTTTTATTTTATGTGATAAGACTTATCAAGTGAATCATTATCATCTTAATCGTATAAAATAAAAATGGAATATGAACAAACAAGTGTTTTCTTTTTTGAATTATATATTATTATATTGAGCCTCCGTCGTAGATTCTATCAAAATATCTCATTTAATATGTTCAATTCCAGTATTAAATTAACTCTCGTCAAAGATTTTCTTAAAATAATGATATCACTTATATTTCGTTAGTAGTAATACAAGCAAATAAAAAATATATTAAGTTATTTTTGTTTCCGCCCCTGAAGCAAATTCGTGTGCAAAGAATTCACATTCTGTGGCTATGAACAGGAATGCGTAAGATGATGTATTGTGCTTAATGAGCTAAAGCAAATACCGTTGTTGTACAAAATATTATTATTTTACTCACTTAGTAAATATAACGAATTTCTCATCAACTGTGTAAATGTAAGCCAAATATTTTACACGAGTTTTGGTAATTTGTTTGTGTAATTTAAGCTAAAAATTGTAATCTTTATATACGGCAAAAACAGTTGATTGTTTTAATACAAACCATATTAAATTTTGCAAGCAATTACTACATGATACAAAACTATTTACTTACCATCACTAGCACAACGGTTAATCTATTTGATTGATTTTTTAACTCCGACAAGATTACTTTCCATAATCTATAAAATATTGATTGTTTTTGTTGTTTATAATTAGTATTCTTGTATGCATTGTTTTTTAACAATGGTTCTCATGTCAATTTTTTTTTATCGTAAGTCACAAAATTGTTAACTATTAATTCAAAGCTTTATTTTTTTACGATTTTTTATGCTTTGTATTCAAAATAAAAAGAGTTATTCACAATTTTTAACATTTATAAAATTATCAAGTCGTGATTTTTTTTATTCACACAGCTTGAAACAAATTCATAACAAATTTAGAAGAATTATTCGGGAAACTTTAAGTCAGCCCTAGAAGAAAATACAACACCGAAATGCCATGTATGATTCAAATTCTAGAATCTATTTACCTTTCTAAGAATTCTTTTTTTTTATTCTAAGAACTACTAGTAGCCTTTAAGCATCGTATCACCCTCTACGTAAAAAAATAACTCTCTTTGAATTTCTTAATTAGCTGTATGTGAAGTCAATATTTTAGTATGTGAAATCAAGTATATATTTTTTGCATTTACTTTTATAATATTTTTCAGGTCAACTTTTTCTCGAATATGCCAAGTTGTAACTTCTAATAATCACACGATTAGCATACATTCGAGGCACGTATAACATGATACTTTTGCAATATTGTTGCGGTATAATACGGTTTATTTATTCGTATATATTTTTAACTAATGTTCCAAAAGATCATACTGAATAACAACGTTTTTTAAGTCAATCGATTGCAAATTTTAATTTGACATTGGCCTTTCTGAAACTTGAACTCAGATATAACTGATATGATTTGAATATTTGTATTACGTCATATTTTTTTTAGTTGATAATAATTCTACAATAGATTAATATTGGGGGAGGGGAAATCGAGGACATCTTACACTCACTCACTCAGACAAACAAACAAACAAACAAACAAACGGACATTATCGGCTATTAATATATAGATAATCGATCTTGAAACAGAACTTATTTGTAAAGTGGTAAAGTATGCTTGATATCGTTAGAATATTTGTGGAAAATAACGGGTGTTTTTTCTTATTTTTTATGTATTACTTATTGAAAAATAAAAGGATATAATAATTATGCCTCGGAATTTCTTTACAAATGCATAGATATTTGTAATATCTAAAAATCCTTTTACCACCATATACCCATTTCCTAAAAATAACGTAGCGAGAGGAATAAGTTAACAACTTATTTTATCTCTGCTCTTTTCAAAAAAGATGAATTGATCAACTTAGTAACACACAGTTCAAGTACAAAAACTTCTGTTAAGATATGATAAGACGCATTCTACTCCACCTTGCGAGTGAAGATGGATTAAAAAAATAATACAATTTAAACGTAAACTTTAATTTTACATAAAATTTGAACGTCGTATCACACGAATTTGCTTCAAATGACTTTTTGTCGTAACGTATAACTGCACTATACGTGACCTAAGTGTATTTTGACTGCATTATTTAAAGTTCTTTAAAATGAAATTAATTGTTTCTCCCAGCTAGTTCTTAACATATGCTTGGATCTTGTTGTGCTACTATATTTTGTCATGAGTAACAAATAATCTTCTTAACAAGCTATTATCCGCGAACTTGGGTGTAATAATTTATTGCTAGACTTACTAGTTAGTTGTAGGATTTTGACTAAACACCCACCGCTTTGCAGAGCATCAGTCTAAAGTCTAGAGAAATGACGAAACAGTACACGCGATCAATCAGTGACGTAGTTCAACGTGATTACTGGTGACGTTCGATCGAAACACTAACGTGAGGTTACGTTACAGTTGACACATAGTTGCTTTTAAATATTATTACACAAATGTAGTAAAGTATGCAAAATACATAAATAAAAAATATCTACCTAAGACGTTTTTTATTACTTTAACGATTGATCAACGATGCTTTTTGTAAATTTGGTTTGTCTTATAATAATTTAATAATATAGTTAACATACTTAGCATGATTTTATTTTTGTAATAAAGTCTGAAAAAAATCGCTTAAAAATTCTCCCCTTTGGTATTTAAAAAAAACAAAATTTCACCGATTTCATGAAAAAAAATGATATCTTATAAAAATTAGATTGAAGATTTAGATATTTATCGTATTTTTTTTTAATCCAAAGAAACTTTATATTGTATTTATTTTCAAAAATAGTCAATTCTTTCGATGGTTTCGGCGGTAACTTTGTGGAAGTTCATTTTAATAGAAAATTTAAATTAACTTTGATTATTCCACGTATTGTGTTACTTACTGTGACACGTGTTTCTTAAGTCTGAAGATGCCTCTGAAAGAGGCGAAACACGTGTCACAGTTAGTAACACAATACGTGGAATAATCAAAGTTAATTTAAATTTTCTAATCAATTCTTTCTTAATTTATATAGTTTAGTAAAGTATAGTTTATGTTTATGCTTTTATTATGGTGTAGTTTTATTTTATTTGAACGTCAAAACTGATTTTTGAGTAAGTTTTTTCTCATATTTTTAATCTTGACATGTTATGGTAGGGAGTCTTTTCTTCTGCAATCAATTGGTGTGATTTGCATTTTCAGACGGTTGTGTGTGCATTTTCTATTTTACCATTTAACCCTTTGTACCAAGGAAAGCTAAGGTTAAAAGTGGTTGTTGGGGGCAGTCAGGATTTTGCTTTCTCTCTTAATGTGAAAAATACAAACTACATTTTCTCGCAACAGGCGTTGTTCTACGAGAAATAATAGTTAAGATATGATTAGTTTAACAAATTAAGATCAGAAGGATGACCTTAGGACATGATTAGCGATAAGCTAGCCACTCGCGCTGTGCCTTGTTTTTAACCGGATGAAGTTGGAAAGAATCATTAAACCTCAGACAACCATGCTTTCAAGCGCAAATCTATAAATCGATTCAAAAATAAGTAACTCACATACCTGTTCATACTAAGGTTCGAACTCATTTTTGAAATTTTATTACTAAAGTCAGATACCAGAGGTTGACTCATTAAGAAACTATTTATACAAATATGCCTGAGATCTTTCTAGCGATCAGAATTCTTCGGGATTATTTTGTGTTTGTGCTTAGAATAAGGTATTGAGTTTATTTTTTGAATTCGACATCTATGATATTTACACCACGGATATTGTGAGTAGTTTTTTTTAAGAATATCGTCATACGTGAACTATCTGACTTTTAGATTCGTAACGTCAGAAGACAAAATTGCATTGCATTTAAATTTCTACAAGAGGTTTTAAAATGAATGTCCAACAATAAAATCTGTTGTTGTTTAAAAAACTTTATTGTCATAACGTAATAATAATACAATAGAACTTTTCATTAATCATGCCTTAAAATAATCGTATGACTAGATACTTGCGTCATGAAAAGTATCATCTTGAGTTTTAGTGTTATACATAATTTGGCAATTTCGGTGCATCCGTGACGTCACACTTGCCATTACTCTCACGCGCTCTTTTAATGTCGTAATTAAAGCCAATCGTAAAGCAGGTAAGGGGTAAGCTGCGAATATTCGTCACGAACTCCACAGACAGGTGTTTGAATTTTAATCGAGGCTATTTCTGCCAGCTCTGAATAACTGATAGGACCCTTGCGGGTAGGGTGGAAAGGCTCACCATACACAGCTAATGACCTTGGACTTTATTTCAAAATGTAGCCAGATTACAGAAACATTTCAAAATGGTTAAATATTTTTACTTCATGGCCAAAAACGATTCAGACATCTTACTAAAACTAGCAAAAAAGATTTTTCATTTTTTCATTTTAACTTCTTTTATTACAAAGCCCCAACTCACTTCAATGAATGCCTTTACAATTTGTATTTTTTTCTTTAATAATTTAAAGAACTGACTAAAATCAAGTTTTTTGTATAAATAAAGTTTATCAGGATAGTTCATATGATGCACATTGGCAGTGCAAATAATCTTATATGCATGTTTGCAGCAAAATAAAAATATTATATAAATATGTTTTCAGGTCCATGGAGCAGTGTTCGACGTCGTTGGCTTTTATAAACGATATAACTGGTTTGAGTCTCTGAGTATTTTTTTCAGCCGTTTGTGATGTCTAAAAAATTTTTATCACTCTTATAATCTTGAAATAAATCAGATGCACTGAGAGAGATTACTTTATCACTAGTTAATCACATGTTATTTATTTTTATAAATATATATTGTTACATATTTTTCCATTCAGTCCTCACTCTCTTCAAAATAAAATATTGATCAACTGAATAGTTCCCGAAGAAAAAAAAACTTTAAAGAGCTTATTATGAAATTAAAAACAAACTCGGTTTGAATAGCATTCACTGATGAAATTCTTATATCTGTAATGAGCTTTGAAGCTTAGAATCTCCAATGTTCACCATGCGACCATACTTGTACCGGGTGTCATACTATACATGTATCTTCTAATACCGATGTGTTACAGTACTAATTCAATATACGCCTTCGCTCGGATGCCTTGTATGAACACTGTACTGACAGGAGTATGTCTGGCTTTCTGGATGCACGTGGCAAATTGTTTGTGGCAAAATTTCTTATCCAATTACAGCACTGCAGATAACGTTCGACAGATTTCCAAATCATATTTATGAAAAGACGTCTTCTACAATTCTTACCCATTTATTATACATTATCAACAGCTCTAAACTAATGTTTGAAACTTAATTAAAGAAAAAAAACATGTTTTGTAACGTGGATAAGAAACGAATTGTTTTTTGTGTAACAATAAAGCACAAGCAGTAAAATTGTAATCTCCCGCCAAGGGTGAAACCGGTTAATTTTATAAAATAAGAATCAGCACAAAAAACCATTTTATTTATTTTTATAAATATAATGCGTTTCTAAAAAATATTTATTCACATTTTGCACCGCTAAAATAGGTACTCTGAATCAAGTTATCATAAAATATATGTTTATATGATTCAAAATGTTTTTTTTATTTTATTTCATTGAATTAGATCGTAAAGTAAATTTATAGGCAAAACTGGCCATGATCAAAGGATAAAATTAAGGAATTGACAAAAATATTTTTGATTTTTCTCTAACCTTGGAAGAGTTAAAAATTAAATAATTCGAAAATACATTTAGTTTTTATCATTCTTTCACCACGTCATATGTTTATTTTAAGAATTCAGTTCTCATCTTGAACATTATAAAAGTGCAATTCATGATGTAAAATTCACCTTTTCAACGATTTTCATAGTATTTTTTTTAACAATATCCGCTCTTAATGTTCAGCATATTGACTCCTATTTGAGTTTATCTGGACAGAATTGTTTCTACAAAAACTGGTTGTTATTCATTTTCTCAACTTCTCTTTTTTCAAAGAGAATGGGGATAGAAAGACAGGAATAGGACAAAACTAATGATTAGCTAGTTACTTTTAGTTAGTTTTTAGGATAGAATGAGTGGGACTGAATTCAGGACATCACATACATCCATACCATTGGACATAAATCCATAAATCAATTGAAAATCAAAAACTTTCCGTACTGGGATTCAAAGAAGTGAATTCCATAATCGAAGACAACGACGTGAACCACTTGAACACGCAGCTGGCACATTATCCCGTTTTTACCCAGAAAAAAACAAATTGCTCGAACACATTTCGATTTTATGGCCATTGATCAACGAGGAAAATGGCCCTGCATTACAATATATACAGGGTAAATACGGCCATAATTTGCGTGCTGCATGGTTCATCGCATTGGAGGTCATAGTGGGAGATTGCGTGGCCCGAGCAGATTATCTTGGGCAAGTTCAACGCAAATACTATCAACTGAACAATCAAAGCGATGAGGAATTGTCGTATTAATCTTTCAATAAACACATAAACTATAAATTTAATATTGATGACATTTTTTTTACAACAGACAAAGTGGTGTTTCTAAAACACGAAACACAATAGAAAATTCAAGTGATATTTTATACTCAGAGTAATCAGTGAATGTCGTGTCTTATAAATTGTATGTAGATTTTAAGCATTATTTTATTATTTTCACCTTTTTACTATGGTTGAATAAAACATCTGGAAGTGTTCGAGTCTAACTGATTAATAAACAACAACAAATATTATTTGTTCAGTGTAGAGATCTTGTACCTCCACTTCATATGGTACACGCGTCTTCTAAATGTGTGAACAATTCGCTTTAATTTATCGAAATTTTAAAATTTAAAATGATTCTTTTTTGTAAAAAGTATTCAATAAAAAAATTATACGTCAAATACAACTATAAACTAATTAAAACCATAAAATCACACTCGTAAAAGTCTTAAATCACACACGTCTCAGAAATGTTGTTCGTAGTGGTCGAAGAAATATATATACTATACACATTGCTAGATGGCGTTAACGCTAACGATTTTGTTTGCTTTATCATCCATACGCTGCACTTAACGTTAAACTTATATTTTATGATAATTTTTAAATAATATGTTAAGGAAGATCACAGGCTAAGTCAACAGCATTTTACAAAACATAGTCTAGCATAACTGTGAACATGTTTGTTCGCAATAAGGACCAGACAATTTCTAATGAATTAAATAGTTATTGAGAAGTTGGTATCCAATTTGGTTGATAGACAGTGTCTGATAGCTTATTTAGACCTTAGGATAGTTCTCAACTATTCGTCAGTCGAGCGGTTGCATGTCGACGAGCTTCAAGCGCGATGTCCCACGAGAATCGCCAGTTTGTTGCAATTGCAGTGAATGCGGAATGCAAATGATGTCAATCGAGTAATTACGATGCAACAGTTTGCTTCATTGCGGCCACAACAAAACAAGCAACTCTTAATTCATACGCCGTGTGTTCAATGAAGTCGGTAAATACGTTATGCGTGTTATTAAGGAGCATATATGTTTTTTCAGCGCTGTGCGTAAGCGCCTGGAAATCATTTGACAACTAACTAAATTCATAGATATTATGTTGTGATAACTTCAACTGTGTTTTTGTCATGAAAATAAATAACAATTCATTTTTTTTTAGATACAAAAATCTTTTAATTATCTTATTTCATTATTTTTTTCATGAAAAATATAAAGGAACACGCTATGAAATAATAATGATTTATTCAAAAACCAAAATACTCATATTTACTAATTCTACTTTTATTAAATAAAATAGAGACCGGTTTGGCTCATGACTACCATTACCAACTGACGCTCGTCGTGAGCAGAATCGGTTCTGATCTTATTTTTAATAAAAGTGAAATTAGTATACATGAGTATTTTATTTTTTGAATATAACGCTTTTCCACCAAGGATTGACAGTGAACACCCTAAAAGTAATTAATAATGTTATCATAAGTTGAAAGCATAATCAGAAATTATTCTTTTATATGTAATTATTCTGCTTATATTAGTGAAACGTTTATTGTTTTTAATGATTAAGGTATTTGAAAAGACCAAAACCATGTCTCTACTAAGAAAACAGCATTGCAAATATGGTATTAAAAACTATATTTTCTTGTTGTTATTAACAATACTTATTTAATGTGTAGAATAAACAACCAGTTTTAAATTGCGTTTTATTTTTAGATAGGTATTTTTCAATCATTTTTTTAAATTCTTTTTATATTGTTTTGCAAAGATAACGTAAAACAAACTTATATTTAAACAAGAAAGGCTTTACTTTCTAGCATGGATTAAAAACGTAGTCATATTTTGAACCATAGCAAAAGGTAATGTTTACTTTTCACTTATCGCAGAGCACAACAAGAAAAAAATTCAAGCGAAGAATTCTCGATTCAATCCTCTCTAAACATTTTCAATTTTTCAGAGACGCACTTAAAGAATAATATACATAGAGTTAAGACATTTCGTTTCTTATAAACGCTATTCCTAAGCTGCTGAAGCATGCCTTGTTAATATTTAGTAACAAACATTTACACTTTATATCGATTTAACGAAAACATGAACTGATTTTAATTTATTCGATATTGTTTCTTTATACGTTCGACTTTTATCATGGGCTATGAACTATTATGTATATTTATATTAAATATTATTATTTTTTAATATATTTTAATGATAAATATAATATAAGCCATATGATAATCAATTACGAAATTATAAAAACGATATCGTTAAAAATAAAATGTAAATTGTCAGATATCCTGTAAATAACAAAACTTCTGCAATTAATAATTGAAGACAATTAATTAATTTGCATTTGAAAGGTAACATTTAATGAAAGCTTCTTTTGACTATTTCATTTTATTATATAAGTCTCGTATAATAGTTTGTTTAATGAGTTTATTTGAAATGTAAGTCACCGTGGCTAAATTTGCTTTTATCTATTCCATTTCACAGTTAAAGATTCCAATACCACAACCGTCAAATTCGTATATTGATTTTTTTATTTGCAGATTTATTTAACAGCTCCGTTAAATAAATGTTCACTTATTATTATAATTAGTCTTAAGAGCAGACAAATAATAAAATGAATATGAAACTGTCACTTCGAAAAGTTTCTAACAAATGGTTTAATAAAATCTCAATATTATAGGTATTATGTATAATAAATATGTCATGTTATCATAATATTTTTTATATCGTTAGATTCCTTATGTTAAGTAAAATGACTCAAATATTTATCATAGCTGATCGTGTGAAAGAATTTCTTTTCATTTCTTTGAAACAGTGTCAAAATTCAAAGTGCCTTGTTAATATTCGCAATTCATACAGCACGTCATGAAATCGTTCAAAGCGATAGGCGTGAATGCCAGTGAGCTTATTATATCCCAACTATTATCACAAGGACGGTTTACGAAGGATATAGTTATATGAAACATCTCGGAGCGTTTTATTGTCTGTATATTAGTTCCTAGCTTCCTTTCTATATTTTATACCTCAGCACTCAAAGCAGGCAAAGGTCTCATTGTTAGTAGGATTACTGACGAACACCGTCTCTCAAATTTTCAATACTTCATTAATCACCAGCTTTATTTGTACCTCGTCAGTACGCTTCAGTAAAGTATAACCATGATAACTTTTGATGAAAAAAACTAATTAATTTTATATTATACGTGAGCTTATTGATAAAGATTAAAAGATACTTTGAAAAATGGTTCAATTAACTCTGGTTTTATAAAACAAGAAAATAACATTTCTTTGAACTAATTGATGATAAATTCGTTATAATAATATTTTAAGCTACTAACTTACGTTATCTACTTTTTACTATACCATTTTTTATCTGTTATTATCATGAAATAATGACTTTTTTTCTTTGTATGTATAGTTCTTATAAAAATGTAATTGATAATTTCATTTGTTGTGTCATATGGTACGATAAAGGTTTCGTTTTCTTGGGATGAATCATCAGAATGATTGATGAGAAAAATTTCGTTTGTATGACTAAGTATGGTAGCATTTCGAAATATTTTCATTATTCCTTTGTACATTCAATGTATTATTTCTCATATCAACAGTTATATTTTTTCTTCGTCATAAAATTTTATATTCTCTTTCAAGTGACAGCTTCACTATAAATTGAAATTGTTTATTTAAAGTTGTTGTTTGACGGCTGACTTCAAAAACGTTAAAGATTGAAAAATATATCGTATGGCCTCAGAAAAGCTGAATGAAACCAATATTGCATCAATCTATTACCGAAATAAATACATATATGTTTTAATCCTGGATGACTGTCGCATTATTATCATTAAAATATTACCCAAAACTGTATCCGACACCGTTCGTTATAGACCTTTAGTAATAGGATAAGAACAAAATCGTTAAATTTGAATTAAAAAGTCAACAAAGGCATTCAATTTAGAAAAATACATTTTTGCCCCCATTCTTTTTGAAGCTGATTTTATTTACATAAATAATCGGGTGGTGTTCTGCAATAGCCAATTATCTAACCGCTAAAATTTTGTATAAAATGCAGTTGAAGTTCATATATTTGAATATATATTTAATAAATATAATATATGGACACTCCATTTTTGAACGTATCATAGAAAACGTTTCCAAATTTTTTGACAATAGTTTTTATGAATCGTAAATAAATGAATATTCATATTAGTTATTTACGATAAAAACGATAAAAAAAACCCCAAAATTGTCACCATAATGATTTCAGTATCATGTCGTTCAATTGTTTGCATGATTTACTAAAGTTGTTAGAGATTTTAAAATATAGCTCTAAAACCAATTGCATTTCAGTACTAACATATTGTCCAATATATCAAAACGTTTTAGACACTCCAGTACAATTTTTGACAAAATTTTATTTTAGTTATTATCTTTAGCTGAATTGAGTATGAATTGGTTAACGTTGTCCACAAATACAATTCGATGTCAAACAATTCAAAATCTGGCATAAAACACAATTCACAACGTACAATATCACCGCACCTCGCCATTTGATTGCTAGATAATCATCAACGCGAAGGACGCGTGTGCTACAGCATAAATTCTATGGTGGGAAAAACCACCCCTTGCTGGAAAACTACCCATCTCCACCCCGTTACAGCGCTCATTCCGTTGACGGTATCGGTCGTTCGCCGCCCACCGCGAGCACATTACGAATAGCCGATATTTTTTATCACGTACCTTAAGTACAACCTTGGCTCAAATTATAGCACATAGAAATATTTTTGCGCTGTCTTTTTAACATCGGTGAAAACATAAAAAAAAAATAGTTTAAGAAAATTTTACTGTGTAGTATTAATTGCAATTTCTGCAATAAATATGACATAAATCGTCACCACATATTTTTCAAACTACGCACTCTTTCAATGGATAGCAGAATAATATTTGTAAAAGATTTTAATATTTTTAAAAGTACTTCCTTTTTGGTACTTGTCTAACTATAATTCGTGTGCAAGAAAGATATTATACAAGTCGGCCTCAGCATTCAAGTTTAATTACTTTTCCCTAACGATCAGATGGCTCTAGGAATATGCTTTGACAAGGTCGATATCAAAATTATTTTTTTTCAATTACCATTTGAAATTATGGGCATAAGCTTTAGTGATGTTTTTTTTATCATCGAGTTTATATCATGTAAGCTTAAAATTTCTATGCCTTAGATTCCGTTTTCCAAATAGAAATAATATTATATTTTTAACTTGAATTTTTTATTGAAAAACTATTCATATTAAATTTTTTTTAGTGCATTGGTAATTTTTTTGATGTTTGTAATTATTTTTTTTAATCCATGCTTACTCCCAATGGAGATCATATGGCTTTCAAATGACAGCATCTCAACAGAAGTTTTTCTACGAAAACCACTCAACCTCTCTTTTACTGAGAGAAAAACGAAATGATAGACGGAAATGGCAAAGGATAGGACTAGTGGCTAACTAACCGCTCTCAATACGTCCCGTATTGGAAGAGCGAGAGGGAGTTTTAGACATCGATTGAAAAAACGCTGCTCGTACTGGGACTCGAACTCGTAAGATCTATCACGGAAGCCAATGACGTGGACTGCTATACCATGGACCTGACAATCAACCACTTCAAATAAACTGAAAATTAAGATTGAACAAAGTCAGTCAAAACCCTTTTTGATGTTACCACAAAACATATGTCATATATATTGTAATTGGTAAACTTGTCATCAAAAATGAAGTGTTATTTTTAAATGAAAATATTTTGATACACGTGTTAAATTCTATTTGATTGATAAATTACCAAGAAATAAGAGTGATTATATGCGAATCGCACACACATACATATTTACAAACATATTTTAAAAATGATTTTTGTACCGAAATTAACTTTGGTCAGCCAGTGTTAACCTCAAACACTTGTACTCGTATGAGAAGCGATCATTTTGGGTGAGTGATATGTTCAGGGACAGGTGTTTTTTTTCTCTCAAGTGCACAGTATGGCGGCGCTCTGATTTTAAAATGGCTGCCACGTGATGAGAATGGCAATTAAATGTGGTTATATTAATTTGAGCGTAAATCAATGTTTGCTTCCATAGAAAATATATATTTTTAGACTGATAATATAGTAATATGCTTTTAAAATCGAGGTATAATTATTATCTATTACGAAATTTAATTATTGATATGGTGTTATCATGGTGAATTAGGGGGATAAAGACAAATCACCGTGAGATGAAAATTGTAAAGACATCCTCACGTACTCTTTGAAAGTGGTAGATTACTTTGACTCTAATCAAAATAGTTTCACTGACCGATACAAAAAAAAAATGAGGGATTTGTAGTAGAAAAAATGGCAGAGCTTTAAAGAGTCTCGAAAGATAAATTAGTTTTTTCAACTGAAACCAATCTTTATAACAACATGAAAGACTTTTAAAATAATATTTCTTCCCAATATCCAAAACGATGCTGCAATATTTCTGACGGCACATAAAAAATAATGATATCAAAACTTACACCTAAGTATTGAATTTAAGGTGGCTTAAGACTGATTAATACAAAACAGATCTCCATTCGTTCATTACAATATAATTAATGATTTAAATTAATAAAGAAAAGTAACATTTCGGTAAACCCTCACTTCTAGGTTGTTTAGTGTATAAATCCCCATAAATTGATCTCAAAATTATAATATTATTTTATTTACTCATTTCATTGATGATTTTTAAATAAATTAATCTTTTTTTATTCTAAAACTTTGTTTTATTGATGAATAAAATCACTGTAATAATCTAAATTAAAAATAAATGGTAATATTTACTTAAAATTAATCAAAATAAATACGTAATACATTCGAAATTGTCTCTCTATATTTAACACCTGTTGAAATAATTTTATAAAAAAATATATTCCGAAAAAATACTTTTTGCAGCCACTATTTTTATTCTCTATAAAGCCTCACCCACACTAAGCCCAAATATGTAAAAATATAAAGATACGTCTTCATTGTGATGTTATGGTATTTTTGTTGCCCAAAAAAGAAGCACAAGAGCATTTTTGTAGGCCAACAAAATGCAATTTCTTATAATATATGCAAAGGGGTTTTACGGGGTATTCAAATCGCGAAATAAACTTAATAAAATCAAACTGCGTGTCACTTGCCTCTGCAATATATAAACATATATATAATATACAGAAAATTTACATACGCAAAAACCTAGAACACTTCTTCATCTTGCCATAAAAATGCACTAAAAAAACAGCGCTATACTTGATAACAAAACTTTTGAATTGTTAGGCAAGTCGTAATATTCATACAATAATATAGTTTTAAGCAAAACAACGTTATATTTTTAAAACCATTTTTTTTAAATTTTACGTACATGTTATATCATGAGCTCATTAAAATTTTTGATGCTTTATATGCATAGAAAAAACATTTAATGAATAGTTTTTCTTGCTTATTGTAACGAAGCTGGTTTAGCTATTTACAAAAACGATGCGTTTTTGTAAATAGCTATAACAAACTGTTTTGAATGAATCAGACCAATAACGGTATCTGAAAAAATATGATATAAGCTTCAACAGCAGTCGTCAGAGATGCCGAAAAATGATTTTTTATCTTGTTTCCATTGAACGACCTGTTTTATATATAAAAGACTCTTGCAAATACAGTGCTTTTAAAAAAAAAGTGCTTTAATTCGCTTCATGTCATTTTGTATCAAATTATTGCCCAATATTTATGTGTAGCATATAGCTAAGTATTTAAAAAGTGTTTTTTTTAAGAAAACTGCTTGTTATTCAGTTGTTTAAACTCTATTTTTGTCTTCTGACGTGTAACTTTACGAAAACGTCGATCGCCTACAGCAGCTGCAGCACGTTTGTAAAACAGTTCAAGTTATGTTTCCTCTCTTCAAAACTTGAACTAGTGCATTCATTTTGATATTCGTCATATAAAGGTTCTCATTGACATTACAGTTTTAACAATTTTTTAAAAGCGTAACACATGAATACAAGATCCAAAAAGTCAACAGTTTTCAAAGCAAAATAAAAATATGTTTTTTTACGAATATTGATTTAAACATTAAACATGTAGAGAAAAAAGGTGCCGGAATGTCGCTCCACCGCGTAAAGTATGAAAAATATATATACATATATAAAAAAGTATTAAAAACAAGAGAATCAATATTTTTATACAAATGTTTTCCACCGAAAACTAACCAGATTTTTTTATTAGTAAGACACCATTTTCTTTCCGATGACTTTTTTGAATAAGGGTTATCGACACATATCTTTCATACAAAGAAAATAATAAATCAGTATGTGTCACTTGGCATACGGTGCTATGTATATCTTGTTCGCAATATATCACAACTTTCCCCTGAACCGCGTGACAGGTGCGAAAGAGTTCACCGAAAGTGGAAACGAGGGAGAACGATTCGCATGGCTAAAATGGCAATAAACATGAATGAAGGCAAAACTAGAAAATATGACTGGGCCGCGATGGAGTTTAGGGTAAGATTTTTATTCCTCTATGGTGTACGGCTCATATTACGACGACCTTAATAAAATACGCTTATAACAAGCTTTATCCAGTTGAAAATTTATTGTGATTTGTATATCTGTTATCTCTACCAAGGTCACAAAACGCAACTGGAACAAATCGAAGATATACTATAAAAAATATATTTATCATAATATTTACCAACTCTAAAAATTGGATACAAAAGAATAGGCCACAGTCAATGTTGTAATGATTTGGTTTTTGTCATTTTAAATATTTTAGTTCTATACTTACAGAGATTTATTTTTTTAAATATTACTCTCAGGTTACAAAAATTAATCGAATTTTAAAAATATATAATAAAATATAAATATAATTTTGTAAGGGAAGATTTAGTGTCATATTTTATTTTTAAATGGCAAAGAAGGTAAATATTTATCTGTAGAAAGTAGTCCTTTTAAATATCTTGATCTTTAAACATAACAGCTGTATTTTTTGTAATTTTGGTAACGTGTGCATCAAGTAATAAGAAGGATTTTGGTTTTATTCCGAGAAGGTTAGTACCAAATATTGACTTAATCAAATTGGCATATATATTCTAGGACAAAAAAAATGTATTTTTTTTCCGATCATTGTTCTTAATTATTTTTATTTTTTTCTTAACTTTTCCGGTTCTAAGCTCAAGAAATGCGACCCCAATACATGTATATGTGATACAATGTTTATAATTAAGGTATTCTGGTATAGTTTTTTGGACCTTTTGTAGTTTATATATATACGCGATAGCGCGATAACGCTAACAGGCGATAAGCGCCCGTGAAAACGATCGTTCGTAAGATATCTGAGAACACTCGTCAGTTATAAATTCATATGTGTGCTGGGATGGCGTCTTTTTTACGCGCAACTTAAAATATGATTATTTAATAAAAAAACACGGTTTTTTATAAAAAAAATATATGAGGAATAATGCAGAGATATTTTAAAGCCCTAAGACTATTTTTTTTTAATTCATAAGAATAAAGCCAATAATGAGGAAACCACTGAAGTCACAAAAGATCCCCATCGGCAGAGAAGTATTTTTCTAGTCTCCGAGCCGCGAGAGTTAATAGTTTTAACAATAAAAAAATGTCAATTCACTTTATTTTGGTAATTCAATGTTACCCTAATACGCCAATATTCATACTCGATTTTCTTGGCCATTATTTCTTTAAAATAATTTTTGGCATATCATTTTGATACAGCTAAACTGACATAATATTGGTAAACGTACTGCTGTCATCCTTTTACTAAATTGTATCTTTAAAGACGATTTATACAAGTGTTCAATAGGCTAGGACTAAAACTATGTAGAACTAAAACTACTTTTATATTATGATAAATATTTTTTATACTAAAATCTTCTTTCATTTCTATACTTATTTACTCGAAAAACAGAACAAATTCACTGCAATGTTTTAATTTAAATATTCATTTGCTGATTAATCTTAACGAAATAAATTTATCTACAAAGTAAATTTTGAAGATAAAATGAATCATAAATGAAATTCCAGAAACGGTCTTATTAAATTCCAGTAATCTCCAAATATCTTCAATTAATTATATTTGTACAACCAGTTCCAAAAGCACAGTGTATTCAAAACATCAGAATCTTTGAATTGTCTTTTGAATTATTGCTTGTTTCTGTAATTTATACAGCCTACAGTAATTTATATTCAAGTAAGCCTGCGCTGAGATTTTCTGTATTGAAGATATAAATTATTTCGAATTTTCGATCTAGGCCGAAACGCGCCCCTAAATGTGGGGTCTCAAAGAAGGCTGGCTGACGGGAGTGATCACACTAAGCGCCGGCTGACACCTGCAACCGCTTCCTCTAGAGATACGTAATTATTTCCGGAGTCTAAACCGGGCGTCGGAACCTAGCGTTAAATATCTTGCTTTAGTCAAAGCTCCAGAGCACCGCATTTAAAAGCTCTTGCACACAACGAATTAAGCTTGCCGTGAAAAATCGATACCGTGGCCTTATAAATATATTTTTTAAATATTATAACAAGTCGATTAAATATTTTTTGAATACTTTTCACCCTACAAAAATATATCTGTCCTTTATAATATGTCGAATAAAGTTATGTTCAAGAGTATTTTAAGTTATACTTAAGAAAACCAATCTTCGAGACGGCCCGTACAGCAATCACACAAGACCATGGTGATACATTCATAAGAAATACAACCAAAAAAATATAGATCCAGAGGTATTGTTTAAGTTTTTTATGTCTTTTAACACATCTATGTCTTAACAAGTGGTCTGAAGGTTTCGAGGAATAAGACAGAGATTTAACACTTAAATCAAGCCTTTAACCTCCGTTTACCTATCTTCTTATATCAAACATTCGCTAAATACCAATTCAATGCAAATATTACGCAAATTTGCCTGGGATTAATTTGTTCTCCACCGGTCCCCGTTAATATTTTCAACGTTTCGGTACTCGAGTTTAAGCTGATTGATAAACAAATATAACGAAGTATTCTTACGGAGACGTGAACCTGAAAATAACGCAATCAAAAAGAACGAATGCATTACTAGGCTACAGTATTAAACTAAAAGCTTTTACATAAAAATAAAGCCTACAAATCCGATTTGTACAGCATTTTAATTGAAAATAAACTTGCTGATAGATTTCAGTTTTTAATAATCAAAAATATCCACACGTTGGTCCAAACAATAATCGTTTGTTCACGGCAAAGGCGAGTGGCATAATAAATATCAAAATTATAACAAATGGGTATAAATATAATTTAACTATTGTAATAAATTATTAATATAAATAAAACATAAAGTAGCGGTGAACAGAGATTGTTAAAAAAAAGGTGTGTCTATGATAAGCTCCATAAAAGTCCATTTTTCTATGTTGGAAGCGGACACGAATATAGAAAGGATGAGGTCAAATTATAAAATTCACAAAATACTAATATACATTCTTGATAAAATTATGAGTAAAATGAATATTTTCTATGTAAAACGATAACTGTTTTGTTTTTAGTTTTAAAAAATTTTAATTTACATTTATGCATAAATAAATCTTTTTTGCTTCTTTGCGTATCCAATCGAAATTAAATTTCTATGAGGCTTGTGATATAATATTCGCATTAGATAATCGAAACTCTATTCAAAGTTAATTGAGCCGAATGAATAAACCATTATTATGCATATTGCATAGTCCACAAATTGTTCGTTCAGTATCTGAATTCATAAAGGTGGACGTCGAATGTAACTCGAGTAAGACCAGGAGAAGGTTAGGTTTTACTTTCAATGTGAAGAAAACTTTTGAAAATTATTTTTTTATAACGACGTTTAGAATCAAAAATTATTGGTAAAGATGGAAAAGTATATTACGAATAATTATTAGAATCGTAGTTTTGTATTCCCTTATCGATCGGTTAATCCTACGAAACTCATCGCATATTAAATATATAGTTTAAAAGTCAGTAAATTTCAATGAATGCGTTAAAAATATTATATTTTTGCTCATTTCGAATACATTTTTACTGTCCTTTTTAACTCGCATACACTTATCGAGTCGAATAGAAACTATGAACAAATAAATTGAATATTTTAGTATCTTTATTTAACATTATTTATAAAACGAAACATTAAAAAATCTTTATTTATATTGATTAAGCCGGCTTAAACCAAGTTTAAGGATATATGTAATAGAATTTGAAAACCGGTATTTTCATAAGTCGATGTTTCATTCAATGAAACTAATTTACTGAACAAGAAAGATTCAATTATTCTACCCCTTTTTTCAGAAATTAAGAATCTTATTAGGATAGGAGGGGGTTAAATAAAATCATTTCAGTCACTTATTATAAAAGAATTCTTTTATAATATAAAAATTCATAAATCAATTAATTAAAGCTAAACAGCATTGGTTATTATTTTTCGTTTTTATAAGGATGTTAATATATTTAAACAATCCGGAAGAACTAGCGACATAGTATTCAAGGCGACTCTTTTAAATAAATTTTCCTAACAAAAAGAATTTTTTATTCATATTGAAATGTATTGGAGAATATTTCTCTTTCTTTTCTTATGAATATTTTGAAAGCCAATGCAATCGGAAACTTCGATAACATTTCAATATCGAAGGGGGAAAAAAACGGCGAGATGTTCGTACTCCGGTGATGAAATTCAGCTGCAACTTTAGCAGATACTCGAAAAATTATAATGCATTACTCAAAGCCATCGAAAAGTTTTACATTTGTTAAATTATTATAAAATCGTTTTGAATTTCAAATGATTTACGATCCATGTGGCAAGAGAATGTGTATGTAAAGCATTGTCTATTTTTTTGTGACTTGACAATATAGCCTCTAACTATTTTTTTAATGTTTATTGGAGTATTAGGTTTCTTACAAATATTATCTTAGTCAGATCATAAAGTTATATTTTTAACGGAGAGTTGATAAGATGAAATCAATTTTCTAAGCAATCACTGTCAAAATTTTTCGATAATAGTCATGAGTGAGCTATAAAAATCACAAAAGTTTGCTCCTTTTGATATGAGTTAAAAGATAAATTTTGAATCAATGAATTTAAAAAGTCTTTTAAGGATTTCGAAGTATTACAATCATCACTTTGAAAAAATCAGTACAAAAATTGAAGATATTGCCACTCGGTTACGGCAATGAGGTTTTGAAATCACATTTTTATACAAGGCATATTTCACATTAGAGAACAGAAGGAAGTTCAATATTTGTCCAATCAATTCCACGCTATGGGGTGATATTATATTCGTTAAGATCACTATGATTAAGCTTGATATTATACTTATTTATAAAACGTTTACTTTGTAAAGAATATTTTTTATTATTATTATTTATGACTCTTGTCCAATTATAAATATCGTAAGAAAAAGGATAATATAAAGGATATCGGCCTACCGATATTCTAAAATAATCACTATTGTTTTAAAAGGTTAGGAGCCCTTGTTGTAGACTTTAGACTAATGATGAATAGTTGTTTTGATTTTATTTATTTATTTTTTTTACTCATTTTCAAAGTCAACGATCAATCGAAAATGTTAAAATAAAATAATTGTAGAAAACAACATCTGTTAAGTTGTATACTATAATAAACATTAAATTGTAAGAAGTCAAAAATACTATCGTTGTTAGTAAAATAATAATTTATCAAAAATGTTTGCTGTCATATTTATTTCACTTCGCTCGTCTTTGTAATGGTACAATAATTATAATTGGGACGACATTTTTATTCGCAAACTCAATTCTATGATATCATTAGACAACACAATAATAGTACCGTGTGGACATCTGTACGAAAATACATAAAGCTTCGTTTCACATAATGATATCGGATAACATCGATTGATTTTCTATAATGAAAACTTCCGCCATACATTTTGATAGCTTTTGAAATTGTATCAATGCCAAAAAGAGCGGGATAGGAAGACCTAGAGTGGTATTGTTCTCTCATGTACGTGATCATTTTACCGAATAGCTGTGTGTAATTGTTTTCAATATGTTTGCCAAAAGAGATAGTGAAATCGCATCATCTTTTAATCACACCCTTGGATTTGATATAGTAAATAGAAGAGAATTTTTGGAAAGAAATTATTTTTAAGACAAACATGGTTGGACAGACATTTATAATCACAAATATTTGCTTCATATAAACGCTTAGCGTTTTTGAAACAACTGAAGCTGAAAGATTCTCTAACTTCCTAGCTTTTTTTTTATTTCAGCTTTACGCCCTACCCTTATAAGAACTGAAATATATTTAAACTTATATTTACTAATCTGTTTATAAAAGATATACAAAACTGTGAATCTTTTATTGAGCATAAATGTTTATCAACAGTATGTAAAAAAACTTCTAAAACTAAGTTAAATTAATATTTTTTTACCCAAGAAGCAATCATAATTTTTACCATTTTCGCTTTCAATTCTACTTTCTTGACGATATTCACTTCATATTTATGTGGACCACCACACGACACACACTCATGATTCCTTGTCACCAGCCAATTTCTTTGCTTCCTCTCATAACTTTGCAGCATCTTTCAGTACCACCGAATGCATCTTATGAACAGTACCATAGCAGTCTTAAGTTCCAAGCAGTGTTGTAGAAAAAACAGCGAAAAAGACCGGGCCGTTGAATTCCAGCCTCTCCTTACAAATTGTATGGCGGTTATACGTAGATCAACTCTAAATTCCAATTTATGAGCTTATTTTTCGTTGAATATAACATGTATGTTTGAAAGATTTCTTGTATGGACATTCTGTGATTCTTTGGTGTTATTAATTAACAATTTACGATACATCGGAAGGATGTGTGATAATAAAATGATTTTCCTTCTTTGTTTGCTTTTTTTCTACGAGATTTTTATTTAAAAACCTTAGAAAATGTGTTTTTTTTTTATTTTGAAAAAGATGTAACTGAAAAGATATATAATTACAATATAAATATGTATTTCCTACAATATAACAGAAACAAATGGTTTCATAATGATGTGATATTACTTTGAACATTATGAATCCGGACCGCTCATCTGAAAAATGTACATGTTTTCAACTCCATAGCATGGCTTTCACTATAGGGGGCTTTGACAGTACCCGACCGTCGTTCAGGACGCCGTGATCTCAACATTGGATGAAAAGGTTAATAAAATAAATCACTAATAAAGAGCATTTTAAGTGAAACTTATTAACGAGTATTAGTTTAACGTCATTCATCAATGGTAAGAAAATAAATATTTAATGGATGCCAGAGAAAACCGTAGATTAGTAATCGACTATTTATTTTTTCAGACTCAAATAGGGTGATTGGAAAGGATTGAAAACATTTTTACCACCCGTTCGTTTTTATAAAAATACAAATATCGAATAAAAAAACAATTTAAGTACTATAGTTGCTCATTTAAAGCCTTGATATCCGTTAGTATTAAAGCTCACTGTATCTGCAAGACCTATGTATACTTATTATAATTGTTCTTAACTAAAATTTGTTTTAAATAGTTTTTTTTCAAGTTGCTTGTTTGGATTAATATTATTTATTCGGAGTAAATATTACCAAGTAATGTGCTAATTATCAAACAAAAATGATTTGTTTGTATTTAAAAACAATAAATAACGTTTACACTGAGGAAAAAATCTTCATTCATTGTTAGCACTCTTGAAGTTTTTTTGTGATCATAAATTAAGCTCGGCAAATTAACCTTAACCCAAAATAAATTAAGCGCGAAAGGTTTTTTCACTTTCCCAATCCATTTTAACTAGATAAAAAGCTTCGCTTCGATTCGTGACCATATTTCATTATGTATTGCCGTACATAAAGCTTGGCGGATATATAAATCAATGGCAGACAATAGAGCCTACTCTATGTGTGTATAGTGTATACATATATAAAAGTACACAATATATAAATATATAACCAAGGAAAATATTTTTAGCCAAAATAAAAATAGGAATTTCCCCACAGTACACTGAAAATAAATATTAATATTTTTAGATAAAGAAATACTTAAACTCGAATTATTAATATCTTTACAATAGTGTTCATTTTTATCTGAATAATACTTATTTTGATCAAAGCTTGGTAATTTTTAATTACATTGTCGGTTGCATTGATTTTTAATTTAAATTTATTTTTCGTATTTTTACGAAGCCTTTTATTCTCTCGGTGTTGTTTATTAACAAACGTTAATATTTTAACAAAATAATAAAAATAATGATTATTTTTTCTTTTAATATTAAAACAGTTTCAAGCTGATGACATTCAGACGTAGATGGTTCAAGTAGAAAATATAAGAGTTTTCATGATTTGATCTAAAATATATTCACACAAGGTAAAATTCAGATAATTTTTAATACTCATGCAAAAAAAATATCTCCTTGTATTGTATGAAATCCTTGACACACAACACTTTTTACAAATTAAGGAAACAATCTTAAGAAATAATAGTTGATTTATGACGTCATTCAGCATCCTGTATAAAAAGGATATTTAAATATAAAAAACGTAAAAAAAAATCAAAACATTGAATGTAAACAATGTTTTCTATATCTCTGCATTATATTAACTTTTGGTTATCCCCAACGTGAATACAAATTCGTTTTTCTCCATTATAATGATATCTTACTCCCGACTTTCAAATCAAAGACACAATGTAAGTGTTCTTTAGTAAGTATCAAAGGGTAAAGATGTAGGCTTTTGGGGAAGCAAGTACAAAAGAGGCTGCGAGTCGCTACATCCGGGTCTCGTTGTCATAAGTGACGGATGTGACACTACAAGAGTCGAGACTGAAAGGAGTTACAGTGGAAGGGTTACAAGGCATGTATTGTTTTCTGTATTGATTAATACTTGAAAGACTAAAGTGGTCCCTGCAAACCGGAAATGATATCTTTGATGGGGAATGATATTTATAATATAGCCTTCGTGACGTTATCACTTTTTTTACTTATGAAATCTGTATACTTCATAAAAGTTCGTTTAGAAGGTTTCTCACATTTTATAAAAATGTAGGCGTGCTGTAATATTTTTAGAATAGAACGCTGTCTATAAATAATTTGAAACATGATAGTTTATAATAATATTACTTTACATGAAAAAATAATTATTCGCCTACTTTTACAAATGAATATTCGTATTTAAATACAAAATTTTATTCATTTACTTGGCTTTACTTGTAAAACTTCATAGTGTTAAGATTAAAATATTTTATTCTACATTAGTCAGTATGTAAATTTACTGTCAACCATTCGTCCAAAACATCAATAATATTATTCTGTATATTAATAATGGGTAATGAATAATGGGTAATTATATTATTTTGAACACTTATTTTTATTCCGTGATATTATAGTAATATCAGAGAACTATTTTGTAAAGTAATAAAACCATAATCTCTCACTATTATTGAAAGCAAACAACAAATTTCCAGATTTGATTCGTCTTCAAACAACTTTAATGGGTGAAATTTTAGGAACAGTCACCCTATATTTGATATTCTCCATTTCCAATTATTTGAAAATGTATGAATTGACATATTGTCTATTATGAATATTCAATTAAATTAAATTAGAAAATGTTGTTTTATTTAAAATCTTCATTTTAAGTCACAAAACTGCACAATCGTAGTAGTGGTCATATTAAAAATTGAACATAAGAAAAATCATCTAGGAAAAAGTACATGTTTTTATTTAGAAATTGTATTGATCTATACCACTCTCGTATAAGAGAATGTTACCAAGTGTATATGTTCAATAAATGACTTCAAACATTTTTCACGCACCATATTTTACTAATTTTCAGTTTTTTGACATGTATGTTTATCGATATGACATTTTTTTTAATGGATTTTATATTTGTAAAAATAAAATACAATTGTTGGTACTTAATCTATAGTTTTTGGTACTTAATCTAACAACGGTTGAAGGGAGGAATGGAGTGAATAGGGTAGAGAAACTCTAATTTGATAAAAAGATCAAAACCAGTTTCGCTCATTGTGAGATTTTTTATATTCGTTAAACGTCAAATAGAATATTGAAAAAATAAACACTTTTTTGTTCTAATTCTACATTTATTTAATATTATCAAGATTTATTTCGCTTATAATTAGCATTAAAAATGCATCAGTTGAAAATGTTTGTCGTGAACAAAACTTTCTTGAGTAAAAGTGTTTTATTTTTTAAATAAAATGCCTTTCCACCAAGTATTTAAATGAATCATCTTAAAAGTGATCACAATAGTGGTCAGTAATAGTTAGTTCTTCAGTTTTCATTAAATTCACTCAATTACTTTATTATGTATAACGACGATACATTTGACATGTTGAATAAAATTTGTAACATTTTATATTTACTATAATATCTGATATTTTTTTACACTAGACTTTTTTATTTTAATTGTACAAAGAACTATATAAAACAAAACGTTTAGATGGAGGACAATATGAATCTGCAGTGTGAGATATGTCGTACGTAATGAAAACGTCCGTCTTCAAGACACAGATCTAATTGTCCGGACATTTTGTCAGCTGGGGTGCCGGATCTTCCCTCACAAAGATATCTCTTTTTGAAGGGATCAAGGAATTTCGCTTAGAATGAAAACATCGGCTTGTACATACTTAGCGCGGATTTGCTTATACATAAGGCATAGTAAAGATATCTACGCCTACGAGCATTTGCGATAGCTTTATTTCCTTTTTTATTAAACACGAATTACATACAACGAAAAAATAAAATAATACTGAAAAAAACGCCTACACAACGTCTTATTTTTTTTATAAATAGATTCGAGATATTTTACTATTAATATTTAATTTATTCAATGGAGATTAAACTATATTAAAACATAAATTAAATAACAACAAATACTCAACGCTGTTGCTAAGATCGCTTACTATAATACTAGCTTAAGATTTTTCTTGGAGTGTGTATCCCGTAACATAACATTATTATCCAATTTTTTTATTTTGAAGCGTGTAGATTTAACAATAATAATCAAAAATGATTTTGTATGTGCGACATACAAGCTCTTCACACGCAGAACCACTTAAATGAAAGAATAATTGCTTGTTATATTATAATAATAAATAACAGTCATGTAGCTGTTTAAAAGCAGCTTAAAACTTTTATGGACTATGATCCTTCGAATTCTAGCAGTCGTTATATTGAAAAAAGAGTATATAAAAAAATTGTAAGAGATATATGTATGTTATGCGTGAATTTTTTGTTCATAATTTAGTTATAGCGTTGAATTCATTTAAGTGTTGATTATATCACGTTTTTAAATAATTTGTAACAGTCAGATTAATTTGACTGTTACGATTCAGCTCAAAAGAGTTTCGCTCCAGTCTTCCATTAACGACAGATATTACAGCTGAATAGAGATTGGAATATTATCCCTTATAAAACTAGATCTAAGAATTATTTTTATTGTATCATTTTACACAATGTTTTCTGTATAATAAATTCAATTAATACACTAATGTGGAATGATAAATATCGAATCATCAAAGAAGTATTAAAATAAATAACCATACTCAAATCTGCCGTTTTATCCCGCAAAGTTTTCCGTAACGGGCGATATTTTTTAATGCTCAAACAAAATCTGGCGTACTTGTCATATAACAAATAATACTGTGAAAGCATTCGCATATCCGGGATTGTCGTCGAGGTCAAAAGTTGTCGGTCATTTGCCGGATCCCATTGGATTATCAGATACTCAATAAACGTTTTCGCATATACATACATTAAATTTATCAATCTGTCGCTTGTTCGAAGCTGACATTGTATATTATTTTAGTGCCGCAATATTGTCGGTTAAAAATCGGATGGCAAAAGTATTTATTTATTTTCTTGGAATTTTCAGAATTTACTTCAACTTAATTAACTCATTATGTTTATTTAAATTAAAACGTCGAAAACAAGTTTTCATTGTTTTCAAATCAGTTACCCATTTACGGTGACGTCATTTATTTTAAAAAGTAACCAATATTACTCGAATATCTATAAGACACTTTTTCAGTGAGCTATAATTCTATTTATAACAATCTTGTTGCATATTTGCACAAATAAATTTACCAATTAATTAAATTACTTTGATCAAAAATATCAAGCCCTGCTGTGTTTCTGAACTTATTCTACACTTTCGGAGTACATTGATTATATTTTAACATTTTTATCTTTTCATTCGTATTTTATCTTTTAATAACGAAGTAAATTTTCCTTGTATTTTTTTTTTACAATTGAAGCGGTAAATACACTTAATAATTTTTCAACTTTAAAATTGAGTCAACCCGAGTGTCATTTATTTATATTTTTTACTTTTATTTGTCAATTATTTGCAATACCAATTGTTTATAACAGCTTATTAATTTAATTTTAATTTATATTAATAACACTGTAACGTTGTTTTCTTTCATGAGCGAAACCAGTTCTGATATCATTAAATAAAAGTAGGAATTAGTAAAAATGTGTATTTAATTTTTTGAATATAATACCTTCCCACCAAGTATTGACAGTGAACACGCTGAAAGATTTCAGCCAAATTTGTTTTGGTTCCATCGATTACTATGATGATGATTACCGAATATAATTTTACAATTACTATTGTAAAATTATATTCGGTAATCATCATCATTGAAAAAATGGATTTTTCTTTTTGCAAGAATTTGCAGAATATACTATTTTCTGGAATGACCACACATATGAGCTCGAATACAACGAGTCGTCAAAAAATGCGAACATGTATGCGACGTCGTGCGTATTTCTATTATATATATATAGATATGTATATTATTTGCGTGATTGTACGAAAAAGTGCGCTTGTATATGTGATAGAGCTTTCGAAATCGCGGCAGCAAACGTGAGCTTTTTTCATCGCGTACGTGTGCCCTTTGTAAACGTATCAATTTTTATGTGCACTTTTGTTTCCGTACGGTTACAGGTTCATTCGTGAGTCAATCGTTTGTTTGTATGAGATTGTTTGAGACTGTCGTGCGTTTTTTTTCTGTTTTTTTTCTACGCTGACATGTAAAATACAACTCTGATAATATATTTCTTTTTTCCACCTATGATTTCTAGCTCTCTTTGAATATTCCGTACATCATTTGAAAGAAATTTAATAATATCGTGGTGGAAATTGTATAAATGAATTTCTTGACTCACATACATATATTTATTAAATTTATCCATCGTTTTAATAAATTGTAAATCATTTTTTTTTACAAAAATCTTTAATATAACATCATTATAGTATTAACAAGTCTATATAGTAAAATATTATATTTTTTGCAAATCCTTAACACTCTTTGTCTCCATATTTTTTATTTTATTAAAAATAACATTTTTTCTAGTAGTTTATAAAACATCTGTCATTTTATATAATTTAAAACACATTTATCTCGTATCTAAAATCTAATACTAGTTTATAGCAGACATAAGTCACTGATATCTTAAATCTTATTTTTTTACACTTTTACCGTGCATATTTTAAATTACCATTATATTCGTAATTCATTGTAAGGTTTTATATCATTCTCCCTTTCACAAAACCAAAAAGTCAGTTTTTGAATCTTTAACTTGGCTTCCATATAAAACTATTATATATTATAAAAAGACTTAATTTTTAATAAAATTCTGTAAAACACTCAAAAACTCTCCCACTTACATACTTTGCTACTTGTTTCAATTCTGTGCGTGTGTTGATTTACCTGAAACAAAAAAAAATGTAAAGCATTTTATATTTTGTAACAATCGATAGTTTAAGGTTAACCAATAATCAACCAAGATGTTTTAAAACACTTTTTTAATATCGTGTTAGAATAATCTTTATTATTTTGAATTATATTGATTCATACTATAAAGAGCACGTCAAATAAAATTGATGGTCAAATAATAATATGAAAAATAAACTGTGGAATGTAGGTATACAACAATTCTAGTCCACCATGTTTTGTTTTAAAGATTAGATTCAAATGAGTGAAAACTGTACCCTCATCTATAGATTTTAATACAAAAACATAAAATTATTATAAATCATTCAATACATCACTAGAGTATCTACAGATATGAAAATTATAAAAAAAAATCTGACAGTTCTTAAAAAATAATGTCTATAATAAATTTAAAACAATGTATAACAGTTTTTGAAGATAAATAGATTTGATCAAAGAAGTGAAAATGTATCTCTAAATGAGAAATAGTAATTCTCTGAAAATATTTTTAGTGGCTATGAATTAATAAATTCTAGAAAAAAAACATTAAACGCATTTGAAAATCTATTCTTTACTGCTATTCAATAATAC
Organism: Himalopsyche tibetana; assembly: GCA_030503985.1. Classification (NCBI taxonomy): domain Eukaryota; kingdom Metazoa; phylum Arthropoda; class Insecta; order Trichoptera; family Rhyacophilidae; genus Himalopsyche; species Himalopsyche tibetana. The sequence continues at coordinate 6,459,467 of JAPJYX010000019.1, read as the reverse complement.
ACATGGCCATAATTCAATCGCAAATAAAACTTTTATTTGAATCAATTTATTATTGAACTTTAAACACAGAATAAAGAAAGAAACATCATGCTTTGGTTAGTATTTAGGCTTTATTTCGTATTGAATTAGATAACTTGACAAATTTGACTCAATCCAAATATTATTATTTCTTAATTTCAACAATTGATTAGTTGCTCAAAAACGCCAAAAATTTGGAATCGTGTAAACCGAGTAAACTATTTTGCTTAAAAATAGAAAATATTTAACACAATTTTAATTGAAGTTTTTAATTAAATATTTACTCAATACAAGATACTAAATGTCTTAACTACTAGAACATGTTGGTTTCTTCTAAATTATTTTTCAACAATAAAATATGCCTCACTTCAACAATGCTATCAAAAATTGTTTTTAAACTTCTTGGCTTTGGGTTTCAGTTACGTAATACTTTCTGAAACTAAAAAATGATTATTTTTTTGATAATATTTATTTAAAATTTATATTATTTTAACAAAAGAGATAGTCACGAGGCAAACTTTTACACCTTTATAATAGTTAGCTGTTGAAATCTTATAAGTAAAGGGTGTCATATATATTAAATAGCAACTTTGATGTAATGTCTTAAATTCGTTCCATTTAAAACATTTTTTAAATTTAAGACGCTGAATGTTTAGAGATTAACCTCCCAAAATGTACTTAGTGCTACCTTATGATTAAAAATACCTTAGCAACGTAAGCATGTAAATAATGATCACTGTCAGTGATATATGATCATTACTTAAGTAACGTTCAGGTACATTATCTAATTCTGAGCAACGTTAACAAGCGGCACTTATTTACTTCGCAAATATACAGAAAAAATACACGTGTATGTTTAAAGCGCTCGCAAAAGAAAATAGGTTTTTCTCCGGGACTTCCGGATAGACGGGATGTATCGCCGGAAGTGAGGGGGGCGGGGCGTCCGTTGTCAGCGACGGTAAAAAGCTTTATGTGCGCGACATTAGATAAATATTAACATTTTTACTGAATTCGCAATTACGTTATTCGATATCCAAACATAAACAGCATTTCATCGTTTTCCAGCATCGTTTTTATTTTTAATAATCGATTACACCAACGACGACCAAGCTCGTTGGATTCTGTGAAAAATAACTTAAAATAAATTTACCTTCTCTTGGTTTAACGAAAGATTTGTTTCTATTTAATTTTGAATCGTTCAAACTATGTACATTCTCACAAATTTTGTCACTAACGACCCGGGTTTCGCCTTTCGGCATCTTCAGGCATTCAAGTGCACGGATGAACTTGAACTTGAATGCCTGAAGATGCCGAAAGGCGAAACCCGGGTCGTTAGTGACAAAATTTGTGAGAATGTACATAGTTTGAACGATTCAAATTTAATATTGAAATTCCACCAAGCACCTTCAGTCGAAATCTTAAATTGTTTCTATTTGTAAAAAAAAAAAGATATTTATAACCACGAGAACAAAATTCCTTCGTGTGTGTTTTGTTTTTTTTAATTCGTAAGCAGTAATAAATTGTGGAAAATCATTAATTCCAAAATGAAATACTGTTTGCTTATATTTTTGTGAAAGTAGCAAACATTGTTATCAAAAAGTCAACCTGTCAATAGGGCCACCACTTGTGATCATTTAAACAATTTCAAACTGTAGTTTTATATTTCGGATGGATTTAATACGCACATATGTATATATCGTCGTTTTGATGCAAGAAGTCACTTAAATGTATTTCACAATAAAAACATATTTTTTTAATGATGTCTTTCATTGCGGCATGTGCATGAAGTACAACAAAATAAAAAAAACTAAGCACTTTTGTTAATACATCTCAGTGTTGACAGAATTGTAAATTAATGACTTCTTGCAGCAAATTGACGATCTATATACTATCAACGTTATTGTGTCCAGGCCAACTAGTACTTGTAGCTTTTTTTTTATTTAAAAAAATATTATTGAGATAAGTTTAACAAAAAATATACATGATTGGTAGCTATTTTGGCTTATTCCTTCATCTATAGCTCTGATGCAGGCGTACGACGAAATAGCTATCCGCCATATACAAATTAATATGTGTACAGCTATAAAATTTTTTCACCTTATTACAATATAGTTTAACCAAGTAAATGCCAATGTAATCAATAAGTTATGGATGAGATTTAGCATGGTATAATTGAACAAGCCATTTCTCACGTAATTGTATGTTATTTATAGAAAAAAAATGCATCTTAGAAAAATCTAAATTATTATTACACTCAACTACAAAATAACTGTGCGAAATAAGTGATAAAATTAGCCTAAAAATTGAAGATTGGTTCCCTTAATTTAAAAAAATCTGGTATTTGAAAAAAGAACAACATTGTATTGTAGAAAATTGCTTAAAAATTAGCAATGAACACCTTATAAGTAAATAACACAAAATTTCATTTATAATATGTATTTTAATTTTTAAAAATAATACCATTTAATACAAATGCTAATCGCATATTTATTAGGATCTAATGAAGCTTTTTACAAAAATTTGCCAATGATGAAATAGAGGGAGAAAAAAGTATTTTTTGAATTGTTAAAAATGAGTAACGAGTTCTTACAAAATTGTCGATTTTTTTTATTTTTAGTGAACCTTTTAGAAATGAATTGAGTGTATATACTAACGGCTTAGCATACCATCGCGGAATGAATTCCCCTCTAATGCGCTAAGTCATACGGTCAAAAGCGGCCTCAATGAAATTTAATAATCCGTTTTATACATTGTTGAATGTATGCCAATAATAATATACCGTCGATAATCCGCTAGGCTCATTGTGATAAATGTTACTGGCTTTCCACTCAATTTGCTTACACAGACAAGCCCCCATACTTCCCTGACTTGTTTATACCGTTAATGTTACGTTTTATAATCAATTATACACGAATTGCGGCTTTTTAAATTGTTAAATGGTGCTTGATTTGGAAATCAAAGTCAGCTACTGTGAAAAAATATTTGATTGTGTATTTTTAGATTAGCACACAAATGAAGGCGGTCGTGATTAACCTCGAAAAATAATGACCGTTTGATTTACGAGAAATTTTAATAATGCTTTATTATTGCGTTAAAATTTTCTACAAATGTATTCAAGTTTTTCTATTTTGGCAACCATATTCACAAAATATAAGCGTTTTTATTATAGTTTTAATTTATTCAAATAACTTATCTTTCTCGTAGAGGTTGGGGTCAAACATGAAAGAAAAATCCTCCTTTTTCTCTAGATTTTCTAACAGTTGTGGTCTTTTGCATTAATGCCTTACTTTTCTCAGGGATAGCAAAAGGATTTTATCGCCGTGCCAAAAAAGATTTTTTTATGTTTGCTAGCAAGCAATTTCCTATTTAAGATCACTTTATATAATCTTTATCGCATTTATTGAATTTAAAAATATAAAAATATTTATACGTAGACAAATGTTTTTTTTTGTATATTTTATAAAAATAAGAAAAGTTATATAATCATAATAAAAGAAAGGTGGAAAGTATAAAAAATAATAACACACTAAGTTTTTGTTTGAGGTTTTTTGTTTAATATTATTCGCGAGATTTTATATATCAAGCATTTTTGTTGTGGATTGAAAATCAAAACAATCATTTTATTTACTTTTTCAACTTCTTGGACACGATTCAATATAAGAAAAGTCCTTACATGAACTTGGCGTTCCTTCAATTTTTTTACATACAAAGTTGAGTACGCGTACCACGTACCATTGCTAGCCTAGTTTATAATCTTTAACAGAAAAATTCACAGCACAGATCAGCTCGCGCAACGTTATATATATATTTAACATATCAACTTTAACCTAAGAAATATGATGTCCAAAAGTGCTCTTTTATTTTCGACTACACATCGTTTACCAACGAGCACTCTTATCAAATATATCATATGATACAACACATGTACTTTGTGTTATTTATAGTGACTTGTTAACCAAAATATTTATGTCACTAGTGTTGTACTTTTTATGGCAAATTTTCTGTTTGACGACTGGACCAGCTGTTGGACTCGTTGTAAAAAGCATTGTCTGACACATTTTAATGGAAATTCAAGGAGATGTATATGGCTACAAAAATAGGTCGTTATGTTTGCTACGTTTAATCATTTTACCAGCGCTTTTATAGGTAAATATGTTTTACAGCTATTTTATGTTACTATTTTTTTTAAAATCCGCTCATTCTTAAGAATGCAGCTCTGTAGAAAAAACAATTAAGAATATAAAACTTTCAAAATTGGCATATATGTGAATCAAGGAAACCGATAGTTAACGTGCAATACTAATATAATTAGTTATAAACATATTTTCTTTTATTTTATACCTGATACACATTGATTACTGTGCCACGTGTTTCGGCAACAATACTGGTTTCCTTTTATTCTTCATAAGTATACTCCATAACATTAGTTTAAAGCGACGCAATATTCGTCAAGTTAACAATGTCTTAAAATAAGAGGCTAAAAATAAAATCATCATTTCTTTGAACCAGGGCTGTTTTTCCGGAGGTGGAGTCGGAGTCACAAAAACCGAAGAAAAATAATTAAATAATCTACTTATGTCGATTGGTGAAATCTTCTAGAATTATTTTAGTAACATGAATGATCTGATCGTATACATATATCACTTTTAGGGTGTTCACTGTCAATACTTGGTGGAAAGGCATTATATTAATAAAAACAATAATCCTTTGTACTTCATTCCACTTTATTTAATATGTCAGGACCGGTTTCGCTCATTGCGAGCATTCATCAGTTGACATTCATCAGTTGACAATGCTCGCAATGAGCGAAACCGGTCCTGACATATTAAATAAAGTGGAATGAAGTACAAAGGATTATTGTTTTTATTAGTATACATATATGTTAGTTAAACGGAAATGTTAAAAAAAAATTTGGAATCGTCATTTTTTGTCCCAAATCCACAGCCATTTTTAACCGATAATAGGAAGTTCAATGCAGAAATTTTCGTGCTGGGTAAGTTGGTTTTAAGACCGTATTGTACTTGTGATGAGTTTTGAACGTATATAACTTCTTGCTGAGGTCCGTACTTACACGGACTTAATAGGCCATGTTGACTTGATTGAACCAAGGCTTGTTAGCCTTGGTTCAATCAAGATGTTCACGGCATTAAAAAAAAATGCTAATTAATTTGGAAATCGCCATAACTTTGATTTTTTACTAGTGTCAAACTCGTCTAAAACGATGGACTCTCAATATAAAAATTGTACACAGGATACTTAATATCAACTAGATTAAAGAAGTTTAGCTTGTCACACTCTTTTTAATTATTATGTATTCTTTTTTTAAATCATACTGGTGCATTCTTCAAAATCAGGCTCGTTCGGGTCTGCTCGGGCCTTGAATGTGAGCGGTAGACTACGTTTTGTTGTCAATAGCGTTATAGAAGCAGCCATAAAACGGTGGTGAGAAACTGACTTGATGATGATAAAATTGATCGACCTGTAAAAGATTAATAGAATTTTGTTGTTTTTCGTATTGTTAAAAATAATGGGTATGTATTTAAAAATTATAAAGAGCTTTTCATTTTTAAAGAAAACTATAATTATTGAAGTTAAGAAAAAACTGTCAAAAAACCAATTGGAGCTTATTCAAAACAAATCACTTATTAGCAGTTTAACGCATTCTTCTTCATCTTAGCATAAAACGATGTGGATAAAGAATCAAAAAAAAATCGCATTTTCCATTGTCTGCAAGCATAAAAAATCATAAAATATTCACGTGAACCATCTTCTGTATCAAAAATCAACTCTTTTAAACTCTTCAATTGTATTGATTTTATTCAGAAACGTTTATTGGTGAAAATATCTATTACCGTTCTCTTCTGTTTAAAAGATGTTTGAATCTTTTCAAGTAAAATAAAGGCATAACGATTATCATGAACGTAACCGTTTCATCGAGTTCTGTTCGTTGTAGAAAGTTGAATTTGAAACGCTAGGCTTTCGCAGTATTAAATATTTTGAACACATACAAATCGATCATGTTTTTAAATCTCAGACGTCTTTAAAAACACTTTCTAACGAATTGGTTTCAATAAGAGACGATTTATTCGATTTAAAAAAGGAAATATGGTTATATGTTTTATTAAATTTTATATTATTGTGAAACAAAAATGATTATTCTGAAAAAAAATGGGGGCATTTTTAATAAATAGAGATAGATCTTTCATTTTATCTTTTATTGTGGATCACAATACACAGAATCAGTAATTGATCTTTGTTTATACAATTGCATGTGTAGAATAACTGTCAGTAAAATTGCAAATGTATACATAATAATAATCAATTCGTATCTTAGTTTTGTCAAATATTTTTTACGTGACATGTAAAACTTTGAATGTATTTGATGCATTTAGAATAGATTGTGTTACATTTTTTTTTTGGTCTTTATAGGCTTAAATACAAAAATATACATAAAAATACAATATAATGTCATTTTAAAACATTATTTCTTAATGTGGGATTTTTTGAAAAAAAATATCATCCAAGCTTATCTGAATTTTAGCTGTTTTGCGCGATCTTCTTTCGGGACGTATGCTTCATTTATAAGGGTAGCAATAAGGAGTGTGCATATCGAAATAAAAGGTGAGAAAATGTTATCGTAAAAATTTTACATTACACGAGAATCCGTCGCCATTCGCGGGCGTCGCTATATCGTTATGATTAAATTTTGATCTGAAAAGTTTATTCTGCAAACTGCCTTTTTTTAAAGTGTGCGAGCGAAAATGAAAATTGTTTGAAATGTTGCACTTAACGACAGCACTTAACGGCCATTCCTCTAATGGTTATTTAAAGCCGATGTAAAAAAATTACTGCTAGTTATGCGAAACTGAATTTCAAAAACAAAAGTATAAAAGTCTTCAATTTAAAAATAAGCTGTTATCCATAAAATGAATGCAGCTAAACGTAAACTTTTTAACAACGATTATTTGAGATAATGGAAGTAACACAGAAAAGCAGAATAAACAACAACAAAATATATGTATATATATATATATATATATATATATATATATATATATATATATATAATGAATATGTTTTTACATTATAATTATAATAGATAGTTTAACTTTTTTATAAACATTTAAATATTTTTGAATGAACGAATCTTTGATTGGATATATGTTAAATATTATATTATATATTCACGCCCATGGCCAATGCTTCTTTTCTCTGGGCATATTTGTCTATAACCATGTATGTCTTTTAACATTCACTTCCATTCACATCTCGCATGTCGGTCTCGATATTGCCTATCATCTTCGGAGATGACGTTTCCCACACGAATCCATGAATTTATTTTTTAGATATAGTTGATAGATATACCGGCTTAACGCCTTCGTCAGAACTTTTTTTAAAGTAACATAAACATAGCATTGTCTCAACATTATAAAAAATACTTTATATTTAGTCTTTCTTTATGTTTTTCCAAGAACTATCACAAATGTAAGACTATACAGTAATCTTCACAGTAAATTGGTTTAAAATTAAATTACTATGCACATTTATATAAGCTTTATGTTATGGTTAAAGTAATGGTGATATTAAAATATGAATTTAACAAAATAAAAATTGTAAAACTTAAACACATTGATATTTTTTTACCTTATTATAATAATGTTTTACCAAGTACCTGCCGACTTAATCAACAGATGCTTTTTTTATATTAACCTTGCAAAATGCTTTTAAAAAAATATGAACGAATTTTAAACTACTTGGAGTATGCAATTTAAGTTTTAACATACAAGGATTTTTTTTTTCATAATTGTAAAATAAATATTATAATTTTTCAGGAGCTTCACATTAATACAAATGTATCGTCTTCACAATAACCCTGAATTTCATATTAAATTAAGTACAAAAAATGCCACACATTTTTATTGTTTAGTTTTTTGTTGAGCTCGACGGTTATCACATTCTTTTCGGAGTTCTTGGTTGCCAATTACTTAAAAAGTAAAGTGCTCCTTAATGTGAATTTTTCCAACAAAATCTTGCCTGGTTTCATTTTTAGTTATGTAATAATTATCGGTTTTCTCAATATGCCCACATCTTTATATTATCTCTTGTGTTGTATTTATAATATTTGTTTTAGTATAAATAAATCTAACAGATAACATGTATCAATTTCAAAATGTTCACTGTCAATTCTAAGAGGGAAGGTATTTTATTTAAAGATATAATAAAATATTTTTCGTACTAATTTCACATTTTAATATCATGACTGGTTTCACTCATCGCGATAATTAGATGTAAATATAATAATAAAAAAAATTAAAGTATTATTTTTGGGCTTTTCACATTGCCTGGGTGGGTACCATAAAGATACTCAAAATGAACTTAAAACTAAATTATATCGGAATTATGCTTTATTAAAAATGTTTATTTCAATGGTGATATATTGAATACGTCACTTGCTTCTCTCTCAAGGTTAAAAAGTATTTTATTATTAAAAGCTGCATTTATTCACCAATACCGTAATTATAAGACCATATTTAGATATAATAAGTTAAAAATTGCAACGTATTTAGTTATACAGTTCTTATATTAATTAGCTGATAGCTATTTCGGCTTTCGTAGAGATTAAATTAAGCATTATATCAATAGTTACCTAGTGTAGAGTTTGTAAAAGCTTTTCTCGTAGGATCAGGCTGGTCTGGGTTTATTTCCCAGTAAGGTCGATGTCAAATTAAGATGTTTTCTATTTTAATTTTAAATCTTAAGCATAACATCGACAAAATGATAGTTTGACTTTTCTGTCTCTTCTTATCGGCTTGATCTTGAGAGACCTATAAAATTCTCATCAAACTTATCACGTAGTATTTTCCATTTGTAATACATTTTAACCATTTTTGTAATTCAAATATACCTATATATACATAAAATACAAGTACCTACACTATTTTTTAGATAATTTTGATAAATTAAAGGTATCAAACTTACCGCAGGCTCCTTACTTATAGATTTCCTACATTACTAATTACTACAAACACTCTCTCAAAATCATTTGATGTTTTAACTTATAATTGACTTTTTTCATCATTAAATATTTTATTTTTAATTTCTATGCTACACTGCATGGCTTTTTATATAGACGTTTTTATTATTGTATATCTTTAATTGACGTATTCAATTTAATTGCAGTTTATTATTTTATTGATTCACCAATGACGTTACTACTCTTGTATCCAAGTGGTCGCTCTTGGGCTTCTGTTTTCTCGGTTGGCGGTAAAAATGAGCTTAAATTCATATTTTTAATTCAGTTCACTTTCATATATTGAGTTCCTACTCAATTTGAGAAGTATTTGAGTGCATTTATGTATGTGATGTAAATATTGACTTTTAGATAGTTTTATCTTCAAATATTGAGACTATATTACTTCGAGTCATTCCCTTGTTTCATCCTTATATTATTCCTTACTCTAAAAAAGGTATGTTGGCTATGTAGAAAACAAAACTGTTTGAAGCTTCACCATGAGTCCATGATTGATAGCGTGAATAGGTGTGGCTTGAAAAGATCTAGTATAAATTGCAACAAACATTAATGCAATCTTTACAAGGCAAATTTTACCATCTACTTTTTAGTTTCTAGTGCTTTCAACCCTTACTTTTCATCACAAACCATTTATTTATTTCGCGTAACTAGCTTTCGTTTTAACGACAAATGAAAAAAGGTTTTACCTGGTATAATGGCGTAGTGTTTTTTTTATTTCAATTTTGTAATAACAAAATGTTTTGACTATTGCTTGCTTGTTTTCGTATTCATCGAAACATGTTTGTTATATTCTTTACTTTGGCTATAAAATTCAATTATTCTGAAAAGTTTCCTTTGTACCAGCAACAACAACATTGTTTCCGTATAAAAGTTATGCAACTATCGGTTTTTGATGCCCCATTAAACTAACAGCGAAACATTCTACTTAGTATACTGACTCTCTGCATAAACGAATTTACGACATACTTCAACTCTTTACCGAACTTAGAGATAAAAAAAATCAATTTAGGTTTAAAACTATGCAACCATTTGCAAAAAAATAAATTTAATCTAGTGTTTTAAATATATATAATACAACATAATAATCTCGAATGATTTTCATGCAATACATATTATTTGAACTTTTTAAGGTAAATTTCAACAAACATTTTTTGATATATGCATACCCTTCTTTTATAAAAAAAGTAAAATACTCATTTGTACTAGTTCCACTTGTATTCAATATGATAAGGACGCCTTTCACTCGTGACAAACATAAGCAACTGGTGATCTCGTCTAAATGCTCTTCGTGAGCGAAACCGGTCCTGATGATATTTAATGAAAGTAGAATTATTACAAAATATTATTTTGTGTTAATATAATGCCTTTCCACTAAGTATTGATAGATAGGATAAATAAAAAAGGATGTACTAAAAGAGTGGTCAGCTGCATTTTCAGATTGAAATAAGGTTTGTGGTGACATTCCTTAACCCTCCAGAGACGAGAGCTTTTTTCCGATAAAAAAATATTTTCTAAGCCATATTGAAATCACGGATAACTTTTATTCCTATCCAAAATTAAAAAAAAAAAAAACGCAAAGTCGTTGTATAGAAACCCCGCATGACTATATGGTCATGCTCATCCTTTTATTGCCGTGTAATATTGAGTACGGACAGTAGTAAGGACAAAAGTGACCGTATGGGCTTGCAAACATTCGGGGTTGAAATATAGCTAAACGTGATTTTTTTTAAAATATTTACAATTTGACCTCTTTAGATCAACATAATTTCAAAACAAATATTTTAGCAAAATAACTGTAAACAATTTAATATTTTTATAAAAAAATATCTAACAGTTTCAAAAAGTAAATTAAAAAAAACGGAAATTCAAAAAATCACATGTGCTTTTGGAGACCGTTCCTGTTCCTACGGCTGATGATTTACTGTAGTCCGTACCCTTCTTAATCAAATATGAGCAAAAGCAACGATATTCAGGTAGAAAAAGTATGAATAGTGGGATCAATAGACAACGGTGTTTTGTGTGACCATATGGTGACGCTCGTCCTTGGAGGGTTAATCGTTTATATCTATGAGTGTCATTTGCAGTATCAAAGAGTTCCACTCCCAGAACGAACCATTTCATAAATTGACTTTTCCATCGATTTATACATTCTTATTGAAAGGTAAAGTTATCTGTAATGATAAAAAAAATCTACTTGTGTTATCTTTAAAAAGAACCAAAACTATAGAAATCTGACGACTGCTAGTATGTATATTCTAAACGTACACGCATTAAAAAAAAAATTGGCAACTAAATAGCAATTAGTTATTGATCAAACAACTGTTTTTGAGATGTTTCATTAACTAATATAAAATTACTGTTTAAAACTATTTTACGATAGTGTCCATTTAAGTAACACATAATTTAATTTTAAATTAGGTCTCAAATTTAAATAAAATAAAATATATATTGACCTCACTGTAATTCGAAGCCAGATCCATCTAAACGGTAGAGCAAGCTCTCACCAACAAGACCAAAGCTAGCGGTGTTAATTTTTTATTTTATTACATTATTTTTCAGTTTGAATATGAAAGTATATTTATTTATTATATTATATAGTAACACTTTATTTAGAAAAAATATTTCACATTACAGTGAGTAAAAGCCAAAATGCTAAATTCTGTACGAATTTTCAAACAAGTGAGAAGCTTTAATGTTAGTCGAGATCATCTTTGAAAGAAAACATTCAAAATTTTAAGGGAAAGGCATTATATTTTAAAAAATGAGTCACGTTTAAAAAATGTATAAATATCACTGTATAAGCTATTTTCTTATCAGTTGATTATACATTAGAGAAACTGGCCCTGATCATATAAAAAGTAGAAAAACAGACTGAAACATCATTAAAATCATTTTTTTTTAATTATATATCGTAACCTTATAACTTTTAAGAGCACGTAAGAGTATAAATTCCGCCTGTGTGGTTGAGTGGTCAACATTGTTGGCAACCACTACGGAGGTCACGGGTTCAAATTTCAGTACGGGCAATTTTATAAATTGATTTTTCAATCGATTTATGAATTTCTGATCAAAGGCATCGATATATGTGATGTCTTGAATTCCCCCCTCCCGCCCATCCTATCCTATGAATGGGCATATCGAGAGCGATAAACTAACCACTAGTCCTGTCCTAGCCTTGCCTTTTTCTTCTATTCCCTACTCTACCTACTACGAGCATTAATTTTCGTAGTAATGTTCGTAGTCGAGTGTTCAAACGCAATATTTTTGCTTGCGATATCCACGGCTTCAAATTACAATAAAGACAGTTTTATAAATTGATTTTCAATCAGTTAATGGATGAGTGTTTGAAAATATGAACGCTTTTAGTGACTATATGTTAATTTCTTTTCGACCCAAACTAAAAATGAGGTGTAGAGAGAACAACTATATTACTACTAACGCTGTTCTAGAATGATTATTTATACTCTTTTTTTATCAATGTGAAGCATATGAACTCCTAATGGAGTTTATCTCAACAGAAGTGTTTCTACGAGAACTGCTTGTTACTCAGTTGCACAAATGCAGTGTTATTAATATCTTTAAAAAGAATTATATTCATTTTATCAAAATCTGCGATAAAAATATTCAAATAACTGCTGATTTTTAAAAGCGCAAAAAGACAATACATGGACTACAGCTGAAGCTAATGAGACATGACCTTTTCTTCGTCAAAGATTAAAATTATTGAATGTAATAAATACATAAAGATTATTCATACTATAATATTAAGTCAAATCTTAACATATTTTACCTTATATTTTGTATTAAAACGCTTGCATACTAAGTACAGTGTTTTTTTATTCTGTTAAATTATCCACAGAGAATAAATCAATGTTACACTATTCCAGTACACTTCTTTGTATAAATATTTATCGCTAATAAAATAGTAAGCCACGTCATACGCAGAACAAGTACAAGCTTGGCTACTGAACCGAATCCTGACATTATTTGCTTTATATTCTACATATTCGCTTATTTTCCACCCTTCTCTCCCTCAATCCGTTGATTTTCACCGAGCGCCTGGCTTGTTTGCACGCGCCACCTATGTTGCTGTGATTTTTAGCAATGTCCGACGAACGCTCGGCAAATATGTTATAGCATATTTACACATTTTATCTGATTGAAATGTTGTGTCAATACATACATTTTGTATGTCAGCACACTAGGAGTGAAGTACCAAAGATTTGTTGACAGCGTATTACGCCCTAAGTCCTCATCATCAACCTAAGTAAACTATACAGATACTTAAGTAAAAAAATCTCCTTTGAACATGTTTCGCATACAATAGTTAAACATTACAAATATTGATTTAAAGATTTAAGCGCACATTTGAATTCTTTTTTCATATGTATAAAACATTAATTTTAAGCTTAGTTATTTTAAATTCAACTCTATCGGAGTGAACTCGTATTTCATTTAAACTCAAACTTTTCCATATATTAAAGTATAAACAGCTTGATAAAAAGAATTAACAATATACATTTTTCATTGATATTTCAACATACCTAGGAGATAGTTAAATAAGAAAATAAAAATCCATAAGTAACTACCTTTTTTTCTGTAGTTAGTGAATTGTTTATTTTATACAGATAAAATTAATGTTAGAACAAATTTGTTTTTATTTATTGCTAGCCAAGTTTTTAAGTTTACAAATTTTTCTCAATTGCTTCATACTTTTTGACAATGAATGGTTATACTGATAGCTGTAAAGCATAGCCCGTATAATGATAGTCTATGAAATGCAAGGGGCTTCCGAGCCTTTTTTACCCAGGGTTGGTATATAATGTAGATACTTACTTTGGAAGTGAAAATGTATGTAATAATGATTTAAAGTATTTATGTCACTAGTAATGGAATGGGTTTTCTTTGAACACCAATAACTCGTTATCCAGTTGACGAATCGAAATTTACTAAAGTGAAAACTGTATTTGTACACTAGAAAAAATGCCACCAGCGTTATACGCATTTCTCTTAATACTCCAACTTTGAGAACTTAATAATCGTAAAAAAAGAAAAAAGAAAATCTTGCCTTTTACAAAAGAAAACTTTACACCACTCGAAGTGTTGCCGCGAAGGCATCCTTGTTTTGCTTGGAAAGCTCGCCTCTAGGTACAGCCTTCTCCGCAAAATATGGGGAAAATAAATAAGCACTAAGCAAGTGTCGAAAAAAATAACAACGCGTCCGTTTTATCGAAAACAGCGGCGATAAAATAAAACACGGTCGCATTTTTTAAGCCACTTACTGGAGGAAAACAAGGTTTTATAGGGAAAAGGGTGGAAACAGTACAGGAAAAGATCGGAAGCAAAATACCCCTGTGACTATTAAAAATATTGCTTCCCTTAAAGTTATATTCGACAACGTTTGAAATAGATTGGTGATTTATTTGAGCTTTTGATTACATCTCCTATTTAATTATTTAAAAGACCCGTATTTTTTAACGATAAACATTCAAATGTTTGCTGTTTTTTTTTATATTTGGAATTACATTAAAATAATTGAGACATGTAAATACAAAAAGCTTATCACTTAAACTGCGCCATCGATGGTACGTTACAGGAAAATGTAACTCTTACACGTATTAATATATTTTTTTAAAATCATCCTTACATAGTTGTGTTTAAGTGTTTAAAAGTAGACTTTTCACAAGCCATTTAATAAAAGCATTTTTCTGAAAACTAAAAAGACAAAAGAGTGATAGCAAGATAATTAACTGTTCAATCAATCTCAGTACGTTTGAATTTTAATGTAAATGACATAGATGTCATTTACTTCTCTTATTGATAAAATTACTCGTATTAGTATTAAAAATCAAATCGTATAAATAAACATTAAATATCTTTGTCAATTGGATTTATGGACAGAAACGAACTAGTCATGGACATGCAAGTTTTTGAGCCAACGGCAAATCAATAATAGACATTAAATTTTTAAAAATAAATCGAAATAAAATTGCTTAAAATTACCTACGTTTAACTACGGAAGTTTCTGATAAAAAAATCTTTTTTCTATTTACCAATTAAAGTGTTAGTTCTGTTTCAATAAATTGAGCTAATTGGATTTTTAATATAAAAGTTATCGCATTGGAAAAAATATTTTTTGTATAATTACCAATTAAAATTATTTTCAGACATATTGGTATTCATTACTTTAATTTTAAAGTAATATTTACCTACATTATAACATTGAATGAAAGGCAAAGTATTAAAGTTTATTGGGAAACTAACTTTTCACGTCAGCTAACTATATAAAATATTTTTATTTTATAACCTGTTAGTTAATATTGTTTGATCCTGTCCATCTATGCGGTCGAGAGTTGAGTTTCCAAATATAAACATCTGTACTTACTTCGATTTTTTAATTCGTATTCAAATTCAATTATTTCTGTGATATACACATTTCTTTCTGACCACAAACGAAACGTAGAATAGTATTTAGATATCTGCATAGTCTTTTTGATAACGTATTTCTTTAGTTTCTTTCTACGACGTTTGAACATAACAGTAATTGGAATAAAATACTACAGTCTTTACAATGCTACCATTCTTGTGGTAGAAAATTAAAATGGCTTGATCTTATCTGGAGGAAGAGTCACATCAAAAGTTTTCAGAAACTTTCATAATTCAAAGATAAGCAAATAATAAGCTCTCAAATATTTTGAATCCGATCCCAGTTAAGGTAACGCGGAAGCGTGTGTATGCTGTGTTCTTTGAAAATTTGATCGTTATCTGAATACGTTTAAAAAATGTCATCTGAAAACATGTGTTTACCCATTTCCAAAGCATATCAACTCGTAATTTATCTCAACAGATGTTTTTTTAATGAGTGCCGGCTACGTAGCTGCTTACCTTCTCTTTTTCAAAGATTGTCAGGGAACAAAGATAGGGTTTGAAGACAGTTATTATAAACCATTTTTTTTTCGACTTATACGAGACGAAAATGAAAATTCTACGAACTTTGACAATATCAAAGTATTCCCGCGTGGACATGAGTGAATTCAGAAGTTAACTATCGTTTACGCCGGGGGTTCCCAGACTTTTTTGGTTTCCGGCGCCCTTAAAATATCAGGTTTTTTTTTTGCGGCGCCCCAATTCAAAACATTGGTTATCTCATGACAAACTTCTAAGGAATATACCGATTTGCCAAAAAACTTCAGCGTGGCTCGTTTTTTTTTTATTTAAGTTATAATATTATTAATATTTTATAATAGAAAATTTTCACGGCGCCCCAATGGAAAAACCGCGGCGCACAGTTTGGGTAACTCTTTAATAATAAAAACTGTGTCAGGCTCTGTTGACTTCTTATCTAATTTGAAGAGTTTTGATGTGTTTTCAACAAACGATTTGTAATTTTACATATAAAATGAATCTTGCAACGCATCATTTATGAATCTGACAATTTTAAAAAAACAGACATCCATAAATGGACTTCCGTAATGAGATTTGAGCCAATAAGCACCGCAAATGAAACGATCGTATCAAAGTGATCACAGACCCGACAAACAACTGAAACTTTATTTTTTTTATGTTTTCAATTTATAAGTCGTTCTCGCTCATGTAAAAGCGGGTTTTTTTTTTAAATTATTAACCTACTATGCTTTTTATTAATTACTTAAGTTACCTACGTTAAAACTTATTATTATATATTTATATATATGTCGCCTGCTGTAGCTTAGTTGGTTAGAGCTTGTTCTACAGATCACGAAGGTCTGGGTTTGATTCCCGGTAAGATCACTGTGAATTTGAGAATTATTAAATTCAAAGTTGTGATCGAAGACTGGATGTTTCTGGTGTCAATTCACATTATTTCCTTTCTTTCCATCCTTCTGATCCTTCAATAAATGAGTGTAGCAATAGCTATTAGTTAACCACTAGTCATATTCTAACCTTGTTCTTATATCCCTACTTCTCACTTTGAAAAAAGTCAGGTTGAGCGACAGAGTAACAAACAGTTCTCGTAAAAAAACTTATTTTGAGAAACCTCTATTAGGAGGACATATGCTCAACATTGGGAGCGGACATGGACTACAATATATATATATCGATTGTGGAAAGGAAAAAGAATGTAACCCACAGTTTTTTCAAAACAGCTTTTTTTCAATAATCACAATGTATCGAATTTGATACACGTTCTATCAAAAGGATGCAAGCTGAAAATGCCGAATAAGTAGCTAAATTTAGCATTTAAGTTTGAAAAAGATGACCTTGTACAACATTAAAACCAAGAAAAAAGACTGAAATAAAAGTTTTTCCTTCATAGTTTCTTTAATTAATATTAGATTATGTCAATTTAACACCAGTTTAGAAGTTTTTGTGCACTTCAAAGTTGTGTATAATTCATAATTTGCATATGGCCCAAAATCATCAAAACACGTTTTTTGCCCCTCCTGTAAAATTTGATATGTGTGGGTTTCGTCTGTTTTCCCTTCCACAATCAAATATATTTAAAAAATAAACTGTTCTTATTATTATTTCAATTATCATTTCTGTTTTTCAAATATTTTTCACATCTTAAGTATACTTAGTTTTCTTTTTTGACGCACTTGGAAAAGTCAAACTCTGTACAAAAAAAAGTCGGATAAACTAAAGTATAGCCATCTTCGTCAAACGGTCTCGTGAGATATCATGAAGCTGGAAAGTTGAAAGAGTAAAGGAAAATTGTCACATAAACAATTTAAACATCAAGTCTTCACCACAATGACCGGTAAGCGACATAATCTCGTTTATATTCATCGTTTAACAACCACGTTATTTTAAAAATATTAACATAGTTATCAAAAAAAAAATAAGTTCGGTCTAATTTTATTTTGTTCCGTGGCACTATTTTAATAACAGCCTTACTGTTTACCATAGATTAATTTTGTTTTTTCTATGCTTTTTTATCAATTTCGTGTTTTTTGCATCTCTGTTTCATCAGTTATTTTTTTAATTAAAAATGTTAATTTATCAAATAGGCCTGAATTTTAAATTACGCAATAATGACTGAAGAATGTATTAATTTATAACACTAAACCATCCTAGTCCATGGATCGATTGAAAAAATATTTTTTTGTTTCAATCCTTCAAACACTTCATCTAATGGAAGTAAGGTTTTGAGTGTTAACCAGTCGTCTATGGGTTCAACTGAATAAATAATATGTTATTACAACAATACAAAAAAGTGTAATGCTAAAATGATTTGATCTCGAGTCTTTCTCATCTCTAGACAGTAATTTTATCACAATTCTGTTGAATATTTCTATATTTTTTTTTACAGAAAACTGTTTGCTAAAATAGTGACAAGATTTCACACGGATGACAAATCCCATAAACAAAAAAATCATATCGTATTTTCAAAGAGGAAAAAGTTCGTTTTCTCGGAATCGTCTTTGAACACACGATCCGAATCCCGGAGCGTTTATTTGATAGAAGAATCAGCACCGGTACTTTACTTATTTTTACCTCGCATTCAGGCGGACGAAAAAAGTTTCGTTTTTTTACTCTATTGATAATTTGAAAGATAGCGGCCCTTTGCAATTTACTACAGACTCGTTTTTCTTTAACAGATCTCCAACTTTTTAGAAAATTCAGCTTTAAATCTGCGCTCCTGGATATTTGGCGCAGTTTGAACTTCTTTAGAAATTTATCAAGTTAAATATTCAAGTCAAACAGTAAGGTTGGTTCTTGTTCGTGACTTAGATATACACTTCGTCGTAGATATTATCATAATATGCAAACGTTTATGTGAAATATGTTTATGTGTGTTTTATCATCATATTGATTTTAACTTCCTCAAAGGAAAAGTTAAATTACTTCTTCATCACTTACGTATTCAGCATGCAATGATTAATTTCATTTTACATTGGTACGTATTCAATTTAATCATTATGATACAACGTTTTCATAATGAATAATATACATCTTTATTGGATATGAGACAAGAATTGATGAATTAAAAATCGTTTTGAAATATTAATTTATTATTTAAACAGACAATTTATGATAGTAGCAATGTATATTCTGCAATATTCTTAATCAATAAGAATGCATTATAAAACATAACAAATAAATTAAAAATACATATAAGATATGCTTTAAAATACATAATCAATGGTAATATTTGCTCAACTAACAAATTTCATCTTTCGTATTAAATATACGAAAGAATTACAAATGTTCGCTTTTAATCATTACACCGATTTTATAAATCAATATCATAAAGCAGGAGACTTCTCTAACGGTGGTTAAAACACTTTAAATAAAAATAAAAATTAGATGAAAAATCATTTTTAAAAACTGTATTTTTTTCATTTGACAAGCACATCAGAATGTGACATAACGTTGAAAATATGAATAAATATTCCACAGACTTATGACAACAGAAGAAGATGACATATTTATTTATTTTTTTGTTACAATTTATTAAAAAATTGTAACTAAAAAAAACCTTTTTTTTTTAATTTATGTATAAAATTAATCATTTTCGATTAGTGAATTGGCTAATTTTTAGTAAAAATAATTGATAAATGATATCGTTAAAAAGCTGTAGAAAAAAACGTTCTATCCGC
The DNA here is from genome assembly GCA_030503985.1 of Himalopsyche tibetana. NCBI lineage: Eukaryota > Metazoa > Arthropoda > Insecta > Trichoptera > Rhyacophilidae > Himalopsyche > Himalopsyche tibetana. Next base: position 6,439,835 of record JAPJYX010000019.1, on the reverse strand, counting down.
ACGCATCAAAAGTAATTAAAAGTTTGATCGTTCAGTGATTCATTGGATCATACTAAAAAGTCTATTTTTCTATTATAATCTATTCAAGTGCTAAATAAATTCAAACCGCCTTCATTCGACTTAATAAAAAAAAACGAAAAAAATAAACAAAACAAACAGAAGGCAACTGTGTTTTTTTTAATGCGAGATAATGCAAAGAGAAAATTTGGGTAAGAATCACCAGTCTAATAAAGCAGACCTCGACGAAGAATCTTAAGCCGTGAAAAAGAACGAGTCAGGAAATTGTAGGGGAAATTAGGGTCATGACAATTTAGTTCGTACGGTGGGACAGAAAGCTAGCATCTGAGGCACGCGTGACGACGCCCTTATGCTGGTACAAGAAAATATATATATTTTTACTTTTAAATATAATATCCTTAAGGGTGTTCACGCACCTGTTTCCGGTAAACGTGGGGTAAAAGTTTAATTGTTTGCATCATGTGAGATATCTGAATATTAATGTTTGTTTACCGTTTGCGTTTGTAGATTTAATCAAAATAAGGAGTGATGTGGGCTTAATTTTATATGTAATAAATTACATACTACTTAATTAAAATTGCAATAAAAATTATTTATTTATTCATTATAAAAAATCACGTTTAATTTTATTAAAAATTCTCACTATCTAACTGAGATCCTTATTATTTTTTAGTTTATTACTTCTAAAAAATAAGGAATATGTTCGGTATTTACGTGTTTATTGCATATATTCTTATATAGATTTTACAGTTAATAAAATTAATTTAATACAAAATTAACACTACAAAAATAGTTACAAAATGAATTTTATAATAATTGAAAAGAAAGTGTTTTTGTTGAGCGTTAAAAAGAGAAGTTGAGCGACTGAGTAACAAATAGTTGTCGTAGAAACATCTCTGTCCAGATATTTTCATTAAAAAGTCATAAGCTCAACATTTAGAGCGGTATTTTTTTAAATACTAATACAATTCAGTGATAATATATCCCTTCAATAAATTTTATTTATGATAAATTATAAATCTTACCAATTTTAATTTCAATTTACGGTATTCGAACAATAAAGCAAATTTGTTACAGTCATAAAAAAGAATGTGACAGTGATATTTTTAATTATATTATAAACGCATAGCAGGTCTTCACACAGTATAAAAAGTACAGTTATTTTACAGTGCTTGAGAACATAGTTTGACATCGTTACGTCGTTCAATAATTTTCAGATAAGTATAATAAGTAAATCTGCTTATAATAATTATATTATATAAGCCACTCATGTCACGATCCAGAATATCTGAAATTCAGTTATTAAGTTCATAACGACATTATTAGCTGCGATATTAATCCTAACACAATTTATGAATAGATCACATGAGTTGTTTATTCCCAATACCCCATTTAAGTCTGGTTCTTGATTAATTCCCAAGATGCAAATGTGATTACGAATTGACGATATGTACATACAAACAAGACCCAGTGTGTTTATTTCATCAAGGGTAACTTTGACTGAATATAACCGTGAGTAATTATTCACGTCACTAATAGCAAATTGCACTCAGTGTCAATTCACTGACGAAATAAATGTGAACTTACAACACTTAAATTGCGATTAATTAAGTTGTCGATAACTGTGAACGTATTTAAAGCTTGCTTTTATTTTATTAGTATCTTGTACATTTTTTAATATTGTTTATTTCTTTGATCTAATGGTATGAGCTTTTAGAAACCTAGTGGGTCTGAATTCAAGCTTTGACAAGATGTACATCAAATTTTAATTTAAGATCGTTGACATGGATTATTGGTTATGTCTCTCCAATCCGAGTTGACCTCGAGTGACTTTATTGGTAATGATAAACAATTTAAATTTGAGTTCATCTTTTATGATTTAAAGATATGATAAAATCAGACGCTTTGACTGTTAGCTGTTGTGCCAAATATGTTTTGTATGAAATATAAAATTCAAAATGGAAAAACATAAATAAATATTGTCATAAATTTTCAGTTTGTATGGGCCGTGTCTAGTTTATATGTGAAATAATTATTGTGTAAATTATTCAGTCGGCAAATTAAATACATTTTTGGTTTTATTCAAATCACCTGATCTCACCATACTATATTATTGAAATATTAAATATTTATTTACTATACTTAGTGAAAGGCAATACTCTACGGTAAGTGATTTCACAAGTCATGATAATTTTAGATTCGTTAAATAAATATTGATTATATTTAGGCATCGTCAGTTTCATTGTTTGTGATATCAAGATATAAATCTTCGTATAGATGCAATAAGTTTTTCAACTTATTTTTAAGTCGATTAAGTAATTAAAATATTTTCTCATTGTTATATTAATTATTTCTTCATTATTTCTAGCTAGTGAAATATTCAAAATTTTGCATTTTACTGATCTCGAGAAATTAATCATAAGAACACCTGGTCTTATTATAATTACATAATACTGGACTGATTTCTTTTATTCTTAATGAAAATATACAGATACATACAAAAATAACACAATCCTGATGGAATTATTATAATATGAACCCGTTACTCATTGTAATCCCTTCGAATATAGTTATTTCAATTTGGAAAATAATCATTGTGAGTGCTTTCACTCCCAAGTGAAGTATACTTGAAAAATTAATTAGAGTTTAGGCAAGATGAAGGATCAAAGCTAACAATGGAAAGCTCTACCTTACACAACATCGCTCAGCAAAGTTGTCGTAAGTACTCGCAATAACTCGTTGGAAATACACATCTAAAACGTATATTTTACGTTAAACTTACCCCCTTTTAGCTTATTCCCAATTCAATAGATAAACGCTTATTTAATTCATTATTCTTATTATAGTGAGTTTTCAAAATATGGAATAATATGATAAATTTCTAATACATTTTCCGTATATCCAGTTTATTGTTTTAAAGAAGTAATAATTTTAAAAATCATTAATCTTCCAGCTGATTTCATGTTTTGGTATCGTGATGAAGATATTTAAGCATACTTGGTATAAATCAGTCAAACGAACATCTTTAAAATTTCGTTTACTTCTTTTTTAGAATAGATATTGTGTGTTTAATTATCGACATAGCCACAATACATGTCCAGGTAATATTTTTTTCTGGCTAACCATTTATTTTCACGGTCATTTTTTACTATTTATTGCAAGAAGCTTTGTATTTAACAAATAAATATGTTGAAAGAATATTACTGTAAATATTAAAATCCTATTGAGATTCTGTTGTCCTAATTATCTAAGAAAATTTATTAAGCCTCGTGAGTTATTTTACTTAGTATTTTTTTTCCTGATATATTATACATTTGTCATATTTAAAACATGATAAATTATTTGATTTATACATGACAAAAATATACCGTTTTATCTCTTTTAAAATTTAAGTTCCTAGTGAGGTACATTCACATTGCAAACTTCTTCTTATTTTAACCATTCGACTAATACCAATAATATCTAGCAGATATTTATTTTAACCTCCAATGGTACTCTTATAATACCTCTGTACTCCATTACCTCTTTATTCTATTTTTGACGTTTTGGTACTCAAGTATGAAAAAGAAAACAAATGAAACTCGTTTACAAAACGGTCAAATATCGATTTTGTGATAATTGTTTCGATTAAAGAACAAGTAATTAGTAAGCTATAAATTGAAAACTCAAAAAACAAAAGTAGTATCCTTGATATAAGGCTGTCAATCTAGCAAAAAATGTAGTTTATACTTGTTTTAAGTAAATCGATAAAGCAAACAATGTTTTTAAATTAAATTAAAAAATCAATAGAAAAACAACCGTAGCATATTTTATGTTTTACGTTATTATATGATTTTCCCCAAAACTAGACTTAACATGACAGTTGTCATCAATTATTACTGCATATTCATAATTGATTGAACAATTTATATAGCAATGCTATCAGGAGTTGAAGAGGGGAGGGGGCCTGTTCACTTTTATGGACTCCACCATTTTCTTTCACTTGTATATAAGTACAGCGCAGTAGTTGAAAACGTAAGATAGCAAGAAGATAGTAATCACGGTGAGATTATCTCGAATAATACTTTTTTTGCTTTTTCGCCCTCTATCGCCTGCTTCTCAAATATGCAAATTCGAGCGTCGAGCGCCACTTGAGCAGCTCCGCATTTAAGCATATTATCACCCGTAGCGTGGCACCATTACACAAATGAGAATGGAAATTGTGTATTAATTAAAAAATCCCGATAACGTTGTACGGTAAAAAAAAATCCCACCAAAATAGTGTTAAGACTGGGATTCCAACGAACAATATAATATTAAATTATACTTCCTTCGATCGCGATTTTACAACTTTTCTTCCAGCTTTTAAAGTCACTAACAATAAGTTTTGTGGTTATTATCATTTTAATAGCGGAAGGTTTTTTGTTATGGGAAATATTTTATGTCATCCCCTACATTAGTTTTCTTTTCAAAGACAAAACTGTTTTCCGTATATTATTGTAACTATATAATAAAATACAAATAATGTCATATTTGATTTACCACGCACAGTTGTTCAATACAGTGATTGTTAATGTACTATTTCCTTTAATCTTATTAAACTTTTAATGGTGCTAGTAAAATATCAATACAATTTCTTATGAAGTTGGAGTTGTAAGTTGAAAATATTATTTAACTCCAATATTAGTTAATAAATATAACTGTCAAAATAATGGGTACATTTTCTAGTTGTTATTTTGCCTTTGCAAAAAAAGCATGCAGTTTTACTAAGATTGACAAACCAAATCGAGTTGGTGTTAATTTTAAGCTTACAGAATAAATTATTTAACCGTTTAATTTTTCGTGTTTTATTCATTCTCATTATGCCGTTTTAGTTCCATGATTCAGATAAATCCATGTTTAATAGAAAATGTCTTTATATGTATATATTTATTTTTTGTCCTAATTTTGATGATACTCAGGCAAATTATTTTTTTTTTTTAATGTTATAATATAGATAATGACAGATTTTACAGTGTCCAGCAGTTACACAATCGTTTAAATTGCTCTTATAAATACATTTTGTTTTTTATTTCACTTTGAATGTAACTACATAACAATATTGTTTCATTATACCTTGAATCAAATTCCAGAAAAAAAATATGTAGCCATATAATTGTGAGTGTATTTGACATTTGATTTGTCAAAAAAACAAACACATTATCATCGATTCTTTTCTTTGCGAGAGAACAGATATACCCGGAACTAATACAAACTATTTGCTGAAAACAAAACTCGCCTCGCTACGGATCTGTACGTTGAAGTGGTGGCTTAAGCGGTTATCGCTCGGCGGCGCTTCTTTCGTCACGTAAAAAACACAGCCTTTACGTAAACGTTTCTTTAGATGAGAGCCCTTTCCCCCACCCCTCGCGGGAGGGTGACTAAGCACAAAAAAGAAAAACGTTTGGCGCACAGGAAAATTGTATTTGATTAACGCTTTAAGTGTGTGTATATAAATGAGACCCTGTTAATGATTTCCTTTTCACTGTACCTAAGCAAAACGTGCTAAGAATTTTCCTCATGACATTTTTTTTTCTAAAATATCTACAGTACATGTCTACATATGTTATTAAATATATTAATAACACAGTTTAAAATTTATTTATCACCCATATGTATTCAAATCTATAAAATATGTATAATATAGCAAGTATATTTTCAATGTATACTCTGATAAAATAATAATTTTAAAATAAACACATTCAAACTAATTACTAAATGATTCACAATAAACGTAAGTCATATTAAAATTCCTAGCGAACGATATTTGCTAAGTTTACGAGTATGTCTCTCAGTCATAATTTATTGTTTAACTAGTGAAAAAAACACATTTTTTCCCAACGGTTTTCCTAATTTTCTTTGTACTATTGCTTTGTAATACACTATTTTTATTGTTATTCTTTGATGTATCACTCAATTTTTTAAACGACTGACTCTTTTCGTTCTTCCAGTAATAACGTTTCTGAGTCGTCTCAAATAAATAAACAATCCTGAAAGCAGAAATTCTCAAATTTAATTTCGTACATCTCGTGGAAACTCGTGCTAATTAATGAATATAGTTATTTATTTTCCTGAGATAAAAAAACGAACATTTTACCTTAATCTCCATGAAAAAGTGTTATCGAATAGTTCATGTTGTCATAATTGCAACTTTTAACAAAGACTTATGTAGCATAAACAAATTTATAATAGATTTTCTGAGATAAAATATGAATGATGTACATATACAACGACTTGTATAAACAATCAAATGTTTTTTTTTTTTTATTTGTATCTGGAAAACATAACATAACATATTGATTTTTCATGGAGCTTATCTCAACGAAGTGAAATGCTTATAATTTAATTTATCAATTGCTCTTTTTTCGAATACATTAAAAATAGAAGGGTTAGTGGTAGTCTAATCTCTCTGGTAACGCCCTTTTTGGATCTGGAGGTGGGAATTAGTAAAAAATTACAAGCAAAAAAGTGAAATAACGGTATCATTTTTACCATATGGCTATAAAGGCTCTTTATATACAGTAAATCAAATTTTATTTTTAATGAATGTTAATATTTCGTGATTTTGTTTTTCAGGAAGTTAATCATTTACGATGACGGTTTTGGAATATTTTTTAGCACCACTTTAAATTTTAATCATACTTTTTGAAGGCAACTTGCAGTTTGCTGTAAATATTGAATGAAATCATCACATTTAAACAGAAATTTTTTAATTTAAATAAAATTAAAAAGAAAAAATATTATTACGTATGTCACTTTAATAAAAAGATTCCATTGTCAGAATTTTTTTTTTTAAATAATCTGTTGGAAATGTACAAACCAACTATGCAAATACAGTTTCCATTCAAATGTAGCTAAACTTTTAAAATGACAGATTCATTTTTATTTTATTTGATATTCGTTCTAAAAACTACCACGTTTTCCAGGAAAAGTTTATAAAAATATAACTCAGCGGGTACAAGTATTTTTACCTGACTTTTATCCAGCTATATAGGTAAGTACATTAAACCTTTTTCGCTTTACATGAGTTACGTAAAACGATTTCTAGGGATAACTCACAACTCGAAAAGGGTCAAACTTAAATACACATACAATATTATATGAAATATCTGCGATGGAATATAAAAATGAAGATACGTTTTGTATAATGGGATCTTGAATTTGCATTCAATGATTATAATACAGATAAATCTTGAACTCCACCCATATATGTATATTCTCAGGAAATCTTCTTACCAGATGTTGTTATAATAACTGATATTAGACCCACACGATATTAGAATGCTTTAATATCATTGTTTTCTTGTTTTCATTAAAAAGAAAAAAGAACCAAACTTTTGTCTGTGTATAACGAAAGCAAATTCCAAAAGTTCGACGTTTTTCATAACTGATATTCTAAGACCTCTGCACCAATTCGCGTAATTTGTTTGTAATAATTGGCAACACTCGTTCTTGTGCCTTCTCTTCTTTGGCCATGTTCGCTCCCTATGTGGAGCATATGGCCGCCACGCGGCACCTCCATGTTTCCCTGTCTCCCGCCAATAGCTTTGCTTCCTCTCATGACATGCCAGCATCCCTCAGTTCCGCTGAGTACATCCTATGGATAGTACCCGACGGACGTCCAGGACGCCGGAATCCCACCGGTCGAAAGAAGATGCAGGCAGGATTGAGGCTTTCCGGAGGCATCCGCAGCACGTGACCCAGCCAGTTCCAACGTCTCTCCATAACCACTGACGTGACGAGACGCTGTCTTGTACGCTCCCTTATCTCTGAATTCCTCACAAAATCAAACCACCTCACCCCCATTATCCGACGCAAGCATCTGTTCTCGAAGCTCAGTATACGGAGTTTTTGTCAGGCGCTATGATTCTTCGTACTTGTGTATTGCTTATTAATTTATTTCGATTGTAAAATGATAATTAAATATAAAGTACAGTATGAAAATCATTTTTATTCGTGTCGACACTTAGAGAGGAGTGTTATGATTAGGATTTGTGAAATTAAAATTATAAAAAAACGACTTTGTAGTTTTATTGATAATTTTATTGATTAACTTTTTTTTCAATTTTTGATTTGAATCAACACTTATTCGATAAAAAATACTCATGTAGCTTCTTTTATGGATTGTTAAAGATGAATATTTATATGACAGTATGCATATGACGGTAATATTTTATAAACTACTAGTGCTTTAAGAGTTAGAGAAAAAAAACTATTTTTCGTGTTCTATAACTTTTCTTCTGTACGTATGCCTCATCCGCTTGTCCTTGCAATGTTTGATATATTGCCTCTTACCACTACAGTGTCACCAGGTTTTTTCATCATTTTACATGGATACCCAAATTTCGTCATTTACCACTGATTTGACGGTCAAATTTGTCGAAAGGTGGATTTTTTCGCTCACATCGCATGTGCTCTTGCTATCCTACCAAATTCTTGATAAAATTTATTTCCAAATAGTAAAATATCATTTATGTAAGTGCTGATTTTTTTTATAAATCGACTTTATATTTATTACACTTTTTATTAAATAAAATATGAACGATATTAATCAATTTTTGATTAAGCTAAATAATTTTGAAAAATACGATATTAGTTAATTTTTCTTTCAATATAATAATAATAATTATGATACTCAAAATTTGTGTTTTTATATAAATAATGTATTTTCTAGACTTTATTGCATTCAATATAAATTCTAATTATTTTAAATGAATGAAAGCGGTGACAATAAATACTATAAAAAATCATTTATATTTGAAAATTACATTTGGATACTTGTAACCGAAAGAAAATTACATACGGAGAATAGTTATTTTTATTGTGATCGTTTTACTGAATTATATTGATTTCAAAATCACTTGTATGGCTTTAAACATCAATACTTGTGGGAGATCATTATAATAATTATATAATTAAAAACACTTAAAGTTTGAATCGCTATTTATTTACATCCCCAAATATTGACAGATGAATTTAGACTGACGTGAACTTGGACACCTGAAGATGCTGAAATGCGATTCTCGGATTGTCTGTGACAAAAAAAGGAAAGATTATAATTTAATATTGAAATTACAGTCGAAATTTTACAAATTTATAAAATAACTAGCGAGTACCCGGCATGCGTTGCAATGCCACTCAAAGAAAGAACGTGTTTGTGTTTTAATTCTGTTTATTGAAGTGGTTTTGGATATCTTTTGTTTTTCCGTCTGGTGCGTATACGAATGGATCTGAAGGTTTTCCAACGGTTGAACAGGCCACATACAGCTGTCCATGTGAAAAACATAGATTTTCTAAATTTAGTTCACACCCTTGGAGCGATTGTCCCTATGCTTTTTTGATGGTCGTTGCAAGTGCGAGTCGCACCGAAAACTGCAAAAATTTAAATTTAAATGGCATATCTGTTGGAATCATTGAGATGCTTGGCAACAGTACATTGTCCCTTTTAAATTTTCCTGTTAATTTGTTTAATGATATTGTGCATTATCTTTTTCACTGAATGTCTGGTACCGTTGCAAAGTGGTGGATTTATATTTCGAAGAAGAATGATAGGTATGCCAATTTTCAATGTTAAAACGTGTGACGGCATAGCTGGCAAATCAAGTGAATTTAAGAATTCAGAAGAATTTATTGCGATATTTTTGAGAAAACTTTGTGAATCAATTCTCTTATTGTTTTTGTAATTTTACAGAAATATGTTGGCAATGTAAAACATTGTGTGGATTCATCTATTTCCAATTTTCTATTCCCAATATCCAACAATTATTTTGCGAAACGTTCAGCGGATATGTCATATTGTAGTTCTACACTCATGCTGGCCTTAAAAGCCAATTTCTGCACGTCTCGCCATAAAACTGATGATTTGAGACAAGCATTTAATTCATCAACATCTGTTGAACGTGGTATAACTGATAGGGTTTGTCAAAAATCACCAGACAATAAAATAAGTGCGCTACCAAAGACCACTATTCATTTCCTCTCAAACCTTTTAGTGCATAGTGTAGTGCATACAATGCCTTTTTGTGCGCCATAGTACATTTGTCTCATATTATGAGTTGGCATGATTGAAGTACTTCACCCATTCCGATTTTTTTTTTGATATTGCATGTTAGTGTCTCAGTGATTTGCATTAAAATGCAATTTCAGTGTTGAATTGGCTGTTCGACAACAATCCAAAAATGTTCACACCAAAGACACGCGAACTGACGCTAAACTATATCAAATACACACATTTGCTAAATTGAGAAAAGTCGCCAGAAAAGGCGATAATTCTTAGAAAATGCGCCACAGAAAATCCTAAAAATAGCCAATCAACGGTTCCAAATTTCACTTTCCGCGACCGATGATTTGCCATGAAACTGACAGCCGTGGCATACAGATCGCTTTATTCGGCGAAATTTTTCATTGTAAAATGGCTGCACTCTGGGGTGGGCTGGAGGAAGCTCAGAGAGGTTCGCGCAAGACCTTTGTGAAATTTTGCTAAAGTCGGCCAGCCCCTTGTTAATTTAAGAGAAAAGAATATTCTCAAATCAAATGAGTACATAACTGCAATTTCTGACTTACATACATTATCTATGACACATCCAGTATACACAGTATTACATTTTCGGCCATTCACATTGATGAGTTTACAGTAAATTGCATATTGGTACATATTGTAAATGTATTAAGTAAAAATCGATTGCTTATTTAAGTAGCCCATCAAAGTGATAAAAAACTCACTGCTTCTTAGAATACCGAGAATTGCTTTGATATAAAGCGAGCCCCTTGTAAACGCATTGGCAGCCTACCGTTGGCTGTACCAATTTAGAAAACTTTGAGGGCGTCCGCACAACAAATCATCAAAGTTTTATTGCAATCGGATGAAGGGTATAGAAACAGGAACGTATAGAAGAAAAACTACCAAATTACCGTATTGACAGCCCATCGTTGTATGTTTTGATTCAAAAACCTTTGCTGGTGTCCCCAAAACAACTCACCAAAGCTTTATTGCAATCAGATGAACGTTATAGGAACGCATACGGAACAAGCAAACAAATAAATGTATTGGAAGCCCACCGCTGGCTGTATTTATTCAGATACCGTTGCGGGTGTCCGCACAACAACTCACCAAAGTGTTATCGCAATCGGATGAACGGTATAGGAACAGAAACGCAAAAGGGACAAACTAACAAATTAACGTATTGGCAGCCCACTGCTGATTCATATACATTCGCGGGCGTCCGCACAACGGCTCGCCAAAGCTTTATCGCAGTCCGATGAATGGTATAGGATTGCATACGGAAAAAAACAAACAAATTAAAGTATTGGCAGCCCACCGTTGATTTATACACATTTGCAGGCGGCCGCAAAACAACTCACCAAAATTTTATTGCAGTTAGATGAACGGTATAAGAACGCATACCAGACTAACAAACAAATTAACGCATTGGAAGCCCACCGTTAATTCATAAACCTATTATGGCGTCCTCATAACAACTACCCAAAAAAATTATCGCAATCGGATGAGCGGTATAGGAGCGCATAGGTAACAAACAAACAAACAAACATTCATTTTTATATATATAGATAGTATGTAAAGTGTCACTCAATACATAAAAAACAGAAATATTTGTATTCTTTTATAAACATCAAATTAAATTATTGACTAAAAAAATAGATAAAATAATACCTAGGTAAAATGCGGGTGGCGTGGATAGCCTTTAATAAAGATTTATGTCATTTAACGGTGTTTGGCTGAATTAAGTCAGACGTAAATGTCTCTTGCCCGTATGAAACTATATTTTCAGCCCAATAAATAACCAGCTGTCTTGATTGAAGATTTTATGGTCACCACATCAAACACCCGGTACAAATATTCCGCACCATAACTCATCGAGACAGGTCGCTGAAAAAAGCGCCACCAGCTTTTGAATCCAAAACCGATTCGACCAAATATAAAAAATGCTACAATAATGGACCGCGTGACGTAATTTATACGGCTAAGAGAGTATTGAAAAAAATCAAGACTTCTTGGTTGATCGCATATAGACTGGTATTTTTTTGAAACCTTATTCGCTCTTATGTGGATCATATTGAAACTTTATAGAACTTTTATTAACTGACGTTTTCAATGAGAACTGCTTGTTACTCAGTTGTTTAACCTCTCTTTATCGTAAAGAGTCGGATATAGACGAATAAGAATATAACAAAACTCGTGGCTTGCTAATTGCTCTTGCTAAACAACCTAATCGTACAAATTGTATAGTAGTACTGACTTGATAGGATGTGCTCGATTTGTTTTGTTGATAAGCAATGGCGCTACAGTAAATTTGATTAATTATAACTACTTCATGTACTTATTAATATTTTTCGTAATAAATAATTTTCGTGCATATTGATTTTATACTTCACACTCACACGCTAATTACCACTTTCAAAGTCGTTGTGATAGCAAATTATTTATTTTCATATTCAGATTCTAACAAATAGCTTCCAGTTAAATTATAATATAGTAAGGCGTGTTTTACTTTTTCTTCAGGAGATGGGTTATTTTTAGGAAGAATAATACAAAGTTAAATAACTTTGATAACGAGTATAAGTTTGACGCGTGCTTGATCATTCTGAAAACCATTGAAACTTTTGATATTCTATGCCATTATCTTGAATTTCATAAAATTTGATTGTGGATAGCTAGTCGGTCCAGAAGGGCCAAAAACACCCGACCCACTTGAGAAAATCGCTTAATCTACTCTAGTAAGTATTCGTTAAGTGAGATCAGGGGCGCATTGTATGGATTGGATATATCAGGTTAGAAATATCTTAGATACAAAGAAATATTTATTTTACTTACACAGTGACGTATTCCATTATTGTAACCGAACAATAAATAACATTTTCTCTAAAATACCAGCACTTGTTGTGTGATATAACATATTTATATTGAATTTAAAATTTTCTCGTCAAAGTAAACATATTTACATGAATTGAGAATTTAATCAATTTAATTAAAAGCAAATAGAACTGTTTTTGTCAAACGCGTGTGCTGGTTTATATGTATGTCTGTCTTTAGGGTACAGTACAACACACATATACATTCTGGAACTTTTCATCGCTTTCTGTATGCGCATCGTGCTAAGCAAGATCGTTGAGCATATGTTGACAGGTCAGTATTCCCAAACTTTGTAGGTACAATCTCCTACTGTTTTCTGTCGAGGAATTTTTAGTATGGTTATATTCTATAGCACGGGGACGTTTTGCTTAATCCAGCTTTATTGTAATGATTTCAATTTTTTTTTTCTTTTTGTCTATTGTTCAATTATATTTTGGGTTATGGCGAAACTTAAAATAAGTATTATTTTAAATAAATTTAGCTGATTTCAGATAATTGCTTGCTACATTGTGCTTTTTGCAAGCTGGCATAGAAGATGTCATGGCATTGTTGAATTTAAGCAAGACCACAACACATGTGCAACTGAAGTCTTAGGGAGCCGTAGGACAGCCATGACTCTTACAAAAGCCACATCATATTCATTAATGTGCATTATATTGCCATTTTCCTCAACCAATAATTTATTATGCTTGTGCGGGGTTTGTCTTATTTAATACAACATATTTTAATAAATGGCTAGTTTTCGATGCCAATCAAAGATAAATATATTAATACAGTATTTGAGCCCCTGAGAGGTGATGTGAGCTAAGGGATATTTTAAAAAAAGATAATTTACATGCGTTACAATACTCTTTATGTCTTAAAGTATCTAATTGTGAAGTAAACTCAGTAATTATATTACTAGAATAATTTTATCTCTCTAAAATAAAAATATGTAATCCACCAAAACCCCAAATAAAGACGTGATTGTACATCAAAGTCCAATATAAAAGCTTAAACATTATAATGCTGGGCTCATTTTACTTCTGATGTGCTTATTTATTTTTAAATTTCCGAACAAGTCAAATGACAGTTGGATAATTATTCAAATTTAGTAACATTATATATGTTTGCGACAAAAAACTCTAATAAATATTTAAAAAAAAAATGCAATACCAATCTTTATAAAAGGTGGTCTTTAAGCCGTTAATAATTATTTTTAAAGCAACCAAATCATACATAAAAATATACGACTGAATTTAATTTTCTTTACAGTAGACTATAAATTTAAAAAATACTTTTTTTGCATTAAAAAAAGAAAGCATAAAAGTCATTTTAACAATAAAATTATTCAATGTTATTTTGAGTATCGTCTTTTGAGAACATCATTTTTTGCATGAAAACATAATACACCTATCCCTCAATTTACACGTTAGATAAGTTCCTGAGAAAAACGTGTAAATCGAAATTGTATATGTTTTAATGTAAAACCGTGTAAATCGAAAAGTACACGAAAAACACATAATTTGGGTGTTTTCTAAAATACATAAAAAACAAAATTATTAAGAAGTATAAACATACGTATTATTTTATTAATTAAATACAGGTAAAGCTTAAAGAGTAACAAAAAAATGAAATCCAAAAGATTCATTAAAAAAATATTGCAACGGTTGGTGGAGTTTTTATCATTCATCACTATCACAAATCACTGTGACTTGACTTGATGACTTGCTGTGAAAGTATGCTTCTTTTCAGATGAAGAAGAGGATAGTATCTTCTATTTAATTTTTTCATAAATCCGCAATCCTTTATTTGTAACAGCATTGGTATCAATTGGCATCCGTTTTTGAGTTTGGTCCTCTATCCAAATCATTAATGCCTTCTCCATATATTTGATTGCAATATCTTTGATATATGAAGTTGTGCTCGTACTCGTAGTGCCAGCTGCTACACTTTTTCTAATTGAGTTTTCATCTTTTCTAATGGTTCTTATTGTAGCTTCATTCATGCTATATAATCTAACAACATCTATTAATCTTTCTCCGTTTTGTAAAAGATCCAATATTTGTATTTTTTGCTAACGAAATAACTTTTGTTTTTACTTCTTTCGACATCGTAAGGCTACAAATATTATTCAACATATAAAACACGTTACTAAAAATTATGTTCTCGTTTTTTACTTACGAATATGAAGAATTAAAATTTTCAGGTAAACTTTTTTAAACCGTGTAAAAGCGAAAACGTGTAAAAAAAGTACAATGTAAATCGAGGGATAGGTGTACTTACATTCATTGAAATACACATTTTTATTTTTTTTATACAAATTCAATACTAATATTCAATGTTTTCTGAGCCTTAATTTCACGTGATAACATACACAATAAGAAACGGATATTTTATATAAGCAACAAACAATCGAAAAAATGGTCCAATATTATGTTGTCCAGTCCGTTACCAAGTGAGAAGAGGGATATAAAATAGGCCTGGCGGTCGTTACGAAACCAACTACTATTGCGAATGAAGCAATAAGCAAAAAGGTTTATAGGCAAATGCGAACAGACCACTTCCTCACAATAAAATTGCATAAATCCCTTTAATTTCCTACCAACTCACATAAAAGCAATAACACTCATAAGATCATTATTATTTTCTTAGAAATAAGACACATCGTGATTTTCATGAGACTTGTATGATTATCAAATCTTCGTGGTCTTAATACATCATACAAAATATCCGTGAGCTTTTTCGTTGCTCTACTTTGAAAAATTGTTTGGATTGTTGCTTTAGATACATATTTCGATAAACTATTTTAAAATCTTTTGTAACACTCAGAATTTAATGTTTCAAGGTAAGTTACTGACACGAAATAAAGCATTTATAGCATTGAAATATAATACATATTTTTTTCAAAATTAGCTAACTTTGCACGTAGAATTTTTTTTTCAGTGAAGATTGCCTGATGTGTATTTTGACTAACATGAAAATTTTGTATTTATTGGGGTCCAGTAAACAAAATATCGAGGGCTTACTGACAGAATTCATGAATTCATTAGACGCTTTAAAAACGAATTTTTTTACCTTTACGTTGGACTCATCAATACCAATTCTTATGATTTCAATGTCAAGAAGCTTATTCTTTACTATGTCTACAAAAAAACTTTTTAATCAGGTGTGCTTGCGAGTTATAAATGCAATTTTCTAACAACTTTATTTTATGACTGTCTTCTGTCAGCACACTCGATATTCAACTTTAAAAAAATGTAATGTTTAAGCGACCATTTGAAAAGTTTTCGATGTAAAAAAAATACTTCTCGACAAAACAGACTGATATGTCATGATGTATTTATTACTTATCACTTTTAAGGGGTTCACTGTTAATACTTAATATAAAAGTACTTTATTACTCATTCGCATCGGGGCATTTTTGCGAAATTTTGCAAAAAAATCGGTACTTTTGAAAAAATAGTATAACTTTAAAACTATTTGACATTCAAAAAAATAATTTGGACACCAGTTGTGCAACACTTAGTTGCATAATAATTTATATATTTTAGCCTGCTTTTATTAGCGATACTCATCTTTTGTATTTTTTAATATAGAAAATTGGGTATTTGACATAGAATTATATATTTCATCGAAAACGTAATAAATAACAAGTCAAATAAACATTTACTCTTGTTTATTTTATTTCAAAACAAAATTAGAAAACATAAAAGCCTATTTTTAGCCTACAATTGCTTATATTTTGGTGGCCTATTTTTTAAAGTTTTATTTTAACTGTCTGCTGATTTTTCATCGCCGAAATCACCGAATAAAAAAAATATTTGTGCATGTATTTTAATATTTTATTTTTTAAATGATGCATCAATCATTTGTTACGCCATCTGCATAGAGAATCTAAAACATTTGTCGCATTGGATGTATATATTTCAACGCGTAAGTCAGACCGGCGAAAAGACTCGTATACGAGTCATCCGTAACCAATGTGTTAAAAAAGAATAAAACACTTTTTTGTACTCATTCACTAGAATTAGTGAGAGTATTAATTAGTTTTACTCATCACGAGCATGTTTTAGTGATTTATTTAGTTTTAGATGTATTCAGTTGAATATGTTCTTGAATTTATTTTAAATCTAAATGTAACGTTAACGCTGACACCAATTCATCATGCATTTGATAAAAATAATTAAAATGAAAATGCAGTAGGTACTTGACATTAGAAGATAAAATAAATATGGCATGCAAATTCAAAAAATAAAACTTAATTATCTGTTCACAAATAATGTTGCCGAAAATGTCCACTTTGATAGGCAATGCATTGATCCACCGAACAACCCTTAAAATTGTCAACTCATATGACTTGAAGGGAAGAACAAGTCTTAAGAAAAAAAAATGCTAATGGCTTCGGCCACTCATGTACAAATTGGTAGCATGTAAGTTTATAGTCTTGGGAATATCAAAATTATCAACTCGGCTTCGTGATGAGCGAAACCAATCTTGATCCTAATAAATAATAATGAATTAAGTACACAAGTGTGTTTTATTATTTTTCAACGTATTACTTATAATCATAATTATTTTGTAATAAATATTATATAAAATAAGTACTTATTCATAAACTATAACATACATATGTTCATGCAAAAAAAATCATTGGATTATATTGGAATCGATTTTTAAGTTTTTTTTTCTACGCACATTTATACTCATTTACATGTAAACGTAACGGCATGATCGAGTTATGTGCCGTGTGTTTTTTTTTGTCTCAACTATTCATGGCAACCTTATTCAAGTTACATTGGTTTGTACTTAATTCCAGTACGACATTTACACTTTTCAGTCCTTTGTTTCTTTTATGACAATCTGAAGCCTACACTTACAACCCTTTTCAGCTAACTAAGCCTTACTTTTTAATGCTCACTGTCGTAAGTATCTTCATTTACTATGGTCTTAATTCTTTAGAAATAAAAATAAACACTCTTTTTTATTCAAACATCATATTCATTAACAATTTTGTGTGTCTTACACTTTTCCATTTTCGACATGCCGTCTTTCATAGAGCAATAACAAACCATGAAAACTTCTCATAGGGAAATTGACCATGGCCAACAATACTGGTTTTTTAATGTTTCCTTAAGCTTTTAGTAGGTTCTCTAAACGTGTTAATGATTGTATATGATGGGTATAAGAAAGTAGGAAAGAGACACAAACCATACCACAATATACTGAAATATACTGGGCTGTGAGAATAGGTGCTCAATTCAAATATTGGGGGTGAGGCAGACCGGCTTTGTAAAGGATTTTCTCATTTGACTCATTAAATCGACATGGCTTGTCGGCCATGTCAATTTTTGACTGGTTTTTTAAGGTTTCTTTAGGCTTTTAGTAGGTTCTTTTAACGCATTGATGATTTTATATGACGGGCTTAAGAAGATAGGAAAAAGACACGAACCTTACAGCAATATACTAAAATATACTGGACTGTGAGAATAGGTCTTCAACTCAAATATTGGGGGTGAGGCAGACTGGCTTTGCAAAGGATTTTCAGAAAGTTTAATTTTCCAGGTTGCACTCTGTTGCGTTGAAACTGACTTGGTCAAGGCTTGAAATCTTTTTAAAAGCCTTAGAACTACTTATCTTTTTTCCTTACTCAAAGCTTGGCGTTTCATAAGATTTTCCGTTACTATAATTTATACTAGGGAGTACTCAGTAGTGTCATGAAACAAAGTAGCTGAAAGATCATAGAAAACTTGAAACAGTAGATATGGTATAATTTCATTGCTTATTTTTATTTAAAGTGGAAAATTAAAAAACAATTGAAAGAAGTAAGTCGCATTGATTTTAATCTCAATTTTACGGAAAACTGTAAATATAAAATAGCAATTTTCAAACTAAATAACCTTATTATTAATTAAATAACTTTAATAATTATAATTATGTTCGACTTGTAAAATTTTACAATCGAACAACCTTGTCTTCAAATAATCACTTCTTTTGTCCGAATCCGGAAATCATTATTAAATTCTCCACTATAAAGAATCTTGAAAATTTGATATTCCGTCGAAACGACTGAGGCAAGTGACATTTAAGGTTATCGTTTTATTACAATTTGTCTCGTTTGTTGAAACATTCGTTGCTATTTGAAAATTATTTGAGCTTAGCCGAGCAACGCACTCTGTTGGAGCTTCAATAAAATCTCGCAGCTAAAGCAAAACGAAAACGGATAGTTTAACAGGCAAACAGGGGCTTGCGTCAAAAAAACGCACCGGGGAATACCGTAAATTTTATGGACTAGTAAGGAATAATAAATCTGAAACGAAATGTTAGCGATTCAATGAACTTAAAAGCTTGTTTTTTGTGTTTGATGTGTTGTCATTCATTAATCAATCAATTATTCGAGACTTTAATGCAATATGTGAAAAGCTTGTGACCAAAACGCTTGAATCCAATATTGATAAAAGACGAAATTTTGCTTTAATACTAAAGTGACGTTGCTAAAAATCACGTGAACTTTAATTTTTAATTTAATTTTATTAATATAAGGCTAAAACTCTAAAATTATAAACGATCAAAAATAAATATTTATTTATTATTTTTTGTGATACTTTTAAATATTATGGTTTAAGTATTGACTGAAATAGCAATAATTACTTGGTGGATTTTTATTAACATACTTAGTTAAAATTAAAAAAAACATATAATAGTTACACAAGAAACTAATGTTTGGTTATTTTATTTAGTTGACAAAATATTTTTTACCGCCGTAAACATGTTAATAAAGGCAAACAATATTTTCATTCAGTTTCTTGTCAGATTCTTGCTTCAGAATGCTTTACATGAATAATAAGAAGCAGAAGATGATATTTCTCGAGGTAACGTATGATGTGAGCAAAGTATACAAGATCTCTAGAATTGTCATTTTATCTTCAAGAAATAGTTTGGTGAGGATAAGTTAAAAAATGTTGTTATATTATACGAGTTAGGAAAAACATTTTTTAATTCAATATTGCTGTTTTCGGCTAATTTTCTGCTAATTTTTGTATGATCTAATTGATGTTTTTAATTGATTCAACTAGCATTTATTTGGTATAAATTCATTTTAATTGGGAAAAAATAGCAATGTATCCATTATAGTTCGGAAAGAATTATAAAATATATTTGATAGTAATTTTGGCAAACGAAATAGCTATGAATTATATTTTCAATTATTATCGAATATAATACATGTCAAGTTAGTCGTCCTTTTTTAACAAATCTTTGAATCGTTTCCTAATAAATGTGGTATTTAAAATTATAATTGTAGTAGAATATACAACAAAAATAAATATATATGACGGAGACACAAAATCATCCGTTTTATTCTTATCTGAATTTTATCAGTCATATTCGTACAGTCGTGTTTAATCTACTATTATGATAATAGCATTTAAGGCCATAAAAAGAACGTAAGTGTACTTCTTATCTCCTATTTTCGCATTGCACTGCAGGCATTGCCACAGAACGAAGCTTTGTCACATAGAAAGCTCGCGCCTCCGGCACATCTACTTGTTCAAAAGCTTCCCAAAGTACTAGCCAATTGATACGTTTTTTACGTACACAAATGTGAAACTCAATCAAATCAGACTTTCGAAAATAAAAGACATTTTTATTTATTATGCTTTCATAACGAACTTAATCAAAAATTACATTATACAATTTAACTTAAGAAAAATTAAATATCATCCTGGTAAAAAAAGGTATACAATTTATTTATTTGGAATAAGGTTTTTATTGTAATATATCTTTTTTTCTTGGTGGTTTTAAAATTGGTAAATTACGTTAGATAGTCTGACTAGAGATTCCTGACTTACTTAACCAGCTTTTGTGTAAAGCAATCAAACACAAAACCTTGCTTAGTATATAAAAACGGAAATTAACAAGTGTTACTTTATCCTTACATTCTTTATATGCTTTCTAATTAAAATTCATAAATCTATTGAAAAAATAATTTTAAAAACCTCCATAACCGAAGCCAACAACGTTTACCTCTCGACCACTTGTGAGGCAATTGTTAAACCGATATTGATATTTGAATTCCGCTATTATTAAATACCAAAATACCGGTATGTAAATCTTCGTCCATTATTGCCATTCCTAGCACTGACCTCTCGACTACAGAATCGGTATAAGTATTTATGTAATTTAAAAAATGAAAGAACCATTTAAACATTTACACAATGTATAAAAATAAGTTGACACGGTAAAAATTGCATGTTTTTTTAACAGTATCTCTAATAAGCCAAAAAGAGCTATTTGCATATTGTTATGGATGTAGATGTGCTCTCAAATTATACGCGGGAAAGTAACGCTAATGGAACGCTCAACTGTGGAATCACTTGTCAAAAAAGCCATAAGCGGTTTATGGAAACGGGTTTGTTGGGCTTACATATTTTTATATGACATAAATAAAGGTCACATCCACCAACGTGTGCGTTAAACCACGTAACTCAAAAACAAAAGATTTATCAAACATCAGTATGAATTTTCCAACAACTTTCAACAGTGTTTGTATTGACCAACAACATATTGAAGAAATTATTATTATGGTTTTTTGTGGTCAATAACCACAAAAAATTCTATTCGTGAGGCAACTTCCGCTGTAAAATTTCTTGCTAGCCAAGGCTATCCATGGTTGACTTTGCAACAGTATTATCTATTTCACCAAAGTAAAAATCATATTTTACAATCATAGTGTACAAAACTTATTAATGCTTATAAACTGGTGGTACAATAATTATTAAATTTTTTGATACCATTTGATAATTCTCGCGATAATCGCAACGGGTCTCAATCTATACAAAGAATGAAAACGTTTAATTTTAATTTTTTTAACTGGTAATATTATCCAAAGCTGGACTATTTTTTAAACACTATTGATATTATCTATCAGTGGTAATTTCTGTAAAAAAATATTTTTATTTTATAGGCTTTTAATGCCCACAGGCCGCATTCAAGAAATTTTGATTTAGTATAGTTGAAAACGCATGAATACTATTTTGTAACTTAGTACCTGAAGTTCCGCGAAGTTGGGCTAAAAAAATACATTGAAAAACTATGCCAGTTTCAGCATTTTTAAAGGCGGAATAAAAATCTCATACTGTGATTCGAGGTATTGCACCGTCGAACTTTTTATGCTTTATCACACGGAACAGTAAAAAATGTTGAAGCTACGTGACCGCGCGATTAGCTTTTGCTCGCTTGAATACATATACGACTCGTTCAAATGAAAAGCTCAACCCGTATACAAAGTACATTTGCAGATTTCAACTTTTGATTCTCAAAAATGGCTTTATTCGTTGTCGTAGACAAAATTATATATTTAAATTTTAAAAACTGAAGTTATCATATGAGACTCACGAGTATATTGCTGGTTTTGTTGTTGATAGATGTGAAAATAAATCACGCAGAATCAAAAACGGCGATCTAAAGACAAAGAAGATTTGGAGATTGTAAGCTGTGGTTTTATCCTTTTTATATGAGCGAAACATGCATTTAGATTGCGGAACGATGCACGATACCAGACAGCCTACAAATGGTTATGTTTTATATTACAACATTTTATACTGTTTTATGTTTATTTGGCAAATGTTTTATCATCTTATCACTGTGTTTTGTGTATAAAAGTATCTTCGAGAACGGAATGACCAGCGTAAAAAGGGTATATTTCTTCAGAAATAATGTTTCACTTTATGCTCTCGCTGTATCTCCATTTTCGCCAAAAAGATTGTTGAAATAAAAAAAAACATTTACCTTCAGTTACCAGCCTTATTTTATTCATTTAATTACAGCTTTTATTTTTATTTTAAATACATATTTCTGCATTCTATTTTCATATAATTCTATTGTACATAACTCTTATTTTAAGTCGGCATATAGTCAACATTACAAAATATTTTGTAAATTTTAATAATACTTTTTTAAAATACTGTCAAGTGTACGTATTTCACGTAAGATCCATTTTGAGATACTGTGACATTTTAAGTAATTTTTGGTATGCGATTAAATCATTAAAATGATTTTTTACAAGACTATTTATATTTGTATAGTTAACGCTCGATATGGCGGACGTATTCGAAAAAAAAGCTTTCCAATAATGCTAAACCATCTTAAAAACATCATTTCTTTTTTATGCCATATATTATACTTTATAGAATTTTTGTTTGAATTACGTTTCATGATTAATTTTATATTTAACTTGAATAATTCGCTAAAGGATGAATTTAAAAAATAACGCACATAGCTATTCTAATCATCGGACGAAACTCGTTCAAACTGCTGTAACATTATTGACACTTACTTATCGTGCACAAGGTATTTATTGTTAGAGAATGTCACTTATTGTATATTAATGTATCTTCCGTTACAACAATGCTTCACGAAATTTTAAATTTAACCAAAAGTTCTGCAATATATATAACCGTCAAATAAAGGTTTTAAAATTATTACCTTTTTAAAAAATATATTTTGAATTCAAGAGTCACCGCCTATTACAGTTTTCTAAGCATGATCAAACAGCTGCAACAGTTAGAACGCGTGCTGGCTGATGATCATTCTATGAATGTTTTGTCTCCACTATTTTATGTCTTCTTAAAATACATATAATGAAAATCGTCTTTAGTATTAAGCAAGTTTTCGGCTTTGACCTGCATTAGTTCTTTATAATGAAGTTTTACTCTACAGTTATTTACTGTTTTGAAAATAGTTTGTCCATTTATAATAAAATAATTTAGCGCTGATATTATCATTTCAAATATCATGAACGAAAAAGGTTTTACGTTTATATTTTGGTAATAATATAATAGATGTCAGCACCACCGGCCTGGCAGTTGTGGTCAATATGGCGGCTTCCACTAATTGACCAATCAAATCACTCATTCTGTCAAATTCCGCTCACCAGAACAATGCACGGCCAGCACACTCGAATAAAACATATTTATAAAATAATTGCCCGGTCGGCTATAGACGATCTATGTAAACATGCTTTTTGCTATCTATAAGGTTGCACTCCATTCTTTTTACGGCGAAAAAAAATGGATTTTTATAATTAAATTTTGATTGGATTTTTTTCTACAAAGGCTCACAAACTAAAAATTAAACATTATTACTTGAAAAAATTTCTTTTGAACATTAAAATTGTTTTTCTATAGAAGAAAAAAAAGCCTAAATAAAATTATAAAATTCTTTTTATCTGTGCATAGTGCAATCAAAGTATTTATATTAAAGCGTTGATCACAAGAAGATGGTTGTAAGACATTTGATTTTAATTCTGGGACCAAGCAGAACTGCGATAAATCTGTGCATGGGAAAAAACACAATTAAATATTTTTGTCATACGTATCTATAATATTAAATAGATAAACTATATAAATTGAGTATTTCACGGCAAATGGCCAACCAACATGTAATTAATATATTATTGTACACTATATATTTTTAAAAAAGTGTTGTATATTTATGTTTTGTATATCATGTTTTTAAAAGCTTTTTTTTTAATTTTTCAACAAACATTTTCTCTATAAAAGACAAAAAAAAATATTAAGATTTAAAAGTACAAATAAAATTTTGCTTAAAAAAACTAAGATCTTCTTAAAGCATTTTAATTTTGAAATATTTCTTTCAATTAAGTGTATTGTCTAAGAAAACTGAAATTTGTATGTATAATTCATTAGATATCTATATTTATTTTTTTGTATTTGTATTAAAATCATAAATCTTTTTTTTTTAATTTTTTCTATGTTCAAAATTATAATGTTTATGTTTTTGTTGTTCTGTTTTTTCATAATCTTGATATTGTGCAACCAAATATCAAGCAGTTCTCGTAGAACGACTTCTGTTCGTGTTCGCTTTTCGTGCATCAACTTGCAAGCACAATGTTTTTAAAACACTTACTTTTAAATATGTGGCTATTACTTGCAAACCCGGCTCATTCCAAAATGGTTTAAAAATAATGTTTCATTTTGTAAAATAATATAAGTTTTAAAAGTATTTTTAGTGTTAAATTACTTTAACACGATATTTTGTATGTTATCAAGCCATTTTTGAGGTTTCTTTTTAATACTACTTTTAAAATATATTTGTATTTACTAAATTACATTCATGGTTCAAGTTTCACCAATTTTTAAATAGGGTAAAACTTACTATTATTGGCCACTTACAGATAAAATATAGTTTTATAAGATATGAAACTAATACTTCCACTCGTTATCTTAATAAGAAAGTTCATTGAGTATCCCTCCGTTGGTATAGCAAATAACTGTCATTTAAAGCATTGTCAAATTTGATTATAAACTTACAGTTGAAGCGTTGCCGTGAAACAAGTGAGATTTGTTGTAATAATCACAAGGATTTGACTTCCTTGTCAAGGTAAATTTAACGTTTATATTTTCATTAAATTAATTAAAAATTGATTTGAGTAGTTTGTCTTAAGTGTATTTATAAATCATTCACTGGCTTAATTGGATAATTTTAAAAAAAAATATATAGTGGTGGTGGCCAATAATTAGTTCCATTTTTTCGCAAAATTTCTATTATTGGCCTGGCTGGCCAATAATACAATATTTGACTTTTAAGTAAAATGTTCAATTTTGTTTCGAAAATTGTATCTTGATAGTACTATTATACACCTATTTATTTATCAGATTTTTTCGTCAATCCTATATAAATGTTGGCCACTTGGCCAATAATTGTGGTTTTGATGTCCAATAATTAAAACTTTTTTCAAGCAATAGAATAACCATCATCAAAAGGAAACACTTATGTTCTTTTCCGTTTCTAAGCTCAAGAAATGCGACCCCAATACCAACATTTTCTTAAATATCTATTTTAATATGGGTGATACAATGTTTATAATTAAGGTATTCTTATATCATAGTTTTTTGGACCTTTTGTAGTTTATATAAATACGCGATAACGCTTATCAGGTGATAAGCGCTCGCGATAACGATTGTTCGTAAGATAACTTAGAACGCTGAGAACAATCGTCAGTAGTCATTCCATACGTGTGCTGGGATGACGTCTTTTTTACGCGCAACTTAAAATATGATTATTTATTAAAAAACCACAGATTTTTATAAAAAAATGTATGAGGAATGATGCAACGAGATATTTTTAATATTTTTTTTGAAATTCATAAGAATAAGGCCAATAATGAGGAAACCACTGGGGTCAAAAAAGACCCCCATCGGCTGACAAGTATTTTTCTAGTCTCCGAGCCGCAAGAGTTTTAACTTTTCAGCCAGCGGAACCGTTTTTGATCCTCTTATTGTCTTTAAATATCAAACATTAGTAATGGAAAAACAAAATCTTTTAATAATAGAGTGATTATTTATTAAATAAAGAATGAATCAAAGATGAAACAAATTGAAGCGAAAAATCAAAAAGCAATTGTAAGGAGTGGACAAGAAAACCAATATATCTGCATCATCATTAAATACAGAAAAAAAATATTAGTAATGACGAAACACTTTTTTTGAGTAATTGAAAGAACTTTGATTATAAAATTTCTGAATCATATGACATCAATTATTCAGACTCATCATTAGATGAATTGATTAAGCACTTCAATGATAATGACGATTTTTTTAATTTAAAATTTCGACTGAAGGTGCTTGATGGAAATTCAACGTTAATTTAGAATTATTTTCATTATGTACACTTCCACAAAAATCTTGGTTGAACACGATCCGGTCAGTTCGTCAGCTCGAGTAACGAGATGCCGAGAGGCGAAACCCAGGTCGTGTTTGACCAAGATTTTCGTGGACGTGTACATAATGAAAATAATTCTAAGATAATGACCAACTCGCATTATTAAATTTTTCAACATAGGTATTTCCGATTTTGAAATTTATGTCCATTCCGCTCGATTTAATGAAAACATGATTTTTACATTAAAATTACATTAAAGTTGTATTAATCACTTAATTTTACGCTTCATATTGATGCGGGAACATAACATTACATCATTAGTTATTATTTTATTTTTTAATAATTTTTAACTGCATTTTTTGGTATGGCCAATAATTATTTCTTTTGGTGGCATATTTCTGCCTTTTTTGGCTTATTTTTTTGCAAGTACAAAATATATTTTTTTACATGTTTCGATTATCATCCATAAGTAAGCAATTTAACATATGGTATTTCACCTTTCTAATGATACTTGTCCACAGATCAAGAACATAGTTGAAAAAATCCTTAAGTGGCCAATAATTGTTTGTTTTGCCCTATGTCGGGTTTGCAAATAATAGCCTCATGTGTTACATTATTTTACGAAGATTTCTTTGCAACACAATAAAATTATTCTTTTATAAAGTTTTATATGTAAAACTGATTTCTAAAAAATACTTTTTTTAATCAAGTATCAAATTTTCTTTGCAATTATGAGACAAAACGGTGGTTTATTATTTCTTTTATTATAATATTTCACATATTCATTATGCTTTATTACGTCCCGTATTCATTTATAATTAATATGAGGTCAGATTTCCCTTTTAAAGCCTTATAATTAAATCGTTACAGCGGGGAATCATTTCAAAGAGGAATTTATGTATTTTTCCTTCATTAAAAATTTCAACCGTAATTCTCAGACCTTCTGTAACTTTTCCAACGTCAAAGCGAAATTATTTTGACACAAATTAATATGTCAAGTACCGAAAATTGCAGCATAAAAGTTTAAGATACATTTAAATTGATGGCAATTATTAAACGAGTTAAAATAATGTTGGCTATGATACTTTTAAGGGTATTTTATGATTGACTTCTTACTACGGGATAAAAAATAAGCAAACTTCTTTTAAATAAATAACACTTTATAATTATGTATTATTAATCATATATTTTTTATTTTGTAGCGGGAAAAAAAATATTTCTGTTCTCTGGAGCCTCATATTGAAATGATAATTATTCATTTCACTATTCTCAGTTTCAATAAATATTTCAATTCAAAATTGTACTGTGATTAATATAATATATAAAAAGTACTAATGTTGAAATCGTGGAGTGTAATATTTGTTTACACATTCTTTTTCTTTACGCCAAAAAAATATGATTAATATTTTTTTGTATAAACTACGACACGTTTTATATGTTAAGGTAATAAATTAACGAAGAGATTTCGTTCCAATTAGTAGTAAGACCGTATTTTTTTGTATTATACTTAAAAACATACCGTTGACTTATCTTCGTATTTATTTTAAAGAAATTTTTGAAAGTAAATGAAATTCGACGATTCTGACTTGCACTTCGTTGATGTTTAGAAGTTTTATCTATTTAATTTCTAAGCACAAATTACCATTAATTCATTAAAATGAGTCAATTTAATTGATCAAATTTTTCAACTAATCATAAAACGTGATAGTATTGCTTAAAAATGGAGAAAATCATATTGAAGAAAAAAGTGAATACTATATTTAATCATTCATTTTAATTAGTGATTGTGGGAATGATGGATAGCCAGGAAAAAAATCTTTTAATGTAAAATATTTAACGAATTTTAACATTCACTTTAAAAATTCAACAAACTAAAATGCTTCAACTAAAATCCAAACAAAACCATTTTAACATTTCAAAATTCTAGAGACCACACATGGGTTTTTTATTTAAGAAACAAATACTTCAAATACAAACCGTCAAGAACTTTACTTAACTCCCACAAAACAAATACTAGTTTTAAAAACAACCACAATTTCGTTTAACAATAATGATAAAAAAGCCATTCGTAATTTATTTACAGCAAAGACTTTCATTTTAATTGCATATCTCATTCTTTATTTCATTGATATATAAAGAGTCTATGTTCCGTTTGCTTTGCATGTCATGCTGGATAATTCCTGAAATTGAGTTAGAATTCTTTCCGGTGTAATTGATTTGCCACACGCTTCGGTGACTTGCATGCTGAAAATATTTGTCAGTATACATTTTCTCGTAAAAAAAAATACACGAAAAATAGCCATCGTCAGTAATATTCGTGGCCGTTAATTATAAAAGTAAACATTTTCCAACACACCACATCATTTTAGCAAAATTGTTGGAAGGGTCTATTTAATGGTCAAGTTTGTTTATTCTTATTTTAAATCATAAATTTTTCCAGCAAACAAATATTATTCTTGAAATTACTCACCATTAAAATCTCTAGGCATTCCCATAGGTTAATCCAGCAATGGCTTTAAACTTAATGATACATTTATTTCTTACATAAAAACGATACATTTATTTACTTATCATCAATTCCGAATTCAAAGTTGATCCGTGCACTTAATCCCGTGAAGTTGAATACCGGTATTTTAGTATTAAAAATTGATTAAACCATTAAGTTTTAAATTTATATTTATATTTTACATATTATGGTAAAAAAATCAAGATAAATTTAAATATTTGAGTTGCATAAATATTCCCAGATTCCAGAAGCTTTTCAATAATATATTATTATTTTATGAAACCGTCAGTAATTTAGATATTTATTAAGACCTGATTATAATATTTATTTTAATGACGGTATTTTACATTAAATATTTTAATACCGTTTTTGATTTACTCGTCCGGTATTGCAAACCCAATTGGTCGTATTTTTTTTACTAAAAGCAAATATTATTTTATAATAATAAATGATTTGTTTGTTGTATAATATAAAAGAAATAAATCATTGTAAAATAGAACAATATTTTTAAAACCATGCTGAAAAAGATGGTTTTCAAAAAATGATTAATTAAACATTAACATTTAACATACAGCCAAAATGTTCTTATTGTTGGCAAACTCGCAAACATTTGGTAAATTAAAAGACCTCGCGTATATACAAACTCATTTTAAGGACATTTGGAGTGAGAAAATGAAATAGAATCGTTTGTATTCGTATGTGTACAACGATAGCACGCGAAATCAAAGAAAATTTAAATGAAAATTAGTCACGAAAATAAGGAAATTTCCAATGAAATTCATTTGATAATTTTCTCTTCTTCAAAACAAATAAGAAATTCAAAAGACTGTTATAGCAATACAACATGGAAAGATGATTTTGTAGCTTATTTATTTTACCCTAATGGCCTGCACATATATGTAAATGAATATATATATATATATATATATGTATGTTATATAGCATCACTACCACGATGAAAATTTCATCTTGATTATTACGACATATTACGCATACTAGGGTTTCTCGTTCTTTGTGATATGAATAGGGGTAAAAGCAACCCTTAGAAAAGATATCTTGCCTATATTTCTATGGGATAAGCTCGAAAGGATTATTGTGCGCATATAGAAAATAATAAATCATTTTAATTTACACGTAGTGAATTCCGGGTTGATTCAACCCTCAAAACAATGGTTTGTTGCAGTGTGCTTTTGAAATAAGCATTTCAAGTTTTCTTTAATGAGACCGCTTCTCGGTACTTCAACTAATTTAGTATCAACCATTAAGACGATTCGTATAATTTCTTTCTTAAATAAAGACACAAATAATATGAAATATTTAATAACCTAACGGCAAGCTCAAACTTAAGAGGTCTGGAGGAAAAAATAATTAATCATTTAAAATTTCTGTTATTGTAGAATCTATCTTATATTTAACTTTTAAGGCGTTTACTGTCAATACTTGGTGGAAAGGCATTATAATAAAAATAATAAAAGATTTTTAGTATTTTTTCCACATAAAATTTATTAGATCAGGACCGGTTTCGCTCATCGCGATGATCCAATAAATTTTATGTGGAAAAAGTACTAAAAATCTTTTATTATTTTTATTATATTTAACTGTTAGTAATTCTCACAAAGTTACCGCCGAATCCGTTGAAAAAATTACATATTCATGTTATCAAGTAATTGAAACTTTACGGACATAGTTAATTTTACATGCGTTGTCTAAGGTTTTGAATTTAAGTGCGGATTTTTTTTGAATTTTAAATCGCTTAATAAATTTGTTTCCTAAAAGACAAAAATCTCATTTCTTTTTAAAAATAATATATTGTTTTTTTTTTTTGCTTTGAATATTTATTTAAATGTGACCTGTAACAATCATAACACGTTGTCTTCCCGTCATCATATTTTTATTTTTATTTTCATTTAAATGAATAAATTGCACGAGAAATAATTACAGCTGATTGTCAAATTCGGTTTCTCAAGTAGCCGCTAGTGCTACACAGAAGTAATATTGTATAATGAAAATAATTATCTTTCCGGGGAATACAGTGATACAATTTCACAAAACATTTCACCAAAATGTAATTTAGCCGAAATTGCGTTAATTAGTCTAAAAAATAAAAGCCTTTTCTTGAGTGCGATAATCACAGGATGAAGAAAAAGCTTCGGATTGTTTATAACCTCACCATTCCCCGGGAATTCAAATTATTAACGGAAATAGCATTTAACCTTTTTTTTGCCTGGCGTACCAAACTTGAAGCTTCTGAATTCATGCAAATTTAGTAAAGCTCTTGAAGGTCCACGCATAAAGTTCATTGAGAAGCCTTTTCAAACTATCGGGATTGTCTTACTTTTAATTATTTTGTGATTTTAAATAATCCTTATTTTTGTTATTTTGAAAAAAAATGTTTATAAATGATTTAAATTTGATAAATTAAAAAATTGCAAATCTTTTCGCAAATTTTATGTAGATATTAATAAAAAATTGAAAATAACAATGGCAATAAAAATCTTTTATATTTTTGAGTTTCATAACAAAAAAAAACTTCTACTGAGTAAAGTCTTATTTTAAAAGAAGAATAATATGACCATGAACACAATTCTACCCAGGTAAATACAATACTTGATGTAGGTTAAATAAGAAAAATAATAATTAAAAAGCAATTGTCAATTGAAAAATCTGATACTCGTAAGAGGGGTGAAGAAAAATTATAACTCTAAATAAAGACAAATAGTCTACTTATAGTAGTAACTACTTTTGGTATTATTTAGCCCAAGCGTGCCAGACAGGTCTTACCATAAATATTAGACCTGTGGGAGTAGAAATACATTATGTAAGTATTACAACAGTATGCCACTTATTGCTTATTAAACATGACCCGGTGTAAAACTCAAACACTTTCTACGACAAACGTTACGCTCCAATATACAAGTTAATTTGAAATAGCGAATGCGTATTATTTTTGTTTTACTGCTGAAACAAATGAACAAGACCACTAAAATTCAATTAAAAATACATTTTAAGACATCTTAAGAGTCTTTGTCAAGTCATATTTTTATTTATTATATAGAAATTGCTTCCACTTGTAATTTTTTTTTTGATCCTTTATATGAAACGCTGAGAAGTGCTAGATATAAACAATAAAAGTCAAGAATCATATTATTCACTTTTAGTTAGGTTAGGTTAGTTTAAGCAGGAAAACGCAATAGAAAATAAATTCAATAACGGAAAGCCATTTGTCTTATCTAAAATAGTATTTACTAAAAAAAATGTTGTCGTATATCATATATATTATGTTCCACATTCTTAATAATAAAAATAAATCACACTAGAATCACTCTACAGTACAATAATTACAATGAAGAAGCACTTTAAATATTTAACTGCTCAAAAATTGAAACTTTTTTGAGTGTGGTCGTTAACGGAACTGCATTTTTACGGAAACCTTTAATAAAAGAGAAATTAACTTACTGAACAGATTTTCAGTTTAAAAAAATTAGCCAAGAAAACGATCTTTGCTAAGTTCCACATGTTAGTTGTCAATATGGTAAAATAAAGCAATTTTAACGATTTTTAGCTATCGAAGAGATAACTAAATTTCATAATAATTTGTTAATACTCAAAATTCAATAAACACGGAATAATTCAAAACACCTTTACAAAACGATAAAAAAATCTTTTATTCAATATATTTTTTTATTGGATAACTCATTTCAAAATTTATTTTTAGCCCATAATAGATGACAATACAACCATTCATCTTTATTTTTTTAAAATATAAACATTAATCACAGCTTTTTCAACAACAATAATTAGAGAGTGTTTTTCACAAATGAACAGTGAATTTCAAATAATTATTGTGACAACCTATTGGACAACCTTAAACCATCGAAAGCAGTGAGCTTGGTTTTTTGTATTGTATTTTTATGTATATAAAGTGTATTTTTTAAATTTTGATTTCATTTCCTACGACACATGTAATTATTAAATAAACTGTATGTATGCATATTAACATAAAATTATGACAATTTTATAACAATTTTTACGTGGATTCTTTTTATCAATAAGCTTATTACATGATTCACTATTTGCTTAAACTTTAATTCATTTTAAGGCATTTTTTGTGGAACATAACCACCGTTTCAAAAGGGGGATTGGTTTATTTTGTATTGATGTATACTAAGACGTTGTGTACGTATTAATCAATAAATTTAACACGCAAAGAAATTAACTATGTCCTTTCATACTTAGGAATATAGATTACTAATGGAGCACTTTAATAAAAAATAGTTTTGGCGAGAACTTGTTTTAAATAAGTTACATAAGCACATTTTTTAGAAAGGGTAAAAAATGTAGTTAGAGAAGGATTATTAGTAAAGATAAGATCAAGAGTAGACAAGGATTTTAAAATTTAACAGATATTCATATGTTTGAATAATAATCTAAAAAGTAATTTAAAAAATAATGATTGAATATTTCTATCTTGGTATTCAATCATGTGACCTTGCAATCAAGTAGACAAAATCCCTGCAACAATCTATATATTAATAGTTGATAAGGTCTGTCCGTTTTTTTTTTTGTATGAGTGTATGAAGGATGTCCCCAATTTCCCCTCCCCCTCCTCCTCCCCAGCCTCGCTGTCGCCATTTTTTTATTCATACTAAAGACATATTTTTCCAATACACTTATTTAAGATTTTCCTCGATTTCCTCGAATTTCTGGCTTATTCAATAAATAGGTTTGTAAGTTATTTTTCAGGCCAGTAAATTTTCTGACTACTTAACAATGCAACAAAAATCCCCCCGTTGAGGTCAACGGGCTTACAGCTAGTCTTTTTTTAAATTGTTGAGTTCTATCTGTTTCTAACGCCATTCAATAAAACTTCATTAAATTTAATTATTTCAACAGCTTTAGTTGTGGGCACCATAATCTAATATTATACCATTTCCGGTAAAATTAATTAACCTAAATCACCGAATCGAATATTGGTGCATTCTTTTTTTATTTGGTTCAACTTTTGACGTATTGCATGCATTATATATATATATATATATATAATTTGATACAAACTGTGTTATTATTATAAGAAGGCATTAACATGTGAATTTGCATTATTTTTAAGATTACTTTAATAATTGATAAATTCAAGTAAAGTCGTTGCTTAATTAACTGACATATGTACTGTTAATAATTTTTAAATGTACGCGTAAGAAATATAAAACACAATTAAGGTTTAATTTAAAATTTTGACTAAAGGTCCTTGATGGAAATTGAATAATAATTTAGAATTATTTTTATTTTGTACACTTCCATTAAATTTTTGGTACACTGTTAACACTGTTAGTTCGAGTGCATTCGCGCACTGATCAACACCGGAAGATGCCAAGAGGCGAAACCTGGGTCAACCAAAAATTTAATGGAAGTGTACAAAATAAAAATAATTCTAAATTACAATTAAGATTTGTTAAATTTAGCCGCAATTATTTCGGAGTTGATAAATAATTGACAAATAATATAATACTAACATTAAGTGATTCGCTTTAAAAAATAGATGAATACAAACCATTGGTTTCAATGAATTATTCAATGGTTTTGAAAATACATTGTATTAATAAAAATGGATTTATTTTAATAAATAATACGAAAAATGGTATGATTCTAAATTCCGTATACCACAATATTTTTCAATGTCGTCCAATATCATTATTTTGAACCGTTTACTAGCGAAAGTGACTTCCATGATCAGAACTATTGTCGGGTGACCCACTGGCTTGTGCAATTGAAAAAGACGACTCGTTAGTAGGGAGCTATTCTCAACTTGACAACTCCCAAGGGGCGTGAAAATTTACCCACCGAAATTTGAAACAAACTTGGCTTGCGACCAAATCCGAAACTAAAGTAAGACGTTTACGTCTGGAAATAGTAATGCATTGTTATCGAGTTAGCAACGTTAGCAACCCACCGTTCCATTTTACTAACGGAAAATAGATTTTTAAGATCTTCGGAAAGTTTTCCCGATCCCACAGCACGCCATATAACTCTAACTTCATAAATACTACTAGTAACTTTGACTCAGTAAAGAAAATAATACATTTTATGTCACAACACTGAAATATTAATACATTTTTAAATCCATAGTTAACAAAACGATACTCAGTAAAACTTATTTATTATTTATAAAAGAACGCTAAACTCACAGCGTTATTTCTTAGAATTTTTGTTATTAAGATAGTGTTATAATTTTTTTTTAAAAACTTTCTTTTGTAAAACTTAGTGACGTAGTATTTTTGAATATTGGAGAGTTGAAATACAATAAAATCTGGATTATCTGAACTTCAATTATTTAGCTAGATTGTTTTGACGATTATTGTTTGTAAACGAAAATAATAATGGAACAGTAATAAGCTTTTACAGAAAAAAAACAATCTTAAAGACTACTACATGGCAGCAAGATGTAGGATTTTTGTGTATTGTTTGAATAAAGCATGGAACAAAAATTTGATAAGACTTTTAACATGTTTCATTAAGTCAGTAAAAAGTTGTGACGGAGATATTACGGAAGTAATTTTAATGTGTGCTGAGCGCAATGAAAAAGATGTCACCAAATGGTTTGACTGCAATGGCTTCCAACTATTAAATGTTAAAGAAACAATTAAAGAAATCTCAAACTCACTTCGACAATATCGAGAAAACAAAGAGAATATTTGCGAGGGAAGGAGGTGTTTGTCTTACACATTCGGATGCTTTCTCTGTTTATGTCACCATAAAAGGATTCAAGAAGAATAAAGCGTACAAATATTCATATTTAATGTTCTTTTTTTTGTCACTATATTTTTTTGATTATACATATTTTCAGTTATCTGAACTACCTTCATTTCCAACTACCTAGTCCAAATAATCTAAGTTCTGCTGTTCTTGCAATTTTTAATTCATTGGCATTCATGATAAGACTTTAATTTTTAATCTTTCGTATTTCATAAAGCCATATTCTGTCATTTTCAAATGAAGAAACGAATACTATTATGTAATTTTGTTTTTTTCTCTGTGAATATAATTTTATGTTTGTATATGGATATCTCTCTGCTTTACAATATGTTTAATGTTTCATCAAATTTTCATTCCCAAATAATAAAGGTTGTCTAAAATACATCATTTTTACATTCGGAAAAAATATTGTCATTCAAAATAAAATGAAATTTTGACATTAATGACAGAAATTGTGCGAGAAACACTCATGCGTAATTTGTGCGATGGGATTAATTTGTCATGTGAATTAAAATTCTGACCATATTTAATGATTTTTTTACCTGAAAATGTGCGGTTTGACGTTATTACACTTTCACTAAAGTCATTATGTTACCTTTAATAATGTGCTCGCTAAAGCGCAAGGGTTAACGAAAATTCTTTTTTAACCGCTAAAGTTTAAAGTATGAATATTAATTAAATAATTAATGGCATGGCTCATAAAAATATAACTTAATATCAAAAAAAAATACGCACAGTGAGTGAAAAAAATATGTATAAAAATAATAATAAACCAAAATAAATTAATTTTTCGTTGCTGATCATATTAAATAGAAATTATATTTTAAAAAATCGACATTTTTCGTTAGATAGTTCAAATTTAAATATTTGCAACATTCTTTCGCAAAATTCATGCTACGATATATATATATATGTACATTGACTATAGAAAGGCAAAAGGACATAACCCACACAGAACTTTTTTTTGCAGAAGACACAGAAAACGGTTTTGATGATTTAGGGTCAAAGTCATAATATTAAATATGAATAACCATGAATTGCATAAAGGCTTTTTTTTTTTTTGGATATCAAATTTATGGAGCTTCAAGTACCAGGACGCGCTAACGTCAAGGTTCTTCTAGTCTTCTTCATCGATAAAGTTTTTGAAGAATTGTAAATTGCATCCCCTTACCATCGTTTGCAGACAGAAGGGCGCGATCGCTACAGAGATAAGAAGTTCACGGGAACTCCATATGCACTATTTTGCAAATCACATTCTATATGCTTCCCCATACTGCATCCGTACATGTACACACACATACGCATACATACATACACACATACAGTGCACAAAGAAAGTCAAAATCTGGTAGCTTATTGACTCAGTGTGACATTAATTTAATAAAAAGTTTTTCGTTAGTACTTTTCTTAGTCGCAATTTTTCACACACCCTTTTTTTAATTTAAAGGCTTTATTTAGATACTAATTCGGCATTTTCAGCTTCCATTATTTTGGTGGAACGTGTATCTATTGTGATTATTGAAAAAAGTTTTTTTTTAAACTGTGGCTTACGTCTTTTTGCCTCTCTACAGATAAATTATAAATTTAAAAATATATATTTAGATTTACCATATTTGATGCAGTAATGTGTAATTTAAAAAACAGCAAAAATATTCGTGAAAATCTACTATTTTCGTCTTACCTTGAAGTAAAAAAAGATAAGTTTAGTGAAAAAAAATCCACATTATAAGTCAACATGGAAATAATTAATAGGAAATAACGAGGTAATATTCTCTATATTGGGACCAGACATGGATAAAAAACATTAGCATGCATTTTATATCCTGATACTAATATAAGAAGCTCATTTAGTATCACCTAATAATGACAAATTTAAATAATCTATCTATTCATTCGATTTTTTTTTATTTTCTGGAACAAATTAAACTTGAGTTGTCAGAGGTTTAATTGCATTTATTTTACTAGTTTGCATGCCTTAATTTTTTACACTTTATGATACCATAATAAGCAACTGTTGTTGTTGAGTTGTTTATTAAAACAGTCAATAAATCATCAACGAGCAGATTTTTCTAGCGAAAACCATATACAATATGTCTCTGAAACCAAATCACCAACTGTTTTTCCTGCACTGAGAATCGCGGTCTTTTAAAACGTTTTCTAAACACCACAATGCATGTGGGTGGCGCAATACTACTAGCAGGCTTTTATGATATTAAATTTAATAATGTACCAACGCCACACCGGCGTCCAAGCGGGAGCGTCCCGACGTCGTGAGTGAGAAGCAACGGGTAGTTACCTTGTGATATAAAATCCTATCTAACATGATTTATTTATCCATTGGTTTGATATATTTTATTTTTGATAAAAAATCGCTGAAAATCTGTATGGAAAATAATTAATTTTATGATAGTGTAGTAGTTACTTGAGATGAAATTTATTAAAATGTTAAGTTCATTGACGTTTAAAAAAATATTTACCCTTTTAAAACTGGAAGAATCTTACGGTAATTGAATTAACTCAGAAGGTTTTTTTTTCTAAAATATTGTTAAAAATTGTGTATTTTTTTAATTTCTTTTAGTTCGTCAGTTAGAAATTGTCACTGTTGTACAAAAGCAGGTCTTGGAAATATTATACACTGTCGAATTAGTATAAAATTTAAATGTCTTTTTCATTAACTAACTGTACAAATTATAAATTTACAATATTTGAGAAAGTTATATACGTAATAAGAATAATAAGCGTAATAAGCGTTCGAAATATAATTAGTTTTAAAGCCAAACCACTTCCAGATATATTTTATTTATAGCCTCTAGCATAAAGTGGAACATTTATAAATATTTCTCGCACGTCTGGGAGACATTTTGAAAACTATCCATGAGTGGTTACCTGTCATGGGAATTCCGTGAAAGATATGTGCTCTAGAGTTTCTCAAATAATTCGTTCAAAACAATTCAAATAATTAAATTAACAATAATGTAACGTGAAACTCATTGTAATATTATTACTTTTAAATCAAAATTGGCTTAGTTACATTTATTGCTCGTTCGCGTATGAACATATCAATTAAAAACCCATTTATGACAATTTACAACATATGAATATTTAATCTTTGAATCTGTGTATAAAATTGTGTTCATTGAAATCCTCGTTTAGTGTTTCATCTCGTTTATATCCTGAACATTTCATATTCACTTTTTTAAATGGAAATCAAATAGAATATCTAAAAGAATATTCAAAAGTATGTACAGTCAACTTGCCATAATATAATGTGTATGTTTTAATAAATATTAATGTAATATAATCAACACGGCAATTAAATAACGCAAAATACTCAAATATTTATATGGTATTATTATTACTTACTTGAATATTTATTCTAATACCAACTTTTTATTAATATTTTACTTATGCCTGCTGCGTGGTTGAGTCTCAACGTAGTTGACTTAGAATAAGGAGGTGTCAGATTCAGATCCTAGTACGGACAGTTTTAATAAATTAATTTCTCAATCGATTTATGAATTTCCATTCGAAGGCATTAAACTATGTAATATAGAATTTTACTCTTACCACCCGTTCTATAATAAAAAGACTGGACGTAGAAAACGATTAGCTAACCACTTGTTCTTTCTTATCTTACTCTCTAGAGAGGTTGAGCATTTGAGTAAAAAGCAGATCTCGTAGAAACTCTTATGTTGAAATAAACTCAATTATCGAGTCCATATGCTCTATATCGGAAGCATACAGGGTAAAAAATAATAATTTTACCTTTTATTTAAGTAAGCAAGGTGAATCTCTCAATACAACATTAAATTGATTTTAACGAAATGAAACCATAAACCTAGATTTTTTTTTCTCGTTCATCTTATGTAGTGCTGGTATACGTTGGCAAACTGTCCTTTCGTACATACGCTGGATTGTCCATGAACCTTGCAGACAGCCGGCACAATGCGACGTGATTTATAGTTGTACATTAAAATAAATATTATTGCACCGGGTGCTGTTTTAACTGCACACACACCACAGCTCGTATATATAATGTCATCTACATAGCTTTAGCATGGAATTTAAGCGTAGGCTTTTTGTTTACAATTTACAGGTGTTTTACAGAAGAATAAAATGTGCTATCCTTATTTTCACATCGTAGAATCGGTGTGTTTTTTTATCAACGAAGACAATTGGACTAATAAAGGCGATCACTTTTAAGTTACTCGCGGTCAATACTGTGTTTGGAAATTATTACTATTTTTTATTATTATTGTTATTGTGAAAAGACATTATTAACAAAAAATAATAATTTTTTGTAGTAATTTTACATTCATTTAATATGTTTTATCACCTATGTTAGATTATTACACTTATTGTCAGTTATTCATATTTTGTATCTTTATCTGTACATTACTTTTATAAAACTATAGCGAATAAGTGTTTGTACTCAACAATTTCACTTGATTCAGTATAAATAAAACTATATTTTTGTAAATTGATATCTGTTAAAAATGCTGATCACGAGTGAAACCGGTCTAGATCATTTTAAATAAAATTAGAATTAATAAAAAAGATTGGCTTATTTTTCAAATTTAATTATAACCGGTGTGTTACCATTTGTAAGTCAGCTTCTTAAGACTTATCTTTCAGACAGGTAAAAGAAAAGGTGGATCATCAAACAAGAAAAATCAATACAATTGATGAAAGCGTGATTTACATAATTATTAATATAATTCAACTCAATCATGTGTACGAACTTTTTATGGCTGAAAATATAAAACTATATTAATTTGCCAATTTTCCTTTCTGCGCCAAGTAAGTTTTAGAGTGTTTTTAATTTATTTTTTATTTCATAGCCTTATCTATTTTTGTTTTTGTTTTTGAAAGTATTACTTACTTATTGTATTTTAAAAAAACATCTAAT
Organism: Himalopsyche tibetana; assembly: GCA_030503985.1. Classification (NCBI taxonomy): domain Eukaryota; kingdom Metazoa; phylum Arthropoda; class Insecta; order Trichoptera; family Rhyacophilidae; genus Himalopsyche; species Himalopsyche tibetana. The sequence continues at coordinate 6,399,101 of JAPJYX010000019.1, read as the reverse complement.
TCATTCGCATTTTATATTATATTTTTTTTAAATGATTAAAGCATTGGTTAAACTGGTTAAAATTTTGACAAATAAAGTGTAAACTAGGATATTCAATCCCACGATCCCAATCAATTTGGCGATCCTTTACTCCCAGGATTTTCTTAATACTGATCCTGGAATTTTTGAGTTCACATTAACATGTAAAAATCAAGTTTAATATGTTAATTCTTTCCGATATATTATGTTACCATATATTTTAATATACATATGTTATAGTATAAGAATTTTTTCAATTTTAGTTTTAAACTTTGACATGGGCGTTTGTGATATTTATTATTTATTGATCTCAAGCAACTGTGGCTTATGAAAAAATATATTTCGTCTTGGCTGTAATGTCAGTTTTTTATTATTAAAATTAGTGATATGAAAAAAAAATGAAATTATGGTATACGATCAATCCCGGTATTGAAAGATTGTGAATCCCGAAATCCCGGGATCACACAAAGGGTTTAAGATTAGATGCTTTAGGTAAAGTAATCATTACTCTTTTGTTGAACCAAAGAATTATTTTCAGTCACTTTCTATTGAATTTAGAATGATCTGTGAAAATTATTGTTCAATTATCGTGAGGTAAAGAATCGAAATAGTTCAATTTAATTCTACACGATGATATGTTTATTTTCTTATATTATGTTTATAATGTAACCAATTATTAAGCATTTTGAAAAAAGCAGCTTTGTTTCGATTTACAAAATAAAACAGACATTTGCATAAAACAAATGCCGCGCCGGTTCCTACAATTTCCAATTTCAAAAATACAAAATAAGATGGCAAATCTCAAAGAGGGCGCCATTTTCACTTCCACCATCGACAAAATGGCAAAGGTCACGCAATAAATCCGCGAGACACCAAGCCTCTGAAAAGCTCGGATCATCCCCTTTGACTAACTCTGGCCAAGTCTTTGACATATATCTTTGAAATTACATATCCACCGTTTGATTCCTCGATCTAATTTTATACATTACTCTCTCTCTCCCCCGCCTTTGAAAAGCATTTTCTCCAATATTCCGGGCGCTGCCGTACTATTTTTCCTGTATTTTCATTTTTGGATTTATCACATCAAACAAAAATTGACATTCAAGCATCAATTGCTGCGAGGGACGCTCATTCTGAGTGATTGCTGTTTACTTGGACTCATAATTCATATCAATTATGCTTTATGTGAAAGTAAAAATCCTAATGGGTATTTTTGCGCCACATACGCTGATGAAGATAAAAATTTATACCTCTCATAATAACGAATTCTCTCTACTAAAGGTATAGGAAAAAGTTAAACTTTCTCATATAGATATATAATTATTTGACATTGAAGTTTTTACTATATTTTATTTGCGATTAACTTAATTTAAAATATTTCTGTACGTATTTTCTATATAAAGTAAAACCTTATTTAACGTGCTCGTAATCCACCTTTCCCCACTATTTTCCAGAAAATATTAGTCTCAATTAATTTTAATATATTTACTACCCTGACTAAACTTTTTATAATTTTACGTCTGAAATTTTCAAAAATAATTTTGAGGTTAATAATGTCTTTGGAGTTTTTTTACATAGTTTGATGACGTGCTCAATACACCTTCAAATAAATATTCTGGATTGAAAGTTTTATGTAGTATGAACAACACACAAAACTTAATTTTCTTTTATTTCCATTTTTTTGTCTATTCCTTTAAATTGAAAACATAAAAATGGGATTTCGCTGCATGTGTTTTATGTATATGTTTTGCTTTTTTATATGTATGTCAATAAGCAATGATATTTATAAAATGGCTTTTTTATTTATTTAAAATATTTTTTTATGATCTTAAAAATGGTATAATTCTTTTTGCTAATTGACCAAACAAAATATTTCACAATTATCAAAAAAATTAGTGAGAGTTAGAGTCGTTCAAGTTGTGTGTCAAAACCTTTACAGATGAATTTCATGTGTGCACACAAGATGCTAAAAGACGAAAATTTGGTATTAAATGCCAAATCGCTTAGAATTGTGCAAACTTACGATTCAAATTTCATCAAGCATCTTCCGTCAAAATCATAAAATTGAAATATTATTAAGCGAAACAATATCATTTATTCCATTCAGTTTGTTTTAACATCCACTCGTGAAATTGGTGCACGGCCCATACAAAACACTTATATTTATCCCCCACTTGAGTGGTTAGATTAAAATTACAAAGTAATATAGGGTGATCAAAATTTATTGCTAAAAAGATAATTTTGATTGTTTATTAGTATTGCCGTCTTTGTAGTAACATCATTTAACAAAACTTACCATATTCTTTACCGCTGCTTACTAAAAATAATAGTTCAAGATTTATTTTTCCAACTTATATTGTTTATCGTTAAAGTTTTCACTTATCACTACAATTAATTGGATAGATAAAATTTATTTCAGCAACTGTTACCTGATTAATTATCACTTTACTTTTAATTTCTAATGTCTAAAAAGTATCTTTAATAAATTGTCATTATTCAAGCAGAAGTTAGTCAGTAACAGATTGATAGTTCTAAATAAACAACAAATGTCGTTTTTATGTTACATATATAGATGATGATAATACTAAAATATAGATGCATTTAAGCCGATTTGACACAAATAAGAATTTAAAATCAACAGATAAGAGACAATTCCCTGCCTTTAAATCAGCATTAATAATATGATTTCCTCTACAAATAAACACTTTTTTTGTTAAACTGGTATAATAGATGCAGGAACGGAGTTATTTTAGCCAAATAATTGATATCAAAGATTTTTTTTATATTTTTTTTTTTTTGGTACTTACCAACACTGCCAAATCTGCCAAAAAGGTGACAGAATGTATATGTTTTACAACTTTGTCATTATTTATTGTTTCTCGTCATAATGTTCAACTTTATGCTAATTTTTGACCTCTATTCAAAAATAAATGAATACAACAATATAGCCTTACATTTTTTTATATGTCTTTCTTATTAGTCCATCGGATAAATCGCGTATTATAAAAAAATCAACTTTTGTATAATATGTAATATGAACTGCCGTTTTTTTAATACATCTGTTGTACTGCAAAAACTGGTCATGATCATTTGATAAAATTGTGCTTTAATTACAAATAAACTGAAAAATATTTTGTATTCACAAATAGTTGACATATCAAAACTTATTTTGTTTTATAATCAACTCATCAGTTAAAATAAGAAACGTCCAAGATTGAGGCGTGATAAGGCTTTCATAAACTTTCAGCATGATTTCTTTTGATTTTTTTGATTAAAATAAAAGCTTACTTTATATTGTTCAATGAGTGAAATAATTCATTATATTGAAACAAATTATTAAGGAATTAGCAGAAAAAAATTTAAATGTCCCATGTAAGTGAGAAAATTATTCAGTTCTCTCTACAATCTTAATTGGCGAACAATTATTACTTGATAACTTTATAAAATATTAATAATGTGATAGCCATCCTTTACAAAGCTGTTTAGCCAGTGCTTAAAGTGTTGCAAAAATAAAAATTACAGCTTAAAACAGCAAACGAGAAATTCTGTCATAGAACAAGCGTGAAGTTCGTGGCTGGTGGTTGCCGCTTGTTCATAACAGGCCGTATTATTTATGTGCGCCATGTCAAATAGGGAAATTCCCCAGTATTTGAATATGAAATATTATTCTCCAGCGGGAAAATGTCTAAATGAGATATTTGAAAACTACTGCTTTAGATTTTTACCGTACAAAATGCTCCAACGTTTTGTTAAACATTCTTTATTTCCTGTGCTGTGACACAAATATTGTCTTTGATATTTTCATTGTTTATTTTGTATATATTTCATCTCAAAGTTTATCGAATACTCATTCAGTCAACACATATAATATATAACCTCCTGGGACAGTTGCTTGTTCTTTTTTCTTAATATTTTCAGTTTTTTAAGTTCAAAAGATAATTAACGGTTGAATTATTTTTAGTCATTCGTTATAACCCCTGGTTGATTTCTTTTGCTTCAAGACTAATCTCCTTTTTTTCCCAAAAACACCGATTATTTATTATACCATAAAGCGCATTTATATTACAAAAAAAAGTGTAATAGTTCAATTGAATTGTTAGTACAAAACTAAATATAATACGTCATACACGAGAACTATTCTTACTGGTAACATTTATCAATAATTAAATATATTAGAATTTAGTAGGGCAGTCTAAAAGTTCACAATTGAAATGAAAATAGCTAATCTTCTGAATTTCCCCTTATTGTATATTAGACGTGAGATTATATCCGAATATTTCTGTCTTCATTTCTTTTCACACATCTGATCCTGAAAGCGATACGTAGCGAGAGCGATTAACAAAAGACTAGTCTTGTTTTATCCATACATCCTTACTTTATTGGAGAAAAGAGAAGTAAAGCAACTTAGTAATACGCAGTTGATGTATTTTAAAAAGACTTTGTTAATTGATATAAATTTTTGAATGACTCTATACGCTTCACATTTGGTTTGAAATGGAAAAAAAATCAAAAAAACGTGCATTAATAAATTAAAAGTTAACGTTAAAGAGAATACACTGAAAACTATTTTTTTCTAAAATAAATATACAATTTGTCTGTTTGATGTTTGATTTTTACGTAAAAGAAGTGAAAACAATTTAAATTTAAATTACAATAATCTAATAGAGGTTTTGATTGTCAGATTGATGTTTTTTTGTTACGCAATAAAATAATATATTTGCTTTGACACACAATGAGCGGAGCGTAATAAATTTCATGTTAACTCATGCAAAAAGAATAAATAAACAGGGTTTAATAATCCACTCCATTATATTCAACACACGAAATCCCTCTGCGAACGCAAAATGCAATCCCTCCAGCTCTGCCTATGTATGTACCTGCTTTTATTTTTATTACCGGGTAAGATTTTTCCCACATGAATTTCGCTTTGCACAATTTGGGCGTTTTTTTCTACAGCATTCATTCTATTGCTTTAATCTATACCCGTTTATTCCCTTGGAAGAATTGCTGATTTTTAGCAAGAAATTGAATTGTTTTATTCGAATATAAAGTTCGTTAGTTACTTTTAAAAAAATCATAATAGAATAAATCTAAAGTATTTTATATTTGATAAACCATTTTATCGAAAACCAGCTTCAAGTATAATTAAAACATTAACGTAGTATAGACATACTCAACTTAATAAAACATTTAGGGTTGAAAATGAATAGCTGACAATACTTATAAAATGTTCATAGAAATCAGTTTATAGTATAAATTTAAAACAACATAGTCTGCTTACTATGAAATTTATTTCATATCGGATATTCCAAGCCCTTATCAATATATTATTATTTGACATTTATTTACTGGTAATTTTTCACTGAAATAAAAAAAAACAAAAGTTCTCATTAAATAAATCTTATCATATGTGATATAAGTAAGCAATTAAAATCTTCATTTAAACCAAATTTAAATAAATTTCAATTATTTTTTGTGGTAAATTATATCGTACCATTGAGGTTTTTCTGAATTAAATGAATGTTTTTAGTACTGATTTTTTTTCAAATATTTTATTATATCATATGAATTGATTGTATATTCGTAGATAATGATAAATAAAAGCCTGAGAAAACAGACTTATTAATTTACTACAATTTACAAAGTATTTTTTTAATAATTGTTTTCAAACTTAACAACCTTTCAAAAAACTAAAAAGTTTTGCCTGCCAGACTCACCGAGATGCATTCAGGTCTCACGTTCTACGTTCTGGCGTAGATAGGTAAAATAAAGTCGGCGTAGCATGCTCTGCCCAGCGACGTCTAGTACACATCATGTAAATTGAAATGCCGACAAATTCGTGCGGTTTTTCTTGGCCGCGATGCTTAATGTAATAGAGAGTAATGCATGGCTTGCAAAAATTAATTTATATTACTTTTTTATTATTTAAACTGTTTTGACTGTCGAAAATTTTTCAATTATATAAATATATTATTTATAGTTAATATATTTTTTAATGATAAAATATTGTTTTGATTGTCTGTTACTGTATTAGACATATTTTTAATAGTGTTTATTATATTTAAGTTATTTAGACTATTCTGTAGCAGCGTTGATAAATCTTAATTCCGATATAATTCTTATCAAATGCTATTATCACAGTATATAAATTATTTATTCTTCTTTAAAAAATCTTTATTTTAATGTTGCCTTTTATTTCCTGGCTTATATGTTTTGTGTTAAATAATGGAATATGTAGATGCATAAAAACATTTTTTTTCGTTGATTCCTTTGCAAAATTTCGTACCCACATTCAATATAAAGTATACACTTAACTTGACCTAAGCTGTGTGGTATACAACTGTTCTGGAATTAAAAAGAAGTATAAATTGCCAGACCTTTTTTTCCCCATGCAACTTTGCAAGAGGTGGATGCTCGTAAAGCTTTTTTTATTGATCTTAAAAAAACAAACGTTTTCATCAATGAAGACTCTCAGTGGATTTAATTTTGAGGAATCTGCGAGAATCGGCAAGATTCTTAAAATACCCAAATATTTCAATTGCTACAAAGGTGGCAAAGATAGTTAAGGAACAAAGTTTTGTATAGTCAGCCGGGAGGGATATATTTGATTCATGCATATATTGTTTAATTTGTTTTTTTTTTACTTACATGATTCGACGCAAGTTTTTATATGTCCAACTATATATTTACATATGGTATGAACATGTGTCTATTGTTTACCATCCTGCTTACTTGAATTTATTATTTTCATATCTTTTTCAAGAAGGCAAACTTTGAAATCACTATTTTTAAAATGTTGAAAAGTCAATATAAATGATCAAGGAAAAATAAACGTAACGTATTCGGTGTTTTAAAGTTATCTATAAGACGACAGTGATTAAGAAAATTGACATTCTAAGCACACTACATAACGAATTAAACATTCTAGCTAAATCGGTTTTTAAATTTGATACTTTAAAAATATTTAATATCTTCTTCAACATTTTTGACAGCAATTTTATGACGGCATCTATTACAAGACACACTTTTAATTCAAGGTTAAAACATCCGTTTTATAAACAAGAAAGTAAGGTATTATCTTGCAATGATCTTTTAACATGAAAAGATTTATATATATATTAAATAATTTATGAAATATTATTCGTGAAAATTGCAAAAATATTTGACTTTCTAAGAATATTACAAATATTTATTTTTCTTATTTAATTTTCGAATATCGTTTGTTGCCAAATGATAATTGTCTGCTCCGTTGTAAGTAAATGCAATTATTTTCTTCCTTTTGCATGCTTTGAAAAAATCTGCGAGGGATTGATTGGAATACTATATAAAAATTATAGAATATACGATTTCTAAAAAATATAATTATGATATTAATTAAAAAAATATATCTTTATTTTCAAAATTATTCAAAATAAACATATGTGACCATTCTGTTCATTTTTTTTTCATTGTAGTTTTGAAAGATATAAAACATTCAAATTCAAAAAAAAAGTATTATATTTCAAAACCCTTTTAAAATGGATTTTAAAGAAGAAGGGAATGGTCATATCTATCGAATGAGTTAACATTGTGTGGTACGGTGATTGTATTAAAATATATTTTGTCAACATTCGTATTAAATACTTTTCTGTAAGAAAATACATTGTTTGTTTTAGTCATTTTACAAAGATCATAAACACTTGAAGTTTTTCTTCTTTCTTTTAAAGAGCTCTAGTATTATATCATAAAAAGAGTTTTTGGCATTTATTGAAACTAAAATTTTGACCATAGTGACCCAAACAGTGGGAAAACATTTGTAATGGGTATTGGAACAAAAAGCGTTACTAATTTTAAATAATTCTACTTAACAAGATATTTTATACATAGTGTACTATAAATTGTTATTGAATTTATTTGGAAGGATTTCTTTGTAAAAACGTTAAAATACCAAAGTCAATAATTGCACGAAAATTATAGGGATAAGTTATTCAATCATGATTAAATGAACTTAAATTCAACTCTTTATATTACTTTGATTTTATAAATACTCATCCCATTTTTAATAATTAATCTGCTACAAGTAGAATAGTTATGTACGTTCAAAAAGAATTGTTGCATTGCCACCATTGTCTTACTTTTAAGCATTACAGACATTTTGCACTTTAATTGAATTTGTATGAAAAAATTAAATCTTTGAGAAATACGTTTTAAAAGATTATAATTTTTTTGCGTAAAAACTTCTCTACTAAATTTGTATTTTTTTATTATTATTTCTATTCTCCCATTTATAAAATATAATAAAATATGGTACGTGAGGTTTATGAGGCTTTCACTGGCATCTAACCTCCCGTCTCTCCGATGCTAGCGGGAAGAGAATCTGACTGGCGGACTCTATTAAATATCCGCTTGCCGCAGATGCCGGATACGCTACTCAATGCATCCGCAAAGTTGTTCAGCGTAGCATACTCGTAGAGCCATCGTAGATATCGTAGTTAAGTATTGCATATCAAAAATTTGGAATATCTAAGTACATTTTTTTTATTAAAGCCCTTTACAAGTTTTTCAAAAGGTGAACGTCAATTTATTTATTTTTTAATATAATATAGAAGAAAGGTATTTTAGTTATTTTTATTAGATTTCGTTCAAAAATCTTGCATTTAAAGTTGCTTCAGCATCATAACCCGCTGTGCTTTAGTTGATAAGAGATTGCTCTGGGTTCAATTCCCGGTAAGGTTAATGTCAAATTTAGATTTTTCAATTTAAATTTGAGACCTGGGTGTTTGTGATGTCAATTTTATCGTCAACACCTCGAGTTGATCTCGACTGACTTACAATAAATTCTCATCGAGTTTTTCTCGTATGATCTTTAAACATTAAAATAATTGACGCATTGGCATTAGCTGTAACGCCAAATATGTTTTAATTAAATAAAAATAATTAAAAAAAACGTAAACGAATGACAATTCAATCAATAATTCAGATATTACAAATATATTGTACCAACAAAGAAAGGGTTGTGCTTTACTTTAACAGTTATATATATGTTAGTGATAATATATAATATTATAACAGTAAATATATGTATAGTATATATTTACTGTTCAATTGAACATTGCAGTTGATTCATATGTGCCAAATACTTTAAAATTTTAAAAAATATATATACAATCACTCTGAAATTTTTTGTACGTCACTTGAGAATAATTCGAATAGATTTAACATTAAACAATACCCATGCTTAGATCTCAAATTGTAATTGAAAAAATGTAAATTTGACACTGTATTACTGGGATTTAACTCCAGACTCAATAGATCAGTAGAGGCAATCTCTAAATAACATGACCACATCGGCTGACTTAGTTCTCCGTCATAATACATTTTTTTCGTTTACATAATAAAAGTTTAGTAAACATACTTCACTTTACTTTGTTTTGGAATTCATGAATAAATATGGTTACAATAGTCAAATACATGTGTTTCTATATTAACCAGTAATCCAAACTTGCCAAAGTACTCCGAGAATCAACGTTTTACTTGTTGGATAATTGCGTTATCATTTCAGCTCTAAACTACTTTGTGAAACGGTTGAACAGCTCAGCTCAAACGGTTATTGAACAATGCGACTTTACCAAGTGCATTCTCTACCTGAAACGGTAAGAAAATGTATCTTTACCTTGGCAATTTGACCACAAAATATTTAAGTAGAGATTCAATGTTACAATATATACTTAAACACAATTTTAGTACTGATACTTATCACAATTAAATTTACTTTAAATTCATAGACAAACCTTAAAACTCAAATCTTTTATTGATTAAATTAGCGTTTACTTCGTTGAACTCTATTGTAATATGGTTAAATACATAAAATTGTAAGTCTCAATTTTCAAACTATTTTATTACATCTCATACCTCATGAATTCAGCGCCAATCCGTTTTCATCTTTGTAACAAAGGCCTGAAGCTTAATGCACTTGAGCAATTAGAAATAAATAGGCAAAATCAATCCAATGACATCTTAAATGAACGAATAATTACAAATCACCCCTACTAAAAGTCTTAGTGTAACTAAGAATAAATATCAGTTTAATTTAAATTAGTTTTTCTTTAATAATCTCATATTTTTTATCGTTTTTAGAAACCCTCAAGTCATGTTGGATAAATGTAGTACTATAATGTGTTATATAAATAAATATGATAGAGTACATAACAGGATGCGATGTGTATCTCTTTTAAGCCAGTATATACATATTTGAGTAAATAAAGTTTTAAACATAGTTATGATGAAGGCTTACGCTGAAATAGTTATCTACAAAAAAAAATTGTAGAACTAATTACTTTTATTAAATGTACGTATAAACAGCTTTTTTTTCATTGTATTTCTTAATCACTTAAAAATTTTCAATTGAAAATAAAAATTGAAAATAATCATGTGAACGCAAGTTCGCTCTATTTTTTTTTAAATTAATTGTTTATTATAGAATAAAACTAAAACCTCGAGTAAGTCATGTAATAAAAATCTGACAGACAAAAAAAGATCAGACGTTTTTGGTGGATCAACAATAAACTAGCGTAACTTGTAAGCTAGTGACGAGTCAGAAAATCTTGGATGAACCGTGAGCTTGCAATATGATTCAAATAAAGACGGAAACAGCCAATAAAAACAAAATACAATATACCTAGCTCTATTTGGTGAATACATGGTTGGTCATTTCCAGTCTTGATTTGAATATGTCATAATAAAAACAAATATTTTATGTACACTTCTTAATTTTTATTTGTTCGCTTATTTTATATTGTATTGTTTCGGGTCCGTCGCGCAGTGGATGACGTCGTTAGCTTCCCAGTGCGAACAGCATTTCTATTCTGCATGGATAGATGTTATGTCTGAAAATTCTCAATCCTTAAATAACGGCGTGTAGTGAGAACGATTTGTTAATCATTAGCCCTGCCCTGCCTTATCTTACTACTTTATATTTGCTAAAAGAAATTTTGACAAACTGAGTTTCAGACAGCTCTCCTGGAAAAAACGTTTGTTAAGATACCTCTATTAGAATTTCATATGCTCCACATTGAGAGCGGAAATGTATTATTATCTTTTTAAATGACTTCACTGAACTCTCCATTCACACGGTAGGTACGTTCCACGCGATATCATATAAAAAACGTGTAAAAAAATATACTACAATTTAAAAAATCTATGATAGATAGGTTTCCTTACATAAAAATCAATCCAGGATATCGGAAAATAAAATTCATTGTTTTTTTTATTGTATCTTAATTTTATTTAAAAAATACTTTTAAAAATCAAAGGTAACAAAAATTATTCACTTTCACTATGAGACAAGAGACTCACTATGAGAGTAATATTTCTGTCCAAATTTTCGGGTTTACTGGATTTAAACAAAAAATCGGTGATTGATCGCTGTTTTTTCGTTTTTTTTTTCACCGTGCTATTTCTAAATCGTGTAAAAAAGAAGTTCAGTGTATTTTACTTCACTTTGTCGTAATTTTATAACGCATCAAAATATATCTTAAGCTCAACACAACATAACCAGCATAACGTGAATTTAATAAATGAATTGAAAGTAATGCTGCATAAATTGATTCATATTTTAACATCAAAGTATGAAAATTCTGTATAGAATTAAAAATCTTGAATCGAACTGTCTGCGTGAAATCGTCTTAAGACTAAGAAGAGAACGCGGTCGCAGCATGTATGTAAACTCGTGCATAAAATAAACATTCAATGGGACATTTAGGTTGCTACCTTGCATTCAAAGAGAGCCACTTATTTAGATTCTATGGTAAATACTGACTCTGCAACACTTTGCGACGAAACGTTGTATGTTCTGATGAAGTAAAGGTAATGGGAGAAATCATAAAACTGGAAAAGAGTTGGAATTTTGTTTCCTATAATTATTACTAGGAATATCGATCGACACACTGTAGTATTATTTTCATTCTTGCTTAAGATTCACTTTTACATTATTATATATACGTGTTTTGCCTATTTCAATGATAGCATTATAGTATGATAACAATACTTCTCTGGGTTGAAAGGCCTGATAGATAAAAAGGCCAAAAAATACAATGTATTACCTCAACAATGTCATAATATTCATAACCAAAGAATTTAGTATCGAATAGTAGTGAGTGTTTTGAAAATGGTTTTTAAAAATGATGTAGCACATCAAGTGACGGAAAGGCTCCATTGCAATAACTAAATGTTAAATATGTATCTCTATAATTAAAATAGTTTTAGGATAATCTATGACTGATTTTATATTTAAAAAAATTAATAAAACATATTCAATACAACTTATTCCATAAAAAAATATTTTGCACATTTTAAAATTTATTTTTCAATATTTGATAGAAATGCTTAAAATGAATTGTTCGATTATTTTTCTACACGATTGCAAATTAGTATCATTCTCAAAACATGACATGTCATAAAATAATTCAGAAGGATTTTTTTTTCATTTTGATCATTATTCAAAAACAGTGTTATCTCTACAAGCATTAAATGATATTATATTGAACATAGTTTGAGGCAAAAATTCCGAACTCGATTAACAGTTGTTTGTTTTTAAAAGCCGAATAGTTTTACGGAATATGTGAACTGGGTCTAAAAACAGCGGAACAAAATAAATACATTATATGAACATGCAATTGATTGATTTGACAGGACTACCATATTTCTAGAAACATCAATTTGATATAATATAGGTTTTGAAACAGCACTTTGTCATATCGTTTTAAAGCATGGTTCATTCGTTTATTGACAAGCAAGCCTAAATAAATTGACACTAAATCGCAAATAGCTATGGTATTTTTTTATCCGTAACTAGTACTTTTATGAAGAAAAACAAAACGTTTTAGTTAATTCCGTTAACCTTAATGACAAAAAAAGCATTTTATATTAAAAAAATAAACTTGAAATTAATATCTAAATTTATTTTTTTACAAAATTTTGTGTGTAGAAAAACAGGATTAGGCAGACTCTATTTACCATTAAACTTACAAATAACAAAAATATATTTCTTACCAAGTCATTCGCTATTATTATTTTTTAGATATATAAAATACAGATGAAACCCAGAGATGGGCTGGAGGGGGCATCGAGGAGCTCGCTTTATTTGTAAGTTTGACTAAGGCTACCGAGCCTCTTGTTAAATTAAGAAAAACCATATACTCAGATCAAAACAGTACTTATCTAAAATTTCTTACTTATACATCCTCTACGACGGTTCATGTATACAGTTATTTATTTCCTGTTATTGAAATTGGTTAAAAATGTACGGTATATTGCATTTTGTTACATATTATAAGTATAATAAATAACATTCAATTGCTTATTTATTTATCGCATATAATTGCATAAGAGTGATTAAAAATCCTCCCTTTCCCTATAAAATCATGAAAAGCCCTGAGATTAGGCAAGTCTCTAGTTAATGTATTGGCAACGTCACTTCTCAAAACTTGCTCAGCATTCACGCTTTTGCACACACTCTCGCGCTGTCAGCATGTTGTGAATTGTGACCAAGCATGTTGTGAGTTGTGACCATATTGTTTAATTTATACACCTTGTGTACTACTTTTAACTAGACAATAACATTGCAACACTAATTGTAAAATGATGTCAGTCAACCATCAAACGCATTTAAAACTAAAATTAAACCTGATGTCACTTTACTCAATGGTGTTAGACAGGTCTTGGCAAAGATAGAATACGAAATGTATCAGTAGTGGATACATTTCAGTGAGCAGTCTATTTTTTTTTATTAATCTCTAAATGTGCCCAGTAAAAATTGTGAAAATAAAAAAAAAACTTTAAGCTTTTTGCGGTATATTATATTCATACGAAAAAATACATAATATGTCAACAATTTTATCGTAAAACTACTGTGAGTGAACAGCGTATAACATTTTTTGTAATATTGAAATGTCACATACGACAGCATAACATCACTTTTCATTACGTGAGCCGTACACTTGAGCATTATATGTAAACAAGTATTAAAAGTTCATAAACTATGACATTTATTACAACCATTAACCTTTCGTTGGGTGATAAAAGCGCAGCCTATAAACACTGAATAATCAATACAAGTACCATAAACAGTAACTACAAATTACTGTTATGACAGCGACGTTTTAAAATGTCATATTGAATTTAACGGTTTTTTGGTACATAAAATCATCAAACATTTATCTCAGGCAGAAACGTATCACTAAAATTTAAAATAATAACAAACTTCATTGAAGATTGGTATCATATCGATCATTTATCATCCTTAATTATAATTGAAAAAATAGCTGAAGTTACAGCGAACTGCCGAGGCGACATTTTTTTTATTTTCAATCCACAGTTTTTAAGATAAGTTTGAGGAGAAGATATATCACAAAAACCCAAAATTGTTATTTGATGTTTAGCTTTATGGGATTCGAACAAACTGAAGTATTTTGATTTTAAATTTGACTTTTTTTCATGTTATAGTGAATCCTAAATTTTCGTGTTTGGTGCTAAGACGATTCCGGTATTTGAAACTGTATTGAAGATGAAACGTTTCCAGTGATCTTTTTTCTGTTTAAGAATAAAAAGTAACATATAAAATTAAAAATTCTGTTTTGCGACAATCTTTCCATTTATTTGATATTCAAAAAATCATTTCAATTAACTAATTAATCAAATTGTTTAGTTGCAAACCGTGAATGTGTGGACAGTCAGCATAGTACGCTGGAGGTGTCTTATCGCAGCGTATAAGTAGTCTTTAACATTTAAAACATTATTTCATAGTAATATTATTAATATCAATCGACCAATAATTCACATTTGAGAGCCAATGCTAGTAAAATACTGGTATTATTCATATGATGTACACGGCAGAACTGAAGGACGCTGACATGTCATTTGAGGATTCAAAACAATTGAAGGACGACAGAAAATCATGGCAGTGCCTGACGATGGATTTTATTGCCAAAAACAGAGCTGTTAGCTACATCAAATAATCCACTAGCTTGTGATATTTTTTTCTTTAGGGTTAGTAAATTTCAATGAATAGACATGGCGTAAACATAACAGCGGATAGAGAACGACTGACATGCAGCAATGTATGTAAGTTCTAAGTATAGTAATTATTATTAAACTCTTGTTGTTGCTCATAATAACATTTCCCGATATGTGCATACTCATTGTGTTGGCTCATCTAAAGTTATTGTAGGCAAAGTTCGAAGGTGGCAGCATGCCTAGGGGCTCGTTTTGTATTATAATATTAACTTTGCTTGGTTCATAGGTCAGATTGTTGCAATACTTTGGTGTCTTGAGAGCTTACGTTGTACAAACCATATATTATTTCGGTAAATAATCAACTAATTGTTTATTAAATTTTCTTTTTTGTGGTATAACATTCATGCTTATTGGTGTATTTCTTAATATTATTTACTCGGCATGGGTACTACCTATTTGTAAATTTTAATAGTCTATGTATGTTTCTTACAAAATTTGTAACATCATGTAAGTCATGGTAAGCATATGAAAGGTGCCTTTATCGTTGCTTAAAAAAACACTATAAGTAGCCAGTATAGGATTATAGTAAACTTGAAAACATTAACTGATTACTTGCCGAGCAAAATAAGTTTAAGTAATTTGGGATTCGTACAGCTTCTTATGTTTAATTGTATTGCAAAAAATACTTAATATATTCAAAAAATCAGCTTCAATATTGTGTAATAAACATATTTTCATGTTTTTTTTTATATTTTTAGCAATTTTGTACAAGTCACCGTTACTTTTATTGCAGTATATTATTTATAAAATATCGACAATTAATTCCTTATTAACGCACGTGAAATAAAAAATCATTTATTATAACTGTTCAATAAAATTACTTTTGATTTGAAAAGAATAAGATTCTTAATTTACATAATATTCGAATTGTGTATATAAACATTTTAACAAACATATTCTATTAATGACAGATATTTTAAAATTATACTAGACACCTTAGAGGGACATTAATTAAAACATAAATAATTCATACATTTCACTTTCTTCTGTCAAAGATATATATATTTAATAAAATAGTTCACTATAGAATTACATTTAATATTTTACATAATTTATTGAATTTATCATTGAACTATTAAAGATTTTTAAAAAAACCTTATTTTTACATTCATAACAGTACCTTTAAAAAGTTCAATATTTTTTCAGTTATATGTACCTACATGCAATAAAAGAAAACGACGTTACATTGCATATTAATGTTTATATAGTAACTATTCAAACCAAGATATATACATTTAGTACATATCTTTATTACCGAAATAGTGTAAAATACATTTACTGTGTAACTTACAAATGGCTTAAATTGTTTGAGACTGTATAAATTTTGGCTTACTGCAGTTATTGCTATTGGGAGACAACTAAATTATTCACCCATGTGTATGTGTAATGTATCGTAATTTGTTAATGTGAAATAAGTTTAATTTGTCAATAATAATAAAGCTTTTTATGCGTATTGTGAACTTACTTCCAAAATAAAAATCACAATCTTCTCATCTTTTATTTAAGTACAAATATTTAAAGGTTAAATATAGTTAGATATTTTTGTTCACTTGATTCTGCCAAAGCTTTAATGTTTGTTGACTGTCATATAACTTTAAAAAACTGCACTCAGAAGAATAATGTTAATTTACACACCCAGTTCTCATTACTGAAAAGACTAATACGAATGAAGTCACCTAATTAAGATTTTAGACAATGTTTAGGGTATGATGATTTTACAATAATTTTGGGAAACCCTGCGCTAAGTAACTAATAAGAGTAAATTATAATACAAAACCTTCAATTAACTAGGGAATATAATTGAGAATAGTATGATTTTCTAAATTAACGTTGAATTTACATCAAGCGCCTTCAGTCGAAATTTTAAACAAAAAAAAAAGTATAATCGTTTATAATTATAATTTACATAAAATTATATAATATCTAAAGGTTTTTTTTCCGTTAAACGACATTTTTTTACTCTTCCTTACTAATTCTTAGTAGATAGGTTATTTCAAACTTATTTCACATTTTTTATTTAGATCAGAACTGTGGACTTGTGATTCATCTTAAGCATCAGATTATATTGCTTGCGATGAGTGAAAATGGTAAATTGATTTTAATAAATAATGTGGAATCAGTACAAAAAGTGTTATAATTTGTTTAATTCTTTTTTATGTACACAGAGACAATTCCTTAATAACTTTTATAATTGAATAGTTCATTTCAATGGTCTCGCATGAAAATTAATTATATCTCAATGACGTAAGTATTTTAGGTTTTTATGCTAATCTTTCTATTTTTAAATTTTGCTAAGTACGTATATTTTCTGTAAAAGCTCAATGGGATATTATTATTTAAGACAAACTGTTTATACTCACGCAATAAAAATGTCATTGGTCACTTTTTATTTTATTTATTCTATAGATCTGATTCATGTTATTATTCTGTATCAATGTGCGTCATATGCTAAAGTAGGCCATTAGGTTAGTAGACTAATAAAACATAATCAAATATGATATAACATTAATTTACCACAACGAATTTATTTATACAGCTTTGCATTTAGATAAATATTTTAAATATTTTTACATTATCTTTTTTATCTAACAATCACAATTGTTAAGCGTTCTAATTTTTTTGAAGACTTAAATATATTTTGAACTTTGACTAATAAAAAGAAATCAATGACTAATCAGTACAGTACTGGATGAAAAATATGAGATTTTACTATAAAGAGAAAAATATCATCATATGTTTTATTATAATGTTTTTAAACGGATGTTTTTTTGAGTTTCTTTTAAATCCATGTCCACCGCCCAACTGCTTGTTACTCACTTTCTCAACCATTTTTTTTTTTTAAGAGAGTAAGGATACATGAATAGAAACTAGAACAGGAGTAGTGGTTAGCTAATCATTCTCTCTACGCCCCGCCATTCTAAGATTGGAAAAGTTTATTAGAAAGTAATTTGAAGACGTCATTAATACCCATTTTTTCAAATATAAATCGATAAATATATGAAAAATAAATGTTTTAGTAATGGGTCTCAAACTCGTAAGATACGCTAATCCATTACAAAAGCCAATGACGTTGACCAATGTGTCATGGACACAACAGAAAATATTTTCAAGCTTAGTTTTATAAAATATAGCCATACCATTGCAATTGTCATTTCAATTAAGCTTTTTGTATTGTATCACAATTGCAAAGACAAAGTCCTAAAAAATTCTTTTATAACATCTTATAATTTATAATACTTCTAGACTTTTAAGGGTATATTATAAAAAGAAGATTTCTTTTGCAAAACTTTTATGGTATACTGGGCATGTACTAGATAATTATATTATGTTTATGTGAATGCACTGTTCTACACTTGTTTTAATTAACACTAAGGCCACATATTTTTAAATATATCTTATCACACCAAGTTTTTTTATATTGTAAGTTTAATTTTCTATATCTCTTTGTGCAATATTTTCATTTTTCTAATAAAAACAAATCTCAACAAACCAGTACTCACATACCTTTGACTTAAAAATTAAAGTTAACCTTTTAAATGGTAAATATGTTTCGTCCACATTAATTAAATAATACCAAGCATCCGTTTGAATAATATTCCTATTTCAATTAGACATTAATTTTAATTAAGAATTTTGTCTTAAACTGTTAAGCATTTCATATATTTTGAAGTGGAGACGATTCTATACCCCTACTTAACACTAACAACTAGCAACACGAGCCCTTAATCTGCGGCAGTCGGCTTATTAACACGCTCAATTCGGAGAACAGTTAAATTTATTTGTGAATTTTTTTACAAAAGTGTTTTTCTTTAATTTACGTAGGAAATAAATATTTGATGTTTTAGTTAATTTTAGTAGATATGTTTAATTTGCTTAATAATACGAGTCTACAATGACGTATATTATTTTTAAATACAAATTTCAATATATATACAATTTTACAATGTATTTGTTATAATATGAAACATCAAAGTAATTAAAAACGTTATTTTTTTCAATGATGAAGCTTGAATGCCTAAATAACTTCATCAAATCGGAATCAAAATGTTGATTTTTAAAATGTAGTTTTTAATTGAAGGATATGTTTTAACCTTTAAAAGCTGGTTTCTCACAAACTTCTTAGATCTTGCATCTAAGCAAATTTACAGAATACTGCAGAATATAATTTTAATTTTGCTTTTGATTGGGAAACAATTAATTGTATTATATATGAATAACCGACGCCTTCAAAACGTTAATAGGAAGTGATAGTGTTGGTAGTATATTGTGTAAGGCCAGGAATGTAATACAATAACTTTAAATTCCTCAGAGCTGAGAATCCCTTTAAATTAAATTAAGTGCACTTGAGCGTTGAGGGTACATTAGCAGTATTTTGGATTGGCCAATATATTTCAAAGCCCAGCCTACCCTTACTCCGTAAAACCATTTTGTCTCCGTGCCGCCTTACAATTTTTATCACTTCTACCTTACGTTTTTAATTTGTAAGAATTAATTTCCTGAATTAATAAAAGAAATCATATATTTATTAAAATTACTTAATCATAAACATTTAAAAGGTAAAATTATTTTTTATAACAAAAATATGATATGGTTGGTAATCTCTAGACACAGGTTAAGATAAAAAAAATGGTACTCAATTATGTTTCCATAAATATATCTCTTGAAACTTTTTTGAATATTTGTTTGGGTTTTCATTCACCGAAAGTAAAATTTTGTATCGTGTTAAAAAGTATCAAAATTGATTTCCATATATTTTTCAATAAATAAATTTTGAAAACGCGTATTTCATTCAGATGTAAAAGATATGATTTTTTTAAATGAATTTATAACTTAAATAATAAATAAGAAATTCAATGAATTGTATGCAAAACAAACTGTTTTTAAAACATATAATTAGTTTATTTGAAGCGTTTGTTTGCAGCAAAACTAACATCAACAAGCATTAAAGAATGTTGAATAATCAATTGAAAACTTTTTTTTTATATACGTCTATTGTTTAAATGAAACTCTAACGAGATTAAAATCTACACAAATTGCTTGATAAAGCGCAGCAAGTCTTTGTGTTAGGGTTGCCAAATAGTTTATTATGATCTCCGGAGACAAAAAGTTTTCCGAGCCGTATTAAATTAATGTAAAATTCAATTTTATACTGCCATACTTGGATAACAAAACGCCCCCGAGGAAATAAAGTTGGACTACTTTCTATTCAGTTTGTTGTCATATTCAAATAATTTACACGCCGGGAAAAAGCCATAAACTTTAGTTTTAAAACTTTGCAAGTAACAAATAAATATAGTTTATTATACTTAGCGTGTAAAAGTACTCTTTTTTTATTTAAATGATTGTTTAATTACAAAATTTCATAATACTCCGTCTACAGTATTTTATAAAGTGACGAAACAAATAATATTTTTTATTACATCACTGATTTACATTAAACAACGCATGAATAAAAATATCACAATCAAAATAATGATAAAAAACAAAAAATATTGTTTCATTTTATTTAAAGTGCTGCATACAAATTCAATATTTATTTTGTTAAAAGTATTTATTTAAATATAAACTATGTATATTGCTTGGAAATAAATAATTGCAGTCGTTAATTATTTCACTGTAGACAAAATTATTGTCGTAAGACATAAGTTTTATTGATTCATGGTCATGTAATTTAATTTAAGAAACGCTTGTATCCTAAAAAGGAAATCAGTAATTGTAGGTTTACAGATATATTGAAAGAAAGTAATTTTATTTAATGTTATATTAATGTAAACGATAGCTCAATCAAACAACGCTGCTTAAAAATGTATTACTTACATTATAATGTTACTAAAATAAACAGAACTTTTTAAATGGCAACCCTACTTTTCTTTGTTCTCGTTAGTAGTACTCGTTGTGTTGTCCAAAGACAAGGAACGCAAACGTCTCTTGAGATTCTGCGCCAAACGTAATTTTCCGACAACATGCTAACTAACCAGTCACGCGAACTCATTAATTTACAACACCTGGAAACTTTAATTCGTGCTCCATACAACATTTCATGATTCTATTATGTGAAATATATGTGATTGTTGCGTTATGCGATTATCCGTATGAAACGTTTTGAATAAAGAATAAAGCTCTCATTTTCAGAGGGCTTTTTATAAGATTCTTCCATGCCGTGTAAAATTGTGTGATAATATTATAAATATCTCAACCATGTTTCACACAATAGATTTTTATAGTTTTCAGTATAATTCTTTTTAAAGCGTTATATATAAACATCATCTGTTAATTTTTTGTTGGTTGAATGTTTTCTTCAGTTTTATCAGTCATATTTGAAAAGGAGCAGAAAAATAATCTAATTTTATGGTTAGGTTCTAAAATAAAAATACAGTTTTATTCTTTATGCAAAAGTTATCATTCAAATTCGCTTTTTAAAAAACCTCCTGTTTTATTATAATAAACAGCGTAAGATCAATATTTTTATAGTACATGTATTGTGGGAGTGTTTTGTACAATTTTAAAAACATTCAACTCAATAACTTTATTAAGGTATTCGTCTTTTCTTTTCGATTTTTTTATTCGATAAACTGGTTTTCCTTTCTGCATCACACTGAAGATGATTTCTCCTCAATGATATTTATTTATTTATTTTATTGTTAAAAATCAAAATTACAGTACATGACATAACAGCTGACGCCAATTCGCCATGCACTTGAAAAATATAATAAGACAAAATATAAAATAAAAATACACAGTACATCAAATTCAACATAAAAAATCAAGAAATACAAAAGAAAAATTTATCAAACAGTTCACAAATACCATCACCAAAAATGTCCACTTCTCTAGGCAATGCGTTGATTAGTCGAACGGCCCTTGGAACTGGTGACTCATACCTCCTAAGCGAGGTATAAGTTTTTAGAAATAAAAGTTTTTGCTCATTGTTTCGCCCACGTAAGAATAAATTGGGAGCATGTAAATTAATAGTCATGAGAATTTCAGGATTATTAACTCGGCCCCGAAGAAGAAGAGAAAAATGCTTTAAGCTTGAAAACGATCTTCGAGCTTCAAGTGAGTGAAATGATAACATTCCTAAAAAAAAAATGGTGGGGTAGTATTCCTTTAAGGAATTATCAAAGGGGAAGAATTTAATTTTTTTAAATTTAAATGATATAGTTTAGATACATTTTTTTAGATACAATTTGATAGGCAACAATAATTGATAATTAAAAATATAAAGATATTTATAAAGGTTAATTAAATACATAAAATCGATATAACTTCACGTAAAAAAATAATTAAATAATAATAAGCAAGAGTGATAGTTATTGGCACTAATAAAATAACTTTTAATTTTGAGACAGATGTGATTAAGGATTGAATGGTGAAGGGTAGGGAAGGTAAACTTTTTTCCAAAAGAAATTGCAAATTTCTTGAAGTGACAGAAATTTTCTGGAGACGAAACTAGTGAGTGAGCAGAGTTTTTCACTTTAACATTTAAAAAATATTGTGAATCCAACGGGTGAAGAGTTGTGCGACCAATTTGCGCTGGTTTCCCGTGCAAAAGGTGGTAAATTGCAGCTCGTCTTTGGACCTTTAGATCGAATGGAGTAAGTCCCAACATTACAGGAAGACATTCTGTTGAGCAATTTCGGTAAGCTTTGTAAATAGCAAGACTTGGAAATCGTTGTCCCTGAAGAAGTATTTGACATATTTCCTGTCGTTGGGTACACTTGTATGCCCAACAACTTGCAGCATGACTCGCAATACCGAGGAATATAGACTTTTAATAAAGCCGAGACGTAGGGAATGTTAACCCCCAACTCACCCTAGCCAGACGTGCAGCCTTTTCGAAGCTTGTCTTAGAACTTGCTATAGCAGTTTTAACGTGGTCCAAGAAAGATTTTTTGTCATTTAATATCACATCGAGATTTCTCAAGGTTCTCTGAACTGGAACTGTTATTGTATTAAACTTGACTTTTTCGCGTCAGCTTTCCTTTAAGCATTATACTACATCTTTTATGGAGTGCAAATTGTAGTTTGTTGTAGTCTCCCCATCCGGAAACTTGCTTTAAACAGTCATTTGATAGCTGTTAGAGAATGCTTCTACTATTGCCTTTAATAAGCGTTAATGCATCATCAGCGTATGCTTGTATGTGCGTATTTTGAGGGAGAGGGAGGTCTAACAGATCATCGAATAAAATATTCCAAAGAAGTGGTCCAAGAATCGATCCTTAAGGACAACCTCGAGTGATATTTCTTTGGATTAAAGAATTTTCGGTTGAAATGATTATCTCTCGTTTTGAAAAATAGCTTACATTATTTTTAAATAGATCAATTAGAATCTTTCTCAGTTTCAGTTTAATTAAAATCATTTTTCGAGATCTTTTCGAGTTTATATCGAGAAATCGTTAAAATTTTCTAGGATTACTTTCAGTTACTAATAAAGCAAGATTATTTCTTTTTATGCACATTCAATTTGCCGGCAGAATAATGTTTTTTTGTATTGGGTGTATTGGAAAAGTTTATTTAATAGCGTGTACGATTTATTTGTATTTTTTATTGATGATGTATTTTTAAACAATAGCCAAAAGAGAGAATTTCTGCCAGCTTTGTAATAAAAACACCACAGATAGATGCATTGATGTTAATGAAAAATCTTAAATAGTTTGAAAATGTAATGTTCGCAATTATGAAATACATAGTAATAAAACTTATCGGCCACGGTAGCAGCAAATATTTAAATAACTGGTGAATAGATTTAAATACAATTTAGTTCAGCATGATTTTTCGTGTAAAAACCTTTATCTCGGAGGTATAAGACATAATATTAATTTTTACTTATAACGAACTAAAGAGCTGTGTTTTATAATATTTAAAAAAAAAATCATTTCACCTCCTTATGTCTTATTAAACTTGAAAATTATATTAAAGTTACAGAAAACTCCCGTAAAGTTGTCTTAATGCACATGAAATCCTATGCCTCCGGGGTACAGAAATATACTTTCGAACTTCTGTTCTACCTGGAGTGGAAGAAATATGTTCACCGAATTTTGGTGATGATGATGATACATCCTTATTTTATTAATTATAAATTTGACTTAACCTGTATGTATTCAAATTTCATTCTAAATAACAACCCAAAACATCGTACCAGTAAAATAACCCTTTCACTGCATCCAACCGCACTACCAACCGACCAAATGCCCTTGCGTCCGACCGCGACCGTCGAAATCAGACTTTACGACATGCCAAGTAAGGGGCCTGTCAGATCTGCAAACGGTGGCTGTGGGGTACTGGAGCAACGGTTGCCAACCTTCGATACATGACCCATATAACGAGCGTGCCTCTATATTTTCAGCCTGTAATTATTTGTTCGATTAATATCTAATCCAGTTTTTAGTCAGTTTATTTAATGCAATCGTCGCCATTTTCTTCGATTGCTGAGTTTAATGGATCAAATTCCATTAAGAGTAGTTTCTTGAACTGGTTTTTTTATTGTATTTGATGTATTCATATCCTTCTAAGCATTTTATTTTAAAATAGCTAGAGTGATAAGTTAGCCACTAGTCGTGCTCAAGTCTCAGAGCAATATTCCTTTAAACTATTTAGGAAAATGAAAATGACCAACCAAGTAACATACAGTCTAGACTCTAGAAGAAAATTGACTCTAGACTCTAGAGTCAATTTTCTTTACTTTAGAAGCGGACATAATAAAAAAAACTCATTTAATTGTCAAAATTATCAGTATTTTAGGTTGTTGCAGTATTGTGGTAAGTGTTGTTAAGTGAATATGTAATAAAAAAATCTTTTTTTTACATAATTACCGTTTATTTTCAGCTTTTTTTCTAGGACGGTTGTTAATTTTTCTATAATATCACTTATAATATAATTTTTATCTTTTTGTTGGACTTGTTTTAAAGTGCTTGGGCTATACATTTTTGGAACATACAATGCTTTAATATATTTAACGATGTCGATAATTCAAAAACATTCCTAACCTTACCAATATATTTTAAAAAAATCGACTTTATAATTTAAAAATTTTGACCCTGGTCAAAAATTTTATTGAGTATATTATATTTTATCTAATGTTAAAAAAACAACATAGTTAAAAGATTGAAATTAAAAAATATTGAATTTTTAATTTTTAATTCACCAAATGTTAATTAATGCTTAACATTATTTGTAAAGTATACCTTTTGCTTTCTCTGTATGCCTCACATAATAGTATTATTGTTATTTAAATACTATCCTTTAAGTTGATTGATATAAATATTAAACGACAAATTTATTAAAAAATGAAAATTTGCAAAACAAAATGTTTTGGTTCTCTGTTAGTAGAGTGTTAGCAGTTATTGATCGGGCGGGCGCGTGCATCGTCTGAGCGGCGTGCGACCCGCCCCCAACCACCGCCTACCCAGGCTCACCTCGTCGCCGCGCCGCCCTGCTCAGGACCGCTTCTAAGAATATTGAAATCGAATCAAATATAAAAGCAATCAACATCTTCTCTGCCAAAATACCAGGTGTCCTTGGAAACAGATTGCCACTACATCACGCGATTCTGCGTAAATGTCATATGTATAGCTTATAAATGATACGCGCAACGGATTTTCACTTCTTGTTAAGTAAATATTTTGCTTTTTTTATAAGGTCGTCTCGGAACATAAAATGGTGAAAATACTGTTACACAACTGCGGAGTCTTTTCTTTTATGGTACATTTTTAAAAGTATAAATTTAGACATCAACAAATATAAACATATTATAGTTTGATTTTGATATATTATACATAGGTGCTTTCATTTTCAATGCCCTTCTGTTATGTATAACATTATATCACTTTTAGAGTGTTCACTGTCAATACTTGGTGGAAAGGCATTATATTCAGAAAATAAAGTACTAATTCGTACTGATTCCCACTTTTATGATCAAAACCAATTTTGCTTATGACGAGCATTCCCATCAGTTACCATAACAAGCATCAGTTTATAATGCTTGTCATGAGAAAAACTGATCCTGATTTAAAAACGTATTTAGTTACAAGAAGGTTCTAGTTTCGGTCGGTGGTATTCTAAAATATTTATGTTTTAGTTATAAATATATTTTTAAATGTCAACTATCTTAAAATGTATCTTAAGTGAACTGTATGCAAGCCTTTTCAATGAAGGACGAAAACTTTAAATTCAAATTTCCGTTTTTTTTAATACGTGGTTACGAAATTTACATCTGACAGGAAATCTTGAAAAAAATGAAACCTATAATTAAACTCATTTTTGTTTCGTTTATGGAAAGAAACCAGCCTGTAGGTAATTTGGCAGTGGCAGCTAATTTGAAATATTGGGTTTTATTAGTATTTTAATTTCATAATCATATATACGGTATAGAATTTATATTGATAAATTAATTATTTGTGAGTAGTTTAATAATTGGGAAAAAAACTAAAGTAGGTGTAGCAATAATATTTTTTTAAAACAGGTCAAATGTAAACATTTATGCTATATTTATTATCATAAAATCAACATACACTTCAATTATTATTAGTATATTTTCTTTAGTCTCCAGAATCTAATATTCAATTTTTAAATCTCTTCTTTTAACAGTATTTTTATCAAAATTATTATTTTGTTTTATTGACATAAAAATAGATGAATATATTTTTTATGATTTGCATGCAGGTTGACACCAAAGAGCTATTTAACTCTGCTCTCTACTATATTGCTTTTTTGCCATTTTTTTGGTACGTCAAGATTTTTTTTATTAATTCCAACATAAACTTACTTTAGTTAAAGTCTTGAATACATTATATTATTCTCATAAAGCCTGGCTTAGCTTTCGCCCCATGGCGGCTCAGTTATAAGCTTCCCGAAGCTTTTTGCACGCCGTTTAGCCATCTTGCCTAGGGACTGCAATACCGGTATTACTAAAGCCGGAATCCCGGTATTTTGAAATGTCGGTTTTTTTTTTGTTAGCATGTCCGCTCCAAATATGAAGCAAATAGGTATTTTGTGGAGCTTGTCACCATTTTGAGTTGATTCAAGAGAACTAATCCGGCATTAATACAATATATAACGTTAGAACTATTAAATGAAAGTTCTTTCTACAAGGTAACTTTTTCTATAGCCGTACTTATTTGGGCGAAAATTCAAATAAGATTGACATATTTTAGCCTTAAAATTCATATTTTAAGAGTGAATTTTAAAGGGTATTCTTCTTATAAAGATATATTTTCTAATACCTGCATGTTATATGAAATTACGATATTGATGAATTCGTCCTGTATTACGATGTCTGTTGACTACATGTTTAACATTGCTCATTTTTATATTTTTAGTAATACCGGTAATTTATTTGGAATACCAAAATACCAGCATTGATATTTTCATCAGGTTTTGCAACCCCTAATGTTGCCGTCTCTGTTCCAATCATAATTCGTTGGGAAACTGTATTTTGTACAGTATAAGAAATAAGCTAACAACATGTTATTGTTTTATATACAAAGTGTCATTTAAGTAGATTCTTCTGTATTTGACTATGTTATGAAATATCTTATCTTTTACTAAAGAAATTGGTTTTTAAACTACATAATATTTATGTTTTTTCGCCTATAAAATTTATATATTACTAGCTGACCCGGCATGCGTTGCAATGCCAATCAAAGAAAAAAAGTGTTTGTGTTTTAATTATATATTTTGTTTTTTTGTCTGGTGCTTATATGAATAGATCTTAAGGTTTTTCAACGCGTGAGCAGGCCAGATACAGCTGTCCATGTGTGAAGCATGGATTTTTAAAATTTAGTCCACACACTTGTAGCGATTTTCCAAATGATCTCGGGATATATAACGACAGGCCTTCAGTATTTAAATTGTAAATAACATATTTTTTAGAATATTTGAAATGTTTTAAGTTTGCTAACAAATTTATTATGTAGAAGAAGAAGTAGATCTCGGGAAATAATATATTGACAGCCTTGCAGTATTTAAATTGTAAATAATATATTTTTTAGATTAATTAAAAAGTCAAATATATTTCGTAGTAAAAAAAAATAGAAATTGTAAATTATTTAATTTTTGGAATAATGTTTAAGTTTGCTAACAATCATTTCTCTTAGTAGCAGAAATTTCGTAAATTATTAAATCTTTGGAATAATGTTTATGTTTGCTAACAATTATTCTTCGTAGTAGAAGATTTTAAAATAAAAGTCTAAATATAGTTCTATAAAATATCCATACCGTCATTAGATATTCCTAATGCATGTAAGAAATTAAAAAGATTTTCAACGCCGGATGCAAAATAAACCCATACCTTCCAATAATCGTATCAATGACACTGATCAAAATCTGTCAAATCAGCTCCAAAAAATCTTGAAATTGTAAATTATTTAATTTTTAGAATAATGTTTAAGTTTGCTAACAATCATTTTTCCTAATAGAAGATTTTGAAATAAAAGTCGAAATACAGTTCTATAAAATATCCATACTGTCATTAGAATAATCATTTCTCGTAGTAGCAGAAATTCCGTAAATTATTAAATCTTTGGAATAATGTTCAAGTTTGTTAACAATAATTTTTCGTAGTAG
Organism: Himalopsyche tibetana; assembly: GCA_030503985.1. Taxonomy (NCBI): domain Eukaryota; kingdom Metazoa; phylum Arthropoda; class Insecta; order Trichoptera; family Rhyacophilidae; genus Himalopsyche; species Himalopsyche tibetana. The sequence continues at coordinate 6,370,469 of JAPJYX010000019.1, read as the reverse complement.
CAGAAATTTCGTAAATTATTTAATTTTTTGAATAATGTTTAAGTTTGCTAACAATCATTTCTCGTAGTATCAGAAATATCGTAAATTATAAAATCTTTGGAATAATGTTCAAGTTTGCTAACAATCATTTTTGTAGTAGCAGAAATTTCGTAAATTTTTTAACTTTTGGAATAATGTTCAAGTTTGCTAACAATCATTTCTCGTAGTAGCAGAAATTTCGGAAATTATTAAATCTTTGGAATAATGTTCAAGTTTGCTAACAATCATTTTTCGTAGTAGCAGAAATTTCGTAAATTATTGAATTTTTGGAATAATGTTTAAGTTTGCTAACAATCATTTCTCGTAGTAGCAGAAATTTCGTAAATTATTAAATCTTTGGAATAAGTTTCAAGTTTGTTTACAATAATTTTTCGTAGTAGCAGAAATTTCGTAAATTATTTAATTTTTGGAATATTGTTTAAGTTTGCTAACAATCATTTCTCGTAGTAGCAGAAATTTCGTAAATTATTGAATTTTTGGAATAATGTTTAAGTTTGCTAACAATTATTCTTCGTAGTAGAAGATTTTAAAATAAATGTCTAAATATAGTTCTATAAAATAACCATACCGTCATTAGAATATTCCTAATGCATGTAAGAAATTAAAAAGATTTTCAACGCCGGATGCAAAATAAACCCATACCTTCCAATAATCGAATCAATGACACTGATCAAAATCTGTCAAATCAGCTCCAAAAAATATTGAAATTGTAAATTATTTAATTTTTAGAATAATGTTTAAGTTTGCTAACAATCATTTTTCCTAGTAGAAGATTTTAAAATAAAAGTCGAAATACAGTTCTATAAAATATCCTTACTGTCATTAGAATATTCGTAATGCATGTAAGAAATTAAAAATATTTTCAAGGCCAGATGCAAAATATAACCATACCTCCAATAATCGAATCAATGACGTCACTGATCAAAATCTATCAAATCAGCTCCAAAAAATCTTTTCCCAGCCCTATAACTATAGCTTCAAAAAATCGAATTAGTATATTTGAATTTAAAGACGTCCATTTCAATTGTTTGAAATTGGAACGACGAATTGTCAGGAATATTGAAAAAAAATCTGGATCGGGGCACCCTTCACCTAGCGGGATGAAATATAGTTTACATTTGATTCTTATATCTAGCAAATATACAAAAAAAAAATCATCAAAACCGGTCAAGCCGTTTCGGAGAAGTTTGGCGACAAACACCGTGACACGAGATTTTTATATATATAGATTTATGTTTATATGTTGAAAACAAATATAATTTAAGAGTTAAAGTTAGCTTAAACGGATGGCTTATTGTTTCAAAAGGTTTCAAATTATTTAAAAAAAAAACATGATGTCTTATAACGAAAAAACCGTTTGCTGTAATTGATATTTCTGAGTTTTGAAGTAAAAATTGGAATTTATACCTTGATTAAAAGGATTGTGTCACCTGCTGTGGCTCAGTTGGTTAGAGGTTGCTTAACCAATCATCTATTAAATCACCGATTCCTGGTCAGATCACAGTGAACTTGAGATGTATTCAATTCAAAGTTGTGATCAAAAATTGGGTGTTTGTCATGTAAATTCACATTATTTCCTCACCTCTTTCTGATCTTTTAATTACTGGGTGTGGCAATAGCGGTTAGTCAACCACTAGTTCTGTTCTAGCCTTATCCTTCTTTCCCTACTACTCACATTGGAAAAAGTGAGGTTGAGCGACTGAGTTCTCGTAGAAAAAACTTCTGTTGAGATACCTCCATTAGGAGGCCATATGCTCCACATTGGGAGCGGACATGGATAAAAAAATGATTATTGTGATATCGTCAATAAGTGTTGAGTTTACAAGAGTACAATCATAAATTCATCAATATTAGTTTTTAATGTAAACTCTTTTTAACGACAGTCGAAAAAATCAAAACTGTTGATTCATATAAAATGTCGTTTTAATGATTAATATGATAAACTAATTAGTCACCTTATTGTTTGTCAAAGATTAATGTCATACAAATATGGACATGTAAATCGCAAAAAAAATGCGATGTAGTATATTCTTCTGTCTATCTTCAATCCTGCTATGGAACATATGGCCTTCTAATGGAAGTATATCTCAACAGAAATTTTCTTATACGAGAATCGTTTGTTTTTCTTATTCGAAGAAAATAAGGATAATCGGACAGGGCTACGACAGAATTAGTGGTTAACTAATCGTTGTTGCTACTCTTCGTTATTTTGGGTGGGAGGGAATTTTCCGACTTCACGTAATATGCTTTCGAACAGAAAACGATAAATAGATTGAAAAAATGCTGTTTGTTCTGAGATTTAAGTGATATCTGTCACGAAAGCCAACGACGTTAACCGTTGCACCACGGACCTGACAGACGATATAATACATGTACAGGTATATTTTATACACTATCAATATGTTGTGAAATATTATTCCTCAGTGTTACAGTTTATACAAATTTTAGTATTCATTTTCGTAAAAAGACGTCGAACAACCTTTGAACAACATTGTAAAAAGATATTATCGGGATAAATCAGTCAAAAAATTCTCACTCACCCAACCGTTGTATGATAATCCAGCCTTCATATCTGTAGTATTGCATAAAAACATGGATACATTTTGATTCCCTTGTCACTCGTTTCTTTTGCACCCTATTTTGTGATTTGACTCACTGCGTGAGTTTTAGAAACGACCGTGAAATTCGTCTCCAAATAACTATCACCAGAACAAAATCCATCGATAGAACGTTATTACTTCTTTCATATATTTTACTATTATAGTTGCATTTTTGTTTCGCGTTTTTTGATAAAACTTAAGGAAATTTGATTAAGAAAACTACGTCGTTAAATGATAAAAAATAGAACTCTTTATTGAACACATGAAGAAACTCTAGACAAACATGATTGGCAGATATTAAAAAAGATACAACGAGTGTGATAGACCGTGGAAAAAAAGTTTAAACTAAACGACCTAAGAACTGTTTCAAGGTTAGCCATGAACCTGAATTAAAATGTTGCTTTATTTTACTGGTGAATTAATCATAATTCTCCTTTTTTTTCAGCCTGCCAAAGATTTTTTGAACTTGAATGCTCAGTTAATGTGTTATTTTTTCCTTAGCTAGAAATATCGTTTTTAACACTTTAAATTATCAAAAGTTTCAATCATGCACTGTGGAACTGTCCTGAGATAAATTTCAAACGAGCAGAGCTGATTTCTGCGGTCAGCCCTCATACGGTCGTAATAGGCCTCGATGGTCTGATCTTAACCAAAATCAACATTGAAACATTTGTTCAATTTGCAACACCATATGGGGAACTTGATATACATGATTTGTCTTTAGATTCAACATGGATTAGATTGAATTTTGTCGATTTCTACTTATGTATTCTCAATATTTGGATGCATTAGGTACATAATATCACTTTACTAATTGGTTAAGTAAGCCAGATTCACTTATTTTTCATCTTTATCTTTTTTCAAAGCACAAATTCATTGTTAAAAGATCCCTGTATCGGGCCGAGAATATAAGAAGTAAATTTGTTTTGTTTTTAGCGTTATATGGAAGACAACCGTGAAACATCGGCTGGGGGCTCAACATACACGTGAGTTTTTGTTTGTGAGCATGATTTCGTATTTCAAATGTCACAGAGTAGATGTATTACTATTTTAGCTGTCTGTTAAATGAACATATAAGATTGACGATGAATTGTCGGCCGAGAGTTTTCCTGGGCGCCGTCTAAAACACGTCCCAGTTTTTCAATATGTTCTCACCACATGTCAACACAGACGTAGTTTGTCGTTTTTCCTTTGCGTCTTATGCTCCACGTGTGGCTACCAATGAAAATATATTTCACGTGACACTTTCAAATGTGTACTGAATGGTTTTATCAGCAAAGGAAGGTTTCGCGTTCCGCGGCGATTTATCTTTCTCATTTTACGGTTTGTGGGCTGTATGACATTGCCATTGCTATTTTTGGAAAATAATAAACGCTCTCAGCAAAACTTTTGTTTCTTTTGGTAACTACTTGTTATAGATTCTCAAAATCAGTTTCAACACAACAAACTTACACTTATCACGTACACACAGCCATAGAAACAAATCATGAATGGTCAAAATTTCATGTTTGAATGGCATCCATTCGATAAAACTATTAATAACTAATAATAAGTCGACTGAGCTAAAAAAAACCTGATTTGAATATAATACAAATATTTATACTTTTTAAAAGTATAAAAAAAACGACAGAAAAGATCGAATTTTCATTTGAAAATTCAAAGTATGCGTGTATTTGAATCTTTGGTGCTCAAAAAAATGAATTTACTTTTTATCTCTTACCTATCTAATATTTATTTATGTCTTAAACTTAGTTTTTTCAAAATATAATATTCAAATACTCAATGAAATACTTTGATGATTTTAGAAAATGCAAAAGACTTGTCACACGTTGCAGAGGGATAAAAATAGTATCATTTTTGAACCGAAAATGAATTTTAAAATTTAAAAAAAAATATCAATATATATTGAAAACATCAAAGTAATTTCAAACCGAAGTATTAGTTGACAAGTGTTTAAATAACAAAACTTTCGGCTTATTTCGTGCTTTAATCTTTGATAAAGTTCTATACATTTTCAATGACTCTCATTAAACACTATTTAAAGGCAATCACGCCGGTTTTACAAATATCTTTTAAGACAAATTTACTTGAAATGTATTTATTTATATATTTTTTTAAATATATAAGCCGTTATGTTGAAAATAACGAAATTCGCGTAGCATAGAGTTATTTTCAAAGTTAACAAAGTATTTTAAATGTCATATTAACAATGCATAGGATTGCTTTCACTTTTGATGATGACCGATAATGCTCATTAAAAAAGCATAAAAAACAGATTTTCAAGTGTCTAAACGTGAGTAAATCATACTAAAGTAGTATGATTTATGATAGAAAACATTAACTTCTCAAAATACTTGAAGTAAAAACTGATATAGCAATTACTTTAAAGTTGAACGGCAGTTAACATGTTCATTTAATAAGTTTCTGATTACTGCTAAACTTAAGTAGTGCAAGCTTTTGCAATAATATACTTACAATTTTAACACTAAAGTGCAAACTTTTGAATAACTTAACATGTGGCATCACCTTTCCACCTGTAATAGTAATAAGTGGTTTCGGATTATAACCAACTTTTACAATCCAAAATTAAGATGAAAGGGTGTTCCAAGGCTCACAAAATAGCTGACAAACATTTTGATATAAGAAAAACAAAGATTATTAAAATATTATTTGTATTATTTTTAGTCACGTAAACTAGTGACCAAGTTATCTTTCATGTATTCGAGAATCCAGTCGATAATTCTAAACTTTGATTCATTGATATATTTGAGTGCTTAAAGAGAAGATTTACATAATCATCATGTGGTCATAAAAAACGGCACTTTTACATTTAGTTGCATCTTTCATTCCATTTAATTATGAAGAATAAGGTTTAAAGACGTACTTACATTTAGTCTCATTGAAATAATCATGATGTTTCAAGTAGTTACTGAGATTTAAATTACTCACTGGCCACTATTTTGTTGTTCACGATTTTTATGAATTTTTAAACTACTATTTCTGCTTAAAATTCTAAAATATCAATTTTGAATCAAATGCACGAGCTAGTTTATTTTACATTTTCATGTAAGAGTTTAATAGTAAATCAATTTTGAAAAACTTTACTGGAAAATTTCACAAACTTTTTCAGTTTAAACAAAACAGCCTGTGCTTTAACGCATGTGTTTAAATACGTTTCAGCATTTTAAACCCCTCTGTAAAGTTTAAATTCGAGTTTAGCTGCTACCCACCACCAATTCACTCCCTCTTCAACGTAGCTACATTGGAACTTAAACTGTACGTGGTATGATAAACGCCCGATGCATTTTGCATATATAATTTATTTCAACACTGCCGAAAGAGCTTAATTTGTGCAATAATATTCACAATTTTCGTGAATATGTTAATACAACTACCAAGCAACATGGACAAAAACTAGTTTATGAAATATTAAGGTTCATATGTAATCTATTCGTTTTTTACAGAATATATTTCTTATTTAATAAATTAAAATAGATGATGGTTGAATATTTTCTTTCATTGTTTCTAAGATAAACAAATCAAGCTTGTTCATACAAGAAGTGAATTATGCTTATAAAATTTAATGTTTTAATGAATGCGTGTTTATCTAATAAGTCTTACATATAATCTTATTCAAATTGTTTGAAGTTTTTTTTTTAAATATAATATTTATAAAGCGAAAAAATTCACAGCAATAAATTAATATAGTGCGTGAGAATCAAAATATATGTTTTTAAGTAAATTTTATGTACATCAGCATTTTATTTGATACTTAAAAAACTAGATCCTAACAGATGCTTATAGTCAAGCCATAATGACATTAAAGAATTAATATAAAGAAGATACATATCATCAAAATTATCGAAGTATGTAAAATCGTATTTTTCTCGAATTAAACGAAGCCTGTTTGTTAAGACAGAATAATCTATTTATATTAAAAACTTGAGAAAAGGTTTTTTGTAAATTAATATGTCTATGAACGAGTGTTAGTTCTTTTTAGAAAATGTAGAATATATGAATTTCTGAATAAGTACTTGAAGAGAAGTTCTTTAACAAATCTTATTGTTTTAAAGTTGAATTTATTATCTTGAAATAAAGCGAACGATGAAAAAAATTAAAAGAAGAAAGAAGAAGGAGTAGTTTATCGATCTCATTATGACTTATTTTTAAGATCGAATAAATGTGAAATATCACAGATGTCTGTACGAAATCGCTAAATACGGGTTTTATTAATTTTTACATCATAACCGCATAGAGCAAATGCCTAATAAATATTCAGACAGGACCAACTTATTCACTGTCAATACTTGGTGAAAAGGCATTATAATAAAAATAATAAAAGATTTTTAGTACTTTTTCCACATAAAATTTATTAGATCAGGACCGGTTTCGCTCATCGCGAGCATTATCAGTTGATAATTCATCATTCAATTGATAATGCTCGCGATGAGCAAACCCTGTCCTGATCTAATAAATTTTATGTGGAAAAATTATTAAAAATCTTTTATTATTTTTATTTCAAATTTTGGTCAAAAAAACTTTTTTAACAATTATTCTATCCCTTTTAGGGTGTTCACTGTCAATACTTGGTGGAAAGGCATAATATTAGTAAAAACACAATATTTCTTTGTACTTCATTCCACTTTATTAATTAGGTCAGGACTGGTTTCGCTCATTGCGAGCATTTTCAACTGATAAGAAAAATATATAAACAGTGCTATTTATACAAATTTAAATTGAAGTAAAATGTGTAAGTAACTATTAACAATGAAAAGGATTTACAAATTACATTATAATTACACAAATTGAAATGCTAAACACCTATAACATACAATTAAAAAATCATCAAAGACTAATAATTATAAGTGGCAAATGATGCCAATTATAAACCCAACTAAAGTTTGGGAAATTTTTAACAAATTGAAACTCTACATTACTAAAGTAAATAACTTATATTTATTGTACAAAGAAATATTGTGTTTTTACTATCTATCCTATCAATAGTTTTCGAATATCTAGAAATCGAATAATAAATAATTCATATGTGAATTAAGTTAAGTTTAGCTTTGAAAACTTAAATCACTTTTCACTTATCGTTAAGCTGAAAAATAGTTAAAGGTTTTAGTGGTCAAACTTAGATCCTCTCTTAAATTTAGCTTTTTTGCACTCGCTTTAAGTTATGTGAGACACAGAAATTTTATCCAACTTTTTAAGTTCGGCAATAAAAGAAGCCCTAGATACTTATCTTTACTTACGCTTTCACCAAGGCCTATCGATAAATTTTCAATCTATACATACTACCGTAACGGTGTTTATTCTTGAGCATAGTGTTTTAGTAGGGAATCCAATCCCAAGCCAAAATATTGATCCCGGGATTTCGGGATTAGAATTTTTCGATCCCGGGACTGGTCCCGTGATCAGTACATTTTTAAATAAAATAAAAAATTATAATATTGGTGAAAAATAAATTAAAAAAATTATTCTATATTATATTACCAGCTGTAAGCTGCCAATATGTTACCAAAATGCTCTCTTAATCTCAGTTATTCGCGATTTAGAGATGAATGAGTGGATTTTTTAATCCGTAAAAAATAAGCGAAATCATTACTAAACTAACTTAATATGCAAAAATACGAAATATAACTTAAAATGGTTAATTTCGATAACTGAAAAAAGCAATTACTTACTTCAGACTGCAAGAATGAAGATTTCTAAAATTGTTGTCTATATATATACATTCTTAATAATTTTATTGAAGTAAATATACGTCATTTAAATATTTTCATATTCCCAGAGTACCAAAGCATCGATTGTTTCGCCATTTAATCAAAGGTTTCGGTTTACGGTACAAAATGAATGTTTATGAATAATAGATTCCGCAAAACAAACACTATTGATACCTGGTAACATTCATCGATGTAGAGAACAAAGCGAAAAATAAATTTAAAAAATATCGAAATATGAAGCTTTATAATAACAAACAATAAATATTGTCGACAAATGGTTTCAAATACAGTACACGTGCGTACATTCAATAATTGGCATCAAGTTACCTTTTCGGCTGCGACACGCTCTTATCGCAAGTCTTATCGCAAAGATAAAGTTTTAGTAATAAAATTGGTTATCGTTTATTGCATAAGCTTGAATTGCCGACTTGAAAACCAACACGTCTCTGTTTTAAAATCAATCCCGAAGTTTTGGTATTATGTCTTCTAATCCCGGGATTGAAACGTATCGAAAACTGTACGGGATCCCGGAATTGGATTCCCTAGTTGTGAGTCTTAATAGTTTTTTTGTTCTTAATAAATCACCATGCTCGACTAGCATGCTTACAACGAAGTATGTTATTTTTGAAGCATTCGGTAGTTGCTTTGTTGAAAATTATACCTTATGTAAATTCTAATTAGTTGACTTTGTTTTTATACTAATTGTTCTATTTGCTTAACACGTTTTTCACTTTTATGAGAAGAATCTTCAAGACTAGCATTCCAGGTTAAACTATTACAAAAAGGTGATTTTCAAATAAGTAAAACAGGTGTCGCTCTATTTGCACCACAAGCGGATAACAAAGCTAAATAATTGTTTTTATTGTTAGTACATTCCTTTTTAATAAAATTGTACTTAAATGACATATTATATTTTGTGAAACATATATCTAAATTGCATATTTTTATAACAAAAATTTAATTATATACAAATACAACTAAGAATTCTAAGCGGACGAAAATACAGTATGTTATTTTTTGTTTTGTTTTTTGTGTTGTGAAACGAGCGAAAAATTCTTTGAATTATTTATTTTATTAAGCATTAAAGATACTCACTTTCAAGGGTCATAACGGAAAAAAAAATCTGTCCTTACACCACATATTCAACTTTTTGTGCAAAGTGTAATATTAAACATATTTATGTTCGTGATATTTATAGTTTAAGATATCTTTTGTAACTTACAGACAGAAAAACATTTTATGTGATGTTTAAAAAAAACGTCTTATTTCTGATTATCGTTTAAGCAATTATGACGCCCAAGATTTCAAAATATAAATGTGGGTATAATTCAAAAGATATATTATCTAATATTTTATATTTGTTTGTGAAATATCATTTTAAGCTTATTATAATTGTCAATTTCTTTCATTTGCTTAAAAAGGCTTTGAATGGAAAAAAAATATTAATTTAATAACGACTCATTCAAGTTCTTTTATATTTATGAACGTTTTGCATATCATAACTTTTAATTATAGTTTGCTTTATCTTTACCGAGAAACTTTGTAGAATATAATAGCCAAATACATTGTCAGGTGAATGTTTCAATAATGAATACACCCTAACACCCTCCAACCTTTAGCATTATCAATTCAATATTAATCCACTCAAGAACAAGGCTGCTATATACAGTAAGATAATCATAAACTTTAAAAAAGTTATATTCATGTTTTACCCAATGTGGAGCATATGGACTCGTAATGGAGTTTATCTCAACAGAAGTGTTTCTATGAGAACTGTTTATTACTCAGTTGCTCAATCTCTCTTTTTTCCAAAGAAAGTAGGGATCGCTCTCGATACACACCGTTCATAGTATAAGATGGGTGAGAGGGGGGAATTCAAGACATCACATACATCCATGCCTTTGAACAGAGAGTCATAAATCGATTGAAAAATCAATTCATAAAATTGTCCGTACTTGTATTTGAACCCGTGCCCTCCGAAGCCGAAGCCAACAACGTTGACCACTCAACCACACAGGCGGCAGTATAATATTAATAGTGTGGTGTATTTGGTCTTCATCAATTTGAATAATAAAAACAGGTTGTAAGTCGAGTGATAGAAATATATGATCATTAAAGTATACTTACTATGTATACTTAACATTCACATACACAAAGTGAAAGATTTTTTAAGAATTTCAAACATCCATTAATGTGGGCTTTAATCCATAAATTGATTGAAAAATCATCGTTTGAATGAAGTTATTTGGGAATAAAAACTTTTTACCACAAACCCATATAGATCAAAAACATAGTCGGCTCGGCAGCCAAAATTTCATTTAATGCATCATATTGATTAACTTGTCATTATTTTATTGGGATTTCATAATTTTAAAATAGTAAAGTGCGTATAAAGTTATATTTAGGCATCAATCTATTTTGAGAACTATATTTGTGATAATGACCCAGTTTTTTTAATATTTATCAATAATGTTGTCTTGTTATATTATTTTTTAACCATGACTGCTCCCAATGTTGAGAGTTTATCGTAATTGACAGGTTTTTACTTATTTGCTTTGCCACTTTTTTTGGACAGAGTAGGAATATAATAAAAAGGCTATAAGAAGAAGTTTGTTGTAGCTACACCTTTATTTTAGTATCATATTGGTAGGATAAATTTGTATACATCGCTGACGTTCTTACCTTAGAGAAAAAAATCATAATTTGATTTAAAAATAAGTTTACTAAGCTCGCAAACAGGAAACCTTACCGTTTCGTACGTTATTATAATAAAATTTAATATTTCCGGTTCTGAGATCAAGAAGTGTGACCCCAATACCCACATTTTCTTAAATGTCTATTTTAATATGGGTGATACAATGTTCATAATTAAGGTTTTTTTATATCATAGTTTTTTGGACAATTGTAGTTTATATAAATACGTGAAAACGCGATGAGGTGATAAGCGCCCGCGATAAGAGATCGTTCATAAGATAGCTGGGCTAAACGCGTCAGTCGCAATTTCATATGTGTGCTGGGATGACGTCTTTTTTACGCGCAACTTAAAATATGATTATTTATTTAAAAAACCACGGGTTTTTATAAAAAAATGTATGAGGAATGATGCAGAGAGATATTTTAAAACCCTTAGACTATATTTTTTATAAAATTCATAAGAATAAGGCCAATAATGAGGAAGCCACTGGGGTCCCTAAACGATCCCCATCGGCAGAGAAGTATTTTTCTAGTATCCGAGCCGCGAAAGTTAATCAAATTATTACAGTTAACACAAAATAATCAGTATATATCAAGTTTTGGTTAGTGATCGCATTAATAAATAGTTTTTTCCTTAAAAAATGAATCATTTCTTATTTTCATTACTTAACTCTGTCTTTTAAAAGGACTTTTATTGACAGCCCTAAAGCAGCCCGCCTGCTCGGTGATTTCTCAATACAATTCTACTAAGGCATACAATCCGGATCATCGCACGCGTCAGACGTAGCACAGCCATTGTCTCTGGGGACGTGTAGGAACAAGTGGAAGAGTGTTTGCTCTGAAAACAGCCATGTTCCGATGCTCACGGAAGCTGCACATCTTATATTGCTCATCTCAAGGAAATAAAGATGTTTACAGGGAAACTTTACAACTAATGGAAACCAACAATGATGAATTTAGAGATATTATATATTCCCCCAAGAGTTGATATTACAGTGCTTTACTGAAATTTTTAAAAAATAACTTAAACATATCATCTCATACTCAATCATACTCATCATACTCAAAAAGATCATCTCAAAAACCTCATGACTAAGATCTAAAAAAAAAAAATTTACATCTAAGTTTCTTGGGCTTTGACTTAGACCAGTCTGATAGCTAGGTCAAATTTATTACCAATAAGACCTCAGAGGGGTGTAAAATTGTATTCACTTATCATTAAAAACCTTAATATTATTTTTTAAAAATCCATCGTTGTACACAATCAATCCTGGTAGTATTATATAATTTTGGAATAAGTATTTTAGTTTTTCTCATCAAATAGAAATCATTTTTAGCCAGTAAAAGTTTCATTATAACAACAAAAAAAATGAAAATATATTTAAGATTTATTCAGAATTTAATTAAAAAACGGCTCAATGATTTCGACGACGCATAAATATTTTCAAATAGTCTTCGTTATTATTTTCGTACAATTAAATTTTAAAGTAAATATTTTATAAGCTGAGCATTAAATTTTATTGAAATGGTTTAGTCGATTACATCAAAAACATTGTTTAAAACAGTTTCTGCAAAGATAATCCGTTGTGACAAATTACTGCCATAGTTTATATTAAAAAGTTTTCTATGTATTGCAAACACAGCACTAACGATGCTATCAGCAGAAAGGCTTTGCACAACACTACCTGTGTTGAGCATAAAGTTGAGCGTACACCGTCCCGTTATCTATGACTAATCTTGGTTTTGAATTTTCATAAACTACGTGTCGTGCGTATAAATTTTGAGCCTCGTTTAAGTCTTATTAAGATGCGCTTCATGCATAAGCTTATACAGTGTGTTTCACTATTGACGAACTACAAGTGAACAATATTAAAACTATTTTTTTTTAAATAATATTGTTTCCGGAAAATAATTTTAAATGCTTTAAAAAATATGAAAATTGTATGTTTTGAAATGAAATACTACAAAAAACGATCATTATAAAATAATACCATAGTATTTCAATTTCACTTAACAGTAATTATTTAAGCCTCAAAATATAAATATGTTTGTTTCATATACTAAAAGACAAGAAACTATGTTTTTATTTTGTTATTGAGTATTTTCATTCATTAAATTCGTGATCTAGTGACGACGTCGTTGGCTTAGAACGCAAAGCTGTGACCTTTGATTCGATTTATTTTTCGATTGCCTATACGAGCAGTTTGATTTTTTCAATCAATTTATGGATTTCTGTTCGAAGGCGTCTTAAATTCCCCATATCTATCCATTCTTCAATAAAATCTGGGCGAAGCGAGAGCAGTCAGCTAACCGTTAGTCGTCTCTTAGCCATGTCCTTATAAGCTTACTCTTTAGAAGAGATTGAGCCCCTGAGTAGTACTGAGTTATCGTAAAAACTATTTTGTTGAGATAAAATTTATTTGAGGTCTAAATGCTATACATTGGGAACAGACATGTTAAAAAAAATACTGTGAACTTTTTTAGCGCGTTGTGTGTTCTAAAATCATTTTTGATACTGAAATGACATTGTGCTTTTTAATACAGGTTCTTAAAAAAAGAGCCTCGTGTCATAAAGAGTCAGTTCGAAAGTCCCGGATGATGATGAGAACAGCAAAGCGCGGTGATAGGTGTTAGCAGGTTTTTAAAAATCTTCATTTGAAAAAGTATTGTTGAGAACTTGACCGAATGTAGAAACGTGGGATATCAAAATTTGACTTACACTGTTGCGCTATCGAATTGTTGGCTTTTTTACTTAGCTAATTCATAACTTAATTAAATTAATACGAATGCTATATTAAAGTGAAAAGGACTTTTTTTTCTATTAACGTAACAGTATTTTGCGTCATACTATATCAAATAGAAAATAGAGAATATAGAACACTTAGAAAGTCTACCGCTATAATGCTTTATACAGAACAATAACAAAGTACGTCGACTTAGTCACTGCGGCTAAGTCTGTTTCCATATATAATATAATACTCGTATGTACATGGCTTTAAGCTCTCACTCTCCTTGCATAGAATTTCTAAATTAATAACACCGTTCGTATTGTGCAAGGCAAGACGAGCTTTTGCCCAAAAATAAATAATACATATCGACTGTGAATGGTAAGCTTTGGTATATTGGAATTAATAACAATATGAATATATTGATTATGATAACTGTGATATAGTTGAAACTTTATTATGTTGTTATTTTAAGATCAGTTAAACATTTTTATTGAAGAATTATTAAACATTGTAAAAATGTTCCGAGTGTTTCTTAATTCTAGCAAAAAGTGTTTTTTTTCATTTTTGAATACACAAAAACAGGGAGCATTTTTTGATACTAGTTTTTATTTCAAATGTGTTCGTACTCTTATAACAAAAATTCTTAACTTTATCATACTAATGATACTTAATAATATAAATTATAATATTTGTATTGCATTTACAATATTTAAATCAAAAATATTGTACTTTTAGTATAAATATTTTAATTTTAGTTTTTATTTATAATTTATAAATGACATTGATCAAGCTTTAACCAGCTTAAGCACAGCGGGTAATTTTAAAGTTATAGTTGGTCATGTCAATGTTTTTTTTTTGTATTTTGATATTAGAATATTATAATAGAAACCATAACCTGTCAATAACTTATAATTATATGAATTTTAGTTCAATTAGAAAAAGTGGTATTTAATAAAATAAAAACAATGTGGTATAAAAATTGAAAAATTGACTTTTCAACACTTTTCATTTAAAAATAGTTTAAATATTTTTAGTATTTTTTTTAAGCAATCGGTATAAAAAAACACTTCTTAGAAACAAAATAATGTTTTTTCTTTATCAACTATCAACTTAATAAATGATATTCTTAGAATAGAAAATAAAATATTTTAATGGCTGAAACTGAATAGTTGAGCACATTGTATAAGTCTTTGCACATCATATAATAATTTGGTGATGAAATTTTCGAGCTATGTAGTTGGTAAAAATTAACATATTTAATTTATATAAAAAAGTCATTATTTCTGCTTCCCCGGTGTTTAATTAATTTAATTTATAATATTTTTGCTTAAAAAAATAATTCTGTTTTTTGTGTTGTACAATTTAAATATTTCAACAATTAAATGCCACAAACATCCCCCAGATATAATTCAATTATAATTATGGCATAAATTGTTACCATTGAAATATATTCATTTATCCAGATTTGAGTATTCATGTTTAATTAATTTCGGGCTTTGAAAATTTTTCTCGCTTTTCAGGAACGGCGAATTATTTCTAGCTGATATTTAATCCGGGTATCTTTTATATAATTAATATTATTATATATAGCCTCGGTGAAAAAGACTGCCCAAGACAAATGAGTGTCAGAAAATTAAAAAAACGGCAAGGTGGAGTCGGCTCACTTGGCTCGTTAAAGTGATTAGACATAAACGAAATATAAATTGCTTTCTCAAAAATGACGAACAAAACATCGGCCGGTATCTTTTCATTTAATTTCGGGTATTATTTCGTTTTACTAAATTGAATATTTCTAACAGGGTTCCTAGGGGACAGAACCGCTAATGTATACCTTTTTTAAACATTTTACTCTGTTGGTTAAATATGTTTGAAATTTGGTATTCAATGCTGATTTAATTTAAATACATATTTATTCTCGCTCATTTTTCTCAAAATTTTCTTCAAAAATGATTTTATTAGTAATATTTAGTGTTTCACACATTCACATATTTTGATAAATATTAATCAAAAACTGATTCGGTCAAATAGTTCTGCTACGGTCTGGAGATAATTCAAGCTATGTTAACAAAACCAGTCTCCTTATTGAGATTCAAACGAATATTCAGCCGAAAATGTTTGCCGTGATCAGAAAAATGATTTGATAGATTTATGGAAAAAGTATTGTACAAAAACAATAATTTTATTTTTACAAATATTTTTAGTTGGTTAAGTGGATTCCGTATGTAGGATTCACAGACTAATTAAAATATTTTTTTTAAAGAATAAATATTTATTACTTAATTTATTTTGGATTTCTCTTTCTATCTTGTTAAACGTATAAACTTTGTGTTTTGTAAAAAGGTGTATATAATTGTTTTATGTCTTTAAATTCGTGTTGTAAATAAGCACTATTAAAAAAAAACTCGTGCAATTTTAATAAATGAAAACAAAAAAACTTGTACGCTATTTGCTTTTGTAACTTCTTATATTTTGTAGTCGAAAGCGCGTATTCATTCTTCAAAAATGTCACATGATTATTCTGAATATGCTTGTTTATTAAGCCTTGTTATGAAATTTTTGTTTTTTTTTTCTCAGTGTAAACCAGTTATTTTCAGTGAATCGAACATACAATAACATTAACCTTCTGGTCATTACAACTATCTAAGAGTGATTGGTTTACATATGTATGTTAGTCTCTAACTAATAAGTTGAGTGAGTAATTAACAAGAACCACGTCAATTACACAAGATATATACTGACGTTTCCTCTTCAATTTATTGACTTCGCCAACCAATCAAGAAATCAATTTAAGTGAAAATCAGTTAAGACATTATTTAATTTTAAATAATGACAGGCTAAGACCTTTCTGAATAATTGAACACAGTATTAATTATTTCTAATTCTATAGTGGATAAGCCAACGCTTTAGGATTTTTCTCAATGAACACTTTCATGCGTATCTTAGTGAATGTTTTATTTTATTAACTTTCATTTTATTCTGAAAAACAGACCAGGAGTCAATTTATAATTCAGTTTTTAACATTCTATCCTCTACAATCTGTTTGGTTTGTAACAAGTTTTCTTAAAATATAACACCCACTATTACAGCAATACAGTAAAAAGGTGTTAATAACAAAATAAAGTTACTTAAATATATATACATAAGCATACAAAATATTGCTTATGTCTAAATATACTTTTTCATAAATTGAACTTTTGTATGTAAACGGTACACGTTTCTTTATTTGAACAATTTCATATTCAAGCTAGTCATCAATAACGTTGACAAAAAAGTCTTGTAACAATAATTCCCACGCTGCTTACGCTTTGGCATTAGAGCTTTTCTTGTTAGAGCTTCGGGGAGATATAGGGGAAAGCTCCCCGCTGCGATTATGGTCATTCTTAACGACACTTTGTAGTTGGGAGTCGCGTAATCTGCTTGTTACATATTATTACAACGCTTAAGAAAGATGAACGAAGGCAATTTGCTTAGAGCTTTTTGTTGTATAAGACAGACTTTTAATAAGAGTATCTACTGTTAGGGCTAAAAAATATATGTGTATCATTTGTTGACCGCTTGCTAAATAATATATAGCTTTGCAAATTGATAAGACAATTGTATTGAGTTCCGGTAATAAAACATAATATCTTTTTCCAGTAAGAATGAAACTTTCATGAATTTTATTGATTACCGGTTTTAAGTATTTGCTTTTTAAATACTTATCACTCGTTTTAATATAAATATATGTATTCTATAACGTAGCACAATACTATAAAAAATGAGAAAAAAAATAGTAACCAACGGTAGTTATTAACTAGGTGAAAAATGATCAAAGTATTTTAGTTATACAAATATTTGTTTTTAAATATAATTGATAATTTTAATTCAATCAATAAATTCTAATTCAATCAATAATATGGTGGTTGAACAATGAAAGCTTTCAGCCAAATTAATTTTGAGCCTTCTAACACTGAGCCATGCTAGCCGTGCCTCATTGGGCTAGTATGACAGTACGTCAATGTTGGCCGAAAAATAATAAATCAATTTCAATCCATTCTAAACGGTGATATGTATCTTTATAAAAACACAATTACTTTCATAATATGAAAAAACGATAAATGTTGCTTTAAAATTAGAAAATAAATATTCCTAAAATATATGAAAGGAAATTTGTATAGCCAGTTTGAGATTATAAAGTAATGAATATAAAAATACAAACATGTGTATTTCAATGACTCTTATAACTAGTAGTGAAATTATCAAAAAAAAACCGAATACAGCAGTTAAATAAAGTGGCTTATGATATATTTACCCTTCAATTTTTTAAATATATTTACCCTTTATTGCTCAAAAATACACTTTCCAGTAAGAAAAGCACGAAATTGTAAAACTAAGGATTAATGTTTTGGATGATTGTTTGTAAAATTTATTTGTAAGTTCAAGTTTAGATATTAAAAGCTTTTTATAATTTAACACATTCATTTCTTTACAAAAAAAAAATGCAACATTTAAAAAAGTATTCTTAATTTTGCATATTATTTTAAAACATTTATTTTTTCTGAATAACTTCATGCGTATGTCCCATTTAAATAATAAGCCCTTTTCCTATCGTGATATTTTTTAATTATCTCTCTGTTACAATAATATTTAGTAATTTTTCAATGTAATTTGCGTTGGATATATTTTTACACACCCAACACATTTTAAAAAATTAGTTTTATTATTATGAGGTATCCATCAGAGGAAAAAAAATTGCATTCTTGGAAGCAGCACGTTTTACTTATATTTTTCAAACGAAAAGTGTACATGAACACGAAAAGAAATGTGTATTATAATAAAACATCATTTGAAGCAATCGCTCACTCACGTTTACTGTTTTTTACTTTAGAGATATTAAACATAAATTTTACTGTAAAAATACTCCGTTAGCATTGTCACAAGTTATGTTTTATTGCCTACCACCCCTCACTGGCTTTCGACCGCTGAGTTACGATGCCTGGAATAAGAACGGAAGTGATGCTCTCGAAGGCTGCGCGGAAATTTTATTTTCGCGCGAAATAATATATCCAAAAATACAACAAGATCACAAAGCCTACAAAAATTAAAATTACTCCGTTGTTACAGTTATATCTATTGCAGAACTGCGAAAGTGCGTAACCCAAAGTTTTTTCAATACAGCTATTTTTCAATAATCACAATGTGTAAAAATCAATACACGTTTTATTAAAATGATGTTAGTTTCAAATACCAAAGCCTGTGAAAATTGCGGCCAGGAATAAAATATTTTTTTGATCAATTTTATAAATTGACATTAGATTCAGTCAATAAAACACCATTGTATTTGACTTGCTAGCAGTCCTCATCAATATTCTACTATAAGTCCATCAGTATGAGCTTAAGTAATAAATAGTTTTTTTTTAAATACAACATACTTCGTTGTGGCATTTTATAGGTTGAATTAAAATCGACCGTTGTCAAATTATCACCACCTTTACGGTCAAAGCTCTGAACAAATAAGCAAAAACAAAACTCTCCGGAAATGTTATATCGCGAAATGTATTATTGTTTTAAAGCAGCGGAAACAGGTTCAATTATCCCTAAAACCCTCGCCCGCCAATCGAAATGCCTACTCAACGGTTTCAATCAGTTTATTTTGGCCGTGCCTAGCAACCCCCGCCCACAGACACCCTACACCTCTCGTGAAAGGGTCAATTTTCAATGTAAACAAGTTGGCAATTAACATAATGTGAAGAGTTTCATTTGGGGTAACCATTTATCCCGTTTAGCAGGGACAATCCCATCAAGCGAATGTAAACTGTGAAATAGGACGCCCGGGACGTTCCGTTTCAGTTCATCTTAATAATCTTCGAAATAAATAGGCTTTGCAAGAATATTTTAGTCATTTATGTGACTGAAATAAACGGATACTTAAATTTTATTAATTGAGGGACACACAATTTAAAATTAACATCGCTACAATATTATTATATCAATTTTGTGATAAATAATTATTATAAGGTTTAGATATATACAGATAAGCATATTTCGTATTACAATACAAATTAAAAATATTTTCAAATAAATTACTTTTGAAATTGACTATTTATATTACATATCGCATAATCTTATTTTTAAAAAATCCATATAGAAAACGCGCATGATTATTTAAAACTTTGTTTAGCCTATTCGGCTTAAAAAATACTTTCCTTAAATTAAAAAAGTGTAAAAATCTCTTCAAGAATCTCTGTTAACTGCCTCTGTTAACTCACTTGCTTATTAAATATAAGTTATAAAATATAAGTGTTCTTTAATTCCGCAAAATTCACCCAAGGATAGTACCCGACGCGCGTACTCTCATTGGATGGTAAAAGTTCTGTCTTGATGTAAACGGATTATTCGTAAGCTGTCATGATTTGCCGCTGTAAAGCAGTACTGTTGTATGAAAGTGTCATTTTTTATAACTGACGACAAATGCGTATGCATAAATTCTGTATGCTTAGTAAGTAAATAACTAAGAAACACTTTCAACAGCCATTTCTTACAGCTCTCACTGTAATTAAAAAATATTAAAAAATTAATAAGATAATCGTTGTGTTTTAAATATCATATAAGTATTACCAACGCTTATACATTCAGAGAAAAAAATGTTGCTTGTATTGCCGGCAGCGTATTTACGGATTGTATTTCAAAGTATCATAGGCTTTGGCAGCTTTTTTTACATTTATCTCGTCGTTTTTCTCTTGTAATAAAAATATCATCTTACTTCATTAAGCAAATCTATTTTTATATATATAATAATTTATTATTTTTAAATGGAGTATATCTTTCAAAAACGTTGATTAAGAAGCCAGGCGGTATAAATACGTTCGTTTATTCCGTAAATCCATCTCAAAAATTCCTTTTTTTACTAACAGTTTGTATTTTTTTATTTACATTCATTTTACTTATGTTCCACAAATGAGACTAAATAACTGGAAAATATTCTGTTATAAAGATCTTGCCGGGATGATAAATGTGCAAAGAAATTTAGAAGAAAACAACTTAAAATTAGTCTTAGATGAGATATGAATCTCGATGATAGATATCTTATAAGACAAATATAAAGGACATCGTTACACTATCAAATCTAATATAATAGCGGCATAGTGGAAAAATATATTGTTTTTCTATGTTGAATAATGTTTTTTTACAACAACAAAAAGTGCACATCAAACAGAAGATTGTATTGGTTCAAAGTTATGTAAACTGGATATTATGTTGTTGCAGCATATGTCATATTGTGAATTAGTTAACTCATATCTTAAAATTATCAAATAAAAGACATTTAACGTTTACACGGTGAATATTTAATAAAATTATAAATAAGTAATACTTTGTTATTCGATTAAAACTACAGTTGCTTTTGCATGCGTTGAATTGCAAGAATCGATATCATTACGCTTTTCGATGGCTTCCGAATCCAATAGCACTAGCAGAAAACAAAGACATTAATTTGTAGCATTTAATCTCATTTTGTATACACTAATTACCAGCTGACATTGCGAAAGTTTGGGAAACGCTGTCGCACCCCATGAGGGGGTTAAAAGGGACGGATTAGTCGGATTAAATGGCTTATTTATTGCGTCATTTCTCGCAATTTTTCAACGAGTTTTAATAAACTACTTGTTCATATCATAAATATGTCGGATTTATTTTTTAATTCGCGCGGCCATTACATTTCCTTTTTGCGCATTCATTTCTTTTGGGTTTAAATTTCATTATCACAACAAACATGTCGCAATTATTTTTATGAATATTAATATAAAATTTTACTCGCCCAAATAAATCCTTGTAAGTACAATAAATAAAACATTTTTAACAAGCAAAAATATATTTTTTTTTTGATACTTAAAATACCAATTCTGACAAAATAATTGCACATTTATTTTTAAACATGAACTTTCAATGATTTTTTTTCTTCTTAGAAGTAACCTACTTTTAATAGAAGGGTCTGAACTGCAAACTTTATTTTATTGTATCTCTTTAAAATAATTCTTCCGACTGACTTATTGATTTATTTTTTTGTTATCTTTAATCGAATTATAATTTTAAAGGAAAATATTCAATCTCTGATGTATGTTTTATTTTCAAATGTCAGTGTATACATAATATATTATTAGTATATAAACTAATTTAAAACAAATAAATTTAAATCATTAACTCTATGTTGTTTTCATTTTTAAAATAAACACATGTCAAACTATTTTGCCTCTTCCAAACGTAATGTTACTACTTTTAGTATACCTTATTATCCGATGAGTTTAACAATTCATTTACTTTCAATATAGTATATTTTTTTACATAGAGCCTATCATTTTGATGTTTAAAACATTAAAAATTGTTTATAGTGTAAGACACCAAATTCTTTTTACATATATCGGTCACCATGGCTTTTTGTTCAATAAATTCTACTGCATAATTGTTCCTGTTCAATGGAACTGTTCTGTGAACACGTATATGAAAATCTACTTTCTTTTACAATATTTATGGAGCTTACTTTCACGTTAACTTTTTCCAGCTACAAAAATCAATGAAACGTCAGGTAAATTACACTTATTTAAAACTTTATTGAAGTGCAAAATTGAATTCAGCTCAGCCTAAGTATTCTTTACGAAGAAAAGATGTAATTAACAATTAGGCTTTGTTTAACTATTAGAAAACACGTGCAATTCATTTCTTAAACTTTTCATTGTAGAAAGAACTTTTTATTCAACATCTTGTAGATTTTTTGGTTTTATGATTATATATATGGCCTTCGCACAACGTTTGTCAAAGTATTTTTTATTTTATTACCCAAATATGTAAGATATAATAATGAAATTATTGAAAACAAATAATTTATTTAGTTTCTAACGTGTAACTTCTTAAATCCTAAAATGCTGAATCAAAATTGGTGCGCCTGACTGCAATGAACAACCTCCCAAAGCCGACTTTTAAGCCCAAACTACGATGTATCATAATGTATTTTTTATAAAACATCAAGGGTTTTTAATTTAACTGTACGTACAAATTTGCGCTAAAAGATAAGCTGGCTTAACTGGAGCTTAAAAGGTTAAATATTAAAGATGTTTTTTTATCTTTCACTTATATTTAGAGCTGTAAAAATTTTCAAATGAAATCTCGTTTGAAACTTTTTTGTGAAGTATATATATTTAAAGAATTTTATTTTATCGTTTCAAAAATTCTATTTTATAATAGCAGGTGCAAGTTTTTTTTTATATTACAGCCCTTTAAAGGTTTTGTTTATTCATTTTTATTTTACGCTTTCAATAACACAAGAACCTCCAGAATGGTGACCAATTCATACCTGGGAATATTTCTCAAACGATTACAGCAGCGCGGGGAAAACATTATTTTTAATAAAAACTCCACAAAGATTATGCACCCTGCCGGGTCCCGTTTGTTTTACTGAGACTATTTTAAATTTTGAACCTTTGTGGCGCGCGCCCGCAACGGTTTTAGCTTTCCGAGATTTGAAAAAAAAACCGTCGCCAAAGCTTACAGTTGACATTTAAAAGTAGAATAAATGAAAATTTCAGGAAATGTTTTAGAAAAAAACTGCGGTTGGCTCAAATCAGAAATATTTTTATGGAATTATCTTAGGTCGATAATTTCAGAAAAGTTCGAAGTGAGTTTAGTAGATACACACTGCAATAGTGCTTTTTTCTTAAATGTAAAATATGCAATCCACAAAAACACAGACATGATTGACATACAATATTGAGATATAATGATAAATAATAGATGGTTATTCTTATCACTACATTTTTTTCACAATTTTATCGTATATATAGACTGTTTTCATATCGTCTTTGTGGTATAGTTTGCTTTTCCTTGGCGATCAGGCGGGTCTGGATTCACGACTTGTGTAGTTCAACTTCAAATTTGTTTTTTTTTTTTTAATTTTATTTTGAGATCTAAGACAATGGGTATTTGTGATGTCTCTTTTTCTCGAATGACTCATAAATAATCCAACTGAGCATACCTTATATGATTGTCTATTTCAAAATATGTATTATTAATATATTAATACGCATTGCCATTTGATTATGGCTGTATCGCCAAATATAACAACTATTTTTTTAATAAATCTTACCTTACATTATTAGT
Source organism: Himalopsyche tibetana (assembly GCA_030503985.1). Taxonomy (NCBI): domain Eukaryota; kingdom Metazoa; phylum Arthropoda; class Insecta; order Trichoptera; family Rhyacophilidae; genus Himalopsyche; species Himalopsyche tibetana. The sequence goes on along the minus strand of JAPJYX010000019.1, from coordinate 6,346,553 downwards.
TATTACACTTTATGCGTTTCTATTAATTACAATAAAAACTATAAAACCCACAAAGAATACTGACTGTGATCTTTCAATAAACAAATACGTTTTCAAATTTTCATAATCTAAACTTAACTGAATTGTCTGATGTAAAATGGTAAAAATATTAAAGTGCTTAGTCAGTAAAAGAATTTTCAAATTCATACAGTCAAACGTTTACCATATCACGATTGGATTCTTCTCAGCTTTTAAATTAAAAAAAAAACAATTTGAAGTATTTTAAATTTGAATCGTTCAAACTATGTACATTCTCACAAATTTTGTCACTAACGACCCGGGTTTCGCCTTTCGGCATCTTCAGGCATTCAAGTGCACGGATGAACTTGAACTGACGCTTAGCAAATGAAATTTTCGTGTTTATATAAGATATAAATGCATCACTGAGTCCAAAGCCATTGCTGGCGAAAAGGATGAGCCCATGGGAATGCCAACAGATTTGAGTAGTGAGCAGTTTCAAGAATTATATAATTTGTTTGTCGGCAAAGGTTTTATGATTATATGATTTTATGGTTATATAGGGTATAGAAGTGGAGATGTGGGAAAGTTTGATATTTCGTTTAAAATCGGAAGATTTTGCAGCTGTGCTTTGTTGATTTCTAAAATTTCTTGGAAAAAGAGCTTATGACTGTCCGTATTTGGGTGTAACATTTTTATCCCTTGTTCCTGATTGAACAAGTGTCCTTCCAAAATTAAGTGATTAGCAAAAGTAGACGTGTCTTTTTTCAATCTAAAGGCTGCCATATGTTCTAAAACTCGGATGTTCAGTGTTCTTTCTGTTTTGCCGATATAAAACTTTGTACAACAAGAGCATTGCAATCTATAAATCCCGGATTTATTTAAGTAATGTATTTTATCTTTATTATTAACTAATAATTTTCCTAAAGAGTTTTTACAGTACTTGAATGCCGTTTGAATGAGTTTTTACGTGCACTTGAATGCCTGAAGATGCCGAAAGGCGAAACCCGGGTCGTTAGTGACAAAATTTGTGAGAATGTACATAGTTTGAACAATTCAAATTTAATATTGAAATTCCACCAAGCACCTTCAGTCGAAATCTTAAAAAATGAAGTATTTTAGATTGGCAAAGTGGAGAGTCATTATAAATTATATTACTTATGTTAAAGTATTACACAAAATTTCAAGCTATGAATTTGGTTTAACTTGTTTTTTTGTATTATTTTTTTATAGATTCTTATTTAGCAAGATAAGTGATAGTCTTGTGTGTGGTATGTCAAAAAAAGTCAGTTCATTACATTGGAAATAATATTTATATATCTTTAAGGAGAACAAAATTATATCGATTATAAAACAGTCAAGCGGAGTAAAAGATTTTTCGATGCATCCTCAACACATATATACCCAAGCAACAGTGGCTACATGAACACCGCGTATCATATAAGTAGCTACGTCTTGGTTTGTTATCATCGAGCTCTTCACAGTGTCAAATCAATTCACCCCTTAAGTGCAACGTAACGTTATTTTGTTGGACCTCAATGAACCCGCAATTGTAGAACAGCGCGGACAGTCTGTATCCAGTTGAAAATTCTATTTGCGATGCTTTGTATGGTACTACTTAAATTTACTTTTATTTGACTAATAAATTTATTCGGATCTTCCAAATCGTGTTCTTTGATTTTAGCTACTTTAATGTTTGTGCTATTATTAGCTATATATTTAAAAAAGTGTACAAATTAATTCTACTATTGAAAAATTTGATGGAGAAAACAATTTTTCCAAAACAAAAACAGAACAATTCGCCCCGGTGAAGTCAGCGTGGCAAATTTTCAATATTTCTTACGAAGATGATATTTTTCTTCAATTTTGACAGTTCAGTTCACGTAAAAATTTTCCGTGAGTGGACCAAACCCTCCGCATCGGTCGTTTGACCAAAGATGGAGTGTCCACCGGGTTGAAACGGACTAATGGCCAGCCATATGATGCGGACGTAATTAGCATCCGGGGTGTTGTCACGGACGGGAGCAGCGATGAGCGGAGATGACTATCGTGCACATAGCCGGACATTTTCATCCTCGACGTCATTTCCCTGTCACTAAGACACTGAGAAAAACATTTTTTTAATTTTTCCTCTCCGGTGACGAGATGTTTTTTTTTTGACAATGAAATTGAGAAGGGTTTTCTCTTTTTGTTATATATTTTTTGAGAGAAATAAAATTTTCAGCGTAAAAATAATTGTTTGATCTTTCTCGCGACATTTAGCTTCCGTTTATTAAAATAGATCACACTGACGAGGGAATAAAACGTATTATAATATTTTAATTCTCGAATCAAAATATTAGTAATGTAATCAAATTTTTGCTGAGCACAAATAATTCAAAGTAAAATATATTTTCGTCAACAACAAAGTACAAACTTATAATCGTTATTTACTTTTACCATAAAAATCCCTAATTTAAGATTTCGACTGAAGGTGCTTGGTAGTATTCCAATATTAAATTTGAATCGTTCAAACTATGTACAATCTCACAAATTTTGTCACTAACGACCCGGGTTTCGCCTTTCGGCATCTTCAGGCATTCAAGTGCACGGATGAACTTAAACTGGCGCTTAGCAAATGAAAGTTTCGTGTTTATATAAGATATAAATGCATCACTGAGTCCAAAGCCATTGCTGGCAAAAAGGATGAGCCCATGGGAAATTCCAACAGATTTGAGTAGTGAGCAGTTTCAAGAATTATATAATTTGTTTGTCGGCAAAGGTTTTATGATTATATGATTTTATGGTTATATAGGGTATAGAAGTGGAGATGTGGGAAAGTTTGATATTTCGTTTAAAATCGGAAGATTTTGCAGCTGTGCTTTGTTGATTTCTAAAATTTCTTATGACTGTCCGTATTTGGGTGTAACATTTTTATCCCTTGTTCCTGATTGAACACGTGTCCTTCCGAAATTAAGTGATTAGCAAAAGTAGACGTGTCTTTTAGCTCTTTTTCCAAGAAACTTTAGAAATCAACAAAGCACAGCTGCAAAATCTTCCGATTTTAAACGAAATATCAAACTTTCCCACATCTCCACTTTTATACCCTATATAACCATAAAATCATATAATCATAAAACCTTTGCCGACAAACAAATTATATATTTCTTGAAACTGCTCACTACTCTAATCTGTTGGAATTTCCCATGGGCTCATCCTTTTTGCCAGCAATGGCTTTGGACTCAGTGATGCATTTATATCTTATATAAACACGAAACTTTCATTTGCTAAGCGTCAGTTCAAGTTCATCCGTGCACTTGAATGCCTGAAGATGCCGAAAGGCGAAACCCGGGTCGTTAGTGACAAAATTTGTGAGAATGTACATAGTTTGAACGATTCAAATTTAAAATCCCTAATATTTGTTATGTTATCTTCGATCAACTATAACTTTAAAAGATTCTGAGACTATTAATATTGATTTATTCAGCTCGTAATTGTACTTCATAAGTTCAACTATGTGCGTTCCCAACAAAAAGCATATTAACAGAAATCATTTTCAAAAACTTCAAAACCTTCAAAACAACAAAAAATAATTTAAGTCGCTCAACTTCTCTCAGCCGTCTTTAAACAAAAATCATAGCTAAGAAAATTAAATTTAAATATTTCAAATTATGTACAGTCACACAAGTTTTTTCACTCATGACCCGGGTTTCGCCATTTGGCATTTTCATGATACTATTTAAACATTATAAATTTAACTTTATTCGTTTTATTGGATTTAAAGTTGTAGCTGACTGCGTAGTCAAGTGGTCAACGTTTTTGGTTTCGGTTACGAAGGCTCTTTGGAAAAAGAGAGGTTGAGCAATTGAGTAAGAAGCAGTTCTCGTAGAAACATTCTGTTGGGATAAATTCCATTGGGAGTCCAAAAGCTCCACATTGGGAGTGGACATGGTAAAACAACAAAATAATTTCTAAAATTTCTTGGTTAAATAATTTATGTTCGCCTGTGTGTATGTATGTGTTTGGGTGTAGCATTTTAAACCCTTCATCTAGGGTTAGTGTTAATAAAATTTATGAAAATCACATTATTTAAATATGTCAACTCGGATAAAACAATCATGTGGATTAGGATGAACGCTTAAGAGAGTCAATCATTAGGCTTCAGTCCAGCAATAATTTATACTGTCAATTCTTGGTATAAAGAGCTAATTTCTGTGAATATTACGAAATCTTATGAAAAAAAGTAATTCTATAATCGAAAAATGTCGGTTAAAAATGCTTGCGCTCAGTCAAACCAGTCATGTTTTTTTCGAATAAGTGCAGAAATCGTCTTTTATTTTTATAAATATTATAAGAAAATCAAAGACTTCTAGAGATTTCGAAAAGCGAAAGTAGTGACATCGCTTGAGAAAATATATAACATTTGAACAATTCAAATTCAATCGAGCACCTTCATTTGAAATGCTAAATAATTGTAAACCAAATGAATAAAACATGATTCTTATTGCATCTCATGGACAATTTAATATTCCAAATACCAAACAAGATAATCTATTGAAAGTCATAAGTTTTGTCATTTGTTTCGTAGTATTTTCCCACGAGACCGAGCGTCCGACGAATTATCCAGGGATTATCACGATTAAATAATATTCAAGCGGGTGTTTCCCTACGCGGTAACTAGGATGGATGAAGAAACAAAGGTTATTTAGAAGTTCCGCTACTGCTCTTCGTATACAATTATTAATGCAGAATGAACAAAATACGAGCACACTTGTCGGTGATGTTATTGATTATTTTAGTTATCTATCACATCCAATTAAATCTTTATATAGATCGAGTAAAATAGTTACAGATATATTGAAAAAACATATAAATAATACGCAAATACCCAGCCCGTTTATCCAACACAAACGCACAGTATGCTATCGATTTTAAAATAGGTTATATATTCATATAGATAAATCTATAATAATTAAATAAATACACATTCAATTCGTTAAATTCATAAATAATTCAGATACAATTGACAAACAAACTGTAAACACATGTGTATGTTTAGTGAATATGTAACCGTTTTCAGCTGATTAAAAATAAACAAATAATGTTTTTTATATAAATTTTGGTGACAAGTTATTGACAACCAATAGAAAATTGCATCCATGGTCTAGCAGTAAAAACTAAATCTAAGCCATCAAATATTTTTAGATTCAAATCCCAACAAGACAACTTTTGAACATGGATGTTTTTGATATCTTTATTCGCATAGGTAATCTCGAGTGACTTAATAACATATAAGTGAGTCTGTCTACTATAATTTTTAATTTAAAAAGATCTGAAGTAGTGCAATTGTTAGATGTAATAATGGAATCTCTCAAGGAAATAATTTCATTTAAATATCAAATAACACAACAGAATAATAATTTAATGATAAAATTTTAAATAGAAAAGCTATTTTTGGAAATTTGCTGAATTAAGCCAAACGAAGTACATTTCAATTTCCAATAATATTAACAAAATAAAATTACCATCGTTTTATAAAAATTCTAAGTATATAATCAATGGGTATTATGTATTAAATTAAACTTGACAACTTTGTCATTTAGACAGAATACCACAAGGTTTATGAATAAACGAATAAACTTTGCGATGTTCTGTCTAATGATGTTTCTTTAAGAATCAAAACACGTGTCGCAATTTGTAACACAACAAGTAGAGTAACGAAGTTATCATGTTTAATTTTATAAAAAAACGAACTTTCACAAATTTATCGCCGAATCGATACAAAATATATTGGTGATAGTATAATAGGAAATCAACCATTTGATAAAACTTGCCAAGCTGGTAAAGAAGAATACGTTGTTATCGAAAACTTTAGACAATACAAGTTATTTAAAATTATAAACGTTTCAGTATTTATGTAAATTGGGTTGGGCAAACGGGTACATACTGGAGACGAATGGACCTTTTCGAGGGAAGTTTAGCAATTTCCTGCAGTTTCTTCGGTTAATGGGACCCCCCGTCCGGTGATCCTCAACTTTTAACGGCCGCCCGTTCGCGAGGGCGCTGCCTAAAAACCAAGTCTTGTTCTCTATCTCCCGACACGTAATTGCACTCTACGGTAAATTATTTTGTTCCGAATAATAATAATGGGGCGTAACGGCTGTTGGCTACTTTCGTGCCTAATTGGTTATTAAACCGATTAGGAATTAATTTCTAATTAGCGATCATTTCATTGGATAATATTATTTTCTTCCGCTTTTTTGTAACAGATATATAATGCTGAACATTTCCTGACTCCGGATCGTTTTATTTATATACTTATTATATTATTTACAAATGTTATAACTGTATCGTGTAATTATAATTACGAATGTTTTTGACTATCCATTTAATCTATCTGAAAGCTTATTTCCAAACAAAAATCGTTGTTAGTATTTAAGCCTACGTATCCAAAATACCGTTTAGAAAATATGTAGTTGTTGTATTTGTTCTTCCTTCTTACTGACGCGAGATCTGTGGAGTGGCAAGAACTACCAACCATTCAAATCGTCCCAGTTGAATTAAACTTACCTTATTATTTTATTCTGTATTACAGTAATCTGTAAATTAAGGTCATCAAACCACTGCGTACTTGAGCAGAGACATATCTAATAAATTATTTTTTACCAAAAGACATTATTTATTTTTCAAATATAGTCAGCACTGACGATAAGTAAAATGTTAATATCATCATTCCTTTTATTGCCATTAAAAATTTACTTTTTCAAGATTTACTAGCTATAAAGGTTCAATAAAAACTGAAATAGATAAAATAATCTAATGTTTATAATAACGCATTTCATTTTGTCAACGTTTAATAAAATGTTCAATAATAAGTTTTTTATTGGAGGTTTATCAATTAGTTGTAAGAAAATAAGAGGTCGCTGTTTAAGTACGCCACTAGCTCTTTGTTTATTATATACACTGAATTTTTAGTGGAATAGAATAATAAGGAATACTTTTATCATCTGAAATGTTTTTTTTTTAAATTGTATTGAATTGGATTTTATCAGTTACACTAATGTTTGTAAATATGTTTTAATTATAGATGTTTCTGTAGACCGTCGCACAAAACCTTAGTTGTATTTTTTGTAAATAATTTAACGTATAGTAGCCGCCGATTTAGTTGATCAGTAAATTAGAACACACAGTAAACCATTTTTTTTATATTAATGATAAAATGTAAGACGATTAAATAACATTATATTGATATATGGAGTACATTTAACAATTCAATATTATTACATATATAAAAAGCTGTTTTCCTGTTATTATAAGAGCGATTCGACATGAGAGGTTGAAATACATTACATTATACAGATATAATATCTCACGGAAATCAAAACAAGTATCAAAACCGTTTTCGGTTGCTTCGAATCCGTTTGCATTGTATGATCTCGATAGCGATCGAATAATAGTTTCAAAGGCAACATTATGCGACAGCGGTTCCCGTCGACCACCCCCGCCCACACACAGAAACTTCCCCGCCTATCTAAGGGCCACTGCACGGTAGCTGCGATTTCGACAGTCGCGGTTTTACGAGAGTCTTCCATTACAAATTAAGCCAGACGCGACAAACAATATTTAAAACTGTTTATGAAACTACAATCAAAAAATAACTATAAATACCCAACTGTATTAAGAGAAAACAGATCAACCAATAAAAAACAAATTTTACTGGAGGGAGAATTTTTTTTATCAATTTTGAGTCAAAGTTTTTATGAAGGTAATTTTTCCCGGTTACAATTTTCACATGCCCTTTTTTGTTAATTAAAACTTTAAAGCTAAATTTAGATACAAATTCATGCATTTGCGGCCTAATTCCATTTGAAGGATGGATTTAGTTGTAAACATTGTGATTTTCAAAAAAAAACACTTTTCAAAAAAATTAAGGTTTAATCTCTTTTACCTAAGAAATTTATAAAAGTCAGTTAAAGTCGGTTTGTGTTATTGAAATATCAATGTTTAACCGTATAACTTTGATGAAAATTTCTATATTATCTCCTTTAAAAAGTCATAAAACTTTTCTTAACTGTTTTCATAATATATAAATAAAAACATTGCTTGTCAAATATTCTGAGCAACGAAACATTCGTTGACTAAAATTTTAAGCTTGAAAGCTATTTTTTACAATATTTTATTGATTCTTTTCATCAGATCCTATAAATACGGCGTAGTTAGATCTACAAGGGTCCACTTGCAATGGTCAACATGGTTGGCTTCCGTGTCGGATCTCACGGCTACGAATCTCAATACGAGCAGCATTTTTTCAATCGGTTGATTGATAACTGTTGACAGGCATAGATGTTTGTGATGTTTTAAAGTTCTTTCCTACCCTGACAACTGTAAGTTGCGTAGTAAAAGCGATTAGCTAGTCAATATTCATGTCTTAGCTTTATGTTTTATATTCTAACTCTCTTGGAAAAAAGGGAAGCTTTTCAAATGAGTTAAATGCAGTTCTCGTAGATAAACTTTTGTTGAGATACTTCCATAAGAAATACATATATGTACTCTGCATTGGGTGCGGACATGAATTTAAAGATTTTTAAACTAAAAACTTGTTTTTATTTTTACCTATTCTTTTATCATAATAAAACATTTTTAGTACTTTTTCCACATAAAATTTATTAGACCAGGACCGGTTTCGCTCATGATGAGCATTGTCAACTGATAAGAAAAACAATAAAACAGTGATATTTGTACAAAATTTAAGTGATAAAAAACAAGGTATGACAAACAATTGGTATTACAACCTAGCAAAAGAATTGAAGTAAAATACAAGGAAAATAAACTATAAATAAAAAGTTGAAGACCACTTAGCAATGAAACTATTATGACAAAAACCAATTAGGTATGAATTATCATTACCAAAGTAAAAACCAACAATTAGTGTATATAATAAATAAATTTTAATGTCTGTCAACCAAATTGAGTTTGGAAAATGAAAATCCAATTATAATGCCATTCCACCAAGTATTGACAGTGAACACCTTAAAAGTGATATTCTTTTATCCTTGCTCTTTTCGCCTTATAGAGTTTGAGCAAATTATTAAGAAGTAGCTTTTGTTGAGCAAATCTAATCCAGATAAGCTATTTTAGATCTACATATATCTGCCGTGGATTGAAATCAAACATTAAAACAAAAAAATCTCGACTATTTTTTTTTATTTTGCCATACCCAAATTGCGGTTACCATGCCCATGCCATTTATCAACAAAATGTGCGGTCTACGAAAGCTCTCCACGCGATATCGCGGCTACGGCGCGGTCGTCCTAGGCAGCTTTTGAGTATCTAGTTTGGAGGCGTCCCTATTCAGTAGCACGTTCGTCCCAATATCACCTCAAATCTTTTGATTGCGCTCCCAATGTATAAATGTTTACATAAAAGACACTCATATTTATACACTGCTAAGAAAACACGCGAACACATTATTACGTTTGCAGCGGCACGTTTCGACTAATTTAGGCTTGCGATGTTTTACAAATACACACTCGCACGTATTCTATACCAGGGGCGTATTTATTGCCTACATTTGAACCATTTTATCTTTATTTAATAAAATTATTTCAACAAAATTGCAACTTGTAATCATATCAACGGCTTTTTTCCATGGTGCTATAACTATAAAAAGGTAGTTTTGAGATATGACTGAACAAAGATTTGACACATCTAAGCTCAGTTATAAAAAAAATATAGAAGAGAGGTATTCAAATTGAATGGGTAATGAAACAATTCATCAATTTTTTCACTTATCGTTCTATGTAACTAGACCAGACGTGGGGAACCTGTGACGTTTTGGCTACTCTAGTGCGGTCTTTTGGCCAATTTTCTAATTTTGTGATTTTTTTAAATTTCGTAAATTCTTGGGATTTTCGATCTCAAACGCCTTGAAACACCTAAAAAGAAGGTCCCAGGCTGGTAATTTTGGGAAATCGGCAAATGGCTGGGCTTTAGAAATTGGCATGAAATTGTTTTCGGCCAAAAAATTCCTAGTCAATGCTTACTGCGGCCTTCGTGTCGAATCAGAAAATAAACGCGGCCTTTAGAGAAGTAAAGGTTCCCCACCCCTGAACTAGACCATCAATATAGTCGATAAGTATTTTTTTGTCTCGCATTGTTTTAAGAATGGCGTGACTCCAATATTAAAGCTTCCTGGTATATCTTGTCTTGCAATCATCGTGTTCTCGTATTCATCATTTATTTGAGAATCCCTGAAAAAAAATCGAATGATTTCAATGCTTCATTCTTTTTTTGGTCTTAAATAGTTTGCTTTGTACTATTTCGTAATGTACGGTTTCAACCAAAAAAATATTTAAGTTCAAATACCTTTCGAATATTAAATGTAGATTAAATATTTTTTTTGCTTAATCAATGTTCAAATTTATGAATTTTTACAATAATTAATTAGATAAAAATGTATTTAAAAGAATAAGATTCCAATTATATGTTTGTCGTTTTAAATTATATATGCTCATATTCTAGAAAATATCAGCTAATATCATTTATATGAGCATGTTTGTCGGCTGTCTCAAGTCATGAAAAATATTTATTAAACACTAAAATAAATCATACATGATTTGATAAGAAAAACACATTTTATAAAGTCAAAACGTTTACATGAAATACAGAAGTTTAACATTATTTGTAAACTGCTATTTTTTTCAATCTCGAACTTTGAATATAAGCATTTTTTAATATGTTTTCGAGTGTCCACCTCTGTTTACTTACAGTGCCAGCACTAATATTGTTTTCCATATATATTGTACACTCAGCTCACAAGATTCCCCTATGGTATATTACCTTTCGTTTTGGAATAATTAACGGAGTTGTTGAAAATATCGTTTTCAATGTAAGAGGCACGTCATAAATACAAGTATACCCACGTAATTGGTCCCATTCGTCTGAGCATTTAAAGGTTCTTCAATTATCGTCAACTTAATTTTGCATGTATTTAAATTACTAATTGTCAATTTACCTAACAGATGCCTCGTGCTTATTTTCGCAAGAAAATGAATATATTTAACAGACACATTGTGCTCATTCTGTAAAATATAATAATTTGATAAATCATATGAAAATAATACACCACAATAAATAGGTTTTATTTAATACCCAAAAAAACAATACTTAGCTATAATATTATAGATAACTTTCTTAGTCTACAAGTTTAAATCGCAAGATAGGCAATTTATAAAATTTATTTTATATCATTTTTTTTTACATGTATAAATTTTGTAAGACTTGCATTCGTCTCTCATTCATCTGAACTAAAACTCAGCAAGAACGATAAGCTTACTTCTATTTGATTCTATGTTCAGTTAATGAATAACATCTAGTGCTCGTTAAAAATAACTTTCGTTAAAATTGTTAGCAAACATGGTTTTTGAAAAGGAGAATATAATTTAATTCAATATTTATAAGTATACGTAATTAAATTGTACTGTTCAAAACGGTCCCAAAATTTAAATGCAATATTTTGGTGCGCTTTTATAAAACATTTTTATTTTTTTAATTAATGTTACAATCTTAATTATAATTGTCAAGTACATGGCGCATTGGTGTTAGCTGTAATGCCATGTGCTGTACTTTTCATTTATAACAATGAATAAAATTATAAGTAAAGTTAACACATTACTATCCGCTAATGATTACCTAAAACGTATTTAAAAAAAGCTTCTTTTATATATCGGACATTCGACTCTAGTGGCAACCACCTGAACCTCGTTAGTATGTTATATCGAGGTTCTACTGCAGCATGTTTTTTGATATGCCATGTTATTATAAAGATGGGTACAAACAAACCATCTTCAACCAATGTTGTTTTACCTTGTAAAAAATGTTGAGATAATTGAGTCATTGAGAGGTGAAGTGAGCCAAATGGTATTTAAAAAATATATAGTTACATGAATTACAATAGTACAAATGTATTAGAGTAGAGTTCGTCAGAGCTTACTCGGTTGGCTTCCTTACTATTTTTTTTTCTTCATTTTAAAAGTTTTCAATTTATAATTTGTCAACCTTGTGTATAATTTTAACATATTTATTTGTTAATTAAAAAATTGTGATCTTTTACAATTTTACATCGATGTTTGTAATATCGCTCCCTGTTAAATTTAACCAAATTGCCAAAAATTGATAAAAACATCGACTTGTTAAAATCTCTTTATATGTAAATATTTGGTAACGATATAACATGTAATAACTTAAATATATGCCGGCATCACGCGGTCGTCAGAAAGTTTTTTCTTGTATAGATGCTCGATTTTTGTCGTGTGTCAAAGCATCAATTTTTACGCTATTCAATATCAAGTAAAAGCTGAAATACCTTGAAATCGACGTTAAAAGTTCTACCAGTTTGTAAAGAGTTATAAAACACCTGGTCTCTTCAAGTAGTTTATAACTTAATACATCTTAGATAAAATATAAAAAAACGGAAATAGTTTAGTATTCTTGAGTTTTTTTATCTGTGTTATAGATGCTAGCCCAAGTAGCAAGTTCCGGATAGCCGTATTACCGTTAGGGTATCCAATCCCGGAGCCTTTTTCCCATCCCGGGATTTCGGGATTGATTAATTTTCAATCCCGGGATCCCGGGATTGGGATTCGCTCACCGAGGAATTTGAAATCCTCGATTTGCCAATTTCGTGTCAACACGCGATCGCAGCCGTTTCAATCCCGAGATTTCGGGATCAGAAAATTGAACGGGATCCATGTGGAGCGCATGGCCTCATTGGGAAGGTATCTCAACAGAAGTTTGTTCCTCAGTTCCTCAACTTCTTTTTTTCAAAGAGAGCAAAGATAAAAGGATAGAACTAGTGGTAAATTAACTGCTATCGCAATGCCTGTTTTTTTAGATAGGATGGGTGGGAAATTATTCGAGATATCACACACGTTCATGTCTTTGGCTCGAAATCCATTAATCAATTGACAATCAATTTACAAAAACTATAACGATAATTTTTAAATGAAGATTTTTTTTTTCGGATTCTATTCATATTTGAATATAATACATTAGAATGATTTGTCGTCTCACACTTGATGTAACATAACATAATATGACGTATTTTTAAGGCGCGTTGTTTATTTGCAAATACGATTCTGGCAGAATCGTTCTTTTTTATGTTTGTATGGTCATACCTAATGTTTAAGTCCGGTATTACTGAAACTGAGATTTTATTTATCGACTTATTATTCATTGCTAAATACAGGATTTAAAAGTATAAAATCACAGTATTGTAGCAATACAATATATGCAAAAAATAAAAAACTCTTTTTCACTTATTTCATATTTATTTGGTAGGATCAGGATCGATCGCCACGAGTGTCGTCAACTGATAAGAATGTAAATATTAATACAGGTTTATTTATATTAAACCAACATAAACTAATAAGGCTATAACAAAAAAAATGGTTATAGATGAAGTGACACTTATTTTCAACCCTAGAGGTTACTAACAATAAATTCAAAATTATTTCTAGGGTATAGTTTATAACATCAAAAACAAAAATCACTTCAATTAAACTGCTTTTGAGTAAAGCGGGAAAGTATTCTCCGATTTATATGTATTGTCATGTTTAAATTTAAAACAAAAATAACTTATAGAATCACTATTTTAATGTTATTATTATTTTAATAAAAAAATCTTCTTCTTCTTCTTTGGCCATGTTCGTTCCCTATGTGGAGCATATGGCCGCCACGCGGCACCTCCATGTTTCCCTGTCTCCCGCCAATAGCTTTGCTTCCTCCCATGACATGCCAGCATCCCTCAGTTCCGCCGAGTACATCCTATGGATCGTACCCGACGGACGTCCAGAACGCCGGAATCCCACCGGTCGAAAGAAGAGGCAGGCAGGATTGAGGCTTTCCGGAGGCATCCGCAGCACGTGACCCAGCCAGTTCCAACGTCTCTCCATAACCACTGACGTAACGGGACGCTGTCTTGCACGCTCCCTTATCTCTGAATTCCTCACAAAATCAAACCACCTCACCCCCATTATCCGACGCAAGCATCTGTTCTCGAAGCTCAGTATACGGTTTTTCTGAGTCTTCGTCAGGTGCCATGATTCGCAACCATAAAGCATTACCGGCAGAATGCAAGCGTTGAACAAGTGGCATTTGGTTTTAACCGAATACAGCTGTGTGTCCCAGACAGTCCGCATTGAGCAACTTTTTTTCAATTATAGTATTTTATTGTTTTACTACTCATTAGTCATGAACCAATTATAATTTATAGAACGTGTATATAAAAAAATTGCTTACGTTATGTTTTACAATGTTTTATATGTCAAAGCTGGTATTATACATATATATGTCGTAAAAGAAAGTCAACGCTATGGCGTAAACAATGTTCAATAGTCTATGTCAAACATTTTATCAACAACTTTGTCATAAACTACTTTATTACAAGAAAAGACTATTGACAGAGTTTTAATTAAAACTTTTGCTCAACTTACTTTTGCTAGATGCTCAAAAATAAACAAGAGGACCGTGACAAAGGACACTTTGAAATATGTAATATTTAAAAGAACTTTAGTATAACTCTTTTGGCTACAATATTTAAATTGTTTCGTTTTCCATCAGCAGAGAGTAACGTATAATATAACAGCTCTTTCAAATGTATGCTTAAGCATTTACAATACCAATGAGCTAAAAAAATACTTGAAATAATGATTTAATATATAATATTATGTTGATAAAATTAAGTTCTTAAATTTAGGTTGTTATTTCATAAGCTATAACAAATGATTCTAAAACAGTATACTCCAAGGAAAACTAGTGATCAAAATTATGAGAAACCACAGACCGGAGATATAATATAAAATATTACTACTGAATCCATCGCAAAAAAAAATAGTAAATTCAATCATTGAAACGATCATATGATCTGTATAGTTGATATTAAAAAGTATTTTTTTATATCCATAATTTTAATATTTTGATTGGAGCGATTTTGGTCCTCCACCAATTTTTCTAAAAATCAAATGTGCGATAACTAAGGAATCTTCTATTTTGAGTGTTGAATAGATAAATAGATTTTAACACGCTACAACTTCTGGACTAACATGTTTAACCATATTATGTGTATTTTACATATTTAATATACTTCAAGCTAATTCCGTTCAAAAATATTGGAAACTAGAAATAACTTAACGCTTTTAAATTTGCGAATCGAATTCGTTAATAATCGACGAATTTCATTAATTATCTCAAAAGTTTTTTTTTGACTAATTGTCTTCTGCCAGTATACTGACGACATTATAGTGTTTGTTTTATAGAGAAAAAATAATTATAATTTTAACATGGATAAAAACGAAACAAAAAACAAAGAATTTAGTTTAAGATATTGATCCCAAATGCACGATGGAAACCTTTTTTAACGACAAAACTCTCTCCCAAGAGATTCGGATCAGTGATTTAACAGAATTTGCAAAAAACTGATTGAGTGATTCATGAGAACTGATTCCCCCTAATCACCAAAGATTGATCATTTTCAGTAGTGACTCTTATATTGAAGCCAGCGAAGCGACTAATTTTAGCAATTTGAAGTAATGAATTTCGTTTAATGCGTCGGTGAATTTCTTTGCAAAAAATGGTCATCAAATTTTCTTCTTTTATAGCATAAGTCATATCTTTACGACGTTATTATATTATTTGACATTTTCGTACCACAATATATCGTTAGCCCGGTGCAGCGATGAGAAACCTATTACTGCGTATCTTTTAAAAAGAAGCTGCAATAAATCTCAAATAGAGCCAAGATATGAATTTCACTTTAAAATCAACATGTTTATTTTCTGATGTCTCATAATATTTAATAAAAGTAGTGCTTCAGAAATAAACAAAGCTGCTAATCTTTTTTTGATATTTGATATAATTAACGAATATTATTTCAACAATATTCTAAAACAACATTTGGAAATAAATAGCTGTCATTCCTTAAATTCCATTTCTAAGTAAACAAGATTCTAAGCAAAATGGGTATTTCTGGGTTTTTTATTTATTTTTGTTAGATATTCCATCTCACACTTGTTTTTCGCGATGCTTTCGTTTCCTGGTTACAAATAAAAAAATCCACCTTTAAATTTCATACATATTCCAATAATTCACAAATAAGAAATAATATTTTTAATAAAAATTAATGTGATAAATTAAACGGTTTGATAATCCATATAAAGGCATAACACATCTCTCAGTCAGTAACGTGAATGATTGAGTCTCTCGTTTTTCCGTCGAAGTAGTGGAACATATTATAAATTACGTTCCGAGACCGAAATTTTTCTGTGGAATATTCTAAATTATTAAAGTACTTGTAAAAAAGGTTCGCCACAACTGAGCCAAGTAAGCATGGGAGACACATGTTAAAAGTGAGCTTTGAAATATTGGCTCCTCTTATATTATTAAATTAGGGCTATAATATCATCGAAGTCTTATTAAGGAATTATTTTAAAAAATATGTTTGATGCTGTATGGTCAAAGTAGTTCTCCCTCACAGTCAATTGCAATCCCAGCATAAACTGTTTTTATAATTTATTATAGATTGCTGTTTAAAAAATGTATTTTACGTCTAAAACTTTGCTCCGCCCATTTGACCCTTAAACGAGGCATAGCGGAAACGATTAGTTCGCCACTAGTTTTATTTTAGCTCCATATTCTTATTGTCACTTTATTCGAAAAGAGTAGTTAAGCAATAAATTTTCGTAAAACTATTTTTTTGATGAAATTGACTTCATTTGGAGTTCCTATAATCTGTCGCTAATGGCTACATGATAGTATTAGTAGCTTTTTTCTGCCTATTTCTACTGCTAAAAAAATTATAAGAAAAATCTAGTTTTTTTATAGTTTTTTCATTTTTGTCATTTTAATGATAGTATAGAAGAATTTTTCAAACAGCAGAACGTTCATTGTTATGAATAAGAAAGTTATGCTTGTTTAATCGCAGAAAATACCAATTTATTATGTATTATACACGTACAGTTTATTAAAGAAAATTTTGAAATGAAAACTTTTGTTGTTAGCAATTTTGTAAACATAAAATACGAGTTAAGCGGAACGCTCAAGATAAAACAATTACGCTACAGGTTTAAGCTTAATCATAAGAATAAAGCTTTAGCAAACTTTGATTATCATTTGTGGTAAACAAATCTCAAAGCATAAACATTGCATGTCCCACAGTGTTACAACTTACACTTGCTTTGAATGCGTACATGATTTCTTATCGACCACATCATGCCAACTAACAACAACCCTACTTTAGCTTAATATTATAACGCGTAAATTTGTGTATTCGGTGGTTGAATTGCTAGATTCATCTTAGTGCAACACAACTGTTGGATAATGAATCAAAATCTTTGAATTTCCATTGTTCAACATTAAATAAATTATGTAAGATTTTATTTTTACAAACATGGATAAAATTATTACTTTTTTTAGTAGATGATATATTATAACATAGACATAATATTTTAAGAGGGATGCTTAAAAATATCAATACTGACGGCGTTTTGTAGTTGCTAAGAAAACCACTATTTTTTACTGTGAACAACGGTTGTCCATGTAAGTATTTTTATACGATAGAGCAATAAAATATTAGATTAATGCTAGATTTATTGAGAACCGAAATCAGTATATAAAATTAATGTAATCAATTTCAAAACTAATTCATAAAGTCAGCTCATTTTCACTGTTTGTTACCGAAAATATAACAAATAATGTTGGTCGTTTTTAATATTTTTATGTCAAACATTGTGGTGTTGCGCATTTATATTACATTATTTATTAAATAAATAAAATAAAATGTCAGTTGCTTTTGTTTAATACATAATTTCTGAATGTCTAATTTGTATAGCTCTTTTCCTACTCTGTTACCGTGCCCAAGTACTAAATTACAGAATGGACAAAAGTTTTTTAAACATGCAATCGATTAATAAAGCTTTATATTGAAGCAAGATTTTTCTGCGATAATTTTATTAGTATTAAAAACTCTTTTCGTATAACTGATAAACAAGTGATTAACTACCAACTGATTTTTATAAGGCTAAATAGTTATTTTAATTTTTCTCTCTTAATAATAGAGGTTGAGCAGCTGACTAAGAATCACTTTTTTTAACACAAAAACAAGATTTTTCGCTTAACTCCATTTTTGCACTTTTGCTTACTCCGCATTTGGATCAACATGAATGAAGCGAAAAACTTACATGCACGATTCATCATGCCGACGACAAAATCCACCCAATGACGCATTGTTGTTAACTATAGGCACTTGGCAGTTTGATTCGGCTTAACTGCGACGGATATATTGGTAGGTAAAAAATGAATTATCGTACATGGTTGATGATTACTGACATAGGTAACAGTCGCGTTCGTATCAGCTAACACGAGCCAAACAGGTGGCGCCTAACAAATATGTCGCTGCAGTCGTGCGTACGAGAAGGATATGTGGATTGTGGTAATTGCAATCTGAAAATTACTCACCTCACATAATCACAAGTCACTTTGAAATATTGAAAACACCCTGACAGATATAAAATATTTTTAAAATATATCAAAACGGCATTTGAAATTGTAAATCATTAATCAGAAGGATAATATGTTTTGCATTATGATTTAATATAACATTGTATTCGTTTTAAAGCTTCGATATCTATATATTTAAAAACCATCGTTTTTATGGCCTAATCGATGAGATGTATATATAAATATGCTATTTCATCAACAATAAGTATAGAAAAATTGGCTATACAGCTTTGATGAAGTCACTCAAGATCAACAACAGCACAAATACACATATTCAATTGATAAAATGTAACATTGAATCAACCAAAAATTCGATATTAGGCATCTCAGAACATAAATCATTTACATTCTGGCAGATATTCTGAGATATTTCTGTTAAGCTTTATTTGTGGATACAGATGATTTGATTTATACTTAAAAGTAATTTATGAATGTTTATTAAGCCTGCCTGGCTGTAAAAGTGATTAATTGGCAAACAAAATCTTTTATCGAATTTTTCTATTAAGAGTATCAATTTATTTCTCTTATGATTAGTCATTAGCATGTAGTATATGTGCAGCATTAATATAGGCGGTAAGTTTAAAAAAACCATGTAAAAATTAATGGTTAAAGTGATTTGAAAGTGAAAGTTCTACATGAAGCAAACAAAGAGAAGACCGAGGAAAAGGAATACCGATTGTTTAAAAAAACTGTAAAAGTCTGGATACTTAAAAAGAAGGGTAGAATAATGAAACATATACCCTACAATATTCCCAATATGAAGTTAAATTCCATAAAATTATATTTAATATTCGTTTAATATTTTAACATATAACCCTTGGAATTTTTTTGAGTAAAAAACATTTCGTCTTGGAATTTAATTTACGGTATGTAAAATTTATCGACAAGCCAAAGTTTATACACGTGACGAATCAAATCAGATAACAATTTTACAGATTTTATTAAAGTATTATGTAATATTTCTTCTTCACAACTTTTAATACAAAAAAAAATGAACTGTTTCCATAACAAGATACAAGTAATAAAATACGAAAAAAAACTTTTTAAGACCCGCGTATGTAAGTTCAAATTGAAAGTAAAGTCAAGTTAACTCGCACGTCATACATTCTGACAGCATGTGCTCTACTAAAACCTTTTAAGTAAGCACGTAATTAATTAAGATGGTCAAAGCTATCATAACTTTTACGGCCACTTTCAAAAGCTCTCGTTTTTTTATAGAGACTCGTTTAATGAATAAAGATTTTATAACATATCTGCAGTGTAAACGTTATTTGAATGCATAAATTGCTTTTTTAGTGATACATTAATTAATAATGTACACATATTACATAGCTTACTCAGACAATTATTTTATATCTTACTTTAAAAAAACATTAATATTTACTTTTTTTCTAATATTAATCATATATTTCACTTAATTATTTAAAAGTATAATTGATACGATATTTTTATATAAATTTTTGTATTATGAACTGTTAAAATACGCTTTACTATGACTGGCATTATAATAGGGATAAACATATTTTAACAACACTATTTCATATAATAAATAAGTATGCTTCCAATACGTGTTAACTAATTAATTTTACATTACTTGCTCTTAGTCGGTTCCACAATATTTTTTTATTATTATAAGGATTAGTTGTAAGATTATCGCTCATTCTACACCTTCTCTCTTCGTGAAGAAATGAATAGGATTCGTTTTTAAGAAATATAAACATCACATACATTGACTTATAAGGACTCGAGCTCGTAATTTTACATTTTAATATGAGTGTTGAACATTTGGGTACAGGCATTGTTCAAATTATCAAAAAATATATACACTTTGTCAACTTTTTGCACGTTTATGTGTACACAGTTTCTAAATTTCACGGTATAATCGAAATGTATTGAAACCTATCTTTTATTTTTGTATGTATATTATTAGTTAATCTTAAAAAGAGAGTTGTGTGTAGTTAAAAGCAAATTTTACTTTTACAATAACTTTGGCAGGTCAGAAAATACTTCAGTATTTTGCTTTGCATAACCCATTTTTAATATTCTGCGCATATTGCATGGTTTGAAGATAAGCTTTTGGATATGGGATTTCACCTGTCTTTATACCAATAAACTGGCGTCTTAATTGAAATTTCGACTCTAAAACTGTCATAATACCATTACACCCACCTCTATAAAAGAAAGACGTTAACTTTTACAGTGCCAAAATTATACCATCGCCAGATACAATGCTCCCTTATATTAAAATTTTGTCCCCGTCACATTATAACAGCTCATTTTTTTTCTTTTCCGGAACCTTTTTGAAGTTTTCATCTTTATTGGGTATACAGTAAACGGACTCATGGATACATGGACTCGAATATTTCAAATTTGGTTGGTTCTGGTGTCTGGTATATACAATTTTAGTTTGCTTATATTTATTTATTTTTATGGTTTATCAGCTATTTAACGCTGTTATTTTGTTTTTATTTAAAGATATAATACAACAGAAAAAATAATATAATCGTAAAGTAAATATTTTTTTACTTAAAACATAGAATCAGTATTTGTCCTAAATATAAAAATCTGTATATACGCTTTATGTAACTAGACACACTAAAGGATAATAAAACAAAAACTTGTCTTTTTCTTACTCAATTCTACCTGTACTCTGACCCAGAAACTGTCTTTGCTAAACGTTTCACATTTGGGATACGACAAACTTGCATTTAATGAAAAATATGAAAACTTTGTCATCGCTTCATGATTTTTTATCGTTTTTTTACTTACTTTTAATGTAAATCAAAAATAATCATAAGTTATGATTAATAACAAATAACATAAGATATTTAAAAAAACTATGTTATCAAGAATACAAATAAAATGATGCGAACATTTAAAAGTTTTTATTGTTAAATTAATTTGCTTAAGCCCACCTCCGTAAATTAAAAATTTGTAGAGTTAAAAGTGGTTCGTTCTAAGAAGACAATATAAAAGTACCAGTTTCTAAGAAAGGTAAATTTAAAATATTTAATACTTTCGATGGTTTCGGCGGTAACTTTGTGGAAGTTCATTTTAATAGAAAATTTAAATTAACTTTGATTATTCCACGTATTGTGTAACTAACTGTGACACGTGTTTCGCCTCTTTCAGAGGCATCTTCAGACTTACTATCGCAAAGTTTGCTTAAGTAAATAAGCTACTATTACTATATCGCTAAGTAATTACTTAAGCAAACTTTGCGATAGTAAGTCTGAAGATGCCTCTGAAAGAGGCGAAACACGTGTCACAGTTAGTTACACAATACGTGGAATAATCAAAGTTAATTTAAATTTTCTATTAAAATATTTAGTTCACAAATTTAAGCAACATATTTATGAAGTGGTTTGTAAAATCATTATAACATTTTTATATTAATTTATATTATTTATTGAACATAATATTCTTCTTAGCGAAGGCTTTACGTTGAACAGGTTAACACTGCTCTCTTGAGATTTGTGGCCCAAGTCAGCTAATCCCTCACACAGCGCTGACGAAGCAGTCACGCATTTACGCCCTTATAAAATATCCACTTTTTATTTACGACTGAGATGCCAGCCATCACAACAGGGGTGTTTTTGGCCCAAATATTACGTAGTTTGTACGTACAGATAGATAATTATTAGTGCTGCAAGACATAAAAATAGCCGTTTACACACTTGCACGGACTATCTATAACAGTATTTTCCAATACCAAGATGTGTCGTAAACGCATGTCATAAAAAATATTGTACAAACTTATTATTACACTTGACAAAAACGTACATCAGAAAATATACAATAGAACAAACAACATGTTTACTGTACAGGTAAAAGAAAAAAAACATTTTTTTTATTAGGGCTTTATATTTGTTGGTCAAAGCAAAATTATAAGACTAGAAAATTCCAGTTACAGGTAAATGTTATCTTGTCATTTAAAAACATTTCTAAGAATTTTTACCAATGTAGCCACAAATTTCAGTGAATTAAATATAAATGCTTTACAGACAGAAATGATTGTTGGCTTTAATGGAATTCATATTTTCATAAGCTAATAATATCATAGTTTTTGGAATAATGTTTCCCAATAGAAAATTAATATTTTGAAACAAAATATCTTCAAATCTGATTTCCCAACGGTGGCATCCATGCTTTGTTTGCTTGAAGATATTAAAATAAATACACACACATCTTGACTAATGTCAAGTATATGAGTTAAAACATAAATAGAATGCTGATGATTTATAAAATTCCTGCGCTGTATGTTAAAAATTAATTATATGACTCTCAATACCTTTTAACTCATGTCCGCTCCCAATGTAGATCATATGGCCTGCTTAAGGAAGTATCTTAACAAAAGTTTTCTCAATCTTTCTTTTTTTTAAGAGAGTAGCAGGGAAAGAAGGGTTGGAATATTGCAATATTGCGTTGAAGTGATTTCTTATAAGACAACAAAGGACTAGGAAATGTAGTTATTGGAAAAAAAATCTAAGAATATTGTTTATGAAAAAACAGCCCTGTGAATGAAAATGTCACAGTTTCATTAACGCATAAAATTCTAAACGAGTCAATTGAATTTCCATAAACTATAAAATTTTCGCTGTCACTACCTGAATAATTCACATTCTCAAGAATTCTACAGAAAATTGACTAAACGACTGAATGTCCTATGTGTTAGTGTTACTATTTGTGGGATAGGTGAAAAATCACATATTTTACAGAGGTCGCAATGCATTGACGTATAGGATTCATTTTACGATTTTGATAAAACCAGGCTTTGGGGGCGACTCCGTTCGCGGGTCGTATTTTACACGTGTCTGATTTACGACATTCCACGAAAGCATTGCTAAGCGCTGCTCAACACTTTTCAATGTGCCACGTTGTACATTCGAAGACTTACTTCAACTTTTATGCTCGCTTCGGTGGATTTTTTCTGAAAATTCAATGACGTATTGTGTTACTCGCCACACTAGTATACAAACAGCAAAAGACAATTTTATTTAAGGTCTGCTGTAAGAATACCAAACACAAACGTACACGACTAAATACAATTTTAAACTACAATATTACGAAACATTTTGATATTAATACAAAATAAAACATGTTTTAAATGAATTTTAGTCTAAAACTAAATATAATAATACAGTAAATATATAATTTTATTTTTTTACAATAATAATTATACAATATACCTACTTGATAGTAATTTGTTTAACTATCAAGCTAAATGAACATATGGCGCAATGTTGACATAGCTATGTATAAGATATAATGTCATATAGTTATTGTATAACTAACTGGTTGTCTCTTAGCTAAACACAACGAAATTTGAATTTGATTTAAATCAATCAAATTCAACAAAGCACCTTCAGCCAAAATATTAAATTAATATAAATTCAATTGATAAAATAAAAAGCCAATCCCATCTTAAAGAAGTTTTCATGATAAAATGAATTATTTCAATGTCAGAGTAGAAATAATCTTAAAAAACAGATTTCCGCGCTTTTATTTTTTACAGGTTTATGATGAAATATTAAAATAAAAATATAATTGAAAAATAAATAATCAAAATGATTATGAAATCTAATCATACTCTTCGATACTCTTAGTTATTTATCTGTACATATTAGTTCCATGCAGTAACAAACGCAAATGAAACATTTTCAATATATATAAACTTATTTCACTAAGTACAAACGATCCCTGAGTAAAAGTGGTGATAATTTGAAATGGCTTAAATTCATGATAAAGTATTTAGTTTCAAAACAATATTTTTACAAAGTTGATAGAATGATACCTAAACAGCTGTAATCTATGTTGCATCATTTTTATGGAACTAACTATTTATTTATTGTCTAATTAACATGGATATCTACTGAATAAAAACACCTTTTCAATCAATAACCCTAATAATCATAAAAAAAAATATTTTATTGTTTTAAATACTCATAAAAAGGTTGTCACATAAAAATTATTAACAACGACATCAAAAGTGGAAGAAGATGTTTATTAAATGAAAATAGTATCGTATACATACAACAAGGCATTATACATGGCTATATCATAGTAAAAAACTTTCTTAATGACCTCACTGCGGTGTAAGCTTACAATTTTTAATTAACTTTTCTTCTTTCCCCGTCAAACTAGGGCAAAAACTTTCTTCCCCCTAATCAATAAAGCGCGAAATTGAACGGCACATTTGCGGAAAACGACTATGGGCCGAAACGGCGCCACCAGACAGGATAATCCTGGTTCCCGCCATAACACGACCACCATTTTATGGATCAACCGGAAGTTAACGACGGGAACTACCCGGCAGCATGAAATAAGACCTGATAAAACAGTCATTAAAAGTCATTGCTAGTCTTTTTTCTCCTTTCGAAACCACGTCGGTGAAATAAATAGTCTCTTAAGATGTATTTTACTTGTCATTAGAATTTACTGTTACTATTTCGCATATGAGATAGGATATTGAGTTGTTAACGTACCTGATTTTTTTATTGAAATTTAATAAAACAGCACGAATAATGCCACATTTTACACTCTACCACATCTTTTTTGTATCGCATCTAAAAAGTTTTTAGCTCAAACTGTGTTAATAAATTTAGTATAGAGAAACATAAAAAAACGTGTTATGGCAAATTTTTAACCGATTGAAAATTACGGTTGAAATATAAATCTTTCAGAATTGACACTGCAAGGTTTTCTTGATACTGCATTTTCCACCAATCGTAGTAAATGCTTTTGTTTTTGGATTGTTTTAAAAACTTTTTACGGAGTTCAAGGAAATAATAATTAAATTAAAACAACTTAATTAATATGAAAAAAGAAATACTAGTGCTTATTGATAGTATATTGTCATTTATTTAATAAATATAATTGAAATTGGTCAAAAATCCTTAATAATACAATTTTTGTCGGTGACCTAGTGCTGAAATTCTTGTTGAACTAAAAAAAATGTTATCAACACTTCTGATAACATTTTGTTTCGGCTTGATAACAAACTTCGAAAAGTCTTTATACATTTTACAAACAAAACTTGTCAGGCAACCGGTTTTTTATTTCCAATATTGATATCACATCCTTTAGGATAATGTGTCTTGCTGAGCAAAAAAACGATTGCTTTTATTGTATTAAGAAGGCGATTGTGCCGTGCAACATGGTTTTTAAAATCTTAATATGGTATTAAATCCGATCACAAAATCGCTCAAAATTTCTAACCGCATCGTTAAAAATCATATTGAAAATTACCTCCCATTAAATTTTAAATATAATATTTTGTTCAATGATATATTTTTATCATTCAAATATATCAATTCTTGTGGTTATTTTCCCCCATCATTGCCAATCACGTATTATAATATAAATTACGATCATATTCAAAATGTTTTTCAAAATTACGTTAATCTGAATAATTATATTTCGTTAATGCTTTTAATTGTTTTTATTTGCAATATACAAAATCACAATGCAATGTGTACAGAGCGGTAAATTCTTTGTCATATTTCAAAATTTTATCACCGCCCCACTGGGCTCAATGTTATTTAGGTTAATTGATGTCAAACGTAGAACTCTCGTTCGAATGAGATTGTAGGCGAAATATGTTCAACCGTGCACTCGATTCTGTGAATACTAAACAGCCAATTACGCTATGGCATGATATTATTAACATTGTGTTCATATTTAACCATACCGCTAACGATGTCGTCTGCTGAAAGTATTACCTGTGAATTTACAACCCAATGAATACAGTTGTGAAGTTATTACTGAAAAGCTTTGTATCATGTTTATTCTGTGTCCGTTATACTTTAAATAAAAGCTTTAACTATCATGTCAATCGTAAAAATCGTAATTAAAATGTTTTATTCATGTATTGTATAAACAAGGATTACTATCATGATCAAGATTAGAAACAGTTGTCAATTTTTGGTGGAGTATTACCTTAAATTATATAAAACAGAATGTACAGCGAGGTGTAGAGTTATTTTATTTATCAATATTAAGGTATTTTCTGTAATAAATGAAAAAATTTTTTAGGTCTGCGCATTATTTGTTTGCACTTATTCTAATTTTTTATACCCACAGCAGGTTTTGTTTATTACGAGTATTGATAATACTCATCATTCGTCCATTTTTAAAAGAAACTGCGAAATCTATGACTTTTCTTTTCACTTGAAAGGTTTTTGACGGTAACCCTGAATGTCCGAAGATACTTTTGCTTATTATGTTTGCGTAATTTAGATCAATAACACTTCTTTCATTTCCAAACAAAGCTTGGTATTAATTTTAGTATTTGTAAGAGTAAACATTTTTTGTAATATATTGTTGGAATTCACATTTAGTTCGCAGAACAGTTTCGCGATCGAGTACAATGTAAGGATGTATTTAACTCTTACAGTGTCGTCAAATAGAATATTTGCTCTATTATATACAGAAAAACATCTTAATTTATTGAAACTAAGAAATTATTTTGAACAATTCAATGAAAATTTTAAATTTAGGGTTCAGTTTCAGAAAAATTAGTTAAACTTAGTATTTTTTTATGGTACATCATATTTTATATATACCACTTATAAATATTATAATTTTATCTGTGTTTCATACAGTCAAACTTTTAAAAAATATTTAAATGACTTTATATTTAAACATGCTTTCCATAATATTTGTAATTTTTTAAATTTCTGTTTATATCATGGAAATTAGAAAATTGTTTACTATTAATATATCCTGTTTATTCTATACATAGAAAAATTTCTAGCTTAATATCTACAAATACGTGTGTTGCTTTTACGAAAATACATTACAAAACGTAAAATATTTTTAGACCCTTTCACATTTTATATCTAAAACATTTTTCTTTCTCCAGTCACGCCATTGTATTTGACATCAAAGACGTTTTTCCATCGCAAAACAAGACCAAAAATCCCAATAATAGATTCTCTCAAAGATTGAGTCTATCGATCGAGAAGTCCAAACCAAAACAATTGCACCGTCAAAGGGAAGCAGACTAGAAGAACCTACTCACGTACGTCACGAACGAGTGACGTCACGTCAGTCTCACGCCCGCCAAAAGAGGAGAGAGAGAGAGCAGCCAAGTTTACTTCAGAAAACTACGCCCCACTTTAACAGGCGCTGTAAACCATTCGCTAGAATAACATTTATTCATAATCATATCAACAACAAAAAAAACATAAATATATCATGTGTGACACGGATGGCAAATAAGCGGCACGTGTAACCAATTCTCCACGTGTGATAATTTTTTATGTCATTTTTAAGACTTTTATGTACTTTTTATGAAACTTTATCAGAAATTAAAAATATTAATTCATATAATAATTTCCAATCTCAATTATTAAATCAAATAATACAACTCAATGAGAGTTTTTAAAGTTATTTAACGTCAATTTACAATTTTTCAAAAACTTTATCGATGAAGGAGACTAAAAGAAAGTACTTAAAGCTCCATAAATTTGATATCCAAAAAAAAAAAGTCAGAACTATCCTTGCCTCGAATGTTAAATAAATGGCAGAAATCTTAATTACTTTATTGGAATGTAGGGTAAAACTCTTAATCGCTTGATGATAAAGGGAAAAATGTGATAACATTTACTTTTAATTTACATTATTTCACTATATGTTTTCTTTCGTACTCCAAGAATAAAAAAAGTGCTTAATATCAAATATCAAATTGTCATTACTATCAAAACTTGTATTACATATAATATTGTTTATATTTTAATTATTTTATAGCTGATATAGGCTCTATTTTTTTGATGCTATGATCGAATTCTACTTTAAATTTATATGCATACTACTAATCACTAAAAAAATTTCACCTCATCCGCTTAGCACAATATTGTGGAAGTAAGATTATGTTACCATTGAAAAAAATATCAAAAACATGCATTTAAAGACGTTTTTGTTGATCGAAATTTGATATAATAATTGATAATAAATAATGATTTAATACTATTTATTCATGTCTTTTCTACAATCATAATATATTAATTACTTACGCCTCTCTACACTATGTATAAATAACATTAGATTAACAACCCATATATATGTTAAATCAAACCTTTTCATCGGTTATAATGTTACTACAATTGTGATGTATACATAAATTCCAATCATAATGTTAAATATCTTTGTATCAAACGACACACAAACAAAAATTGAGTATTGCAAAAGTTATTAATTCTATAGCATTTATATAAATTAACGCTGATTTATGGATCTCTTGCAAAGTACAGTTTCTAGATATACACAGTTGTACCGTTTCAAAATGGTGTCAAAAATATTTACAGTCGCACTAAAAACTCTGACGATGATATCAATTCCCTGATCGTTAGTGATATACTATAGCATATAGCACCATTAGTGAAATAATAGCGGTATTCTGGTATATGTTTTTTTTAATACGGTTCACAATACTGTTTGCTCAATAAACATAAAACATATCGACTGTGGAAAATAATAAAGACGTAACCCACACATAAAAAAAACTATACGAGATACAAAAAACACTCTCAATGTCCACAGGCCCTTCTTTTTTCAAATTTAGAACCTTAATTTAGATACTAATTCGGCATTTTCAGCTGACATCTTTTTGATAGAACGTGTATCAAGTTTTTATAGATTGTTATTATCGAAAAAAAATCTGGTTTGAAAAACAATGGGTTAAGTTATTTTTCCTTTCTAAATTCGATATACATAAGTAAACTTAAAAAAAATTGGAAAAAAACATTTAACTCATTTGGTCGCAATGTAAAAAAAATGAATTTAATATTTATACACGATATCTTGTAAAGGGTTCATATTTTCCAAAAAAGTAAACGACTGTTTTCACATTGTACAGTGTTCATTCTGTTTTGTATTTATAATAAATTTTCGTAGTTGTTAAAATGCTCGCAGAACATGTTTTTTATTGAGAAGGGCCGCGGATTATTTTCAGACTTAGGGGGCCGTGGAATGAAAAAAAAATGGGAAGCACTGACCTACAGGACTAAAAATTTTGGCAGACGATTGATCTTTACCGGAAGAGAGATTGAGAAGCGTAAAAATTGAACGACTCACTCGTGGTCACCCTCATATACTTCAGACAATCCATCAGTCGACAATATAAATTATCGAAAATAGAGCTTTATATCGAAACCCGGAGTTTTGGGCCAATGTAGTCGAGCATGAAAGCTCGGATGGTTAGATGCAGGCAGAGGCGCAACGCGATGAGAAAGGGACCAGAATCATTAATTAATAATTATTCCGGGCAAGTACGACGTCTACGCTCATTACAAGTTGCTTTCGACCGCTCGTCCACCCCTAGCGTTGGCTGCTTTACCAGTGCTACGCCCCTGAATGCTACGAAACATTTTCTTCAGGACGAAAGCTTTGCTAGCAACTGTATGTATATCTGACACTTGTCGTATTCAAGGAATGTTTCAAAGGTGTTAGTGAATGTCAAGTTTTGTTCAATGAAACATTGTGCGTATCAAAGATAATATGAATAGATACCAATTATTAGAAAAAATATAGTTTCAAATGAATATTCAATAATATTAAACAACATAATCAAAATAGTGACCATAACTTTACTGATGTTTCTTACATTTATAGCGAACAAATAAGTGAATACGTGTATTGTTTTATAAATATTGTGGGTATTTTTAAATTTTTTTGGTGCTACTTTAGACCTCAGACTTTATTCGTTGATGTGTTTTGAATATAACTTTAAAATACGGCGCAAATTGTACAAATACGGCGCAAGAAAGTTTTTATTACTACTTTATTCATATAAGTTTTTATACAAATTAATTTTGGACGTATGTCACTTTGAAAGTGTACACTGTCAAATTTTACTCGAAAAGTGTTATATTTAAAAAATGGGTCAGTTTTATACTATTTATTAATATCAGATGGTCAAAATATAAATCAATAAGAGATCTTTTACGAAATTAAAATTGGACAATGAAGTATGAGAATAATTTATAAATAATGATAAAAATTACAAATGATTGCTACAAGATTATAAATAATTTTAATATTCAGTACTTGTTACAAATAAGTACTCCCAAGTAGCAATGAATTTAAAAATTAAAACCAGATTAAAAATCAAATAAGTAAGAAAGGCATCCATAATGGGTGCAAAAGTTAGTCTTAACAATCATTATCAAAAATAGCAGTTGGGATTCTTTTACAATAAAACTTTAGTATAATTACATACCATACTGTATAACAGTTATTATAAGTGTAATTATAATGTATAATCAGTAATAGTAAGAGTAACGGGAAAACAAAATGATTCGCTTTTACTTTATTTGTATTTTTTAACATAATTTACAAATTCTTTTACCAAGCATTTTTATTAGTCTTACTTATTTTTTTAGAAATGATCATGTACCGATTAATATTTTCGTCACTTTATAATGCTAACGACGAGAGAAAGCGCTGATGATTTTTATAAATGCGGAATTATTAAAAAAGTTTTTAACATCAGCTGCACGTGAGTGTTGTATTATGGAGCACCACATTAATTATATTTATTTAATAGGAACAAGGCGTCAAATTATTCTGCGGTAAAGGCAAAAGAAAGCAGGTATTTTCTTTACGTTTTTTCCGTGTTAAAGAATTAACTATTATCAAAATAGAAGTACAAAAATAAATTGTTTAAAAGTTTTAAAAAACGTAAGCCAACAGGCTTCATTTGACACTTTTATGAAACACAAGACATGCCCAACTGAATTATTCCCAAACAATTTAAGCTCGCGTTTTTCAGTAGAGCCTTTTCTTGTTACAGCACTGACAATATTATTTTTGTGTTGACTAGCCTAACCATAGTGACTAACAAGGGGGCGATACCACCAGAGTTTTGGCAGAGCCTGCTAGCCTTTAACATTACAAACTGCATCCGAATTGAATAAAGCAATTGCTTTTTAGCTTTACGCCTTTCTCATTACGAGGCTTACGTGATGAGACCATAAATTAAACGTTTAATTTTGTGACAATTCTGTACAACTATTTTTTTTAATATTATTTATCATATTTAGTCAAATTGATACTCTACACATACTTTAAGATTTTGACTGAAAGTACTTGGTGGAATTTGAATATTTAATTTTAATCGTTCAAATTATGTACATTCACACGGACACTATCACTATCCTTTATGGCTTTAAACTCGTTGATAAATTTATTTATTATGTAAACACGAAACATTCCTTTACTAAGCGTCAGTTCAAGTTCATCCCTACACTTGAACGCCTGAAGATGTCGAAAGGCGAAACCCGGGTCGTTGGTGACAAAATCTGTACACATATTTCCAAGATATATTCTGAATATCACTTATAAGAAGCAAACTGTTAATTCTTGGTAAAAAAAGAATTATATTGAATGATCAAACACAACTTTTTATGAGTAAAATAACAAATATATAAAATTAAATTTGATAATATTGTTATTACACTGATTGCGTTGAAATTCGTAACACATGCTTGGTCTTTTTGAAAACATCTTCATGTTAATTATCGTGGGGCTATTTATTTTAACAAACTAAACATTGGTTCTAATTATCATCTTATAAATTGAACATTTGATAAGTTAAATTATATTTTCTTGACGCAGTGAGAGCGGTTGACACAAAACAAAAATAGTATAATATTAATTACTATTGGCCTACAAATTACAAACTAATTACGTGTGCTCGGAAGGGTAAATCTCATAGGTGATAAATTTACTGCAATAAGTTACCTGTCAATAATATTTTTTAATAAATAACAATACGATAATATGGCTGGAGATGCTTTTCAAAGAGGAGAAGCACGTATTACTGATTTCAACTCGATCAGTAGAGTAACAAAATTGGCAACTTTTATTTTATATTGTTTTGTCATTTAAATGTATGTTTCCTTCAATGAAACTGATCTTGATATCTCTCTACCACATATTAGCAATAATAAAAGTTATTTTATTTTGTGTGTCAATTTCACTCCACTGTTTCTCAAAAACTATGAAGTAGTTAAGTTAATGAAATAAATTCTTAATGATGCTTAAGCACTATTCAAATTAATTCAACTTGTGATCATTAAACTACTTTTACATTCAGATGCAATCAAAACACTCAATATAATTGCCTAAAAGGGAAGATTTAGAAATGAAAGTGGGCGGGGCAGTCTGCCTGAAAAAGGTTTCAATTATTAACCCAAAATGTAATCGAATGGTACCGATAGAAAACGGAGAGACCCAGAAAACCCATTTAACCCCTCAAAATGGAGTAAACCTGAAAGTTTTGCGGATCAATGGGAAATCGATCCACGAAAGAAGTTTTGCCAGCCGCGACTTAACTTTGGTATTCTATATAGTCCCTGAAATAAAAGTTTGGTTTTCAATTAAAACAGAACGTACGTGGTTGTATAATCAATTATAAATATTTATACATGAACTTTGCAGAATAATTACTCAAGACGAACACAGCGCAAAAGCGTTTCAGCTGTTAACGCATAAAACTTTTTGTCTTTTTATTATATAATTTATTTCATTATTTTTCAAATTTAAGCTCATTATGAATTTTTTGAATAATATTTATATGATTTTAGTATATGATTATGTTTATTTGTATTCAAATCTTTTTCTAAAACTCAATATTGAAATAATCAGTCTTTTGCACATCTGTAAGTAGATACAGACCGCATTTTAATCATTTGTATATTTTGTGTACAACTTTGATATGGAAGGCTAGGAAAACATCGGTTGTGTTGTGACTTCTATACACATCTCGATATAAACGTATTTTTATTTTTTTTGATGTGTCCAGTAACAAAATTAATCATATTAAATTTCAAAATGAATTTTATCGAATACTTATAGTAAATGGATCGTCAACTATATCATTTTATACAGTCAACGAGAAAATTTATTACCGACCTTATGTTGTGTCGTTACAAAAAAGTCATTATTATGCCTTTATTTTAAATTTTCATATAATCTGCAAATATTTAGATTGAAAGTAAATTGTGAAAGCAACTGAATTAAATAAATGAACAATACAGAGAGAAAATTAAAAAATAATGTGGAACTACACATTATTTTTGAAAACAAACATTAGTCTCAATTAAAAATCATTTATCTTAAAACCAAAAACATAGATAGTTATTTCATAATAAATGTTAGTTAACTTAAATATTTTACTTTACAAAAAATATTATTACTATGAATGAATGCGGTATTGAGTCGTATGTGGTTGTAGATTGCATTTACACGTGTTCATATATTATTTTTCCATTTATCCATATATTAACATCAGGCCAAAGCTTTTAGCGGTTGGACTGTTTCCAATTGTATGATTTCAATGAAAAAAAAACATCTGAAAGATTAAGATTAAATTAATACGATAGCAGATCGTATATTACGATGAAAATTGTTTGTTCATCATTTTGAACAGTTCACAATAACATTACTTAAGCTCAAAATGATTTATAATTTATTATGTCTAATTATTGTTTCGCCGGGTCCGTGGTGCAGTGGTTCACGTAATTAGCTTTCGTGGCGAAACTCACGGGTTCAATTCCCAGTACGAACAGTCTTATTCAATCGATTTATCGATTTCTGTTCAAAGGCATGAATTTTTGTTATGTATAAAAAATCCTTTCCACTTTTCATATTCTAAAGTTATATGGCGTAGTGACAGCGATTAGCGTACCATTAGTCCTGTCATTGTCATATCATCACAACAACATTTTCCAATAAAAATCATCCTGCGTCAAGTCATTTGAAACCATATCCACTCCCATTGTAAGGCATAAAGACTTCTAGTGAAGCTTATTCTTGACATTAGTGGTTTTACAAGAGAGTGATAGGGAAACGCTTTAGTTTTGCCCCTAATGTTTAACTATCGAATTGATTCAAATGTATTGTATAAATACATCACAAATATCAACTTATTCGAAGATATATTCATAAATCGTTTGAAAAATAATTGATGAAACTGTCCATATTATAATAAAAACAATGAACAACAGGAAGATAAAATTGACAAAGATATCATCGTATCTCAATGGATACACAAATTTAGTTGCATTTAATGGAAACTAGAAATAATATCATAAGTCTATCATTTCTTACATGCAATAAAACATGGACTACTTTCTTTGGACATTTCTGAAAAAAGCGATCAACACTCTTACGTGGCGAATTATTTTTAGACTTAAAGATGAATGAATATGAATGCACTCGTAAAATATGAAAGTCACCAATACTGTTGCGAAACATCTACGTCAGAACGTAAAAAATAATCATTGAAATATCCGTTTGTTATTCTCTCTTAACAACAAATTGATTTCTTTTTACCAAGATACACGGGAAAGCAAACATTAACAACCGCTTTTTTAAGTGCGACAACGACAAGACAAGTCGTAGAGAGGGCTCTAGAGTGCCCATAAACCGGACATCAGTAATGGTCGATCAAGAGCCATAAAAATCACGGCATTTCCGACCATAAACTAAAATGACTGCACATGCGCACTGTGATTTGTCAATGAATAAATAATATACATGTACATGTTGTACTATATTTTCTGGCATTTTGTTTCTAAAAACACGTCGCTGTTCTGGCTCAACCAGAAATCACACTTATTCAAATTTAAACAAAAAATACATTTACAACAGGTTAAATGCTATTTTTTTTAATATGTATTTTCTGTGGCAGTTCTTTTTTTTTTTGATCCATACACGATTGCTCGTATTCACCCGCATTTTTCTGGGATTAGAGATTTGAATATTTTACATGATCAGAAGAATAGTAAAATATATTATATGTTTACTTAATCATTTTTTTTCTCTTCTAATATACAAGTCAATAAACATTAATAGATTGAATTTCTATAACAACACCGCCACAAAACAAAAATGACGGTGTTTAGCTGTGAATATTAAATTAAAGCTCGGTCATTATTTATGATAATATAAGACTGCCATATATCTAGCTTTTTCTATTATATTTGTAAGTTATGCGAATTATTATTGACTAAGTTCGAACGCATTCTATTAAATATTTTATAATTTAAAACTCAGCTTAGATGCGTAATAACTTTGACCATCCATATCTCAAAAGTACCAATTAATAGTTGTAGCACTATGGAAATAAGCCATCGATAAACTTTAGATCTTAAACGTGAATAGTGTTTAAAAAACCAAAGAAATCTCATCGTACAAAGTGTTTTCAAAAAATTTTCTTTAGTAATAATAGTCATCATTGTAATAGCTTTTTTACTTGTCTCATTCCAGACACCGAATGTAGAAAAACCGAGAGTTTTTGAGAGCTTTCGCGCTGTGAGAATTTTATTTTTTTTAAATATAAAACGCGTTGGACCCGGTGACGAAAAGTGTGTCATTAGCGAAATTATTTGACGATTATATCCAGAGGGATATTCTTTTATTCATAAAACTCTCGGGGAGCAATAATTAAACACAGAAAAAAGTTTTCCACGGCGAAGTTGTTTGCTAGAAGAGAAGTTGGCCTAACAAAAGTTTTCTCGTTAAAAATGTGGGAGGGGAAACTATTTCCACCGAAAAGACGAAAGGACCTCACGACACCCCATTAGCCAGAATCGCCGACCATTTTTCTTTTATGAGTGATGCCCAGCATTTAGCGTCTTATAGATGGATATCTTTTATTCTCCAACGCTTTGTTATTTAGTTCTAGCATCTTGTGCGAAATAAACAAGGACTTTCACCTTTGACTTTCTTCAACTTCTTTGTTTCTTTCCATTATCAATGTTACTTATCTGAAAACTTACCATATCAAGATCTCTATATAAAGATATGTATATAACTTAACCGATTTCATTTAACCTGAATTCCATTTTAAATGTGATGGTCGTTTATGAAACCACTTATTTCTAGGAAACTAGGGACAATTCATGAATTCTGTGACACTTTTTTTGCTGTTTTATCTATGCCATGCCATTCCTTGCACACATTCTTGGTCGTTAAAATTAAGATTTCATTTTTACAAAAAAAAAAAAACACATAATAAAAACTTAGGCTCAAACCTAATTATTTTTATATCCATGTCCGCTTCCAATGTGAAGCATATTGCCTTCTAATGATGGTATATCAACAGAAATTTTTCTACGAGAACTGTTTGTTACTCAGTCACTCAAACTCTCTTTTCCGAGGAGAGTAGTAGGAATGGAGGGAAGAAGACAGGACTAGTAACTAATCGCTCTCGTTACGCCCAGTTATTGAATAATTGGAAGAGTGGGAGGGTAGGCTCAAATAGTCAAATAGTCAAATAGCAGTTTTGTTATACGTGTCCGTATTTTGTGTGCACTTTTAAAATACTAAATTTCTCCCATAATTATAGAAATATTTTAGCTGTTTTATTTTATACTTGTATTCATATACACCACGTGACATTTTCTTAACACTGACCAGCTCACTAACTTATACACTCTCTCTGTTTTATGTATCGCGTACAGCGATCAACCACGGTGTTCTAAATGTTGTGAAGTGCGTTGCAGACGTATACTATAAATAATATAATATTTAAAATAATTCATATTTTAAAAGACGTGTTAATTATCAGTTGTTACAGTAAAAATATTTGTTTATAAAATATAAATTTATACGGCCTCAAACTCTTTTGAATAGCGTTAAATTTTCGAGAAAATTTTCGTTTTTATGTGAACCTTATCTTTCAATACCGTTCCTGTTTTTATATGATCTGATGTATTTCAACATTTTTCATCCTTTAATATTTATGTATGTGTATTAAATTTAAGTGAATCGATAAACAGAAACGATAAAAGTGTTTCAATATTTACAGTGTATGTATGTTTATATTTAACACTTTTTAGTGTTTACATTGTGTACCACGCTTTTGTGAAACGTTTGTATCGTAATTTTGAACAAAACTAACAAAATTGAATGATAAACTCAACACCAACTATCCAACATTATCTGAACAAAATGAAGAGGAAGAAGAGTACTTATCAACTTGACTTAGTAACCCTTATCATAGGTGGGAAGGATTTCAAAATAAATTTCCGAGTGGAAGCCACCCGTCTAATTCGAAACATTATTTTACAAAAGTTTCCTTCTAGTGTGACCCTTATCAATAAAAAGAAACACGTGTCACAATTAGTTACACAAAAAGTGGAATAACAAAGTTATCCGTTTCAATCGTAAACAATACGTTTGATCATTACCAATCTTATTTTTATAGAAATAAAACACAATATTTTGGTACTAATTCGTACAATTTTATGAAATAATCTAAGCTGGTTTTGCTAGTTATAGTTATTTCTATCTAAAGTTATAGTTGTTGTCAAAGTTTTCTTCATTCAAATCTTGCGCCTTACTAACTTCTTATGTTTTAAAAAAATGTTTTTTCATGAAGTGTTACAATGCAATATTGGCCTAATCATTCTAATAAATAATTAGGAATGGTTTTTCAGCATAGTGTTTTTTGGTACAACCATTTTGGTACAACCTTTTCCGACAAAATACAAATCTTTGACAATTTTTAAAGCATTGCAATAAGAGTTTCAACAGAAAAGGCAATGAAAATAAAATGTGGTTTCTTTTCACGTTGCCTTATTATTTATTTGGTCACTCGCTTTGACTCATAACTTTATAATTCTTAAATCATAACAAATTAAAAGATATTTTGAACTAGGCATGACCAATTATGCTATCAAAAAAGAAACGTATGTAAATATCATGAATTATTACTAAATTTGAAACTGGTATTTAGCGAATTATAAAATGCTTTATTTGACTACTATTATGTACAGAAACAAGCTTCGACGTCCCATTACCATGACGATTTATGGGTCCCAAACACGTACGGTCTTCAAATGTCATACATTGCACACCTTCAAATGTATGACATCGTTAGAACGAATAAGGTTTTTCGGGGAAATCGGAATCACTCTATTACATTTCCCCAGAAATAATGAAGCCAAACGTATGTTTCCGCTTCTTTCCTTAAAGCTTTCCCGTTACTTTCCAATAAAATGAAAAGTCCACAGGGATTCAAAATGCTCTGAGAAAATTCACTCCCAGCCCGTAGAGGGGAACGTTTGATTTATATTACACGTCGAAAGACACGAACATTATATGTTTTTACACGAGAAACAGATGTTTACCTTTCATCATTATTAAAAAACACTTTACCAAACCACAAAATTAAATGAAAAATGTTTATGTTCAAAAATATTGTTATAGAACGTAACCAACCATGTTGAAATTATTTATCTCAATTGATAAATATAATCATTTCTTACAATTATTCTATGAAATAATTAAAGGTTTGTAAGTTTTTATCTATAAGTCTCATCTAACGGTTAAATTTTTGTTGCATTAGCAGCATAGTTTTGAATATTTAGAATTATTTAACTAATTGTATAAATTAACTGAGCTGAAATTTAGATAATGTGAAAATGACAGCTCATTAAACACGCCCCCTTTCCTGAAATTCTCTAATTCGTCCTTGTGAAAAATCTGGAACATATTTGACGTTTTGCTGTGGAAGCATTCTTCTTGAGCTAAATAATGCATCATGCAGGCATGAGACAGGAATCCGATTAATAAGCAGCATTCATATTTTGTGATAAGAGATTGAGGTGGAGCGCACGTGGCCTAAGGGCGGTGGGGTTTGGCGTGGGGGTGGGGGAGGACACCGTGATAAGGGGGCGGGTCGCCCACTTGGAGTCACACTTGACAACACAACATTGGCGAGGTATTCCGTGGCATTTAATTGATATGAATTAGTGATTTTGTGTTGTTTTGGTACCTCGTTTGGGGGTCTGTCTCGCGGCGCCTGCCGCAGCGAGCGCCAACAGCATGACGAGGCCGCCCACCCGCATGGCTCACGCGCCCGCCATCGGCGTCCCTCACTTCACACTCTGAACTTCTACTTCACCGACGATGGACTGAGTAAACCGACACTTTAACCTCTGATTGTTGTACCTCTGTGGTACCTATTCGGTCTATTTGTGCGTTCCGATATCGACCTGACGTCCGTTTAGCGGCGCGGTTCGACTGCCGCCGCCAGCGCCGGTTTGTCACCCTCTTTCTCCGCACCCCGCGTGATGCGATCCCCCCGCGTGCGCGCGCACCCCTCATAGCTACCCCGGCCGTAGATGGGCTACGCCGTTACGTCACTCCCGGACCTCGCGGTCGCGTAGCGCTGGAACCTTGCCGCTGCGAGAACGGGAGCTTTGGACGCTTTCTGCGAACTCATAGCGTGACGTCACGCCTAGTTTCAACATAACCTTTGCAGGTTAATGATATTTTTTGACATGTGTCTCAATTAATGTGTTTCGGTTAGTATCTTATGTAACTGCGTACATTTAATCTTTTTTTGCTGACTCGTATGTACTGTCACAAATATCTGGCTAACAAACGAGAAACACTTGTCTTATTATTAATATAATGTAACATTGTGAATATGACAGAATATTTTAACAACTTACTAAATTGAAAAGATATAAAAATATCTCAAAAGCTTCTTTTTCAGAACACATATCAATCAATCATTTTTACATCATTACAACCGAAAAAAATACTTTTTTTTTATTTTAAAATGAATTATTTTGAAAGAGTGTATTTGTTTTCAATTCGAGTAGATGGTTTGTAATTGATTTTTTTAATCTTTTCAAATATTTCTCTATGAAATTTGTATATATGTCTTTCTTTATTGTCATTTTAGTATTTTAACATCACCAAAACATTATAAAATCTCTAAAAAGTGAGTGGTCTCATAATGGATGCACAAACCGTCCTCGGAAATGGTATAGGGACGGCTGAATCGGTTGTCGGTACAAAAATGATGTCCATGAAAGTAGCTTGTTGAAGCCTTACAGTAGAAAATAAGCCGATCGAGTGCGGTAAATAGAATCAACCGAATTTATTTTCGTGCTTAAATGGCAGTAAGTTTTTACACAACATTAATCTTTCATAAGTGTGTAAGTTTTTTGTATGCAATCCCCCAAGACACGAATCCTTTGAATTTTTTTTAGAAACGAAACTTTGCATAAAGTTTTTATAAACGAAGATTTATTTAAAAATAAAAGCGCTATATTTTGTAACCCTGAACGGGATCGAGAATTTGGTAATACCAGTTTTGCAATTTCTTGCCTAAATCTACCTGAAATCACCTATTTTTGGACATTCATAATTGTATCATCATCATGCTCGGAAAACAAATTATTTCGTCTACATTTTTATTTTTATTTTCTTAAACGTTATGACTTCAACAAGTACAAATTTAAAAACTATTTCGACTCTACATATTCTATCTTAATCCGTGTTGTGGTTTACTTCCTGGAATGGTCAAAAGATTATTTTTTCAAAAAAAAAATG
The DNA here is from genome assembly GCA_030503985.1 of Himalopsyche tibetana. NCBI lineage: Eukaryota > Metazoa > Arthropoda > Insecta > Trichoptera > Rhyacophilidae > Himalopsyche > Himalopsyche tibetana. The sequence continues at coordinate 6,305,666 of JAPJYX010000019.1, read as the reverse complement.
ATATATTAGTTTGTATAAAAATCTTAAAAACTACCCATGTTTTTAATTAATCGGCATATACCAACATTCTCAGATTGAAGTGGCTTAGTGTCTTATAAATCATTATAATGTTAAGGGTAGAATTCGTTAAAAAATAAATAATAGTTATCTTCAAATGAAATTTTCGTCATAAATAAATATATATTTCGGCTTTAGATTTCTTGCTGCAACTCCAATCTTATACAAAAAAATAATTAAACTAATCATATGTTAATTTAACAAAAATAATTTTCAATGTTAACGTTTTATATTTTTATTCAACACCCTGTATTCTTAATATGTCCAGTGTTGTTTTTTTGTTATAATATAATTAGATTTAAACGTACATTTCTCATTAGCTCCATCGCTTGATAAAACAGGCAAATTTCTCAGCGATCCAAAGCATCTCCCTTCCGCGAACATGGATACACCCCGCGAGAAAGCCTCCCGCCACCCTATTTGTTTTGCACCCTGAGCGATGCGATTGGCTGAGTCCCATGTGACGTAAGGGGGTCAAAGTTTCAGTCTTAACCTAAAATTCTTCGCCTTCATATTATTTCGTCCTGCATTTAATAACCAGAGTGCCAAGTGCACATCTAAGGGATGGAAAGCTAAACTTGTTTCATGTACCAACAAAGTTTTCCTCCTCTTTTTCTGCTGGTCTGGTATCTAACTATTCTGGGTAAATTTCTTTCAAATTTTTTGAAACTAAATCTAAGATCAGTCAAAGAAGTTTTTAAATATGTGTGTTGCAAATAAACTAACAAACATTATTATTTTTTTTTTTTTCTAAGAATCGTTAAAATGTTTTTTACCTTATATTTCATTTACCAAGCAGGGAGCATAGTCAGAAATATTTTGATTGGAATATAAGTATTTGTTACTATTATTATCATTTTAAATAAATTAACAACAAAAAATATTCCTCACAATTTTGACACTTCACAGCTGAAACTGTTTTCTTTAACAAAAGTGTTACCTTTATCAAAATGATATATGCAGGCATTTATTGTTAATATTTCCATCAACAGTATAACATAAAGAGCACATTAGTTTCGAAGATCTATTATATTAGACTTATTCTCATTTTGATAAACTTTATCGGGATAAATTAATAATTTTAAACAAGTTTTCTTTTTCCGAAAGCCACAACGCTATATCAAAAATTCACGTAACACGTATTTGCGAATAATACGTGTTATTTAAAAATCGGTGCTTGTGGATTTTTTTAGTGCATTAGATTGTTACAATCAATTTAAAAATCGATTTATATATAGGGATGTAAAGCCGTGGATGCAGTGACCGAATATGACTTACGACTAGAGCTTTAGTCACTTGGCTATCGAACCGGAAAATACTTTAAAGCTCATGTATATTGTAAATCAGCATTGATTTTACATATAACTTATATGTCTCATTCTATAATTGCAGCATCGGATCGTTCATTTTATCAATGCAGATAATATAGCGTTGTGCATTATAATTGTTCTCAAACTAATTCAGAGTGGCTCAAATCGTCTTTTATAATCGATGTATCAGTAAAATAAGATTGTAGTCAAAATAAATTTTGAATTTGTTAATTCACACCACACAAACTTCAATTCTTGTTCTTAGAATTTTAGAATTCAAGAATGTATGAAACACAGATACAGTACTTCATACGAATAATAAAAACAGCAAAAAACTTTATTTTAACAACCGAAGTAACAAATGATCAGTATATTAAAAAAGGCATATTATTTTTATTTATTGTATTGCATCATTTACGAGTTATTTTGAAATATATACTAATTTACAATAGTTTTTATCCGCTTCTTCTTATTAAGAATTATCTTATTTGCAAAGACATCAAGGTTACAATATTTCATCTAACGAGTATTCTACTATTTTAACGGATTTTGTATCTTTAATTTCACATCACTTCGTTTATTTTTGACGTCTGAGAATCGTCACGTCTGTTGCGTTTTTGAAAATGATTATATGATACTATCAATTTCAACGCTCATTCTAAAATATTTAAATATTAAAATCATACATACGTTTATTAAATAAGGCGTACTTAAATAAATGTAATCAATATATGTTTAATAAATATATAAATGATTTAAAATTACTACGGAATTAATTGAAATTAACTTTTGTTTTATATATAATCAATAGTATTGTTTGACCACAAAACCAATGAAGTGTGCAATAATAATATTATATCGGAATTAAGCTGCTGATGTAGGCTGGCGAGACGCCAATAGAAACTTGTAATAGATAAATAATTCGTGTAATACATATTTGAATACATCATACTCATTACCAATCAGCAAATTGACTTGTATATAATCCTAATTAATTTGCATCATATGACGCTCGAAGGAACATCAGTATCTGCAATTGAACAAGCATCGATCCATATTCAATGGAATAATAATTAGATGGTGAAGTTATTAATTAGAATTTAGTACTTAATTTGATTCACTTAAAAACTAGCTCAGCATATTGTACGAATTTTTCAACTAGAGGTATACAACATATTTAAGGCTACTCATATTAAGCCATTATTTTTAAATATTTTTTTACATATTAAATGATAGAACATTAATTTTCATTCAAACAAAAAAACGGTGATCATTGTGGATAAAAGCTTCACCTTCTTTTGTAGATTACTTTAAAATCTCTCATTTTTTACTTTTTTCTCAGTGATCAATCCCATGATCCCGAAAACTCACATCTCTAAATAATTGTGAATCCCGAAATTTTCCAGAAAAAAGTTTGAATCTTATAATTTCGGGATCATTAAAAGAGACCGGGATTGGATGCCCTAATATAATCTTACTTAAAGTATAATATGTCAAGTTCTTTCAAACTAACGTGACCAAATCGTCAAAACACAAGGACCGGAAATATCTAAGGTACTGATAGTAAAGAAATCTCATTACCAATTACACACTATACAACATCGAATCAAATTGATACAATAATTTTTTCGTAATATTTTTAATGGAATTGATTTTTTTTAAAGTTTTTAATGCATATTTTTAAGGAACATTTTTTATTTAGTGATGTTTTGATAAAATTATTTTCCGTCCGTTTGAAAGCAGTAAATATTATTGTTATATGATGTTGTGAAAAATACGTAAACACAACATCATACTCATTATTTTTAATGGAATAAAAACAAGGACAATATGTTAGTAGGTGCAAGGTATTTAATTTAAATTCCTTTTTTAATTCATTCAAAAAAAATCTCTTTATGAGAGGGTAAGAGAATAGATGAATAAATGTCGTTCAGAAATTGCTGTGAATGGGAGAAAGAATGAAAATAATTAAAAACGTCACAAATTTCAATATATTTTCGAAAATCCTTTTTTTGAATGTCTATTTATTGATTTGAATCCGTGATCGTAAAAGATACGAAAAGCAATAAGTTTTCAGCGCACCACACAACCAAGTCTATAGATTTAATAATCAATTTAAAATTTAACTAAAAGATTTTTTAAGTCACGTATGTTTTCAATGTTAAGAATATGGACTCTCAATGGAGTAAATCTCGGTAGAAGTTTTATTTTCTATTACATTTTTTTGTCAGTCTGTTTCTCAACCACTCTTTGTTGAAGGGAGTAAGGATAGGGTTAGAATTGGCCTAGTGGTTATTTTATTGCTCTTGCTGTATCCCGTTTTAGGAAATCGAATGAATGGGGAGGAATTTTAGACAATAGAAATATCCATGCCTTCCAACAGAAATCTATTGTTCCATAAAAAAAAAATAAGCTACCCGTACTGGAACTTGCATTCGTGAGCATTATTGGCTGAACCTAATGCCAATCGACCATGGACCTGAGTAAGGTACATACCTTATATGAATAAAATTATACCTTTAAATTTTATTTTTTTGTTATATTTGTTCTTAACGTTTAAAATAAAACATTTTAATGTTTTCAAATAATAATTTAGTAAATTTAATAAGCCACTAGACTATTTTCAATGTATTTGTCAATCTTCTTGCGTAAATTCATTGTTAATCTTCACTTTTTGACAGGACAAGTGGATTAATAAAGTTAACAGTATAAATTTAAATGACATAATATTCGATTAAGCGCCTATTTTCCACAAGCTACGTCGTGTTCTTCGAATTGTACTTTTTCTTCATTCAAATGATATTTCATTGCATTATTAACATAGAGTAAAATGTATACGTAAAATTAAATTAGTCAAACTATACTGCAGACTCACACGCAAACAGGAAAAAACAAAAATCTAGCTAACACTAAGTATCTAAAACAGTGGTCTTCAAAAGTTGTTTCAATAAAAACGTATTATTTACGGAAACAACTTTCAAAGTTATTTTACTAAGCAACGATCGTGCGGTCAGTGGATCTTCAGTGCAACATATAACTGATTTTCATCTCTCAGCATCTTCAGAGCTTAGACTGACAGCCAATAAATGGCTTACATTACTAAACTCACAAAAATCAAATTATACACGTTATCTCAAATACAACGACGTTATTTTTTTTTACACCGTATGTACTCCGAATTTGGAGGACATGGATTTTGAATGGTTTTTATCACATGTGATGTTCTTCTACAAGAATTGCTTTGTATTCGGTTGTTCAAACACTTGTTTTTAACAAAATAGAGATAGACGGGTAGTCCTTAAAAAAGTGGTTAATCTATTTTTCGTGTCACACCACGTTTATAGGATCTGAAAGGTGTTGTCACGAAACTTTTGGCATCATATATATTCCTTTTTAAGAAAAGAAATCAAAAAAACGTTTGAAAAAATTTGTTCGTACTGGGATTCGAGCCAGTAAGGTCCCCAGTTGAAACCAACAGCGTCGACAACTCGACCAATCGACCACGAACCCCCATAACAACAATATTTTGTTATATTTGAACTTGCCGTAATTATATAAAAATAGTTAATACTGCTTCATTTTATATTATTTTGAATTTTGCACGATTTACATATTTTTAAATTTAAATTTTCACATGAATATAAAATAAACGCATTACATACGTGGTTTTAATATGAATATTTGTCGGGATAATTTACATATATGTAATTTTTACTACAGTAAATGGATGTATGATCAAATATGATTTAATTTCATTCTTATGGCGAAATGAATTTTTTTTTGATTGATCATAGTGGCCTTCTTAATAAATTTAAAAAAAAACACGCCGCTATGTATGTACTCACCTGCTCAGAGATTCCGATAGAAAATTAACTCAAATTTTCCTCAGAGGAAAATACTAATACTACAAAAGCAAACAAACACAAGGTTAACAACTCAACTGTACTAAAAAACGAATTTCGTATAGTATAAAATTTTGAAGGAAAAAATCGCGTGGGGCAGACGACAATACCGCTTTAACACATCAATTGGCGACAACTGAGTCCTGGAATCAAAGTATCTATTAACCACTTACCTGCTAGTGTGAACCATTCGATCTATTCCTACTCGCTAGTGGTTTTAGAACTATTTGAAATTGTATAAAAATGATTTGATTTATATTTTATTTTTTTGTCTCAACACATAATAAATATTTATTTTTAGTAAATATTATGTACACTCATCATTAACTATCTATTGTTTGTTCGCGGTTGTCTCAATGTATCCGTTACAACCAATACATTCGTTATTATTAAATTTTTAAATTTAGTATATATTGATCCATTTGACAGCTCTGAAGCTATTTATAAAATTCACCTATAAGCCATGGTTTCAGTTTTTTACAAGACATTGTAAAAAATATCTTCATATACGATTCTCGTATGCCGTATAAAAAGTTCGGTAGGTATCCCTTTCAACATCTGTTGAATTTATTTTTAAATAATATGGATAAACTAAGATAACTTTAAATGATTAGCCGTTATTGTGTTCATTAATAAATAACACTAGCAGATTAATTTTAAGATATTAAAAATAGAATAGTTTTCCACAATAAGACATCGCGACGCACTAGCGCGTCGCTGGCGTATGCAGTAAATAATCGTTCAATGCACTGGTGATTCGTTGGCGTGCTAGTGGTTAATATGGTTAAAATTAAAAATGATATAGCTCTCAAGAATAATAAAATTTAGCTGACGCCTATTTCGGGATTACACAATCATCAGAATTGTAAAACAGATACGATCTCGTGCGCAAGCATGCATTACAGACAGACAAATAAATGATAACAAATATAAATACATGTTTTAATTCTATACCGAAACGTAGATAAACAAATTATAAAAAAATATACGTCATCCGAATAGTTTTCTGAATATACTTTGCTTTTCATACTTTTTATGTAGAAATTAATAACAGCAGGGTTCTTGTTTTAATAACAATTTGGAAACTTTGCCACTCCAGCGTTGCACGCCGCTCCGTGCAACTGCACCGTCATCAAATTACCTTGAACCTAATGGGCGTAAATGAAATTGGCGCGATCTCCGGTCCAGTTGTTTCAAACTCGGCTCAAATAGACGGAGAAAAATCGACGGGGCGTGCGTCGTTTAAGCCAGTCATTTTAATTCTGTTTAGTACCATTTAGTAGTAAATATTATTAACATACATACAGACAATTAATTATTGATGATACTTTTTATAAATTTATAATGTTACTTTATTTCAGTATTATATACTAATTTAAAATCGTTAAGTTTCTATACGTAAATAAAGAATTTCGTCAGCCGTGATCAAACGAACATGTTCAAAAATATGTATTTTTAATAAAAATAGTTTTCAAATTTATTTTATAATATATTGAGAAAATAAGTAAATAAGATTCATAAAAATGTTTACTATAAATTATCAGTCGGCACGCGGTAAAATTTTCAATTCTGTGGGATTATTTTTTTTTGAATGAATGGCGCTTTGAAGAACACTTACATGGTTATTTATGAATGCAATGAAACAAAATACTATTAATATCCGTCCGGCTGCGTGGTCTAAAGGTCAACGTCGTTGGCTTAGGTAATGGAGGTCACGGGTTCGAACTCCAGTGCGGAGAGTTTTTAAAAATTAATTTCCAATTCATTTATGGACTTCTGTCCAAAGCCTTGAATGTATGTGATGCTTTTAACTCCCACCCACCCATACTTGCCTTAAAACGGGAGTAGCAAGAGCGCTTAATTAACCACTAGTTCTATTCTATATCTCTAGTCTCATTGAAAAAAAAGAGGTTGAGCAACTGAGTTACAATCAGCTCTCATAGAAACACTCCATTGAGATTTTATTTGCTCCCCATTGAGAGCGGACTTCATTAAAAAAATCTATTAGATTACAATTTTCACTGTAAAATCCGAAGCCAATATTCGAGATTATGCTGTATTTCAAAATTTAAACTTTCGCTAGTTTTTTTTTTCTGCTTTGAGATCTATATTGTATCGTAAACGGGAATTTTCTGAAAGTATGTGTTTTAGATACTAAACAATTCGCCCATTTTTCTGAAAGACAAAAAGCGCTGAGAACTTTAACGAGTGCATCTGGGCTAATTCGATCGGGCATACGTTCGTTTAAACGACCATGCCAGCGGATAATTCACTTACGTCCCGGTAAGTACGTTACGGGAACGAGCTTGGGTCAATCTGCGAACATTTTATAGTCTATCACACCAGCAACTATTTGATTCAGGTCTAAAATAAGACTTCTTAATGAAGTCAGCGGCGCTAATTCAATAACTCGACCCATATTCTTGTCTGAGTGAGTCACTCAGTGGCGTTCTCTGATATAAACAACCATCGGTTGTTCGATTCCAATTTATTGATTTTTCAAGAGGTAAAATTTATATAAATAGAAAACTAGACCGTTCGCTTATTAAATATTTATCAAAATATTTATCTAAGTTCTTAAATAAATACTGACAAAAAAAGTTCAAATAAATGTATTTTTCACTGTGTATGTATTGCTTTAGTTTAAATTTAATTAAAACTATATATTTTTCCACTCTCTAAAGCAGGGTTTCTCAAAGGTGGGCCATGTGGCTCCTCAGGGGGCCACAGCGTGTTCTAAGGGGGGCACAGAGATTTATTTTTGTTTTGGGGAGCCACAACACAGCTTAGGGGGGCGACGGGTATTGATAAAACGATACAGGGAAGAGCATAATGGCAGACGTCGCGCAGCTATTTTTTTGTAAATCCGTAAATAAAATAATTTACTGGCATTCTAGATTCGAAAATCTCGGAAGAGCTATATAAAAAGGTGGATTTTTGAAATTATAATTTTCATGTGAAGACAAAACAATGGTATGGGGGCCACAGAAAAATAAAAACACTCAAAAGAGGGCACGCTCCCAAAAAGGTTGAGAAACGCTGCTTTAAAGCACTTTTTTTGAAACACCTTCACAATGCCTATAAAAGCTTATCAAAATATTATAGAAGAAGAAAATTGCATCTTGTTTGGTTGAGAGTATCAAACAGGTAATTTTTGTATTTAATATTACTGTCAGATGGTTAGAGACTGATTAACGAAGACCCACTAGAAGGATTATTATTTGTATAAACTTGTAGAAACCCAACATATTACAGTTTAAATTCCAAACTAAAATCTTGAATGTCTTTCGCATTTTTTTCTTTAAATATGTGTATTCTTCTATTCGAGCAAAAGATAAAGCAGAAAATTTTCCGTCAGTTAAATTATAAACTCCTTAAAATGTTGACATCCTAACAGAGGTACAATCAAAAAACATACATGACGGTTTAGAAAATTTTTATAGAACACAAAAAAGCTCTTATAATTTAAATATTTTTAATCATTCAGTCTGGTGACAGCGTTTTCAGTTTGATAGTAGTAAATTTTGACTTATTTCATAAATAATTAGTGTCATTAATGAATGTCATTATCATAATTTCAACGTTGCTTTTGGAATTGCCACGATAGGACATTGGGGGTAGTTAATGATTTAAACAAATAGCTTTCCGTTTGACTGGCAACTTTTTTAAATTCTTGCCATACCACTGGAGTCCGCTGAGCCTAAAAGCCCTCGGCGGAAAACGGAAACGCCGGAAAATAGGTTTTTCAGCACACTTAACGCTAACTAAACGCATTTTTCTTTACGTTATTACGGTGGGTGTATAATAAGTGCCGTTATTTAAATTGAAAAGACTCGGGATCAGTTTTAACGTGGTAATACTATAAGTTTGATTTCATTTGTTTCAAAAATTATCTGCCGCGAAGAGCTTATCAGCATTGATGTTGAAATAAATATAACTGCAAAACACTTTTGAATCAAACTCTTAAGGTTTCCAAGCTTTTGACAGAGACTTCACATGCAATACGTTTGAAAAAAAACCTTTTTAAATATCAATTATTGATTAAAAAAACAAATATAATACAACGCTAAATAAAAAAAATACGATAGCAGTATATCAAATACATCAAACTGAGTCTCGAAAAAACGAGGAAAATATATATTTTTAATTACAAGCGGGACTGGGGGAGGAGGAGGGGACCGTCTTTCTTGACGTTTCTTGACAAAATCGGGGACATACATACGTCGGACGGACGGACGGCGGACATTATCTACTATTAATATATAGATAATTTTCAGAATTTAACTGGCGTGAAAAATCAGATTTTTCAGTTGGTATCGAAGAAAAAACTGACAATATTGAATATGTAAATGGCCTTAACATTAATCTAACAATGTGAATTTTAAAACTTTCCTAAAAACTGTATCTTGGGCCATCATTCCACATTCTTCTTTCCCCTGCTGCAATCCTTCTATCACCTGTATTTTTAGAGAACATTCACACTTCACTCACGAACAAGCTACAAACAATTGACCGTGACCGATCAACGGTTGTGGCAAAAGAAAACCTACGCTATCAAACGTTCGACCACGCAACTTATTTAGTGTTATCCTAAAAGCTAACTTTACCAGGAACTGCAGCCTACAAAGAGTACATTTTTCCAATCTCTTTGCACAGACGCCACTACAAAAACATCAAAAGTATAAATAATCCAAATAAACCAAAAAGCCTTTTTTAACCTACAGACACCACAGCAAATAAAAATAGTGATATTATTTTCTAATATTTTCTATGAATTATATTTGCAGAAAAATAATATATTAATATTTTCATCCGAAAAAAAAACTATTACGCGACATATCGAACTTACCAACATTATCGACTTTAACATAATGATTTTTTTATTTGCTTTTTATAAAAACGTTACAAATTTTTGCAACCTTTCACAATTATAAAAACAAAATTTAATTTAATTACAAATAAAACCCTGTAATTTTTATAATACACTCATTAATAAATTAAAATTTCAAAATTAACTTTCAGAGAATTTGACACGTGAATATTTTGTTGTAAATTATAATTTACATTATCGTTATACACCATCTTCATTTAAATCCATATATTTTTGAGTAGACAGTTAAACTACTAAATAATTGACATACGGGTTGATTGTAACATTATAAATTGTATTTTTTTTTTTTAAACCATGTCCGCTCCCAATGTGGAGCATATGGACTCCTAATGGAGTTTATCTCAACAGAAGTGTTTCTACGAGAACTGCTTGTTACTCAGTTGCTCAACCTCTCTTTTTTCAAAGATAGTAGGGATAGAAGAATAGGGCTACGACAGGATTAGTGGTAAGCTAATCGCTCTCGGTACGCCCCGTTCATAGGATAGGATGGGTGAAAGGGAGGGATTCAAGACATCACATACATCCATGCCTTTGAACAGAAATTCATAAATCGATTGAAAAATCAATTTATAAAAACTGTCCGTACCGGGATTTGAACCCGGGCCCTCTGTAGCGGTAGCCAACAACGTTAACCACTCGACCACACAGGGGAATCTCAATTGAAAATTTAAATCTCTTTATTTAATTGTTGTGGGCTCTTCGACCACATTTTAGTATAATTAACTTATAGTTTGTAATGGGGTATTGAAATATGCGTCTTATCTTTAGCTAAAACATTTATTTTGTTTCAAAGAACACGGATGTCTATGAATTTAAAATCCCTTACATAATTTTCTCTTAACAATTATAACTATAAAAAAAAAATAACAAAACTTCATAATTTCATCGTTCTGTTAATGCATATTCACATTTTCTCAACTTTTTTCAAATTCAATAATTCGACTTGGAAATATAAAAATGTGATTATCAATAAAATAATATTTTAAAATGAATAACAAAATTAACAGTACAGAGAAAGGGCTGTTTAAAAACTCTTCATTCACTAATCAAAATGTGTCTTTCGCTTTTTTCTTTTGTGAAATTTTGTTTTGCTCAAATTTAAATACTAATTATTGGATATAGAAAAATATTGGAAATTCATAAAGACTTATTTATTTAACTAACGATTTATACAAGTCTTCGTAATCTTATAAGTTTAATTTGATTACACAATAAGTTTTAAATTTGAACCGTTCAAATTTTATTCCACCAAGCACCTTCAGTTGAAATCTTAAATAACAATAAGTTTTCTTTTTTTATATTGGTTTCATATTAACATTGTTCTATAATATAACAAATGATAAGTAAATCATAAAATGTATTTAAATAAATTTTACATACCATTTATTTGCGTCTTAAATTTATCCAAACAATGACTCTCTTGACCATAAGTAATTGATTTACGTTAGTTTTCAAACATGGTTTTTTTCTTTACATATATTTTCATTAAATATGAATATGTGTATATTGCTAATTTCTATGTAGAAATGATCATGATTATAAAATTAATTTGTAGAATTTTATGATAGACAAATCGGACAAGCGTTCATATTAACATGCGAATGAATCTTATTCGCTTATTTTCATAAATATGCATTTAATACCCAACATAAAAGAAAATCTCGTTATATTAAGGATGGGATTTTCGTTGTTAGTTATAAATGTCAAATGAAAAAGTTGATCCTTCCATGAAAGGTTTGTACGCAAGACATGCAAAATATGAATTTATTTTTCTTTTATATTTTTCAGTCTAATAAATGAATATCCCAAATACATACGACAGATTAAAATATTATTTATCACACTTTAAGTCCACAGTCTTTTATCCAAATTGTTTTTCACTAAAAAATGACAGAATTTTTCTCTACGGGCAACATTACGACGAATACAAAAATTATCGTTTGATTAATGTATTACTGTGTTTTGGTAAAATACGATTCATAATTATGACAGGTGATTGATGAAACTTCAACAATAAATTTTAAAACATATTTTTTTTTACTGAAGACCCGGGTTTCCATTTTTGACGGTTGTCTGTAAGATGATACACTTAAAAAATATTTTGAATTCGTTGTTGAATGGTGAATGTTGTTTTATCGGAGAAAATATAAATTTATTTACCGATATAATAATACCAGTGGCTAAAAAAAGTTATATACGTCATATATTATTATACATACCTATTACTTCTAACGCTACTTTGTGTTTTGGTCCGTTTCTTTAATGAAATAGGTAATACACAACATCGACACTCGTCACACGCAACTTTCACGTTCTCATTAGAAAAGCTCGGGGTGGTGAAGTCCACAGGACGAGAGAAAGCTTTTTATTTTTGTACACAACAAATAGTACAACCAAAACCTTGTGGACAGTGACGTGGAAATTTTGCACAAATTAATATTATAGAATTAAAATATGTTGCTTTTATTATTGGAGATTTTTTTTAACCATTAGTAATTAGCTATTTAATTCGGATTTTTTTGATACATGTAAAAAAATAAATATGCAGATAAAGGTTATAGTATAAATAAAGGGTAATTTAAACAAAACCTAATATATATACAATACCCTGTATTGATTTATATTTCCATCAGTTAATTATGCTCGTGATGATGACTAGTCCCGATCTTGAATACATACATATTTTATGTAGTAGCAGTATGTAGTATTTTATAAGCAGGGCTGTAGAGTTGGCGTCGGGAGTCATGAAGTGTTTTTTCTAGTGGTGGAATTACTGAAAAATTATTAGTATTATATATACATCATATTGATTTTTGAAATGTACTAGAATTATTCAAGTGATTAGAATGATCTGGTGGTATGATACATATGTAATTTAAACGTAAATTATTAAAAAAAAAAAAAAACCAAGTTGGAGTCGGAGTCGTTTTGTTTCACTCGCCTTTTCTTACTTGGTATAGAACACAAAAAAAGTTTACATTATATTTTTTTTTTACCAAGAATGCTTAATTGTTTTTAAATTATAAATATACATAGTAACCATTACCAATAATTAAGACATTATCACTAATATTTCTGATATTTCATTACTGGATCTTTCAAATAAATAATATATATCAAATAGAATTTGTATTTAGTAATTACTAGACGTCTGGCAAGCTCCCATGACTCTAAAATCCCACAAGTGACATGGAATGGAAAGCAATTTGTTGTTAAATTAAACTCTTTTAGGGAATTATAAAATCTTTAACCGATTAAATTTGATTCATTACATATTTAATTTAATTATCATAAATGATTTTGTATTTTAATTTTAAGTATTACGCACTGTGAACGAATCGGTGTTTTTTGTTTATCATAAAAAATTATGATGCATATTTTAAAAAAAACAGGTTTTTAGCTCAAATAACCATTTTATTTTCTCGTTTAATCAGCACTCCACTGAGTAAACCTTTTCATGCGGAAATGTGTTCCAAAGGCTGTGTTTTCTTGCACCACCCTTCTGATGGCGGAACGTGACTGGCGGGTGGCCCTCCACACAATATTATGTGAGATTTCGTTGTTTTATTTTTTTTGTTTTGTTTTGATTGACCCTTCGTCAATAAAGCTCTGAAGGATTCTAAATAAATACATCTACCGTTAATCAAGGATTATTGGGATTCATTTAACAAAAAATCATTTAGAAAAAAAATATATTTTACTGAACAAAACTATAACTTTCATTCATTCTAACTATTTAAAAATCTAAAGATTTCTTGATGACCTCATCACGCCGCTGTTCTACTGTTACCTGATGAAAACTGGGCTTTGCTCGGTTATCTACTTCTAAGCAACCAGCGTCCATCGACAAATAAATTTTCATTTTATTTAATTCTACATCATTAAGATTTGATTGGTTGGACGAAATAAACTGAATCTAAAGTAAGAAGAAAGCAGTGGGTAAGTTTACTTATAATATGCATTAAATAATAAAAAAAACAACCTATTTTCAGAGCGAGATTATGACTATTTTTATTATAAAAATATCTTTGCTTAGTGTACTAAAAATCATTTTTCAATAAACTCTTTGCGTAAGTTATCATTACGAATTTACATACTATAACAAAATCCTCATCTTTTTGTTACTTTAAATTAATCATTAGTTACTTTTTTTACATGAATTAACTTTATTGAAACAATTTACAATTTTTTTCGAAAAATATGGTTTTAGTCGCATTTAACCGCTATCCCATCCATACTCGATAACACAAAAATATTTGAAACGTTTGCATGCTACCAGTGCTGTTTCATATTAACTAATCATGTTACTTGACGAAAACTCAAAAAATCGTTAATCAGCTTCGTGAATAGGTGCTTGCGTCGGAGAAACTCAGATATAATGGAATAGACCAAGCAGCGCCTTGACAGCACCAACGACATTGGTCATGGAAAGACGTTGGAACTTGCCAAGTTGCGTGCTTGCCTGTGTCTTCGGAGAACTTCAGTATTGCTTGACTCTTTCGATCGCTGGGATTTTATTGTACAAGTGACTTCCTCAGCGGAACTGACGAATGCTTACATTTCATGAGAGGAGAAAAGTAATTGTCAGATATTGTCGTAAATAAAAAAGAATTTAAATTTTCTTGGTTATCTCATAGTATTACAAATCGTTGTAAGAACTAGCCAGATGGCTGTCATATTAGTTTGAAATTTTATTTTATTTTTAAACACATTAGTCAAAACAGTTCGCCTTTATTGATTGCTGTACCACAGGAATAAGTATTAAATATACGTTTTGTAGCATACAACGATTTATCTTAGCGATGCAGTCTACACAGGGCTTAAGGATTTGGCTTACAGCTCATTGTGTATTCACGTGGTGTAAAGTTTAATACGCTTCTGATATAGAATACACATATACAACACACAACGCGTATTCCGCACATCTTCCAATTAGCCAAAGTAAGACGCTTTGGGCGAAGGAAATGCTATATCAAAAATACGGTACAACTTTGAATTTCATTTCTGAGTACTCGGTTGGCTGCTTTATAGAAGGACTAGAATACGAAATACACTTTTGAAAAAGCTGGCGTAGAATTTGGAAATTTATTTCACAGTGATCAAATGACAAAGCACTTATACATAAGTATGTGTTACGAATACCCTTGTGTTAAATAATTATTTTTTCTGAGAATTTTTACGAACATAACGAAGCATTTATTTTTATTTTACAATACTGATATATAATATTTTTAGTTTTGTAACGACTGATAACATTTTAAAATATTTTATTTAGTACATACATTATTTTAGCTATATTAAAATCTAGGCTCTAATTCGGATTCAAAACCACGATTGGTGGTATTTAAAAGGTGTGGAAGTTGTCCTATTTCCGTCTGTATAAATCTTTTAAACTATCTTTTAATTATATTTAACACTTGAAAGTGATTGTTATTCTCAACTAGCATTATTTTTCAGTAATTAATGAAATAAACACATATTATTTATTATAGTTAATTTAAAACATGACTTTGAATCCCGTTCAAATTCAGTCGGCATTTTCTTAATTATACAAGCGGCGTTTGAGTAAATTAAGTTTGCTTATTTTTGAGTAAAGTTGGGCTTAACAGATCAATCAACAATTTCTCAGATCTGATTACTATCGAAAAAGACTTAATTTGTTGATTATTATATTATGTACAATTATAATAACTTCTCTTGGCCATTGTTGTCATTTTACGACACTTTCACATGTTACTTGGACACTTCAACTGTTTATTTATTATATACATACATACATCACTGCTTCGCCATGTTCCTCATTACTGAAGATCGTGTTCACTGCACAACACTGTATCGATTATCTTTATTTCACTCGTTTTTTTTACAGCGAATTTTCTTTCCACTGTTACTTCTTTTTCTGTTAACACAACTCACTAGTATAGCTCTAGCGGACGAAATTTTTGGGGAAATTTGAAAGTTTTTAAAATCATTTTTTACTATGTCCAAAATCGAATAGTTACAAAGTTATTCTCATGATTTAGTTGCAAAGATTCAACTCTATAAGCGCATGTCGGCCGATGATTTTAAGTGCGCAAAGCTACACCCAATTATAGAGATTTGTTTGGTATATTTTTCTAATGATCGTCGTTTAGTATCGTAAAGCTTTCGTCAAAATAGCATTTAAGGGGAAATGAATAAAAATAAATATATTTAATCTTTAATAAAAAAATGTAATGTTTGAAATCAGAATTGTCTCAATTGGAAAGAAGGATTACAATACCGGATAAATACATCAATACCACCGTTACAAATATATCAATATTATAAACGACTGATTTTTATAAATAACAATTGGTTTTTTTAAATAAAAATACATTCATTCTGAAACCTTGCAATATAAATACAGATCTAAAGAGATTTATTATATTTCAATTCGTCGCTAGCAATTTTATTAAAATGTGCGACGGTTTATATTTATTTAAATTCGATTTATGTAAATTTTCATGAGTTAGATACCGGTGTTTTTTTTTCAATTAAAAAAAACGGCATTAAAATTATAATGATAATTTTACCGAAACTGGTTTTTTTCATGATACTGTCAGAAAATAAAAAAATGAAAATACAGTAAAACCTCAATACGATCAACTTATGCCGGCGAAAAGTTTCCGTTTTGTAACTTTGTGGATAAATAAATCTTGAAAAAATTATACAGATGTATAAAATATCTTACTAACATTACCTTATCCGTATTCCGTACAGATTTACACTCTGAGATAATGTTTAAATTTTATCTCTGATCCTAGCAGAAACGCGGCCGCAACAATTCAAGCAATTTTCCTTCCTAAGCTTTGTCTATGTTTCTTTTTAAAGCTTTTCTTTCTGCACATTTATACACAAAACTTTTTCTAAAATAGTTTGAGTAAATTTATTTTTACATCGCTTTATGGTAGCACCATTTCAACAAATTTATTATTCTGCTATAAGTCATGCTTATTCGTTTATATTTTTATTGCGCCATTTCTGAATAGACCAATATATTATTTCGTATATTCAGTTTATAATTAAACTTGTATTGAACTCGGACACTTCTTATATTTATGACGCTATTTGAATCTTGTATAAATGGTGTTTGACAATCAAGACCGAAAGACGTTTTTATCTCTTTCAGCATTACTAGATTCTGTGTTTAGCTATCAACTACTACAGTGTAACAATTATCCTATACCCCACCTCCAAAAGTAATGGTTAATGATTGACTTACAAAACAACCTTATGTTTTTTTCAACCAGGCCCACTTCCAATGTTGAGCATATGGGTTCCTTGTGGAGGTATTTCAATATATTTTTTTCGACGAGAACTGGTTTTTTACCAGTAGCGCATAAATAGATTAGCTCATAGACAATATATATATAAAAAAATATAAGGCTTATACAGGACAAGTGGTAAGAAAAGGTAGATGGGAGAGAAATTTCAGATATCACAAACGTACATGCCTTCGGACCGAATTCGATAAATCGATTTAAAAAATGCTGCTCGTATTGGGATTCGAGCCTGTGAGATCCATCACGGAAACTAACGATGTCGACAACTGCACTACGGACTCAGCATTGGTGAATTTCACCAGTTTTTTAATCTAGTTTGACATTTTTGATGACGGTCATATTATCAACTTTTTGGAGTTATTTGATATTATTCAATTTAAAATTACATTTTCCAATTAAATATTTTAATTTTTAGTCCAATCTTTTTTTATCCTACAGATTAATTTAATCATTCTTTTTCATCATTAAAATAATTACTTTTAGTATTTTAAAACTGTGAATATATGTCTCGAATGGTTATAAAAAAAATCTGCGTACAGTAATTATTTTCTAATTCAACCTTCGTAAGGAGATACTTTGGGTTGAAATAAAAATGATCATAAGAAATCGATTGAGGGAAAAAAATTCATCATGTGATTGTATCAGTTCAAATAATTTCATTTGTAAGCATCTTTCTTCGTTTACAGGTAACTTTGCTAACCAGAATTATGTATACTAGATGAACGGATATTCTCATTGAAACTTTGTCCAAACATAAGTAATTTTCCGAATAATTTATAATTATTTCCATAAAGTTGAAAACTTTTCCGTTTCACACATAAATTCACATTACATAATAATAAGTTATTGAATTTAGTTACTCCGTTGATATAATAATAATATTGTTATCGTGGTTTTTTTGGGGTACATACTGGAGTATCTATTATCAAGCAAAATAATTACAATCCTTTTTATTATGCGACACATTGGTTTCAGAAATTGACACGTATGAAAAATTTGCGTAGAAAAGCATTACTTTCATATATTGCGATTTTGTGTTTTTTTCGTCAAATTTTCACAATTCTTATGAATTTGAATTTCTCGATCGGTAACCTCAAAATATTATTGATAACTTTAAACAATAAAACTATTGATGATAGTAAAATGACCACCATATTACACTTGATAAAAGGCTCTATAATCATTCATAAAGTCGTACCCACTGTCGATGTTTGACGATACTATTCGCATATTCTCGAATCATTTATTTCACCACTTTTATATTTCTTTTATACTACACAAAATATGCTTGGGTTAGAAAACGAATGACTTGCGGAGTTTTTCATCGCAGGATACGACTCAGATGAAAGAATTTGTGACAAAAATGTTATACATACAGTGATACATTTTCCATCGATTATTTGTATCAATGAAAGTGCATTGAACACACTGCCGGATCCAGAAAATATGCCTGGCAATGTCCATTCAATTTAAAAATATTGATCCTACATAGTGAAATGTTTTTTTTATATATAACAAAATATTTTAGTCAAAACCTCGCGGAGTCTCTGAAATTTCGAGGCCTAAAACGGTTGCCAAGAAATTATTATAATAGGGTAGCCATAGCTGTCGTGACCGTTTCCATGGATCCAACAATGATTAATTAACGGTTTTCAATAATTTTTCACACTTTTTATCAATGATTAATACAATCAGTGTGCCTGAAAGTTTATCTTCATTAGCTAGTTGTGGTTTTTTGTAAAACAGGTAGTGTACATTACTGTTCCTTAGTTATGTCATGAATATAAAAAATATTAACTTTTTAATAACACAGAATTTGTCAAATAGACCTTTCAAAATTCTCTTTAAACGTGACTTAAAATAGACAAACACCTTTTGGTATCCCACATATATGTACTAGGCGTTTAGAAAACAGTAAAGGAAAACTAACAATGTATTTCTACCAACAAAACATGCAAGCCTCGAGTGTATTTGCTAATTAAATTTTCTCTTTTCATTTGGAGGAACGACGCCTTCAATATGGCGGGACCAGAGTGTATCTTTATGTGATAGAAGTTTGTATATAATTTAAAATGTGGAATTGTTTTGAAAATTTATGAAAGCATTTTAACATCGCGTTTTGCTAGAAAGCACGAAAATAGTTCAGTAATTAATTAATTTTAGAGTGTATTTACTATGAAGAGACTTAAATATTAGATGATATATTTACTTTTTAAAATGAGAAGTTCGTACAAAGCTTTATAATATTTTAAAATTTAAAATATATAATATGATACTTTGTGTTCATAGCTGGCAGAAAAAAAATATCATAACTCATTTGGATAGATGTATGTATCGATTGATACGTATAGACAAAACAAAAAGTTCATTTTGTCACCATACTGGTGGTAAAAGTTGATAAGTAACGAAATTGACAAAAAAGTACACAGTGAGATTTTTGTATATAAATACTTTGTCTTGAACATTGTACTCATTTTACCAGTTTGGAAAAAACTGCATTTATTTTTATAGATTTTACTGATAATTAATACTTAATAAAAAACAGAAAACTACCCCTGCCTATTACTGCATCTGTATTTTGATGATATAATTATGAATGCAACATAAAGTATAGAGACTTGAGGCTTTATCCTAATAGCTCATATTTTTCATTCGCTGTTTAGTCATATTTTAACTTACCAAAGTTTTCCATTACGGTGACGATTTTATATTATTGTATCTATTTTATATTTATTTTTAGGTGTAAACTATAAAAAATAATTTAGTAAGTTTGTCGATTTATTGATTTTCTTAAATTAAAAACATCTTTGAAATAATATTTGAATTAAATAAACACAAATATATTTGAAAAGACATCTGAGTTTTGATAAGGAAAAACGTTAATTATTTTTCTAGAAAGTTTACATACAATTGAAGTTTATTTAAATTTCTATGATATATATTTAGCATTCTTATTTTAACTGAAACAAATTTATTACGATGCAAAACGAAATACATCTAAGCAAGCTTGATAATTTAATATCTAGTATCTGAAAGTTGTCATTCTAACGTTTTATCTGAACAGAATAATTTTGGTTTCAGTATAAAAACTGAATTTCCGCTTCTAATGTGTGGTACGTGGCCTCCTAATGCAGGTACAACAGAAGTTTTTATACTTTTAGTTGAGAAATACTTTTTTTTTCAGTTACTCAATCTCTTTATTCTTTTGAAGATAATAGAGAAATAAACGGTTTCACTAAACAAAACAAGTGGTTAACTAAACTTTTTTACTACGTCCATACATTTAACACAAAATCTGTGCTGCCTACGCTACACTGCGCTGCGTATGACAGGTATGAAAAGAAAAGTTACAATCCAGTTGATGAGATAAATTTTGCTCACCGAATTTATAAAATATTTTCCACCAATCAGTTGCCAATTTTTATTTTATCGGGAAAATATAAAATTGTGAAAAAGAAATATTAATTGGAATTTAATTACACAATCAGAATTTTTAAGTGAGAGTCTTTTAGCAAAATAAAATCAAATAAAAAGGTTAACGGAATATTTCGGACAGAAAATGTCAGGTTTTGAATAGCTGTCTAGTTAGTGAGCAAACTGGTTTATATAAATAGATAAACGAAAATATTACTTTTTATTTGATATACAAATATAATTTGTAGATGTTCTCATCATAAAACCAATTTTAGCATTTATTTAATTTTGCAAATTATTTAAGCTGGACCGATTTTCAAACTAATTTATTGAATTTCTTATATTTTGATTATTTATTTATTAACAATGTTATATTTTATTCCTATCAAAATGTCGGCAATCGGCTTTCCTGACTGATCTCATGAAGGGACATCGTTGAAAAAAAATGAATTATTCCGTCAAAAAGGTAAAAATGTCATACGCTGTAAAACTTATTTTATACTTATTTTTTGCGGAAAAATATTACACATAATATGATATTTTTAACACAAGAAGTTATTTCAGAAACAATTTATTTGAATTAATACAGTTGGTGTTCGAGTGTGTTCAATCACAATTAACACTTTATCTATAAATTCAGGAAGTCAACTTTTTATAGTTGGTGTTAACCACTTGTTGGTTTGGATCAATCGCACGCATCATTTTCAATGGTTGTAATCTAACAATGAGGAAATTGTTTTATCATAATAGTAATAGTGTCTCAAAGTCGATAAAAAATACATTGCTTAAATAATAACAATATGTACGCGAATCAAATAATCACATAGATTTTACGATGTATGTAATTTTCTTTTTATGAAGCCATGTAGCCGCTAAAAGTTTAAGGTGGTAAGTAAATATATTATTAAATTCCACGTGTTTCATAATTAAGGACTGGTTTTCTTTTAGTTTCAAAAGCATTGTCATCAAGTTGTTATTGAGATTTTTATTGAATATTTTGTTTTTAAATACATTTCCGTTGCCAATGTGAGGGATATGGCCTATTAATGGAGGATTCATTAAAGAAGTTTTTCTACAATAACTGCTCGTTATTCAGTTGGTCAACTCTTATTTTTCGAAGAGTGTAGAAATAGACGTATTAGGCTAAGGCAGGTCGAGTAGTTAAATATAATTATACAGCTAAAATTCTAAAATAATGGCGCAGCTAAAGCAAATAATTATTTGCTTTAGCTACCTGTTTATTTAATGAGCGGAAGGGTAGAAGAGAATTTCTAGACATCACGTCTCCAAACGAAAATAAATTGATTGAAAAAATGATGAAAGTATAAAGCTGGAAATTGAGCCCGTGAGATCCGCCACTGAACTCAAAAGCTAACAGTCACGAACACTGCACCGTGGACTTAACACGGGTATGCATGCATTTTGCATAATTCAACAAATCTCATACAAGCATTATTAATAATATTAATAAATTTGTTTTTTTTCATTAAAAGAAATTAAATATAAACGAGGCATATGCGTTGGTGTTATCGTAATCATTTGCAGTGCAATCAATCATTCCAAGTGCCTCCTATTCAAAGCATGTATCTTGACAGTGCTGCTTTACGGTTGCGAATCATGGCACCTTACGAAAGCGCAGAGTAACCGTATACTGTGCTTCGAAAACAGATGCTTGCGACGAATGCTAGGGGTGAAATGGTCTGACTTTGTCAGGAATACGGAGATAAGAGAGCGGACTAACCAGCCTCTTATCACGTACAAAATAAAGAAACGGCGGTGGACCTGCTTGGACACGTGTTGAGGATGCCTGAAGAGAGCCTGAACTCTGCCTGTCTCTTCTTCCGGCCGGATGGATCCCGGTGTCGTGGAAGGCCACTGATGACTATCCACAGGATGTACTCGGCGGAGTTGCGGGACGCTGGGATGACCTGGGAAGAAGCGAGGAGACTGGCTGGAGATAGAGAATTGTGGAGGAGTTTCGTGGTGACCATATGCTCCGCATAGGGAGCGGATATGGATTAAAAAATATATAAACGAATAGACATTTCGGTATAAAAAAAAATATTAACACAAAATTGTTGACTTAATAAATTCAATAAAATGTAAGAATTCCACCAAACAATCCAGTGTTTTTTAGAACAACATGTGCACAGTAATATATTGTGAAATGCGCTTTGAAAAAACTTGCTTATTAAAAAAGGAAAAAACATATTTTAAAACATTTCGTTTTATTTGTTCCTTGGTACAATAAACCAGTGCTGCGTAACCGGTGTACCACGTCACAGGAAAAATTGCGTGTGTAACAGGAGAGAAACGTTTAGAAAAAAATGCAACAAATTATGTTAATAGTGTAAAAAAAAATACAACTGAAATACCGAAAAAGGGCTTGATAAGAATACGACACTTTATTGAACACCTAAAAAACTAATTTGTAATTAGTTTCCTCTATCAAAACTTTTATATAACAGAATCATTTGTAAGACAGTACTTAAGAGATGTAAATACTGACTTAGTTGTCACTACTTAGTATAAAGAATCTTCTGATAAAAAAATAACGTTGAAAGTTATAATCTAAAAACGTTCAATTGGTATATAATAGCATTAAAAAATAAGCAAGAAGTTGATCCTTAGAACACGTTTTTTGTTGAAAACCACAAGTTTTAATATTGTATAATATACATATTCACATAACGAAAGTTGGTTTTTATTCAATTGATTTCACCACAACAAAAAAATATTATGTGAGAACTGTGGTAGAGAGTACAACCAAGGCCAGAAAAAGTATTGTTCTATTTGCATTCAAACCATATCCAAAACTATCTATAAGCGACGCGTCGACCTTTGGCAAAACAATCCGTGTGTACCTCCATTAAACTGCTGTCAAAAACAGAGGGCCAATAATGGAGAAAAAGAGGTGTGTCTTTGCAAGAATACGAGAGAGGTTTATAAAAATAATTTAGTGTATCTACAGCTAGCCATCGTACACTTTTTCATCTAGTCGCCCAGTTTGGCAGGTCTCTTCGTCATTTTATGTTGGGAATTTTTGTTAGGCCCATAGATTCTTTTTCGTCAATTTTGTCACATTTTACCTCCCACCAGTGGCGTATCCGTATATAAAAAAATTACTTCATTCTTTTCAAGTATACTAAGAAAATAATTATTTTTAGTGTGTTTTTATTTCCGTACCAAATTTATAAGCACCCTTCGGTTTCTAATTGATATAGTCTTTAAATCTGTTTTCCACATTTTCCCCGTAAGAAATGTCTCACTATTATTTTGTGAGTCGGTTCTGAAGTTGTCATTTTTTTATTGAAATTTAAAGCTTTTCATATAAAATAATAACCATTTATAAATTTTATACCCATGGATAGTTTCAGGTATTCATAAGCATCAAAAATAAAATGAATGTTTAAAAATATAATCGATCGTGTTTTATTTACCCTAGGATTATTTTATGTTATGTATAATAGTTACATTTGAATGTAAGGTACCTTTGTAAAGTTTATCATCTGGTTGGTTATAGATTTTTTTTTTGATAGTTTTTATTATTTTCAACACTATTCACAATATACACTATGTACATAATATTAACAATGAATTTTCAAAATTTTACAAGTGTCGGTAAAGATTTTCAGAAATTTTCGCACTTTTATCTATTATTCTTCTAAATTATTTTTTACAACCGTCAAATGTCAAGTTATGCAAGTATTTTTCAGCATGATTTGATAATCAACAGATGGATTGTTGCTTAAATAAATAGTTTACACATGTCCAACAATGACAACCAGTTTATAAACGACACTCATCTCAAAAATAGAAGCAGTATCGAGCATGTTGACAACACGTCGCCTTTGGCTTTGAGCCTTTTTTATTTTTTTGCGGTCAAATTTCGAATAGTTTTATATTCGAAATTTGACTGTATAAAAAAATGTGCATGAAACCAGCTCAAACATGTGTGATTTGCATATTTTACTTTATCGACTATTTTGATTTTTTTTTAGAACAATTGTAAGTAGTTGAAAAAGAAAAGGATGATCGGATGACTAAGGTGGTAGAACTAGGTGAACAGAAATTATTTCATGATTTGAATACAGTAAATATTTAACTACAAGTGTTAAAAATAATCATTTTATATTGGTTGCCCTGTGGTTTTGATTTTGAAAGGCAATATGTGAAAAAAATATAAATTGTCTTGAGCTTCGAATTTCCCTTGAAGATATAGCCATTAAAAGGAATTGAGAGGTTTTTAATGCCAAAAAATCTCACATTTTTTCATCGTTGTGCGATATTGTTGATATGATTATAAATCAAATTACAATCTTTAAAACAGGTCTAAAAAATATACATATTTATTAAATTGACGCTTTATATAATTGGCGTGACTAGATTCAATAAATTGCAAATCATCACTTAAATATACTATGATCAGCAACGAGGTAATTTCGCTAATGGCCAATTATGATTTCATTTACAAATTTCGGCGTACATTTATATTTTCCGTTTTACATATTCTATGATTTCTACATAAACGAAACAGCTTTATTACATCATATCCGTACGAGTTGATTGGGTCCGGCATAGCGACGTCCAATAACTTAATTAAAGATCTTTATCATTGGTCTACGGAGCTTTTGTATTCGCGCTGTGCCAGTAATGAAAACTAAAATTAATTAAAACGTTGAAACGGCGGGTTACACACCCCAAACAAGTTGCATCCGAATAACCGCCAAACAAAATTGTTCACATAATGACGACTCTGCAAACTGGTAGTATCATGTTTAAAGTAAAAGATAGGGCCTACTATTTACTTTCTATTCAAATATTTTGATTTATCGATTTATACAAGAGTTTTGACTGCTGAATAGTCGTAGTCATTAACTACGCTGGTTCAAATTTAAAAAAAGCCATATTTTCTTGACATACTTAAATTACTATCAACAGTAATTAGATACTATTTAAAAGCAACATTTTCACATAGATAGTGATGGCTTTAATAATTTGTTTTTCGACAGTAAATAAACTATCATTTTTTAATGTTCTAGTGCAAAGCAAACATTTCTTGTGGGCTTAAAGCATTTTAATGTAGTTGTGCTTTATAAAATAAAATATATTTATTTGTTAAAGCTATTTTTAAAAGAGTTAGGATAGAAGGAAGAGTTACAAAAGACTAAAACTTATCTAATATTTTCACTACGCCTTATTTTTGTGAGGACACAAACGTCACATACATTCATGTATTTTAACATGTAAAAGGAATTTCTACAAAATACTAATAATTATCTACTAACAGTTTCGCTACGCCTTTTTTATGATGAGTGTGAGGGTATGCAAACGTCACAGACATTCGTGTACTTTAGCATATATATATATATATATCGACTGTGGAAAGGAAAAAGGACGTAACCCTCAATTGTCCAAAACAGGTTTTTTTCGATAATCACAATTTATACAACTTGACACACATTCTATCAAAAGGATGGAAGCTGAAAATGCCGAATAAGTATCTAAATTTAGCTTTTAAGTTTGAAAAATATGACCTTGTAAAAAATTAAAACTAAGAAAAAAGACTGAAATAAAGGTTTTTCCTAGAGAAATTCTTGAATTAATATTAGATTATGTCAATTAAATACCAGCTTAGAAGTATCCGTGCACTTCAAGGTTGTGTTTAATTCGTATTTTGCATATGTCACAAAATCATCAAAACACGTTTTTAGCGCCTCCTGTAAAATTTGATATGTGTGGGTTACGTCCTTTTTCCTTTCCATAGTCGATATGCATAAAAATTCAATGGGAAATTATTTTTTGTTGTACCCGTACGGAGTAATAAGCCTATGAATACCATGACCTTACAAGACAAATGCTTTAAAGCGCTGATCACTTAGTTGTATAAACGGAAAAGATTCAATATACTATGTCATATAAATTAAATTAAACGATAAAAAAACAGCATCAAAATACATGAGAAGAAATAATAATAAAGCAAGAGCTCTTCTCTCGGTAAAAAATGAAAGACACTAGTCAGTCCATCAAATAATTGGGTTAATGTGAATGATATTTATTATTTTTGAATATTCATAAAATAAATCACTTTTTTTTACTAATTCCACATTTATTTAGTTTTTATCGAAACCGGTTTCACTCATTTTGAGCATTATTAAACGATGAAAACCGGAAAAAAAATTAAAAAATGTGGAATTTTTTAAAAATATTCTTTTATTTTTTAAATATATTGCCTTTCCGCTAATTAAGTAAACCTTAAAGGTGGTTTTTGAATATTATATCGATAAGATACCGTGATGTAGTTGTTGGCGTTTCAGATCAGTTGCAGATAACATCTCCATGGGTCCCTGACCCAAATTAGATTAGTTTCAATAAAAAAACAATGATTATCTAAAATTTAAAGAATACTTATAACAACAGCGAAAGCAATTTATTTATTTCAATTATCGATTTTTACCTTCGTTTTTTTACTACTTTATTACACTTTTGTATTTGTAATTTTCATATTTAGAAAATATATATTACATTAATATCATTACACGTTATGCTGACTTTATTTTATACTGTAAAAAACAAAAACGCACTGATCTACTGTGTCATAATTAAAACACAACGGAGGATGCTATGTTTACACGGGCGTTAATTCGGAAGTGAACCAAACTGACGACGTGCTTTTTACATACCTCGAATGTTACGTGAAAAGTAATGTGCAATATTCACTGCCGTGAAATACAATACGACAAAATATAAACCGTACATGACAGAAGTAGGAGAAGCTCTGATTCTTTTGTGGTGCTTCGGTGCAATTCATGACGTTTTGTTATTGTGGAGTTTATTTATGCTACATGCCCAAAAAAAACAAATTGTTGTAGGATTTAAATATTACAATACATACATACACAAACTGCTTAGTCCAACTTACACCGAAAAATGTAATAAACAAATATACTTTTTTTTTTAATGAATTATATTATATTATACCGAATGGTCCAGGAATTCTTTCTCTTTCGATTGCAATGGGTTACGGCTTCAAATCCCGAAACAAACATATTCATTCGATTTCAATCAATTTTTCATTGGTGTGTTCTTAATTAAATACTTTTCCACTCATTAAGTTTATATTATATACAGTAAGTATAATTTTAATGGAAATTTCAAGGATTTCAATACACAGAGCAAATAATTTTCATTAAAAAAATATATACCTATTCTATGTATGTATATTTCTTATGCAATCATAAAATTTATCGTGCAATGACTAATAAGTTAACTTATAGCTTTTTTTATTTTTTTTACACTTTTAGAGATCCTCCATTTTGTCAGTGCAAATACACGAATCGAAAACTACAAGGTTCTAAGTATAAATTGTTGGTGTATCAAAAGTAACATCGAGACAGTCTTCCAAGTACCATTGATGATACTTTTTACTACGTTACAAATCTATACTTAAAAGGTTATAATTGTCGGGTCGTGAATAGATTTAATTTAAATTGTATGTATATATATATATATATCGACTGTGGAAAGAAAAAAGGACATTACCCACAGTTTTTTCAAATCAGCTTTTTTCGATAATCACAATGTATCAAATTTGACACATGTTCTGTCAAAATAATGTAAGCTGCAAATGCCGAATTCGTATCTAAATTTAGCTTTTAAGGTTGAAAAAAGATGAGCTTGTGAAAATTGAAACCAAGAAAAAAAACTGAAAAAAAGGCTTTCCGTACAAAAATATTTAATTAATATTATATTATGTCAATTAAACACCAGTTTAGAAGTTTAAGTGCACTTCAAGGTCATGTAAATTTCATAATTTGCATATGGCCCAAAATCATCAAAACACGTTTTTTGTGCCTCCTGTAAAATTTTCTATGTATGGGTTATGTCCTTTTTCCTTTCCACAGTCGATATATATGTATATATTGTAAGTTAATATACATACATGATGCTTAAGCATGAAATACTTTTTTACTTAAATTGTTTATTACATAATCAGTCTACAGTTTGAAATCATCATACTGAAAAAAAAACAATAATAATAAAAAAGAGATAAACTTTATGAGAATTGATATCACAAAAAGCTACGTTTGAGGTCTCAAATTTAGACTGAATAAATCTAAATTTGGCATTGATCTTCCTAGGAATCAAATCCAGGCCCGCCTGCTTACCAAGCTCTAACCATTTAGATTCAAGACCACAGCGGGCAACAATTATGTTTATTTACACTTGACGAGCCAATTTATTTATTTACTCCATTGTTACTTTGTCCCAATAAGATAAAAACACGATCAATAAGAAGATATTACTTCGTTGGTTAAAATAATTCGTCACCATAAACGGTAATATAATTATTATAATTATTATCAAGTAAATATAAGTGTGTCTACAGAATCATGGCCCGGACGAGAATTTCAATTATTTTCTCATTAGTGGGGCATTACCGATGGCAAATCCAAGAGATCCTCCCTAATCCGAGGATCTGACAGAACGTAATCACTACAACTGTTTCTTCCTTTAGAATTGTATAAGAAGTGGCATGAAATTCGTGAAGGTTGTCCTGATAACTTATAAGTGTGTAATATAAAAAAAAAACATTAATGGTTTTTTTTTCAGCAAAATTGTCTATATACAGCGTAATCTACTTTATTTGAAAACGTTTTCACTTTGTATTATGTTTCCGATAGCATTTTTTTTCCTGTAGATATATTTTTTTTACTTTTATCGAGAACAATTTCTTTTCGTTTAAAAAACTTGCATTTTAAAATAAATACGCCGGCTTCCTTCGCATTGTTTTAAATTGTTTACTGTTGGTCATTTTATGATGATTAAGAAATTGCCATAAATATAATTTACTCTTTGACTTTAAATAATAATTATATGGTTTCAGCCTTAAGTTTTAAAATACAAAATATATCTAAATAATATTATATTGTATTCAATATAACTTATTAATTTGACATGCATAGCTGCAAATTTTAATATAATAATATTATTACTAAGATTTTAATTAGTTTAATAAAACTGACAGATATTGCTAATAATATACATATTCACGAAATAGTAGAATTACATTCTCTTTAAAATTTATATTTTAGTATATGAAAGAAAAATCTTAAAATGAAATATTATAGATAAAACTTTTATATACTTTAAGACAAAAAAAAATGTGTTATAAACAGCGACAATTACAAGAATACATTAACAATAAGTTATTAAGTCAATCAAAAATACATATTTATAAAAAAATACTTTCCATAATTATGTATTGAACGGTAAAGTGTAGAAAAGGTAAACTTTTTCTCCAAAATGAGTTACAAACTTTTCGAGTTTTGAAGAAATTATTTGATGTTTAATATACCATCACGACCATACAGGATAAAAGACAAGATATATTTTTTACTAAAATTCTACGGAATGTGTTTTTAATTTTGATTTCTATCAACTTCTGTATATATCAATATTAGGCTTGTGTTGCTTGACACCAACCGCGGAAAGACAACAGAGAAATAAAAATAATATGGATTTTTTAGAACTTTATTCCTAATTCAAATATCTTGCTTGTATATCACTTTTAAGGTGTTCACTGTCAATACTTGATAGAATGGCATTATAATAAAAATAATTAAACATTTTTAGTACTTTTTCCACATAAAATTTATTAGATCAGGACCGGTTTCGCTCATGATGAGCATTGTCAACTGATAAGAAAAACAATAAAACAGTGATATTTATACAAAATTTAAGTGATAAAAACAAGGTATGACAAACAATTGGTATTACAACCTAGCAAAAGAATTGAAGTAAAATACAAGGAAAATAAACTATAAATAAAAAGTTGAAGACCACTTAGCAATGAAACTATTATGACAAAAACCAATTAGGTATGAATTATCATTACCAAAGTAAAAACCAACAATTAGTGTATATAATAAATAAATTTTAATGTCTGTCAACCAAATTGAGTTTGGAAAATCCAGTAGAGTACAATCCAGCAAAATTGATTCCTGCGAAAAGAATAAAGGCAATATCAATTCTTACAAAATAAAAGCAAACTGAGAAAATTAAAATTCTAAAGAAATAAAACAGTACAAAAAAGGAAATATAATAGGCTAGAATTATGTTAATGAAACGGATATAACAAGGGTGATGATGCAAATACAAGCTGTTCATTTAATAAATTAGAGTCCGGCAAGAATTTATGTCTATTTATTTCTAAGATCTCTTGTTTATCAAGTTTTAAATATTTATTGTTAACATGCAGGATTTTAAAGTTTTTAGAGATATCAAATGTATGCTTATTTAGGAACAAATGGTTCCCAAATGAAGATAATTCATTCCCTTTACGTGAGCAGGCTAGATGTTCTTTAAATCTGATATTAAAAGCTCTTCCCGTTTGACCAATATAACTGGCTCCACAAGAATCACAATCAATTAAATATATGCCACTTTGGTTAAGAATGTTGAGTTTATCTTTAGAATTTACTAAAATGCGTTGTAAGTTAAAAGAATTATAAAAAGTGACATTAAAAAGGTTTTTGTTGAATTTGCTTGAAATCTTTTCTGAAACACTACCCAAGTAGCTCAATTTCACCCACTGTTTCTTCATTTATCTTCATTTGGGAACCATTTGTTCCTAAATAATCATACATTTGATATCTCTAAAAACTTTAAAATCCTGCATGTTAACAATAAATCTTTAAAACTTGATAAACAAGAGATCTTAGAAATAAATAGACATAAATTCTTGCTGGACTCTAATTTATTAAATGAACAGCTTGTATTTGCATCATCACCCTTGTTATATCCGTTTCATTAACATAATTCTAGCCTATTATATTTCCTTTTTTGTACTGTTTTATTTCTTTAGAATTTTAATTTTCTCAGTTTGCTTTTATTTTGTAAGAATTGATATTGCCTTTATTCTTTTCGCAGGAATCAATTTTGCTGGATTGTACTCTACTGGATTTTCCAAACTCAATTTGGTTGACAGACATTAAAATTTATTTATTATATACACTAATTGTTGGTTTTTACTTTGGTAATGATAATTCATACCTAATTGGTTTTTGTCATAATAGTTTCATTGCTAAGTGGTCTTCAACTTTTTATTTATAGTTTATTTTCCTTGTATTTTACTTCAATTCTTTTGCTAGGTTGTAATACCAATTGTTTGTCATACCTTGTTTTTATCACTTAAATTTTGTATAAATATCACTGTTTTATTGTTTTTCTTATCAGTTGAAAATGCTCATCATGAGCGAAACCGGTCCTGATCTAAAAAAAAATATTTGGAAAAAGTACTAAAAATGTTTTATTATTTTTATTGCTTGTATATGCTAAGCATAAACATAATTGTTATTGTGTTACAATTACAAAATCATTATCTCTAATAAATTCAAATTCTCTATGATACAATCATACAAGTAATGTTTAAAATTGGAAGCTTGCTCATTCAATATGGCCGTTCAATATTTGAATTGTATTTGACGAATGTAAATAATTATTTCCCTCATGTATAATTTCAATAAAATGAGTATTTGTTCGGATCCTTTATTAATAATATTTCATTCGTAGGTAGTTGTATGTATTGTTAGAGGAAGGAAGCTTGTGGTCAGGATGTATTTTCAAAATCTACCCTATTATAATATGCGGACACATTTTACATTATTACGTAACGTTTTTGAAGAATCTGTTATTAATTTACTGGATTTTGACTAATCGTATATCGAATTATAAATAACTTATTATAACAAGCTACAATTTGCAATTTTTGGTTGCACGATTTCTTTTGTCATAATTTTTTATACTGCTGATTAAAATTTCTTCATGTATTCAAATTATAATTTTAATCATCAATTCCTTCGATATTCAATCTTAAAACCACTATTGAAAATTAAAGCTTGCTCACCTATAAATATTTTATAGACCTACCGAAAAGACAACGCATTTAGGGATAAGTAAGTACAATTGTTCACCCGATTTTTTTTTAAAATTTAAAACATAATTGTTTAAGCTTTCTTTGTTTGTAAGAGAGTGGAGATAGAAATGCTATGGTTAGGACAGTACTTGTGATTAGTATATCGTCTTCGCTGCGCCACTTCGTTTTAGTATTGGGAGGATGGGCTTTCAAACAGAAGTCGATAAATCGATTGAAAAATACTGTTTGTTCTGGGATTCAAGCCCGTAAGATCTGTTACGGAATCCAATGACGTTGACCACTGCTCTACGGTCCGAAGAAATTTTATTTATGTTTTTGGTAACATACAAAATGCACACCAAATTGGTGGTGGAAATTTAAAAAAAACATATCTCATCCCTTTTTATATAAAAATATATTTTGATTATAAATAGAGAGAACATTTTCGATGTATTTATTTTTTCATACTTCTATTTTATAACGGACCATAAATATTCTTTGCAGCTTTCTAATTCTATTACCACTAGTTGTCAATAAATCACTAGCGATGGTTCATAGCAGATAATCTGGAATCTTTTGCGAGTATCACAGCGTAAATATAAATCTTCTAAAACCAAACACTCGACCGAGGACGTCGCGACGCTGAGGAAAGGGCGTCGGGAACAACAGAGTGAAAAAAACGCACACCATAAATTCTACTTTATGTTTTTACAACGCGAAATCTGCGCTCCCGTGACGTACTCTATCGGCGACCCATTAAAGCGACATTATCGAGGAACAAAGTTATCGCGAAATAATATCTGAAAAACACTCGAACAGCGCCACTCTTCGGCCGATATTCGAACTCAAGAGGGGCGTCAAAAAATGACAACGCTGCAAGATAATGCGAAAAAAACAGTTGTACTTTTTTTTAACGCTTCAAAAAAAGAACATGCAAATATAACCCTTGCAAATAACTAAGCTCGAAAATAAAATACGAACTGATACTTAATTAATAAAAATGGAATCTTCCGACAAATTTTTCTTTACCTGAATTTTAAAACTGATATAATTTATGTTAACACTAGAATTCTCGCATGACTTTTCTTGTATTTATTATCAGAAAAGTATGCCGTTTGCTATATAAATGTCTTCTGGGCAAACTTGGAGGAAGGATATGGTGCCATGTGTTTTAAATAGTACAATAATATGACAACTAATATTTGGAATAAAATATTTTAGCTTGTTATTCCATTATAATCCCAGAAAGTTCTACCTTATTATGATATGGTATAAATGCATCTTTTCTAGATTATCATTAATATCATTTTTCCGCGACCGCTTAGTTTTCCTATATTTTCCCACAACAAAAAAGGTATTTTCAAAATAAATATTGTTCCAAAAATACATTCAAAATTCAGAAGGTTGCCAAATTGTATTAAATACAATGAAATTAAATTCTACGAATCATTTGTTTACACGAAGACATTTTGGCATGACAGTGTATATTAATTTTCATTATTTATAAACGCTACTTTCACAAGTTATCAAACTTAAACAAAACGCATACAATTACATTTGTATTTACAATTTCAATTTTCAGTGTGTAAACACGAGCCGCATTAGAAATATAGAACTTGTTTTTTTCACTTAGGTTTCGTAGAATAGTTCCAACCTTGTTATTGAAAAAACATTCTGGCGGCGAGGATTAAATAATAAACTGTCACTAGGGAATCCAATCTGGAATAATTTTCTTTACATTTAAATCTTGTTTTGAAAATTAATTTCTTGGACTATAAATATTAGGTATTTTTTTATGAATTTATGGTAATAAATTACGTTTTAATGGATGCCAAAGAAACATTTTATTTAAGATTATATAATAGCATACTGTAATTGGATGCATTTAGTGACAATTTTTTTTTTAATATGACGTGTCAACAAAATATTAATGCTGTCAGCTTCTGTGGAACTTTCAGTTTGTGTAAAAAATATTTTATTTTGTTTAACAGATCCTCGCATATTTTATTAAAATATTTGCACCCACTAATAATCAAAAAACAACAGAAATTTCGAATTCACAGATGATGTTATAATTTCAATATAAAAATACTTTCTAGCTTGAGTGACTAATAGCTATAAAATATTGGAGTAAGGTGTTAAAAACTGGCAAGGATCTACAAAAGTTCCCCACACACATTTATGTTCAATACATTAAAAAAATATGGACCAACTCCCTTCAATTAACTTTCATTGTGTTCGTGTAGTAATTCTACTACGAAAACCATCGAATCTTCTGAACGCCTATAGAAAAAAAGATTCAAATATGACTATTTTTTTACCAAAGAAATTCAATCAGTTGATACTGTGTAGGCACGGATGAAATCGTGAGATAGTTTCCTATCTAATATTTTTAATTCATCATTTGGTTTGAGAACAGCTCTGTTATCTAAAATATATCAGTCTATGCCTCTTTCTGCAACTTCGATAGTGAATCTATTAAATTTCATCGAGGTAAATTAACCTATTTCAGTACTTCTGTTATGGTTAGGTCAAAAAATTGTTATTGCGTCTCTGCTTTGTGCGGAAAAACGATATGTATGTATGTAGTATAAAAAAAATTGTTACGTATACAATATAAAATAAATTTTATTATTGATTTTTGACCAATATTTTTAAGCAAAGCGATATTTAAAAACAACTATATTTGGGACCATCCCTAAAACTCTGGGATCCTGTGACTATAAAATGGTAATCCTGAAATCCTGGGGTCATTATTTCGGCTAACGATTAAATTCTCTTCAATATGTCTTTTAAATATACGTTTAAAATGTAACCAGTACTTTTTGAAATTTTTTATTTATTTGTGAAATATTTAATCAAAAATATAGAACCTTTTTTCGTATTTTGCAGCACAGAAAATATTTTCTTAATCAATTTGAGTCGATTTACAATAAATTACAGTGTATTTGTCACGTTTACTCTGTTTTCATGCTTTTTAAGGGTTCCCGGTAAATTTTTCGAATGCAATTGCTCGAATGCAATTCCTCGAATGGAAATTACTCGAATAACAAGTTCCTCGAATAACCAATTCCTCGAACATCAAATGCTCGAATTACAAATTGCTCAAATTTTTTTATAAAAGTTTTATAAAAGATTAAACATTTATTACTCATCCTTTAAAAAAATATGTATGCAAGTCGGAAAATAAAAACCATAAATCAAAAAAAAAGTCATAATTAAAAAATATTTTTTATTTTATTATTCAGTTGCCAGTGGTCGAGTGGAAAAGGTCGTTGGTTTTGTTTTCGGAGGTCACGGGCTTGAATCTTAATACGTACACTTTTTAATCAATTATTTTTCAAACTATTTATGGATTTCTGTTTAAAGGCACACATATATGTAATTTCTTGAAACCCTCTTCTTACCCATTCTTACTAAAAATTGGGCGTAGCGATAGTGATAAGCTAACCGTTTGTTCTGTCTTAGCCCTAGTTTTCTATGTGTTCTGGAAAAATATAGAAACAGTTTGAGTAACTAATTAGCAAGCAGTTCTCGTAGAAACACTTTTGTTGAGATAAACTCCATTAAGAGGTCATATGATCCGCATTTGGAGCAAACACGGTTAAAATAAATACTTACGAAAATTATTTTTATATGTCACTCTCTAAACAAGTGTCGCACGAGATAAAAATGAAATTCGTAGAAAATGTTGTCAAAAATCTTAAAATAAAAAAAGTTAGGATAAAAAATACTATTTACATTTTTATTATTATTTACATTTGGATGTGTGGCCGAGTGATCGATTTTTTTTTATTATTATTACTTTTTTTTGATTTATGGTTTTTATTTCCCGTCTTGCATAAATGTTTTTAAAGAATGAGTAATTAATGTTTAAGCTTTTATAAAACTTTTATAAAAAAATTTGAGCAATTTGTAATTCGAGCATTTGACGTTCGAGGAATTGGTTATTCGAGGAACTTGATATTCGATCAATTTCCATTCGAGGAATTGCATTCGAGAAATTGTATTCGAACAATTTACCGGGAACCCTTAAAAAGCATGAAAACAGAGTAAACGTGACAAATACACTGTAATTTATTGTAAATCGACTCAAATTGATTAAGAAAATATTTTCTGTGCTGCAAAATACGAAAAAAGGTTCTATATTTTGTGTGATTTATACTTTATTATGATTATCGATATTGATTCGTTCAACATACATTTCAAATATAAACATGTATCACAAAATACGAACCTTATTAAAAATGAAATACGCTTAACTTTATTTAGGATGAGATAATACGCTTTAAAAGTTATTATATAATTCAAAACTATGTACATTAAACGCTTCCTGATTACTTTGGAACAAAAAATCCTTATTTCCTTGCTAATCATATGATAACAAATCGCTTGGCCTTGGGCGCTAATTGTTAATGGCGCCAGGTCCGACAGGTGTCATTGAATAAAAACACTTTTATTTTCTTTTGTTGAAAAAGAAACCGATTGTCGATTTCTTCCATCAAATGTCGACCACGGGTCATTTCAATCGGCGGATGTTACGGTGTTTTTTTCTAATCATTTGCTGTTTACTGTCTACACGTTTTGGTGATAACAATAGTAGTTAAAAAGAAGACGTTAGTAACGTGTTTACATTTATCAATAAACTTGACCTATTTCTAATAGCTAATACTAAATATGTTAAATATTTTATCTGAAATCAATTATCGTATTCTTTGAATGCCTCCTTTTTTCTCACTTTAATTATTGGGCTACGTTCTCACGGACACTATTCGATGCGAGTTTTTCACGTATACGGTTTTTTCGAAAACTGATCATCTGTTCACACGAGCCTGTCCATTAGATAATTCACTATAACGTATGCTATGTATTTTAAGTATTTCAATCATTTTATCTTCGTGGAGGTATATACGCTAATAATATTTGTCCTATATTTGCTGATTATACTTGTTCTGAGTAATTTTATTGTTAAAATAGAAAAAATAAACTTACAACTAAAATTTATAATAAATGATTTGGGTATACGAAATAAAAATATTTTTTTACTAAAAATACTCGCCTTTTATCCCAACTCTCAAAATCAGGGCATTTTATCAATAATAAACAATCCATGAATTTTGTATTGAATTGTTTTTCTTGTATCTGACAACATATCCCACATTTTTTTTTCAACTAATGATATTAGCAGTTCGGAAATTTAGAAAAATCGAAAATTCAGCTTTTCATACACCCGATTAACTGCTGCAATAGTCAAAACGACGCTGCTTTCGGTGTGTGGGAGTTTCATGTGAGCACGTCAATATAAGAGAGAATGCCACTGCGTCCCGTATTCGATTAAGTCCATTCGGTTTTTAGTGACAAGTTTGTTGCGTATACAGGGAAAACTATTTCTCGTATACGGTAATTTACCTTATAGACTCCGTGTTAACATTTTTATGTAACATACATTGCCACTTTTGTGTTCGGTAAAATTTCGAATACGGTATACGAGAAAAAAAAATCTGTGTGAACGTAGCCTTACACAGCAGAGGTTTTTATCGAGTTATAGTAATTAGGTGATCAGGTGTACATATAAGTGTTGCAATCGAAAGTAAAAGAAATTTTGACGTTTTCTCAATAAAGCACATTATATATTATAATATACTTATTTTTTGGGCTTAAAGTATTTAAGAAATTTCTAAATCACACTCTTTATCTTGACCACGTAGGCAAGCAGGATTTAATCCCAAAACCAACAAAAACACTGTGACTATTGGGCCAACAACTTTTATAATTCATTTTTTTTTATATAAATAATGTATTAATTGTCATAAATTATCTAAATACAAACAAAAAAAATGTGTTGTTTTATTTATAATTCACTTTTAGGGTGTTCACTGTCAATACTTGGTGGAAAGGCATTATATTAATAAAAACAATAATCCTTTGTACTTCATTCCACTTTATTTAATATGTCAGGACCGGTTTCGCTCATTGCGAGCATTGTTAGATCGTTTAATATTAGAATCAAAGAGCATTTGAATTGTGCTAAGAAAGGGGATGAACAGTCTTCATTTGGAAACCATCTGTTTCAAAATAAACACACTTTCGATATTGGTAGAAACTTTAAAGTTCTACATTTAAATAACAAGTCTGTCAAACTAGACAAGCAAGAAATCCTAGAAATCAATAGATTCAAATTTTTACCTGATTCAGATCTTTTAAACGATCAAATAATTTTTGCTAGTTCCCCGTTACTTTATCCATTGCATTAGCCCTTGTTAACTATTCTTTTATATAAATTAAAAAAAAATATATATATAGATTTCTTTTGTTAGAATTGATATGGTCTTTGAAAAATTTGTTTTTCAGAATCTTCCTGGCTGTCGATTTTGTTTAAGTGATGAATGAACACACCAACTACTTGGAAGCGGGGAAAACATAAAACTATCATTAAGCATATTCATATCATTAAGCATATTCACTTTATTAATGTAGCATTTTATCACTTTGTCAAAAAATTCCCAAATTTTAATTATGTTTGTAATTACTTTCAATCGCATTCTGAATTTATGAATCTGAGATGACTTTTTAATTATATGTTAGATGTGTTGAACATTTTAATTTTGTGTTATTTTAGAATCACTTTAATGTAATTGGCAATTTCTTTTCAATGCCAACTGTTGTGTATAACTTTTCAATTTTGTATAAATAGCATTGTTAAATTATATTTCTTATCAGTTGACAATGCTCGCAATGAGCGAAACCGGTCCTGACATATTAAATAAAGTGGAATGAAGTACAAATGATTATTGTTTTTATTAATTATTTATAATTATTTGATTGTTGTAATTTTCATTTTTCTTTCATATTTAACTCTTACGGCTCGGAGACTAGAAAAATACTTCTCAGCCGATGGGGGTCTTTTTTGACCCCAGTGGTTTCCTCATTATTAGCCTTATTCTTATGAATTTCAAAAAAAAAAATAGTCCAAGGGCTTAAAAATATCTCTTTGCATCATTCCTCATACATTTTTTTATAAAAATCTGTGGTTTTTTAATAAATAATCATATTTTAAGTTGCGCGTAAAAAAGACGTCATGTCAGCACACATATGAATTGACTACTGAAGAGTGTTCCAGCGTTCCAAATTATCATACGAACAATCGTTATCGCGGGCGCTAATCAGCTGATAAGCGTTATCGCGTATTTATATAAACTACAAAAGGTCCAAAAAACTATGATGTAAGAATACCTTAATTATAAACATCGTATCACCCATATTAAAATAGATATTTACGAAAATGTTGGTATTGGGGTCGCATTTCTTGAGCTTAGAAACGGAAAAGTTATACACATTTTTAGAGGGAGGTAAAAATTCCTTGAGATATTAACAGCAGCCGATTGCTTTTTATTTTTGCTAATAAAATAGTATGTATTGTTTTTAAGCTTTCCTCTAATTCATACGGCATTTATGTTACCTTATGTGCTTGCATCAACACCTTTTAAAACTATTCATTCAGTCATTCTATTAGAAAACTTTATAGGAAGATTTTTCATGAAAAAGGCATCGTATGCTTCCTCTCATTTTACACAGTATAAAATATTTGTCAATAATCGGTGAATCGTCTGGTCTAATCTGAATTTATTATCTCATTGTTTTATTACAATAATATATTTTTTTGTTGTTTTATAACACATGCCTAAGGATTATATGGAAAACCTATTCCAGTGACTTGTCAGATACATTGACAAGATTTTTTTAATGTTTTCGTGTACACTCAGTTATGGCACTTGTCCGCTGAGTCGTGGAAAACGTTTGTTTTTTATTGGTCTCGATAAAATGGGATGACCACAATAACCAAAACTTATCACACTTTTAAAATAGATTAAAACTTCTTTCATTTTCCTTGATGTATTTCAAAAATGGAACAAAGAGCTGATCTCGTCGCTTATTGTCTGGAGTTTTTTTGTCTTGTAGCTCGTTCGCGATGAATTTAAATAGGTTTATCTCAAGACATATATGTATGTCTTCCAAAATTAATATTTTTCTTAATTTCGGTAAAACGCTACGAGAAATTTGATTAATTTTGTTTTTTTTTTGTTTTAAAGTTTACTTTAAACACTTTGAATGTAACAAATGGTTAATATATTTATAAAAAAATCATACATGAAAATTATAAGTTAACCATACTGATAAAATCATTTTTAAAAACAAAATATTCACGAGAAGAAAACGCTTTGTTTTAATAATTTCTAATAATAAAGACATACTCTATCTGGAAAAAAATATTTAAAATATGGAGACGCCTTCTCATAACCGTTTTAAATATTATTCCACAATAAACATAATTAATTCAATAATGTTCTTTCTTAGATATTTTTTTTTGCATATACATAAGTTATATGTATACATATATGTTCATATAATGTAAACTTTCTACTCTCTAACATTTACAGGAATATAAACCAAACGCCAGTGTTCAACTGGCTTTCGGCGATAACTTCTTCCTCGTTAAATTGATCCAAGATGTCTTTGATGATTTTTTTCTCATTTCCAATTTTGTTTCCACTTATTGTCTCTTTTCAACAACCATAATAAAAAAAATGATTGGTCACCCTTAATTTAATCGCAATCGATAATAAAATTTTCGTGACTGCTGATTTCTGATTAAATATTTTCATTTGGTTTTAGAATTTTCTTGGTCAATGTTGTGCCTTGATTTTTAAATTTCCATTCACGTGTACAAAAAAATATCTATTCATTTTTTAATTTTAATCTCATCAATCATTGTCCACTATGTTTCTTTTAAACCAATGCTTTAAATTTTAAATTAGTTAAGTGAAGTTATAAAATGTATTTCAATTATTCAAATGTTTTTTTATTGATTATTTTTATCAATGTGAAAGTGGTACACAACTTAAGAGTTTTCAATATATCTGCAGAAGGGTACGTGAAATAAATTCTCCAAACAATTAAAATCTGATATATTTTCGCTTATATCATGGCTTCAGAAAATGTTTACTTTAAATTGAGTTCATTGAAATATATCAAGGACGAAGGAATTTTAATAAGATTTATATATTTGTCAACTTGTTCATCACACTATCAAACCTGTCAACCTAAATTCAAACTTACGGTGGATTTCTTTATGCTTCGTTTTTCAATAAGTTGTAAATTTAATTCCATTATTTTTTAAAAAAGGATTATAAATATTATAAAGATAGCAAATAAATAGTGTTTTGGAAAATTTTTGATTTTATTGTAAGTGATAAATTCAATCAAATAAATAGTTAATAAATATACATTATGTGTAATGGGACATTACTTGGTTGGTATATAAATACTATTTATATTTTTATTTATATCTTATTCGGCAAAAAATTCTTCAGGTACTCATGTTATCGTTCTCAGCACATTTAGCTTCTAGTGAAATATTTTTTCTTGGAATGTGTTACTAAATATAATGAAAATTTTGTTTCCAATAAAAGAAATGACAAAGATAAACTAGAAACTTATCTTTATAGCAAAGATTCTGAAGGGAAGTGTAAAATAAATAAAAAATAGCCGAGACGCTTTTCAAAAAAATATTATTACAGATCTTCATTGTTTGCAAGCATGCTGCAGTAAGATCCAGCGCTTGTTTATCAAGAATGTGTTTTCTCTTCTCGGTTCTCAAGCAAAAAAACGTCCGATTGCAATCCCAACGTACTGTAGGTCTTCTGCCAAAAGAAAACGAGTCGAATAAAAAGGAAACGAAAAACTAATGTTGAAAAGCGCTGTATTATTTTTTCAATAACGACAACATGAATTTTCTATTCTAGAGTAATAAAACTATTTTTGATTTAATTTACAGTCACTGTTGTGACGTAGCTGACGATATGTGACATTGGTTATACTGTGTTCCTTAACGTCATTAAAACGTATTTTGGAGTTTCACTCCATCTTTATATTTCTACAGCCATTTACCGAGATAACTTTTGAGATGTTTTTTCCAATGGAAAGCATATCGTTGCTAATTTTCGACAAACACATATCTCATTTTTTTCAGGTTTTAATTTTTTTATATATTTCTTTACCACCAACTTTCAATTCCATTAACTCGTATCACAAAGCATATAATATTTTACGCTTTATTTAATATAATAAAAACATGTTGGCAAATAATGTTGTTATCAACAGATTTTTTCTACAAGAACTGCTTGTAGAAAAAATCAAGAGGATAAGTATGTCACAAAATTCATTGGACTACTAGTTACCTAATTGCTCCTCGTTTACTTGAAAAGCAGTTCTAGACATAAATGCTTGATGTCTGTAACCTACAGATTGATTGAAAAATCAATTCGCGAAATTACCCATACTTGGATCTGAACCCATAATCTTCGAAACCGACGTGAACGACGATAACCATTTGATCACTGATCCAACAATTATGTTTAAATTTGATATATTGTTTTTAAAAGTCCCTGGAATGTATTTTCAATGCTTCCAGCACTATCACTATCGCTTTCTAAGCCACATCTTTAAATGAATAATGTGATAGTGTTAGAAAAAACTAATCGGCGGTCAGATTTTTTTATGGTGTCAAAGTATATTTCACATCTTCAGAAAGTCTTACTTTTCACTTAGGATAAATTTTCATGGTAATATATATATGTTTTTTATAATTACGAAAAATTTTGTTCTTGTGGTTTTCTGCGATTTTCTCAAAACTCGATACTTGGAGAATATGAGTGACACTAAGCTTCTCGTATGTCTCTTCAGCTTATTTTGTTTACATTCCGGGTTTCTGTCTTGCTTATTTTTTTTACCTTTATTTGCTTACAGTAACTATAAACTCCTTAAGTTACATTTTTCCTAAAGAAACTCACTGTTTAAATAAAGATCTTTTTATCGGACGTTCTTGATTCGAAAAAACAATTAGGTGAACTCTTTTCGAATACTGCAGTGAGTGTTTAGTTTGATATTTGATAATTCTTATCAGGACTTTTTTGTATGAGTAATAAAAATTAAATAATTCAGTTTGTTCAGCTTTTACAACCGCTTTTACTTTATACCTAAGGTTTCGCGCGCAATCTATTATTTTCTGTCTTGTAGGATTTAAGAGTGAATCATCGATATTTTATTCGTCTACACATTTTTATGTATAAAA
This sequence comes from Himalopsyche tibetana, assembly GCA_030503985.1. Classification (NCBI taxonomy): domain Eukaryota; kingdom Metazoa; phylum Arthropoda; class Insecta; order Trichoptera; family Rhyacophilidae; genus Himalopsyche; species Himalopsyche tibetana. The sequence goes on along the minus strand of JAPJYX010000019.1, from coordinate 6,261,740 downwards.
GTATTTTTTTTTTTCAGTCTGTCACTTTTTCCACCAAGTTGTGGTTACATAGCACCAATTTGCTCAGCATCAGAGTTGTTCCGAAGATTTGATGGATCCTGTACCAACCCACGTTTCCCTGAACGGGGAGTACCGGGATCTGAATATACATATTTGATTGAACCTAGTTATCAAGATGGTAAATATACCAATATTTATACCGAATTTCGTAAACCATCTTACAGAGTTATGTATTATGGTTGGAAACAGTTTTTTGATAAAAAAAAATATAGCATTTTTCAAATACATCATGACTATCCAATTCCGGGATCTCTTACAGTTTTCGATATATTTCAATCCCGGGACTAGAAGACATTATCCCGAAACTTTCGCGATTGATTTTAATACAGAAACGTGTTGGTTTTCAATTCAGCAGTTCACGCATATGCAATAAAAGATGCCCAATTTAAATTATTTGCGTTTAGATTTACTGCAAAAGTTATCTCAAAAGATAAAACAATTTGATGTCAAGCATATTAAATTTCTTCAACGCATTTAAGTGAATTATATTTTAATGCATTTGACGACAGTAATTACTTTATGTTATCATTATCAACGGCACTTTTTTTTCGCGAGATTTATTTTTCTATTGTTCATAAATATTAATTTTGTACCGAAGCTTTTGACTAAATGGCGAAAAAATTGAAGCTGGTACTTCGGGCATATTTAAAAATAATATTTAAATTACTTCTATTTACTCCAATAAAATTATTAAGAATGTATGTACACGACAATTTTAGAACTCTTGCAGTCTGAACTTTTCTTTCTTTTCTGAAGTAAGTACTTTTTTCAGCTATCGACATAAATCATTTTAAGTTTTATTGCGTATTTTCACATAATGTATGCGTATTTAGTTCGTTTAATAATTATGGAGCATATTTTTTTACGATTAGTTAAAAAATTCACACCTTCACATGTTCATTGCAAATAGCTGAGACTTAGAAAGCCTCTTGGCAGCCCACAGCTGTTTTTATAATATAAAATATTTTTTTCAATTTATTTTGGGCTAATATCATCAATTTTTATTTCTTAAAAAAACGTATTTTAATGAAACTGTTTTTGGGACCAGTTCCGGGATCCCGCCATCGAAAAATTCTATCGATCAAAATTTTGGGTCGGGATTGGATTTTCTAATCATGACTTCTCGATTTTTGTCATTTGTATAATCATATTTTTTTTTTTCAGTAAAAAAAGAAAGTCTTTTTGATAACAATCAATTTTCATTTATATACACCTAATCATCACTAAAAAACATTGCTATACAGTCTAAAAATGTTTCATAATATTATACTATTAATACTGACGGTTAAATTATTTTTAAAAAATCAATACCTGATCTGTGGAGGGGGATTATAAATAATAACGGAAATTATTTAATTGATTAATATTGTACAACTTTTGACTTTACCTAATATAATGTTTTCTTTGTATATTATATATTGTAGATATATTTAAAGAAACTCGTATTTCACTCATTTCGACTCGTGTTTAAATGTATTTACTATCCATATTATATTATAGGGTTTAGCTTGCCCAAAACTGTATCAGAAGGAAGCCCACTACCTTTTGCGAGAACTATTAGAAATACCCTGTTCCCAGACGGCGAAACCTTTCACAATAAGCATAACGTTCTTGCAATGTCATGGGGACAATTTTTAACGCATGACGTTGGACTTTTAGTAGACCCTCCAGGTAAGTCTTTGTGTGTTTATATCGATAAATAACTGAGAGTAATAATATTTATTTTCTTTATATTTAGTATACACTTTGTCGAGGTCTGCATATTATGTTTTGTATAACAAATATATCTGTATGATGTATATTGTTAATACATTTTAGATTCCACGTTACTTGAGATATTGTCGGTCCTATAACAGAAATTGAAACGCTCTTGGGTATTCTTGTTACTCGGTTACATTTTCAAGACATTGCAAATCATATATAAATATAACAATAGTTTTTTTTTTCATTTCTATATCTAAGATGTTGTCGTTCTTTCTTACGTACCTTTTCTCATTCTAAAAACATGGCATAAAAACAATATTGGGTAGAGCTACAACAAAGCTGCAACTAATATAGCGTCGTGCCTATGATTTTATAGTTTTATCAGAATTTACCAGTTGGTATGGCCACTTGTCTACATTTTTACACGTGGTTTAGTTTTGTTTTTTTTTTTAAGTTATGTTCGAAACGTATTGTATGTTAGCAAGTTTTTCCGCCGAAATTTGCAAGTAGTTTTTTACAATATTTTGCGGACGCAGATGAGTTGATATTTGTGTTTTATTACATATTTACAAAATATGTAATTTGGTTGTGAAAATTTAGCGTATTGTTGAAAAATGGAAGATAAAAGAGAACGTTATACAAGGGCCTGCCACGCGCGCCATAGAAAATTGCTTTATAGCAGGGAGCATTATATATGTAGAATGGTTTTCTGTATTATATTATAAAAACTAAAATAAATCTTTATTTAACACACTTTAAAGTTTAATAGAATACCTGGTACATTTATAGTCTTATTTTGCGTATTAAGTATCATTCAGAAAAACAAAACCTGAATTTTACTCTCGAAAATATAAAATTGGTTTTACTTAGTAGAAATTATTACATTAGCAATATAAAAAGATTTCCATTCGTCGCGTTTGTATGCATACGGTTAAAACTAAGGTATCCAATCCCGGGATCCTGTCCAGTTTTGTGATCCTGAAATCCTGAGATTTCGGGATTGAAAAAATGAAGCACGGATGTCGCGTGATTTTTTGACAAATCCTTAAATTCTTTGGATTTTGGATTCGAAAATTCTTTGAAGAGCTAAAAAAAAGATTACACGCTGGTAATTTTGGGAAACCCGCAAATTTCTGGATTTTTTAACCGATATCACAAAAAGGGTCTGGGATTGAATACTCTAGTTAAAACAGAGAGGTGACTAAATCACGACAAACTTATTACGACAAATATAATTTATTATATTGTAATCCATATCATCTGCTTCTATGCACCGCCGAATTTATCAGTTGTTCAAATGTCATATATAATTTATGATGAAAATATCCAAAAGTGTGTTGATAAATTGAATACAAATATATATTGAGAATAGTTAGGTGTAGTTCCAGTTGGCTAGTTGGGTAAAAATAATATTTCCAAATGACATTGGGCTATTCTTTATGTCTGTTTAAAAAAAATCTGATTAGTAATATTGCGTTAAATTTTACAGTCGATCCGATGTGTTGTGATGGAAATGGCCATTTCCAAAAAAATATGCATCCATCATGCTTTGCCATTCCTATACCACCAGATGACCCCAAGATGGCTGCTGATGGTATCACTTGTATGAATTTTACTAGGGCGCAGACTGATTTTAGCTTTGGGTGCAAATGTTCTACCGCTGCTAAGCCGGTATGAATTATATAAATATTTTTACAGTAACAATTCCAATTATAACTAGAGAGAAGATTGTATCAATTTTGATATTACATATTATAATACCGGGAATAATCTGCATGACTAAAATGTATATATTTTACGTAAAATACTACATTTGTCTGTAATAAAAAAAATGCAAACGATGCAATTGTTTTTCTCGAAGAAACCATCCCGGAGCATTTTTAAATATCTTTTCAATAACAACCATTATTTTGATTTAAAATAATATTTCATTTTGACCTTCCAGAATAAATTGTTTAACGGGATTAAACAGTTTCCAAAGCGAAAATTAATATTCTAGATCTGATGTGAGTAACAAATTAAATTTGAATTTGGAACTCTCATTATAAAACAAAACACAATGTTGCTCATGGTAAAGCGTACAAATGACAGATGTCATATTTCCGTAAATAGAAGCGTGAAGTAACTACAATGGAAGTAAAAGCAATTCCACGTTTGCAGTCGTGAAATAAAGGAATGTAATTATTTTGGTATTGAATTTTAGAAAGCGTATGGTTTTATTTTTCTTCATTTTCTTTTCTTAGCTGAACAGGGTGACCGCAGCGCTGGATTTATCGCAAGTTTACGGCAATAGTGTGCAAGAGTGCAACTCACTACGGACATTTACGAATGGCCTCCTTATAACAGAGGTGAGAAACGGAGTTGAATTGCCGCCTACGACAAGCTCTGCCCGACCTGATTGTGATTTTGACTTTCGCACAGGTAAAGTTTGACGGTAAAACCAGTTTCATAATGTTTGAATTGAATTAAAAATCTCTTTATATTGCATTTAATATACAGAAGTTAACATTGATTGTTTTTTTTTTATTTGAGTTTTATTTGCGATGAACCCAAAACGTACTTACTTATTTTGTGTGCAGTTATATTTTTATAAAATATCAAAGATAAGTTTACTTTATGTTTCGTTAACCTTTAGTTAAAACTATATAAGGCATTATGAAAACAAAACTTTTAATAATCGAAAATTTTATTTATTTCCTCATAATATAAGTGAAATATTATTATTATTTTCTTTATGTCCATGTCCGCTCCCAATATGGAGCATATGGACTCCTAATGGAGTTTATCTCAACAGAAGTGTTTCTACGAGAACTGCTTGTTACTCAGTTGCTCAACTTCTCTTTTTTCCAAAGAGAGTAGGAATAGAAGGAAAGGGCTAAGACAGAACTAGTTTTTAGCTAATCGCTCTCGATACGCCTCGTTTATGAGATAGGATGGGTGGGAGGGGGGAACTCAAGACATTACATACATCCATGCCTTTGAACAGAAATTCATAAATCGATTGAAAAATCAATTTATAAAACTGTCCGTACCGGGATTTGAACCCGTGCCCTCTGTAGCGGTAGCCAACGACGTTGACCACTCAACCACACAGGCGGTAATATTATTATGTATAAATATTTGTGCTTTATATTGTAAGTATTTAAATGTATTCTGTAAATTGTTTTTTACTTTAAACATAAATTTTTTCAACAATATTACTTGATAGTTTGTAGGTTTCTTAGTTTTTTTTATTAATCAATTTAAATTAGATGTTAGTCATGACTTATGCAGCGTTAAAGATCAGATAGTTGTTATAAAGAAAATTAAAAGCCTGCGTAAAAAGATAAATACTTTTAAAAATAACGTTTGAAAAATTACTTTTTATGACAGATTGGCGATACGCTTAATATGTTTGAATATTATATCACTAGAGGTGAATTTGAGATTATTATTAAAAATATATTCTATGACTAACGAATACTTGACCGTCTGATTGTTAAGCAGAGTCGTTGCCTCGAAGCTGAAGAGGCCGATAACAACAATAATTGTATATATGAGACTTAAATAATAAAAATAAAAACATTTTTTATAGGGGACTCACGGGCCAATCAAAACGCTCCATTAATGGCACTCCAGACACTTTTTTTAAGAGAACACAACCGTTTGGCATTGAAATTCTCTAAAATAAACTCACACTGGAACGACCAAAGAATTTTCATGGAGACTCGAAGGATAATGATAGCGCGGTATCAACATATCGTGTATTACGAATGGTTGCCTACTATAATCAGTAAGTTCTTTATTTTTAATATGTACATTTTTTTAATACCGGAAATTTCAGAAAAAAAAAGAAATTCTTACTACCTGGAAAATATATATCAATAGTGTGAATTTCAGAAAATATTTTTTTTAAAAGATTCATACTTTTCTCAATATCCTGTGGGGATATGTATCGATTAAAAACTCAAAACAAGTATTTTATAGAATTTGTATGCTACAGGTATTTAATACGTGTATAAATTTAATGTAAAAAAACATGGCTACAATGTTCAAATTTATATTTCTTTTGAATCATAATTTTACACTGAAATATATTTCTATAGCCTTTAAATAAAAATATTTACATTTTCGCTCCAGGCTATTATTTACATACCCGGCCGGTTGCAAAATGGTTGAAAAAATAATTTTAAATTTCATTTTGTTAAACAATATACACTTTAATAGTATTTTTTGTTTCACTTTACTTTGGAATGATATTTTGTATTTTATCAAACCAGGCTTGAGAGTGCATTTTAAAAATGGACTTTTATTCACTAAATTATATTTACGGTTCATATTTCACTAATTTTAGAACGAGCCTGGCTTGCAAATAATAGTCTCACATACAGTCAGTAGAACTTTAAACAGTGTTAAAAAATGAAATTCGTTTTATTAATACTGCCGTGTGTTAACAACAAGTTTATTTGAAAAAAACTTCATATTATTATTATTTGGGGCTGTTTTTTTCATTCAAAATACAATAACCAATAAGTTACACATTTGCATTGCATTAACTGAATTATACAATTCTAAAATGATGTCTGTATCACCTGCATTTTTGAAATCTGATTGAGTTTTTTTTACTTAACTAAATAGTTTTTGCATTTTACATGTATGCATTTTATAACTGTGCAAACTGGTATAAAACTACACACAAATTCTGTAATCTCATTATTTGTACGTACATATTTTAATTCATAAAATTCTAAGAATACAGTGAACAGTTTATTATTAAATAAAAATTAAATAGACCGACTACGGCTCGAATATTGTAATAACATAAATTTGATTATGCTTTGTTTTTACTAGACAAAGACTCAAATATAATCACTTATTTTCACTTTACAGAGATTTAACGATTCATCTAAAGTTTTAAAAAATATTTAAATAATTCAATTAAGATAACATATTTTTACTCAAGTCTCTTGCCCCGTGGGGTCTGAATCATTCAAAATAATCTGTTAAACTACTTATCTTAAAAGCCCTTATTCTAGTAAAAGGTGGACTGGAAGATTACGAGCCTCAACAATGAGGGTAATACTGATAAAAAATTACAAATGTTCCTTATTACTTTAAGTGTTTATGGCTGATGTCAAAGTATTACTTAATATATTTATTTTTTATAGGTGAAGACATTTTGTTTAATTCTGAAATTTTATTTGATACTGATGGATACGTAAATGACTTTCGGTCATACATTAATTTGGTTGCAAGTAGTGAATTTTCTCATGCATGTTTCCGCTATTTTCATGCAAATATTCCAGAAACCTTTCAGTAAGTTTATATCATACTTTAATTTTAAAAACCTTATAAATTTGTTCACTCCGGTTGTGACCCCGAACCATTCGGTATTTGAGTCACCGATTCTCACACAACATGCACTATTCTCATTTAAGGATTTGATCATGGCCACAATCTTTGGCGGAATCCCGTAGGCATCCAGTATCCTCCACAAAGAGGTCTGTGCGGACTATCAAATGCCTTCTCATAGTCGACGAAACAACAAGCAAGAGCACTGTTAAATTCATTGCTCTGCTGGAGGAGACATCGAAAATTGTGTATTTGGTCCGCACACGACCTTCCAGGGAGGAAGCCCGCTTGATTTTTCCTAAGTATTTTCATAATGGGACCTCTTATTCTCGCCAAGAGAATGTGTGCCATTACCTTCCCAGGAATACTCATAAGAGTTATGCCTCGGTAATTGTTACAGCTGAGGGGATCACCTTTTTTGTGGAGTGCTAACACCTCACCGTCCACCCAGTCCCTAGGACAACGCTCACCGTCCCACACCCTGGCCATCAGGTGATAGAGAGGATGTAGGACGGCGTTAAGACCACATTTCAGAAATTCCGAATGTATTCCGTCTCCACCCGGTGCTTTGCCGTTTTTAAGCCTCTTCACTGCCAAGATGATTTTGGCATGTGTGGGCGTACGGTCTGAAATACCGGACACTCGGGGGAAGTCCATAGATGTAGCCTCTTCGGTTACGTCAAAAGGGTCCTGGGGGGGCGGTCGGTTCAGCACCTCGCAGAAATGATCCTTCCAAATCTTTTTAACGCTTTCTGCGTTTGACTCTATTGCTCCATCAGGGCCGCGAATTGGCCCGGGAGTCGGTGGTCGCTTTCCGCAGACCTCGCGCGTGATTTTAAATAACTTCTTGGTATCATTTCTGCGGGCCGCCACCTCAGCTGTCTCAATTTGCCGATCCAAGAATCGGCGCTTGTCAAGTCGCGCAGACTTCTTGACAACTTTGTCCTGATAACGATAATCAGCGCGACGTTCTTCAAATTTTTCAGGGTCAGCTTCACTGTCCTTCAGTGCTTTTAGCCTGGCCCGCTCTTCAATTCTCCTCCACGTATTTTCGGACATCCATTTTGGTTGCCCCTCCCTCCGGAATCCGAGAACATCTTCGGCCGATGATGCAATAGCACGTTTGATACAGCACCAGTCCGCCTCAATGCGATCGGACCCGGATATAGGTCGCACGGAGACACGATCTATTTCCTTCCTTACAGCAATCTCGAATTTTAGTCTCGTATTTACGTTTTCTAGCTTCTCGATGTCGATCTTTTTCCGCGCTGGATTTTGAGCTATGCGACTTAGTTTCAGGTGGATTTTGCCGACAAGTAGTTCGTGGCCGCTATAAATGTCGGCACCTCGATATGTGCGAACATCGAGAAGTTCAAATCTATGTTTCGTGCTGTAAAGAAGATAGTCAATCTGCGTCTTCGTGCGACCATCAGGAGAGGTCCATGTGTATTTATGGATGTCTTTATGCGGGAAGATAGTTCCGCCAATGGTGAGCTCATTCATGATAGCGAATTCAATCAGTCTCTCACCATTGTCGTTTGCGGTGCCCAGACCATGCCGTCCCATCACTGAGGGCCCGAGAGCCGGATCAGCCCCTACTCGCGAATTATAATCCCCCATTACTATCACGCGATCCCTACGGGGGATTGCTGCAACTGCCGCGTGAAGGGAGTCGTAGAAGGCGTCCTTTGCTTGCTCGTTGGCGTCCTCAGTGGGGGCATAGCACTGAAAGACAGTCACAGAGCTGTCACTAGTCCTGAAGGTGGCACGTATCAATCTCTCAGAGATCGGTTCCCATTTCACAAGGCAACGGGCCGCTCTCCCAGAAATAAGTATTGCCACCCCCTGGCGATGATATTGACTCTGGCCAGAATATATCAACGTGTACCCCTCCAACAGCTTCTTTCCTGTGCCTTTCCAGCGTATCTCGCTCAGTCCTAAGATGTCAAGGCCATACTTTCGCAAGATACGGGTTGCATGCAGGTCCTTTCCAGAAGTGCGCATGGTACGGACGTTGTACGCACCAATGCGCATAATGTATTTGTTGGAGAGGATTTTTTCTTCTCGGTCCATGGTTGTGCTGGGTTGTCTACTTTGGCTTCCGGGTGTCCGAGGCGCTTGTGGCGGTGTTCTAATCGGTGTTGGGTTTAAGGATGCAGGGTGATTAACCCTGCGCTCCCGAGGCCTGGGTCACAAGGGCTCTAGGGGTCGGCTCAACCCTGGTTTTTCTGTCGGGGATTTCCTTCCCTTAGCCAGTAGCCCAGTTTTGAGGCGCCGGACGTTCGCCTTGTGACCCCTGCTGTTAGCTACAACATTGTTGCATTGCCCGATGGACGCCACGGGGTGACAGGGGTGCGTTCTTGCACCGTTCCTGTTTATTATTATCCTTGACTTCATACTTCGCAGGTCAATTCCGCCTGATCGAGGTGTAGCTGTTGGTCCCGGTCTGAAGCTGTGTGACCTTGAATATGCCGATGATGCTGTAATATTCGATAAATCCATTGAGGGCATCCAGGAGACTATTGATGGGTTAGGAACTAACTCAGGTCGCATTGGTCTAAAAATTAATACTAGTAAGACCAATGTGATGTGTAACCAAACCTGTCATGACTCTGATAGGACCCTTACCAGCGTGGGACAGATCATTGAGAGGGTTGACAGCTTCAGATACCTCGGCGTACATATCCCCGAAGACGGTAGTACAAAAAACGAGCTCGCCATTCGTTTAAGAATGGCTGGAGCCACATTCAACTCAATGCGGACTGTCTGGGACACACAGCTGTACTCGATTAAAACCAAATGCCACTTGTTCAACGCTTGCATTCTGCCGGTAATGCTTTACGGTTGCGAATCATGGCACCTGGCGAAGACTCAGAAAAACCGTATACTGAGCTTCGAGAACAGATGCTTGCGTCGGATAATGGGGGTGAGGTGGTTTGATTTTGTGAGGAATTCAGAGATAAGGGAGCGTGCAAGACAGCGTCCCGTCACGTCAGTGGTTATGGAGAGACGTTGGAACTGGCTGGGTCACGTGCTGCGGATGCCTCCGGAAAGCCTCAATCCTGCCTGCCTCTTCTTTCGACCGGTGGGATTCCGGCGTCCTGGACGTCCGTCTGCTACTATCCATTGGATTTACTCGGCGGAACTGAGGGATGCTGGCATGTCATGGGAGGAAGCAAAGCTATTGGCGGGAGACAGGGAAACATGGAGGTGCCGCGTAGTGGCTATATGCTCCACATAGGGAGCGAACATGGCCAAAGAAGATTAATTTGTTACGCCAAAATCACAATGAAAATACAATAAAAAGCACTCTTTAAATATTCTTGTTTTGCTACAATGATTTAAGCAATGTGTGTGTTTTAAATATAGAGAATGATAAAGTTCGTCTTTTTGCTTCGCTTCTTTTGACCAGACAAAATAAATATCACTTTTAGGATATTCACAGTCAATTTTTGGTGAAAGGAAATTTTATTTAATGCTCTTAGAATATCTTTTGTTTACTAAGTCCACATTATCAATAAATTTTGGATCTGGTTGCACTAATCATGAAACTTATCAACCGTTCGATTTATGATTTTAAAAGTACATAATTTTTTCTTGTAATATAAAAGAAACTTAAATATGAAAATCATTTAAAAAAAACCCTTACGTTTGTAACCCCAAACTTTTAGGCTGTTTTATAATATTATAATATATGTACTTGTACATATCACGGCATCTCAGAGCAGCAAAAGCTCATAATTTCTTCAACTGCGATCATTCAATTACAAGTCCCAGTTTACATCGTGTCAACGGATAAAGTGTTATTTGATCGAAGGTATGGAGTGATTTTGGTGTTAATAAAATATATTGATGTGACTTTAAATTTTCTAGTTTTTATGTCAAAGTAGAACTGCATATCAAAAATAAAAACAAGAATCGACTGCGTATATAAAAGACAAAATTGACTGTTAGTTGTACATTACTTCAAATATACCAATTATATTTTGTAATATGGGTTGTAAACATATTTCGTTGTAACCGATTGCAATTATTTCAGTTTGTATAATTTTCATCGAAATCGCGATGGCGAAGTGAGACTGGCCGATAATTTTTTTTGCCAAACCAACTTGACGAAACCGTTTTATTTGGCAATGGTGACCATCGGGATGACCGTGCAGGCTATGGCCGGAACTGACACACGCCACGTTGAATCCGTAAATACTTTACCACCTCTGTTTATTAATACGCACATTAGATAACACGAATAACTAAAATGAAGCAAGTGTTGTAAATTATTTATTTTATTCAGATTACACAATTCTTCCGAAGACCACCTGGCCAAAAGTTTGGAAGAGATGTCAGATCAATGGACATACAGCGCGGAAGGGACGTAGGACTGGCGCCATACTCGGCGTATAGAGACCTTTGTGATGTAGGGCCTTCGCAATCTTTTGAAGACTTCTCTGACTTTTTATCTGCGACTGTAAGTTAACACGACACATGTTAAGTAGTAACTGCGAATTTTTTTATTCTGAAAATACAAGTGCAATTATGGTACTCATATGTCAGTCAATTTAATAATATATGGTTTGATTATAGATCACCAAATGGTATGCTTGTTTTTTTGTTGATCAATTCTTTCCACTTGCGTTATGTTAGCTAGATCGTGAGTATTCAAGCACGTCATCCAATATTCGTAGTCACTGTTGCATTTGATTCAATTTGTACTCATAATCTTACATAATTATCAAATTGTACTACTATTTTTCGCTTTGAAGAAAATCTATCAGGTTAAAATATCTTTTCTTATTTTTTGTAGCCACCAATTTTGGATTGCCGTACAGTTGTAGATTCTGTAAATGTTTTTCTCAATATTAAGACCTTATTCAATTTTGAATAAATAGTTTTTCGGCTATATAATTGTACATATTACCACATCATACATCATACAACCATCGTGGAAATACACATTTGAATCAACAGATACCTAGTAACGATTGTAATGTATCGGTATTTTATTTTCCTGAGAATCAAGACATACCTCGTATTTTACAATAAATTCTGTTGAACGTAAGAAAAATAATTTTATTGAATATTCTTGATCAACAGTATAATTTTACGACCATATACATACACTGCGGTTAATGCGAAATAATTCCTTAATGGAGGAATGCAAATATTTTCAATCCGCATTAACAAAACTAAATAGTTATTTTAAACATAAATAATTGAAATATTTTCGACTATTTCATTTATTGCCGATGATAATTTGATAGAACCTTTCAAATTTTGTATGATGTTTTGAAAATATGGTAACAGTAAAGATGATGATAATACATTGTATCCTTTACTTTTTCAGGCTATATTGAAGCTGAAAAATTTATTTAAGCGACCAATCGATGTCGATCTTTCAACAGGAGGAAGTATAGAGAGACATCTACCGGGTTCTAATGTCGGGCCAACGTTCCAGTGTATAATAGCAGATCAATTTCAGCGTTTACGACAAGGAGACATCTTCTTTTATGAACACGCTCGGGCTGCATTCAATCTGGGTAATAAAGATAGTTATTCGTTCATCGAAAGCATAGCAAAGGGAAACCTTCGTATAGAGCAAGGTTTTTTTACACCTTCTGCTAATATTGCTTCCTGGAAAAGTAGCTCGCAGATTTAACGATATTTTTACAGAATATTATGAGCATGCGTTGATATAAAGTGTTATATCTGTGAAAGATAATAAAATGATAGCGTATGACATTCCAATGATATAAATTTATATTTAATTGACGTATTGTAGCAAGGCTAACTCATATTTTTAACGAAGCAAAAGTAACGTATACCTCTGTAGTTTCCAATATGTATTTTAACTAGTATCCATTTTTAAAACATGAAGTAAATCGTTTTTTTTCATTAATGTTGGTTGTTTTACCAACACCCGTTTTGTAATCTTATACAATAAGTCACTCTCCATAACACGTCGGTTAATGAAAACATGAATTTAAACCTTTTAGTCTTCACTTTATACATTGAGTAATAGTATACTGCTTTCATTTTCTAAAAAAAATATAGGAATTACAAATAAAAATTGTATCGTGACATATGTGATATTTAGAATATTTTGCATACGCATACTGATAATCTATCTGCCTTGGCAAAGCTGAGTCTACCCTACGGTAAGATGAATATAATTAAGCGTTCCTTTTAGGCCCGACTTGGAATGGACCGCAACAAAGATGTATTTTCGCATTCATCTGTAGGCTTGCATGCAAAATGCACGATTCAGGAAATAAGCACACGTGATATAAGTACTACACTTTGATAATTATTTTTGTCTGGTGGATTTTATTTCATTCTAGACCAATTAGCATCGATAAGGCAAACAAGTAGCGTGGCGCGTTTGTTATGCGACAGTGGGGAAGGCATCGATAAAATTCAAAAAATCGGATTTCAGCTGATAAACACAGCGTACGTATTATAAATTAATTTTCAACAATATCATATCTGTCATATGTCGTGTGTCTAGTCGAACCTTATTCAGCATAACCAATAAAAAATTAAGTTATTCCGTGTTTCAATGACTTTCAGAAAAATAAATGCATTTAAGATTATCTTTTTGGTTTTATCAAATATTAATAATATAACTTCGTTATTACACTCTTCGTAACGTGAATTCAGAATTCATAGTATTAATATAATATTATATGATTAGATATAGTAATTCCTTCGTGGAGTGATTGACATTATTTATTAAATTGTATATAATTTTATATTTTAAGTTAGTTTCGTTTTTAATGATTGAAAATTGTTGAAAAAGCTTTTCTTATTATGACAATTAGAAATTACGCTTTTGATAATTGCAAATTCTCAGTTATAAAATGCAGCTATACTACCTTAAAAACAAAGATATTTATGATAAAATTGACTTGAAGATAACCATATAATATGTTTGTATTATGAGTGTTATCATATTTATTCTACTTGATTGATATAAATGGAAAATTCCTAATTGAATAAAAAAAAAGTTTATTTTAAATCAATTTACTCTCTTGAATGAAAAATTTGATGTCACATTCTTTATAATATTTATATTTGTATTGCTATTTTTACAGGAATCCTCTGGTTAATTGTGACACTCTTCCAGATATCGATTTAACACTTTGGAGGGAGTATGACTAATGTTTAGTTTATTTTGTTACGTTTCCCAAGCTAAGTGAAAAAAAAATAATCATATATAATCAATAAACAATATTTTATTAAAACTTTAAAATAAGGTAGCTTTATTTAAACAATATCACTTTTCTACATTTAATTAAATGTCTAGATATTATTTTTGGAGAGACACGGGTGAAAGCGTAGCTGAAATCTATCGCTTTAACAAGAAAAATCATAGTAAGTAAGTATTTTAAAACAATATCTTATCTATACAATGAAAAATATAAATGTCGCTTACTCGCACGATTAGAGCAACATTTGTGATTAAATAAATCATACTTGAAATATTTTTTAGTGATAAAATTTTTTACTGTTCGACTAAAAAACATTTTATTTCTCAGTAATAAACATTTAAATCAAGACTCAAAAGTCATTCTGTAGAAATAAATGCACAACAGTTATGATAACAACGACTTATCAGTGTAAATGAAATGAAACATTTCTTAAGGGCCTATATTCAAAAAGCAACATGCCATTATAGGAAACAAAACCCATCTTAACACGATAATCTGTTGTCATTAGAGATTATGCGCAATTTCTCCCTGAATAATAGGCTCATAAACCATTGTTAATTTAATTCAATACGAACACTTTGTCTCTACATACGTAAACGCATTTCAAGAGAAAGAACATTTTCCAAAATGAATTCTGCTTCGTTTCTACCATCGAAATTATCGTATTGTTCTCATTGATAACCATTATTTATAAGTTGATTATATACTCAAGATGTTTAGTAATTATATTCCATTCCTCCGAGGGCTAAGTATTTCTCGAATTGTAAAGCAAGAAGAAATACGAAAACAGTATTAGTCGGTCCCTATTTTAAACAAGTTTACTTTTTTAAATATATTTATTCGGTATCATTTATCTTCTGATAATGGACTGTCTTTGTAAAGCTCTAGATTACTTACTTGTTTAATCAAAGGTTTCGTTTTCAGCAATAATAACCTGATTATTTTGTTTAAAAAAATATGGTCACAAACTTGTCGTTGAGCGATTTGATTTACGTGATTAGGCACAGCAAATTAATTCATTCGATGGATGATGAAAATTTACATAAATCACCCGATATATTACAATTGTAATTAAGGATTGAAGCAAAAATTAACAAACCAAATTATCAATGGATCGCCATTTTTAACCCATGATCATACACTTTAGGTTAGTTACAAATAAGATTTAAAAATATCAATTGACATGATAGTGGGATTACTAAACAGATTTCAACTGCAAATATACCATTATTCTTATTAATTGATTTGGCATTTACTTGGTAGAACTTTATTTTAATAGGGTAAAAATAGCAAAGTATTTTAGTTCTACAGTTTTTCATAATTTGTATGCGTTGATAGCCATTTCGGATTTCGCCATTGTCAGAACTATCTAGAATAGATATTTTTACCATACCATTATTCTTGTTGAAAGTTTGTACTTTGATATGCTTAACTTTACTATACAAAGTGTATTTTGTTTTTTTTTTCTTTTGATAAAACTTCTTCCTCCCCCTCCCACCAAAAGTTGTTGTTTATCAATTTCAATATTTTTCAATTAAACAATTCGGTGAGATATTTTTTAGTCCATCCATAAACTGAACGCGTTCTGTATATGGCATACAGTTATCTTGATTTAGCAGTTGTTTGCTCTTCAGTGCAATTTAGCCGAATCCGATTCACATAGAATTTATCGCACAATAAGGTAGGGAGTCGATGTCGGCGTCGAGGGGAAGCAAGCACCTGGCGTCTATAAAGCGACGATGTGAACGTTTACTTTTGGCGTCGTTGTCCCGTTCTATGGACCGATATCTTATGTCTCGATCGGGAACTACTCTTCGGAGACAAAAGGAAGATTTCTTTAGGGGTATAAAATTGATGCAGCTTCGAATCAAAGCTTCTGCCGTCACAGAGAAACCTTTTATTGTATAACTCAAACGTAAGAAACATCCGATCGTAATAGAACTTTGCTTATGAAATTGTGTCATAAATGAGTATATCTTCCAACCGTGTCCGCTCTTGTATGAACTGCTGATATAACGTCTCTACATCTTGATTCGTGAGAACTGGTAGTAAACCAATTGTTATATTTCGTAGACGGTAAGGGTTGAATAGTGGAATGGAACACCGTTAGGTAAAAAATGATTTATACTTTAAAAATGGCTTGGAAGGTACAAAACAATCTCAGGCATTCGTGTTTGTTAATGCAAATTTATAACCGACTTACGTAAGTATCAATGTATCCATACATATAAGTATGCATAGTCCTAAAAAACGTCTAAACGTTCTGACATCAATAATAATGACTTTTAAGCACTGAACCACGAGTCTATTCCACATTTTGTGTTATTTCAATATCAACAGACAATATCCAAAACATCAACAGACCAATGTCAAAACTGTGAAATCTTGTTGTACTTCTGCCATCAACGGGCTGTGTTACTGAAATACAAGAAACGGTATCAATTAAATTGTAATAATTGATGCTTTTAAAAATATTTAAGTCAAAAAGCATTTTTTTAATCATATCCAATTCCGCTTCCAATATGGACTTTTATAGACTTTATTTCAATATATGTTTTTCTGCGAGAACTCCACGTCTTCTTTTTGAAGAGAGTATGGATAGAAAAATAGAAGTAGGACAGTGCTAGTGGTAAACTAACCGCTCTTGCTACAGCTCTTTCTAGGATCAGATAGGTGCTGGAAAGCAATTTTATGCATCAAAAAAATCCATGCCTTTGAACAGAAATCCATAAATCGATTGAAAAATCTCTTCTTACCGAGACTCGAAGCCATAAGCTTCCCAACGAAGATCAAAGATGTGCTCACGTTTCGTTTTCATTAAACTCAATCGCTCCATGATCAATTCTTAAGTGACAAAATATTAAAGCCTTAATAATTTATAGCGATAGTGACAATAGATATTTAAAATATACTTTGATGTGAATGCGAAACATAATTCCTGTACTCCAATCACCTATTTCATTACTAATTAACTTCATTGGCAAGTTGTTGAATTATGCAAATGTAATATATCTGATTGGAAGGCAGTTTCGTCTGCTTAACTATTATGACAGATAATATACACGACCAAATTATCCACCGTCTGCGAATTCAATTTAAGTTCCTAGCATCAATTATTAGTTATAACAGCTGTACGGTATAAAGTGCTTCAAGCAACGTTCAATACAGATTTATATAATGCTACCCTTAATAATATAATAATATGTGACTCTCTGTAACTACCATGTCAACACCAGGGACCGTTACCCTTTTTTAGTTTTGGATGATTTCAATAGTTAATAATAGTTTCTAGTTATAATAAACAGGATGCACTAAAATGCTTTGTGTAATAATTGTTTTGTTCGACCGAAAGCAAAGTTATCAATTTAATTATAAATTGTAAATGATTTAACGACATGATAAACATACTTGTAGCTTGGTTATTACTACTTATTGACCATAAGTGATAATAAACTAACTATTTTTTTTTTATATAATTTAGCTTGTGCAAGTTTTATACTAAGAAGTAATTAACTCATTTAAAAAAATCATATTAAATAGTTTGTTAATAATTACAGTAGTATATTGATATATTGCAGTCTGTCTGCAGTCGAGTGGTCAACTCTCTTGGAAGTTCGCTTTATTCAGTCACGCTTTTCGGGGTTCGAGTCCCTGCGAAGACATTTTCACAAATTGATTTTTAAATAAACCAGGTTTTATTAATATAGTACCAATTCTTTACTTCTTCGTTCATATATGTTATCTGGCGTTTATAAGTATTATATTCATTTCATTTCAACAAATAATGTGTGCTGTTTGTTGATTGTATTGGTTAATTGTTTCTCTGGTCTCAGGTACGCTTAAATATGAATCCATTATTTTGAGCCCATAATTAAATGTATGGAGTTGCAATTGGAGCGAGTCTATAAGAAAATCTACAATACTATTATTTCAAAATAAAAAATATTTTCTTTTCAATATGTGAAGTGCACTCATTGCCGGGATTGGGCACCTAAAATGAAATCGTGTATAAATTGAGAAAACTTTCTGTTTCAACTTATTATTATAAAACCGAGTCTTGTATAGGCAGCGGTGGGCTGCTTTTCACGCATGCGCAGTATGATATTAAATTTGACTATAAACCCTCCCTCGCCAACGATGTTCGATTATTCTTCATCCAAGCTGTTAACGGGTAGGTTGGTGTGTTTGTTTTTCGGTGATTTTCCTTTTTGAAGAACCAACAAAGAATTGGTTGGCTTTTATTCTATTCCTCTGAAGGGTTTTATGATAAAAGTGAGAATGCAAGATATCATTATTTGGTTTATATCACTTTTTTGGCATACTAAAAACACTTTCACTTGTTGTTAGTATATCTCTCTCAGACTTCCTAAAGTATACTGTAAATGAGAAGTTGATGAGCACAATCGTTTAAAATTTAAAGTAATAATCGTAAAAAAAAAAGATTTAAAGAGGACTACCTGTCAGTCAATCACAAGGTTAACTTTTTAAGAGTAAGCAAGATATAACATTTGATAAATATTATATAACAGCTTATTACTTGTTTGACCTCATAAAAATATTCAAAAAGAGCAACAAGGACTTAGTGTTAGTCTATCACGTGGATGGCTTTTTTTAGAGTATGCAGGATAGACCTATTTCATAAAAATAATATCTTATCACATGTTCCACCTCGTTAATAGATTTTGACGAAGCAACGAGGACTCGTTGATAGCCTATCCATGTGAAGGCTTTATTAAGGTAATACTATTCAAGGAGTTGCTTAGTAGAATTGTTTACATTAATTGAATGTAAAATTCATAGTTGAATAAAAAAACATTGTCAGCTTTTTAACAATATGCAAGAAAGACTTATTTTGTATATATAATTTATCACTTGTTACACATTGTAAATAGATTTAGATGGAGCAACGAGGACTCGTAAATGTTTCCCTTTTACTAAAGAGTAAAAGATACTGAAAGTCGCAGGATGTTCCACTATGGACTGGTATTACAGTATGTTTTTTCTCCGAGAACTATTTATAGTCCAGTTGCTTAACCTCTTATTTTCCATCAGAGTGGGGATATGAGAAAAGATCACGAATAGGAATAATGGTTAACAAAGTATAGATTTACTTAATTTATTTGTTTATTTCTTATAAATATTAAAAAATAATCATAACAGTCAAAAAATCACTGGAAAAATCGCCACAAGTGTGTGGACTAAATTTTTAAAATATTCTATGCTTCTCACAAGGACAGCTGTATGTGGACTGCTCACGAGTTGGAAAACCTTCTGATTTATTCGCATATGCACCACACGAAAAAAAAAATATTGTGTTTCCAAAAACAATTCAATAAAAAGAATAAAAAAACACTTTCTTTCTTTTAGTGGTATTGCAACGCATGCCGGGTACTCGCTAGTTCATAATAAATTTAATAAGTTTCATAAACTTTTTGTGAATATCCGCTCACAATATGGAGCATATGGCCGTCTGATTTTTTTATAAATGCATTAGGCGCCTCTTAAGACTAGAACTAAATGAGTCGATAGTGCTACAATCTAAGTGCGTCGCCTGTGCGTTTGTGTGCGGCGCACACTTCGCACACGCTACGAGCCGGCCATGCACACAAGTCTTTTTCCGTCTTGCCTGGTAGTACCGATGTTCCGCATAACAGCTTGGGAAGCCATGTGTATACTTATTCTCACCACCAGATATTCAATATACAGCTAATCAATCCGTTTTAAGTGATATCAAACCACGGGAAAAATAAAAATAAATATATTTCCAAAAAAATGATCAAACAAGCGTGAGGCCAATAGGTCGCCATAAGAGTTACTATTTGCTAACCGCCAGTCCTGTCTTAGCCTTATTCTTCTATACTAACTCTCTTTGACAAAAAGGGGTTGAGCAACTGAGTAAGAAACAGTTCTTGAGGAAAAACATTTGTTGATATACCTCAATTACGGACCATATGCTCCACATTGGAACTAAATGTATTATTTCACTTGGGGTCCACGGTTCGGTTTTTGCTTTAAAATGGGTACATGATCATAATAAGTTTTGGAACCACTGGCTTAGAGAAATAGACATCTTCTGCAACAAACTTTGTGAACTGCCATTTTATTTTTGGATTTGTTTATAAGTCTAATTTTAATGTCTTGATTATATTTGTCAAGTGCATGGTGATTTGTCATCAGCTGTAATAAACTTGGCTCATACATTATTAATATGCAATGATTATTTTCAAAAGATTGACTCTGCTTTCATTTTATAATAACGTAAAATTAATACAACGTTTTTCATCTACATATATGTAATGCAATTAATCAATTTAATTATTAATTCGAGTGATCTATTGTTCAATTAGGTAGGATAATGAGTAATTATCGTACACGTTCATACATGATTCTGATTGTATATTCAAGTATTAATAATATTCATCGAATTAACAATCTATTGTTACCAACGGTTCATGAAGTTTTGTTTAATTCAATAATTATTATGTCGTGTAGAGACTATTTTATAGAAAATGGGTCTTTGACTTATTTTACAAGTCACCAAACCGTTTCAATTTACTGAAATCTTATCTTACTGAGTTGTAATTATAAATATCGATACGGCATTGTAGAATCCCAGGCTATCGAAAACTAACTAAGGGTTTTAACATAAAAAATAAATAAAGATTTTATTATTATTTCTGTATAAAAGAATGTTTGAAATTAATATACAACATCATATAAAAGACAATAGATTTTCTATGCAATGAAAATTTGCACCAAATTTCACAGATTTTTTATTCAATTTAGAATTATTTCAACGAAATAATCGTTCACTTTGACTACATCTTTAAAATCGCAGTTATCTTGTGCCATTAATTTGCATTAAAAATAACTTGAACCAAACTTATCTCATTACGTAACTATCAATAATATCTGAAAATAAAAAAAAATATTGTAGACGACATGATGCTGAAGTTGCTTTCATTTTTTTTGATCATTGAATGTATATATATATATATATATTTAAATATAATGGCCTCATTTTAATAATTTCTTTTTTAAATATGAAAAAATGTCTTATAGTACAGAAATGTCAAATAAATATGACAACTTATGTATGAGTTAATGATTAAACATCAATTAAATAAAGGAATAATAATGATGAATATCTTTCTCGTTTCAAACACAGATGGTATTATTTCGATTTGAAATACTTTAGAGAGCAGACTCCAAATTTATTTTAGCATATCTGAGGGTCCGTGCCGCCCATTTGAGATTAATTTGGAATCCATTATCCGATTTTAAATGAAATATATTGCACAGTTGTTACATTTTTATTACTCCAAACAATCTGAATTGAAGAGGACCATATGTCTACCGTCAATATTGACTAATTGAATTAGTTTAAGAAATATATAATTGTTAATTTACTTTTGTTCATTGTAATAGTTCGACTATGCAGATATACGCATGTCATTTGTTCGAGCAAGACTTGAAATATTGTTACTGATAAAAACAAAAAGGGGATTTTAACTTTTATCTCTTGATACCATCGTCATATACCGATATAACCCAGCCAAGCTGATTCTACTCGTGATACTTTACATCAATAACTTTCAAGATGTTAA
Organism: Himalopsyche tibetana; assembly: GCA_030503985.1. Lineage (NCBI taxonomy): Eukaryota > Metazoa > Arthropoda > Insecta > Trichoptera > Rhyacophilidae > Himalopsyche > Himalopsyche tibetana. Next base: position 6,239,833 of record JAPJYX010000019.1, on the reverse strand, counting down.
CTCAAAACTTTTGGTAGAAAGAAATTATATTTAAAAATAGAAAAAAAAATACTGATTCTAAATATTTTAAGAAAAATTTCGAGCATTATCAACTTCTTAACATCAAATGTGTAGCACTTAATTTTTATTTTTGAAATATTCAACTCGTTTGCCAAAATTTTGTTTGTGTTTTATATAATATAAAAGATTAATAAAACGTATTGCAAAATACTATATTAATAATGTATTTTTTTTTGAATTGGTTGGAATTAACTCTTCATAACATAATATTTTTGTCATTGAATTAATAGATAAACTAGCTGATAGCCCGTTCACCTCAACGGGGGGATTTTTGTTGCATTTTTAAGTAGTCAGATAATTTACTGGCGTGAAAAATAAATTACAAACCTATTTATTGAATAAGCCAGAAATTCTAAAAGTAAAAGAAATATATCTCCGTGCATATGTCGACAGCCTTGCCCTGCAGTATTTAAATTGTATATAATATAATTTTTAGAATAATTGAAATGTTTAAGTTTGCTAACAATCATTTTTCGTAGTAGCAGAAATCGACCTCGGGGAATATATCGACAACCCTGCAGTATTTAAATTGTAAATTATTTAGTTTTTGGAATTATGTTTAAGTTTGCTAACAATTGTTTTTCGTAGTAGCAAAAATAGACCTCTCGTATATATATATATATATATATATATATATATCAGAAATAGACCTCCATTATATAAAATATATACAATATATATTTTATTCAACTAATTTTCAAGTACGCTAACAAATATATTTCGTAGAAGAAGAAAAATACCCGAGGACATTATTGGTACGAACATATTTGTGATTTTATCGACTATTAATATATAAGATTCCCACCTCAATTGGTACAGTATGTACTTAGTTTGATAAGTAATGCCAAATAATTTTCGTTCGTTTCTTGGAACCAATATTACATTTTATACACAGACGATATTCTGCTTTGAAAATGTTTTGAATTGCACGGCATTTTTTATAAAGCAAGCTAACGTTTAAATTGAGAGATATATGTATAATGAGTTTCTTTACGCTTCCATGGAGAGGTAAAAATGTTGAAAAACATCGATCTAAACGAATGAACGCGCTTGGGAAAATATATCGGTGATAGAATTCCGCGTGCTTTTTAAGGATTTTTTTCCTTTCAAGTTTTGATGTATGTTTAAATTTGATCAAAGTATATTTAGAGTTTCGGGGAATCCCATTAGCTCTGTAATGATATCCAATCTCGAAAACTTCCGCTTTCGAATACGGGCGGGCCAATCACCGGGGCGCTTTGTAGCCATCCAGTGAATCAATACCAACATAACGAAATATAAAATAATATTTCCAAGGTGGGAAAACTTACTAAATGCTCAAGGAAACGAATGTCGACTGTCGATGAAAAAAAAGGTAAGAATAATAAATCAAATAAACATCATGGTGTAATTTATTTTTGGATGAGAGATAAATATATCTTTATGTTCTCTCTACATGCAGTGTTCGATATATTTTCACTACGTACTTGTACTTAAATTGATTATTTTTATTAAAATTTGTAACAAAATATTAAAATCAATCATTTTATATCGAATAAAAAATTATATCCACATTGTTAAAAAAAATCTATGCGTCTTTATTCTCGTAGAAAATCTATTACGTAGTAGAAACTGTCAAATGTCTTAGAGGTCATAAACAGACGATGCTGACAAGAACAAGTTGTAATTCAACAGATTCTTTCAAGAATGAAAAGGTCGGAGAGGAAGATAGTAACATAACATAACAATCTGACCTACTACATATTTCAATATAATATATTCTTCTCGTGTGAAAAAATGGCAAAGTATTTTTGTTCTACAAATATTTTTGATAGGCATTTCGGCTTACGCCTTCGTCAGAACTATCAATAATAGACATAGTCCGAAATAGCTATCGATTTTGTATAAAATAATACTTGTACAATGTTAACACATTGTTATTTTTTCACCATGTTACAATAGAGTTCACCTTTTTACAACCAAGTAAATTCCAATTCAATCAAGAATATGTTTTTTTCAAAAATATATAAATCAATATTTTTATTTGCCTTTAACCAGTTTAAAATAGATTTATTCAAAATGATATTTTATTATTACTAAGACATGTGAGTATATTTTTTTTTTGAGGTAAAAACATCAAATTATTGATGGTATCCGTCCCATTTAGCTCAATACATTTTTTTCAAACGATGCAATGATGTTTTTGTCATATTTATACTAAAGTCTATCATGCTATTTAAAAAACCAAAGTGTCTAGCAAATTGGCCATATTGTTATTTTCTGTAATAATACAGATTTTTTAATTTTACTCTTTCGTTCTTTAAAAACAAAAAAATACTTAATTTGATGTAACAAAGATTATATAATTTTAATAGTATCGAAAAAAGGGTCCAAACGATTCACAAAAATACATATAATAAATATTTAATTGATTTTTAATCTTAATTATAAAATAATCCTTTTTTATTATCCCATCAAAGCAAAGTAGTATGATAATATACACACCGATAATATACTATTTTTTCAATTAATTAAATCCATTTTTAACTTAATTTATAAGATATAGTGTCTTTGGTCATTAGCAAGCCACTTTGAGTGCCCGCTGAGTAAAAAGGTCACCGACCTTTGCTTTATATAGCACACTCACAATGAAGTATATATTTTGATGTATTAATTGAAAAATGAAACACTTTGTTACGAATTTCACATTATTTATTACAGCTAAAAACTGTTTTTGTTTATCGCAAGCGTTCACAACTGGTAAAAAAATATCTTGATACAGGTTTATTTATAAAAAAATAAGTAAGATAATATGTTTAAAATAATAACCCAGTACCGAATTATATTTTAATCAGTTGATAATGCACTCGATTAGCGAAACGGCTTTTGGTATATTATAAGTTATGCGATATTAGTACAAAAAAAGGTTTCATTATTTAATCGAATGACTTTACACCAAGAATTGACAGTGAAATTCTTAAAAAAGATATAACGATATAGTGCAATGTGGCGTGAAAATCAGAAAATGTTATTTTAAAAACAGTTAGCTGAAACCTTGAAGTTATTCAATAACATCTTAACGCCATTTCCGCAAACCTAAACCAACTTTAAATAGACACGTTTATAAATAGAGTAAGATATTTATTTTCGTCACTATGCCACTTTCATTTTTGCTGCCCTCCTTGCAATCTAGGCCACGCCTGCTGCAAGAGCAGGAAATATATCTTTCATACATAACACATTCACAGCTGATACTCACAAATTCATTTAAGAATATTATTAAATAACATTGGCGCAAATCTCAAACTCTCCCAAACGATACGGATGCCATTTAAACGTAAAAACTTATTTTATTATTTATTATTCTACGCAACAGAAGGTTGTTGTTAAATACGTTTTCAATCATTAGTTTCGATTTTATAATTATTTAACAATTTAACGGTATTTATAAGAAAAATCTTTTTAATAGAACAAAAATAATCATCAGTTTTTAATTATTTGATAGTTATAAAAATTAATTAGATAATTGAGCTTAATTGCATTCTTACACATACTTTTTACTGTATCTACAGTTTTTCTTGCTTTAGTAGGATCGTCTGCTGAGCAACTGCCCAAGTGGATGCACTTAAATGTGGAGACAATTAATCCTTTTTGATTTACGACAATTATATTCCTCTTCCGTTATCTTTAAGGAAACAGTAACTTAGTGATTTAATAACAAATAGACATCAAAAATTGAGATGGAAGATTATAATTTTAAATAAATGTGGATATTGAAACTGATGATTGCATCGCAAGATAGGCGGAAATATAGCATGATTTTCTTTTAGCATGAAACTTACTATTTGAAGATGTCACAATTCTTATCAAGTATTATAAAGTTTATTTCAATAAGAATCTAATATAAATAGTATGTGTTTGCCTACTCCTGATACATTGCAACGTTTCCCAACACATGGCACGTTTTTGGCAGTCTCTGTGTGTTTAATTTTGTATTTTTTTCTATAAACGAATAACCAACTAAGTAACACTTTCAAGTTGTTGCAATGCCTTCATTTGTTACCTAAAGTTTTTTTCATATCCAAAAAAAATAATTTCTTCTAAATGTTTGCAGATTCCTACCGTTCCATAATAGGTACAACAAGATTGACGCATCAGTTGCATTTTAGAGTCCGAGACCGCTCTCGATACCGCATAGTATCTGTCTCATATTTTGCAGTGTCTCTTTGCTCTAAGACAAAAAAAGAACTTTGATGTTTTCACGCCGGCCTCGGTCGGGTCCACTACAATGCAGTGATTCTATAAATTTTATGCAACGATTCTGTATTTTAAATTGCTAAATCTTGAAAATTTTGACAAAAAATAATAATTGGTGCTGTTAATGTTACCAAATTGTGTTGACTCTTTGATATATCAGTAAAATAAACCAAATTTAAGAAATAACTAAAAAAAATCAAGCACGTTCGTCATAAATAATACAAAACTTCAACAGTATTTCTCCATCATACAAAATACTGATGTACTGTTTCTCGCTGCAAACTGGCAGCATATATATTAAATTTTGTTTACATTTCAAATTTCTTCTGATGCGTCATCCTTCATAAATAACGTGTTATTTCATTAAAATGCTTTTAAAGTCGTATAGCCTGTAGTGTTCAGTTTAACCGTTTTATTTGAATTCATCTCTGAAAGGCAGATAAAAAAGATTGAGGCTGGTGTCATATTGAAATATTTTATTACAACTCTTTGAGTGAGAACAAACACATTTTCAAAACATTTTTTTTGTGTTAATTAGGTTTTTCTTTTGTCTTATCTTCTTCCTTTTTTCATTAAAAATGGGCAGAGCAACTGAATAGCAACCTATTTTAGTAATAAATGAAATAAGCCTTATTGATATTGTTTGTATAAAACAAAATGTAATAGTACTTACCTATACAACATTTTTTAAAGAATAATTTATTCAATATGTACATGTAAAAGATAATATTATATTTTTTTTTAATTTCATTCACAAATTTTACATATTAATTAGTTATGTGTTATTATTTACCAACGTATTCCCATGACTCTATTATTATATAAAGATAGTGTCAATTCATGTAATATGGCCCGAAAATTTAAAATATAGCAATATACTTTCAATTCAAGTTTATTTTCATTTAATTTGTATACGAAATTGCTTAGACCAATTAACAATCTTGTATTTTAGTAACTGACTGAAATTTACCCAAGGCTAAGCTATATATCTCACCTGACCACATAATCTAAATCAAAGCCTCAATCCCAACCGAGCTTCTGACGCACCGTGACCCACACTTTGACAGACGTCATCACTCAGGTGGGAAATCGGGGGTAGGAAAACGTCGAGGGTGTGGGGCGTGGCGGGCTGTAGCGCACGGGAAATGCACTCCGTAGAAGGGCTCTCGAGCTACGGCCTTGTTCCGTGCTACGGCGTAGCTTGGCAACCCAGTGGGGCGCGGACGACGACAGCGGGTGGTGGTGGTAAATTTTTGACAAGGATGTGCAATATCAACTTGCCAATATAAAAAAGCTTTAATAAATAAATTTTACTAAAAGTTATATTGATTTAATTTAATGAATTTCAATAATTATTACAATTATAATGTTTGTTTTTATTTTATTTTGTAAATGTATCCATTATACATAAAACTCGCCAACTTTTTCAATTTTATTTGTTTACTTTTCATTATAGTGAGATAACCAGATACTAAAATACAATTGCTACTCAACTGGTCAAAGAATCAAACGCAAAATATTAGGGAGAATTATAGGTTTAGTAAATTATGTTTGAAAAGTACATTCATGATTATTAGAAGAAATAAAGTGACGCAGGCAAATTGTCTTTTGAATTTGCATATAAAAAAAAATTGTAGGAATTACATTAGAAAGCAGAATTAATTTTTTATTTTTTCCATTAGCATAATGAAATATGTATTTTTTTAAATGTTATCATACTAAAAATCAAACAAAAAGTTAGATAAAAAATAACAAAGTTCACATAAAATTCAAATGCTCAGCACTGAATATTTCTTGGCAATGCAATGGTTAGCTAAAAATATGGTTGTTTATGACTTAAGTTATAAGTATGGCACTGAGAAAGTTGTCAAAAACGTTTTTTTCTACCTTGAAGACTCCGGGCTAAGTAACAGTCAACCGAATGTATTTTGTAAAGCAAACATTTATCGAAAATCTCTTGCAAGAGTGGTTAGCCTTTAAATAATTAACAAAAGTCCAATTAATTAAAAATAGTTTTTGTTTTTTTCAAAATACAATTGATGTAATTAAGAGATAGAGCTTTATTTGGATATAACGCCAATTTAAATATAAATAATAATTCAAAAAACCTATGATTCATTTGGTGTTAAATTATTTTGTATCCAATCAATGGACGCCAACCCTGTAAAACAAATACGTCACTGGTGAGGAAAGACTGTGTTCCTACTTGTAAGTATTCTCAAAACTATGCTTTGGTGGGGTTTTCCCTTCACCGTTTTCTCAGATCTGGTAAGTTGCACATTTTTGTCCACGGTGTTGTTTCTTAGGGTAGGTCCTGCATGCTCACATACTTTATACACTGTCGTTCCAACAAGAAATCAATATTCTAAGAATTTTTCAAATTCTACGCCGTTTTTTAAACCTTAGGCTTTTTTCATTAAAAATTATAGTTTAATTTTTTGAACGGGATATGAATCTGTTTCCTATATCTGTTTAAAATTTGCCAAAAGTAGAATGAAAATCATAATCATAGCTCTTTACAAACAAACGATTATTTTAACACATGTTATTAAAATACTATTGTTAATAAAGTACTTTGCTTAAATTATAGAGGACTAAAAAAATTTGCTGTTAATTCTTAAATAATAAAGAATAAAAACAACATTACTTTCACTTTACATCACTCGTGCCCAAAAACTTTACACATAAACCTTACCGAGTATAAGTCTAGATCAGTGATGCACAAACCTTTTGAATTTTGTGGCGGCCCTTTAATCTCTTTCTCAAACATATTTTTTTCACGTAAAACATTTATTTTATAATTGTAAGCAAGCTTTTTCTTCAATGAAGGAGAATAATTCGGTTCATAGAAACAGACTTACAAATATTATGTCAAATTAAAAATATTAGTCAAAAATCAACAAAGACCATGAACGCATTAACTCATGAATTGCATATAAATGAAGCATAAATATTTCATAATGAAACGATTTGAAATAAGCAAGTACTCATAATCCTTTTTTTGCATGGCTTATTTATTTTTGGAATAACACGGTCGAAATAATATAATGAGACCTATTACTCATTTACCTAAATTCACTTCATCTTTTTTACACGATTTAAAGGCTGTAACGTAAAACGTACATATGTTCTGTATAAAAAAGGATTGAGCGTATTTTAAATCATTTTCTTCTTTGCGGTCCGAACCTACGATTATTTGTTTTATGCGGCTCACTAGAAGGTAAAGGTTGTGCATCACTGGTCTAGATCCATCGTATTTTTATGGTAAAGCTTATGTCACTAGACACTTCTATGGTCTTAGTCTAACCATGAAAAAAAAGTGTATACAAAAAGTAATAATAATTTTAATAATTAAATTACACTTGATATTCCATTGATTATTTATTTTTATTAAAATATTAATCAAGCTGGAATATAATTTTGTTTGTACATATATGGCTTTTTAACTACCATTTTCAATATTATAACGGTTTTGTCAAACAAGAACATGTATATCCATGTCAATTGAACAGTGGCTGACTAGTGGATACTTAAACTGATCACAAGAGAGACAGCATCCATTTTAAGTGCTAACGCGTCTGATTGTACATGAAAAATTAGCCACCTCCATATTCCTTAGCATGGTGATCACTTCAAGGATATTATTTTTCAAAGTATATTTCAAATTTTCGACGATGATTGGATAGATTTAACTCAACAAATTCAGGCTCATTATCTAAATTTTCAGCTTAATATTGTTTTGACATTGTGACGGTTACAAATATAGTTGTTACTCGAAATATTACTGACAATTTTAATACATCCGAAGAAAATAAAACTCAGCACCACTCACTCATCATTCCACTGTCATAGTTTTGTTGCAACAAACAATTAAACATTTTTGCGATTGTGGATTTTTTAAAAAATAAACATTCTGAAACAATTTTTTTTCCCTATAAATTAAGCTGCTTATTATATTTGGTATAATTCACTTTACATATATTTGATACATAAAATGGATTGATGAAAATGCACATGAAAAAATCCTAAATTAGGTGATCGAAATCTGATTTATTTCAATATAATTTAACTTCAGAAGTTTGGGTTTGGGAAAACATGAAAATTAAACAAAAACCAAACAAGATTTACACACGTTGTTTTAAATTGAAAAGGGATTTTACGGAATCGAGTTTTTAATTATTTTGAAAGCAATTTTCAAAATTAAAAACCCTGTGGGGTCTGTTCATCGTTTGCCTAAAAATAGTATAGCATAATACAATTATTGAGTTTATTTTCACTTGTGAATTTTTCGTTTTTTTAACTAATATTTTTATTCAATTTTAAATCCAATTTCAACGTAAATTTTAAATGTTCATTTTACGCCCATATTCTGATTTTTATAATTTGTTTCTATAATAAATATACAACTCACATTTCAGCGTTCGGCGACACAGTGGTCAACGAGCTTTGGCTATATATACGAGTATTTATCACAGGAAAATAATATAAATTTATGTTACACTATATTTTCTTAATACAGTTTTTGCAGTCACGTTAATTATCACATTTTTAAGACAGAATTTGTTCAGATCAATAATAATTTATCAGAGAATCGCTTTCTTTTTCTTTGACTCAATGTTCATGATTACAAGCAGTAGTGACTTTCGAAAGATTATACTATTCATTGTAGTGCCGTTATTAAGTATTAATTTATTCATTGACTTGGCATTTACTTGGTAGAACTCCATTATAATAAGGTCAAAATAGCAACGTATGTAGTTCTACAGTTTTTATATTTATTAGTTGATAGCTATATCGACTTTCACTAAATACAACTAAATACATTGCTATTTTTACCCTATTATTAATTTTTAATTTATAGTTCGGCCTTTTACCTGGTCTTATGTATGTACGTTATTTGAAAAAAGAGGCTGAGCAACTAACCTACAACTAACATTCTTTTAAAATTAATCATTGATGGAGGAATCTGTATTGGGGCGGACACACAATAAAAAATGAATTTATAGTTTTATAAAACAAGTAATGCTATTGTAATTATCTTATCGAATTATTTCGTAGGATTATTTATAAGTAAATTCTGTATCTTTTTATTCTTCAAATACTTCTTAAATTAAAACTTATCGAAATCGTCGAATTTGATTTAGTTATACAACCGTAAGTTTTGTTTTAAATTACATTTAGATTTAATTAATACAGGTATAGATAAATTGTTGTTGACAATCACGACAAATTAATTCGAAAGTGTCTAAAACTGCCATCTGTTTTCTATTTTACATACTATATAAATGTGTTGGAGATAGATAAATTATGAAAAATGTTTATTGTAACTAACCAGAAAGATACAGTGCTTTTTTGTAATATAAAAATATGTTTACTCTTATCTTGCTTAACATCTTGACATTAAATTAATTTCTTAACTCTTTTGAGAACATTTGTGAGATTTTTATCAGTCCCTGCTAAAGATAAGTGCACCTCGCAAATCTTCTCTATGTGCGACAAATATTTGCAATTTCACTTACAATTTTCAGGACAAAGAATTCCGCAATTTTCCAGCTCGGGATATTTCACATTTAAATTCTGCTTCACTCAAAAATTCTCAATGAAATAGTCCTCCAGTTATTTTTACTCACCTTGTTAGGATTATATCAAATTTAATTTCAAAGCCATTATTCCTTTGTTGTTTTCCTGGATTCGCATGCAACACAACAATAAGCTTTTACTTGCAAATACAAAGTAAGATTGTATTTAAACCGTGTACGTTTATATGGTTTCTGGATATTTTTAGGTGACGGTGCCACCTGTCGACATTTTTGTATATAAATTAGTGGTTAAAAATAAATTATTTTTCTCAAAATTACATTTTGTTTGTATTAATTCTATATATTCTTCAAAATTGATAATTTGATTTAGAAAATAAATTAAAAATCTCTGCTTAGCACTACCATTTTGTTTATAATACGTTAAAATTATTTCAGTAATTTTCTTTCACATTCCATTATAGTTTAGAATACTTATTACGAGTTTTTATTAGATTTAATTGAATGTTTAGAATTTTGAAGCCATTCAAAACTGTTCCGTACAATATAAAAATTAAATAACACGTTTTCTCTCAAAGCATAAATCTGTAACAACCAAATAGTTCGAGAGATGAATCATGAAAAATATATGATAGTTTTATATCTTCGATTTACGTTATAATATTATGAAAAATTATTGATCGAAAATAATTCTGTATGCAATCTACATCGTTTCATATGATTTCAAGTGGTTTTTATCGTTTCCAATTAACCACCAGAACAATTTAAATTGCGGAAGTTTCTATTAATTTGTCAGTAGCCATCCTAATTTTTTTTTTTACATTTTCAAGTTTTCAAATTTACAGATAAACCGAAATTTACATCATATTTTCGCCATAAGCATATGCTACATTTATATTGTAATTAATTAAGGTTTATAATTACGATTGTCGTAGCAATATTATAAATATGTCTCAACCATGTTTGCGCCTTATGTGGACCATCCACATTCGCAACACTATTACACTCCATTTATACCACCCGAGTCAGCAGCCGAGAGAGTGAACTCGGCCGAATAAAAAAAATAATCTGAACGCGACACATAGGCTTCGGCCGAGAAATCTGTTGAGCAATTAGAACGAGCGAGTAAATTAAAATTGAAAGAAATCCTTACTACTTGTAGCACGTCTTTGTTTACGTTTTCACCTTGTTGGATAGAGAATTCACTGAAAACACAGCGATTAGGCAACATCTGCTATTTTTTCATCTTTCAAAAGCTATATCATCGTAGGCATAGTTCAATTTACACACATAAAACTTGAAAATTGTTGATGTTGAATCTAATGAAACGTTCGTAAAAATTAAAGCAAAGGCCAAAAAACTTATGTAGACGCTTATTCGGTCAATATTTTGCTCAGCTGCGTACTCAGTTGGTCTAATTGAGACTTTGATGTATCAGCTCAACATAAGCCTTTCCACGAAAACTAATTGATACGCAGCCGCAAAACTGACTCTTTTTGTAAAAGCAAACAACGCTATCGCTATGTTTTATTTTAGACACAGATGTACGGAAAGAAAGAAAGAAAGTCAAAATCAATCTATAAAACTATCTGTATCGTGATTCTGTCAACACAGAAACCGAAGAGGATGACGTTTAACCACTAGGCTACAAGTCTATAAAAAATATTTTATCTGAGAAGCGAAATGTACTAAATTGTGTCAGGTGATTCCATGTAAAAATAAATACGTTTATGCAGTTGAACTCGCCCAAAATTCGTAATTTATCTTATCCTAGAATTTAGATCGTGCCTAACGCTTTTGATTCGGTGTATTATATTAAGTTACCCACCGTTCTTCGTCGAGCGCTTGCATGATTAATTCATGAGACAAGATCGAATCGTGTATTAAAATAACAAGAAAAAACAACTTGGAAATATTCGCGATCCAATTAAAATACCCTCTAAAATTGGTATTGGCAAGTACCTCGCCAAAATTCGATACACAGTATAAGTAAACCTGCCGCTCATCAATAATAAATTTTATTTTAAATTCAAATCTTCTAGGAGGCACGTTTATTTTTCGACCTGGAGATATTGTCGTCATTAGTATATGGGAAATGTTCGTATAGATCGGATATTTTCTTTTGTGAGGATACCATTATGCTTTTTAACAAAGCATTTTTTGATATCTTTTAATTGATACAACATAACAATTTTTCCTGCTTGTTTTGTTTTGTGAAAATATAACAAAAAAATCTTTTTATTGTGAATTCGCTTCGTTTTGAATTTATTCTGGCTCACAATTTTGCTGAATATTTTGAAAAGTATCATCATAAAATGTTTACTATTGTTCATTGTTAATCTTTTGTGGAAATACATTACCACAGAAAACCCGTATACTGAGCTTTGGGAACAGATGCTTGCGTCGGATAATGGGGGTGAGGTGGTTTGATTTTGGGAGGAATTCAGAGATAAGGAAGCGTACAAGACAGCGTCCCGTCACGTCAGTGGTTATGGAGAGACGTTGAAACTGGCTGGGTCACGTGCTGCGGATGCCTCCGGAAAGCCCCAATCCTGCCTGCCTCTTCTTTCGACCGGTGGGATTCCGGCGTCCTGGACGTCCGTCGGGTACTATCTATAGGATGTACTCGGTGGAACTGAGGGATGCTGGCATGTCAGGGGAGGAAGCAAAGCTATTGGCGGGAGACAGGGAAATATGTAGGTGCCGCGTGGCGGCCATATGCTCCACATAGGGAGCGAACATGGCCAAAGAAGGAAATACATTAAAGAATAAAATAAATTGGAGAGTTTAATGTGAAATAATCAATTTAGAACCAAGGTTTACGGTCACTTAAACATTTTCAACTTAATATAGTAATTAAGCAAAGACAACTGTTTGTTAGACATGTTGAGAAAAAAGAGATTTAGTGCCTGAGTAACAAACAGTTCTCATAAAAAAATAATGTTGAAAAAAAAAAAAAATGCAAGGAAGTCAACTGACTTTGAATCGTTCATATTATGTATGTACATTCACACAAATTTTGTCAACAATTCAAATTTAATATTGAAATTCCACCAAGCACTTTCAGTCGAAATCTTAAATTAAAAGTCAACTGAGTAAGCTCTGGCAAAGTCCATTTTCATACATAATATATAGTTATCTATGTTTATTCACGTCCAGACAATATTGTTTAACACGTGTCGTAGGATATCAAAATATTTAAAGCTCTAAATTTTTTTTTAACTCTTAGTGTTTCCAGATATTAACAATTGGATGTTTGTTGATAACGCCTGCATAGTTTTATTTTGGAAAAATTTCATCAAAACCAACATCAGTGCTATTTGACGAACAAATAATATATTTTAACTTTCTGATGCTGTTTCAGTGTTAAGTGCCTATCATATTTTTCTTTTTTCATGCACTAAAGAGCGCGCAATCAAATCTTTGGGTTACTTCAGTTTTAGAATATATTTTGTGGTATGGTACAATGCCGTAGCGGCTGTTGGTAGACACAATTGTTAAATCATTTTGAATTGTTAAAAACATTTCAATTCTTCCATAATAAAACCACCGTTTACTTTATAATTTGTCATAAAAAATAGTTTAAATTGGTATTTACTTGACATATAGGTAAATATAGTATATTGAAGTATACATGTTTGATCAAATTTTGCTAAATGCTATTTTGACATTACGAAATCGTTAGAAATAAGTAAATATAAAGTAAGATAGTAAATGGAATTGAATTATGGAAATAATGAATAACCTGAACTTTTTCTTGTCATTGGCATAAAAAAATCGCTTCTTAATATATATTCAAGTTAAGAAAACTTTTTAACATATAAGGAAAAGCAATTTGTCTAAATTTGAGCAGTTATAATCACTTTACGTGTTAATTTGCAAATTTCGTTATTAAGAGGTGCTGCATTACGTAAGCAATGGTACACTAAGTATATTTTAAATATTTTCATAGCAGCTGCCTCAAAGGAAATACGTTAAAAAGGACCAACTCTCTTAAAGGTAGATTGTATTTTAACGTACATTTTGGCAATGATTATAATAAATACGTTACAGAAGAGGTGTTTGGAATTTGACTACCTTTACAAGATATTAAAAAAAATATTCCGCCGTCTATGAAGTTGATTTTTTTTTAAATTGCAGCATCCAAGAATTTTTATTTATTTAACAAATTAAAGCTCATGAAATTCTTAATTATCCTGTTACTAAAAACTTCGTTTTAATTTCGCTTTCTTTAAGATCATCGACATATTAAAAATATCAGGTAGAATTAGGTTTATGTTAAAACAATTTTTTCAGTTTTAATTGAATAAAAAAATGGGTTAGGATAAAAAAAAAAGTAGGAATAGAAATGGATTATTTTCAATTAATTGTCAACCTTTTACTGAGTGGTTAACATCGTTGGCTTCGGTTGCAGTAGGAACAGTTTCAAATATCGATTTTCAACCGATTTTTTTTTTATATTCACAGACATGAATGCATGTGATACCTAAAATTCCTTTCCTACCGATTCAATAAATAAAAGTATTTTTCAGGGAAAGCTATAGACATATGTTTATCTTCACTTTCGTAGTAAAAAGAGAGGTTGAGCAAAAAAATCTAAAGCGACATCCCTTTTCATATATGTACCTTGTTTTTAAATACATATGCATCTTGATTTTCTTGTTTATCTGTAACACAGCAAAAACGCAATTTTTCCATGCCAATTTATACGCAGAGAGAGTATGTGTGTGTATGAAAATATGTTTCTAAATTTTTTAAATAAAAAAAAGGTTTTTTTAAACGCTCAGCACACACACATATACTCTAAACTTCTCTATCTATGTATTGTTTACATTAAACTTTGTGTGAATTTTAATATAAACAATAATTGTGAATTTTGACAGGTGGCACTGCGGTCTGGTCAAAAGAAATTAAGTTTTCAAATTCAACTATTATTAAACAACATTAATATATGTTTACACCTACGATAAAAAATACGATATATGTATAGGGATCAAGCAATGGACGTGACAAATGTATGAAGAAGCTCTTTTCCCAATACCCTAATCGTGCATAGTGTAACTTATCTCTCTGTTAGTTAACATCACTTACTTCCGTATTTGCTTTTCGAAAAGGTGAACAATAAATGCTGATGTTTAATGGTTTTAGGGGTAAGTAGATAGAATAGCTGTCAGCGTCCACTCTCTTATGATAATGGGAAAAATAAATCATGCATTAACGTTTGGAAACTACAACTTGTGGCTCGCGAGCGTCATAAAGTATTTATTCGCTGTTTCAACAGGAAATATTTTCATCGATAAAATTTGCTAGACACAAAAAAAAACAAATCTATGAGGGGTCGTTGAGAAAAAGTATTCTCGACCTATAACAATTATAATGCCTGTCTCGTCATAATTATGGAGGTAAGAGAGATCGTTGGTTTATAATGTTTACCTACCTTGCAGTTAAATTTATGAGATATTTCACAAACAAACTGGCAAATGGCAGATATTTTCAAATGTCTATAAAGCAGCGAGTTATCACGGAGTGTTACAACAACAGACAAACACAAAGCATTCTAAAAAAAGTAAATAGAATACATTAAATGAAATGGGCCCACAACATCTAAATTAGAAAAAAATATATATATTTAACTTTAGATGAAAGGGAGAATGGAGCTCGGCTCCACAGTTCCCCGTATAAAGATGAAATGACACTGATGATGACGATGGAGTGTTATATGTCTGTCACAGTGATTTACTTTTTACAATCAGTAGAGTCGTTATATGTTTGTGGTAAAAGTGCATATAGTAACTATCGTCATTTCATGTTTATGTTTTTAAAAGATTTTTTTTATAAAGCAAATAACATACTATCGTTTGGTTTCTGTAATATTTTAAATAAATCAATATTTAAAAAAGTTTTTAATTTATAGGATTTTTTTGGTCAAATTATTACTCACTGGTTTGTATTTTCACATTATGTATGATCGACTTGATAACAAATACATATTTACAATAATAACTTTTTAGTTTAACTGATAGTTTTTTCAGCTACCTCTATTATTTAAAATAGTGTTTGGTATTGAAAATTTAAATATTTGTCGCTCGACCTTTCTTATCGAGTAAGGATTAAAAGACCGACCTTGAAAGGTCTTGTTGCTAGCTAATTTCTTTTCCTGCGTGCTTTTTTGGGGATAGCTAAGTTAACATTATTTACATCTATGACTTTGAACAAAAATTGGTTAATCTAAAAATGTATCTGTAAAAGTATATGTTCGGAGAGTCGTGCCAGCTCTGTTCTTTTGCGTACTTCTGACGGTTTGAAAACTGTTTTCGAATTAGAATCTAAAAGCTTTTAGTTTAATTCTAATTCGAAAACAGTTTGCAAACCGTCAGGAAACCGTCAGAAGTACGCAGAAGAACAGAGCTAGCGTGTTTACAGTACAATATTATAGAGCAGTATATTGTTTTTTTTTAAATGTTAAAATCGATTTTATTTTTTCACCAAAGTTTATTAACCTCTGTCTCGTTTCGAAGGATCTTTTCAACATACTGTTGAAAAAGATCCCATTATAATGTCCTGAACACGTTTTTTATTTGGGCGTATTGGCTCGTAAGGTAAGAAGAAACTCGACGATAAACTATTCAGGGTTATCATTTATTTAGGTCATCCCATATAATTCGATTTAAAAGATTCCCACCCTTGGGCGTGTTTGTATAAGTGGGACTTCCCCGCAAAACTTTACCCCAGACGGGCCGGGGGTGTCCGAGCGATTCGGTGTGCCCTACCCTTAAGCCTTCCAATCCCAAATTAATGCCTCATAAAAAAACATGTGTCTACAGTAATCAAACATTACGTTTAATAAAAAATTTACAATTTTGCAATAACAATTTATCACATCCCTACACTGTAACTTTCCGTCTTAATATTTATTTAAGCTGGTATCAAACCTTCTACTACATTCATATAATATACTGGGACGAAACTTAAAATAAATGACGATTTTAAAATACATATCATATAGTAAAATTATTGCAAACTTATTAAATATTTTATTTAACTGTTTTAAATAATACTGCACATCTAACAATGCATTCAAATATACAAAATTTCTATTGAATTGTATTAATTACATTTTCTTTTTTCTTGAAGAGCAGTGATTTTTGACCACATCAATCAGTTTTTGTGGCTCCATTCAGCTCTTCGACAACTTTTTCAACGCCATTTTCTGAACACCAGCACTTGTCGCGTCACATTTCATCCGTTCAGCAAATTCACAGCCTTCCAATCTTCTTTCTTCAGTAATATAAAATATAAAACATTTTAGAGGTTAATGACATAATTTATTATACGCAGTGCTTTTTCCATATAACGTGGTGGAACGGCGTTTCGGCACCATTTTTTCTGACATTTTCTATGTTTCAAATCAATATTCACAAAAAAATATTTTTCGTTTGCGTTGAAATGTGTTGATTGTTTCCTTGGAAATCATTAACTGTGCGTTCTAGTCTTAGGTCTCTTTTGAATGCTGTGTACCAGGTATCGTAAAGCTCATAAATTAGTGTCGTAATACAAAACAATATCAGGTTCATAGACTTACTCTGTGACCAGAACCAAGGGCTTAATTTACTGCTCGTTTGTGTCATGAGGTTTCCAAGCCCGACAGTTCGCAAGGCATCACTTAAAATATGTTGATCGGTGGTCACTTAAGGGATGACAAGGCTTCCGTGATGGATCTCATAGATTTGAGTCCCATTACGAAGAGCATTTTTTTCAATCAAAGGCATGGGTGGGTGTTTGCGATATCTAAAATGACTATCTTCGAAAAAAAAGAGAAGTTGGTCAACTGACTAACAAGCACTTATTGTAATAAAACTTATGCTGAGATACCTCCATCAGGAAAACAAATTTTTCAACAAAAACTGTCTTCCAATGATAGAGATATACTGTTCTTACTAAGGTGATTTGTTGAACGCTATAAAATCGCTGTTGGAAATTTTTTTTTTAAAAATTACTGCTACTTGAAAATATATACATTTTAATATCTGAAATAAATTGGTGCTCGGCACAATAATCAATGACTCAGCTATAATTTTATATTTTATTATTTGCGTTAACATTAAAATTGATTTAGGTTATCAATTGAAAATATTTTTATGCATAACTGTTATTTCCGAGCTCTAAGCAAAGACGAGTAAAGGATAATTTGGAGTAAAGATAATGATTAATTATTTTATAATTGTTTAATTTTCATTAGTTCTTTTATAAATATGAATTTAAATATTTAAATGAGTTCCTGTTTCTATTGAAACATGCCCACGTATTTTTAAACGGAGAGTTTAAAAATAAACATGATATATTTGACCATGTTACCAGTTGTAAATAATAAAATTTTGAATTATCGGATCGGATAAGATACGTTTTATTGTATCAAGTATTAATGGGAACAGGGTCGAAAGGGTTAAACCGCAAATTATTCAAACGTTAAAACCCGAAGCGTTTTAGATAAATTTTACTTTGGCCGTCATAAAACGGCACAAAAATTTATATCTCTTATTCGTCCGTGTCTGAAATATCATATTTATCCAAACAAGTAAATGCCTTGTGACACATTTAACCTTATTCGCGGGAGAAATCAAAAATCAAGATTCAATTTTTTTTCAATATTCAATTTTTAAATGAATCATGTATGTAATCATATATTTAATACTTTTATACTTTAATATGTTATCTGTCGTAGCCTGTAGGTTGTAGGGTACTTCTGCAAAACTCTTAAACTGCAACATTTATCTCGAATCTTCAATTCAATACTATTTCTTCTCATACAACTAAAAATGTATCAATAAAGATTTCGTCTGCGTAAAACAATATTTAAACTGTTGATATTTTTTTCACGATAAGACATTCTATCAGATTGAACCGGTGAAATTTAGAAAAAGCAAAAAAAAAAGAAAACTAGCTGGCTCTACATGATTTATGTCACATTGTTGATATCTATTTCGGTATTGGATACAAAAGTAAATGGAAATTGATCTGACATTGGCGTTATGTGGACCTATGGTATAACATAATTTGCAGTAACTGAATACGTTGCTATTCGTTGGCTTATTTTATGAGAGTTCTACATATATTTACTGTTAAATATATAATTTAAATTATTTTTTAAATTTCTCATAACTGAAAACGCTTAGCATTTCCAACATTTTTAGCAACATTTCCGTTCCTCTAAACACTCCAAACTCTATCTGAGAAATATTTTAGTTTTTGAAATGATTAATCACTTTATTATAAAATTAACTACAGAACATTTTATAACAATAATAATTTACCTCATATTAGGCACTATCCATAAATATCCTACAAAATATTGTACACAACGAGGGAGTATTTTTCAATAAAGGCAGGTTAAATATATACATATTTCCGGGAAAATGTCCCGGAAGACAGAAGAGTTTTCCGTAATTCGTTAATGCTGTTATCTTATGGGCACGACTCTGAAATAACAAAATGTAAATAATGCTCTGAAGCATGTCAGTAAAAACTGAGAGGATGTTGGCATGACAAAGCTTTTTCCTGTATTATCACAGCCAGGGAGAAAAAAAAACACATAGATTTTGACGGATGTGTAATGATTTATTGTATGCGTTATGATAACTGTAATAAACTTATCTCCCGTTTAAAAGGTCCTATTGATTAATCCAAAATGACATGGAATTGAACTCTTGAATACTTTTATTTTTCCACATTTAATACAAAAACAATATTGTTTGATATATTAAATTGAATTTACGTAATTTATTTTCTAGTAACCTTTGCTATCAAAAGTTTTTCTTAGTCTTCTTTGAAAGCGTCATGTTATTAAATAAATAATCTTTGCAGTTTCGTCTAAAAGCTCGGAAGCCGCGTATCTTGCTTAAATAGATATTGAAACACTAGTGGTCCAAATTTTTTAAAGTTATCATAGGCATCAATCACTTCACGCTTATTAATAAATATATCAGTTTTTAAATAAAATCTCTTTTATAAAAACATTGTTTTAAAATGGATTTTTACCAAGTTATTAAAATGAGAACGACGTGCCAACGATCTTTAAGAAAACCGATTAACTTTGTACAGTAAATGCATTTTTATATATTGACATTAACGACTGTCGACTTGTCTAAGTAAAGACATTATTATATCCACTTCTTTAATTTTCATTGTAACTTCTCAAATAATATTATTTTTGACAGTAAATAAAATTTTCAAAAATTACTTAGTTTCCGATATTCTATTTTCATTACAATATAAATTAATCACTAACAACACCATTTTAACTGAAACGGTAATTAAAATGCTTTTAATACACTATTTATTAGCTATTTTTTTAAATTATCAATTTGTATTCTAAGAATCAGACAAGGCCATATCAACGTCAATATCAATGTACTCAGCCGAAAGCACCATGTGATATAATTGTCATAGCGTTTAATTGTATATATTTAATTATAACGACCTTTTATAAAATAAAAATATAGTGTCAAACCGATTTATTGCTGAAGTCTAATATCAAGAACTTTTGGATATTATTGCTCTTCGTTTTATTCTTGAGAAGCATTTTGGGTTTCTCTGTAAAACATATTATACGGCTTCTGAAATATATACCATATATACAAGAGCTTCAATTTATCCAGTGAATAATTTTAGATTTTTATTAGTGTTGTCCCATTTGAAAAAAGGCATACCAGTTTAATTAATTTATGTATTTAAACACATAGTTCCATTTTTGAACTGTTGCTTAAGGTCAGCTGCAGAGTTGTGCTACTTAAATAATAGCTAACATAAAATTGATTATTTTTATAAGTGTTCCAATTTCAATTTTTTTTTCAATCAATGACAAGTTCCATCAATACAAGATAGAAGTTTGTTGAACTAAGAGCGTTGTTAAGTTGTTAACTGTTTATTCTTCCTGGAAAGGTTTTTTTATTTAATAAATGTCTGCTCTTAATGTGGAGCATATGACCATCAAGTGGAGGTGTCTCGACAGAATTTTTCTACGAGAACTGCTTGTAAGTCGGTTACTCAACCATTGTTTTTCGAATAAATTTGCTTTATAAGAATAGGGCTAGGAGAGTACTAGAGGTTACGCTACAGCTTTCGCTACCTCCTATTAATTTTAGGATTGGAAGGGTAGGAAGGGAATTTCTGACAGCAAAAACACCTGTGCCTTCAATCAGAAATCAATAAATTGATTTTTTTAAGACTACTGTTCGTACAAGAACTCGAACCCCCGAAATCCGTCACGGAAGTCAATCAAGTTGATCACTACGCCACGGACCCACAGAAGAGGTTTTTTATTTATAAGGTATTTCATTCATAAAATTAGGGTACAACTTTTTTATACCTGTTTTTTAATTATATTTTAAGATCAGTACTTTTTTCGGTTATCGCTACGATTTTTTAACTAAAATTTATGTTTCTACAAAAGTTAAGAATCATCAGCCGATGAGAGGGTTCTCATAAGTAGAGTTACTTGCTGTGCTTAAAGAAGATTATTTAATAGAAAATCAAATTGAAATAAAAACAAATTACTCAAATATTAATGAGCATTGTTATTACCAATTTGCGAGTCGTTAATTAAGGGTCAGTCCGGAAATTCATTAAATTATTGGCTTTTACGCCTTACATTTCATATCGCTTTCTGGTTAACACCTCTTACTAACTCCTACTATAATGTGAAAATTACCTCCGACATTACCTGGCGGGTTAATTGAAATAAGTGGTTAACGGAATTGTGTGCACAGGATGCTTCTTCATAGAAGAATAATTGCTATTAAGTAACAATTTTATCCCAAGAAATTAATTTGAAAAATTAGTTTTTAACCATGTTGTTATATACGATAAATAATTATGAAGTAAACTTGCCCTTGTTTTTTTTAAATCTTAAAAAACATTTTATTTGTAGCATATGGGTACCAAGTGACGAAAATTTAAGATTTTCTATCGTGCAAGCATTCATAGCATTTGATTCTTTCCGTCAAGCGCACGAGAGCTTTGTGATTTTTTCATTCATCCCCGATATATACGGTTATGTTTAGTAAACCACCCAATGATTTGTGTTTTTGTGTCGACTTCATTCAATTATTAAATTTTACGTTTTTATTATACTCAATTTAATCTGCTTTTTTATCGAGTTTATAAATTCATTTTAATAAGATCACTATCTCAATATTTTCTGTTATATTGAGAGAATGAGAAAGCAATTTTAATACATTATTTTTTTACCAGCTTCGTCGTCTCTTCACGACTATCAACATGGCTGTTCGTTCGTTTACATATCAAAGAATATGACAACGTCACATTACTTTAACCTGAGTATCTGACACATGCAACTCTTCTGCAGTTCAATATTTTTTCTGATTTTTTTTATCGTATGTAACATTATTTGTTTATGCAAAGGTTATATTATATTTTACCCAACCTGTAGACAAGCAGTCAAGGCTTTTGGACTTGTTTTGTTGTCGGTTACATGGTCAATAACTTTAATCCACTTACAGATGTTTTATTTGCTCTACATTGAGACATCTCTACAACTGCATATTTATAACTGTTAATTATTTTATATATATAATAATGCAGCTAAGAAATATAAAACTTTAAATGACTTAGTTTAGTACATAATCTCAAAATATTAACATAATCATGCTCCGTTTTGAGTTTAAAATATTCTTGACGCATGCATCTTACTTAACTTATGAAATATTTTACTTTTAGTTCATACTGCACAAACCGTTTACATTTTATTAATCTTAAAATAATCGCGAGTATTAACATTTAAAAATAAAATTAACTTGAAGCCAGTGTGCGCAACAAAACATAGAGTGTAAATTTTGTTCAACATTTTGCCAGAAAGAAGAAAATGAGTCTAGATTTTCAGATTGCTTATTTCAATTAACACATCTTTGAATGAGTTCAAAGTAAAGTACGTTCACGAGCATTAGATACTGAGTAACAAACATTCGCAGATATAATATGTGAACTGTGTAGACTCCGCAAGTTGCCAACTTGTTGGATAATTCGAGTGTCTAACGAGTTATATTATACATAATAACGTGAGAGGACAAGTATGACATCAACCCATTCATAAAAACGATGATTATTTTAAGGATAATTAAAATTATTTATAAAAGTCAACATAGACTTTTTTGAATTTACAAAACAAAATAAGTATTTTGTATAAAGAAGCAATAAACGAAAATTTATGTCTTAATACAACAATTTTTGAACGTTTAATGCAGTTTCAATACTTTATATTGTCATGTTCTATTACCATACCTAAACAAAGAAGAATGAATACCTAGACAGGTAAAAAATTTACAGTTACACTTTTGATTCTTCAATTTTAAAATAAAAAAATATAATCTGTACATATAGTAAAACTTATGTGATGAAGACGGTTCTAGAAGAAATGAAAAATGTGTCACAACCATTGGAATACATGAATCATCAGAACATACACGGAACGCAATCTTTCTTTAACTTCACCACACAAATGCATCAATGAAATAACAATGCTATCATTTTTAAAATTGAGTAACCGTCAAGTAAGTTTATAATAAATTATTTTTTATACTAATTAAAAAAATATGTTTTCGACATGATCAGTAACTGGTTTTCTCACTCGCAAGAGCTTTGAACGTATAACATAATTGAAAAACGAGTGCTGAAAATTTTATGTTATTTTAAAAATTCTAGCATGTTCTTAAATAAATATAAATTTGGACAGAATCACACTATTCATAAATCGTAAAAAAAACATAAAAAATATCTAATGTTGGATGAATTCGAATATGAAATAGAATATCAACTGAATTAGTGAAATGTTTGTACATATTTTTTATTATTTCTATAGTGATCATATAATACCACCACGTAACAAAAATTCTTTATATTGGCTTAATATTATGAAAAAATAACGACGATCAGAAACCGAAATAGCTTTCAAAAATATTTGATAGTTCCTGTAGGCCGTGATATTTCATAAAGTTTCATATAGTTCTACCACTTAAATTTAAATCAAATTTATTTGTTAATTATTTTTTTACTCGTTACATGAAATTTTTGCCAAACCTATTTTTAGTTGACCGATTATTTTTTTATAGCAATAAACTTTTTTTCAAAAATTGATAAATCGCTTAATTAAATAAAATGCCGCATTATCAGGCATAACACGCATTAAATAATCAAATAAATGATAGGGACATTGACCATCTATGGTTTAAAGCAACCACCAAAGCTAATATATTATAAAGTCTCCAAGGAATGGAAATAACAGTATATGACTTAATTCTAATATTCACAGCGACTCTATGATTTCTATTCCCTATACTGGCGACAGTCGACGAAGGACGACATGAGTAGCTAAAATAAATACAACCGTATCACACCCATTCATAATATTTGTCTTGCCAGTGCTTGCTTAAAACAGAGTGTCTGTGCCGCCTTTATTAGCGTTCCTGTGTTGTGTACACAGTCCCACGTATTCGAATTTTTGATGGAAGAACGTGTCGACTGCAGATTATTACTTAATTAATATACGTATCTACACTTTATTGTATGTTATTTCCGCTCTCAACGTAGATCATTTAGACTCTTTATGGAGTAGTTCCATAATCGATATTGTACGAATAATAACTATAAATCACTCACCCAACCTATGTCATATCGTGTAACGCAAGGTTTGAGAATAAGGTTAGATCTTGCTATATTTTGATTGATCTTTTTTCTCTTTGTATCAAGATAAGCATGTACAAAAACAATGCAGACATTTTGCACTTTGGATAATATTATTTCACCAGGTATTTCTAGTATTAATACGAAAGTAACGAAGTTGATTATCATTTATTTTTACATTATTTATCAAAGGTAAATAATCAAATACTGAAACTGCTCTTGAAACTAATAAATAAATTTAGAATTAGTTCAAATGATCTTTATATGAAGTATTGTCAACAAATGCCTAAAAATTTATATTTTTCACCTTTAAAATACATTTATATTTTTAAGAATAAGCAATTCAACGCTTATGCGTGACATGCTAGAAAATTCTTCGTGGTTTACAAATCAGAGATGATGTTTTAATTGGTGCGTTGCTTATGTATTTAAATATTAATGTGCTTAAACGGCCGTTACTGAGTTTATCTTTAACACTAACGACTATTTTTCATTCGTTTTTTTAACAGTGTTTTCTCCAATTCAATTCGGATACAATGAAGACAAATTGTGTCAGTGATACCTATGTTATCGTTTGAAAGTTGGTTATGGACAATGTTTAATTATAATGAATCAAGATTATATTTACGTCGTGGATCCATGTAGTCTATTTTATCGAATATTTACTTTAATGACCAGGCGGGTCTGAACATATTTTCCGGTAAGGTCATGGGCTTTCGTGTTTTGAATTATAAAAGTTCTCATCATCATCTTGTCTGATCTTCGAATTTTAAAAAAAAATCTCGCATTGTCAGTTAGCTTTAAGGAAAAATATTTGTCTTAATTTAACATAACATTCAGACTTCTACGTGTGGATTTTAAATAAAACAGTTTTATATCAACATGCAACTAAGGAACTGAAACTGAATTTTCAAAATCTTGATTTCTTTTAATCATTAATTTTATTGTTCTAACGCAAGAAAATTATTAAATATTTTCTCTGTGACGTGAACATACTTTTTTTTCAAACAGAGATATCAAAGCTTTCGATAAAAATAAAAAAAATCTTCTGATATTTACATTTTCCAAGAGGAAGTAAATAAGTTCAGGTAAACATTGTTTTGCATGTAGGCTTACAGAATATTCGTTAGATTTATTTAATACAAAGATTTAAAGTGGGCTTTTTCTTTCATTCACGCGTTTAAGAATAAAGAAATAATTTCATATAATATAAATTCATTGCTGAATGTTTGCCCTTTTTAAAATGAAACTGTTAAATTATGATAACCGGTGATAAATGATTTACAAATTTTCCATTTTTGGCCTGTTATAAACATACTAAGGTTGAATCGTAACGTTTATTTTTTAATAATAAAAATGCTTTAAAGTTTACTACTTGTCTTTGGTGGTTCAACTATTTCTTTACTCACACTTCAAATATATACTCCAATCAAACACTTTTACTCATTCTAAATTATTTATTTTACATTCAGAGCAGTATCGATCATCGCGATAATTATCAACTGTTAAAATAAAATTAACTTCCGTTAAATATTTTAAAAAAATCCAGTCATTAAAATAATATACTTCTTAAAAATACCCGCCATCTTAATCAGTAGGCATTCCCATGTTATAATCTGTTGACGATAATTAAATGTAATTTCAAAGATCTACAGAGATTGTATTTGCTTTTGTTTTTATTTCTTCAACTAATTCAACGACATTAAAATTTATCTAGTGACTAAACAAGTGGGAATGTACAAAATTTGCACAATTCAACGATTTAATATTGATATTCCACTAAGCACCTTTAGTCTAAATCTTAGAATACTTTTATTTAATTCTCAATAAAAGACTTAATTTCGCTTTTGATAAAATAAAATCTTTTAGATATTTAAATTCATTAAAAAGGTTCGAATATAACATTTTATCAATTATTATTAAACAAATAGTGTTGTCGTAAACACATTATTAAATATATGTGGTTCAATCAAAAGTTTACCCTGTAAATTTAATAGTTAACCAAACAATCGTAAAAGATTAATAATAATTTATCAATAATCTTTATCAGATAATCTATTTGGGAGCTTTTCGAGCACCTTGCTTCTTATCAAATATCAAACATTTCACCTGGCGTAGCATCGTTAAAACTTTACCTGGTTAGTTGCTAAGCAACAAACTCAAGTCGTAGCGTCGTAGAGCCGTAGAAGCGTAGCATCGTCGCATTGAATTCTGCTCAACAATCCCGTTTTGAATTCGGTTCTAATTAGAACGCGAAATCCGTGAAACCTTCCACCTCTTCGAGTCAGTGACTTAAAAACTTTTCAATAACTTCTAGGCGTTTTAACTTAGCTATTTATTTAATTAAATACGACAAGATTATGTCACTTTAGAAATGAAACAAACCATTTCACATCAGATAAAATTAAGGATGATATTTTTGATTCCAAATTGAGCTTGATTTTATTATTATGGATTTATTATACCAGTATTCTTTTTAAGAAAGTTTCTACCGCTTAGGTTTTTATTCAACAAAATAATATACTCGTTTAATTAATATCTTGTTTTATTTATTTTTCATTACAATTTGGCTAACGTCTGAAAATTGCTAACTTTGTTAATTTCTAACACCTGTTCATTTAGTGGTATTTTTTTTATTGTCATTTTTTCTAAATGAACAACGCAGTATATTTTTACTGCAAGTATTCGATAAAAGAAAATTATGATCTTATATAATATATGCAAATGATGGAATATAGTTACTTTAAATGATATTCAAATGCTTCAAGGATATAATGTTTTTGAAAAAAGTTGCTTGAATCGAAATCGCATCAAAATCGATAAAATTTCGTACATTTTATCATTTAAGACTTCGGTTTCTCCTTTCGGCATTTTTAGATATTTAAGATCATAGATGAGTTAAAAAAATAAAATACTCATTTATTTTAATTTCACTTTTATTTAATACGATCAGGACCTGAATGTATCATGAGTTGATTGATATCAGTTGATAATGCTCGTTATGAGTAAAACGGGTGCTGATCATTTTAAATAAAATTGTAATTAGTACAAATGAGTATTTTTATAGTTTAATGCTTTTTCACCTAATATTGACAGTGACCCTAAAAGTGATCACAAATTAGTTTAAACTGACTATCGGTAAACAGTTTTTTTAATGTAAGAATTAAATTATATTTAAATTAATCCAGATTTCTCATCAATAAACATCATTAAAACTTAATGATAATATTATATACACGATAAAAACGATTTATTTAGTCTCATTTTAAGCTCATTTGTAAACTATGCCTAAAGATGCCGAAATAAATTCGGGCAGTAAGTGACAAAACACATGAAAGTGTACACAATTTGAACGATTCAAGTTTGGTACAATACTTTTTTTACATTTCAGATCGCACTGTCAATTTTCGTATACATTATTTTGTAGAAGTAGCTTTCATCGTGAACCTTATTAATTTCCAAGAACTCTAGGCTATTTATTGTAAAAATATAAATATAAAACATTTATTGTAATACCAGCTTCAAATAGACGACAATTCTCAGAAATCGATAGGTCTTCGAGCTAAAATAATGCAAATGTTTGTTTCATAATATGTTTTATTGGACAAGCAGCTTATCAAGGCGAACAATGAGCATAGTTGTAAAACCTTTTAATTAATCGATGAAGACATACAATAATAGTTATGATATAGGAATCATTTGATTATCATTTCAATAATAGACCAATCAATAATGCTTGATATATCCAAAAGTACATAATAATTGAGGAATCAGTACAAAAAATGTGTTTTATATTTATTGTATGAATATAACTGATGTCTGGTCCGTGTCGTCGTGTTCATCGTCGTTGGCTTCCGTGGTGGATTTCGCGGGTTCGACTTCCAGTATGAACGGCATTTGTTTAATATAATTATCAATTTCTGTTCAAAAGCACGGGTATTTTTAATGTTTAAAAATTCCTTCCCCATTTCCAATCCTTTAAATAACAGGCGTTCAGCTAGACCAGTGATTCTCAAAGTGGTTCCTACAGACCCCCGGGGTCTTTGAGACCACTTAGGGGGTCCGTGGCTTGTCAAAATTAATTTGGGGGTGCGTGGGAAAACGCCAAGGGGTCCGCGAAAGGTTCGATTTGAAATAATATTTGTAAAACATTTTCAGGGTTATAAAAGTTAAATAAATAGCAATAAATAATTTGATGATAATTTTTAGGTTTTGAGTAAAATTTACACATTGTATATTAAAAAACAAGTATGGGCAAATATTACACCCTGCAAGCAAGCAAACCGCGGCCATATTTTGTATGCATTTTTTAAGAGGAACGGACCTCGCCCTGAAGTGCATTCAACTAATTTTCCTAGCATTGAACAAAAGGAGTATCGTTTTTGGATTGTTACGAAGATACAAATAATTATGTTTTAATATCAATAGTTGATTTTTTATTGACATGTTAAATTAAGTTTATTTACGCAAAGTTATACTTTTGCTTAAGTTACATGAAATAGTTTTAGTAAATCACATTTCTCAATTGATTGATAATAATTGAATTATTTATTAACCTTGAAAAAATAGTAATTAAATCAAAAAAAAATGCCTAAATTACAATTTGTAACACTCAAAATATTATCTTTATCTTAAATAATTAGTGCGATCAGGTTGGTTTCCCACCACCACCCATTGTGTATATGCAGTGTGATCGTTTGAAGCATTTCTTTTTTTTTAAATAAAACAAAATATTAATTATCTTCAAATTTAATGAAACAAATTTGAAGCTACAAGGCGTTGAACTAAATTTAATCAAAACTAAAAGTAAAATATCTGCGATAATTGCAAAAATTTATTTTGCAATAAACGCAAAATTTGTAAAGACAAACAAAACTTGGGGAGAGGAGAATGCTCTCAATTTCCTAATCTTTCAAAATTGGAAAAGCGAAGTGAAGATTTGCTTGCTTAATTTGAACACTTAACTCGCTTAACGCTCTTCATTCTGATCTCAGTCGAAGATTTGAAAACATTTTTCACTTAGTTATCACAGATTGGGAGCTGGACCCTTTTACAAGTAGAACTACAAACTATGATGAATCCATATTGTTGCAGGAGCAATTAATTGAATTATCTACAAATGAGGAACTTAAACCAATGTTTTTACAAGGCTACCACAAATTCTGGTTGCAAAAACAGATACAAATTTTATATCCTGCTTTATGGGGCACTGTACAGAAGCTGGTGATTGCTTTCCCGTCTCTCACTGAAAATTAGTGCCCGTGGAGACTTACGATTGATACTATCAAACATAGAGCCAAAAATAAATGATCTCATATCATCTCACCAGATTCACCTGTCGCATTGAAAAAAATGTGTTTTGTTTTATAATATCAAAAATTATTTATTGTTATAAATACTACTTTAAATATCAAAATGTTTTATTTATATTTTATTATCACCATTTACCATTCTAGGTATCAAAATAAAATTTATATTTTTTTTCTTATGAAATTATGTAGAGTTATTTCACTTGGGGGTCCGTGGTCAAATTTTTCTCCATGAAGGGGTCCGCGTTCACCACTGCATTTGAACGCATGAAGATGCATAAAATCGAAACCCGGCCTTGCGATTCCAATTTAATATGTATGCATACATAACTCTTTTATAGCAAGAATCGAACACTTAGTGAATAGAATCACTTTTTAACAATAAAATATGCGAGGGATGATTTTTAAAGCGATGTATGAGCCACACAGCTTAGAAATAAGAAGAATAACCAAACAAACAATTTCAATTTCATCTAATACTGATTTTTTTTTTAACTTTTTTAATTTATGCTGCCAAAATTTTGCCGTGGAAAAAACGCAATTACGTACATATTATAAATTATACATAATATTTTCAATCCAACGAAACATTTTTTTTAATAAATAACAATTATTTGTTTTGATAAAATACACGAATAATGTTTGCAGGACAAATTGTAAGCTTATTCCGGTAGATCCCGTTTTTATCAGTTTATATGGTAGAATAATTCAAAATTGATATTTAAATTTTTGAAAATTGCAACGTTGTACGTGTACAATAAAATACGTCTTCAGTTAGTTTACAAGTAATGTGTAAATTAATTTTGTTTTAATTCCAGAAGTTTTATTAGTTCACGTAATAATTATAAGCAACATTACACAGCTGGATAATATGAATAATAACCTAAATTTATAATGTAAGTTGTTTCACCACGTTTATATTATAAACATGGGACCAAATTTCCGCAAGTCTCTAGCTGATCAAATACTTGGAATGCGTTGCAGTCACACCTACGAACTTATCAACTAATAAACTCCAAAGTTATCTAACTTTCCACACCATAAATACCTCGTATAATTTATTATTGGAAATAGTTCTAAAATTTTCAAAGACATTTTGATTGTCGTGTGCGATGCCTTTGGGAATCGAACTTATAATTGATTTTAAACTAGATCATTCAACATAAACTTTCGATTAATATTTTCCAACAAAATATTTACTTTGTGTTAACACTGTTTTTTTTCATTATCAGCCTTCGTTAGTTAGCTATTGAATATTTTTTTCATTCTCTACTTTTCTTGACTTTCAAATTCCGTTTAAAAAACATTTTGTAAAAAAATGATTCTTTGACATTGACTGTAAAATATAGTTCTATTTTGGCATCACGCATTCGCCAGAGCTAAGATTTTCCAGTGTAGTACTTATCAACTATAGTCCACGAACAAGGGCTTGTCGAAATCAAAATTTGCTGCTGGTTTGCTAATATTTTTCACCCATTTAAAAGCGCATATGGCGAAAACATTCGAAAAATCTATTTTTTCATAAATCTTAGTATTTTATTATCTGTGAAATCTTGATTGAAGTTGATTGATCAAAAAAAATCCAGGAATCGAAATAATATGATTCTTCAAAATACCCAGCACTTAAATTAGTAATCATTTCCATGTCACCAAATTTTGACAATAATTACATGTTATTTCAAATACCTATAAACGCTCTTTTTTAGTGAATACAGCTAATTAAACGTCATCAAAATCACATCATTGGTCAAATGAACCCTTGTCGCCATCAATTTTTTTTAACTTAGTGATAAATCAATTTACTAATTATATTCATATACACAAAATACACTTAGTTACCAAGCTCCAGTTCATCCGTGCACTTAAATATATGAATATGCCGAAAGGCGAAATCCGGGTTGTTAATAACAAAACTTATGCGAATGTACAAAATTTTAACTATGCAAATTTAATATTTAAATTCCACCAGTCACATTCAGTCGATATCTTTAATTATTTTATATATATATACATACCTATGCATACAAAACAAGTAATCGCTTAAACCGTGCACCTATATGGATTTTTTTAACCGTTTTTTGTGGTTATTAAATAACAATGTTCACCCTAATCCTAATAAATTAATTCTTTTAAAAAAATCATTTTACTTTTATTTAATTTAATTATAAAATATTGTGCAGTAACTGACTTCATTTGAAAGAGATCGCTTTGCATTATATTTATTTTATGATTATTACTTAATTTTAGTAAATTATACATTCCGTTACTATTGAAAAAAAGTATTTTTATAGCTTATTTCTACATATCAATATTTCGAAATACTCCACTAATATGAAATAAACAGTCTATAACTTTGGCCTCTTTCCAACTCTGATCACGTCAGTCTCTTCTAATACGTGTTCATTTTTTTCCAATTATCGATTTAACAGATACGATTGGATTTTTAATTTCTTTTATTTCCTTTTGGACACGTTTTGCTGTACTCTTAAGAAACGACGAACAATGAGTGCTCATCGGTTTAATTTATATTTTTTAACATTATTTCAAACCAATTCTCAATACTTCTTTTTAAAATAGAGACATTGAGATAATTCCACGACATAAATGTATTGTAACAAGTTTTACTCACTGTGTACCAACCAGGTGTGTTGTTTATGATTTTTTTGCCACACACATCTTTTAAAAGATCAACGTTTATAGATAACTGATACATTTAAAAACCAGCTTTTTCTGGTAAAGGTTTATTAATAACGTTTTGTTTCTTTGCAATCCCACTTAATTGGTTATATTTTAGGCTCATAAATTTAAAAGCCTTTTTTTATTGCCAGATAATAAGTACATAGTATATATCATATTTGAGTCGCTCAAAAAATAAAGCGTTTTAGTCCAAAACCAAAGTTTTGCGTAAATTACGTTTTATTATCAAACCAAAGATTTTCAGTTTTTACTCCATCAAACTGGGCGTTTTTAAGAGATCTGTCAATCATAAAGCTAGTCAATCATATACAAATGAGCAACACCATGAAGGTCATTTATTAAACAGCACACAAACGGTCAACGGTCCATGGGCTTTTATAACACATACCATAATGTAAGTGTAAAGTTGACTTACTTCATTCGTCCACTTATGAAATCTTTATTAGTCATTTATCAAAAAACTAATAGATGTGGGTAGGGTAAATTGTTTTTTAACCCCTTCATTACTTTGAATAAACATTTAAAATTTATAAAACATACGGACAATAAATAAAAAGGAATTGCTTTATCATAGTAAATATCTATACCAGAGGAATATATTTTATTTTACGTATTTTATTAGTAAAATAATGTTTTCCAGCTGAAAACAATGAATCAGATTTAATTTATAATTAGACAGAAATCAACTTTCGCCATTTTTCTTTTCCAGACCACAATATTGCCGCAAGTATCGCTTAATCGAAATCTACGGAAGCGACGAATAAACTTGTAGAGTAGGGTTACTAAACTTTAAGCTCTGTTCGAATAGTTGTAAGCTTTCTGAAAGTAAATATTTAATATTAAGCAGTTACGCATTCAAAAACAATTTGTATTGTTTAACTATGTTCAAAATATTTTTTTTTATTTATTGCAAACAAACTTATTTAACGTCAACTGATATTAAATAAACTCAGCTAAAAAAGAAAATTAGCTTACAATTTGAACAGTTTGCTTAAAAATTCGTTTGTGAAATAATATCGAATCAGTTAAAAGTACACGTTTAAGACATATCATTTAATTTAGTCTGAAGAAGTTTTTCAGAGAAGCAAAACGTTTATCATAATTAATTATAAAGGAATTGATTTTATATTTTTTACGATACCAATTAACTTAATTTCTAGATAACTTACTTTTGCCATTTACCCAATTAACGAAATTAGTTTTTTTACAAATATACTGTTACTCAAAATTAATAAAAACAACAAGTTATTTTTTCCTACGTTCTCATGTGAGTAGGTTGGCAGCTTAATTTTTTTGAATTAATTGGCATTTATCATTTGATTAAAGCTTAATACTTCTTTATTTTAACCTTGTTTTAATTACTGTTACTATAAATAAGTGTGACACTAAAATGATTTACAATTTTTGGTCGATATAAACAGCCTGGTAAAGTTGGTAGCGGAATAGTAAGTCCATGTTTGTATATAATACAAGAATTTGATAATTTAGAACGTGTCTATAAAACTGCCACCAGCAAAATATCTTTGGACGTAAAGTCAATGCTTGAATTTCAATACAATTCCATGAAAGTTATAATAATTATTGTTCTGTATTAGTTCCAATCAACCGTGTTTGCTCTCGGGTGTTGTAGTAAAATGTATGCACTCTATTTTCATCGTATAGAAGCCGTCTACCGTCTTCGAATCGCGAGTTCCCCAGATTATTTTTCAAGAATTTTCCACGACGACGTTGAACGTCTATTAGCAGGACGACGTAAACATCGAAGGCTAATTATTATGAAGCGCCTTGCCAGCATTCCTTACAGTACAATCAAGAATCTTTTAACAAGGGCTTGACTCGCTTCGTGAATATTTACTCATATTTATTTTATTATGTCTTAGTAAGTACAAACATATGAAAGAATATACTCTGTTGAATATCTTTAAATTTAATTATTTTGAAAGTGATCTTTTCTGGTCTCTCAACCAAGTGGTCAAGTTTTCTAACCTATGTCTTGATCATTTTTCCAGAAGAAAGATTTGTAAAAAAACATGAATTTGTATTTAAAGGCTTGGGTGACACTAACTTTTTAATTCTTCCTTGCCTATTTCATATTTAAACTAGACGCTAAAATTTTCTTCACCAATAATTTGATATTAGTAGGTGTTTTTTATACAATTCCTTTACATCATGATTTGAACGTTAATACTGTAAAGGTAATAGAAATTGAATATCAAGTGAATTTTCGAGCTTGGTGGTGTTTAAAATAATTTCCCTGTTCTTGAAACAACAAAAAAAGTGACAAACTTCCACTCTGAATTCTTTCCGGGCGCAAAGTTCTATCCCTTCAGCCTCTTTCAATAAACAATAAGTTAGTTAGTTGTATGCGAATACATCCTGTTACACGAAATCGCTTATGATCTACTTTTCGTAAAAATACATATCGTTCAAATATTTATTTTATTACATTTAGTAGTCAGACATGGCCGCAGTGCAGTTATGATTTTTAAAAACTTCATCAAAAATCTTTTATTGCTCGATCAATACTGTCAGACGGTAAACGATAAAACCAAGCAATGGTAAACGAAATGTCGTGTTACCATTCAACTTTCGATGGAAAGAACATACACAATATGTCAAAAAGGTCCCTTAGCGTAGTGTGGACAGCCATTTTCCCATTTCAAATATCTAATAACAATTCAACTACTGGCAACTTAATACGAATACAGTTTAAAAACAGAATTCCAATTTTCACGTCAGAAAGTTTGTATCTTTTTCAAAATAAAACAAGAACAGTCCGCTTGAGCGACGTTTCAGCATTTTTTTTATTTGATACTAGCCGGTACCCGGCAAGCGTTGCAATGCCACTCGAAGAAAGAAAGTATTTGTGTTTTAATTGTGTTTATTGAAGTGCATGCTTTCTTTTTCTGTTTGTTTGACGTTTGCTGTCGATTGTCTATGGTATAACACACGCGCCACCTACTGTTATTTAATTGTACTATATCCTTCGCGCAATTGCAAGCATACGTTGTCAAAATGAAGTGTATGGCAGACATACAAACATTGATTTATATATATATAAGATTTATAACCTTCCCTAAAGTGCAAACAAAAGGTTTGTCAAAGTTTTATTGCAATTAGGTGAGTGGTGTGGCAACGCATAAAGTACGAACAAACAAACATTCATTTCACTCTGATCATGATTGTGTGACTTTTATTTCATACGTTCAGTCTTTTTTCGTATTCGAAATTATTGCTCATAATTACCGTTTCTAAAAAGATGTACCTCACTACAAACCTGTCTAAAACAAATATAAATGGTTAAAAACATAAATTAATCATAAGTAAATGTTATTGTGTTCTTACTATTAATAATCTGTAGTATATGGGAACCTTAAAAATATGAATTCCAGAATATAAGATGTATATATTTTCACCTATTCTTATATGTCTTGACACAGCTAATAGATCATTACCACATTAAAAAAGACTTCAAAACCTAAAACGTACATAATCAATGCATTTATAAGCATCAAAGTACTCTTAGCAATTACATATCGACTGTGGAAAGGAAAAAGAACGTAACCCACAGTTTTTCCAAAACAGCTTTTTGATATAATCACAATGTATCATACTTGGTACACGTTCTATCAAAGGGATGCAAGCTACAAATGCCGAATTAGTATCTAAATTTACCTTTTCATTTTGATAAAGATGACCTTGTTAAAAATAAAACCAAGAAAAAAGACTGAAACAAAGGTTTTTCTTAGACAATTTCTGTAAGTTATATTAGATTATGTCAATTAAACACCAGTTTAGACGTCTCCGTGCACTTCAAGGTTTTGTATAATTCATAATTTGCATATGGCCCAAAATCATCAAAACACGTTTTTTACGCATCCTGTAAAATTTTATATGTGTGGGTTACGCCCTTCTTCCTTTCCACAGTCGATATAGTTGTTGACAAAACATAAAAAGGCAATTGTACAATATTCGTTGAACTTCATAAAAATAGTCAATTGAAACTCTCTTTGTTAATAATTTCGCATTCGAGATTATATAAGAGAAAAACCGTTTCATAAATGTGGAACTAATACAAATTAAATATTTAATGCTTTTCCATAAAGTATTGACAGTGGACATAGGAATTATGTACGTAACAGTTTATTCATAAGTTACAAAATTTTAACAATAACCATAAAATAATGGCTTACTAACTTATGTAATTTACTCCACAATGTACTTTTACTGTCAAATATCACGAAATATTTTTTTAACGTTCTATAAATAAATAGTAAAGTATTAATTTAAGTGAAAAGAGTACAGTTTCTAATTCCAAATAAAACTAATCTAAGAACAGCGCATACATAACAAACAAACAATCACACCTAATGCACGAAACACATTTGAATGTAATGTTAAAATGTAGACCATATACGATTTGACAGATCTGAAATCGAAATAATCGAACATCGAATTTAAATTGTCAAATCAAAATAAAATGGCCGCCGTTGAAACAAAATTCAAATTCGAACGGCGGCCATTTTTGTTTTGGAATACTGCAGTATGAACGGTAAAAAACATTGAAATCTACGAATATTTTAGTTTTTCGACACTTTGAGTTAATTTTAATACGCCTATAATCTTCCCGGAAGTGCAAGTTAAATTATTGTTGAAGTTTTATCGCAATCAGACCTGTGGCGTTGGAATCCATAGACGCCAAAGTTTTTGCAAACATACAAAAAATCATTTTTATATATATAAGATTGTGTGATTCTTGTTGTAAAAAGAACATTTAGAAATACTTTTAAAAATACATATAAGTAGAAATCACAAAAAGTTATGTTAAATGAATATCTCCGTCAAATATTTGCCTAGTCAAATTGACATTATTGGTACTATTGGAAATTATATTTGCAATGCTACTAAGATTCATTTTAATGGTAAAATCGATGTGTGTTATAACTTGTTGTTTTATTATTAATGGTTTTTATGGTGGCTTAGTTGAATCCAAAAATTCATTTGTATATCAAATTTTAATTAAGTGTTATGTGTTTAAATTAGTGATGATGAGTTATAATAATTCCATATTTAATAAAAAAAATAGCTGATTTTTACAGGATTGAGAATTCTACTATGAAATAGATTCACGTAGAAAATGCGTAACAGAAAGAAAGTGTCGCACACAGAAAAACATAGCATGCTAAGAAGTCATGCGACAGTCGACGTTCTGGTCGACCGTTTACAAGATGGATGAAAAACATTCACCTTAAAACGTTGAAAGACTGAGATTGGATGGATGTTACTGATGACAGAGATTTGGTGGAGGTAGTAACTTCATGCTTTTTTAATTTAAATATTAATAAAGATGAAAAAATCAAATTGATAATATCAAAATAAAAGTAAAATAAATTCATCTAATTTATATAATAACTAGCTGACCCGGCATGCGTTGCAATGCTACTCAAAGAAAGAAAGTGTTTGTGTTTTAATTATGTTTATTGAAGTGCTTTTGGAAATATTTTGTTTTTTTGTCTGGTACGTATATGAATAGATCTTAAGGTTTTTCAACGCGTGATCAGGCCAGATACAGCTGTCTATGTGAGAAGCATGGATTTTTAAAATTTAGTCCACACACTTGTAGCGATTGTCCAAATGCTAGTCGCGCTGGAAACTGCAAACATTTATAAATAATTTTCAAAATATTTGCTGCAATTGCAGATGAAGCGATTGCCAACAATATTGTTTCGTGATCCAACGTTTTGGCTTGTGTTTGATTGCATGCATAATTCTGTCTTACGTTATGCGTTGTTCTGGGACCAATTTCGGAAGATTTGTTTGAACGAATGTACCCAATTTGTCGACATCAAATTGTGTTTCTCGTTCCTAATCACGGTCAAAAGGGTTGTTTGCATATCATTGTATCAGACGATCGGGCTTGAGCAGTGAAAACTCGAACGGTTTCCAAACTTGCTCGTCTGTTTCTGAAGCTCGTAATGCCGTTTTCTTTCGTGCTTGAGGTCTAGATCAACTAATAGCAAGTCTTTTAGGTGGCATAATTTTTTGACAGCGAAAGAAATCTTTTGTGACGCCTATTAAAAATTCACTTGATAATTGTTTACTATAATACCCTTTGATTGTTTGACGTAACCATGGCACGTATCAAACTTTAAAAGACTTAAGTTGCTGCGCACTTAGCGCCATCTGTCATTCAACAACATAAATAATTTCGCTCTGTTTGAAATACGAACGACGGACGTCAAAAATATTGAAAAAAAATTCGGGATAAGGACATCCTTCACCTAGCGGGATGAAATATACTTTAAAACCTATTCTACTATCTAACAAATATACATTTTAAAAATCGGTCAAGCCTATATAGAGATAGAGATAATTTTTAGAATAATTGAAATGTTTAAGTTTGCTAACAAATTTATTTCGTAGAAAAAGAAAAAGATCTCGGGATATATAACGATAGTCCTTCAGTATTTAAATTGTAAATAATATATTTTTTAGAATATTTGAAATGTTTTAAGTTTGCTAACAAATATATTTCGTAGAAGAAGAAGTAGATCTCGGGACATAATATATTGACAGCCTTGCAGTATTTAAATTGTAAATAATATAATTTTTGGAAAAATGTTTAAGTTTGCTAACAATAATTTTTCGTAGTAGCAGAAATAGACCTCAGGGCATATATCGACAGTCCTGCAATATTTAAATTGTAAATTATTTAATTTTTGGAATAATGTTTAAGTTTGCCAACAACATTTTTTTGTAGTATTAGAAATAGACCTCGTGGCGTATATCGACAACCCTGCAATATTTAAATTGTAAATTATTTATTTTTTGGAATAATGTTTAAGTTTGCTAACAATCATTTTTCGTAGTAGCAGAAATAGACCACGTGGCCTATATCGACAGCCCTGCAGTATTTAAATTGTAAATCATTTAATTTTTGGAATAATGTTTAAGTTTGCTAACAATCATTTTTCGTAGAAGCAGAAATAGACCACGTGGTATATATCGACAGCCCTGCAGTATTTAAATTGTAAATTATTTAATTTTTGGAAAAATGTTTAAGTTTGCTAACAATAATTTTTCGTAGTAGCAGAAATAGACCTCAGGGCATATATCGACAGCCCTGCAGTATTTAAATTGTAAATTATTTAATTTTTAGAATAATGTTTAAGTTTGCTAACAACCATTTTTCGTAGTAGCAGAAATAGACCACGTGGCGTATATCGACAGCCCTGCAGTATTTAAATTGTAAATCATTTAATTTTTGGAATAATCTTTAAGTTTGCTAACAATCATTTTTCGTAGTAGCAGAAATTTCGTAAATTATTGAATTTTTGGAATAATGTTTAGGTTTGCTAACAACTATTTTTCGTAGTAGCAGAAATAAACCTCCTAATTTACTTTAGTTTTGGAATAATGTTTTAGTTTGCTAACAATCATTTTTCGTAGTAGCAGAAATAGACCACGTAAATTATTTAATTTTTGGAATGATGTTTAAGTTTTGCTAACAACCATTTTTCGTAGTAGCAGAAATTTCGTAAATTATTAATTTTTTGGGATAATGTTTAAGTTTGCTAACAATTATTTTTCGTAGTAGAAGATTTAAAAATAAAAGTCGAAATATAGTTCAATAAAATTTCCATAATGTCATTAGAATATTCCTAATGCATGAAAAATGTTTAAGTTTGCTAACAATAATTTTTCGGAGTAGCAGAAATAGACCTCAGGGGATATATCGACAGCCCTGCAGTATTTAAATTGTAAATTATTTAATTTTTGAAATAATGTTTAAGTTTGCTAACAATCATTTTTCGTAGTAGCAGAAATAGACCACGTGGCGTATATCGACAGCCCTGCAGTATTTAAATTGTAAATTATTTAATTTTTGGAATAATGTTTAAGTTTGCTAACAATCATTTTTCGTAGTAGCAGAAATAGACCACGTGGCATATATCGACAGCACTGCAGTATTTATATTGTAAATTATTTAATTTTTGGAAAAATGTTTAAGTTTGCTAACAATAATTTTTCGTAGTAGCAGAAATAGACCTCACGGCATATATCGACAGCCCTGCAGTATTTAAATTGTAAATTATTTAATTTTTGGAATAATGTTTAAGTTTGCTAACAACCATTTTTCGTAGTAGCAGAAATAGACCTCGTGGGATATATCGACAGCCCTGCAGTATTTAAATTGTAAATCATTTAATTTTTGGAATAATCTTTAAGTTTGCTAACAATCATTTTTCGTAGTAGCAGAAATTTCGTAAATTATTGAATTTTTGGAATAATGTTTAAGTTTGCTAACAACTATTTTTTTTCGTAGTAGCAGAAATAAGCCTCGTAATTTACTTTAGTTTTGGAATAATGTTTTAGTTTGCTAACAATCATTTTTCGTAGTAGCAGAAATAGACCACGTAAATTATTTAATTTTTGGAATGATGTTTAAGTTTGCTAACAACCATTTTTCGTAGTAGCAGAATTTTTTTAAATTATTGAATTTTCGGAATAATGTTTAAGTTTGCTAACAACCATTTTTCATAGTTGCAGAAATTTCGTAAATTATTGAATTTTTGGAATAATGTTTAAGTTTGCTAACAATTATTTTTCGTAGTAGAAGATTTATAAATAAAAGTCGAAATATAGTTCAATATAATTTCCATACTGTCGTTAGAATATTCCTAATGCATGTAAGAAATAAAAAAGATTTTCAAGGCAGGGTGCAAAATATAACCATAAATAATCGAATCAATGACACTGATCAAAATCTGTCAAATCAGCTCCAAAAAATCTTGAAATTGTAAATTATTTAATTTTTAAAATAATGTTCTAAGTTTGCTAACAATCATTTTTCCTAGTAGAAGATTTTAAAATAAAAGTTGAAATACAGTTCTATAAAATATCCATACTGTCATTAGAATATTCCTAATGCATGTAAGAAATTAAAAATGTTTTCAAGGCCAGATGCAAAATATAACCATACCTCCAATAATCGAATCAATGACGTCACTGAACAAAATCTGTCAAATCAGCTCCCAGCCCTATAATTATAGCTTCAAGAAATCGAATCATTTTATTCGGTTATTTAAAAAACGTCGTAGCGATGCATACTTTAAAATAATGTTCTCTCAATATTATTACGATCCTTCAGTTCTAAGCCAGGAAATTTGAATTTAAAGACGTCCATTTCAATTGTTTTAAATTACATAGCGATTCACGTCAAGTCAACTGTCAAAGTTTTATCAGTCTATGGTATAATGCAATCAACGCCACCTAGTGGATACAACGTCAACCGTAAACAGCATACAACGTATGTTCCGCGTTCGATTTGGAAATTTCAAATAAACAAAATGTATGAAAACATTTATTTTATTCATAATTTCTTTCCCGTGATATTTTTCCGATGTTTTAATGCTTATTCTGCTATTCTAGGCGGATACGAATTTAATAAGACAAAGATCATTAAAATCCGAGCTGCAATTCTCGAGATATACGTGGTGTAACAAACCCCACTTTCTTTTATATATATAGATAAGTGTTTGATATGATCGATAATTATTTAGAAATAATGTATTTTGCCATTTTTTTAAGCACGTTCATACTGAAGACATACCATATAAAATCTTATGGGAGTAATTCAACGTCCTACTTTTAAAGCCAGTTAATAGAAAAATCTTTTTATTTTTTTTTTTATTGTTAGATACCAATTAACTCTGTTTTCAGCATATGAATCGTCTAGTTACAAAAGGCGATATGTAAACATTCAATGTTTAAAAATTTGCTGCGAACAAGATTTTTATGTTTTAATTACAAAAATTGATTGTTTTAAGCTTAGATTTTTGTCTTAAATAAAATTAGAACAGCGCTTTTTATGTTGTTAAACTTTACAATCAAATAAATAAAAGTTTACATACCAGATGCCAGAATCGATCAGATGTGAAAAAATCCGACCCATGAGTATATCTTTAATTAAGATTTGTTTTTTTTTTCATAACCTTATATTGAATTTTGGAACATATAATTTTTTTCACTTTGTATTCGATTGCGTACATTTTTTACGTAAGTGCGTATATATCGGGTTTTGTAACTAGACGCCTTATATTTTCAAAAAAACTATTTTTTATGAGATGCAGGTATCAACGCGTAAAATAAAAATAAATCATTGTTATTTTCACTGCTACAATCATATTCACACTCAAAATTTCATTATTTATATATTTCCGGGTATAATTAAAATATTTGATTAAACAAAAACTAGTTCAAGTTTTCTTTAACAATATTTTTTTTGAAATGGTCGGTGTATTTAACATTTTTTATTACTAACAAATCATTTTTTTCGATACACATCTGTATAGTTTATTTTTTAAAGCTTTGAAAAAAGTGTTTTCTTTTTAAAGATGTATTTTTGGTTTTTTTTAATTATGTTGATTGCAAAGAACAGATAGTTGTTATATTGCTTGAAACAGTTCTGAATAAAAACGTTTTGCAAGTACTGTATATCCGACTGTATTTTTCTGCTTCTTTCGCGAAGACGAGGTTGATAAATTATTCATCGCATCACCCAATGAATAATGAATTGCGAAGCGAGAAAAACTCACCAGCGTATCATATTCAACATTTTACGAGGATTGGCCACCACTTACCCTAAAAAGCTTATTCGAGCATTTTTCCACTCTACCAGAAAGATGTGAAAAAAAAATGAAAGCGCCAAGAAACCCGCCACAGAAGAAGCAAAAAAAAATAGATTACAAAGTTGTTTCCTGTTTTTTTCTAGTTTATCATAATATCCTACACCGCCTCTCTCTTTCAGCGAAAATCCGTGTGAGAAAAAAATATATCACCTAGCTACACCCTCGGATCTACGATTTACCACCCTGTGTAGCTGCCTACCGCTTTTTCAAAAGTGCAAAGTGAATTTATATACGACCCACAACTCTGTGTTAGTTATATCTTTGTTACGAAGTGAAAAACAAGACTTTTCCAACTGTATCGCTTACTGCAAAACGCCAATAAAAGTTTTTTTTAACTTCTTAAAACAACAACCGGGGGTGTCTATGGCGGAAGCTTCGATGGAAGGGTGGCACGAATCTGCTCGACCAACTTTCTTTAGGTCAGGCGTGGACGAACTTACATGGCTATTCTTGTAAATGATTATTATTACTTCAACTGTTTCGTCGATTTTTCGGCCTAAATTTATACTTGTAAGCATATTGCTTTTGTGAACTTAAATTAAATAACTCACTTTGGTGTATAATATTTATTTTATAAATATAATATTTCAGTTTAAGTAGTATATATATATCTTTGAATAAAGAAATGTTAAGGTCTTTAGATTTAAAGAATATTATTGTGGAAGTTATTATAAAGTGTTACATTATTGTAATGTTATTTAACAAATAAATGCTTATTCATCAAAAAAAGAACTTTATATCGACAATTTCGTGAGTCTGTTCATTTTTAAATGGCATCAAGACGGAACATAAGTATGATTTTGACAAACAAATATGTACCAATCATGTATAGTTTTAGTATAAGCGTAGGATGATATATCTAACTTAAATGCATTGCTTATTTTGTTTGTCCTTATAAAGGACTATTATCACGTATGGTTGTTGGAACAGACTGATTCATGTTCTGAGGATGCTTCGTAAAACTTAAAGTTAATGGAGAAAAAGATAGCTGTGTGATTAGTTGATACTAAATTCTGTAATAGACTTTTACTTGATCTGCTTAAAATACCTTGCTAGACCCAAGCCATTGTCGTATCATTTATTTTTTTCGGCTCTAAGTGTGTAGGTATTTTTATGGATTTTTAGCCATCGCGTCTCAACACGCTCCTTGAACTGGTCAAAAATCAAACTTTGATTAATTTCTAGCCTAAAAATATTTTTAAAAAAAAATTCACACACTAACAATTTTAAATACT
Source organism: Himalopsyche tibetana (assembly GCA_030503985.1). Classification (NCBI taxonomy): domain Eukaryota; kingdom Metazoa; phylum Arthropoda; class Insecta; order Trichoptera; family Rhyacophilidae; genus Himalopsyche; species Himalopsyche tibetana. The sequence continues at coordinate 6,195,374 of JAPJYX010000019.1, read as the reverse complement.
TTCTGACAAAACGTTTCGGAAACCGGAAAATTTCGTTAGCGTCTTGCTTAAGTTGAGCATCATCGCAGCAACGTTGGCATCGTAGATCCGTAGCCCTGGAGTGGTGTAGCTTTAGGCAGTAAAAGCTCGATACCGTTGTTGCACCGTACGTATTCAAGTAATTACGATCGAATACACTGACGCGGTTGTCTAGATTTTTAAATCTTTTTATAATTCACAGTAGAATGAACTCATTAATTACGCCAGCTATCGTTCGCTTTTGTAACGTATAATATTTTGAAATAATATAAATGTATTGAGTATTTTGTAGATGGAAAATTTATTGTTTATTGACAATACTTCAAAATGATAATTTTTATTCGATATCACTCATTAATTTCTTTATTTTGTGAATAAATAATACAAAGTCGATCGATTCAATTCATTGCATTCAACGAATGAATTGAGTGACACTTATAATTACATCAACAAACTATCGGCTTTATTTGCAAAATAAGCGATTTTATTTTATACATACTATTTACTAAATTCAGAACATCGTTTAAAAGAGTAAATTTACATACTTATTTTATAATGAGTTAAGCAAGCGACTTTTTTAAGTTCACGTTCTATTGTACATAACAAAGTGATAGCCAACTCATTAAAATTAATAATTTTGTATATAAAAATATATTTTAACATTATTTTTAGCATTCTTTTCTATTTTTCAACAATATCCACGTATTTAAGTCTGTCCAATACACTTTCTCTTAACGAATCAGGCTTGAAAGATGTTTTTAGGGAAGTACTTTAAGACGTATTCGAAACTCTTTTCTATGCTTCGCATTCAAGATCAAATAAGTTGAGTACGGTAGGGAATAAACATCTTTGCTTTTAAATAAATACATTTGAAAATCGATTGATTCATGTTGATGGACTCACAACTAGATCAGTTGAAGGAAGAAAACTTGGGTGATTCATTCACATCAGCCCTAATTGACATTCCTGTTGGTTGATATTTCACAAAAAAAAATACGGAATAAAATTGTGTTACGCGAGTCGAGCAGTAAAGGGTGAAATCTACGAAAAAAGGACATCCGTTTCACGGAAAGATATTTTCTTCACAGATATTACATTGCGCGTGTAAGTGGACGTAGATAAAGCACCGCATTTTAATCCTGGATATATCACGATCTCAAATTTAAGACGATCTACATATTTACAGAAATATTGATAGGAAAAATTGTAATATAAGGTTAAAAATTGAATAACAAGATTTAATTATTTCTTATTTAGGCACATTACATAGTCTTCTTCTATGTTGCTATTTTTACGCTTGTGGTGCAAAAAAATAATCTAAATGACGCTAAGAAGTTTAATGTAGATAGTATCTACACCCAAACGATCCAGACAGAATCATTATAAACAAAAAAGTAAATAATGAGAGGGAGGTACACAAATAAATTTTCACACTGAGATTTATTTTTCCAACTTACTCTAAATATATATACAGTATACTTATACACTACAGTATTTTACAGATTGCCGTTGTTGTTAATTTGGCCAATGTGATACGTTGACTATTGTTTATACTAAATAAATGGCTTAAGTATTTTTTTTTTTTTTTGGAGTTGTTGGAATTTTTACCTTACATACAGCTTATCAGTATAAGGCAATATCGATATGTAAATACCGCTAGAATAGTGTCTGCAGAAGTGTGCGAAAACGAGCATATTTCTGGGAAAAGGTAATTGCAAACACCTGTGACCGGAACCCTGGCCGATACTATAAAGTATGTTTTGCATATCTATTGTCATGTTTTATGGACCGAGTGCCATATTGTTTGCGATAACTTGCTTTGTATAAGTTACTATTTCATGAGCTGAATTTCTAATTATAATTTCAGGCAATTGAAAGTTACTTAAGCAGTTTAGTGAAAATATAAAAGCAGAAATTCAATTTTAAATATTTAGTTTTCTAATTTGACATAGCAGTTTGGTCAGATGAATCGCCAAAACGAAAAAAAAACATTAAGTTATGTTTCTTTCAAAAGTAAACAAACAATTTTCATTATTTTTTATGTAAAATCAATTAATTTTGACGCGTTTTTTACACGATTTCGTTACAACACAGTCCGCTAAAAATAACAAATAATATGAATTAGTTGTTCCAACACGATTCACAGACACAAAAAACACAGGAGTGGATAGTGGATTTCTTAATAACAAGAAATTTAACAACACAAGACAGTAAATACAAACAAAGTGCTTCATTACATGTTTACACATTAGGCGTGTCAAAATTTTTTAGCAGTGAAAACGATTTATGTGTTGTTAGTCTCTCATAAAAGTTCCCGTATATAATCAAGCAGCGATGAAGAGTGTTATTTTTTCTTCATTAAAATAAATATATTATGAATAACATTTTGTGTAATTTACTTGTTTGGTATTCATTATTACTACTTTTACTATATCCAATTCCAATGTAGAGCATATGGACTCCTGATGGAGTCTATCTCAACAGAAGAGTTTCTAATAGAACTGCTTGTTACACAGTTTCTCAGCCTCTCTTAGAGAGTAGGGGTGGAAGGATAAGGCTATAACAGGACTAGTGGCTAGCTACTTTTTCTCGCTACGCCTCGTTGTTCAGGAAAGGATGAGTAGGAAGAGGATATTCAAAACACCACAAAAATTCATACTTTCGAACAGCAATTAATAAAAAAATTGAAAATAAATTAATAAAAACTGTCCGTACTGGGATTTGAACCCGTGACCTGTGTAACCGAAGTGGCGTTGAGCACTCGACCACGCAGGTGGTATTTTTTTAATAGTTCATTTTACAAATGAAGGTACATTTCAATTATTGGTGTAAAGATACGTTATTTATATAAACAAGTTACAAAACGCCTAATCCACATAAGATACTTCAAGTAAATTTTGTGCCGAACATTTCCAGTGTGCCACTGGTGAAATACTAAACAAGAAATAACACCACATAAAGTCAGTGGAAGTGAACCATAAACTCGCAATATGACGTATTCGATTGTATAAATTTTACAGCGCCACTTATTAAACAACTTTAGAACGATAACGGGAAATTCCCTCGCGGTCTCTGTGGCAGTAAAACAACATTTTTACTACCAAAATGTAGGCTATACACTATACGTCGCTACGTGACAACGGAACTGTGGTGGATCTTAGAAAACTGTAAACTAGTGTTAGCCATATTATTGGGTGTCTACGTGATATAAGGGTGAATAAGAAAGTTGTTATAAGCAATTGTAATCTTTTAATTTTGATGTTGTATAAATTTAATTTTTACAAAAAAATTTGGTGTTTTTCAGAGTAAGTGCAAATTTAACAAAATAAATTTCGGTGTTGAACTTTGATTTATGTTGTACTGTGGAGAGTGCATGTTTGAACATATAATGAATAAGAGAGATTTCACTAATTTCGGTATAATCGACATTAGTAAATACGTTCTTTCACTGCATATAAATTTTGATGGTGGGATGACATTCATAGACATGAATCATATAATCTGAATATTTTGCACTTAGCGTTAATAAAATAAAAAATGTTATATGGAGTTAAATAAATGAATATATTTAATATTTTTAAATATGAATTGATCCAAAAAAGCAAAAATTAATTAATCAACTTTAATATATTCAAATTTTTGTATTTTATTGATTGATTTTTCTTGTTACCATTGTTTTATTTTATATGTCATCGCGTTGCGAGAGGAAGTAATAAAGTTCAATAAATTTCGATTTATCAATTAACTTAAAAATATTATTTTATATTGATTAACTTTGACTTTCTTTTGATTTTGAACCATATGTTATAAATAATTATTCCAGAAACAGTCGGTTATTATTCTCAAACTTTTTCCAGTAGTCTAACCGTATTTTCTTTTGTTTTCTTTGTGAAGGATGTTTAGGAAATTACATTACGTTTCATTATCTTAGACGAGTCGTATTTGCTCATTGACAATTACAGAGGTTAAATAGAAAAGAGAACCTTTCTCTTCATACACCTTCTACTCCTCCATAATATGATGATTCGGATTATTCTTGTGCCCATAAGATTTCTGGACTTATTGGTTGATCTTAAAGCTCATCATTGGTGACTACCGCCACATGTTAGAAGGACAAGTCTTCTGATTGTCCTATTCTTTAATTTTTGATCACTTTTAATGTGTTCGCTGTCAGCGAATAATTTTAAAAACTGATTATGATTGCAATAAGCGAAGCTGTTCTTGATTTAGATATTTGGATAAATAGTGTAGAATTGGTACAAAAAGTGTTTTATTTCTGATGGTAAATATTGCAACGAGCAACATAAAACATAAAAAGTAATAATATTTTACGAACGCTTTACTCCGAAATAGAGTTTAAATCATTTCAAATGAAAAAATACGTATAAGTTATTGGTATTTTAAATAATCAACTATATCCGTAGAGCCGTAGAGCATATGAAACATGTGAGCATAAGATTTTTGACGAAGAGTTATTACTCAGTCGCTAAACCTTAAATTTTCATAGAGTAAGATGTAGGAGTAGGATGGAAACAGAAAATAAGTAGATTAAATTAACCACTTGATTACAGGACTGGAATGAATGAACAAAACATAGTTGGTAACATAAACATTAATTTGATTATTATTAATCGTATTGCTTAAAAAATTTCATAATAAAAAGTATTACAAAAATAGTTGCCTACTTCATTCAGTAAACGTACGTGTAAGCAACGAAACCAAATCATTAATTCTGCGTTAACGGATTTTCTGGTAATTAACATGTTATAAAATTATCCCATTACAGTTATCCTCATCATAAACATTCACGTTATTTTCAATTAATCTGTTTACAATAGCTATCAGGTTTTACGACCAAATTAACTACTGCTATGATTTTTTTTAAACAGATTCAACATTGCCACAACGCTTTTATTTATATAATATACGCTAATTGTCATGGCTCAGTGGTAACGTTTTAAAGGACGCTCTTTCCGGTTTCTTGTTAAGGACTTTGAACTCAAAAGTTAGCACTTGTGTTGGGCTTTCATTGACTCTCATATATTCTCTCTCACTTACGGATCCAAAATAATGTCCATAAACGAACATCTGATATTTATTTTTTCTTTACCCGAGTTATTTTTTTTTCTTTTGAAATAACGTTTTGGAAAATATTTTTCAACCAGTTCCCGTTGAACATAATTTGTTAAAATACTTGATTTTTTGTCCAAAAGCTGTAAATTGATATTGGAAATCATCTACAGATAGGTTTTCCAGTGTATGCATGAAAAAATACGATGTATTTAAAGGATGCGATAAACGTATTGTTTACAGGCAATTATTTTCAAATCACTACTATATTTTGTGTCTCTCAGAAAGAGGAGGTTGGGTGACTTGATAACATCTTATTCTCATTAAAACTCTTTGGGTGGACATGTTTTCAATAGACGTCGAGAAAAAATATAAAATTTCCAAGCATTTCACTTAAATATTATATTCTTTCTCTCGGTTTCTTTAATAGAGTCTTATATTACAAGATATGACTAACATTTTATTAAAAATATATATTTCTTTGTACAATTATCAAAACATAATCCTGGAAGATATGGTATGGAGTAACACAAAATCACGAGTGCGGTCATTATTTCCAGCTTGAAAATTGATCCCACGGCGTTAATGAATGTTTATTTGTTGTTTTTATTACACGGTTGCAGTGAAACCTGGCCTTCTCTATTGTGTACTCTTACAAAACGTATGAACTCAGACATTATAAATCCCAAAATACGCATTGGTACATATTTGGTCATCGTTGACCCAGTTCGGCTAATTTTTAGGTCTTTCTTTTTTCGCATACTGCTGTGGTTGTTGTGTGTTATGTGTATCACATATTTAAAAACTTTTAAGGAATTGTTATCATGGCATAAAAAACCATTTATTTCTATCTCTGGAACCATTAATCTCTCAATAAATAGAAGTTTTATATTTTATTCTAAATATATCATATTTGCTTTTATGAAAACAAAATTTTAATTTCGAATTCTGTTGCATTTTATTTTCTTTCACTTTTGCTTATTACTGCCTTATATTAAGGAATATGCACAAACTAGTAATCTACTTACACCTAACTAAACAGTTTATTGGCAAACTAATGTTTATACAAACAAACTCAATCTTTCAATTACGTAAATCGTAACTTTTTCCAAATAAAAATTAATTTGAAACTTTAGTAGTACTCAATAAACCATCCAATGTGTGAAGAGAAAACTGATTTTTTTGTAATAATCAAATATCATTTTTTTCTAAGAAATGTGTAATTTGGTCGATTATACTATTCAGTACAATGCTATGCATGTACAGCAGATATCTTAGATATTATTGTTAAAAACGAAAACGTCAAAAACATACAGCTCGTATGTAAAATGAAATATTTTTTTAACATGTACATTTTCAAACCAACATAAATGTTTCTTTTTATAATACGTTATTTAAATGCCAACTATATATGTATGCTCAAAATTTTACTGACTGTCTATATTTGTCAAAACGCTATAGATACCACTGACATTCAAATTTATCTCGATTCATCGCGAATTAATTGTTCAATTCTCTCATTATCCGTTTTCAAAATAACTAGAACGTATGTTTTGTAAAATTTATGTATTTTTTTTTACATTTGGCAAATGAAAAGTTAGGTTTCTGCTTTCATATTTTCGAGTAAAACGAGTTTCAAAACGTTAATTAATTCAAATATAGTACAATTGAACTTTAGTATGAATTTCGACGTGAATCCTACAAATACTTGTTTAATTTTGAGACCGAAATTATGCGTACACATTCAAAATTTAATTTTATATGTATCCTGTCTTGTTTGTTTAGCGTTTACTTGATTTCGTTATTTCTCTTATTAATTCATTATATTTGTAGAACAAAATTAGTTAGAAGTTCTTCCATTATTGCATACGAGTAGAGAAGTAATGTATGTCACCATAAAATTAAACTAAACTTAATAAATTCATCCCCTTTATCTGCAGTTTACATTCTCATTTTCATTTATGTTATTTAAATTGTACTCATTAATTGAAAACACGTAGAGTAAGACTATTTTTAGTTAGTAGATTTGAATAATTATTGTTTACAAAAATGCTAAATTATTAAATTGGTGTCGGTGAGATAAGGATTGGAATACCCATATCTTTAGGCGATGTTAATTAAATATAATTAATAATTATTTTGCATGAATGATTGATATTGATGAGAAATCAAAAATTTTCAATAATTACCAAGAGTTATGTTGCAATGAAAAAGTTGGGAAATGGCAGAAGTAAATGTTAATAATCTACGGTAAGAGCGTTTACTTATCATACCAGCTTATTTATCGTACTAGCATAAAAATCAGTTACCTATTATTCACTTAAATTAGAGATGTAAGATACTTTTTTAGCCACTTACTTTGAGTGAACTATCAGTATCGAAAGACAGTTTTTGGCAGCTTGAATAGAAGAGAAGGAAAACCTTAGCAAACTGAAAGTGTCAATTCTTTCATCCAAATCCAGAAGAAGGATTGTCGTCTTTACTCTTAAGCGTGTTCCGTTTTCATTCAAGACATGGCTTAAAATTGTAGTTAATTATATTTAATACTATACATACAACGTTTTTAGCTTTTAAAGACTTATTAAGATAAATCTTTCTAATAATCATCAATACGTTGTCTATTGAATAATTTAAAAGCTGCTCTTTTTTAATACCTCATTTCCGTCGTGAGCTTTACCTGACTAGTTAAAAATAAACTAAAAAAACCATGTTGGTTAAATTTGTTTTAATTTCGAGAACTTTTCGCAGATGAAGCATAAAATATAACACTAGTCATTTACATAATTGATGAGCGAAATCAGCCATGTATATTCGATAAAATTTTGGAGCTAAATTAAAATAACGGTATTTAATTATTTTTAACTGATAATTTACTCTCGACATCATTAAGCTGAGTGATATATATTATATGATTTAAATGTCAATGTATATTTCTTTTTTTTCACAAAAGGTAAGGTTGCATCGTGTGGTTTCATACGCTGATATACTCAAACCGTTTATAATCCATCAACATAATCCGGCAGAGGCAATTGAACCAGCTCAGCATCAGCATCGTATCGGCAGTTGGATAATATTGGCCAATCTGCTGAGCCAATAATCCCGGACAAGTCCTCTGTGAAGTTCAGCGTGCAACAACACAGTCATGGGATTATATGAACATTACCAAAACTATTTGGAAAGCATTCAGACAGACTTGCGAAAACTGCATTTTCGTTAGCGCACCTATACTTCGATGCACACGGTGAATTGCTACCGTAAAAACGTCGTGTAATTCAAATTAATGTTATTTAAAACAGTGTAATTCGAGACTTTGATTTTTAGACACACTGGAAAATATGTAGGTTTCTAACGTGCATTTTTTATATCATTATATGAAGTTTTTTTTTATTGGTTGAAAATCATTGCCATAAAAAGAATGTCTAAAAAAACCGTGCTAAGCCGAATCAACTTCGTATAAATAAAAACATTGATGGAACTTTTCAACCATGTAATACCGAAACTGGGTAAATGATATGAAAAATGTTGTTACGTGAAATGTGTATTTAGATGCATTCTAATAAATTTGTGTATCATATCAATTTATGTATACGGTACTCGATAAACAAAAAATCAAATCGTTATGTAGACTATGTAGTCTAATGGATCGTCTTAACAAATGTTTTTTATCGAGTACTCGTTGTAAGTCAGTACCTATGTGGAGAATTATGAATTTACTTGAATTATACTGCACTAGCTGTTTTATTTATCTGTGCCTTTTTTTCAGATCAAACACGAATACTTCATAGAGATTTCTTCTGAAACAACGCAAATATCCAAGCTATTTTGAATACAGTTTCATAAATAAATTAATAAATAGTTTGTGAATATTATCTTCATTCGTAAATGTTGATCTTTTTATTGTACAATCGAGTGGGCGAAAATTCTTAAGCTTTATCGACTTGGCTATGGGTATATATCCGATATTTTGTTTTATTTTAAGTTCAAGTAACTGACACCCGATAAATTCTTTGTTGGCTTGTAATGTTTGAATATTTCATTCAGACTCTCTTTAATAAAATACATAGTCAAACAAATAACGAAATTAAATAAAATACGTTTTAAACAATTGTACGGTGAACTTCTCAGACATTTTAAATACTCCAATAGATTTAATGAGGATTAAGTACTATACGTGGAATTAAGATCGGTCTGCAAACAGGGATTATGTCAATTACCAGTCCCTTTAAAAGAACTACTCGACACACACGTCTAAATTTCACGTACATATGTGGCAGGAATAGATCCCAATGGAGCGGCAGAGAACCATAAACATTAATATAGACTTTTTAGTATTTTTAAAGACGTGACATTTACTTAAGAACGTGTAATTTTGTCAAACACGTACCGTATCATAGAAAAAAGAACGGTATTCGAAGCTATAAAAAATATTTTTTAAAAAGTATTTTTTTACATTTGTCTGACAACCCTTGCCATACAATTGTTTAAAGAGCAACTGGTAAAATAAAAAAATAATGTATGACAGTTTTAAGCTTTTGACGTCGTAAATTTAAAACAATTTTTTTACGATATGAAAAACGTATCATTTATTGACGCTAAAATTACCCTATCTATACTATAGAGTATACAGTTAATGGAAAAGTATTATAAGTAATATCTAAATGAAATGAAACGTTTTCAAATTCCTAATGAGCGGGATTCATTAAATTGAAAATGTAAATTATTAATCCTGTGGTGTTTTGTCTATGTGATATTATCAATTTATCTTACCCGTCCTGTTATCTAATTCTCAGTCTACGAAAAGGATAAAGGGGGTTAAGTAGTATTATTGTAGTAAAATATGCTATATTAAAATACACCATAAGTATCAAAAGTTGTCACAAAAACGTTTCTAGAAAATTAGTTTACGTAATAATTTTAATCAGAATAGTAACGTAGAAATACTCCATCGAGTAAATAAAAATGGTTTAAAAATGAATAGTTCAGAGTTTTTAGAAATAAATAAAAGTTTTAACAATAAAGATATATTATTAAATAATATCTTGAATAAAACAGGTCGTTCACCACCGCTAACTTTATTTTCCAACGGTTTAACCCGTCCTAATTGATGAGACCCATTCGTTAATTATTTATTAATGTAAATTTCATTTGTATTACCATTATTGTTTGTTCGTTTTTCTGTCATCCTCTCCTTGCCTCCCATTTTTATTGGATTTTTAATTTTAGAATATATCAGAAGAGTAAAATTAAAATCATTCGTACTTAAGCAAGCATTTGTGAAAGTAAGTCTGTCAGAGGATGCCTCTGAAAGAGGCGAAGTACGTGTCACAGTTTGTAGCACAATACATGAAATAATCTTTGTTATTTTATATTAAAATGAACTTCCACAAAGTTACCGCTGAATCCATCGAAAGTAATACAAAATATATTTCGAATGAAAAAATCTAATAATATATTTCATTTTTTAATACCGTTAACTATTAGAAGATTTAATTTGTATTGGAGAACAGGTAATCAAAAAACGATCAATAAGGGAAAACGCCGATTGCTAAAATGTTCGAAAACCCCAATAAAAACAATTAATGCCAGAACTATACATTAGGGTTTCGCTCCAAGAGTAACGATAGAAGGGTGTTTTCAGTAAAATATTAGTAAGCAAATTGAATCACAATATATTATAAAAAATAGTCGAAAACATTACAAGCAGCCACACTTTTGTATTAAGACATACTATATGTTTTTATTTTAACATCTAAGAAGTTCGTTACAAATGGGATTTTTATACGGTCTTTTCATATGAGTGCTTTACGTAAAGTATTATTGCACATCAATCAATAAAATCCATCACAATTCTTCCATATTTGGGACTTTGATCAAGCCTACCTAAGGTTAGTTACCACTACCTCAGAGGCTGGGGTCCTTAGCGGGCCCCCGCCGAGCTATTACGGGCCCCGAGAGGCCATTTCCGGGCATAGGCACAAAGGCATTGCCGTTTCCGGCCGTTCTGCGTAACAACTTTAAAGCGAAGGCTGTTGCGGTGGGGGATCCCGTATGAATTTCCGACTATAGAGAAAACCGCAATGTTAGAATGATTCAATTTACAGAATGACGCAGGCCTTTATCGAAAACAAGTGGGAAACGCACAGATTTAGGACGGTCGGTTATATTATATCATAATTTAGTTAGTGTAAAGAGTTCGGCATTGACCACCTCTTACATATTTTTACCGGGTTATGGCATGGCGATAATCCGCAGTACTTGACCGTGTGCATCGGTGTGAAGAGCAAAACTTTTAACATTAACTGTACATTCTTTATTCCTAGCGTATTTATTTTTCTTTAGATACATGAAAAAAATATGTTGTTTTAGTATTCAAGATTCAAAATTAAATTTTCTATTTGTTTCATTTATTTGATCTGAGGGTAAGTGTATTATAAAAATTCTTCTTCGTGTTTTGTTCTGTCGTATGTAAATTTCACCTCACCGTTTTATTATAAAATTAACAAATAGTTTAGGGCAGTAGAGATTTTGATTCACTTCAACGCATACTTTTACTGAAACTTTTTCATATTATATATTCAAATTATTATAGAAAATAAATGTTCTTTTTTCTAACATTATTATTGTAATATACGAAAGTCAATTTATTTTAGAGTCAAATGTCTTGCAATATTTTAACTGATTATATGTTTTGTATGGAAAATTAGATTTCTAATATTTAAAAAATTGGTTATTGAAACATTTAGTCGTCTTAGTTCGATTGGGTTCCTATATCCTTATAACAAACGTAAAATTGTAAAATCAATGTTATTTGAGGATCACCTATCAACTGTCAAGCTATGACTGCCAATAACATTTTCTAAAATAGTTCGGGTTAGTTTGATCCTTTTTTGGGGTCGACTAAAGATTGACTCATTTCGACAGGTATCAGGCATTCATACGTTGCATGAACCAGGCCGGGTAGGACGGAACTAAGGGAACAAACTGCGGTCGCAAACTACAGGTGTCGGAACGGAGCTGCGGCAGCTTTTAGCCCACCGCCGCGTTTAAAGCCAAGCCGCAATGCACTGCTTCTATGGTCTGTGCCCCTGGTAGCGGCGTACTAGAATATGCACAGATTCCATGAAATTAATTATTCATATTGTTATTTATTTGATACATGTAATCAGCTTTATCACTTAAATGGTGTTTATTTGAAATTCCTGTTAGAAAGGCTACCCAAAAAAAAATATTTTTAAACTAATTATCTGACAAATTTATAATACGAGAAACGATTTTTCCCAAAAAAAAATAGCTGTATTGAAACTTTTCCTGAACATATTTATACTAAAATTTATAACATCGCCTACGTAGTCAAGTAGTCATCGTCGTTGGCTTTGGTTACGGAGGTCACTGGCTCGAATATGAACTACCTAGTATGAACAGTTTTATAATACGATTGTTTAATCGTTAATGAATTTCTGTTCGAAGGCATGGAAGTATGTTATGTCTTAAAATCCCACTCATTTTATCCTGACAGCGGGGAGTAACGAGAGTGATAAGCTTACCACTAGTCCTGTTCTAGCCCTGGCTATTTCTACTTTTTTGGAAAAAAGAGAGGTTGAGCAACTGACTGACAAACGTTTCTCGTAGAGACATTTCTAACGAGACAAATTCATTAGGAGCCCATATGCTCCTTTTGGAGCGGACATGGCAAACAAATAACATATTTAAAAATAATAATAAACAGTGCGGTTTAAATAATACATATTATAAATTCTAAAACTAAAAATGTGTTTAAAATTTACCTCTTGAAATGAAACTACTTTGACGTTAGTAAACGTTAAATATTAATTAAAATTACTTTAAACTAACTGCCAACAAATTTTAAATTAGATGTTTATTTTATCCAGAATAGAAGTAATTGTGTTATCTTATTTTTTACGTCAACTTCTTTTTTGTTTTATAACGGCGACTTTTTTAATCGATCAATAATTGTATATTTCTATTTAATGCAGGTAATATTATTTTTTTCGTTAACCTTGTTACGCTTTGCCTGATGATGATGATGCTTCTCAAAAAAGTGGTAAAAACGTATCAAATTTCGTAATACATGTGGAATAACAAAGTTTTTTTATTTAACATTAGTTACAGTAGAACCCCCTATAATGACACCCCGTACTATAAAACCCCGTACTATTTTTGAGACACTTTTTCTTACAGTGACATTATCCCCTATAATGACATTGGTTTTTAAGGACGTATGTGACGTGTCATCCAGGAATTCATAGAAGGTGATTCATCGACGAGGGGTATTCAAACTATAAAGTAAGAAAATATTTTTTCTACTTTCATATCTAGGAAACGTATTATGATCTAGTTAATCTACGCACATGTTGTTTTTCATTAAAACTATGTACGTATATGAGTATGTACAATAGTTCACAATTATTTTAAAATTTCATAATTATCAAATTTCACAATGATAGATCCTGTTAGCATCGATTTTTCATTTATTTTTTCTTCGTGACATTTAATCCTATTTCTATTTAAAAATCTGTTTTTTTTAGTTTTTTAAGCCATGTCGACTATTAAGCCCAAAGATAAACAGAAGAGGGAACAGTTCTTATTGGATACAAAAGGCCAAATTCTGGATCGATTAAAACTGGGTGAAAAAATATACAAAATTGCTGATGAATTCAATGCTTAACACTCTACAATCATTGGAATTCAAAATAATGAAAATTATAATAAAAAAATTAAAGAAATTGAGCGACCGATAAAACGATCTCGATGGAACGGATTAGATGATGATACGGATAGTGATTAAATTATATTTAACTATATATTATTTTTTCATATTATTATATATCTATGTATCTTTTTGACAAATAAAATATGTTCCTGAAATAACTTTTCATTATATTTATTCATCATATGCTAAAGCATTTTATAAAAAAGCTGTTGTGTTGAACTTCCCTATTGCACGTTGCGGAAAGATGACTCATTCAAAATACGAATACCCGTCGCTCTCGCCGCGTTCAAGTACCTATTTAACACTGGATATCGTAAAAAATCGTCAAAAAATTTCAAAAAAAAAGGGAACATTTAATCTACTGGTTTCCTTCAAATTGAAAAAATCCAATTGAAAATCCTAACCCCCTATAATGACCCCCCTTTCTCGTCACAGTAGGGGTTCTACTGTAATATCATCGAAAAAATCAGGCGCGGCTTTATTTTATGTTCACCGTGCTTTAAGATGTGGTCCTGCTCAGTGCATAATAGTGAATAAATAATAAATTAGTGTGTTATTTATCTTACCTTGTTTTCAAAAAATGTAGGCAAAGAAAGTAGGTCACGTGTGGGCATCGCGTTTTAAAAAATATTTTATATTCTGTTGGCTCTGTGGAACAGTCAAGCTGTACACAATTGATGTTCAATATAAATGTTGTCCGTCTTTGATGTAAAATGGTTACTTTAAAGCTGTCCACTATCGATACTTGATCAAAAGGCATTTTATTCAACAACAACAAAAAATACTCATTTAGTAGTAGTTATTCCATTTTTATTTAATAGGAGCGAAACTGGTCCTGATCGTTAAAATTAAAATTATAAAAAGTATAAATGAGTATTTTATTTTTTGGGTATCGATAGTTATTTGAAACAGTGTTTTATAATTTAAACCATTTAATAAATAAACAATTATGTAATTATATGCCAGATGACAATAATAATACACGTAAGCTGGTAAAAAGATAGTCTTTGCAGTCCCGAGAAAAATCTCAAACAAGTTATTGCCCCCTTGTACCTTGATTCTTTTTGTGAGTTGACTGAAATTTATTTGAACGTCGAAGTAAGAAATTTATAGATCGAAAATTAGTTTAAGTATATAATATTTGCAGTTTACTTATTGGAGACAAAGTTCATAGCTTTTTTAGGCTCTGGAAAAAGTGTAAGCTTCTTTTAAGTGAGGAAATAAATGGAAATGACATATGGATAGATCCTTCCGACTTTTTAGTAACTTGTCAATCTTGGCATATATGTATGCGTAATACGTCAGGATTTTTCTGTAAATGCAAGTTTGTTACTACATATGTATTTCGATTTGTTTTGCCACTTATTTTTACCTCGTATGATTATGTGCTGTATTATATAGTTTCAACTTTCCAGTATAAATATTTTACATTAAAAAAATATAACATAACTATTTACTTAGCTATTTACTAAACCGTATGGTAGTAAAATATGGAACACGTGTTCTACGCAACATCGTAGATAAAATCCTCTATATTTTATGGCTTACTAGTACATGTTTATTACCAACGTCACGCAAAGTTTAATCTGACGTATGGCTATTGTTTTGGCACTAGATTTTTGTTTCAATAGCAAATTATTTCTAATAAAATGTAGCGGTGGGGTTTTTCAATTAAGGTTGAGTATAATATTATTACCGATGAGTATAGTTTCTACAACGTGCTCCATGAAATTATTTTTTATTTTGTGCTATTTCTTAGCCTCCCAATATAATAATTATGATAATACTTTGTCACGACTCGGTTTTTTGGGACCCGATTATTCCATAGCATTTTCATAGAATGTCGCTGGCATGACGTTAGTACGAAAGAAACCAGAGAGAGATAGGCATATTATGAGAATACAAATATACAATCATTCGAAAGATATGTTTGCGGTAGCCAACTTGACGCCAGGGCAACATCGCTAACGGCAACCATGCATTTTTTTTGCGCGCCGAGATCTGGACATTTTGCAGGAAGGGAGGGATAGTAACACAAACAAACAAACTCTCTTCTCTGTTAGCGCTCGCCAAGTAAAGTTGTTCTAAGGGTTGCTCCCCTGACCTCGCCTGTTAAAATTCACACTTATGGCTGCCGCCATTTTGTTATACTCACTTCGAACTTGAATAATTATACTAGCAGCTTATCAATAACTTTCAAAATTTAACAACTTGCACTTTCGCATTCAAATTAAGAGTTCTCCGCCTGTCGCACCAGCCGTCTCTCGTCTTCAAGTTCCTGTCGACACCTCAAGGTTTGTGGCATTAAATATCGTTGATGAGGTATCGCAGCCTCTCTATTGTTAAACATTGAGCGTTGGCAGGCGAGGGGAAGCAAGGGGGCAACCCCGGTAAAGATATTGTATTGAAACCAAAGCCAATTTAAATTGTTATTATAATTTCTACTGTATTATTTCAGGACCTGTATACATATGTATTTTATTGTGGGTGTTAATATGTCGGTAGCCTCTGTACGTGACGAAAGTCACCGGGAAGCCTAATGTGTGTTAAAAGCAATACGTTTCCGGTTAAGTGTCTATATTCTATAAACGAAATTCTCATTATAATAATGAACCATATTAATTCAGTCGAGTGCGACCACGCTTCGGCGGGACCGATGAAGGTCTTCGAAAGCCTCTTCGTGTGTTATTTTAATCCAGTAAAATCAAGCCTTGTCGAGCACAAACAATTCTCTAATTTATCGCTATCGCATTTACAATACGCCCTGAACGGCGCCCATAACTATGTGTCAGAAAATTTAATTCTAGATACACGAGGTTCTATTATATTATTTTCTATCACACGATAATTTTATTACACGCAAATGCTCATAAAGTCACTATCGAATGTGGTCGATATATCGAATCGAAAGTTGTAGGAGGATAATCCTTCGCTGAATGTTAATCTGATAATATACGCGTAATGCAAATTTATTCTAACTGTAGAAATAGAAACCTTTTTCTAGTAACGTTATGTAATTTAACAATGACACAACCAGAAACGTATTGAAATTATGTGTGCGGGAACTGAAATAAATTTTGTTATTGTAAGAGGTGATCTTTAGGCGACGTGACAAATAGCATAACTTGACGATAGAAGGCGTGTAAAAGTTGAGGAGTCGGCTGGAGAAGCCGTGTGTAGTCTGCCGAGACTGTTTGCTTAGGGAGACGATCTGGTCTCCCGACGATAAAGAGCTGTCGTCACGCCGTCTATCGAGTCATGAGGTGCCGGAGCGCCAGGTTAGTAATGAAATCTTGGACAGCCTAGGCGGATTGTGTCGCCGATGCCACCAGGCCTGGCGCTCTGCCCCTAAAATAAGGTAGCTAGGACAGGACTAGGTGGGTGCTCATTGTGCCGGATAACCGGAAAGCGACAGCGACGCCGGTCTCAAGGTGACCGGGTCGTTTTGACATGGCAGATGCATAAGACCGATACCGCCGTGGGCGATGGTCGTCTAGCAGGCGAACACTGGTGGACGACGTTCATCTCTGCCATAATTGGCAGAGCTAATCTATAGTAAACCAAACCCGTTTCGTTACAACGGGCAGGACATCGGATGATGTTTCTTTTTCACAGGCGGACTGCCATGTCGACGGAGAAATTTGAACGGAATTTCATCCCTCACCCACGCTTCCCGGTTATCCAAACAAAAACGAGCTCGATACTTTTAGATACTAGGAAGCCCAACGCATGGAGCGGGGGCAACGTCCGGGAAGAAATCAGTGTCATTCGGCACTGACTCTGAGCACTAGTTGTGAGCTCTAACCACATTGGTTTGTGTTAACTGGACGTTGACACACGGATTGGGAGGCGGAGGGTCGAACAGCCCTCCTCACGCCTAGGCACCGTGCTCGCCGATCCGAGGGTCCCGGGAGACGTCCTCCTGCTATCATGGCTGGGCCGAATAAGAATTTTGTTACTAGAATATGGCACGCGTAGGGAACGGACATGATTGTGAATTGAGAACAGCTGATGATGATGATAAAATGGAATTCGCGCTTCGCCGCCGAAATAACTGGTAAAATTAACGTTGTGTCACCGGACCGACACTGTTCTGAATATCAAGCCTTCCGCCCCCTACGTGTAGCAAGTGGACTTATTACTCTTATAAATTGTCGATACTTAGTTAGGATATTAATTAAGGGACTCTAAATAAATACCTATTGTTATAAATTTTACTATTTTATACCGTTATATCCTATAATAACCCCGAAGCGCAAAGAAATTTATGATTACGCAATCGAAGCCCGTTTAAATCGTAGGCTCGATATCAGGCGAATTATTTACTGTATTTTATATGTTTTTTTTCTCACCTCTGTGAGTTAGCTTGTGCACTATTTTCAAAATTCCATTAACATATGTTCTTTTATAAATAAACGAGTGGAATCCCACTTTTTAAAACTGCACCCGAGATGTTTAATTTGTTTGAATTGTTTCCCAATATTTTCCTAACTTGTAACACTGATTCGATCCTTCTAAATTCGGAGGTTATGATAATGGAAGGTTTTTCTCTTTCTGTTTTTTTATTACCGAAGATCGAGTCGTGTCAACTTACAGCTTTTGGCTGCTAACTTCGTGCAACGCATTTTTTGCAGTAGCACACAATCAAATCGTATAATACGACATCATTTTAGGTTTTTATGATGCTTTTATTACCGCGAGGAACTAGTTAATAGACAGTACATAATATTGCTGAAAATAAATACTTGAAAATATCAATTCCAAACTTCGCAAGTAAATTGTTTTCAAACAGTTCGAGTCCTGTGGTGTAATGTCACGTCAAATTTGGACATCCCAATTTAATAACGAATCGATACAATTGTCCAGAATACGTTAGTTGACTAGTAAATATTATTTTTAAGGTCGGAATAGTCTGTTTTAAGGTAATGGTGTAATTTTTAAAGCATCATTTGCTCTCCGATTCGTTTGAATTGGTAGAACTTAAACAGACTTAATTGTAACTTTGGTTTTTTAATGCTCGATTTTCAAGAAACGTACATTACTGTAAATGCATTTTTAAAATTCAATCTCAATATAATCAAATATGAACTACCATATTATTCCACTTGCGGTGTTACTAGTGATATAAAAATATATAATTTTTCCCATTCAATAATTTAATCTTCGTTTTATTACTTGCCTAATATCGTTGTAAGTACGCCACTGAATGCAGACGACCATTGTGTCTTAACTGGAGTTAAACTGTGGTCGACAACATCTTCAGCCTGCCTAAATGAAAACTATAACCAGTGAAGCCGCTAAATTAGTCACTGGAACAGACTTCCATCTTTCTGAGTGGAACTTACGAATCGTATAGTTCGGTATAGTATATCTTCTCTATCCGATGCTTTTATCCGTGACGTTATGCGAGCAAGGTTCGAATCCTTTATCACTTTGATACAATTATTTTTCAATGAATCTTCAAATGTATTTTATAAAGCATAAAGAGACATTGTCATTTTTTTCCACCAATCTCTTATTCAAAATTTTGAATATCGGGGGGCGGGGATAGACAAGTGCGATTAGCTTAAAACAGGCACTAATCCAGGATTTTTTTGGAAAGATTTTTTTTTATTTTATTCATACATATAATTAATAATGATTGTTTTTTCCAAAATATAATAAAAGTTATACCTACTCTGAGTAATATTTTCGTTGCTAAAGGGATGTTCTGAGTTCCTAGGCTAAAAGTATAGTAAATCTATTTATGACCGTTGCTCCGTTTCCGGTGTCGCTGCCTCTAAAAATCTGTGTTATTGAAGTTCTCTTTGGAAGCCAATTCTGTTTGTTTTTCTGATTTGTTTTCATACATATAAAAAATTGACACTCTGAGCTGTGAAACTGCACAATAAATATATTCAACCATTTTGGGATTGAATATTCTTTGTAAATTTATTTTTTTTCTAAATATTCTTCTTAAGTACGAGCGAATAATTTAATTCCAATAGAATTAAGTTAAAAAATGTCTTCAAAAAGAAGCGCTTTGGTTTCAGTACACCAATGTCAGTAAGGCTCTTGCGTTTTAATGTTGTTGTGGAATAATGTCGGAAAACAAACTAAAATATAGTAACTGCAACAAACTGTGTATAAAGACGACATCTTATACCCTATTGAACGACTGTATAACTGGTTTTCACCGTGCATAACACATGCCACACACTACAGTCACAATGTCTTAGAATGGGCAAATACCTTGTACGAAATAGCACGGGAATACATTTCGTTCTAAGTAACTCGAGAATATGTTATTTATTCACGAAGCTAACGAATTTATATTTTCACATTGAAAACTCCGGGTGTTTATTCTATAAAAACACAAGACGGTTCTGTTAAAACAATAGTTTATTTAATGCGGTGCTGCGTGGAAAGTTTACTGTATGATCATTTATTACACCTGTTTTTTTATGTACATATATTATTTCGTCATATAATTGTTGGGATTTTTTTGAACGATTATTATTAAAACAATTGACCGCATCCGTTTGATCGGTGGTGGGCTGCCAATACGTTAACAAAATGCTTACTTATTCTCATTATACTTAACTATGTGCGGTGTTTTGGAGAAGGAACGAGCTGTTTTTATTATTCTTATACAATTACGCCGAATTATTATTAAGCCAATCGAATGTCATTTAATACACTTACATATATTATGCAACAACGCGCAATAAATCGTAAACTAATTAATATCAATAACTGAAAAATTAAATTGCTCAGCTTGCAAGCGTGAAGATTGCAGAAATTGGTACTATAATTTTAGGCTTTAATTTCAAAATTCAAAAAATATACTTTAACGGCCGTAAATAATCATATATATATATATATGTGCATATGCGTGCGTGTCAGAAATTTCAGTTATTTATTATATTTGTTTAACCAAGTTTTTTTTTTTTTAATTTAAAAAAAATATTTGACATTACAGCTTACGCCAATGCGTCAAATACTTTTAAGTTTAAAGATCATACGAGATATACTCGATGAGAATTTTTAAAAGTCACATGAGATAAACTCAAGGAGAATTGACTTCACAAACACCCATGTCTTAGATCTCAAATTAAAATTGAAAAAAATTCAATTTTGACATTGACCTTACCGGGAATCGAACCTAGACCCACCTGGTCGGTAAAGCAAGCTCTAACCAACTAGACCACAGCGGGCGACAAGTTAACCAAGGGCTTGCGCGAGACCCTCCAAACCTCTTCCAGACCACCCTTAAGTTTGATGACTATGTGTGCACATTATATTAAGCTAAATATCAGAAGATTTAAGGATCACTACTTAATTTCACTTTAAGCATATTTACAGACACTATTCTGCTTCGTATACTTATTAAGATGATTATAGCTTCATGTCATGTAGTGAAATGAGAATTTAGAACAATTATTTCATCAAAATTGATTTTTCATTACTTCATTATTAGAGTCGTTGTTCGTCTATCGATAAATTTGTTCCATGAAAGAAGTAATTTTAGTCTTGTACAATAATACACTGATTTAAGTATGTATTTTGTTGCTCTGTCCAAGTAACGTACATCACAAGCATCTATATAGGTATGTATATGTTTACAAAAGCACGTAATAACAGTAAAGAAAACGTATTTCTAAATGTCTTGTTAACCGTTCCAAAATAATGAATTTATTTCAACATCGAAAAATGCCGTCTAAACTTTAATTATAATATCAAACTCAATTAACACTCCTTCGCGTAGAATAATTTTAAAAGTCCTCTTTCGATTCGAATGAAAATTTTCAACAGAACGGGATAGTTATCCCGGGGGAATCTAAAAACAATTATTTTTGACAATGAGATCAAGTTTTTAGATACGCAGTCGGAGTAATGAAATAATTATTAGACTCTTTCTTTTGTGATGCATTATTTCCTTGTTATTTTTATATAATAAAATTAATCCATAACTTACTTATCCTTAGGTAATAGGTAAAATACAAACATCAAAATTAGTTTACAAAAAAGCCTACTACTATTTTATATTAAAAATTATAAAATAAACTAAACAAAACCATAGTTAATTATTTAAAAAGTACAACACGAACTTTAAATATCAAAACTAGTATTTTCGATTTAATCCACTGTTGCTTTAAGGTAGAGATATCCATGACTGATTTATAATAGTGATCACTCATAAACTCTCATTTCGAGGTAATAAATTAATCTAACTTACAAATGTCTGCAAATAGTCGTTATGTCATTAGTGAAAATAAAAACCAATGTTTTTTTGCAACAAAAAATAACAATTACTCTATCACTAAGTGTTTTATTATGTTTGATGTGAACAAATCGTTTACTTAGTAAAGATTTTGAATCAGCACTGACTGAATGAATAGGGATTGGGTTGGGGGTATCACAATACGTCTGTATAAAAACGTTATGTCAAAAAACCTTATTAAGATAATCGCCATTTTCGATGATCATGAAATTCAGACATCCTTATTTATGCGATAACTTATCATTCTTACTACTTCATCCAATTTTATGATGCTTAAAATTTTAAATCTCATTACTAAAAATCGTTCACAAATAGCTTCGAAAGGGAATCGATTACTTCAAATTGTGTAAAAATAAATTGAATACTGCCAAACCTGTTTTTTTTCAGAAGATATTGCGTGTTTTATCTTACTGTCTGCATTCATAACTCAAAACAGCTGATCTTTGACTTAACGTCTTCTGCCAATACAACTTCAATACAATTCACCACTTGTCGTGAACGATTCAAAAATTAATAAACTGGCCCTTTAACAAGTTGTGCATGGATGACTTCTAGTAATCCATGCACAACTCATTCATTGACTAGAAATATGTAAATTTCACAAGAAAAAAATTCGAAGAAATAAAAAAGTGGCAATTAATTACAATTTGATTTTTGAAGAAATTTATACTTTATAACTTTTCAATAACAGTGAAAATATGATGTAATTTTGTTTGTTATTAGTGAATATAATCGTCGATGAAAAAAATATATTCGTGGTTTTTTAAGTAAATTGTGTATTTTTGCATCTTTTAATGATATATGAATGAACTAATTTTGAAATTGAGGTGAAGTCTCTTACCCCATTCAGGAACATGAATTAACCACTTAAGTAATTCCGAATGTAAGAAATAATTACACTGAACGATTTCTTTGCGGTAAACTCAGGCTGTGCAGCGAATTAATATTACTAAGCGCATAAATGTACGTCCCTCCACACACACCAACCCGAAAACACCAAGCAAATTAAAAAGAACACAGACGAAGGCACGGCCGTACAATGTGTATTATAAATGATATATGTAATGTCTAATTTCGCTAATGAATCTCGAAGGTTCGCAAGGAAAATATAAATAAAAAAGTTTCTTCCCGATTCTTACTAACATCTTTTTTTACTCCTACAATAAATACTTCGAGAACAATATCTTTTACTACAAATCAAATGTCAAGTATTTCTGGAATTATGAAGTTGTACATTATTTTTCGGAAAGTTTTCGTTGTATCTCTTTGTGGAGTGAATTTGAGAGCAATGTAATATTTTTCAAGCTATGTTTTCACAGTATTTTTTTTAAACTGTTTAATTTTACAAACCATTTAAAGCATAGGCTAGCATAATATTATTTTTATACTTATACCATCGAGAAAAAAACATTGGGATCATTAAATTCTAGTTTTAAGAAGTATTTATTAATCGATGTCTGTTGGAAAGCATGGGAGTTCCTCCCACCTATTCAATTCTAAAGATTACGGGGCGTAGCGAGAGCGATTAGTTAACCAATAGTCCTGTCCATTCCCTATTCTTCTATCCCTATCAGTCTCTTCGGAAAAAAAGGATGAGCAACTGAGTAACAAACAGTACTTCTAGAAAAACTTCTACTAGAAAAACTTCGTTTGAGATACCTCCCTTAGGAGGCTATATGCTCCACACATTGCCATTCTCATATTATTACATATTGAATTGTTATTACTTCTTCGGACACATCCATGGGAGTTTTTTTATTATTATTTTTCCCATTATTTTTAGTATTTCTGTCCGGAGACTATAAAATAAAAAATAATAAATATATTATGACACACTATTGTTGCATTTTTAATTGATTTATGACTTTGTATCCAAAATTTTGTAATCAAAGAGGTATTTGGGATAATTCCATTACTTATATCCACAATATCCGATCCTGCTGATTCGAAAAGCGCTGTTTGCAATGAATGTAATTAGCTAACGTCTAGTCTCTCAATAAACCCATCATTATCACCTTACCTATCTAAAGAGAGAAGAAGCGTTCTATTTACAATTCGTTTTTGGTAAACCACGTATTTCTTTCCCTTTTCACGGTCTCAATATGATTCCATCTCCGGAAGGTTCGATTTGGAGACTTTTTTGCAGCCAGTTTTGGTGAAAAGCCGCATGTTAAAATACTCCGTTCAGAGTATATATTACCTGTTATATGCCCCACATTAGAAGTTCGCGTGACGTCTATATTACGTAGGTATTATCAATCGTTTACGTTTATTTAACGCGAGCGAATTCATAATAAACAAAACAATGGGTAAACAAATGGTTCGCTTCTTTTTTCAAAGCATGTAGGTAAATCCAAATATTTTCAGAGCTCCCGCTAAACTCGTCACAATATTATATTTTGAGGAAAATAATGCTACCCCGAGGCGAATCCCAAAATCGATTGTTTTTCTTTTTCCATTTATAAAGAGGCCGAAAACATTTTGCTGAAAGCGCGGATATGGTGAATAGAAGAGTAAATATTCGGCTCCCCCTGCAAGTGAAAAGCTTCAGACAGCTTTGAATGGTATGTGTGTGCCTAAATGGATTTTGTTTTCTTTGCACCAATCTCTTTTGTGAACACGCTCAGGAGTTTTTGGCAAGTGCAAATTGGTAAGTGATAAAATTCACCGAGATTTTAACACCGTGATTCGCGCTTTTTTTACAAGAAGTGCTCTCAAACTACTCAATCAGTGACATATAATGCTGGAGTAATAAATTTGTAAAGAACTTTTTATATGCGAAAAAACAACAAATTCATATTTTAAAGCGGGGAACTAATCCAGTTGTTCTGTTGTGGGTGATTGAAATTTAATTTTGTAAAAACAAAACATTTTATAGAAAGAAATAAGTAATATGGAAAACATGTATTTAAAAAAATATTCTAAAATTTCTCCATGTGTATTAAACCCATTGCATTTTAGTATTATTTGCTTTATCAGTCAAATCAAGCTTTACACTTTTCCCACTTCGACAAGAAAAGAAAATGTTTTGCGTTTTATAGGCATCCTCTTTGTGTGATGTAATATTAAGGTAAATATACATTATGCACTTACATTTAAGATTTATGAAAAATTCGAGCGTGTTCAATTCAACTTTTGAGTAGAGAATTTCTTACAATAAGCAAAATTATTCCTCAGTACCAAATATATGAAATTGTAGGATTGATAAAAAACAATTGCGTTTTATTTTTATAAATAATAGTTACTTTTGAGATATTAAAATACACTGGAAACTTGTGAAATAAAATTCCATTGGTTTTTTGAGCATTATATTAATTTTTAATTAATAGACATCTTTAGAGCCATTCAATTCAAAAATAATTGAATAAATTTTTGTCAAATGATTGTCCATTACAAAAAAATGAGAATCGGTAGCCCAAAAAGATATTTGAATCAAGAATGTTGAAAACATTTTTACTACCGTCAATTTAAAGAAATATTTCAAAAAATAAAGATTAATAAAAAAATATGTTTTAGCTTAGTAATATAATGACAATGCGCCAAATATTTTGACCTTAAATAAACTCAATGAGAATTTAATAAGTCACTCGAAAACAACTGAAAAAGAAGAGGCACACGAACACCTACAATCTGCAAAAGAATGTTGCGCGCACCTTGCGAAAATTCAATTTTGGACTGTAAAATGTTCTTTATACAGATAAATTATATATTAAAAAATATAATTACAAATTTCCCTCAACATGTATCTAAATTTCAAGTGTAAATGGTTTTAACTTTTATTAAATTTGATTTATGAAAACAGTTACTAATAAAAGGATGATTATCTGAATTCTTAAAGGATAATTAAAAATACAAAACTGAATTTTCGCAAGATGCGCAGACTGTATGTCTAAAATCTAATGTTTAAGTAAAAAGATTTTAATTTGATATTGACTTTACTTTGGGTTTAAGCTTTAGCTTGAACCCTAACTGGCTTGATCGATAGGACAAAGCTCTCACTTACCAGACCACAGAGGTGACAATATTTACTTGTTTTTACATTATCTGTAAATAAATATCTTGTGCTGAAATTCGAGTAATGCAAAGAAAGAAATTTTTGAGTTTTTTGACAGCCTGAGCCGAGAAAATTGAGTGGAAATAAATTCCTTGGGAAAATTGGAAAATAATATTATAATATGTAACTTCTGATTGTATATAATTTTTAGCAACCAGTTACACTTATTTAACATGTGCAACATGTATTACTTATCTTATCCACAAATTAAAGCTTAATATAAATGTTAAGAGTTGACATTGTATAGCATAATATTAGTCTTTGAGTTGGACCAGTGAATTCTAGGTACACTTGAATCCGAAACGAATATTTGAAAACGATTCTATTTTTACGACACTCGGCGTGACACATATAATATTTGTATGTGCACGTAAACTTCAGTTTGTTGAAAAATCGACAACAAATATAATTTAAGCAAACCATTTCTAATATTCTGCGTTTTTGGCATTTTTCTTGTTTTTTCCATCATTTCAAAATTCTTAGAATTTTTTTCCATCTCTTCTAGTTGAGACGCTGAATAAAAGCGTGTACATATTCGGGATACTTGATTGCACAATATTACTTGCACTGGTAGGTACTTGTAGGACATGCCAAAATGACAGCTGACAGCTAATACACACATTTTGAAAGAATCACGATGGTTTCAATTGTTGACGTTTCTTATATCTCGAGCGGATGCAATCGTTCCCCCTTGTGTGCAGATTGGAATTCTCAAAACGTCATTTGCTATGGCTCTGCTAATTCCGTGGCACTCTTGGATCCCAATGTAAATGTTTATTTCATTGAAAAACATAACCTCAATGTAAACGTCACATTTCGTTATGCTTCATGCAACCATTAAAATGATTATCATTTTTTAGTACCATGGAGCAGCCAAGATAACCGATACACTGTCCAAACATACTGGAAAAGTGAACGCAGTACGATGGATTCGTTCTCTGTCCGGGACGCAAAATCATATCATTTCAGGCTCCATTGATTGCACTGCAATAATATGGTCAAAAACAAATGATACTTACATTCCGTGGAAGTCTCTCATCGGTCATAAGAGCTCAGTTTCTGTTGTTGATGCTGCATATGTTAAATCTAACGATTCACAACATGTATTGTACGCAGTAACTGCATCTGTTGACTCAACCATAAAGATTTGGCAACAAGGCAGTTCTGATGGTATGGTTGTCTTTTTGGTTAATATTCTTTACAAGATGCAACGAAAATTTACTAAATGCTTCAAAAAACATGCAATTTTCTAGGAAATTTAATTGCTAATTATAAAATACTAAAAGACCAAACATTTGAATCAAGGAAATCCATAATTTATGCTTATTACAATATATTGCAAGTGGTGATCTTGTTTCAGGCATTTATAGTACAATGCACAATCTTTACAAAACAGAGTACAACATTTCACACTACTCTATTACATTTGTAAAATAGTTATTGATTTGTATTGATACAATTTCTATTTATTTTAATAGTCCTGAGTAAACAGCAAATAAAAAAATGAGCTTTTAAATAAAGCCTCTAACCTCAATATGGTATATAACAGGGATGGCGAACAAGGGACCCGCGGGTCACGCAGTGACTCGCGTGAGAAGTTATCTAACCCGCTTGAACTTTTAGAAATGATTGTTTTTATTCAAAGCCTTTATTATTCAATCTATGTGACCCGCGACATGATTTTTTTTATTTTTTCAAATCAAATTTGACCCACTTGCAAAAAAGGTTC
Source organism: Himalopsyche tibetana (assembly GCA_030503985.1). Classification (NCBI taxonomy): domain Eukaryota; kingdom Metazoa; phylum Arthropoda; class Insecta; order Trichoptera; family Rhyacophilidae; genus Himalopsyche; species Himalopsyche tibetana. Next base: position 6,167,509 of record JAPJYX010000019.1, on the reverse strand, counting down.
GCCATCCCTGACTTAGATAATTAATTTGTCAAAATTTAAATGGATTTATGCCTATCTGACACCAATAATTAACTACAAAAAATATTGCCGGTTTTCCCAAACTGTATAAATGCACCAACTAAGTTAATCCAGACAAAGAATTGATGTTCAAGAATCTCATTGTGTACTTAATTATTTTTTTCACTTCTGCCGTGCCATACTGGGGATTTTATCAATTAGCATGCTTTATTTTTTAACCACTAGAACGCCAGAGTTTCACCGGTGAGTCGCGATGTTTTTTCGTTGAAAATAAAGATTTTTTCAATATGTGAAAATTATTGTGCTAGTGTCATCTATTTTTAACCCAATGACGTCTAAAATACTTGATAAATCTAAATTGTTTGGTATTATTTTTAAATAAATGATTGAAAGATTTTTTATATGAGAATCGTATTTTGAGATGTATTTGTTACAATGATATAATATAGATAAATCAATCGAAATGACGAAGCTGCGATCGGTGTACATATTATTGACTGAAAGTAAAATAATATAAATTTTAATTTTAAAAATATATTCATTTTGTGTTGCGACAACCCTGAACAAGAAATGGACTAAACCCATAAATTATTCCGCAGCAAACCATGTGTTATACAGGCTATTTCAATTTTTTGGGCGGCAATTAGCAAATCTGTAAATTCTCAGGATTTTGGATTCAGAAATTATTGGAAGAGCTAAAAAAAATAACGAGTCACGCTGGTATTTTGGGCAAATTGGTAAATTCCTGGGTTTTCGGATTCGGAAATTCTTGGAAGAGCTAAAAAAAAAAAAACGAGTCGCGCTGAACATTTGGGCAAATCGGTAAATTCCTGAAATTGGAAATGAAATTGTTTGAAAATTTGTATGATTTCCTAAACATGTATTGACTATGTGCATTTTTCATTTGAAGCAATTATTTTTTACGAATTTGTTTGGTACCCAACTATAAGATTTTGATTGGAAAAGGGGGACATGGAGATTTTTGAAAGGTCGAAATGGGGCGGGGCACAAATAAGGTTGGGAAACACTGCACTAGAACATCTTAAGACTATAAACTACTTAATTTTAAACCAATTTTTATACAATTTCTATTGTTTCTGAAATTGTTTGCAATTAATTATTTTTAAAAAAAATCTAAATAAAAAATACTTTCCCTCCTCCACCCGTCACTGCTTCCTGTCTTTATCCAGCAGCATAGCAAACGTTACGCTTGTCGCATGATTAGTATCTCCGTACGCAATTTGTCATATATTATCTATTGCCCTTCTCAGATATTTTATTAAATTATTATAGTTTCAATGTTTTAATTAGTTGTTTTAGATAAACAAATGAGTTTTGTAAGAAATTGATTATTTGTGAACAAATCAGTAGCCATATAATGTTGAGCTTACAATTCCATCTTGGTTTTATTCCTTTTCTGGAACCAAAGTCAGTAAAGCACTGCATGCCCACTGATGAAAGCAAAAAGGATCTAAGACTGAATTGGAACTAATAGCTTCTATATAATTATTTAAGTTATAATGTATCTATTCATTTACATTCTATGGGTATTAAAATTCTTAAAAAATATTTACTTCTTGAAATAATAAGTAATATTATTGCCAAATTGACCCACAACAACAAAAACTGATCTTATATTTTTGTTTGAGCAATAGTAATAATAATCAAAATATACGAAAAACCCCAATTTATTAACTAAATTATAGCAACCATAAAACTAGGTGTAATAACTCTTTCTTTTTCATTTCAGAAGACTTCTCATGCACTCAAACTATTGATCTTGGAACTGGCCTTTGTCTTTCCTTGAGAATCTTAATTCTACCAGATATAAACATCCCTATAATTGCATGTTCATATGATGACAGTAAAATTCATTTATTCGTCGAAATAATTGACAATCAATATGAAAAGAAATTTTCTAAAGTTGCCTCCTTGACGGGGCACGAAGACTGGGTGAGGTGCCTGGACCTGATTGAAGTTGGTTAGTAAATGAATTGCTAATAGTTGCTCTAAAGCATGGGTATCCAACTGGTAGATCGCGATCGACCGGTCGATCCCAAAGCAAAATTTGGTCGATTTTGAAAGCGTATATAATTTAAATATAAAATATACTAAAGTTGAATTATTTTGTAATCACATACCTATCTAATGATATGTATTTCGCATTTAAAATAAACATTTCTAAGTTTGAATAAGGGAAAAAATCTTACTAAATAAAATTTCTTATAAGAATCATGTTAGAAGTCGATCGCGAGAAAACTTAAGATTGAAAAGTCAATCCCAGGGCAAAAAAAGGTTGGACACCTTTGCTTTAAAGTATAATTGAGTATGATCATATTTTTTTTTGGTAATATAATTTAATTCTTAGTAGCATCCATTGACTTGCAATCCATCTCAAAGTTCAATATTCATAATATTACTCTTTTCTTTAGTTTTAGCAACTTATTTTATTATTTCAATTTCATTAAGTCTAAAAAATTACATTAAGGTTACCTACCTACCTTAGTATCTGTTTGTTTCCAAATAAATATTTTTCATCGTGCCCTTTCAAACTCTACTTATAGACGATGTGTTTAAATTTTTTTACAATATACTTTTTTTTATCCACATTGGCTCCCAATATGTAAATACATCCTCATAACGCGGTGTTTCAACAGAAGGTGCTTCCTGAGAATATGATTCCTGAGAATTGTTTTATGCAGTTGATTTCCCTTTAGAATTGAAGCTCTTGACAGCCCAAGTACAATGATAGCTCTGAAGCATTTCTACAGCACAACGAGACTGGCAATATCTGGAGCGTAATACTAGAAGCGCTTGTGTCAAATTTATTAGTTATTCAGTACAAGTAATGGTTTGACAACATATTATCAGATGATTAATTATGTTGCCAAACACTGTGGTGATTTTTTGTGCTAGAACTGCCTAAGTGATACTAAGATACTTCTTATAAATAATAAATTACAACATTTCAATCGCGAGTATTAGCATAGACATTTATTGGCTTAAAATATGTCGACACATTATTTTGGCCTACACAACTAAGAGCACATCTGCATGTGCTCTTATTTCATCCATTTTTGATTGGCTGTCATAGGGATTTCTAGCATCCACAGATATACACTACAGATTCAGTGTTGAAAATACACTTAATTACCTCTCATTACCTACTAAAAAAAACTGTGTGCACATATTAGCCAGCTGCAATTTCTGCTTCTCAAAATAGTTGAGTGTCATATCCATGAATCTCTTGAGCCTTCAGCACAGAACTATGCACCATTGCCTGATCGGTTTCTTAGTGATTTTTAATGCAATATTAATTTAACCTTAGGTTATTTAACAGTGAACATGTATTCATAAATTCATGTGAACATAAATTTACTTATATTGACCATATAATTATATTAACTTCTTGCTTTCTATATTTCAGATAGTAAAAGGGTAATGCTAGCGTCATGTTCCCAAGATACTTATGTGCGGCTCTGGTCATTGGAACCTTATCAAGAAGATGACTCTGTTAATACAGACATTCGAATTGAAAAGAAGGTTTTTTCTATTGGTGATATCAAGTGGTCAGTGTGCTTAGAAGCTGTCTTATCAGGACATGAAGGTTGGGTGTATGGTGTTCATTGGAATATCAATAAATCGAAAGGTAAGATTTCTATGTACCGATAACTTTATCAAATGATTGATACATCCATGCAGAGATTCTTAACATGAACATCTAAATGAAAAAACAATGAACTGTCAACATCAGATTTATTAATACAATCTATATTGGCATTTTTCAGTTTCTGAGTCTGGAGACGCAAAGCAATGTCTGAGACTGCTGTCTTCATCACTGGACAAAACTCTCATTGTTTGGGAACCCGATATTACCGATGGAGAAGAGGGAATTTGGACGGAGAAAATCCGCCTCGGAGAAGTCGGTGGAAACGGATTGGGATTCTATGGAGGCCAATTTAATAAGGAAGGAAACTCCATTATGGGTTATGGTTTTATGGGGTCATTTCACATATGGAAACACAATGAGGTTAATTAATATTTAAATTCTCAAATTATAAATATTGTATAGCCTTAACTTCTATAATTGAACACTTGAGAAGTGAAGTAAGCCAAGCAGCAAAATGGTGAAACTTTGCTATTGAACTTTTAAATACAATCACGTCTGTGTTTTTGTGGATTGAATATTTTTTATTAATTGATTTGGCATTTACTTGGTAGAACTCCATTTATAACAGATTAAAATAACAAAGTATTTTAGCTCTACAGTTTTTAATAATTTTATTCGTTGATAGCTATTTCGGCTTACGCCATCGTCAGAACTATGACGATGGCGTAAGCCGAAATAGCTATCAACGAATAAAATTATTAAAAACTGTAGAGCTAAAATACTTTGTTATTTTAATCTGTTTGAATATTTTTGTTTTAGGTAGATAACTCTTACAATGTGTATTTACTGGGCTCACTTTACTTTAAGACATGTAGAATATTATAACGCATCAAACTCATTTTATTCCTAAATATCACTTGGCTCACTTCACTTCTCAGGGGCTCAATTTTTTCTACCAATTTTTCTACAAAGTTTTTAATACTAATTATTTTGAAAGGATTCAATTTCATCTACACATTGAAAATATCTGAAATTTATGGTTCAAAGAACCTCTTAATCAATTTTATTACAAAACATAATAGACCCTAAGAGATGGCAATCGAAAAATATTTAGATTTGTAAATATTGCAAAATAATTAAACTCATACACTACTTAAAATATCAATGAAATGATTGACTGTTACTTTTCAGGAAACGAATCATTGGAATCCATCTGTGATTTGCGGTGGCCACTTTGCAGGAGTCGTAGATTTGGGTTGGGAACCGGGCGGTCAATTTATTGTGAGCGTAAGCACTGATCAAACGACACGTGTCCATGCTCCGTGGGTCAGAGATGATAATTCAAATATTACTTGGCACGAATTGGCAAGACCGCAGGTTCACGGGTATGACATGTCATCCCTGGCAATCATATCAAAGTACACTTTTGCTTCGGGGGCTGAAGAAAAAGTAATAAGAACATTCCAGGCTCCGCATAATTTTATCAATAATTTACACAGTATTTGTGGCACAGCCAAAGACGATGAACCTAACCTAACCTGTAAGTACTCACTATCTGTAATTGATAATATTTATTTTATTTTTTATTCCATGTCCCCTCCCAATATCAAATATATGGCCTTCTAATGGAGGTATCTGAACAGAAATTATTCTACAAGAACTGGTTGTTACTCAGTTACTCAACCTCTCTTTTTTCAAAGAGAGTAGGGATAGAAGGATTAGGCCAAGAGCGGCTTAGACATTACCTAATCGCTTTCGCTCCCGCTACACTGTTACTTTAGGATTGAAATAGTGGGAGAGAAATTTTGAACATCACAAACACCCATGCTATCATACGATAAATCAATTGAAAACAATTCAGTCTGTATTAGGACTTGAACCCATGAGATCTGTCACCGAAGCCAACAACTTTGACCACTGAAGCGTGAGTCCGATATATATAATTATTTAGCTGTAACGATTTTTATTCGTAAGAATATTGTTTCGTCATCTCATATCTCAGTGTTTGATAACAACTCCAGGGCTGTGGAGTCGTTAAGAAATAAGACAAATTGTGTGGTCTGGTGAGTACCACCACACCAAACAGTCTTCAAAATAATATCCCCTTAATAATAATTGTAGACATTACCAGTGACAGCTTGTCCATATACTCTGCGGAGCTGCAGCACTCCTATGCAAATTTTTAAAAAAAGTTATTTTATATGTGTATGATATAATTAATAGTTTATAATCTATATAATTCGAGAATTTATTTGCGTTGCCAGAGTGTTTACAAGAATCACGTCACTGGGGGCGGTGGTCTAGCCGTACTCCATCTCACTGTAATGCTCATTTGTGTTTGAGCCAGTGGAGGCAAGTGTCGGATGTCCCAATCACAATTATCATAGTTTTAAGCTTTCAGAGTTTTTCTTACATAGTCTAATTTTATTTTTGTTATATTCATACATTTCTCTGCTGTTTGTGACTTGATAAATGACAAAATAAAGCAAGTACATATATTTTGTTTCCCTTTTTTAATCTACCACAAAACATTAAACCAAATAAATTTATGCCTAAATTTGCATCTACCACTGATTTATCTCTCTTTTTAGCTGCAATGCCAGAAGGAGCTTCTGTACCTTCGTTGGGACTGTCAAATAAGGCTGTTTACTTAACTGATCCAAAGCCTGCAGAAAAAAAACATGTCAAAGACCAATATTTAGAAAACTACTTTACCCCAATCGATCTTAAAGGTAAGTTTCTTTAATATCTACCATAACAATTTTTTAGATCTGAAACTAAGGACTTTTTTAATATATGACTTGTAAATTTTCTCAATTTGAATATTTTAGAGTTCCTAAATCTGCAAGATATGGGAATGCAATTTCTCGAATTCTTTTCCGATACGATATGGAAAAGATTGGACTTGAATTTTAAAAAAAAATGATTATTATTTACAATAAAAAACCCTTTCTAAAGAAAAAATAATGAAAACAAGAAACAGCACTCCAGAAACCATTCAAAAAATTATGATGGCGATATTATCAATTTCCTTCTCTCTGTTTGTGTTATTATTTTTTTCAATGTTATTTAAGAAATAGAATACAAAAAAAGTTGGCATACAAAAATATAGTTGATAAATAACTGATAATTGCTTCTATGGTAGTGATTTCCAACCTGGGAGGCGCAAGTGTCCAAAATATCTATTTACTCTTCAAAATGTGTCTTTATTACTACATATATAAAATAAAGGATGGGGAGGCGCAGTAACATAAAGGTTGGAAACCACTGTTCTATGGTAACATATTCATATGTTATAGAAATAATATCATGATTATTTTTATTACGAGCACATAAAAAGGTCTGTGACCGTTAGATGCCCAGTTAATTTCTAAATGCATCACATAAATATATTTTTTTCAGAGCCTCCAACTGAAGAAACCCTCATGCAGAATACACTGTGGCCAGAATTACATAAACTGTACGGCCACGGGTATGAAGTTTATACGTTGGCTGCAAGCAAAAATGGAAAACTCCTCGCTTCAGCATGTAAAGCGACAACAGCAGAACATGCAGCAATATTGCTATGGTATATTTCTAAAACTTTATTTAATAGTACTCTTTTTTTTGAACTTTTTTAAAACAATAAGGACATATTATGGATAGGCCTAAGACAAAGGTAGCGGTTAGCTAATCCTGGTACAAACAATTTTTAGAATAGGATCGGTGGGATAGAATTTAAGACATTACTGTCAGAAATCCATAAATCAATTTATGAAACTGCCGATACTGGTACTTAATCTGGTGAGCTCAGTAAGCGAAGCCAATCATCTTGACCACTTGACCACAGACCCAGTTATGGTTAAATATAGGGTGAAAAATATCATCGTAAAATAAATCCTCGATATAATAGACTAACTGACAAAATTTCCAATCAAATGTAAAATGCCTAAAATGATTCTAATATAATATAATTTTTCTTTCAGGGATACCAACACTTGGCTACAAATTCAATGTCTTCAATCCCACCAGCTGACAGTGACACAGTTAGCTTTTTCACCAGATAATCTTTCGCTTTTGTCAGTATCAAGAGACCGGCGGTGGTCAGTTTTTGAAAGAGAATCAATAGATAGCAACGATTTTACATTGGCAGGGACCACAGATAAATCAAATGGTTTTCATTCTCGAATTATTTGGTGTTGTGCGTGGACACATGATTCAAAATTCTTTGCTACGGGATCTAGAGACGGAAAGGTAAAATGAAATATCTAAATTCTTGTTTTATAAACATCTAGAAAAATTGAATTATTGAAAATCTCAATAATATAATTATCTTTAATCTCCATTGAGTACTGAATATTCTCACATAAAACACTCTATTCATAGCCTACACCAGCGGTCACCAAACTACGGCCCGCTGAAGATTTTCATCTGGCCCGCAAAAAGTTCTGAATTTTTGCATAGATATTATTCATATAAGAAATATAAATTTTCATGATTTAGTTGTAAATTCACGACAACTATTTATTTCAAATCATCAATTGTCATACAACTATCTGGTAAGGGACTCAAAGTGAAGGAAGTTGGATAGAAATTGGAGGCAAGACGACCAGATGTTCGTTTACTCAAAAATTTCTCGAATATTCTCATTTATTGAAATTCTAAGAAGGGCAAACATTTGTTAACATTCTAATTATTATGTAATCACATAAAATTAAATAATATTCTGATTGGGTTCCAATAAATCGTCCGGCCCCCTTAGTTTTTAAAAAGTTCAATCCGGCCCACTTTTCAAAAAGTTTGGTGACACCTGGCCTACACACATCTTTCACATTACCATTTATAAGCTTTGTGTTTCCGTTATTACAGGTCATGGTGTGGGGAAAGACAAAAATAGAAAAGGAATCGTCTATGGGTGTCCGGAGTGCTGTCACCTCACCTTTAGATTTGAGTGGTCAATCTGTAACCGCTCTGGCATTTGCTCCGACTCGCATAAATAATAAATATTTACTAGCAACAGGACTGGAGGCTGGCCTTATTCTAATTCATTCTCTACAAATGGGAACCGTTCCTTCTGAATGGAAATTAAGCCAAACATTAAACAATAAGTGAGTATTTACTTTTCATACGGTCGTAATAAACCATTCATTAACTAGTATATTTAGTCTCTCAGTCTCAACATAAACCGAGAAGGATGGCCAAAATTGAATCGTGTTTTTTTTATAGGAGATGAAAATACATTTCATCCAATGTAACTATTTATCTTAAACTTAAATCAAATATAATCAGTGTTTAATGATGCGATGAATTGCTGACAATCTTAACATATCATTATAAAACACTAAAAACCATTCAATATAATTTTCAATATGTTAGTAAGTTTGGTTGAAACAAATCCATTTTTGAAACATGAAAACAGTCAATGAAATATAAATCATTTCATTCTACAACGTAAGGGTAACAAACTGCTCAAAGCGATTTAAAAGCATATAATGTTCATTTATATTTTATTTTAGCATGGGACACCATTTGACAGTAACAAGGCTTTGTTTCCGGCCTTCATTAGGTGCCGCTGGACAAAAGAAGATTGATGAAAATATTTTACAGCTAGCGAGTTCTTCTACCGATAAAGCAGTGAAAATTTTTAACTTGTCTTTACGTAATAATTAAAAGAATCATATTTCAATTCAATACTCTATGAACATATCTCCTGAAATAACAAAAAAACCTATTTTCGAAATTGTGTTAAAACTATCAACTGAAACCAGACTAAATAAACATGTGAACATTAAAATTCAACTAATACTAAAATAAAAACAGACTTAAATCTTGTTTTTGTTTACTTTTACTTTATAACACAGTATATGCAGAATTGAACCCGGGTCCTCTGTAGCCGAAGCCAACAACGTTGACCACTAGACCACGCAGGACAGTTTTATAAATTGATTTTTCAATCGATTCATGAATTTCTGTTCAAAGGCATGGATGTATGTGATGTCTTGAATTCCCCCCTCTCACCCATCCTATCCTATGAACAGGACATATCGAGAGCGATTAGCTTACCACTAATCTTGTCCTAGCCCTATCCTTCTATCCCTACTCTCTTTGAAAAAAGAGAGGTTGAGCAACTGAGTAACAAGCAGTTCTCGTAGAAACACTTCTGTTGAGATAAACTCCATTAGGAGTCCATATGCTCCACATTGGGAGCGGACATGGTTTAAAAAAAAAAAAAAATATGCAGAATATCGAGAAAGCGGGAGACATTAATCTCAATGTAGCAAAGGCTAACACAATAACCGCTGGAAACAATGATTTCTATTCCTTTTTCTATACTGCCCTTATGTATTTTTTATATTTCATATTCTTTATAAGTTAGTTCAAAAATGAAATACCTTTGTAAAACACATTTTTGACATAAAATTACCACAGATTGCTTATAATTTCGGCAAACTTTAGTTTTGCTTCTAAATCCACCTGATGTACTATTACAAATTTGCAAAAACTTTATTCAAAGTAAATAAATATTGACCAATATAGTAAGACAGGGAAACATGGAGGTGCCGCGTGGCAGCCGTATACTCCACATAGGGAGCGAATGTAGTCAAAGAAATATATAATAACTTCCAATGGGTAAAAAATTGTATTTTCATGCAGGCAAATCAGCATAAATCCATCAGTATTTTGATAAAATAATATAATCATCTATGTCTACGTAACATTAAATATCAATGATAGAAGATTGATCCTAAAATATTTATCTGTATAACATTAAATGACATGACCCAAAGTTAACTGCCAAGACTGATTATTTAAAAATATTCCCACTCCCAACAGCAATAATTTAACTATGGACCATTTCGAAATAAACTACAGTCAATCCTCTTTTTATGTGGTTTTTTTGTGTGCGATTTTTTAGAAATGAAAATTTGTAAAAAATTAACTACACTAACGTACAAAATATTACACCAAGAGCATGTATCGCTGTATTTTGGATATAATAGATAATGAATCATTAACACTAACCGACATTTGGAAAAAATAATATTTTGGACTGTTGACACATTATAAACAGGCTTTGCTAATAACTAACTGGTATGTGCAGCGGGCGAAAATCAGCGACAGGTGAAATAAAATCAAATTTTACAATAATCACTCTATTTTTCAAACCAGTGGTTATTTTTTAATGAAATTTTGAATGCATACTTACCACATGTAGCTGCTTACTTCTGTAACCTGTTGTTTTTCAACCAATAATTTTAGGTTTAATCTTCAACGGAATATTCAGATAAATTAACGGCGAATATTTCGTCACCACTTTCATAATTTTCTGAAGCCATTTTTTAAGGTTTAAAAAATATGTAAATAAAACGTACTGAAACACAAACGAATTGTAAAGTTGTATTTCAAAACTAAAATTCGAATACCGATTTTCAATTTAAATCGGGGTGGTTTCAAATTCGATTCACACATGTTTTTTTCTACATGTGCAACGGGTTATTCATAATACAAGTGCATGCGCTTCAAATGCATTTTGATGGCTTACCAAGTCTCGCTTTTTCGTTCACTCTACAGAAGGGTAACATAGTGTTAGAAGAAAGCAAGTATATTTTTGGTATCGTCATAAGAATTAATATTTACATTCCTAAAACAAATGACCAAATATGTTTTAAAGACTTCATTACCATAGTTGAGATGTCGTCTTTTCTGCTCACACACAAAAAGAAATTTAAATGCAAGAAGAAGACAGACATACTTTAACACACTCACGGTCCATTTACCATCACTAATTATCAAAACCTACAACACAATACACAAAATCTCATAAAAAAATTGCAAGAATATATGTGAGTGATTCATATAATATGAAGTGTTGATGCGTAAAGGAAACGAAGTATTATTATTTTTTTGTTGATGTATGTGTAAAGCTGTAAATGTCCTCAAGAGATTGGTATATGTATAATAATCATATGAAATAGTCGAGCAGATATACCTAATCCAGCTTTAAAGTGGATCCGGCGCAAAAGGTAGAACTACCTTTCCTGCCATTAAGCAGCAGTCAAGTGAGCGGGTAGAACTACCTTTTCCGCTCAAAGTGTGTTAATTAAATTAAAAATTAAATCATGTTGCATCTGCCATAGCTGAATTAAGTCCACGTACTTGGATGTGTTACAGTCAATATAACTATTGAAACATCGGCGTTATCAGCTGAAATTATTACTTAGCTCATGAACTTAACGGAAAAGAGTTTGATACATTTAGAGAAAATGTAATCGACAAATTACTTATGGATAGTGCTATAAGTGACGATGTCACTAATTTAATTTTAAGTATTGAAAAAAAATGATGAAAATCCGAACAAACTCTGATCACTAATTTCATTGTTAGAAAAAACCACAGGATGATAGTGTGATTAACACTAATGCCATGTGTAAAAAACTATCGACTTTTGAAATTGATTAATTTTTTATTAAAAAAAAACAAAATTATGCTGTTTTTCCCCTAATTTTCCTAAACTTTTTTAATGCGATTCTGGGTATATTTTAACTCGCTGTTTCAAAGTTATGCAGATATAAAAATTTATGAAACGTATCCCCACCTTTTCTATGGAAGTCAATTCTGTTTTTATGTGATTCTGGGTATATTTTTACTCGATGTTTCAAAGTTATGCGGATTTTAAAATTCATGGAACGCATCCCCACTTTCTGTATGGAAGTCAAGTCTTTTTTTATGCCATATTTCGTGGAATGCATCTACCGCATAAAAAGAGGATTGACTGTATAATATTTAACCAAGTCTTTATCGAGAGACGGCATGAGCTTCATTCAGTTTGCATGATTCTGTTAAAAAAATAAAAAACAATAATTGAGAAAATTATCTTTTTATTTGGTACTTAAATTTTTATATAAGGTGATGTTTTTTTAATGTTAGATTTTTAATTAACAATAAACAAGATAGCGGTTGATATATCATACATTGTTTTAATGTACAAAATTTCGTTAACGATACGAATGAAAAAAATATTCTCTAAATTAGGTACCCAATGTATCAGCACCACCTCGAATTGAGTCCACACATAAAACATTGACGAGAGAAACTAAATGTGGTGTTTCTATAACAATTATTTTTTTGCATGCTTAAAGATTTTTGTCACTTTGAAAATTTATTCTGTTAACTAGTGACTAACGATGACCTAAATTAATTCAATAATATGTAGGAGATCACATCAATTATTATAATAATAATAAGGTTGTCTCAACTCGATTATTTATTTATTGACAACAAACAATCTGACTGTTGTACGTCTTACGCTAAAATTTTCCAGAAATGAAAATCACAATCGTTGATAAAATAATGGTATTGATTGAAATCTAGAAGATTCATTCACTCAAAAAAATAGGACTAGTTGGATATTACATTAAATGTTGGATGTATATTAAATGTAGAAAATCAAAACATCAGTCAACATGGTAAATCTATGGCATTCCTTGGGAAAAATACATCAAACACTGATTACTAAGTGCATAATACTAATTTCAAATAGAGAATCTAATTGATGATTTTGTTATTGAAATTATCGAAAAAAAAATTGAAAATCAAGCCTCAGACTTGTTTAGCAAAATAAATGTCACTAAATGTATTGCATTAATTGATCATTTTGGCCAAACTTCAGATAGAAAATATTTTCGTGTAATTTACTTTTTTTAAAGAACAACAAATTGATGTGTTGTAAAATTTATTGAGTGAATTGATTTTGTTAATTTAAACTACAACATATAACAGATAGAAAATACTTCAGTATGATTTCTTTTTTGAAAAGTATTGAACAATACATTCAATAATAATCAAAGTCTACGTCTACGGTTGAAATAGTGTTTATCAAAAGGTAATATAAAATTCACAATCTTATAACAGAACACACTATCACATTTTTTTGAAAAAAAAATTATATATCTCTTAAAAATTTCCATCGTCTAACCACGTTCTATCTTGCATAATAAAATTAGAATAAATTAATTATAGTTGTCAAATTTACATTATACACAAAAGTCAATCAACATTAGTCACGTTAATATTCTTTGCCTGAGCTGAACTATCGAATTGTAAACCTTTATGGCGGGACCTAGTCTCATTCCTAAAACTCCAATGAGATCTTCTTGTGTTAGCATGAGAAAAGATTCACCGTCGATGTGGTGCTTAGAAAACAGCCACGAGAGGTCTCTGCTTTTGGATACTCTTTCTACAAAGTCTTTTACGTCGGATTGGCTCCAGTTTCGAGGATCGACTCGTAGCGGATGTTGCTCGAGAATTTCTTCAATAGGAAAGCGATGCGTGGACCATGCAGGCGGCGCCGACCATGTAGGATTTGGTAGATAGCCGGGTTCATATACGGAACGCTCCATTTTCTCTTGACTGATAGGTGAAATATTCCTTTTTCTCTTTGATTGATTACTGTTAGAATCATCTTCTGACCCCTGTAAAAGTAAATAGACTTTTAAGAATAATCATACGTGAAAAGCAATTTATATTGACAGAATATAATTTTTTAACATAGGCATGAAAAGCATATGAGTATTTCCAAACTGACAATTCGTGCTTTCCACCAAAATTTTCTGCCAGTATACAAAAACATTTTCAATCTTATTTATATTATATCGTAATTCAATAAAATATTACAATATATGATTTACAGACCAATAAACAAAATACCATATTAATGGTACTTTTGATTTTAATGTAAAAGGTCTCTAAATATTTCTCTTATTGGCACCAGTTTGCCGGTGTTCAAAAATTTACCAAAAACATTCAGTAAGCTTTCGCATGTTCCTGTCTATAGAAAATAACAAATTCCAAATAATTTAAAAAGTATAAACTTAAAAACTATTTTACAACCCTCCAAAAGTAAAATTATCAACTTCAATAAATAGATGAGACTATACCTGTTTTTGTAATAAGGAAAATAGCTGTACAGCCGATAACTACCGTCTAGGAAAAAGAGGTTGACTTCACGCTGAGCATTCTAGAAAATAATACGTGAGCTACTTGTTCAACTAAAAAAATCATTTTGTAGCATTCTGAATACTAACCAATACTTCAGTTTTAATGTCCTCTAATTTCTTTTTACATTTCGGAGGTCGACCTCTGGTAGCTTGATATCTGAAACAAAATAAAATGAAAACTGTAAAAATCAATGGCAAACAATATTGACCATTAGTGCTGAGGAGCGCGACGGCGCTCTTTGAAATTTGTGCCAAAAGTGCGGGCAGCGCCATCGCGTCTTAGCCAGATAACATATCTTTACGAGCGTAGAACATTGAAGTTTTGGAAGAAAATTGTCTTCAATATATTTGGAAGAACGGTCCTCAACAGTTCTATCATTTATAAAGAAAATTCTACCAATAAGAAAATGACACGTTTGCGGTTCACTTCATCAAAAATTGAAACAATAAAAAAGGAATGGCTTCAGAATGTTTTTTGTTTTATAAATAAATTTAAATATCTATTTGTATGTGAACTTTTTAATAAAATCCATCAAAAACTGTTTTGCATATATATTATTAGAATAGTATCCTTTTTACCACTTTTTACTCAGCAAACTTAGATAACGTATAAAAAATGGCTCAGCACTCAAATGATTAATGAGACAAAAGGTTTTTATTGGTTCATACTTACTTCTCTTTGACTTCATCAGTATTATTAGTATTTCTACTGGTATTATTAGAATCTGACTTGGGTGGTCTACCTCTTTGTGGTGCAGTTAACCTAAAAATTTATAGAAATATAAATTATGTTGCAAGCACGGAATTGAAATAAACTGTGTTATAAAACATTTCAATAATGGTAAAAACAAAAAAGTATTTTAAAGGTTTTCAGTTATATATATTACATATTATATTAGTTTACTGACATATTAGAAGAACTGTCGAATTTATGACACTATACAGTTGCAAATCATAAACAGTGGCATTTAGTTTGCAATTATATTTACTATCAAAACATAGAGAAAAAAGCTAACAAGCTATGACTGCTGGGCTAGGTCGAATCAGGTTAGAACAATTAACCTTGGATTGGCAACAGTGGTAATTTCGTAAACATTAAAATAATAATATTATGCAATATATTGAGTAAAATTAATGACTAATTGTTTTGTAATACGTAATACAACATTTCAAAAAAAAGCTATGAACACTTTTGAATAACTTTTCATTGAGTTAATCTGCAGCAGCAAAGGCATCGACAGAACACTTCTGAATGTTTTAGTACATTACAGGGGCTTATGTTGACAAGAACAAAACTACAAAAATTGATTTATTTACTGTCTATTTTTTTATCTATTTATTTTATTTATTACTATATAAAGGAACTATATTTTTTCAAAAAAACATTATTAACTCAATTGTTTTTTTTTTGCCTTCAAATATAATAATCCTTAAATTGGAAAAAAAAATTAGGCAAAAACTGTCGCTTCGCTTTTGTCACCCAAAACCACTATTTTATCACTCATAAAAATAGGACATTTTATAGCAATTTGTAGAACTGTCAAAGCAAGAAGTATCAAAGAGCACTTACTTGCGAGGTTCTTTTGTTCTCGGTTCAGAATGCGACGGTGGCGTTCTGATACCAGCCAATCTATCACGAAGAGTTGGACTCACAACCGGCAACTTATATGGGCACTCAATCGGTGTGCTATGTGTGGTTCTCTTAGCACCTAATAAATTACCTAAGCCATAACATCCACCAGTTCCGCATTCGCCTTTAATCTTCGCATCATCTTCACCTGTAAATATGGATTGTTGTTAGCCATGATAGTATATTATCAGTGTTGTTTTGACAGGGTTATTATATTCTTATAATCTAGAAATAATGCACCACCAGCTGGCGGCACCGCATGGGAAAAAGATTGAACATCCACCTGTCATTATTCCAAGCTAATAGAAGTAGAACCTTGATTGTTGATAATCCTGCAGAATTATTGCCACCTGATAACAATTAATGTTCTCATATTTTAACTAAAACGTATCTACATTTTTATTTATTTATTACAATTAAAACAACGGTACAATATTTATAATATTTATGTAATGTATAGAAACCAAAAAAAAATTTTAAATATTAAAATATTTGTAAGTTGTAAAGATTTGACAGTATTTAAGTAAACAGCGGGTATTTTTATAATTGTGAGATTTTTCAAAACATTTTGATTTAGATGATAATTTGGGGGGATTGGGATGACAAATAAATTTAAATAATTTTAAAACTGATATATGAATTTTTAGAAATTCTGAAATGAAGAACAATTCTCATAGAAAAACTTCTGTCGAGATACCTCCATTGGGAGGTCATATGCTCCACGTTGGGAGCGGACATGGATTAAAAATAAAAAAAAAAATATATATATATTCTTACTTAATGGAGGCTCCAACCCATGACCCGTCTTAAGGCACCAGTCAACGGGATGTATGTCCGGACTGTCATCGTCCACCCAGTAAGACAATTCATCGGGCCATCCGTCAAATGAAACTCTTATTTGGTGGAATCGGGTGTCACTCACGGTCGCCACACGGATTAAAAACGGAACCTATAGAAAGAGGAATAATATGAGCATTTATCTAGACATATTATTGTATTTAATTCCATGTACACTTTTTACCTAAAAACAAAAATTGAACTGTGTATTTCGAAAACATTACGAGTCACACTTTTGTAATTGTTCAGGTTATGTTGTTAATATACATGGCAACATATTATATACATGAAAACTTAACTCTTGTATTCAATAGAAAAACATTTTTTTTTCTTCAAGGTTTCAATTTTGATTAAATCCACTTTCCCTAATGTGAACTAATGTGAACTTGTTACGTTTTAGAAATACATGCATTTCTGTAATGCTCTAAAATGCATTAATAACATACATACATGGAATGTTTTCGTATTACATTTGTGTATTTAGGCATTCTGAAGATGTTTGCATACGCAAACACATTTAAAAAAAAATATGTGACTCGTAAAGTTTTTGAAATACACGATTCAATTTAAAAATATAATTGCTTTTCTATTGGGCAGGCACACATTATGTGAATAATATCACATAATGCTTTAGTTTTTTAAAACTTTACCATGTATGTAGGCAGACTTTCTGTCAACAGATGGATACAAATTGTTCTGCCATACCATAGCTCATTCCACTAAGCCAAGGGTGCCCAACCAATTTTGTCCTTTTCGATCGACTTTTCAATCTTAAGTTTTCTCGCGATCAACTTCTAATATGATTCTTATAAGAAATTTTATTTATGGTTTTTTCCCTTCTTCAAACTTAGAAATGTTTATTGTAAATGCGAAATACATATATTAGAACGGTATGTGCTTACAAAATAATTCAATTTAAATATTTTTTTATATTTTTAACACACATGGTATAATTCATGTTTGAGAGAGCAAAAAAAGAACAAAAAACAATATGTAGTTTTTTATCGATACAAATACAATCATTCATATGTTTAATTTAATGAGATATTTTACATCGTTGGCAATCTGCAGATAATCTGGTTTATAACCATTTGTTGCAATTTGAAAATTCGTTAATCCCCTAAATTAGCAGATAAACACGAGTCGAGCCGAATTTGTTTTTATTTTTTATCATCGGCTTATATAAAATTACTATTATAAAATTATATATTTTTTCGAAATTTACAGAAGCTTTCGGGATCGACCGTTCGATCGCGATCTACCGGTTGGGCACCCCTACACCAAGCTATCAATTAAGATCACACTCGTGTCAAATTAAGCGTGTCCACAAGATTAAAAAATATTTACCCTTTTATCCACAACTTCAAGTTTCATGCCTGTTTTGAAATTATGAGGTGGCCGGGGTTTGAAAGCTCGAGCAGGTACAGTTGAAGAGTTTGTTCCACTAAGATACTGCTCCCAAGTAAAATGTTCAGGATCTTTAAAGACTGCAATGAAAATAAACGTCATTAAAAATAAAGTTGCAAAGTGAAATAGTATCCTATTACGTCCAATTCCCAATTGCACAACACATGTTTGAAGGCACAGACAAAGTGTATTTTGTTATTTTAAAAATATTGGATGCAGATTTAGTCTTTCTCAAATGAATCTATTTTGATTTATATAAATTAAGTACAAATTGCAGTTGATGAATTTGTGATAGATCTGTTTCTGTTGTTATATTTTAAGTATTGCTTTTATATTTTGTACCCAAAACGCTTTTAAATATCATATGTATAGTGGAAGATTATTTTAGGGACTTATTCTCATTTTTTAGACCTTCAAAAACAATTGGAAAAATTACGCCTTCATGCTATAAACAATAGTAATGTATATTGATTTATAACAATAAATATAATCATGATACACTATGCTAAGTGAGTGGTCAAGAACTGCGCGTACATTATGTATTCCAAATAATATAACACAATTCAAAGTAATAAGTTTTTTACATCTATTACAAGTACAATTCAGAAGAATCGAAGAATGAATGCATTCATCGTGGATAAAAAAGAAAATGGCTCACTAGCCACTTAAGTAAATGCATAAAAAAACCGCAATTTATATTAAGTGAATATTTACAATATGATTATTAGAATACGATTTTAATAAAGATGTACAGAGTGAAAACAAGAGTTGTTATGTTCAGCCAAATGTTGAACATAACTGTCCAGTTGTCTAATACATGAAAATAAACCTATATTAACCTACATTAAAATCTATAATTAATGAATATTGTTTATTGTAATTTCTGTGTGAGACTGATCTTGCTAATCAAACAATGATGAGACAGATTAAACTGAACCCATCAATGCCAAAAAGCAATGCATCGAGAGGTTTTAGTCGAGGTTTAACTATATGCAGTGCCAGCGCGAGGTTATTTGGCGCCCTAAGCAACGGTTATTGGTGCGCCCCCTTTTTAACAAATCGTCCCATTTTTTGTCGAAATAATAAATAAAAACAATTCGGGATCATTGCAAATGTTTATACATATATTCATTTAAGTAAATATATATCTATGTCCGCTCCCAATGTGGAACATATGGTTTCCTAATACAGATATCGCAACAGAAGTTTTTCTACGTGAACTGTTTGTTACTCAGTCGCTCAACCTCTCTTTTTCGAATCATACGTATAAAATACGATACATAATTACAACGAACAAACACCATCATCATAATACATTTTTTTTATTATTTGTGAGTATTTCAAAATTTCATCCCACCTCTCCGATCCTTCAATAATTGGACGTAGTAAGAGCGATTAGCTAACCACTAGTCCTGTCCTAATCTTAAACTTCTATCCCTACTACTCTCTTTGAAAAGGAGAAGCTGAGCGACTGAGTAACGAACATTTCTAGTAGAAAAAATCTTTAGAGATACTTCCATTAAGAAGCCATGTGCTCTACATTGGGAGCGGACATGGACAAACAAATAAAATATAAAAATAATTTTAATACTCCATTTGTACGCCCCCTAAAAGTTTGCGCCCTAGGCGGTTGCCTATTTCGCCTGTATGGTGGCGCCGGCCCTGAATGTATGTGTATTGACAATGCCAATATCTGCTAACACAATATTAGAATATATCCTTCAACTCACAGTTGGGAGGTGTCAAGCTGTATCCATTTTGATCGCACCATCCGACCGGATGAATGTAAGGCGAAGTGGGGTCAACCCAATAATCGTAAATGTCATCCCAGCTATCAAAATGTATAAGTACGCGACTTCCCATGATATCGGCCACGGTGGCTACGCAGGTGAGAGAATTTTTTCTATCCTCCGCTTCCAACTTCATGCCGATTCTAAAACCATTCGGACAATTGATCTGTAAAAGAAAATTAACATTGAAATTAGATACACAGTTCTGCGTTGATTGATTTCCAATGTAATTCGCAAGAAATATGATTATGTGAAATATTCATTAAACCATTATCCCTAGCGGTAATTATAATCTTTTTTTTATAAATACATACATCAATGATATGCTGTCAAGTTTGCACATCAATTCTTATCTTTCATAGAATATTCTCAGCATAGACAGAGTAATAGTATTTGTGTGGAAGAGGACTTGGCCTTTGAAGAGTAAAAAAAATCATTCAAAAGTGTATAATTTATCCATGGTTAAGTCTAAATAATAATTGAATATTGCCAATATTATTATGAAACTATTCTTTCAAAATTGAATATACTTCCAGTATATTCAATGAAGTGAATAAAGATACATCTTAACCACTAGTACGCTAAAGACTCGCTGGTGCGAAGCACGCTTATTGACTCCACAGGCCAGCAACACGCCGATGCGTCACGATGTTTTCTCATAGAAAATAAATATGTTTTCAATATCTAAAAATTATTGTGCTAGTGGCATTTATTATTGAACCCAATAATAGATAAGAATTTATAATTATCTTAGTTTATCTATATTATTTTTAAATAAATTCAACAAATATTGCAAGGGCTACCTGCCGATCTTTGTATACAGCATACGCGAATCGTATATGGAGGTATTTTTCACAATGCTTTGTAAAAAAAAACTGAAACTATGATTTATAAGTGAATTTTATAAACAGTTTCAGGGTTGTCAAATGTAATAATATATTATAATTTTCAAAATCTGGGGACTATATTTTTTTTTTTATTCGATGAACATATTATGTATTTATTTTTTGAAAATTAATTTTATTCGACGCTCTTTACAAAAGTCATCAATAACATCATCATATGTAAATAAAAAATAAATATCCATTCAGATTAATGCAAGAGCGAATATATATAAATAAGTTCGCTCTTCAATTACCACGGAAATAGTTTTTATCTCAAAAATGGAACGTTTGTATGACCCAACAAAAAAATCTGCAGTTTCGATTTAAAATGTCAACCACATGGTCCATCGTATAGAAACAAACCGTTGTTGATGGTGGGCGTCTGTGACTGCTGAAGTTCTAGTGTGCATACGCGAACAAATCAATTCTTGATAAGCAATTCTTAGCGTACGCGTATCGACTGCAACCCGAGGGCCACGAAACATCATGCTCTGAACAATTTCATTAAGCACTGCGAACTTTCATTCATACTTACGACGTTGCAAACATCCATACATACTCATGTATGGATGTTTGCAACGTCTAACGAATTTATTTAGAGAGTGACATTTTGTGGCCCTCTGTTAACACAAAAGACACAACCGGTTATAGCCGCTTGCTTGGTGTGATTGCTTATAGCTGATTTTTTGGGCGAATGCATTTTATAATTACGTAAAAAAATAAATAGATTATAAAAATATTTAATTTTTAGAATTATTTTATGATCCCATAATGACTAAAAATTAATATTCTAAGCCTCCAATTTAGATGGAATATTTCGCGCCGGCAGCAAAGTGGTTAAATATGTTAATCTTCCTTTGTCTAAAAATAACAGCTGTTGAATGATTAACATTTATAAATATAACGTTTCCACACAAAAGTAAAATAAATAGTATTAAATTTTTTTAAAAAATGGTACTGTAGCTCATAATAAAGGCATCAAATACTTATGTTTTTTTTTAAATCATAACAGAATAAGAATTTTCAAACCAATGAGAAAATACATCACTAACACCAAAGCCATCTGATCGCAAAGGCCTTTTTTCAAATCAATTAAAAATGCAGATATGCTATAAAACCATATCATTTTCCACTCAGAAAAAATATAAAAACATTTTAGTTACTGAAATACTTTGTAAATCTACAGAAATGACTTCACTGTCTATTTCTCATACACAAAGCTGAATCTAATCGAGACAATTAGGTCATTACTAAAGTTTTTTCTGAAAAATATATTAAGGAAATAAGTAAAGTTCTCTTACTTCAACAGAGAAGTATTATGTAAGAATATGTGACTTACGCTCTGTGTGACGTGTGCGAATAACGGCTTCGGAGCTGCAATGGCCTTGGCCTGCTTTAAATATAGCGGCCAGTTGAAAGTGCCTTGAGTGAAACCCATGGGAGGCCTCAAAACGCGTCCATTTTTTTCACACCACCCGGGGGGGAAGATATCACAGGAGTCTGAATTGACCCAAAAGTCAAAGTCTTCGTGATGACTGTCGAAATGAAGCTTCATTCGAAAGCCTTGAATCTCTGTTATTGTCACAGCTGCATAGAGAGCTGGGTGGACAGGGTCTATGGCTTCCAGTTTCATGCCGATTCTGAATAGATTTTTGTAGGAGACTTGCTCTTTAAAAAGCTTCACCGGAGCTGCCTTCGCTTTGCAATGATTTAAGTATTTCATCCAAGAAAACCCATTTTTACTGGACATCCATGGATATTTAGGATCGGGTTCTGATTCGTCAAATATTTTTGGAGGTTCTTCGATGATGGCCTTAGATGGTACCGATTCTATAACTTCTAATTGAACATTTTCAACTTTTGGAATTTCAACAGACTCAATGTGAGTTTCTTCCATTTCTTTGACTTTCGGTTTCAGGATAAGAGGCTTCTTTTTCTTACGTCTTTTTTTCAATTCATAAGAGTCTCTATCTTTCTTTAATTGACTCTTGCTATAATTTTTTTGACAATTATGACTGCAAAAGTTTGGCGTGACAAACTCGGCAGCCATTCCGTGACAACCGCATCCGTCACAGCAGTATAAATCTTCCGGAGACATTGGCTTCGTCTTGCGTTCATTCCTCTCCCCTCGATGCTTCAGGGGAGTGTGATATTTAGATACACACGAAACAGCACAATGATCGGCGTCCAAGATATCGATGAGACCAAATTCATTTGTGTGAAACTGCAAGCTGCTACCCTTCAGAACGCCAACTTTATTTTGCCATTTAAGCCCCAGAGAATCTTCTTCGAGTCCAGATTCAGAAACAGTTTTGACTGTCGCTTGTTTAACAAATTGGCTAGCTTCTTTCTCATGGCTAATAAACGCATTGTTGACTTCACTGATCTTTTCGAAAGAGCCTTGGTATAGTAAATCTCCAGATATGCGACTCTTTCGCCTGTCTTTTATTATTGGGACGTGACGAGGAACATCGGCTGTACCATTTTTTTGCTTCACCTCCTCTAAAGTCACATCCGGCTGTTGTTTGACTGGGGTAATCTCTCTGCCTTCTAAATCTATTTCCAATTTTTCATCACAAAAAAGAGAGGTAATATTTGCGTCTCCGCTCGATTCTGACTGTATATTCTTGGATAGAAGAGACACAGTCTTGTTTAATAATTTAGATTTCGACATTTCCATTTTGCCGATGCGATCTTCTGTTGAATCATTACAAAGGGATATCCTTCTACGTATGTTAGCACCAAATTTCTTTTCAATATTATCAGAATTAGATCTTCTCAATATTGAAGGTACAGGGTTTGGGTCGTCAAAGTCTTGAATATCATGCGACACTTCTTCACCGGATAGAGAATTTTTACAAAGTAAGCTCTGCCCCTTTTCTGGAATAGATATGGTATACTGTTCAGGCGAGTTATCATCATTTTCATCAGAGATAGATACAGTGTACACATCGTCGTTCATAGATGCATTTGTTTCAGGGATCGATAGAGTATATTCCTGTTCACCAATAAGTTCCGCTCGAGATCCAGGAATGGATGTTGTAAAACCATTATCTAAGATCGAGCTCGCTTGTGTCAAGCATGACGATGATAGACTGGTAGAATTACCCGACGATGTAAAATTTTTGCTAAACGGCTGAAGAGGAGGGACATCCGACACTGCAGGAGGTATGTTTGAGTCTCGCATCACTGTTATGCTACCTTGAGTATCATTTTGTAATTGTCCGTTGGCGATCTGCAGATTGATAACTGGTCCTTTTGACACCATTGGAAACACATACTTATTTGGAAGTTTATGCATATTCATTGGAGTTAAAAACAATTTTTGATTACTAGCAGTGGACACTGATAGATGCGATGCAGGCATCAACATAGACTGACTTTCAGGAGGCTTCGTTATGCTAACAGGTTTTTTCACTCCGCCGACGTAAGCAGAGATTGTGTGTTTTGCGGGCGCCGATGCAAGACTGACGGACACTTTAGGCTGAGTGATCGCTTTTGATTTCTGTATCACGATTGATTGTGAAGAAACAGCGGGAGCTAATATTGACTGCTTGCTGACGGTGGTGGGTTTACCGCATATCGTAGATTTCGAATTCATAGCTGACAGGAATTGAATTCCCCCTGTTCCAGTTGTTACCTAAACAAGACATCATAGTATGAGTACAATGTATACAAAATTACTGAAAATACTGGATGACAATGATACAAAGTAACAACAATCTGCTTAACTATAGTATTATAGAAATATAATATCATCATTCTACTGACAGATAAGTAATGAAATAGTCAAATAATAGTAAGTATATAATTAGATTCTTGAATATCAATTATTTAGCCGGCTTTACAGAGAACCGCTTTCACATGCGATTGGGTGGTCCGTATGCTTCAAAACAAGAAAAAAGTTGTGGATGCTCAGTGCGTTAAAAGTTCTTTCTCGCTCTAAAGCACACTCATTCTCATTTCAAAGTCATTTTAAAACAAACACACCACTCAATCGCATGTGAAAGCGTATGTGTGTAAAAACAATTTTTGTCTGGAATAACTCAGTTGCCAAAAACAGCACTTTATCGGTTGTTATTAAGGCAATTGTCCCTGTCTATTAATTCCTAACTTTCAGTTACAAACATTACAGTGTCAGATCGGCATAAATGCATCTATATTTTGATATTATATTTACCTATGTAACATAAAATATCATGGCTTAAGGATTCATCTTATAGGCTTAAAATGTTAATTTGCTGTTCACACAAAACTATCAATTTGCAGAGTGAAAAACAATCAACTCACCGCCTTCTACAGTACAGTGACGATACAATCAAATCAGCTCAGTACTAAAGAAGAATAATTCAAATATTTTATATCGTGCATCACATACACTCATAGAAATACCCCCCCCATCCACTTCATTTTATAAACAAACAAAAAAATAGTGAATGTGACACAAACAAAATTACAATCGCTATTACAATCTGTCACTATAGATAGATTATGTTATATTTGCAACTAAAATAAATTTATAGCGAAATTTTTTCACAGATTTCATGCGTCAACATGAGATAAATTAATTAATCAATTAATTATAGTGACTTTTACACAAACTAGCACCACACGATCGAATAAAAATTTTAGTAGTACTCACAGGACGGCGAACGATAATTTGCTGAGGATTCACTGAAGTACTAGTAACTATGTCGGAACCGGAAACTTGCTTCAGCCCGACAGCTGTCTGAATATATACCACTGGAGGTAGCGATCGATTATTCCCTCTAACTTGGACATTGCCGCTGGAAGATGGCATGTGACCGTGCACAGATGCCGCTGCTCCGTTAGAACTGTGACCGGCTTGCATGTGTAACGGATTTGCTGAGACCTGCACGGATGAACTGCCTCCGACAGGTCCTTGAATTTTCAACTGTATGGGAGGTCCGTTGGAATGATCTTGCATTTGTAACTGCATACTAGGATGACTAGCGCTTTGCATAATTTCTTTGTTCTTCTCTGCCATACTGCTTTGTAAGTGACTCATCCTGGATGCTTGAGAGTTAGCCATATGCAATTGGATAATATTTCCATGAATTCCTGGGTGACTACTCGAGCTCTTCATGTGTACGGGTAAGCTTACTCCAGATCCAGTGAGCTGCGCATTAGAACTCGTCGATGGTAACATGCTTATTGTCGCTTGTGGGTGTTGAATAGTCGCATTGGTGTTGAGCGCAGATGATAAAAGCGGTAGACTCGAACACGGTATTGGCATTTGCAACGGTACAGCTACGCTAGGATTCGGAATGCTGGAAACCTTCAACAACTCTCTCGCATTTGATAAATTAGCTGGAGTACCAGCCAAATGCATCTGAAGTGGGAATGACGAGTTGTTTGAAGACATTTTAACATGTTTAGTTTGCTGAAATGCCATCACATATGCAGCAAACTTCAGTTGCGAAACAACCTAAAAAAAACACCATCAAAATTAATGTTTATAACCTAATAAATTTGATAGTAGCACAACAACGACAATTGTAGCAGATTTTCAAAAAACACACGTAAATACACTTCTCAACTTCTTCAACATGTAACTATATCACGCAAAAAATATATATAAATATTATTGAAGAATAAACAGTCAAAACTGTCACATCGGCTTCATTGTAATAAATCATTTAAATTATAAGAAAACGAACGACTATTATGTTTGCTATCAATATGATAAGAAAATTTTCATTTTAGCGGACAATAATACTTCGGAGTCTATTTACCTCTTAGTTGGGTCACACATATAACTGGGCAAAGTTATAGACGTCCAAATTAATTGTTGATATTAGATATCATTAATTATGCTTAATTCCAATAATATTGTTTACGCAGAATTTTCAAAATCACATTGCTAAATAATAAGAACATTACGCGTTTTGCGAGACGTGTAGTTGAGAATCATTTGGATTAATTTTAAAAGACTGGATAAAGCATCGAGTCTTAAATGTTTCGAAAGATAAAGGGCACAATTAACTGAACAACTGCACTAGTGAAACACTTTCTTTCTAATAAGATTTCAATTAATGGTTCAACTTTACAACTGCGTTCGCATATACTGCATCTTTCGTACTGATACCACTTTGATAGATTTGGACCTTGTATAAGTTTCAGAAAATAATGTCAATTTTGTATAAACTTGACACGCATTAATATGATACAAAACACTAAAACTTACAGAATATACAGTATTAAAGGATAAACACTTTGCTTTGTAATTAATATATTATAAATAATATACAAAGTGAAGGATGACAATATTTACCTGCCATCAGCCATCCACCATATCGACATGACAACATCGCGCGATTGTGAAATGGGTGGGTAATGGAACTGACCAATAAGAACACTTGGTTGCTTACGCGTTTCGCGCCTTTAGTGAAATGCACAAATCTCGCCAACGAAATTTTCAACTGCCATTTAATTTTGTCTGTAGATTCAATCCATTTTATATTATGTAACTTTGCTTTCTATGTAGTAAATTTGTTTTTCACTTATATATGTTGTCAAATATCCGCGGTGAGCAGATTAAAAAATTGATTTAATCCAAAATTTTGTTCCAGCGTTCTCACATGCCCCGATAGTGAAAATCCACTGTTGCCAAAATATTTAATAATATTTTAATCTATTTATTCAGTTTTAATTCAACGTCAATAACTTCTCGACTTTTCCGAGTCATGAAAATTTCAACGAGTTTTATTCAGACCTGAAACAATTCATTTGCTATTTTCATCATTATCATTATACTGCATGTTGCTGCAGCTGCCATATTTGCACACTGATATTATTTTATAAATGATGCTCTGTGAAGCGCGAGATCTTCGTAGTATAAAACTTTTCTTTGTAAAATAATATTGATTACATTTAAAATAACCAAGTATTGGTGGTATTTTTAAAATAAACAAATATGTGCGATATGCCCTTTCTTCCTTCTGTTTAATTATAAGTATCATGCGTCATCATACATTGAAGTTTGTAATGGGTTATTATAATACAAAACAGTTTTGCAATCCACAAAATTGATATTTTCATAGGATCATGTTTCTTTAATAATATCGATGTTCTTGCTTAAACAGATATACATAAAACATTTTTATGCCATAATCTTTTTATAATAATATTCTCGTGTAACATATTTAACAAGTAATCAGAATACATTATGTAGATTGATTTGACGCTAATTTGTGTTTTATGAGTATAAGTAAGGTCTAACTGGCCTTTTTGTTTGATAAACAATATGTCGTTGTTTATTTCAACTAAAATATCAAAGTGGCATCAATGTATCATGTCATTTTTTCATTTTAATTCTTGTCTGCAAGTGCTATTTTAAATCTGCGAGAATAGAACATCAAAAAAATTTCTGTCGAAAAGTAACCTTCGTAAAACAAAATGTTGCCAGTCTACTTGATCAAAGTTTATGGCTACTCTGAGGCAATAAAACTATGTTTTCTTTTCATACCAATATTGAAATTTTCTTATATATTTTTTAAATATTTTAATAACAGGATGCTTGATTGTTTCTTCTGGCAAAAGATTTTTTTTTCAATTTAAGTCAACGCTTCAATAAATTTTGTAAATAACGTAATGGGTGTTATTTTTTTTCAAATATGAAAACAGTATTTATATATTATTTAGTAATTATTTTTACAATGTAACGCATAAAAAAATAAGCAAATAAAGTTCTATTTTTTTTATATTACACACAATATTAGAATGTTGATGTTTTGTATTAATTGCTGTGGTGCTATTTTTGCTAGCATACGCTTGTTTTCTATTAGCTGAAATTCCCAGCACAATCACGTTTTGAATTAGTACTTATACAGATTACAAAAGGTCCAATGTAATCAAAATCATCAAAAATAAATGTAAATACGTCGTAGTACAAGGATGGCGAACCTACGGCACGCGTGCCCGAGGTGGCACGTTTGAGAATTAAGATGGCACGCGAATGATTTCCAAGTTCAAAAAAAAAAATAAGATTACAGAAATCAAATTTTGATAAAATAATCCGTAAACTATTAATTTACTCCGTTTTATTATTTTTCAAATGTTTCTCAAAATAAACGACAATCGTTTAAAAATCCTTTTTTATTTTATCTATTTTGTCAAAAAAAATCTGCTTGGGCACGCCACATAATCGAAAAATAATATTTGAGGATTTTTGGCACGCGGACCCAAAAAGGTTCGCCATCCTTGTCGTAGTAAATGAAATTAAACCAAAAAAGCATATTTTGACACTTTTGATAAATGTGGAGAGATTTTTTAAATTGAATGGCTCATAATTTAAAATGTCGACTGAAGGTACTTGGTGGAATTTCAATATTAAATTTGAATGGCTCATGTTTGTATTTTTAAGCATTTAGTTCTACGAATGTTACTTTGTTATACAGTATGTATTTGTAGAACTAAATACTTAGTTATTTTTCATCTTATTACAATTTATAAACTTTTTTAAAATTGAAAGGAGCCGAACGGACGAAAAGGGAATCAAAGATATTTCGTGTGCAGAAATTCAATTTTACATATTTCGTTAAAATTATGCAATTTTTTCCTTGTTATTAATGATACGTTTATTTCATTGCACTTTGTAAACATATCTGCCAGTTACGTAAGATTTATCAACAATGATAGATTAGTTAAGAATTCAAGAATATCATTTCAATAACACTTATTCACGTTGGAACGAAGGACGGTGGACCGAACACAATTTACCTTTGTATTAGAATTACAGAATCAATATGTATTTCTATTATTAAACTGTCAGTACTAGGGTTCGAGTCTGTGACCACTGTCACCAAAGCCAGCAACGTTGACTACTCACTCACGGTCTAGTCAAACAAACCGCAAATTGGGCTGGATTTTATTTACTTTATGTTTAATAAAACACTACGAAAATAAAGTCTTTTACATTTAAAATAAAATCGTTGAATAAAAACCTTTTTGTTCTCTTCTTGGTAGATATTTTCAATTGTTTTGATGTGGGAGAATTTTTTTTATAGCAAAGAACCAGTAGTTTTACTTGTTTTTTTTTACCAAACGAGGCATTATTAATTATCATGCGAAAAATTATAGTCAAAATTCCTATAATGTTACTTTATATTATAGAAAAAGCTATTGCAAAGATTGAGCCTAGAAATGTAATCTCTAATTGAAATTATTTTCAATTCAAAATCAGAAAGAATTGAAACCTGCTATTCAGCAAAAGATATAAAGCATAACGCTTCCATAGAAGGAACTATTAAATTGTCAATGTGGCTCAGAATAAAAAAAAAATCTTATGCGGACGATTAACTGGTAACTGGTAAGGTCACACCTAAGAAACCAAAGGAAATGTTTTACACTTAGGTCATAGATAAAAGAGTATAGGTTATACACAAATACAATAGCACTAATGAGCTAACTACTTTGTAAGATTGCTTCTCAGGACAAAATAAAATTATTCTCTGATGGTCTTTTATTTTTGGGAAAACAGCATTTGAAAAATTACTGGAACATGCTCGTAAAAGTATATGTCGCCAATTCAACTATAAAAATGTATATACGAATACAGAAAATAAAAAGGCACTAAAAACAACAAAAAAAAGATTATGTAATATTAGAAAGATGTTGCTATCTATCAAAACCATAATAGCTTTATGTGTAGATACTAGGTGAAATATGAAGTCTTATAAAAAAAAATACTGATGAGGAATTATTAAGAAAATGGTCACAATCAATCGATCGATCGCGGTTCTCCTTCTGCCAGCTTGGATAAATACACGACACATTTATACAATGCGTCAAAAAATGCTGCTCACTTTAAAATAACTCACATCGAATTAAGTATCATGATTCACAAACTATCAGCAAAGATTGGATTGCTGATTGTAATATGATAATACACTACATTGTTATCAGTTCCAGTCTTGCTTAACAGCTGTTATGATTGGTATCATTTTACAATAAATCATCGACTTAAAAGTTTTATAGACAGAATGACACGCTTTATTTTACAAAACGTGTTCATTTTTGTATGTCACAAGAACATAGGTATAAGTGCGTATAAAATATACGAATGCAGTATTATAAGCTAATAATATACACCTATGATATTTTTTAACACTGATATTTAGCTTCATTGTGTTCAACTTAAAAAAATATGTAAGTTCATTGAAGATAGAAAAAGTTTAACGTATTTTATCAGAGATGACGCACACGTTTTTATTTAAAGTCTCCAATAACATTCTTAAGATGGCGGTAAAAACACTACGTATTTAGTACTAAATTAAATACCTAATTATGAGCCAGATAAAAATCTAAATTAAATTTTAATAAAATTATAAAATACTACATACATTTTTGAATAATAGTGTATTTTTTGCTTAGTTAAAACATTTTTATTGAAAAAGAAATCTCAAGCCAAAGTATATTTTAACAAGTCGCTAGTGAAAAGTTTTTACTTTGTTCAATTTGTACAAAAATTTTGTCGAGTTCTATTGGAAGTGTGTGTCTTCTAGTTGTGATGGCACTTACTGGACATTGATCGCTCTTAATTGACTTGTAAAGTGGTTAGGCAGATCTGCTCAGTGGCGTTCCGTCACGCTGGCAAAATAGTCGCGGGCGGTTCTGGTAGCTTGGGCGGACTCCCGCTTGCCCGGCGACGGGCTGGCGCTGCGGTAGAGGCTGCCCTCGCTCCCCTGAACCAGCCGTTGTCGAAATTCTTCCGTACCATTTGGGATTTAGTTAGCTTAGCTCCGGATGTAAATTGTTCACGTTCAGAACACTTCCAGCGATGGGCGCCGCGCACTCGCGGATGCCAGTTTTTGCAATTTTTTTAGACGAATTTTATTCATTCATATTCTGAATTTATTTTTATACAATGCTTCAATATTTTAATTTATTAATATACCTTTTACATGGTATTCCATGTAACGTATCCACCGTATAAAAAGAGAGTCCAGTGATTTGAATACATGTAAGTTTTGTTGAAAATTGAAATATCCTAGCAGAATTTTCTGACCCCAAGATCTTGTTCTGCACAGGAGTGGGCTCGCACGAGCCCCTTGTTAAGATAAGAAAATCATTCGTCTTAGATCAAATCAACACATAACTACAATTTCTGTAGATGTTTAAATATTATTATGAAACAAGAATTAGTTGCCTTTTCATTTACCGTTGTGGGTAGGGCATCCAATCCCGTTCAATTTTCTGATCACGAAATCCCGGGATTGAGATGGCCGCGATCCCGGGATTTCGGGATTGAGAAATTTTGAAGAAATCCCGAAAATTTACACGAAATTGGCAAATTCAAGATTTCAAATTCCTCGGCGAGCTAAAAAAAAAAAACGAGTTTCTGTGAGATTCTGGGAAAAAGTATACCAAATCGGAGATTTCAAATTCCTCGGTGAGCTAAAAAAAAAAAAACGAGGTTCTGTGAGAATCCAAGGAAAAAGTATAGCGAATTGAGGATTTAAAATTCCTCGGTGAGAAAATCTCAATCCCTTCAATTGGAAAAAGGCTCCGGGATTGGATACCCTAGTTGTGGGCTTTCGTGTAAAACGTCACGGGTTCGAGTCCCACTACGAAACAGCATTTTTCGATTGATTTTTTTTCGACGGCTTGGGTGTTTGTGATGCCTAAAAATTCCCTCCCACTCTTCCAATCCTTCAATTCAACTGGGCGTTACGTGAGCGATAAGTTAATCACTAGTAGGGTATCCAATCCCGGAGCCTTTTTCCAATCCCGGGATTGATCCCCTATTTTTCGGGATCCCAGGATTGGGATTTTCTCACCGAGGAATTTTAAATCCTCAATTCGCTATACTTTTTCCTTGGATTCTCACAGAACCTAGTTTTTTTTTTTTTTAGCTCATTGAGGAATTTGAAATTCTCGATTTGGTATACTTTTTCCCAGATTCTCACAGAAGCTTGTTTTTTTTTTTTAGCTCACTGAGGAATTTGAAATTCTCGATTTGTTATACTTTTTTCCCAGATTCTTACAAAAGCTTGTTTTTTTTTTCACTGAAAAAATTTACATCTTGAATTTGCCAATTTCGTGTAAATTTTCGGGTTTTGCTGAAAATTTTTCAATCCCGAAATCCCGGAATCGCAGCCATCTAAATCCCGGAAATTTGGGAAATTTCGGGGAAAAAATCAGAAAATTGAACGGGATCCCGGGATTGGATGCCCTAATCACTAGTTCTGTCTAAGCCTTGTCATGCTATCCTTACTACTCTCTTTGGAAAAGAAAGGTTGAGCGACTAAGCAACAAACAGCTCTCATAAAAAAAAAGCTTTTGTTGAGATACCTTCATTAGGAGGCCATATGTTTGACATTATTATTGGGAGCGGACATGGATAAAAAAATGGATAAGGTTAACCAAGCCCCTTGTTAAGATATTGGAAGCCCACCGCTGGTTGTGTACAAGCATTTATTCATTACTTTCAGCAATCTTAAGTTTTGCTTCTGAAGCCACTCTAAACAGACATTAACCTCAATCATACTGATTTGCCCAAATGATCAGCGTGACTCGTTTTTTTTAGCTCTTCTGAGAATTTTTGAACCCAAAATCCCAAGAATTTACCGGTTTGCACAAATTACTCCGAAATTACTTTAGGAAATGGCTCGGTAGAGCCGGTGCGAACTCTTAGCAGCACACCACTGCAAACAAACTATAAATACCTATTAGAGAAAGTGTAATTTAGAAAACATGCTGCCAAATGCAGTTTATGATGAGTATTTCAGTATTAATTATTTTATGACAAAACAAATATGTTTAAGGTGAGAAATGTCTGATTACCTGAAAAAATAATTGTTTGCAGCGAATAATCAAAATAATCCAGTTACACATGTAATTGTTACTCAATAATGTCAGTGCTGGAAGTTTTTTTCCTATTAATATTTCCTAGAATAAGTTTCTATTAGTTGATTTAACTACAATATTAAGAATAACATTATATATCTACATTTTATGTATGTGTAAGAAATAGCTCAAAACATATTTTTATATATGTGATCTATAATTCGTGATTTTACTTACTATATAGAATATTCTAAAATTATCTGATTCATGCAATCATTAGGCTTTAAAAAAAATCGACTGTGCTAAAGACAGGTGTGGGCTAGAGGGGGTCACGCGCGCCCCTTGTTTAATTTTACTAAGGCTGGCGAGCTCCTTGTTAATTTTAGAGAAAACAATATTATCAGATCAAATTAGTACATAACTGCAATTTCTGACATATACATGCATATATTATCTACGACACCCTCAGTATACACGATAGTACATTTTTAGCCATTTACATCAGTGGTTTCCAAGCTTTATGTTACTACGCCTCCCTTCGAAGAAAAAAATATCTTCGCGCCTTCCCATCCTGTATTTCATATAGTAATAAAGGCACGTTTTAAATGACAAATAAATATTTTGGACTGTTCGCGCCTCCCTTTGCAATAGTCAACGCCCCCCAGAGAGGCGCGCTTCCCAGGTTGGAAATCGCCGATTTACATTGATTAATTAACGGTAAATTTCATATTGTTACATAATATACATAAGTAACAATCGATTGCTTATTTAAATGTAATATTGTATATAATTGCATAAGTGTTAAAAAATTCCCTCCTTCCTGGAACACCGAAAATTGCTTGGAGATTAAGCGAGCCCCTTGTTAATGTATTGGCAGCTCACCGCTGGCTAAAGATATTATAACTAAAAATCTTTGTTTAGGCTTAGGCTAACTAGGCTTGTCATAGAAAAACCAGTCAAACATTAACATCCCTGTGAGAATTTAGGAGGGTCACATAAAAACAGCTGATTAGTCGCTAAGCAGGAAATAAACACTGGGAGATCCTTTTTTCTAATGATTTTTTTTACAGTAGAACTAAAATTCAGCCAAAAGAATGACAATATCTATGCTCGCACTTCTCTCAAGTGATTGAAACACTTGAGAAAGAGCACCATCCTGCATCAATCATACTCCGTATTATTTAATCACGCTCACTCCCTATTCAAAGCATTTCAACAACATAAGAAAAAAATAAACTTCAGCCTCCACTGGTGCATCCTTAGCACGTTTGCCAGGTCTATCACTGCTTTTTAATTTTTGGCACTTTAAGGTGCTGCTTAGTCCACTCTTATATCTTAATTTCTGACAAAATTAAATAAATATACCTCTAGTCGCAGGTATATCTTCAATGCTCATTATGCAGTAAGAATACATCTATACTTAATAGAAGAGTTTCATCTTAAAAATAGGTGAGGTGCCATGACTCATAATCTGTAAGCATAGCCGTCAGAAGCAACGTTCCCTCTAAGCCGAAGGGTTAGCTGCGCAGAAATTTCAAAGGCTGCGCGGAGACTGCGCGGACCGATCAAATATTAATTGAACAACTGTCTTGTAGTGCGCGCCAATCCGGAATGAGTGCGCGAGGGGTTCCCAACTGCTGCGCGGCCGCGCAGCTTAGAGGGAACGTTGGTCAGAGGGCATGCATTTGGTTTTGACTAGAGATTCCAAATATATGTAACTTTATTTATAATACGCATATTGTAACACATAAATATCAGAAGATTCAACAATTTTGGACACAAGTGTTAGTGTTTTCAACCCTCAAATTAAAAGTACAGTACCAATTACGCGCAGGCTTAAAATATTCACCGCAAATCCCGAAATGGAACAGTCGCATTCCATTGTCGTTGCTACGAGACGGTCGTCTGTGCAGTGCATACAGTGTTGGCTAGCGTCAGTGTATTCAACACGTGCAAAATGTGTGATGTGAAAAAACCAAATCCCTAATTTTGTATGAGATTCACTCCCCCAATTACACGGTCCTGACTTTAGTGTAAATGGGGGTTTTACTGTGTGTTTATCGAAACTGTCATGTGTATCCGAGTTGCATCATAGTTTTATATTTATGACCACGGGAGTTATTTTAATCTTGGGTTTATTATAGTCCATAAAGATTATACAAGGACTGCTAGGAGGTATCTCAAAAGTGTAACATTTTTAAAGTTATCTACAGACACAAAGCTCAAAACCAAATTTAATTTGTAAAAAAGGTGAAAAAATTTGATTTTACTAAGGATTCCGACTCACATACTTCATCATTCTAATCTTATTACATATATATATATTTGATTGATTCAGTGAGTCTAAAGCTAGTCTTATGATCTCAATGTTTTTACTAGGCAAGTTAAGCTTATCAATATCACTTTTAGGGTGTTTACTGTCAATACTTAGTGGAAAGGCATTATATTAATTAAAACAAAATATTCCTTTGTACAACTGAAGTTGACAATGCTCGCAATGAGCGAAACCGGTCCTGACCTTTTGAATAAAGTGGAATGAAGTACAAAGGTATAAAAGTAATATTGTGTTTCTATTGATTATCAATATCACATAAATCAACAGAAATTGGCCATAGACAATACTTACATGAATCTTTCCAATAAAGAATATTAACTGTTTGTCTCGAGGGCGAAACAAAAATATTGCATTCTTCATTACATAATCATTGATTGAAAAATATATTGAAGATGTGTCCGTCACCCAGTGGCGTAGCAAGGGGGCTGTAGTAGGGGTGGACCACCCCGGGCAGCACGTTTTTGTGGGGGGCAAAAACATACAATATTTTTGGAGAAATCATAGGATTAACCCTCCAAGGACGAGCGTCACCATATGGTCACACAAAACACCGTTGTCTATTGATCCCACTATTCATACTTTTTCTACCTGAATATCGTTGCTTTCGCTCATATTTGGTTAAGAAGGGTACGGACTACAGTTAGTCATCAGCCGTGGGAACAGGAACCGTCTCTAAAAGCACATGTGATTTTTTGAATTTCCGTTTTTTTTAATTTACTTTTTGAAACTGTTAGATATTTTTTTATAAAAACATAAAATTATTTACAGTTATTTTGCTAATATATTTGTTTTGAAATTATGTTTATCTAAAGAGGTCAAATTGTAAATATTTTAAAAAAAATCACGTTTAGCTATATTTCAACCCCGAATGTTTGCAAGCCCATACGGTCACTTTTGTCCTTACTACTGTCCGTACTCAATATTACACGGTAATAAAAGGATGAGCATGACCATATAGTCATGCAGAGTTTCTATACAACGACTTTGCATTTTTTTTTTTTTTAATTTTGGATAGGAATAAAAGTTATCCGTGACTTCAATATGGCTTAGAAAATATTTTTTTTATCGGAAAAAAGCTCTCGTCTCTGGAGGGTTAATTAAAGGAACATTAAAAAAATAATCTACCTGTAGTAACAACTCTTAGTTTATAATACTTTCGATGAGTTTGACGGTTCATAAATAAAAAATAGTAGAAATGATTTAAAAACAAAATAAGAGGACATATTGGGGGTGGCAAATTAAACCCCTTCTTACACTACTGCTGTTACCCATAATTTTTATGGTATTATTCAAAGGTTTTCAATCATAATACAATACAATATAAAATAAAAAACACATAAAAATAACTTATAGATTTTTATTTTCAATAACCTCATTCCGAACAAGACAATATGACATCGGTACAATTACCATTAATATGTGTTGTGGCTAATTCTTCAAATCAAATGTGTAAAACAAGTGTAAGTCAACTCAATTGAAGAGTTAATTTACAAATTCACCGATGTTACAACCGAATTCATACCTATTGGATGTGATGAAAGAATATAGAGTATTTAAATTTTTTGTTAAGATGTTTAACATAAACAATGCTTGAAGAAACTGATAAATATAATTACTATTATCAAAGATTTATACACATTACATAATCCTAATATAGCATGAAAAAACAATATAAAAATACATGATGCACTGTGATCCACCATTAGTCTATTCAATATCGGCTGCCTATTTTTTTTGGAAAAACAGAAAAAGCCCAAATAAAACCATTTCATTGTTATTTAAACTAATATCATCGATATTCCATTGTAATTAGGTCAAAATAAAAAAGTATTCAGTTCTAAAAAAAATTTATATTAATTAGTACCCGAATTGAGTCTGTTCTTTCTGGATATTAAACAGAATTATGATGTATATTACTGTATACAGTTAGGCTAAAAATATCTATCAATGAACTAATATAATTCTTCTTGAACTCAACACTTTGTAACTTTGACATTAATGTAATGCATATATGGGCAACCACCGGCCCGCCGAACTATTTTGTCAGGCCCTGATTCATCTCGGCGAAGTAATAGAGAAAAAATCATATTTCCATGTAGGGATTAAATAATGGAGATGACACGGGCGCTTGCAGTGGCTCTACTCTACTAGTTCACGATCACCACCATATAATAAATAGCAACGTGCTTTATTTAATTAAATATTACTTTATTATGTTTATTATAGTATAATTTGGCCAAGCCCTTGACTCGGAGACAGAATGATAATTTGGCCCCAGACCTAGAAAAGGTTGCCCGTGCCTGATGTAATGGATTTCTACCACGAAAATTTTTGTGAACGGTGATTATGAAGTTAAAAGATATTAATAAAAGTTGTATTTTGTGACGAAGTAATACTAGCAATGATTTTTTGTGTCGTAAGACAATAATCAACAATATAAAGTGTCCCATTATTTATCATTTCTTTAACCATTCAAGTGTCATCAAATATTTTCAAACTTAACAAGGAACATTCTTGCAATTTTGAAAAATTAAATAGCATCTACACATCCCCACATCAGATTTCAATGATGTGGGGATGATTTCACTTTAAAGACATGCAGAGCTGATTTAACAGTGCCAACTTTAAATTATCACCTAAAATTTAATAGCAAAGACTTTCTATGTTAACTAAATTGACTTGTATGCGATACATAAACGTTTAAGTAGAACAGATATTAAATTGATACCAGCTATGCGAGGCTTTAAAATTTATTTAGTACTAAAATTCCCTAACAGATGTCACTGGCTCAAATTAAATTTTGAAATGTGGTACAGAATGTGGCCTACCAGTAAAGCACAATCTACAAAGAACAGAATTTCTCGTGACTCACTGATTAAGACATATTAATGATGTTGTATGCAAACATAATGGGAGGATATCTGTTGTTCATTGTGTTGAAGAATTATATGAATAAAAAATGGATGTGATCTTTCCATCAAAATAAAAAAGACATGGTTTTTGGTGAAACAAATGTGTGCTGTGTAAATATTGAAGGGTTTACGATGATATTCAATATTTCTTGAGAGAATAGGATTACAACTAAAAACATGATAATTATATTAATACTAAAAAATATCATTTATGTACATAAAATATTCACGAAAATTCACTGCATGAATGATTGCCTTCACTTTGAGTCAATGGGGATTTTCTAAGGCATATAACAGCGTACAAAAAAAAATATTAAACTAAAAGTATAATTCGAACATACATTATGTTAGTAAAAACAAAAACTCAAGAAGTAATATTGAATGATTGATGATTAGGTAGAATTACCATTATGAGTTTTAAAACAGTTCTTTAGTAATATTTCATATACACTCATCCCTCGATTTACGCAGTACCCATTTTACGAGGTTTCACTTTTGCGCAGTCAGGAAAAAATCACATTTGAAAACTATTCAATAAATTTACTATGAATTTTTTTTTCTTTATGTCGCAAATAATTATGTATTTTTACCCCCAGGAATGTCTAATCGTATTTTAAAGAAGAAAAGAAACACAATCTCTTTGGATATAAAGATTCAAATTCTGGATTCCCTCCAAAAAGGTGATAGTTTTGCATCTCTTGCAAAAACTTATGGAATTAATGAATCTACTGTCCGTACAATTAAAAAAAACGAAATAACTGTCAGAAGAAGTGTCGCCTCTGGATCCCTTATTAGTTCTAAATGTACCTCATACGTTAGAGATCCCATAATGGAAAAAATGGAATAAGCCTTAATGATATAATTAAGTATTTCGACTGAGGGTGCTTGATGGAATTTCAATATCAAATTTGAATTGTTTGAATTTTGTACTTTTCCATGTCAGTTTAAGTACATCCGTGCACTTGGAATGCCTGAAGATGCCGAAAGGCGAAACCCGGGTCGTTAGCGACAAAACTCATGGAAAAGTACAAAATTCAAACAATTCAAATTCAAGCCTTAATGATATGGATAGAAGATCACACACAAAAAGGAATACCAATTGATACTAACGCAATTAAAGAAAAATCTAAACGAATTTATAAGTTTCTATCAGAAAATAATCAGTCTATATCATCTGACGAAAAAAAACAAGATTTTACAACGAGCAAGGGATGGTTAGAAAAATTTAATAAAAGATACTCATTACACAATCTCAAGATTAAGGGTGAGGCTGCTTCCGCCAACGAAAATGCAGCTAAGATATTTTTACCACAGTTTCTGAAGATAGTAAACGAAAATTGTTATTCTCCGCATCAAGTTTTCAATGCTGATGAAACAGGACTTAACTGGAAAAAAATGCCCAGTAGAAAATTTATTGCAAAATCTGAGAAAACAGCCAGTGGTTTTAAAGCTGCTAAAGATAGAGTAACGTTAATGTTTTGTGGTAACGCTTCAGAAGATTGCATGATGAAACCTCGTTTAATTATCGATTTACGCGGATGTTTATTTTCTGGAACCTATCTTCCGTTTTTGTATGAGCTTGAAGTCTCGATTTACGCATTTTCTCTCAGAACGTATATACCGCGTAAATCGAGGGATAAGTGTGTTACAGAAGATTTAAACATAATATAGCACGATCAGCAAGTTTTTGAAGTTCAGAACTTTTAAATATGAAATAAAAACCCTGTTTTGACACTGCAAAAAATGATCGTGTCCAAGTATTCATACATTAGGAATAAAACTATTATATTATATATTTAACACTATATTAAGAGTAATTAATTTTGTTTCTTAACATACATTGGGCCGCTGGGCAATTTTTTTTACCTCAGGTCGTGAACATAACATGTCAAATGCAACTGATGCAATGATCATTTTAAAAAAAGTAAAAATGCAGTTTTTAAATGATTTTAGATTTGACCTAAACAATGACAAATCATTCATAATTTGATAAAAAAAAATGCTGAAAAGGTTAAATTTACGTTGTAAAAATAATAATTGTGTTATTCCATTGTTGTGGAAGTATGTTATATTTTCACTTTTTTTAGAAGCAGATTTCTCAGATTAAATGTAAAAATGTATGTAAAAATTTAGCCATGTTGCAGGTTGCGTCCCGCAAGGAGAGTAATGAGACAAAATAGATCATAATTAAAGGAAACATGACCAGTGACAATTTAGAACAGAGGAAAAATAAAGTACATAATATATTTGACATAGGAATCTGTTTTTGGATCAAATACATGTACCTAAAACAAAATTTAAAAGAATATTGAAATTTATAATAACAGCAAGTTATATAGGTAATAAATTTAATCTATCGATATATTCCATAATAAACATGCATTGAGAAGGTCATAGCTTTAAAGATATAATTTTATTTAGTACTTATAATCAATGTTCCCACTAAGGTGTGCGCGAGCACACCTCCCAAAATGTTCCCGCACACATTTTTCCATCCCCGTACAAGGCTGCACATAGAAATATTGTAAAAAAAAAGTTTGTTTCACCAAATTTTTACATTTGCGCACATTTTTTATTTTGCTGAAAATTTACTACTCACAGAAGTTGATGGTCCGCACACACAATAAAAAAATTAGAGGGAACGTTGCTTATAATCGACATACATATCAATTTATTTAAAAGATAATATTCATTGAAGGATGAATTGAAAAATGAAAAAAAAACTTCAAGAATATGAAAGTAAAACATAAAGAACAAAATTCAAAATAAATATGTATATTTTATAAATATTGAGAATATATTTTTTCAATAAGCAAATAGACAAATCAGAAAATAAAATTTTGTTTATGAGAATACTGAATAAAATCATATTAAATAACAAAGACTTTCTTAAGGCATTGAATTATGGAATATATAGCTGATAATTCAATTTATCTATAAATACTGCAGTTAATTTACAGATTTATATTTTGATTTCATTGATTTATAGGTACAATCAAAATATTGTGGGTGTTATTTTTCCTGTTTTCAATAGTCACTATCATTTTATCATTGAAATGTTAAATGCGCATCCGAATTAAGAACTAGATTGAAAGATAATATGTAAGTATGTAAACCTATCCCTCGATTGACGCGGTACACGTTTTCCTCAAACTCGGACAAGTAAAAAAGGCAAGGAACTCAAAACAAAATCATAAAATAGGTCCCATTATATAAAAAAACTACATAAATGAAGATATAAATTTCATATCAAAGAATTCAAAATTATTTTGGAATCTTTCAACTTCTCACTTCGTCTTGAAAAACTTTTATGTTTATATAACGAGTATGAGTGCAATCGAAAAATATGAGACTCAAAAGGAGCCACGGGCTAAAAAGGTTGAGAAACTATGGTGTACACATTAAATACACCATTACATAAAATAACCAATACTTTAAACAAAATAAAAAAAACTATGAGCGCACAAGAAAAGAAATTTAAAATATATTCCAAAAATTGGGATGTTGTCATACTAATTTCAAACTAATAATATATTTTCCTGCACGCCTTTGATGTGTCTCTGTTGCAGGTAAATTCAATTGATTCGAATTCTTTAATGGTTACTTGATAACTTTTTTAGAAAACAATAAATCTTCTCTTTAGTTATCTATTATGTAAAATATAAAAGGTCTGATGATGCTTTTCAAAGAAGCATTGAAACACAAGCTACACAATACGAGGAACGACAAAGTTACTAATCCAAAATATTACAACAGATGCAGAATCAGTTGATAGTATATAAATATGTACAAGATGGATGGTAAAAAGAAAAATTAAAACCACATTGAAAAGTAAGTGTTTGATTCCATTAGGATTAATATTTGAGAGTTATCGAGATAATTTTTTCCCATCAAAAAGTAAACATTCTATTTCACACACTTTATTACAATAGTTTTCA
The DNA here is from genome assembly GCA_030503985.1 of Himalopsyche tibetana. Taxonomy (NCBI): domain Eukaryota; kingdom Metazoa; phylum Arthropoda; class Insecta; order Trichoptera; family Rhyacophilidae; genus Himalopsyche; species Himalopsyche tibetana. The sequence continues at coordinate 6,124,362 of JAPJYX010000019.1, read as the reverse complement.
AATATTTTACATCCACGAATGGAACTACATACAACCTCGGGCAATACAATTCAATATTATGAACATTATTAGAGCGATACTTTTCAATGTCACGTAAAAACATTTTGGCTGCGTTCTGATGATCAAAAAGACCTTCCCATATTCACAAAAACTTTTAGAGGAGGCGGAAGAGGAAGCTTACGCACTTTCTCCAACAAGTGTTTCGCTAGTAACTCTCGTTGAATGTCGTGAGGATTACCAGGCGGTGGAGATTTCCTTTTCATTTTTTTAACCTTGTTAGATTCGACAGCTGTATACTCGCTCTCTCTGTCTGAGGAATAACCGTCTTCGTCAAGACGCTGAAGGTCAGTGGCGCCTTCTGAATAATGCCTTTTCCTCAATCGCCTCGAACGTCTTAATTTTGTAGCAGTTTCTAAAAAATTTAAAAGGCAATCGATTGGTTTCGATTTAAGATCTATTGATGTAAAGGAACGATAAATCAACATTTGCAGAGATAAATTGGCACTTTGAAGCTATTCAGTACAGTCTAAGCAAGGTAATAAGGATAATATTTGATGATCAAAGAAAGCGTCTTTGATTTTTTATTTCAAAGTTAATCATCTTGCTGCTTTATTAAACAGGTAGTCACCGACTTGCGATGGGTCGACTTACGACTGAAAAAAAATAGCATTTTTAAAAATTTGAATTGCATCACAGGGAACCACAGCAGATGCATGTGTAAAGTAGGATGACTTAACAATGATGATGCAATATATATTTGCTTATATATACAAATTTAACAGTATAAAAATTATTTATTTTAATACATCGTGCACATCAAATGTGATATATGCGACTCTGGGTACATTCTGAGATAATCAATAAAAACTGTTGTAAAAACAAAATGAAAAAATAACACTTCTATTTATGCACAAATTAGGAAAAAAATATTTTATTCAGTATAAGAATACATGCATGTGCAGTAAGATCACATGGTTTATATTTAAATGCAATGTTTTGAATAATGGCATAAAGTTTGTTTTCTATCTTATTTAGTATGTTGTTATTACATGGTTCATACTTTAGAAGGCGGAGAAAAATAAGAAAAAAGCTAGCCAATTTTCATAAAATCGTCACATATGCCATATTTGATGTGCAGCGACGACATATTTTGTATGAAATTCGAAATACGACCGAAGCTCAGGAACGTATCTCGGTCGTATGTCGAGGACTACCGGTATACTTAATTTTTATTTGCCAATCTTTTAGCCGATTAGTTAAGGGTTCTATTGGGTTGCTGTGCCCAAGAGTTCAAGTCTCAGAACGGACACTTCAGTTAATAGATTTTTCAATTGATTTAGAGATTTGTCTTGGTGCAAAAACAAGGTGCAACAAGAGGGCTTAGCAAACTACAAGTTGTATCCTAGTTTTATCATTTCAGCTGTCTCCAAAATTACAGATTGAATTACAATTGAATTAGAATATAAATTTAGTAAAAAACCTTCTGTTAAGGTGCTCCATTACAAGTGCTGATTACACCATTAGTACACTGATGTGAAAGCGGAACAAAAGACCGGTACAAAGCACAACCATATGGTGTGGTCCGCTATCGTTTTGTTTCCGCAACTGTGCTAGCGGCGTTAGGAGTAGAAATGGTTGAAATAAAAAATATATATCCATACCTGGCCTTTCAGATGATTGTTTCACTTCGTTATCACTCAGATATTCTTCACTAGAATTAGTATTCATGTGTTCAGAGACTGAAGTGTCTGGAGATAAACTATTATCCTCGGCACAGCCGGGAACCTCATCCTCGACAATACCACTGTCGAGTTTCTTCCTACAATTTGTATTTTTAGCATTTATTAAGTTTTCAGTGGTGCTAGTGCTGGCAGTTTTACTACTGGTAGCAGCGACATCTACTGGATTGCTTTCGACTGTGGGCTGAGTTTTTGAAGGGGCTTCAGCTGCTGCAGCGTTGTTTTCATTCGAAGGCACAGCCAACTGGGCGTCATCGGATGAAATCGAGATTGAATCGTACAGGTTTACAAACTCGGATAAATGACTGACATCGCTGAGATGCGAATCGGTATGTTCATCTGTAAAAGTGTCATCCGAATCGTCAGAGAGACCGTCCATGTCGGCTCTGTTATCCCCCATACGCAGCACTAAACTTAAAAGTGCATTCATTTCGCGTGATCCGGTCTCATTATCTAAGTTGTGTAGCTCGTTAAAATCTAGAATAAATATAGTCAGAAGTTAGTGTCCACGCATACTTTATTCTCAATGTGTACTATAGACATTTTCAAATTTCAATACGTGCTCACCAAAGAGACCACCTTCATTAATTGGAATACAGATCCTTCTCGTTTCTCCCAACTTCCGCCTGCATTTGGATTTTTTTGGCTTCGAAGCTGTTTTACGTAAATTAGGATGTTCTTCGAGAACAGCATTACGTAGAACGTTGCGAATTAAGGTTCTACAGAGAATTTGAAGTGGTGCAGGGGCAATGTCAGCTAAAAAAAGTTCAGAAAATTATATTATCAACAGTTTTTTAACAATCAAGAGAATTATATAAGCCATCTATTTAAAATATTGTACTAACACAATGCACGGGTAATCAAGGGCCAAAAATGTACTAGTAAACGTAAACATTCCACAACACTTAGAAATTATTATGTATCAGGAGAAAAGCCATTCCAAAAGTGACACTGGTTTATCAAACTCAAAAAATTGTAGTTGATTTATTTTTTTTACTCTATTTCTATCCCGTGAGATACATCAAACGTCTTACAAAAATCTTATCAAACAAATCATAGCAAGTATTTGTACTTTTCCCAAAAATAACAAATACACTACAACAACAGTAAAAATTACCATCAACACAGAATCAACTGTTACTGAATCGGGTTTAAATTCCTTTCCGGTACATAATGAGTTAATACCATACAATTATGTTAACACATTGGTTACGGATGACTCGTATACGAGTCTTTTCGCCGGTCTGACTTACGCGTTGAAATATATACATCCAATGCGACAAATGTTTTAGATTCTCTATGCAGATGGCGTAACAAATGATTGATGCATCATTTAAAAAATAAAATATTAAAATATATGCACAAATATTTTTTTTATTCGGTGATTTCGGCAATGAAAAATCAGCAGACAGTTAAAATAAAACTTTAAAAAATAGGCCACCAAAATATAAGCAATTGTAGGCTAAAAATAGGCTTTTATGTTTTCTAATAATGTTTATTTGACTTGTTATTTATTACGTTTTCGATGAAATATATAATTCTATGTCAAATACCCGATTTTCTATATTAAAAAATACAAAAGATGAGTATCGCTTATAAAAGCAGGCTAAAATATATAAAGTATTATGCAACAAAGTGTTGCACAACTGGTGTCAAAATTATTTTTTTGAATGTCAAATAGTTTTAAAGTTATACTATTTTTTCAAAAGTACCTAATTTTTTGCAAAATTTCGCAAAAATGCCCCGATGCGAATGAGTTAATTGTGACGCTAACACGCCCTGGTACTCGAAGCACTATAAATTTGATATCCAAAAAAAATAAATGCAATAAAAAGAATCACTTGATAAAAAGTACAGTGGAACTCTCGCAGATGTCACTGCTTTTATGGATGTTTAGTGTGGATTATAAGAGTGATGCATGCGAAAACAACAGACACAGTATGCACAATTTATTGAAGTGTTCTGTGTAGAATTTTATACATAAAAAGCTACAAATATTTTTTTTAAAGAAGTGAATCTGTGATAAAATATACCCCAGAAGGAATATGTGCAACTAAATGGAAAGACCACTGAGACGTTCTGAAGATTTCGTCAGAATTCGATGGCGCATCAACAGTAATGAGTAATCGCCAAGGAAATGTTTTAGAAAAGCCGAACATGGTAATACAATACAACAAATTAATGGCTGGAGTGGCTATGATGGTCAAATGCATACTTGGCATGGCTACGATGATCAAATGCATACTTCCCATGTAGAAAAAAAAATTAAGATGTTCATAGGGATTCATTCATTTCAAACAATGCTACTAAATTCTTATTATATGTACTATTTTCAAAATTCAACTAAATTATCATTATGTACAGGCTACAAGTTACTGAAAAATTAGTGCCCCCCTCCAAAACAAGAAATTAAAAGAGTCTATCTTCCTATTTTCTGCAAAACATACCCAGATAGAAAAACCAAAAGAAGACGGTGCAAATATTGTTGGAATGAAGAAAAAGAGAGAAAAGCTTCTCGTTTTTTGTCCGGAATATCCAAATGAACCAGGTTGGTGTCTGGATCCATGTTTTCGGTTACCAACAAATGATAAGTATTGTTTAATACAATAATATTGCTTAGTGCAAGTTATTTTTTAAACTATTTTTACTATTATGTTATTTTCAATTTACATATATGTTTACAAAAGATGTAATTTTATTCACGTAAATGAAAGTAATTGTATGCTATTTTTTAATATTGATAAATTTATCTATTGTTTGCTATGTATGGATGCATACAATATTATATAAATATAAATCAGAAAGCTAACATGCAATTAATTTATTTACAAAAATCTTGGAAACATATACACTGTCAGTGGTTCTTTATGCAGGCGCCGGTTATTCTTAGGTACCATAAAATATCGAGACAGGTACGCACGCATTCCTTAAAATTTGCAAACGAGAATAATAATATTATAAAATCAGCATGCTACAATGCATAATCAATTTTAGTTCGCATTGATCGTGTTAACGTAGGGGTTGTCAATGTATAGCTATACTAAAACAAGTTTAGACATAGTTTTGATGATGAAGCGAAACAGAAATAGCTATCAACCAAATTGTATATTTCTTATGGAACTAAATACTTATTTTTGGGCTTATTATATTAGAGTTCTATGTAAATCATTTTGTTCAATAAAATGTCCATTTACCATTGTTTAAAACTAAATAGAAATGCTCCTCTGATGTCAATGTATCCATTGTATATTTAATTCTTAATCAAATAAATAATAACTTAAAAACACATCTTGTAATTTTCCTACTCCAATGTTAAGTTAAAGAAAGATAAATGCCAAATCAATTAATGAATAGAATGTCACTTACGGACAGGATAGACCTGCTTCTCTTCTTGGCTGCTGGGTAATTGAAGCATGGAGTACGACACAGATTGTATTTTCTTGGTCAACCATTCGGTATCAGACAGCCTTTTGATTTGCAAGAGTTTTCCTTCCAATGGGATTACCAAATATCCGCCAACCTGCAAGTATGTTTGATGTAATTTTCCAAGCCGTCTGAATAATGTATTTATATTATATTAACCGGGCACGTACGCAGTGCACATTAACTATTAATACCAATTACAGGTATCTTATTCTACATGATAGTATTACATATTCTAATGTATCTTTTGAAATATTTAGGAAGATTTTGAGAATTCAATCACTATATCATAATTTCCAACTTAACTAAAAACAAGGCTGAAATTCAAAAAAAGAATTGACGTAATTAATACTTCACTAATATAAAATGTGTTGCTACCACATAAAATATAGGATAGAATAATTTTATTTATGGAACGCTAAGCGTGATCATTGTTCAATTTATCTGCACCTACGGTAGGTATTTAAAAAAGATATATTTAAATACCTTAATTAGGTTTTTAAGATAGTCTTCATAACCTTCTCCACATCCGGCACCACAATAAACTCGATCATATTGTCGAATTGTCGGCGGTAAACAAAGACAATTTCCTAAAAAGATAAAATAATTTGAATGCTTCGCCATATTATAATTATTATGTTTGTAAAAAAATAAGAGTTTCTTTATATATTCCAATTTCAAAATGAAAATTCAGAGTCACTACCAAATATTTTGCGAAGGAATATATTTCTCAACAGCGAAAGCAGGCAAGTCAAATGACAGCAAGGAAATATTTATTTGAAAGTTTAATTTTGCAAAACGAGTGGTGCTTGGAGAATAATCTTTATCACTATGAAGACAATCAAAATTTTCTAAGCTAGGTACAGTAGTATTATAGCCGCGTGTAATATCTTGAGAGCCTCTCATTGTTAATTTGAAAGAAATAATAAAGTTATGTTTCACAACAATGAGATTGAAATATATCTATTATCCGGATGGAAGGCTGTCAAATACTACCCATAGAAAGTATTGAACAGATCTAAAGGATGCCGGCGTGTTCTGGGAAGAATCAAAACAATTATCAGGTTACAAGGAAATATACAGGCCACATGCTACACAAAAAGAAACAAACCAACAGGTTAAGAGGAAGTATATGGATTGAAACGTGGTGTGCAGGAGCGGTCTTCAACTTACATTAACGCCAATATATAGATACCTCGAATACAGTCGAACTTGGTTATTACGAGGAAGATGGGACCGATTGAATTTGCTTGTTATAAGCATTACTCATTATTTCGGAGAATAGGTATTTTTAAATGCTTACAAACATACCCATCACATGAAGACATGAAGTATCTGGAGCGGTAACATAACACAAAAAGTCGCAATTCAAACAAAAACACATAATAAGAATTTATTAACACACCCGTTATACACATATTACATTCTTCTGTCAAACAACTTTTCTTATAAAATTTAAAATTGATGCTTGTTTCATTGTTTTTACTCTCATTGATCTTAAATTCCCCCTCAAAGCACTCAACCCATTAAAAAACTCTTGGGTGGTCTCAGTGCTCTGTGCAAAAAATTCAACTAGCTCGTCCAATATATCATGAGCTCCGGAGATAGTCGTTACTGGTTTGGATTTCTCAATTTGACATTCACTGGCGACAACATCATTGTCATCGTTGAGCATGAATGTGAGCTTAGGAAAGCTCACATTCTGTAGGAAGCCCAGAAGTTAACAAGTCCTCATCATCACGCATAAACTCATCCATTTTATCATTAAAAAAAACAATTTCGCTAAGTTTTAACCACTCAAGACCAATGCTCCCAGTAATTTTCTGAAGGTTATTTGCGCAACATACATTGGCTGTGCAACTTTCAAAGGAAATTAAAAATTTTGTGTGCCATGTATTTAGACCTACTTAAGGCGACTCAGTAGGATTGCAAAACTTAAATTTGACCTACAGCATAAATATTGCACTGACTTAAATAAGTAACCACCACAATACGTATTTTTACAGTATCAAAACAAGCAAAACATTTGTATATTTCATTATAAAAATAGCAATACCACCTAACACACGGATGGATATTTAGACAGTAATAAGGGTTTTTCATATAAAACAATTTGTTATTGACGAAAATCAGTAAGTACTTTTTTATCTTCGTAGCAAAGACTGACAATCTAATTTACTTCCCCAAATATATGTTGCAAAAATTATATGTAACTGAAACAATGCGTTAATTATATATACCGTGAAAATGACTTATAATGCTACATATGAGTTATTGATAGCAACAGTAAGCCATCGTATTTAATAAATGTAAATCAGAGACGGTGTTTTGTCAAACGAAATAATAAAAGAAATAAACAAGATAAACCATACAATACAAATTTCTCAAACTTTCTCTAATATATTGAAAGAATTTGTTTTTATTTTTAATTTTGTATAACCTATTTGTTATGATATTGATTTTAATATGAATACAGTTAAAAACATTCTGTTGAATAAAAAATATTGACATAATAAGATTAAAATGGAAAAAGTATTGAGTTCTAAAATAAATATAAATTTCAGTTGATAGTTATTTCTGGTTCACGCCATAGTTCTGACAGTGGATTTTCCGAAAATTATATTAACTATGTCTTATATTTCTTGTTGGACATCTAAGCTATCTTGGAGGATATTTGTAATCATTTTCAAAAAAAAAAAAAATGTATACTGAATTCACGGAATAAAAACATGTTTGCTATCAGAAAACTTAGTTATTCCACTGATTACTTAGAATAAAGGTAAATTTCATTAACTAATAATAGCTTTAAGATAGTTGGTATGAAGACGCTTCTCGAAAAAGCCAAAAACGTGTTACAATTTGTAAACAATTAGTGGAATGACAAAGTTTATTTGTTAATTTGTTATAAAATGATTTTGTCTTTAGTGAATGCCGAAACTATCGAAAATATTCATAATCCATGCATGTCTTTAAAGTCATAACCAAATGTTATGATGTGTTTATTTCTACTTCAAGTTTTTATATAGCCTAACACTAATTCAATAAGGAAGAAACTAAATGAATAGTATGCCTGATCAAAAAAAGTTATTTGTATAATTTATATCAATTGCATAAATATATTCGTATTTTTGTATAATGTTTGGGAACTTTTTTTCTCTCGCCAATATACAAGTTCGACATTCAGGGCTGTGACAAAAAAACATAATACTAATAATATTAAAAGTAATTCAAACCATGTGATTGATTTGAATATTGATGTATTGTAGGTATAATATTGTTACATAATTTGGTAAGTTATCGAAAAAATATGGTTTTCAATCATTTAATATAATAGATAAATTAAAGTCGTTAAGTTATATCGGCTGCATCGGACTAACTTTGTTGGGTGGTACAAAAAATGACTTAAATGTATGAATTAATATATTTCACAAGTTTATTATGTATCCATACATATGTATATATATTTGTCATATATCAATTTCGAATATTTTCTATCATTCTGTTTTATTCAATTATAACTTAAAAAAAACAAGTTTGACGGTAGAAAAATGTATTCAATTAAAAAAACCAGGGCTGTGGAGTCGGAGTCGCGGTATTTTGGCCGGAGTCGTGAAAAATGAGCGGCTCGATTTTTTTTTGAAAAATATATTTAATGATGTGTATGTAAACAAAATAGTCAAAAGAATTAACATTTCATACTTGGCTGACTAAAGATGATCTGATGGTACACATATATATAAGTTAAAATGAAATTATTGAAAAAAATCCTGATAAAAACTCTACGTTGCAAAAAAACATGGTTTACCATCTGTATAATGATTCTTAAAAAATATTTACTGTTAATATCTTACCTTATCTAATAATTTTCAAGTTTTTTTTCGATTTAGATGACGAACTTTGTTTTTTTAGCAAAAATCTTTTGAAATATAGAAATGATTCAAAACTACTAATGTGAAAAATCTTTTTATTCAACTACTGCTACTATTATATTGAATAGAATCTCTTTTTAAAAGCATTGCCAAATAAATATTTCAAAATGCTTATCCATTAAGCTAAATACTGGTCTTTAAAATAATCGCTATTGGAAAAGACATTATTGTATTATAAATAATAATATTATTTGTAAGCGCATTGAGCAACCCTAACCCTAACCGCTATTTTGCGCAACAACTTTTTTATCGCAAAATAAAAAATACATTTCTTCGATTCATTTGTATGACCAGTGTTTTAAGTTAATGCAGAGTAATATGTGGTACGTGCACTCAGTACGAACGTCTTTCTCACACTGACTGGGTTTGCGAAATTTACGGCAAGAAAAACACATCCCCGAAAAATAGTTATTATTTATTGGTATGACAATTTTTAAATTTTTTTTTTGCTTTTAAATGTAAACAATAAAATGTTTTATTATTCAAATTTTTTTTAGAAGTATTTATGATCCAATTATGCTTTAAAAATCAGTCAGAAAAAGTGGGAAAAATGGTACATTTCAAATAGATGTACAATCATTATATTACATAAATTGGAAATTCTGCTCAAATCACTTTCTTAAACAAACCTTTATCTGCATTTCTTTCTAAGACATTAAACTTCGGTATCTTACAATAAACTCTAAAAATGATCAAAACGAAAGCAGTTGAAAAATTCTGTGTAAACTGTTTGCCTTTTATTCTTGAAAATATGACTATTTTCATGAAAAAAAAAATGTAATAGTGTAAAAAAGCGTTTGGAAAATGTAATATTTGAAAACAATTTTTTTTTAAGTGAACGGTTCACGAGATTTCGTCGATGGCAAACGATCGATTTACTCTGTTTTCAGGCGTAAAGGTACTATATCCTCTTAATGAAATGGTTAATTTTTATGACAAAAATTAACAGCACTATATAATGACAAATAATTGTTCCTGGTGGTGGTATAGCTGGTGTAACTTTTGTACGCTCTGTTCTAATGTATGTTCGCCCGCTCAACGAGTTGAATGCGGGCACACAGGCGCTTGTGTTCCTTTTAGGAAACACTGCTCAAGACAATGGCAACTCGTCTTCTTTGTTTCCAAAATTGTTTCGCAAACTTTTCTGCTTGCGTCTTTAATATTGGCCTTTCGATGGAAAGTCCTGCACTTCTTTGGGTACAAAACCATTGTAGCAAAGCTTTATTGGTACGATCGCATTTCCAAAATTTTTACATGTCCGTGATTTTCTTTTCAAATGCAGATAAATAAACATTCTTATTTTTCCACAATGTTGACACTGTGCATGATGATAAAGAAAACTTTTTACACACTTCAACATTTTTCACGCCATTCTATTTCACGAATAATTTTCACCTTTTCACGAATTGAGACACTTTCTCTTGTTGGTAGACATGTTTATAATTCGAGGGTTAGTTTTTCATTGTCATTGTCCAGAGTAAGCATAAAACATAAAAATTTGAAAACCATCATAAAAATCCCCGAAATAAGCATGGCATTCATAAACTACAAAAGAAGTTGTTTATTGTAATATGCCGCCGTCGCTGGTAGGTACCTAATGACTTCACAATGCTTGGATTTTTTACATGCAATTTCAACCATGTGTGGATACTTTTTCAATGTTTTCGGCGAAAACACCAATTAGGTACTCAGACACTTCAATAGTGTCATAAATGTAATCCGATCCCGGTGGCATCGGTCTAGTTAGCTGCCCAGTCGGATTTTAATGCTTTGGGCCGAAAATGTTATTTTAAACGATTGACACATTAACAGTTTAACAGCTTAACGACCGTGGACGCGTATTTGAGTCTTTGAAAAACAAAGGTTGCTGGCCGGCGGACACATATATGCGTATAGGCGAAGTATCTGAAAGCTAAGAAAATTAAATTTTGTAAAGATATCTCAATTTGCTTACTAATTATAGTGAATTTAGTAAAATTATAATTTTTGCGAATTTTTCGCAAAATTTTATTTCGCCAGGTGAAATTTTATAAAAAAAACGTGCAGTCATTAAACTGTTAAGATTTTTTGTCAATATTTTTGCTCAGTGTGTCCGAGAAGTACCTCATTATAAAAGTGAATAAATGTATGGAGAAAACCATAAACTAAAATGTCAACGAATGTTTCCTCATTAAATCCGAGATCTCGCTATTTCCGTGATCGTAATAACCGAGTTCGACTGTATGTATAAAAATAAAGTAAATAATCCTGAAAGTGAATAGTTTTATGCGTGTAAATTATATAGTTATTACATTAGGTGCATTGTATTTCATATAATATGGCATATTAATAATGGTAAATATACATAATGGTAATAGTATTTTCATTTCTAATAAAACAATATTGATTTCTTTTCTCCGAGTTATTTTAAATATGCATATACTAAAATGCTTAGTACAATTTTGCAAAAAAAAATTGCTTTGATTTATTGCATGTGAGGAAAAATATTAGCTCTCCAAATACTTTTGAATAAAAACAAAATAAGTATCACACATAGTAGATTTGTTATATATATTTAATTTTGTACAAAATATTCACATTATCCGTAAAAAAATACGTAATATCATGTTATTATTTTTGACATAATTTTTTTTATTTTTGCTACAAAAAAAATTAGCCAAACTGTGAAGAATATTACTGATTCTTTCAAGAAGTAAACATTTTTTAGAAATTTTACAAGGCATAGTTAAAAATGTAAATGCAACGAATCATTATTACTTTCAGATAATTATCTAGAATATTATATATAAATTATCTAGAATATTATATATAAATTATCTTCCAATTCAGGCCTATTCATTTTATTGCGATAATCTGTAGCCATGCAGTTCTCTATTGATGTTGATTTCGGGAGGGCAATCGACCCATGGATTGTTATGCTCGATATTATATGGTTACAGATTTGTTTCCGAATATAAACCTTTTTACAAAATGCTTTTGATCATTTAAAATAAATAATGAAAAAAAATATTACTGTAAAAATCACCGATAGATATTTGTTGTATCTGAAGTGATAATAATAATTCAATAAAAAAATTGAGGATTGCGACAGATAAAAGATGATAGAATACTTACTAATCAAAAGGTTAATCTCCAAAAAGAGAGATTGCGAGATTAACTATAGCGGTATTTGTAAGAAAAGTTACAGCTTAAGCTAATCAAAAAATAGCTCAACGGTAGTGAATAAAAACAATATTTGATCATGGTTCCGTTTTTAGTAGATAACGTCACAGGTTTGCAAAAAAAGCACTCAGAAAAAAGTCTTTAGGCTGTTCAAAAATGACATCACATAACAAGGGAAGTGATGTGGTTGTAGAGAATGTAATGCAACAAACCCAAAATTATTTTTTTTTGTCTTACCGAGTACTTATAATATGATGACTGTTACAGGGAATGGGTCGAAAACGTGTTAATTAATTATTTTATTTTTTGGGTGAGACGGCTAATTGCCAGCTTTTTAAATAAAATAAGCAAACATTCCATTTCTTTGTTACAATGTTTATTGTTATCAAACGTGAAGAGAAGAACAAATCATTGCTTGTTTTGCATTTGATTTGGCAAAAAGTTGCATCTTTGCTTTTCAAAGTTGAACAGAGGAGTAGAAGGTTTTTTCATGATATGGTAGGGGTAAAAAAAAACTAAAATTAAATGACATCATTAATGTATGGACTCTTTGGTATGTTATATATGCTGTATGTTAAATAGGATGTAGTATAAAAATAAAATTACTAACACTGTTATTCTACTAGTCTTATTACTAATTGTGACAAAAACAGTGGAATAACATCATTAATACAATTTTGTATTCAAAATTAACTTTCACAAAGTTACTGTCTATCAAAATATTATGAAGATGCATTTATAAATGCTTCACCGCGTTATATTACTAATGGAAAGTGTTTCTAGTTAAATACTGCCGACAAAAAATCAAAGCCAGTTTGGGTTGATAAATGAAATTACACTTGTTATTTCTTATAATTAAAAAAAAACCTTACCAACAAAAAAATGTGGGACGCAAAAATCGAATTCGTCAACAGCTAGAGAATTTAGAATAAACTGTTGCAATTTTAAATTGGCATAATCTACATTGGTAGAATGGATTTCAATGCCGTGGTTAATACCACCAGTGCCCAAAATTAGTCCGGCGAGTGTGCTCAGGTAACCGGTACCCGAGCCCAGGTTTAAGAAGCTTAATCCTGCTTCGAGTTCTAGCCCTTCCATTACATCACTGAAAAGAATATGCAAATTATTAAATTTATTTAGTAACATTGTATTGAGATCTTGTTTTATAGTGAATCTATCAACCAATTCAATGCAATCAAGAATCTATCCCAAAAAGTTTGGCCCTACATAAAACAAATGGAAGTCAAAGAAATTGAAACTACTTAACACGTTCCAAACTGAAAAGCGTCTTACCCATTATCTACTACAAAATGTGCCATTGCGAATGGTGTATTATCTCGCCTGTTACAATTACTGCTACTAGACAGCCAAAGCATTGTACCCATTGATCATTCAACATGAAAATTTCTTTATATGAATTAGATTCTTAGTACAATATGAATATTATCTTAGTTTCATTTGCAGTGGGTGTACAATCAAATTTGATTGATTTAACATGATAAAATGCATTAATTAGGTTCAATTTTATTTACCTCATATTTTTCTCAAATGTTGATACATATCTTGCAAACTAAAAGATGGAGATAAATGTGTGAAAGGGAGTGGACTTATAATCCCAGTATTTTGTTATTGAGTGAAATTAATATGCATATATATTGAAACAAACAACAGGAAATCATTCCAGTATTAGTGATTCACTTGAAGAAGAGATTTTGAGCGTATATTCCTTTTCCACACACAGAGTTCTATGCAGTAGCGTAGCAAGGGGGGTGCGGCAGGGGCGGACCCCACCGGGCGGCACATTTTTGGAGGCGGCATTTCCAAAAATAAATGCAATATTTTTCGATAAATTTTATTTATACGTAAAAACATGGTACTTCCTTGTTTAACGCCAAGCACTGAAAAATGCAACGGTCGTTCAAAATATAAAAATAACATTAATAACTGCCCTTTTTTATGTATTCTCGAACATCGACTTCAATTATCGCGCAATTATTATTAATATTTCGCGGTAATTATCGTAACGTGACCATTCATTGTTCCCTCAAAACGGGACATCGACTTATTTTTAGTTGATAGTGAGCTTTCTTGAATACACACTATTTGAGAAAACGAATTTTTCTTCATATTTTTTTTATTTATTAATGAAAATAACGAAATATTCCAAGTGTTCTAGTGCACTTTTTGCAGTGTAATGTAGTTAGAATTAAGGGAATACTCATCAAATACTTTTGAATCTTGGTTATAATGTAGTTTTTTGATCTATCGCAATTTTGAATTGTTAATTAGGTTGCCGTCCTTCAGAAAACAGGCCATTTTAAGCTCTGCTTAGGGACAATACAATAATCGCATCATATAATGTGACATATTATATGGAAAGGTTTCACTGCCTGGCGTCTAACAAGGAAGTACAAAAAAACATTAAGCCACCTGTATTGAAAACTCCTAGTTCATAGATAAAAAAAATAGTAGAAGTGATTTAAAAACAAAATTAGGACATATTGGGGGTGGCGAATTCAAGGATCGCCCCGGGCGGCAAGACCCCTTCCTACACCACTGATTCTATGTTCAAATTATCCAATGGATTTTTTTCGAATTAGAATAACAGTAGAATAATCCAAGAATAATGGTGTTTGCAACGAAATATTTGGACGTCTGGGGAGTAAAGTCGTAATTGGCTGGCATATTAAAAAAATCCTCCCTGCCCAATTGGTATTCAAGATGGAATGTTATTGTATCATCTTCTTATCGCCGTATGGTGTAGTTAACAAAAGACATGTTAATTAAAACAAAATATTAGAATCTATATTTCAAATAAGCTGGAATACATCAAAGAAGTAACCTGTAAACACACGGCGCTGACAGATGCAGTTTTTCAAATCGCCATGCATGGTCTTTATATGCATTTTTTCTATGACTAGGAAGTACATAATCAGCTCGATCCACGGCTCTGAAGACCTTTTCGACGATATCTGTTTTGATATAGCGACTCTCAACTAAATTGTCCACCAAGTCGTTATTATCACGACCGTCACTCACTGCGCCACCCATTTTATTTGTTTTCTTTTGCGACACACTTCAAAACAACATTTAGTATGTTTTATAGCTATTTTCAAATATAGATTTTGTCTCATATGTGCGAACACAGAACAAGTTAGCAATCACGATAAGTAACGTCCATAGTACGTAAATAGAATTGTCATAAGATACACAACACACAAAATAGAGATGAAGATTGGAGCAATTCGTGTCTAATGGGCTTCAAAATACGCACGTACACACAATCGGTAGTGGTGTGTGGCAAAATAATTGATTTATTTTACTCGCCGAAAGAGAACAAAACCTCTGAATAACGAATGTTGTTAATATAAAAAGTGAATCAAATTTGGATCGAGAGCTTTAAATCAGGGCTGTAGGGTCGTGGAAAAAAAGACGACTCCGAAGAAATTTCATCAAATCATCTTTAGTCACTTAGGCATGCAATGTCGACATTGGACTATAGTATCATTATAGTATGTAGTTTGAATACACTCGTTTTGCACGACTTCGACTCTAACGCCAGCCAAAAACCGCAACTACAAGATTCCGACTCTGGCTCCGAGTTTACAGCTCTGCTTTAAACTGACGAAAGATTAAATTGATTGATTTGGTAAACAATTTTAAAAGTACATTTTAAAGTAAATATAGTTAAGTATTCAGGCACAAAGTAATCGTTTAATTTGATAGTATTGATAACTATATCGAAATTATGACATTTTTGAAATAATTTTAAATCATTTATTACTCTATTTCAGTGCTTCCCAACCTTTTTCATGCCACGTACCCCTAAATCTGAAAACAATAATCTGCGGTCCCCCGATTTTTTTATTCCACTTGTTCATATTTTATCACAAAGAATTTTAAATGAAAAAAAATGCGAAAAACCTGTGGACCTTAGGTTGAGTTGGAAAGCACTGCTCTATTTTATTCCAATTTCAATATAATAACTATATTTACATTGCTTAAAAACAAAACAAATAATAAATTTATTTTTTATATAATATTTCCGTAAAATAACTTCCTTGAACATCGTTTGAAAGTGTGAATTTTTAAAAGAAGAAAAATATTATTTTTGTAAAAAAATATAGAAAGCATAGACTAGAATAAAGATCACTTCAAAGATTGCTATACTGCTGAAGTGTTCAACTCAGATAAAAAAGTGACTCCCGTGTCTGTCACACAATTTTTACCATTACGTGCAATTGCGTTATTTGTTATCGTACGAACGTCAGTGTATTTTGTGGTAAGTTGAATCTTTCGTATCCATCCTGCGGAATATTAAAACATATTGTAGAGCGAATTTAGCACTGACAATCAGCCGTATGACATATGACTTCCAATTTATGTAAATAGTGTCACTGACAACAATCACATGATTAATTTACGGTAATTTATTTTTATAGAAAAATTCAATGATATAAATTACACAAATGGCTACAACGAGTAAAACACGGCCTAAAAAGGAGCCTCCTGGAGGCAATGGCGAAGAAGAAAAAGGTGATGACAGAATGTTAGAATGTAACATTTGCTTAGATACAGCTCGCGATGCAGTTGTCAGCATGTGTGGCCATTTATTTTGGTAAGTTTTGATTATTACAAAACAGTACGCTAAGTTTTGATTCTAAATCTTTCATCTCGATTAATATTATATTCAGTTAAACTATTAATTGCACTATAAGCTATATCATGTTATAAGATATTAAAATGGTAAAAGTAGAGTATAGCTCGTCATGGATTATTACGGCGAAAAACTTCACAAACTAAGCTAAAAACAACGCCACGAATTAAAATTATTTTTTGAGAGCTTGATAATCGCGTTGAAACCACACATTATTACGAAGAACACTGATAAATTATGCGAAATACGAAATATTTATCAGTGTTCTTCGTAATAATGTGTGGTTTTAACGCGATTATCAAGCTCTCAAAAAATAATTTTAAATCGTGGCGTTGTTTTTAGCTTAGTTTGTGAAGTTTTTCGCCGTAATAATCCATGACGAGCTATACTCTACAATTACCATATTTTCAATGCAAGTTAAAAGAAAATAACATCTCACCTATTTTAATTGTTCAGAAGTATAAAAATGGTTTGGACATCTTTACCTTACCTTTGACTCATGCTGCCTGATTAGTTATTTCCTAGCTGGGTTGTTTTCATCCATGGTGTTTGTGTCAATGTCATTTTTATGTTATGCACACACAAACCAGATCTGATTATCCTGTTGTTTTCAACTACAACTCTCTGAGAATATTTATCTCTGTTTCTCAGGTACTAACTGCTTAGAAAAATGGGAAATGTTTAATTAATTTTTAAATCAAACACAACAATAAAAATGTTCAAAGTTGTCTTTAAATATTTTTGATGTATCTGAGGCTGGAAATTCATTTTCAGTAAAAAAATAAATACATTGGAAATCGTTTAACTAGGAACCATAGTGACCGAAATCAATATGGATATTCAAAAAATCACATGTTAACATCGCAAGTTTCAACAAGGTAGAGTTGTTCTGGGACGACTAACAAAAACTTAAAAAATATAAACAATTTTTTTTGTCGAACCATTGTTTTATATGATTGTGTTTTCAGTATGTTTTCACTTCTCATTATTATATTCTTAAAATTATTATCTATTTACATTTAGTACCGCTTATTGATCGTTGAAAATACAGTAGAACCTTCACATCTCTATCATTCTATTGTGTCATCCTTATACGCTTGTATTTAAGGTCAATTCATATGATCGACAGGTGCATATTTTTGATACAATGTAACATTCTGAATTTTATGATTATTTTTTCAGCTGGCCATGTTTGCATCAATGGCTGGAAACCCGACCTAATCGTCAGGTCTGCCCGGTTTGTAAAGCAGCAATATGTAAAGATAAAGTTATTCCATTGTATGGCCGTGGCAGTGCCAAACAAGAAGATCCAAGAAACAAGGTAAAAATATTTATTTTTAGCTCCGAGCTTTTAATCATTCGAATTTCATGAATCACAACCAACGTTCCCTCTAAGCTGCGCACGTGCGCGGCCGCGCAGCAGTTGGGAAGCCCTCGCGCACCCATTCCGGGTTGACGCGCACTACAATACAGTTGCTCAATTAATATTTGATCGTTCCGCCCAGCCTTTGAAATTTCCGCGCAGCTAACCCTTCGGCTTAGAGGGAACGTTGATCACAACCCTTGCTCCATACTCTCTCCATCATAGAGCGTAGTGCGAAAAATACCACTCATATCTACCAATATTATGGTAACCTCTGTCTTCCCGATGCAATTCCTTCTAATTTTTATCATAAGTCATAATAGCTGTCTGCTGCTCTGATCTTCAATATGAATAAACGCAGCTTGAAATAAACGCAGATCTTGGCAACATCAGCCACATCGGCAGAGCTTGTCGGTGTTGCTCAGTCTCGCATAGATGAACTTTTCACACTACAGCTTTGTTTTCTCGAATGAAAAACTATGAGTTTTCGATGAAGTATGGACTCCTGTATCATAATATCACGTTTCTTGACGTTTTCTAGTAAACATTCTTACCACTTTCTAATTATCTTTTTAAGTAACCATCCTTATGTATCCTCTTGTCTCAGATACTGCAGAACATTGTCAATCTGTGGTTTCACCATAGCAGTATCAAAAATATAGCTGTGTGTAATTTTTTCATTCTTCGTGTAAACTATCAAGTGTCTCTCAAACTATTATGAAGGTGTTTTTTTTATCAGTTGAGAATGCTAGAGATGATTGTTACTGACCGAGATTATTTGTTAAAGTTGTGAAATTAGTACAAAATATCAATGCTCAAGAGCGCTCATCCTATTCGATTGTGTGGGTCTTCAATTCCCGCTATGGAAACTTTCATACATTAACCCTTACCGATAATAAGGTCATTCTTGTATATATTTTGAAATATTCTTTTGATTGTTACTATAAATAGAGTAATAAAAATATAAATGAAAATATTTGTTTCCCTTGTAATATTAAATTGTACATCTATTGTCGACCTGGTGGAATATTTTTTTTTTGTAGATCGGGAAGGGTTAATGCCCTGGTTGATTAATGGATATGTGCCTGAAGGTGGGGATGTTTGTGATGTTTTCATATTAATTTTTCGTTATCGCTGAATACGGTTTTCTATGATTAACTACGACATATATTCAATTACGCAGTAATTAGATTGAATTCGTAAATAAACACAAGGTGTCTGTAAAACTTTAACGGGAGATACAATCGGTTCAGAAATATATTTGATCAAATAATTCAACTGTATATATTTCAATGTATTCATTCTTATAATTAATTCAAAGGTTCCACCGAGGCCTGCCGGGCAGAGGACGGAACCCGAAAACACAGGCTCTTTTCCCAGTTTTGGATTTGGTGACGGCTTCCACATGTCATTTGGTATTGGAGCCTTCCCCTTTGGATTTATCACTTCCACATTAAATTTAGGAGACCCGCGACCAAATCCCGGTAATTATTTTTCTCATTTTTTGAATTTTTATTTGAAAATCTTGCAATATTTTGCTTGATTTTTGCTTATTTTCCGTCTCAATCAAAACCAAGAGACCAATCGCTCCCAATGTAAAAGGAACTTATCGTCGCAAATACCGCAAGAGCACTTATCTTGAATTTGGGTAAATTTGACAGGAGAGACAAAAAACTTTTTTCTTACACTCGGTATTACAATAATTAATTAATGCGTTGAAAATAAATATATGTGTAAATAAAAAAATGTACCTAAGATATTTTAAGCAATCACGACAAATAAAAAAAGTACTCTTACCATACAAATGAGTTACGTGTGCTTACAATATTGGAGATCATATGTGCTAGAATTGTAATTTTCGTTTGAAATGTAAAGTAGTTGTAATGAAATCGTAAGTAGAGGATCAGATGTTTATAGAAAAATAATAATTAAAAAACGCTAGTTATCAAAGTCCACAGAACACCTTCAAGGTTGCAAAAATACATACTACATACGACTGTATGACGAGGTGATAATTCAAATATTTTTGTTTGTTTATGTTGTTTCAGTGATGACTGTGTCGGGCTGAGCAAACTGTTGTTTTTTTTTTAATACAACAAATATAATTTTATGTTTACTGTCGTATGTGTGAATGAATGAACTGTTTCTGTATGTATATTTACACAGGCTTACAACCCATTTTATGTGTAAGTTTATTGAAGAGATTAATTGATTTCAAGATCAGAAGTTTTTCTACGGTTGTACTTCTTAGCTTTACTTATGTGGGACCTCTCAATGAAATCCTGATATTGACGTTCCATAGGCTTAGCAATAAAAATGCACTTTAAGTCTAGAATTTTTTTTATTGGCTGACCTCTATTAAATGCTTATCACAATCTGACTTTGTTGAAATTTTTCATTAATGGTAAAAATAAATCATCTATCTGCATCTCACAAGCAACGTTCTCTCTAAGCTGCGCGCGTGCGCGGCCGCGCAGCAGTTGGGAAGCCCCCGCGCACTCATTCCGGGTTGGCGCGCACTACAATACAGTTGCTCAATTAATATTTGATCGTTCCGCGCAGCCTCCACACAGCCTCCGCGCAGCTAACCCTTCGGCTTAGAGGGAACGTTGCTCACAAGTGCCTGCCAAGGGCAAATTAACATAGTAGATGCACTGCTTGTTGCACTTCGAGTTTACTTACCCCTTTAAGAAATTTTAACTTTTCTTCTTTAATCTTTAAGCGTTAACTGATTCCCTATTTTCTACAATGGTCAGGATCAGTTTTCGCTCATCACGAGCTGATGGAAAATAAATCCAACCAGTGCTATTCATGTAAAACAAAATTTGACTAATGGCAGGGTATATAAAACAATTGGTAGATAAAATATGATGAGAGGTTATAGATAATAGTCTTACCAATAATGTGTTTGTATATTTCTGTATTTATTGTCTTTTACAGCACCGCGTGGAACACCTCAATACGAAGAGGAGCGATTTTTATCGAAGATCTTTCTTTGGGTTGCAATATTATTTCTTATTTGGTTAATATTTGCATAGTGAGTCATGTAAAAAGAATATATTCAAATACTATTGGACTAATTTAAATGTATCTATTTATCAAAAATATGAATTGTCATTTATTTCAGGTTTTTGTATTTTGATTTCAATACTCAAATGTGTTGTATGAAATTTCTCAGATGACAAAATCAGATATAAACAGTTAGGATACATTGAAGTTCATTGATAATAGTGTCTTTGCAAATTTATTAAAAATAAATATGCAGTGTTTGATTATTCAGAGCTTATCTTGCATCACAAATACCAGATAAATCGCCGTCTCAGTCAGTGTTTCCCGACTGTTGGTCCTCGGACTGGTGCTGATTCGCAATCGTCGTTGATTAAAAATAATGTTTGGATAAATGATCACTTCATGGAAACTGTCAATTAACATACACTTAATGTTCGATAAAAAGAAACCTGTCGAGTTGTCTTGTGATGCCATTTACAGTTTCTCCGCTTTGTATATCACTAGAAAAAGAATATCATCATCACTAATAAAAAAGAAATAGAAACACCGAATGTAACGCTTCGTTTCATTGAAAGAAAACCGAAGCCACGGTTATTAACTATTATTGGAAAAATGCAGCCGCAGATCCTGCATTAGTTTAAATTAAAATATTTCGTTCTTCAATTTCTCGAAGTTCAGTATACACTTTTGATGATTACTATTAATAAATAAACTTGATGAACATTTTTAATGTCACTCGAGGAAAACACGAGGAGGAAAGTCTACACCAGGCATGGGCAACCTTTCCTAGGTCTGGGGCCAAATAATCATTCTGTCTCCGAGTCAAGGACCGGACCAAATTATTAAACATAACAAAGTAATATTAAATTAAGTAAAATGCGTTGCTATTTCTTATATGGTGGTGATCATGAACTAGTAGAGTGGAGCCACTGCAAGCACCCGTGTCATCTCCATTATTTAATCCCTCCCTGGAACTATTAATACCTTTCTCTAATACTTCGCCGAGATGAATCAGGGCCGGACAAAATAGCTCGGCGGGCCGGTGATGCCCATATATGGTCTACACCTATGCCCCAGATGTTAAAATGATAAAATCTAACTTTGATAATATAGTCCTTTGGGATTTGAATCAAAACCTACCTGATCGCTAGAGTAAAATTCTGGTGCACAAAGACCACCTGGCTAAATTTGATATTCACCAGTCTTCCAATGTTAAATTGTTGGGCAACACTGGTTTTAGTTTTAGAAAATAAAACACTACAGTTTACTTGATAATGAATTTCAAAAATTATTTCCTAATGATTTTTCTCTATTCTAAATTTTTTTAGTCAACACTTCTGATTTTTTTTATCCTTATATTATTCTGTAAATATAAAAATGCGTAGTTAGCTTTCTTATTTATACTGTTAATATAAAAGCTTGTCTCAAATTTTTACTGCCAGTTATATGAGTGTTCTTTTTCAACCTGACACTGTTTGTATAACATTCTAGCTATTGGACATTTACAATGTTAAATTGTTTTTTTTTTTTTTTTTTGATGTCTGTATATTGTCCTAGTTCTGGGAAAAACTACAGTTCTTAATTAGTAGAGTTATGATTTATTTATACCATCGAGTCTAGTTTATCAAACAAAACAGAAAATTTTACATATAACAACACAATAATTCATCATTTAATTGTAAGCGATTTAACCTACAAATATTCAACATTGACTAGTATTTTTTACATTGCCTTTTTCACCAGAACTATGAAGATAGATAATAATGTTTTTTTTAAATATAATTACTTTACTTATCTTATAATAAGAAAATTATAATGTTTATTGTTCTGTCAAGAAAAATGTAAGGTTTTATAACATGTTAATATAAAAACATAACAACTTTACGGTACATATTACCACTAAAGAAAGTTTTTTTATATTTTGTGGCAGAATTATAGTTTTTACTACTTTACCTACTTTTGAGACCCAAGAGACAATTTTTCGTGTCATAAATATACGCATATATGTTTACGCACCCGCCTACGCCCAGGTAAATCCAGGACGCTACGCGGGAAAAGCAACATCAAAATACACCAGATGAAAGGGAAATTGGAGTTCAGCTCCACCAGCCCCAGAATTTGATGTATAGATATCACTCAAAATATGTCTTGGTGCTTCAGTGATCGAAATACAAGTGAAACATACACTGGATCAAAAAAAAATCACGATTATATTTAACACATTATGCATAGGAAATTTATTGGTATCCGTTTCAAAGACTGATGGCATCATACAGGACAGGCATTTTTGCCATTTTTGTAGTATGCTTTGTTTGTGGTATGATTTGTTTAATAATTCATTCTAACTTTTCCTTTTTCGGATTTATTTTATTTATTTTGAAATAGTTTAACACTTGAGATATGTTCTTGTCCAACTATTAATTTTGTTTTAATGTTAACTTCCCAAATTATAAATTATTTTAATTCTGGCTATTCGGCAAATCAGGCAAGTAAAATACTGTTAGATATACATTATTTATTACCAAATAAGAATTTTACCATAAAAAAATGAGTAATTCTTTAACAACCAACAACCAAATGTGATGAATGGGCCGCACAAAAATACACATAGGGATGTAATTTTTCCAGGTCTGCATTAGATTGCTGTGAGGTTTTGTGATACAAAAATATTTCAATAAATATTGACTTGGAATCGTGATAGTATCTGTTTATCAGATATATAAGCAATTATAAATTGAAAAATAGAATTTTAAAATATTAATTATTTGAAGAGATTGCACACTTCGTATTTCTTCAACAGATGTTTCAAATAATTCTCTCTTTTATTTCAGTTAAAAAAATCATGCTCATCTTGTGATATTCTATAAATGATTGCAGTGCTTCTTGTGACAGTTTATAATAAAAAAAAACCTTACATATTTCTTGATTTAATTTATTATTTTTGGTGTAATTTTAAATTACGTAGCAAGCAGTGTTGTTATGTTTCAGAATCATTTTCATCAACGATTGTGGAACTATGTCACACACTATATTATTGTTTCGTGCTGCATTCTATGGAAAACTATAGAATCTAATGATAATTGTTTTTCAAACTTGAACTAAACTTTAAAAATTCTGGTAATTAAAGATAATTTTTTGGGTTACGGTTGCTATTCAATATAAATATTCAAAATATTTATACATAATTTATAACAAATCTTTTAATATTATTGAGTATTTTCACATTTATATGTATGAATCAGTTTTTTTGACATTGCAGGAGGTGCTAGTGTACTATGAATATTTCCCTAAAATTTTGAATATTTTCTTGAGAAAAATTGACTTTTTATTTCCCAAATTTGCTCGGAATTAATATTCTGTTTTTATCATCCTCAAATCATATCTTGGGAGAGGAACGGCGTTGCACGTTGAAAATAGTTACATTGATTATAAACTGTAAATTTCACAATGAGTATTTTTTTTTTCTTTATTTAATTTGATTCTCTGATTCACTTGTACATATATAGATTTATTTGTGTTGAGATATTGTGACCTTCCGACTGGTAGCTTCTCGGAATCATAATATCAGAGTGTAAAAACTATCTTTTTATAATGTGAAATAATTGATGAGCTATTGAATTAAATTAAACAATTTTCACACATTGATAAAAATTATTCATCGGTTTCTCCACCACATATTAAACATATCATGATTTAACTCGCTGAGCTCTGATTTTTTAAAAATATTTTTTATCGTTTTTATATTGATAAAAAGTATTTTCAATTATTTTATAGGTTGATAAACTTTATATTTTTTTTGTTTGTAATCTTCATCTTTGGTAATTTCTGCTGCGATTAGCAATATGACAAACGAGATTTCAAGATTCTCTCTGTCCCTCCTAGAATTTCTGGGTTAATCACACTACCATACTGTTGGATTCCACTGTTTTAAGCATCTGTTTACGATATACAGTATAAAATTTCTTAGAACTTTTGTGAGGTGCCATGACTTGCGGCTGTATAGAAAACACTGGCAGAATGCATTCATCATGCAATGAGTATAATCGTGGGTCCCTGACTTTGGCACGACATTCAAATTTGATTGTGAGTTCCTTACACAGATTGTCATCTCCCGTGTTGTATTCCAACAATAATATTTAAACCGATGCAACACAGAAGAAAAACAATGTATGCCTTATTGATAGAAAGATTAGCTTAAACAAGTAAAATAATATGTACACAGAAATGTGGAAAATGTTTTTGTTTCATTTAGTTTCTGATGTAAAGCATTTTGAAGAATAACAGATATGTTTTCATAATACATATGTCTATACAATAAAATTAGTAATGTTTTCTTTTGGTTCAAGAAGTAGTGCTAATAGCCAATATTTCTAAATAAACAAATCGAAAAGCTTTTGAGAAATATACTAGTAATAGGGAATGGGTCAATATTGCAAAGCAGCGTTTCCCAAATGGAGGTAAGCAACGTGAAGCTCTAAAACTGACATTAAATAGGGGCATATCAAGAGGTGAATTTTCGTTTTGTTTTGACAAAGTATTCAAACTCATATCGCTGATGAGATTATTAAATGTATCGCTTGTTTTAAGACTCCACAACGTATAAGTCGGGAAACGTGTGGTCATGTGTGCAGTGATGGCAATAAAATATGCTTAAAGTATCATAGAGCTTCATTTTTTTGTACACCTTTTGAAATTGGTCCCCATCATGGCTGTTGGTAAACTCTATATTTCTTTAAAAATAAAATATCAACTTTGTATTAAATTCTGCATACCTTGACCATGCACAGTAAAGTAGCGTTAATTTTAATTTACTGACTGCTACTATTGTCATGTTTTATATTGTTGGTTGTCATTGGAAAGGTTCTCTCACTAGAAAGACTGGAATGGAATAATTTTTGTTTTGTTTAACACGGTCAAAGTGTGGAGAAGACCTTGATTTTTAAGAAGACATAATTTGACTAATAAATGTTTTTTAGCTTGTCGTCTTACGTCGCAGACAATGGTGCTATATTTTTGTAACATTGTATTGGTATGTTCATAAAATTACACGCTCCTCCATTTTTTTTAAACATTCCAATTTCCTGATATTAAAATGTTTTATACCCAATGAAACAAAAATCTCATTTTTTTTTTGTAAACAAGGAATATTCTTTTGTAGTGTCAAATTAATTTTATTAATTTAAAGTATATGGAAATCTTATATGTAATTTGCATTAAAAAGTCAAATAAACAACTGATTGCCTTTTCTTTTTATAATATAATTTATAAATTGTTTTATTACTATAGTATCTGAAAATATATATATAAATGAATATTTATGGTATCGCATTATACTATGTAAAATATCTGGTATGTGATAAGTTTGTAGAGGAATCTATTGTTTTTATTTTATTTGTAGATAATCAACATTAAATTAAGATGTCGTCATTTATATGGATAAAAAAAAATGTATAAATTGAATGTTTTAATAAAAAGCTTTTCTAGGGATTTTGTCTTCAACCAATGTTTTAGGAAACATTGAAAACAAATTTAGAGAACTATTGTAATGGAAGATTTCATTACTGAAAATCTTTGTAAAATAAAAATAATCTTGTCGTTAATAAAACTATTCTGTTAAAAAGAAATACTGTTTTGTACCATTGCATAATTTTTTTGTGCATCTGTATAGAATTCCAGTTCAATTTTCAAATTTCTATGTAATAATGATTTGATAATATTATGATTATTAATTTTATATCGGTTCAGCATGATGTATTTACAAAATAAAGACGTCTTGAAAATGAAAGTTTTCACTATAGATTATTATTATTTTAATCAAGACTGTGGGATCGGAGTTATGTGTTTTTTTCCAGAGTCGGAGTATTTTCTTATAGAAAAATCTTACGACTTATTTAATAATATGTATTCATACCACATTGCCCAGTCCTATTGCGCAGTGGTTAGTGCTATGAGCTTCCGTGCCGGATCTCATGGGTTCGAGTCCTAGTACAAACAGCATTTTCTCAATCGATTTTTGTTCAAAGGCATGGGTGTTGTGATGTCCCTCCCACCCTTTTCCGATCCATTAATAATTGGGCGTAATTCTATCCCTACTGCTCTCTTTGAAAAAAAGAGGTTGAGCAACTGAGTAACAAACAGTTCTCGTAGAAAAACTTCTGTTGATATACCTCCATTAGGAGACTATATGCTCCACATTGGGAGTGGACATACCAAAAGAGTCTATAGTGTTGCCATTGCATGCTAGGTTGACGGTGATCTGATGGTATACATAAATGTAAGTTAAAAGAATATAATTGAAAAAATCAATTCGAAGTCGGCTTATAGCTGAAATTGTCCTTTTTTTACCCAACTCCACAACCCTTATTATAATTTTCATAGCAAACAAACCCGTATTTCAGGACAGAAAAAAAAGATTCCAGTCTGTAAATTGGAAAAAAACTTATAATGGAGTAAGTATTTCTAAAACTTATTCAATAAGAATTGGCTATTATTCAGTCTCGACTGTAATTTTTAGAGATAGTGAGGATAGATGAATTGCAATACTGGGACTCATGGGAACTAGGAATTTATGCCAAGGCTTATTTCATGGCGCCATGCAGTGGCGTAGCAAGGGGGGTGCGGTAAAGGCGGACCGTCCCGGGTGGCACATTTTTGTAGGCGCCATTTTCAAAAACATACAATATTTTTTGAAAAATTATATTTATACATTAAAAAAATAAGCCACCTGAAGTTAAAACTCCTAGTTCATAGTTAAAAAATATTAGAAGTTGTAGAAAAACAAAATTAGAGGAAATATTGGGAGCAACAAATTCAGGGACTGCCCCGTGTGGCAGGAACTCTTCCTACACCACATGGCTGGCGAAAAGGCACCACATATTATTTTTTAAGCACAGTAAGCACTAATGTTAAATAAAAGGTTATTATCACCACATCTTTTTTGATATTTGGCAATTTTCAACAGTTACTATAAATTTTTACACATTTGCTATGAATATCTAATGAAAACTGAAAATAGATTAAAAAGGTCCGGTGATATTGACATATTTCCTGATGTTTTCATGTAAGTAAATCAATTTATTTAAAAAAGAAAAAGTCAATTCGAAAATATCGCGTCAATGAATTGCTCAGATTCATATTCAACTGAATTTTAGTAATTACACAAATGGTTGTAAATAAGCCACTTATCAATTTTTCTTATCAATAGATATCGCTGTATACCTTTTCACTTTTTATAAATCTGGAACGTACTGATTTGTAGCAATACAAAAAATTGGCTCGATAGTGTTTTTTTGAATGGTATTGCAAATTTTGAACATAAATTTTTATCAGGGGTAAGTAAAACCCCTAAACTCTGTATTTTAGCCTGCATTCTCGAGAAGCAAAAAATTCCTGCGATCAAGGAAAGTTTTAATTCCAAACTCATATTAAAATTATTTTTTCTTCATGCATTCCTTATAAAAACTGATCGACTAACATTATGATCATAAATTTATTTAAAAGAAATAGCTACACTAAGTAGAGTATATAAGTGACGGTGATATGAAATACGTAAGAAATAAATGAAAAAATATGCAGTAAAAATGTAACTGTGTACTAGGTCAGGCGTGAGGAACCTGCGGCCTTTTGGCTACTCTGGTGCGGCCTTCTGACCAATTCCGTAATTCTCTAAATTTTTGCAAATTCGTAAATTCCTGACATGTTCTGACCGTAAATTCCTGTTTCCGGCCAAAGATTCCCTAGTCAATGTTTATCGCGGCCTTATGTCGAATCAGAAAAATGAATGCGGCCTTTAGATAAGAAAAGGTTCCCCACCCTTAGACTAGGTAATAATATAACGAAAGCGAAAAAGTGATTCACGCGGAAAAGTAGTGACATTAATGGCAATGATAATAATATTTACATCCCAGATGTTTATTATCCGTTAACTTTTTAAAGTATTAATTCTAACAAAATCGAGGTAAAAAAAAGATTTACTGTTTTCAATATATGAAACTACAATCAAGAACTCCATTGCAAAAATATGATAATAATGAATAATTCGGAGGTAGTCTACAGCAGTGCTCCGCAACCTTTTCTCACCCACGACACACCAAAGTTCTTCCTAGAATTTCGCGGCACATCAAGTATATATACTTACATAAAAAATACTAAAATATATTTACTTTAATGCAATCTTAATAATTATTTTTAAATAATAACTAATTACTTAATGTGACGCTTGTTTCAATAAACACAAAAGTTTTATGTTCGGCTCGATATTTGACAGCGCAACCAGAAGTTCTTGGTCAACCTTTTAAGCATGACCGCTTATCATTCTTAATTAATACAAAAGTTGAAAAACTTTGCTCACATGAATATGTCGTCGAAAATGGAAGTAGTGTTAGGATGGCTTTGTCGGAAATGCGAGGATATTCTTTCTTAACGGAAATCCGTATCAATCGTATTGTTCCGCATTAATGGAATTAAAATAGTGATCAAATTTATGCTAAAGCATACTTAAAAGTTGTTAGGCCAGATCCACAATTAATTGCTTGTTTTCAATGGTTCTATGGTCGGTCCTTAGGTACATTTTTAAACATCCTTTTTGCAACTCGTCCTGCCAAAGTTCGAGTTTTTTTTATTCAATTATTTAGTTATAATATTATCTTATTTGACCACGTCACACCTGTATCGGCTCAAGGCATACCAGTGTGCCGTGGTACCAGTAGTGTATCAAAGGGGGTGCTGTAGGGGCGTATCGCCCCGGGCGGCACATTTTTCGGGGCGGCATTTTCAAACATTAAAACAATATTTTGCGAGAAATTATATTTATACATAAAAAATTAACCACCTGTGGTAAAAACTCCACATTCATAATTTATAAATAGTTGAAGTGATTTAAAAACAAAATTAGAGGACATATTAACGACGGAAAATTCAAGGATAGCCCCGGGCGGCAGGCCCCTCCCTACTCCACTGCGTGGCACACCGGTTGCAGAGCACTGGTCTACAGGACGGAAGCAGTGGCGTAGCCACCTCAAAGCTAAGTAAATGAGGGCCCAGCGAAAAGGGGGGCTCGAATTTCTACATACTCGATATAAAAAAATGCGTGGAGAGGGGAGCCTTGTGTGACGTGTGCAAGAGGTCCCCAAATTTCTTTTATTAATCATGAATGTTAATTTCCGCCATTGACAGTAAAATCTCGATTATTCGGATTGTTGAAAATCACCACAAATTTTATGAATTTGATGGAATGCACGTATTAACGGTGAAATTTCTTCCTCAAAATGCCATGCCTGTAAAACAACCAATGTATCATAGCATAATTAAAAGATTGACGCCTATATCGGAAACAGATTATTCGATAATTATTGCTAGCAGACGAAAATAGTGATAAAAACGTTATTAGCTTTTACAAGAAAATTAATAGAACGGACTGTAGTCATGGCATACTCATGGCAGTATATAGTTCGAATTCTTTAGATCAGTGGTCTTTAACCTTTTTACATCCGCGGACTGGTAAAAATTAGAAAAATATTTCGCGGACCGGCTTCAACCAGATAAACATATTTACGTACAGTTAGTTACTTTACTAACGACTGTTCGCGAACCGGCAATAAACTCTTGCAGACCGGTGCCGGTCCGCGTTCCATAGGTTGAAGAACGCTGCTTTAGATGACATGTCAATATTTGTACAATGTCAATATTTTAATGTACATGTACATATTTTAATTCCTTAATAAAAAAATAACAGTGAATGTAGACTACCCTAACACGTCCGAATAATCAAGGTTTTATTGTACTTCTTTATTCAGTAATGAATAATAAATGCTTTGAAATTATTTTTGCAGCTTCAAACTGGCATTTAGGAAATTAATAACGTTCTAAATAATATGTGCTACACAAATAATATTTACATATTTATAATAAAAAACTTGGGTTGATGAAACGTGCGATAAAAATTCTCGCATCCCGCATTGACGAAAAAATACATGCAGTCTTGTATGAGAGACTATGCAATTATATGCAATACTTTAAATAAGAAATCGTTTATTACTTGAAACACTTATAATATATAACAATATGCAATATACCGTAAACTTATTATTGTAAATAACTAAAAATGTACTATTATATATAATGAAGCCGTCGTAGATAATATATAAATTTTAAATTGCAATTATATACTAAATTGATATGAGAATATTCTTTTCTCTTGAGTTAACAAGGGGCTCGCCGACCTTTGTAAAATTCAACAAGGAGCTCGCGCGAGCCCCTCCGAGCCCCCTCCAGCCCATCCCTGTATATATTATTTAAAAATGATAAAATACCTTTTTTATTTATAATTCACGAAAATCAATCTATATCTATTTATTTTCAATAGTTTACGTAACATTATAAGAATAATCTAGCTATGTCATTTTATAAATAGTCTGTTTTTTTTGCACGTAGAGAAATCTTTACAACGCAAACAAATCATATTTTATACATTATATTATATTTCGATAAAATTATGAATAAAAATATTTGGAATTAATTAACCACATTAAATTAAAATATCTGTCATACGATTTTACCGCAATGTTGCGTTTATACATACCTAGTGGGAATCTACATAAATTGACACATTTGCCTCCCGCGGGTCTTTGTAGCGTCAACAGATCACTGGTTGGCGTCAAAATGATCAGAGGCCTATTCGAGACTGCGTGATCATCCATCACTAACTTCTTTATCTTAACAATAGATATCAACATCATCGGTATTACCAAGTTTTTAATGGAATGTTCCCAAATTTGAACTTTAAATGACATTGATAGATCTTATGTCATTTATATTAGAGTGGATAATACTTTGCAGTGGCATCGCCTTAGCCTATTCAACGTATTACTGCTATTTTTTAAAAAAATACTAAACTAATCGTTATTTTTTTTCCCTCTTTGGCATATGTATTTGACTTATTACATGCGTCGTTATAATCAAATACCAAATATAAAATTCAATTTAGAAAACTATATTGTACACCAATTTATTATTAATTCGATTCGGCCTTATACGTTAATAATAATGTAAAAGCTTCTTATGACCTATTTTTCTATGAACGAGTATTAATTAAAATTTTATTTTCAATTTAATCTATTTTTTCAAAGAAAAATAAGCTATCTGGCAGCCCATTTGAAATCATTTGACACTATCAAAATGTGCATTATCGACGTTTTTTGTAAACCTGCAACCAAAGGAGGCATACAATATTAAAATTTTAATTGAACATGTAACGTTACTTATCTAAATTTTACACCTTTTTTAACTTTACGCATAGCAATATCCTTTAAGATAAACAGCGTATACAAAAAAGCTATTTTTTTTATTACTAGGTGCACAAAATAATCTAACAAATATGTTTCCGAAAGATTCGGAGGTTGATGTTTAAAAAAAATATAAAATTAAATTTGATTACTCTGACAGTCTGAAGATGCTTCTCATATAAGCGAAACACATGTCGCATTTTGTAAAACGATTGTGTCACATCGCTTTTGTATTACACATTCAATGTAATAAAAAAATATCAAATTTAACTTTATATTAACTTTTTTTAGATTAAAAGTCTCAGTTATGTTGTTCTGAATTCTTGAAGATTTATTAAGCTAGCAATCATTCATTTTCAGTATAATTTAAAAAAATAAGTCAAGCTTCATTTTCTGAGACAAACACAGTTTTTAAAAGATAATTTCAATGAAATTTGTAAAATTTTTGAACAACATTTGTAATAATTTAAAGTAATATGTTTTTCTTCAGCAACAAAATTAAATGTTAATGCGGGCATAAAAATGAATCATTTGAATCACTTTGTCAAAAATAGTTCGTCTCAACAAGTGCTACCGCCCGCCGGCTTTGCAAAATACTAATCGCCTACGAAATCTCTCCGCGAAAGTTTCAAAAAAGAAAAACAGCGCCGGGACGTCCAACGGGTTCCCGCTAGTCTAGCGTCGGCGTCCACGCGTGCGCGACGCCGTGACGTCATAGCTCCAGCCGCGGCCAGAAGCGATCCGCTCCTCGTGCGATGTGGACACTCGCAACTCAATACACTCCAGAGCATAACAAACCGTAAAAAAACAAAAATGTATCAACACAAAATTTAATTTCTAAAAAAGTTTTGAACAATACACCATAAAATATTTTGGAAATGGAACAATGATATAATTGTTTATTTATTTTTCTTTTATACTAATTTTGCGCGGGATAATGTGACAGTTGGGTGATAGTTTTGAAATATGCACAAATTTCCCGCCGATATTATTATTGTTTAATAATTAGAAACATACAATGGATAGTTAGTAATTTAGTTTGTTTGTTTATAATGTGGAACCGTGGAGCGCATCGGCGGTGTGTGATGGTTAGTGTGGAAAACTAAATCGCCTGTGGAACTTAAACACTTTTTTATCTCAACATCACCTTACAATCAACCAGACATTAAGTGAGTACACACCCAATCTCTTAATTATTATTAAACATATAGTAATAATGATATTCCAATACTAGATAGTGAAAACTGAAGTCGAGCGCACAAGTACAACATAAATAAAAAAAACTCTGTACAACAGAACTCTAGTATTAACTTAATTTTATTTGATATATTATTAACGTCACTGTCTCGTATATGAATACTTTTAAATTACCTTCACATTTATAATATATTAACGGAAGATTCATAACTTCTAAATTGATTTTCTTAATAATTTAATTTAATATTTTATTATGTATATTTTCACTAAATCTACAATTAAACTGTGATGCTTTAATGTTATGAGAATAAATTGATAACACAAAAACATTTTTGTAATTTAAAAATGGTTAAACTCCACACTTGAAAACGTTGTCGCCGAGATAAATCTGTTCTATAAAAGGAAAATTGTTTGTCCACTGTTGACAAAATGAATAACAAGGTCATCAGTTTTAATTTTGTATTGAGAAAAATCCATACACCTTATCAACACTAGAGTAACTAAACAGTCGCTTAGCCAAGATGAAAAATAAAACTAAAATCGCATTAGTTTGTATTTTTTGTATTAAATATTTGATAATGGTTATCTATTTATTCGAAATTGGTATTATGATACGCCCAGTAATTAATTCACAATAAAATGGATTCATAAAAATAAAAATGATATATTTTCCGCATAAAAGTAATATTCCGCTAATCTTGCTTTATTGTTTAAATAAGTATAATGTTTGTTGAACTAAAAATACACTAAAAAGCTGTGAAATGGCATTATATTAAAAAATAAAACATTTTTTATACTAATTCCACATTTCACATTCCATAGTGTTACATTTGTGATGTATTCATAGCAACGATGCAATGTTCTTAGTCGTTGGTACAGCAACCCCAAATACAATATAAATGTATAAGAAACGTGTTTTAGTTTTTAGGTAATTTAAATTAAACTAATCTAAATTTGTAATAAATAAATAATCACATTTGTAGTGTCAACTGTCATTCGAGAAAATGCATAGTATTTATAAAAATAAAACATTTTTTCGGTACTAATTTCACAATTTTATTAAAATAATATGACCGGTTTTGTTTATCGCGAATCTTACATTTTCGACGCATTAGCAGATCTTTGTTTTTTTATAAAAAAATAATAATATTAATCAAGATCCCATTAACGAATCATATTTTCTGATACTCATAACACTCCTTTGAATAGACCACTCGATTCTTGTAATGCATTTAATCAATAAAAAAAATAATCATACATACATATATATCTATATCATGCCAGCTGCGAAATCGAGTGGTCAACGTCGTTGGCTTAGAATACAGAAGTCACAGGTTTGAATCCTAGTATGGACAGTTTTTATGGATTCATTTTTTAATCGATTTATGAATTTCTGTTTGAAAGCGTAGATGTATGGGATGTCATGAACTACCCCCTCCCACCCACTCTATCGTAAAAAAACGGGGCATAGAGGGATCGACTAGCTAACCACTAGCCCAACCCTTATCTCCCTACTATCTTATTCTATTCTACCCTACCCTATCCTACTCAGTTGCTCAACCTTCCTTTAAGAGAGGTTGAGCAACTGAGAAACAAAAAAGTTCTCTTCAAGACTTTTCGTTGAGATAAACTCCATTATGAGTCCATATTATCAAAATTGGGGGCGGACATGGTAAAAAAATGTAAATATATTCCGGGCAATGATATTCCGAAATACAGCAGATAATTTAATGGGGCACATATTAAAATAAGATAGTTGACTTAATAATCAAATCATATTACGTTTATTTAATTAAATTTTAATTAATAAAATAATAAATAAGATACTAGTTCATGATAATCATGTTTTTTTAAAATAATACTGTTTTATGTTAGTAAACAAACACACATAAGTGACTTACGTTTAATAAAAATGCTGTAGACCAATTATTCCCAAAATGTGGTGCGCGTACCCCCCTGGGGACGGGAAAATTTTTGTGGGGGTACACGATTTGGCCGCGCTTAGAGCAACTTATTTATTTTGATTTTTGTTAAAGTACATGCAATGTTTTTCACGAGGGGTACTCGATGTTATAAACACGATAGAAGAGGTATGCTGTATAGTGCAGTCAATAATATTGTTATATAACAATCTTTGTTGAATTATCCATATTTTTTACCGTGTTATATTGTTCTCTTACACTACATATGTGGCATTTTATTTTCCCTTAATATACAAGTATTACAAATATACAATTTCTTGCTTGACAGAACTATACAAAACAACTATTTACTGCTTACTAGATTATTCATGTTGTTAAACATTATCATATCTACAGAAGGTAAATGTTTTAGTAACGTTCAATGGACCATGTCTACTTTATCTTTATATTTTAACTGATTACTGATTAGAATTGTTGACCTAGCGTTTACTCATATGATAAATAGGTGGTAAAAAATGTAACATAAAACAAGGATTGTGTTTTGGTTATATTGACTTCTGCAAGGCCAGAATATATATGACTAATGTTACTATGCACAAATGATGTTACTATGTGCATTCTACTCAATATCTTAAAACCAGACGAGTGAATTTGAAAGAAAACTTATCGTACTTAACGCGTACTTAAATTAGTACTAAGGAATATTGTGTTTCCTTCATATAATGCCTTTCCACCAAGTATTGATAGTGAACACCTTCGAGTTACGTATTTGTCTCTATAAAAAAATCGAAACCCACCGAATCACGTGCTATCACACTTTTAGTAAGTAGAATGTGAACACAACTTACTCGAATTATATAGGAATTTAACTTAAAATATGTTATATTATCACTCTAAATTCGACTTATTTTCACATGATTTTTTATGTAAAATATTCTTTTTAGTTCAAGCGCAATATTTTGTAATTAATTAATTTACAGATAACTTGAAGTAGTAATTGGGTTACGTGACAGCTCTACGCGAATCTATTGCAAATCAACTCGACATAATATTATTTGTTTTGAAATATCTATTATATTTATCTATATGCAATTTTTAGATTCCGAAGTCGCAAAACGATACATTTGTATGGACTTTTAAAAGAGTTGAGACTAGGAGATATGTCCTAGTTTGTATTGTTTAGCCTTAACTTTGTAGGAGCCATATTAATACGTATGATTACTAATAGAAATGTTCAAATTGTATTATCTCGGTTTGTGATTGTAGAAATATTTCATACAAAGGGTATGCATGTTTTCGGGAACAAAAGTCCTACGAACAAATGATTTATTTCGAAAACAAAACACATATTCCTCGCAAACGAGAGTTCCTCGAAGTTTTGATTACACACAGTCTAGGAAAACTTAAGTTAAGACATGTCATAGCAGACCTTCTCAAAATATAACAAACATTAATTAAAACTTGTTTATAGTTTTGATAAAGACATTATGATTTTTGCTTGACAGATTCAAAGCTAGATTTGTATTTATATCAAGATTATAACATTGTTAAGCAATTAATTATTAATCATTACTTTCAACACGGGTCTACTGTGACTGATTGGTCAACGCTGTGGCGTCATTCACTCGGTTGTGGAGTCAATGGCTTGAATTCCCAAATAAGTAAATTTATATTTTCCAATACATTAATTTTGTAATCGAAATGGTTTTAATGTTTGTGTTGTCGGTGCAAAACTGTAATAGATTTGCAAATGTAAAATTATACAACAACTGTAATGATTTATGCTGTTCATTCCACATATTTTTTTATGATAAAATAACAGAACTAGCTTCATTGACGTGTTATTTAGAAATCTGTATTTTACAAAAGAAAATGGCTTCGTCAAAATGTCGAGAATATTTGGAATAAGAAATTATTAAAAACAAAGGTGACAGATATTTTGAAATACATATTGATATGTAACGAGATTTTTTAGGCCTAAGCTACCACTACCTTTTTTGTGACGACACTGGCAGACATTTAAAAGTTTTAGTTCAATTAATTGTGTTTAAAAAAAAATGTTACCAGTATAATCGATTGTTTTTATTGTTTATGGCCGTAAATGGCAACACTGTTTTTTCTAAGCCCGAAACGATTTTTTTTTTTGCTTTTTGGGACGCGATCCGGACACGTGTGTCGGGGCGCCTCCCGCCGCTAGGAAGTGGTTCCCGCAACCTTTAGTTTTAACTTCACTTGTGGTTTTTTAGGGGTTTGTGTGATACGTAATTCATAGAACGGCGTATCGAAAAGCTTGTCGTCCGAGATTGAAGAAATAATCACTTTCAATCTCGAAGATAATTAATTAAAAATAATTTTTGGTTGTCTGTCGCACGCGGAGACTTAAGCAGTTTCAGAGATATTTTGGGGAAAAAGTATAGGGAATTGAGGATTAAAATTCGTCTGTGAGCTAAAAAAAAAAGCAAGTCACGGTGATATTTTAGGCAAATCGGTAAATTTCTGGGTTTTGAGATTTTGAAAAAATGCGGTGCTCGCCGCCCTACCAATATTTTAGATTGCGCTCTAGGGTCCGAAAAGGTTGGTTACCCCTGCTGTAGGGTGTACAGAGGTATACTCTCATGAAACATTCTCCCACACCTGTCATAGTATCAAATATTTTTCTTTTGACCGTAAGTAACTTAAATAATGTTATTTACCGCTTACCACTTAAGGGATGTGTCTAGCGATCTTTATCCATGGTTTATTTTGAATGAGTAATATGTATTTTAAAAATATATAATTGTCAAGTAACAAGTATTATTTTTTGAATGTCTCAGAAATCAAGATCATTAAGAAACACGGATTTATCGAAACATATTACTGGGGTTGTCTCTACACAAAACCCTTAGCGTACGTTTTATAGCCACTGCCATATTCGCAGAAATAGCGTATACCTTCTATTTACGGGTACAACACTGCAAATAGCTTTATTTTTTAACCCCTTGTAGAGTTAATAACAAGAATTTGAGTGTTCCCTGAATCTGCAAATAATTGCCTCCCTTTATTTTTAACGGCGTTCTTGAAGGAACGTGATTTTATACTTTACGCTTTTCCTAACGCAGCAATGTTTCTCTTTATATTTGTAATTTTATAACATCAAGTCAACTCCATTTAATTTATTGTTTGTAGAGAATTCTACGAGTGCTTGAAAAATGGTTAATGACGAAGAAAATGTTAACTTTCTTTCGCGGAATTTATTCTTTTTCTTATCGATGTTTATCTATATAATATATTAGTTCTAAAATTATTTTTCAACACACAACGAATAAAGCTTGCCTGATCGTATGGTTCAATTGAGGGCATTGGGTCTTTAGATTTATTTGTGAACCAAGTTCTTTCCCAGTGTGAAACTATAAAAAAAGCATCACAAAATTAAAGTTGTGTAACAAATATTGCTTGTAAATTAATCGATCCGAATCTTTTTTCAAAGATTGTATAAAACGTAGCGAATGGCTAGGAAAATGTAGATAGCTGTTAATAAGACCGATGATTCACTTTTATTAATAGTTAAATATATATAAAAAATATTATTTATCTTCTTTTTGGTTACACAACTTTGCGGAGCTTGGCTCTCTCAATTGGTCTACCCCACTCCATTTGATCGTCCACATTCCAACGGCAATAATTGCTGATCTACAGAACTCATAAGCCTTGCGACAAACCATCCATTTAGCAATGTCACGGTCTTCTTCGTCTTCTTCGTATTCTTCTGAGGGCACCATAAAACATAATAACATCACAGCCAAACGGTCTGCGTACAAATGTATTATTGAATGAAAATAAATCAATTCAATCAAATTTGCTTATATGTGGACATAAAATTATTGAACTATAATAAACACTGATAGGACAGTATTTCAAATATTATTAAAACATATTTGTGAATATTAAAATCTTTTCTTTGAGTGATTTAGTTCTTTGATACAGAATAATAGTTTTCGTTAAGAAAGGTGTCCAATAAATATTTCAATCTAAACTCTACCAGTTGCATATCATACTACTTCTGATACCTGATGTTTAGGATGTATTAAGGTAGGTAGGTAGGTGTAGTAAGCTGCTGTAGCCCAGTTGGTTAGAGCTTGCTCTACCGATCACGCATTCACGTTCAACTCCCGGTAAGATCACAGTGAATTTGAAAATTATTCCTTTCAAAGTTGTGATCTAAGACTGGGTGTTTGTGATTTATTTATTTAATTAACATTGCAAAAGGTTGACAAATTATAAATGATCAATTTGAATTATTTTCCCTTCCTCCCATTCTTCTGATCCTTTAATAACTGGGTGTAGCAATAGCGATTATTTAACCACTAGTCCTGTTTTAACCTTATCCTTCCTTCCCTACTACTCACTTTGAAAAAAGTGAAGTTGAGCGACTGAGTAACAAACAGTTCTTGTAGAAAAACTTCTATTGAGATACCTCCATTAGGAGGCCATATGCTCCATGCTCCACATCGAAAGCGGAAGTTTATAAAAAAAGTAGTCAGCGGTTTGTAAGAAAAATAATATTTTAAAACATTATTATAGAAGTACAAAAGTTCGAAGATAAAAGATCAGCCACGTCCATCAGGGTGTTATTACCCTATATAAGTAAATTAATTTCTTTTCTTGGTCATTATTGGTTTATTGAAGGGCGGCGGTGGTGGTGAACTAACCTTATAATAATAATTTTTGTATAGAATTAAAGTTGTATACATCAGCATACGGGCTGTTGGTTAATTCGTCGAGTAGTAAAAAGTTTCATTTCAACTCGACGATGAAAATAATTCAGAAAGTCACTGAAAATTTGGGTAAACAGTCATGGAAAAAACACCGTTGTGAAAAATACTTATTTGTATAAATATAGATGAAACTCAAGACAGGATTGGCATTTGTATTCTCGTAGTATTTAAGTTAAAGACAGCATATTATGCAATACGAAAATAGTCGGTTATCTAAATTGAATGGATCGTTATTTAATTGTGTGCTGTAAACGAAACTTTTGCAGTGGTTTTTGTCTGTGAAAACCCAATGCAATTACAAAGCACAATGGTGACAGTTACTAAAAAACCTCCGATACTTACACACGAATGATTGATAAAACTTTATGTTGCTGATGATAATCTGTAGAATCGTAAACAAGAACGTTGTCTTCTATCTATAGCAATGCCATTTGGAAGAATTATTTGCTTCGAATGTCGACATATTCCGTTTAGACGTAGAGTTTTGAAGTAGATTTTGTTGAAAGTTATTTGTATTAGTAGTTCTTAATGTTGGTGTTTATATATTTTTCCATCGTCACGTCGAAAGAACTATGAACTTATAGATTGTTATATTTGCATTGTTTTCTAATAAAAATATTAATTTAATCTTATTATAATGGCTTAGTTAAAAAGAAGCGTTGATTTGATTCTGATTATCTATGACGTATTAAGAAAAACCACGTAGATGTATTGCTAAGGCAAGTAGGGCTTTTGTAAAAGCATAAAAACTATGTCTAATTCAACTTTGTGTTACGGTCATTGAAAAAATAAAATGATTTGGCTTTAAATATTACGGTGATTGGTTAACCAGTCTAATTCGTACAATAATTGTCCACTTTAAACTATGAACGATATTAACTTTTCAAAAATGTTATCGGATTATTACATTCGATAAATAAAAGTAGCATTTGAGCAAAACCTTAGATCAAGCTCTCGTATAGACATATAAATATCATTTGAAAATAGTATGCTCGACATTAAATTTAGTCATTAAAAAGTTGTACAACAATCAGCAGTTATAATAAATATATACAAAACAGTATCACATGACTGAGCTTCAGTGAATAGATTCTTGGAAGAATAAAAGAATGATTGACATCAGCATTCACAATTTACTGGGTCTGTGGTAAAGTGAAAAACGTTTTTGTGTTAGTTTGCAATGATCACGGGTTCGTCAATCCCAGTACATTTTTATATGGATCTATAAACTTCTATTTGAAGGCTGTTGTGGCTAAAACTCCCCAATCCAATCCTAAAATGGAGTGAAGAGAAAGAAATGATCAAACCAATAGTTCTGTTCTAACTTTATTGTTTTATCCCTACTATCTTCGAAAAATACTTGTTGATCAACTGAGTAATAAAGAGCTGTTGTAGGAAAATTATGTTGAGATTAACTACGTTAAGATTTCATATGCTCTACTCTTAAAGGAGACGAGGTTTAAAAAGATAGCTTGGAATAGTTTTACTTTGTAACGATTTAAACTCTTGCAGTTTACGTAAGCTAGTACGACTGTAAACCTTTCTAAGCTCCCTCCTTCCGAGAATAAACTATTGTGACAAACGCTAATAAAACCCTATTCTCATTTTATACACTATAAGTTCTATTTAATTACATACCCCTTTGTTGTGTAAGCCTCAGGGTTGGACGTGTTTCAAATGGGCCAATGTCGATGAAATAGCGCCAATAAATGTTACTCAACATGACGTTATGGAACTATTTCGACAGCCAACTTATCCTAACCTGACGCCCACATTGTGGATGAAGCATTCATTGTCCAGGGCGGGGCAAAACTTCCTTGAATCGCATATCACAAGTGTAAACAAAAGTCAGTATATTTATTTCATGATCTTCTAATTTTATTAACGTTTGAAGTTATGACCAGTTTTGTTTTTTGAATTGAAATGATGGATGATTTTCCGCTATATAGAATAACTGTTAAAAAAAAGCATTTTTAATTTGTGTTTTTTTTTATGATTTGGGTTGCTATGAAGATATCGTAAACAGCAAATCGAAAACACGTTAAGGCACGCAGACTGGTTACACAAAAGTAGTTATTCCTATATGAATAATTCTCGAGTTTTCTTACATTGATCTCCAAATATAATTCCAAACGCAACAGTTTTGCAATAATAATTGTGCGAAATGATGTCCTATGATAATTTATGAAGAAATTCCTGCAACTAATTATTTTATTGATATGCTAAACGCCTATATAAAACCTGCAGCCTCCATTCCATAGACACAGCAAATTCTACACGAGAATTGTAGTTATAAAATACTCAATCAGTGAACTAGATGAATATCAATATTCAAAACTTTATACCCTGGCTGAAACTTTTGTAATATTAGACAGTATCTTGCCACACACAGCCGGTGTTCTTGAATCGTCTAACTCTTGGACAATATTCGCTAGCTAAGAGTGGCGTTGCCAACATTTGCTTACAACCGCCAATTGCTTTGCTTCCTCCCATGACAAGCGAACATCCTTCAATTCAGCAAAGTACATCCTACGGATAGAATTCAACGGTCGTCATTCCCCCCCCCCCATATTTTTCTACTCCCAATGTGGAATATATTGCCTTTTCTGATAGAAGAGTAGAGGGCTAGAACTAATCGCTCTCGCTATGCCGTTATTTTTTTGATTGGAAGGGTGGGAGTAGGGCATCCAATCCCGTTCAATTTTCTGATCCCGAAATTCCGGGATTGAGATGGCCGCGATCCCGGGATTTCGGGATTGAGAAATTTCTAGCAAATTCTCGAAATTTATACGAAATTGGCAAATCGGGGATTTCAAATACTTCGGTGAACTAAAAAAAAAAAAAAAACGAGTTTCTGTGAGATTCTGGGAAAAAGTATACCAAATCGGAGATTTCAAATTCCTCGGTGAGCTAAAAAAATAAAAAACGAGTTTCTGTGAGATTCTGGGAAAAAGTATACCAAATCGGGGATTTCAAATTCCTCGGTGAGCTAAAAAAAAAAAAACGAGTTTCTGTGAGATTCTGGAAAAAAGTATAGCAAATTGAGGATTTCAAATTCCTTCAATTGAGGGATTCAAAATAATTCAATCCCGAAATCCCGGGATTGGAAAAAGGCTTCGGGATTGGATACCCTAGGTGGGAGGGTACTGT
The DNA here is from genome assembly GCA_030503985.1 of Himalopsyche tibetana. Taxonomy (NCBI): domain Eukaryota; kingdom Metazoa; phylum Arthropoda; class Insecta; order Trichoptera; family Rhyacophilidae; genus Himalopsyche; species Himalopsyche tibetana. The sequence goes on along the minus strand of JAPJYX010000019.1, from coordinate 6,080,775 downwards.
TAATACTGTACTTCGAACCCATGAGATCCAGAATCGTTAACTAGTGCATCATGAACTCGTCATCATGAAATAATTATTCTATCACGTATAAATCTGAGAATACGGTATGCACTTATCCGGCATTTCATTTGGCTTAGAAATATCACAGAATGTTAATCGATTGCAATCTTTTATACAACTTAAATGTCCTACTCGACGAAGAGGGTATTACGCAATGACTTTGGTGATTTTGAACTCTCTGTTAAGGATGGTAACGAAGCGCTTAACCATATGTTTGTAGCAAAGTGGGCCTGAAAATCTCTGCATGATTTTTCATTCACACGTCTGTCGTCTCCGAAAGTTTTTTAAATTTATGTTTCAAAGTTAGTTGATTAAAATCTCTGTGTCTCTATAAATGCCATAAGGGTAGTCTGGAGCTAATTTTCCTTTTTATTGTAGATAAAAGATACTTTGAAAATAAAATATGCGTAAAATTGAATTTTAGTGCGTAGAATGTCTTATTATGATTATGCTTCATAATGTCGCTATAATTGACCTATTTTTAGAATTTAATGAAACTTGAAAAAAATTAAAAGGTAAACGATTGCTAAATCATAGACAAAAAAGCTGGAAGCTATTTTTAAATATATTAATACTATTTTTGTCCACAGAAATATTTTTTAAACTAAAAAATACATATTTGTGTAGCTATAAATAAAGAAAATGACTGGTAACTTATCGCCAAGCTGTATTTTTTTTTTAATTTAACCATTTAGAATATTTGGTTAATATTCTGTAATGCTCTAAAATTATTATATGTCCGGTAAAAAATTCACTATAATATTTTTTAACTATGTCCACTGTTTGCCTAAAGAATATGGAGTCTTAATCGACCATATCAAAAAACTTGTTTTAAAATGGATAGCTGCTGTTAACTAATTTGAAAGCGGTCGAAAAAATACCGTAGATGTCCATCGAAAATAAATCGATGTTTTTTTTCAAGTCCGGGATTCAAACCTGTGACTCCGTAACAGTATCGGCAAAATATTGCGCATAAATTATAAAAGAAAATTCTGCCGTATCTTTTCATCTTTACATCCATACATTTAACCCGGCACCTCACAGTGGCTGTGCGGTCTTTATCTTAAGTGCTCGGCTAGGATTCCGCCAACGTATCTATCTCGTATATCATTTGGAATTACTTTGCCCGTACTCCTAAGCCACACGACAGTAAAAGAACGATACCGATGACGCCATTAACATTAAGAAGTTGCTAAGTCTAGGTAGAATTCAGATTATAGCCGAACAGCGCGCTACAGGTAAAAGTGATCCGGTATAACACTAAAATTAACACTTCCATTAGTTTTTCTTAAAAATAACAAAAACAAACAAAGCACGCTGGGAATTTCAATAATCTTTTACAGCATACAATCATAAATTAAAGAGTTTTTATACAATTTATCCCCATAGTTACTTTTATCAATATATCAAAAACAATATAAATTGGGCAAAAAAAAATTCTATTAAAAAATCCACTTGTCAAAACAATATGTTATTTTCTATAAATGTTTTTTTATTAATTTTTTAAACACACAATTGACATTTGCTGTAATGCGTCAAATACGTTTAAACTCAATGAAAACTTTTGTGAGTCACTCTACATCAACTCAAGAAGTAATGTCATCACATACATTAATATAGTAAATTAAAAATAATATCAACTCTTGCCGGGGTTTGAACCCAGACCAACTTGATTGCTAGGGCAAAACTCTTACGAATAAATCACAGAAGCCGACAACTGTGTTATATGATATAATATTTACCCTGTAACCTGGTTGACGATATCTGGTTTGTATATTTCGATAGAAAGAACGATCCAACCTGGATTGAGCTGTATTGAGGCAAACCACTTAAGTACTGAAGACTGGTTGGTTGAATTGATAGTGAAGCTGCGAAATTTTACATGTATGTGATAGTATTGAAACTGCGAATCCCAAATGTGGTAAGCCACTAGACCACAATTACAGCAACACTAATATTTGAAAAGCGCTGTGTGGTTTGTAGCCTACCGATGTCGCATTGTAGGTAATATGTGTCTGTTAGCTGCTGATGTATTAAATTATATTCAAATAATAAAATTTTGACCACCTCAATGTTCACAGTATTGCCTTATTCAATTTGAAAATTCTTAAACGTTAAAAAAATTGTCAAACGATAGCTCGTTCGTTATACTGATGACGGCATATTTGAAGCTTTTAAAGCGATGCCTTCACTTGAAATTTTTAATTTAAAATAAGAAATATTAAACATGCTGGGATCTCCACTCCTATACCCTATATAAAAATAATTTTAAAACCTTTTCCGACAAACAAATAAATATAATTCTTAAAACTACTCACTACTCAAATCTGTGGGCATTCCCATGAGATTATCCTTTTTGCCAGCAATGGCTTTAAGCTCAATGATACATTTATTTCTTATATAAACACGAAAAATTCATCCGTGCGCTTCTTAAACGCCTGAAAATGCCTAAAGGCGAAACCCGGGTCGTTAGTGACAAAATCTGTGAGAATGTGCATAATTTGAACGATTCAAATTTAATATATTTTTCAAATTGATCACAGATTACAAATCATGAATTAGATATGAATCGATCGCTTAGATAACCTTAAACCATTATTATTAAACTTATCGCCAATAAAAATGGATAAATTTAGATAGAACACTCGCTTATAGGTGAATCTGAAAAAAATAACAATATTATCGAATCCGTCCTCTCTGTCCTATTTCAAGTATTGCCCTTGGTTTTGATGAGCATATAACGGTAACCTAGTTCCATAGATTGATATTTTTTATTTTGAGTTGTATTACTAAATATTTTCAAATATGCCTACAACTATAAAAAAGTAATAATTTTATCTCAGTAATCGAATGTTTGCTAATGGGAATATTAATAATGGGAAAAAATATATAATCAGTCTCTCGAAATATCGTTTTAAAGGTTCTGTCAACGTTTCAATAAATTTAAATTGAATCGAGATAATGACTAAATGATTGACTGAAAAAATGAGGCAAATAATAATTATATTTACTTTTTATACAACTCAGTTTAGATGCGTTAAAATTTTGGTCAGCCATATCTAAAAATTAACAATTTATGTAGCACCATGAAATTAGTTCCATCGATATAATACAAATAACATATCAAATATTATAGATACAACGTCTAACTGAAACGACGGTCTAATAATTCTGATAAAATAACAAGCGACACGTAATTTAAAATAATACAATACCAGTACTTTTATGAAAAACATATAATCAAGTAATAACGGAAATCGAATAATCTCGTCTTTTCTGCCATCTCCTATTGAGTATTGTCTGGCACTAGGGAAATTCTCATCGTCGATTGCGACCCGGAACAGCTCATTGAAGCAAGACTCGCACCAATCAGGGGAAGTGCAACGTCTTCCTCTGCTGCAGTTGCCATTAACCGATTCTGTTGTTGGCAAAGAAACAATAATTTTGATTTAACGGTTCAAATTTTTCAGCAGTGAATGAATTTTCCTCTTGCTGTCACAAAATACACTGTAAAACAAAATACATGTCAAAATTTGAATTTGGGTTTTAAAGAACAGAAAAGCTAGTTACTATTTGAATAAATTTTACTAGCTATCCAGTTTCATTAATTATTTGAACCGTTCACAAAAAAATCTTAAAATATATTTCACATTTACTTAAATATTACGTTTTCACTGTCAAAACTTGGTGGAGAGGCATTATATTCAAATTATTTTTAATAAAAAAATAAAACACTCTTTTGTACTTCTTCCACATTTATTTAATATGAAAAGGACCGGTTTCGCTAATGACGAGCATTATCAACTAATGATCAGTTGACAATCAATATCAGTTAAAAATGTTCGTCATAAGAGAAACCAGTCCTGATCATATCAAATAAATGTGGTGTTATTACAAAAGTGTTTTATTTTTTGAATAATAATATATTTGACAAAAATGTCTAAAAAGTTAATTAAAAACCACATCATTTCATGTGGGTCTTTAAATAGTTCAGCATTTTTCTCTTATAACATAAAGTAACTCAATCAAATTACTAATTAATTTTGCTTTTACCTGTTTTTTCTATGATGTTATTTTCTATTATCACAAACAAAAATATTGCAAAACTCTCCAACAGGAAAAACTACAAAATTAATCTTTCGTCTATCTCAAAGCTTTAGTATTTATCGGGAGTTGGAATCAATACTAGCTAAATATTTGATAAAGTGGAAAATTCGTTGTAATAAATAATTTTACTGTAGAGATAGTATAAATAATTACTGATATGTATGTGATAATAGTTTGCGACTAAAATATATCATTTATGTATAATTCTTCATATACTAGTAAAGCGTCATCGTACAAACACAGTTGATTTGATAGTAATTAATAAATTCTAGTGATCATCACAGCTATAAACAAATTCAAAGAAAAAAAATTATATGTTCATTATTATGAGTATGTAACAGATCATGAAGTTTCAAAGGTTAAACGGTTTCGACTATTCTAAAATTGTGTAATGTATGCATGGTATTAATTAGAATTTGCAGTTTACAGATTTTTTTGGGTTTGTATCTAAAAACATATTTTCATTACTAACCATTTACTCCATGTCTGACCCTGAATGCATCACGTTGAAAGTAATAATCTATTGTTCATTTTACAAAATCGTTCTTGACAATTTTTTAGCAGTGGATATCTTAAATAGTTATTTTAAAACGTTGTTTGTTAAAATTATCCAAAAGCTGTTAAAATAGATAAATTATGCGCAGTCAGTCACATTTAATTATTCATTCAGTCGGTGGCGTAGCAAAAGGTTTTCCCGCCTGGGGCGGTATTTGATTTTACCACTCCTCCATTTCTTAAAATATACAATAGCGGTGGATTAAGGGATTTTTTTAAACTATCAAGTGTTATGTATGAACTTCAAGATTGAGCCGCAGGTGATGTTTTTTTATATATTGTAGATAATCAAATATAATTTTTCGAAAAATACAATATTTTCCTACAAAAAGCGTATTTTGAATTGAATTATTGCTTGCATTGATTCAGTAGACAGAGCCTGACGCCACTGCATTCAGCGATTGACATGTTGACTTGGATATTGGATTACATTGCTCTGATTACACTGATCAAAGTGGAATTAATAATATATTTAAAAAACAAAAAAAAAACTGCGTTAGACAACTTATTATTCTATGAAATATCGTGATTAATTCCACCAATTAATTATTACAAAGTTCATAAAGATAAATTGTGTTCCATGGCTTTCGAAATGCCGTTTTTTCCAACCATAAGAATAATGTTATATTTTCGATAGATTCGGCAGTAACTTAGTAAGTAAATTTTTAATATAAAATGAAATAACATAATTATTCCGCAAGTTGTGTAACAAATAAGGAGACCCGTTTCGTTGTTTTTTTAAGATTTTTTTTACAAACTATTGTACGACTGCTTAAATTCCTCATTAATTAAGCTCGTAAGGTTATCGTAGTCTTGGGTCCAGTAAAAAAGAAAAAGAACCCTAAACTTCATTGTGTACATTATAATCGTTCAAATTTTGTTTAATATTGAAATTCCACCAAGCATCTTCAGTAGAAACCATAAATGACTTAATTTTGTATTTCTGTAAGCCAAGAATTAAAATCAAGTTTTAGTGTTGTCATATATAACCTTATTATAGTTTGTCTGAAGATGCTTCTCAAAGAAGCAAAACACGTGTCACAATTTGTTACACAACCTGTGAAATAATTAAGTTAACAATTTAGTAAAGTTTTGAACACTCACCGGCTGCGCGGTCTTAACGTCGTCACTTAGAAAACGGAAGTCACCGGTTGGAATCCCAGCACGGAGAGTTTTTAAATATTTTTCAATCGATTTATAGATTTCATTTCGAAGGTATGGATGTATGTGATGTCTTGAATTCCCCCTTCCTCCGGTACTATACTAAAAACTGAAGTGCTGTGAGAGTGATTAGCTAGGGTCTTGCTCAGCCCTATCATTCTGCTACTACTCTATATGAAAGGTTGAGCAACTGAGTAAAAAGCAAGCAAGTTTTCGTAGAAACTTTTCTGTTAAGATAAACAAAATTGGGAGTCCAAATGCTCCACATTGGGAGCAGGCATGGAAAAAAAGATAATACCATTTATTTTGGATGTGTAGTAGAAGTTCAAGGAAAAGTAGAAAATTCCAAGAAGTAAAAGTAATTTTAATATTCATAATGAAGTCTGTTTTAGTAATACATATATTAAAATCGGTTAAACATATAATCGATGCAGGTGCAATATTGTACTGGCTGAAATATAATATATCGAAAGATCTATTGAATATTTAAGAAAAGTTATAAAATAAATATGTTATTATACCTATATTGTAGAATATGTTTGATTGAGTAATTGACATTGATACTGGGTACTTATTATTTAATGTATTTATTATTTTTGAGAATGCTAGATGTCACTTTTCTCATGTATTGAAGTATCGCCAATATAAACGACGACTAATTCTTATAATCAGGATTAAAAGAAAAGAGTTCTCAAGCTCTCTGGTAAATACGCACATATAATAATGCAACGCGTAATATCCTCAATATTATTTATATTGTTATACTTTTATTATTGACCTAAATGTTATCGTGATTGATTCTATTAAAGTATATTGCTATGACACGGAAAATTCATAAATATGTACAGGTCGTTTCGACTCCCAAAACGATTGTTTGAGGATACATAATTGATTTCAAACATTTACGCAACACAAAAAAATGATAGTGTGGTTTTCTATACGCCCAATTTCATACAATATTGATTATGTCATTAGCCAGCCCCATCGCACTCATTTCCGGTTGTAAAAAATAATAAATTTGTACAAGCAATTGAAAAATCAATGCCTTTTCATAGATTTTACGGTTTTATTGAAAATGGTTTCTAGGTATTTTTTATGGTTAAAAAAATAATACTGTAATGTGTTCGTTGTCAATTATTGGTGGAAAAGTATTATTTAAAAAAATAATAAAACTCTTTTTTACTTACTCCACAATTATAAGGATTAGAACTGGATACCCTGATCACGAGCATGCCCGATTCAATTGCCCAGTGACTAAATAAAGTAAAAACGAGTGTTTTTTTTTATAGTTATTGAAAAACAGCAAATAATCAATTACTTTTGTAAATTGATATTATGCAATGACAACACCGAGTATAAGTTTTGAAACCTACTTTAAATTGTTTTGCGATCCACTGTATGGGCGCCTCTAAATTATATCGCTTTCCAGCATCGGTAAAATTTTAATTAAGAAATATTTTATTGGCATTTGATAATGATATAAAGTGTGTTCTTAGTATCTCATTTTTATGCATCATTTTAACGGTTTCCGAACGTAATTTGGAAGTGCTAAGAATGTGATAAAACACTTTATGCTTAAGTGATGGAGTAATAAACAGTAAGAGTTGTAAAATTGAAATTTAATGACGCAGCCTTGCAACATTTAGGTCGATTACAATGTGGCTGAAGTGTTTTTTCGCACATTGTGTTATTAAAAACAGCGTGTAATTAGGTGATTTTAAAATTTTTCATTGCAGCGAAATATGGCATGCGTACTACACGAGAATAGCCAAATTATTTAGGTATTATATATTAAATAGGCCGCCTTAAAGCAACAACCGATATGTCCACTTTTAAGTGTTTGTAGTTAACGACGTTTTATGTTTCACGCAAAATGGATAATTTAAGTTTTATTGATAATTTTTTTATAGCCAGGAAGCTTATTGCAAAAAATACGAGCAAAATAAAAATACACATCTGGATTGAAAATAACCATGACACATCTGCATTGAATTTATCAGTTTCTGTGTGCAATCTCTGTGACATGTGGAGTTTAAATGTTTTTTCATAAGTTTTTTTAGGGTTTTGCATAGTACATATTATGTAAAATGACGTGTTATGTTATCGTATTTTCGTTATAACTTATTAGTTTTTGATTTCAAGCGCCTCACACTTTAAATCGTTTTAATCGAGAAACCTTTAAATATGTTGTAAAACGGAACGGGACTACATATATATTTCAGTAAAAATACGTTTTAAACTCAAATTCGTATAAATGATTGAATGTTAAATGTTTCAACAAAGGAAATAACACATTTTTTTATCCGTCTTTATATTTAACAAATAGAGCAGCTATTCTGTACAAATGTTAACCTGTCGAGAAAAATAGCAAAAGTATCATAAACATTATTTATTATTATGATGTTCATTATAATTGGATTGTTGCATACTTCTTTATTGTGTTTTACTATGAACAAGTACTTTTTTACCCATTTTTAACACAAATTTCTGAAAACTTTTTTTGTATATTATAATAATTGCTGATAAATGAGGCCAACTTTTTTTAATCGATAAAACATTTCTCAAGGTCATTTATATATTTTTTTGAAGAGTTGAAGATGTGAAAAAATAGAGTGGTGGGTTACAATCTGATAGTTGAGACTAGATTGTTGACAAAGAGACAATATAAGACACTCATATTGTCGTTTTATATACCATGCAGCATTCATATATATATAGTGTATATAATATATTGTTATTCTGATAAAAGTATTCTATTCTATCTGAAAAAGGGTTAAATGCGTGTGTTTGGTAGTTCGTATTTGTAGAGTTTAATTCACAGGTATCTGCAACTTCACTAAAAAAGTGACAACGTTGTCGAATATCCGGAAATAAATGTGTTTATACTGCGTCATCAACTAACCTCTATTACCATATAATCTTACTCTACCTTATCAGAGGTTGTTTTCGTTGCTCGTTGAACATTTCCGCGAATGTTTGTAAAGATTACCAAACACACTTTTGCTATCAGCGAAAGTAAGTAAAATTATTTTTTTTGTATTAGTCTCGAGGGAAGTGGATAGGAAGCCCTGATTGCACATACAAGATTGTGGCATCAAGCAATTCATGAAACAGGTTTCTGTAATGTGACGAACATCCTTTTTTTACGTCACCTTTTAAGATTTGTCTATGAAGCTAATATACATCGAAGTATCGTTCGACCTGAAATCAAAATAGTAATTAATTAACAGTAAAGACATTTTCAGAAATAGATTGAAAAAACGGTAATGACGAAAAAGAATATCTGTCTAATAAAAAATGCTCGTAAAGTTTTTGGTATACAATTATTTCATTTAGTATTTGATGATATTGGTAATGAATTAACTTTGACGTCTAGATTTTTTTGAGAGCTTCGTTTGGAAGTTAACCGCTCCCATCTTTTACGCCTGGCTTACCAATGAACAAACGGTGATTTTTAAATCTAATATTTATTTTTATCTAGAAAATATATGGCATTAGATAGAATGACAAATGTCTAAAATACAGATAAAAAAGTGAGTTTATCTACTTGTAAGTTTCGATTAAGAAATGAATTTATTAATGATAAGGCGAAGGAAAAGTATATCTTAGTTTTGTGAATATGACATGTATTGTCGAAAAAAACATTAATTGAAATTTACATTAATGTTAGTTGATAACATTCAGCTTGTCAGAATTTAAGTATTAAATTCTTTATCCTCCTGCTGTCGTTAAGTTGTAATTTATAACGTTGAGTTATATAAAAAACTTTAGAAAACTATACATATATATGTATAAAAAACAAATAATTTTGTCGTTCTATGCTTTTATTCCGATTTGAAAAAGAAGTTTTGTGTCGAAAACGTCAATGATTACAGAATGAAACTAATTTTGAAAAGTAAAAAGCATATAAAAATTATACATTATTTGACATAAGCAGGTACTCTGTTTTCCGTATTTGCACGAGAATTACAATGATAACAAAAGCATGATTGGAGAAAAATATTTTCGTGTTTTTTTGCGGTAAGCGACAGTCTTTCCCGAGAATGCAAAAATGTTGACAATTTGGGTTGATAAGGCTCGCATTGACATTCAAGTGATTAAAGTACTACGCAATTCGGTATTTTCGGAATATCATTAGCGTTACCGAGAAGTTTTTTTATAATATTGTAAATATATTTAATTTTAAGGAGTTCATTATCAATACTTGGTCGGAAGGCATTATATGTATTAAAAATAAAACACCATTTAAAACAAACATTGTTTATTACAACTTTATTAGTCTGAATATCTTTTTGGATTCGGCGGTAACTTTTTATCAGCTTAACTATTGTAGCTGTTGATTATAAATAACGCTGTATCAATGTATATTATGTAGGTCACGTGCTGCGGATGCCTCTGGAAATCCTCAATCCTGCCTGCCTCTTCTTTCGACCGGTGGGATTCCGGCGTCCCGGACGTCCGTCGAGTACTATTCATAGGATGTACTCGACGGAACTGAGGGATGCTGGCATGTCATGGGAGGAAGCAAAGCAGTTGGCGGGAGACAGGGAAACATGGAGGTGCCGCGTGGCGGTCATATGCTCCAAATAGGGAGCGAACATGGCCAATGAAGAAGAATGTATATTCTCTTCGTTTGACATAAAGCTAAAGTGGTCTTAATAAAAAAATGTGGATATATTATAAAAAAAGTGTTTTAATTTTTTAAATACAGATATATAGTTTTGGTTTACAATAGGGCCTTGAATAGCACTGTACTTCTACAACATGGTTGATGAATTTTTCCATTTCACGAAATCGGATTGTTGCATTAAAAAATATATAATAACTCACTGCCCGCAAAGAAAAAAAATATATGATATAAGGCGTTCTAGAATTGCTTTAAAATTATGTCAATTTTGTCGAGGACAGGAATTGTAATTTGTACCGTATTATAAACATATCTTGAGACAACAGTAATATTTTGAAAAAAACTCAACGGAATTGAAAGCGCAATGACCATAAATTTGTATAAAACAGTAGCATGATGCTATCATTTGTTTTCTATCAAAACGGTCATATGAAGTAATGAAGTTTTAAATTCAGGAGGAAATTACAAAAGGTTACAAGATTGAACTATTAAAGTAAGCAATAGCTTATAATGTAATTTTTAATAATTTAATCCAAAAATATTAAAGAATCTTCCAGTGATGAAAGCAAAAGGTCGAACAAAATAGTGCTGATGAAGAATGGGATGAAGAATGTTCGAAATATATTTTGAGTATTTTCTGTATATTGAAAAAAGGAAAAAATATAATAATTGATCTTTGATATTATGAATTTGAAGCACACATTGTATTTTTTATGCAAAACTGATTTGCATTACACGACGTTATGTAAAACCAAAAAGTAATGTTTGTCATTGTTTCGATAAGAAATTTTACAATATTTTTTTTTTCGTTGATTGCATTTAAATAAACAAATTATTTTTAAAATATCGAACAAATAATAACTGGTAAAAGAAGTATGAATTTGAATTAAAGTTAATTATCAAATTTTTATATTTCATTCGAGATTTTTATGTTCCTGATATTTTTGACATAGTGCTTTGAAAGAGAATTTTAATTTCAACGACTTTGTACGCTTTGTACACAGCTTAATACAATGTTGTTGATAACTGAAAACATTACTTTTTTGGAAAAACAACTGTAATGTAAATAATAAATCGCAACATTAAATAACAACCCAAAGACAGCATACAAAATAATATACATTCATTGTATACTTTATCGACACCGAACTGATAAATCCCGCATATTACAGCCATAATTTATATGAAATGTAAATTATATTATATAAACAATACTCAATGAAACCATAATGTTAACAATATGTATGAATTAGGGTCAACACCGGTGCTATTAATACCATGATGGTGTACGCATTTCATTTAGGTGTGTTCAAGTATTATAAACTTTTATATAAATATGTAATATATTGGAAATGAATAATGCATTTCAATTAGTTTACAAAATGCATCTAATCAATTAGAAAAAACGTATTCTTGGAAAAGACATGCTTGATGCGCAATTAATATTGAATGCATCTATACTCTTAGAGGTCACTTACTTACTTACGTATTATATTGTAAATTTCAATGTCAACAATTAAATAAATATAATTCAATATTACTTTTTTGTTTATACGTGCTGTTTCCAAAGTTATCAAATAAATATCAGGACCAATATTGTTCATCACGAGCATATTCAACATAACCTGATACTTATTTAAAAAAAAAACTGTTAAAATAATAGAAAACAAGTTTTTTATTTTTTCATACAATGCTTTTGCACAACAATTTTAAGTCATGTAAATGTCTTAAATAATATGATACAACACTGAAATTTTGTGAAAAAATTGTAGTCATAATTACATCAAACTATTGTGCTTCTTGATTTAAAAAGTAAAGCGAAAAAGTCATTAAAAAAACATTCTCTATGCGATACCATCAAAAAGTATATATTATGCTTATAAATAGATAAATAAATAAATATAAAACACGAAATGGGTAAACTATTTGAATATACAACTATTTTAATATCGTAATTTTTAAATTAAATATTGATAATGAAATTATAGCTTGCTACGTTTAGTCAATAAAAATGAAAATGTTTTAGAATTTAGGTCCGTCATTAAAAAGAGCAGATGAGTAAGATCCAGTGCAATTTTGTAATCAATGCAAATCTAAAACCAAACTATTTGCCAAGATAATTTTCCTTGATTGGCAAACGTACTGTGAAATTTCATTGTATGGATACTTTGAATATTTTCCGGGTAATGGACGGATGATATTTTTGGATAAAAGGTTCTTACCTTTTAACTGAACGCTTAACAATAGAATAAGCAATGCATAGTTACATAAGTAAAACAAACTAAGTCTATTTACAAGTAGACAATAATATACAGAATTCTTCGTTTGAACACCTGTCTCAGCAATACGTTAATTTTATTTAAATTACACTTGCAGTTTTTTATAATTGTAGAAAGACTATTAACGTATAGCTTAAACATGATTCTTATTCTATGTTCCATGTTTTTAAGGCCATTACAAGCCTTAAACTGAATCTTAAAACAATTACTATAATTTTAAGTATATATAAATATTAACCATAATATAACAATATTGTTGTATTTAATTAACCATTCACTCTTTTTTAAATTAACATATTTTTTCGTTTCTATGATGATGAATTAAACAATTTATACCATACTTGGCAGTAAAATATATTTTTGACACTAGCTACAAATAAACTCAGTACGAAAAGAAATATACGATGTAATAGAGGTAACCGTGAAAATTTCTTAGCGAAGATTGAACGATGCTCAACATGACCATCATTGTTGTCAAAGGGAATATATATCTTCGTTTGCTGTACGGGCAGTGGAGTTCGGAGTCTTTACCACTGCCAGGGTTAAATATTTTTTTACTCTCAATGTGTCGATTTTTTTAGCTCACAGCTAAACTCCCTAATAATCTTTAAAATATTATGATGGATGTAGAATAAATATTTCATATGGATTATCATTTTAAGGTGTTGTAAGATGTAACTGGTAAAAATATCGGTGAAAAGACATTATATTTGTAAAATAAAATAGACACATATTTTTTCTACTTGATTGGAACCAGGACGGTTCGTGGTGATCGAAACCGGTACTGATAATTGTATAAAAATGAAATAAATATACATAAAAAAGATAGAGTCAATGCCTATTTTTGACTGTTGAATATTTACGATATTTAATAAAAATTTAAACTGTTTCCAATGTGTTTAAATTATTTAAGTAGTATAATTTTTTCAACTAGAAATGGAAGATGGCGTAATTAGATTGCTTTAAGTAAGCCAAATTGATCTGTAAAATAAATGAGTGATATGCATCCAGTATTATTATAATGTTTTTGCAACAGTTTATTTTTCAAATGTTGTTTTAATCCCCTATTATTTCACGTAAGTAAAATATAAATACAAATCTATATGTATATTTAGTAAGATTTAAAATGTAATATACTTTTCCTTTGAAGAATTGAATTAATCTTGATTTGTCACGGTCACCGCACCGAGTTTTTTTTAAAATGTAACTCATTCTTATCTTTCTTTCCCTCTTTATTATAAAGATTTTCCCTTTGATATCACTAACTAGGCTAATTAATATGTACGCCAATGCTCTGTGGCCCAAATATATCAAGACCTGACCTAGAAGGATCAAACATTTTGGTATTTAAGAAAGCGTATCTCAGTTATATTTAACCTTTCTTGACTCATAAAGCCCTTTGAGAATAATATTTTTTTATTACATTTGTTTTATTATATTTATCTTAGTGGTAAGCATATACGAGCTATCGTTCTACTCGGTTGTATGGTCATGGGCTCAAATACCAAGTGAACGATTTCATATATTGATTCTTTTGTCGATTTAATTGTTTGTTATAAATTATTGATACCTTTCGACTAACCGACTTTTCAATTAGTTCATTATCCCATTCTCCTATTCCTAAGCCATCTGAAAAAATGAGAGATTTGTTTATAAAGAGTTGTCGTTAAGCATCGTGTGCTGTGATGGATTACTAATTTAAAAGATTCACATTTTAAGCAATTATGAATTTTTTACTTTACAAAACTCTTTGAATTCACAAACCATACGTTGGGAACCGATGACGAAAATGAGACTTAAGTCAGCGTAGAGACCATTAACGTTCTTTGAGGAATCATTCAGCAAGAGGAACGGATGTGTCTCATAAAAAAGATGTTTGTCATCTCTCATAGTCTCTGTCTTCACAACAAACAATACTTTAAGGAAGTTGTTGAATATTAATGCAACGTATATAAAAATATATAAACAGTAACACGTTAGGGTTAACTTTAAAGGTTTTTACTAGAACACCCAATCCCGGATGATTTGTAATCTCGGGATTAATTTATGAGTGTTACGATAAACGGTATATTAGGTTCAAAAGGATTAAAGATAGAGAGAGACAAACTAACAATTGTTTTCAATGAAAAAAATAGTTTTCCAAGCAAAATAATAACAAAATTTTGCGAATATTGATTTAGAATATTAAAAATGCTAAGAAAAAAGGTGCCGGAATGGCGTTCCACCGCGTTACATGGTAAAAAGCACTGGTCTAAATTTATTATATATTATTTTAAATGAATAAACTTTATCAACGATATTTACTGGAAGAAATATTTGGTGATAAAAGATATCGAGCTGTATCCAATTGAAACAAAAAAATACCCAACTCCAACTGAAAATTATAAAACACACTTTCAAATATCGTGCTGCAGCGTTGTGAATATCGATTTTTTAAAATAAATTATTAATTTTTAACGTGAACATGGTTGACACTACCAAAAAGGTATATTTTTATAGACATGACATATCATTTCATTTTTGAAATATGTTTCTGAAAACAGATAAAGCATTGAACGGACAAGTAACATATAATATTGAATTGTGAAATATTTTCAATAGATATACATTTATTATTAACTGGGTATTGAATATCGGTAACCAGAGATTCTTATCCGAGTGTCTGTGGTATTGCTAGAGATCGGGAGGAAGGTGAATGCAGGGCATACAATGGTATTTCATTCATACAAAGCCAGGAAGATGGGATACATAAATGAATCAGATTCAAATTGTAATTTGATTAGATTGTTATTTACCAAAATTATAGCAATCAGTTTTGCAAACACGTAAAATAATAGTTAGTGGTGACATCTACCAAAATATAAAGATAACATGTGAAAAAAGCATTTTTAATAAATAATTTAATAATATATAATATCAATATTAATATTTAATGGGAACTTAACAAATATAAAAATAAAAAAATGATGATTCAATCAATGACTGCGACAAATTTTAATGACAGTAAAGATATTTTTTTTAGTAATCATTTCTATTAATGATAATATTTATTTGATTAATATAAAATAGTATTAATTGAAATTGATTGATTTAAGTATTTCTTGTTATACTATCACACTAATTGTCAGCAAAATATGACTATAATGTGTCCTTAAACGATGATATTATGTAATATTTTGTCAATAAATTAGTTGCAAACTGATGCTGCTGAAGATTTTTCATTAAAATCTATCCTAAAATAAAAACAGATGTAATTAACTTAACAGACTGAAATTTTCAATATTAATTATAATTCTTTTTTACTATATCAGTTGCATTGTGATAAGAAAACTTATTATTTTTCAGATAACATCGGATAATGATAAATCACAATTAGCAACTGACGATCTTAAAAATAAATTGTTTACCATTCTAACGAATGTGTTTTTTAAAAAATAATATTTTACATTTATCAAACTAATAATAAAATTGTAAATATCCATTTTGTTTCAATGAGATACTTTCTGACAACGGTGAAATTGTGCTTGTCGAACTCTATAATAACAATCGAATCGTCAATTAATATTCTGTTTTATAAAATTACTTTAAGTATATTTTATACGATACAAATGTAAGTATTTTTATTCGCAGTATAAATGGAAAACATCATATTTTAATTATTATATCATGTAACGTTCTAACTAACTTAGAACGTTACATCTAACAAAATGTCTTCTTATCTAATTCCATGACATTCGGCAGTATTATTATGTTTAAGGTAATCGTATATATACTTAAAAGTCATTTTACAGAATATTTTTTATTGATTCAATAGTTTTTTTGATTTTTTAAAAACATGTATTTAATTAATGTTACTTTATGATACATGCTACAAGTTTCATTTGTTTGAGAAAAAGTACAAATGCGAATAAGAACTGTTTCGTAGGCGTGTATTTTAAATTGAAATACCTAGTTGTTATATGTAGAATAAAAATTATGTTCAGAAACTAGAATAATTATTGTTTGAATTTTCATTAAATTTCATCAAAACAATATTTGAATACAAATAAGCACACTTGCATATTAGAGAATCCATAAAAATGTGAAAATTGCCAAAAACTTCCATTAACGCGGGCTCAAATCGCCTCGTAAATCAAATGGGAACGTTGAAAAAATAATTTCCATTCTTTTCGCACATTTTAAAATCAAAACATCTTGTATCTCTGCGAGATTTTTGCGGCGATAAATTAGAATTACGATGCCATTACTGTTCACCCGTTTTTACACAAGCAAAATAAAGTTACACAATTTAATTATATAATGAAATGTACCAGGTTAATGTGAAATAATTAATCCATTGCGCACAGATGTTAAATGTACATAATATTGAAATTGGTTTATATATTTTTTTATTTTTAAATCAAATGATTTCAGTTATTGTTCGATTATTCTATTCATATCGAATTAACAAGACAAAGAACGTAACATACACAGGAAAAATAACGCACAAAAATAGTTTTAAATGATTTTGGGCCAAAGTCAAAATATTAAATACACACATCTTTGAAAGGGACGAAGACTAAACAAATTGTTTTACTAAAACCGCTATGTAAGTTCTTTTTCCTGGTTGTCATTTTTAAAGGTCCTTCTTTTTCGAAATTAAAAGCTAATTTTAGATTTTTTTTCATTTTCAGCTTATATTATATTATTTTGATAGAAAGTGTTTTCAGTTTTATACATTGTGATTACTGAAAAAAGTTAACTGTATGTTTTTTTAAATTAAAATATATGTAGTATATATAATTTAAAGAAAATCGTAAGATTGAATAATATGAACACATTTTTTTGTTGATGAAGCACACTAGATCGGTTTATAAAAAAGGCATAATGATGAAAATTAGGTTTCGATTTTGAGGCTCAAAAGTCTAATTCTAATGAAATAGTCTCAAATTTGCAAAGAGAAGCACAACATGTAAAACTATTTCACAGTGTATTTGTTATTGAGTACTTAAAATTCTTTGCGGCCCGAACTCATTATATTTTTCAAATGCGCCCGCCTCACTGAAGTAAAAAGTTTGTGCATGTCTGACCAAATCTTTTCGATTCTTGTTTTCTTAAATTCGTTTTACGTTATAATTTAATAACATAATGATAAAACATATAATATATTTTATTCACCAACATAATATCTGTAGGTTTGGATCAAAACATTAATTACATTAAATTAAAAAAATATGTAGTCTATAAAAAAGTCCCTATAACATTTTATTATTGCCAAGTGAAACATTCAAAACGAAAAAAAACCGTTTTCTAAAACAAAGATCACATATTCAAACTAAAATTTATTGCGATGCTAATTTATCTGTTTTTCACTTATTGGATTATTTTAATTATAAGGATTAGCATAAAAATGGTAATGACACACTTCACGGTTAACTGTTTCATGACTTATTCAAATGAGACGGACTCAAAGACGACGAAATTCGACCAAGTGTGTTTATATTATATTTTTGCCATATTATATTCATGACCTTGTATTTATTGCAGACGTACTTGAACTGACGGTCAGTTCAAGTACATCCGTGCACTTGGAATGCCTGAAGATGCCGAAAGGCGAAACCCGGGTCGTTAGCGACAAAACTCATGGAAAAGTACAAAATTCAAACAATTCAAATTTGATACACAATAACTATTATAGCTTGCTCACACGATTTTATAAATGTAAAATAATAAAAAAAATGACGTTAAACTTTGCGCAGAGAACAAATGGAATTTAATTTTCGTCGAAATGGAAACATATTATTTCTTTCATCTCGAAAAAAAACAAAATCACAAAAGAAAAAGAACTGCAAGTGAATTTACAACTAAAGGTCTCTGGAACCACTTTCCAGAGACCGGGAAGTAATCCCCACACACAATGTGTACGGTTCGTGTATCACATCGGTATCGAAAAACAATGTTGCCATTTAGGCCATAAACAATTGATATTACGGGTTACCTGATAACAAAAATTCAAACACAATTAATTTAGTTACACCTTTTTTTTTAAATCCTGCCAGTTTTTCTCACAAAAGTGCTAGTGGAAGCGGGGGCCAATAACCCTACCATGTCATAATTTAATTGTTTTCCAACAACTCTTTATCGTGTTGTCAAAACGGCCGTTGTTAGCGTCAGAAATATGACGACTACTTTTCTATCACTTTTCGTTAAAACACTTTTATTAAGATGCTGTGTTAGCTAACTACATATATGCTTCAATTTTTGATATGATCTTGTGAAAATTACATTTTTAAATACACATAAATGAATTGAGACAAACTGATATAGATGTCAGTTATGTTTTCACTATTTCTCAACCAGTGTATCCCACTGTGAAAATAGGTCTTATAAAATACAATTATTGGAGTAATAAATAGTTTTTTTTTCGACATCAAATCATATATTCTTATACCCTTCAAAAAAATGTAAAATCAATTTATGCCGAAAGTTTTTTTGAAGATATGTTAAAATGATTCAAATTAGTTGTGAATATATTAAGTTCGTACGAAATGTATGATAGCATAGCGATAAAAAAAATCAGTGTACAATTAAATATTTTGTTATATTTTTCATGATTAAAAATGAAATTATCCTGACACAATATCTATTCAATAAATTAATTATAAATGATGACATTGCTATATATATTTTTGTCCATGTCTGCTCTTAATGTGGAGTTAATGCACTTTTAATGGAGGTATCTCAACGGAGGCTTTTGATTTGCGTGAAATTTGTTACAACCTGTGTTATTAACGGATTGAAAAGAATATTTATGCATCACGAAAACCCATGTCTTTTAAATAAATCGGTTGAAAAAGTCTCGAACCCTTAAGGTCCGTCATGGAAGCCAACGACGTTGACCGCTGCCCTGCGGACCCAACTGCATTATTATATTGCACAAGTTACATAATAATAACATACATGGTGTGGTGTGGTTTCTACAGATAATGATAGTTGTCTGGTGTAGGTACTTCAATAACGTAAAATTTCGTATATTAGGTAAATATTTTGTTTCCTAAAAGTTTATTTAAAAAAAAAACGACAGAATTTTCAAATTAGCCGCTGGTATCTGCTGTCCCGTCGTGGGGAAAGTGCCGAGGGTATCCGCCGATTTGCATATGTCTGTCGCAGATGTCGCGCCGGGTAAACACCCTACAGGACTCACTCAGGTGGAAGCCGGGTTCGCCAAGCACACCAGGACCGAAATGTCAAAGGTCAAGTTCTATACTTACGAAATATTTATTTCAAATATAGAAAGCAAATCAGAATTTTACCAATGCCTCCGTGCCTTGGGTCTATTGAAAAAAATTCATCAGAAAGTTTCTTAGTCTTGCTAGTTTTTGTCAACTGCATACCAATCGGGTTCAGTGACGTACGACTTCTCTTCAAAAGTAATCGTTATTTGGGAACCGATTCAAATAATTGAATTCAGGTAAAACTGATAAATTTATTCTTTACAATAATGTTTTACATATCAATAAACTGAATATATTTATTTTTATATCGGTTTTTTTAATTGTGTTTGCTATGTAGAACAGGGATGCCCAACTGAAATCACTTGGTGGACCAAATAAAATAATACACTTCTGGTGGGCCACACATAAATATTATGATATTTTTTGTAATCATAATAAGCCAACAGCTCACAATTAAAATAATTTTATTATTTTTTTAAATCCTTTTAGGTAGCATCTATTTTTATTAAACGATTTTTTTAAAAATGTCGGCTGGGAATTTTGACGTCGCGCATCGCAGTAGATTCGTTATATTTCATTATTATTTATCATTCAACCTGTTTCTACACTTTGATTTTACATACATCATAATATAAAAATAACTAAATTTGAAAGTTTGCAAATTAGATTTGGTGATAGAAAAATGAGAGCTAAATATTATAGTTGATTTATTTAACTTTCATATTAAATTAAAAAGCTTTTTTCCACACTGTAAGTGAACTTTATGAACTGAAATATAATTTTTCATTTAGTATAAAGATAACTATATAAACAAAATATCGCTGCTCATAAAAATATAGCCTGGAGGATAAACTTTACTATATTTTCATATGTATATAATCTTTTTAACAAAAGGTTTGGAAATGCAATATTTTTGCACATAAAGTTATAGGCTATTTTTGGTACATTTCAGTATTTAATTAATTTTCGACCAACTTTTGGTTTACAATATTTTAGCTCTACGCAATCGATATGCATTTTTAATGAAGGATCTCAACAAAAGTTGTTTTTTTTTGCGAGAATCGATTGCTTTAAAGTAAATCAATGTCTCTTTTTCTGAGGTGATGAAGATGGAAGAAAATGACTTGTAACCATTTTCGATATATCTCGTTTATAGGAATGCCATAAATTTAAACGTTTATTTGAATTCAAATTGAAAAATCAATTATAAATATAATTAATTAATGTGAATTTGTTGAATTGCCGATAAATAGTCGATAAATAATTTTAACAGAGAAAGCATTTTTTTTAATTATAATCAAAAAGGTTTAACTTAAATACCCATTCGTACATACATAAACTTCTATAAAAAAAGGATTATTAATCATATTCAAATTTTCATTCTTTTTAGTTTGAAGAGTGTTCTATGAAAGTAATTAATGCTGCATACATACAAAGTGCATTAAGTTCTCCATCAAGCTCTACTGCATAATATTAAAATAGAATGCACCTGACTAGCGTTGGACTTCCTACGAATATATTCATGAAGCAACGCGGTTACAAAATCTAAAATAGCCTTATTAAGGATTATAATTCACTCCCAGTGTGGGTTACCTGGTTTCATTTGAGATACAAAAGCTTTGTAACGTACAATATTTTTTTATACAAGCTAGTGTTACAAATCTCAGAAAATATTTAAAGTATTCCTCTACGATTGTCTGCGTATAAAAAAAAGTTGAACCTAAAAAAACTTTGCTTAAAATAAAATTTTAAATATGTTAAAAATAAATACATCATCACCAAGTACAAAATCACTAAAAAAGGAAAATTTACCACCCGCATTATTCCGGCAGAAATTAACTGCTAGTAGTTTGCCACCACATCAATAGATCGAATAACCAATTTATAATTTTAGCGTGTAAAAGAAATCAGATAGATGTGTTTGGTCAAAAAAAAAGATTTTTATTCAGGTTTCTGTCTTAAACTATGATAAATATATTTTAGAAATTCTATAAATTCTAAGGAAAATTTAAAGAAATCATTTGTAGACTGCAAACTGTTTATTTCATCAGCTGATGTGATGGTAAACAGTTATTCTCGACTAATTGATATATTTGAGTAAACAGCAAATTACAAATTCACAATTTTAGAAAAAAGTCTCTGGCTTCGATATTTTATACTACAAAGATATTGATAATATTAATAGATTTTTACCGATTTGATACAAATGAAGTTATGTTTAAATATACATATACAATTATCTGTATTTACATGTGTACTAGCGGTATAATATAATGATGTTTATGATAAATGTATTTAATGAGCTGTTACAGATAAGAAAATGATCTGATCTGATGAAATCTCACGGTGCACTCGTATTTGTTGTCAAATTAGTTACCAGTTTCTGTCAGTACAGTGAAAATATTTGAACTGTAAAGCTGATGAAGCGCCAGAGACTTTGGAAAAAGCCACCCAAGATTGCAGACACTCATGCTTAGGATAAAAAAAGATTTTTTAATGTAAAAAAGGTCTTTCTTCAAGTAAATTGAAAGGTATATCTTCAACTATTCCTTCAATTCAATTGGTTTTGTATTAGTTAGTGAAGCATTTCCAAAGTGAACTTAATCCACTTTTGGCTTACGCCAAAAAACTGTTGCAAATTGTAGTTAAAACTGTTTTTTGTTACTGAGATCGATTTTGAAATTGATTTTTGTACTGGATTGCGTGGCTTGAAGATCTTGTATACAAAAAACACTTGTTCACAATATATTCCTTTAAAATTTGGTATTCATAACTCATTTTTTTCAAGTATTCGAATAAGTTCACTTCGGAAACACTCCCGTTCTATTATTTGTTTTCGTGTCTACAAATTGATTAAAAAATACATTAAATCTAAATCTATGAACATTTTAGTCAGCCCGTTCATTGAAATGAATAATCAGTTCTTGAATGTCGATGAAAGAGCCGGACTTATTTGAAATAAAATAAAATTTAAGAAATATTATAATTGTAAACTATGTGAGCATTGTAAAATCTACAAAAAACTCTAATGACCGTCATTAAATCTACGAGCTTCTGTAATTAAATCGTAAACTTGTCGATAAAAGAAAAATATTTTCTATACCAAAAACTTTGCTTCACGATTCAATTGATTGCACCCCGGGCCAAGTCCCGTGACGCGAATTTCATCCCGACAATCTTCTCTACACAGCTCTGGAGGACATTTGTCAATGTTGACATTTGCGGTCAGAGACGTCGTAACTTTATATCTACCTAGACGCAAGACTAATGACAAATTTCTTGAGAAAATAAGCCAGCGTGTACATATTTAAAGTTACATAAGAATGTGTGCTTGATATATTTACCGTCTCGCATTGATATCGGTTTGAAGGTAAACTGTTTAGTAATTATGTGCAAATAGAATAACATTTTATACATTTATTATAAAAATAAAATGACAAGACGGCATATTTTTTTCAATCTGTAGTGCTATTTCCATGCGCATAGTTTGTAAAACAATTGTTTTGGATGGTCTTAAATATAAATAATATTTAAAGCGCTCATAAATAACATACACTTCTTAATATATCGGTATCGCGTAACTTTTATTAAAAATAAAGAAATAGGTAGCCTTGTAGAAAATCTCCAGTATACAATAAAACGAGTGTATTTGTCACTCATGATTAAAGACACGTATTTATAGAATCTATTTGAAAAAAAATAGCGTTTTGACGTTTGAATTTCGCATTTTTGAGCAAATAAAATTTCGAATTTTAGCATATATTTAGCGTTTATTTCATAATCGTTGTTTTCATAGTAAATAAGTTAAAAAGTCAAATTAAATTATAGCTTACTATACAATAAATAATCTATTAATAAAAAAAGTTTGAAATTATACCAAAAAATACAAAAACGACAAGAATTTAATTCAAAATAGAGGGAATCATACATACATTCATACAAAAGTTCAAATAGAGTATTCATGAGTACAAAACATTTGAAATTGTTGTAAAAAATACAATATAAAAACAACATGGGTTCAAAACCAAAATTCTTAAAATTTATTACAAAATGTTTTAAAGATGAGCTGGGAGCTGAGTACGGCGATCTATTACAATCACATTATAAATGACATTACTGCCGAATTATAAATGTTTCATTTTTACTACAAGTAATAGAAAAAGAGTATTTGATTTAACCCCAATTTGAATATTTAAAACTAAATTTTTACAAATGTGTGAACAACCTACCAAGCATTTAGTGGTTTTTATCTGTTTATGTACATAAAACCCGTTGTTTGTAGGCTGCTGCTCTTTCTTTTATATTTTTATTTTGTTTAACCATACTGAGGTTAATCAAAAATGTATGTATGACATCGTGTATGAATGCTCGTCAACACAACCAAGAGGAAAACACAATTATATTAGTACTCACCTAAGAGTGCGGAATCATATACTACAGGTGAAGAGTAGACCAGAGTCCGGAAAGCTTTCCAGTAATCTTTAATTTAAGAATCAAATCGAATTTTGTAAAATTTCACATCTATTCGCTTATTTTGACAATTTCGCAATAATTTCGCATTTATCGCATTTATCGATTCTATGTCACATTTATCGCAAAACGCGATAATCACGTTTCTCTACTCATGATCCATGTCATGACATGTAATGCAAAATTCAAAAAATAAAATAAAATATCCATAATATATACTCTTCACTTGTAAATAAACCCATAAAGTCAGTCCGAAGTCAGAGAGATAAATTTATATACACGGTTTAAGTTTTACATTGCATGTTTTAAGTACTTATTTTCAGATTTCAACCAATTGAAAAAAAATACGAACAGTAATAACAACACGGCAAAATAGAAATAGTCACAAATAACGAGAAAAGGAATTTCTAATTTCATTTAGAATTAAATTTTAGGAAATTTTGTATACATCGCCCCATATTTTTGCGGAATGTAATTGCAAAAATACATAATTTATACGAATAGGATATAACGACGGAAAATAAAATTGTTTAACTATGAAGTAATTTCGCTGTAAATTTATTACGGTAATAAATGAAATGATTGATCAATTAATTATTCGGGTTGAAATTTGTTATGCGTGTCTCATAATTAGAACACGCGTAATTATAATTAAATCGTATGGGATTGTCGCTGTAAATATAATTTATAATGAAGAAGAGTTCGTTTTATTTCATGGTATAAATAAGTTTATTTTGAATACAAATATGTATAACTTGATTTGAAAAACTTAATCAAGGTGTACCACACAACAATACTTGTAATGGAAATAGTACAAAGCTATTTCACCTTTTTTGTATTTATATGTGTTATTTTTTTGGGAGAGCAACCTCGAGTTATAATTTAATTTAAGTTGATACCATATGGAATTTTAAAACTTTATTTCATGCTAACATGATGATAAATTATAATACACAGTATTTAACACTGTTTTTTCATGAATTTGAAATTCCAAAGTCTCATAAAAAGAACAAATACTATGTTTTACACAAATTATTTGATATGGAGTCCCACACAAAAATAGCCACGATTCCCATACAACAACAAAAAAAAAACACAGAAGCAGATAACGGATTTCTCAACAACAGAAATTCAACAATACAAGAAAATAATGACAAAAAATACTTCACATCAGAACCAATACAGATTAAACGTGTCAGACATTTCCAGCGATGGCAGCGATTTATGTTCAGTCCCTCATAAAATTCCCCGTCAGGTAGCGTTGAAGAGTATTATTTTTTCTTAATTTAAACTGTGTAATTTACGTATTTTTTTCCATAGTGTTTTTCTTTTATTAAATAAATGGTTATTTGAATTCCAGGAACCAATTTTCAATATTTATTTCACTTTTTACAAGATTTTTTTATACACGGTTTTTGTGGAACGTATTTACCGTGTAAAAGTATAGTGGAATGTTTATAAATCAAAATGCCTAGCATTAACACATTGATAAATTTTATTAACAACTAGTTATACTTACAAACCGATACAAACGACTCAATTTACATTAATTAAATATTTATGGATAAAAAAATGATTTTCACATAATTAACAGCCGTTTGTAATTTAAAATAATAATATATATATAAAAAAAAATATTGAAGGTAAAGTAAAAAGCTTTTATAAAATACGTTGTATCGCCCGCTGTGGTCTAGTTGGTTAGAGCTTGCTCTACCGATCAGGTGGGTCTGGGTTCGAATCCCGGTAAGGTCAATGTCAAATTGGATTTTTTTCAAATTTAATTTGAGATCTATGACATGGGTGTTTGTGAAGTCAATTCTCCTTGAGTTAATCTCATGTGATTTTCGAAAATTCTCATCGAGTATATCTCGTATGATCTTTCAACTTCAAAATATTTGACGCATTGGCGTTAGCTGTAATGTCAAATATATTTTTTAAAAAATTAAAAAAAAAATTGTTCCAATTTAACGTCGGAACACATTAAGAGGGTTGAGTAGCTTTTCTATAATTCAAATATTAAAACTATAAATGATACTACCCTGCTGATATTAAGATAAAATCTTTCGTTTAGATGTTATAAATAGGTCGAAAAAAAAAATCACTGAAAATGTCTTTACGTATTTCAAATCCGTGAACCATTTTTTTGTGTAGACAACTTCTGTTTATATGCTCCAAAAATTCCATGTTCTCCACACAGAATAATCAAAAAACACATTTGAAGACATGTGGACATAATAATTCAAATTTGAAAGTAATACCAAACATTTGAAAACATATTATACATAATGTGTATCAATTATAATATTTTTATAATTGATAATAAAGAGCTCGAGAGAATAATAAAATTATGTAGATATAAAGTTTATTTTGTTTTAATTGGCTGTGATAAATAATCAACCAAAAGGAACGTAGACATGATTTATGTTAAGTAATGATGTGAAAAAATTTTTATTTAAAAAAAAGGTTTTACATTTTAAGACAGACAGATGAATAAATCCAATTACATTGTACTAAAAGCTTTTCTAAACAATTTAGGCACATAACATGCAAAGATTTATTATTTCAGACGAAATCTAAAAAGTATTTAATTTGAAGTCTTTAATTTTTTTTAGCAAAGAAAAATATATGTATGTATGTGAAATTAGGGATAATCTACTTCACTAAGCGATTAAAATTCAATCAAATTTCTTTACAAGTAAAATGGATGAAAAAGTAAAAGCAATTATGTCACAGAGATTTTTATTTTTTTTTTCATTTAGTCTCGGTAAATAAAATATTGTTTGATATGTTACATTGTAGAAAGCGCAATCTAGTTCAGGCATGGCTGGTTTGTGGCTTGTTTTCTTTTACTCGCATGAATTGACATTTGATAAGATGCTGAAAGAAATGATACTTTACGATATAAATAATTAAGAAAGGCCGACAGTGGCTACGAAAATAAAATATTTACACAATTGGTGTTTATGTCACGGTTTTAAATACACCAAACTATTTTTTTAATACTTGTCCACCAGCAACAGATACTATAGTTTGAATTGATTTTTTTTTATTCTGATACGACTTCTAGAAAGAAAAAATAAAAAACGGATAACAGATTTCTTAATAACAAGAAATTAAATAATACAGGCCGGTATTACAAACAAAAGTCTTCATTCGATTTTAGCACATTAGATGTGTCAGATATTTCTAGAGATGAAAGCGATTTACGCCCAGTCCCTCATAAACATACGCGTGTGTTATCAAGTAGTGATGAATACAATTATTTTATTATTGATATGTAAAAATAATATTTCGAAGATTTCTTTATTGGGTTTTCAAAATCACCATTTTTACACGGCTTAATTTAAAAAAATGTAGTTCTTTTTTTTAAATCCCACGTGTTTTTTTAATTTAGAGGATAATAAGCAATTTCACAAATCGATGTATTCCATCACTTTTTACATGGTGTATTTTCAAAGTATCTATCGTGTAAAAAAGAGTAGATAAATTTAAAATATATGCTTACGTTCATACATAATTTATGATAACCATATTTACAGACGGCAAGCATTAGATACTTTAAACATCAAAAGAATTAGCAGACTTCTTATCTAAAGAGATTTTTTTGTGATCACAATGAAATTATATATAAATTACCAAATATCAAAAAATTGCGAACGAAAACTTAAGAAATGTTTTGTAATAGTGAAATAATGTGATGTTTTTCATCAAAATGTACAAATCATAATAAGTATAAAAATGTGAAAAAATATTAAAATGAATATTCACAAGAAAAATGTGTCTTTATTTTACGATAAGGCTCGGTGTACCCTAGGGGGATTAATAAAATGTATAAAAAGCCTGGCGTAAAAAAGAAATTGTCTGACATAAATGAAAAATTTCACATTCATTATTAGTTATAATCCTACATTATTTAAGGTGTAAAATAATAAAAAAAATGCTTTATATTTACGTAATCTTCTTTTGTCTCTTTATTAAAACTATTATTAAAAATATATATAAAAAAAGCATTTTAAGTTTTTTTATCGAAAAACAAACCGAGTGCATCAATGTTACAGTAAGAAAATCTAAAAAAAGCATCATTGTTGTATGAATGCAAAAGAAAATTTGTTCAGTATAATTTACAAATAAATATTATATTGTTTTGATTTGATTTGATTGAAACGATACGATATCTTTGTCTAGTGCAACAAAACATGTGAACGAAAATACCAATCAGATGTTAACAGTACTCTTTTAAAACTGTATGAAATACAAGATGTATTGAAATGTTAATTAAAAATGAAATATTTTAAAACCATGATATTTGCTGCTAATGTGGAACATAGTTTTTTGGAAAAAAATAAAAGAACCAGTAAAACAATCAGTACAGGCTGTTTGCAATTGATAAATCCAGTATTTCAAGAACAGGCAAAGAAAGTGAGCTTGGAGATCACTACAGAGATGAAGTGAGCCTAGTGGTATTTTATGAAAAAAATAGTTATATACGTTATAATATTTTACATGCCTGAACGTATCTTAAACAGGAAGTGAGCTTAGTATACACTCTGCAATAATGTTATCTTTCTAAAATAAAATTATGCAATCCAACAAAGCACTAAGTAAAGACTTGATTTCACTTGAAAGTCCGATAGATTGTAAAACTATTTACAATTTTACTACTTGGCTCACTTCATTTATTGAGGGTTTATTATTGAAAAATCCATTTTAAAATTTTCCATAAAAGCATTCTATTTTCTGATCAAACCACTAAGAGAACATTAAATAAATGAAAACTTTAAAATCTTAGTAATTTTTGAAAAACTTTTTTTGATCAAAGCAAATTTATCTCCTTTTATTAATCTAGACCACCCTGAAAATTTCAAGAGAGTCAATGGCTTATAACCAGTTTTCTCCCAACGTTCTCATTTTATTCTTGACACTATCTAAAAATTCGATCTATCATAAAAATGCTAAAAAAATCTTGTTTTAATACCTAGCATATAATGCTTAAATTTGAAATTCTACCAAGCACTTTCAGTCGAAATCTTAAATTATGTTATGCTTAATTTTTGGTAAAATGTGCAAAGTTTTTTTAATTAAAAGGTCTAACATAAAAAGAGGGTTACACTATTTCATTTTACCAAGCACAGCTTCACAGCAGGATGCAGTAATGAAAATTCTTTATTTATAATTATAGCCAACTTTTACAAACTTTGGTCCCATAAAAAGAAAATTGCATAATTACATTTGTGTTGTGTTGAAGCTTGTTTTAACCAGACTGCAACACAGTAGTTGGCCTCTGTAGTATAATTGCAAGAGCTTTGCCTTAGCGATCGAATGGGCATGGATTAATGGCAATGTTAATATATAATTTAGATTTTTTAATTTTGTAAACGGGGTCATCTTAGAGTTGATCTCGAGCGACTAATAAAAAAACAACAGTTAATATAACCGCAAATATTACAAATGAGTTATACCAACCGTAAAAACTAGATACTAAAATCATGACGAGTATTAGAATCTCTTCTTAACTAGTGTATATATCTTATTAAATTAAACATCTCATTTATAACGTTGCCCAACACCCCACAGTGTGAATACTTCTCTACCGATTTTTGAATATTTCAGTTTTCTTCTATTTGTAATAAATGAAATCATTTATAAAGTATTTTAAAAAAATTATGATGATGAAAAGTACAATAAAATCAATTTGAAAATTGCCGATTTTTTTCAAAAGCCTACGTGTTATTCCGTGACTTGTAAAATTGGTTGCGTCTTTTGAGTGAAAAAGCAATGGGATTGTTTAAAGTGCTTTTATTTCGTTTTTTTTTGATAAAATAATCTTTAATTTCAAATTTCATCCATCCATCACTGTCATACGCGCGCAATAACTAGCTCTACTTTTCAAAGTCAACAACACATACATCATGCGGGGCTTTCAACTTAACAATTGGCATAAGAAGTATCTAGAAATACTTACATGAAACTTGTCAATAACTTCAAAAGTAATTCCAAAAGTATAACAGCCCTTGTCTTACTAAAAAAGACACGAATAATAGAATCTGTGATGTTTTTCGTCGGCAAAATAATGTATGTAATAGGTTATAGATATTTAACAATTATTATTACCCTTGAAAAACTTTAACTTTTATATATCAAATTTGAAACATGCTATTTTGTTTTGTAAGAAAACCTTTTATCTTCATTCTGATCGACTGACTAGGAAAAGTCTGTTGGAAGGAACGGATAACTTTTGTAATCTCACACATATTAAAAGATTAATAGAGATAATTTCGAACATGAAGCTATTGATATTATAATTGAATATTTTTTTTTATTTCACTAGTTTTAATTTAAGTTTGATATCGAAAATAATTATCCACTAACTGGCTGCCAAATTCAATTAAGTAGTATTTAAGTAAGGTCGATAATTCACATAAAAAATATGGTAATGCGTTTTTTTAAGTGTCGAAATAGAATGAATGACATTTGAGACAAATTAAATGCTTCAAACATTCTGCTGTTGTTGTTAAATACTCTTCTACTATGTTGGGGATTGTTATGCTGGATGAATTTAAGTTTTTTATATTATTTATAAAAG
The DNA here is from genome assembly GCA_030503985.1 of Himalopsyche tibetana. NCBI lineage: Eukaryota > Metazoa > Arthropoda > Insecta > Trichoptera > Rhyacophilidae > Himalopsyche > Himalopsyche tibetana. The sequence goes on along the minus strand of JAPJYX010000019.1, from coordinate 6,049,719 downwards.
GTAGTTTTGGAAATATGTACTTCAAATTTATTGTTTTTATAAAATAGGTCTTTAAAAATGGTTTCTATAATACATTGATTTCCTTGTATTGATCGGATCACCTTTCAAATAATAGGGACCAAACAAAAAAGTCGGCTCCGTAGCGCATTGGCTTACGTCGTTTGCTTTCATGCCGGACCACATAGGTTCGAATAATTATTACCCCGTTATTTAAAAATTGCAATAGTGAAGGGGAGGGAGGGGGGTAATTTTTAGACATAGCCAACATCCATTCCTTCGAACGGAAATCGATACATCGATTGGAAAATTTTTGAGTTAATATAAAATGATTCGAGCCTGTGAAGTCCGGCATGGAGGCCATCGACGTGAACCAATTTTGTGAAATTTGTATTTAGTCGATATTATTTGCAAAGTGATTCTATCAATACAACGAAATCTAATCAAACAAAATCAATCAATCTCTAGTCCTGTCCTAGCCCTATCATACTCTCTTCGAAAAATAAAGGAGTTTAAGCAACTGAGTAACAAGCAGTAAACAAACTTATGTCGAGATGTCTCCATTAAAAGACCATATACTCCACATTAGGACCGATCATCGATCTCATTTTTTTAAAAAAATTCAAGGCTTGTTGAAATGGCAGTCATTAAAGTGATTCGCACCATTATATTGATATAACAAAAAACTGTATTTTTCATTTTAATTCCCAGTTTTTTGAATTAGCTAAAATACGAAGACTATAATAACATCGTTAGTGCAATCTCTGTACTCAATTATCTGCTCGAGTTGTAAAATGAGATATCAGTTTTCATGAATCAGTTGATAGTTTTATTTCAGGTTATGCCTTCGTCGGAACTATGCTGAAATAGGTGATTTAAAAAAAAGTAGAACTAAATACTTCATGTTTACTTAGTTTTCATGAACATAAATATGAAGAGACAGCTTGGACGATAAGTTTATAAACTATAGCAATTCAAAATATTCACTGATAATCAATAATTTGGCCGGCAGAAAATAATGTTAGTGGGAGTTACTCATAGTCCATAGAGATTGTTTACTTTAGTATCATTCAAATATATAAAATGAATGCCTCTATATATAAAGAATCGTTAAAAAAACTGATAATCTAAATCGAATTACGATTTGTGAATTGTCTTATGGATGAAAAGTGCCACTCAAGGTAAGATTTTTTGGTTAAACTAGTAAAAGTAGTTTCACAACAAACCACCTTTGTAAACCCATTTCCCCGTATCGCTGACGTATTAAAGTACTTGATAATCCTTTCACTTTTAAAACAATGTAGCTGCCATACAAATGGCCTTGCATAAGAATAAAATATTGAACCGACAGCCGAGAGCTCCAGAAAATCTTTTCCCAGAAAAGTTTCACATTTCACCAACGACTGATCATTATTTTCGTTTTCAAAACTTTTATGATTTTTGTACTTATTTATGATTTCGAATTTCCCGAAATAAAAATAATAAAAATTATGTGCCTGCAGCGATTTAAGAAAATACTGGAAAACTTTTTTAATATTCCTGCGAAAATAATTCTTTTATATTTGTAAAAATAGCATTAACGATATTTGGAATTTTCGTTAAAATTGTTCAAGGTGTCAAACTTATTAAAAGTTTGCAGTAGTCTTTGATAAGTATCCAAAAAAAAAATGTCGAAACAAAAGCAATCTTCATTGTTATTTTTACATAAAAAAACATTTGTTAACTGTAATTTCTTAGTAGAATTTATTTGAAAATGGGTATGTGTTGTTTTCGTTTAAATTCCCTTTCTTCATAATAGAATAAAATATACTTTTATTCGTAAGTAAAATTAAGTTACATTAACTCGTTATTCATCAAAAATTGTTAAAGAGTTACATTGTTTCATCCATGACAAAAGCTACAAAATATTTCAGTCATCGGCTGTGGAATTATTATGGTTAAGAAATAGTACCAAATCTACGAAAAAATAATATAATCAACAATTCAAAAAAGAAAAATCTGCATGCCACTATAATATGACTTTGTGGGCAAGACATTTAAAGCATCCGGATAAATATATAATGCCATGAAAAAATAATTTTATAATTATGTCCATCTCCTTTCTATTCCATCATAGTTTTCCGCAACAGGTGTATTAAGTTTAATAGTGCGGCCATCCATGCCACAGTTACATTATTATATTACATGAATACAGCGAGAATTGCTTTGTGGTAACACAGACCATCAATTCTATTCTCCTCTCCCATCGCATCGTGTTTTCCTATTTTCGGTCATACCTTATAAATCCAGGCTCTCACCGCCCTGTCACGACTTCAAGGAATTCACTTTATACTGTGCATACTCCATGAATAGGTTGAATCTCTGTCTCTGATGAGCAAAACCGTGATCGATAATTGGTTTTTTTGATATTTTTAAATAAATATATTTAATAATGAATGTATTTTTCGCGAAATTTAAAAAACGGCAACAATGTCTAATATTTCACAATACATTAAAACTATCGAAACAAAGAGCAGCCAAGCCTAATATGAGACTATTGTTTTGTTTCAATTTAACAAGAGGCTCGCCGGCCTTTGACAAAATTAACAAGCAGCTCGCGCGAACCCCTCGGAGCCTATCCAGATCACCCTTACTTTTTTTTGAAGTAAGTTAACACCATAATATTAGTCTTTTTTCATTAATCTACTCAATGATCGAATTTTTTCATTGTCTGTCAAACGTGGCAACGGTTAATAGAACATAATCAATGTTTACAATATTAATTAAAATAAAAGTTTATTTGAAATGTACACTTATTATGAAAAAAAAAAGTTTTTTTTTTATATTATTACATAAAAAACAAATTATAAACATTTTATAACTTTAATCAAGCAAAATGATCTATTCCTAATTATTTGAATTGGTTTTGTCTCTGAATAAACAGTCTTATTATAAATTCACTCATGCGTTAACTGAATAATTTTTGATATGTATACAACAAATATTGCGTGTTATCGTAAACGTACTAATTTATCTAAGTCTGTTAACGTCCCGCCCCGCTTACAAAAAAACCGTGCTAAACTGATAACTTAGTTTTATGTGCAGCAAATCGTAACACCATAAATATTTCATCGTATTGGAGTAGGTATGTTTTAAAGTACTACGCGTTAACAAAAATAGATTTCGGATTTTTGAGAGCTTTTTTTACGATAAACGCGTTCGCGCCTCTTGTCAGAATGCAAAATGAATTTGTTTATTTGATTACATCATTTACATACATGCTATATTGTAACGCTGTTTCGTTGTTTATGAGAGGCCAGGGAGTGAGGGGAGATGATGACGGATCGGGCAAATGTTGATTTTGATGGAGCGGTAAATATCACGTTAGCATAGTATTATTGTTATTACCCAAAGTGCTAGTTTGGAACCAAGCATGGTTCGGTTGCAAAACTGTACACATTGCGCTTTCTTTGTTTATTTTCACTTTTTTTATCATAACTATTAAAATGTCATATAATTAAAATTAACACTAGCACCGTCGAATTTTCGAATCTATCAATGAAACTTTGCTGCCCAGTTGCGTTCGGAATTTATTTATTTTACATGAATATTGCAAAAGATTTACAAACTATGAATTTATTAATTTAACAATGTAGAAAAAACAGGATATTATTGATAATTCAAAAAGTAAAAGAGCTCATTTTAAGTAACATATATATCTGGCCACCGTTACAGTAGTGTCCGATCGCGTAAAAGATTTGATGTATAGCGTTGAATAACAAATTGAAATAATTTATAATTTAGTAATAAAAAAATAACGAATATGATTGAAAAATTTGTAAGCGTATGCAGGTCCGTTCACTGTAGCCATGCGCGCCATGCAAGCATCAGAGATTGATTAAACTTCTGTGATATCAAACATATTATCCCGTAAAATAAATATCACAACACGTATTAATATGCAATGAAAGTGTAAAAGTACCACTTAAATATTGTATGTAATCTTTTGAGATTGGAAAATATTAATTACTTCGCATTTATATTATTTAAATAAAACCAATCCGGGCTCTGTTGACAAAAATCTATGTTCAATTTACATATTAAAGTAAGTGATTTCTAAGATCTCAATTAATAATAATACTACTAAGAGTTTATAAGTCATGTTTGTGTTGCTTTAAAGTCCGGCAAGTTTGTTTTCCTTGGTAATAAAAATTCCAAGGTCAATGTTAAATATACAAACCCATTTTTTTTACGTTTCAAGAAAAATTTCGACGTAAATATGGTAAAAGAAAACAGCGATTTGTAGCAATTCATATTTCTCTGTGTTTCTATTACAACTGAGAAATTGTCATTTTGGTTCAGCGGATGATTGAAAAAGTTTTAAGGATAAAATAAAATTTATGTCAACCATACAACGATTTTTTTATGCAATATTTCCGCTTGTACGAATATTCTTAAAAGGTTATAACTTTTTAAAACACCGAAAATTATTCTTATAAAATCATTCGTTTGTTTTTAAGAGAATTTTATTTAACAATTCATCTAGTCGCCCCGTTACATGTCATTTGTTATTTAATCAGAAAACAGATGTCGCGTGAATTGGTTACTTGTGAAGAGGTTTTTTTTATCCATAATTCATGAGACGGCTAATTTAAATGGATATACCAGGGGTGGGGAACCTTTATTCTCTAAGACCGCATTATTTTTTTCTGATTCGACATAAGCCCGCAGTAAACATTGACTAGGAAATATTTGGCAGGAAAAACTCATGTCAATTTTTAAAGCACAGAAATTAGCGGATTTCCCAAAATTATCAGCGTGGCATCTTTTGTTTTTTCGGTCTTTCAAGGATTTTGACATTCAAAATCTCAGAAATTTACGAATTTACAACAATTTACAGAATTACAGAATTGGCTAGAAGGCTATAAAAATGATTTTTGCAAAGTTTCTACATCAATATGATCAACAAATGTAAACAGTGGAATTTTATTTATTAAAGAGTAGCTAACAACTAACGGTTGTCACGAATGATTGCAATACCGGTATTCCGATATTTCATACAAAATACTGTCATAAATAATATAAAAGAACCATAAACAATTTTTATTATAAGTAACTTACGGTTACTTAAAATTATAGTACATCATTGAGAGGGATGTCAATTCTGGAACCCGTCAATAATAATACAGCTCTTAGCAGATTTAAAATATTTAAATTAATTGCGAACAATTTTTATTTAAAAAAATGTGAAGGTTTTTATTTATTCGTGGATTTTTAAAAGTACACTAGTTATCTTATCTAGCAAATTAACAAAGTTATTGAATCCTAAAACCGAAAAAATATAAAGTGATAGTAAGTAAGTCAACACTAGCAGGAAAATAAAATAAACAATTTCAGAATACGTTGCCGTAATGAGTTAATTTTTGTAATATAAAAGTATTTTAAAAGTGTATTCAAATAATTGTGAAAACATTGCCAATAATCTATTCTATAATAATGTTCACGTCGATGCTTTCAAAGATGAAAGGAAACACATTACGAATTAAGTAAAATATTACTACTTCGTTTTATGAACTCAGACGTTCGCAACGAATTAAATTTTACGTTAAGGCATTAACAAAATATTTCAAAAAACTTTAGTAAAAAAATGCGTTTGATGTTTTAAAATAATTATTATTTCAACTGTTCTAAAATATAAATAAATAATGAAATGTATATTTTTAATTGAAAAAAATACGTGCAAATTATATATAAGTATTTTAAAAAATACAAAACGGGGAATGCATGTTAATAAAGATTTTCGTTCTCAGTTATATTTGTTGAATTCTTATGGGTAGAAGCTTTAATACTAATTCACTTTTAATTTCTTAGACGGGGAAACCAAGCAAATGCGTTACGTAGTTTTGCGTTTTCTACCAAAAATGATTTAAAATGAAATGGTTTTAAAATAACAAGTTGGTTGTTGAGTATCCCACCACCACCCGTTATGTGTATGCAGCCGCATTTTCACGGCCGCCTTCCATAACGCAATGCGATCAAAAAAAGAAAAGAATTTATTCCTCATATTTTTGGCCCGATACAGAGCTGCACGGGACCTATCTTTTAACCATGCACTGTTGTGCTTAAAAGTTAAAGATAGAAAGAAAAAAGAGAATGTGACTTGCTCAGTCACTTAATCAAGGGATATTAAGTATGCTGTGTATCCGTATACTGAGAATCCGCCGTGGCGGAAGAGTTTAATCTACTCCGCGTTGAATTTAAAGAGGAATCAAGAATATCCCGTTCCCCATATGAACCCGGTTTCACCCGGTTTTCGAAGTTTCACCAACATGAGATAATTCAATAAAAAAGGTGGAAAATGCTTATTTTTTAAACATGGCTTTATTAACTATGATACAATAAAAAATATTCGGTGAAAGAATTTTCAAAATAAACCTAAATATAATATTTTCAACGCATTAATTTATGTAAATATATATATATACTGATTATTAGAGTACATATTAAATCTTGTTTCATTTGTAAATATAAATATGGCAGTTTCATAACAAAACAATGTTTTTTTAAATATTTTGATAACAAATAAATTAATATATATTCTTATAGAAATTAAAAGCCGGGTTAATTAATATGTTGAAAAACCAGCTTTCAAATGTGGTAAATTTTGCTAATAAATCGAGTTTTCTAATCCGCTTATTAAAAAATGTCAAACCGTAGTGCGTATCTCTGTTAATGATCTGCGTAACTATGACGTCAATTTGAAATCATACGATGACAGTTTCATAGTTTTATTGAACAGATAACATAATTATCGATACTAAATGTGCTATGGAATTCAAAAACTCAGTGCCAAGTTTTATTCAACCGTTGATTTTTAACAACAGAATATATTTCACAAAAGTCTTTATTTCGGATACAATTCCACTACCCAAATTTCATTGTTAGGATAGAATCTATATATTAATAGCCGATAAAATAAGTTTTCACTTTTCACTTTTTACTTTTTACTTTTCACTTTTTACTTTTCACAAATGTGTGCGTACTGATGTCCTCGGGTCTTTTTCTTCTTTTACGAAATGTATTTGTAGCGTATTTGAAAATTAGTTGAATAAAATATATATACTACGAAAAATGATTGTTAGCAAACTTGAACATTATTCCAATAATTCAATAATTTGCAATTTAAAAACTGCAGGGCTGTCGATATATGCGCCGTGGTCGATTTATGGTACTATGAAAAATGATTGATAGCAAACTTGAACATTATTCTAAATATTAAATAATTTACGAAATTTCTGCTCCTACGAAAAATGGTTGTTAGCAAACTTGAACATTATTCTAAATATTAAATAATTTACGCAATTTCGGCTACTACGAAAAATGGTTGTTAGCAAACTTGAACATTATTCCAAAAATTCAATAATTTGCAATTTAAAAACTGCAGGGCTGTCGATATATGCGCCGTGGTCGATTTATGGTACTATGAAAAATGATTGTTAGCAAACTTGAACATTATTCTAAATATTAAATAATTTACGAAATTTCTGCTCCTACGAAAAATGGTTGTTAGCAAACTTGAACATTATTCTAAATATTAAATAATTTACGCAATTTCGGCTACTACGAAAAATGGTTGTTAGCAAACTTGAACTTTATTCCAAAAATTGAATATTTTACGAAATTTATGCTACTACGAAAAATGGTTGTTAGCAAACTTAAACATTATTCCAAATATTAAATAATTTACGAAATTTATGCTACTACGAAAAATGGTTGTTAGCAAACTTAAACATTATTCCAGAAATTAAATATTTTACGAAATTTCTGCTACTACGAAAAATGGTTGTTAGCAAACTTGAACATTATTCCAAATATTAAATAATTTACGAAATTTCTGCTCCTACGAAAAATGGTTGTTAGCAAACTTAAACTTTATTCCAAAAATTCAATAATTTACGAAATTTCTGCTACTACGAAAAATGGTTGTTAGCAAACTTGAACATTATTCCAAAAATTCAATAATTTACGAAATTTCTGCTTCTACGAAAAATGGTTGTTAGCAAACTTAAAATTTATTCCAAAAATTGAATATTTTACGAAATTTATGCTACTACGAAAAATGGTTGTTAGCAAACTTGAACATTATTCCAAATATTAAATAATTTACGAAATTTCAGCTCCTACGAAAAATGGTTGTTACAAACTTGAACTTTATTCCAAAAATTCAATAATTTACGAAATTTCTGCTACTACGAAAAATGGTTGTTAGCAAACTTAAACATTATTCCAAATATTAAATAATTTACGAAATTTATGCTACTACGAAAAATGGTTGTTAGCAAACTCAAACTTTATTCCAAAAATTGAATATTTTACGAAATTTATGCTACTACGAAAAATGGTTGTTAGCAAACTTAAACTTTATTCCAAATATTAAATAATTTACGAAATTTCTGCTCCTACGAAAAATGGTTGTTAGCAAACTTAAACTTTATTCCAAAAATTGAATATTTTACGAAATTTATGCTACTACGAAAAATGGTTGTTAGCAAACTTAAACATTATTCCAAATATTAAATAATTTATGAAATTTATGCTACTACGAAAAATGGTTGTTAGCAAACTCAAACTTTATTCCAAAAATTGAATATTTTACGAAATTTATGCTACTACGAAAAATGGTTGTTAGCAAACTTAAACTTTATTCCAAAAGTTGAATGTTTTACGAAATTTATGCTACTACGAAAAATGGTTGTTAGCAAACTTAAACATTATTCCAAATATTAAATAATTTACGAAATTTATGCTACTACGAAAAATGGTTGTTAGCAAACTTAAACTTTATTCCAAAAATTGAATATTTTACGAAATTTATGCTACTACGAAAAATGGTTGTTAGCAAACTTAAACTTTATTCCAAAAGTTCAATAATTTACGAAATTTATGCTACTACGAAAAATGGTTGTTAGCAAACTTAAACATTATTCCAAATATTAAATAATTTACGAAATTTATGCTACTACGAAAAATGGTTGTTAGCAAACTCAAACTTTATTCCAAAAATTGAATATTTTACGAAATTTATGCTACTACGAAAAATGGTTGTTAGCAAACTTAAACTTCATTCCAAAAATTGAATATTTTACGAAATTTATGCTACTACGAAAAATGGTTGTTAGCAAACTTGACCATTATTCCAAATATTAAATAATTTACGAAATTTCTGCTCCTACGAAAAATGGTTGTTAGCAAACTTAAACTTTATTCCAAAAAGTCAATAATTTACGAAATTTCGGCTACTACGAAATATGGTTGTTAGCAAACTTAAACTTTATTCCAAAAATTGAATATTTTACGAAATTTATGCTACTACGAAAAATGGTTGTTAGCAAACTTGAACATTATTCCAAAAATTCAATAATTTACGAAATTTCTGCTACTACGAAAAATGGTTGTTAGCAAACTTGAACATTATTCCAAATATTAAATAATTTACGAAATTTCTGCTCCTACGAAAAATGGTTGTTAGCAAACTTGAACATTATTCCAAAAATTCAATAATTTACGAAATTTCTGCTACTACGAAAAATGGTTGTTAGCAAACTTAAACTTTATTCCAAAAGTTGAATTTTTTACGAAATTTATGCTACTACGAAAAATGGTTGTTAGCAAACTTAAACTTTATTCCAAAAGTTGAATAATTTACGAATTTTATGCTACTACGAAAAATGGTTGTTAGCAAACTTAAACTTTATTCCAAAAATTGAATATTTTACGAAATTTATGCTACTACGAAAAATGGTTGTTAGCAAACTTAAACTTTATTCCAAAAAGTCAATAATTTACGAAATTTCGGCTACTACGAAATATGGTTGTTAGCAAACTTAAACTTTATTCCAAAAATTGAATATTTTACGAAATTTATGCTACTACGAAAAATGGTTGTTAGCAAACTTAAAAATTATTCCAAAAATTAATTATTTTACGAAATTTATGCTACTACGAAAAATGATTGTTAGCAAACTTAAACTTTATTCCAAATATTAAATAATTTACGAAATTTCTGCTTACTATAAAAATAAAATAAATTAAAATAAAATAAAATAACATAAAATAAAATAAAATAACATAAAATAAAATAATATAAAATAAAATAAAATAAAATAAAATAAAATAAAATAAAATAAAATAAAATAAAATAAAATAAAATAAAATACCATAAAATAAAATAAAATAGAATAAAATTAAATTAAATAAAATAAAATAAAATAAAATAAAGTAAAATAAAATAAAATACAATGCAACAAAACACAATGCAACAAAAATCTCACGTTGCTGGGCAACGGGCTTACAGCTAGTCTGTTTTGAATGGCAGAAAAGCGTGTTCAATATAAGAGAACGAACAAATAAGATGATCATCTTATTCACACCTTATCTCGATACGCCATGCTATTTGGGTCTATCTTCAAGTGGAATCGCAGATGTATTATTATCCCTACACTCGGGGTAGGGTCCTATTAAAAAAGGAAAGTATTTGTATCAATGCAAGCACTTACGATCGTACCGATATCCTGGTTTCGAAGGCTATTCTATAGTAAACCTTGAATTATTGATTGAAGATGAAAAGATACTCAGATTTATCTATTGATTAAAATAAAATATACGGTAAAAAACTTCAGTTTGACCAGCTAACTGTTAAGAAAGCTTATTTAAACTACCCCCAAAAATTTTACCGATTTGTAAGCAAACCAAGCTAAAAAACAATCTGTCTATGAAAATTGTTGAAATATTCATGATTATGGTACAAAAGTGCCAATGGTCCAAGTAAAATTAAATCAATTCATCCTTAAGTTCGATACAAAATAGGAAACTCTTAATTATTATTTTGTGCAAACAATCGCACCGATAAATAAAAATATATATATATTTTTTTTATGTAAGATTCTCAAATATAATCATAAGCTATTTTAGCATCATCATTTAACGTATTTCCTGCATTACAGATTTCAAAATATTGAATAATACACATTAGATTCTAGATGATTGTGTAAAAGTGTATATCATGTTTATGGGTTCTCAATTAAAATGCATTTTTTTATTTTTATACTCTCAAATAAAAATCGTATTTTTGACTATTTTTTTAGCTTCTTAAATCTTTTTTAACCATGTCCTCACTCTAATGGAGTATGTTTCAACATAAGTCTTCCTACTAGAAGTGACTTTTAATTAATTTCTCAATCTCTCTTTCTTCGAAGAGAGACGGGATTAAAGGATATGACTAGGAAAAAATTAGTGGTTTGTTAATCCCGCTAGCTACGCCCGTTTTGAGGATAAAAAATAAATAAAGTTTATCACTTTAAAAAAACTGTTCATACTGGAATTCGAGCTCGCGACCTCCGTAGTCGAAGCCAACGGCTTTGACCACTCTAACTAGCCACTCTAAGCTGCCGGCATTAAGTCTAGCCACGTATAATACACAGAGTATTGGTTAGGTCAAATCTGAATTGATTGTAATAATTCTGACTGCACCATTTCCATTTGAAAGTTATTATTTATCTATCTGCTATAATTATGATTAAATTCTACAGTGGAATAAGACATTTGATATCAGTCAAATTTGGATCCTGTTGGCAAGATCAATTCGGTTTATGCAGTGTGTAAAATAAGGGATTTTTTTCATTTACGTGCCATAAAATGTGCATTTTTGTAGACGACATATAATTCAAAAAAAGAATGTATAAAATACCAACAAAAAAACAAAATACGATTGAATCATTAATTTTGACGTTTGCTTTCGTCATTTTTTTTAATTCTTGTTTTCTTATTATACCAACTGAACAAAGCGAATCTCAATAATTCTGAGGTATTAATTTAGGCCGAGACACATTCTGACGCGATCAATATCTGAAGAATGGGACGAGTAAATGGTTAATTATGTTTAAAGGCATCTGCTGGCATTTAACACCTTTCCCGATCTTGGCAATTTTAGAGGGCTAGCCGAAACTTTACGAGGTCCGCACGTCTTGTATTGCAAATTGGGAATGTTGGTGTTTGTCAAGCTGTAAGAAACAAAGAATAAAGAAACATAAAAATAGTTGATCACAGGAATAATTTACTGCAAGACCACCTTAATAAAATGATTCTTATATTAACATTGTATGATTCAGAAGTGTTGATAAAAATTCCTAGTAAATATCAAAATTTATTTTATAAAAATACTTTACATTGCCATATTTTAAACATTTGTAGCTTATTTTTAATAACTTTATATAGAGCTTAAAATCTTGAAATCACTTGAAACTAATAATAAAGTTGGATTTTTCCCTACTTGTAGTGATATTTGAATATCGCCAACTGAAAAATCTTGTATTTATTTTCGTTGTTTGTAAAAATTAAATGTATGATTTTGCTCAAAAACAATATTATTATATTTATAAATTGAAAGCTTGCTGCTTCCGCTTCAGAAAGGTATATTTATTATTTTATTTATCTGAACAATATTATTTTAGGCAACCATTATAATAACCAGGATTAACACATTTAATGCTATTTCTCTTTAAGCTTGAGAATTTGCCTACCAGTATTCAAATAATTCTGATTACTTACATATTTGGAAATATAGAAAACCAAATAAAGATTTGTCAGGTTAAAGAAATCTTAAACATATAATATGGATAAAAGAAAACCATTTTAAGTTTATGATGGGGAAGGATACAAATACAGAACAGCTATACTGTAACTATACTGTCAGTCGATTGAACATTTTTTAGATCTCCGTGATAATATAGTAAATGTACAGCTTATAAGGTATTCCTGCGACAATTTTATGCAACGCAGTTCATAGCTGTTTCCGCCACTTCACAACTGTGTCGATGACATGATGACGAAAAAGTTGTAAGCCATGTAATATAATTCTTGTTAAATATTTTTTTTTCTTTTTAATAGACATAATTTAAAAATATTTATTTAAATTTTGTTTGAGAAACGCTTCTTCGTATATACTTGAATTAATTGGTTAAAATTACTTTTGGAAAATTCTAGAACATCTGGTGTAATGGTCTAATTTATGTTCCATTGATTTTGTATTTCTGAGCACAACCTTTTAGCGACCTTTGTCAATTCGGTCGTTTTGATGTTATTAATTTCTTCATATCAAAAGTCCTTAATTGCAAAGCGCTATTGAATTTCGAGATGTTTCACTAACGTCTTAAAATGATTTCTATTGGACTGAAAATTTATTCGCCCCGATAGTTAATTTTGTAATTTCACCCTCAACTTTAAATTAGTCTAGGTATCCGCGATAAAATCATTTTATGATGTCGTCTGCTTAGAATGAGTATTGTATAATAATAATTGTACTCTTAACATTTTATTCATAGTTTATTTGCATGCGATTATTTTGTAAACTGTTGGAAAATCAATACAATTAAATTTTTGTTCGATGATTGAGATTCTTATGTTACTCATACTGTACTACGTACCAGTCCGTAATACTTGTGTAAAGGTAAGATTTTTTTTGAAAAATTGCACCTTATCTTAATATGATGATTAATTGAATGAAAAAGTAAAAAAAAACATTTGTCACTTCTTAAAAAATAAATTAAATATTGCGTTTCCTGAGTTACGTTCACTGTCATTTCTACTTGGCAACGGTGATTAGGAATCTGATTAAAACATGTAGCTTGCAAATATGAGAACATGTAAATTTAATTTGGTTATACGCTAATAACGAAATCGTGCATAGTGAATAGTGTTTATTTTATTCTGTCTTACAGAGAAGATAAACCAGGTATATTTCATCATTGAATTTCAGGAACAGTTCTTGAAAATCTGAATAATCAATCAGAAATGCTTAAAGAAGGGAGTAAATACTGTGTTAAGTATAAATAATTTTCATATTGTTTGGTGAGTGATTATACTATATAGAAATTTAGATAGCAAGCTAAATAATATAACATTATGTTTCATAGTACCAAAATGAATTCTCTGTAAATGTTTTTTTTAACTCAACACATTTATCGAAGCACAAAAAATATTAAGAATATAAATTAAAAAATACCTCTTATAAAGATATGTTATTTATTATATTAATACACAATTACATACTCAACATTAACATTTTATTATATTTTTAAATTTTGTGGGCCTTACATTTAAATAAGCCACTATATTTATAATAAAAAGATATAATTCCATAATAATTTTAAAAGTACTTTTGTTATTAATTTTAGGGTGTTTACTGTCAATAATTGGTGGGAAGGCATTATATTAAAACAAAACAAAACACGCATTTGTTTTAATTCTTCTTGACGAGCATTATCAATTGATCAGTGGGAATTAGTACGAATGTATATTTTATTTTTTGTTTAACTTCATAATTTAAATTTAGTTTTTTTTTATAAAATTATAAATCTTATCGGAAATTCGGCTGAAGACTATAAATTATTTAATTATCTCCATTTAGTGTTTTGTGTTTTTTTTTAAATGCTTGATTACTTAGGGAACACTAATAGCCTCATTCACTCACTGAAATGTCAAACAACAACGTCTTTTTACTACTATTAAATTGATTTTAGTGGCTAGTCATAAGTTTGAGATCCGTCACGGATGCCATCGACGTTGATCACTGCACCACCGTGTTAAATTATATGTGACAGAAGAACTACGTTGTTACGCCAAGGCACTAAAACTTATTTATTAATTAAACCATTACTTGGTGTTTATCGTGATGCATTAAGTATAGGATAATCATTTCACAGAACTAGAAGCCAATTCCATTAAAATCAGGTCTCTTTTGGTGAAAGGTATTTTTCCAATTATCAGTGACCGTGAACGGCACGCAGTTTCGATGATCGATAAAAGAAAAACAAATGAATACATTTACTCTACGTAATAATGATTTTATCAGTCGATTTTTCATTATTTAACCAAGAAATAGCTTTTATCAATTACTAGATTGATATATTATTTTTAGTGAGGTATAAAGCAGGGTGAGTCATATTGATCGAAGAGCCATTTACGGCGCTAAATATCTTTTTTATTACAAATAGTTGTATTTATTTAATGTTATAATATATATTCATAAATTTCGTGGATTTTATTACTAAAATTTTAATTAACTCAGACTTAAAGAGGAGGCCAAATCGCCATATTAGATGAATGAATGAAAAAAACTCTCAATAGATTTTTAGTTAGAGAAAATTTTTCATTAAATTGTATACACATTTATAACATTGGGTTAAATATATAATTAAATAGTTCATTCTAGCCTACCTTATTTAAGTATTAAGTGTTTCCTTTTTTTACATTATTCGATTACAATGTGCTACATAAGAAAGAATTTCAGAAAAAACTTAAACCATACCCATCACATTATAATTCAAAGTATATACAATAAAAATCACGAAAAACTTACTGATGTGGATATATTTTTTTTAAATACTGTAATTTGTATTTGCTTACTGAAAAATATTTTCCACGTTGACTTCTCATTTCAAATACAGCAATACAAAAAGACAACCCCAAAAATAGTAAATATAAATCCGAAGGTTCCAGATTCAAGTACTGTTTAATCTTATAGCTTATATTCGTTATATATATATAAATGAATTTTTGTATGTTTGCAAAAACTTTGGCGTCTATGCGTTTGAACGCCACTGGTCCGATTGCGATAAAACGTTGACAACCTTTAAACTTGCACTTTCGGGAAGATTATAAGCGTATTAAAATTAACTTAAAGTGTCGAAAAACTAAAATATTCGTAGATTTCAATGTTTTTTACCGTTCAAACTGCAGTATTCCAAAAAAAATGGCCGCCGTTCGAATTTGAATTTAGTTTGAACGGCGGCCATTTTGTTTTGATTTGACAATTCAAATTTGATGTTCGATTATTTTGATTTCAGATCTGTCAAATCGTATATGGTCTACATTTTAACATTACATTCAAATGTGTTTCGTGCATTAGGTGTGATTGTTTGTTTGTTATTTATGCGCTGTTCTTAGATTAGTTTTATTTGGAATTAAAAACTGTACGCTTTTAACTTCAATTAATACTATTTTATTTATATATAGAACGTCAAAAAAATATTTCGTGATATTTGACAGCAAAAGTACATTGTGAAGTAAATTACATACGTTAGTAAGCCATTATTTTATGTTTATTGTTAAAATTTTGTAACTTATGAATAAACTGCTACGTACATAATTCCTGTGTCCACTGTCAATACTTGATGGAAAAGCATTCTATATTTAATTTGTATTAGTTCCACATTTATAAAACGGTTTTTCTCTTATATAATCTCGAATGCGAAATTATTAACAAAGAGAGTTTCAATTGACTATTTTTATGAAGTTCAACGAATATTGTACAATTTCTTTTTTATGTTTTGTCAACAATTATATCGACTGTGGAAAGGAAAAAGGACGTAACCCACACATATCAATTTTTACAGGATGCGCAAAAAACGTGTTTTGATGATTTTGGGCCACATGCAAATTATGAATTATACAAAACCTTGAAGTGCACGGAGACGTCTAAACTGGTGTTTAACTGACATAATCTAATATAAATTAAAGAAATTGTCTAAGAAAAACCTTTGTTTCAGACTTTTTTCTTGGTTTTATTTTTAACAAGGTCATCATTATCAAAATTAAAAGGTAAATTTAGATACTAATTCGGCATTTGTAGCTTGCATCCGTTTGATAGAACGTTTACCAAGTATGTGATACATTGTGATTATTAAAAAAAAGCTGTTTTGGAAAAACTGTGGGTTACGTTCTTTTTCCTTTCCACAGTCGATATGTAATTGCTAAGAGTACTCTGATGCTTATAAATGCATTGATTATGTACGTTTTAGGTTTGAAAGTCTTTTTGAACGTGGTAATGATCTATTAGCTGTGTCAAGACATATAAGAATAGGTGAAAAAATATACATCTTATATTCTGGAATTCATATTTTTAAGGTTCCCATATACTACAGATTATTAATAGTAAGAACACAATAACATTAACTTATGATTAATTTATGTTTTTAACTATTTATATTTGTTTTAGACAGTTTTGTAGTGAGGTACATCTTTTTAGAAACGGTAATCATAGAACAATAATTTAGAATACGAAAAAGACTGAACGTTTGAAATAAAAGTCACACAATCATGATCAGAGTGAAATGAATTTTTGTTTGTTCGTACTTTATGCGTTGCCACACCGCTCGCCCGATTGCAATAAAACTTTGACAAACTTTTTGCTTGTACTTCCGGGAAGGTTATAAATCTTATATATAAAAATCAATGTATGTATGTCTACCATACACTTCATTTTGACAACGTATGCTTGCACTTGTGCGAAGATTATAGTACAATTAAATTACAGTAAGTGGCGCGTGTGTTGTACCATAGACGATCGGCAGCAAACGTCAAACAGACAGAAAAAGAAAGCATGCACTTCAATAAACACAATTAAAACACAAACACTTTCTGTTTTCGAGTGGCATTGCAACGCTGGCCAGGTACCGGCTAGTATTATATATTTTTAAAGCACTGATACATTTAAAAAATAAAAGGACTAAGTTACTGGCTTAATCATTCACAGAAATACGTTTTGCGTTGTTTACAATAATTTATATGCATTGTAAATGCTTACGAAAAAAATAATTCAAGGGCTTCTTTTAAAAGATTTTTTAAATTCTTAAGAATACGGCGAAAAAAAGATTGGTGGCACTAAATAAAACATTAATTTTGTATAGAAGATTTTATAGTCTAACTAAACTTAACAGATATTTCAAAGAATTAAGGACAGTTCAAAACACCGGCGCTGTCATTCAAGTACTAAACAAAGAAAAAAAAATGAAGCTAGCGCATTTGTATACGTTTTAGAAGAATTGAGTTTTAACTTGTAAATATACATATATTCCCTGCCCTGCCCCTCACCATTCAATCCTTAATCACATCTGTCTCAAAATTAAAAGTTGTTTATTAGTGCCATTAACTATCATTCTTGCTTATTATGATTTAATTATTTTTTTTGTTCGTGTAGTTATACCAATTCTATGTATTTACTTAACCTTTATTAATATCTTCATATTTTTAATTATTAATTATTGTTGCCTATCAAACTGTATCTTAACTGTATCATTGAGGAGAAATCATTTTCGGTGTGATGCAGAAAAGAAAAACAAGTTTATCGAATAATAAAAAAATATAAATATATATTTATTTGGCGGCTACGAAACTGACTGGCCCTGTTAAATTTTCGTCCAATCCGTCATTGAAAGTTCTTGTACAAAAAAAAATCAATCGACATAGAGGTTTGTAATTATAGGCAAATGTGATTATGAATTACAATAGCGGACGAAAATATCAAATCAGGTATTGATATCAATACCTGTATTACATTTATTTAAATAAATCAAAAATATAACATATTGAGATTGCAATAGAGGGCAATCAGATTTTAATTAATTGCAAACAATTTCATTAAAAAGTAACAGTTTATGTATATTAAAAATTAGATTTTAGTAAATTTTCAATACAAAAGATCCAGTATTTTTGGATTTTCAATGCCGGTATTTCAGTACTGAATACAAGATCATAAATACCCGGATCGTGGTTTCGGTAATACTAGCTAGTATTGCAATTTATATATGTAAAGATTTGATAACTTTGACATCGAATCATTCTTTTTTTCGATTTTTTTTTTAATTCTACGAAGAGAAACTTCGATAGACTCTGAAGACAATATTTTTTTATTTAAAAAAAAATTCTGTGAAGATACTCTATAAGAGTTGTATATTTTGTAAAAAAAATGTACGTTTTATAGTAACAATGCTTGAAATGACATCACACAAATTGTTTATAACAATATGTTTATCGGAGTAGAATAAGTAGACTTTACGCTTTCCAATAACGTTGTTTTTTTAGAAGAGTAAGCTTTGCACTTTTGTCTGACGAAATTAATAAAATGCAATTAGTTTTTATTAGATGTAAATAATTAAAAGTAAAAAAACTGATTTGATTTACGAGTTTTACTTGAATCCAATAATATGAGTCATTTGTAAGAACGCAGCCAAGTGGTATTTGCAAAGAAACAGATTGTTAAAATACGCAATATTTGAATAATTTAATTGAAATTTTGATATTTTAATTGAAACAAATGGCACATAAACGCACAGGCATTTTTTCAGAATAAACCAATTAAGTTTTAACATAATTTAGCATAAATTTAGAAAAAAATACAGTATTTCTGTTGATAAAAAAATCTGTTGAGGCATTGGTTACCGTTATTCTAATAGTCAAACAAACATAGACATATACATATGTAACAATTTAGCTCAAAACAAATATATTTTATATTATTGTAATCAGATAATATTAAGTTTTATAGTGTAATTTTTAAAATCTAAAATATAATATGCGATAAATACGGTATAAGAGTAAGCAAAATTTTATTGCTGTACAAGAAAAGTAAAAGAAGTAAAGAAAAACTATAAAAGAAGCACGATTCAAATTTTATAATATGAATCAAATACTTAATAAGACAAATTTAAAAATATACTATGAGACATACTTACTAATTTACTATTTTTGGTAGGCGAAGATGAGCAATCCACATTACGTGTAGACGGCATGAACATATTAAATTCGAATATATTTCAATAGTTCCTGATAATATTTAAAAGTCATTTCCACATTTCGACATTTCTACATTTCCACTTATCCAATATATACGATGATTTTATCCTAAAAAAAGAGCTTAACAAAATTGATAAGCTAATTAAAAGTTCTTTCCTATTCTTATTCTGATATGCTTGTAGTATAAGACAGGTATAGATGACGAGAAATTGAATATTAACCATTTCTTTTTAAGAAAACTTCTATCGTGATGTTCCTTTATAGCTTATACACCTCAAGATTTTTTTTAAACGTATTTTCATAGTTATTTTTAATTGACAGTAATAAAAACATTCACTTGTTAATAACAAAATATGAAGACTTTATCAGAACGCTATAAATAATGTTCGATTCTTCATTGACGTTAAAAAAAATTAACTTAAAGAAAGGTATGATACGAAAGGAAACAAAAAAGAAATCCCACCCTACTAAATTTAGTAATCTTTAAACGTTTGTCTTTAATTTCAATTGATTGAAATATATGTTTTTTAAAAAAATAATGAATAAAGTATTCCTTGATTTTTTTTGGTTTAAAACGTCTTGCGCGCCTACCTCCACCGCGTACCTTTTCCGCCCGTGTAAGCATAATAAACTTATAAAATTTATTTTCGTCTATAAAATTACGTCAAATTCGTCATGAACCAGGAACGCTTGACTTATGCTAATTTATTATCTACCTCAAACAGTTTTTCAGCAAATATTTCAACATAACGACTACAAATTTTACGCGAGCAGTAATTTTCGCTTATCATTTCGCATCTAATCATTATTAATCAGATTTTTTTTGGCCATCGTTGTCAGAAAATAATCCTGACATCGAGACTGCCGTACTTTTCGGCTCAGAAATGTCCCCAAATAATAAACTAATGGAATCCTTCAGCCGCGAAACAATTTTCTTTTCTGTGACCTACAGACGTGAGAGTATTTTTTCGTACACAAAAGGTGGGCAGTCGTACCTGATATGATTTACTGATTGTCTTTGCACGATTTCATTATATTTATCGTATATTTATGTTACAGTATCAGCCGTAGCCATATATGATTAAAACTGACAGATTTTGTCAAATATCTTTTTACTTAGAAAATTGTAATCATTTCGAATCAATCTAATCCAGTGGTGCGCATGTGTTACTTTACAAAGCATTTCTCGGAGGCAGTCTGATCTTTTAAATAATTAAAAAAAAATCATTGCAAAAGTGGTTCTTCATTGAAAAATGGTGCGCACCACTGATCTAAGCTATGGTTGTAGTGGAAATTCTATCACAAGCTTGGCATTTATTTTATTTAAAGGCCCTATCGTGAATACTCATTTAATTGCAGTTATCTATGTACCTATAAGAAAATCTGATGTCAGCTTATATTAAATCCCATAAACTTAAAACAAACTTACCATAGAGTTTAAAACTACATTGGATCTAAACTTTTGTCTTAAATTGAATCATTTTTTGAAACAGAAACAAAAAAGTGAGTGTTTTTTTGACATGCCCACTTACAATTTTAATCAAATGGACTCGTAATAGAGCTTATGTTAACAGAAGTGTTTCTACGAAAACTGTTACTCAGTTGTTCAACTTATCTTTTTTTAAAGATAGTAGAGATGGAAAGATTGGGCTAGGACAGGACAAGTGTTTAGCTAATCGCTCCCTGTTTTTAGTAAATTATGAGTGGTAGGGAGTTTTAGACGTCACATAATCCGTGCTTTTGAACAAAAACTGATAAATCGATTGGAAAATCGAATAATGAAACTGTCCGTATTAGGATTCGAGCTCATGAACTCCGTAATCGTTGACCACTAGACCAGAGTTCCAGCGCGAAGTGATAAGATAACACATAGAATATACATTTATTCAATTTATATCTACAAAAAAAATATTTTTTTAAATGCAAGATTACAAAAAATTTAAATAAATATGCTTTATATTCTGAATAAAATATAATTTTCGAAACAAAGCATTTGCAAAAGTCTGATCTTATGATAAAACTGGCTATAAAATAAAGCATTTATCTTAATTATTATTTTAATTTGTAAAAAAGTTTTAAGCATACGAGTGTGATAATTAAAAGAAATACGTGTCATATTATATTAGCAGCAAAAATAATGACACTTAAAAATGCAAACAAACGAATATTGACTATGACATTCAAAAATTGTGTTATTGAGAGAGATAAGTTAAAAAAAACAAATGCTTGAATGCTATGAAAAACCAAAAAGTGCTGAAATGCACCACTTTTATTGCCAACATTTTATGGATTGTAATTTCAAATGTCTCAAGGTAAATAAATACATTTATTCTGCCAAGATTTTTGAAAAAGGAGAGTCTAGGATTTTCAGTACTAAAAAAAATTGAAGGCAATGAATATTTATATATTTTGGTGAATAACTAACTGTATTAAAAATTAATATCAAAGCTACAAAATAAAATATTATAATAATTTTAATGGCGAAACTAAATATTCTTGATAACTCTTCTTCTCATTAGAATACAGAGTAGTGTTTTTTGAAATTTTAAGTTTACCAAAGTAAATATTAACTATATTTGAAACATTATTGAATCTGGTTGTAAAAATATTTATCATTATTTTTGTCTACATGTTTAATCGTGGCCTCACTTATTTTAAATGAAGTATTTAGTATCATAAAGTGTAACACTTAGTCTCAAAACAAAATACTGCCTATACATACTTATTACTGAATAGTATTATTTTGTTCGTATAGCAAGATACTGGGGACAAATAGTTCTCGATAATCTCGTAATTATGTGTTTGTTATAGTTATGCCCCTGTGACCCTGGATCCCAGGAATGATAATTGTGTTTCATAAATGGCTTATGGTGGATTTCCCAAGAGCAATATTAACTTCTCAGTTAACATAATATTCAGTATCAAACGAGTGAATAGAAATAATGAGTTTAGAGGAGGTTGTATTATGGCAACGTAAGATTCCGAGAAAACTAATTTTCGTACAACACTTCACGAAAGCATTAGACTAGGATAAAATAATTTTATCTTTGATGCTGTTTGCATAAATTTACTATTGTATAAAATGTTGCTGAATTGCGGTCCAATGAAATGATACTACGAGTAAAATTAAGCCCCATTATATATACTTCTTAAACCAACGACATGACACAAAACAGGGGCACAATGGTGTGGAACAAAATATTATCACCGTAACGTAATCATTTTTTATTTTTTATTATTTATATGTTATATACTATACCATTTTGTCCGTTTCGCTTTTCTTATTCAATTAATTTGTCTGCACCGTTTTATCCTCATCTATTTTTTTTGGAAGACTATTATTTTCATAAAATTTTTAATCTTTTCACTTCACCAACTATTTTTTATTCGTTCTATTTCGTCCGAACCCGTTGTGTTCACAAATACTTTTTATGTACAACCATTATAACAAACAAAAGTTTTCTATAACCATTCTATTTGTTTCTCACTTATGGTTTTCGTTCCACTTTGTCTGTACCCTTATGTTCAAACTATTTTGTTCCATTACAATTACAGCCGTATCATTTTGTACTAGCAACAATCTTAAGTTTTGATCACAAATTAGCAGAACCAGTCTCGAATGCAGTGAAAGCATTTTTTAATAATAGCCAATCATCGATTATTATAAATTATTGCTCTTCATCTTTTTGGTACTGATTTTTTTTGTCCGTTTTAGGCGCAGTTCGCGAGCTCAGTGGTGCGAATGTTTGGTAAGGGAGGGATGGGCTGTTGAAATTGTATCCGTTTTGGAAGCGACGAGGACGGATGTCAATTGTTCCAAGTGTAAATAGTTCTGCGAGACCGTCAGATCTCACACTACGAAAATTTAAAAAATATTTCCAAGAATTCTCTGATTGTGGCGTTAATGGAGAGTTTAAAACATTCTTGGAAAACTGATTAGAATTGTTCGATGTTAATTAATTTTTACGTAGAAAGGTGAGGTATTGATTCACTATTCAAATAAAAAATCATTAATTTATTTTATCAAAGCAGTATTTTTTTTATAGTCAACACAATTGCAATAAAAGTACCATAAACTTTTGTAAAAGAATGTTTATAATTTACGAAAATAATACATTTATGTAAAATAATAGTAAGATTAGACGTTTAAATAAGCTATTAAATTAAATATATAATTCAAACAAAAATATATTGAAAACGCTCATTAACTTTATATCTAAGGACGAATGTGTGAATGTTCAAGAATTGGTAGGTTTACTGAAAGTTTTTGTTCCCATTTTCATTTCTTTTAAGATACAGTGAACGTATGAAATACTTTTTGTCAAGGCATTGACAAGATGAAAATAATTAAGATTATGTAATTGCGTATGATATAAAATAAAGTAGGATAATCTTGATTCTATAAATAAGTGATCAACACTCTTTTGGTTTTATTTTTCGGTTGCAAATCTGTTGTTTTTTTAATGTTTTTATGCGTCCTATCCGACACTAAAAACAGGGTGTAAAAAATCAAGTACATAATTATTAGTACTTTAATAATTTCTTGTGTACTAAAAAAAACACGAATTATGGTTTTCGGTATTTTTATTAAATTCATAGCATTTTCTTTCATCGATATGTAATGAACCAATATTTAAGGAGTAACTTGTTAGTTACTATTGTTGGCAAACTTATTAACTAAAATATCAGGTTTAAAATGAAACTAATTGTACAAAAAAAATATGATACAAAATGTCTGCAATGAATGATATACCTAGGTCAAACAATAAGCAACTAAACGCAGGCACGGGAAAACTGCGTCCCACCGCGTATTTTTCTGCGGCCCGCGAGCAAAATTATACCTTTGAAAAAGATTCACGTTTTTATCTTTTAACGCCTTTTTAAAAAAAATATTTAAAATAAATGTAATAATCGTTATTTTTGGATTGATATATATATTTAAACAAAAAAAATAATTCTGAACTTCAATAAAAACTCTCGATTAAACATCACCGATGAACATTTACAAGCAGTTTTAAGAATCTCTACCACAAAATTCTTCTTCTTCTTCTTTGGCCATATTCGCTTCCTATGTGAAGTATATGGCTGCCACACGGCACCTCCATGTTTCTCTGTCTCCCGCCAATTGCTTTGCTTCCTCCCATGACATGGCAGCATCCCTCAGTTCCACTAAGTACATCCTATGGATAGTATCCGACTGACGTCCGGGGTGCCGGAATCCCACCGGTCGAAAGAAGAGGCAGGCAGGATTGAGGCTTTCCGGAGGCATCTGCAACACGTGACCCAGCCAGTGCCAACGGATCTCTATAACCACTGAATTAGCACCTGAATTAAAAAAAATGTTAAAAGACGTAAATCAGTTCCATTCCTCTCATTAGATTGTTTTTTTTCCATGTTGACAAATAGTGTACATATAAAAATTGTATTTTACTTGCAGCCCGCTGCTCATTGTAACAAAAAAATGATAAAACATTTTTTAAAATAATAAACTTTACTAATTTAATAAAAATGTAAAATATTGCCGTGAAATATTTTTTTGGCGATTTAATTAGACTTAGATTTAGAAAGACTAACAGTAAAAAAAAACAAGCAATTTATTTTCAATCCCTGTTTAGCTATAGCATATGTGTGTCTATTGCAAGTCTATGCTCTTCGCAATTGTTCTCAGAGTGCTTTGTACAAGAATATGAATGATAATGCAATGA
The DNA here is from genome assembly GCA_030503985.1 of Himalopsyche tibetana. Lineage (NCBI taxonomy): Eukaryota > Metazoa > Arthropoda > Insecta > Trichoptera > Rhyacophilidae > Himalopsyche > Himalopsyche tibetana. The sequence goes on along the minus strand of JAPJYX010000019.1, from coordinate 6,024,409 downwards.
TGTTGTGATGAGAACGCATTCATTTAGTTTTGTGCAGGGTTCTCAAAAAAAAAAACAGTTCTATAAAACCGTTCACTCTTTAAAAAAATCAGATACAACAGGTATCGGTTTTTTAGTACAACAGATTGCAGTCTGTTAATTTGGTTTGTATTTACAGTTAAATTTGAAACAAGCTTGAAAAAAACCCTGTTTTATGATTAAATATTTGAATTTCACTGTTCAACGGAAAAATGTTTGGGTAATGCTACCGTAAATACATGCTATTATTGTCATGTTTTTTTGAAAACAATTGTCAATAATTAGTACTAAAAAAATCATAGCTATGTGTGTTTTATGTTCCAAATAAGATTTAAAATCACTTGTCAGCGTGAATTACAGCTGTTTCTAAAATAAAGCGCTTGATAAAGTGAAGTAAAGACACAATGATCGTAAAAATGTAATTTGATATTTTTTTAAAAAACATTTTATATTATACAAATGACACTCTGGGAAGTTGAATCCATGACTGGAAAGCCAGATAAGATTAGGTTTCATGAAGTGTTCTGATTTGACTACCTAATCGATGAAATTTAAAAAGCTCAATCATTGATCATAAACGTGAAGAAATGAATTAAAAGCAATTAAACAAAAAACCCGGTTAAAAATTGTCACGATCGGTTTTTCGAGTTTCGGCAAACCAGTAAAAGCCCTATACCAGAATAAAGATGCAATTCGCTGCACTACGGACAATGTGAGTAATTTCCCCACTCATATTGCTAATTGCCGTTCTAGATTCACATACTAAATTGCTCGTTCTGTCATGAAATATTTAATTTTGGTTGCATGGTTACTTTAATTGCAATTGTGTTTCATTTAGTTTGCGCACGAATAATTTGAATGCAATTTGTCACAGTATATTCAGATATTTTTATCTATATCAAATATTTTATTACAGTCGGTCTTGTCACTGAACATTAAACTAATATTTTATCGTTTACTAGGGAAGTTCGATGGTTTATTTTTTATTATGCAGTCATGTCACATTATTTAAACATACACATTCTGAGCTACTTAAGGGTTCTCTAGGCTTTAATTATTTTTCCACTTTTTCAATATTTCAATGTGAAACTATCAAGATGAAATAAAAAAGGATGAATGACAATATATACATGTATACAAGTTGGTTGTTGAGTATCCCACCACCACCCGTTATGTGTATGCAGTCTCATTTTCACGGCCACCTTCCATAACGCAATTCGATCAAGAAAAGAAAAGAATTTATTCCTCATATTTTTGGCCCGATACAGAGCTGCACGGGACCTATCTTTTAACCATACACTGTTGTGATTTAAAGATAAAGATAGAAAGAAAAAAGAGAATGTTTTATACAAGACGAAGTTTAAAAAAATACCCCTAGAATATGGTGACGGGCCGAATTTTTATTTAGTGCCTAACTCTTTTTTTGGATTTAATGATTTATTTAACGATTTGTTTATTTCTTATACCCTATATTACGTAATTTAATTTACTTTTCCTCTATTTCCCTAATGCCCTAAAATGTGTCTTTTACGCGTGGCACTAATTTTTTTTATGTTGCCGCAATAAAAAAAGTGCGCATACGTTTAAGGATATCAATAAATTGTGTCTTTTATGTTAACTAAAAGTTCGGCGCATTGATAGTAACCCTTGATTTCCGGTATTAAAATAAAACTTCCCGGAATCGTTTGCCAAATCCTGAGAATTTCACATAAAATCACTGTGAAACTTCGTTTATTGTAATCGGCTGTGAGCTTTAAGGATAATTTGAATAAAAAAAAATAACAGAAACCTTGAAAGTGGCCATTCCATGTTTTATTTGCAAATTAAGACAATTTTCGGGCTAGAGAAAATAAAATCGAAATTGCTAAGCGGATTTATTCTTTTGCTTAATCAAAATTTTAAAAATGTTTTACATGTATATTGCTATAAAAATTACATTTGTGTTCTATGGTAATTCGTACAAATATATTAAAAATATAAATACTTCTCGAATTACTACAACATTTAATGATAAAATAATTTCCGAAAGTTCACTCATTTTGTCAATGTACATATTTTTCATAATACCTATATAATATGCATATGAATTGCTGTATTTTATTTGTTCTCATATTTTTAAAAGTCGTAGACAGAAGCAGACAATTTCATTGTTTTTTTTTCCATAATTTTATACAATATTGTAGGTAAAAATCTTTCGCCTGTGAAACTAATATTATTAGATTGACGATTGTTTTTATACTTTAATCCCTTTTTTCGTTATTGGCTGTCCGAGTCCTGTTAAATTAAAAACATATATATTCATTTTCAGCTAAAAATAACCACAGCAATCTTGAACAAGAGTGTTTGTGGTATTTTTCTCCTCGAATTAATTTAAAGAAACTGTGTCTTAAAAAATGTCACCTTCGTCGTTAGCTTTAATACCAAATATGTTATTAACTAAAATTAAGGATATATATATATAATAAAAACATGAAATTATGTTAAATGATTATGGTAAATAATGGTAAAAAATTGTGAATTCCAAAATTCCGAAATCACAATAAGGGTCCTGGATTGGATACCCTAATTTGTGTTTAAGACATAGGACGTGGAGTAGTTGGTTAACAAATTATATGTACTTTTTAACTCAATACAGTTTCAGTTCAAAAAAATAATTATTTGGAAATATGGTCGAAAAATAACTGCTGTAATTGAAAGCCGCTTTACAACTGTATTCTGACGGTTAAGTGCCTTTAAAATAGAAAACAGTGTTCGTGGCGTCTTCTATAAACGTCGGCAACCAAATTCCATAATCTCCGTCTCTTGAAACAATCATACCGAAAACGCTTTGCATACCGTGTCACATAACGTAGATATTCAGTAATTAAGTAGGTGGTTTTTTTATTGCGAAAAAATTGACTTCGGATCGAAGCTTTTGACGTCAATATAACATATTTCAAAAAAATCATTTTTTGTGAACAGTGCTCTATTTTATTGTACATTAACTAAATCATACATCAAAGTATTAAACCATACTGCATAAATATTTTGTCAATTATAACAGAATGAAATCCTTCAGTTTTATTTGACTGTTCCTGAAAGATTACTTTGGGCGATAAAGCTGAGAGTGATTATACCCAGAGGCGTCATTTATATGGGTTGAGGAGGATCAACTAACCGAAACTTTTTTGGCAATTATTACTTGTAACAAGGTTATTAACTCACTTTGCAATTACGAATAAGAAAAAACGTATTTATTTTTTAAGATTTACTATCAAAAAAAAATCGTTTTAAATTATATTTGTGTAAAAATTTACGAAAAAATACTCGGAAGGTAACAACATTTTAATTGATGATATAATTTCTACGGAGTTTATTATCTTCCGGTTAAATTAATTTTATTTTGATGAAAGGCTAGCTTATTATAAACTCGATGATTTCTTGATTCTTGGTTTGGGATATTGAAAAAAAAAGTTGGCACATTGACACAATATTAGTAAAGATGGGTTTCAGGTTGAAATTATTATGTTCAAATTAGGGCATACTCGATAAAAGAGGAGACTTTATCTTAAACGCTAAAAAATGAAAAAACATTTTGATAATATGTACCGAGAATTAAGACTGGCTTTAGAGTTGGAGTGTACTATCATTTTACAGTGATTATTCCATATATTACAATTTTTGCAATTCTACCTTCTCTAGTACTTTCTGCTGTCCCTATACTACTGTTCTTACCGTCGTGATAATCTTCACAATGATTTATACTTTACGTTGTATTGTAATACCAAAGAGCTTGTACAACACTCTGTTTACGGGATCCACAGCATTCTCAAATGTATTTTTTTCATGAAGATCTCTTTGATGTATGTATGTCAAAGGCTAAAACATTCATCTTTTTGTACATTAAACGTTTTTTGGATAGAAATAATTTTATTTTAACCAAAAAATGGTAAAATTACAACGAAATTCTTTTTTGATGAAATACATATTTTTTTAAAAGAAAATCAAGACTAGTTAAGCGTAATTCAATATAACGTTCAGAAAATATCTGTGTCAGTTTTGCTCCCTGAAGTAGTATTGTCAAATCATTTTAGTTGAAACTTCACTAAGAAAAACTGTGATAATAATAATATGAAATAGTGAATATATTCAACACACTATCTTTGCTTTGTTTTGATGAATATAATATCATTCCGTAAAGTATTGAAAGTAAAACCCATATGAGTGAAAATGATAATTTAAGATACCTACTAATCAATCTTTCCCACCTTTTAAATACGAAAGTAATGGAATATAGCAAGGGCGATTAGTTAATGAATAGTACTGTCCTTACTCTATCCTTCTATTCTAACTCTCTTTGAAAAAAAAGGTTGAGCAACAGATTAACAAACATTTCTAGCAGAAAAGTTTCTACTGAAGTATCGCCATTAGGAGACCATATGTGTGATTAAAAAAATATTGAAAAAATGGCTTTGCCTTATAAAGAAAATTGAATTGCTATTCTCATATTATGAAATAACTTTTTAAAACTTTATACTCATATTTTATATGAGGCTAATCGATCAAGATAAAATAAATTGTAGTCTACCATATAAAGGTATTTCGTTTTATTATCCTACTAGTAAGGACCTAAAAGACATAATAATATTCCTGTCATATTTTCCCGAAGATGGATTCAATTATGATGGATTATAGTGCAGCCGCTCAATTGTGAGACAGAATGGAACAGGACCAGACATATGTACGGCTTGATCAGATAATCTTCTTCGTCTAATCTGCCACTAATCCTGAGAAGGATCAAGGCCTTCGAGACGTGGCGTAATTGGTCATCAACCTTCGGAGACAGTAAAAATACAAGATTTTATTTTATCTATGTGAATAGTAATACACTTTTACTGCCTGGCATTAAAAGCTTGGGTAAGTATATGACTATTTGAATTTGTTAGTAGATAACTATATGTGAAAATATTTCGCAAAGCTTTCGACAGCTATGAGCTTAAATGGTTTTTTATTTTCTAAGTTAAAAAATATTTTACATATAATAGGATTAAAGAATTTACTTAAATTATAGTGCATTAAGAAATTATTCAATAAAAAAATATTGTCATTGCTAAGAGCCTTTCGTCGGACGGAGAAAGCCAATTGCTGTAATTTTGAAGTAAACGTGTGATAAATTTGATTTTTAGCCATTTCTTCTTCCAATGACAAGACTATGGTATTCTAATAAAAGTATTAATTAAAGCAATTCTACAAGAACTGAATTTTATTCAGTCGCATTTCTTGTTAATGGAAGAGAATACAGAAAAAAAGGAAAGGGTAGAACAGAATTAGTAGATAGCTAATCAATCTCGCTAAGTCCTATTTCAAAGAAATTAATATATTTTTTTCTAAATATTCCAACTTAATTTTTTGAAAACCGAATATCGTGCTGAAAATGCGTCCAATGTTAATTTTGTAAATTGTTTTCCTGGAAAAGGTAAATTTTAGCTCAGATATGCTTCGGAAGCAAATTTTAGAAAACAAAATTATGCCGAAACCATGCTGAAAACATGGAACAAGCGCTTTATTTAATAATTTATCTCCTGCAAAAGTTGTAGCGTTTGAACTTTATAGAGCCAAAAAAGTTTATGATTCCAGCATGTGTGAGCATTTTGATTATATATGCTTAATAAAATATATATGTATGATTTAATACGAAAGATTTAAGCATGTTCGTATTACACATATTTTTTACATTTATAGGTACGAAAAAAGGTTTTTCAGATTCTGGAAAGTTTTTTTAAAATAAGTGTTTGTTATATATATCTATTACAGATAAAACATTTTATTTTTTAAATTATATTTTTCTTTGTCAAGTTACCCATGTTGCCTTCTCTGGTTTACTTTGTAAAAGCTTTGCTCTACCGATCAGGAGGGTCTGTTTTAAGTTGATTTCATGTTAATTATTTTTGAACTTCTCTCGTATGATTTTTCAATTTAAAAATAGTTGGCATATTGGCATTAGCTGTAATGAAAAATATATTTTTAAAGAAAAATCTAATTAAACAATATAAGCATAAAAACTAATAATGTAGCTACTCTCAACAAAGATTTTTCTACGAAAACGGCTTAGAATTTTTTTTTTCTAAGAAAGAAAACATAAAAAGAAAGGGCTGGCTTATCGTTCTCTCTACACCTCGTTTTTAGGATTAAATGGGTAATGTCCATATTGGAATTAAGCATCATGAGCGCCGTTACCGAAACAACGAATTTGAAAACTTATCTAAGGGTTGGATATTTTATAAATACTTGCAATTGTTTCCTAATCTTCCAGCATATCTAATATATAGGTAATTCAGACTTTACTCATGTGCTGCAGGAGTCAGCGAATTCACATATCGTTTATTTCATAAATTTCGCGCTGTTGTCTCGAGAGTAGCGACAGAATTATTGTGAAATGAATTATCGAATTTTGATTTATTCTGGCAATAAAACAATTTGACGACCGCTGGTGTAAGCCAACTGTGCCTCGGCGCCTCCCATGAGGAAACATTACTCCCCATCTCGGGTGATTATACTCTAATGGTTAAAGGCATAGACGGTTACAGGGCATAGAATATATAACACATTCTCGCAATACGCTCACACACATATTGTGCGCACATATATATTTCGTTATTAATGTGCGCAAGGTCAGGGCTGGATTAGTTGAATACGACCGTTACCACTGGGTCACGTTTTATTGGTTTTATGAGATCGCCGTTTTGGTAAATTAAAAGCGTTAGGGTGTCATATTAATGAAGGGTTGTACGCAATTAATAAGCAATAATTTCAAATGTTGCGTTGTACCAAACAAGGGATGCCAGTTTTGTTGTTTTAGTTGAATTTTCGGCCATATTTTTTTTATTATTTATCAAAATAGTATATTCAACTATAAACTTGAATTAGGATGAAAACATAAAAACTATTTCAACATTTAATTAGTCATGAATGTCCCACAAGCACTGAAAAAACCTAATTTTAATAATAATGTTTTTCATTTTGTTAACCCTTAATAAAACTTGTTTTTTAGTTTATTATATACATTAAACTATGATTGCAATAGTATAATAAGGGACTCTTGTAAATTATATTAAACTATATTTGCAAGTGCAAATAAGTCACTTAACAATATGTCTTCATTATACATTTCTCTGTAGACCATTGCACTCACCCTCAACGGGTGGCTCGTCGCTCGTAAATTTAATCCCATTGAAGTGTCGCTCATAATATAATATATACTAAATATTAATTTGAATTGGTGAGACATAACGTTCAAGCCACCCCTAGTTAATCTTTATGTTTTATATGTTTAATGACAACGGCATTTATATTATTAACAATATATTCAAAATTTGTACGATACAGTGACATTTGTCGATAAACTATAACTAATCGGTTTTTGATGTTTTTTAGGCATTAAATACAAAAATTAATGTCCGATTGATTTATTGCAACAATACAATAAGGATTTAGAGTCAGAAGATCAACAGATACAAAGGTGACGGCGTTAGATAAAAGCCTACAAGTTGACTTTTCTTACAATGATTTCATGGCATTTAACACGGTCAATCATAGAAAAACTCCAATTAATGTTAATGTTAATGTGAATGAATTTAAAATGTTATTTTTTTTACTACTTGGTTTTTTAAATGTTCTTTTACATCCTGTTTTTAAATTGTGAAAGTATTTAATTAATAATTTGTAATTCGTTTGTAATGTACATGTGAATAAAATAATTAAAAATGTAATAAAAAAAGGCTGCATAGTGAAATTAAAATTCCACGAAGTAGCAATGGAATTTGTGAAAAACATGGAAAGCCTTTTAATACCACCGATTACCAAATTATTACCCATCGAATCTGCTCCTGTTTAAAGCCCGGCCGTAGCAGCTGTACCTTTCGCAACGCTTTTTATCGATTCCCACCAAAGTGTGGATAATTTCACACCAGGTAAAATAGGTGTCAATCTTCAAGTCAACTGATTGCCCATTGCCTGACGCCTGTTAATAAAATTAGTTTTGATCAAGAAATGTTAATGAAGTTCTAAATATTTTATCATAATTATTTATATAATTTTGATGGTATTTTATAAAACCAATGAAACTTATTTAATTTATTGATTGTTCGTGTTGGGCAGATATTTTTCGATAAGCGACAAAACTTTGCATACTAAAAGTATAGAATGTTAATCAAAAACCAATGTGATCACTAAATGGATAACATTATTCGGGAATTCAAATTTTTTATAGATTATTTCATATGCACTATCTTATTTTGAATAATTAATGTTGACACAATGGTTATATGAGATAAATATTTTGCATCTTTCCTGACGTTATTTTGAAATTTCAAATAAACACTTGAAGTATACATGAATTATTGAATGAAAAGTTAACTAAATTGGAGCAAATATGTGAAACTCATTTAAAATCTCAATAATCTCGGTTTTTATTTACTAGATATCTGGTAATAGGGATGAAGTATACTAATATTTTTCTTTGGCTAAATAAATTAGAGTATGTTGTAATTATTTAATTAAACAAGGGTTGTTTTTTACATAGCGTTTACTTATGGTATTATAATATTTATTTAGGCACTACCCAGTACTACTGATAATGAAGTCATGCCAAATTTTTCTATGAAAATTGAAAACGTTTAAAAAAAGCGCGTTAAATTCGAAATACTCTTGTTAATAAAATAAATTTATTTCATCACAAACTTAAATAAAATAAATCATTTCTCTTTGTTTTTTTTACAATAGAATTGATGTTGTATAATGTTACACTTTTTGGTCTTATATTTACATGAATAAAGCTTGATAACACAATATAATTTATATGGATATTTTTTGATAAATTTTTCCAAAATTAATCAAAGCTTTAGTTTTAAGAGTTTCCTCTTCTTAAAAAGTGTAACTGTTGAATTAACATTGATTTTATAAATAGTACATAGTTTGGATTATTTAATTTACGTTTATACACAAACAGTACTTACTATTCATAAGGTCTTTAATATCTACAAAGCAGATTTAAAACTTTTTTGCATTGACAGTTGTATTTTTCTATCAGAATAAAATACATAATCGGTGAGTAAAATCAGTATAACGCATGGAAAAAACATTAAAAAAAACATAATAAAAAAAAAGTCTCTGGAGGCGCCGGGTATCGATCCCGGTACCTCTCACATGCTAAGCGAGCGCTCTACCATCTGAGCTACGCCCCCTGTTGAATATATTTAATAAATTTTATTTAAAATAGTTACCTTGCTCCAGTTTCTTCACGTGTCATTTGATTAGCATGACCAGTTTGTGATAGTATACAACACAGTGTCGCCGAACTACTTTCTCTTTCAACTCTCAGCTGTTATATTTAAAACGAGACCCAATAATTCAATTAACCTGTTAGTAATCCTTTTTGAGATATAAACATATTTCAAACTAAAACAAAGCAAATTGATTGAAAATTTACCGAGACTCATTCACGTCCATGTAGAAATTACATCTGAAGCAATATAGTTATGCGAATAACGTTAAAAATCGTAAAACCCCTGGATTTATGTAATAAAAAAAAAGGTATGACGCACGTGACCACGAGTGCATTGACAAAGGAGAGTGATGGTAAATTGATTTCAATAGAAACACTGTAATTAATAAAACCAAGCCTTATGACACGAAAAATCAATTTATGTCTACCTAACGACTTAAAAAAAACAACCATGATTTTTCCCAAACGGAATGTTGAAAGCTTTTGAAAAATTTTCAATTCAAAACGATCGGAATTTGTCTTTATTGAAGTTTTTTTTAACGATATTTGTCTTTTTTGTTTCAGAGTACTGTTTTCATCGATTCCAAGCTCACAAATTAAAAAGTAAGTGACAAAGAAGAAAATAAATAATATAAGAGAGTAGGGATAAAAGACAGGACTAATGGCTAGGTAATCAATCTCGTAACGCCCGTTTTGAGGATAGGAAAGGTGTAAAGAAATTCAAATCATAACAGACATCCATAATTTAAGATTTCGACTGAAGGTGCTTGGTGGAATTTCAATATTAAATTTGAATCGTTCAAACTATTTACATTCTCACAAATTTTGTCACTAACGACCCGGTTATATATAAACACGAAACCCGGTTATTCTTATATAAACACGAAACTTTCATTTGCTAAGCGTCAGTTCAAGTTCACCCGTGCACTTGAATGCCTGAAGATGCCGAAAGGCGAAACCCGGGTCGTTAGTGACAAAATTTGTGAGAATGTACGTAGTTTGAACGATTCAAATTTAACAGACATCCATGTTTTAAGACAGAAATTGATAAATCGATTGAAAATAAATTTATAAAAACCATATCTATACTAGGATTCAAACCCGTGGTAAACGTAATCGTAGCCAACAATTTGACCACTAGACTACGAAGCCAGCAAATATAGATCAACGCGTTTTAGTTTAATTAAATGCATGTTTATACATATATCTGAGCATATCGCTATTTCTAAATTTTACAAGGGAATCGCTAGACTAAGTAAAATTTAGCAAAGGAATTGCGCGAGCTTCTCCGAGTTCCACACTTCCTCTCGTTGAGATAAAGTTCACAAGTTCTTCATTGGCAACGGATATGGTTGAAAACTGTTTTGAAAGGGGTTTGTGATTGAACTTATCATTATGTTTGATGATAATATACAATAAATAGTAAACGGGTCATATTTTTCGATATATTATAAAACATTTTGATAATGTTACATTGTAAAATTTGTCTAATTTTATTTAATATTCAGCTAACATATATGGTTAAACTTCACATAATGTACACAAAAAAGTACAAATAATGTATTACTATTATAGAAAAAGTAGTTTTAGAATCAGTTTTTTCATTTTTTTTTTCATAAATTGATTTTTTTAATTATTATTACAGCTATATTTTAATGTTGAAAGATCATACGAAATAAAGTCGATGAGAATATTTGACATCACAAACACCCATGTCTTAAGACTCAAATTTTATTTAAAAAAAAAAAAATTTGACATTGACCTTACCGGGAATCAAACCTAAGCCCAGTTTTTAAAATTGTTAGGACAATATTAGACCACATCAGGCGACTTTTTAGTAAAATGATTTAAATTTTAGCGTTATGTAGCATTTAAAATGTTTAATCATTTATTTACTTTTCATTTTTTTATCCATGCCCGCTCCCAATATAGAGCATATGGCCTACTAATGGAGGTATCTCACCAGAAGCTTTTCTACGAGAACTGTTTGTTACTCAGTCACTTAACCTTACTTTTTTCACAGTGAGTGGTAGGGAAAGCGTTATAAGGCCAGAACAGGACTAGTGGTTGACTAATTGCTATTGCTAAACCCATTTATTTAAGGATCAGAAGGATGGGAGGAGAGGAAAATAATGTGAATTGACATCACAAACAACCAGTTTTCGATCACAACTTTGAATTGAATAATTCTCAAATTCACTGTGATTTTACCGGGAATCAATCCTAGACCTGCGTGATCGGTTGAGTAAGCTCTAACCAACTGAGCCACAGCAGGCGAAAATTTAAATTTCAAAGAAATATCAATATTAGTATACAGGTTTTTTAAAAATATATCAAAATCTTTACATTTTTTAATTAAAAATAAAAGTATGCAAAATACAAAAAAAAACATGAATATCCCCACATAATTTAAGAATAATGCCATTTTCTCATTTATTTGCATATTTTGCGATTTTAGCAAAAAATTGCATCCAATGTGAATTTTAACATTTATTTAGTATCTATGGCAAAATGATAAAAATACGTGTGTCTAATTATTATGAATCAGTGAAAACTATTTCAGCTTCATAGCACGCACCGTCAGAACTATTATTTTTCTTACGCTACATTTATGACGGTGGCGTGTAACAGAAAAGCTATCAACTTATTCATACAACTTCCGTAGAATTTTTAGCTATTTTGCTTATTGCAATGTTAATTTGCAATTTAGACCTTTATAAACGGGGTGAGATGTTGGAGAACATTGTCACAGGGGCGCCAAAAAGGTATATGATTCATTATTATAATTGCAACTAAACTACATTGTAGAGTAATATAAAGTTATCAACATTCTCTTTTGTACTGAGATATTCAACTTATTTCGTCATTAGATTTGTTTAACGAAATTCATCATTCATTTCAAGTGATATATCAAAGAAGTCAAGCTCAATTCAACTGAATTAACTTGATTAATTTCTACACATACAGAGTGATCGTACATTATTTTCCTTTTTGTTATGCGTCATTTATGAATCGAATTTGAGAAAAGAATGTTAGCTACAAGTAAATAGTCATATTTTTTCCGTAATTAAAAAATACCAGAAAGCAGTGCCACTTATTAAAAACCCTTGAATGTGCCCTTGTTTTGTAGCATAATCAACATTGATTAAAATCAAATTTAGTTTTTTTATTTAAATTTGATTTGTAATTTTATTACACTATTAACAAGAAATAAATATGAACTAATATATATATATATATTATAATAAAATAAATGTTTAAACTGATTCAGTTTATTTTACGTTTGTTTCGTTCGATTCAAAACTGAAAACACAAACAAAGGCGTGCTACGAAATTTTAAGATACCCTCTCGGCCGAGGATACGGTTTAAATTCGCTCGTTCTCTTGAATCACTCGTCGGATCACTTGGCCAAATCCCGTGCGTTGCGTTTAAATTGGTTTACATTCGGTCGAGTTCACTCTCTCAGCCGCGTACTCGGTTAGTCTAAATGAGACATACTAGTTAACAAACTATTTGAGCAGTGAGTTATTTTTTTTATTAAATACAGTTTTTTTGAATACTCCAAAGTTAGTTTAATTGTTATATGATTTTAGAGTAAATGACCGTAGACCAATAAGCACATAATATGACCAAGATGGCATAACTAGAGATTTTAAAAAAGACTTTGTAATATCGATTTAAAATATTGATAAATTGAGTCTATGCGTGATTTTAATGACACAAAATTAAACAGCATGACAAAACCTAATCTGAGAATTTTGACAGGTGAAACGTTTGGTTATTTTAAAAATGAGTTTAAACATTCATTTAACTTCAGATTAAGAAAAAAATACGTGAATTCAACAGGTTAGAGCAACCATACTCAACCTGCGGCCCAGTAAGCTCTTACCAAATCGAGGGTTTCAAACTCCTCGGTGAGTTAAAAAAAAGGAGTATTACCATAAATATTTTGCGGCCCACGTAGAGAAGCAAATATCGGAATGCGGCCCGGAGGAAAAAAGGTTGAGTATTGCTTGGAGAACAAAATGTAAAAACTGGTTTTATATAGTATTTAACAATAAAACATTGAGGTTATATCTAAAAATGGAAGTTATGGTGTAGTCACCCTGTAAAATGTATCTAATATGCGAAAATACTTTATGAATATCTTATGTAGAGTACACACAATAAATTTAATACGCCAGGATGTAAATTCAGATGGACCCGAGCCAATATGCATTTAAACATTTCCTGTCGTTTGTAGAAGAGAGCCGCTGACATCTTGTTTTAATCAGATCAAATCGTTGCTGCGTAACTAAATTATGCTGATGAATAATTGAGAATTGTCATTGCTGGACAGATAAATTGCAAATGAAACAGTTGAACGAAGGTTTTATTTCTGAGTTCGTAAAAAATGGCTGTAAACTTTTTATTTTGTTTAAATATTAGTATGAACTGCAGTATTTATATCACGTTAAGCAGTGACAGCTGAATACAATACAAACATCCTTTAAATTGATAAAATATAACATTTTGTTAAATAATGATAATAATGTTTAAAAAAAGTATCAAATTTTGTTTTAAGCCAACATATTTAAAATATACAGTTTTTTTTAATCCATATCCGCTCCCTATACGGAGCATATGGTCACCACGAAGCTCCTCCACAATTCTCTATCTCCAGCCAGTCTCCTCGCCTCCTCCCAGGTCATCCCAGCGTCCCGTAACTCCGCCGAGTACATCCTGTGGATAGTCATCAGTGGCCTTCCACGACGCCGGGATCCATCCGGCCGGAAGAAGAGACAGGCAGGGTTCAGGCTCTCTTCAGGCATCCTCAACACGTGTCCAAGCCAGGTCCACCGCCGTTTCTTTATTTTTGACGTGATAAGAGGCTGGTTAGTCCGTTCTCTTATCTCCGTGTTCCTGACAAAGTCAGACCATTTCACCCCTAGCATTCGTCGCAGGCATCTGTTTTCGAAGCACAGTATACGGTTACTCTGCGCTTTCGTAAGGTGCCATGATTCGCAACCGTAAAGCAGCACTGTTAAGATACATGCGTTGAATAGGAGGCACTTGGTTCTGACCGAGTACAACCGTGAGTCCCAGACTTTCCGCATTGAGTTAAAGGTTGCTCCAGCTATCCCTAATCGGATCGCGAGCTCTTTACACGGATTGCCATCTCCCGTGATGTGTACCCCCAGGTACCTGAAACCGTCGACTCTTTCGATGTTTTGACCGGCGCTCGTCAAAGGGTAGTGTGGGTCCGGACAGGCACTGTTGCAGAGTACATTGGTTTTACTCACTTTGATTTTAAGACCGATGCGATATGAGTTTCTCTGCAGTCTATCCATTGTCTCTTGAATACCCTCGACAGATTTATCAAATATAACAGCGTCGTCTGCATACTCGAGGTCGCATAGCTTTAGATTGGGTACCTATACACCTATACCTATACAGTAGGTAGATTTTAATGCACAATTTTATATGAAATATGTAAGTGCTGGTTTACCAATACATCTGTCATTGTTGTGGTCCCATCAATCCAAGCGTAAGCCAGCCTAATAACTGCAAGTTTTCAAATGAAAAAAAGTACAACATTTTCAAAAATAAACAAACTATTTGACAGATCTGATCTCAATTTAACTCAAAATTCAAACCAAAATTAAAGGATAGAATTAAATTATTATTACAAGTATTAAATTTAGAATTATTTTCATTTTGATTTTGTACACTTCCATAAAATTCTTGGTCGAACACGACCCGGGTTTTGCCTCTTGGCATCTTCCGGTGCTAATTAGTGCGCGAATGCACTCGAACTGACAAGTATTTAATATAAATATTTTTACTAATTTAACACAAAATTATTAATGTATTGATAACCCAATATCTACTAGTAAATAACTACATTTGTTGTCATCATAGTACAACTTTATTTAACTGCCGATTAATAGTTGATAAATAGCCGGCTTATCTGATTTTTTGGAAAAGCATATGGCCCATTTTTTCAACCTCTCTTTTTCGAAGAAATTAGTATAGAAGGACAGGACTAGTGGTTTACTAATCGCTCTCGCAACGCCCTGTTATTTTATTTTATTTTAGAATTGGAAGGGTATGAAAGATTTTTTAGACATGGCAAACACCCATGCCTTGGGACAGACATTGAAAGAAGGTTGAAAAAACTTTGTTCGTACTGAGACTCAAACCCGTTAGATCCATCACGGAAGTCAACGGCAGTGACCGCTGCGTCACGGACCCAACGGTTTCACTGTTAAGGCGATATAAATATTATGGAAAAATACAGTAAATTACATTTACAATAATGAATAGATCCATTTGAAGATTTGAGCAAATATGATGAAAACCTGAGTGTTTTAAAACCGCTAACTTACGTGACCGAATTGTTTTCAGGTATTTAAAACAAGACAACATCATCAGTTTATGTGTTTTATACATTGCATTCAGCAATGATTTTAAGTCGTATATATTCAAATATTAATTATCATTGTATAAAATATGCATAATGAAATGGTTTACCTGTTTCAAATGTTGAAGGTTAATTAATACTTCTATGTCGTTGTCAATGTAATTAATCTGAAAATACAATGCGTATAATCAGCTTTATTACGAGAATAAACATGTTTGTTAATATGTCAGAGGTATAAAAATTATTTTTGAATTGCTGTGATATTTTTTATGCTGTTAATAATAAAATCATATATTCATTATTCTGTCTATATTTTAATAAACAAGGTATTTTATATTATTAAAATCGTTGCTATTTATTTTTACCTCGTCAACTGTGTGTAAATAATTATTAATCTTTAGTTCTTGGAGATTTTCACGCCATCAATTCAGATACGGACAGTTTCATAAATTGAATTTTCAATCGATATTTAGATTTCTGTTTGAAGACATAATTATCTGTGATATTGAATGATAAAATTTAATGATAACTAACTGTAAAACCAAAAGCATGGATATTCTTTATATTTATTTTATTTTGTCTAAAAAATATATCGATGGCTTAGTTCCATAGAACGAGAAGTAAAAAGTTTGATGTTTTGAGTTATATTCGAATAATTCTTAACTAAAGACCCACAAAAGTAAAACCAGAAAAAACAATAGTTTTTTTCGGTAAACAAATGTTTGAATATGAAAATAAATATATATGAACAATCTTTTCTCAGTTTCACAGAAATAATTCACTTATAATATTGACTAAAATGACTAAATAGCGATGCGCAAAAACTTTGGGCAGCCATATCTCAAAAACTATCAATTTCTAGTTGTAATACTATGGAACTACGATGATCGATATTACCTTTATATTTCGTGCCTCCAAGATTCAGGATATTTCATATTGTAGATTCAATAGTGATAATGAAGGCGATTGTGTATTAGATGTTGTTTTAGCCAATGAAACATTATAACAGTAAAAGATGTTTGTTTAATGAAAAATTTATCTAACGTAGTAAAAAAAGAACGAAAACATATGTATGTTACATGATAATAATTTTCAAATAAAAAAGACTCCCGGGAGAAGTTATTGCCAATACTCGCATAGAAGAAGACAAAACGAGGACGGATTCACGTGCTGAAATAATTCCTTTGTCACACGTTGCTTAATATTTGCACAATTTTATTGTGTTTGTACATTTTATGTAAGGTTCTTTTGTCGAAACGTATAAAATATCAAATTATTTTACACGAAATGGATATAATGTATGACGTCAGAGGATATCCGCTTTATATAATATCATTGTAACATTTAAGCTTTTGTATTTGAAAAAAAAAGGAATCGAAGGGTGTTTGTTTGAGGTTCGAATCTGTGAAAAAAATCCATGTTAACTCATGATCATTTCAATATTAGAATAAATAACAAATAGAAACGGTAATGATTGTGAAACAGGTGCGTTCAGCGTGAGCTTCAGTGTATCTGAGTTATGCTGCATTTAAATTATTTTTCTTAGCACTACAGTCCGGGGTGAATCTCGGCTGCCTCAATCAATGTCACACGATCTACTCAATTGTACGCCCTCCTACGCCAGTCGCTGACCTCATGCACTCGCAGGTCCTGCGAAGTTACGGTCTTTCAATTTTTCGTTTTCCTTCAGGGGTAGAAAAGGTGAGACAATTTGTTCGTTAACATTCTTTGCATTGCACATTAAGGTTAATTTTATATAAATTAGAGCTTATTTCACTACAACAAAGTGTGCATACTAAAGTATTGATTATAAATAAATACAAAACAATATTTGATCACCAATATGATAAAATTATTTAGGAAATGTTTTTTATGAACTATTTCATCTCTATGAACTTATTTTTGGATTTTTATAAATTAATTTAATTTGTGGAGCAAATGGCTTCCTTTTTGGAAATTTTATCTGTACTAGAATTTGATTCAAGAGATCCGTCACGGAAGTCAACGACGTTGACTACTGCACTATGGAGATATATATATAAACAATAGCGTATTTTTAAAATTTGTTTTTTCACATATTTGCTGCGGTAAAATGGCTGTGACTTATTGAAAGGTTAAACAACACTGTTTAGAACTAGTCAAGATCTTTCGTCAAAGAAGACAAAAAGCACATATAACGTGTAATTAATAAATTAATTAAACGTCACGTACATAGCTGTCTTGGCAATGGTAAGCTTTTTTATTTTATTTCAAATGGTTTAAAGCTCGTTTGCGTTTCTTGTTCAAGAGGCAGTTAAAAAGGAAGCACGAATTCACTTTCATAAAGTTGAAGTCACATTTACAGATGTCATTTGACATGCCCTTTAAAATAACCCAGTCGAAAATATAGAAAGGGCATTTTACAATTTTCTTAGAAATTGAAAAATTAAAAATATAAAAAAGAGGTATAAAAGTATCAATTTGCTAATTTTACTAAGAGTGGTGAGATTACTTATTAAACTTAGTTAGTTTTAATTAGTTGCTGAAACATATTTTTTTCAACTGATTAGTCAAAGGTACTATCTTCTTTGATGTTGCACCTATCCGATCCTTAAAAGAATGCAAATTATACTCGAATTTACCCAGGACTACTATGTTTTAATATCGTTTTTTCATAAAGACGAATAGAGTGACAGATTTACAACTAGTTTTCGTTAAGCATGTCTTGACAAAATAAAAAAGCTATTGATGAGATGTTCAATTAAAAGTAAAAATGCCCAACTTAATGAGTGGCTATTGTATGCATATTTTTTGACTAACAATTAGTCTTCGTATTTTTTGGGTCAATCAATCAGTGTTAACAATATATATGTATCGTCACCTGAAAATTGTACTGAGATATCTAAAATTATACGTGTTGTTTTTGCTAGAAAGATTTATTTTCTTCAATATTGTTACCAAGTGCTTTGGTGAGATATCTGCTTAAAAAAAATATTTTTTATTTTGAATGAACTATTTAAAAACGTCTTAAAATATAGCACAATTTTGGATAGCATCTATCTCTATACTAGGTTTTTGAGATGTTGCAGTACAGCTCATGGATCACGATATGCCAATCGTTATGCTACTGAGGTAACGTGGTAGACATATGTATTATACTATCGTGTTTGTGATAGTGGTAAATATACATTATTATGTGTGTATATTTTTAGCGTAAAAGCGTTGTGTCGTTTCTTCTGCCATTGATTCCTTCAATTTATGCCCATAATGCACACTTTATATGCGGAAGCAAGTGGTTCGACGGAATTCCGTTTTCTCGCCAAGGAAATGAATGGAGAAAGTTCTAAGGCGCTTGTTGGAGAGCTCTCCGTTATTAACCCTTCCTTCAACCTCATTTGTTAATCAAAGATCCCGAATCCCTCAGAACTTGTGTCCCTTTGTTCGAGACGTGTGGAAATAAATAAGATGTGCCAGGCATGCTTCGCGCCGAGAATGAATAATGCGATAACTTCTGAGGTTTGAGAAGCATTGTTTTAATGCGATAATGGGACTAATGATTAACGTTTATTACCCGGATTAAATTACACTAGGATATTTGTAATAATTATTCGCCAAAATCTTTCATTTGTGTCAATGAATATTGCATATTACAAGAAATAAAACACTCTTTTGTACCAATTCCACATTTATTAAATACGATCAGGATTTTTTTCTCTCATGTTGTTCATTTTCAACTGATAGCAATACACACGGATATAATTTTTTATATAAAAAAAAATTAAGAAGATTAAGGGTCTAAAAACAGATTACTTGCTAAATAGTTTTACTTGATTCAGTATAAATAGCACTGTAATCATGTGTATTCTAATCAGTTGAAAATGCTCGTCGTGAGTACAACAGGTCGTAATTAGGGTATCATATCCCGGGGCCTTTTTGTGATCCCGGGATTTCGAGATTGGGAACACAACATGAAATCGTGTATAATTTGAGAAAAGTTTTGGTGTCGGAATTTTTCATTATTTCATTTCCAATTTCAAAAACCCAGGAATTTGCCGATTTGCCCAAAATATCACCGTGACTTGTTTTTTTAGCTCTACCAAATCCTATAAATTTTCTGGATTTGCAAAAAAAAAATCAATCCCAAAATCCCGGGATCGCGACTATACCAATCTTGGGATTACGGGATCACAAAATTGGACGGGATCCCGGGATTGCAAAGCCTAGTCGTAAATATAATATAAAAATTTTGAAAGTGGAATTAGAACGAAGGAGATTTTTGTTTCTTAAAATTAGTGCCTTCCCACCAAGTATTGAAAAAGTGAATATTGCATAAATTTTTAAAATTATAAAAATGCGTGTTTCTAAAATTAAATTTTACCAGTAAATACTATCAATAGATGTAAACAAAATAAGTTCAACAAGTTGACTTGCCATTATTTACTATTCCACGTAAAGGTATTATAATATTACGTTATATATGTTACATTGGTAAGAACATCGAATGTGGGTCTATTGTTAGACTCGTAGATTTAAGTAAACGATGAATACCGTGACTTACTATTAATGCGACACGGTAAACCATTAGCAGGATGTGTAAAACCTAGGCCATTTTATGTTTTCAAATACCTGTAAAAATACCATACCTTCAAATACCAAATGTCTAAATCAACCAATACAAGGTAATAAAACAAAGTTTTTAATTTCAATCTTTTCATTTATTTGCAAAATAGTGTGCATAGATTTATATTACTCTTTTTAAATTATAACTCGATTGGCTAGTTAATATTCGTTACCCTTAATTAAACCTAACCATATTATTTAATTATTTAAGTCTCTTTAAAAAGAGATATTTATCAACCAAAAGTTTCTGTAAAATAATTAGAGAAGGATCTAATCAGCTGTTAGTCCATGTGAGTATATGATCCAAGAGTAGTAAGAAAACTAAATTGAATGTTTAAGCAACCAGCCGAGTAACCTTCTACGTAAACCTAAACCTGAGCAGAGACTTTTCCTAAATCCAGCCACCACGTGTGTGTGACCAAAAGGTCACACTAATCTCAGTTCACATTTAAACCGTTGGATAAATTTGAATTTTTTATATGAACGAGGGAGCTCTTTAGTTTTAATGCAGAGTAGATTTAACTTATTCACGGTTGTTGAGCATAAAACGAATTTTATTTTTCTCTTCTTGTAAAGAGTTTAATAAAGTTATGCATCCAGACAAAAGCTTGAGAGAGTTATAGTAAATTAATGTTTTATTATATCGTTATTGCGTTTAAGTATGAGTCTGCGAACTCATATAGAAATATTGCCATATCAGTAAGCTTCTCTTCAAGATGATACTAAACATTTATAATTTGGTATTCTAAACTGTTATTTAATATTCAAAAAAATGTGTGTATTCGATAATCTTACACCTATTTCCATGTATTATTCGTTCATATTATTTATGGATTTTAAGCCACTAAGTACACAAAAAAATTTCATTCGACCTCATATAATATTTTCATACAGAAAAGATGTTAATCTTTTTTGTTAATGGTTTGTAATTGTGTGCTATTTTTTATATTTAAAGCATGCACTGTTTATTGACAAGTGCTGGCAATATTGGCTAATAAGTTGGCAAAAGCTTTGTCCTATCGATTATACTGGTTTAAGTTCATGTCCTAGTAAGGTCAATATAAAATATGGATTTTTTCTATTTAAATTTGAGATCTTAGACAAAAGCGTCTTTCATGTCTTTTTTCCTCCAATGGATAATGCATGAGAGACCTATACAATTCACACCGAGTTAATCTCGCATAGTTTTCATTTCATTTTTCATTTAACTACGATGAAATTCTTAATGAATAATATTAAATTACATTCGAAATTAGAAAAAAAAACTATTACAAATATCTAATCATCAATTTAACTGTCAAATATAATAATATTATTCTGCATGCAAGTCGCAGACGTTTTGTTCGGAAATTTCAATAGAATAACATTGATGCGAATTTCTTAGACTAGTTTTTCTTCTTTTTTATTTTCCTAAATACATGTCTCATAAATCTTCATTCCGAGCTAGTCGATTTGTAAAAGAAAAACGTTTGATGAGTTTTAATTTGATGAAATATCAGAGTTATTAATTTTAGAAACGTGCTTTGTATGATGAATCAATTAATTTATATTCTGCAACGTGAAAAAGGGATTTGAAATATTTATTCAACTCTTATCATTTTGATTCTTGGAATAACTATTGACTTAATTATTTCTTTTGAAAACGTTTGAAAACAAAAAGTTATTCATTCGTTTTATGAATAATTTATTTACACGAGATTTATTAAATGTTACCCACAGCTTATTTATATTTTTTCCTTGCTAGACCCAAAAAGAATATTTATATTTTACCTAGGTACAAGGTAATGCTTTAGTCATTTTTAAATAAATCTCTAAATTGGCACCGAAAGTTCTAAAATCTAAAACATTTTTTACTGTTAAATTGGCATCATCAAGACAACTTCAAAATTGTATGTGATAAACTTTCACTCATTTTGATCTTTAGTCTTCATCAGTGCAGCGTTATGAAAGGTAACTGTTATTTATTTTACGTAGTCTGTCCATCGGAGATATCCCACCTTTGCCAAAAACATAAAATAATGAACAGCATTTTCTCAAAACTAGAGTTTTATTGACAATTTTATGAAAAAAGATTTCTTCAAATTGGATATCACATTAATTTATCCAAGCTTTCAAGTTAAAATCCGCAAATTGATCGAACAATAACTGTCCTATTTAGTCAATCATTTCGTCATTTAACTCAATTCAATTAAAAGTTATTGCAAGGTTGACATAATCATAAAACGACATTTTGAGTTGTTTATATATGGAACAGAGAGATTGTTTATATTTCTTTATTTGTATTATGCAAAAAACTGCAAACCGAGAGAAAACCAGTAATTTTTTCTAGTTGTACTTTTGTGGAGCTATAGAAGAGAGGTTTTAGAATATAATGCGTTTACTCGAAACATCAAATATTCAACATTTTTAGTATATTTGTTCATAAAAATAATTTGATTTATTATCAGACAATAAAAACTCAAATATCATATGCTTATGCGTTGAAAAAATATAATATAAAAACGAAAATATTATTGTACTAACTTTTTTCATTCTTTTACAATATAATAAATATGAGAAGATATTTGTGCAAAAAAAAAAAACCATTACAATTCTCACCCTTCAGGAGCAAAATTTCGTTTGCTTAGCTCAACTTTCCATAATTTGGATGGAAATTTATCAAAGTCACTCATGTGCTAATCTTGGCAACCGACTTTGAAGGGTTTATTCAATAAAACAAAGAACTCGAATTATCGATTCATTCTAACGTAACAAAATTTATGATCATAACCAATATACATATACGTAATAATATGATAACGTCGTATTATTGCTGAGTTTCTTTTACTTTAATTTGCATAGATACATAATATAGTACATACTCCACAAAAGATTCAATCGTTCCTCACTCCTAATCGACTGAGTAAGAAATAAAATGGATAGGTTATACTTGAATATTATGTCACGTTTTTTGTGCCATTTTACAAAAAATATTAATGCCTCACACAAAAAGAACAGTAACAGTGCTTTATTATAAATGTTTTTTTTGTGAAATACTTTATTCAAAATATGTTTTTTTTTTATTGAAATTGTTTTAATATAATATTTATGTTAATCGAAGTGATCAACTCTATCGTGAGATTGTCTATTCGGTAGCATTGTCAACAGACTAGATTTATGCATTGTTTTTCAATCGCACGTCATGCTTATATTCCTGTCCATCTATCCGATCCTATACACGAGATAAAGTGCGACCAATCAGCTAAATATATTTTGTTCCCCAAAACTGTGCATTTTTGATATCTTTGTTATCTCTGATTGAGTGACTTTATGATAACTAGACAAAGTTCCAAAACACTCCCATTTTTTGTTAACTGGCTTAAAAAATAATTACCAATATATTATCTTATGTTGCCAAATATATACGAATAAACAATTAAATATGATAGAATTTAATTTATGATAAAGGTACTTGATGATCAAATTTTGAACAATGCTGTAAGTCGATTCGTGCACTTTAATTCTTGAAGATATTGGACGACTCATGGAAGTGTGCAATATTTCAACTATAAAAGTGTCATATTGTTATTAGTACTATTATAGTTTTAATCTCGTTCCCAGCCTGCGTACAGAATAAATAAATAACCCGCCATTTCGTCATTTATTTGTTAAGAACTAGAATCAATGTTTACTTCATTAATGAATAACAATACGATAGTTAGTCTAGAGATGATTGTCAAAGAGAAAAGCACGTGATCTAAGGTGTACAACGATAAGTTAAATAAAACAGTAATCAGATTTAACTTTATATTAAAAACAAAATTCAACAAAGCTAGCGCCGGATTTATCGAAAATATTCAATTTACCTATTGCCGTGTGGTTATAAAAACAGCATAAAAAAAACTAAACTTAATTGAAATATCCCATACCTGTCTTTATATTTAGTATCTATTTCTTTGATAAACTGTTTCACGTATTCTCAGAAAAGCGAGCACGTCGACAGTTTTAAAAGATTTTCTATTTGAACGTACGTCACAGTGACAAAAAGCTCGTTGGATATATACGTTAAACGGCTTTCCGAGTGTCGCAACACCGCTTGCTACCCAATGATGCACAGCCTGCGGAACGCATCCAAAAGTCAAAGCTTAAGCTTTTAAACCATTCTTCAAAAAATACTACAAAATGTATTAGAGCCTCTTCGTGAAATCGAGCTGTGTACACAATTTCAGTTTGTTCGGGGAACTTGTACTTCTAACGAAAATTTATTTACAGCATATGTATCGAAATGAAGAATGGATGATTTTTTTAAGAAACTATTTTTAATCTGTTCTACTTCTTTTGATTCTTAATGATGTAATATAATATAAGTAGATAATTGAAACTTTTGTGTGCATTTAAGTTTTTTTTTGTGTGTTAATTCCACATTTTGTTGTAATTTTTTTTAAAAGGTTACTTAACGGTTTTGCTCATCGCGAGTATTATCAACTGATCAGTTTTTATAATAAAAATCTTTCAAAGAAAGCTTGAAGATAATTCCAATGAAGTGACACACGTAATACAATTAGTTACGCATTCAGTAAAATAACAAAGTAATCAATTACAAATTCATATTGAGGAGTTTTCTTACTCAAGGAAAAATCTTTTAATTCTATGTAAAGCACAGTGAAGATAAATTGTGAAGCTCCGCTGTAGAAATTCTCACAAAAATCATGTTATGAAAACACTCAAGTCTATAAAAAAAGATTAGGATTGAAAACTGAATGTAATTTACCATCATGAGAGAGGAGAATGAACATGTAAAGAATAAATTATAAAAATTGAATACTTGATGAGACAAAGACGTCACGAGCATCCTACTCATGAATTAAAATTTATTGAGTAATAAAATAATTAAATAGCCAATGAATAATGTGTTGCGAATCGCAAATCCGAATAGGATTGCTCGATTCCTCGAAGATTGTTCAATTATGGTAGATTTACAAAATAATGCTTAGATAATAATAATTAGCGTGAAATACTTAGATTAAGATTCAAAATGTGGAACGAAAATCCTAAAAGCTTACTAAATATTAAAAATACTCATGAAACCATATTTTATAGCATATAGGTTTCTTTATTTAAAAAAAACACCACGTTAATTCTGTAATAATTTTCATATTAAAAACAGAAAGTTGAGTGTGTAGATACAAATGTATATATTATGTACTATTCAACAAAGCTTTTTGCAATTAACGAATCATGATTATAAAAACACAAAATATTTTTATCAAATTAAACAAATGACGTGTCTCATTTTATTCAGATCAATGGACTATTATATAAGGGTTCCATTAAAACAGAAATATCAAAATATTTGATTTCCATAGTGTTTGAAATTCATTGATTAAAAATGTTGAAAAGATTTTTATTTTAAAATGTGAAATGCTGTCTATATTGGCTTAAAACAAAATAGTGTTTATATTAGACTTTTTTTAATGTAAAATAAAGCTCATTTTATAGTTCAATGTATCCAATTGAAAATTTGGTTGATCTGTATTCTGAGAAATGATAAATAAAACATTGTAACAGTACAATATTATATATCTATATATAATTATATTATATTTCAGAGATATTACAAAGCAAGGTGCCCATAAAACTAAAAACTTTATAATTAATAGTTAGCAGATTGAAAGTCGTCATATCAACATATAAGTTTTCGAAGTAAAATTGAAAACTCGGTCTTATAATAAATTTTAAAAATAAAAAAGCGTATCTATTCTTTATAATTTTCTATCAACATAATTTTTAAACTTAATTTAAAAAAATACCGATTCGATAATTAAACATGAAATTTTAACATATTTTAATATGTAAAGATTTATTGGGCCCATTAAAGGTGAAGTAAGCCAAGTGGTATTTTCGAAATAAATATTGTTGGATGCGTTGTAATATTCTATACGTCTTAAAGTATCGTAAAAGTGAAGTAACCTCAGTTAATACACATTGCAATAGTTTTTTCTCCGTAAAATAAAAATATTAAATCCACCAAAACACCAAGTAGAGATGTGATTGTTCTTAAAAGTCTTACCATTTTACTAGTTGGCCCATCTCACCTCTTAATGGCTCAATTGTAGTTCTTAATAAAGAAAAACTTTATTCCTTCACATGGAAATTCGTGAGAGAGGATGACAATTTATTCCGGATGTCCTTTATATTATAAATAAAAATGTTTTTTTTACGAATATTTTTTTTATAAATATATCAAAATTATAAAAAAATAACGATGGATACTAAATGTTATGCCAATGAGCGAGTGTTAAATCATTGGCCGGCACGCGTGAAGACTTCTACAGCTGTGCGATTACGGGATAATCAAGCGCATAAAGCTGTTTTCAATTGGTGATTATAAACGTGTTTAACGTTGAAACCAAGGATGTGGAATCAGATTCGGGAATCGTGGAGTCAGTTGTTTTTTTCGAAATTGAAAAATTAATATTCTATTTATTGTATAGATTGGTGTAATTTGCTAGAAATTTACTAGTGTCTAGAATGATCTGATGGTTAACAGATATGTAAGTTAAACGGAAATGATTAAATTAATTTGTAGTCGGAGTCAGTTTTTTATTTAAGGCCAGAGTCGGAATCTGAGTCGTCTATTTTAACCAGATTCCTTAGCCCTGGTTGAAACGATGATTTTTATAATTTTCAAAATTTGCTGACAAGTTTTTACTGTTAAATAGAGACCATGTTATGTATTTTTCTTTATCTTTATAAAACCTTCTAAAAAATTATTGAAACGTTAAATGTGAATTAACTCAAGGTAATATAGATAATATATATTTTGTGCCAGTATGGCAAAAGCAATTTTCAGTAAAGTTGTTTTGAATACTAAATTTTACAATGGGCTTTTTATGTATTTTGGTTTGTGAAGTTCTATACAACAATATATGTTATGTACACATAAACAACATCAGACGATTATTATCCTTTGTATGTGAAAATTACCCAGACAGACTGTGGGTGACCTGTAGATATCAAATCCTCACCTGCCTTTGACAGTGGCTGTGTTTATTTTTCCATCAAAAAAAGAAATATACATATGTAGTTCATAATAATTTGGAAGAAATTTTCTCCTTGTATGCTCGTTTGTAAAATTTATTTGACTGATTATTTGAGTGGTTAGATGGTAATATTTGCGAGGCAGTAATAAATTAACCGTTGTGGCGTATTGTGGTTTAAATTACTTTTTGGAATCGGTGACATTTATTATTAATATTTAAAAAAGTGATTCTGTTGAAATTGTAATATTAGAATTAATTTTAATGACATTAAATACACTCTGAAATTACTAATCCTTAAAACTTATGCAAATTAAAACTGATTTACTGTCAGTTTTAAAGAATTACAAGAAAATTTGCAAAACCTGATTCAAAGAAAAAAGAATGTAAGTAGGCTACACAAAATTAGCTATATTTAACAAGGCCGCATTAAATATATTTAATTAAGATGAACTAAAAATTTTTCATGATTTTGATGATTATATATTGATATGTTTATAAAATATTTGTTTTTCTTTTTATTAAATACGTAAGTACTTCTTACTGTAAAAGTAACCAATCGTTCATTCAAGAGAACGTAGTTAATTTCCATGGTTGGACTTCCCTTGGCCAATGTAATATGTTTGGAATGTTTTAATATTTTTATTTTCATTGAAATGTGTACTTCTTCTTCTTCTTATTCTTGGCGCTACAGTCTGAAGTGGACCTTGGTCCCCTCAACCAATTTCCTTCACTCCACTTTGCCCCCCTACGCCAGTCGTTGACCTGTACTACGGTCTTAAATTTTACAAATAGTCTGATACTGAGTAAAGATGCCAATACCAACCTAATAGTCAATACTCAATATTACAAAAGGGTTTAATGGAAACTTTTAGGGTGTCACTTACTTAGGGAATAAAAGACTAAGTGACAGTTGATAGAGATATATTATGTATTATATATTGTGTGACATCACATCTTTTAAATTATTCCTAGACGCGGTTTGGCTAAAACATCCCACGTCAAATAATAAAATTACGAATTTGACAGTTATGTCTCTAGAATACGTGACGTCACGAAATGTGCGCTCAGCAATAATGTCATGGGATAAAATCAATATTTAACTGGGGCTCTGGATGTTTTGGAGCACGGCGTTTATTTGATATTAATTTTACAAAATTATCATATCATATAACACACGACAAACCTTTTAAAGCCACATTATTTATAATTTTATTAATAAAACTGTCGGAAAGCTAAGAATTTTTCGTATTTTTCTAAATTAAAATGAATTATAAATAAGCACCATTTTCTAAAATAGTTTAAAAAACTTGATTAACGGCGAGTTTAGCAATCTACAAAGATACACCTATAATACATACAAATTATTAAGTGACTTATTTACAAACATTCGTGTAATTGATAAAATCTAGCTGATTAGAATTTTCAAAAAATCCCGGTATAATTAAGCATTTGTTATTATTGTAAAAAATAAATAGGGAGCCAGTGAGTAGCTTAAGCAGTGATCTCTATATGAGGGTATATGGATATTACCCATGGCTTTATCCAACTGACTTTCTCTTAGGCATGCTTAACTTTAATAGCTTGAACGTTCGAAGAGAAATATATCTGGCCATATATTTCTTTCGACTTATACGAGGCCAAAATGAGAATTCCACCATTCTTGAGAATGTGAATCTAAATGTTCCTGATTATTTTTTGAGAAATCGTGGACATGAATTGTTTGTTCTCCCAAGGTGTAGAACCAGCCTGCCAATGGGGATGCCACTGGGGAGAGCTTTAACGGTGTTCAATAATATTGCTTCGGATGTCGACATATTCCACGTAGACGTGGGTGAGTTCCGACGACTACTATTTTTTATGTATTAAAGTAGAGTTCGTCGGATCTTACTCAGTTGACTTCCTTGCCACTTTTTTTTTTACTGCTTTTAATATTAAATTATACTATTTTTTTTTCTCCATTGTAAAAGTTTTAAATTTATAATTTGTCAACCTTGTACAATGTTATTTGAATAAATAAATAAATAAATCTCCTATTTTTTTGAAAAAAATCGCATTTCAATCATTCCACCATTTATTTTTGAAATTTTTTAAAATAGTGTGTTTTCAAAATGAAAAGGATTAATATTTACATATTTTTTTCTTAACAATTCTCCATTTCACAGTTACTATTTTATAATTAAATTAGCTCTTAATCTCCAATTAAAGATGAAAAAAAGTATTTACACCAGTATATATGTAAATGCTAAAAGTTTTAATAAGAAATCTTTTTTGAATAAATCAGGGAAAAAAAATATGGCTAAGACAGAACAAGTCGTTAGCTAATCACAATCGCTACGCCTCATATTCATACATGCATTCAGAAAGAAATCTATAAATTGATTAAAATCTTTATCTAAATAACTATAGCTTTTGCAAGATAATATAATATTATATTTATATGACAGTGATTAACAGTTTTCATTTCACTCTTCGTTTTTATTTATTTTCCCAGAAAATTACAACATCGTTTTTACCAGGGCCGTAGAGTCAGCGTCGTGCTAAAAAAAAAACTTAAAATCCTTCAAAAATAAATTGTGTATTCAAATTTCTAGGGTTAAAAGTGGTCCCACTGCATGCTACTAAGTTTTCAAAAATAATTAATGTCGTGTTTTGATTTAGAGTCGGAGTCTACTACTGTTGCGAAAAATACACCGTGAGTCATTCTGGTGTTTTTATATTAATATATATCTACCTTCACTACTGTCAAAAGCTCATAAGTGAATATGTACATGAATTGGTGTCAAATGAAAAGAATATAAATGGCATGCCATGACGTTAAATAAGATTCTTTTGACGTACGATATCAGTATCGAATATTAAGTGAAATAAAGTATATATACCTTTACATCAGAATAATGTCAAAACATCAAAGTAATATGATTCATATTATTATTAATCAGACTAACATTGCATACAAATTCACTAAAAGAACATA
This sequence comes from Himalopsyche tibetana, assembly GCA_030503985.1. NCBI lineage: Eukaryota > Metazoa > Arthropoda > Insecta > Trichoptera > Rhyacophilidae > Himalopsyche > Himalopsyche tibetana. Next base: position 5,994,130 of record JAPJYX010000019.1, on the reverse strand, counting down.
TTTGTTATTTGATGGTAAAATACATATATAAAAAAGGTCATAAAGTTTATATTTCCATATTTTTTTTTCTTTCTTATTCAGTAAAAATGAAGTATTCATTATGATATAAGATGAAAAAATATAAAATTATTTAAGTTATACACATATTATTTTATTATATAATTATGGTTGAAAGTTATTCCGACTTATGCCTTCATCAGAACTATATATAGTTATTTTTTCCTGCAATAGCAAATAAGTAATAACGGCTAATAATATGAATAGTTAAGGAGCGTAGGCTTTGCTAATAATAATACAATTAGACAGAAGTTGAAATTTTATGCGAGATGGAATTAATTTTATAAAATAAACAAAATATTGGCATTTGTGTTGATGAAAATGTATTTTTTTCACCGAGAAATTGTCCTGAAATTGGTATTTTTTAAATTTGAAAACCCTTCTTATGCTTTTAATTTAAAAAATGATTGTACCCAATAGTTTCCAACTTAAATTCATCCAATATATTGTGGGAACGTGATTTCCTTTAATTACTTGACAATGATGTCATATGCAATACGATTGTTTTTATATAACTTTTCTGGGAAGAAAACTTGGTCCAGTCTAATAAATTTGTTACGTATCAACAATAAGTGCATTCTTTTGTAAAGTTATCAATTGAAAAGAAAGTGTAGTAATTGCGAATAAGCAGATAGCTCTAATAAAACACCATATGAAATCAAAAGCTTTTCAGAACATAAAATGCTTAATGTTGGCAAACCATGGAAAATAAAAAACTTTCGCCAGTAAAATATCACACTAGAAGAAAAAGTAGCAATAGTTTATTATATGGTATAGTGTTATATAGTATTTGTTTATTCGATAACTTTTATATGTTACAAAAAAAACCCTTCAAAATGAAAACGGATTTGTAATAAAACTGGCACTCTTTATATGACCCAGAACATAACTATCAACAGTATCACTTTCATATTACTAACAACAAGTGTTGTGACTGTATTGAATTGTTATCAACTAAATATTTTCGGTAAATATTTTTATAAATGCCGAAATCCATGTTCATTGAAAGTGTTAAAAGCGCGTGTAAATAATATATCCGACCGATTCTTTTGTGACGAAGCACACTTCTTTTTCCCCCTCGTAAGGACCGAACCCGATGAGATGCTCAGGAAACGGGGCTAGGATACACCCCGCAGAATCTATTGTAGTATTTGTAAAGGAAAATATCCTCAGTAATAATATGATCTCTTTCGTTATTTTCCGAATTTTTCTTCTTTTATAAGAGTATATCGTGTTTTCATGTTCATTATTGTCATTTTTCTTTGGTGTATTGTATTGAAATTTCGTCGTTACTAAAGGCGTAATAAAATGTTTTTGATTATCGCTGTGTCGCGCAAAAAAAGTATTAACTTTGCTAGATTTAGCGGTTAGTGACATACTTTTTAAGCATATTTGAGACAGATGAATATTGGAAACCATATCCAACTTTGTTTATAGTCATAAAAGTATGATCATATATAACGAAAGCTTTTAAAAAGTCACACAGAAAGCTATTTAAAGCTATTTCTTCGGTGACGGAGAAGTTACGAAAAATGATAACATAAAATGATGAAGCATTCAATGTAATACTAGCTGTAAGCTCGTTGACCTCAACGGGGGGATTTTGTTGCATTTTTAAGTAGTCAGAAAATTTACTGGCGTGAAAAATAAATTACAAACCTATTTATTGAATAAGCCAGAAATTCTGATAGTAAAAGAAATATATCTCGGGGCATATATCGACAGCCCTGCCCTGCAGTATTTAAATTGTAAATTATTTAATTTTTGGAATAATGTTTAAGTTTACTAACAACCATTTTTCGTAGTAGCAAAAATAGACCTCGTAAATTACTTAATTTTTGAAATAATGTTTAAATTTGCTTACAATCATTTTTCGTAGTAGCAGAATTAGATCTCGTAATTTTTTTAATTTTTGGAATAATGTTTAAGTTTGCTAACAACCATTTTTCGTAGTAGCATAAATCGACCTCGTAAATTATTTATTTTTTGGAATTATGTTTAAGTTTGCTAACAACCATTTTTCGTAGCAGCAAAAATAGATCTCGTAATTTTTTTTTTTTTTAATAATGTTTAAGTTTGCTTACAACTATTTTTCGTAGTAACAGAAATTTCGTAAATTATTAAATCTTTGGAATAATGTTCAAGTTTGCTAACAATCATTTTTCAAAGTAGCATAAATCGACCTCGGCGCATATATCGACAGCCCTGCAGTTTTTAAATTGTAAATTATTAAATTTTTGGAATAATGTTCAAGTTTGCTAACAATCATTTTTCGTAGTATATATATTTTATTCAACTAATTTTCAAATACGCTAACAAAAATATTTCGTAGAAGAAGAAAAAGTCCCGAGGACATCAGTACGGACACATTTGTGAATTGTGATTTGTGATTATTTTATCGACTATTAATGTATAGATCAAATGAAAAGTTAATACAATTTAAGCGGTAACAAACTTATAAAACCATGTAACTTTTTTACCAGACATCATTTATTTGAATGAATTGAATTACACAGTACGTTGAGAGATAAACCTATATCAATCTAAATATAGAAAGTCTGGTGGTTTTACGCAAGCAACCAGATGAATTTAAGTTCAAGTTATAGTAAAGTCAATATAAAATTTAAATTTCTATAATATTTATATTTGAAATCTTGCAGTCGCATGTGGCTGAAAAAAATGCTGATGACTGTGATGGCACAATTTTGTTTTGTGTAAACAATAATTACAATTTCGTGCCAGATTATTATTTTGTCTATCTTAAATATAAATGTGATGTAAGGTTGTGTTAGACCTAACTATAAGTTTGCAAAATTTTGATCTCATAGTGACAGCATAACACCGGAGCCTTTCACAATGTAAGCAAATATAATTTTCTTCCTCGCATCTTTGGTATTCAACTAACAATGGCTGATATAACATCCGTTGTTAGACTTTTTTCCCTACCATTGTTGACAACCTTTTTTCAATCACTTGAAAACCCACAACCATCCCTTTCGACACAACGACTAACACAACGACCGGTTTCTGCATTCTTGACACTGGAGTTCACAACTCTCATTTGACATAATTTATTTTATCACTCTCCGAAACTCGGAAAAATATCTGCGTATTTACTATTCAAAAAAATATATACCAGCAAATCAAAATAATCGGTAAGTTTATTCATTGAATAACATTTTCTTAATGAATGAAACATTTAAACTCCTTAAAATTTCTTACAAGTAAATACTCTAAGTTTGTGATAAAAAAATTGACCAAACTAAAAATCAATTAGGTATGAAAGGTATAATAAGTTAAAAAGTGATTATTAAATGTTCATTACTAACAACATTCGCCACCGAGATTTTTTACAACATAACTACTAGTCATTTGAATACTGTCAATATATTTTCATTAGCGTAAATTGCCTGGGAATAGCGAAACCAGTCTTTATTAAAAAATATAGGCCTGATATAAAAAGAGTTTTTTTTTAAATTCAATGTATTTTTAACAGAAACTGAGACCTTAATAGCAGTAAGTATTATATTATATAAAGTTGAAGAATTTAAATTAACGTGAACATGTTTCTATAGCTTATTTTTTTGCAAATAGTTAATAGTAATAAACGGTCAGATAACAATTATTTTTTATCAGTAACTTTGTATATATTACAGTTTTGACTGTTTTAAATGAACAACTTATCGCTTCATTTAGTATTTGACCAGTTGCATATGTGAGTCGTTGATTATGAATAGCATTTTTTAAATCTATGTCCGCTTCTAATGTAGAGCATATAGCCTTCGGTATCTCAATATAAGTTTTCTACGGGTACTGCTAGTTTATAAGTTGGCTAACTCTCTTTTTGAAGACTATAGATAAAAGCAAAGAGTCAACTAATTGCTACGCTCCGTTATTTAAGGATCAAAAAGGTGGAGGGATTTGAAGAAATCAAAAACACACATACCTTCAAACACAAATCGATTAATCGATTGAAAAAAATACTGCTCGTGATGGGACTCGAGACCATGTGGTCCGTCTCGGAAGCTAACAACGTTGACCACTGCACCGTAGACCACACTAAAAACTGAATTTTTACATATTATGAAATATATTATTCACAACCCTTTAACACTTTAGCTGCTGTAGATAATTAATAGCAATTACCTAGCACGCCGGTTATAATTTGCAACTAATAATTTAATTAGTTATTGACGAGATAACTCGTCTCTGGCGTATAAGCACGAAAATTTTTACGAGATATTTCGTCTATGGCAGCCATCGAGTTACTTATCAAAGGCTATTGATAATGACGATATTAAAATGTAAATCATATAAGAATCTTGAACATTTTGCATGAAGTAATTATGTTAGATTAGCTTTTAATTGGAAATAAGCTTCAGAATTTTTTTTTATTAACTGCTTTGCGTAGAAAATAAGTTTATTTTAATGTATTTATTTGCGAAAAAACCTCGTTAATCAAGGCTAAAGTTCACAAAGAAAAAAGGAAGATATCGCAAAAAGCACATTTGAGATTTTTCCAATAGACATTATTTAATCTTTAATGTTCAAGATAAAGCTAATCGCGTTCGAGGGTTTTATTACTGAGCAATTTCATTGGTCAATTTGTAGAATGATTGACTTCCTTCCTTGGAAGTAGATATTAAAATCTTGGCGTAATAATTTTATATTATTATGTTTGAGAACGTACTGAGTGCTAGGAATATGGTTTAATATTCCTTTAGTTACATTGACAAATGTGTAAACGTTGTTCTGTACTATAGATTTTTTAAATATATTATATAAAAACAATATTAATTCACTTAATATTATAATCATGGTTTTTTTCCTAATAAATTGTAGGCCGTCTTGTAGAAAAAGTAACAAAATATGTTGAAATGACTGTTTTAATAGCCATGCATTGTATAGTTTTAGAAATTTAGATAAACTGGAATATTCTAACTCAAGGATTGTCATATATATGTAGATAGCTGACGGCATATTATCTCATCAAAATCTACAGTAATATTATCGTACAAAACGTCAAAATTCGTTAAAAAACGCGCCCCATTTAAGAAATACTGATAGAAATTAAAAAAAAGTCAATTAGGAGTTAAGTCAGTAAAAAATAAATCATTTTTCCTGTATATATAATTATGTTAATAAGCGATCGGATGATGAATGGTAAAATTGCGGAATTTTTCAATTATTATACAAACTGAAATATTACATTTTCAAATTATCTCTATAATAAAAACGATAACTATTATTGGTTCTGATAAAACGATATTATGATCTGGTTAGTTTTAGAATGACGATCATTAGTATAAATTAGGTGAGTGGTATTTTTAGTGTAACTAAGTAAACAAGGAAACGAATTGATTGACATATTTATTTAACAACTTTAATTCTCTTTCAGTAAATTCAACCTTGATACGTGGATCGGTGATTAAGAATTGGATGATATAAGTATTTTTTCACATTCTTATTTAAAAAAAGAAATTGGATGAATCAACACTTTTATATTAGAGCATGTTGTTCTTACGTTCTTAACAAACTATTTTCATATTTTCGATGGATTCGGCAAAACTTTGAGAAAGTTTATTTTAAATATAAAATTGAAATGAGTTATTTATTAGTAACTAGCACTATGATTAGTTGTGCCTATACCTCTCATTGCGTTTGGGGAAAAAATCCTTACCTTTATTCTGTATTTTGTATGTTAGAAATTAAAATTAAAATTTATTTTAATCGTGAATAGCCCATACGATAGTACGTCTGATGCTGTTTCTTAGAGAGGCGAATTACTTGCCGAAATTTGTTACACTACCTATGAAATAACTAAACTATGAATTTTAATTTTATTTTTGAGAATAAATAATTTGTTGTAAGTATACTTTTAAATTAAAATATTTTCAAAGAAGACTTTTAATTTTTAAATCCCGTGACATAAACTCAAAGAAGAGTAATATGTATAAGACTTTTGGGACAAACCTGACGAGAGAAGTTATAATCGTTATGTTTTCAAAGCGAAGATATTTTGTTATTTATTTACATGAACATTACAAAATATTAATGAATTACTTTTGTAATGAAAAAAATAATATTAGAAAAACAGTTTAAGCATTTGAAATTGACAAGGAAGTCATGATTCATGATTCTTAAACTAATTTGAAAAAATCTAAACTTTATATTGACCTTGTAAACTTGAACCCAGAGCCATCTGATCGCTAATGTAAAGCTCTTGTAACAAAAACACATATACCACAAAGTAATGTCAGTCACGCAGGCTAAGAAGATCAAAGCTCTTCAGATTTTTTTCCCCAAAGGAATCGAAGCAACTATCTATGGGATTTTCAGTTAGTTTATTGATTTATGACAAAAGAGATGGATGTATGTATATGATTTTTATCGCTTTTCACTAACAATATCAGCTCTTGCTAAATATTTTCTTAGTAAAAGATGGAATCTCAGTATATATTTTTCATATTGTGAACCTTCATGTTTAAAATTTTACACTGATCGATAAGAAAAAAAAATAGTTGACACGTTTTCCTTGAGATGGCAGTGTAATCGTTAAGCTCCTTTTTCATTTGGATATATTATGTGTAAACCTTTTTGTCTTCATTAGGCAAGTTACAAAAAGTATTTTATTCAGGCTCTCTGCGGTGACTTATTTTACTACCCCATTTATTAGAATCAAGCTTTATCATAGTTTTTGCTATTTTATAAAAAATACGTTTCATTTTGCAATATGCTTTAATTTTCCACTCTCACAGAAAGCCGTTTCGCATAGTTTTCATAAAAAAATACAAAAATATGTATTGTTTGGTCGCTCCGCTAAATGTTTTCGATAAGGCAAAAGAGACGAATCCATAATGCGTTTGAAAGTTACATTTATTAAATGAAAAATACATTCTTGTCCATTTTTGGACTGAAACTTTTGATCGCTTTAAATGTCAACGCTATTTTCATGACCACTTTAATTCTTGTGCAGTATTTCTATCCCGTATGGTAGTAAAAAAATATTGATTTCAATTATTAATAAGCAACTTTAAAAAAATCAGACTTTGAAACTTTTCATGTAAATATTTTTCCTAGCCCTTTTGATATTGCAAATGAATCTTTTTAGATGTATAAATGTGAAAAATTTTCTGGCTGCGTGTTGGAGTTGTCAACGTCGCTGACTTTGGTAACGGAGGTCACGGGTTCGAATCCCAGGACGGACAGGTTTTATGAATTGATTTGTAGATTTCTGTCCAAGGATTGAATGTATATGATGTCTTAAATTCTCTTCTACTCATCGTATTCTGAAAATGGGCCCATAAAGAGCAATTAGTTAAACACTAGTTAGTCATTATCCTATCATTTTACCTCTACTCTCTTTGAAAAAGAGAAATTTAGCAAATGCGTATCAATCAGTCCTCTTAGAAAAACTTCTGTTGAGATACCTCCATTAGGAGGCAATATACTCCACATGGATTTTAAAATGTGATATGTTCAATTCTAAGCGATAAATAATAAGTTATTAAAATCGCATATTTTTTTATAGAATTACTCTCGTTATATAAATTTGATTTAATTTTGACAAATACAAAGATTGCATTTTGAATACAAAAAAACGCAGAATGACATTAGAAAAAATAATCCTTTACTGAAAATGATTCAATGGATTTATAAGGTTACCGTAATATTTCAGTTATTTTATAATAAATATCATGAATTCTCTTTGGATCTTTTTGGAGCAATTTTAAGATCAATAGCTTTTAAGTAATCGCCTTAACCAGCTTAAACATTCGGGCTAAATTAATTTTCGGGATAACGAAATGCCTATGAATGAAGATAACGAATAATTAAATGAACAGTATTACATTTCATTTTATCGCCACGCTATTTTGAATTTATTCTTTTAAATGTATTACGCTGTTAAGTTACTTTTTAGAATTTTATGTTAGATTACGTCATTTTGAGCAGCGATAATCCGTTCGTTTTTATAAATCCATATTTATTATCACATTAATTAATTTTTATGTTATTAAAGTTTCATAATAAAAAAAGTAGCTGTTATTATCTATCTTTGTTTAAGCAGTCAAAGAAGACATCATAGTTGTCAAAAATTTAAGCTGAGTAGTCGACAAGTTTTGAAAGTGTGACGATCGATGGTCTATACCAGACGTGGTGAGCCTGCGGCCTTCTGGCCAATTCTCTAATTTTGTAAATTTTTGTAATTTCGTAAATTCTTGGGATTTTCGATCTCAAAATCCTTGAAAGACCTAAAAAAATGTACCCAGGCTGGCAATTTTGGGAAATCGGCAAATTTTTGGGCTTTAGAAATTGGCATGAAATTGTTTTTGGCCAAAAAAATCCTAGTCAATGCTTAATGCCATGCTTATGCAGCCTTCGTGTCGAATCAGAAAAATGAATGCAGCCTTTAGAGAAGAAAAGTTTCCCCACCCCTGGTCTATACCACATGTATTTAATCTTTTCTAGTAGTAAGCCCTTTTTAAAATAATGTTGCGGCTACATTTTTATTTGCACTCTGGTACATTTTTAAGAAAATTAATGCAACACATTTATGTAAAATAAAATAAAATTTGATTTCCTTGTTCTTGTCACTACGCGTTACAAATTGTGACACAGTTTTAACCTCTTAAAGAAGCATCTTCAGACAAAATGTCAAAAAGGTCGAACCTATCATATGTATGTACATATTAAAAAAAGCGACATTCACAGGAAGATTGAAAAGAAAGATTACATTTAGATATAATGTTATCAATACATTCTCGTTTAATCAGAGTCAGCACTTCTGAAGATCCACAAAGCAAATATCGAGATAACGATATGGCAATAATTTGGAATAGTTAGTGCTTATTTTAGTATTGAGCAGTTGACAACCATCCTTGAAAAAACTTTGAGACTTCTGAGATCTCTGATTTCAGAAACCACTTGTTGCAAGTACGTGATTTATTCTACGATTAAATGTTGGCAGTTTTATAATAAAATATTATTTTAAAAGGTCTAAAATATATACATCGTTTGTTTGGTATAGTTAAACTAAAATTTTAAACATCTTTTCAGATGAAATAAAATATTGATTTGCTTAAATTATAACTTCAACAGAGTTGGAAAATTTGGGTATTGTTTGTCAATGTTTCAAATGGAAAATAATGATTTTTAATACTCATATGCCTGTAAAAGTTTCGAGTGTGATTAGTTCATGCAAATTTGTCAATATTTTAGAAGCAAACGGACGTTTATGTTATAGTTTTATTTGAATGCATATTTTCCATTTTTATAATGGATGGTTATATTTATCTGGATAAATGTTCTAACGTATTATATCAATACCAATTTTAAGCAGGAACGCTACGATTAAAAAAATTAAATTCCTTTTTTTCTGTTCATTCCAAAGATTAGGAGCGGTTTATTAGTTAAGGCCCGCAATGAAAAAGTCTAAAAAAATTCATTTGGATATTATTATAATATGTGTACTCGGTTAATGCTTAAAGGTTAGACGTTTTGCGGAGTGTCGCGTGCAGCGAGCATATTAAACATGTGCTTAGTGTTTTACGCACTTACACGCTGAACGCGACGCCCTTTAAAGTTGTTCACTAAAGCCTTTTGCTATGAAAACACACACAAGACCGCTTTTTTTTTTATCTTATCACAATGGAGTAAAAATGCTAGCTTATTTCTGTTTTCAAACAAAAAAACTTTTTAGGCATATAAGTGAATTGTGTATCTTTTTGTGGTTTTGTATTTGACTGAAAAAAAATGGTTTGATTGTTATGCTATTTTATATTTTGACGTTTTGCATTGCAAGAAATGACTGTAAAATAAGAAGATCAATATCAACATGTGAAATTTCTATGAGAGTATTGCCATTTTCGTTTGAGTTAAAATAAAAGACGTAAAAAGTAAATGAGAAACAATATCTCAGATATCTATACCCAAGATCTTATTAAATTCGCAATAAATCAAAGTTTGATATTTGAGCTTGTCGTTTTGTTTATCAAGTAGAACCGTTATTTTAAAGTTACGAATACAAACTGATAAGCTTTAAGAAAATCTTATTGAAAATGAAAACTTATCTTGGTAAGTATTGTTTTAATAAAAAAAAAGCTTTTTAGAGCGTTGAGAGATATTAAAAACTTTACATAAGTCTATTGAGGAAAAAAATACGATAAATTATGCACAGTTTCAACTAGTTATGCGTAATTCCGCCAAAAGCTAAGAAGCTTACTTATATTAAATTTGAGTAATCCGCGTTGTCCTTTGCTTCTAGGATAAAACTGATCAACCCTTAGTGCTCTTTTTTTCTAACAATGGCCCGAAAATAATACCAAAAATAAATTACGGCTGATTATCGATGAAACAGATATTAAAATTATAGTTCTATATGTTATACTTAAAATCAAGACGAATGAACGATGCTTACGTGTTTAAAAAAATAGCATTACAGTACACTTCTTTTGCAGTAAATATTTTAAAGAGATGTTTAATAAAGTCACTTGAGATCAATTTTGGGGGAAAAAGCTTTGCAAATACCCACTGCACAAATGAAAATGACAAAGCTGTATTATTAACTAGGCACTTAAGATTCTTCTGTCAAGACGACCCGGGAATAAATTCCGGGAAAATCGACACTTTATACCAGTCTCGGTTCCCGGGACATTTTATTAAAACAACCTGAGACTTGAAAGATGATTTTATACACTCAATACAAATAATGTTTGAGAATCTTTATACATTTGGAATCTTTGTACATCTCAGAAGAAAATAAAAAAAAATTAAAACTTGTTCATAAAATAAAATATGACCACTGTGAGTAGGGCATCCATCCGGGATCCCGTTCAATTTTCTGTTCCCGAAATTTCGGGATTGAGATGGCCGCGATCCCGGGCTCAAAATTTCTCAATCCCGAAAATTTACACGAACTTGGCAAATTCAAGATTTCAAATTCCTCGGCGAGCTAAAAAAAAAAACGAGTTTACGTGAGATTCCGGGAAAAGTATACCAAATCGGGGATTTCAAATTCCTCGGTGAGCTAAAAAAAAAAAAAAGAGTTTCCGTGAGATTCCGGGAAAAATTATACCAAATCGGAGATTTCAAATTCCTTGGTGAGAAAATCTCAATCCCGGGATCTCGGGATTCAAAATTAATCAATCCCGAAATCCCGGGGTTGGAAAAAGGCTCCGGGATTGGATACCCTAACTGTGAGTGTAAGTGACAGATTCTAGTTTGCAATTATAACCACACAATTACTGACTCAATGTATTATTTTTCAAATGAAATTGTTTCATCGGCAAAATCAAATGAATCTATCGAATGATATGTAATAAAAAGCGAAATAGGTATTTTAAATATAATATTGACATATTTTGAAATATTCAACTTAAAAACGATAGTTTCCAAGAGTTTTGCACCAGTGGTCTCGGGACGCGAGAATTTCCCGGGACATGACAATTTTATGTCTCGTGTTCCGGAATATGAATAAACAGTTTAAGAGCAATATATCAGTTTAGGTAAACTTTTTCAAAGGAGTAAGCCACAATTGATTTTTTGGAATATTTATTAATTTAAATGAATCCAGCTTTAAACTTAGAACGTAATAAAAATTTCGACAATGATATCTTAAAAAAACCATTTCTATACATACAAAATAGTTTGTAAATTGATTATAATTGTCACTTAATATATAATAGTTAAAAATGTACGTCAATTTTGTAAGGTTGACAAGAATGAAATCAAAGCCTTGTTGTAAAGATATTTGAGGATATGCAAGATATTGCCAGTAGTTATTGTGTTATTTTTCATGAAAACTTTTTGCATTAAGTAGTGCCCATAAAAATGCCCAGGACGTTGCCTTCATCTTAAATAAACTGGCTTGAAAGCTTTTTTTCAGAATACATAAGATTTTCAGTATGAGATTTACAGGATATATAAAAAGCGAGTTGATGATAAACGTTTTATAAAATTGAGCTACAAATAAAATCAGAGATATATTATTGAATGATTTTACTTGAAGCAGTCAGTATCCGCTGACTTAACTTTTTTTCGACGATTACAGTTTGAGTAAATTTAGGAAAGAGGTTATATTCAAAACGGGGATGTGCTGAGAATAAAAAAGATTTATTGATTAATAACACACAATCCATCAATCAAAGTTTAACGCTTGGCTTCAGCAATTTAAGTGGAAATTCAATATGCAAAATATTCAATTATTATTTTGTACACACAACCAAAATTGTTGTTTAACATATATTGAATGAATATTAAGGGAGTATGATTGTTTCCGTTATCTGGAATGTATAGCGATATATTAAGTGAATTGGAATATTCAAACGAAGTTTAAATTATGTTATAACGATATGTATTTTCCTGTCACAAGTATTCTTCTTCATTTAATATTATTTCAACCGTTTACGACTAAAAAATCCAGGATTAATATAACAATTAGTATACAAAATATAGTTCTAATAGTTTTTTCAATTATTAGTCGTGTTGGTACTACAGGGTGCAGCCGATATAACTAAATCATTTTTTTTATACCAATTAGCAAAATAAAACAACGATCATTGTAACTAAGATGAGTTACGCCGGATTTCATACAATTTACTAGGGAATCCAATCCCGAGCCAAAATGTTGATCCCGGGACTGGTCCCGGGATCAGTACATTTAAAAAAAAAATAAAAATGATAATATTGGTGAAAAATATATTAAAAAAAATATTCTTTATTATTTTACCAGCTGTAAGCTGCCAATATGTTACCAAAAAGCTCTCTTAATCTCAGTTATTCACGATTTAGAGGTGAATGAGTGGATTTTTTAATTACTCTTAAAAAATAAGCGAAATCATTACTAAACTAACTTAATATGCAAAAATACGAGATATAACTTAAAATGGTTGATTTAGATAACTGAAAAAAGCAATTACCTACTTCAGACTGCAAGAATGAAGATTTCTAAAATTGTTGTCTATATATATACATTCTTAATAATTTTATTGAAGTAAATAGATGTCATTTAAATATTTTAATATTCCCAGAGTACCAAAGCATCGATTGTTTCGCCATTTAATCAAAGGTTTCGGTTTACGGTACAAAATGAATGTTTATGAATAATAAATTCCGCAAAACAAACACTATTGATATCTGGTAACATTCATTGATGTAGAGAACAAAGCGAAAAATAAATTTAAAAAATATCGAAATATGAAGCTTTATAATAACAAACAATAAATATTGTCGACAAATGCATTAAAATACAGTACACGTGTGTACATTTAATAATTGGCATCAAGTTGGATTCCCTACAATTTACCAGTGAACCTATTTAAAATTTGCAAAATTCGATCGAAATGCAAGTGTCTCATCATATTTTAATATACATAGATTATCAAATGCCTCGTATTCCGTCAAGCTCCGTTATGGTTAATAATGAATTGATTTATATTTATTAAAGCTTTATAGGTGTAAATTTTTTTTTAATGCATTTTTAAGCTCCAGATTTTTTTAATAAAAAAGCTATTGTATCTTTCAACAGCCCAAAGCCGAGAAAATAAGTTTATTAAGACTCTAGAGCACCATTTGTAACAACTAATTGAAAAAAATTGTGCTACAACCATCATAATGAACACGTTTTTTTTTAATTTATTCAATATTTTTACGTAAAAAATGGATATTCAATTCAAACTTTGCATCAATTAATAGAAAATATTCAGTCATCATATGCTATTCGGAATAAATAGTGAATTGGAGAGCGTTGACATATCTTATTTATAACGAAACCGTGCCTAGTCATCGATATAATGTTGTGACATTTTGTCGGGCTTAATTTTAATTGGGTTTGAAAGTTACTATTTGATTTGCTTATCTGATTTTTGAACTTTACCTAAAACTTCTAAAAACTTCAATAAACTGCAAGTAATTGTGTTCAAAAGTTACTTCACTAATTAGTGAATGTCGGGTCTGTGGGCCAGTGGCCGACGACGTCGCCTATGGTTGGGGTGATCACCAGCTCGAATCTTAGTATGGTAAGTTTATAAAAAATGATTTTTTTATAGATTTTTCGTGATGACTGGAATTCACTCCTATCAACATTGATCCTAAAAAACAGGATTAGCTTTCCACTTGTTCTAGACCTATCCTGTTATCCTTTACTCTCTCTGAAAAAAATAGGTTTAACAACTGAGTAACAACCACTTCTCGTATATTTTTTTGTTGAGATTTACTCCGTTAGGAGAACATACGCTACAAAATAGGAGTGGACACAAATGGTACAATATTTTAATAATGAAATTGTATTTTTGGTGGGAAACATTAAACTATGTTCATGACGATAAATGTTGTTATTACTCTTTGAAACACCCTGTAAAAACGCTCATTTTCAATCTAATTTGTACAAAATTAGATTTAATTCCCCCAACTGCCAAAGGGAATTGATATGTAGCTGGAATTGATATGTAGCTGGAATTGATTCTCAGATTTCCTGTCTATCGTTTACTAAAAGCCCCAAAATAATTCTAATCCTCGTTCCGAATTGGTAAATCAAATTATGAGCGCTATTGAAGCTTGGAACATAACTTATGATAAGTTATAATATATTATACTTCAAAGTATGTATATTATGTTAATAAGTGTGTACATGTTACAGATAACTTTTGCACTTTGCCAATGTATAAATTAACTAGTCAATGAAAGAATTGTCCATTTAGCCAGACACTTAATTAATCACATACCTTAAAATACCTTGTTTTTCACTGCTACGTGTGCAATCACGCAGTTGTTGTGTTTTATTAGAAGGCAATATACAGGTTCGTTCACTTGCGTAAAATTTGTGTCTTAAAACGAATAGAAATGTGTGAAAACGAAGCGTATTTCTTGTTTTAATGCACAATAAGTAGTGTTCGCTTAATGAAACGAGAAAGAACTCTTACACCCGTCGTTTACACACATTTTTTTATTGGTTTTAAAGCATACGCTACAACCTAATCGCGTGTGAAAGCGCCTGTGTTTATAGCCCACTTTTGTCATCTGACATTTCACATATTTCCAAAAAATTGAATGTCTTGTAATTATTGTCTTCTTTTTAGTCAAAATCAAACCTAATCTAAGTCGCTATGTTATTCTACTTTGAAATCCGTTTGACAGTATGCTAACATAATCTAATGTCATTTCTACTCTGTCTAGCGCTCGCAAGTGATTTTATACACTTAAAACCGGGTCTGTGAGGTCGTTAAAAATAAAAAATACTTCAAACCTAACCATAAATCACTGGTCCGACTTCGATTCCGACGCAAAATCTGAATTTGATTTAAAAAATAGCGAAAAAATTAATCCTCATCAAAATAGTTTTTTCCAATCATTTACATTTTTTCTCGTACATATTTCACCAATAAATACGTATTATAGGCTAGTTTTCAAATGTGTAATACTGTATGTACTTCCTAGGTGAACGTGGGTGAATTCCTTATATTTCTATTTTATCTTATTATTTCGATATAGAATCGAAAAATCTTTCCCTGATATTTTTAATCTTAAAAAATACTATTCAGTCATTAAAAAAAGTTTTTCATAGGTAAGTAAATCTAATTTTAAACTTAGTAGCATGGAGGGCGCAATTTTTGACTCTAAAGAATTGTATACACAACAAGTTCATACATTAACTTGTCAACGTGAATATGAAATTTCATGATGAGCTTTAACTTAAGCTGTTACAAGCTGATGTATACTTTTACGAGATTTCACACTATAACTGTGACATACTAAATACCAGCAACCGCTTTTGCTGTATTTCATGTGTTAAACTCTGAATGAATAAAGGCTTATTAAGTCAATTGA
The DNA here is from genome assembly GCA_030503985.1 of Himalopsyche tibetana. Taxonomy (NCBI): domain Eukaryota; kingdom Metazoa; phylum Arthropoda; class Insecta; order Trichoptera; family Rhyacophilidae; genus Himalopsyche; species Himalopsyche tibetana. The sequence continues at coordinate 5,978,251 of JAPJYX010000019.1, read as the reverse complement.
ATACATTAGTACTTCAATGAATCTATTCATCCAAATATATTCTTGCATACGGTATTTGCAATCAATAACGTCTATATTTTCTCATTACTTGAACACCGGGTGCGATGCTGAAAAAATACCAAATATTTATTTCAAGTTCTTTATTTTTGTATCTATTCCACGTTTTTTATTAAAGATCGGTAACGGTTGTATTCATCATAAGCATTATCAACGTATGCATATAATTATCAGTGGTAAAATTTAACAGTCAAAACGGCATATAGGGAGTCTTGCTCTAGCATAATACACTCTCGTCGACAGAGGTAAAGTTGGGCAACTCAATAACAACCTATTCTCGTAAAAATATATCTGTTGAAATATAATCCAATAGAAGAGTACATCCTTCACATTCAGAGTATTAATACAAATAAAGTTGATATAATAAAAAATAATTGATTGAGAAATAAAATAAAAACCTGTAGTCTATACAAAATTGAGTTTTATAAATAAAGTTTTTATTCAGTGTAGATACGTTTTAAGAAAATAAGAAAATGATTTAACAATTTGTTATTAATCAAATTTTTATAAAAAAATACTTTCAATTAGGTGACTCAAGGCGAAGATGTAATTGATAAAATTATATTTCTAATTTATAGATAGCGTTTAATTAAGTTTTATTTCCACAAAAAAAACCTAACAGTTATTATCAAAAGGAGATATTTGATTTAATTTAACGAAAAAAGCACACTTATCTTATAGATTTACAGTGCTTCTGGAAAATCATTTTTTCCTTCACTCTTTGTGATGATTTACCATTTTGTAAGTGTGGTCGGTTGATTGAATCACATAGATTTTACAAATCAAATAAAAGTGAGCTATTGGAAATTTTTTTTAGCTTTATTTAACTATCTTAAGCTATAGATTTTTAAAATCTTTTATTTCATTATTTTGACGGCTTGAAACATAATGCTGTATTCTGCTTAGATTATAGCAACGACAAACGTGTTGATTTGACCTGAAAATTATAAGAATTTGATTTGCTATGTATTTGAAGTTTTATCGATAAAACAGGACAAAGCACGAACAAGAATATATATAAAGCTTATGGTAAGTCAGTTTTCCAATATTTGAATTAAAAATATTAATTAAATAATTAATTCGATATAATTTTCCATTGACATTTATTTTATTTAAAAAAAACTGACCAAATAAAGACGTTCATTTTCAAAAGGATCGGTTTGAAGAATTCCCCTGGAGAATTCGCATTTTATAACGGTTTCAATAAATTTGTTTAGCAGACTTACGACGAAACTGAAAAGGGTTTCGGCGAACCCTTGGAGGGTTTTGTAATCGTTATATTCCTTTCATTACATATTTAAAGTATTAATTGCTTTCACGACTGTTTTATAGGCAGTTAAGCCAAATTCTATAAAATCATCGTGACCATTCGTTGTTAATCGATGGCAAATTGAAAATACAGAAGAACCATCACTACCCGGACTACCATCATCTCCGATTATGCTGGATAATCGAACTAATCACTAATGGTAGGTTCATATATATTCAATATGAATATTTTATTTTGTTAAGAAACTAAATTTTTGATTTTTGCTTATAACTAGCTGTTCTTTTTGAATCTGTCTAATCGCTAATACTTTTAAGAAACAAATCTTATTTCAGTTAAATTTTTCTTAGCTCTTGAACCACTTTATGGCAGCATCTAGAAAGGAAAAAGCCAAATTGTACAGAACCACTACCCCCCCCCCCCCTCCTGTCAGTAAATCTTTTCTTCGTCTTTTTGCAGTGAAGAGGAAATTTTTTAATTATTTTCTCATCATCAAAAAGTCGTAATCCAGTTTGCATTGTTTCAATACATATTGAAACGTGTGATATTACTCCAGTGATGACTAATGTTCGGTGAGTTTTAAAGATTTTTTTTTATGTAATTAACAGTTTAAAAAAACATCATATATTAATCTATTGTACATATATTCTTAAAGAAGGATTTTTTTGGCTCAGGAAATATAAATAGTTCGGCTAACAAGAGTAACAAATTTGGCATTAAAATTTAATCAAGTCCTGGTCCCGCTATGACGGGAATGGGTAATTTCATTGAATTTCGGCCCAAGCAGACCTCCAAATAACAGATATTTAAAAAGATACTCCAAAAAATTAATGGTCTTGCCCAACAAGTGAAAATTTTCAACTGATACCTACGTCAAATATATACTTTCACGTTTTTAATTTTGCCTTTAAATTTTATTAAATACATTTATGATTAAAAAATATATCAAAATGTATTTTATCCTCCAAATGATATCAGTGAAAACTTTAATTCGTCATAATAAATGAGACAATCGATGTCCGCTTTTTGATAAGACATAGTTGAAAACTAGTTGTAAAAAATGTCTTCTATATTTTCTTATATGAATAAAACACAATATATTACCTGTAAAATATTCTTATTTCTTTAATATCTCTGTAGGCAATAGGAAAGTACCAATTGTTTCCTAACATTCAACAATTTAGGGGTTTACGCTGGGAAAGTTATCACTGAATAGAATTGTATGGATCTCTGAAGAGCTGATAGGATTGAATTTAAGAAGAGCTAGGCTTAGAAGGCTTTATCTATATTGTTTATGGGTATAATTTGTTTTGTCAGTGCACGGCTTAAAAGTTATATAATTGAAAATATCAATTTAAATAGATATAGAAAATTCTATAATTGAGCTTATTGTAGGATAACATTTGAACAGATATCTAGTTAATAAGTCGATTTTTTTTTGAATCATCCAGTTCACATGTAGATCAATAGTGTATTTTTTAAAACGTTGTAGTAGTGCAAACATGTATTATCATTTTGAATAAAATGTATTTCCAACAAGAAATCAACATAGACTTCAATTTATATAATAATGTGATTTATATTTAAGAATAAAACTTGCCTTGAATTTGAACCAGAAAGTTTTGATTTGTAAAAAGAAAATAGTATTTGATGATTTGGTAAGATTTAAATTTTACCAATTGTATTTTTTTTAACGTTTACATGTTTAATATTTAAATCAGTAACCAAATATTATACTTCATATTCAGCAGTATAATCTTACACTGTGGAACAATTCCACTTAGGACGTGAGAGTTTTCAATCAGGATAAAATGCTTACAATTCGACCATATACAAATAATACTTTATATCTCAAATAATCGAGAGTAAAAAAAAGGAAGTTTGAAAATATAACCATTTTCTTAGCAACTCAAAAACTGTAATAAGTTGATGTATCAAACAAATAATCTAGAATAACATGTTAAAGTTTAATTTAAAGAACATTGCTATTCTATAATCTTCCATTCTAGATCTACCTTTTCATGATTTGGGATGGGTGTTGAAGTTCGTTATCTCAACCCCAACCCCTTGAGTTCTCTGAATGACGCGTTGATTGAATTGTGCTCGTGCGGAGAATCTGAACGGTACTCAAAGGGTTTTTTTAAAGATGAAAAAAAAAACCGACATTTTTACCGAGTTATTGTAACAGAGTTATCATAACGAATTCGGGGTTTTCGTCGTTTTCTCTGAAGCATGAATAACTTTCAAGTTTTCGTGGTCTAATAAAAAGTTACAATTTTTTTCTCGCCGCTGTGATGAATAATTGAAGTTTTGATTTGAAATGAAAATTTGCATGTCTCCGGTCGCAGATGAATATTAAGCATTTTAATGAATGCTTCTCTTAAAACTAAAACTATTAACTCTTTAGCCTCGTCGTCGAATAAGCATATAATACTTAATTGTTTTTTAATTTAAGCAACCAGATTTACAATTTATTTGCGTTTCTTAAAATGTTCTATTGAAATACAATGATTATTATTTACAAGGTTTGTATATTATAAAAAAATATGGACGGTAAAGATAACATGCCACTTTTTTTTATAAAATTAAAGAATAAAAACTACCTTTTCAAATAGAAAAAGACTTAAAGTATTTTCAATGGCCTTAAATTATTATGTAAATTTTTCTTTTAAAAAAGTGAAAAATTGCATTTTAATGTGTAATGTAATGAGTATAAATTAAAATAAGATATTCATTGAATAGACTAATTTTTGAGTGCATTAACTTTGTAGAGATATGCACGTAAATTGTCTGGCAATTTTCATGCAAACAAAATAAATATTCACGTTTTATACTTTTACAAAAAAAGTCGATGCAATTTATTTTATTATACATAGATTGAAACTATGGAATCTTTATAAAGAATTTTTCGATTCTTTTATAAGGATCAGGGAAAAGGTCACTACTCTTTTGCTAGTTGTCTACTACTGCTCACTCCTAAGTAAAACTTTACGTGGCGGTGGGCACAAAGAAAACCTTACACCGTGACTTTTCCACCCCACTGAACAAATCCGTCAATTTCAATGTTTATTTTTACGGTTTTGTTACAGGGCTATTTCAACCGATGAAAGCTACCACAGTATTCAAGAATATTTACGGTGATATCCCGTCATATTAAAATATAAATTTTATAAGTTTTTTTTTTTTACTAAATTTACATGAATTAACGCACGGAAAATGTTTTTATACACATGAAGAGAACACTGCGAGCCTGCAAAAAAAGTTGAATTGCTCCATTAAAAATGGTATATACATCTGTTTTCCGGAACATCAAATAATGGCGATCGGAAATTAGAAAAATTGTAATTAAAAAAAAAAGCTAACATTTTACTGCCTATTGTGTTGTCGTTGTCAAATTCTGTAAGCGTGTTTTGCTGGTCGAGCGATTTACATGCAATTTTTCATTATTGCAATCTAATTTTAAGATATTCAGGAATACAAAATCTTTTAGTAATACACCGTGTTATGTTGAATAATGTTCTGCCGATGTTTCATATTTGTTAGGTTTCATAAATAAAGGCATATTAAAATAAGAGATATTATTCAAGAGTTTTTTAAGAGATCTATTTTATGCGCTCATTGTATTTTTCTATGAAAAAATGATTATTACACTCGCTGTGCATCATGTTGCGCTGTTTTGCCTTATACTACAGCTCTTCTAAATTAATACTATTTAATTGGGGAACGAAAATGTCAGTAATCATGAATCTATAGCGCAACGTTCTATCCGGCATAATTCTTAAAGAAATGTTCACAATTTGAAAACGTTGTTCTGGTGTAAATCATGGTGAAATAACCAACCAAACTGAGCACAGATTTGTTTTCAACTGTCAAATCGGCTGTCACCGACAAAAGTTAATAACGTTAAAAAATCATTAATAATAATATTTCTTGTGGAAGGAAAGTGTTACTCAATTAAATCAAACGGTTAATTGGTTTGATCGGCTTTGCTTAAAATACAAGTAAGGTTATCAGGTCATTGAACGATTAAATCTGTTATACGGAGCACATATTATTTGAACATAATATAGAAGCAATATCATTATACTGGAGCGAATGATTCAGCGTAGTTGGCACAGGGCAACAAGTTTTGATTGATGTTAGTTCTATATACGCTTTGTAGGAAGAGTGAGAATAAGTGGCAAAGTGGAAGAAGCATAATAGCCTCTTGATATTAAAATTATAAATTAAAAGATTTTTACTTACAAAAAGAAACAAAATCTTTTTCGCACGATCAATAAATTTAATACAATATAATGAATACAAATAAATTCAGTACCCTAGAAACGAACTGAATTAATTTAAAAGATTTCAAAGTTCACTTATATACCACGATAAACAGTATAGAATTGTACATCAATAATTAAAGCTGTCATATATTAAATATTACTACTCTTGTATGTTAAAATAATATAACTTCTTTATATCAAATATTATTCCTCAGACGGATCTGAGAGTTTGAGATATGAAACGGTTTACAGTATTGTACAATATTCAATAATTTTGATTACGAATAAAGAATAATATTACATAATAAACTATCAATTGTTTTTAACCCATGTTCGATCCTAATGTGTAGTAAATAGCCTCCTAAGGTATCTTAACAGAAGATTTTTTACGAGAACAATGTGTTTCTGAATTTCACAAACTTTCATTATTGAAAAGAGTACACATAAGAAAAAAAGAGGGTTAAAGGTAAGACTAGTATGGTTAACAAATCAATCTCGCTAACTCCCTTTATTTTAGGATTGGAAAGGTTTGGAATTTGGAATTGTTATAAATAAAAAACACCCACGTCTTCGAACAGAAATCGATTAAAAAATCGCTGTTCGAATTGGAACTCGAACCCGTGAAATCCGCCACGAAAGCGCTATGATTCTGATAAATTACGTTTACCAAAAGAATAATACGTATTTTAGTTATTAATAAAAATTTACATTCATCAGTTACACGTTTACTTATATTTAGGTATTTTTTTTTCTAAAAATCATTATTTTGTGGATTTAATTTCAATAATTAACGCACTTAAAACAGTACATGACACTAGTTTTTATACATTTTTTTTCATTTTGAAATAAACAAGAAATAAATGACAGCCCAATGCGTTCAGAGCTAATCAGAGTGTATGTGTGTTGTGTTGTTTAGTGCTGTGCATATCTCGGGCGATACAGATATACCAGACATACACAACCTTTTTAATCTAGTGGGCCGCATAAAAACAAATTATGATGGGGTCGGGCCGCAAAATAAAACTAAATTAAAGTAAACTCAATCCTCTTTTACGCGGGGATACGTTCCATGTAAAACAGTAGTACAAAAGAAAACGTGTACAATGGATGAAATGAATATACATAAATGAATGATAAATTCAATGGTTTACTTAAAATAAAATGTAATACATTATGTATTATATAATATACTGTTGAGAAAAAATATTTGAGAGCCGTAAAAAAACAAAAAGGGCCGTGGTTTGTAAATCACTAAGATAGACAATAAGTCAAGTCATACAAAAAAGCAATTAAAACTCGATGTGTATATGTGCAAGTTTATCTAAAAAACCTTAATTTACCTTGAAGAATCTTTGGTTTGCGGACCACGTTTTTATTTCCCTTTGCTTTTATCTAAGGTAAAAACATTCCCAAAATTTGACTCTGTCTCGGTAAACTCTAAGCGCAAAAAAGAGTCAAAAATGAACAAAAAATACCTTCATGATAATAGATTTGTATCAATAAGTGAGTGATTTCAAAGAAATAGTAATTTATTACAGCCCATTCTATTGTCCCTGTTAGAAGAACCAAACGAGACACTATTATCACTATCAATTATTTTTAATAGGCATTATATTTTAAATTAAAACACTTTTTGGGCTTATTATTTTTTTATTAAAGACCAGGACTGGAGTTTATACTTTATAGATATACCGGGATTTTAAAATGTGAAATTTGTACAAAAAAAAGTTTGACCTTTAAATTCAGAAATATAATATTAATATAATACCTCCCTTTTACAACTTATTTATGAATTTATAATCAACCAAACACTTGACTAACTTTTATAGGAATAAATGATTTTTTTTGTTCTAGTTTGAAATGTTGATAATTACTGTATTTTTTATTGTAATATTCAGCAATTATTGATTGAAAAATAGCCGACGGCATTATAAATTTTAACATTGACTTTACCGGAAGTTATACCCACTTGATTTGTAGAACCAAACTATTACTAACTAGAACAGCGCAATTTCGACTCATTAAAATAATTAAAGATTAAGGGAAGAGTTATGTAAAGGTAGTAAATTTGTATCATTAATGTATAATATACTGATTTTTAAAAAATATTTCATAAACTTGGAAATTAATTACTAATTTTAGTTTTGTAGATTTTTGATTGTCGTAAAACATATCGCACAAGTGTACGTTTATTCGTCCGTACATATTTTCAAATTTGCTTATATTTTAATCAGGAAATAAACAGTTGAACCATACTTAATATTAAATATTTGTTTTTATCTGCTGTTTTTTTAATCATATGGTCATATTTGAAATCTTGTGGTTGAGTTTGCTAAATTCCAGGGCTAAAATTCTTAGTCAAAACTTTTAACTCGTCGATCTCCTTTGTTATGTTGGTCTATTGTGTGGTCTCTAAGAATCTTGCTATGGTAAGTCGGTCGGGGGCTGTGCGCGGTGCGGGTTATGAAATTATTTATTCTTCCCATTTCCCTATCGAGTACGTTGATCGAGCTGAATATCGAAGTTTTTGTTTCTCATTAAGAAAAAAAAGTTAAAAAATGTTGTCATTTGTTTAGCAAATCTCACCAAAAAACGTGTCTTTTTGTATCGAGGTTATTTATTTTTCATTTTACAAAGGGTGAAATTAGTCAAAACTTTTTTGAGAACACATTTCATGCCACTTAGATTATTTTTGAAGTCAATATTAGCCGAATCCAACCGATAAGGTTTTCCTGTACCATCAACAGTTATGTGATTGGTTTTAGAAGTATTTGTGGAGAGTATTATAATATAGCAATTATTTTTTGATTTATTAAATATTTTAAATTATTAAAATTGAATTATTTCAAATAAATCAACGCACTTTTTCAAATGTTAAGTGATTAGTGAGTCCGCAGCACAGTGTTGTACGTTGTTAAATTTCGTGACGGATCTTACAGGATCAAATTCTAGTGCGAACAATATTTTTTCAACCGATTCTTTATCAAAGGCATGGATGTTTGTGATATCTAGAAAAATTCTCCCACCTTTCCAATCCTTAAATAATCAACAAACCAACCACTAGTCCTGTCTGAACCCTATTCTTTTTATCCCTAATATCTTCGAAAAACAAGAGAGTTTGCTTCTCGTAGAAAAACTTTGGCTGAGGCACCTCTATAAGAAGACCACGTGCTCTAAATTGGGAGCAAACACGAATAAAAAAAGTGATTCAATTTTCTGCGTTAAAAAGAAATAAACAAAAATAGTTCAATAAACGCGTAATTTTTGAATAGGTAAATTTTCTGTTTAAAAATAAAATAATGTCAATTTTCAAAAGACGGTTGGGTATTAAAACTTTTAAATGAACGCAAACAGCGTCTTTATAAACTATCAAAAAGAAAAATGAAAAAACATCATAACCTCAAAGTTTACCTTCGGCAATTTATTTCGTCTGGGCTGTCTTGGTGCGTTTCGATAAGTTCGCTCCTGCAACCCAGGAGCAAAATGAGAAGGGGGCAAATTCCGGTGGATTTGTTTTTTATTACCGCCCGTAACGAAGCCGGTGTCGACGGCGCTTCTGCGACATTACTGGGAATTGCTTTCTCGGTGTTACCCAATGCTATTCCTTCGCTATGATGAAAATAAAAATAATATCACGATTGAAAGATGCATGTCTACTTATAACACGTTTCCGGTTTGTTGGTTTTTGATTTTATGTAGCTTTTGCGTTCTATTGTTGTTCTAGACGCTCTATGCTAGTATGTTGGGATTGAAAAAAGATAACTGAATGGTGAGTGTATCTTATATGCATTGAAATTTTTAATGTAAATAAGATAATCACAAATATTCAACGAAAGTTGCAAAACATTCTTAATAAACAATGCATTAAAGCAAGTACCTTCCCGACCGCAAGTAATCTTAAAGGTTGGTTCTTATTCTTTTCAACTCAGTCATCAGTGTAGTGAAATCCACACTTAGTTGATAATTATTACTTATATGTACTACCAATCTAAATTAGAAATGTAGTAAAAAAACCATGTCGCAAAAACATATCTAATATATAAAAATGAATGTTTTGTTTATTCGTACTCTATGGGCTTCTAAGCCGCTGATCCGATTGCAATAAAACTTTTTGCTTGCACTTGCGCGAAGTTTATAGATATATTAAAATTACTTTGCAGTAAGTCTCATATATCAAAATCAATGGTTGTATGTCTGCCATACCGTTCATGAAACTTGCGCAAAGGTTATAGACGTAGTACAATTAAATTACAGTAGGTGTTACGTGTGTCGCGCCATAGAAAATCGGCAGCAAGCGTCAAATGTCAAACATACAGAAAGAGAAGACATGCACTTCAATAAACACAATTAAAATACAAACACTTTCTTTCTTTGAGTATCATTGCAAGGCTTGCCGGGAACTGGCTAGAAGTTTATAAAATATAAGTATTAACAAAACAAAGCATTAAAAAAAAACTTCTATCTAGAAAAGAGTTTGTTGTTGAATATCTTAATTAATTTATGCCATAAGCTGATTATACTTACAGCTTTGGAAACTGGCTTTTCTTAAGAGCGATCCAAAGAACAAGATTGTGTCGATGCCACTTAGGTAAACATCTGGAGTACGTTAGCTTATATTCTAGAAATATTTAAGATAGTAAACCTCTGAAAAACGGCTTTTCAAATGAAGAAACTTTGGGTATCTCGAAATTCAATTAAAAAAAATACTCGCTTCATAAATTATCAAATAAAGCACTTTACATGGACCAAGAACTTCTTTGTTCATATCAACAACAACAAAACAATTCACTATAACATCCTAACATAAAACATATTATAGAAAATTAATTATTATTATCCCAGTGTGTGTGAATGTGAGTTAACTACTATGCGTTTTCAAAACGTAATAAACATAAATAATTAGCAAATTATATTTGACACAATACTCACGCTAGGCATATTTCTCACAAGCTTACATTCGTATCTTTCTCTGACGAGTTTGCTTTGCCAATGCAATTAAAACTTCAGATGTTTTGTTCTACATATTATTGTGATTATTAATACTACCGGATTTTGAAGCGATACCGCAAATTAATATTAGTTGTTTACAATTCTATGTTTGATTAAATTATTACGCGAAGCTCGCTGTTGTACAACATATTGTGCAAATACTGAAGAGGGCGGATGTTTCAGACAAATTTTGCAGCCTTTTGAAATATACACTCAAATGTCATGTTCGGTCTTTTGAAGATTGATTTCGAGTCATATTTAATATACAGCATATAAAAATAACTATTTCGCGAACTATGTTCTTCCTAGACTGTTTAAATTGGATTTGTTTTATAACCATGTTGGCTCCCAATGTGAAGAAAATAAACTCATTATGTAGCGTAATGGAAGTTATAATACGACAGGGCTCCTCAATCGCATGCACACATAGAAGAAATAATAAAAAAACACTCCCCAGAAAACCGAGAATTGCTTTTGTAAACGTATTGGCAGCCCACCGTTGTGTATACATCTATATAAATGCATATTGAAACGATTCATAGCAATTGAGTAGTTATGAAACAAGCCTAACACTTGAAACTGATATTCAGCTTTTAGATTTTACCTAGAGGCTTGCGCTTTCCGTTACATGAAGGCTGATGGCCCTTGTTCTACGGAAACTATTTTTTTTTCATGTTCATCACAGTGTGAAGCACAAAGACTTTTAATGCTTCTCAGCAAAGATGCTTAACTTCTCTTTTTTTAAAAAGGGTAAGAATAAAATGATAGGATTTATCCATATGTCTTACTAGACTAGGACAGGACTAGCAATCAACTATTTAACTAATCACCAAATTTTTAGATTAAATATCTGTTGAAAAAGGGTTTTAGTCATCACATACATCAGCAGAGTTGGAGTTCATACAGTGAATGAAAACTTTCTCTGTACTGGGATTCAGTACCGGCGCGAGGTTATTTGGCGCCCTAGACAACGTTTATTGGCGCGCCCCCTTTTTAGAAAACTGTGAAATATTTTTTTAATATGCATGTCCGCTTATAATGTGGATTATATCCTAATGGAGGTATCTCAACATAAGTTTTACGACAACTGTTTGTTACTCAGTCGCTCAACTTCTATTTTTCGAAGTATATATAGAATACGATACATAATTATAACAAAAAGGTACAAGCATAATAAAAAAAACTTACTATTATTTGTTATTAGATTTTTTTTTTTACCATGTCCGCTCCCAATATGCATATGGACTCCTAATGGAGTTTATCTCAACAGAAGTATTTCTAAGAGAACTGCTTGTTACTCAGTTGCTCAACCTCTCTTTTCCCAAAGAGAGTAGGAATAGAAGGAAAGGGCTAAGACAGGACTAGTGGTTAGCTAATCGCTCTCGATACGCCTCGTTCATGGGATAGGATGGGTGGGAGGGGGGAATTCAAGACATCACATACATCCATGCCTTTGAACAGAAATTCATAAATCGATTGAAAAATCAATTTATAAAACTGCCCGTACTGGGATTCGAACCCGTGCCCTCTGTAGCGGTAGCCAACGACGTTGACCACTCAACCACAGAGGCGGCTAGATTAGATTATTAAAAAATAATTTGATATCTCAATTTATGCGCCCCTAATGATATGCGCCCTAGGCGATTGCCTATTTCGCCTGAATGGTGGCGCCGGCCCTGCCAGGATTAGAACCTGTAAAACCAGGAACCGGAACCAACGTCGTAGAAGTAAAACCAACTTGACGTTTGGAGAAAGTAAGATAGGGCTATTGAAGGGCATGTTAAATGTACACTGTGCCTCGTTTATAAGATTGGATAATTTCACAAGCGTCCATGGTTTCGAGCACAAACTCACAAATCGATTCAATTAAAACTCACCGTTTTGTTATTCGTGCCCGTGACTACTCCAACTGACGCCGTTGACCACTGTTGACGTTGATCACTCCAACGTTGACCACTTGGAACTGCATTAAAGTCCTTAAAATGCCTATAGCACAACTTATTATGATTATTGATAATTACTAGTCGCTTTTAAATTTTTGCAGACTTATGGGTTATTTTTTCAATGATAGTATATTAACCCTTTGCATACGGGCGATCGCTTTTGCGACGATCGTTTCCCATGCGAAAAGATCGGGGCGTCGATTTTGCGACGATTGGTTGGTGTCATATTGCGTGGCTTAATGAACGTATATTTATGCGAATATCATTTAATATTTTTGGTGAATATATGACTAATGATTGTTAAATACATAAATTAACTTATTTTAAAACATTTTTTTACTTTATTTCATTCTTTTAATGATTATAAAAAGACAATTTTTTTATTACTAATTTTTTTTTAATCATTTTTTTCACTTTAACTTTTAAAATTAAGCAAACACTTTCTAGATTATTTTCTTTAACTTATGTATAGTTTTTGAAAGGATCTTGTTTTTTTACGTAATACACGTGGAAAATTGACAATCGGTTTTAATTCCTGCTGTATTGATTGAACTGTTGCAATCAAAATATTTTGGAAAGAGCTGAGCGAATAAAATATATGCATTTTGCAACAATAAAAACGTTGAAAGGTTGAATGTAATATAAAAATAAATATGCACTGATGATTTCTTAAAAAATATTTTATCGACATGCATTTCTCAATAGCATTTATTATTTGACGGGGAAAGTGGTGTAATTGATTTCATACGATGATAGTCAATATGTATACATAGAGTCGCAATGTATCTGTACTGCTATTTTTTTTAAATTCTATGTCCGCTCCCATTAGAAGCGGACTCAATGTGGAGCATATGGCTTCTTTATGAAAGTATCTCAAAATTTGTTTTTCTACGAGAACTGATTGTTATTCAGTCGCTTAACCTCTCCTTTCCTAAGAGAGTAGTAGGAAAAAAGTATAGGGCTAGGACAGGACTAGTATTTAGCTGATCGCTCTCACTACACCCAGTTATTGAAGGATTGGAAGGGTGAGAGAGAATTTGTAGACATCACAAGCACCCATGCCTTCGAACAGAAGTCGATAAATCAATCGAAAAAATGCTGTTTGTACTGGGGCTCGAGTTTGTGAGATTCGGCGTGGAAGCCAAAAACGCTTACCACTGCGCCGTAGGACCCGACAAAACTGCTATAATTTATTTTAAAAATAATAAATTAAATTTGTGATTCGGTTCTGCAGTGCAGTGGTCAACGTCATCTGCTTCCGAGACGCTTGGTTCGAATCACATTTCAAACAATTTATCATTTTTTTCTAAGGCAAGGATGTTTGTGATGTCTGAAGATTCCTTCTTACCTTTCCAATCCTAAAATTACAGGGCGTAGTGAGAGTAATTAGCTGACCTGTAATCATTGTTTTAACCTTATTCTTTCTATTTGTTTTCTCTTCAAAAAAGATTGCTTGAACATCTGAGGCAGTTCTAATAGTAAAAAAAGGTTGGGAACTGACATGAATAAAAATAAATGATTTTTAACAGTATCTAACAACGTCTCAAAAAAAGTATTGGCGGCTTCCCCAACCTTCATAATATGAATAAATAAAATAAAATATGTATACAGAAATATACGAAAATTCAAGTTACAATATGTATACGTTAAAATTAAATTTGCCTAAGGACCGCACATACATGCAAAAATTATACAATATTTTTTTTTATTTTATGACAACGAATTTCATACCTATTAATATTTTTAGAACAATACTGTGGAGTCGTGTAAAAAAAGGCGGCTTCGACTCCGACTCTAGCCTTAAAATAATGAACGACTCCGACTCCGAGGAATTTTTTCAAAATTTATTTTTAAATATTATAAAATTTATTTATATAATATGTGTACCATTAGATGATCTGTAAGCAGCCAAGCATGTAATGGCAACACTTTGTACTATTTTGTTTGAATACACTTCATTAAAAATATTTTTCAAAAAAAAATCGAGCCGCTCATTTTTCATGACTCCGACTCCGGTCAAAATACCGCGACTCCGTGACTCCGACTCCACAGCCCTGGTATAATACCCATAATGCCAAATCATTCTAATGGTTGAAGAAAATCATACAGTGACGTCATCCAGCCGAAAATACGCTGATAATTACAATTGTGGAACAGATTTTAGTAAAATTTAATGACACTTCACCCTTGCCCATTCTATTTGACGAGTTATTATGACTCGAGCATTTTCACCTAAAATCATTTGAAGCTATTTCTTACATCAATCTTTTTTTAATGCTCAATTGTTGAACATGTTAACCATTGAATTAAATAAATATGCTTATACTAGAATACATTCAAATAAGATGAAATAATGAGATCCGATAACTGCATATCAAATCAAAGCGTTTATAGCAGTTATTTTGGAAATGAGCATTACATGACAACATAAATAATAATAAATCTTGTTGGACTAAAAAATCCCGCGAAATATATATATCGATGTCCTAGTTTTATAAAACGATAAGTCAAAAATTTGATGTTTTGAGTTATATTACCTATTCGAATACATTTTCTATAGATTCACAAAAGAACATCTAGAAAAAAATACTAGTTTTCTCCCGGTCGGCAAAAGTTTGCATAATGGAAATAAAGAAATATAAACAATATCTCGGTTACATGTATAATATATACGATTCGAAATATCATTTTATGGTTTTGTCAAAGTTTCAATAAATTTGAACTGAAATGAGATTAATAACAAAATGATTCACTAAAGATATGACACAAACAATAAATATCACTTTTCTACAACTCAGTTTAGATGTGTCAAAACATTGGTCAGCCAACCATATCTCAAAGCTAACAATTTTTAGTTGTAGCAGTATGGAACTAAGCCATCGATATATGTAAATATCAATTCGGAGTCGGAGTCTTAGTCGCTTTCAATTTAAAGCCGAAGTAGGAGTCATTTTTTATCCGACTTAACAGCCAGTAATAAAAGCGTTGAAAGGATGGTAAAACGCATCGGTGGGCTGCCAATACGCTAGCAAAAGGTACGCCTAATCACAGATATATTCGCAGTGTTCTGTTCAATGGGCAGATTTCTTTATCAATCTTATACCTACAATTTTACACAATAAATATTAAAACAATTAATTTTTACTATTCTTAAATTCAGTAACGATACGTAATATACCGTAAAATTATTAATATCTATAGCTGAAAAATGAAATTACCTACCTCAGATTGCAAGAGTGAAGAGTTATAAGATGGACGCAGAAATAGGTACTATTTCTTTCAGTCAAACGTTATACTGAAACCGTTGTAGATAATATATTGGTCATAAATTGCAGTTAAGTACTGATTGAGCAAGATTTTTTTTTTCATAATTTAACAAAGGGTTCGCTGACCCAATTTAAAACTATCAAAAGGCTCGCCCGGGCCCCTGCGAGCCGCCTCCAGCCCACCCCTGGTGAAACGGTTAAAGTATATTTCCATAAAGATTGATAAAGGTTTGCATCCGATTTACATTGAGGACAATAAATAAAGCATGTTTGTGTTTTTTTTGTTGCGAAATAATATAATCCTTTAAGAAAAAAAACGTAATAGTTTTTTAGTGATACGATAATAGTCCAGGTAATTTTTAAGTGATTTTACATGAAGATAATATGATTTCGTTTTGTAAAATAATCATAATATAAATTATAGTTTATAATGTTATCAGTAACATATGAATTATGATGTAATTTGAGACAAAAACGAAAGACGCTATATGATCTTACGTGGCGCTTATTCCTTTTTATGATTGTATTATTATGAGGAGTATGGGATCAAATACGCCTAAATTCAGTTAAGAGAAAAAAATTAAATATCGCTATAATATTGGAGTACTGATTCAAAGGAACAAAATAAAATTTTTAACGTCGCCAAAAACCTCTTAGTTTCAAATAAATTAAGGGTTAAAATATGACCTAATAATCAAAACTGTCTTAGTTTTTTATAAGAAAAGTGTGTTTTTCTACGTTCAGGAAAAGGTGGATCTGGTCATTTTCGGTCCAAAACTCCTCGTGATTTTTTTATGATGATACTAACGACAATCCATACTATTGATTAGCATAATTGTTAAATACATTTTATTCTCTTATAAAACATATATTTGGAGTGAAAGTCGAATTTAGGGTATGAGAAAAACGTTTTTTGATTTCATCGCTTATTATTATTTATATTAAGTCAGATAATTATTTAATTTACTATGAATTCGCGTAGATAATATTGATCTAAGCACGTTATAAAAAAAAATGATAAAATGTATTAAAAATTTTGAGATTTACGTTAGTTTTTCCAAAACACTGGAAAATTCCCATTTTCTTACCCGTTTTTTTCGCACATACCTACGAAATTTCGCCCGTAACCAAAGGGTTAATTATAATGGTTTAATTTAAGATTTCGACTGAAGGTGCTTGGTGGAATTTCAATATTAAATTTGAATCGTTCAAACTATGTACATTCTCACAGATTTTGTCACTAACGACCCGGGTTTCGCCTTTCGGCGTCTTCAGGCATTCAAGTGCACGGATGAACTTGAACTGACGCTTGGTAAATGAAAATAAACACGAAACTTTCATTTACTAAGCGTCAGTTCAAGTTCATCCGTGCAATTGAATGCCTGAAGATGCCGAAAGGCGAAACCCGGGTCGTTAGTGACAAAATCTGTGAAAATGTACATAGTTTGAACGATTCAAATTTTATAATGGTTTACTTTCATTTACAATACTTCTATCTTGTTTATTGTGTGTCATTTAATTTAAAAATATTTCATTTGATTGGAATTTTTTCGATTACATAAACTCTATAAATCTTCGACTCTTTATAGAGCAATTTTTATGATGTAAAAAGTATTCGGTCGGCTAAAGATGCTTTTATTCAAAGAATATTAAATAACGAACGAATTTTATTTCGACAGGAATGAAAATCATTTTGAGTAAAGGTGATACAATTATCAATCTTGTCTCTTAAACGTAACATTCATTTATGAACGGAACCAAGGGTATTAATTTTAAAAAAGAACATTATTTTTTTCAATCGTATGTTGTTTTATAATTATTATAAAGGTCGTTTTAGTTGGTAGTAAAAACTGTGAGATCGTTTCGTAAAAAAGTGCTAAATTTTACTTTGGTTCGTGACAATGTTGTGACAATTTTTTCCCCTCTTTTTCTCAAAGATCGGAAACTTCGTTTTAGCTACCTTCATAAAAAGGCGGACGAGAAATTGATTTTTTATTTCCAACACTTACAAATCAAACGATTGTATCATCAAGCCACTCTCCCGATCATATTTCGTAATCGGAGTCTTTTTGTGTTGTGTTTAAATATATTTCCTTCATCTCGTTCACTCTTCCGCGAAATAAGAAACGAAAAAGCAATTATAAAGAACATAATAATATCGTCGTCGATCGTTTTCTTAATACTTCTTTTATCTTCGTTAACACTAGTAAAAATCACAAGTAAATTCTTTAATTGTTTGCTTATTTTATATAATAGTTATTCCAAATGTCTTCTATCTTCCATTATATAATTAAGTACAATTTTACTGTATTCTTATAAGATTTAGATTATTGAGATGAGAAATTTATTGATAGTATTACAATTCCCGTATTGATTGTGTGTATTAATACATACTATATTTGTTGTGAGCCAATTTTTTTAGTGATGATATTTTTATTATTTATTACAAATGTATTTTTCCGCTACTTCTCGGCGAAAAAATCGTGTGTATGATTTTTTAGACCATTTATTTAAATAACAATGTTTACCCAATTTTTAAATATTTCACGTCATAGTAAAGTGTGACAAAAAAGATGATCAATCGTGACAGTTTAATCATCTATTTGATTGACATTTTATTATTTATTATCAAAATTATATTATTACTAACTTGTTTTTATGTCTAATGATTTTTATAAAACCATGTCCGCTCCCAATATGAAATATATTGACTTCTAGTGGAGTTTATCTCAACAGAGGTTTTCTATGAGTGCATGTTATTCAGTTGCTTAACCTCTCTGTTTTGAAGAGAGTAGAAATAGAAGGTTAGCGAAAGATAGTAGCTTTTTCTACGTCTCGTTTTAATTAATTAAGGATCGGATGGATAGAAAGGAATTCCAAACATCACAAACATTCATGTCTTGGAACAGAAATCCATTTTTCGATTAGAATCCGTGATAACCGTGATAAAAACCAATGACGTTGAGCATTATACCGCGGATTCGTGTCTCTCCTTTTTTCCTCAAAGTTATTTCAATTCATACACTTTCTCTCTTTTATGAGATTCATCAAATCATATTTCATATTTTTTTAACAAACCTCATGGGTTAAAAAAAATGGAATAAAATTTCGAAAAGCTTGAAATTTTTATTAGAATATTTGGAGATTCCTTCATAAAAATCAATTTTGATTTTTTTCGATTTTCATGTAGTTTCTTACTACCTTTAAAAACCGGTTTTTTATTAATAACCGAATTCTTTTTAGTTTGAATATATGCATATAAAAAAACTTTAGTATTTTTTAAGTTATTGACTTAAAAAATATATGGTAAAGCTTGTTTGAATACATATTTAAAATATTTTTGTAGTTTTTGTAAAGATGTTCAAATCAACATTGTTCCGAGCTGCTGAATAGGAAGTAATGATGATAATTTCCGTAATGGTGTGAAATTTGTGGTCAGTTTGGTTCTCAGATTTAACTTGTAAAAAAGATTGTGTGACATTAGCAAGATTTGAAATTTATTTTATACGTTAACACGAATGGCTTGACATTAAAATAACTGAAAAGGGAAAATCGAGGTCAAAAAAAATACGGCTAATTTCTTCTGCGGATATTCTTTTTATTTAACTAAATTAGCATTTTTATGCAATTCGGTTTTATTGAAAATTTAATCACCGCTTTCATTTGAAACGATGTTGCAATATTGAAGAAAATTATTTTCCCATCTAAAAGTTTTTTGATTTTAAAATGACATTGAAAACCATTTTTTTAAACTTGAAATCATTTATTGTTTAAAATATAAGTATTTTATAATTTAATATCAAACGTTTTTTTTCAATTTATTTTACAGAACAGCTGTGTTCTATTATAAAGTTATTTTTTATGTATATAATCATTGAAAAGTTGTAGCGTATTTTTCCTTAAAATAGAGATTGTAATAGGGTTTTGTCTAATCTGTCATATTTAAATACAAAACTACAAAACAAAAACTTTATCAAATTGTATATTGCGCTCAGCAGATATGTGTTTTCAATATTTAAATAATATGATACAACCGAGGGAAGAAAATCTTATCTTGAAATTAAAATCAAAACTGATTTTTTGCAAATTAATTACTTTAAGTAAAAAACAACGACTTAGTAAGTAAAATATAATTCAAATAAAATGTACGCAGAAATTCTTATTGGAGTAAATGATTGAATTGAACTTCGACATTTAAATTTAAAATTGCAGAATAATCTCTTCGCAAAAGCATGTTCACGTCGCAAATACGCAGATCCGTTCTGGAAGACTTTCATGTCTAGCATACTCCCTCCCTCTGTTTTTACTTTTATAAAGCGATGCTACGGATCCCGTGGCGTCCCGCTCGATCTTCGCGTGACGTCATAGGACTCCGGGAAAGCTCCGGGCGTCGTATTGCGGGATTTATTATTGAAAGCTCTCCGACGCCAGAGGGACGCTGTAAGGGAAACAATTTCGACGTCACCTTTTGTGTTGACGTCGAAGCGCTCGGAGATATCATATAAATATATACTTTCTATAAGAGTGCATGTTGGTTTAACAACTTTCATATTAATCTGCTTAAGTGGATCACTCTAAATTATATTTTTGCACTTATCCGTGGCAAATAGTGTTTTTTTGGCACAATTTTATTTTATATATAAAATCTGTAGAACACAGTCGCTAATCTGCTTTTGTTTATATTCAAATGTATGTTAGCGCTTAAAAACAATAACCGATATGCCCACTTTGCAATGTTTGTTACAGACGACATTTTTGTGTGTTCAGACTGAAATTTTTGGTTTTATTTTTTTACCGTACTGTATTTCCATAAAAAACAATGTGCGTCTTTTTATAGCCAATAAGCCACTCATTGTGAATAACCCAAGCATAAGAAAATATACAGATCAGTTTTGAATTTATCGATTTCTGTGAGTGGTTTCCGCGACAAATGTATGTAACAATTTTTTTATATAATTGCATATTATGTGAAATTAATCTTCGTTTATGTACAATTTTTTTAAAGATTTTGACGAATTGAAGATTATTGATTTTGATTGCCTCACACATGCTGCCATGTTAAGTATGGTTTTTGATTATTTTAGAAATGTGCCTAGACGTTTTCGAATTTTAAGACACACACCCTCAGCTAATATATAAAATACTTTTGAATATTAACCGATTTTGTAAGATCAGACGAAAATAAATCTGAGCTATTTGTATTTATGAGTATTTCTAATGTTGAAAAAATACACATTAAAAATGGATTACTTTTAAATGTATTAGTAAAATCCTGTAGAACAGAAAATCAGAAAATTTAAGTATGTTTTGAAAATATTTTCATGTACAAATTTCACTGATTAAAAGAAATGTAGTTTTTTTAGAAGAACTGAGCTAATGCCATTCTAATAACTCAAAAGCAAACTGTTCAGCAATAAGATATCAACTGGCAGACACATATCATAACTATAAATTTTCCACCCACGACTTGGGTGACCGCTTTATCAAATAATACTGTATGGATAATACATAGTTATTGTCGACAATAACGCGTGCTTGTTACGTTTTACATGTAATTATTAGAAATATTTTTTACAAAAGCGGTGGTCTAAGCACAACAACAGCGCTTTGTATTTATTATGATAATAATAATTAAAATGATTCACAAAATTCCGCTTCTCGCTGGAACTTTGCCAAGAATTTTGTCCCCAGAAATATTTCTCGGCTTATTAAGCACCAATTTATCGGTGTCAGAACCAATAAAACAAAAATTACCTAAATATGAATCCAGTAGTGTCTGGTTGAAAATATTTTTGAAAGTAATATAGTTTGTTTTGATATTTTATTAAGCAGTGAGCTATTTATTACGTATGAAAAAATAGATTAAATTACCGTTGTAACGTTCTCGTAAACAAAACATTTAATTCATATTTTTTAAAGTCTCTGCTCCCAATGTAGAACATATGAATTTCTAAAAGAGTTTACCTCTATTTTTATACGAGAACTGCTTGTTACTCAGGTTCTTAAATTCTTTTTTAAAGAGACTAAGAATATAAAGATAGGGATAGAACAGGATTCGTGATTAGCTAATCGCCCTCGGTAAACTTCATTTTTAAGATTTGGATGGGTAAAAAGAGAATTTTATGCTTCACGGAAAACCATGTTTTCGAACGAAAATTCATGAATCCATAGAAAAATCAATTTATAAAACATTTCGTACTGACATTGGAGCCTGTGTAACTTAACTATTTGTGTAGCAAAACATGATGTTTGTTTGGATATCTTACAATTCAGGTTTTCAGATATTCGTTGAAAACAATAAATATTCAAATATCGAATATTAAAACTTTGATATAGCTTTCAAATATATTTGAATAAATGTAAATTCATTGCTGTTTTATATTTCCGACAAAAAGGGTTAATTGTTAACTCGTTCTTGTTTTAAAATAAGTGAGAAGTGTTTAAATAAACTGAATTGATAATATCAAGATAATATGTGACGTTGATTGATTACTTTTTTGGCCCAGTGGTTGATTACTACGAACGAATTATATTTAAATATCCAAAAATCGAAATAGGCATATTCAAATATCGTATATTAAATTAGAGCCCTTGTTAACTATTTACAGCTCCTGATAGATGAATCTTTAGATATCTTCTAACTTAACTCAAATTTAAGATGTGTTTTTTTATTCATGTGTAAAAAGTATTTGTCAATTTAAGCAATGATGATTCTGAAGATTTTTATAATTTTAAAGACATTCCAGCTAGATGATAACGCAAAACAAGGCTTTCGAATTAAAGTTGAAGAATTTTGTCAGAACAGGACCTATATAAAAGTTTAAATGATTATAATGTAGAATGTGGATAATGAAAAAAATGAGTATTTGATCATTTTTACTGATTATTTCAAACCCCACAAAATTGCTGAACGAAAAGCCTAATGTTTGAATTGAAAAATATTTCAGATCAATTTATATGGTCCAAAAGCTACATTTAATGAAAACGTTAAAACGAGTCAAATTAAGAATGGACATCGATTTTCAATTAGCTAGCTATAATTAATTCGACGTTCTATTAATATACAATGCCAATTTTCAAGTTCAAATTTAAAATTCGTTTTAGCGTCGTAAAGGTCGTTTTTGAAGGATGTGCTTTGAAATATGTAATAAGTAGCACAATTAATTAGATGTCTTTTTTGAATAATGAATTCTTAAGATTTTTCTGAGAAAATAATCGCTGGAACATTTTTTTTAAAACGGTACTAATTTTGCTTAGATAGGAATCATATTGAGCTAATACAAAGACAGATTAAAAAATATGTATTTATGAGAATTGGTAAAATTTTGAAATAAGCTTTATGAAACGGAAGAACAGAAAGAGTAATTATGACCGCTATACAAACAATAGTCAAAACAGTGATTTGCTCGCAAGCTGATTAAAACCAATTCAGTATAAATAAATATGTTTGACAATGCATTTTTACAAAATGATGTCCTTTAAATCATCTTTAATGATAAAAATATGGTTGAAATAAAAACTGATACACATACTTTGCGTAACCGAGTGGTTAGCGATAATGATTTTTAGATTTGCACAGATGCGCGTCTTGAGGCGTAACTTGGCTCGGATCGTCTAATAGGAACTTTGGTTTGTATTGTTTTTTTACATAGATCAATGGAATTTCAAAATGTTTGAAATGTTTTATTTTCTTTCACCCATTTAATATTCCAGAGTTGGTAAAACTAGAGCATGCGAGCCCGAGCTAGCATTGTCGATGGCTGGCACGTGAGCTAATCACGAATTTAATGTTTTGTAGAAAAAGTATCTTATAATAAAACAATTTCCTACAATTATTAAAAAAAAAAAAAAACTTTCTTCAAGGTAAAACATGATTTTAATTGTATTGTATTGTGGTAAATATGGTATACGTATTTCTTGCTTGACACGTTGAAATGTTAGTAAATAATATTTGGTATTTTTGACACGCGCACGTAAAAAGGTTTGACACCACTGGGCTTATTCTATTCTTAATCTTGAAATGTAGGAGTGTAAGCAATATGATAGTATACCTTTAGTTTTTTAGTTACTTTGTACTTCTATCATAACTCACTTTAAAAAGAGGGTGGGCGACTAGGGTATCCAATCCCGGAGCCTTTTTCTAATCCCGGGATTTCGGGATGGATTAATTTTGAATCCAGGGATTGAGATTTTCTCACCGAAGAATTTGAAATCCTCAATTCGCTATTACTTTTTACTTGGATTCTCACAGAACCTCGTTTTTTTTTTTAGCTCACCGAGGAATTTGAAATCTTGAATTTGCCAATTTCGTGTAAATTTTCGGGATTTGTTCAAAATTTCTCAATCCCGAAATCCCGGGATCGCGGCCATCTCAATACCGGAATTTCAGGATCAGAAAATTGAACGGGATCCCGGGATTGGATGCCCTATGGGCGACTGACTAACAAAATTAGAAATTTATATGTTTTGAATTGTGAATTATCAATAAACACTGTATTGTAATTGTACTGAATCGATACTTTTCTGAAATGATTTAAATAGGCGTCAATTCCTTTCGTTACATTTATCATCCCTCATTGTGCATATAGGCATGCTTTATGGCTTAAATGCCAACCCTGCAGCGGAAATTAATTTTGATTCTTCTGCGGGAAGCATTTAAAAAAAAAACAAATTAAAAAATCCTATGTTTTTTAATGTAAAAAATAATGCTTATAATTTCCTGTAACTTGAAAGGTTTAATTTAAATTCATGGAAATGAAGAATAGCGCTTATTTACCGCTGCAGAAATTTTAATTTAGTTTTTTTATAAAACGAATGAACGCTGTTTTTCGACAATCATTACGAGAAAAAAAACAACGTCATTCTAAAAATTATAATATATTTTTGTACATGTATATTACAAAAAACAACTGAAATTGAACTTTTATTCATGTCGGTTAATTTATTTGTTAAAAATAAGGTTAAGATTTCTTCTGTAAAAATCTACTTTATGAAGTTGTAAATTACCAAGATTTCAAGAAAAATTAAAAGATATGAATGACATTGCATGTATTGCTACTGTAATCTTTACGATAATTTTAAAAAAAGTTTAACGCTTTTAAAAAAAATAATATAATGTTTTCAACAAGAATAGTTGCCACTTCAAAAGAATGATTTTTACTTGTGTAAAAAGATTAAAAATAGCTTTTTACCAAATCATTTGTTAAATTTAAACAAAACGATCTAATTATCAACGGAAAGGTGTATTGGAAAAATACGTAACAAAAATGTCAATTTGTCTTGTAAATATTTACGTAATAATCTCAGTTTAACTGAGCTGCCGTGGACAGCTGTTGATATAATTATCGTCACCGGAACGAAGTCGAGCTTAAAAAAAGCTAATTCAGAGTAAAAAATAAATATTCATTTTTTTTAAAGAAAATAAAATTTATCGATTTAAAAAATGCATCGATATAGAATTATTTCAATGATCATACAAGTTGGTGTAATTTCAATATTTAATTGGAAACCAAAGATGCCGAAAGGCAAAACCCGGGTCATAAGTGAAAAAACTTGTGTGAATGTACAAACTTTGAACGATGCAAGTTATATTGTGATTATATCTAGAATATGTTTGGTATTCTCAAGCAAAGAATTATATCAATCTTAAACAACCATCGAAATATCAAACAATTGAATGAAAAAAAGTGAAAATGTTTAATGCTCATAAATCACTTTCGTGTTGATTGATATCATTATTACTCCAGATAATGTATGCCTTCTTGATTGAATAAACAAGAGTATTGAATATCACTTGGGAATACGAAACCAGGAAATACCGAGAAAACTATGTTATGTCAAGAAAACTAATGTCACCTGTCATTTACTTACTTATTATTAAGTAATGGAAATTTTGCACTTAATATAAAAAAAAATATTTGTTATTTTAAACTGAATAAGCATCTTTTAAGCAATAGTATAAAAAACAAATGCTTTGATAAAAAAATACACGGATAATTTATTTTATATAAATGTATGAAGAATACATATTTCTGTATGTATAGAGTTTCTTTGGTTCAGTTACAACAAGTAAATTACGTTAAAAAAACATTAATATAAACATGGACAGCTGTTGAACTGAAAACATAATTTTTATTTGATCTTTTCGTTAGTTAGGCCAGAATATATTTTTTTACTATTAATTGCTGTAACTCTTTTAATCGACTGTTTTTTTTAATACGTGAATAAAGATTTTCAGGTTATGAAAAATCTAGTTTTTAAATCCGTTTTGTTTGGTTTATATAGTATTTACAATGTTTTATTGATAAATCTAGGCTTATTACATACGTTTTTTTTTATTTAGTGTTAAAGTTATTAGTTAAATAAAACATTTTTTGTTTTATTTTGATTTTGAGCGTTCTTAAAGGCGTATGAATGTCTTCGTTCTAATTTGAACGAATGCATATAACATATTTAAAATGTATTGAAGATTTCATAAGACGTATTTTTTTTATTCCACAAGAAAATGTGTT
Source organism: Himalopsyche tibetana (assembly GCA_030503985.1). Classification (NCBI taxonomy): domain Eukaryota; kingdom Metazoa; phylum Arthropoda; class Insecta; order Trichoptera; family Rhyacophilidae; genus Himalopsyche; species Himalopsyche tibetana. The sequence continues at coordinate 5,951,950 of JAPJYX010000019.1, read as the reverse complement.
CTTACGTGAAGTAATTGATATAAAAATGAAAAGCAACATCATACTGAAACTGTAATTCAATGACGCAGCAAAAATTTTCAATTAAATTTTCGAGGAGCGGTTTCAACATACATTCCGTTTATCAACACAATCAAAAACTAGGTCAGTATCAAGAAGAAAAAACGTATTAAAAAAACGCGGAGATTAATGATGAATATTATGCGCTTCAAATACTAACACACTCATATAATCTTTCGGTGATATTTTGTTGCAAACATAGCGTGTGTATCACCTACTAAGAACTAAAAATATAATTTTCACTCGAGATATGAGAAACGGAATAAACAATACATTCTTCATTTGAATTTTTGAAGTTAATTATGAAAGCAAGATTTATTATTATTGCTATTCTAAAATTTTATTTCGATATTTAACTGAACATAGATTTCGCGTATATTTTCTTTACTAAAATCTATTTGTAAATGGGTAAAGCATCTAGTTAATTTAAGTAAAATTGTGCCAATTTCTTTTAAGAGTTTTATCAGCTGATTCACTGCAATTTTAGAAATACCACACTCTTTTGCTGTCTGCCTTTGAGTTATTTCACTATGTGAAGACAGTGTGAAACTTTACAACGCCGCTTTTTTGAGATATACATTACTCATAAAAACTAAAATCTGAACAAAAAAACAATTATAAATTCTCAGAAGTAACTTGCAAATTGCATCGAAAAAGATACGCATACGTGCACGACTTGAGGTAAGTGTGTCATTAGTAGCTTTACACAGTTTTACACAAAGTGAAATGTTAAGTAAATCCATAACAGCATGAAAAAAACGCGTTGTCCACATTAATTTGAATAAGAGTGTATTTAGCTCAACCAAATTGTAATCTTTTTCAAGTCTCAGCGATTTAAAGGGTAGCGGTTTACAGCGACACATACAATTAATTAATCTTAATTATTAAGTGACTTATTTACAAACTTTCGTGTAATTGATAAAATCTATCCTAAAAGGATTTTCAAAACATCTCGGTTGAGTTATGCATTCTTTATAATTATTTTCCAATTTATTTGATTTTGTTATCGTTTATTATTTTTTTTTTAAAATAAATAGTGCGTTTTAGTTAAGTTGCGATTATTTAATGCAAAAAATAGAAGGTCACTGCTTAAGTATGTCACTGGCTATCTGTTATTTTTTTACTGAAAAATAACAGATAATAAAAAAAGATTTATTCAATTGGGATAATTTGAAAATCCTTTAATTGGATTGGATTGAAAATTAAACGAATGTTTATAAATAAGTCATTTTGCTTATGGGTATCGCTGTAGACCACAACACTCATCCTTAATTCACTTTTAAGAGTTTTGTTTTATTTCCATTGACACATAGCAGTTACTAAAATGGAAAGTGTATTCTGAGGTGCAACTATATTAAGCAAACAAAAAGAGAATATTGACTAAACGGTTTTTACCAAACGATATTTAAAATAAACAGTATTTATAACGAAACACCGAAAGTGTCAGGTTAAAATATAGGAGCTGTCAATATGATAAACAAATATTTTGTGTTACATTTATTCACGCACGCGGAAAGATTTATTTTCATTTTTTTTGAAAGATTTATGAAATGAAATTTTGATAGCACATAATTTTAAAGTCAAAATAACATTAATTGGTCGTAAAGATTCTTTTTTTAAAATGGACCTGTAGAGTACATTTTCACACTTTTTAACCTTTCCTTTACTATGCAAAAAAAGCCCAAGCTCCTGAGCTGTGTATCCGTTACACATCAGGCAAACGGGAGTGAATCATGACAATTATATAACACTACTATAGCAGTACTACATATAATTGTCATGATTCACTCCCGTTTGCCTGATGTGTAACGGCTACACAGGAGCTTGTGCTTTTTTGCATAGTAAGGGAAGGGTTTATATAAGCGATTAAACATTTTCATCAAAGGTGATCATTAAACAACAATAATTTGAGTATTCAATAATTGCCCCATTACGAAAATGAATATTTTTTAAATAGGAAAGCATTTTTTAGTTTTTTTTTATTAAAACACATCAATTAAATGGCAAGGAAAAAGTTTACATTTAAAGTATATGACAAAAATAATTAGATCAGAAAATTTTAGAGAAATCGATAACCGGTTTAATATTTTTTTCACAAAAAAGCACGAACATAAAGTTTATAAGGAAACAGATAAAACTTACTTCACAAATTTATTATCTAACACCGATATAGTAATTTCTCAGGGTACGAGTTCAAACTAGTTGTTATGTTTTTCATAACTATATTTAAGGAATTATAAAAGATTGGCTTCATTATTAAAAAAATATAATTATTTTTATTCATGCAATGATTCTGGAGGAGATTATGGAGGGAGTTGCGTTAAATTTATGTTTCGTGAAAGTATTGCACGGTATTCGCAGAAAGCGTTTCATTTGCATTGCTTAATTTGTAAACCGAGCAAACTATTTATTTTATAACTTGTTTTTGAAGATATAAAATAAACTTAATTATAGGTTATAACTTGAATTTAGATTAAAATATAACGTTATTTAAGAGATCATAAATGTCTATGATTTTTAGACCTAACTGTACAGACTTTCAAAAATAAGGCGTAGAAATAAAATATCTACCTGGTTTACATTTTTTGATTTGTTTACTGGATTTTAGATTGAAACAATACTAATGAATTTTGAGTTTTCTTTATTAATGGATGCGACATATTATCTCAAGTAAATAAATTGAAAATAATATCAAATGAATTTTGTATATATATTAAATAATATTTTTAAGCAAATTTTATGATTGTATAAAATATAATTTATTGATTATTTATGTTGTAATAAATAAGTACTAACATACGCAAAGAAAACTTCTAATGGAACTCTGTACGTACATGTCCAAGAAAACTTGGTCGACCTACTTTTGCAAAGCTATTAGCGGGTGCGCTTTCTCTCGGAGCTTTCGACAGAATTCAATCGAAAAAATTGCTCTCAAGTTTTTCAATTTGCTGATTGATAAAATCATTAAATTGGAAAAATAATCGAAAAGGAAAAGTGTTGAAAATGTTTTGCGATTTTATTAAAAAAAAAATATGCTGACATAAAATATAAAAAATATTTCACGAGATATTGTCAACTTTTTATGCAGAAAAATATTAAAGAGAACATTTATCATATTATTATTGCTAAAATAAAAACATTTTTAGTAGTTTCTATCGTTCGACCCTTTCGATGTAATGATATTTTGATTAATAAAGATAGTGGGAATCACTTTGAAAGGGTTAGTAACTAGCATATGGGTTCTCAACAAAATTCATATATCTTTTTTTAATGCTCATGATAATGTTTGTTTGTGATGCTATCACTTAAAATCTGGATATAAGAAAGCTTATTTTATTTCATTGGTTAAAAAAGCAATCAGTAATTCTTTTTTACACCAAATAAAAAAATATATTATATACTATAATATTTTTTTGTTATTCATGTTTATTTGTGTCAAATAATATATAAAAGAGTCAATAACATAAAATATAAAAATAAAATAAGAGTTAAATATAATGTAAAAGAAGTGGGTTATTATTTATGGTTAATAGTCATCTTAACAAATTGTGTAGAAAATACAAAGTTTGCATGTTGTATTTTGGACAAATTTCTTAATTACAAATCCAGTGTATTTCTAAAAAGGTCATACTGAATTTGTTTTACACGTATTTATAAATGGAACAACGGATGTTGACCCGAAATCCAATTTAGACTCAAATTCAATTAAATACGACCAAAGCGGACTCTAATTGTTATCAATTCATTAGCAAGAAAACGGAAATTTAATGCAAATATAAATTAATTAGCTTGAAGTGATTTTATAAGGTTATTTACTCCACAGAAATAACCCTAAGTAACCATTCAATAATTTTACCCTAAATTAAATTTACAAAAGCTCTATATAAGAAGGTTTTAATAAGTTTCTTCGTTGACTTAGTAAACTTTTAATTGGAAGCTGGCAACTCCACCTGCGTTTGACACATCGATGTTATAACATTGGTTTAAAAAAAACTTTTCATAGTATTATTTTCCACGGTTACGTCTTGCATGGCATATTAAAGTTGTGAGTACTGTCCGAGTAACGAAATGTATTTAAACGGTTGTTGTTGGAGAAACGTGCGGAAATTTAACTATGACAACATTTAAATATTATATAAATGCTGAAATTCGAAACAAAAATACATATTTATATTGAACCATCACATTGAATTAAAACATTGCCATTTACATGGTCATTGTTTTTAAAAGATTGTTCAATATTTTTCCCGAATGGATTCTATCTATTCTTACTGAGTACTGTATCACTACAATTTTTTTGATCTAAGAAAGACAACAAAGAAAACCAGCTGAATAATACTGACTATAGCACTTTTCTAGATTTATAGTGTTGTGGTATGTTTTTATTATAGACCACAAAAGGTGACAAAATTTTGATGCTGTTTTTTATTTCCACATCAGAAAAACGTATTACTAATATAAAAAATAATAATTCTACAGTACACGTGTAAAGTTTATTAAGAAAGTTTCAAAGTGAGAAAATATTCATTTGAAATAGAAATTTATAGTTTTTAAATATTTTAAAGACCCGAAATCTCGATATTAATAGTAAGGCAATCCCTAAATTGTGGAATTCAATGATTGCTCGGGATACCGGGTTTTAAGCCCTAGTAGCAAGTAAACCTTTAAACCTCTAAGTGTGACCATTCCTGTTAGACTTAATATTTTTTTAGTCAGTATAAAAAAATACGCTTTCTTACGTAGCTAATTTTGATGCACCTAACATAACTTAGCCGTTGATTTAGATTGATTGCCTGAGTGGTAATGATTTTTTATTATTTATAAAGTTTCTCGATTCTATTTCGGATACTCGGATACAACCTTCGTCCGTTTTTCCTTTTTTGAATAAAACTTTTATACGAATGAAATAGAGTGACACACCCTGACTGGAAAAGGGAAAGCTTTATAGTGGCTACAAAGTGTTTTATTATGCGGGTGGAAAGTGATGAAGTTAAAGAATCAGAAAAATCAAGGCAATTACTGTTCACAGCTTACACCTGACACTGCTTGTAGATGGCAATACATATAGATTTACTCATTATGTGACCACTGAATAAGTTATTGTCTTTCGACTATACATTGAGAAGAAAGCTACTTTTGATTATTTTGAAACAATTTCCACGTAACCATCCCAAAATCTTTATTTATCCCGAGATAAAGCGACGATGTAACTTTTACCACGCACTAAGAATTCTTTCATCTAAATGTTCGTTACATAGTTATATCTTTCCAATTGATTTTGACTTTATTAAATATATTGATTCTAACAAACGCTCTTTTATGATAACGTTTGCCACAGATTAGATCTCCAAATGGAAACATTAATAATTTGATTGAAAAAGTTTTTTTTTCAAGTAAATGTATATCTGTACTATTAATTATTATGACTTTATATAAATTATGACACTTATAAATGAAGAAATACCATAGTATTTTAGATGTAAAAATATTATTTTTTATACCGTTGACAACTATTTTTGATGAAAGCATACGCCGAAATAGCTATCAACCATATATAAAATAATATTTGTAGAACTTAATACTTCGATATTTTTTCACCTTATTCTAATAGAGTTCTACCAAGTAAGTGCCAATTCTATCAATAACTTATCTGATTATTCACTTTGGGTTGCTATGCCAACGACCAACAACAGTGTCACAATTGCAATGACTTAAAAAGTATCTTAAATGCATGAGATACGTCTGCAAATACATACTCAGTATGCCTTTCGTGGCCTTTTTATATGAATCAACCCACAGTAATCTTCAAATCCAAGTGTAAAATTTCCCAGTATTAGTGTGATTATAAACTATATATAAAAAGCTGTTAGAAATTTTGTCGTGTGAACCAGTAAAAAACATTGCCGGTTAGTTTGTATGTATATTCAAAATTATTCTTAAGCTGCTTTATTTATATGAAACACTGAAAGTGATTTCAAGATAAAAAAAATATGTATGTATGTAATTTGAAAAGTTTTCGTTAATCTCTTTTGATTTATTTGTATTATATGTATATACATACTTAAAAAAGCGCGTTAGAAAGTTTTTCTATGAGAGGGCTATCACTTCATATAAAATATTAATAAAAATATCCTAAAAGTTACTTTATGAAATCACAGAAATAAAAAAATCCTAACTGTGATTTTTTTATCGTCTAGACCAGTGGTCGTCAACATGCAACTTACAGAGTAATTAAAATATATTTGAAATTTTTCATTCAAAAAGTCATTTTGAAATTTTCTTCATATGTCTTTGAAAACCGCTGCTACACGCTATTAATAGTGCTTCTTAATTGGAGTGTAAATTTGCTCTGCAAGTAATGATTATAGTTCAACGGCTTTATCACAATTAATTTATTTATTAATCAGATTTTTTTTGTTTTGTTATTTTTTGTAAATAATAACACAAACAAATCATGGTAGTTTTCCACTGGGATCAAAATATTTAGCTTAGTAGTCCTTTAAGTCAGAAAGGTAGACGATTACTGACCTAGACTTTAGAGAGATAACGATCAATCGATAATATGTTTTTCAAACTTCACAACAAAAATATTATTTAAAAGCACAGCTTTTCAGTTACTAAAAGCTATTTTTTTATTAGTTTATAAAACAACTTTGCAAAAGTTATAGCATATAGTTGTTTTTGGTAGATAAATCATAGAAATACGATGTCGTTACCTAAATATATATTTAAATAAAGAAAAAATCATATTGTCATATATATAATATTTTTAACTATCATGTTGAAGTTATTTAGATCCAAAAATGGATTTTTAATTGATTGTCTTGAAAGACTTAGATGTATGCTATGTTAGTTTCATAGTGCTACAACTAGAAATTGGTAGTTTCGAGATATGGCGGACCAAAGTTTTGACGCATGTAAATTTAATTATAAAAAAGTGAGCGTTAACAAAACCAGAAAACGATATTTTTAGTTATTTTTGTATGGAACTGAGAAAAAAATTCTTATATTTCCTTTTTTCTATATGCAAACATCTGTTTACCAAAAGAAAATAAGAACTTTTTTCTATTTTTACTTTTGTGAAGTTCTAGAAGAGAGGTATTCGAATATAATTGGTAATATAACTTCCATTAGGCCATCTAAATATAATCAAGTATATAATACAAAATCTAAAAAAGAAAAAACGACAGGGCATGTGACAAGATAAAAACTAGTTTCATTCTAACCATTTTTAGTGAAGGTGAACGAATCAATTTAAACGAAGTCTTGTTAATTTTTCCCGTTAAAAAAATGTTTCATATCAAGACTAAAAAAACCAAAACTGGTCTTAGAGAAAAAAATACGTTAATAAACGCCTGGCTATATTTGAAATAAAAATTATACATTTACTTTCTTCAATGTATACTACTCATGAATAAAAGTCGTGACCACATTGGCACGTTCATAACTGTAGACAAGATGCCTTCATTTCTCTTTATTCTGTCAGCTTGTCGCTGCACGTCATTGGCAAATGTCTTCTGTCGCTGTCAAATGGTACATACATACATACATACATACACTGTCCAGGACAAAAAGTATTTGAATTTTAATGATCCTCTACAAAATCTGTCCCCAAGGAACTATAAAATAAGTCTCAGACAGACGGCATAACGTAGTTTTTTCATATTTTGTTTCTGTCGAAAAAAAATGAGTTTCATCTACGATGCCTGTATAACATAAAGCTTATTACCATATTTGTCTAGCTAAAGAAAAAGACAAGAAATAAATTGGGATAAGTTTAAGAATAAAAAAAATGATTGACATGAGGTGAATCTGTCATCAATTTGTAATTGATATATACTCTCACATTTTAAATACTTTATATTTGTATCATATAATTTAGGCTTGGAACATCCAAGACTGTAGAGTCGGAGTAGGAGAAAATAAATATTGGTTGTTCAATTATTAAACGTTATTAATCTATTCATCATATTGATTGGTGAAATGAGGATTATGCAATTGAATTATTTTTGAACTAGAATGATCTGATGGTAGTTGACACATTGAAAAAATGAATTCGAAGTCACAGTCAGTTTTTTGACCCGACTCCACAGCTCTGGAAAAAACAACGGCTACATGCGGCCCGATTTGTATTTTTGTGCAGCTTATACGGTCGTTAAATAGTTTGTTATTATTAAACGACTTTTTGTTTAATGCTGAAATTTATTTTCTGATGAATATTTTTCTTGCCCAGCCCGCCGTTCATTTTGATTTTTTAATGAAGCAATTTAGCCAAAAAAATACTTTATAATAACTGGACATAACTGATGTACTAATATATATTATTTAGCATGATTAAGAAGATTACAATTATTTTATGTAACCAAAATAAGAAACAAAAACAACTTACTGTAACCGAGAACATTATAAAAAAATGAGTGATAAAAAGCTAAGATTTATATTTATATAATGATTAATTCAAAATTATAATAATCACAGTAGCCCTGAAAGCGTTGGAGAAAAGACAAAAATGTCGCATGTAATATAAATGGGAATAGTTTGCATATCTGTTCAAACATACATTAAAATTGATACAAAGTTTCTTCGGAAAATACTTTCACAGGCAGTTGAAAACGCATAAGACTTGAGGTTGTTGACACTCTAGGAAAAGTTTTTGCAAAGTTACTTTGTATGTGATTCGTGAATATAACTCTTCTATTATAAACATTACGACTAGCTTGCAGAGGCAAATTTAACATTTTTTTTCATCATCTGTAACAAAGATATGAAAATGAATTGCATTACAATATTTTATACCTTGTTGTCCAATGATTTTTACTTATTTTATATTTTATATTTTAATGTTTTTTTTAAAAGTAAACAAGATTTTATCAAAAGCAACCCATATATGGTGTAACCATTAAGATACCTACGTCTGAAAATATGTGAAATGTACATCTTGCTTGCTGATTCAAAAGACAAAAAAAAAGTTCACTTTGGTTACGGAGGTCACAGGCTCGAATCGCAGTTCTAACAGTCTTTATAAATTGATTTATAGATTTATGTTCAAAGACATGGATGTATATGAAGTCTTAAATCTCCTTCCACCTAGTCGTTCCAACAAGACGGTTTTTAAATACCACCCTATACTATTTCCCAGATTATACATTACTTGATTAAATTTGGCTACATCAGGAAGATTTTCATGACTTATTGAAAAAATATCTTATAAATTCTAGATAAACAAATTGTTTGCTAATTCTTACATTTTAATAATCTGAAAACTTTTTCGATTCATTCAAGTATTGGTAGAAATAATGAAGTGGTTAGAATCACATTTTCCGATCCTAACTACAAATTGCTAACTGAATAATCTCACCGGCAACTAAATTATTTACTCGATTTGAATGGCTGTATAAATTGAATTAATGAAGAACGGAGGTAAAAAAGTAGAATAAATTGGTAATTGTATTACCTTCCGGTATATTTTCTATGTAAGAAATATAACCCCAATGTTAGGTCAAACGCCAAACTAATAAAAAAGAAATAAAAAAGGGTTGTTCCCTAGGTAATTTTCGTAATCTAGGATACAGTATAAAAGTGCTGTATATTTCCGTCACTTGATGGTACCAATGTCCCATTTTTTTGGGTTTCTCTGCTTTTGAGTATCGTGACAAAATGGTTGAGTCCCAGCTTATCGTGGCTAAAATCCCGGATGAGCCAAAATTCATAAAGTAAATGTTTTTTTAAAACACAATATAATGCATTTATAATAAAAAAATATCCAACCTTTGAACCCGTTGGTGATTGAATAATTTACAACCAATTTACATTTTCTTCAAATGATATGTAAAGTAAAATTATTAGAAATTTTTGACTAATCATAGACTGGTATCTTAAAACTTATATTTATTATTTGGGTGTATTTTTAGAAGATTGTTTTTCGAATTAGAATTTTTTTCTGGCGACAGGTAATTTGTGCTCAGTTTGGTTTGCCATGTCAAGAATTTAATCCGCTTGAACATCCTGTGTGTCGTACGTTTGGTGAATGGGCCAAAAACAAGATTGCTTTTGATCCTCATTTTCACCACAAAATATTGTTCAGCGACGAGGCTCATTTTCGGTATTTGCTCCGCCAATAAGCAAAATAGTCGCATTTTAAATGAAAAAAATTCACAAGTAATTACTGAGACGCAACACAAAGTCACAAAGTGTTTGTGCTTTATGGGCTGGTGGAATCTAGTTCGTGTTATGACTAAGTAATTAATGTTATTGAATACGTCTATTGGGTTCAAAATTTACGGGATCGAATACCAAATATTTAATTTCAAAAATTGATTTAAATTCATGTAAATATTTATACACAAAGCATGGTTGCTTGTAATGTTTTAAATGTAAAAAAAACGATAAACTTATCAATAACTTTTATGAAACACTATCGAGTTTGGGATTCACAATCTTTCGATCCCAGGATTCCGGGATTGATCATTCACTTTGATATCATCGTACAACTAGTTCTGACGATGGCGCAAGCCGAAATAGCTATCAACGAATAAAATTATTAAAAACTGTAGAGCTAAAATACTTTGTTATTTTAATCTGTTATAAATGGAGTTCTACCAAGTAAATGCCAAATCAATTAATACCTATATATACTTATATGTAGCGTGATTAAGCAGTTAACTAGCAATATTTTGTGACTTCATTATGAATCAATGTGCTTCACATTAAGAAATGATATATTATAGTAAAAAAAGCTTTTGGTAAAAAGTATTTAACTGTACAAAATATATATTTTATTATTTTTAACCCCCCTAAACATTAATCAAAGCCTTAAGACTAACTTACGTGGTAGTGGTTTAATTTGAAATACTTAAAAAATACAATTGAAAAAAATCTTTTGATTAATTGATAAATCTGCAAACTTTATAGAAGTGTCGAGCGTTTACTGAAACAATGGACACGTTATAAATTATTTTTTTGTCTCCTACTATAACTCTTTGTAAGCCACACAAAAAGCAGAGTCACCACCCAAAACGTGTGTTTTCTTCAATACCAAACGAAATAAGACCTTTCCAAGAACAATCTAGAAGTTTGTGGTACGTCTCGGAAACAGGGATGCTCGGTGTTAAAACTGCATTTAAAACAAATTTTGAAGTTAATTTAAACCAAACTAATTAGCATAGAACCCGATCATTCATTTAATCTTTTAACAAGGTTTATTTAAAATTGGTAAATTTTCAATAAGTCGCTTAATTATTTAACAAAATTTCTTAAGTGGTCAACGTCGTAAGCGTTGATTGCGGTGTAAACGGGCTCGAATCAAAGAAGAGACACTTTTCGATATATCGATTTATGGATTTGTATTCGTAGTCACGGATATACGTGATGATTTAACCTCTATGACCCATCTGTTTCTAAAAACAAACCATAGTTTGAAAAAAAATAACTGATAACCAGTCCTGTCTTAGCATACCCTACTAACTCTTCTCTTTCAGAAAAAAATTGGGTTAAGCGACTGAGTAACAAAAATTTCTCAAGAAAATTCTGTTCGGACAGATTTAAAACTCTATTAAAAGTCCATATACACTGTGAGAGTACTTAAATAATCGAGTACAAATAAATTACTATAAATATTGTCAGTTTATAGTGAATGTATTGCTTTTTACCGTATCTTAAATATAATTCAAATGGAATTTTTTCTTAGTAAATAGTTATTTACGAATGTAAAGATGACTGCGATTGCTTCAGATTGACTTGAGATATTCGTGTGGAAATCAAAATGTCTGACACCCCTGCTTGGAATGGTATAAGGTTGTGCTTCTCGCATATCACGCCCTCTGACAAAACAAACCACGACAAGACTTTTCTTACCGACGCAAAACTTAAATTACAAAGCGTCAGCCTTAATATCTCATCAAGTGTGACGGGGAAGGAAAACAACTAAGTTAATGAGTTGGTTAGTGTTTAAATGTAAAATGATACCAGTTTAAGATTGGTATTGTATTTGTTTAGGTTCGACCGTGACTTTTTTAATGTAATTTTATCCAGAATATTTCAAATTGAAGTAGCTTTTCATTTAATCCTTTTATAATTATTAGCGTCTACTGTACACACAAAGTAAGCTATAATATTTTTTCTTACTTTCGTTGGGTGGTTTTTAAAGATATATAACTCATCGAATGTTTCCTTCAATTAATTGATTGTTGCACACGCTGAGTGGCATGTTGCGCTATCTTGGTGAAACCACAGTTTTTCCACATTAATGCCATTCAATTGAAAAACAAAAATGTCAGTTGTCATGGATCTATAGCGTTCTCCGTTGGCCGTAACGTTCTGGCTGGCAATATTTTTGAAGAAATACATTTGTACGATTTGTAAGAATTGTTCTGGCGTAAGTCTATTCATGGTTAGACGTGAAAACTATTAGTTGTCGAATTGAATGCCGCTGTTAAAAGTGTAAATAATTCTTCAAACAAGCCTTTAACAAAACACTCATTACAGTCATTTTGGCGTATGAGATGAGAATCAAATTGAGTAACGTATTTTTCACCTTTGTGGTGTTCATTGTCAATATTTGGTGAAACGGGAATATTAAAAAATAAAACTTGCTCTAAACAGTTTCACATTAAGATCACGACCAGTTTTTCTTATAACTTTAAATGTATTCTCTGTAATCTTCTTGATAAAAAAAAATATACATATCTTTAATTTGTGAATATTATGAATTAACAAATAAATATATTCAAATAAATCGAGCAGCATACATTTCATTTCACTCCAAAAACGATTTCTTAGTAGAAATTAATCAGACAGTGCATTGTACAACGTGAGAAATAATAACTTAACTATGAATAAATAACGAAGAATAGATCATCAATCATAATATAATTTATGATGACGCTTCGCTATAAAATCAGGTATTCAAAATGGTAAATTTAAAGTGGCAATAGTTCACCTAATGTTTATTTCAAGATAAAATTGTAACGCAGTCAACAAATGTAAAGTATGATTTATGATATTCTGTAGCTGTTCACTGAATATAATTAGTAGTAGGTGATTGTAGCTGTAGAGAACTGGATTTTATAAAACTTTCAAGTAATGTTATGTGAACGGAAATATTCAATTTTAAACTATTGTAGATAAACAGCAGATTTGTAACCATATCACTAAATATAAATTACTAAGTGAATTCCATTGCATATATCATAAAATTCAAAATTATTTCTCCATCTTTTTCTACTATAAACAAACGTGAACTGACAAATTCTGTTTAATTTTAAATCGAAAGTAACATTAAGTGATATTTTTCTTTTTATTTATTTTCTCCAAATCCTAACTATTTAATCCAAGTATGAAGAGTATATTATACATTAAGTATTGATTGAATACTAAATTTATTATTCTCGATGAGGTGACGGATAAATGTTATAACGAAACAAAAGTTTTGCTTTGTCTGTACCAGGCTATTAATTTTTAATTACCTTGATTAATTTTCTTCAACAAGTAAGCTTTTTCGTTAATTATTTATTCGAAATTTAATGTATCTGAAACAAAACAAACGATTTATGAACTGCTTTGTTAACCCACCAGTAATATCATTCTTATTTGATTTGTAAGTATTTTTTTTTCATAACATTATAATAAAGCAAACATAATACAAAACATGTCTTACTAGAGTTATACAAATTGCAATTATGCTTATTTAGAATCATGAATTCGTCAAAGTGAATTCCACGTAATGATTTTGGATTTTACTTTTTATTGTATATTTAGTGCTAAATAAATAAATTGTAACGGTAGCGTTTGATTAATTGATCTAGGAGAATGAAATATTTTGATAGATGAACTTAATTTGAATACCCAAATCAATATTTTACGTCTAAAAAAACACCGGAAATTTATATCGATTTTTACTGTCTCGGTGATTCAAATTATTACTACCGCTTTTTGTATATAAATCTTATTCATCAAATTAATAATTAAAAATCTAATATAGCAGTTGTGAACAGTTCAAGCTAAAGATTGATGAACACGCTTGACGATGTTGAAAATAAAAAAGATTAATAAGTTGAGATTCTAAAGGGAAATAAAAATTGATTTTTAAATCATTTAAAATAAATATGAGCTTATTTTTTTTTACACTGGGTACTTAATAATTGGAAAAATATTCTTTTTTTTTGTTTTAAAAGTCAAAGAGTTAGTGATACACTTTTTGGTAGAAGGTATGGATATTGCTGAAAATATTCTTTATTTGATAAAAAAAAAAACTGTTTTGCATAAAAATCATATTCCACCATAAAACAGTTTGCCGAACGAACCCTTGGAGCGTATGAAAATTGACATTTGAAAGAATGAAGTTTGTTTTTTAGATTTTCCGAAAAATATTTTTTGTTTACTTTGGATTAAATGGAAAAATGTATTTTCATTTTCCACTTCACATTTTTTCATCTCACAAATGGAGGGTAATGCGGGTGGCTAAAAACACATTATTTTTTTAATACTTGGATTCCTGCGTTGTTTTTTTTAATTAAGACCGATCCGTTAATTGTTTTTATTGTAGTCTGTGGCTAAAAACACTAATTGGACATTTGTAGTGTTATCCTGTTTGAAATCGTAACATATATCAGACAGTCTTTTGCATTTCTGGCAATTTCGCTGAGTAATCAACGTCGTGACCTTCGGTTATGGTACCCGGGGGCTCAAATTCCAGTACGGACTTTTTCATAAATTGATTATTTATTATATATAAAAATTAAGCGGATTAAATATTTTTTGATATATTTAAGATATTGAAAATGTATGCATAATTTTAACCTTGTAGATAAGTTTTCTGATGCAAAATTTTAAAGTCACCCGTTGTGGTCTTGTAAGTAAATGCGTGTATACCGATCAGACAGGCTCAGGTTCGATTTCTAAGCAAAATGTCGAATTTAAAGTTGAGATCGAAGACGTGGGTTTCTGTGATGTAAATTCTCCCCGTGTTAACTTAAGTGAATTTCAAGGTTATCGTGGTTTTCTATCAACTTAAAAACTGTTGGTGGATTGGCATTTGTTGTGTATCGTTTGCCCTTAAACTTGCGCGTTTTTTGTTCAATATGAGCGTGGCATTATTTTGACAAAATTATTAAGAGGCTAATAACGGTAGTTACTGATGATGATTAATCCCGTTAAAAATCTTTTATTAGCTACGGCTATCAATTTCAGAGATGAAAAATATTTAAATCAGCATACCAGCAAGACATAATTTTGAATATCATTTTTTCCTATCAATCGTCGATTGGTTTCAATTCCCATTTAAATTTTCAGCCCGCGATAAAAAATAAAGTCCCAATCCGTTTGGGAAAGGTCGCAGCAAGGTTTCGCGGGTCACGCCTAATTCGAAAGGCTTATAGCAGTATTTTTTTTTTCGAAATTTCGTATTACGCGAGACTGAATCGCGTGAATTAATGCATGGACTCGTCCCTTAAAACTCACTTCTCTGTTGCCATTGGCGCCCTCAAAAAGCGGAAAATGGGAATGAGAATTTTCGAGATGAATTCACTCATTATTAGCCTAGTTATCGTTTTATAAGTATTTGATAAAAGAAAAATTTAAATTATTCATATTAGAATGTAACGTTATTTACGCTGGAGAGACAAGGCGTATTTTAATAAAAAAAGATTTACATAATTTTGGGTATCATGTTTAATGTCTAAAATAAAAACAATCTAGTGTCTACATTATATTACAAGAACAGTTATTAAGAAGTTTAAAGCAATGTGAGATATTATATACATAACTAACAACTTTGGTTTGACTTTATTGCAACATTTATGCAATGCACCAAAAGTTAATAAAAACCTTCACATATGTATATAAATTTTGAGCAACATAACGAGATCATGTTGACGAGAAAAAATATCACGTAGTACGAAATCTTTTAAAATACGTTGAAAAGTCAACAATGTATGTCAACATTTTCAAAACCTACACGATCGATAAATAGAGCTATTATAGCTAAGCTAAAAAAAAGAAAACCAGTTAAAACCAATGTTCCACTGATGTAACGGCTGTAGGTTTTTTTTGAGACACAATATTACCTGTGTTTGCAGTGATTTGGGCTTATACAAATTGCATTCAGATATTTTTTACAATGAGCAAAGAAATTTATTTTACTCATCGAATTTGGAAATATATCTACAAAATACAATATATGTCTAAATATAATACAATAAATTTCATTTGACGGATTTTTTTAAAATGTCAAATATAAAAACAATTAACATTTTTTTACTAGTTTTAGTATGTAAAATCTACCACTTTAAATGTTGACTGTTTTCGAATGTTTTAAATTAAAGATTTTAAAGTTAAAATTAAATATGATATTCAATTCATGTATTGCCCTAAAATATTTCCAGCGTTAACAAACAAACTCAATTGTAAACATAATAAAAAAATGCCCATTAATCCATTCGCCATTATGGGCACGTAACAATTTCAATAATTGATAATACTCGAATTCGGCCTGTGATGAAGGGTTAAGCAACATTATATAAAAACGATGTTTTTATAATAAACAATATAAGTTTTTTTTTCGCCAATATGATTTGAAAAATATTTTACTGTTTTGTAAATGAGAGGCAAACGTCCTGCTCTTCGGTTGCTGTGTTCACAAGTTCACATCCTAGTATGTGCACTATAATAATCTGATTTTTCAATTGATTTATATTCGAAGACATTGATTTTTGTGATGGGTAAATTATCACCTGCGGGGTATAACGACAGAGATTAGTTAAATACGTTCGTATATCTATACTTATCAATAAGAAATGGTCGAGCGACTGGATACCAGTTCTCAAACAGCTACAAAATAATTCATTGTGAGTACATATGCTTTGCCTACTAAAATTATTTTTCTCATAAGAACAGTGTAAGCTAATTGTAAAATAATATTTTTTTAGAGAACCAACAAACTAAAAATTATATCGTTTTTTTTACCTTATTTTACAACATCTTTATGTACGCGGTACTATAATTTATGATAATAATAAGCCAACAAAAGTTTCCAACAGGGCTATGTTATGAACACGCCCTACGGAGAATGTGTTTAACCTACGAACCATTAGCTAGCCGTAATTATTATGTGTGTGTATATTATAACAAGAAAATGACAACCCCCTCTGGCAAGATTTGACATTGACCCAAGAGGATAAAATTGGCAAATAATAGTCGTAGAGAAGCTGTTTTAAAATGAAACATGTATTTTAATAAACGTAAATCATTTTTTATTTTAGTAATATGGCTCTTTATATCAAACCAAATGTAAGAATCAACTTGAATAAAATATTACCTTGTGTGGTTTTCTTAGAAAGAGCTTTGTCCTAGCAATCAGGCCGGTCTGGGTTCCATTTTCAATAAGAATAAGATAAATATCAAATTTAGACGTTTTATTTTTTTATATGACATGTACTAGATGTTTGTTATGGCTCTTATTCTTAAGTGGGCTGTAAAATTCTTATCAATCTTATCTCGAATGATTTGATCATTGAACATATGTAAATATTTATATAATATATTATTAATATTTATATATATTGATTAAGATGTCACAATCGATTTTTTGGCCATAATAACGAGTCCTTTATTAATTATTTTCATTCTTTTCCCAACCTCTCATGTCCTACTGAAACTGACACTTCTAGTATCCAGACTATTTTAATTTCATAAACATCTGGAACAGCGACGGTAAAATATTTTTATGTCAATTCATTTGTTTTAAATATAATATTAGATTTCTCAAATATTATACGGAAAAAATTACCAAAGCAGCTTTGCCATCTTTATTTAAATATTATTATTGGTTAGAATAATGAGCTAATAAAAATTCAATGCCACTAAGACATTCCATCGTATGAAAACGTCATTCATATATAATATAGCAGACAGTATATGTTTGTACTTTGTTAAATTGGTAATGAATAATTACTGTAATAATGTTTGTACAATTTAAATGAAGAAAGAAAATTTTGTATATTAAAATAAGCTTTACGATGTACACAGATAAATTAAGTAACCATAAATCAAGATCAGCCAAACTCTTTTGAAGTTACACAATTAAAATTTCGCGTATAATATCCATTTAGTTATCGACACTAATAATAATTTATTAAGCTCAGTAAATTGATGGTAGCATACCATTTTGTGTTCGGAATTAAGCCTTTGTTGCTTGTAATTTCTAAGAACTTTTTAAAGACAAAAGCTTCCTCCGAGTGAAATTCATCTCGCAGCAACTTTGTTATTTTATTTTGACTCTTTGAACTTTTCAGCTCGTGTAAACGATTTTTGTTTGTGGATCGGCATCCAATTCAAAACATCTATTAACTCTTCGGAAATTTTGAATTGTCTATAAAATATTCATTAATTTTAAGACTTTGGTGTGAAATAGATGAATGAAAAATACGGAAAACGTTCAGGTATTCTATTCGAATGTTAAACAAAAGAAAACGTATTTCATTTTGTATGTATGTAGTTATTATTCTTTCGTGTATTGTTACAATCTCATGTTTTTTTTCTAATCTTTTATAAAAGAAAATATAACACTTATCGATAAGTGAGTCGATCGTTTTACTTTATAGAGAAGAGAATGACAGAGAAAGCAAAGAGAAAAAGTCGTTAGCAAAGTTGATTTAAAACTCAAAGTTTGATGGAAATTTCACAAAATAAACAGGCGTTTAGTTCAATTCCAATAGCTTTCAATATAAATATTTAATTTCCATGCTTAAAATAGGATTATAAATATAAAATCATTCCAGGTATTTTTGTCTAGAAAAAAGTGTATTTTTACATGACTTGAAGTTTAATGTAATAATACTATTCGATGAAGGTTTAACTGCAAGCTTTAGTAATTGTATTAAATATTCGAGGGTTCTGATTGCGCTGCTAGAAATCTGTTGCATTGATGTAGCAATATGTTAGTCGTAATAGTCTATGTTCTGTTCTGGCAGCTTTCAAGGACCTTTCTAATATATCAGAAAAAAACCCCAACTGGAAAACCATAAATCAAAACGTTTTTGACCTGACGGTTGAAATATTTCCACTCCATTTGAGGAATTGAATTCACATTGTGTAGGTTCTCTATTTCTTTTAAAAATTTACGTATCTTTTTTGTCCTTCGACGTATAATTTTGATTAATATTTTCCACTTGAAGACATATTTTTTTTACTTTTTCGCGGAAATATAGGTCACGTTATAAATTTTACGCGTATCTGGAAAATTTTAACGGAATGTTTCGATGAAATTTTTTCTGTTTTGTTACTAACGTATTAACGTGAATTTGTATTCAAAATTTTTATTTTACAAAATTACTATAAATTGAATATACATAGTTGGTGAAACAATTGACCATAATTTCATGTTTTGTGTCAATTAGCTTACAAAAAATACTTTTTTAAACTAACTCTCGAAGACAATCATTCTTGGTGAATCTCAATTTAATATGGTAACTGATGGTACTGTGCTATAAAATATTAGCTAAAACGGCACCCCATCATCATCCAGATGCTTCAGATTATAGTTTTAAAAAAAATATAATAATTTTAACATTAATATTTTAATATTATTCATTAAATATTTTTTCAGCATCATGCCATCGTGTTGATTTTATATTTTAATATTTCTTTCATATAATTAATTGTTGAATTCCTTAAAAAGCTTTTACAAAATCATGTTAGGCAAAAATCACTTAAATCATACCAAATATACAAAATATATTTTTTCAAACATTTTTTTCAACTTATTCTGTTACAAAATGTGATGTTGATGCGACTCATTAGTTAATCATTTAGTTATGTAAATGTCATTTGTAGTTTCATTATTGTTTGTTTGTTTTTCTATCATTCCCTCCCTGCCTCCCGTTTTTATTTTTATTTTAATACTATATCAGAATAGTAAAATTAAAATCATTCGCACTTAAACAAGCATTTGTGAAAGTAAGATTGTCCGAAGATGCCTCTGAAAGAGGCGGAACACGTGTAACAGTTTGTAGCACAATACGTGAAATATTCTTTTAAATATTTTATATTAAAATGAACTTCCACAAAGTTACCGCCAAATCCATCGAATGGTATAATAATAATAAAATGCCAGCGAATGGACTAATATAAAATCCATTTTTTATTTGTATATTTTTCGCAATGCCCTTTACTTCACGTGATCCTGTCGGTAAACAAATTTAATATAATTGACTGAAATCGAAATTCGATTTGTAAAAGGTTTTGTTCGTAGAGATCTGTCACCATATTTTATTCAGCGATGAAGCACTACACGGGATTTCCATTAGACGGTTTATATTGCTCGTCTTACCATATCGTCATTTTGAAAACAGTGGACATATCAGTCGATGAATTTTAAAAGGATTTGGATTTTTTTTATATACTTATATCTAATTCAATTATATTTAACATATTCAGATGGCGGTATAAAAAATTTTCCACTGCTGTATTATAATACGTTTAAAATAATATAATAAACTTATAAGAATATCTCAAAAAGTAAAAACTCTTCTGAACGAATTCCAGTTCAGGGACATTTTTGATAAATCATTAAATTTTACACCATTCAAAGTTTTAATTAGCTTAGTATAAATACCATTGTATTACGTTTGATCTTATCAGTTGAAAATGCTTGTGATGAGTGAAACTATTCCTGATCCTTTTAAACAAATGTTGATTCGTACAAAAGAGAATTTTATTTTGTCAATTGTCCTTTCTACAAAGTATTGACAGTGAAAACTTAAAAAGTGATTAATAATAATTTACGGGTTCTTGTAAAAATATTCTATGCGCTCTCTTATTGTATTTTGCATATCATATGGATGTCAAAAGTTGTATACGTGGTATGGTTGTTATTTAGTCGCTTAAACTCTATATTAGAGTAAATTAAATCATTAATTCCTTCTAGACGGATATTCAACAAATTGAACCCGTATTGATAATAAAGATTAAATTCATACTATATAAACCATTTGATTTCATAGTATGGTTTTGCCATTTTACCAGATGTATACATTCAACGTTGATTGAATTGAACAATTGTTGAACCATGTTTTTATAGAACTATTTTTAATATATACTTTTTTGAATGTTTCAGGTGAACTTCTGCGTCTCGTGATTTTTTTCTCAAAACAAAAATACAAATATCACATTTTTGTTATCTTCAAATAAAGTTTTCGTTTAGTTAACGCCTCCTTTTTAATTTGTTGTCAATTCGGTGGGTTAGTGATAACATAATTCAAATATTTTATTGTGAAGTGGATATTATAAAAAGGGTGGGTTGTAAATAAAATAGTTATAATATCTATAAGAGTAAAATACAATAACCTCAAATAAAATTTAAAACCTACATTTTTCATAATTCAATTTAAGAAGATCGTAAAAAATAATGCTGAATGTCATTGATATTTGTGAAGAAAAGAAATCTATGTGTAAATTAGCAATAAATCTTGTTTGATTTATTCGTAGAAGTTTTTAAGAAACGTGAATTGCATAATTTTGGCTGTGCCAAATAATGTTTGTAAAAGCTCAAATCACTTAAGAGCAAAATGTGGTTCCGTTGTTTGAAGGCTCACCGTTGTCAGACAGTTTAAAACGCGTTTGTTTTGTGAATCATTAATTACGCGAAAAATAAAAAAAATCTCCCGTCAATACAGCATGCGAAAAAAGACCAAACGATAACGGATATCCGTTAATACGTCGATAGCAAAATGTGAAAGTCTCCGAGGGTGGTGAGATAGGCGTCGTCAGATGGCGGACGACGTCGAGGTTTCGTGGGATCGGCTGTATGGCGGGAGGGAAAACTCGTCGTCGGAAGCGTCGGATTTCGGTGGTTGGCCGCTGTCCAATGTGACCTGGTCAACCAACGGATCGTTTGGCGGACAGAATGATACAACTGATGAATCTGTCAAGCTCCTGCATGTCGTCGGCAAGGCGATTATCCTCGGCCTAGTCATACTGTCTACTGTCATAGGTAAGATTGATTCAGATATATTATAAAAAAATCAATGTTATTTTTGACACATCCTATTTATCGGGGTCAGGTTATTTTCTGTTCTTATTTAAAATATTAGCGAAATTAGTTCTATTTTAACCGATATTTTATGTGTGCAGCCGATCCAGTGAAATAAATTATTTATATTCTTTATTTTTCATCGGTTTTCAAATGCTCTTGTTTATAACGACTTAAAAATAGTCAGTGATATATTTTATGATACATTTTATATGAACATATTGACGACGAAGCGAGAAAAATAATTGATACGATATTCTAAAATCGTTTCAGATCATTACCACGAACGAGGGTTGCCAGACGTCCCTTTTTGAGCGGGACTGTCTCGAGTATAATAGACAAATCCCGAGCTCTGCATTGCAATTCCCTTTAAAAATCCCGACTTCAGAAAATCTGTACACGTGTAAAATTTTTTGAAATAGTGAATGTCCTGATCTGTGATTTTGGAAATCTGGCAAACTTGCCCCGAACACAACACTGTTGAAACTGCGATTCCATATGAAAAAATTCGAAAGGAAGACAAATGAAATAAAAACTATAAGTAAAGATAGTCCAACTAAATAATAATTTTAATTCTTCCGAGAAATTTTGTTATGAAAACAGTAAAATAAAAGAAAATTGTATTTATCGAATGAGAGATGGAACTTAAATATTTTATTTTGAACGCTCCAGGTTTTGCCATGCGGTATTTTCAGGCATTCAAATGCACGGAGAAACTTGAATTATCGGTCCCAGAATATGACAAAAAGTGAATCCCGAGCCGTAGTGACAGTTCTTTTGAAAGTGTACACAGTTTGAAAAAGTTTAATGGAAAACATAATTATTGTACTCTTATAATAATGAACTATACTTAACTATACATAACTGGGAAAAATAAAATTCATTACGGTTTCACTTACAATACGCAAAAAGCTTATTAAAAAAAATTGACATTTATGAGAATATACTGAAAATATCTTAAGATATTTTTCTGAGATTAGTTATGATTTAGTGATAAATGAGTTGTATATTATTTACAAATACTATTCAAAATTTGTATTTATTTACATTCATAGGGAAAAGTATAAATGTAGATGAAATGGATTTTCAAGTGTGGAACTCAGTGATACCAACATGGGAAATTGCATTCCCCGTCGATGGATATTCATCTATTCACGTATGCACTATACTAAGCATATAGTTTCAACGATACGTTATTGACATTTTAAAATAGATGACAGAGGAGCAATCATTTTTTAATTGAATAAGACGACACGTACTACTGTAAGATAACATATGGTTGCCCTATGTTGATAGTCGATTAGACGTTGAATGAAAGTAAGCATTTATCGCATGTCTGCGTTTAGGCGAGACTAATTTTTAAAAGCATTTCGCATCAAATTTTACGTATGGGCTATGAAGAAAAGTAAATTTCATTTTAATACAGTCGCGTTATTTAATGAAACCGTTTGGGAATAGTGATTTCAGTAAACTAATGCAACCAGGAGCCTTTTAATGTAGTGGCATTGCAAAATGGCTGTGATATTAATAATAATTGTGTTGCTTTGCGAGCAACTTTATAGCGCTGAGGTTGATGCACTCGTCTAGTGAATGTAAAAACAACATTATTCAATTATTTTAATTTTTAGTTGTTTTTTAAAAATTGATTTCAAAAGAGGAGATGTGGATAATTGTTTAATGCTACTTTCACTGCCACTAACTAAATCTTTGCTATCTGTTGACTTACGTAAAATAATAAATATGCACTGTTAACTTTTATTGTAAAACATCATTAGCTTAAAAAGTTATAATTTACTAAAAAAATGCTCTTATTTAAAAACAATCACAGACCAAGTTACTCGGAATCCAAGTTTTTTTTTACAGAATTTCACTAACTGTGCTATTCACAAAGCATTTGTGGTAAAAATATTTACAACTGTACACGTTCTCATGCCGTATTTAAACGCTTTGTAAATTTCAAAACCTCTTTTGAAAATTGTCAAAGTGCTAACACAACAATATTGGTTTGTATTGTTTTAAAATATAAAGGTTGTAAAGTCATTATTAGAAGAAAATGAAAAGCGAGTAAAATTTAATAAATATTAATAAATGTATAAGGTTCATCAATTATTATGATAATTAAACCAATCAATTGTGTTTTCACTTTAAACATGAAATTTTAATATGATCATTTAATGGCATCATAATTATTACAGGCGTCTTTTTTCTTATAAAATACATTACTTGGTGTAGTTGACCTCATAAATTTTACCTTTAAAAGGGCCCCACGGTGCAAAAGAAACGAAACGGGCCGGTGACAACAGCGTTTCAAAATAGCTTATGCTAACATTTAATTTTGGAAATTCCTTGCATCATCTAATATTCGTCGCTAATATCATTTTATAAAAGGTTATACCGAAAACAAAATGGCGCTAGGAGGGTCGAAAAGTGCTCGATCCTTACATAACACTGTATGTACAAGAGTGCGTATTAAAGCTTCGACACTATTCAAATACAGTAATTCAAACCGAAACAAAAAAATGATGTGGTGCGATTTTACACACAATAGACCTATGATAATTGAAATAAAAAATCTTTTACATAAGTTAGATTAGTTTTTAATTTGACAACTGTGGTCTTAAAATTTCAACACGATTTTCTAATTGCATCACATATTCCCGTCCAATTCACGTATGCTGTGAACAGTTTCTCCCGACTGTTATCACTGCTCGAGTTGCAAGGCAGAAAACATGTTTAATCCTACTTTACTATTTTTATTTCGTTGGCCTACGAACACTGCTATTGTAGTTTATAAATATTACACGCTTGAGAGTTAAATTATTTATTTTTAAGAGTTGTTTGGAAGATCGGTTTTAATTATTGTTTTTTATTCGCGATACAAAATGTTTTTCAACTGACCAAAATTGTGAGGCAAAGTCACATTTGAATAGTTTAATAAAAAAGCTATTTTTAAAGATTACTTTGTTGAAAATACGAGCAGTTTATCAAACCAATTTGTTTTGTGATAAAAAAATGTCTCACATAAAACAAGATTTTAAAAACTAGCACAACATATTGATTGCATAAAAACTCTAAGAGTCTTAAGTAAGCCGAAGAGATGAAAAATATCAAGAAATGCTCTTAAATTATTGCCTGCTTATAAAACAGGCTGATATGGTATTTATGTTATTGAGGTTGGCATAAGAAAATGTAATTATAATATACCTAAATGATTCGAATGCGCTGATTATCGTAATCAGGACAAAGTTGTCAAAAAGTCTGCGCGACTTGACAAGCTCCGATTCTTGGATCGGCAAATTGAGACAGCTGAGGTGGCGGCCCGCAGAAATGATACCAAGAAGTTATTTAAAATCACGCGCGAGGTCTGCGGAAAGCGACCACCGACTCCCGGGCCAATTCGCGGCCCTGATGGAGCAATAGAGTCAAACGCAGAAAGCGTTAAAAAGATTTGGAAGGATCATTTCTGCGAGGTGCTGAACCGACCGCCCCCCCAGGACCCTTTTGACGTAACCGAAGAGGCTACATCTATAGACCTCCCCCGAGTGTCCGGTATTTCAGACCGTACGCCCACACATGCCGAAATCATCTTGGCAGTGAAGAGGCTTAAAAACGGCAAAGCACCGGGTGGAGACGGAATACATTCGGAATTTCTGAAATGTGGTCTTAACGCCGTCCTACATCCTCTCTATCACCTGATGGCCAGGGTGTGGGACGGTGAGCGTTGTCCTAGGGACTGGGTGGACGGTGAGGTGTTAGCACTCCACAAAAAAGGTGATCCTCTCAGCTGTAACAATTACCGAGGCATAACTCTTCTCAGTATTCCTGGGAAGGTAATGGCACACATTCTCTTGGCGAGAATAAGAGGTCCCATTATGAAAATACTTAGGAAAAATCAAGCGGGCTTCCTCCCTGGAAGGTCGTGTGCGGACCAAATACACAATCTTCGATGTCTCCTCCAGCAGAGCAATGAATTTAACAGTTCTCTTGCTTGTTGTTTCGTCGACTATGAGAAGGCATTTGATAGTCCGCACAGACCCTCTTTGTGGAGGATACTGGATGCCTATGGGATTCCGCCAAAGATTGTGGCCATTATCAAATCCTTACATGAGAATAGTGCATGTTGTGTGAGAATCGGTGACTCAAATACCGAATGGTTCGGGGTCACAACCGGAGTGAGACAGGGGTGCGTTCTTGCACCGTTCCTGTTTATTATTATCCTTGACTTCATACTTCGCAGGTCAATTCCGCCTGATCGAGGTGTAGCTGTTGGTCCCGATCTGAAGCTGTGTGACCTTGAATATGCCGATGATGCTGTAATATTCAATAAATCCATTGAGGGGATCCAGGAGACTATTGATGGGTTAGGAACTAACTCAGGTCACATTGGTCTAAAAATTAATACTAGTAAGACCAATGTGATGTGTAACCAAACCTGTCATGACTCTGATAGGACCCTTACCAGCGCGGGACAGATCATCGAGAGGGTTGACAGCTTCAGATACCTCGGCGTACATATCCCCGAAGACGGTAGTACAAAAAACGAGCTCGCCATTCGTTTAGGAATGGCTGGAGCCACATTCAACTCAATGCGGACTGTCTGGGACACACAGCTGTACTCGATTAAAACCAAATGCCACTTGTTCAACGCTTGCATTCTGCCGGTAATGCTTTACGGTTGCAAATCATGGCACCTGACGAAGACTCAGAAAAACCGTATACTGAGCTTCGAGAACAGATGCTTGCGTCGGATAATGGGGGTGAGGTAGTTTGATTTTGTGAGGAATTCAGAGATACGGGAGCGTACAAGACAGCGTCCCGTCACGTCAGTGGTTATGGAGAGACGTTGGAACTGGCTGGGTCACGTGCTGCGGATGCCTCCGGAAAGCCTCAATCCTGCCTGCCTCTTCTTTTGACCGGTGGGATTCCGGCGTCCTGGACGTCCGTCGCGTACTATCCATAGGATGTACTCGGCGGAACTGAGGGATGCTGGCATGTCATGGGAGGGAGCAAAGCTATTGGCGGGAGACAGGGAAACATGGAGGTGCCGCGTGGCGGCCATATGCTCCACATAGGGAGCGAACATGGCCAAAGAAGAAGAAGAAATGATTCGTAAAACAGTGATAGCTATTTCGGCTTATGATAATGAATAGTGATGAAGAAGCTGTTAACCATATCCAAAAATGTATGTAGAATTAAATGCTTTGCAATTTTTACAATGATGGAACATATCATAACAATATATTTTTTCTGAGTAAATAAAAATTAAATCAAAAATTGTATGTATTATATTATATTTTTTATATGAAAAAATATATGCTACCACACCCTTGCATTTGGATTGACAAGTTTCATCGCTTAAGATAGTATTTATGTCTCGTTTTTATTTATCTGTAGTAGATACTCAGGCTGAAAATACATTTCAAGCTAGAAGTGATACATTGTATATTTTTCATACAAGATTTTCAGAGTTATTTTTATACAAATCACATTTCAACTTCTTATTCAACTTTGAAATGATATTGCGTTGAATTCTTTGCAAGTAATCTCATGTTTTACTTCCAAAGTTTATATTTAGTCAAAGATAGGCCGTCTTATCTTTTATTTTAAGATATATCAAACTTAAATGTTATCTCAGATGGTTTTTTTTCTATTCCTTATCTACAATTTATATAAAATTGACTAAAAAAATCATTTAAAACTAAACATAATACTAAACATGAATCGTTCAGATTATGTACATTCACACAAATTTTGTCACTAACGACCCGGGTTTTGCCTTTCGGCATCTTAAGCGTTCAAGTGCACGGATGAACTTGAACTGAGTCATAAGTGACAAAATTTGTGATAGCTAAAGAGGTACGAAATAATTTGCAAAACACATTCTACCTGCTTCCCCTCATACTATATCCATACATGTACACACACAAGGAAGTCGACGAAAGAGAGTCATTTTCATGATGCTAAGTTCGTTTTTAAATAGTTTATTAATTTTGGATGACTCCGGAATATATGTTAAAAATATAAAATGTTATGTTACGGCTTTTGATGGTACTTAAGACAAGTTTATTCAAAATTAAACAAATAAACGTGATAGTTTTGCAACGACTACGTCATATTTTTATTTGTTTAAGTGACCTTTATAAAGTGACGTCAAACTATATGAATTTAATACGCCATAATGTAGATGGTTACTTTTATTATATTTTAAATGATAATCTGCATAATCATTGATAGATTTATGGCGAATAGAATGTTAAAATAATGGCGAAGAAATGTTTTCAATTATCCTTATCATGCAAAAATATAACTTACTTATATATGAAGCAATTTAATTATTAAAGTCGAAATAATTTATAAGTTTTGATAAATATTTCATTGAGATCTAATTTATTACTTTTCAGTCTACGCGAATTAATATAAAATCTTTGTCTGGACACAAAAGTAAACTGCTACTAAGACTTCTATTGAAATTGAAAATGAAAATAAGTATTGCAAAAATATCATAGCGTGCTAAAATTCTATAAATCGGGATTTACGGGGAATAACATGCAACTTTACACGAAACTTAAACATTTTTTTAACATAAATTGAGATTCGTGGTTGATGAATAAATGTCTTTGAGGAGGAATAGAATACTTTTATCTTTTTTAAAAGATAACCAATTGATACGTTGAAATCGGCTATGTTGATATTCACTTGATTCAAAATTAAAATCAAATTATTTAGTGTTAACATAATAAATAAGGTGTCGGACATTTTTATATTTTTAAAAACATGACACATAAACTAAATGACATCTTCAAGGTAGCTCAAGGTCAAGTATTGTAAAAAAACTTTAAAAACAAAATTTTGACGTCAGAAAAACGTTGTTGAAGTCACCACCACAAAATTTAAAATTTTCAAACACGATCTCGCAGATGGCAGTGCTGATGACGACCGAGTTCTATCTGTTTTGCTTTGAAATATTTGGGTGGTTGTATGAGTATAATGTATGATTGTATGAGTATGATGATTATAAGACTAAGATTTTTCACCAACCAAATGTGGAAAATGTCAAAGTCATCTTTTTATCATACCACACTAGTCATTGAAAGTCAATCAGATCTCAGGATCTGAACTAGCTGACTAAATGTCGAACGGTCTTTTTTACGGAATCTTAACGGTTAAAGTTTTACTAGATGCCATTTGATGTCTGGGTTTTTCATGGTTTTAAATTTAATTCGAACTAAAGTTTTTATAAAAAGTAGTCAAACAAATTTTCGACTCTCCTGAGAAATATAATGAGACTGACTTGGCCGTGTTTGATACTGGTAGCTTTATGGTAGGTACTATACAGTGATGTCAATTTAACACAAATACAATTTTCATGTACATTAGCAAAGTGACATTATTTTAGGTGGAAATAGTGGAAACTTTTATTTTATAAATATTTTTTCTGCAAAAATTTCATTATTTATATTGTTTTATAGCACGACTAAGAAATCAAATGTTCCGTCACTGTTGTATTCCTCGAAAGAACACTTAAGTCACAATAGTTTTCTGTCATATTTAATAAATTTCATAATTTGTTTAATTTTCCACATCAACGTCTTCAGTAGTAATTTGAATACAAGTCATTAGTCATCTGCTAATTAAATTGCCGGGATAGAACAAAGGTTCATTAAGACCTGTTGTGGTTGTTTGTTCAGTCTGTAGGTATACAAGACAGCAGACACACAAGGCAGCCATATATAGTAGGGGATGGTTGTGAAATGAGAAGAGTGGCAACACTGGCAACCCCGCATTTGACGCCACAAATAATCACTGCGAAAACATATTTCCGTTAATTAATCATGATTGACTCTAGGTAATATTTCATCTATTATCTATCAATTGCAGATAATTAAACTGATTTTCTTGAATGGCTTAATTGATAACTTGAAGTCACGTACATTCAACTATTTTTGGCACGGGTTTGAAATAACAGTCCACTTAAAATAACTAATACTACATTTTACACGAAATATTTTTTAAGCATGATTTCCAGACATCCAGATCCCAATATCCGGATAACGGATTTTCTAATTACAATAAATTCAACAACATCAAACAGTAATAACAAACAGAAGGCTTCATTCGATACTAGTATATTAAACGTTTCTAGCGATTTATGTCCAATGCCTTATAAAAGTCCCCGTTTATAATTAAGTAGCGATGAATAATATTTTTTCTTATTTAAAATACACCTATATTTTGTATATTATTACCATTTTACACGATTTTCTTTACCAAAATGCACTGCTTTATTCAAATAACACGGTATTCGAAATTCAGTAAGCCATTCTTCAAGTTTTCTGTGAATCCTATCGTTTTTATACAGTTTTTTGTGGAGATTATCGTACTATAATAATATTGTACTTGTCACAGATGATTTCAGTAAATAAAATTATTATTAACTTATTTTAAGCCAATAAAAGAATACTTACGATGATCAACAATAAATGTAAATATTAAATAATATCTCCCCAAACAGCCCAATGTAAAATTAAGTACATTTGCAACGGTTTTAAGGTTATACAGATAATATTTATGCAATGTTGACCTCGTAAATCTAAGATATAATATAAAAACTATGAGTCAGATATATTCCCTAATATTATTTTAAAACATTTCGAGTTTTAACGAATGATAAAAACGAACATTCTATCAATTGAAAATTCTCACCATCTGAGGAAAACCAGTATTGTTACTACAAAGCTTGAGCTGGTTTCTGAAATCCACCAAGCATGCCCACTTGTGAAAAATAAATATTTACGTTTAGAATTTATACTATAATCATTACCGGAAGTAATATAAAAAATGAGAAATTTTCCGCTATTTAGAGCAAACTATGTATAAATGAAAATAGTAAATTTTTCAACCAGAATTGTCAGTCAATTATATTTAATTGATTCACATCTCCAGATTTTATTAAACAAAAAAACTTTTTTTGGAAAACTATTCACCATCGCAACAACCCGTGAAACGAAGATCTAATTCAACCGAAAATATTATTTGGCCGTAGACTATTATTCTTAAATAATAAATCAATTGATATCTCGATTTTTATTGAGATAAGATCTTTTTTCTTTTGGGTATCAAATTGTTGGAGCTTTAAGCCCTTTCATTAGCGTCAAAGTTCTTTGAGTATAATTCATCGCTGATGTTATTGTTTATTTGCTATCTTTTTCTATCGTAGCTGGCTGAAAGGTATGATCGCTGTATAAATAAATATTTTAACAGAAAATGAGTTTAAACACTCCGTATTGTTTCAGTTTTAACTAATTACAACTAAAGAAAAAATGTAAAATCCCTTTTGATGGCTTTTACGTCAAACCTTTCGGAATCGCAAAAAAAAAATCAAAATCAGAAGAAATATAAAATTTTACCGTACTATAGCCACTTACTTGTGATATTTAATGCCTTTTCTTTTCAATCAAGATTGAGTATATGTGTAAAAAGCTTTAAAGTGAACTATCAAGAACTGATTTTTGGAGATTTATTCGAATTTTTCGATTCATAACCGAGCTTTTTAAATGCTTTTGGTTATACCATCAATTTTAAATAGGTTTATCTACTACAAAAATTTGAAGATTTTATTTGAATATTATGATAAAACGAAAAAAGATTTTTTTTGTTTAAATATTTAGTAAGATAGTGCTTATACTGGGAATTTTAGTTTTTATGTTGTCATTTTTTATTTGGTTTGTAGTGTCACTACCCGAAAATCTATATACGTCCGGAGTCCTTCTAGCAAACTCAAAGCGTCTGTATGAATGTCTTCTTCAAAAAATACATTAATATTTTTGTATACCGCCTTAAGCAATGCGTTGATTGGGGTGAATTTTGTTATTTTTCAGTGATTTCTTCTAGAATATTCGATATCAAGCACAAAAACGGCTATCGATTCATTTAATTAATAAAATAGCACCACCATAATAATAAGTGGTATTTTCAGTGCTTCACAAGCAGTGGAATTAGTTTATGAATTGGCACCCAACGTAAAGATAATGGACTGCGCTACATTGCAGTAAATAATATATAAAAACACAATTCACCGAGTCATAAATAAATAAAATAGTTTTGTACAACGAACATCGAGGAAACAATCTTAAAGTTACATTTGTTATTATTTTTAAATTAAATTTCGAAGACAAGTAGCCCTCTCTTTGTGCTACCGCTTCTCTTGAACATTTGAGTAATTGCCTGAGAGACAGTTGGAGACGCCACGCCGGGTGATTATTATAGATTACTCGGGGGAAGGAGAATGGCAACCTCCTTCCTCCCAAAAGGCTATCCCTGAGACGCCACTGGTCGACAGAAGAATCAAACAGACGTAACCATTAATAATAAGAAGCGCAACACGTGCTGGGCTAAGCTGCCGCCGTTTCAGAAAATATTAACTTGATTAATTTCTTTGGCTAAAAAGACTACAAGGATATTGTACTTATTTTAGAATTGCTAACTGGCAATAAACTAATTGCGAGAAAATGAAGAAAGTTGGCTAATTGTTTATTTATAGCCAAGAATAATTTTGACCACTTTTTTCATAGTTGCAAAAAGTATTATTATGATAGTGGTGTGAAAATAGCTTAAGATTACATAAAATATCAAATAAATATATTATCAAATCCGTAAGTGGAATTTTATGTTAATTAAAATCTGTATTTCTAACGGTCATGCATATTTTCTCTTTGAGGTTATGACCGATTTCAAGAATTTTAAAAATTCAACAATTTATGGTTTTCTGCTTAATCAAACACATTATTTATTTACTGTCAATTCAACTGTGAATTCTTTCTGAAAAATCAATAAATGAAAACATTAATAGATCAGAACTCGTTTAGCCAACCGTTTATAAAATATATCGTAGAAATTTCCCATTTGCTAATTGTGATTATGATTATTTAAGAACTACTTTTAAACCCGTTATAGGTACCTTTCCTACTCGATAAGTTTTTATTTTAGCTATCTTTTTGATTGAAAATTAAAAGAATTTCTTTGTAAGATGGGCAATTTTTTTATGAATAATTAAGTTTCGTTTATTTATTGTTTGTATTGTTATTTATTAATTCTTCTTATATTTAATTTACATTTTGTATGTTTTTGTATTAATATTTCAGTAGTTTATATTGCCCGAGATGAGCAAAACAGGTCATGGTCTAAATAATGTGGAATTAACGCAAAAAGGGTTTTATTTTTTAACACTAATTTAATGCAAAAACTCCTAAAAAATACTATTGTAATAATGAGATTTTATTATTTGTGATATGTAAATAATATTTCATTTTAAATACAATGTGACATCATTATTGTTTGTGTTGTTACGAAGATTATATTATCCATATGTCACTTTTAGTGACTTATAGGAATGTGCAATCCAGTTCAAATGATCCCTATAATGGAATTCTTTATGTAAAAGCATCGAATCATCTGACAGTAATATCCGACTCCAGTTTCAAAGATAACTTACAGTTCAAAGTTTGAAACGAACTTTAATTTATGATAACATCTGAACAGAAAGGCGAGAGGCTCTACTACGATCCCGTAGGGAGCAGTACCGGCTAGCTAGTGTTTTTACTGTAATGATATTGCCACAACGGATCAGTTTTTTGTAACTTGTTTGCTTTAGAGGTTAGATAGTGTTAATTCAAAATTGGTGGTGTTACTTTTTTCGTAAAAATAACATTAATACTTGTTTACTGAGATACCTTCGAGGAAGTTTAGACGGATCGCTAAAAATAGTAACTAATTCATTCGATGTTCACTATGGAGTAGGATCACAGAATGCCTTAATGGTAGTGAACATAAGAAAAATTCAAGTCTAGGAAAATATATCACCGCTTGCAATAAATCACTAGCAGTTTTCCGTCGCGTCAATTAATCGCATTAACAATTGATAGCCTACAAATGATCGCTGGCATATTTTATCGCCAAGAAATACGTATGATTTCAATAAACTAATTGAACATTAAATCTAACGTGGTCTTATTGATTGTTGTATTGTATTATTAAATACATTTTTATTTAATAAATAATAGATTTTTACATTTTTTTTGATACACGAAACGATTAAAATACATAATCTACCTGTTTAATAATATACTTCTTATCACCTATTTTTTGTTTCCATATCATTCCTTCATACTTCATTGCATTATAAAAATATGTTTAGTATATATAGCTAAGGTTGAATAATTAAAAACAATATGTAGATTCATGATTTGACCAAACAGATTTCAATGCTTTTAGCAGTAAATATGCCAGTGATCACTTTCAGGCTATACAATGTTTATTTAACCAATTAGCTGCTCGAGATTTATTATGACGGTGAACTGCGGGTGGCAAATTTTCGAACACTAGCAATTTGGCTTTTTAATTGACTAGCATAGCCCAAATATTTATTTGTTTAACTTTTATTGCCTGAAAATTCATGTTTTTAATAATATTATATTGTACATCAATAACTTAATTTTAAGCTAGGTAATGTTTCATTCAATAAGTAAATATGTCAATCTAGCACAAGCACGCAATTATTTTTGATAAATGAATTAATTTAAAAACTTGTTTGAAAAAGCGTTTTTTACAAGAACAAGATATTAATGCTTGTAATTGATCAAAAGTTCACAATGATAATATGTGTAATCGATTTAATGTTACTGTGGTAATCCTTCACTGAGTTGTTGGGCGACTGTCATAACAAGGTATGTGTTTTTGATTTACTTCATAACAAAATCCTACGTATGTTTAAGCATGACAAAACTAATTAGTTAAAACGTTGTTGTTTTTCCTGTATGTAAAGTTTCCCCAATTAACCTCAAAGTGTACGTACAGCTGTCGTTGGAAACCCTGAGCTTGCGACTACTCATATGCCAAAAAACCATATTCAAGGTGTCCCCTACAAATATTATTTACGTATTCTATTAAAGTTACTGCCATAGAAAAAATGCAGCTTATAATCATCAATTCCAAGTGTTATACTTTTTTAAAAAGAGTTTCGTTAGATTGATTTGATTTTTTTCGACTAACTTTGTGGGTCTTGATTCAATTTATGCAATACAACTTAAATAAGCAGTCTCTTGTTAAAAGCAAACTAGTTGGGTAGACTTGTCTTAGTAATATTGTTGCTAACCACTGTTGTACAGTGTTGCTCACAAACAAATACTACGAAACAAGTAACCAACTAATTGTTATGGTTAACAATGTGAGTCATAATAATATGTTTGTACAAAGGCTTTTTGAAGTAAATCAAATATGTATAAACTTAAAAGCTTTCTTTGATGGTTTCAAGGATCCTTCTTCGTTTGCGTAAACTATCTTCTTCTCAGATTCACCATGAAGATATTTGAAATTTTACACAGGACTTATTTAATTATATTTAAGAATAAAACTTTTATATTATATAGAGAAATTATTTTTTATCGCTTTTATGCGATTATTATTTTATCGCTCTTGATATGCTTTGTTTTCGGATAGCATGGGTAAAATGTATTTTTTATGCATCACAAACATCCATGTTTTCGGACTGAAACTCCTTGATCGATCGAAAAATAAAACTTCCCGTACTGATGATATTCGATCGTGCCAAAGACGTTGGTCACTCAAACACATATCCAACAGTAAATGTGATAAAACAATTAAGAAGCCTGGGATCGAAAACAAACAGATCCACTTTTATTGAACTTAGAAATATTTTGACCCTTATTTGCACGAAAATTACGAGATTTTTAGCGATGCTATAAATGAAATTCTGTTCTTCTGAATCGCTACTCCAATATCATAACAATTTTTTTTTATAACTTGATTTAGGTGTATTTGATCCCAAGCTTCTCAATAATTTTAATCTATATTTTTTTAGTGGAAAAACTATATTTGTAAAATAAAAATACAATTTGTAGTAAAAATTCATTTGCCGAGTAAAACTAGCTTTGATCGAGTTGAAACTTTCTCGAGCAAGCAATAAAAATTGTGTTTCATTTTTATATGAAAAAAACTACATACTTATCCGTTTTTACGGAGTGAAACGTCATAAAAATCTAAATTTACTCTTTCATACGCACAAATTTATAACTCGTCCTTTTTGAAGTTCATTTCGTCTTACAAAATGAAACCTTTTTTTATGGAAATATTATATTTTACATCGCAAAACATATCAGTCATCATGTCAGAGTATCTCGCGATAGCACCGTACTTACATTTTGTGTTCTATTTGGGATGCGCGTTGTTTTATTTCCAACAAAATGTGTATGGTTCAAATGTCGCAGTAAGTATACGGCTCGAAAAACAACATTTGAACAAGTACAGTTTTAATAATAAAAAAGACAAGCTTTTCGGCAATATGAAATTTGAAATATTGAGTGGGAAACCGCCTATTTTCATTTTATCATTTTTACAGTCGAAAATTTTACGCAAACTATGGCTAAAAAATAAACACTCTTTTCTAACCGAATAAAAATATATAAAGAATGTATTGAAACCTCAAGTAAACTCTTCAAAAAATGCTACTTTTTTGTGTGTATGCAGCAGAACTTTTACAATAACCGATTTAAAAAAAACCGGTTATCGAATACCAATATTTTCCAAGCTCCGGTTGAACTTAAGGAAAATTAAAATGAAATGTCCAAAATATAGTAGAATTTTATAAACACAAACATTACTAAATTTTAACTTCTTCGTTGGATTTAGCGGAAATTTTTTGGAAGCTCATTTTTAATACTAAGAAATTTTAATTCGGTGAAAACACCAAGCATACGATGATTACCTAACTTTGAAATAAAAAATATTCTTCCTTTGGGTAATGGAGTAGGTCGTATAGTTTTTAAGGCATCACATACAAGATACACAATCGTTTTTATACTCGTTCTATGTAAAATTCGGTCTTCAATGTTTTTGAGTTTGATGTATTGGTGAACTGTTTCCGAGTCGAAATCTAGAAAAAAAATATTTTCAACTCCTTCATTGATGTATGCATACCGACTATTAAACTTAATAGTTCATGTCGTTTTATTTGTAACTATGGCAGTTTCAAATAAAAATATTAAGGTTTTGTAATAAATAAATAAATACATAGTTATTCTTATATTAAGAGCCGGATAACCAAGTTGAAAAAATCGGCATTTAAATGTCCAGTTTAAAAAAAACAGTTTTTTGAACCCGGTTTTTCTAAACCGATAAACATTAGTATGTAGTATATGTGCTAATGATATTGTTTGTTCATCATTATATTATTCATATTTTAGACAGAATAAAAATGAAAGGAGTAAATTAAAAAAAAAAAATGCTTTAATAAATCCATACAAAGTTGATATTAAACGTAAAAAACCAGATGACTGATCCTTTGAAGAATAAAATTAAAAGAATTTACATATAAATGTATTATAATATTTATCTTCGAAATCTTACTTTTTTCTCTGGAATTTTCACAAAGAATATAAAATTATTATTTAGTCTAGTAAATAGAATTTTTGTTTGAAAAGGAGCATGGTTTTGATAGATGCTATTTAAAAGTAGATAAAAAAAACATTTATTGAAATGAGCAGTAAGTTCAAGGGTGAAAATACTTCATTATTGAGTGAACCATATTAAATAAAAGCTTTCAGTGTAAACGCAATTAAATTGTTTCCTTGGGCGCCTGATAAAAAAACATAGGGTGGTTGCTATAGTAGATACTAACAAGTAAATGATTATGTTTTCATTATTTATTAAATCTAATACGTCAAAAGTGATTATCTAGTAAGAGCGTTTTTGACAAATGGATTTTATTTTTTACGTTTAACAACGATAATTATGTTAGTTGAACGATTCAAATTGACAATAATAGTGCAAGCAGATAATTAAAAACTGACAACTTTTTTATATACATAATTATAAAAAAAAATTACAGCTTTTTTTCAGTAAATGTGACAAAAAAAAAAACTGAAGCATGAATACAATTTTAAAATTGTTGTCATTTATATAACAAAAACATGTTTAATCAACACAATTTGAGGGCTCAATCGAGATCATTAAGTCATTACTAAAAAAATCATGTTTCGGGTTAATCCCGGTTTTGGAAATGCCCTAGTTATATTTATTAATGTGAGACAGTTTATAAAATATGTTTGGACTTTTATTTTGAAATGAAAATAGAATATTAATATTCCGACATATTCCCAGTTATCCTTATTGATAATGTTTTATTAATATGATTTTTTTAGTAAGTTTAAAGTCATTAATAATTGTAAAACTTAAATTTTTTTGATTGTTTCATGAAAATTTTAAGTGAGATAACATGTGCTTGATTTAGAATATTTGTGCTTATCTTAAACGTATGTTTTTGCAGATAAGTTCGTGTGATCCTTAGACTCAGATGTTTATTTCTTAAAAACTTTTTATTAGAATACTCTGGTACGCGTAACTTGAGCTTCGTTATCTTCTTAGGCGTATTTTGTTGAACAGTAAAAATCATAAATGTGCCGTAAGCAATGCATAATAAAACAATTTATTATCCCCAATTCTTTCCCTACCCAAAGCATACATACGTGCTTGCATTTACTAGGGCAGACTGAGCAGTAGGTAATTCGAGAATACATTTAGTTTACAAGTGGCAACCACCCTGTGGCCATAAAACCGCAATGGTGTGAGGTAAAAGCTTGTTTTAGGGAGTCTGGTGTCAGGAAAACATACATAGTACGTGATCGACCTAACAAATTGTATTTTATCGCTGAACACTTAATACATGATCGTCAATCAGGGAAACGTCACTGTTATATTGGAATCGTGAGATTTAACGATGTCTAGCTTAAATGTAAGTTTAAATTATAGTTAAACGTGATGGATACCAGATTCAATAATCCGAATAGATTCATACGTTTAATGTAACTCGTGACAAAGCAGCATAACAGCATGACAATATAGATATAGGTCAGTTGAAAATTGATAGAAACATAAATAATATATTTTTTGATAAGAAGCAGAAATCCATTCGATTTGTCGATATTCAATTTCAGTTTTTTATCTATTTTGTCATATTTTATTCTTAGAAAAGGATGATTATGTACAGAAAATATGAAAAGTCTAATCTGCCGTAAAAGTTTTTTTGTGGGTATACATTGACACGACTGAGTCCCGAGCAGTTAGACGAGAGACAGAGAAATCCGTCTCTCCCCATAACGTCTCGGTTTGGTGTGACGCAGTCAGTCTGTGACAATTTTTAGGAATTAAATATGGGAACAATCAAATTCAATTAAACAACGCTCGTGAACAGTAAAAGGTGGAAATCCACCGGTTTATTTATAATCAAAAAGGGTTTACAGTAAATTTCGATAATTCGGCTAGCCACACAGGAGTGCGCTCTAAATACATGTTAATAAATTTGTCATTCGGCGTGAAGCTCGCGAGCCGAGCCTCCTAGTACCGAATGACAGTCGACTTGCAGACCGGGCCTTTCAGTAGGTCCTTCGCCTGGACTGAGGGTCCCTAGTATTACAATATTTATGTTCCCTTACGGGGAGACATCTATGATTTTATATTTTTACAAGAGAGAAAACAACAACATTCATCATACCATTTTCTTAGAACTGGTTTCGCATTCAGCGGTTTCTTATAACAGTTATTGATTTAGTAGTGGGCAAATTTTATTTAGTCTTGTTTTGAAGTTAAGATCTGCACACTCACTACGCGTGTACAGATCTGCTTAAAATTAATCCCTACGCTAAATCTTATGAATTAATATGGCCGTCAAGCCGTACCATATATCTAACTTAGGGGTGCGGAACAAAATTAATTTTTAACTAGCACCGTCACAGTCCTCATGACTCATGATTGTTTGGATTTATTATTAATCGGTATGTACGCTAAGTCGTGGCATACATTTAATTCAATTTATAATATTCAGTGAAAATTTACATACAAAGTTATGATTTCTTAATTTAACGATTCTAATTCAATTCTTATTGGATTTGCTAATACGACTTCGCAACGATTTGCGGGACTCCCACAGCAAGGAACCGAGGTCTGTTCGTGAGGAGGATTTCCATATCCGTCCTCCCTTACTGTGTGCGTTCACTTCCAGTGACCGCAAGCCGTTTAGGCCGGAGCACATTTTATCGACGGCACTCTGAATACGAGTCCGTCCAACCGCCCGTTGGTCAATCGCATTAGCGAAATCTCCTATGAAGTTACTTACACTACGTGTTTAGATTTGTTCGAGTATTAGGGAGGATTGGCGGAGACCAGACCTCCGTCCGAGGTCGGCTCCAGGCACGGTGTCAGACCGCTTGAAGGCGTCGCTATCGAGTGACGTAATCCAACTGGACGAATTGGATTTTTGGTTTTACTATTGAGTGTCTGCCGAAACTTCGACAGACATGGGTCCCAGACAAGTGCGCTTGTCTAGGCGGGCTATCTGCCCCCGGAATTATACGTCCACCGCGCCGTATCACTCGGATTCCCGTGAATCCGCAATGATAGTGCCTCCCTAGTACTCAATACAAAAAACACCCTCTGACGTCGACCTAGCTAAAATTAAACTAGTGCGAGGCCGACGAAACCTGAGGCCCTTTTTCGCACAAGTCCTCGGGGCTGTCTGATCCTTTGTTACTTAGCTCCGCCGACCTTGCATCGTGAATCTATGGAAGGCG
Organism: Himalopsyche tibetana; assembly: GCA_030503985.1. Lineage (NCBI taxonomy): Eukaryota > Metazoa > Arthropoda > Insecta > Trichoptera > Rhyacophilidae > Himalopsyche > Himalopsyche tibetana. Next base: position 5,911,231 of record JAPJYX010000019.1, on the reverse strand, counting down.
TGATGACAGCTCTTCCTGACGTCTCGAGACTAAGCGTCCCGCAGACTTGACCCCGCGACCTTTCAATGTTAACAAGTGACAAAATTATGTCTGACATTTATATTTAAAAATGACTCGAATTATCACACCTCCCATAGTTCACCCTTATAACTAACATTTGCCGTTATGACGGCGGTGATCGACGATTATCAATGACACAGGAAAAACAAAATACACAATCAATTTCGAAACAAAAGACAATACCTAACATAAAATAACATACAATTTTATACAAGTCCCCAGCGTCGCTTGGTGTCGTTTGCTATTTCTGTTGTTCAGATACTTCGCCCTCAGATAGGCATACATTATTGAATTTACAATTATCATCATTAGGTGACGGACCTTTCTTTTTCTATTGCAACTCAGGGTGGCTAATTATTGATGCGTGGGGCCCGCGACGTACCGCGGCTCGAACGCACGTAGTTTCGCTCGGCCGGAGTACTGCGCCCAATTTGCCTAATAATGCGTAGCTGATTACTAAACTCAAACTAATTGAGACGTTGCAAAACAACAGTGAATATCGCGTTGTTTTTGCGAATTCTAGTTATCCCCGTGGTCTCGTCACCGAATTGAAACAAAGATACTAAAATCCCGGCCTTGCCAATCTAATTAAATATTGAGACAAACAAAACTTCAGACCTTACAATATCATTACATATTGACACAAACAAAACAATTCAGCTCTTGCGAATATAGTTAAATATTGCAACAAACAAAATTCAGACCTTGCAGATAGAATTGAATATTGAAACAAACATAAAAAGAGTCGCACTTTGCCAATATAATTAAATATTGAGACAAACAAAAAAAAATCGGACTTTGTAAATATAATTAAATATTTAAACAAACATAAAAAAAAATCGGACTTTGCAAATATAAGTAAATATTGAAACAAACATAAAAAAATCGGGCTTTGCAAATATAATTCAATATTTAACAAACATAAAAAAATCGGACTTGCAAATATAATTAAATATTGAAACAAACAAAAAAAAATCGGACTTTGCCAATATAATTAAATATTGGGACAAACATAAAAAGATCGGACTTTGCAATTATAGTTAAATATTCAAACAAACATAAAAAAAAATCGGACTTTGCAAATATAATTAAATATTGAAACAAACATAAAAAGATCGGACTTTGCAAATATAATTAAATATTTAACGAACAAAAAAAAATCGGACTTGCAAATATAATTAAATATTGAAACAAACAAAAATCGGACTTTGCCAATATGATTAAATATTGAGACAAACATAAAAAGATCGGACTTTGCAATTATAATTAAATATTTAAACAAACATAAAAAAAAATCGGACTTTGAAATAAACGTGAAACGTTTAGGTGTTGCAGAAAAATTATGCATTGAACCATCGTACAATATTTTATTATTCCCGTTGGCCGATACCGAATTGAGAACAAACGGAAAACGCTTCGGCGTTTGCAAAAACAAGATTAATTACGATTATATATTTCACGATTTTTCCGAAGACCAAGCGCCGCTGAGTGTTACACTGGACCGAACGGAGAGCATCCTCCGTGCGAAATCGGTCGACAACATATTTACAATATACAGTTAGACAGGGTACAACACACAATAAAATAAGACAATGAATTTAAATCAAAATTAGCGTTCCCGTACTCTCCTCCGGCCGCTGTTATTGCCATTTCGAACAAGAAGTGACACACGATTTTACTAGGCTGAGTTTAGAAGAAACAACATTTAATACATGAAGGGGTCCTGTCGACACTTAATAAAGTGCGGCTAGGAGCAAAGATATGACCGCGATTTTACCCGCGTCTTTATTTCGATTCTCACTGTCGAGATCGAGCAGGAAGCTACAGTTCTGGCCGCGGACCTTAGGTTAAAGAGTATTGACTCAGCAACAATAGGCCGCGACATATTTATGCAACGTATAATAGTAGACGAACCTTTGGAAGTTCTCAGGAACCGGAGACAGCTTATCAGGAACAATTTCAGCAAACAAAACAGCTGGCGGCAAGCGATAACACAAGGAGGTAGCACAGAATTCGACTCAGCTTTGCACAATGTCAACTATTCGAATGACTTGGTCAAGCTGAGAGAATTTCTGGCTGGTTTTTTTATTAAAGATGTTGCGGCGGATAATATCGGCAGAAGAGAGCACGGGAACAGAGTAACGCGTAGAAGTCGGTGAAGATTTGGTAACTTTTGCAAAACTGACCTGCCTTTTTGTAAAGGATTTGGTCCAGCTGCGTCCTCGGCCAGGGTCAAAAAAAACGGTTGACCCGAGCAAATCTGCTAACCTCAGCATCTGCGTCTCACGCCGATTGGCTAAGATGCTGACCTCCCGTGGCTCTGCCGAAATATCTCAAGATGGCGGCAACTGAGATTTTTCTAGAACAACGATTCCGCTGAGCGAAAATCGTCTCTAGTGATCTTAATATGACAGATAGAAAATCAGAAAAATCACTGTCGTGTCAGAATCAGTTTTCCGCGAAATATTGCTCTTACAAGCGATCTCATAACTCGTTGCTGAAGCGAGTTATGAGAAAAAGAAGAAAAATTTTCCACCTGAGCGAGTCAGGTGTACCGGTTAATCAAAGCGGAGATGTCATCGTCCGCGAAAAAGTAATTACTGAATTGAGTCTGATTTTTATAAAAGCCTAAAATCGATTTAAGTGCAAATTTATGCTAAATATTTTCTATGGTGAATGTTCCTGAAGGGATTTGGCTGAAAATTCGAAGGAACGTCCGTGATAGTCGTTCGCTTCCATGAAACTAAAATTTCCCACCTTCCCTTCGTGTGTTCGCGCTTCATATCAGATTGAAATTTTGATTGACCGCGGTGGAGGGGAGGCCGCCTGCAATCGCACGTATGACCACGCGAACCGCTACGATTGGTCGGACTGGGCGGGGCTTATTTTAGTATCGAACGGCAAACGCTACGCGCCGAACGCGTTTCGAAATTTCGTCTCGCCAAAATGTATGGGGAAATCACAGTTTATTGAATTACTAATAAACCTGTTATCCGATTGCAATTTAATTTACAACACCGTTTCGGACCATCGTCCTTTACGGCTCGAAAAAAATTCGGCGCCGAAGCTTGGCTCGGGCGCCGGTTCCGCACGATTTTAATTGGCGCAGGTGAGGGCTTGGTGGAGTCCAAACCGCGAACATGATTTTAATATTAGTTTATGCAGTGCATACTAGGACATGGCTAGTGTCGTAAAACCAAAAATTCTCAAACGAATTTTGTCCCTGACGACCCTGGTCGAGGTCGCCGCGGGATTCATTTGTTCGATCGCAATTGGAAATTGCGTCGATAGAATTCAGCGAAATTTCTTCAGGGGCTAGAACAGCCTATGCTAGGTGTACCTGTAAATTATGGGGAGCCTCCGTTGAGGAGGAGGAAAACGGCAAGCGTTTCCATTTCCCTCTCTCGCCGCACTCGACCGCAAATTCGGTCGAGCACCGCGCGCGAGCGAGAGACGGTATTTCTATTTGGCTCTGTGCGCCCACGTACTCACTTACAAAGCAGTGGGTTTGTCTTTGCACTCAATAATCCGCGGCGAGACCCGCGGATTGCAAAAATCTTAATATTTGCTTACATTGGCGACTTTGTCCATTTGACCTTGAATAATCGAAAAAATGATGTGTTTATTCTTTCTCTCTTCCTCATTATACCTATCAAGCTTTGCTAACAACCGTATAAGGAAATGCAAGTACAAATCATGCCAAAGGACCGTATCGTATCAACATCTGCATAAATATTCATGTAGATATATGTGCATACATAATTTTATTTTGAATTATTGACATTTATGACAAGAAACGAAATCAAATTATTAATTCCGGAAAAATCAATCTTCAAAAACCAACCATATTGCGTCGATATGCCACGAGTTTGAATCACGATTTTTTTAAAATAGTCAAATCCCTTCTTTTTAACTTTCCGCAAGTTTCTTTTATTTTGAAAAACTACATTAAAACAAACTTGTTTAAAAACAAAGTAATCAATTTTTCAACGAAAATAGTTCTTATACAGCATTTGTTTAGAGACTGCAATCCAATGATCAGAAACTAAATTTTCAAAAGTATTAATTGTATATTTTTTATTTTTTTAGGCAATCTAATCAAAAAAAAATTGTGAAAAACATCTTTTTTAAAATAAACTTGAGCGATATTATAATATAGGATTTTAATTTATACAATAAACTCGTCATAAAACATAATCAAAAGATAAGTTGTATTAATTAAGTAGTAATGGGTATTGCTTGTTCACTTCTCTTAAAAACAGTAGCTCCTTACCAGTGACCTGCGAACATGTCACATTTGTAAAAAGTGAACTAAAAATGTCAATCACATGTTATTGTTACATCAATATTTGTTTTTTTTTTATGTAAAACAAAAAATATTATTTTATCATACAGTTAAAAAAATGGGTTTGAAATATTTATACTAAAATCAAAATTTGATGATGTCTAAATTGTGTGAATATATTAAAATTAATTGTTTCAAAAATACCTTTATTTATTGGTCATTTTATTGGGGATTCGTCAACGACCGAGATTTTGCTATGTTTCTAAGTGTCGGAATCGAAAATGTTCCGCATGTATCTAACAACATTATTTACTATATGATAAAAATACTTCCTTTTGTGATGGTTAGATTTACAAAAATATTAAATAAGAAAGAAACAGTCAGATTACTTTTAAATTTAAAATTGCAAATGAACAAAAAGTCTTCTACTTACACGGGTAATTAATTCTAGGAGGTTCCACAAAGTCGAGGAATACTTGAATTTGACTTTTAATTTTATAAAAGATTAGTAAAAAACGTTTTTAATTGTAATTTATTTATTTCGAGAAATCGATACCATATACAAAATGATGTGTTTTTTCTTAATACTCAATCTTGAATCTATGAGAACTTATTGTATTTGAAAATCACTTTTTTTTAAAATTAAATTATTTGTTTATTTGACAAACGGTAAAATAAGTTATTTTATAAGAGGGTCTGTATACAAATTTTAATTTACAATATAAATACACCATACAGATTTTAAGATCAGATGTATAAAAAAAACAATAAAACTGTACTTAAATACTTTTAAAAATTGTATGTATCATTATTGCATCACAAACGCGCTTGCAGCTTTAGTAAGAGCTTTATTTATCGATGCGTAAATACTACATCTCGTTCAAAACATTCGGATAAGCTAAAATGGTTTATAACTTTTGGCCTACAATATTCAGACCAAAACACGTTCTCAATTTTCGCCATTCACGAGTTTCCAATAATGGTTGAACACTTATGGATTTCTGATTAGTGGACGAGTCAGGCAAAGTTTAGCGTGCTTAGTGGAATCGAATTTCGGTCGAGTGGTGAGGTATCATCAGCGTCGAGTACCGCAGTTTGTTGAGCGAATGTTGACTCAGTTTAGGAAATTACTGCAGATAAGAGATTACGTCAGCTACTGTGGCTTAGTTCTCCCTCTAAATATATACATAATGTATATGTTTAACTAAGAAATATAAAAATATAACGTTAATGTAATATAATATATTTGTATTTGGTTCACTTTTATGGTTCAATTTTTGGTCGAAAGTCACTATATTAAAAAAAATAAAAATTAAAATAGTCAAGGCAAGGCTATTTCCATAAAATTAATTAAGAATATAACATGATGTTACAAACAGTTGGTAAAAGAAATGTACAAAAAAAGTTAATAAATAATTATTTATAGTGATATTTAAATAACATAAAAATGTGTTGATTTATATTTTCGTCTCTTGATAATCGCCGTGTTGACCAAAACCGGTTATTCAAAAAAATGTTTTATTTTTTCAATTAATTTTTGTTTGTTCTGTTTATTTATTTGATACAAACGATACGAAAGATACAAATTTTGATTATAAGCAACAAATAACTGATTTATCTTTTGATAGTGGGACTAAATTTAGATTGGCTCGTAAATTTATAGTAAAGAATCAAACTCTTATTTAAAATAAGAATATCTCGAACACTTAATTGAACGGGAGAAAATTTAAACATTTTTTGTATTGGCTGGTTACCTAAATTATTTTCTCTAAATTATTTTTTAAATAAGCCAGAACATATGAACACAAATTCTAAATAAAGTTTTCAATAACAATGTGAACAACCGTTAAAACAATAGTATAGATTTCTATTCTACTGTATGTAAGTAAAACAAACGTTTGAAAAACATTTAGATTTTCGAACTCCATGTCGAAATTACATGAAAGTTTTGTTAATTTACCAAACGTTTAAAGATGGCCTTATAATGTACTCAATATTGTATATGGCACAATCAAACTATATGGCTGTCTAATACAAATACCACTTTTCTCGTCATTTAAATTCAAAACTCGTGTATGAATAGTATGGAAATGGTTCTTTCAACATAGTTACTTTACTGTACATGTGCGAAATCAGACAGCCAAGTTTCATATTCAAATTCAAACATATTTATTGAGTTGGCAAGACTGAGATTTCCCATTCAATTCAGAACTATCAAACGTCAAAAGTTTACTTGTACATATTGGATTTCAAACTCACGTATTAGTAAATATAGTAAAACTTCCAATGTTATTATTTGATCGAGTGTTGATGTAAATGATGACAACAAAGTAGTTTATCCATTGAATAGCACAGCAAAAATTTTACTGTATCCAACACTGACTTCATTATAATTTTAATCAACTTTTCACATTTCCTTAGAAAAGTAAAAAATAAATTTTAAATTTTATTTCATACTATGTTATACTCAATATAAGAGTCTTATTTGTGAGTTAAAAAACATATGTTTGCTTTAAAACTGTTTATAAATTAGTGGGTAGGTGTGAATATATAATTTAATTTGATTTATTTGTTTTTTCCACTGAGTAACAGTTTCACAAATTGTCTACGAAATGACAAATATATCAAATGTAATTTCATATCATAAAAACAGTTACCGTTACTGAGATGGTTAGAAGTTTAAAAAAATACAAAGTTATCATTACCCCGAATCTAAGTTTATAAATTAAAAAACTCTGTGTTTTCTACCAATGCTGATCTACAGTAAAAAGTCATAACACCCGAAGACCAGAATTATTGAGCGTACAGAATCAATGTTTGCGTCAAATATTGGAAAAACGAATCAGACAGCTTTTGTTAGCATCAAGTGTTCTGGACTAGAGCTTTTAATTTACATACCAAAATTCAATTACTGGTATTGGCTAAATAATCCTTTCTATTACCGGTAAAAGAAAAAAAGTAGACTAAGAAAAGTATCTGACCACGTTTTACTAAAAGCTGGATTCTATATTATAACTGAAATAGTTTAATATATTTATAAAATGAAAAATCTCATACAAAAATTCATATTTTTACTGACAAATGGAAATGAGTGATTAAATAATTACTAATTTCCATATATTATTGGTACATGCCAAGTCAAGCTTGATTAGTTAGATGAAAAGTTATCCATTGACTTACTGATGTATTTAAAATATACTTTAGATACACTTATTACTAATTCTTAATTAAATTTCATAAAATATCAAAATAACTTTAAAAATGAAACTAAAGCATCAAACTTTTGTTTTTCGCTATTAAGACTTGAATTTTGATAAAAATTTGTCGCGTAGATAAAAATTACCGTTCTGATTCAATACTTTTATATTTTAATTGAATGGCTCTTCTCTGAAACTTTACCAAACCGGTTTTTTATAAGCCCTAGAAACACTGCAGAACTTTCTATGCAGTAGCTTTCTTTGTTTCAATGTGTTTTCTGCCTGCCTGATTTAATATATTTTTTTCCTTCATATAGTTGCTTCATCTCTCCGTTACATAGATAATAACCTTATTTTACTTTTAAATCCAAAGAATTGCATGTTTTATGACTGCTAGTAATAAGAATCTAAAACCTATGACAATATATCCCTTCATTTAACTATTTTTTAATCCACATAACGTCACATGCTTGTTTGTAAATGTGAAAAATCTTACCTATATATATAATTAAGAAATTGTAACGGACCGAAAACCATACTACAAAACTTAAGATTTATGTTGGCTAAACTTGCGACACCAACTTCAGCTGTCACTTGTTTGTTATTTACTTACGCGTGGAAATTATATCTTGAAACAACATTCCGGTTATTTTAGTACAAAACAAATGGAAGTTGTAGCAGTCAATATGCTTAACCATATGTTTTTTTAGAATAAATGAAATTGTAAAGCAACCGCAATACAAGTAAAATGTATATTTGTTATCCTAATGATTATCCGACGAATCTATTTGCGGACCCATAAACGGAAGAAAATAAACGTTAACTATGAATGTCGACGGTGATTTGTACATTTTTTGAAATATAACAATAATTTCACATTCCTTTGTTAAAAATGGAAAGTACCATCTGTCAATTATTAGTTTAACTATTTTTTCCAGTCAAAGTAAAAAATCTATTGAAACTTATAACTATTTAAGAACGCCACGCAAACAATGCACCGTTTGTATCAATTTATTTTAACAGGGCTGTGGAGTCGTTGAAAAAAAACACGACTCCGACTCCGACTCCGACTATGACATTTACCAACAACACGACTCCGACTCCGACTCCGACTATGACTATGACTTGACTAAAAAAAAGTTTAATTTTGTCAAGTTTTTTTCCTACCTTTCCTATTTATGTGTATTAAATTACAGATCAACTAGTTAATCCGGAAAATAGCCTAATTTTTCATATTATACATGTTATAGGCATAAATAAAACATAATAAATATAAGTTTAAACTTTATTGGTTTGAATTTATTCTTAAAAATAACATCGCTTCTATCAAATCTGCATTTGTAGAAGCTCTTAAATCAGTTTTAAGTATTTTAAGAGCAGAAAATAACCGCTCTACTGATACTTGGGTTGGCGGCAATGCTGTAACGGTCGATGCTGAATCTTTTATAATTTCTGGAAACCGCTGTATTGCCATTTTCACATTTAAATTACACGAACGGTCAATTTTTTCTACTATTTTCAATGCGTCGTAAAATTCATTTTTAAATTTTGAAATAGAGTCTCCTTCGTCTACTACATTGGGACTCAAACGAGGTCGTTTTATTTTCTCTTGTTCGTCAAGATATTTTTCAAAATCATCTTCAGATTCAGCGGTGTCGGATGAATCTGATGATAATTCATGTATTGATTGATTAATACAGCTGCCTGCTGTCGTCTCGTTTTCCACTCGAAGGCCTTTCAAACGAACGGTTAATTCAAATAGAACGTTCTTAGCTCTATTTATTTCTTCTTCTGTCAATATGGATCGAACCATGGGGTCAACATAGATCCCAGCCAACAGAATATCATTGTCCAGTAATTTTTTTTCTCTACTAATCATGGCGTTTTTAATTCCAATAGCATTATTCGGAATTTTTGATTTTTAATATATTTTTTTTTAAAGTAGTCGGAGTCGCTCGTTTTTCACGACTCCGACTCCGACTCCGACTCCAGCCAAAACACCGCGACTCCACGACTCCGACTCCGACTCCGACTCCGACTCCACAGCCCTGTATTTTAATTTCCGTTTTGTGTTCTGTGTATTTTATATTTCCCAACATTTTTTTTTTAAAAAAATACTCTATTGTTATAATTTTTGCCAAATGCAAACAAAAAAAAAATACAAAAGTTTGCTAGAAAAAAAATATAATAGTTCTTTTAAAACCTAAATAAATAGTTAAAAAAATAACACTCTTTTGTTATAAATCCACATTTATTTGATATTTTTTGAATATAATACCTTTCAACCAAGTTATTGACAGTTGACACCTTAAAAATGACTAAATAAATAAGTTAATTTGATATTACTTTTAGGTAAGTATGTAAAGGGTAGTAAAGTTTGTTAAAATTTTCATTATAGATGAATTTAAATACTAGTTCTGCTGCTGCTAATGCTGATGATGATGAATAATTTTCCAGCAGTGAATAGACTAAAACGACAATACAAAATATAATTACAATAACTGAACAATTTAAGACCAATCTAAAATAAATTTCATGTCTTCGACGCAGAGGGGCCGATTTGAATAACCAATTTTGTCTATCCAATAATATTAATTATGAGCCTGAATATTATTTATTTAAATTTATTCCTTTTTGACCCTCTGCGGAAAATTATTATTGTCAACAAACCCCAAGGGTCGCATGGCATAATACACCGTACGAGGTTCTACTGTTTTAATTCAAGACGAGAAAATTGGATAACACAAATAGGACCCAATTCACGATGTGATTTGAAATTAGTGCGTTTATTGTGAGCCAATATGGTTGGGATAACTGACAGTTAACTGGTTGAAATTAAAATACTGAATTTGAGGTTGTGGCTTTATTTGTTATTATTTTTCATTCGTTTTAACCAAAAATGAGAATAAAAATTTTAATACAACACATCTGGAACTAAAATAAGTGTAATACCGATTTTTTAAATTGATACTTTTTATTTTTAAGCATACTTATATATCTATCTATATATATAAAACAAAGTGGAGTTGGTTACACCGAGAATGGCAGTACGGATTCTAATAATCTTTGATTTATTAAATTCGTATCCGCCTAGAATAGCAGAATAAGCATTAAAACATCGAAAGAATAACATGGCAAAGAAATTATGAAGAAAATTAATATTGTCATACAGTTTTCAAATGGCGAACAGCTTGAAATAATGAATATGTCGTATGCAGATTTCATCCGCTACATAGCAAGTTGTTTCCAAAATTCATTTCTTTCTGCTTCTTTTGTATACGATTGACTTTTAAATAATTTTAAATTTAGAGTATGGATTAGAACAAAAAAAATCGATGATATGAAATGAAAACGAAAGAAAATCGGATAATATTGAAATAAGGCTATTTTTATAATTAGGTATTATAATTTTGTTGACAAAAATATTACGCTGTTTGCACGAACGTTGTTCTACTCTAAGATGCCACGTCATTACACTTGGAAACCTTCATAGAAGAAATTTTAACGTCAAAAGCAAGGCGATGCGGTTACTGATCATCCGAATGACTACTGATGCTCTTGGTCGTATTTACACAGTTCATCCGAAAAATGACGAATGCTTCTACTTGCATGTCAACAGCTCAATTTACTTGAAAATGATACTCATTGGGACATGAAAATCGCTGAAGAAATTGTTTCTGAATCTCCAAGTCAGATACGCACATTATTTTCTATCATTATTTTGACATGCTTCCCATTGAATCCCCGTGAACTGTGGAAAAAATACAAGGATGACATGTCCGAATACATTTTACATAGAATTTGTGTCAGTTCAGGGAATCCCGATCTCGATATGAATGAAGAGATACATAACCAGGCTTTGTTTTTGATCGAAGACATGTGTTACCTTATGTACGGCAGATTGTTAGTCAAGTTAGGAATGCCAACGCCAGATCGTGGAATGAACGACGCTTTCAATCGAGAATCGGAACGTGAACGTGAATATGATCGAGATGCATTGAACCAATCAGTTTGAACGAATGTACCACTGTTGAACCCTCAACAGAAGGAAATGAACGCCCGGTGGAGCTGGGAAGACATTCCTCATGTCATTGATTATGGCCACTGTTCATGCGAGATTAAAAATTTCTGTAGCAGTTTCTTCTTCTGGAATAGCGGCCACGTAGATAGAAAGATGCCGAACGGCTTATTCAGCGTTGAAATTGCCGTTAAATCTTCAAACCATTGAAAACCCGACATGCAAGATTGCGAAACACTCAGCAATGGCAAATTTTTTGGTGGCAAATACAATCATCACCTGGATGAATGGATAATGGCGCACAAATGCGCATTGGAAGTACTCAATCGAACTATGAAAGATCTGTGCAATGACTCAAGATCTTTTGGAGGCGCAATGATTCTACTATCTGGCGATTTCCGCCAAACACTACCAATCATTTCAAGATCGACCGCTGCCGATAAAATAAACGCTTGCCTCAAATCATTGACTCTGGCGCTATGTGAAGAAACTTCAGCTGACGACAAATATGCGAGTTGCATTACCAAACGATCCATCTGCCAAAGGAATAGTCATGAGAATTTGAGGATTATTAACTCGGCCCCGAAGGAAATGAGAAAAACGCTTTAAGTTTGAAAACGATTTTCGACTATCGTCGGTAACGACCGTGTTCCTGTTGACGAATCGGACGTATTGATTTCGTTTCCGCCGAATTTTAGGACGGTTTCATCTACAAAATGTTTCCAAACATCTAATCACAAAAATCACAATTGGTTGAGTGAACGAGCAATTCTTGCGGCGAAGAACAAAGATGTGGATCATTTAAACTTCACAATTCAAAATCAAATCGTTGGTCCACTACATTTCTTTAAATCTATCGACCGTGTAACAAACGAAGTCGAAGCAACCAACTATCCAACTGAATTTTTAAACTCATTGGATTTGCTTGGCTTTCCACAGCACAATTAACAACTAAAGGTTGGCTCGGTAGTCATCATGTTTCAAGTTATCAAGTTAACATAACACTTATTTATTCTTAGGCGTGACGAAGTTCGTTGGGTCAGCTAGTATTAAATATATAAGCTTTGATATTGAAATTAGAATTTAATTAATCACTTGTTACAACGATAATGAGTCACTGAGTTGTACCATAATGAAATTAACTACTTAAGTATTTAGTTTCAGGGTATCCAATTATTGCGTTTTATTTAATTCTAAATTAATCAAATGAACGATTTTGAAAAAAAGCTGTGTCATATTTCATTATTGATTTTGTCTAGTTAATTACCATTGCATATTTATTTGTCTGTATTTTGATTATTGTTTGTCTCGAAATAAAGAATAGCTTTAATTTTAATTACCGAGTTTTTGTTCTTTGTTTTAGTATAATAACAAACTTATATTAAAGAGATTTCTTCATTTAATATAGACAGAGCGCTTGTTGGAAATGAAATATATTGTTATATAAATATATTAATATTTACTGAAACAAAATATTTTATTTTGATTAAATAATTGTAAAGGAAGCAAAGCGGCAAGAAGTATAATAATTAATAAATTAAGTCGAATGAATGCATTTAATTTTTACTATATTGAATATTTTAATGAATTTTATTTTACGTTTATTATCTATCCCTGTGGCGGCTGTGGCCAAGCGGTTGGTATTCAATGAATGATTGCATCACTGGTATTTTGGTATTACATATTAAAAAACTTTATTCATGTCTGCTCCCAATGTGGAGCATATGGCCTCATAATGGAGGTATCTCAACAGAAATTTTTCTTCGATAACTGTTTGTCAGTCAGTTACAAATAACTTTAAAAAATGACCATTTTATTATTCCACTGATTGTGTTACAAATTGTAACATAACTTGTTTCGCGACTCTGGGAAACACATTTAGCCTGAATCAGACTAACAATGTTTGCAAACAAATAAATTCTTATTTAAATATAAATTATGGTATGAATATCGTATGATTATCGACATAAAAGAATTTCAGAATAAAATACTATAATACATTCACCGCAAATAAATAGGTAGTTTTCTTAAGAATACTTTACTTCTTTCTTCACTCAAAGGAAGAAGGAGAGATAAAATGAAAATTCAACAATATCTAAACGCCCATCCGTGCGGAACTAATCGAAGTTTTCTTTTCAATACTCCTTTTATAACGCTTTCATTTTCATTTTATTTATAAAGTTTTCTTTGTAAAATCGACGTGTATGCTTTCAATCAGTGCTCCAATGGTGAAAGTACTCGACACGATCAAAAATGCGCGCACACAGCAGCCACGTGCATGTCCACAAATGCACTTTATTTTCAATGCATTCTATTCTCTTCAATTTACCGAACTGCAACCGGTAAAATGGCATCTCATTTTAAGCACGTAAATATATTCACGATAAGAACAAACTTTGAACTCATGCGAAATGAAATGAGTTTTTAATATTACTGGCAGAAGTTAGAATAGCATTTTAATGTTATCAGTTTTGTATACGAGTAAACTTATCCGATCGGTTAAGAGTCAACTAGTTCGCATTTCGAGCTGAAACCAAATCCCAAAACTAAACCCATGGGACGTGTATGATATCCTCATTTTAAAAATATTGTTTAAAACAATTAATGACATTACAAAAAATGCAAATGCGCCAAATATTTTAAAGTTTGTAGATTAACTCGAGTAAAATTGAAAAATTAACATCCACGTTTTAGGTCTCAAATTTAAATTGAATACATCTTAATTTGACATTGAATTTATCGGAAATTTAACCCAGAACCAACTGATAGGTAGAAAAAGCTCTAACCAATTAGATCGCAGCGGGCACAGATAATTGATACCAAAAAACGCATACTAGCAATTGTAATTTTTAAAATATTCGACCATAAAGTTTTATTACTGCCTTGGACGACAAAAAAAATATGAAAATCAAAAAATAACGGAACGTGTTGTGAATTCTATAGATTTATTAATATTATTTTTAATGTAGAATAAAATTGATATTCCAGTATTACAAAATCATTTAACCACTCCTGTTGATTAAAATTAAATGGATTATATGCACTTTATGCACTTAGTTATTTTGTTTATAGCATATGGTTTCACAACGCTTAAGAATACATGAAAATAATATTAAATTTATTTTCTACATCAACAAAGTAAAACGTCTTCCATTTGTAAATCAAATCGAAAAAGCATGAGTTTCCTAATAAAATGTTCTCAAATTACAAGTGTATTGACAAAACCATTAAAAGATTCAAAAGGAGAAGTAGAGTTGAGGAAAGTTTGGCAAAGAATACTAGACTATGACATAATATAGGGTAGTACTTATACGAGAGTATGCGTGGTTCAAATTTTCCTTTTATGTTGGCTGGGTGACGTGTAGTTATAAACCTTTGATAGGCATATCATGAATAGAAAGTTTCCGTGTCAATTATTTTATTGGAGACTTTTTATTCCGCCCTCGTGTTGGAAAGTTTTTTTTACAATTCGAACTTTTTGCTAAACTAGTTAAGTAAAGCTTTTCTTCTATTACAGAAGTTCTCGATAGTATCGTTAAGTTTTTTTGATATTGTTTTGAGTAAGGATAATAAAATGTTTTTAAAATTGATATTGATAATATAAGTGACTTTTAAGCTTTGATGGAATGATCGATGCGTAGTATTACTGATCTTAGCTTATTTGATTAAGTGAAAGTTATATTGTAATATCATGGTCACGAACTACATATATATAGAAATATTTTTTTTTTGTTTAAGTATGTTTTGAAAAATATAGGCATTATATTTTATTAATAGTTTAATACGTTGATAAAAAGTGTAGTGCCAGAAAATATAAGTAAAAACGAAGCTTAAACACCTGAATAAAGTATTGAAAATACATTTATGTGTCCTTGGGATGTCTGGTCATTTATGCTTTTGATTAATTTGTTATTGGTACAATTTTTTTAGTGACGGCTTTTACGATTCGTAAAATTTAAACTGATCTTTAAAATAAATTATCTTTAATGTTGACTTATGTTTATATGTATGATACTATACAAAATATAGTGACATAACATAAATACAAATGTATAAAACATATTCATTCGTTTACGTATTTTTTTGGAAACAATATCAGATGTTTAAAAAAGCATCTATTGACAATGATTGTTTTGGGCCTCACATAAAATCGTAATGGGCTTCAGGTTAAGTATCGCTGATGTAATGGGTCAATCTTAATTTTATCACGGATATAAAAATTTATGTCTTTATGTCTGTTGCTTAAAGCGTATTTGGTAACTATTAATTATGTTACATAAACCTCGTTAAAAATAAGTCTTTCCACAAATCAAACCATAGAATAACATGGTGAGAAAAAATCAATATTTAAGTAAATGCTTTCGATTGTCTCAATGAAATCTGCAAAGGAAGTCGGGGAAAACTGTAATAAGGATGGATAAAAGTGCCAATATGGGAAACAAAAACTTTTTATCTCCCAATCCAGTAAGACGAATATAAATGCCTTAATAATTAGCTACAAGACCGGTTTTAATGGCACGAGTCTCACTATTTCTGTAAAAGTTAAATTAGGGTCTGTCGCAAAAAATAAATTTAAAATGCTGTCTAAATTATAATAATAGTACGCCATTGCTCTATCGATTCCATTGTTCAGATATGGATTTTAATCGACGTGTTCAATCTTTATCTTTCTTAAGTTTTGTCAAAATAATAGAAAAATAGTTGGGCATCGCTG
The DNA here is from genome assembly GCA_030503985.1 of Himalopsyche tibetana. Lineage (NCBI taxonomy): Eukaryota > Metazoa > Arthropoda > Insecta > Trichoptera > Rhyacophilidae > Himalopsyche > Himalopsyche tibetana. The sequence continues at coordinate 5,894,957 of JAPJYX010000019.1, read as the reverse complement.
TGTAGCGAGAACAAAAGATGCTGATTTGACCCGTTTTATCTTGCTAACGCAAGAAGATGCGATCGAAGCTTTTCTCGAGTAAGAAAAACAGTTCTGTCATAAATATTCAGTCGAAACGATATTTTTGAATAGCATCCAAGTAATTAATTTTTAAATTCTAAATTTGCAATACTGCTCTGTCGTAGAATGTTAGCGTTAATAATAAAATTATACTTCGATTCGTGAATAGAAAAAAGAAAAAAAATACTTGATGATAAAAATAAAAGTGTCAAATTGTAGAAAATATTTAGTTACTTGTCAATTATTAGCGACCAGCTTAATTAAAATATGTCGTTACATTATAAAATTTAATTTAGTATTCTTTGCTACAACTGAAAAAATCGATCAGAAATTTGAATGTGATCTTATAATTAAAAGTCAATAAAACTTAACTTTTCAAAGTACATGCTAGTGAAGTCGGCCACGTACTTAAGCTTACCAACTTGTGCGAATAAACCTTTTATAAGATTCTTAGTTCGAGTTTAACATATTTAATTTATCCGCCTTTTCTTCATATTATACTTCATATATAAGTAGTTACCTTCTACCATTATTTTTGCCGTACGTACAATGGATTTAATTGTTTCTTGAGGTTTTTATTCGTTTGAAATAACCTACAATTTTTTACACGTCTTGTTTTATCCAGAACTTTTATTCATATTTAAAAAATTATCACAACAAAATATACGCTAAACATGGATTCCACTCAACTCCTAATCCAAATTTAAAATCTTAAAATTATAAGCGATAACTATATTTTTAATATTATGTTTCTAAAGTCAATCCCACTAAAAATATTTAACTAAATTGTAGTGTAAGTGGTCGTGAAATTCTATACAGTTATGAATTTCTTTGATCCTGCATTATTTAAATATATTATTCAGTTCGTTTGTGGTGTTATAACTTTTTGAAATACTTAAAATTTAATTCAAATAGCCAAATAAATCATCTTTCATATTATAAAACCACTGACCTATGGTAAAAATACTTATATAAGAGCAGTCGTTGTTTGCCTTTCGTATTCAACGATTTTGAATAGTCATCGTTAGCGTTTGTCTTGCCTCTTTTGTGTGTATGGAATGGTTTGACTTTTTGATCATAGTTTCTAAATATAAGAAACTTCAGTTTATTTCTTTTAGCTTGGACATAGTCCCATAATTATTTATATTGTTGCGAGGAATAATAGATTTTTGAATATTTTTTTTGTTTATTTGTAATATATAGTGATAAAAAACTTAATACCTGTTTAATTCATTTATATTGATCTCATTGAAGAAAAAAACTATGATATCAAATTAACATAGTTGTCAGGCGGATTGAGATTTTATTTTTGAATTTCAATTATACGTAATTGCTGAACAAACATAAATCTATACCTTTTATATTCATAAAAAAATTCTTCCATCTGAAATATAGCTTATATAACAAGGAATCGTCCACATTAAGATTTACATACATATATTTAATTACTAAATTGATTTCTGGCTGCATGGTCGAGTGGACGTCATTGGCTTAGAGCACAGAGGTCACGGGTTGATTGATTTTTGAATCGATTTGTGAATGTCTGTTCGAAATTATGGATGTATGTGATGTTTTAAGCTCTTTTTGCACATCCTATCATAAAAAATGGGGCGGAGCTAGAGCGATTATCTAACCACTAGTCTTATTCTAGCCCTATCATTCTATCTCTACGCTCTTTAAAGAAAGAGAGGTTGAGCAACTGAGTAACAAGCAGTTTTCGTATAAAATCTTCTGCTCAGATAAAGTCCATTAGAAACTCACATAATCCTAATTTTTAGTCGGACATGGTTACCAAATAATAATAATAAAGAATTTTACTATTCAAAATATCCTTTTTGCAGCAGTCGTAAACGAATAATATCGAACTATAAAATATTAAAAATTACCTAAGCCAAAAATGATAAGATACTTAAATACTTAACTATAATTTGGCTTAACATGGCAGTGAAGTAAAATAGATATACGAAGCGATTCTTATTTATTATGAATATTTTCAAAGAAATACAATTAAGGTTTTAAAAAATCATGGTTTTAGTCTCAAAACAATATTGGTTCGAAATGAATTCGAAAAATATTTCATTTCACTCAGTTTCATCTACAAACAACACCAATATTAAAACTGTTTTCTGTTTTGTATGGAAATTCTACTATTTGAAATTTTCATACGAAAGACTATTTTGGTAGCATATTTGTTCGAAACTTGACACTTCCGGCGCCACCAGATAGCAGTGATTTCGTGAAATATTTTTAATATCCATGTTTTCTGTTAAGTTCACATCATTTGCAGAGCGTCCTCTCCTACCCGCCTGTCACACAATATTTTGCATCGTCAGTGTTTGCAGTCAGCATACGTGTGCTCGTGAAACGAACGACACTTCACAACGTTACTAACTTATGACTGCTTCAGCTTGTATGCCTGCGTTTTGCTGTTTGATTACATTTCGTCAGCGGAAGACGTTGAAACTTTTTGACTGCCTGATGTTCTATATTATAGTATCGATAAGAATAGAGCATGAAAAATTGTACATCAAAAATATGTGAAATGTTTTTTAAGAGGAAAATATATTTTTGACGTCTCCACTCCCTGTCAACTGGATTTTAAGTATTTTTTGAGACAGTTCATTTTATTCAATTACTCAATCTATTGTTCCAAAAATAATTGAAATAAAAGTGTCGACTAATTAACTATTCACTCTTTTTGCATACAATATACACACCGTTTTTTGTGCAGCAAAATTATAAGAGTTACGAATTTTAACAACCGTCATGAATTTTGAAATTAATCCATAAATAGTACGAAAATCATCGTAAGAATTTTTTCGTTTGGAGATTTGGGCCAAATAGGAAGATCGTTCATGAGCGCGGACCACTTGATTTTCAAATTTAAAAGTTTTCTTAGTTATAATTTTTATCAAGATTAATAATAAGAATCAAACAGGCACTACAGAAGGGAAAAAAGAGAAAGAAGAGAATAAAAACAACTTAAAAATACATGAGAAGAAAGAAAAAATATAGCAATAGCTCTTCTCTCTGTAAACGATGAAAGACACCAGACACCAGTCAGTCGATTTATTTGATGTAAACAAAATACCACAAGAAAAAACTAAATAGTTCAAGAAATTCTAAGGAACAGTCCATTTGCCTATACCAGGAGTCGGAAAACATCTTATGTATGTAAGTTAGATTTGACGGTTCAAGAAGCTCACACGAGGATAAACAGGTGATTCTTCTTGTAAGTTATTCTATTTTTTCATTTAATTTTGTACGATTTGTTTGGAGCCGTATTGCATTTCAAGCTGTACAGCGTGTATTTGCTCTGCGCAAATCAACAAGTTGCACGACCATTCTTTATCAATTGGAAATATCAAACGATGCAATTCAAAAAGTTTTCAATGCAGTTTTGTTTCACTGATTTTGCTTATTGCAGTTGTATACTACTAATTCAAGCATGATTTGGTTTATGACTGAAGTGAAGTATAATCTGTCTAACGAAGGTCTAGGTAGTATTTCCTTTTAGTGAAAAAGAGATCGTAACTTTTAAATCAATCAGATCTTACCCAAAATTGTCCAAGCATATAACGTTATAACATGGATTCTGACCAAAATCATTTTACCTACATTGAATAAAAATAAATACACCAATGATTATGTGGATCAACCAATGATGGTGTACTGAAACAGTTTTAAAATAAATAACTTTATCCCACGTTAAAGCAGCCCAACATTGAAATGTGTCACGAGTGACGACGATCAAATCAAATGTATAACTATACTGATGATGGAGCATTGAAACATCATGGACTGCTCGATGGATTGGATAAGCGAGGACCGTTTTTACGTACCACTTTTATTTTAAAATGCAAATTTGGTTCTTCGGAGCGAATGAGATTTTTAGGAAGGACTAGAAAATGCATAAATCTTAATTAATAATAAAAAATAAACGTTAGTAAATTAGGTGATGGCTTTCCTTATTTCATACCATGTCGGAAAAATAGTATTATAAACACAATTGATAATAAATTATTTTAACATAAAATAATAAATTATTTTAATGGTGGTAAAACATGATCTGATTTCCTTTATGAAATATAATTTGGAGATTATTATTTTCTTCAAAAAGTACTTTCGTACGATTGGCGTCTTGCGTGATTTTATATTTTTGAAGTACAGCTTATCTTTGCATTTTTTCATGAACAATAAATGAATACTAGCTGTAAGCCCGTTGCCCAGCAACGTGAGATTTTTGTTGCATAGTATTTAATTTTATTTAATTTAATTTAATTTTATTTTATTTAATTTATTTTATTTAATTTAATTTAATTTAATTTAATTTTATTTTATTTTATTATATTATATTATATTTTATTTTATATTATTTTATTTTATTTTATTTTATTTTATTTTATTTTATTTTATTTTATTTTATTATATTTTATTTTATTTTATTTTATTTTATTTTATTTTATTTCATTTTATTTTATTTTATTTTTATTTATTTTATTTTATTTTTATAGTTAGCAGAAATTTCGTAAATTATTTAATTTTTGGAATAATGTTTATGTTTGCTAACAACCATTTTTCGTAGTAGACGAAATTTCGTAAATTATTTAATTTTTGGAATAATGTTTAAGTTTGCTAACAACCATTTTTCGTAGTAGCAGAAATTTCGTCAAATATTTAATTTTTGGAATAATGTTTAAGTTTGCTAACAACCATTTTTCGTAGTAGCAGAAATTTTGTAAATTATTGAATTTTTGGAATAATGTTCAAGTTTGCTAACAACCATTTTTCGTAGAAGCAGAAATTTCGTAAATTATTTAATATTTGGAATAATGTTCAAGTTTGCTAACAACCATTTTTCGTAGGAGCAGAAATTTCGTAAATTATGTAATATTTGGAATAATGTTCAAGTTTGCTAACAACCATTTTTCGTAGTAGCATAAATTTCGTAAAATATTTAATTTTTGGAATAATTTTTAAGTTTGCTAACAACCATTTTTCGTAGTAGCAGAAATTTCGTAAAATATTCAATTTTTGGAATAAAGTTTAAGTTTGCTAACAACCATTTTTCGTAGGAGCAGAAATTTCGTAAATTATGTAATATTTGGAATAATGTTCAAGTTTGCTAACAACCATTTTTCGTAGTAGCATAAATTTCGTAAAATATTTAATTTTTGGAATAATTTTTAAGTTTGCTAACAACCATTTTTCGTAGTAGCAGAAATTTCGTAAAATATTCAATTTTTGGAATAAAGTTTAAGTTTGCTAACAATCATTTTTCATAGTAGCAGAAATTTCGTAAATTATTTAATATTTGGAATAATGTTTAAGTTTGCTAAAACCAATTTTTCGTAATAGCAGAAATTTCGTAAATTATTATATTTTGGAATAACTTTTAAGTTTGCTAACAACCATTTTTCGTAGAAGCAGAAATTTCGTAAATTATTTAATATTTGAAATAATGTTCAAGTTTGCTAACAATCATTTTTCATAGTAACAGAAATTTCATAAATTATTTAATTTTTGGAATAATGTTTAAGTTTGCTAACAACCATTTTTCGTAGTAGCAGAAATTTCGTAAATTATTTTATATTTGGAATAATGTTCAAGTTTGCTAACAACCATTTTTTGTTGTAGCAGAAATTTCGTAAATTATTGAATTTTTGGAATAATGTTCAAGTTTGCTAACAACCATTTTTCGTAGTAGCAGAAATTTCGTAAATTATTGAAATTATTGAATTTTTGGAATAATGTTTAAATTTGCTAACAACCATTTTTCGTAGTAGCAGAAATTTCGTAAATTATTGATTTTTTGGAATAATGTTTAAGTTTGCTAACAACCATTTTTCGTAGTAGCAGAAATTTCGTAAATTATTGAATTTTTGGAATAATGTTTATGTTTGCTAACAACCATTTTTCGTAGTAGCAGAAATTACGTAAATTATTTAATTGTTGGAATAATGATTAAGTTTGCTAACAACCATTTTTCGTAGTAGCAGAAATTTCGTAAATTATTTAATTTTTGGAATAATGTTAAAGTTTGCTAACAATCATCTTTCGTAGTAGCAGAAATTTTGTAAATTACTTAATTTTTGGAATAATGTTTAAGTTTGCCAACAATTATTTTTCGGATTTTAAATTATTTAACAATTATTTCCAATAAAAATCAAAAGATCAAATCCAATTTTTCAATAAAAAATCAGTTGTACATTTTGTCCAAGTGTATGAAAAAAGCAAAATATTATTCTATGATATATCCATATCATAATTTGAATATTCTTAATGTATTAAAGAATTCTAACAGATTTTTAAGGTCAGACGTGAAAAGATTCATCATTATGATTCAATTGATCAAATCCGCTCCAAAAAATATTAGTCTCACATCGACTCACACGATCAAACGATTCATTTCGATAGCCCTATAATCATAGTTTGCAATAGTCGAATTAAAGTCTTTGATTATTCGAATATTATGATCTATGATGATACTATACTTTAGCTCTACACCAAGAAATATCGAATTTTCAAACGTGGCGATATCAGAACATTCACGTGCTGTTTAAAATAAGCCGCTTCCATTGGATAGAACAAAATTTCAAAAATGTGCTGTCCAAAATAAATCGTCATCATTGGTCTGTACCTTATTACTGCGGACGTTTTACAAACATTATCGGCTATTAATGTTAAGATTTTTAGCATATTTTATTTTAAAAATATATATACTTAAATCGTTTGATTGCTTTTAACGTAACACTTACAAAAAGTGGAATAAATAGAAGAATATAGATTAACAAGCTGAAAAGAAATGTTCAAACTGTCAAGCGTGTACATAGTGTAAGCGTTTCTGTATCACGATTAGGCTTTCCAATCCCGGAATCCCATCTTATTTTGTGATCCCAAAATTTCGGGATTGGTATGGTCGCGAACCCGGGATTGATACATTTTAACCATCGGTAAATTCTTGGGCTTTGAGATTTTAAAATTTTTGGAAGAGCTAAAAAAAACGAGTCAGGCTGACATTTTAGGCAAATCGGCAAATTCCTGGGTTTTTGAAATTGGAAATGAAATAATGAAAAATTCTGACACCAAAACTTTTCTCAAATTATACACGATTTCATGTCGAGTGCCCAATCCTGGGATTGAAAATTAGTCAATCCCGAAATCCCGGGATCACAAAAAGGCTTCGGGATTGGATGCCCTATTCACGATGTATCCATTTCAAGTTGATGATATGCTGATTCGAATATGCAAATGGCGTTGTCTGTTCTCCAATTTTATCGAGAGAAGATTGTCGTTGACACTTGGAACATATCAATTCATATGAATGCGATTGAAACTAACGAGACATGCAACAGCGTACCTCTACCGCAAAACTACCCATTGAAATCGCGAAACACAAAATCGAGAGAGTCGAGTGCTTTGGATTCCTAGGATGTACATATTACAGGAGATGGCACGCATTCAAAGCTTTCGCTATCTGGCCAGGAACGTTCGAGACCCAATGTGAAATGACTTGGAACTTGTGGTTGTTCTTGGTCAAATCTCAAAACCAAATACCATATTTAATGCATATATTGCGACTGACCATGAAGGCACCTTGTAAGTGTTAATATTTACTGTTTTTGGTACAAAACAAAAAAATATTTTATTTAAAAAAAAAGATAAAATAAATACATATTATTCTTTTTATTTTTTTATTATTCAAAACTATTAGCTCACAACGTTAGGCTTTATAATTTAACAAAAATAAATGTTCTTCAATTATAATTTTAGCTTGAAAACCACAAAAATTTGTGTAAAATGTAAATCTAAACAACAATAAGTCATAATCATGTATGTATGTACCAGTGTTTTGCAGCATGTTCTTTCCCAAAACCGTGTAACTGGTGTCTGAGCTATATGATAAAAAAAGCGAAAACAGTGCGACTATTCCTGAATCTTAACTAACGAGAATTTAGTATTCTAGCAAACGACATTAATTGGTGACCATTGGATAGCAAAAACAGATCATATAACAAAAAATAAATAGATTTGAATATAAGTAGAGTAATTTTAAAAATAAATTATCTGACTAATTTGTGACTTTGGACCATGAAAGCTTTTTTTGTAGACAGCAAATTTGATTACAATTTTTTAAAACAGCTAACAAAGCTTTTATTGATCTCATCATATTTTTCAATCAATTATTATTTTCACAAGCCGCAAGTAAATTGAGATATAAATTACATTGTTAAAACAAAAGCCTACATTTCATCGTTAGTGTCAAAATTAATGAGCAAATATTGACTACCACGCTTCGTTTTCTTTGCCAGGAGCTTTTGGAGGAAAGTCGTCTTGCTATTTTTAGAATGGATAACTTTGAAAGCTTCACATTGGTGGCGTAATTAAATTAACATGCAAAGTTAAAGGAGCAGACATCGGATGTAATCTGCCTCCTTTATGGACCCTGTCGAAAGTCGTGATGACGTATTTTGCCACGACTCGCTTTATTCTGCAAGCTAAAGTATGAGTAGAAATGTGAGAAAGTCAGATATTTACAATGCTTAAAGGCATTTTATGTAAGGAATTTAAAATTGATACTTAATAAGTTAATATGCATATGCCATTTTTTGTGCAATACGTGTTTCGTTTATTTGTTGACCTTATTCAGATAGTCTAAACATACTTGTTTATCACCGAACTATAATTTTTTTGATCGGTTCGTAAAAAAAATATTTTTAATATAAAAAGAAAATTAGTAGCTACATTATTCTGCTGCTTTCGCTAGACATAGAATACTTCCAGTGCAAAACAAACAATTTTATTTTATATGAAACATTTGCTAGTAATATATTATACGCAATCAATTAGTGGTTTTAACAAGTCAATTTCACTTTTTGCTGTAAACTGTCACTTAACGATGGAAATGCATTATTTAATATAACTATGCAATTTTATTTTTTTTACCATGTTCGTTCTCATAATAGATTCCTTATAAATTTTATCTTAACAGAAGTGTTTCTATGATAACTGCTTTGTTATTCAGTTGTTCAACCTCTCTTTATTTCTAAAGAGAGTAGTAATATAAGGAAAGAGCTAAAACATGACTAGTGGAAAGCTAATTGCTCTCGCTACACCCCGATTTTATGATAGAATTCGTAGGAGGGGTGAATTCAAGATATCACATGCATCCATCCATGCCTTCGAAAGAAGATTTACAAAGCAACTGAATAATCAATTTATGAAACTGTGCGTATTTTAAATTTATATACGTATTATATATAGTACTGTATATATGTACTGAAACATTTTGGACCTCGTACAAAAAAAAAATGTTTTATATTACAGCCATGGTAAATAAATGAAAACAGTTATATATTAGAGAAAACAGTTCTATGCATATCCTATTTATTTGTTTTTTGTCGATCAACGTACTAAAATATATAAAACAGTAATCAACTGAATAAAACCAATCGCTATCACCGGAAAGACAGATTTTTAGTTGGTATATTAGTTCAATGATTCGAGTCTTTACATATTGATAATTTATAATTGAGTAGTGGTATCCCTTTAAAGGTAAGCAAATTGATAGATATCACAAAATCAAAGTGTTAAATATAATATAGTACGTGAAAATGTTTTTTATTAAAACTATGGTTAATATTTGAAAATCTCTGACATTAATAATACGTCACCTTTTTCTCATTAGCGTAAAAGGTTGACTACAATATACCTTTATAATGAGTCATGTATAGCGTAGTAAGTGTGTTGTAAAATAAAACATGTGTTCACATATCTATTTGTTTAATGTTCATAAAATAAATATATAATGATAATATAAGTTTAAATAAAAGAGTTATGTCAATATTAATTATTACCATAAGCACATACTTAAGACTAGACTTAAACGAGACGTTCAAAAAATGACTAGCAAGCAATTCTCGTAAAAAAAACTTTCGTTTAGATACCTCCATCGGAGGCTATATGCTCCACATTGAGAGGCGAGAGCGGACATAGAATACAAGTTTTGACGCCGTCTACAGTCTATGCTAGAATCAGCTTTCCCCTTAAGTTCCAATAAAGTCAATATCAAATCTATTTTTTTAAAAAAAATTAAATTAATATATTAGATATGGGTGTTTGTGAGTGATTTATCTTTACCTCGAATTGATGACTAAAAATGCTTAACGAGTTTATCTCGTATGAAATTTAAATATCCAAAATATTTGGCACATTTACATTAACTGTAATGCCAATTTTTATGGTTTAAAATACTTTCATACTATTAATTATGCGCTTTTGGATACTTTGTATATCCGTTTATATTATTTTTCTGAACCTATCCCATGATTTTGTATGATCATCAAATATATTTAAAGAGAACGTTATTTGTACGGCTTATAGCGGTGCGTATTTATAATATTCAATTTAAAACATACATACTTACTCTATGATCAATCCAAAGTTCTTGGGATTGAAGAAAACACCAATACTGAGATCAGTAAACTGTCCGGAATTAAATGTTTCCTTGTAAACGTGCAGGACAAAACAAAAGATGATTTATCACTCGATCGGTGTAGTTTTCTAACCTTTCACAAAATGTTCAACTTTTCAATGAAAATAATGTTATACACACGCTAATACATAATAAACATTATTTTGTCATTAAAAATAGCCTATCGTGAAGACGATTGCTAAAACTAAATATCTTCTTTCTTCTCTGTTCCTTCATCAGATTTCTTTACGCCCTCGGGACTTTGATCATTTTACTTTTACACTTTGAAATAACAAATTGAAAACCTTAAAAAAAAGCCGGTGCTTTTCCACGAAGTTCTTTTATTTTTTAGATTTCCCAGAACGAGAATTTGATGTATTGTAACAAATTATAGTATATTTAAGGGGGTAGAAAGCTTTTCACATAAAAAGCTTTTTCTTTACTCATCGCAATATTTGTCAATGTCTGAATAGTTCTATTGTCAATCAAATAAAAATATCATTTTTCTTCTGTTCTGTTGTAAGCCAATATTGGCAAGCATTTTAAGGAATTATCTCTTTCAATGTCGAACATGTCAGTAATTTTATTATCAGTAAACTTTTATTTAATAACGACCCTACAGAAAAAGTTTTTTCAAATTATGGGTACGGTCTTTTTTAATAAAAAAATATTGTGCTAAAAGTGTAGAGCAATATGTATGTATTATATATATTTTTTTATTACTAGGTAACTCAAAAGACATTTTCGGAATATTTTAAAATTGTTGCGTAATAAATACATATCGACACCTCAATACTAAAACTATGCAACTTCAACATAATCATTGTTGAAAAATGAAATAAATTATTATCAGTGTTTAAAATCTAAATGGAAAAAGATCATATTCAATAGTTATCTCAAAATTATTGAAAATCAGGTCACGCAGTCGCAGCATTGAGTTGGTAATGTGATTTTAAATTCGCGCATACTGTTTTCTCCGTATTAAAAAATTCAAAGAACTTTCGCCTACTTTTAAATATTGGATACAAAAACTTAATATTATTAAATTTTAAATAAACGCTCAATATACAAGACAATCGGATAAACATCAAAATTTTAAAATATTAGTAAGTATCGTTGTATTCATTATTGAAATAGACAAGCCGTAAAATTAATAAATAGTTTACCAAGCCAATTCGTTAAAATCTTTGTTGCAAACCTTGTACAACCAGCATCATCGATCTTATGAACTATTCCAATGACCGTTGAAGTAATCCCATAGTTGCCATTCGATATTGGAAGCTTAGCTTGTTCCTGTTGCCCCTCATTTTGCAACGGTGTCTGAAAGTTTACAAACAACCTCTGTTAGAGAAACTTTTGAAAGGACTTAGATTCGCTTTCAGTTAGCAACGAGTCGGTAATTTTATTAACTGATCACATTATCTAATCTTGAATGATGGATAATCAAATAAATACCAGCATTAAAAACTGATATTTTATGTAAAAATATGTTATTAAAAATAAATGATAGCGGTGGGATTCGAACCCACGCCTCCGAAGAGACTGGTGCCTTAAACCAGCGCCTTAGACCGCTCGGCCACGCTACCGTTGTTAATTGTCTCCAAAAAATCTATATTTTCACTGACTTAAACAATTTATTTTACGAACAACAAATATAAATAATACTTTCGATGGATTCAGCGGTAACTTTGTAACTTTTTCAATAAAAAAACAAATTTGACACGTGCTTTGCGTAGTAAAAAAAATCTGTTTTACGAAATACTGTTTTTTGACAACCTTATTTGTCACTTTAGAAATGTGTTCATTAGACCTTATCTTTAAATTTGAAAATTGAGTTAATATTTTGTCACATAAACACAATAAATGATTAACAAACTTTCATATTTATATTAAATTTATTGTATCCGTATTTTTTGCGGGTACTTCTAAACGGTTCTCAAGTAGAAAAGGATAAAAATAATAATATTTAAGACTTATTTTGATATATGTACATACTGTGTTATTACTTTTTATTATAATCGATATCATCATATAACGGTTTTGTGTTTATAAGAGTGCTTATTATTGAAAAGTATCGAAAACCTTTAATTAATTGAATAAAAAACCAGTATAGAAAATACTCTTAAATTCTATTAAATAAATCCATTAAAAAAATGTTTTTTTATTTTAATTTTTAGTAGTCAATCAACTTAAATATTTTTTATGAATTATGTTTGATCTTACACACATGAATATATTATTATACGATATATTTTGTTATGTAAGAGAATAGACTTTTTTCGTAAATCATGTTGACTCTAAATTTAAGGTATATGATCTAGCCATACGCATAAAGAAATTTTACATAAAAATATGAGAAATGGAAGTAAATCAATAATATGACCTCATTTCACAAGATTGAGTATTTGAAAATAAAAATTTAAAGATAGTTTTTGAATTTGAATCGTTCAAACTATGTACATTCTCACAGATTTTGTCACTAACGACCCGGGTTTCACCTTTCGGCATCTTCAGGCATTCAAGTGCACGGATGAACTTGAACTGACGCTTAGCAAATGAAAGTTTCGTGTTTATATAAGATATAAATGCATCACTGAGTCAAAAGCCATTGCTGGCGAAAAGGATGAGCCCATGGGAATACCAACAGATTTGAGTAGTGAGCAGTTTCAAGAATTATATAATTTGTTTGTCGGCAAAGGTTTTATGATTATATGATTTTATGATTATATAGGGTATAGAAGTGGAGATGTGGGAAAGTTTGATATTTCATTTAAAATCGGAAGACTTTGCAGCTGTGCTTTGTTGATTTCTAAAATTTCTTGGAAAAAGAGCTTATGACTGTCCGTATTTGGGTGTAACATTTTTATCCCTTGTTCCTGATTGAACACGTGTCCTTCCGAAATTAAGTGATTAGCAAAAGTAGACGTGTCTTTTTTCAATCTAAAGGCTGCCATATGTTCTAAAACTCGGATGTTCAGTGTCCTTTCTGTTTTGCCGATATAAAACTTTGTACAACAAGACTTGTACAACTTGTTGTACAAGTCTTGTTGTATCAACAAAGCACAGCTGAAAACAAGCAAAAAACACAGCGCAAAAAACACTCTATATCAGCACAGTTGGATTGTATGCACGTTTCATTTGGACATTTGAATATTGTAAAAATGATAACTGATTCAATTTCTAGTTTATGTGACCATGAAGCATGATTTAAAAATAATAATAACTTTATAGCTGTAAATTACGTTGAAATATCTTGTAATAAATTTAAAATTTGGTGCTAGGTACTTACCGAAAAAACTTGAACGCTTTGCGAAATTAGAGCCTTTACTTACTTACATGCCCAGATGGCCAGCTGCTCGCTTTTATACGCGATTACTTCCGTATAATGTTTTTTTTTCTCGCAGCCTTGAATCGAAAGGGGAATATCACCATTGCAAAGTGCTGCTGAGAAAATACCGTTAAACACGAGCGGGAAAACAAACTGAAATGAAAACAATCAACGGAATACATGGACAGTCAAACGATTTGTCATAAAAAAAATAACATTGATAATTGAAAAGATTTCACGAAAAAGAAACAGCCTTAGAGCTTTTTGTATTTACTCACGAACTTTTTTCTAAATACATTTCAAATTGATGCCGTGCTGTGTCACTGATTTCAGCAAAACCGGCTTTTTTCTATTCTGTAAATATTTGTTAACGAAGTAAAATCTTTAGAATAATAAATATTATACAAGCTTTATGTCGTTTTTGTAGTCAAATTAAATTTTATGGTTTCTATTTATTCTGTAAATATTCTGCAAAATTTTAAAATTTTCTTTGATACAAAATACTTATGATGTAGTTGACGCGGTGAATATTAAACGTTGATATATGTTATACGAGTTCAATTTATAATAAAAGCGAAAATAATTTTATCGCCATATGTGTAAGAATATAAAAATTACATAACTTTTATTTGATTGGTTTCAATCTATATAGTCAACTTCATTTTGTATTGTTTCTTAGAAAAGTAAGAATTAAAATAAAATGACTTAAACAGTGTTTACTACTTTAAAAACTTTTGGTAGATCAGTTGAAAATATAATACTAAAGTACGGGAGAATATTCAAGTGAACTAACATTAGAATAACTTAGCTATCTGATCGTTCAGCTTCTCTTATTTAAAAAAAAAATGACTTAAGTAGGTGTTTTTGAAAACATAAAGCATGTCTGGCTGCAGTTTGAAGTTACACCAGTATGTTTTGTTAGTTAGAACACAAAAAAACAAGTATAATCCAGAATAATGCTAAATTATATTCTGTATTTATTTATTTACTACAAAAGTACATATAAAACATAAATTTAACCCTTTTAAACATATTTTAAAATGATGAATTATGAATGGTACTTACGATATATGACCCGAGAGTTGATTTAGACACTTTAATTTAAAAAAGGCTAATTTATAAAAAAATCATGGTTGGAAGATATAACATATTTTCCAATAATTTACGCCACACATTTTTGGTTTGCAGATTTTATAAGTGGAAGAAAAAATGTTACCCACAGAAAAATCTGAATATATATTATATAATATAAGATATTGCGAGCATGTAATTGGCGTAATCCAGTAAATAAATATTTATATACAATCTGCTCACCAATGCAAATCAAATTTTTCATTGCAAAATTACGACATCGGAGATAAGAAGCAAACAGAAAATGACTTCACGACTTTACGCCGAGCTTTTACGAGCAAACACGGTTGGTAAAATTTACAATTCGTTTGCATGAAAAAAGGTTTCTTTTATCTACAGCCTCCGAGTCTTTGATCCCTCGGTGCCACAGTGACAGATTGTAAAACCGCTAAATAAAACGGAAATCCACGACAACAGTGAGCACCATTCGGCGGCTTTTTCTTAAAAGAAAAAAATAGCCCACAGTAAGGAATGGGAAATGGTTGGTCCAGCAAAAAGCTTTTATTATGAAATGCTTTGTACGTCTTGTATATATTATTTGAATGCAGCTGTAAATTTTTAACCGATAAATTATTTTTTTTAATTTTAACAAATGTATACACTACGTACATACAGTAAAAAAACAGATTTACTGGGTCGTAAAAGTATGAGCAGTGTAAAGAAACACGAGGATGTTATCAGTGCCATTAAATCATTAGAATGTTTTTTTTTTATTTATTATTCTTTTTTAATCACAAAATTGTGATTTATGATTATCAATATTGAGGTAATAAGCAAGTTTATAATGATATACCTACTATAAAAATCATTGCTTCACGCTAATAAACATCATAATAACGTATTTAAAAATCTCTACTTTTAAAATTACGCGCGTGTCACTATTTGCTAATACATTAATTAAGATTTTTCAATGCATTTTTAGTTCACATCACCAGAGTAATATTTTCCTAAGACAATTTTTGCAATCTCTTAAAGGGATTTAAAGTTGTGATGTTGTGGAATACCACAGTATTGTTAAAATACATTAAATATGTAGCAGGTAGGGCGTGTAATACCCTGGGAAGATTGGGATTGAGATGTGTTCTGAATATTTAAGCGCCTAACAACACACAACCTTGGGGTAATATACGTATCTATCATATATAGTCAAAAATATCTAATGAAATTCTGATATTAAAAAAAGAAAAATGACAACAAAATGACAGCAAATTGGCAGATGTGTTTTTTTTTAATTTGATGTGCCTTTTCTTTTCTTTGTAAATGTGATATTTGATTTACCACAAAATAAATTTGTGCATAAATTTCCCAATATTTTCAGTAAAAGCTATGAACGGAAATTGAAAAAAATGTTTTTAAAGTATTATGTTTAAATACATTTAGAAATATCGCAATCTAATTGGTTGATGTGATTGGAATATTTTCGTATCTTCCTGTTTTTGAAAACCACTCCCGCTCCCAATAACGAATACATATACTCATAGGGAATATTTAATAAACTTCAGTAGCGGATAATGATTTTAGAAGAATACGTTGATAATGCTTGCGATGGTTGAAACTGATTTATATTAAAATATGTGAAATTACTACAAAAAATATTGTTTTCAATATAATTCCTTTAAACCAAAAATTTTAACCTTGCAAAGGATTTAAGAAGATATTTAATTGACTTAGGTTGATGAATACATACATATAAAAATGTGTTTAACAAAAAACTTAAACTAACACATTATTATATTTTTGATATTGATTTTTTAAATTTATTTTTATTGTATACTTAAGAAAAAATATGTGCAAAGTGGTATTTCAATCTAATTTTTATAAACAATTTTAAGTTGTCAGAAAAATAAACCGAACCTTAATATAAAAATGTTAAAAATTGCCACTAAAAATATATTGCATAACGAAAAAATATTAACAATGAGATGTTCCGAACACGTAAAATATTATGTATTTATTGACTGCGTTCGTTCTTTATTCAACGAAACTGTCTCCCTTAGTTAACCCAACCTAATTAGCAAGCTTAAATAGTTGATCTTTTCGCAACGTAATAGTCTTCCAACCATGGCCGTACGAGTGAAAACGTAAAGCAATATGTTCTCCTAATCTGCAATAGATAAAACGGATCGTAAACTTTGGGAACCGCAGGGTAAGCTCTACTCCAGGATGGTAATTGAAAGTTTTTACACATCCTTTGTTTCCAAGTGAATTGATTAACTATTGAACAGAAGCTTTGCAATAAAATAGAATGATTGAAATTTGTTTCTACTTCCGGAATTCTATATCGGAATATTTAATGAACGCTACAGGGTTTATTTGTATTTTTACGTTAAATTGTGTAAAGCGTTATTTTTATATAATAGTCTTAAACATAAACATTTCAACATGCAATGGCAAGTTGATGAACGACTTCACCATTTATTTCTAGCAGGTATAATTTAGAGTAATAATAAAATGGAATATTTTAGCAAGAAATGGAAAACAAATATAGCTGCTTGAATCACAAAAAAAATGTTTAGTATAGAACGACACACAAAGAATCGTAACAAAGTTGAAAATTCATTATGTTTTGTAACATACAAGTGGACCCAGCTGTGATTAAAATAAACGCCGATAATGTAATTATTCGGGATGATTATTTAGAGGCTTATGGACTACCGCTGTGGTAATGATATGCGATAATATCGATTTATGAGATATAAAATATTGTATCTTCATAAATCATAATAATAGAGAAAACTGAATTTGAATGTTTGCAAATTTAATTTTGTAAAACAAAAAATGTGCTCTTAGTTTCATACCATAGTTGGTTTATTTAACTTCCATATTTAATAATAAATACAAATCTATTCTGCGTAGTGAACTTTCTGAGCAGGAATGAAAATTTTCATTTAGTATAAAAATAAAGAATCTGTGCTTATAAAAATAATACCTGGTTGATTAACAATACTATATTTCAATATATAATAAATAAAATATACTTTTCTGAATAGTAGGTTTGGAGATGCAATACTGCTTAAATGAAATGCAATAAATGATTGGTACATTTCAGTGCTTCATTCATTTTTGGTCATATGGTCATTGATTTGTAAGAAATTTATTCATATTCTGAAGTGACTATTCATGTTTCGTTTACCTACACAAATCGACCGTTAGGAGAAAGTATGTGGGAGTTTAACATAATTATACATTTCATAATGATATTTGCCTTTTGCAATATGTCGAATTTCTCCACTGTAATTCCTACGCCTCCACTGGTAGAAGACAAACTTAAGCTCAATATATTATTAACGATATAAATTCCCTTGACTACGGCAGATTAATTTCCTTCACTAGTAAATAATATTATTATCCGGCCAATAGAGTTTAGTGTTAGTATTTCCCTAGTGATTCACTGAGTTCAAAGTCACGAAAAATTTAACTTTTTTCAATTTAAATTTTATATCTCAGGAGTAGATGCTTGTAATGTCACTTCTTCTAGAGTTGATATCGAGTGAGTTAAAATTTCAAAATATCTGGCGCTTTAGTAGTAAGCGACTTGTTTTTATTTAAAAAAAACATTGAACTATTGAAAAAGTTTTCGTTCTGGTGTTTTAAATGAACCTCTATGTATATTAGTTATCATTAATTTTATTTTTTGAACCGAGAACAAAGTTTTTAAAATGTAATATGTAATTGTTCTAGTATTTAATTTGCATGTTTTTTCGTAAAACAGATTAGTAAAAATATTACACTATGTTAGTAAATGTGTATGTTTGTTGAAGTTTCATTATTCAATTTTAAATATTGGAATTTAGTTTTAATTTATTGTAACAAGAGGTAGACTTTGTTCATTTGTTTTTTTTTGTTATTAAATAACTTAAATCGTTTTCATTTTGACTTTGAGCTTTAGGACAATTTGTTAATAGAGTAATTTAAATTAAAAATAGTTTGAGAATATTGCCGAGCGCATATTTTATTTTATATTTTAAAATCACTTATGTAAAATTCATCCCTAAAATGTAACATCGCTGTGTAAATTTTTGTTGGTTTTACTATCGGCGAGTAATGGAAACATTCAAAACCCCTAATGGACAAACTTTTTTCCGTTTAACGACTACGCCTGGCTGTAAAATGGTTTCCAGAAAGTGAAGTTTACTTTTTTTTGACACTAAAAGCTATAAAAAAGAAAGCGCTATGAAAATTTGAATATTGCGACTGTTAAAATAATCACCCATTTTCGAAATTTTGCGCGACTATTTTGTTGACGTGTTATTTTTTACGGATTCTGTTATAAAAGTTACTATACTCAAATAAAAATTTTATCGTCGAAAATCAGAGAGAGACTATACACGCTTTATTAAAAAATGTTTGCTACAGAAATCGAACATTATTAAAAAGCGCTTCTTGGTAGAACGAAAACTTCAAAAAAAAAAAGTGTCGAAATATTGCGTGATGCAGAAATAGCAACATGACATAACTGATATTTTTTAGCTTCTTCATCAGTTATGTTTGAAAAGCATCACATAGATTTTCTAAATGTTGTAATTCAAAAGAACAAAAAACAAATAAAGGTTTTCTTAGATAAATCCCCAAACATTTTCTTTTATAGTCCAGAAAAGCAACTACAACAATGATATTGTATTTAACTCTTTTACAGTGTGATTTATTTTCCAGCCTTAAAGCTTTATTAAAATCTATATTTTTAATAAAAAAATCAACACACTAGTGTTATTACTTTGGCCTTATCTGCCCGGGCCAGCCGTCCGCTGTCCGCCCTTTGTGTTGGAACTAGTTAACGCAAGGTGTTTACCGCAAAAACCTACACATAAAACGACAAACTTATTATACCTCAAAGGGAGAAGGAGAACGGGTGATGCAGGTTTCTAATTCTTTGAAATTGAGCTTTGCTAAAAATACCGCAAAGGGAGGATTATAGCGGAAAAAATACATGCTACAAAGATCGAACGGCGTAAGTTAAAAAACATCGTAAACAGTCAATAAACAGAGCTATTTTTCTACAGCTATTTTTCTTTATTGAATTAAAAAAAAATCCCCAGCAAAACTTTAAAATTAAAATTTGTATTTATTCTTCGAAAAAAGAAAGATTGAGCAACTGAGTAACAAGCAGTTCCGTAAGAAATACTTCTGCTTAAAAACCTTCATTATGAAGCCATATACTGCACAGTGGGTGCGAACATCGATTAAAATAAGATGTAATTAGTTACAGTTTGGTGACTTTACCTTCGGTCATTTAAATGATTTTTAAACGGTATTTAATATTTTAGTATGGAGTATTTTTAAAAAGCGTTTACTCAACTTTACCCCGCTTATAGTTAGATATGGGATAAAAATGAAAATTTTAAAGCTGATGTTTAAAAATTGAAACGAAGAAGTCGGCAATTCAACCAATTACCTATTACTACTTTATTTTTTTTACATATTTGCATCGATTTAAGTAAATAGTTTTGTTTATACTTATTCCATCCATCTTGCCGATATAATGCATTTAATATGTTTGCAATTTTTGTCAGAGATTCAGAAAATGCAGTTTGAAAAAGACTCAACATGCTTCCTTGCGCCCGTCTTCAATTTTCTGGCGAGATTAGCGTAGGACAATAACCACTGATATAACATTGTCTGCAAAATAAATTTGATTAGACAACCGCTAAATTATTTACATCTAGATAGAAAACCAACTTTAATTATGTTTAACCATGTCCGATTCATAAGTGGAATATATGAACTCCTAATTGAGCAACCTAACACAATTTGTTTTAATTGAGAGCTGGAGGTTTTTCTGTTGATTACCTTGCCGTTTTGGATAAGTGGAAAAATAGAAGAAAGAGGCTAAAAAAGTTCAAGTTATAAGCTAATTGCTCTTGCGCCGTTCGTTTTTAGGTTCCATAACGCAGACATCCATACCTTTGAACTGACATCCTAAATTTGATTTTAATGAAATTCATGTTGTTGTTGTTTGCACTAGGATACGAACCCACAGACACCGCTTATAAATATAACGTACACTCAAAATAGTTATCCACTCGAATACAAAACTGACATCAGCTTACGTTCTACAACTAAAAAATACAACAGATAAATAAAATTATATTTTGATTTTTTAAATCCATGTCCACTCCAAATATAGAGCATACGGTCCTCTAATGGAAGCATCTCAACCTATCTTTTTTGACGGGAGTAGTAGAGATATAAGGATAGATCAAGATAGAATTAATGGTTATCTAATCGTGATGGAAGTTTGCATTATGAACGAAACGTCTTACCGTTGAGGTAAGCGAAGCGCCAGACTGTCAGAGACGGTAAAATTAGATTATATATATTAAAAAAACATTTCAATTATTGTAAAAATTATATTATTTACAATTTAAATACTGCAGGGCAGGGCTATCGATATATGCCCCGAGGTCTATTTCTTCTTCTACGAAATATATTTGTTAGCAAACTTAAACGTTTCAATTATTCTAAAAATTATATTATTTACAATTTAAATAGTGCATGGCTGTTGATATATGTCCCGAGTAGGGAATCCAATCCCGAGCCAAAATTTTGATCCCGGGGTTTTGGGATTAGAATTTTTCGATCCCGGGATCAGTACATTTTTTTAAGAAATAAAAATTGATAATATTGGTGAAAAATAAATTAAACAACTTATTTATATTATATATACAGCTGTGGGCTGCCAATACGTAGGCGAAAGCTCTCGTAATCTCAGTTATTCGCGATGTATTATTTTCTACGAAATATATTTGTTAGCAAACTTCAACATTTAAATTATTCTAAAAAATATATTATATACAATTTAAATACTCAGGGCAGGGCTTTCGATATATGCCCCGAGGTCCATTTATTCTTCTTCGTAATAAAAATGATAAAATATGAATATTACAGGGCTGTCGATAATTTATATAGCAGCTCAGCAGGGCAGCTCAATTATGATTTTTATGAATATATTTTATTATATCCGCTATTTGCATATTTTGTTTTGCAGTCCCGGTGTATTTTAGTTCTTTAAGAGAATTGGGTGTATTCCTAAAAAAAAATATTTAGAGAATTAATTACGTTTAAATTTTCTGGCTTATTCAATAAATAGGTTTGTTATTTATTTTTCACGCCAGTAAATTTTCTGACTACTTGAAAATGCAACAAAAATCCCCCCGTTGAGGTCAACGGGCTTACAGCTAGTACATTTTAAAATGGGAAACGTGGTTAAATCATATAATAATATGTTGTGTTAATATGGTCACTTCTCTGGTAGAAGTTAGTAAGTAACAAATTGATGGCTTAGATGAATAAACAAAAATAAAAAAAATGTAATAATAACAATATCAAAATATTGATGAATTTATGCTTATACTGGGACAATTGCATGTTTTTAGCACTGGATTAATAATAATAAAAAGGCAAATTTTCATACGCATCCATTGTACAGTAAAAAATAGGCAGTTATCATAATTAAGTAAATGCAATTTAAATCAGGCCAATAATATATGTAAAGGGAAAAATAATCCAATTGACGACTGCATGATGCTGAAATAGTAATACTAATGAAGTTCTTATAATTAAATATCTCCTAAATTCTCAAAGAAGCGAATGACGTGTCGCATTCTGTAACACAACACGTGGAATAACAAATTATCAAATTTGATTTTATATTACATATTAAACAATTTAATTAATACACTAAAGCTATTTTCAAAAAATAAAATACTCATCTGTACTAATGTCACTTTAACTTTAAATGTTCAGGGCCAGTATAACTCATGCTGAGCATTATCAACCGATGGTAATATTAATGTTTATAAAGACAAATAATAAGGCACGAAGAACAATAGTTGTTGTTCAACATAATAATATATTCTATCATATAGTTGAGAAAATAAATTATAATAATTTTACGTGAGCTTTTTATTAATGTAGCTAACCAACACAAATATAATGTAATGTAAATATTAAATCCTCAATATTAGGAAAGATTTTTGTGAAGACTCTTTGTCATAAGTTATGAACACGAGTGAACATAACCGACTTAACGTTGTGATGATTCAAATAGTACAAATTAATAATTTAAGTTCGAACATTACCTTTCATTTCCATTCTCCATTAACGAAAAGCTTAGAATACAAATATTTAATGAAGAAAAAAACACTATTTAAGCTGACATTTTTTTTGCTACTTTTTTACCTTTTTTTCTCTCTGTCCTGAGCGAAATATTATTAATTGTTTATGGCATAAAGAAGAAAGAATGCTTTGATAAAATGCCGAGAAGTCCAGCGACATGTTTGTTTCTTTTGTAAAGTTAATACTTTTTTAGTTTTGATGGCTAAATTCGTATTTAAAAATTTGAAAAGGTTATTAAATTCCTGCACGCGCAAAAATTGCTTTTCAAAGAAAGTTTCCCTGCACTTGCGAAATATTTCTTTATTAAGTTTTTTGCTAACTTAACTCATAACTTCACTGCGAGCATTTTGATATTTTTTTATTTGCACTGTAAAGACATCGTTTTATTAAATGAAATATGAAATCAAGACAATTTTACTTCCAGAAAATGTAAGGATATCTAAAACAAGATTTAAAAAAAATATATATACCATTTTAATATTCATGATTGGTTTTGCGCAACGCTAGAATTTTTAACTGCTGATCTTTTTGAGTAAAATAACACTTCGCTTTGTTAACTTAATACTTTGATTTAAGCATTTTAAAAGGCACCGAACATATCATATTCAATTATCTTTGAAAGTGATAATTTCAACACTGTTTTTTCTCGTTGAATTTGATCTTAATTTTTGACTATTGTCAAACTATTATAGTTTTACCTAATTTTACGCTATATATTCAACTGTAAAATGGCTGAAAATATAACAAAATTTACTAACATATACAATGATTTTCTTTCATCAAAACTTTCTATTTAATATTCACTATCGTCTCCATGTATTTTATATCGTATTTCGATAAATAAATTATTGAAATAATCAAAAATAACAAAATGAATACAATGCTCTAAATTGATAAATGAAAATATCGGCTTTATTTCATCCTCCAATTGATAGTATCATGTTTTTTTATAAATAAAATGAAACCAAGATGTATTTTTAAAGCAATTCTTTTGTAAGCGATTTTAAAAATTCTTCCTGTGTATTTTTATGCGCTTGTAAGTAAATGTTTAAATTTTAAAACTCACAATAAACAATGCCATGACAATTTAAAAAATGCTGTTGATCCTACTGGGATTTGAGCCCGTGAGGTTCGGCGCGGAAGCAGCCAACGACGTTGACCACTGTGCCATAGACCCAATTAAAAGTTCGGAAACATCATTGAACTCTTAAATTAGCAAACATTTTATTTTATGGTCGTCAGTTAAAAACGTAGAAATTCGTGAATTTTCGAGGAAATTCTTATAATAATGAAAACTGAAAGCAATAAACTAAAGTAAGATTTTTTCACAAATAATGTTCAATGTTTCAGCTTTACTATATCAGATTTACGACTCAAAACTTAAATCTAATAAAATTGTTTTACGATTGAGTACCAAACTCTGTGTGCATATTGCATTCGGTATAAATCTGATCAAATACTCGCCTGTGTGTGTATTGGAAAAGGGATTGAAATTTTCGACGAATACATCAATACCGGTATATTTTTGCAAATATCAATCTTATAAAAATATTTAAAACTAGCAAAAAAGGTTATACTTAATTATATAAAATACCAAATTGGAAAAGCAATAGGTACTTGAGAAACTAGTCTTCTTTCAACAATACCATTTTTTGGATTTGGGCAATTTTTAGGTTGAAAATGCTCAATACAACCTTAAATATTTTATTTTTTAATGGTGTAGAATATATTTAACATAATTTAAAAATTATGTGATATAAAATATAGCTCTTTTAACCCAAAACAGTATTATTTGATTCACGAATAATTGAAGTAAATCTGTGATCGAAAATTTGATAATATGTGAAACTTTTTAAGAACCAGCGCCTGAATGAACGCAATGCATATCGACTGTAGAAAGGAAAAAGGAAGTAACCTACAGCTTTTTCAAAACAGCTTTTTTCGATTATCACAATGTATACAACTTGACACACATTCTATCAAAAGAATGGAAGCTGAAAATTCCGAATAAGTATCTAAATTTAGCTTTTTAGTTTGAAAAAGGTGACCTTGTAAAAAATTAAAACCACGAAAAAACACTGAAATAAAAGTTTTTCCGAGACAATTTCTTTAATTAATATTAGGTTATGTCAATTAAACACCAGTTTGGAAGTATCCGTGCACTTCAAGGTTGTGTATAATTCATAATTTGCACATTTCACAAAATCATCAAAACACGTTTTTAGCGCCTCCTGTAAAATTTGATATGTGTGGGTTACGTCCTTTTTCCTTTCCACAGTCGATATAAATCAATTAGTGCGCTTTTTAGGATAATAAAGTCTTGTGCCATCAAGGTGTCTATGAGAAGATGCAGAGTTTTCTAGAGGTAAATTGACATTTTTTTTCAATGTGAAATAATTATAAAATGTTTTTATACAAATATTATTTGAATTTAAATGTAACTTATTAATTAATTGATTTGGCATTTACTTGGTAAATGTAACTTCCTTTTTTGATACTGAAAAACTGGAACTATACCATTTCAAACCCAATATTTTTGTTTTGAATGTACCGGTTTTGTATATCTGTAATGCAACCCCTATTTGAAACTACCCATACAAGTGTTGTTACCAGCGATGAACATTCAGAGTTTAAAATTGATGTGTGCATTAAATTCTTAAATGCCACATAAATGTTGCACTGTAGAGTGATTTTCAAGCTTTCGTTTGACCTTTTGATGCAAAAAACTATTTTAGAAAACACAACACAAACTCAAGCGAAAAGTCTTCAGTGATATGATTTTTACAGTAAACCGCTTATTATTATTTAAAAAGTGATTATTGATTATTAAATTCCATGTTCTAATATTAGGTAGATTTATCAAAGGTTTTCAATTTTATTTTAAGAATTTTGTACTTTACTCGTTGCTTATGTCGTTGTCAGTTATTCCAATAAAAAAGGTATATTTACGATTTAAAGACCAGTTGATATAAAAGCGGTCATGCTCGCTTCGCTGCCAATTTTTTCCAGTTTGGCCAGTTGGTAGATATTACAAATCGTAAATAGAGCAATATGATTCTTGATGTTGTCACCATCCTCTACAAATGAACAATGAAATAAGTTATGTATTAAATTTTAGGACAATTAAAAATAATTAGAAGGAAAGCAACCATAGACTATCAAAAAGCTTTATTTTTATTTTTTTACTTTCTGCATACAAAAGCGAATGCAATCTAGGCATAAGGATTTTTCAGCCAATATTTATGGAAAAATATTGATACACTCATTTAATAACGCAAAACCGGTTACTGATAGAAAAACGTATCTTTTATAATATTAATTTAAAAAATCTTTAATGCTGTATTATTTTCAGATTTCTGCTTGTGATGAATGTTACTCTTAAAGATATGGATTTTTTACTGTTTTTTTTTTAATTTTCTCAATAGTTTTAAAAACATGATACTTTATATTTTTTCAAGATAATCTGTTCATTGTCATTATGTATAATGACAAGTTGTTTGCAAAATAACACGATTAGTAACATTATTTAGATACAAAGATGTGCATATGATTTTACGGTAAAATACTTTTGCCATTTACACTAGTAGCAAAAGTGAAGCTTCAGTTTTCTGTTAGGAGACGTAAATATCTTATTTCATTGATACTGAAGTAAATATTACAGCAATACAATTTCATTTCGCTGCAATCGAATCGACATTCTGCCACACAAGTAACAACTTTACAGTGAGCTTAATATGTGCACAATTAAAATCATCGGTATAACAGATTATTTCGAATACAGAGTCAGAAATTACGCAAAACACGAGAATTTATTTCTTTTGTACGAAATCTACTGTAATTTGTAGTTGCCAGTATAAAGCAAAGAAATTTGTTATAAAACGAAAACAGCATTTGGAAAATAATTTGGAATATGATTTATATTATTAATTATTCTCTGTAAAATTTAGCAGTAACAGTTAACAGTAATACAGACAGTTGGTATTAAAAATCGGTATGAATTTGGCCACTTCCTAAATCAATCAGTATTGATTTAGGAAGATTAGATTACCATCTAATTTAATATGGCAAAAAAAATATTTTTCAATCCCACACTATTTTTGCCGACCATTTGTTTAATAAGTTTGTAACTGATTACGGATTTGGCTAATGATAAAACTATTAATTTCCAATATTATAAATTATTTCGATACTGTATGTACTACAATTGCCGTTCTGCTTCAGTGATATCTGCTTGCGACATAGCTTTCTGAACGAACTTTACTTGGCTCCGAGCTTCGCTATAATGGCGCTGTGTTTCTCTACGTTTAAAGAACGTGTGCAGTGCCCCGGTTAACGCTATCAGATGAAAACTTCAGCATGCTTCAAGCTTGCGCTTCGCGACACCAACTTTCATTAGATATCGAATAAACGGCGCGCATTGCAAATGATCTAAGATAAAGTAAATTAGTTATTTCACGTTTGTTTTACCTATACCATAATTCTAGTCTAATTTTTCCTAAATGTGTATTTACTATGTACATGAAATTTTATCTTTTACTACTTCATACTAAACAAACATAATTTGAATTGCGTAGTAAAAATGAGGCAAAACAACATTATTGAATTACTGAGTTTGGTTAAATATTTTCATTCGTTAACTTGTCCACTCCCAATGTGAAACGTATATACTACTAGTAAATCATAATTAAACAGATTGTTTGAATAAAGTAGAAGTGGGACTAGGACATGAGAAGTGAGTGGCTAGTTTATCACTCTCGTTGCACCCTGTTTTTAGATTGGACGTGTTGGGTGGAATTTCAGACATCACAGTCAAATATACCCTTTAAAAATCCAATGGCGTCGATCGGTCGGTGAACAACAGGCTAACTAGATATATCAAAATAATAAAGATGATGATAAATGTGTATAATTTGAATAGTAAATAAACATGGACGCACTTTTGATTATCGCAAAATGAAAAATTAGTTCTAGAACAGGTTTATTAATGTTAATTCAAATGAAATCCCTTACTTTTATAGATTTTCTGGTTTTACTAAAAAACTGCAAACAATTACACGCAAAATTTTATGCAATCTTGTGCGTCATAAGTTTTATTTTCTTCATACATGAATATTTTAAACTTTATTGACGGAAAAAAGGTTTTATTTGTAGCCAGAACAACACATTACAGCTTATAAATAATTTATTGATTTGGCATTTACTTGGTTGAAATCCATTATAATATGGTAAAAATATCAACGTATTTTGGTTCTACTGTTTTTATATTCATGAGTTGATAGCTATTACGGATTAGCTATTAATATATATCAACTCATAAATATGAACAACTGTAGAACTAAAATACGTTGATATTTTTACCTTATTGCTTATAATTGAAATAAAATTAAATATCAACTGATTTATAACACTTTAGTCTTCATTGTTTTCAATTCAATGTTTGTTGCTTCTTTTAGGTTCAATAAAATTATTATATTTATTGTTTTACTTGAATTTCTCTGAACTTTTTTATTTAATGTTTATGTCTTGAAAATAATTTCTACTGAAATAATACATCAAAAATTGAAAATATGGGTATAAAATAAAATAATTTTATAAAATTGATAAAAAAAAATAATTTAAAATAACAATTAAAATTAAATGCGGTTTTTTGTTTCTCCTGTAAACCCTTCTTTTTTCGAGTTAGTAGGCTACTTTTCAAATACAACAAAATACAGCATAGGTTATATGTCAGGTGGGAAGATAGTTTTAGGGAAAAATCCCGTTTATTGAATTTATTATTCCACCGTAGCTATAAATCTTGACATACAACTTTTTTCGAAATGATGACAGTCGAAAGATAAAAAATATTGAATTTCGTAGAAAATAGTGTTATGTTTTTAAAACATCTTTTAAGCAATGATTTATATACATTCAATAGATTCAACAAATACTTTCTATAAAAACATATGTTACAATTTGACAATTTGCTGTAAGCTCACGGAAAACTATCATTCGTGCTAAGCGCGTGATATTTCGTGAAAAAAATTTCAAGTTTTTACCAGAAAGTGGAAAATTTATACGATGAATCACATCTTTATATCATAAAATTTACTTTTTTCGCTAATCTTTATATATGTTTTCAATTTTCGCGTCATGTAATGACACAATTACTCACACCAGCGCTCATGTAACTGATAGTATGTTATATCCTGTTAAAGTACTCTTATATTTAGTTCTCTTTAACACTTCCCATACGGTGCCTAAGAAATACTTCCGATATGTTGCTGGCCCCTAAAGAATTAAGTGAAAAACATGTTTAAACACCCGCCCTTTGATCGACGGTAAAAACCCAGGACGTATATTTAAAAAAAAAAACGTTTTTTTTTCTTGAAGGGCCAGCAGCAAATCGGAAGTACTTTTTAACACCGTAAGAGAAGTGCCTTAATCATTTATTTTTTCTTACAGCACACGTTTATTCATTATTATATGAGTATTTTTATTTTTAAACAAAATCGTAAAAGATTTTTTTTGATTTAAGAATGCACAAGTAACGGACCAACAGTGTTATGCTTGAATTAAAATATCACATGCGATGCGAACGAAAAAAAAGAACAGGACATTTTGAATACGTCAACTGTGTTTTAACCAACGTATTTTGTTTTAAAAATTAATAAATATGCTTTTGGATAAATTAAGAACTTCTGTTTTAGAATCGCATAATAGAAAAACTTTAAATAGCCAATTTCCCGATTAAGGTTAAATGCATGCGAAGCTTCCCTCGTAATGAATTCTAATTTACATCATCAAAGTGTACCCGTGAGAACAGGTAAGGTGTATTGTTACAAGGCATATTTGCAAAGTAATTCAATCTGCTTAAACTTAAGCTCAACATGCCACGCAGTGTTGCTTTCCTTGCACCGTTTACTTACCTATCGGTAATTATTTGTGGCTCACAACACGAAATTGGCTAATTAATTTTCTTCTCTGTGCAAAATGAAAGATACCATACTGCAGTTAAGTGGTGAATAGGATGATGCAATAAAAAATCGTCCTATACTTCGCATCTTATATGATATTAAAAGAAACTATTGCAGTAAATCAGCAATATGCAAAATAAAATTGTAAAGCCAGTGCTGCATAGTAACTTTCATATATTTATACTGAAATATGGACGGATGAAATGCATTTGAGACTGCACTGTTTACATTTGTTTACAAAAACCTTTTTCGGTTTTGGAGACGGATTGAATTGAAGATTAAACACTTAACTTGTACATTTAAGGGTTTAAATACTCTTCTTGGATGTAGATTGACACCTGTTATTATGAGGTATTTCCCGTAAATAATAATTGGTGATACTTTTAAGAGGTTCAGAAAAACAATCTACGGAACAACTAGATTGTATAAATTCTTATTGGAATTGTGCAAGGTTGGTTCACTTAAATTAGAATAAATATTATTTGGTATTTTTAAATATATATGGAGATATGGAAACGGACTAAACAGCCGTCAATTACGTATAAAGTAAAAAAGCGACGATGAACCTGGCTTGGACTTGGCTGTGGATGTCGCAACTGACAAGTAAGCCTGAATTATGCTCGTCTCTTTTACCAAAACCGGATGGATTCCGCCGTCGTGGAAAGCTACTGATGACCATCTATAGGATGTACTCGGCGGAGCTACGAGACGCTGGAATGACATGGGAGGAAGCAAACAGACTGGAGGGGGACAGAGAATCTTAGACGAATCATGTGGTGGCCATATACTCCGACTAAGGAGAAGATATGAAAAAAATAAATAATTGATAATAAATTAAAATATCAATATGTAACGTGATAATATATGATGTACATATATAACATCAAATCTAATTTATTTTTATGAAGCAAATATTCCTTTTTCAACATGGTGGACCGCGGAATAAATAAGACAATATGTTTTGTCTAGTATTTTATACATTGATACTTCAGTTTATCTTAAAAAGCGCAATCAATTTCTTTCAATTAATGGAAGAAAGTTTTCTTACCATTCACCAATATTAATCATTCGTGTGCATTAAAATGTCTAGTGTATTTTTCAACAAAGCGTGCCCGCATAATTGAGAATCCTATAAATATTGTTAGATTAATTCCCAACAATGTTAGTTGGTTGGCTGTCTATAAAACTAAGTTTGAAATTCTGCAGTTAAAATATTCATTACCTCCCGTCTTGCAATCACGATTTATTATAGTATAGAAAAATCAGGCATTTGATCTCTCTTGAGACTAATCACCTTATACTATATTCTTGCTTAAACATTTTGAGTTAAATAATATATAACTGTTTAAATATGCTGATATAATCATTATAATTATTCACATCTTCATGATTAATCAGAGGTATTTGGGTATCAATGTACTAAGCCTACACCGTCTTTTAATTTGACTAAAAACATGTATGCTTTGGTAAATGTTTTAATAATCATTAGTATATATGCCGATAAAAAAATGATTTGGCTGTGTCGAATTGTTAGTATCATTGTGAATGCTAAAAATGCTAAAAAAAAAATTCCAAACACTAAAAATTACATATGAGAATATATTGTACGATAAACTATGTTACGAATGTACATTGAATTTAAACAAAGTCAATTAAAATTTGATGACTAAAAACTAAAATTTCAGTATGATGAAGCAAAGAAAAATCTTTTAAAGATGATTTAGGTGAGGCAAATAAATGTAAAACTCACACAACAAAAATAATTTATCTTCATGGCTTGCTTATCTTGTGATTCATATAGCTGGATTCTCCGGAAAATCTCAAAACCATTTTGTTTTGCAAAGCATATTCCATATTTTGTATCGCTATGGTGTAAATTTGTATTTAAATAGATAAGTATATAATTTTTCTTAAAAACCAGTTTTTATTTTATTTTTTCAACAACTATCTCAACTATTTCAGGCTCAGGTATGTGATATTTTCATGGAATTTTTGTTGGAAATTATAATAATATATTTTATCAAATATTTATGACGTTCAATTATGGTCATGTAATATGTCCCCTTTTTGTAACTCTGAAGGCCTAGCATCGTATTTTTGAAACGAAAACGTTTCATAAGCGAAGCGTGTCGTTGAATATTGCAAACATGAGACGTCTATCGAAATAACATTATATCACGAATTTAATATTCGTAATAACGAGGTTATAACGGTTTAATGCATTATATGATAGATAGAATTACAGGTAAGGTTCACTTAATGTGCACATATGTTACAGATGCCCTT
The DNA here is from genome assembly GCA_030503985.1 of Himalopsyche tibetana. Taxonomy (NCBI): domain Eukaryota; kingdom Metazoa; phylum Arthropoda; class Insecta; order Trichoptera; family Rhyacophilidae; genus Himalopsyche; species Himalopsyche tibetana. The sequence continues at coordinate 5,862,607 of JAPJYX010000019.1, read as the reverse complement.
CACTATGCAAAGTAGGTTGCTGTAAACGAATGGTACATAAAACTCAATAAAAACAACGTACTAATTTGAGAAAAAAAACTCTCGACTCACTTTCCACAATATGATATGTTTAGATTCAAAAATGATTTTCACAAATTGGTTGTTATGACGATTGTTCAAATTTATTGTTATTAATTGAAAAAATCACAACAATTTTAGAATTTATTCTGAACTACCAACCGCTCTGCTTTTTTTTTGGTTGAACAAGCTTTAAAAATATTCTTTGCAACGAATTCATATTGTGAAAAGTACTCGAAAATCTTTCTCATCAACATTCGAAGGATATTATTTATTTAATGACTGTTTCATTTTTGCCTTACTGGATAAATATGAAAATTTCAAGAACGGAAAATTTCATGAATTTATCATTCCATTGATTTATGGAAGTCATAAACTTCTATAATGTGCAATGTTCTACCCATCTAATACCGGGGGGTAACGATCATAACTATCTTTAAAAGAGATAAAATAACATTTTGTCTTACAATATTAAGGGGCGACATCGTTAAAAAAATAAACAAACATATATAATTTTATGTTATGTTTATAATTTTTACTGAAACACTTTTATATGTTGGTTCAACTTTATTCTGATAACATAATTTACACTTTATATATCAATCTTATAATCAAGAAGAAAAATAGTGAGATGACAGGTTGCAATTGTTTTCTTTATACTACAATAGTTTCATACTTCAATTGTTTCATTCTAGAATGAAATAATTTGAAAATAGAATGTCATAGAGAATAAACATAGTATGTTATGGTGTTGAGTATACATAGCAATAATATAAAATCAAAAAAACCTAAGACTAAATTAAAATTAAAAAATTGGATATCGTCAAACCATTTGTACTTTGGTCATCCGTTTGGACTTAAGCCAGATTTAATAACAAACTATGAAAGGTTGAATTTTTCCAATGTTTTCTTCCACTGGCGTAGACTGTAAAAACTCATACCCGTGGGAGCCTCACTCACTCTTGCGGTCATAATACGCACTGGAGTCGAATGCGCCTCCATTTTTTATAACGCAAGACAGTAATTCACCACTGTGCTACAATTCAGCTTGACATTTTTGATATTCTGTGAAAATTGGGTGCTTTACCGTACGACAATGCTGCCCCAAATGAAATGATATACCTTTTTGTAACATGAAACCCCATGTTTTAGACAATGTGGTTTGTGAAAAAGGATTCGTCGAACTTTCGTTGTGATGTTGTCTATGTATCAATTTTATTCTGGACGTTCTGTTATCAACACATACAAACGTACAAGTTTTATGCATAAGTTTTAATGCAAATTTATAATGAAATAATCTTTATAATATGTATACTTTTTAACATATATTTCATTTGACATATTTTCTACAAGAATTAAATTTATAAAATACGTTAAAACTTATTTACAAACTGATTCAAAGGTACTTAAATACACCTGAGAGTTGATAAATATATATATTTACTGTCCGGTTTTATTTTATATGAAAGCAGACTTGAATTGTGAAATAAATGTTACTTAATTAGTCAATCTGTCAACAATTTAATCTCATATCAACTCATAATTAATTGTGTATCGGCCGCATAAGAAATATTCTTATCAGAAAATCAAAAAGCAATACTAATTACATATTTCTACCATGTCAAATATTTTTCATTAAAACGCCATAAATAATTTTCAATATTTAAAAAAACATCAAAATTTAATATATTATGTTTATCATCTTATTCATGCAAAATCTTTCCGCGTAAAAAATGCTTTGAAAAGTTTATTGTCTTAAACTTTTTTCTCGTTCCATGTTTACGCATTTAAAAAGTGTTTGGTAAGCAAGCGAACTTGATACGAGGGAATTATGGGCTTGGAATTTACGTCTTATTCTTGCTTCGAAGAAAAGTTTTCAAATACCTAAGTCTATTAAATATTTTGAGAATCCTTGGCATTTATCCTCTTCATGAAGAACATATTAGGTCGTGCTTATTTAATAAAGAAATGAATATAATTTTGATTGGGTATGTAGCTGTAAAACTATAAAAACGTAACTCATTTACTGTCAGTTCTGTGGTGCAGTGGTCAACGCTATGGCTTACGTGAAGGATCTCATGGGTTCGAGTACCAATTTAAAACAGCATTTTTTCACTCGATTTTTTGATTTCTAAAAATCTCCCTCCCCGCTCCCATTACAATCATAAAATAGCAAAGTGTAACGAGAGTGATAAGCCAACTACTAGCCCTGTCTTGCCCTATCCTTTCTATTCCTACTCTCTTTGAAGAACAGAGAAGTTAAACAACTAATTGACAGGCAGTTCTCATAGACAAACTTCTGCCAAGATACCTCCATTAAGAAACCATATCATTATTGCTATGAAATAAATCATAAACTCTATAAAACACTCACTATATGGAAAAAATCGAGTTAAAAGGTTGTTTTTTTAATTAAAAGTCATAAATAAAACACACTTCTCTTTTAAAGATGCAACAAAATTTATTGTATTAAAACTACATGTTCAAAAAGAAAAGTAATATTTGACATTTTAGTTCAAATCATCAAAACGTTTAGTTATGAAAAATAAGTTAGTAAATGACTTTTTCCATAACAACGACGATATGCACTACATTGGAAGCAGACAAAGATAAAAATACAAATAACGCCAACTCCTCTGGTTTATTGACCTTATTATTTAAAATGTTTATTTATTTTAAACGTAGATATAAATCGTATACATTAATATAGTGCACTCATTTCTCAGTTTATTTTAGTTATTCGCTTAGTCATAAATGGCAAGAGATCTACTTTATTCAGTTGATGTGTTTTTGATAAATGGTCTCGACGCCGATTGATCAGCAGATATCAAAATAATATAAAATTTTAGCACAAAAAATAAAGCATCAGCTCTGTTTTTGATAGTTAAATTATTGAGTAAATGAAGTAAAACTTTCGATAAAAAATATTTCAAATTAAGCATATTTCTAATAACTATTTTCATTGCTATCTTATGTTATCATTGTAATTTTACTGGTTTTTGTCAGTTAATGTTTATTGAATCCAAGAGAAATATTTTAGACTTTCACAAAGTTATTTCAAAATCTATCATTATATAGGTAGAGGTAAAAAAATGATCACATCCTTGACTCTTTGTAAAGTCAGCCTTAGACTTAAATAAAAATATTATAAAAAATATTTTTTACAAAATTATGATGAGTTTTGATGAGTTTCGATGTTCTTTTGTTTATTTATTCTTCTTATACATACAAGCGTATATTAATATGTACAATATGAATTTACTACGATGACAATGTTGTTTCAAAAATTTTATAGGTATCATATCGACTGTGGAAAGGAAAAAGGACGTAACCCACACATATCAAATTTTACAGGAGGCGCTAAAAACGTGTTTTGATGATTTTGTGACATATGCAAATTATGAATTATACACAACCTTGAAGTGCACGAATACTTCTAAACTGGTGTTTAATTGACATAATCTAACATTGATTAAATAAATTGTCTCGGAAAAACCTTTATTTCAGTGTTTTTTCTTGGTTTTAATTTTTTACAAGGTCATCTTTTTCAAACTTAAAAGCTAAATTTAGATACTAATTCGGCATTTTCAGCTTCCATCCTTTTGATAGAATGTGTGTCAAGTTATATACATTGTGATTATCGAAAAAAAGCTGTTTTGGAAAATTAAGGGTTACGTGCTTTTTCCTTTCCACAGTCGATATGCTTTATACTGGTTTGAACATCTTTTTTTATGACAGCATGTTTGTCTTATTTAATAAAACAAAATTACTATTCTGTCATTAAAAAAATCGTCTTTTGAGCTATCACTGTCTTTTACACAGTATTCTGTATTTGTTTTAATTTTTGCAAAACTACATGAAACCACAAGACTATCAAGTGAAAGTCGAGAACATTTTTTGAAAAAATGCCCAATTTATCTTACACATACTGTCAAAAGTCGTTGTTCCATTGAGTAGTATTTAGCAACTTTTTATTAAATATGGATATAAAATTTCAGTTAAAATAAAGATTCATTTTAGATGTGACCAAATCATTCTTAAGAATCTTTTTAATCAGAAAATGAGTTAATATTTCGCCTAAAATATTCGATTAAAATTAAAGTAAACAGCTTCACATCTCACGAATTTTACTACACAGGCATGTCAAACGTAATATTTCGTAACTATACTAAAATGACATCTATCATCATTCGTGATTTTGAAAAATTAAATTAATGTGGCATCGTGATGCTTAATTTATGAAGTGAAGGTTTGCTGAATAACAATTTCAGATGAAAAATATCCCGTGATGTTTTATTGATGGCAAAATTTTCTTTTATTTGAGTGCTCCATTTATTTTGAATATTTTTCATCATTCATCTTGATGATGTACTTTTGAGGACCATTTAGAAAAATGAAATATTTACCGCGATACTTCCACCATAAAACTTTGATACCTAAGATGACTACGGTAACGGTACGTCTTTTATTAAAAATGACACTTTGATCAAGAATTTTATATCGTTTTTTTCTCTTAAAGATAAATAATATTATTGGTCGCATACGTGACATTGATACGAAATTTTCGTTGAAGTTTGAACGGAGATATTTTAAATATAAAATTAATGTGACACGTGTCTTCTTTCTTTGATAAGCATCATTAAACATAATACAAAAATCTTATCCCCTCCCTGCGTCCAGTAGAAAGGGACAAAGCCCCGACATTTATTTTATAGTTTGTAAATGAAGAATTAGATTCAATTTTTAAGCATCTCGTAAACCTTGCCTGATGATGTCACATTTTATAACACAAATAGAATAACAAAGATATCAATTTAAAATTAAAAATAAACTTAGGACGATTTTTTGTTTATCAATCAATACCTACAGATGTTGTATTGAGAATAAATTACTCTTGTGATTTATTTTAATACGATACATTTTTGGTAACAAATATCAGACAATGGTCTAATGACAGATTTTGAAATGCATAACAAAAATCTGTGTGTGTGCTTTTTCGAATTTGCTGAAGCGGATATGAATTTTCCCTCAACACTCTCGTCTGACCCTCATAATCAGCCAGAGAGGAATAGAAAATTTTATACGTATGGATTTTTCGTAAATTGTCTGCAATTTCTTGTTGTTTTTCTGGGCTGTATATATTTGAATTTCTAAAGCGCATATTTTATCAAATTGTCTTCCTCTTCATCAGTCTGACAACTTTGATGGAGCATAATTTCAAAAATTTATCAAAATCTACATATGAAATGACATCAACTGAAATTATGTATTTTTAATTTAAGTCAATATAACATGTTATACCAAAAGAAAAAAGTTCACTTTTAAGGTGTTAATTGTCAATACTTGCTGGAAAAAACATTATATAAAAAAATTAGTACAAAAGAGCGTTTTATTTTTTGAATAAATATGTTAAATTAAAATAAATTATTGACATAACTACCGTGATTTATTCCTGCGAAGAAGTCTCCTTTATTCAATAAACTTCCTTTTAATAAATGCCAACTGAATCTATAAGTCGAAAGATGCTTTTGCAATTACTTTACTATGAAAGGCGTTTTTGGAAAGAATATTAAAAGCCTTATTTTATCATTCCAGTGGTTGTCTAACTAATTGTTATAATTGTTATTTGATAAAAGAGATATAACAATTTCTATTTAAAAACAAATTTACAAATGTATATTATCGAACAAGCCAGTTTGGCATAAGTTTAAAATTGTTTAAATTAAGTGTCGCGCGCATTCTTAACGGGCTAAATTTTAAATATATTAGTTAAATAAACTTAAGCCATTATTAAATTCGACGTTTAATGTGATAGCAGCTTAAAGTTATTGCCATTTCGCTTTCACATATATATTTTATTTATTCACGAAACTTTCAGCAAAGTACTACTTGAATAATAATTAATATGCTTGACCGGTGCGCTTGGATAGTGCCATAAAAAAGTTTTCGATTAAAAATATTTTCTCTCTGCCAACGCTGAAAACTTTTTAATGATGAGCAAATTTCTCCAGTGAATTGTTGGATTAATCTCGAAATTCGTTTCAACACTCAAGTGCAGACAGAAGACATGCAGCGTGATTATTTGGTTTACCTACTGTAAGAGATTTTTATTAGTTATATTTTGAAAGAAAAAACACAGTTTTGAATCACAAAAGACATGTTAGAATTTTTTTTTAGTAAATAATAATTCACATTTATATGCCACCCAAATTAACAAATGTCGGGGCTTGTTTTTCCGGTAGTAGTTTTTACAAGTTGATTTTTTGATCAATCACAATCTGCGTTACCGACTCTTGTAATATATTTGAGTCGCACGAAGCGCAGTTTATACTATACATCTGTATATAATCTTCAATTGATCAACAATATGACAAGTAAATTATTTAAAATTCTGAATCGTTCTAGCGTCGAAAACATCCACTACAAAATTATTAAAAAAATGACAGTGCATACAAAACATAACAACTGTGTTCATACTAAAAAAATTCAGCAATCTTTTGATGTATTAAATAAAGTCTTCACACAGTTTTTAAAATCATTTAAATATATTCGTTAGATTTACCTAAAATATTTGACATAACTAAAGCTTTTAAGACTTTTTAGAAATAAGTAATATCGAGGTTTCTGAACTGTGACTTTAAATGTTTACTAATAGTTTGTAAAACGAGCAAAATAGTTTTCTCAGAGGGTTGCATTCAACGAGAGAATCGCAGTGTGTGTACTGCTATTCCCAGAGACGTTGATAAATGAGGTTATAACCTTTTATAATGAATCTTGAAAATTACAACGTTGATTAAAAACTGTGATAAACGATCGAACTCATTGACATGAATTTTGTACCATATTTGTATTAAAAGGTTTATAATATATATTATAAAATTTATGTTTTACTTTTTTGCCGTCGAATAAAGATAAAAACATTATATTGTTAGTACATTTGATTTTTGTTTATTATAGGATTTTGATATATTTTTTATTTACGAAATTTTATCAAATATTTGAATAATTCTTCATATCAATTCTTGTAACATAAAAATATGTGGTATGTACTTAAAATGTGAAACCTTACGCTAATAAGACTAGTGTATAATTATTTTATTATACATCATTCAAATTAATTGTTATATAAAAAGCTCTAGTTAAGCCTTTGTCGGTATAATGCAAAACTCTAGAGGTCAGTAAAGTAGTTAAATTTGTAGAGAACTCGCTTCAAAAAACGTCTTAGCGCTTCGCTACAAAAATAATACTATGGACTACAATAAGTTAGACAATGGAAACGATGTGATCCGGAACGTACGTTAATAAAGCAGACTCAGCCAGCTTTAAGTATATCGAGAGAATACAACATATTGAAGAGATATATTATTACAGTATAAAAGTATTATAGAAAAATTGTAAAAAATCATTTTTCTATCTTTGATTTGGAATAAATATTTTTACAAACCATTATCGAAAGCTTTTATAAATATGTCCTAATTGATTCAATACAGTTTAATTTTTGCTGAAAATTCTGTCAATAATAATAGATTATGAAAGGAAGAGAAATAAAACCATATATTTTTTATTATATAAACTATAAACAAATAAAGCTTTAAGTTTCATGTTCAGACGGACCGGCATAGCTTTTAATTTAATTTTTATTTTAAAACTAAACAAATTACGGCTTAAAAGCTTGACTATTCTTTATTTATTTTACTCTATGAGAATTTTTTGTAAGTCAAAATCAACTCAACGATAATTGACAATCACAACCACCCTCGTTTAAAGTCTAAAATTTAAAAATGAAAATTTAAATTTGACATCGAATCGGAAATTGAACCCAGCCCGCCTGATCGGTAGAGCAAGCACACACCAACTAGAATACCACAGCGGGTGACTATTAAAATAAAAAAGTGATTTTTGCCAGTGTGATTGTTGCTGTGTTTACTCCATAAATGCTTTATCTACACTTAACACGTGTGCAAATATATCAAACGGGAAAATATCTATACTTTTTAAATACCTAACCCAGAAAGAAGCATCATCAGGAAACTGTTTTAGATGCTCTACATTGTTTCAGTAAAATTTAACAGTATTATTATGACTAATTCCATACAATTGTATTCATAACATTTTCAATTGTGTACTTTTTTCAAAATTTTACATAGTTTTAAAGGTATCCAGTCGACAAAATTTTTAAAAAAAATGCTGAATTTTTCTCACTATTGAACGGACAGCAGATATCTATAAAACAAGAATTTTATTTTTCTCAAGTCAAAATCTTTTTCCAGCTGTATTAAATATCAACAGGTTTCTGAGGTGCCACCCCTATCAAATCGTGACAGGACATAACGTCACATGGCTTAACACATTTCAAATTGATAACAGCGTAAGGTTATCCTTTTTTTGTTCCAGACGTGTGTGAGATAAATGTGTCATGTAGGCATGGCTATTTCTATACAAATAAGAAACATGTGTGTCTAGGACGCTGAACATTGTGTACACATTTTTTTAAAAAAGATTTTATGAAAGCATACTGAAGAATACAAAACAAAGACATGTTCATTTTTTGTGAAATAAATAGTATTATATATATATTTTTATAATGTACACGTAAGGTGTTAAAAGCACAGTTGACAAATCAGATCACGAATCAACAAAATATGCAATGCGTACTTTTTAAAAAATAAATGAAAACAAATGTAATAAGTTCAAAAAGTACTAATATATTTTATTTCTAGACTCTTAACAATGTCTAATAATTGTAGTCAATTTTTTTGACTTTATTATAAAAGAGCTTTACCTAGTAATTGCCAATTCAATTAACAAAACATACACCGTTATTTACAAATCTAGTTGATAGATTTTAAAAATGTTAACAGACTATAAATTTAAATATCTGAAAATTTTTTATATTAAAATTGTGTTTTACAAATTACCAAGAATCGTTTTTTTTTATTAAATTTTAAATTTAATACTTGGCAGAAAAGTATTATATAAAAAAATTAAACAATCTTCTACTTTTATATTCTTTTGTACTAATTCCACTGTTATTTAATAAGATTAGACTCGGTTTCGCTCACGACGATTATTTTTAACTGAGTTCAACTTTTTATTATTGAACTATTTAGATACCCGTGAGCCTGGCTTTTTAGTATATTGAATACAGTGGCGGTGCGAGGTTATTTGGTGCCCTAGGTAACGGCTATTGGCACGCCCCCTTTTAAGCAAATCATCTTTTTTTTTCGAAATAATGAAAAAATCAATTCGGGATCATTCAAAATACCTATGTCGGTTCCCAATGTGGAGCATATGGCCGTGAACTGTTTGTTACTCAGTCACTTAACCTCTTTTTTCGAATCATACCGTATTTTTCCAAAAACAAGACTCTGTCTTACTTTCTTTATATAAAGATTATTTATATATAGAGAAAAAAATATTGTATTACGATAACATTTAAAAGCCAATAAGCTTACGAAAACTTTTGTATGTGTCTTATTATTTTTGAATTAACATCGCATACCAATCAGACGCGACTGTCTAAAAAAATAAATATCATTGATTCGTTGATTTTTTCCTCATAGCGGCGGTATATTTTCTAAAAAAATCTGTATATCAAAGTTTGGAGCCGATTTTAGTATGACGGTGAGTTAAATTCCCGATATAAATTTATTCAGCAGGAAAAAAAACTTCACTCACCCGGAAAATATTTATAAAATAACCCTACATATCGATACCTTACCCTTTTCTCAAAGTTGAAACAAGGTGTCGTAATATTTCATATGAAAAATGTGCCCTTTATAGTGGATATATAACAGCAAAACTTGAAATAAATGTCATCGGATGTTTGATATACTTATTTTAAGCAAAGATATATAAGTTTACGACGCAGAGAAAAGTTTAGAAGTACTTTTTTTTGGTTACATTATTTTATCACATTAATCATTAGCTTTGTAAGTCCAACAAAGATAAGAAAACTTACTGCTCAATTCAACGGCGTGTATTTTCGACATTATGGCTATAATAAATATTTTTTAAAAATGGTAGAAGAGTGTTCAGCGAAATATCGTATTAATAAATCATATATTAAGGAGGCAATATTCAAATTATTTGAGTTGTATATCTGCAGATTCTCACTGGGAAAACATGTAATCAATAAAAATATAATACTTTTTATAGTACACTTCACATTTATAGCAAAAAAATGAACTTATACGTTTACATTAGACACGTGAGACGTGTAAGAAGTTTCTAGCAATGAAAGCGATTCATGTACGGTCCTTTATAAAAGTCTCCTTATATAATCAAGTAGCGATGCATAGTATTTTGTTTTTTAATTAAAATACATATTATGAATAATACTTCGTGTAATTTATTTACTGGATATTAAATATTACCTTTATTACATGATTGTCTACACCACAATGTTCTCCTTTATTGAAATAAGTTTTTTTTAAATGAAGGAGACCATTATGAATTCTTTTACTTTTTTATAAGTTTTGTTAAGAAATGTGTATACCATGTAAATACAGATTTGAGTATTTATTTCATTTTTTTGGTGGGAGAGAAGACCCGATAATAAATAGCATATTTTTATAAAACCGCTTAGTAAAAAATATTCTTCAATTCAAAAGATAGAGTGAAATATTATTTATCATTTTTCTTAAATCTGAAAACGGTTATAGCCTTAAAGAGAATTTTCAAATAATATAATACTCAATACGTCATACAATATAATACATATGTTCAAATGTATTTATCTCTACACACCGTTTTTACAAATGCCTTTCAAAGATTCTTCAGAATTATATGGAGATGAAGTAAACCAGTTATTTTATGTAATGTATTATAAAGCAACGCCATCTGTCTTGACATGCGGAGCTTTCTCGAGACGCCGACGCCGTCGATGACGTCATTTACCCAGCTCCCACTGGACAACTAACACGAAACGGCTTTTATTGTAAATTTTCTTACACAATTAGAGCGTCTGGTTCTCAGACTGTTATTATTAATAATCACTTACATTATATGATACAATAACTGGTTAAAGAGTTTTAAATCTGGAGCGTGTTCATAAGGAAAAAGTTTACAGATGAACCCGTGTATACACGGGTTACGGTTAAAAAAAAATTACAACTATATTTTTTTAATTATTGAACTTAAGCGCATTGAAAAAAAATGACTTATATAAAATGTCATTTTTAATGAAACTTTTAATTTAGTCTGTGATTCACACAACAAAGAAAAAAATGGTCTGGCGAAAATAATTATTTTCTACCAGTCCCTTAGTTATGTGATGTCACTATTTGTTTTTATTGAAAACTTGGTGGTGGATAATGGCATGCATCATTATTTTATTGCACATTTTGTAGCATGACACGAAAATTTTAAAATTTACCTCTACAAAGTTACCCATCGAAGATAAAACTATATATTAAAAAAAAATCGTGTTTTATAAAATATTATGATACTGTTTTAATTAGCGCGAAAACAGTTATTATACCGAAATATTGTGTAAGCTTCATTGATGGTTTTTTGGGACTCAGATTTTTCCTCAGTCTTATTTAGCATAAAACGAGCTTTAGAGACAAACAATAACATATTTACATTTATTCAGGCCCAGAACTTAAAGTCAGTCTTAAAACTGAGTTTCTACTCATCTTTTACGCTGTTATAAGAATATAGTATAATTTAATTTAAAAATAAGGTAATATTGTCACCTACTGAAGCGAAGTTTTCGCCCACCATAGTTTTCTATCGAAATAATTTATATTTCTGTACATTGTTTCTGTTGCTTATTCAATTATTTTTCTTGAATCAACTATAGTAGTATAAAATGATATTGAAAATAAAATACATTTATTTTTAATTTATTTGCATGTTAATCGCACAGTATAATGTATTTTTCTTTTCTTGCAGGTATGTCTTTATGGACGGATAGAGTTACAAATGTGTAATTTCTCGACCTCTGAACTGTTATGCGAACGTGCAAGTATTTAAATGAATTTGTTAACATCAGTTCAGAGTTAGATTTTTTTTTATTATTATGAAAGGATTTTTTAAAATTATTTTTGTGTTTACAAATCGCGGTAGTCAAAAGTGGCACCACTGTATGCTACAAGCCTAAAAAAGAGGTCCGTACCGATTTAAAAAAAACTTATTTTTAAATAAATATATAAAAGATTTTAAAAATAATTGTCAATTCTTTATACTGACATGAAGAATTCACAAATACAGTACCTATAGTTTTTGTAAGATATTAAGCGTATTGAATTGTGAAATAATAACATTATGTAAGTACTAGATTTTAAAAGAAAGCGAATAATGTAAAAAATAGTGAAAAAAAAATCACAAATTTCAAGTCGGAATCGTAGTCGTGTTTTTATTTAAAGACTGAGTCGTTTTTAACGCTAGTCGCTGGACTCCAGTACTTATAGGTCCTGTGACACCCATTCATCCAGCAAAGTCGCGGTCTACCAACGCTTCGTATTCCCTGAGGAGTAGAACATTTATTTGGATAAATGTATGTATTTATTAAAATCAGCACACATATATTCAAACTTGCATACCTACATAATTATCATGTATAATGCCTAAGTAATTCTCATTTTTTAATAATGCCACAATTAACTAACACTTTTATAAAAGTATTATTTAAAATGTAAATGTTACAGTCGGTTTTTAATTTATGTTTTAAGCCCTTAAGCTTGCGCAATCATTTTAACTCATGCGTTTTATGGTTATTAAAAGAGTATAAATTGTCTGTCAGCTCACTTATATTAACTTGAGTTGGCATTTGCGAATATACAGAGCGAAAGATTGCTTGAATAATTAAAAACCACTAGCTGTAAGCCCGTTGCCCAGCAACGTGAGATTTTTGTTGCATTGTGTTTAATTTTATTTAGTTTAATTTAATTTAATTTAATTTAATTTAATTTAATTTAATTTAATTTAATTTTATTTTATTTTATTTTATTTAATTTAATTTAATTTAATTTTATTTTATTGAACCTCGTTTTTTTTAGCACACCGAGGAATTTGAAATCTCCGATTTGGTATACTTTTTCCCGGAATCTCACAGAAACTCGTTTTTTTTTAGTTCACCGAGGAATTTGAAATCTTAAATTTGCCAATTTCGTGTCAATTTTCGGGATTTGCTCAAAATTTCTCAATCCCGAAATCCCGGGATTGCATGCCCTAGTTTCAATGTCGAGTTTTTACTCGACATGATCTAATACATATTTTGGTTTTGATTATTTTTATGTAATGGATTTTTTCTATCTTTGTCTTGAATACACGTGATTTCTGGTACAATACTGACTGAATGAAAGAATTGAAAAATTCCAAAATTGAAAAATGCATCCTGGAGTCAGTTTTAAAAATACAATACGAAAGTTAATACCTAATTAATACCTAAAATAAAAAAAGCGTTTTACATATTTAAAAAAAAAATAATTACGTATAATTTAGAATTTCACCGTGAAGCTGGTAGAAACAAAGCGGTGAAGTGAAAAGAATTAAGCCAGCAAAAAATACTAACGCAACATCTTGTGCAATAAAACCGCAATTTTTTTTAAACTTTGTTTTTGTATTTTTAGCAACAATATCGTCTCAAATTCACCAACAATGACTTGGAGCTGGTGGATTTCTTTTTTAAAACCTTTAGAGTGAAAACGGTTGATCTCAACACCCATATATTTGACTCACTTCAATAACGGGATGCTCGTCAATCTCCAACTTAAGTTGATTAAAATGTTAAAAACATTTCTGTACCATCAAATATTATTTTATAGTTTTGAGATTACTGTAATGTTTAGCTAGTAAATAATTATTTTCTTTACATAGTTTTCAGTAAATTTATGAATGACAGAACATAATTCTACCTAAGTACCTTTCGATTGTAAGAGTACGATGTCTTCTCTGAAAGAGAAACTTGTTCGATTAATTCAGAGACAAATGTGTCGAATTGCCCGATTGCCGTTATCTGTACTTAAACGGTGTAACTGTGAAAAAAAACTTTACTGCTAAAGTATAACTGGCTCGGTAGCGGAAAAGCAATTACAAGAATAGATTTTTTAGTTATCTATTTGGACGGTAAAGCGCTCGTTCTTTGAACGCTTTTGTTTAAACACAGCGTGAAGTAATTTATTGAAGAGCTGTCGGGCCATTTGTTCAAACGAACGCTAAGAAATATAAGCAATATAAAAACAAAACAATGATATATCTCCGAACGGTCATTTATCATCTAATTTGTTCTTGATGAGCTTTAGAATCCTTGCAAAAAATCGTTAAGTATATATAACGTACCTTATAAACAATGTTGTTTAACACTTTTAAGGTGTTCACTGTCAATACTTGGTGGAGTGGCATTACAATAAAAATAATAAAACATTTTTAGTCCTTTTTCCACATAAAATTTTTATTAGATCAGGACCGGTTTCGCTCATGATGAGCATTGTCAACTGATAAGAAAAACAATAAAACAGTGATATTTATACAAAAGTTAAGTGATAAAAACAAGGTATGACAAACAATTGGTATTACAACCTAGCAAAAGAATTGAAGTAAAATACAAGGAAAATAAACTATAAATAAAAAGTTGAAGACCACTTAGCAATGAAACTATTATGACAAAAACCAATTAGGTATGAATTATCATTACCAAAGTAAAAACCAACAATTAGTGTATATAATAAATAAAATGCTCATCATGAGCGAAACCGGTCCTGATCTAATAAATTTTATGTGGAAAAAGTACTAAAAATGTTTTATTATTTTTATTATAATGTTGTTTAAATTAAAGCATTTTTTTTACACGTCCGTTTGCTCCCAAGGAATGTCGAGCATGAAAACTTTGTTGTATTTCAACAGAATATTTTAAATATAATTATTGTTTATTTAAGCTTAGGCAAAAATAAGAGACTAAAAAATGAATAGTTTCGTAACAAGAACCAGTATGATATTGCTATATAGAGTTGGTCGTTGCAAAGTCAATTATTTCTATCTTTTTTCTTAATGAAAGTATGACGGTCAACAGTAGTATGTTTTTCTGTCAAAATCTTGACAAAAAAGGTTAGATTGAGTAAGTTTTTAGTATGTTTACTAAAAAGTAAATACGAACCATCTATAATATTTGTTGACCGGTCGACGATCATTGAAATAAAAAAACATTTTTTTTTAATGACAAAGTGTTACAATTTTTCTTATTGACTGAATGAAAATGGATGTTAAACAAATAATTGCGAACCTCATTACAGGCATCTTTTTTGCAGCATATAATTCATGTCAAAAAGAAAAGCTTTCACGTTATGAAAGGACCTGTATTTTTATATTCGATTTCTTTAATGTTTGTCTAAAATAGCATAACCGTAAAATGCAATTTCTTTGAAGTCGCAGTAACGTCTTTTTGATTCATTATTTTTGTATTTCAGAAAATCGTTTTCTTCAATTTATTCAATCATTCAAATAAAGCTATAAATGGAAATGAAAAACACTTATGGACTAATACAAATATATGTAAAATCTACAATCCTCGCCAATTACTCGCTAAAGGTTATACTGCTTTAGTCATGTTTGGTATTCATCTTTTATCTCGTTTACTTTTCAATTTTACGTTTGAATGCAAAGAACATGCTATTTTTTCTTTCTTTATTCTTTTGAAATGAATTGAAAACCGTTTTACATAGATTCGTGATAAATATTTGAATGCCAGAAAAATTAATGGATAAACATTTTTTTATCCATCCTTTGCACCTGGCATGATCGTATGGTAATATAAATATTGTATATTAAGCGTCTAGTTACAAAAAGCGATATGTAAACATTTTAATATTTGTTGCAAACAAGGTGTTTTTATATATTCAGAAAAAATGCTGAAGTTAAAATTCTTTTTTTCCATTCTATTCTAACTTTATATAAAAAATAACAGCGTTTATCAGCTGATAAAATATTTTGTTATACAAGATACCAGAATCAATCAGATTTGAAATATTCCGATCCACGAAAATCTCACCCATTTTTTTCTTAAGCTTATGTACATATATTGAGTTTTGGAACAAAAAAAAATTAACACATCATGCAAAAGTGCGCGTAGCATACGCACATATTATTTTATTGATTTTGGCAAAGTGTGTATGTCGATTTTTGTAACTAGACGCCTCATATGTGTATATTATGTTTATGTATATTATTTGTAAAAAGCTGACGTTTATATCTTCAGTACTTTTACCGACCAGGCGGGTCTGGGTTTGATTCCCGATAAGTTCAATGTCAAATTTAGATTTTTTAATTGAAAATCTATGGTAATCATGGATGTTGGTGATATAAATTTACCTCGAGTTGATCTCGAGTGACTTACAATAAATTATCATTGAGTTTTTATCGTACGATCTTTCAACTTAAAAATATTTGGCGTATTGGCTCTAGCTGTAATGTCAAATCATTTTTAAAATAATGAAAAAAAATACTCTTAAGTGAATTTTGAAACTTTTTTTATCCCATCTCGACAATGTTTCACGTTATTGTGCAAGCAAGTTGTAAAAGAATAGAAAGCAAGATAATTTTACTTTAAGATATTATCAGACCTATTTCTAAAAAAGTAAATACATATGATGGCAATGAAAAATTCAAATAAGTAATTAATGCGCGAAATAAATTAATTAAAGTACGGAACGAATTTTTTCAAGAATATGTTCTCTCTTTCTTTCAAGAACAGATAACATGATTAATTTCCACATGCTGAGCGCCATTTCCTCCATCTCTTGCATAAATTCATTATTCCGAATGAGTAATTACCGACTGCTGTTTCAAGCCCTCTGAACTTCTTCACAAAGCTTCAGGGCTCGGCGCTTGAAATAAGAATTTATTATTTTTCATCGCATTTGAGTGAAAACGCTCAAAGGTCAAATCGGCTTTCGTCATGTTCAGATGCGTGGTCGAAGGCTCGATCCCAGAATGAACACATTCTCAAATTGTTTTTTTTTTTATCAATTTAGCGATTTATATTTAAAGACAGTAGAACCTCTATATAGTGGACCACTGAAGGTAAATCAGTTTCCGTTAAAACTAAATATCCATTTTTAATAAACCTTAAATTAATTCATTTACGTTTGTTCATATTATAAGAATACAAAAATGACGATGTGTTAAATTGTAATTTTCAATTAAAACACATTATAAAGAGTAATACATACATTATTCAATTTCAAATGAACGAATTAAACATCTGTGTGAATCAGCGAACAGAGTACAAAACGTCAGTTTTACGTTCGGTCTACAAACAGGACGACACTAAGACTTGCATAGATTCTGGTATTATTCGAACGCTTTATTTGTCCCTGAAAAGTAAGTTAGATTTGGAATTCCTATAAATTTCAAAAAAAAATTCTCACTGGTTACTTAAACATTTTTTTGATTTATGATATATATATAATGTCTTTATTATATATAATGCTTTTCACTTTAAGGATAATAATGTTATACGATGATGCATTCAATTAAGAAAGATAGTTATTGTTCTTTTTACGCACTGCTTAAAGGTTACATACGGTTTTTTATAATACAAAACCACAGTTAATTAAACAATCTAATTAAATGTCTAGTAAAAAAAGAAGATACTGATAACAGAAAGTCTACATCTTTGAAAGAAAGACTACTTCTCCTTTTTATTGCGAGATAATGTCATAAGCAGTAGTCATGGTCAAAAATTAAATGCTCCTAATATAATAAATTATACAATTCTAATACGGACATAATAAAAAATAAAATCTTTTGCCATTTTATATATTCTCTACATCACATCGATTTAACCCTTTTGAACTTATAACGATAGGTCTCAACTAGCCGTACTCAACCCGTTGCCCATTCAGATTTGATGTGTGTTCAGTAAAAATGTTTTTTTTTTAAAACGGATAAAAAAGAATTGGTAAATATTCTTATTAGTTTTATCTTTCTATTTTAATGTAATTTAATTAATATGATTATTAATTAAATTAAATTATCAATAAGTGAATTCCGTTGAACAACTGCTGTGTTTGTTACAAACTTGATTTTAATTGTTGAAAAATGTACATGGTAGAATTTTCTTTTTTTTTAAATTTAACTTGCAACTTACTATATGCGAAAATGCCTGCATTACATGATGAGATAGATATCTAACTCATTTTCAACAAACGATGAAGACTGTTTGTTGTCTTTGTTTTCAGAGCTCTTATGATATAAATGCATTTAGTTTTTCAGCAAATTAAAAAAACATACAACACAGAAATAAACCATAAAAGTAAATTTACAAAAACTTTACAAGTATAGCAATTGTATTTATTTTGTTTATGTACGATTCAAAGTTTTCATTGCTGTTAATTTAGCTAATTTTTATATGCAACATCACTGAATTGTATCAAACGTGCCGCCTTTTGACAATCTCTATGCTTAGGCTATTGGTTCAAAACTTTATCCATAAAATATTTTTATCATATATTTAGAAAACTTTCTGGGTCCCTCGGGACTGTTTGACCCACATTCCTTATATATAATCAAATAAAAAGAAAATCGACTTACTTGAAAATATTTTAGTTAGTTTATCGTGACTACTAACAGTTTTTTGTTAATCACTTTTAAAAAATAATAATCTTTAGTACATGTCTTTAAAGCTAAAAATATTCGATTCTTAATAATACCATGATGCTTTCTACTTTGTTAACGGGCTGGATATCAAATATCTTGAATGAAACGCTTATGAATTTGCGGTATAATTCTATGTTGTATGTATGTAGTTTCTAAAACAATATTCAATGAAACCAGATATTAAAAAATTGAATATTAGACTGTAAGGTATAAAGTAATAATATATGAGGTTCGTCACTGTTTTTCCATTTGTCTTGGAAGATCTATTAGTTTTTATTTTATACCTTGAGAGAGTATTTGATAACTTTGTTACTCTACCTGATGTTTTACAATTTGTAACACGTATTTCGTTACAAATGTTGTTTATTTGATTATATTAAAAATGAACTTCAGAAAAATTTCCGCTGAATCCATCAAAAATATTGTGCTTAATCGTGTTCGAATCCCTAGTCGTGTACTCATATTAAGAATTAATAAGTTTTTGTTCTTCTATAAAGTACAAAAATATGTCGGTTTTTCTGTGTCAGTAAGTGAAAGAATCGTCTTTAACATTAAGCATTGACTGTTCTATATTTTAGAAGTCCATTTTTTTTATGTCTAACTAAAAATATTATGTATAAATGTATAAGTTTCAAATAGGTATGATTTAAGACAAAGTGTTGTATTGATTCTTCAGTTGATTGTTTAAAAAAGGCAAATCTAAAAGCTTTTTGTTAGAGTCTAATAGTACATATTTTTTTTGAAAGATTGAATAAAAAGCTTGAAATGATTATTTTTTTATATTAAAATTCGAAAAACTCGTTTCAGCTAAATATGTTGTCAACGTCATGGCGCCTTATATGAGAATTTACCAATTCAATCAGAAAATACCTCACAAACACAGTCCAAGATTATTTTTTTTGACAAAATATTTATTTGTTATTGACTTTGCCAGGAGTTGAACCCAAACGGTAGGGCTAACGACTAGACTGCAGTGAAAAACATTTTCGTTATATAAGCGTGAGTGTTTCCAAATAATTACCAGTTAAGCCCTTGATATAACAGTAAATTTTTAGACAGAAATATTATTTAAGTGTGTCATTCACCCTTCACATTAAATACCTAGACTTTGAAGACTAGGCCTTGATGGCCCCGAGCTTTCTTGAGGAAAGCTTTTATGACAAATAAATGGTTGACAGCTGAGTGCATTTTGCAGACATTTTTTTTATTACTCGTGAAATGCTTACGTGTCGTATAAATATTTGTTTTAAACATATTGCTACGTAAATTTATTTGTTCTCGGAAGGAAATGCAAAAAGTTTTTTTTATATTATCTTTCTCACGAGTTCATCGTTAAAATTTGTTAGTGTCTCGTATTAATTCCATATATAAACAAACCAGTGTACACGTTGTACATTTTAGCCAGTTACAGTATACACAAAAGAATAAATGAACATTTAAACTAGTGAGTGTGTACATTGACTACACAGAAGTAGTCTAATTGTTCAAAAACTTGTGAAAAAAATAATCACATGTGCACTCAAAGCGTTTCCAGCTACTCTCCACTGCTCTGCGCGTGCAATCACACAGTCGTTGTCATATGAAATGATTTTTTCACATAACCTTAGAATTTCAACGTCTTGTTTCATTCTTGCACTTTTCTACTCAAAATTTCTAACCTAACCTAAGCTAAGGCATAATATAATTTCTACTAGAAACAAAACTTGTCGGTTTTATAACATGGCCAAGCCTTAATGTCATTGTGACTCTGTCCAGCTATTTAACTTACACATTTACAAGTCAAAGTTAATGTGAATTGTAATGATGTAAGGTTGAACTTAAACTGCTAGTTAATGCTTAAATACAAAAAATAATCAAATATTGATTAAAGATAAACATCCAATATACATTTCACTTCGAAATAAAACAATAACTACACAATATGATACTGTTAGTTTCTTCTTTTGTATATAAATATATTCATAAGCTCGTTTTATAGTAATGTTGTTTTACAATAGTGTATTTTAAAATGATAGTTGTATTTATCCGTTTTTGAAAACGTTTACCTTTGACATTTTCACTGGCAAACGTGTTCAGTTTCTCGATATGTATGCATACACTACATTGGAAATAGTAAAAGTCAATGGCACACACCAGGTTAAATGAGTTTCACAAAAATACGAACAATGGCAATTTGCATCTTTTAGCGTCTGTGTAGCGTAGTAAAATTGAATGTTGCACGTAAAGCATTACTTTGTTTATAAAACAACGTATTTTTCCAACACTTAAAGCTTTAAGATCTTCGCTTTTCTACAGTTAACATTGTCTATTTTTTTTTCTGAAATGGTGATTGTTTTTTTAACTGATTTCTTGTTAAAATATTTATGAAAGCTTTTTCTTTCATCAACAATCACAAATAAAACAAAAAAAAACAATATAGTAGTACGCTTTTATGATAAATAGAAAACGCTACCAGTGACACATAACATCTCGCTTAGAACAATGATGGAAAGGAAGTGACACGTGTGTACGAAATATTATTTTGATAGCACACGTACGCATGCAAAATTTATATTTAAATTCAATAAGATTTGGAAATCAATTTAAAAATTATGGTATAGAATGCTTCATACTTTTTTACCACAAAAAGCAATCTTGTTGTAAATAATTTTCTTATCCACTTACTTTTACTTCTGAGCACAGTGCCATTTGAAATTTACTTTTCTATTGATTGGCACATAATAAATTATTGATAAACTTGCACTTGGCTTAAACATGGTGAGGCTCTGCCTTGTTTAGATGTTTATATGGTACAACCGTAATTTTTGTTTGAAACATAATCAATTAATATTTTATTTAATGTATGGTATTGAGAACGAATCGTGATAGATAAGTTTGAAAATATTTGAATTTATTTATTGAAATGAACAATTTTTCTAGGACTGTTTGCAGGCCTCTCAGATTATTGATATTTTATAAGCTATGTTATTTTACATGAAGTTTTCATTAAAATTATTTAGTTTCATGTTTTTAATAATACATATACATAAAGCTTGCAAGTATTTTATGTATATAAAGCGATGGAGTAATGAAAATAATGCAGTGTTTATAGTATTTTTCAACCCTCGTGTTTTACTGCATTCACATACAGCTAGCTATCCCATGAGGGCAGTAACATCCTCTATGAGAATTACAAGCTTTGTGTAATAACTTTTAAGCATTTTCAAAATCAACTATTTTCATTTAAAGCCGTGCAATTTTATGTCTTGCATATAAAGACAACTAAAAAATACTGCTAGTCTGAAACTATGCTATTCCGCATGAGAGTTGGGATAATATTTTAATTGCCAATGCAGTAAAATTTAACGTATTTATTACAAAAGTACTTAATAATAATCTCATAGAATAACCCGTGATATCTATTTCACAAAAAAACTGTTGTGAAGATACACAATTTTACTTGTCTCACTATTCAGCACTTAAAGAAATTCAGCTGTTCATTATCTGATTTTTAATATGTGTAATCTATATATTTATAGTCGATAAAGTTTGTTGGCAGATTGTTTGATTGATGTCCGCAATTTCTCCTTTTCGATGACGTCAAAAAAGATGGTACCCTCCCCCTCCCCTGCTCCGCTGTCGCCTTTTTTTTAGTCATACTAAAGACATATTTTTTCATTACACTGACATTTGAAGAAGCACATTTTGTGTTGTGGAAAATCGCTAAATCTTTGATTTCAGATCCAAAAATTCACCATTTTCTATTTGGTTCATTTAAACTCTTAAAGACTCGTATATTCCTAAAAATAAGCTCCGTTTGGCGAATTAGTAAAGTTTATTTATTCTGATTAATTTGATAAACAAGTATGTATTTGATTATTACATGTCGGAAAATTTCATTTTTTTTATACTGTGAAAAAATCCTCCAGCTGGGGCCAACGGGCTAACAGCTAGTACATATGAATCCAATTAAAAAAAAACTATATTTTTACAAAAAAATACCTGTTAACATGACAGTATTTCAATTCCAATTTAGAATTCAAACCGCGCCTCCCAAATAGAACACTATAATATTTAAGAGAATCAAAAATAAAATTTTATATGTTGAAATACCAAATGTGGATAAACATAAGAGTGCTTTGTTTAAAAAACTATACAATATGGTCTGCAACAACTTTGTTAAAATAATTTTGAATGATTACTTATAAAATTTTAGAACTCGACAGTTAACTTTCTTATACAAGAAATACCTACGATATAAAATATAAGACACTTGACAGACTTGATAACATCTTTGCTTTGTGTACAAGACAAGAGTATAAGACGCTATGTCTTGCCTTTAAAGCGAAACAATACTGAAGTATTTCTTTCAAAATAGATACATAAAACTAAAGTCTGTTGACTTTTAAACTCTTTTCTTTAATATATATTATAAATTGTCTACACTATTTAAGCAAGAGCTTTAAAGTTTAAACTGCAAGCAGCACGTGTATTTGTGTAATAACCAAAAGGAAACCTGGACAAAAGTGCTTTTCACAATGGAAACTGGAAAGGGTAACATTAGTCACTCCCAGAAAAACTTTACCAAAAGCTTGTTTTGTTTTTTCACGAAAGATACGAGACGATGTTCGTTCTTCTGCGTCAGATGAATTTCAAATACTTTTGAAATGATACTTTTCTTGTCTTTTTTCTAAGAAAGTTTTCGCATATTTTGTCTGCTGAGGATAAAAAATCGCTTAACGATCATATTACGTAATCTTTAAAGGCCAAAGGCATTTTTTTGTTTGTTTTTTTTTTGAATAACCTTATGCTCTTATTGATATTTTATTTTGAATTCGTTTTTAAAATTGATATATTTATTTTTATACATACATTTATAATTAAAATATCATTAAACTTTTCCCTACTCCTCAGTTTATTCTAAAAATAAGAAGTAATCTATTGAATCAAAATAACATAGAACATATAGAAAAAAAACACTTTTGGAATATCTTTTCTACCGATCAAATTACATTTCAAGGCATTAGTTTTGTATTACATTATATATAAAATAATAAGAAAAAAAATTATTTGTAAGTACAAAAGTAATAGGTTTAATGTAAGAAAAATACACACAAGACTTCTTTTCTTGATTAAAAAATTAAAGATACTTTGCACTAGATCTAGAACCGATATTTAATACAAACATTGATTAATTCTAGCCAGAAATTGTAAATGTGTTTTTTTGATTGTTATGTTTAGAATAAGACAAAAACAAAGTTGGTAACAATTTTTTTTAAATAACTAAAAACTATCGAAACTTTTACCAATTTAATATATTTTATTCACTGTATACATTTTATCACAGCATTAGAAAATATTGTAATTATTAGTATGCATTTGTTGAAACTATAACTCAAGAAAGGCGATTCAAAAAAATCATGAATGCAAAGCTAAAAAAGTCCGGAGCTTTTGGTTCATCTTGCAAATTACAAAAGCACACCGTTGTGAACTAATGTGTTTGTGCGCCTGCTCCGGGCTTCACAATGAGACCCCGACAACTCTACTGGAAAACGAGTTCATTTTCATTAAGCTATGACAGTGTTTTAAAATCTATATTACAGAGCTTTATCTTACGTTGGCGAACCAAAGTAGTGTTTCAAAATAAGGAAATAAGCACAATAAATATTTACGCTACATAGTGGAACTGAAAGCTATGTCATTAGAACGTATATGTTGTATCCTTCCTCACTTTAAAGTAAAAGGTTACGGCTTTGTGTTTATCATAAGAAATAGATGGCTCAACAATATCCCTGATTTATTTCCACAAAATGAAATATGTTAAAAGTAATCCAGGCGTTTATTAAGCTCTACCAATACAACAGTGTACTTCAACTTTGTATATTTTATTAAAAAAAACAAAAATCTATTCAATTAATCTTATTAAACTTGAAAATTTTATTTTGATCAAATTTTTTTGAGCTGTAAAATAAATTTTGTGAGAGATTTTGTAACAAATTTCACCATTGTTTTATAACATTTTTTGAATTATAAATAGCCTCTTGGAACTTCTGTTAAAACGTATGTATTGTATATAAAATTGATGTTTTTCTGTATTGGATTGGGATTTATTTATTTAAAGATACGCACTATTCATTCAAAACTACATTTTTTCTCCTGTAACTACATGTTTGATTGTTTGGGATATATGTTGCAATGTATAATATATTGTAAAATACCCACAATTTCTTTTTCTGTCTCCACAGCGTCCGTATCAAATTTAACCAAAAATATGTTGACATGTGTTACTGCCATTGGTTATTTAACGCAGTGCTCCGCAACCGGTGCGCCGCGGCACACTGGTGTGCCGTGAGCCGGATACAGGTATGCCGCGGTCAAATACATAATGAAAAAATATTATGACCAAGAACTTTGGGTTGTGCTGTCAAATATCGAGCCGAATATATAACCTTTGTGTTCATTTAAAGAAGCGCAGATATCAAATTGATTAGTTATAATTTTGTGATTGCATAAAAGTAAACATATTATGGTTTTATGTATGTATACTGTCAAATAAAAAACAAAAATTTATTGTAAAATTTGTGTATTAATTTAATACCTAAATATTTTTGCTTTTGGTGTGCCGTGGAATTCCATGAAGAATTTTGGTGTGTCGTATGTGAGAAAACGTTGCGGAGCACTGATTTAACGTATTGAAATCAAACACTACCTCGCATAAGGAGAAGACTCGCCATTATCAGGTCATCTGCAGTTGGAAAAGTTAGCATATCACACTTTAGTGAGTACAAAAAATATTCGGCATTGTAATTTATACAACCAAGGCGTCATATTTTTTTTTATGTTGTCAACTCAATGATAAAAACATCCTTAGCTTCCATGTCTAAGATAACTTATATTTGATAAAAAAATCAATGATAAACTTGCTAAGAATTTTTTACCTCGTAATAAATTTTAATAAGCAATGTAAAAAAATACAAAATCTACAATGTATTTATTATACGTCAAAAATTCGTTTCAAATGAGATATAGTCGTGTTCTGTTCGTTTTCATATCAGTATTTACAGCGTAGACTACTTTTGTGTGAAAATGGACCTTAGTTTACGAATGGTCCCTCGTCGAGCTAGTCATGACACCGTAGTCACACTTCCAACACTCGTTGCATATATTTTACACCAACATATTCTACGTTGCAAAAGTTTATGAGTAATAAATTCAAAACACTGCAATGACTTTGTCTAGGTTCTTTTGCTGTATAGCAGATGTATACCATATTTATTCTGCAATATAAACTTCGCAGCAACAGCATATAAATATACGGTGCATTCTGAATTTATAGAATAGATTTTAACTTCCTGAGAAAATAAAATTGGGAGAACTTTTTGTTTTGTCTCAAAAATTTGCTCATAAATATACGTTTAAGCATATTGCATTTCAGGCAGAAAAATGGTTGTTCATATCAAAACTGAAACAATTTAAAAAGGCTAAACTGATTATTATTATCTTATTGACAGGTTAATATGTATGTAAACCCATAATGACTGATTTATCCTACTTTCAAACTATTAATAAATTGATTTGGTTTACGGAATAGGTTGTATTTAAGTGAATTTGTAAGCAGAGACATGGGCATTTTAAAAGGTAACCGATGTCAGCTGATTTACAAAGACATAAATCACAATTCCAACATACTGTGAGTCAAAATGGTAACAATATAAAATACAAAAAGTAAAATGTCTATTAAAAATCATATCCTACGTAGAGTATTGAAACATAACATGGGACTGGTTTGACAATAGCTGCACCGGTAAAAAAAGCTCATTTGTTGAAATAATACTAATCAATAGTAAACTCTGCATCATTGCAACATCGTCAGAAACATGATTAAGTTTATTTTAGTTAATCTAAAAATATTAATTTCAACCTATGTTTTTCTTCGAAAAAATGACAGATATTTAGCCAATAAATTAAAAAACAGAAGCATAAGAATTGTGATGAATATGCTTAATTCCGTGAGCTTCAGTAAGGCTTAAGAAAAAAAGATGACTTTTTATTATTAGTTTGGTATTTTTTTACCTTGTCCGTTTCCAGTGTTAAGCATAGTATGGCCTTCTAATAGAGCTTACTTTACCAGAAGCTCTGCTACAAAAAGTTGCTTAACGTCTCTTTGTAGAAAGTACGGATAAAAAGATAAAAAGATAAAGCTAAACTAGTGGTTAGCTAATCGCTCTCGTTACGCATTGTCGGGGTCCGATGGGTCGTAGCATATTTAATTAATTATGTTGTTTACCTCAAACTCCTATCCGGTCCTTAAAACAGGGTTTTTCAAATATTTCCCGCGAAGCATTGGTGTTCGGCCGAAAGTGCCTAAGTGTGCCGTAAAAGCCTGGAATGGTTGCTACGGCTGCAAACTATTCAAACATGTTGAACTCCATATTAGCATTCTATACCCAAAAAATAAGCCTGGTGTGGAATTAAATTTATAAAAAAACCTACTACATTGCATGAAAAAAAATTATTACCTACTCTGCTTTAGGTTGTTAAATTTTGTAATATATTTATATTTTATTTAAGAATTGAACAACATAATTTTAATTTAATATTTTGATCGTAAGTAAAAAGATAATTTTCACTTTTTGGTTCCTTTACATAAAAATACTTATCGATCGTTTTAACTAGTTTTTTTTGTTTTAATTCACTATAATTGATTAAAAATGAGTACAACCCAACGGATTAGACTAATTTTAGCGAGTTTTTGTTCCAAATTATGACTGAATTATAATTTAATTACAAATATAGAACGTAAAAAAATAAGAAATCGCAGAGGTTTTTCGTTTTCAATAGGTATACCAAACGAGATATTATTTTTCCATCAAATTTATATCCCTTTCTAAGTATAAACGCATTTTCTCTCGGTGAAAAAAAGTTCAAGTTATGCAAGGAATTATTTTCAATTACGAAAAAGGAAAAACAAAAGTGATGATAATATCGAGAAATTGTGCTCCGATAAAATGATAGATTGGTTTGTTCAAGCATTCAGTCAGCGAATAAATGCCAGCAACTGCAGGTTTCGAGCCTAATTCTAGTTTACATAAAGCATTGAAATCACTTAAATTATTATAATCAATCAATTAATTAATATTAATTTCAGATCAAATTTTAATAAATACAAAAAATAACATAATTTCAATAAAAATATGACAATCGTACATCCCTTTCAGATAGGTCAGATTTGATTTTGACGTGAATAGTGTTAGATAAATGCAAAATTATATCATAAATATACTAGAAAAAACATCTTATAACTATATTATGTATATTTTTAATTACTGCAAACTATTTTGTTGCTTCACACTCGAATCGGTTGGTATTGTTTACATTTTGTAAATTTATATAGAAGACTATTCTTATCTTTTATGTTTACAAATATCAATATATTTTTTTTCTTTTCAATTATTTTGAAACAAGTTTCGGCAGTGTGCTTTATTTAAGGCATTCTCTTTGTAATACAATTCAAAAATAATCATATTTATATATGTTCTAGTGCTTTGAAATCATGTTTCCTATCCGTACGTTATTTTAAAACGCAAACTTAGTAGTTCATCTTCTTACCAGTTCTAATTGAAAAACTTCTAATTCAATTAAGAGCCATCCTATCACAAAACAGACATTAAAATATTTACTTTCATCACAAACTATTTCACATTATGATATGTGATTGAAAGAAAATTTCTTGGTAGATTCATTGTATAAGCTTGGGTGCTTAACAATGAATAAAAATCATACAAATGTAACATTCAAGGCAACTTCACTTGTTAGTCGTTGTATCCTGATTGAGATCATACACTAGGAAAATAATAAAAAAAAACAAATTTATACACCGCCATTTTTTACTCAAATTAAAAAAGTTAAATTGACGACGTTAATTTGATGCGGCCCTCCCTTGATGTACTACACCATCCCGATTTTTACTTTTTTATGTATTCTTTATATTGCTCGAAAATATTATTTTCACGAGGGGTTAATCGCGTTCGCGAGACATTTTTGCCAAAATAAAGTCCTGGGGTGCTTTTTTTATTAGAAAAGATTTGACTTTTCGTAGGTAAAAGTTATTTTTCGTTGGTAATGGAGTTTTATAATTATGTTTGTTTGATTAACTACGCTGGTTTACATTTCGTGATCAATTCAGAGAGAAAAAGAACTCTTTTTTTAGAGAATATAGGGAAGAAGATTTTTTATTTATTGAGATTTATCTTCGACGTGGGAACTGTTGATATAAAAGAACACTTTTCATTATTTACAAAAAGAAGTACATTATAAAACAAAATAATGAAAATACCATATAATAGTATACTGTTTGTTACTTGTGAGATTTTAAAAAGAACTTTTTATCGAATATATATTTTTATGTAATTTTATCATTGTTAATAAATATGAACTTACAAGATTTGCCTAGTTATTGGTAATAATAATTCAAAATGGTTGGCTTCCGTTTCTCAAAAGGTCGAGTCCCAGAACAACATTTTTTCAACTGATTTAAAGATTTCTGTTTAAAGACATGTGTGTTTGTCAAAAAAATCTTCGCAACATCCCAATCCTGAAATAAAGAAGCATAACGAGAGCGATTAGTTGACCACCGGTCTTATCCTTCTTTCCCCACTCTCTTCGAAGAAGAGTTGTTGATCAACTATGTTACAATCATTTCTCGTAGAAATAATGTCTGTTAAGATACCTCCATTATAAGTATTTATTTTACCAAAAAAGGTTGCCGTTATTCACAATGTTGCGGCCTCATTTGTAAGGAAAACTCAACTCGTAGAATCTTTTCAGTAAGCTCAGTATTTTTTCTTGAATACTTTGGTTATTGCCTCTCCTGAAAAAATCTTGAAAATCATTTTAAGCCACTTATCACTGCATCTAATAATCTGAAGTGGTAAGAAGTAGACTAAACGTTGAGTGCCCAAGATAGGTAGAGTATTCAATCTTCACAAGTGGTTATTGCTCTACGAAGTTATTAACATATATATATTTTCGCATTTAATGTTCGTTAGTTATTTTATCATTATCTGCTGTCACGGCTTTGTACGTAGCCGAGCGAAACCAAACATAGCCTACCCTAACCAAACATCGCTGAACCAAATTGTATTCCTGAATATTTGTTTTGAAACAGTAAGCTTGTTTGCTCTAAAAACTTATCCGGTGGTTTTGGTAAAATCGAATGTACAATTTTTATCGTTTTATATTATACAAAAGAGCTCAGTGTCTTTCAGACTAGATTATTCGATACAAAATTAATATTTATTCAATCTACTCATAAGTATTGTTTTTTATTTCGGGTCTGCGGTGTTGTCGTCAATGTCGTTGGCTTCTGGGACTGATCTCACAGTACAAAAGCATTTTTTTCAATCGGTTAATCGATTTTTTTATTAAAAGCATTCGTATTTGTGATGTCTTAAAAACACCTTACCACCTTTCCCATCTTAAAATAGCGGATCGAAATGAGAGCGATTCGCTAACAACTAGTCTTGCCTTAGCTTTATCTTGTATCATATAATGTATGAAGATAAAAAAAAGCAAATTGATCAACTGAGCAACAAATAGGTCTCGTAAAAAAACTTAAGCTAAGATACTTCAATTAGGAAGCCATATGCTCCAAATTATGAGTGGAAATGGTTTAAAAAAAATACAAAAATGGGTCAAAGATAAATTTTATTATACTGTTGAAAATAATAGCGACAATCGAAAACGGTCTGATTATGTATTGATTACAAAATACATATTTTTATTAATACAAAGTTTTTCATCAAAAATAAATTGACATCATTAAAGTAAAAAATATACATATTTGAGAGATTATTTTTTCTGCCAATTTATTAAAAAGCTGTTTGAAATATTTTATTTTTTATATTTATTTGAAGAAATTGACAGTTGATCGAGTATATAAAATTTATTAATTTAGCAAATTGGTTATTGGCAAGTAACATAAGATTATCTTAACTATACACTTTACTGTTAAATTTAGTTGTATAAAATAAATTAAAAACATTCTAGTCATCTATTTATACATTTGGGAAAAGAGTACACATGCAAAAGAAACCAATACAGTGGATATAAAAATATGTTAAAGAGCGTAATATTTTTTTGAAATTGATAAAGATACAAAAATAATATTTTCATTTGGATGACAGCACAAAAATAAGCAATGGAATTCACCCCATAACATGCAGCACTTGTTTCACAAAATAATCGAATTCACAAACAGTGAAAATATGATATTGTTATGTATGGAGCCATAAAAAGAAAGTTTTGGTTACAGTATGTAAGCTTTGAACTTTTTTTGGCGAGATATGCCAACCAGAAGCCGGCAACTGAGAACAGTCAGCCGCCCAAGCGCTTCACAAAGTGGCTACAGATCCAATTGCGGCAGCCCAAGGGTTAAAATAGACATTGGCAACCATAAAAGATATATTTGTTTGTGATTTATGGTAAAAGTCAAAATAATTACAGTTTTTTTTTAATTATTTAATATAATGTGATTAAAAAAGTGTTAAGCCTATTGCTAGTTGTTAAATATTACATATTAAAAAAAAAAAAACTTCTCAGGAATTAAGTGTACCTAGAAAATTGTTTGTATATCCGTTGAATTTAACAAATAAAAAACCATTTTGTACTAGTTCAAAATTCATTTTATATGATCATGGTCGGTTTTGCTCATCACGAGGATTTTTAAATTGATAATAAAATACATTAATAAAGATCTATACTAAACCAAGTAAGTCTATTAAAGGCGTAAAACACCTGTTTAGTATTAAAAATTGGCTTAGAATAAATTGCCTTATATTAATGTATATTCTTATAAGTTTAAAATACTTGTGGTGAGCAAAACCGGTAGCCAACTTATTAAGTGACGAAACTCTGAGGTCCATATTCTTAATTTCTATGCAGTATTAGTTATATATTACAATAGTGAAATGTTATGAATAAAAACTGGGTACCACTGATCTCATACCAATGAAAAATGTAATGTTCTTCAATATCGTTACGAGGTCATGTGGTATGAGGCTGGAGACGGGAGTAGGGTAGAAAAAAAAGTAAAGAGAGGTTGTAGAAACCGACCGCCGTAAATAGTGGAAATATGTTTCAGTTACTGAGAGAGCGGGGAAATATTTATCAGGCAACAAGTAGGAGACATTGTGATGCAAACTGAACTATCCAGTGGTTATTTATGTATACTACATATATTTCTCAAACGAATAAAATACTTGACATATTGGTAGCTTTGTCTATGCTTATTATTATTTTCAGCTCTTTTGCAGAATGAGGTAGTTATTTTTAAGTAACATTTTTGTTTTTTCCACTTGTTGTGTCACTCGTTAAAAAACCAGTTCTGTCTGAAAGAGATTCATTATCAGAATTCAACTATAATATGACCCACTAGAGGTGAAGTGACCCAACTAGTAAAATCGTAAAACTTTTTTCTTATCACAACTTTACTTGGTGCTTTGGTGGATTCCATATTTTTGTTTTACGGAGATAAAGCTATTGCAATGTGTATAAACTGAGGTTACTTCACATTTACAATAATTTAAGAATATTACGACGCATTTAACTATTTTTTTATAAAACACCACTTGGGTCACTTTACCTCTAATGGCCCCATATGATTAATAATCGTTCTCGTATAGCAAAAAATAAATATTAATTAAGTTATATAAAGATTATAAAATATTATTATACGCTATCGTTGATGGAACTATTTTTAGTTCTACAGTTCTCCCTTTAGTTCTAACGCTGAAGTATTGTTGAAATCATAATGATTGACGATACTTTCAAACAATAAACATTGATAATCCCTTCCTTATTACATATAAGTGGTTCCACCGGATTCAATTGGTATTCTTTTAACGTCTCTTACCATTCATTATCGTTTTCTGAAAATCATCCACATCTGACGATCTCTTGCACTTGCACATGGCTAATCTCATCGTTAACATTCATTTGTTTTTTTATTCAATCTATTTGAATTTAAAAAAAATAAACGATAAACGTCAATTATTAAATTCATTTTTTCTTCAATTTATTTAACTACTTAATAGCAGCCAATCAGAGACGAATCAGTCCACAGCCAATCAAAATCCAATTACACACAAAAATCTTGTGATCTATAAATGTAAGATTGTTCGAAACTCTTTTAAATTAAAATTTTTGGTTGTTTTGATTCCGATAAAACTTTTAAATTTTACTTTTTGCGGTGTAACATAAAAAATATAAATTGCTTATTGATTACCTTTTGATGAAATATCTACTGTAAGTTTTTTCCGAATTCATTTTATCATGAAACTTTGATTGTGATGTAATCAAATAACTAAAGTAACATCAAAAATATTTGATTACATTTCTGTATAAATAAAGCTTGACTTAATTATTATAATGTCTTCAGTCCATAGTGGTATAACGAATCCTTTTGTACAAATTGTATAACGTGCTATAATATTCACTTTCACTCAAAGGAAGCATGTCTAACTTTGCAAGAAGTAAATAGAATCTTCTTCTTTGACTTTGTACGCACGATGTTCATTAGGACGAAGGCATACCCATTTTCCAGACGCGTGATATTACTCTAAATTATTTCCAAAAGCCATTATCAAAACGAAAATATAAGAACACGTGAGAAAAAGAAAATTCATGTCCGTAGGGTAGGGTTGGTGATGAAAATAAGAGTGGAAAATATTGGTGACAATGTTATCTTATTATATAAACTATTACACCTGGGATTCTAACGTGAAATTTGGTAACAGCTACTGTAAAAAAAGCTTTACATTGTATCACATTTACCGTAAATCTTCTTAAAAATATGAAAAGTCCAAATTGATGTAGAAGTCAAATAAAAAACAAATGAAAGTTAATTCTGTATGCTTACAATTTCATTACAAACTAATCCTGATAGCAATTGAGCATTTTTTGGGTAAAGTTCATCTACAATCAGTATTCGTTTAGGGATTTTCTGAACTTTTAACCCATTAAAAATTCTTCTATCAAATTTCGCTGAATCACTAATGTTTGTAAAAATAAATCATATTTAACTTTTTATATTACGGCCAATGTGCAAAATAATTTATGAAATCAAAAAAATACAGGACAGTTACTCGAGGATAAGAGACATCACAAATACCCTTGTCTTTGATTACAAATTGATGCAGAATTTTTAAGCCGGCCTAATCGCTAGTTTAAAACTCTTACAATCTACCCCATCCATCGACCACGGATGGCGACAATGTTATGTTAGGCATTAATAAATATAGGCTGAGGTGGATTTTCGTAAGTATTTGAGAACGTCTCATTTCAATAAAGGGTAATGACTATTTACCGAATGATTTAAAAATATCGTATGTGAATCTGCAATGATAATATGTATTTTTTCAATTATATCCACTACCAATGTGGAGCGTATTGCCTCTTAGTGAAACATCTAAACAGAATGAGATTTGATCTTCTTCATATATTTATAAAATAAATGCTAGTTTGAATGTACTAAGTCCACTATTTTTTTGTTTGTTGCTCGTAATCGTGCTGGAAGTATTAAACAGTGAAGTTATTTTTTTTGTTTGGAAATATTATCCTTTACCCACTTAATGACACGATTTAAAATGATCAACAATTTTGTTGGCGAATTACAGCAATAAATCCAATATTCTTAATGTTAAATGTTATAATATAAGTCAAGTGGTTCAATTATTCTATTCAAAATAAATTAAATTTTCTTAAATAAGTACACTTTATATTCAGAGAGCATAATCTTTCACTGTAGTAAATTCGTTCTTAATTGAATTATAAAATGAATTAGCTGTTCAATCTAGAGACAGAATAATTTCATCTCGCCGGGACTATTTTCGATGTTTATTGGATGCAACCAACCCTGCAATGAGTAAAATACGTATGTGGTAAGACGGCGAAATCGCGGATTCTCCGGAACACCACATTCTCATGAAATTGTGACACTTTGAGACTGGCAACGACAATGGAAAATCAAATTTCCTGTTGGTTTTAAAGTTTATCTGCCAGCTTTTGCCATCACAGCTTCGTAATTTATATTAGAAATGTGTTTACTGTCATTTTATGACGCGTTACTGTATATTACATGACTAGAAAACATTTTGTACCTGAAATAGAGTTAGTATTTTATTATAGTATACTTTGTATCGCTTGACATGTAATTTACTCTTGCTGAAAAGTAATTGTAAATATAATATATCCCGTATTACATGCATGATAATAACATAAAACTTCACAACCATATTATTTTAATTATAAGTGTGAAATTATACAAATTTAAAATACTTAATGATTAATTATTATGTGGATGTAAGTATACGACACTTATCTTACATTTTATTGTTCAATTAAATAATATTTTTATAAAGGTCATCTTTATCAAAATAATCATTATTCATGTCATAAGAACTCTAAGAAATCAGTGCATTGAAAATTCAAGCCCTGACAAAGTAAACAAATCTTAAAGTGGACGTTGGTGATTCGAGAGACTTTTGACAACGCTGGATGGTGGTTTAATTTTAAACATATCCAGTTAATTTGAAATTATATTATCAACTATTTTTAACACAAATATTTTGTTAAATTGATATGAACTATCTTTATAAAGAAAATATACAAAAGCATTTATTTTTTCATTTTTATTCAGGTATATTTGATTGTTTTTAACTATTGGCTTTACGACATCGTCAGAAAAAAAGCTTTTTTAAGCCGTGTCATGGTTCACCTGTTGAACCAAATATATTTTAACTTATTTTTTGTGTCGACTTTTTGCTTGATTTCCGGAAACCCGTTCAACTTTAATGTATGTTATCAACGCTTCAGTGATAGTTTGTAACACACAATTTACTAAACAAGATTTCCAGCTTAAACTAATTTGATTTACCATTATTGGTTATGAAGATGATAATAGATTTCAAAGTTCAAAGTTGTTCGTTTGTTCGCAATAATGTAGATATTATAATTACGTGTTTGTCTATCTTGTGTTAATATTATGCTGTCAAACTGTGTTCATGAGTGATACAAACGACAAGCAAAATATATATCTTTGATGCTTGAAACAATAATTAAATTATACAAATTGGTTGTGTTGTTAATTGAAATGAAGTTTAAAACGTGATATCAGAATTATTGTTTCACATGAATTTTTTAATCTGATTTGCACTTCAAAAGCATTAAAACATCATATATTATATAAATATTATATACATATTATATATATATTATTATCAACATCACAATTAAATAGTTTTCCTACGCGTTGGTCATATGAGACGTCAGTTGCAAAGAATGTTTGACTGATCGATGCACGCCCTGGAGAGGTGGGGATATTTAGCAAAAAGATTTGTATTTTGTTTATTTATTTAAGACTTTTTTCTAATGTGTCTCTTATGTCAGTTTTATCTAATTTTTTTTTGTATTATCGAAGATACCAACTCGAAATACAAAATACATTTCGCATGCCTCACCTCCACTTAAGTTCGCCTTCAATATGAATTTTAGTCATGTTTTTATTTTCAGCTGATAAAATTTTAAGCTTGTTTTAAAGTAAATAACTAGAATAACCTTTAATTAATAATTAATAACTAGGATTACGTTAATTAAACCAGAATACTACAACCTGCTTGTAAAGTTAAAATATATGTAAAAAAAAAGTATTGATTATTAAACATATTATATGTGTGGAATACTGAAATAGTACTGGAATAGTAAATAAGAAGTAAAAATACAATCTGATACAAGATTTAAAAGATGGCTTACGATAAATAAAACTTTTGATGAACAATACAAAAATGGTAAAAAGCGCGTTTATCACAAATAAAAACCAACATATTGACAAAAAATGTTTATTATGAAGGACAAAAAAATCGTCCCAAAAGTTTATATGTCTATTTATTCACACATCATAACAAAAAAAATGTATCATAAGTCAGAACAATATATTTGATGATAATCATAATAAATAATGTGCAAAGTTGGAGCAGTAAATATTTTAGTGTCTTGTAAATGCTTTTTGTTTTTATGTTAGTATAATTTTCTTTGCTTTAACGGTATACAGATTCCACGAACCCTTGCAATACATCATTGTAAATTACCGTATGGGCCGTTTCGGTAGATGGGTTTTTTTACGAGATACAAAAAGATTTAATATGACATAAAATGTAAATATTATGTGCGTAATTTATTCGCTTGTATACATTTATGATTGATAACCAGGATATAATTTAAATTGTATCCAAATAAAACAAAGATAGCCAATGTTCATGCAAAACATAAAATTATGTTGAAATGTAAAAAAATATTATGTTAATTTAATCGAAAGATTTGTTTCTTACTTTTATTTAATACGCCTACAATGTTTTGTGAAAATATACAACTATTTTGTATAAAAGAAGACTGTAGCTTATTCTTGATTGCATATTAAACATGAACAGTTGTTGAACAACCATGTCTATATCCCGATGGTCAGCGCTATTATGCATTTATTACATATGTCTTTTTCGACTGTAATTCCTTGCACTAGTAATCTAGTTCAAGACAGACGCATTTATGTTGCATTGAATTTTTATTCGGTTTATGGATTTTTGTTAAAAGTAAAGGATGTAACTCTCTGATGGCAACATACTATTCTTAAAACGGATAGTAGAGAAATCAATGATTAAATTAATCTTGACTTGGTAAAACTCCATTAATATAATGTAAAAAAAGACAGAATCTCAATATGAAAATCAATCACATAATATAACTTTTAATCTAATACGTATATGTTAAAATCTTTTTAATTAAAGCCCGTAGCCAAATGCACAAAAACAACTGTAAATTTATATACATAATCGAGCCAATGACATTCTTATAACCAAACAAAAATATGAATTAATCACCATAATAAGAAGCATTGTTTAATTGTACATTTAAACTAATTTGCGTTGACGACTATTAAATAATCCCACATTTTTTTATCGTTCTGGAACACACACAAAGTCGATTTATTACATTATTGTATTTTTCAATATAAGTTAGTATGTTGTTATATATGAGAAGATGTATTATGTATATCTTCTAAGCTAAAATATAAAGCCAAGTTAATGTTACCTATAACATTTTTCTGACGAAAGCTTAATCAGAATGAGCGACTAAATAACAATCATTATTTCTCTGAAAACGACTTCCATTGAAAGTATCTATTAAGCGTCAACGTCAACACAAGAAACGGTCATTCAAATTGAGAAAAAATTGCTACAAAGCACCAGCCAAATATTTATTTTACAAATTAGTATTTTAAAAATAAAAATTATAATTTCATTAAAAATAATCCGCTATAGTAAATAAGACCAGAAAAAAACTTCAAATAAAACTGATTTATTTTGACACAAAATAATTGAGTTAAGTGACGATTTTTTATAAAATATACGACAGCTAAAAGGATCAATTTATTTCCATATCTTTTTAGTTAAGTGAAATGTTTTATTTACGTATTAAATAAACTTAAAAGCACATATTCCACGAGCTTTGAAGATTATATTTTCACAAAATAATATTCTATGGCTCCACTCATTTTGCCCCATAGATGAGACGTTGAGATTTGTAGTTGAGTTATTGAGATTCATAGACGGAAAAAGCATTTACGCAGCATTATTTTCTTGCTGCTTCAACAACATTGTAATATTATTATGGAAAAATAGCTGATATTTTGTTCGAAACCATATTTTCCTTATTTTATTTACGTGTTATATGTGTTTGTATGTTTTGGGGTCGCACTTTATAAAATCTGAAAAAGTATTTTATATTGTAAACAGTTTTGACATACTTTTAAAGCAGAGTTTATTGTAACTGTTTATACTTATAACGTACATGTAAAACAAAAGCTAGGATCAACCTATTTTGGATATTCGAAGTCCTGAAGAGTCTGAATCTTACCTGGCTATTTTACCATCCAGATAGATTTTGTTATCCTGAAAAGGTGCTGATTACCATATATATACTTGGTGGTAGAATAAACTTGATAGAGCTAGGAGGCGCAAGAATGACCTTGGAGAAAGAAGAGTCACTAGCGGAGGACAAGAAGTCTTGGAAGCTGTGGTGGTAGCCATTACCTTTTAGAAGGTAGATATCGTCAAAAAATATAGTAAAAAAAGAATAACGTTTGTGCCTATTAATTAATTTCATTATTAATAATTTCATATATGACATAAACTTAGTGTAACGGTCGCATTCAATCATTGCTACTTTATGCCTAAATATACCCAAAAAATTGTTTTATTTGAGTTGAAATTCAAAAATAAATAACGTGAAACGATCTAATAAATATCAGCCAAAAATTATGACCGCTGCCGGATTCTGTAGTCTTGTGATAGAAGCTTAAACTCAACTATGTGAGCTCAAATTCAAGTTCTAAAAAGTGCGATATTAAAAAAAGTGAAATATAAATCATCGATGTATGTGATGTCATTACTCATTAAATAAAATTTCTCATCGAGTTTATTTCGTATGATATTTCAATTTCAAAATGTTTGACTCTTCGTTGTTAGCTGTAATGCTAGATATATCGATGGCCTAGTTCCATATAACGATATGTCAAAACATTGATATTTTAAGATTTACTACCCATCATACTCCTATAATACCTTTCTTCTATATCTCCACAATGGTACACCTGCAGTTATCTCTGCATAAGCCGCTGTTTGTAGAATATAAAAGTGAAGAAATATCTACAATCTCCCGGTTTTATATAAATGATTAAAAGATTTACTAAAAAGATGAGACAAATAATAATTATCATTTTATTATAAAACAGTTAAGAAACGACAAAGCTTTGGCCAGCCACATCTCAAAACTACCAATTTACAGTATGGAACTAATCCTTTGATATACAATTTAG
The DNA here is from genome assembly GCA_030503985.1 of Himalopsyche tibetana. Classification (NCBI taxonomy): domain Eukaryota; kingdom Metazoa; phylum Arthropoda; class Insecta; order Trichoptera; family Rhyacophilidae; genus Himalopsyche; species Himalopsyche tibetana. Next base: position 5,823,045 of record JAPJYX010000019.1, on the reverse strand, counting down.
GTTATGAAATAAACCAAAATTTAAAACCCGTAATACCATAAAAGTACTTTTAATAGGTTCAGAAGAAGCCACAAAACTTGATTTTGATAATAAGTTTTTGTGTCTTTGCACTTACTGTCTTTTGTATTATGATTGTGATATCCGTTTATGCTTTTGTTTTATTATAACAATACAGCTCGCCTCCTGAAATTCCTTACCAAATTATCCAGCACGGCGATGCGCGTCAGACAAAATAAATACATGGCCCATATTGAAATACCATCGACTATTATGATAATATATCGCTTATAAAATATATAATATACTTAATATATCGTTTCCACAGGCTTTCATATTCAATAAAGCCCAACAACGCTTGTGACTGGCTTTCACCCAATTTTGTTTCTCGCTCTATCAAAGTACAGGGATGTTCATTGAGTTTTATATACAAAAGAAAATAATTATGTTTTCCGCAAATACCACCGCAGGCAATCGGAAATACAAGGGAAACCTCAATAACAAGCATTTCTATACCACATTTTTTATAATATTTTTTCTAACACAGTGAATGACCCAAACAGAAATAATACTATCTACTAAACTATCCATTTATGCTTGTATAAAATAGTTATGAGTAAAATTGATCTATGATTGGTCGGTAAATATAACCTTTCTAGCCGGAAATGCTTGGTTTCTCGATTTGCAAGTAACAAAACTACCCAATTTTGTATAGAGCACTAAGCTCCTATATCCAAGGCCGGTTCGAATATATTTGCACTTATATGCGAGGCAAAAAACTTGAAGAACTACATCTAAATGGGTGGATAGTGCTAAAACTTTAGTGCGTTAGTGTACGCCGCACTCTTTGCACAAGCCATGAGCCGACCCTGCCTAAAACATTCAAATCCTAATACATTTATTTTTTCACATTTATTTACATCAATTCTTTTATATACTTTGTTATTAGTGAAGCTTAGTTGTCTATGTATATATTATATATTATAATGCTAGCGATTGGCAAAGCAAACCCCTGATCTTTTTAAAAACTGTGGTGTTATTTAAAAAAATACACATTCTAAATAAGTTTATATTTTTTTTTCACTTGTTTAGTTTATGAAAATAAACACTTTTTATACTTCTTCCAAAATTGTATAAAATAATCTAGATTGATATTGCGAGCAATGTCTACTTATCCATACCTATTCACTAAGATTTGATAGTTAGCACTTAAAAGTGATTAATTTACAGTAGAAAGCAGTGCAACAAAATCAATTACAGTGTAATTGACGTAAATAGTTAAAATTCACTATGTACTACAATTAATATAGTCGTTTCCATTATTTTTCAAAAAAACACCATTCTTCAAAGGTTGACTTTTATTACTTTAATATTGTTTATTATATTATAACCTATAAAACAGTTGCGTTTTATTAAACATGGCATTAGGTTTAAATAAAGATACATCTGAAAATAGACTTAACATTTGCCATTGATTCACCCTCTCGTATATACATTCTCATAGACTCGTGCTACTCTCGCGGGCTGTCTCGCAGAAAGCTTTTAGGCTTTTATTGGTGGAGTAGCCACCCTTTTTACTCATCCTAAACCTTATGCCATCGGCTTCCAACCCTCCTAGTATAGAAATCTTACTTCCTCAGGCCAGAAACATCTGGAGAGATTTCGTTGTGCTATAATACTTGATGTCAGAGAGAAACGAGACACTTTGCAAATTAACGGAAGTTGAGATAATATTTTTGAAGTAATACTACGGTGTACAATATCACAGTCGAAAACGTCATATCACCGACCAAACTACGTGAATTAGAAAACGAAAATTCAAAAAAACTGAATGAAATTGTGATTTGAATGCTGTATCTCATAATAATATTGTTAGTTTTGTTATTGTGTTAGTTGAAACGTCATGGCTTTTTACATATAGTAAAATTAAGACATTTAAAAAATACAATTGCAATAAAAAGTATATAATTTGTGCTTTAAACCGGTCAATGAACTGTTTAAGTTGTTAATATTTCTTCTCTGGCTTTAAAGATGGCAACGCCTAAAATGAATTTATAACATTATTGTCAACCATGTTTGTTCGAATGTAAAGCACGACATCTTTCAATAAGATATTTTAGAATAAAGTATAAAAGAACTGGTTGTAAGTTGATCGCTCAAGCATTTTTAGCTGGAATAGGAATATATTAATTTGATAAGAAACTGACTAGTCGCAAACTAATCAGCATATCTTTGTTAAAATAGTCACATAAATCCTTCGGATAAAAATTCAAAAATCAAATAAAAATACTGAGCAAGAGGTCAACCCTTTAGAAACATAGCTGAGTAAAACTTAACTTTTCTGAATTGATTTATTTATAATTGAAAAAGGCAGCAATTAAGAAATCCCAATTAGGTATACTTTAAAAGTATAAATACATTATTTTGTGAATGAGTGAAAACAATGAAATGAAAAATTTGATTTAGTTGAACGGCTGTACTTGAGGAACTTAAAACTCGCAGGCTTCCCAAAATTTTCCTAGAGTAGAAGTGGCGAACTTATGACACGCGGAAAATGTTACTGACACGAGAGGAAATCTTGAATTTTAAAAAAAACATTCTTTTCATATTTGATGTGTGTATATTTATGTGGCACGTAGCATACTGACGTGGAAACTAAGAGAAACGTATGGAGATGCTTTATAGTTAATGACACATTTGAAAAAAGACAATTAAATCTTAAAAATGGACGATCACGCTAATGACATGTATGATATTTTTATACTGGCAACATCAGCCAACTGTACACATTAACCCTGTAATATAATATATATTCAATAAACCTAATTGTAGGAAACAGTATCTTGATTTTTATTTTAAATTCCCTTTAACTTATACCTTTTATTTAATAAACAAAGATTTCTTAAACATTAGGCATAGTTTTTGGCACATTTTAAGAAAATGGTCAGCCATCCCTGCTTACCCGCTACAGCGTAATTCGTTTATTAACATGTGTCATTTGAGAAATATATAATTTGATAAATGAGCTATATAGAAAATGAATCTGTGCTTATTTTTTAAAACGCGAACCATTAATTATATCAGGGACACTAATTTGATAATTTATTTTTTTAATTATACTCAAACCTATATAATCGTTTAGAACTAGGGCATCCATTTTGTGATCCTGGAATTGATCATTCGCCAAAATATCATGCCGAAATTTCTTGAAATCATTCTCGAAAAAAGTGGGTACTTATGAGATTCCAGAGTTGTTGTCAACTCGAAGTGATGATTTGACAGATTCCACAGTTATTCAAAAGCGTGAGACTTTTTTAAATCTCTGTTGAGTTTTTTTTTTGCTCTACTTAGAGATTTTTAGGTACTGTAGTGAATTCCGAAATCCCGGGATTACTACTAAGACAATCCGGAAATTACGGGATCGCAAAATTGGTCGTAGTCCCGGGATGCCCTTGAATGCCCTAAAGTCGCTACTGATGTACTATAATAATTATAAAATAACATCAATCTACCAAAATAAGCTTCATTTGTGTTACGTAGGTTATTCACAATTTGATGAATACACACACAAGCGCTAAACATCAGTGGCGGTTCGTCATATAATAGAGATTCAGAATTTCTAAGAATTAATTGTCTCTCCTTATCAATAGTATTAATATGTTTGATTTATAGATACATACTGTGTTGCTCATTATTTTTAAATTAATCGTATATGTATTCTTTTCGTTATTTATGACGTTATGAAAATAGAGCAAATAGCGTTCGTTATAACATGGAATTGCAAAACTATTATGAAAACTAGAATCGCGATATTTTGGCTGGTTTTTTTAAATACCGAAATACCTGTTTTGTAAATAAAAAAAAACATTGAAGTATTTTAAATATAGCAAAAATTGAATGTTTTTGTAATTGTTGGTTTATTTTGAGATGTGAGATGGCAACTTCAAGACCTGTGCATCCTTATTGGTACGTATATTCTCATTGAACGAAAGCGTATAATAAACCCAAGCTCATTACAATATATACTCGTTGGCTTATACACCTTGCTTTCAGTCACGCGTTAGTCAGTGAAAAAATTGTACATATTGTTTGTGACACTCATTTTTTATCAAACATTTTATGTTTGTATTCGTATTGTTTTATTTATAACTACTTTCAATCGAAAAAGGTAGGTTATCTAGAAATACTGGTCAAAATAAATTCATTTAGTATTGAAAGTGTTTCATTTCACTATAAATTGTCACTCTCAGCGATTGGCTTACTCGGACTCAGGCGACAATATTTCCCTAAGTTTGCCAATACCTTGATTATATGATTCAATATCTTTAGTATAAACTTATGACCTATGTGATCACTTTGCTGCAGAGTGCATACAATTATTTTTATATCTGTGACAACACACGATACAAAAATCTAATGGCACAAGAAAGAAATGTGCTTTCTAAGTATTTATCAAGTACAAGACGGTAAAACTTTTGTTTATATATTCTGATTTTCAAAAGACAACTAGTGGATCAACGCTCATTGTCTTTTATTAAATGTTTTTGAACCTTGACTGTCAGAAACTTTTTCGAAAGCCTACGTTAGCCATAATTTTTATTAAACGTCACCGCAAGTCACTGCTACACATCCCATTATCCTGAAGCACTTGAAAGAAAAAGGGATTAACGTGAATGGACATGTGTAAATATAGCTCGGGTGACAGTCTGAACTTTGGGGCGGGACATACGATCTCTGTCTGATGATCTGCTACCAGATTTTCAAACAAAAGGTCTATTTTTCACGTCTAGCAAGATAATAATTATCACGTCCAAAATTTTGGCGACCTTTGTTGTAAAACACAATTTATTTTAATATTATTACATCATTACCTTTCTTTGATATTGAATCTTTTAAGGGGTATTTTAAAAATATATATTTTATCACGTTTGTCAAATGCATATAACTCCAAATAACGAAAAAAATGATTGTTTAGTCTTGGTTAAAAAAGTAATAAATGTAAATGTTTCGAAACCGATGTCAAAACTTTATCATTAAATTGAAAATAACTACTATATTAATGTAAAAAAGGTAAATTTTTAGCTATGTATAATACCATATTGACAAAAAAGCTACCCGATTGTTCAGCAAAGCACCATCGTCAGGACTATCCTGATATTTGTCTGTATAGTTCCAGTTCCAGTATAACACCACTCTTATTTATTTTATGTCAAAATAATGTCTTTTGGTTATACATATGTGCATTAAATTGATATTTGCTTAACGTGTGTAAATTTTCTAAATTCATCACTATATAGAATATTAAAAGATAGTTGGGGCTTAAAATTTATTTTAAGCACGGTTAAAACCATTGCCAAAAATCACTATCATTTTCATTCAGCACAATAATTTTGATAATATTGTATAATGTAATCGTTACTTGGATTTCAGCAGTTCCCTTAAAAGCCAAACAATTAATCACTGCGATGAAATGAAATAATCAAAAGGTTTTTATTATTAATTCAAATCTGTTCAATAAATAATTCAATAATAACTACTGCAGATTTATAAAAAAGCACCACTCAATGTCTAACCTACGTAATACAACCCTCACATACAAATAGGGGTTTCCAATGTTTATCGTAGAATTTATTTCTTTTCGTATCGAAGCTCGCAAAAGCTTCACTAGCGATCTTTTTTGCATTGCTACAATACGTTACTTTACACAATAATCTCTGGAGGCTTCATTTTTTTATTATAAAGCACTCGTCTAGATTCTTTGATCCACTTTTTGTTTTACTTTTTGATATACTTTTGAATCTTTCGTGAGTGGCCGTTGGGAGGTAATAAATCGTATATTTTAGATATTAAGTTGCATAATTTGTTCATCGTGAAAGGTTTTGATTTTATGTTTATGTCAAAGTAAAATTACTTTGAACACTTTAAATAGATTATTTTATTTATAAGACAAGACGTTGCTTGATCCATCAAGCGAGTTCTTATCTAAATATCATATTTTAATCTTTCAGATTAGTAAAACGATATATAAAGAAAATATTTCTTTTCCGCAAAAAAAATAATGCGTTTTATTTGGCTTGAACTGATAAAGGTTAAAAAATGACATTGGTTTGAATTATTTTTCAGAATTTACAACAGGTTTGACTACGAATAAATTATTTTATTTTATAAATTTCCTCTTAACAACACCTTGTTTTTTAATTTGATTAAAAAAAGGAGACAGAGTTTTATAGAACTCGCAACTCAACTTAAACATCACTTAATCCAAATAATACTCCAAAGCCATGGTTTTATCACAATAGTGGTGCTCTGTCCGCTCTATATGTCAAATAGTTGGAAAAAATAATTATAAGGCATAGCCTAATCAACTGACAGTTTTAAAAAACTTTAATAATCTATATTTTAGAAATAATACGAAATGTTATAAAAACTATTTTTCAACGTTAAAAATCTGACTGTTTCCACTCATTCTTAACCACCTTTTAAATTGTGTAGCGATTCTTAAAATACGTCAGGTTTACTTTATTTTTTTTTAAAAGTGACATATATTGAATTATAAAAGTAAGTTACTATGAAATATGATTGTCAATACAGATCTCATTAATCTAAGTGAGAACAATTGCATTCTTAATTTTACCAACTGAACCGACAAACTTCTTTATCGTCTGAATGATTGCATTAGATGGCAGCTTAAAGAAATCTTTCTCGTCTTAGGCAATATTTCGACATTGTATTTTAACTAAGACCTATTGCCTTTCAGACGACGGCAAGCCTAAGCTAGCCTGAAAGCTCGTAATGTACGTTTTAATACTTTTCACGGCGCTGTTGCTTTTACATCAACAATAAAAATCTTAATTTATATAAAATACAATGGCTCTTTCGTGATATTTCGCTGCATTTTTTTTTGTTGGATTACTATTTATCTTACAAAATATTATTTTTTCTGACACTTTAAATTTAGATGTTATACAGTATAATTGCCGTTGAGCGAAATGTAAAGTGTATTGTTATAGAAATAAAATTGATAACTTTGTTATATCACTAGTTATGTTACTATGTGTGACACGTGTTTGACTTGATGGAAAATAAGTCTTCAATCTTAAGATGTTTCTTAAAAGGTAAAACATTCTTTTTTACTAATTACAAATTTATTTAATATTATCAGAACCGAATTTGCTCATAGTATCATAGTATCCCAGAATTCTCTCCCTTAAAAGAATTGGAAAATTTCAGCTGGCTTAGAAACTGTTTTAATGGGTGGTTAACATCCAATATAATAAGACAAAAGAAGAATATTGTTTAACACTGTATTTTTTTTATTATAAACTGCAGAGCTTTTGTCAGACTGCAGAGTCATTTTGACAAAGCATTTCCTGTTTCGTTAAAGTGTGTCATAAAATAAATTTCTTCTATAAACGGGTCAGAGTTTTACGTTTCGTTTTAATGGAGGAATGTATTGGAAACAAAATAATAAGCCTAATGGGTCGTGATGGCAAAAATTCCACTCCACTATTTATTAATGTTTTGTGAAAGTAAAAATGCTCATTTTTCCGGGCCGTAAATTTCTCTGTAAAATAGGTCATTTGACACAAGCGCATATTAAAGGGAGAGTTTTAATATATGGAGATTTTTTTGTTTGTCATAAATAATTGAAAGTTTGCTTTATCAAACGAAAATGGGGAAATTTAAAAGAGGTGATACTTAATATATACACCAAAAAAATGCTTTCGTAAATTGAGATATATTGGTGCGGCTTTATTGATTTTATATTTAAATAAATACATTACTGTTTTTTTAAAGAAAAATATCAAGTCGTTTTATTTACTGAATTATCCGATTATCAATTACAAATAACTGAAGTTCGTGAATATATTTTTAAAGTAAAATAATATTGAATATTTGTGTTGCAATCACATATATTTAAAGAAATAATATTCTTTTAAAAAAAATGTTTTTCTTGGTTTATTATCAGCCTATTTGCGCACACAAAATCACCATATAGTGGTGTTAAGTGTGACTTCATTTTGCAATACATACTAAATTATCACAGCTAGATTTTAAAATAATAAACACAGTTTCAATATGATTAAATACATTAAGCAGCGAACATAGTTAAAAACCTCTTCAACCTTGTTTTATACATTATATTTTAATATTTTCTTAATAAAGTTATTTTTTGGGTATATTAAATACATCAATTCATGGTGACAACATTTGAAAGTCAAAAAATATTATGATATTCAATTTGTAATAAGATACCGATAAAATATGTAATATTATATATCTGTATAGTTCCACCTCACAGAAATAGCACTCTCCTCTCGTAATTTTAAATATAATATACGGTTGATAATTTTTATATAGTTTTTATGAGAAAATTACATCATATTAACAATTATTTCTATTTTTACTATGTCTGCTCCCAATGTGGAACATATGAACTACTAATAGAGTTTATCTCAACGAAAGAGTTTCTACGATAAATACTTATTACTTAGTCGCTCAGTCTTTATTTTTTTCCAAAGGGAGAAAAGATAAAAGGATAGGGCTTGAATTTAAATTTGAATCGTCCAAATTATGTTCATTCACACAAATTTTGTCACTAACGAGCCGGTCTACTTTTGCTAATCAATTAATTTCAGAAAGACACGTGTTAAATCAGGAACAAGGAATAAAAATTGTTGCACCCAAATACGGATACTCATAAACTATTTTTCAGCCTTCCGATTTTGAATGAGCAGGTAAATGTGCCAAATTCCCCACTTTTATACTCTATAGTCTATATCTAAGTAAATATAATCACAAAACCCTTTTCAACAAACAAAAATAGATATAATTCCTAAAACTACTAACCATTCAAATCTGTAGGCATTCCCATGGGTTAATCCTTTTCGCCAGCTATGGCGTTAAACTTAATGATGCATTTATTTATTATATCAACACGATATATTCATTTACTAAGCGTCAGTTGAAGTTCATCCGTGCTCTTGAACGCCTGAAGATGCTGAAAGGCGAAGCCCGGGTCGTTAGTAACAAAATTTGTGTGAATATACATAATTTGAACGATTCAAATTTAAGCCTTCTAACATAAAGTCACAAATCAATTTATAAAAGCTGTCCGTACTCAAACGGATTCAAACCCGTGACATCCGTGTACTAAGCCAACGACGTTGACCATTTGATCACGCAGCCTGCAGACACTTTACGTTGGTCATAATATCTTTACACCCTTCAGACGTTTACAGCAAATGACTTACAATATTTATTAGTGGCAAGGTGACCTGGTGATAATAAAAACGCGTTGTTTTTGTAAATATTTTTTATGTACACCTGTTGATACTGAAAATAAATAGAAAATAGATTTAGTTTATTTAAGTAAGGTCATCTAAATATTTTACTACGCAATAAATAAATGATGCTTCATTTCAGGCGTACCAAAAAATTATTATTTATTTTATTATTATTAACTTTAATATAGTATAAAATTTACTGGTATTCAATAAGTTTTTTTATTATCAAGTAAATAACTGGTCGCTGAATTTTGACGGTAGGTTAAAACTCTTTGGCAATACATTAGTATATCAACTGAAATAATAAATAACGAGCTTTATTTTATACAGTAAAGTTATTATGTTTGTATTATCTACACAGCCACCCTTGTTCGTGGAATGTGTAATGGCTTTCTCATACCATTGGACATATTCATTAAACATCTGAAATTACTAGAAATATTTGAAACTTTTAATAAGTCTATTCGAAAAAGATATTTTTGAAATTACGACAACGTTTTACTTGGTAGTTTTGTAATACTTAAATGTAAATAGTATTAGTATTTTATTTACAAAAAAAAAACGAATGATACATTCTTAAATTTGGTCTATTATATATTTTCCACCTATTTTTTATTTAAAAATCTGCTCCAAATGCGGAGCATATATGTAAAATGTTAATAAGGTGAAAAATATCAGAATATTTTAGCCCTGCAAATATTATTATAAATGTACAGTTGATAGATGTTTTGGCGTATGCATATGCCTATGTTTAAATATACATTAACTCAGCTAAATGTACATACATATATACTAGCTTTGAAGAGAGATAAAACATATCCTCTCATCTAATTAAACAGCCTTATTTATAATAAAAATGATAGTATTATATTTATTAAAATAAATTTCGTGTTTCTTGGAACAATATTACAGTGGAACCTCGATCTACCGTTCTCGCATTGTTCGTTTTCCCGTATGTATCGTTTAATTTTCATAGTCCCGGCCAAACACCCATAAGAACAATGTAAAATAATCCCGCATTAATCGTTCCCCGATTTACCGTTTAATATTTTGGTCCCGTCACAAATATTATCTCGATTGACCGTTTTCGTTGAATATTTCTCATAAATAGTCTTACCTCGCATCTTTTTTCGCGTTTTTTCAGTGGAACCCCGATCTTCCGTTCTCGCTATCTTCGTTTTATTGCATAGATTTTTACTCGACCCAGTCCCCTTATAACAATATTTAATAATTCCACTTAATCATTCACCGATTTACCGATTTACCGATTTTCTCAATCTATCATCTAAATATTATCGTCCTGCCCCAATTTCTGTCCGAATTACTGTCCCGATTGCCCACTTTGTTACATATATTTCTTTATTCGTTCAAAACTAAAATGCCTAAATGAAGAAAACTAGAACTCTAACTGAGAAACTGAAAACAATTCAAGGCATTGAAAAAAATCTAGTAGAAAAACGAGTTGACATATGTATATAGCAAAAAAGTTAACCTAGAAAAGAACGCGAGTTTGAAGGGTGTCTGTCAAAATTTAAGCACCAAACTAAAAATTGGTTACTGAGTATGTATTTCAGTTATCTTAAGTTATATTCAAGTTATCTGGAAGTTATTTGAAAATTAAACATTTTTTGGTATTGTTTCCCGCAATATTCGTTGATTTATTACTGTCCATTGGAAAACGTAGAATCGAGGTTTCACTGTAGTTACATTAGCGTCTTGTAAAGGTTTTAGCAATGGTGGTTGATTGATTTTTGCTGACCAAATAACATTTTTTCGTCGGCAAATACTTAAACCCCGTTTTTAAAAACTGAATGGACGGAAGGGAGCTTTTGACATCATCACATACATCTTTGCCTTCAAAGATAAATCGATAATTCAAATGAAAAAACAATTTATGTTACTGTTCTTAATAGAATTTACACCCGTGAGCACAACAACCGAAGTCAACGTCGTTTACCACTCAACCGCGGAGTCAGGCAGAGGCATGAATAATAAAACCAAGGTTTACCAAAAAATGCCATTCTGTGTTGCACTATGCAATATGTTGATATTTTTTTTCATTTTTAAATAAAAATACTAACTCAAAACACACATCGCCAAAACACAGAAATAGTATGAAAAAACAATGTATATGCATAAAACATGTTTGGTTATTCGAATACTTATTTTCATTCGATATTTGGAATCTCTTATCTGTGACATGGTTAACAAACCGCGTGTAAGGAATATCATATATTGTTTGCTTGTTTGAATTCAATAATCTGACCAATTCTCTCGTATACCATACTTCAGTGTGAATCAATGATAAGGAGATTAACCCTTCGATGCCTGAGCACCCTTATATCAATTTGTATCATGGAATCGTAAATTGAATAGTGTTTGGACACTGTTACGATCACAAACAATGGCAATCGTGTAATAGTGTTTAAGATCAGATATTGAATCATCAAATTGCACCTTTCAAAAATCAACTACCCTTATTAATTTACTTATTTAAAAAAAATCGCTCAAAGTAATTTATAGTAAGAATTTTATAGACAACGATATTTAAAACTACAGAATGATTAAAATACTTAATTGAAACTTTACATGAAAATATGTTCTTCTTTTAAATATGTTCACTCAGAACTCGAATTCGTGAAAACTTGTTGGTGATTACTTGCTCAATTTCTAACTTTCTACGGGAAGGGAAAAAGTGTATTAAAACTGGTAAATAACTAATCGTTCCTGACATCCCGTTTCAGAATCAGTTTAAAGGTAATGGTGAGTTATTAAAACGTAACAGACGCATATGTATTTAAATATTAATTCATAAAACTATTGAGAAATCTATCTACGTTTTAATAATACTCAACACGTGATTGTGCTAGACGGTCTGTATACTCAAAACGTGATTGTGTTGAGTATTTTAGACCCTTAAAAATAAGTGTTTGTATGCGGGAATAGCACCGCAGGATTCAACTGCTTGGCCCTAAATCGAACGAACGACACATTAAAAGTTTTACCATTGACTACATGACCAGCATATTTAAATGTAATATATTTTTTTATCACATTTTCTAATATTTAAGTATTATTCGTATAGATAATAAATAGAGAGATTAGTAATTATTATTTTTATTTGGTATTTACGTTGACCGGTCTCCATTTTGTGAAACGCGGTCCCATTAGCGGCAACCATTTGCGGGAAGGAAATACTTTATAAGTTAGCGACAATAAGTTTCTTAATGTCATCACGACCAAAAGTAATGGCCTCTTGGTAGAAACTTGACACCGCAACCAACTCTCGCGTGCCTTTGTCCAGTGTCCTGTCATATCTCATTGGGAAATTATTTTATTTGATAGAAATGACGTCGGACGGGGGTACACATTTTATCAGTGTTTACAATCCACCACATGTTTATTGGACGTGTTTATTTTTTTTGAAGTTTACTCATTTTATTTGGTTAGCTTTTCATTATAATGCTCACAGTTCGTACGACGTAACGACTTCTTAATCTGCAAACAGATTAGTGTCTAAAGAACGTCGCTTCAAATATACGACATACGAATAAAACTCGTAAAGTCAACTTCTGTGGCTTAGTGGAAAAGAGCTTTATCCAACCATGTTGGTCTGGGTTCGTGTTCCGGCTAGATTTGTTCAATGAGTAAAAAAATGCCGCTAAATACTCATAGTAAATTGCAAGACTACAAGAATTAAATCAGTCGTTAGATGATCAATTCCACTTTTACTTTTTTCTTTGTTATTAGGGTTAGCGCAAAATTAAAAATATTATTGTTTTTTCGTTTCTGGGAATATATAAATTATATTTTAATATAATATTGGTCGTGTTTAGCGAAACGTGTAACCATGTGGAAAAAACCGTGTAAAAAGAGTGTGTGTGTATTGTGTTTATGAGTCCACCATAAATCAAGTAATTCAAAGTTGAAAAGTAAATAAACTAATTCTGTCAGTTTATTTATGGCATAAAACGGCTTTCAAAATAACGCATAAAAATAAAGTTTGATGTTTCATTCGAGCGAAAAAATGATGTAAAACACTGAGCCAGAATATAAAGCGTATTTTTATCCAGTCGGTAAAATTTGGGTATTTACATGAATCGAATACTTTAATACTCTGCTAAATACTTAAAAAAACATAAAAGCAATGCTAATGCACAGTGCCGCATTAAGACATTAGCATTTTAAGATTCGGCTCTAAACGATAAATAGTTCATTTCGAATTCAATACTGGTAGAAAACAGTTGACCTATAGATATATAATGTTTCCAATGTAGAATGGTTCTCGTCTGACGACTTTTTCTTTAAAAATACCATAGTTGTTTTGAAGACACTTCTGCAATAAAGCACTTTCAAGTGTCTTTGAAATTTGTCATGTCCTCGTTAAGAATGTTTTGAAAAGAAGAGATAGTATTGGACACTGTTCGAATTATATATAGAACCTGGCATGAAATGTCAGCTAGTTAGTTGAAATCTGCAAGTATAAATCAGTGACCAAACTGTGTTTACAATGACAAAAATTTGAAAATGTAGCCAAATATGTGAAAAAAGAAGATGCTGAGAAGATAATCAAGGAAAATTAAGTGCAGCTATCTTGCAAAAGGATCAGCAACATCAGTTTTTATCTATCAATATGCATTAAAGGTTTCTTTAGTATTTTGACCACAGCTTTAATAAATAACGAATTTTAGTAGGTAATAATAAAACCGTTCACTGTAAGTCATTAACTCGCCTTCGCAGCTTTTTAGAACACATTTAGTACAAGTCATACATATATTCTCTATATAAAGTTGTTCAAAAACATGTTTAAAATATTTTCATTTCAGTCGGATCCTCAGATGGCTTCTTTAAAGTCCACTCCTGATGTGGAACATATTTGTTTATTATAATGCATCTCTTCTTTGGACTTAAGATTAAAGGTAAAAGGATGCCGCATGGTATTTGTTACACTGTACTGATCACCAGACCAAAGAGGACAACGTTGACTACAGTAATACAATAACTTTAATGCATATTTTTAAAAACAAAACAATACAATCAAACAAATAATTTAGTATTCAATTAGTGCTAACGTTTTTATCTTTAGGTGGCTTTGCTACCTTTTTTATGTGTTAAGGATTATTAGGATGATTATATTTTAAATAATCCAAGACATCTCTTTTTTTCATTAAACTGATTTATTTAAACAGTAATTTTTATCACCAATTATGCCCGTTTGTCTGTTTTAAAAATAAGGTTTATTCTTTTTTAACATTTAATGATAATATGTAATCTAAAACTATCACTTGATTGAAAACTGACAAATACGATTAATTCAACTTAACATTACGTACTCTTACCTTCTGTTCTAAAATTTTATTTATTTCTAGAGCAGAATTTAATTAAAAACAAATTATATTGTTTTTTAATACTTGAAACAATAAAAAAAATATTATTATTAATAAAATATATCATTTCTTAAATAATCGTTAACATTACAATTAATAATTTTATTCAGAACGTTTACCAAACAACGGGTCCCAAATGATCCTATTCCGGCCACGCTTACAGAGATTTATGTAGTGGAAACTGTGTGAAATTATGGTAATATATTTTTATATCCTAACTTGCATAATGTACTACGAATATTTCTAATAAGCCATAAAACGATGCAATAAAAAAGATGCTCCCATTTATATTTATGCACATAAAGTTCAATTTTAATATAAAACATATGAACCAAATAAATAAAAATAGCTAAGAATTATCAACAACAATATGTGGTAGAGATTTTAACGATTTAGTTTGTCTGAATATATTGCTGAAAATAAATTGAACTCTGATATATTGCATACATGTAACGTTATGAATGCGTTTACGATCTTGTCTGTCTCGACATGTAATGGTATTGTGTTTGTGCTGAAACATACGTAAGGTCACCGATGGTTTTTCAAGATACTTGGAAACTGGTTTCTGTTCAATTGTTAGAGCTTCAGATATACTTCAGATATACAGTAGGTACCTTAAAAAGATCCATTGGCTCAAACAAGCTTTGAAGTAAATTAAACTATTTTTTAAATTTGATGAAGACCCATTACCAACCGCATGCAATTACGTTTCACGTAAATGAGACACTTAAGATGATTTATGAATTTTGTTCACAAAAAAATATATATTCTTTCGAAAAAAAAATGGATTTAAGCCACGAACGTATCGCAACATATCATATATTCTTTAGTTGAAAATTACTTTTGACATTTTGTTAGGTACTCCATCTTATTTCTCCCAAGCTCATATTTTTATCGTTACCCTATCTATAACAGAAATTTTGCGATGAGAAAAAAATACATAATAATACAATGTGTGATTTATATTTACTTTTTCATATGTACAGAAATGATCAATGAAGTGAAAAAGATGCAATGAATGCCTTTTTTAAATATAACATGATAGCATGTACATACATATATATATATAATGTATGAAATAAGTAAAGACAAACTTTTATCTTAGAAATTCATCAACATTTAGGAAACAGCTTGTCAATTGTGATGTCCCAACAAAGTGCTTATTTTTTTTTTTTTAAATACCGCTTCGAATTTAAGAATTTACTGCCTTGACTCCAGCAGTACAAAAAAAAATTTATCAGCGTTTTGAAACATGAATTGTTATATAATATATTATATCTTCTATAAATACTGTACTAATTATAGGTAACACTTTAAAGGTGTTATGGATAGTAAAATAAAATTGAATGTATATTTTGACAGTTATAATTAAGTGGCAGAATGTATGTGTTGTATTTAGTTATAAAAGTTTTTAGAATATTAATTCGTCGCGAGAACAATATATTTCTGCACGACTTGTCAAAGGGCGAATATTGCAATCCGCTTCTCCACCGGCCATAGCACTTCCTTACGCCATATAAATTAACCGAAGCGAAGAATTTTCCATTAGCGGTGGTTGGTAGCAGTCTGCGTAGATGGCAGGCGCTTCCGGCAGCTTCGAAGCCTTCGTCACTCTACGGAAAACTCTCAGCGCTACGTATCTATGGTCCCGGCGCCGTTATCGCTTATTGTCGCGTAGAGACGGCGGAAAAGTTTTGTGATAGCCGAAGAGTCTACTTGTTC
Source organism: Himalopsyche tibetana (assembly GCA_030503985.1). Lineage (NCBI taxonomy): Eukaryota > Metazoa > Arthropoda > Insecta > Trichoptera > Rhyacophilidae > Himalopsyche > Himalopsyche tibetana. Next base: position 5,806,652 of record JAPJYX010000019.1, on the reverse strand, counting down.
TCTGAAGCGTACAAGTTAATACAAATATATAAAAGTTTATCAAAATAAATAATGCGAAGATATCTTACAAAACGCCTTTGCAACTTTTTTAGGCGTTCGTCGGCTTCGATTACGCATTTACGAATCATTAATTTAAAACTTCTATTACATAAAAATATTTTTTTTAAATTATTTTTGATCAAATGCATTATTTTATGTGATATTTCAATACTTTCTTTCCTATCTGATCATATTACAATGTAAGATACTTCATATTTTCTTACCCTTATTGAAAAACAAAAGTTCGATGAAAAGCATAAGGCAGTTCTTTTTTTAAAATCTGATTATACAATGTATGTTATTTAAAATAAATATATAAAATATATTTTTACCCATGTTCTCTCCCAATGTGGAGTAAATGGCCTCCCAATGGAGGTATCTCCACATATTTTTTCTACGAGAACTGTTTGTTAGTCAGTCGTTTAACCTCTCTTTTCCAAGGAGAGTAGGGGTAGAAGGATAAGGCTAGGGCAGGACTAGTGATTAACTAATCGCTCTCGCTACGCCCAGTCATTGAAGGATCGGAAGCGTGCAAGAAGCACGCATGCCTTCGAATATAAAAATGCTGTTCGTACTGGGACTCAAACCAGTGAAATCCGACGCGGAACCCCACTGCGCCATAGAACCCGACATTATGTTTTGAATTTTATATATCTAATTTTGTTTAATTTTATGGATACATTTGAATGCCTGATGTGATGCCCAAAGTTAAAACCCGGTAGTTAGCCGCAAAACTTATAAAAGCGAAAACAATTTAATCGATATAATATCTCAAACTTATTTTCAGTAAAGATAGTTGTTAACTTTTTACAGATTAGTTTAACACTAATCGATGTATTTTAGCTTAAAAGAGCTGCGAGTTCTCAGTGGGTTCATCACACGCCCTGTGAAGCGTCCCTGGGATCCATTATCCATGGAAAAATACTCCTTGTTTTATTGATACCCGCGAAGCACAGGTGCTATCGTATTGAGCGTCGTAAAGTTCTACCCTGTTAAAACTTTGCCTTCATACTTTAAGGGTTTTCATATTGTAGTTAATTTACTCTACTTCTTCAAGGAAGAATGCAGTAACTAAACGAAGTTTTTTCCCGGATTATTTCTCATTTTCCTGAAAAAAATGTCCATTTCAACTTGATTTGTAAAATGTGGATAAATTACTATGGTAACCATTCTTTAAAAATATACATTCTTTTTTTTTTAACTCCATGTCCACTCCCAACGTAAAGCATATGGCTTCCCAATACAGGTATGTCAACAATAGTTTTTCTATTACAACTGCTTGGTACTCACTTAAGTAGGTATAAGATGAATAACAACAATACAAATTGTAATAAGCTAGTTGCTACCGCTACATCTGTTATTTTTTTGATTGAAAGGGTTGAAGGGAATTTAAAAACATCACAAACATCCATATCATTTAACTGAAATAAATTGAAAAATGCTATTTGGACTGTGCTTGTGTCCGTGAGATTCACCACGGAATTCAGAGATGTTAACCACTGAACCATGGACCAGATTGCAGCACCAACCAATGGAGTTTTTTTTTTAATTCAAATCATTATAAAAATGTATGAAAAAAAAAATATTCATAATTCACATCGAATAAGCCACAAAGCTTTCAAATATTATACTTAAAAAAATCTTTATTTAATTATTGTAAGATAAACCCTATAACACTTAGTTAACATAACACAAATCAAAAACATTAAATTTGAGGTCTGTAAGTAAAATCGACGGAAATATACATAATATTAACCATACAGCGCATACGATATGAACAAAATTAATTGTAAAAGTTTTATAAGTAAATACCACGGCTGCTTTTGCGTGATAAAACAAAGGTATTCAGTGAACTTTGAAAACAGCGACTAAGCGCTTAATGCACTTTTACAATTGCTTGTAAAATATTTTCAATACAAAAGGTTTTTAGATTGAAATAAAATACTTAACTTTGTCGAAATATTGAATGCAGACATCTTTTTATTCTTTTCGTAAGCTTTTAAGGATTATTTTTATTTTATTTTTAATGAACATTCAAAAAGCTTTTTCTCGTCACTTGTAAACGTAGTTACTGCATTGTTTCTTTTGAAGGAGTGATATTAAAGGGAAACGTATCTTAATGTTAATCATTTTCAACACCAACATAAATTATGTTGACATTAATGGGTGTACATTAATATTACCGACTATAATATTGTATTATAATAAAGGATACAACGGCGTTATGATAGTGTTGAAATTGATAGCGTTTTTTTTACGACATATTGCCAACACGGCATAAGCGTGTTTAATAGTGAGATTTATCTTGTTCAAAAGTATTCAATCGTGTAAAATCAACATTTTTTACAGCATTTTCAGTCTCAATAAACAGTATTTCGGACTGAATTTATTTAAGACTAAATCAAAACAACATTTTTTTACTCGTCGTAGATAGTAAGAAACGAAGAAATATTAGTTATGTGCTAGTTTCATTACGCTTCAAATTCATTATAGATTAAGTGTTAAGTTTAGGTGACATAGAAAATCACAAAAGTCAATCCAGGAACACTGACAGCTCTGTCAACGCACTGAAATCAGCACGCGCTGCAAAAATATATTGCGTCATATATTGAGTTTTCAAATAAAATTTGGCTTCCCATACAACGCAGTTTAAATAAGGATTATGTCATCGATAACAATTCATAAAAAATAAAATTATCAGTGCTACGAAATCTTTTCTACCCCACCCCACGCAAAAACAATCTCAGATTTTTGTGGTATACCACAAGAAAAAAATACATACCAAAGGGATGAACAATATTGATTTACGCAGACGATAATGTATGCGTGGATAAAGTATTGGATACGAACGAATATTTTTTTAATATTTGGCAGTTAGTCGCGTCATCATATTAGACTGTGTACAAATCTATAATATCTGAATTCAATGTTTTACCTTTATAATATATATATTTTAACATTGTTTTTATTTTTCTTTCAGGTAAGTCAACATGAATACAATATTGCCTTTCATTGGTGAGTTTTAACATACCAACTAATATGTAATGAAATAATACTGATTTTAAGCAAAGCTATTTTTCATAATTTAAAAGTTTAATCATGTTATGCGCACATTTATTTGAACTATTTAGAAGCATGTAAACGTATACATGTTTTTTATGTATGTCGCTAAGGTGAACAGTATATTGAAAAATGTATTTACACTATGAAGAGTTTGCATCTTTTGTGTTGACTTAACAAGATACGTACCAAATCCGTCTATACTAAAAAATCATTATAAAAGATTTCCCAAATTACTGATCCCTGGAAGCTAATACCATTCACATGTTTATATAAACACTTTAAATTTAACTAAACTCAAACTATGATTTAACGAGCTTCAATTAAATATGTTTTAGTTTTTTTTTATTTGATGAATGTAATAGTCAAATAAATTATTATTACTTATTTCAATCTGCATGATGTTTGGTTTTTTTTTTGTAATTTACGTCTTTTTAAATTGTTGTTTTCGGTAATTTGGCTTTATTCACAGCTTTGATGAAAGCGCCACACTAAAAACGTATTCGGCAAAGAAAAATCTCTGTTCAATTTTTATGTAATGAAATGTATATGTAATAACTGTTGATGAAATAATGTGAATAAAACGAAGGGTTATAGATAATTTTTTAATAAACAGTTATCATCTACTCGTATATAAAGCAATAAAAGCTATTTGATAATAATTCATACGATATAAAACGTATATTTTATCGGGTAATCAATTTTTTATAGTCTTTTGCTACCAGCACTAGTAATTACAAGAGAATTGAGATAATAAAATAACGCATTATTGTGATTATCTTTTGAAAAAAAACATTCCTTTTTAATATAATTATTTGAATTTGTGTGTGTGTCACGACATATAGGTATTTTTTTCCACGAAGCTAGAACGACTTCCATTGCCGATTTTTGTAATAGACTTGTTTTATTTTTGACACGCATTACTGAATTTTCAGAAAACTCTACTAGAGATTTTACTAGAGAAGCAATAGGTGTTTTTCTATTTTTAAGTTCTTTTAAGTCCCAAAAATATGCTGTCTTAACCATTTAGTGTAATTAAATAATTATTGACTGAATACAAATTTACGTGTTTAAACTCGTAAATTTTATAGATAGTGTCAATTATACCTTTTAATTATTGTGGAAGTATTCTATGTTTGGCTTTTTCTGATCCAAAGACGTTGTAGTTCATGGTTTCAATCCTTTTCTAACACAAACACTCATAGGAATAGAAAAAAATGTGACCTTTAAGTATTCAAGTAAAATTATTATTAATTAATGAATTATATTGATAATGGATCCAAAATTAATTATAAAAATAATATAAATACAAGTACTCTTGCTTCTGCGAAAACACGATAGTATTATTTTGTAAAATTAATTTCAGGAACTGTAGTTAAAACCATTTGTTATAACTTGGTAAGTTAATAGTTATGGGTAGACTGAACTAACTAAAGTAAGAGGATTCCATGTTATATTTACGTGATTTCCTACTGAATACACGATAGCTAAGTGAAATATTCAGTTACGTGTTCCTAAAATGCACTAACGCTTTTAGTAATGAGTGCAAGTATTATAGAATTAATCAATGAGGAACATGGTAAGCTCACGAGATACACGGAAACTGTGAAGCCTAGATAGTTACTTGTACGTACTCGGTTGTATTTGAAACTTTGCCAAACGATGTATTTATTAAAGGATGTGTTTCTACTTGCGATAAGTTTGTTTATACGCTCTTGTATAACCAATTTATACTTAACATTTAGAAATATTTCAATTAATTCGATACTATTCCGAAGTTTAATTTGATTGTTCTTTTTTGTGCGCTACTTCGACTTCCACAAGGTACGAAAAAAAATTACAATACTGTAACATATAGCTTTGTGGCGTCTTTAAAGAATATCTTGGAAACTGTTCGTTTTTAAGCATTGTTAATTCTTAATATTGAGTATGCAAACCTTAAACATACTTCAATGAAAGCTCACTGCAAGTTAGTCGATATACCTGTATTCGGTTTTAAGCATGTCAGTTAAAAAATATGTAAGATACATTAAAAGTACATCTAATCATATATATTTTTTGGTATACAAATAGCTATATTTGTATTTACGCGTGAAAAAATCTACCCTTTGTTTGATATTATTATTGAAACATTAATAATATGTTTCAACCTATAATTGTGTAATATATTAAATTAATGAGACTGTTCAGTTTGCTTATTTTTGGTTATGATTCATCTTTTAATATAATAATTTTAATTATTACCACATCATGTTAATTGTTAACACAAAGCGCAAAATATTGCTAACGAACTTTGCCAAACTGTATTGGCTTTTGATGTCACCCTCATTAAAGCTTTATTGGCGTCCTCCCAATAAGCTTACTAAAATAATTTCGCTACGCTTTAGTGACCAAATTTCACTTTGAACGATATCAAAAGCCAACGAGAGAGAAATCTGACTGACGAAGTTTTCTGCTCGATCTTCCAACGTTTTATCCCTATCAATAAAGCATATTTTTAATATTTTACAATCGTCATGATCAGTTTTGCAACTTCTGCCTTTATCGCAAAGCGTCAATTTGTATTAAAAAACACTCTTTCGCCATGGAAATAGGATGAAGCTAGTCAACGTCATACAATTGAATTGATATACAATTTCAGTAGTTCATTAACTTATTCTTAATAATGACACTATAAGCTGGGCTCCACTTTCACTAGTCAGTATCACATATTTGTTATGTTTGTTTTTATAGAAAAACTTATATTTAAAATGTTTAAAAAATATTGAAACTATGTCAAAAGATTTTCTATTTGCGAATTTTCACATTTCATTAAATGGTATTTTTTTATACGCAACTTTATAACCGATAAAAATCCTTATTTTTTATATGACAATATAATTGAGTTAAAGACATTAATTATTATTTTAATATTGTTTGTGTTTTGGGAAGTAAAAAAATCTATCATAACTTTCTCATTTCATAAATTATTATGAAATAAAACTAGAACAGAGAAAGGGGTCATCGAAATAGACTTAAGCATTTCTTTGACAGTTCGTTATTGGTAATAATAATTTGCACGGGCGTATACCCATGTCTGTCAAAAAAAACGTTATTGGAACATTTTATCGTTTGTTTGTTACGCACTTTTGAAATTGACATATTATATAGAGAAACAATTTATAAACAGATATGTGAAAGCATTGTTATGCTGTTCACTTTGAATTATTTATTATACAGCTTACGAATTCTCTACAAAATGACAAAGAATATATCGAAGGCTAACTAACAGCGGAAGAGCTTTAAATTTACTTTCTTTCGCAGAGTGTTTTATTCCAAGAATGTTTATACTTTGTGTTCTAGGTAGAATGAAAAGACTTGGTCAGATATTAAGATATCAAATATATTATGACGTTCTGAATTTTAAAAACGAAAAATACTTAAAGTCTATGAAGGGAGAATTATGAATATAAAAGAATCCTACAACGCTGTGTTAGGTTTCGATGTCCACTCGTTAAATTATCAAGACGATCATTTTCTAGTATTGATGATTTCATTTTTGTATGGGTTTGCTTTTGATTAAATGAATTTTTATGATGTTTTCATTACATCTCACTTATGAGATTAAAAAAATATGGGAAAAGATTAGTTAACTACTATTACAGTTCTCGTGTTATTACCCTCAATGAAAAATAGTTGTTGAGCGACTATACAAAATCAATTATTTCTGCTTAGATACACTGTTGTACCATATTGTCAACAAGTGGACAAGGTTGAAATAAAATAATACCAATAATAAATAACATTCTTTACCAATTTTAGTAAGAATACATCATAATTTTACGTTTTTATTTTTAATATGTTCACTGTCAATCACGGTGGAAAGACATTATCTTTAAAAAATAAAACATCTTTTTGTACTGATTCCACATTAATGTAATATAATCAGGACCGGTTTCGCTCGTAGTGAGCATTTTTAACTGATTAGCTGAAAAATTTAATTTTCCGTTTTATTCATCACCAACAAATAAATATATTAATTTATTAAGAAACAACAAATAAAAGTTACTTTTAAAACTCACTCAAGCGTAGTTTTATTTGTACAAGTTTATAGTAAAACAAAAAACATCATTATTAAATCATTAGGTCTTTTTACCAAGCTTAACTTATCTATTAATTGATTTGGCATTAACTTGGTAGAACTCCATTATCCCAGGGTAAAAATATCAAAGTATTTTAGTTCTACAGTTTTTAATAGTTTTTATGCGTTGATAGCTATTTCGGCTTTCGCCATCGTCAGAACTATCTTATAGAACGAACTATTAAAAACTGTAGAACTAAATTACTTTGATATTTTTACCCTGGGCTTAACTTATCTGTTTCTTCGCATTTCTTGTCATTTGATCGATTCATTTTTACATTAGCTGTTTTTTTTTCCGTTAAATTGAACATCTGTGTCTGTTAATATTTTGTTTCATAATCTTCATGATACACAAAAAACTAGCAACATCTCAATTTTATTTTACACTGTCTGTAAATCCGTTTATGATTTATTCAATATGAGAACACAACTTATGTTTATGAAAAATAATGAAGTTGGTAGTATTGTTTTGTTTTTATTTTATAACTCATCTTAATCGGTTGGTAAAGTTATATGCCACACGACATGCAAGCATGGTTACACCAAAAGACCAGTGATTTTTTTTTTGAAAAAAAGGTACCGAACTCATTTCTTGTCAAGCTTTTTACTTTTTTTAAATTAATTTAACAATGTGGAGCATATTGTTTTTTTAAAGATGTATCTCAACATAAGTTTTTTTACGACAATTGCTTGTTAGTCAGTTGCTAATCCTCTCGTTTTGAAATAGAAAAATAATGCTAAAACAGTGGTTGATCAATCGTTCTTTCTTTGCCCCGTTTATTTTAGGATTTTAAGGGTGGGAGGATTTTTTTTAAATTTCACAAACACTTCTTTGACCAGAAATCGATTAAAGAAAATTCTGTTTGTACTAAGACTGAAATGAAAACCATCACTGAAGCTTTGTCTCCCTTGAATACCGATCAAAATATTTTAAAATATAGCAAAGTGGCAAAGGAGCTCCGCTAGTTAAATAAACAAATGTGACAAAACCCGCGTAAAACAGATAGTGCACTAAATCAAGCATTAAACTCCTGGTTCTGGCATAGAATAAGTCTATGGAGCTGGTATTGCTTTTTATTTTGACATTAATATATAAATGTTACGATACCCGGTACATTGTATTTAAAAGATTATAAGATAAGGATAAACAGGCAATGCTTTCGAAAAAACAAAACAATTTTTTCAAAGCAAGATACAAAAATAACTCTGAAAAAATTGATTTGAATCATTAAAAGTGATGTCAAGATAAAAGGTACGCCGTTCCACCGCGTTATACGGAGAAAAATTCACTGCAAAAAACGAATTTATTTAAATAAAATTATTAATTTATTTAAAGTGGTAATTTATTTAAATAAAAAGCAGCGAGACATTCGGATTATAAATGAATTGATGATATATAAAAGGACAGTAAAATACAAATTTGATTTAAACATTAAACTTTTATGTGAGAAAACGAATAAAGCGAAGAGCGTGAAGTTGTTTTCATTTAAAACATACTTAAACCAGGAAACCAAAGTTTTTTTATTCTAATGTATTTCAGGAAAAAAATGTTAAACGAGTGAATAAATATTTGTAAATTTTATTTAATCTGCTTAAAACATAATTTTTGTAATTTGTATTCACCATAGTAATAATGACGCAAGATGTCAGTTGAATTTATTTAAGTCGGTGAAGCTATAAATAAAGCAGTCTTTTTTTAGTTTATTTTGCTAACTAACTTCTGCTAAAAAACAGAAAACTTACGCTTGTTTGCATCTTCTCTTTACTTAACGAAATGTACCATCATATTAACAATGACCGAAAATGGTCTAAACGACATAAAGTAAAAGATAAACGACCTATTTAGAAGGTACTGGTGTTCATGTACTACACTATTTATTTGAGAAATTAAAATGGGATAATTGATCATTGGTTTTTTAAAACAATGCGAACGATCACTGTGAAAACGCGATGAAAATTGTATTATAAAAAAGTATTCAGAATCTTAAAAACCTAATGGATAATTATAAATTATTTTCAGTTATGATATAAACTTTAAGAGAAAAATAATCCTAAAAAATTAAATAATCGAAGACCAAAACACAAATATTAAAAAAAAAATATCATTAGGAAAAAAACAAAGCACCTTTGAAATCCATTGAAAATAAAACAATATATACATACTTGTCAAAGAAAATTAAATAAAAAGCACATCAATTAGTAATTTGATATGTGTATTGTAAATGTTTATTGAGCATATGTGCACGGTCGTAGTTAGGGCGATTCACAATCTTTCAATCCCGGGATTGATAGTTTATTATAATTTCTTACTTTAATTTTTGACGTATCACTAATTATAATTCAAATAATAACTAAAATTACAGGTATTGGCCAAGGTGAAATATTTATTTTTCATCAATTCGAGTGGAAGAAATTTCACAAATAACCGTGTCCAAGATCTCAAATTAAAATTGAAAAACTTTCTAAGATTCATTAAAACTCTCCAAAATTGAGAAAACTACCCAAAAAAGAAATAATTGCAACTGGGTTCTGTAATTTTTTTTTTAAATGAAAACTATCTTCTTTTCGGAAGGACACGTGTTCAATCAGGAATAAGGGATAAAAATGTTACACCCAAACACGGACAGTCATAAGCTCTTTTTCCAGGAAATTTTGGAAATAAACAGAGCACAATTGCATAGCCTTCCGATTTTAAATGAAATATTAAACCTACCGGTATCTCCAATTCTATACCCTATATAAATATAATCATCATCCTTTGTCGACAAACAAATAAATATAATTCTTGAAACTACTTACTACTTAAATCTGTGGGCATTCCCATGAGCTTATCCTTTTCGCCAGCAATGGCTTTAAGCTCAATGATACATTTATTTCTTATATAAACACGAAACATTCATTTACTAAGTGTCAGTTCAAGTTCATCCGTGCACTTGAACGCCTGAAGATGCCGAAAGGCAAAACCCGGGTCGTTAGCGACAAAATCTGTGAAAATGTACATAGTTTGAGCGATTCAAATTTATCTTCTTGTCTATAAAATATGAGAGTGAGCATACCACAATTCATTTATTTTGTGTGTATGTAAGTCTTGTTTAAACAAACAAGGTACATTTTCGAAAATAGTTGTATTATTAAAATATATGATAGTTAATCAAAATGAATCTAAGACACATTGTACATATTTTATTCACAAAAAGAGTGTAAAATAAATTTATTAAAACTGTCAGTACTGGGATTCGGACTAGTGACCTCCGTAACCTTATCATTAACCAATGACGTTGACCACTTCACCACACAAGCAGCTGTACTCATGCTAAAATTATAACATAGTAATTGTGTGTAATTGAACATTAATATTATAATTTCATTTTGTCAAACTGTACATTTAAGTCGTTCTGTTTTGGCAGCGAAATTTCACATGGAATTGAGATTTTTACCCGCCCGTTAACTAAAGTTGACAAATGTGATAAAAAAAGGGACAGCAGTGATTTGACAAATAACAGACGAAAATAAAACATTTTTTTTGCTTCAAAATTTATTTGCGCTAACTGCCAAGCGAACAATATTTATACGAAACATACCGGGCGAGATTTTGGAATCACTGTTTACCCAACATAAAATGGCAAATATTCCCAATCAATATCCACATTAATGACGTAATAAAATACATTTAGAATTGGCACAGTACACATAAATTGATTTTGTATTTCAGCGACTTTTTTTCTATTTAAACAATTTCAATTACATGATGGAAAGCATAATCCTCGATCTTCTACAACAGCTTAAAGTCTCGTCAGAAAAGTTAAAAATACGAATATTTATTGTAAGATCTTATTTTACTAAATCATGTCTACTTTCAGTGTGGATTATCCGGGCTCTTTATAAAGCTATTTTTTTTTTAATAGAAGAAGGATAATAGGATATGGTTGGGGCAAGGCTATTCCGTTTTTATGATTGTATGGGTGTTAAAAAATCGACGATATCCATCTCTTGACACGACTGAGTCCCGAGCAGTTAGACGAGAGACAGAGAAATCCGTCTCTCCCCATAACGTCTCGGTTTGGTGTGACGCAGTCAGTCTGTTACAAGTTTTAGGAATTAAATATGGGAACAATCAAATTCAATTAAACAACGCTCGTGAACAGTAAAAGGTGGAAATCCACCGGTTTATTTATAATCAAAAGGGTTTACAGTAAATTTCGATAATTCGGCTAGCCACACAGGAGTGCGCTCTAAATACATGTTAATATTTTTGTCATTCAGCGTGAAGCTCGCGAGCCGAGCCTCCTAGTACCGAATGACAGTCGACTTGCAGACCGGGCCTTTCAGTAGGTCCTTCGCCTGGACTGAGGGTCCCTAATATTACATTATTTATGTTCCCTTACGGGGAGACATCTATGATTTGACATTTATAAGAGAGAGAAAAAAAACAACATTCAGCATACCATTTCCTTAAACCTAATTTCGCACTCGGCGTTTTCTTATAGCAATTATTGATTTAGTAGTGGGCAAATTTTTGTCATTCTTGTTTTTGAAGTTAGGATCTGCACACTCACTACGCGTGTACAGATCTGCTTAAAATTAATCCCTACGCTATTCTTAGGAGTTAATATGGACGTCAAGCCGTACCATATATCTAACTTAGGGGTGCAGAACAAAATTAATATTTAACTAGCAAAGTCACAGTCCTCATGACTAATGATGGTCTTGGATTTATTATCAATCAGTATGCACGCTAAGTCGTGTCATACATTTAATTTTGGTTTATAACATCTAGTGAAAATTTACATACAAAGTTATGATTTCTTAATTTCAACGATTCTAATTCAATTCTTATTGGATTTGCTAATGCGACTTCGCGACGATTTGCGGGACCCCCACAGCAAGGAACCGAGGTCTGTACGTGAGGAGGATTTCCATATCCGCCCTCCCTTACTGTGTGCGTTCACTTCCAGTGACCGCAAGCCTTCTAGGCCGGAGCATATTTTTTCGACGGCACTCTGAATACGAGTCCGTCCTCCCGCCCGTCGGTCAATCGCATTAACTAAATCGCCTATGAAGTTACTTACTCTACGTGTTTAGGTTTGTTCGAGTATTAGGGAGGGTTGGCGGAGACCAGACCCCCGTCCGAGGTCGGCTCCTGGCACGGTGTCAAACCGCTTGAAGGCGTCGCTATCGAGTGACGTAATCCAACTGGACGAATTGGATTTTAGGTTTTACTATTGAGTGTCTGCCGAAACTTCGACAGACGTGGGTCCCAGACAAGTGCGTTTGTCTAGGCGGGCTATCTGCCCCCGGAATTACACGTCCACCGTGCCGTATCACTCGGATCCCCGTGAATCCGCAATGATATTGTCTCCCTAGTACTCAATACAAAAAACACCCTCCGACGTCGACCTAGCTAAAATTAACTAGTGCTAGGCCGGCGAAACCTGAGACCCTTTTTCGCACAAGTCCTCGGGGCTGTCTAATCCTTCATTACTTAGCTCCGCCGACCTTGCATCGTGAATCTATGGAAGATGTGATGACAGCTCTTCCTGACGTCCCGAGACTAAAGTGTCCCGCAGACTTGACCTCGCGAACTCTCAGTGTTAACCAAGTGACAAAATCTTGTCTGACATTACGTTATATTTAAAATGATTCGAATTATCACACCTCCCATAGCCCACCCTTATTACTAACATTTGGCCGTTATGACGGCGGTGATCGACGATTATCGATGACAGATTAAACAGGGAAACAGAATACACAATCAATTGAGAAACAAGAAAATACCTAACATAAAATAAAATTACATTTTTATACAAGTTCTCAGCGTCGCTTGGTGTCGTTTGCTATTCGTGTTACTCGGATACTTTCGCCCTCAGAGAGGCATACATTATTGCTTTTTCAATTATCATTACTAGGTGACGGACCTTTCTTTTTCTATTACAACTCAGGGTAGCTAATTATCGATGCGTGGGGCCAGCGGCGCTCCGCGGCGCGAGCGCACGTAGTTTCGTTCGGCCGAGGGCACTGCGCCCAATGAAGCGGCAAATTTGCCTATTAATTCGTAGTTGATTACGCTTCCCTAATGCGAAGTGGTTTCGACGTCGCCAAGAAAATTAAGCCTTGACCATTTACAAAGGATGTTTTTATTCATCCCTGTCCTCTGGCGACGGAGTTGGAAACTAAACTCAAACTAATTGAGACGTTGCAAAACAAAATTAAATATCGCATTGTTTTTGCGAATTCTTGTTATACCCGTGGTCTCGTCACCGAATTGAAACAAACATACAAAAAAATTCAGGCCTTGCAAATCTAATTAAATATTGAAACAAACATAAAAAAAATCAGACCTTGCAAATATAATTAAATATTGAAACAAACATAAAAAAAATTCAGACCTTGCAAATATAATTAAATATTAAGACAAACATAAAAAAAATTCAGACCTTGCAAATATAATTAAATATTGACTTTTTCAAACGATTCTTATTCTTATTGTCTTGTAACCGAAGTGAAAACACACATGAAAATTCAGGCATGGTCGCCAGGTTAATACTGACTTTTCCACACTATCGTTACGCCTATGTTGGATACTCGAATTGAAAACAAACATAAAAATTTAGACATGGAAAAAAATGAAATATTGATTTCTTTCATCTTCGTTACGACTCTTGGTTTGTCATCGAATTGAAAACAAACATAAAATTTAGACATGAAAAAAAATGAAATATTGATTCCTTTAATCATCGTTGCGTCTCTTGGTTTGTAATCGAATTGCAAACAAACATAAAATTTAGACATGGAAAAAAATGAAATATTGGTTTCTTTAATCATCGTACGTCTCTTGGTTTGTAATCGAATTGCAAACAAACATAAAATTTAGTCATGGAAAAAAAAATGAAATATTGATTTCTTTAATCATCGTACGGCTCTTGGTTTGTAATCGAATTGAAAACAAACATAACATTTTGACATGAAAAAAAATGAAATATTGATTTCTTTAATCATCGTACGTCTCTTGGTTTGTAATCGAATTGCAACCAGACAAAAGAAAATTCAGACATAGTAGTAAAAATTAAATATCGACTCTTTGCAAACCGTGATTATGCTGGTTGTCTTGTGACTGACTTGAAACCAACCACAAGAAAGATTTAGACGGTGCAAAAAGAAAGGTTAATTATTGAATCATCGTAAATTATTTATTCTTCCTGCTGTCCGGTACGGAATTGGAAACAAACGTAAAGCTTAGACGTTGCAAAAAGATTAATTATTGAACAATCGAAAAATATTTGATTATTCCTGGTGTCCGGTACTGAATTGAAAACAAACGTAAAACGCTTAGACGTTGCAAAAAGATTAATTATTGAACAATCGTAAAATATTTGATTATTCCTGGTGTCCGGTACTGAATTGAAAACACACGTAAAACGCTTAGACGTTGCAAAAAGATTAATTATTGAGCAATCGAAAAATATTTTCTTATTCCTGTTGTCTGGTACTGAATTGAGAACAAACGTAAAACGCGCAGATGTTGCAAAAACAGATTAATTATTGTTATACATTTCACGATTTCACGAAGACCAAGCGTCGCTGAGAGTTACATTGGACCGAACGGAGGGCATTCTCCGCGCGAAGTCGGCCGACAGATTTCACAGTATACAATTTAAACAGGGTACAACACACAATAAAAATGAGACAATGAATTTAAATCAAAATTAGCTTTCCCGTACTCTCCTCCGGCCTCTGCTATCGCCATTTCGAACAAGAAGTGACACACGATTTTACTAGGCTGTGTTTAGAAGAAACTACATTTAATACATGAAGGGGTCCTGTCGACACTTAATAAAGTGCGGCTAGGAACAAGGATTTGACCGCGATTTTACACGCGTCTTTATTTCGATTCTCGGTGTCGAGATCGGGCAGGAAGCTACAGTTCTGGCCGCGGACCTTAGGTTAAAGAGTATTGACTCAGAAACAATAGGCCGCGACATATTTATTCAACGTATAATAGTAGACGAACCTTTGGAAGTTCTCAGGAACCGGAGACAGCTTATCAGGAACAATTTCGGCAAAAACGGCTGGCGGCAAGCGATGAACACAAGGAGGGGGCACAGAATTCAGCTCAGCTTTGCACAATGTTAATTATACGAATTAATTTGTCAAGCTGAGAGAAGTTCTGGCTGGATTTAATTAAAGTTGTCGCGGCGGATAGTTTCAGCGGAAGAGAGCACGGGAGCAGAGTAACAAGTCGAAGTCGGTGAAGAATTGATGATGATTGCAAAAATGACCTGCCTTTTTGTAAAGGTTTCGGTCAAGCTGCGTCCTCGGCCGGGGTCAAAAAAAACGGTTGACCCGAGCAGATCTGCTGCCCTCAGCATCTTTATCTCACGCCGATTGGCTAAAGTGCTGACCTCCCGCTGCTCTGCCGAAATATCTCAAGATGGCGGCAACTGAGATTTTTCTAGAACAACGATTCCGCTGAGCGAAAATCGTCTCTAGTGTTCTTAATATGACAGATAGAAAATCAGAAAAATCACTGTCGTGTCAGAATCAGTTTTCCGCAAAATATTGCTCTTACAAGCGATCTCATAACTCGTTGCTGAAGCGAGTTATGAGAAAAAGAAGAAAAATTTTCCACCTGAGCGAATCAGGTGTACCGGTTAATCGAAGCGGCGATGTCATCGTCCGCGAAAAAGTAATTACTGAATTGAGTCTGATTTTTATAAAAGCCTGAAATCGATTTAAGTGCAAATTTATGCTAAATATTTTCTATGGTGAAAGTTCCTGAAGGGATTTGGCTGAAAATTCGAAGGAACGTCCGTGATAGCCGTTCGCTTCCATGAAACTAAAATTTCCCACCTTCCCCTCGTGTGTTCGCGCTTTATATCATATTGAATTTTTG
This sequence comes from Himalopsyche tibetana, assembly GCA_030503985.1. Taxonomy (NCBI): domain Eukaryota; kingdom Metazoa; phylum Arthropoda; class Insecta; order Trichoptera; family Rhyacophilidae; genus Himalopsyche; species Himalopsyche tibetana. The sequence goes on along the minus strand of JAPJYX010000019.1, from coordinate 5,790,543 downwards.
ATCGACCGCGGTGGAGGGGAGGCCGCCTGCGATCGCACGTATGACCACGCGAAGCGCCACGATTGGTCGGGCTGGGCGGGGCTTATTTTAGTATCGAACGGCAAACGCTACGCACCGAACGCGTTTCGAAATTTTGTCTCGCCAAAATGTATGGGGAAATCACAGTTTATTGAATTACTAATAAACCTGTTATCCGATTGCAATTTAATTTACAACACCGTTTCGGACTATTGTCCTTTACGGCTCGAAAAAAATTCGGCGCCGAAGCTCGGCTTGGGCGCCGGTTCCGCACGATTTTAATTGGCGCAGGTGAGGGCTTGATGGAGTCCAAACCGCGAACATGATTTTAATATTAGTTTATGCAGTGCATACTAGGACATGGCTAGTGTCATAAAAACAAAAATTCTCAAACGAATTTTGTCCCTGACGACCCTGGTCGAGGTCGCCGCGGGATTCATTTGTTCGATCGCAATTGGAAAATGCGTCGATAGAATTCAGCGAAATTTCTCCAGGGGCTAGAACAGCCTTTGCTAGGTGTACCTGTAAATTATGGGGAGCCTCCGTTGAGGAGGAGGAAAACGGCAAGCGTTTCCGTTTCCCTCTCTCGTCGCGCTCGACCGCTACTTTGGTCGAGCACCGCTTGCGAGCGAGAGACGGTATTTTTATTTGGCTTTGTGCTCCCACGTACTCACTTACAAAGCAGTGGGGTTTTCTGTGCACTCAATAATCCGCGGTAAGGCCCGCGGATTGCTAAATTCTTAATATTTGATTACATTGGCGACTTTGTCCATTTGACCTTGAATAATCGAAAAATGATGTGATTATTCTTTCTCTCTTCCTCATTATACCTATCAAGCTTTGCTAACAACCGTACAAGGAAATGCAAGTACAAATCATGCCAAAGTACTGTATCGTATCACTCTTTATACACAATCCATAAATCGGTTGAAAAAAATATTTATGAAACTATTCGTCATAAGATTCGAGCCCATGAGTACTGTAACTGAATCCAACGATGTTTGCCACTTGAACAAAGAACCTAATGACATCGTGGACGCGTGGGTAATATCGTTAGTTATGGTTGCGCAGGTCACGGATTCGAACCTCAGTACGGACATTTTTTATAAATTTCTGTTCAAAGGCATGGATTTACCCTTTCTTCCACCCATTCTACCCTAAAATGGGTCTAGCAAGAACGATAAGCTTACCACTACTCCTGTCCTAGTCATATTCTTATATTCTTTATTTCTGAAAAAAAAGTAGCAAAAATTTCTGGTTCCATGAATAAACAGATCATGATAAAACAGAACATGAGAACATAGAACATAGACAATTCAGAACACAATCAATTTTTAGTTGAATGATACCTGTTTCTTCTTAACTATTTATTGGAAAAATATTATAGATTAACAGGTAATAATTTCAGAACAGTGTGTAATAAAGTGCGCTTTACTTTATCAGTCAATGGCGACTATTATAATCGTCGAATATAAGTGTATTTACGACAATTTCAGTTTGAAAGTGTTATTGATATAAAAGATTGCTGTTTTATTTATTGTATCTAATACGACATAAAGATTACTAATTGATTGTAAAATTGTGTAGTGTTTTCTAAAGATATATTGTACGTTTTGTGATGTTCTGTTTTTTCATGTTCTGTTTTATCCGGTTACCAAATTTGGTTCCATGAATAAACATATCATGATAAAACAGAACATGAGAACATAGAAAACTTTTTGTTGAGATAAACTTCATTAGGAGTCCATATGCTCTACAATGGGAGTGAAAAAAGACGAAAAGTAAAAAAGTTAATACATAATTTATTGATGCTTAGAGTGGCATAAAACAGCAGCTTTATAAGTTATTTAAAAATGCATATCGATATCTCAAAATATGTGTAAATAATTAAGATACATTTTAAAAGTAATGTATGATACATTAATTAACCAAACATTTTTAATAGATGAAAAAATATATTATTATATTAATTTTTTCTACAGATTTAAAACACAAAAAGTATAAAAAAGGTAGTCGTTTCATGTTCTGGTATATTATAATTAATAACTCACGCCCAATTACGTGAAAGGTGTCTGCAAGCAGTTTTATATTAATAGGGTATATCTAGGTCATTCTAAACATAAATGAGATTTATGAAAAGCTTAATCAAGCTACGCCCATGGCACAACATATTCAATTTAGTGATTCATTTTATAACAGTACAATATAGCGAATGAAATATTTTTTGGAAAAAAGTGGAAAGAATGAAGTAAATTTATCGCAGTGGCGTGTATTATTTCTGAATAAAACATTTTTTTAACAATTATCATAGGCCTCTGATACAACGATTATCGTTCATTGAAATGATTTTTTTTTATTAATTTTAACTTCCATATATTATATTTTCACAGTATTTGACCCTCTTAAATATATTACACTTTGTGCACACCACTTTCTGTAACAGTATACGGACATGTTATATTAAATTTTCCATACCTTAAAAGCTTTTATTTAATCTAGAAAAATTAAAAATTAGGTTATATTTACGTCAAGTCGGTTTGAGAATTACAACCGGTTTCAAAGAAGGATCATTCAAATAAAACAGTAAGAAAACGTTTAAATTTTTTAAAGTTCAATTAAAATGGTTCAAACAAACAGTTCTAGTAGAAAATTTTCTGTTGAGATACCTCCATTAGGAGGATATATATATATATACTAGTAATGTTATGTAAAAGTTATATAAAACAACACAAATCACGTTGGTAAAAAAACCGCTGTATTAAGAGTTCTATAATAAATATGAAATAATGTTAATGCATATTTAAGCATCATGTGAACACTATCTAGATTATTTTTTTTTTTATTTTCACTTTCTCATTGTTATATTTTTCTGAAAAACAAGACATTTTTTATGATATGGAAAAAAGTTAAGACAACTTCATATTTGTTTCAAAAATTGGTTCGAGCATACTTAATCTGAAATAGGCACTCGTTTCTGTGCGCCATTTTGCTAACACGTAAACGTTTACTTTTTATGAGTGACCTGTTTTTCAAAAACCCATTTTCCTTCAACCTTCTCTATGGTAGAATTAAAAACAAACTTTCATAAAACGGGAAGAAATATCATCTGAAGTTTTTCTAAAGTGTTTTCCAAGCTTTGTTCTTATTCACAGCAATGTTACCTCGTAATCTTATTCAAAATTATGTACACTGAAAAGCAAAATAGCTTTAATTTAATCTGTAAATCTCGCCACCGAGACGATTTCATATTTATCATACTCTTTAGAATAAAGACGTTTCGCTTACCATATTTCGGGAAGAAATTAATAATTTAATGTACTATACAAATTTAAGCATGAAACGTATTCCTAATTTTATTTATTTAGCAATTATAATTTTACTAACAGAATAATAAACATGTACAATCTGTAAACAAAGTTTGCATTTAGAATTTATTAATTGTTCATATAATCAATCATATTCAACATTTTAATAGTAGTAACAAATAAATATTGCATAACTCACCTTAAAAAAAGAATATATATTTTTTTAGAACAATTCAATTATTATGTTGTACTTCAACAGTTATGTACAAAATTTTCTGCTGAAAAAGAATTCCCACTAAGCACGAAAAATATTGAAAAAAAGGCATTTTTTTTGATAATGCGGAAATATAGCTCTTGATAGGTAAGATCAGTGGCGGCCGGTCAATGTGGCATTCGATCAGTGCATCCCTTGTATATGCAGGGGCAGTTATATTTCATGAAATAATATTCAAACATAAAATTTATACCATTCACTCATTTTAAATTCTTCATGTATTTATTGTCTATAATAATAAATATTTTAGAAAAAAATATTTTATTTTATTGAATTTAAAATTATTATTTCATGAAATATAGCCGCCCCTGCATATACAAGGGGTGCATTGATCAAATGCCACATTGACCGGCCGTTACTGGGTAAAATATATTGTTTTTTTAATCGTTTAAAGATTTTGTCGAGCCCTTAGCGCAATGGTCAATGTCGTTGGCCACCTTGACGGATCTCACGCGTTCAAGTCCTTGTTCGAACATTTTTATTCAGCGTAACCAAATATTTTTTAAACGTTTAATGAATATTTCAAAAGTTTTGGTTGAAATGTGATTTTTTATAGAAAATATAGGAATTATTTGCTTAAGCTCGCCACTGGCTCCCTGTTCTATTTTTTTACAGAAAAAAAAAATTGGAATATAATAATAGGGAATGCTTAACTCAACTGACATTTTATGACAATCACATAAAGCTAAATTCTAATCAATTATACGGATGTTTATAAACAAGTCACTTAATAATTTGTCTTAAACATATGTGTTGCTTTAGACCGCTACACTCACCCTTAATTATGTTATTCGGCGTATCTAATCTAACTCAACATTCACAATCTGCCTGTGTTGATATATTTATTGCAATTTATTTATTTTAATGAGAGTACAACATTAGATACTCACCAATATAAAATAGCTTTACTTTAACTATGTGTATGCAGCCAACAGTAAAATAGACTATTGCTATGGTAATCTATTGGAAAATACGCTATAAAAATGCATCGCGGTGTCTCTTATATTTGCATAATAACTTTCAATACCTTTCAAACAACCTCTGGGACATATTCCAAAGTGATCGATTCCCAAAGTTGCATGAATTTGCAACCGACTAGACAACTGTGACAATTTCTTGTTGGAAAATTTACCGCCATAAATATTCATAACCATATTGATATAAAGCAGGGGTTTTTAACATTTTGTTTAGCGTGCACCACCTTAACATATCTTCAATCGAGACTACACGATTAAATATAGATAATAAGCCCAAACAAGGACCTCATTAAGAAACAATAAATAGATTATCTAATAGAGTACTGTCTTTGTAAGAATCGTGCATTTCATAACACGATACTTTTTTATGTTCATTGTATAGACCTTTCAATTTGACACTTGTAGGGTTCAAAGGGCTAAGAAATTATTGATTGATTTGAAATATACTTAGTAAAACACCACTGTAATAAAATGAATAAATACTTTAACTCTACAAATATTTATTCTACTATTTATAGAACTTAAATGTTGTTTCATTTGTTCAAATTATTAAAGATTGTTTTTAAATATAAAATTGATCATTAAATTAAAATATGTATGTATTTCTAATTCAGTGGATGCAGGTCGATCCGTAATTTTTTTGTTGGTAGTAGAAACTTAACTACGATTTTTAGTTAATTATTCTCGAACCAATAAATTATTTAAAACTTTCAATTCTTACAGTACTACATATGTAACTCGAAATAAATCCATTGGAACAAATCCCATATAAAACGAAGCGTGCTAACTGAGGTCTAAAATTTTGAAATAATGTATGTTTCAACTACAGTAATATTTCAATTACATTAATTTAATATTTTCGTAATAACAACCAGTAAATAAATATGTTTAAGAATTCAATTAAGTTACACTAAATCGTTACATAAATAAAATTAACGCGAAAGTTGCTCGTCTTATGATGCTTTTCAAGCTAAGCTGATCCACAGGTTATCCTTGCTGTAGCAGCAGCACTTTTTGCAACAATTATAATTATCTTGCTTCGCGGAATACTGTGAGTGTATAACGGACCACATTTTTAGAATCAGTTACTTACTTAATCGCTTGTACGAGAAAAAACATTGAAACCGTCGACTATTTTTGCCCAATTCTGCATGATAGGCGGGACAATGCTGGAGAATTTTAATTACCACCCTCTAGTTAAGCCTCGTTTGAGGCAATGTATAATGCAAAAAAATACAGTTTGGTGAATATTTTTCATTGCTTGTTTTGCTTGGCAAACGCTGTGTAACCTTTTTTATTTTCCATCAGTATAATTTTAGCAGTAATGTTTTTTTTTAAATTATATTTGGAGCACGATCTAAACTTGCAAATTCAGTGCTTTTCGTTATAATTCTATTATAGTCTTAGTGCTTTTAAGCTAATAATTTAATATAACGATTATGTATAACCTTTTCATAGTTATGAAATGTTGTAATATAATCCGAGTTCTAAAAGTATATTTTTTTACATAATTTACATTTTGCCGATATAACATTAAATTTATTAACTTTGCTATGTATTTCACTTGTTGTATAACAAAATAAGATAAGTATTTAATTTGTTTATGAAGCATCATCAGACAACTTGTCTGATGATGTTTCTGATGATTGCCTGATGAAGAGGCAAAATACTAAAGATAATACTAAAAAGAAAATTAAACATGACTTTTTCATACGTTTTATTTATAAAAAAAAAAATGAAATTAATAAAGTGTAATAAACACTTGGTATTGAAAAGAATTTACAATTAAAAATACAAAATATGAATAAGTGACTAAAATTAAAAATTTTAATACCTCTAAAATTTAATTATAATGCCTTTCCACCAAGTATTGGCAGTGAATAAATACCCTTAAAGGGGAAACTAAATAGAGTTTGACAAAAATAGCATTTCAAGTACAACTCTTTGAACATTTTTGATTGCAGTCGTACTAAGTAATTTTAATATTATGCGGCATTGTATTAAAAAGGTTACTCCATTCCTGATAAAGAATTTATCTTGAAGTATAACTATACTTTCCTATAACTTAAAGATCATACTAGATATAACAGAAATGACACTGAACACCAGAGTATTAGAACATATGGCAGCCTTTAGATTGAAAAAAGACACGTCTACTTTTGCTAATCACTTAATTTCGGAAGGACACGTGTTCAATCAGGAACAAGGGATAAAAATGTTACACCCAAATACGGACAGTCATAAGCTCTTTTTCCAGGAAACTTTGGAAATAAACAGAGCACAATTGCATAGCCTTCCGATTTTAAATGAAATATTAAACCTACCGGGATCTCCAATTCTATACCCTATATAAATGTAATCATACAACCTTTGCCGACAAACACATAAATATAATTCTTGAAATTACTTACTACTCAAATCTGTGGGCATTCCCATGAGCTTATCTTTTACGCCAGCAATGGCTTTAAACTCAATGATACATGTATTTCTTATATAAACACGAAAAATTCATTTACTAAGCGTCAGTTCAAGTTCATCCGTGCACTTGAACGCCTGAAGATGCCGAAAGGCAAAACCCGGGTCGTTAGTGACAAAATCTGTGAGAATTTACATAGTTTGAACGATTCAAATTTTATACTTTGTTAATTCAAACTTTAAAAGAATAGTATTTGTTCTAGCTCACTTTTGAACGTAAAAGTAGGTTAAAGTTAGTAGTTCTGTAAATCGTTTTAGTTTTTAAAGTGATGTATTCCTTGTGTATAAAAAGTTTTCTGTATTAAATGTCACTTTTCACGACTTTTCTCACCAATGATGTAAGTAAAAGTTGGTTTTCCCGTATAAATGTGAAGTTTCATTTAGACAAATGAGACATTTTCTTTTCTGTCCACATTTCTACAAGCCACAAGTTTCACTTCCAAGCGTTATCTTTTCCTGAATGTGAAATGATTGCTTTATCTAACGCCAAATGCAGAAGCACAGCAATCATTCCTTTAAATTGCAACGTCACATCCCAGCATTTAAAATGTTCTATCACAAACAGAAGAAATGTTAAATAAATATTACATAACAAACATGATAAAGTGTTGCGTGGAATCACTATAATTAAACTTTATAAAAGCTAATTTAAAATTTGAATCATTACGTTAAATGGTTGATAGATTTACATTTGATTGCGTGAAGACTTTGCGTTTCCATTTAAGCATTCACAGCTTTACCAAACATCAATTAATTGCATTATAAAAACGAACATATTTTTTAAATAAAGTCAACCGCAAAAAAGCCTTGTGCAGTTTATATGTATTAAGACATTAAAAGTATTGTATAGCAAATTAATAATTTCATATGTTCTAGAAACACAGATAAGGCGAATAATGATTTTTTGAATATTTTGTATAAGAATTATTATCGATTGATTCGGCGATAACTTTATAGAAGTTCATTTTTAATATTATATATTAAATTGAATATGCCCATTTTATTAACAGGTAGTGGAAAAGCAAAGATACCATAGTTTATTTTTATATTTATCTTTTGTAAGCACAATAGTGTTTGTTTAAAAGATAGGTGCCCGTGCAGTTATGTATGTATAAGGAGTAAATTTGTTGTTTTTCTTGATCGTTATTGCGTTATGAAAGATGGCCGCAAAACACATAACGGGTGGTGGAGGGACAATCAACAACCAACTTGTATTTGATTTATATTAAGTATAAGAATGTTTATCAGTAACCTATTTTTTCTGCAGTTAAGAATGAATTTTAAGTTGAATAAAATAGTACGTCGATTTTAGTTAAAAGCATACGTATGCATAATGACAAAATTTGGGAAGAAAATAATCAAAAATCTTATATAGGAAATAACTAGCAAAGCGCTTCACGCTTTTTTTAAATTGTTGAATACATCGCAGACGGTGGAGATGGATACTTCTTTGCATGAAATAATCAATATTTATAAATATTCGGGTGTAGCTTAAAGTACTGACTCGCAACATAAAAGCAAAATACATAATTTTTAGTTGTTTTAACATTATAAACGAGTCCAGAAGGTATACTCATTTAAAAGTTAATAAAATTATATATTAAATCGTTAAAACAAGACATAATAAAAAAAAGTCATATTTCAGTTAGGGCAATTTACTACCGTCGTAAGTTATTACAGAAGTCTTGTCAAGCGCAGTGGTTATCGTTAAATAAAATGCCATTTTCCACTAAAAGTTGGAATAGCGTATTTTTCAATTTATTTTTATGAAATTGAATGAGAAATACATTTGTTACTGACCACAATACTGTATTTGTAATTGAAATATCAGTTTTGTAACGAGCATTTTTAGTGATTACAAAATGATTCATTTTGTAAGGTATGTAAAGAAATATCGACTCAGTGGCGGTTCTAAGTACTGGGCTAGGTGGGCTTAGCCCGACCTGCATTTTTCACTAAAAATATGTAGAAAAAAATGTGCTTGACTGTGCTTCAAAGTTTCAGGCTGCTGTCAGACGTCAGGGACTACATTATATTAACACATACATACAAACACAAATACCAATCTCGTAATCTCGTTGTATTGTATGACATTTTATGACAGTTCCACCGTACGGCTTTTTGTAAATGTTAGTTCATTTTGAAGGAGACGAATTTGAGGTCCAGTTTTTACTATTCTATTATTTCTTACTTACATTAGCTTTGATTTTAATAAACAATAATTTATGCTTAGCAGTAGTGTCGTAATATTTTTCAATTTGTTTGTAGATTAATGTATAAGGTAAAGAAACATACACAATTTCGTAAATAGTATATAATGCTAAACTTTTATCTAGCCCACCCAAGATTTTAGTTCAAAAACCGCCACTGCATATCGTCACCAATTTGTCTCATATTTAGGTATATTTGAAAATTATTGAAAAAAAAAGATTTGTGTAATTATGAAAATGTGCCAATGATATAAAGGATTGCAATAAATAAAAAAGTACTTTTACCAAAAAATAAGTAACTTGTTCTTACAATATTGATGATGATATTTCTCGGCGGAATATATTTGTTTTTCTTAGTAATTAAAAAAAAAACAAAAACAATGTATATGAATACCATAATTTGTACATTATTAACATGTTTTCGGCAATGGACCTCAAACACATTCACTATAGCAATTAGTAATAAGAATTTTTATTACCGAATAAAATCTTCTTAATTAATAGACAAAAAATTCCAGATAACATCTTCCTCAGTCATTATAAGATCAAACTGAATTGTAAGTAAATAAAGCTCGAATTATGTGACGTCGTTTTATTAGGAACAACTTCACATGTTCAATGATTAACTTTTTTAATTAACGTTATAATAATAAATTGAGGGATTGGCCACGTATGAAATGTCTTTAATATGAAGTACTATTTTTTCTGTTGATTTGTCACATATTTATATAATATAATTATGTCAATGTTGTCAAGTAACATTGTCATGTAACGCTTTCGTATCTAGTTACGTATAATTTCTTACGTTGGACTATATCAATATCAATAATTTGTATGTAACATTATATACCTGCCTTTTTTAATTAACTAAACATATAATTGATTACTGTAGACGTATCTTTTTTTTCAAAGAAAACGATGAATTCATATAAAGATTATTGTTCAATATATCGATGACTAAAAACAAAAATATGATATACCTAAACAAAAAAAATCTGAGAAACGACTAAGGATTGTTTACACGAGTGACAAAATAATACAAATTAGATTTTATTATGTTTGGTTTTCTTATTTCATACATCGGTCACTTTTAGGGTGTTCACTAACAATACTTCTGTAAAATCATTATATTCAAAAAAATATGAATCCATTTGTACAAATTCCCACTTTTATTTATTAATATCATGACCGGTTTTGCTCATGAAGAACATTAACAACTGATTAGTCTCCACTTCGTCTTAATTACTCTTTTGAGTTTTGTAATTAAATTTTAGAGGTATTAAGCATCTTAATGTTAGTCAATTTAGTGTCACTTATTCATATTTTGTACTTTTATTTGTAATTTCTTTTTTGATACCAATTGTTTATTGCACCTTTTTTTATTTTATTTTGATTTTTATAAATAACACTGTAAAATTGTATTATCTAGTTGATGATTGTCATGAGCGAAACCGGTTTTGATAATGATACATAAAAATAGGAATTAGTACAAATTTATATTTTATTTTTTTAATTATATATCGATCGTTGAAAAAGATATTCAAGACATCTTTGCACATAAAATATTCCGACGAAATAAAGTAAACAATAATTTATCATCAAATATCAGGATAATAGTTAAGATAATTTGCATTAAAAACAGTAAACAATGCTTTAATTGTATGATTGAAACTAGTTTAATTACAGAAAAAGAATATTAAGACTAGAAACAGCTTGAAATATTAATTGTATTCAAGTATTTTTTTATTTAAAAGCTATTTCCAATACATTTTATATTATATATTACTCACCTTTATGTGGTACTTAAGTTATCCAATTGAAACGTGTGCTTACGCACTGAAAGATTGGCTACATAATCTAACCTCATTAGTAAGCGAACCAAATTCGTCTAGCATTAAGTAATATTAAAATCCTCTTTGAAGTTTTTGAGTACTTTGATGATTATTTGTCCTGTTAATAATCATTAAAGGTTCAAGTTGAAACCGTAAGAGGTATGTTATATAATTCAAAAAGTTTTTGAATAAGGTAAACTCTGACGAATGTATTATGTATAAAACAGAAATGTGATAATTTCTAATCTGACATAAAATTAATAATATTTCTGTAGAATTATTAAGATTTGAAGTTTTGTGTCTAACTATGGGTAGAAAGTATTGGTACCATTGGTACGATAAGCTGATTTCCCATAAGACGTCATCAAATCAAGGAAAACTTGTCTCTTTGCTTCCTCCCAGGTCATCCCAGCATTCCGCAGCACTATTGAGTAAATTCTATGGATGATTATCAAAAGCCTTACACGACGTTGGGATCCATCCGATTGATAACAGAGACAGGGCAGAGTTCATTTAGACTCTCTTGGAGCATACGCAACACATGCCAAGCCTTTTTATTTTAGGCTGGTTAGTCCGCTCTCCTATTTCCGTGTTCCGACCAAGTCAGATCACCTCACCACTAATATTCACCTCCGTTATCTGTTTTCTAAGCACAGTATACGGTTATTCTTCACTTTCGTATTAATTTTCCATGACTCGCAACCATAAAGCCGCACTTCTAAGATGCATATGTTAAACAGGAAGCCCATGTTTCTTCTGATCGAGTACAACCGTGAGTACCATACTTTCCGTGTTAGGTTGAAGGTTGCTCCAGCTATCCCTAATCGAATCACAAACTATTTACACTTACTTTAAGTAAGTAACATGTTATAAATTGATTTATATTTAGCATACAATATAAAATGTTTCAATAAAGTTTTTTAAAATTACTCTCCTTAGTATGTGACATCATACGGTACTTTCAAAATTCTTCGTCAATCACGATCCATAGAAATATTTCCGTCCTTAATTTAAGTTTAGGTCTGACTTGAAATTTACGTTAATTTTGGATCAGAAATATTATAAGTTTTTGAAATTTTTAAAGTTACAAAAAATACCTACATATGTTCATATATGGATATACAACTAAGAATTTTGCGGTTATCATTTATATTTTGGTCATATTTATATTAAAATATGACATTATTAAAAACCGGCGATTTGCTACTCTTTTATGAAAGAAATATTACAGACACATCACATTAGTTAACTAGTATGTCAATTCCAAGATTTTAATCAGATTAGCTTCGAATCGTTATACGTTTAGATATTTTAACATAAATTATGTATTGGTATTCGTTGTAGTCTCATTCAAAATTTACTCAGCATATTTATTTGACAATAAAATTATCTAAATAGTTTTCCCTTAACTAAAATTATTGTCTTAGTCTAAATATTGTTTGAGTACAATTAGTTACTCCCGAAACGTATTATTATGGAGTGAAATAAATAATATATTCAAAATACCATAAGATTGAACAATAATACACAGCCATCGTGATGAAAATTACATTGAATTGCGTAGTATTTTTACAAAATATTTTAAAAGCTTTACCGTACATAACTCACATTCAACATTTACCTCAAAACTATCGTTATTTACGAGAAAACTTGATAACGTGCAAAAGCACAATAAAACTAGAAAAATCACAAAAGTGCAAACGCTGGCGTTTTTGCAAATATGTAAAAGCTTTTTCAAATAGAACATGTTTATACTCTGAGAATACATTCTCACATAAAGATATCGAAACAAAAACAGTAAAAACAAAATTGTATTTCACCTAGAATTTTTTTCGAGATAAACCCTTAGAATGAAAATTATAATAGACAGCCTCACGAAATAGGACAATTTAATATTCTCTTGTTGCAAATAAAATCATATATTTTGTGTTTCTTCATATGAATTTTCTATTTTTATTTTCGTTTGAAAGCAAGTTGTAAGTATGCTATGTTTCTTATTCGTTGGCGTACACTTTTGCAGCTTACAACACAAACATAGTAGACTAAATATAATATTAAAAACGGTATGTTTTATTGTTTTGATTGTAAAAAAAACTATTATATTAATTATGTAATTGCCAATATAAAACTTATGTATTATATTTATATATGAAATGCCTTTTTGTATTTAATATTTGTAAACAATTATCGGTTTGGGATTTCAGTAAGAACAAATTTAAACGCACAACTACATTATAATAATCAAGGTCAATTAGTTACGATTTTCTGTATATTTGAATACCCTGTGTCTTAAAGATTTTTTTAATACTATCTAGTATAAAAGTGACATCTTTCAACGCCTTTTTTTATGCGCACGATATGCAAAGATAAAGAGTGTGTGTGTTGTGCTGAAGGGATTTTAAAGAAAATTGTAAATTACACTATTAGTTTTATTTATTTTCCACTGTAGTTTAACTATATCATTGAGGAGATATCATCTTCGGTGAGATGCAGAAAGGAAAAAAAAACAAATTTATAGAATAATCATAAAAAAAATAAAAATATTGGATCCTATACATTATACATTAAACTATTTTTTACACGGTAGATACGTTCCACAAATAACCGCGCAAAAATAGAATTCTTGGAAAATTTGAAGATTGGTTCCTGAATTTTAAAAAATGTGTGATTTGAAAAAAGAACAACATTGTGGTGTCAATAGAAAATCGTGTAAAAAAATATTGCTAAAAAGACTAAAATAATATTCATAGTATGTATTTTGTTTTTTAAAAAACTGTTCATCGTTAAAAATGTCTTATGTGTTAGGATCTAATGAAGCCGTTTGTTTGTTACTAGTGTATTGTGTTGTTAAATTTCTTGTTTTCAAGAAATCCGTCTATGTGCTTTTTGTTTATGGGAATCGTGTTAGCAAAAATAATTCGTGTAAAAACGTAGACCATGCGATTTCAAAAGTCTGTGTAAAAAAGAGTTCAGTGTATATTGGAAACGAGCCAAACTGTTTTCAATGTAATTTTTAATTTTATAAATTTATCAATTCAAAATCGATATTGAAAAAAAAGCCATTCATAATCTTTCGACCTACATTTTTCATATAAATCATCAGTATAAACACCTTTAGAAGTTTTTATGAGACGTTGTAATATTTTTAACGTATGCGTTAAATATTTACGTTTTTTAATATTGTGTTGATGCGATAATACTATGATGTTATTATTATCTACATGGTTATAATATTAATTCAGAAAGTTTTTTCTAATAAATTTGACTATCGTTTTGAATTTAATAGACTTTTTTATAAATATTATGTATCTTTTACACCAGCTGATTTATTATCGGTTGTATTTCTTTACCAGAAGAAAATTTTACAATAATTTGTTCATTCTTGGTAAGTTATTGTATTATCAAAATTTCAATTTTCATATTTAATCACTTGAAATGTTTATGAATTAAATTTATATTTTACTAGCGAGGGCCCGGCATGCGTTGCAATGCCACTCAAACAATGACAGTGTTTTAATTATTTTTATTGAAGTGCTGTAAGATACACATATTCACCATTTAAGTATTTGCAGTCCACCGCTGATTCATAAACCTCTGTGGGCGTCCGCATACAACAACTCACCAAAGTTTAATTGCAATCGGATAAACGGTACAAGAACGCATACGGGACAAACAAACAAACATACAAACCAACATTTATATACATATTAAATTAAGAAAGTATAATAAATGCAAGTTTGATTTGGTAATTTATTACTTAAACCATTATACTTAACAATATAAATTTAAGCTAATTTGCTTTGGCGACTACTCAATAATCCCATATTTTGTTATAGTTTCTGAAAAAAAATGTTTGAATATGTAACTTAAAAACTGTATTTTTCAGCATGAGTTATAATAAATTTTGAACCGTTCAAATTTTGCACATTTTCACAAATCGTATCACGACTCGACTTTTGCCTTTCGACATCTTCAGGCGTTCAAGTGTTCGGATGAACTTGAACTGACCAATCATGTGTGAATGTACAAAATTTGAACGATTAAAATTAAATATTGAAATTCTACCAAGTACCTTCAGTCGAATACTTAAATAATGAGTTATGATGTTAAAATTGTTGAGGAGATGTATATTATATCTCTTTCAAGACAATATATATAGCTAATTCCTTTTAAGGTTTTCATTGTCAATACTTGGTGGAGAGGCATTATATTCAAATAAATAGAACACATTTTTGTACCGATTCCACATTTATTTAACAGCTTAACGACCACTGGACGCGTATTTAAGTCTTTGAAAACCAATGGTTGCTGGCCGGCGGACGCAAATATGCGTCCTACGTCATACATTCTATTATATTGAAAAGTATCTGGAAGCTATAATATTAAATTTAGTAAAGATATCTCAATTGATTTACAAATTATAATGAATTTAGTAAAATTACAATTTTTCGCAAAATTGCTAGGCCGTCATGCGAAATTCTATAAAAACATCGCGCGGTCGTTAATTAATATGTCCACGACTGGTTTCGGTAATCGTGAGTATTAGTTGATAATGCTCATGATGAGAAAAAAAAGTCTTGGTCATATTAAATTGGTAAAAAATAGTGATTTATTTCTTTAAAAATAATAAGCTAGTTAAAAATTTAGGCTTAAACACAGTTCCGACAGAGACGCTAAAGTCTTAATAGCTGCCATATGTTTTAAAAGGATTTAGAACTAAAATAGGTACATTGATATTTTTAACTTTCTTATAATGACATTCTGTAAAGTGCCAATACTTTCTGGATCTATTAAATTATTTTCTATAATTTAGGTCTGGGTAAACGAACTTATGTCCAATTAATAAAATGAAAAATGCAAAAAAAATCTGAAGAATCTAATAAACTAACAAAGGCATAGCTCTAATTCAATAATTTATAATCGTTAATAAAGGTAAATAGGCAATTTATATAGTTCCCAAAGGAAGTTGCAAAAATTTAATATTGCTTGAATTTAATTTCACAATGTATAACGGCATTGTCAACTGCGTGACGTCGACGTTTCTTTTAACAATATTTGACAATAATAATCGTAGAACTATACATCTTTCTTTATTCATCGTATTACAAAAGAGCTTTATGTTATGAACGTCAAGACAATATTATTATATAAATTTAACCATCCTGAGGCAGAATTTATTTTTCGTCTATTTTATTTGGAGTAAGACATTTTATAACAACGGCCTGAACATATTGCAATTTATTCCCTAAATTTTAATAAGAAGAATATAACATGTCAGAAACCATGAAGTTTTAATTTTTTTTAACGTTATTACGTAACTATTTTGGAGAGCAATGAGAAAATCTATGTAATGTTGCGCCATTAAGATTAGACTTGGAAAGTTGTTTTAATTTACTAGAGTTTTGTTAAAAGATTTCCAAGGAAACAAGTTTCTGTTTCGGATCTTAGTCAAGTAATTTTATTGCCGGTCTGGTTAAAACTAGTTTTAATCTGTGACAGTTTCATAAACTGTTTTTCTTTTATTATTCAATTTTATCAGGTGAATTGTACATTAAAATAATGTTATCTTTAATTAATAAATCGTTACAGCCAAAAATATACAAAGACGATGGTCAATACTTGTGCTAATCACATTTAGATTACTTATACACTGATCTAATCAATTAATAAAATATAACTGTTGAGGAAAGAGTTCTTTTAAAAATTCATTATTTTTTTATTGTTCTGAACAACGATAACAAATCAGTTTTCTTAGCTCTGTGGAAAGAGCGAGGAAAGAATAATGTAGTTAAAACACTCGTACTTGGGTAGCTGCCTTCTCTACAATTATTTTTGGAATCAAATAAGAGATGTGCAGACGCCACAGACAAGTTTAAAATTGAATGTACAAACATTTTCATTCTACCATTTGAGCTTGTGAACCAACTACAATGAAAATCTAACAGCGCTGATCACTTGATAAAGATACTGGTATTAATGTAATCACATCTTAAATCAAACAAATTACCATAACATGATAAGTATTTACTATAAAGAATCATATTTTTTTTAAATATGGGAGAAACTTAACCTAACTGAAATAATAAATATGATAGTGGTGTTAAATGTATCTTGAATAACTTTGTAGTGTAAAACCATTATAAAAACTGTTTTTTAACAGACATAGAACTTTAAAATGAAATAAAAAACACAAAAATCGTGGTACTGACCATGGAGTCGGCTTTGTATGGAAGATAATTGTTTTCTTTTAGTGGTATAAATATAACTTTGAGCATATGACTTGAAGAAATCGTAATCTAACATATTGAAGTAGCCATTCAGCCAAAAAAAGCCTCATGAATGGACGAAATTGTGCGTATCTGAAAAATACTGAACCACTATTTTCGAAACAAAGTTGCATAGTTTGCAATCATTGTTTTGACGTAAGTTTACCCACAATTAAATGGCAAACCAAACTGAGCACAAATCAACTCTCAGCTGTCAATTTGGTTGTTGCTGTAAAAGTGTTGCTAATACGAATAATAAATCCTTTATACAATATATATAATATTTAATTGCACCTTATATAATAAAAGTAACGTATAAAGTTTTTTTACAGTAGAATTTTTATACGATATTATTATTGTTACAAATCGTATTATTACACAATCAAATACCATATTACGGCGAATTATATCACGTTATAAAGGTTATACGAAATCTTTTCGTGTTAAAACAATCTAAATGTCACCAATATGACATTTTAGCAGTAAAGATTTGATAGGATTAGACACGTCAAAAATCATTGTAGCGTGATATAGGGTAGGTACAGTAACGTAAAAAAAAGCGCTTCAGTAAAGCATTTATTCGAGGGTGTATCTTTTAATATTATCCCTGAGAGATTTAAATATGTCGTCTTCCTGACAAAATGAGCTTTGCTTTTTACTTTCTCTTTATTTTTTATCCTTTAAGACGTTTTAGCATAAGATTAGCAACTTTATTGGAGATAACGTTACAAGCTTATACTTGAAAACTTTTGACGGAAAACTTTTTTAATCGTAATAAAATTTTAAGGGATCGCGCAGTAATTTGCCATGTTATTTTCATTTAATAATGATGAGACTCATTCTTTTTATTATTTATTGTGTGATGTTTTTAATTTGTAGTAAAAGTTATAGTACACTTAGGACACTAATTAGAGTCTTAAAACAAATTTCATTTTAATTTGCATTTAACAGCAATTTCAATAAAATATAATAGTATTTTAATAGAAAAGTATTTATTAAAAGAAGAAAAATAAAATACCGCTGACAGATATTTTGAATCTGTATCTGTATTCACTTTTCTACTAAAACCACTTGTTACCCAACCTATTTTGTTTTGAAGAGATTGGGGATAGGAAGGATAAGGTTTGGACAAGACAAGTGGTAAGCTAATTGCTCTCGTTAATTGTAGGTTTGGAAGGGCGGGAGGGCATTTCTAGACATCACAAACATCCATGCTTTCGAACAGAAATCTATAAATCGATTTGAAAAAATACTGTTTGTACTGGGATTCGAGCCCATGCGGTACGACATGTAAGACAACGGCGTTGACCACTGTGCCATGGATGCGGCAATGTATAGGGAAAATATACAGGATATGTATAAAATATTTTGACGGTACGTGGGTAATGGAATTTAAAAATCAAATTTAAATCGTTAAAATGCTGTAAATTTTCATATATTTTTATTTTTTTTTTTACTTTTGACATGGGTTTCGTCTTTTGGCATCTTCATATATTCAAATTCATGGAAGAACTTGATCTTACGCTTTGTCAGTAGTTTTTATCGTGTATTTACTATCACTAAACATACAATTTATTGATAGTGATCTGAATTAATTTTACTAACGGTCGTGAACTTGAATGTATAAAAATTCTGGAAGGTTATTATCGGGTCATTAGTGACAAAACGCATAGAAACGTACAAAACTTTAACGATTAAAATTATTTATTATAAGATCTTAACAAATATCTTCAAAAAATATATTACATGCAAGGACAAAATAATTTCCGACATTTTTTTGGCTTTTATTTATTTCTGCAACACTTTACACAACCAACAAATATTTCATATTGTCAAAATAATAATGCGCCTTTGCTAATACAACCCCAAACCCCGTGGCAGGCTCGATTTCTTATCACCGAAGTCCGTAACGCTCAAGTTTATTTACACATAAATTAGTATAATGATCTCGATTGAAAACAAGTACAACCCTCTACGCCTCTACAAAACATCGTAGAAGCGGCCTACGCGTTGTAGATTCATTTTTCAAACGACGCTAAACAGTAGTGACTTTTGAAGTATATGGATAAATATTTCAATAGAATATTGAAATATATAAATCGAAAACATGTACAACTTTTTTTCATTGAAACTCTATTCGCACGATGAAAACTTTAACTAATTATTTTCAGCATAGAATGTTTAGTGGTAAATTTAAAGCGACCAGAAAGATCAAGTCATGGTGTGCTAAAAATGAATTTTAATTGATTCTTTTTAATAGTGAAAAATTTCACTACTTGCTTTGATGATCGCTTCTTATGGTAGAGCCAAATTATAAACATTATAAAAAAACAGAGTGGAAATATGTTTTTAATATATAGATAAAAACACGTGTAGTCTATGGTTAGAGTTGAGTATAAAGTTATCGTCGGAAATATTAAAAATACGATACATTTATAAAGATATTTTTACTTTCATCCCGACTATCTTAAGACAACAGGATTTTTGTTTGATGTTATAGCTTTTCGAATTAAGTTAAATTTATTTTATTTTTTTATACAACAAAGCGTGTTTTTCTTCGAAACGTCATGAACGGGATGGAGTTGACTGTACCCTCTTCGATGTATCTGTCTTTAACCGCCCGAAACACTCACAGTCAGCATTCGCTGCAGCGTTGGTTTTTGGACATTCCATGCAACCACCACATTCGTATTCACTCAGAAATGCAGGGCGTGATGTGTTTTGTGAAATTGGACTCATTTGCACGTTTAATGTGTCAGATCCATCTTAATTCTTGAATTATAATAAATCATTAAGAGTCTGACAAGCTGTATGAAAAAGGCTTTTGTAAAAATGCTATTGTTGTACCGAGTGTCCTTTGTAATTCAGATCATCAATCACCGTTCCTGTTCAAATGTGTTTTAATAATATTTTTTTGTTGCGTGAGTTTATTTTTACATTGTATGCATCGGAATCAATGGTCAGCAGTCCAGAGCTTCATGTAAAGAAGACACCCAAAAAAAATATTACTCATACATAATCTGATGATCCGTGATACTGTTACTTTATTTGTTTATATTTATGAGGGCATGTTTTAAAAAAACTTACTTACAGTGTTCTTTCTCATCCAGAAAAATTTAAAATGCAGTAGTATTTATGATAAACAAGCCAATTGGTTTGCTAGACTAAGTGTTAAGTTTGTCGAATACTACTATTTTATTTTCTTAAATGTAAGAAAAAGGTATTTTTTTGAACAAAAAGTAAATTTTATAAATAATAAAATATGAATATAAATGTAAATTTACTCTGGGAAAAAACATTTTTTGTAATTATTATTATTTTTAATATTCACGGTAATAAATACCGTAGATTTTTTGTGTTTCAGATAATAATGTAAACAATACGGCACGTTCCATAGCGGTGATATGTTAATTAATTAAATGAAAAAGTGTAAAGAAAATAAAAAAAAATGAGGAAATAATAATACTGTATTTAATTTGATAAATTTACTATAGCTGATAGCTATTTCGGCTTTTTTCCCTCGTCAGAACTATGCTTAAACTTAACTATATTAGAGATACACAATACATCTTCTTTATATTCTTACAAACTAACCTATAATCAATCTTTAACTTTTATATATTAAAAGCTTATTTCAATGGAGAAAAATAAAGCATTTCTTGCTCAAAGGACACAATAAAATGAAATTAATAAACCTAAACAGTTTCATTTTAGTGTTCTATTTGTCACAGCTTCGAAATAACTTTGCAAGCAAGGTTTTATTTTCTTATATTTGTGATAGCATTTAAATTTAGTTTTTATGCTCTGCAGATACTTATTCTGTAAAACGATTATTTTTAAAAAAAAGAAGAATTACTGAATCTAATGATTCCTACGCTAAATATTATTGACTCGGTAAAATTGTGCTTAAAATATGACTGATAAACAGAACAAAACATAATAGTAACGATTGATTTTTATTGTCACTGTAAAGCTGCAAATATTGTGGTTAGAGCACAGCTTGAGAATGCCGTCTAACCTCTATTGCCTTCCAGATCCTACCAAATTGATCATACTCGATTGATTTTGCATAGTAAAAAATAAATTGATTAACCTGCATTTAATTACATAACATATAAAATAGTTTTCTTTGCGTTTGTATTGACTTAGTATTGTGATATTTTAGTTATAATATATCTTGTCAATGAGTAAATAAATACATTTTTTTTAAGGATTAAATTTTTATGCTCGTTTTATATGCACGAAAAATGTTGGAATTTACATATTAACTTGAAACAACATAAGATAAATAGTGCGTTTTGGTTGAGATGCGGAATGCTTAACTCAACTGGGATTATTTGAAAATCCTATTAAGCAAGATTCTTTTAATTAAACGATTTTTTGTGTGTAAGCAATTTAATAATTTGTGTTAATTATAGGTGTCTCTGTATACCGTGACACTAACTCTTAAATTAAATCTATATAAGTTCAACCATTACGATTTTTTTTAGTTACTGCAGAATTCATTTAAATTAATAGAAAATTTAAATTAACTTTGATTATTCCACGTATTGTGTAACTAACTGTGACAAAGTTTGCTTAAGTAATTACTTAAGCAAACTTTGCGATAGTAAGTCTGAAGATGCCTCTGAAAGAGGCGAAACACGTGTCACAGTTAGTTACACAATACGTGGAATAATCAAAGTTAATTTAAATTTTCTATTAAAATGAACTTCCACAAAGTTACCGCCGAAACCATCGAAAGTATATTCATTTAAATTATTTGACTGTTTTAGAACCATTTTTGTGTTTATTGTTAGCTCCATTAACGGTATTATCTCTCATTAAAAATATAGAACTAACTTGAATAAATATTATACATTATATGAAACATAACTTTTTTTGTAAATATTAATCGTTTTATTTCAATTCAATTGACTAAATAAAGCTTACGTATAAAGATAATGAAATCTGTAAATGAATCTTTCAATATGACGATTCGAGAGACCAAATCTTCCTAAAATAATAGAAGAATATTTGCTCAATCAACATTTTCAACGTTTCAGAGCTGACCTTTTCCAGATAAACGATTTTATGCCCCAGTGCTGTGCAGTTTCATAAAATATTCATATATATTTATTGTGACTACGGTAGTTTTCAACTGTTGAACATAGTTACGAGAATACCGCATCTTACGTCATTACGAAAATTTATTCAGAATACTTCAAGACTAATTCCATTTTTATTCAATATGATTAGAACCAGTTTCGCTCATGACGAGCATTATGTACTGATAAAAGAATGCAATATTACAGAGTTATGTTTACAAAACAAAATAAAATTCCTACTAATTAATTATTTTAATTAATGCTCGTCATGTGTGAAACTGGTCCCATTTATTTATTATTTTTATTTTTTTTAAATATAATGCCTTTCCACCAAATATTGACTGTCAAGATCCTAAAACTGATAATGACATTTATAACACTGATATAAACCAAACCAGGATCCTGATTTTTTTTTCGATATTAATATGGCCATTACAATTCTAAAATTTGCAATAAGGGTATTTCTGTACTACAAGATATAAAGTGAAAATTATTTCAGGTGTTTCCATCTAATTTGCGTTGAGTGTTGAAGAGTTTTTTTCAGGATAAAATTGATAGTTCATCAATTTACAGACTGCTTTTTTCGGTCACATTAGAATTCAAAGAAACAAATATGAAAAATAAATTATATTTTTTATAAAAATGCGTGCAACGTTAAATATGAAAGTACCAGTATTTCGATCTCAATCGATCACATTTTGTTTTACTTCTCATATGTATATATTTTTGTAATACCGCCACTGATATATTCTTATTTATATATTCGTTTGGTACTGTTATCCTTACAAGTGGCCGATAACATAGTATTTAGCAAAAGCATATTTATACTATAAATCAAAATGAAAATACTTTTTGGTCATATTGACACGGATAGAGTAATATTTGATATCGCTTGCTTAGTTGAAAACATACCCTACTAAAGCTTATGATTATTATGACAAAACAACTCTAATTGTTGACAGGAGACGATTCTCTAAAAAAATAATATTACCTTTTCTTTGTTGCTGGAGGAGTGGACAACTACAATTTTTATGCTTGATAAACAACATATTACAATTTTAGACACCGCACTATCTAGAATGATAATTTGTATATGAAAATGGGACATATGCAACGAGTGAACAATAAGATAGAAACTTTATGGTGCTTGGAATACATTGAAGACAAAGTGGAGCATACAACAGCGAAGATGCTCGGTAAATCGCTGAAGGTGCAGTAGTTCAACGTACATCATGGAGATTTTCACTCAAAAGAGTCCAGCTTTCTAAACACATTGAAAATTATAATAAATGTTGATTTTAATGACGTTCATTATGCCCTGTCTGTAAAATACGTTTTTAAGTCATGGACATGAGATATTTTGACAATGTTCTTTATTGAGTTTTTTTGAAGAAGTTTAATAAATGAAAAATATATGGTTTACTACTACCTGTAAAAACATTTTTTTTAATTAATTACATTATTGTATAATTGAAGGTTTCAATACGGGATTATAAATTAATAAACATAAAGAACGGACTGTTTTGTCATTGTCAAAAGTGTGAAGTTACAAATAA
The DNA here is from genome assembly GCA_030503985.1 of Himalopsyche tibetana. Classification (NCBI taxonomy): domain Eukaryota; kingdom Metazoa; phylum Arthropoda; class Insecta; order Trichoptera; family Rhyacophilidae; genus Himalopsyche; species Himalopsyche tibetana. The sequence continues at coordinate 5,766,543 of JAPJYX010000019.1, read as the reverse complement.
TCAAAATAATTAAAAATTGAAACCTAGCCTCATATCGGTAAACGTGTAATTAATTCTAATAAAAATGTGGCAGAAGTTATATATGCACAGCCATATATTGGGATTATAATTTAAGTAAAAAATCTCAATGCCGTTGAATAATATTTATTGAATACGAATAAGGCTTCGTTAAATTTCCACGACACTGCCCAACAAGTACTAACATCTACGTTTAATCAATACATCCGGGTGAACATTTTCTCATTTTCCAGAACGAGTCAAGATACTATTTACATAGTGAGTACGTACGTAAACTTTGGCATATTTTTTCTATAAAAAAAATACTAAAATATACGGAGAAGAGTCGGCCATTTGTGAGTTTTGTTAAAAATTCCACGCATCATTTTTGAAAAAGGCCCGAATAGTGCTTTACAAAAACCGTAAAGAATTTTAAATGCCTCTTAGTGGTGGAAACAACCCTCGTAAGTGAAATTTTGCCAATGTGAGTGTGTAACGTTACACGAGAAATAAGCAAAATAACCCTACGTAAACCGACGTATTATAATCGTTAGTATTTAGAAAATAAAGAAAACAGTTTCGCTGACGTCGTCGTTTCCAGCATAAAATTTCACAAACTGAAACAAAGACATAAAAAATATTACATTCAACTTTTTATTAAATTTTACAGACATGTTTGTATTATTAAATTTAAATATTTTTGTGCGTTGAAGTATGTTTTCTTAAATAAAATTATTTATTTTATATTTCGGCTATTTACCCAGCTGTATTATCTTCCTTATATGTCAAGCTCATAACTATTGGCGCAACGAACATTTACATGAAACATTTCAATCACAAAATCAATCACTTTTAAGGTGTTCACTGTCAATACTTGGTGGAATGGCATTATAATAAAAATAATAAAACATTTTTAGTACTTTTTCCACATAAAATTTATTAGATCAGGACCGGTTTCGTTCATGATGAGCATTGTCAACTGATAAGAAAAACAATAAAACAGTGATATTTATACAAAAGTTAAGTGATAAAAACAAGGTATGACAAAAAATTGGTATTACAACCTAGCAAAAGAATTGAAGTAAAATACAAGGAAAATAAACTATAAATAAAAAGTTGAAGACCACTTAGCAATGAAACTATTTCCAAACTCAATTTGGTTGACAGACATTAAGATTTATTTATTATATACACTAATTGTTGGTTTTTACTTTGGTAATGATAATTCATACCTAATTGGTTTTTGTCATAATAGTTTCATTGCTAAGTGGTCTTCAACTTTTTATTTATAGTTTATTTTCCTTGTATTTTACTTCAATTCTTTTGCTAGGTTGTAATACCAATTGTTTGTCATACCTTGTTTTTATCACTTAACTTTTGTATAAACATCACTGTTTTATTGTTTTTCTTATCAGTTGACAATGCTCATCATGAGCGAAACCGGTCCTGATCTAATAAATTTTATGTGGAAAAAGTACTAAAAATGTTTTATTATTTTTATCACAAAATCAATATTCATTTATTTTTAGATTTTATGGTTTTTATTTACAATCTCCACCGAACTGCCTCAAAATATGACTGAGATTTTTTTTTATTGACCGCTATCCTAAATTCTCAAAACCAAAAAAAAAACAAAAATATTTCGAATAGAGTGACTGTGATACACGTAGAAATGATTTTAAAATGACTCCCTACGGATATTGACAGATGCACAAAATTGTGTAAAATAATACAATGAGTCAATAATTAAAAAATCCCTCTTCACGTTCTTGCTATCGTCATTCTTGGTTTGACAATGTTTATACCACTAGATTTTGAATCGTCTTCAAGTTTTTTTCACATGTCTAGATGGCATCTACTTGATACAACTATAAAATATTACATATCACATCTAGGAAACGTCCAATTTAAAAAAAATGCAATAATTCCAAATAATGCCAAATTACACATTCCCACTTTTTAAAAAGTTTAATTATTTAAGTATATAAACAAAATTGGTAAATACAGGGTTTTTTAATATAAGCGCATTATGGTACAGGAAGTTTCATTCTTCAGGCGTTATTTGTAAATACAGTTCATAGTTGAGCGGTTTTCTTTCCTTTCTGTTTTCTCAAAAAGAATCAAGGCAGTCGCAGACAATTAAATAAGTATTTATAAAATACATCGAAAGTCAATACAAAATAATACATTTATCTTTATATTCAAAAGTTGTATTTATTTTGTTCTCTGTGTCTATTCTTAACATTGCATGATCTCTTGATGATGTTTGATCAGTTTTAATTCTGCATAACATGTTTATAATATAAGACTATCATAAAACTTCTTATCAATAGAGTTTTTTATCGCTTCGATAGTGAAATAACCATAAAGAAATTTTAAAAAGTTTTTTTCAAGAGATGTATACAAATCATCGTCTCAATTGCGGAACTCGTCATTTATGTATATTTTCTAGAAAGAATGTCAAAGACATTTAAAATTTCTTCTCTAAAAGATAATTAGTAAATACGTCAGTTAAAAATAGTCAGTCCTTAAGAAAGTGATTAAAATTTTCAAGTAATGGCAACATAATAACAGTGCCAAAATACATTTATTATTCATTCTGCAAATTTATGAGAAAATTGTCAAGTCATTAAACAAACAAATAGCAAATGTCAATCTGAACAATTGTGACTGTCACACTGCTTTCTGTAATGTTTTAATTATGAAAAGAGTATATCGCGCATGCATTTTAAATACCTCCTATGTGGTTAAATCAACATTCCGAGATAATCAAAAAAAACTGTTTAAAAAATAGAGAAAAACGTTAATTTTTTTTCACATTTTTTATAGATGCGCATAATATATTATAATTGTAATATCATAATTTTTTTATAATATCATTAATTTTGGATGGTAAAATCGTTGATTTTACGTTTTTTTCTTACATAGGAGTAATTCTGTTAGCACTGTTCGCACTGTCCTCACATAGGAGGTATTTTACTCTAGCATATTATTAATTAATTAATGTAAAAAATAATAATGTAAGTGAATCATATGTTATGTATCATTTCTATCATCTAAAACTATGTTAACTGAAAATAATTGTATGGCTTAGTATTTTTTATAACTTTATTAAACAAAATTTTACATTGTAAATTAAATCTCAATCAATAAAAAACAAAAAGGAATAAACTGATAAAAAAAAAAAAGTTTTTTTTTACCATTTATGCCCCAACGTAGATTATATGGTTCCTTATAGTATACATACTTATCCTGATTGATTGGTTATCAAAAGGACTGTCAGTCAATCGCTCAACCCACTAAGAGTTATTACCTATTTTAAATATTTAGTCCCACCAAGGATCTAACCTGGGTTTCGGTTATATGTAATGTATCATTTCTATCATCTAAAACAATTTGAATCGAAACTTATAAGTGAGATTAAGGATTTTTTAAATTTTATTTAACAATATTTTTTATTGTAAATTACCTCTCAATTATTAACAAACCAAAAGAAATCGACTTGTAATTAAGATTACCATTTTCGCCCTCAGCTTAAAGCATATGGATCCTCAAAGTATGCAAAATTATCTTGATAGATTGGTTATCAAAAAGGTTGATTGTCAGTTAATCACTCAACCCACTAAGCTTTTAAACATTTTTACCCGCTAGGGATTGAACCTAGATTCTAATTTAATGTAATGTGTCATTTCGATCATTTGAAATATGTGAATTAAGACTAATTAGTAGGGTTTAGTTTTATTTTTATTTTATATGGTTATATTTAATACAATTTTACATTGTAAACTACACCTCAATGTTAAACAAATAAAAATACGTCGGCTTATAATTGGGGGGTTATAGTGCAAAACGTACTATTTCCAAAATGAGTGATATTGAGTTAGGTATGCAGATAGGGTAATTCAAGCCTAAGGAATCGACTTATCTTATTAGTTTTAATGTAAAATGTCTATAAGACTATCTAAGATCGTCTTCAATTTGGAAATCATATTTTTATGCAAACGTTATTTTGTTTGTGTTATTCGTTATAGATAGTATTTGACTTATTTTGTTTGATTTTTTTTACCATTTACACCCCCCAACGTAGAGCATACGGATACTCAAAGTATAAAGACTTATCGTGAGAGATTTTTTATCGAAAGGATTGATTGTCAGTCAATTGCTCTACCCACTAAGTTTTCAGCAAATATTAAAATTTAGTCCCGTCAGAGAATGAACCTGAGATCTCCATGCACCACAGTCACGATAGTTGATGATGGAATGAAATAATATTAAATAATTTATATAATATCATTTGATTCCAACCATAAATTGAACTAAAAAATATATCTATTGTTTCTACAATATGACAGTGAATCTTAGAAAGGATGGTGATCTTTACCGATAGCCGGTTTAGGTTCTGCAAGTGCCTAATCTTGGATTCTGTCAAGGGAATATGTTTAATGTATAGTCTTGGAATAGAGAGACGACCAGACATTCGACATTGTGGCCAGTCTTGCCATTCACTTTCATAAGTTAGCATTTATTTCTTTTCATCAAAAGGTCAGTATTGCAGGCATCTAAAATCTGTCACTACAGGATCTTCTGCTCTCTTTACTAATCTTAATCACGGAAGATTTTTCGTAATGAATCGTATTAAAAAAAAACTAAGTGAAGGATTTTAATTTTAAATGGTTGCTTTGGCCTAGCCATTTTCTTGCAGGCAATGTAATTAGATGGGGCAAATATCGGTGGCTTGAAATAATTTTATATCATCTGCTCCACAGTCACTGAAAGTCATTTGTGCTAGTAAATTTCGTGGTGGAGCTTCACATAGGAGAAATTGTGATGCATGATTTTGGATGCTCTCACATAGGATTAATTTAAAATCGATTTCATTTCGTGACAGTTACGTCTTTTCATACTAGCTATAAAACATATGGTAGAGAAAAAAATGCACATTTCGTGTTATATAACTCATTTTCGTCAAAAACCTCACATAGGAGGTATTTAGAATGCGACGTCTAGCTTTAATTGAATTCAAAAGGGCTCGAAGTTAGCATGTCGTTCTTTAAGCATCTCAAATTTAGAATCATAAAGGAGGTGTGAAAAGATAAGTTTGCATCGCTCATACAAATTATACACAAATCCATTAATGAATTATTAAAAAAATAATATATATATATTCTGGTATATGAATGACCCACGCAACTGATTATGCCACTTAAATTGTGTCGAACACTTGAATACCAAATTGGCAAAAGTTTAAAAAAACATAATCTTTTAATATAAAGGTCAATTATTTTTAAAACTTTGTCGAACACCACTAAAGTATAACATACATTTACACGAAAAAAAATCCATATTTAATATGTTACATTGTATTTCAGAATATCTTGAACCGGATATATAGGATACATTTAATATTTACATAACTCACATACAAGTCGAAAATTTAAATTAACTTTGATTATTCCACGTATTGTGTAACTAACTGTGACACGTGTTTCGCCTCTTTCAGAGGCATCTTCAGACTTACTATCGCAAAGTTTGCTTAAGTAATGAAGCAAGATTGATTCTAACATTTTAAAATTATAAAATTACAAAATGGATTGGGTTTTTTTTTCCTTTTAAGAGGAGCAAGGAGGGGGGTGTAGAATCGAAATAAAGCAAACATATAATGATACTAATTTTACTAATGAGTTGTAAACAATCAGAATGGGATTTTTCCTTTTTAATGGAAGCAAAGAGGGGATTATAAAATCGAAACAGTGCAAACAAAATTTAATCATACTACTAATGACGTTAAACATTACAAACTATTAAAACTAATGAGCTACAGTCAATCATCTAGGTTTGTGATTACTCTATTAATTGGAAACAATTTGAGTAACGGGGAACCGCCTGTGCTATTAAGAATATTATTTAATAATATTTCTTTTTTGTTAAGAGTTTTATTAATTTCTAAAAATTCTAAGCTATTCATCTTTAAACCCTTTTTATTTACTCGGTGGAGTATTTCTAAATTACAAATCTGATTACACATCTGTGCACAGTTAGTTACACAATACGTGGAATAATCAAAGTTAATTTAAATTTTCTATTAAAATAAACTTCCACAAAGTTACCGCCGAAACCATCGAAAGTATCACATACAAGTCTTTAAATAATTAAAAAAATAAAAGATTTATTGTGTTTTGAAAGTCATTACATGAACTATATCAGTTTCATCGCAAAGCTGACGATAAAGTAAGGAGGCCTCAAAAGCTATTGATAATTCTGTATATAAACTTTTTATAGAAACAAACATAAATATATGATTTACGCATTCAATATACTTGTAAATATTAGTTGTTGTGTTTTTCGTATTTCTATTGCTTCTTGAAATAACAGTTGATTAATTTTCCTAGAAGTGTACCGACATCATTCTGTCTGAAAGCTCCGAGAAAGTTCGAATCAAATTTAGGCAATCAATTCGAAGCGGCTTGTTCAAATTGATTTCTTACTCTGAATAGGCTTAATCAAACCCATCCCGAATAATTAGTACTAGTTTCCGTAACACTTAAGAAACGATTCAATGTCTTAAACGTATTATAAACATAAAATACATAAACAAATCCTTTAAAAAATATTAACAACTTGGACTTTGAATCATCAGAAATTTATCATTTGATATCGATTATTCATACTCACATCGTGTCGCTAATATGATGAATTACGAGGTCGATTTCTGCTACTACGAAATATATTTGTAAGCAAACTTAAATATTCTAAAAATTATATTATGTACAATTTAAATACTGCAGGGCAGGGCTGTCGGTATATGCCCCGAGATATATTTCTTTTACTATCAGAATTTCTGGCTTATTCAATAAATAGGTTTGTAATTTATTTTTCACGCCAGTAAATTTTCTGACAACTTAAAAATGCAATGGGTTTACAGCTAGTGATGAATTATATATTATATGAATATTTTTTAATCATTTGCACTCCTGATGTGAAATAAAAAAAAACTGCTAATGAACCGTCGGAACACAAGAACTGGTTGAATAACAATATATATATTTTTTCTAATGTGACAATTGATGTATGGGACCAGGACAGACATATATGTCAACTTGTACTCTTTCAATGAGACCCCCATCCTAGATTAAAAATAAGTTGGAATAAATAACACGCCATTAATTGAATTGCCATTTACTTGGTAGAACTCCATTTTGATAAGGTAAAAATATTGATTTCCAAATTGAAAAAAAAAATAGACGAACAATCTGCAAACAATCTCATGATATAAATTTGAATTCAGCGCCAATCTGTTAACATCTTTGTAGCAAAGACCTTAAGCTAAATGCACTTGAGCAATTAGAAATTAACAGACAAAATCAAGCCAATGACATCTAAAATGAACAAACAATTATAAATCCACCACCCCCTTAAGCCCCTTATGTAACTAATAATATATATATATATCAGTTTAATATAAACTAATTTACCTTGAATAACCATATTTTTTATCGTTCTTAGAAACACTTAAGTCGTGTTTGATAATTGTAATACTAAAATTTGCAATATAAATAAGGATGTTAGAGTAAATATCAAAATGTATTGTGTATTTTTTTAAGCCATTATATATATAATAGCTGATTAAATATAGTTTTAAACATAGTTCTGATCAAAGCATACACCGAAATAGCTATCAACAGATTTTTTAAAAATTGTAGAACTAAATACTTGGCTATTTTTTACCTTATTAAAATAACACGTCATAAAAAATCAATTTATGGTGTATTGATTAATGTTATTTAAATTTTCATTGAGCAAGTCTACATCTATCTATCTTCAGACCCGAGAGTATTCATGATAAAACACACCATTTTAGAAGTGGCAAAAGTTGTTTGTTGACACTTAATTTTATTTTGCTAAATTGGTTTGAAGTTCACTGATGTTTTAACTTCTAGTTGAGTGAAATTTTTAGGTCATTGCAAATTTAATAGCTTTACATCGTTTTTTCTATGTAATAAGGTAGGTATGCTTCATTTAAATTATCTACATATAAATATTATGTAGATAATTTAAATGAAGCATATACCTACTTAATAAATGATGTAATAACAGTACTATTTCCTATTAACTTCTCCATGCTCATGATGCATTCATAGCTAGTTGAGCCATTAAATCATTCAAGCATTTTAAGCATTTATAAATAAAATGAGAGTGAAAATTAGACCTAGAATATATTTTCAAGCAATATATACATTTTTTATTATACATAATTATTTTTAGCTTCTAACATAGGTTTAAATACTGTCAATAAACAGTGAAACTGAGATGCCATCATGGCAGGGAACGTGATTTTTTAGGATGGCATGTTACGGGTTAATCACGTTTTTATTAAAAAACGTGTTTTCTACATCCAATGTCCCAGTTTTTTCATTTTCCAATAAATTTATATTAGTCTTAGAAGCTTACGTAAAATGACAAAATATTATGGTTGTCATCTAAGCGTATAAAAAGGTATATGAAAAGATTTTTTTAATTATTATATTTTCTGAGCAGTATTTAATAATGAAATTTGTAATTGAGTTTTTATATTGATACAAACGACTCAAGCATGTATTTATTTCTCTTATATATGCAAGTTTATCAAATAAAACTTATTTTATAATTTCAGATTTATTCGTTCTCACTGTTTTTTTCTGTAATAAAATCCGATAATGATTGATATCCGTTCACATAAATATCACTATACGTCCACCTAAAAGAATATCTTTCTTTTCGAAAGAAAATTCAAGATATCCATAGGCGTACATTGCCGTTGTAACCTTGGGAGGATTGCGAAAGCTAAACGACGAAAGGGTTAAAATACTATAGCATTAAATCTTGCCCGCCACTGTTCCCACGTTCTCAAGGGTCAAAAGCCATCACGGCTCGTGGCGAACAATCAAAATGGTATAAATTTTCACGACTGACTAACCCTCTCGAGGAATAAAATTGAATCAAAGCGAAACTAACCTTTTTGCTGCCAATACATATTTCTCGGTTAGCGTACAATAGATTTCTTAGCAACAACGCCTCTCAGTTCATTTTTCAACGTCTAGGGTTATTGTAAAAAATCGATAAATTTCTCGTTGAAAAACTATTTCTTATTTTTAACCTTTAAGCCAAACTCGTTTTTAACCAATTTAATATATTAAGATAACGAGAGAATAGTATAGCTCTTGAAAACTTAGAAACTGTGAATGTTATAGATTTGCACGCGACTGGTATTCAAATTCAATTAAAATTCAGGATTATGCAGGATATAATTAAATTATTTAAATTGGAATATATTCAGATCACGAAGAAAACACGGCCGAACAATGCTTTATTTAAGAGTTGATAATATTATTTTAAATGTCATTGACAATGAATATTATGTGAGTTAAATATATTTGTTTGTATAATATATATTTTAAAGGTAAATAATTCAGTTTTGGTTCTCTCTCAAAGGTTGCATTCTCTTTATATTTATTGAGATTAAAATTAAACTACTATGTCACAGGAAGTATCAATTTGGATTGATCATCATAATAAATGGTCAATGGAGTAAAATCTTTTTCTATTGTTTATTGTAAAGTGAATAAAAAAATAATGTCAATTTTAGAATTAACAAAAATATGTATATAGCATTGCTTACATTATAATTGAAATAAGATATTAAATCTAAAAACTCATACATACTTCAATGCTGAGTATATACGAAAAAAGTTAAAACAGTAAATGATGATTTCATTAAACTTCTGAATATCACTGTATTGCAATCTATGGAAGTACTTTAAAGAAAATTATTGCACACATTTATTCAGCAAATTTTTATGAAAGACTTTTAATCAGTTTAAATACGACTAAAAAACATTATCAAGACTTCGATTGACAAACCACGTAGTCTGAATGAAGCACGTTTACTGTCGGAACACGTTTTTGATAGCAGACCAAAAGGATCGTTTGCCAATTGGCAGGCCCAAACGTCGGTGGACGAAATCGGTCAGCAGGAATTTAAAATAAATCAACTGAAAAAGATTCTTCCGCGATAAAGGAAGCTTTAAAATTACCTTGCTTTATCCTGCTGTAACATCAAGCGAGGTGAACTGTTTGTTTTTCCTTTGAAGAAATAATCACCGAAACCTTTACCAAAACTGCGAATTGAACTTTAAGTACAGTGTTTGATTAAATTATATTGCTTAACAAATGAGTTAGTCTAACTGGCAAAGATGGATAGTACAATGTTGTTGATAAATATTAAGTTGTCTTATAAGTCTTTGCGTAATTAGAATACACGCGTTTATATGCTTTTTTCTTTGAAAGCTTAAGCTATTTTCAGTATTATTATGATATTTAATGACAAATGTTTTGAATAGCTTTTTGGTGAAAAAATGCTTTTTTTTCTTTGCTTAATACGAAACAAACAATTTAAAGTGAAATAAAAAAAAATGTTTCGATACATTATACTGTTCAAATTTTAACATAGACATAACGGAAGTAAGGCTTTTGAAAACATATATTCCGCATATGTATTTATTACTCGATGAACGTTGAAAAACCTTTTATATTTTTACCGCTTACAAGTTACGCGCGAAATACGTATAGAGTTATGAGACAAGCTAATACTTTGAAAATAATTCCAAGATGAAGTAAGTATTGATGTCAGTGAAGTGTCGAGATTTGTTGATATTATGAAAGTAAAATAAAACAAACTTAACGCAGGTATCTGAGTAGCGTTGCCACAACCTCTCCGAGTTTATAAACAAATAATGTAATTCAAAAACAACAGTTTGAAGTGACAGGCATTGCGTGACGCTACTGTTAGTGAGCTAAAAATTGTTTTTCCTCATTCAAAGTGAAAATTTCAAAGAAAATCACAAACATACCAGCATATTTGTATGGGGTGAATTTCTATATAAGCACCGACGTACTCTTAAAATCATTTTTGAAAATACATGGATGCTGTTTCTTTTTTATAAATTGTTTTCGATATATGATATCACAGTATTTACAAAATATTAAGACATAATTGACATTTTATCAAAAATGTCATTATTGATTAGTAGCGATTTTTATAAATTCTCACGTTGTAACTGTTCAACTGGCTATATCGGGTGAAGCCTTTTGACGAGAAAAACATTAAAGATCGGTTAAAAGAAAAATCATTTCTAAAATCATAATCAACTTATATACAATAACTATAGATTAGATCAAAATAATATGCTCTATCATAAGTAATTAATAAAGGTTTGAAAATGAAATTTTGAGAACTTTTTATATTTAATAATTGATTAATAGGTGTGTTCATAAACATTCATGCATTAACAGTTCAAGTGAGTATATCGGGTGAAGATTTTCGACGAAAAGAAAATTTAAGAGTTCTTAAAAGTGATATTATTTTCTTTGATAGATATTAATCATTTCATATAAAATAATTATGGATAAAATCAAAATAACAATTTAGAAATACTCCAATTAGTAAATAACCAATGAACCTTTCAAAATGAAAAGCTTAGTATTCTAGGATATTTATTAAAGCCCTTATATAATCAAAAACAATTATAATTAATAGCACTTTTGTGGCATATGGTAATTTTTATTTTTATGCTTTGTCGTAGAATTAATTATATCTGCTATTTTCCTTCTGAGAACCCGGTAAAAAAAACATATGTTCATTATTAAATAATAATTTAAGACTTTTAAGAAAAACATTACAGTTTATATAGAGTAAATTGAGTCACAAAGCATTTTGATGATAGAAGGAGCTATTTTCGAGCTTCATTTTGATGAAATATTTATGATTAGCAAACGTTATTATTGTGTTACATTCGTTGTTTAATAATACGGAAAAAACAAGCTTCAATAGTATTTAACTAATTAATTAATAAATGTTAATATTATATTCGCGTGGCAGAAATGTGTGTTTAAAAAATATATTTCATCTAAGTTTTTATCATAGTTTTTTTTATACGAAAGTATAATATAATAACTTATATAAACATCTTCAAGTTTGCTTTCAGGCCTATTTTTTTACGATCTGGCCTTTTACAAAAAAAGTGTACCGACTCATGGTCTTACTGTAGGAGTATTGTTTAACGATGTGACTTTTAGTGACGGCACACGTACAGTCGTCTGATTTGTGGTTGATACTATCATGGCATCCGTATGCATCGTACCGTGTGCACTCAGATACGACAAAACTTACTATAAAATGCCGTGAATCAACTTGGTATTACTTCTTTACAGTATCTTTATTGTATTGATACAACATAGCGAATAATTTAATAAAAAAAATCATTATAGATTGTTTGTTACCTTCAATAATTTACTTCTTTGGAGTTCTTTAAGTTTTCCTATAATATTTACATCTAGGAAACTTTATTGTTGGAAGAAAAAAAAACAAAATGCTTAGTTCTACAGAAATATACAATTTTACATAATTTAATACATTTATTTTTAAAGCACGGTGGTTAAATTATAATAATACGCTGAACCTTATCCTTATTAGTAATTTAATAATAATTAGATGAAATTTTATTAAAATTAAAAAGTGTCTATTATTGTAAATGTACATAGATTAAATAACTGCCATTTTCTGGTTCAAAGTGGTTCTGGAGATAGCGTGAAGCTAAAATATCTATCAATTATAGCCTATAAATTTAATAGTTTGTTAATATTGAGGTAATATTAACAAAATATGATAATTTACAACTAATAAAAATATAAACAAGCTACGTGAAATTTCAAAGTAAAAACAAACATTCAACGAAATTCAAAAACTTTTCGCAAAGCACAATAAATTTCAATACAAAAAACCAAAATCCACATGCGACTAGCCAAATAACCTACGCTGACACTTTACCCTTCTTCTGAGACCCCTGGGATTAATGCTTCAACTAAATTGTGAATATATCGCGCGAAGATCTACCCGCCCCTGGAGGGCTTTGCCCACTTTCACATCCTGTGAGAAACGCGCCTCCCCTGGCATCCAGTGCACGTTAATATCTGTCAAGCGAGCCGAGCGTGGTTGTACGTGCCAAGTCTTAGAACTAAATATTACCTTCCGTTGTCAGAGATCAACCGCACCCTACCCATGGATTGAGATCGAGACATATCTATCTGAAGGGGCTAAACATGAGATTGATGAAACTTTTAAGACATACGTTGAATACGCAAAATAGTGGTACCTTATTTTTGAAGTAAACAATGACGCTTAACGAGTTAAACGTCGTAGGAGAATGTTTTTTATTATCCTGTATTTCAATGACCTCACATATGTCGAGTAAAAAAACTTATCAATGCATTGTTTACCATTTCCGTTCCGTACCGAACATAATGGCTACTACACGGTGCCTCCAAGATTCTATAAAACTCGATAGCTTTGCTGCTTCTTTCAAAGTCATCCCGTCTTTTCGTATCCTCTCTGAGTACATCCAATTAGCAGTATTTTAAGTAGATGAAAACCACCCGGTTAACAAAAATAACAGGCATAATTCAGGTTAATCTGGGTAATCCGCAACACATATCCATACCTGGTCATTTAGTTTATTTTTGACGTCAAAAGTAGAAATACCTACACTTGAAAATTACTGACTTATGAACTGAAGAAAAATCACTACGTGTTGTGTTATATATAATAATATTTGTTGGATTCTAGCAATAAGAGGAATAATACAGATTATATAAAGGAAAGTCAATCATAGCCAACTAGGTGTTATTCGCCTAAAATTTTAGGATTATTATTTTTTACAATATATGGTCGGTGTATATATGTACAAGTATTTTATTCAATCACATAAAAAAATCTGTTATATTAATTCTGTTTGATTTGGTAATTAAATTTCTTGCCAGATCCGTGGTCGAATAGATAACGTTGTTGGCTTCGAAAACACAGCTCAAAAATTTGAATCCTGATACGGACGATGTTCATCGATTGAAAAAAATATTTACGGATTTTGTTCGAAGGAATGGAAGTGTGTGAAGTGTGATTTATGAAACTCCTTCCCACGTATTCATTATATTCTAAAAACGATACGTATGTAGAGTAAGTGGCTAATCACAACTTTGTTATTTCTCTCTACTCTTTTTGAAAAACAACTGAGTAATAAGCAATTTTCGTAAAGTATTTAAGGCCATTAGATATAATTTAAAATTTCGACTGAAGGTGCTTGATGGGAATTTAATAATAATTTAGAATTATTTTTATTTTGTACACTTCCATTAAATATTTGCTCGAACACGACCCAAGTTTCGCCTCTCGGCATCTTCCGGTGTTGATCAGTGTGTGAATGCACTCGAGCTAAAAAGTGTACAAAAGTGAACACAAATAGAAAAAGTGAACACAAAAAAAGTACACTAAGTGAACTAAGTGTACAAAATAAAAATAATTCTAAAAAAGAAGTCATTAGATATACTTTTTTAAATCATATGAATTTAAAATTATTTATTTAAAAAATGTTACTTATCGCTGCTCAAAAATAACTAGATAAACTTTATCCATTTTACATGATCATAATAACATGTTGAACAAATTATTTCGTTTTAACAATTTTACCTGTTGCATTTCTAGAAAGTCTATGACTTCTAATGTCTTAATTTTATTTTACAGCTAAGCTTTGTTTTGACACTCAACGATCATGACAAAGAAAAGGCGTACTTTCTTTGTCTGAAATTCAAACTTTTGAAATATATTTTAATACAACACACAGTCCTGCTTTGTTTCAATTAGCAATAAATTTAAATATATCGCTGCGAGGTTAAAAGGTTAACCGATTTTTCATTGTACTTAGAGGTAAAAGAGATAAATAATATGATATATTATACTAATAAATACGAATTTTCTGCAAGTTACGGCAGTGGGTATTTGGCGAGACTTTTCAATAATTCAACTTCATGTTTTAAGTGGAAGACTATTTTAACTGTCTACTGGTTTGCTAATCACTATAATATACAGAAAATTGTAAGAAAGGGTTCTGTTTAAATACAGCCCGAAAAAAAATCCCGGGAAATCGATGATTTTTGCCATTTGAATAAAACAACCCGAGACTTGTTTTATTAATTTAAAACAAATATAATTTAAGAATATTTATATGTACTCTGAGAACATTTTTACATATTGTAAAGCAATAAAAAACGTAAAAATCATGAAAAATCAATCAGTTTTGCAATAAATCAAAGATGTTTTTGAACTACAGCCAGAGCCGGCTTGACACGTGTGCGAAGTGTGCGGCGCACACCGGCGCACAGGCGCCGCACTTAGAATATAGCGCTATCAGCTCATGAAGCTCTAGTTTTGAGAGGCATCGGTCCTGACTGCGATACGTAAGCTTTGAATACAATAACTTCAAAGATAATGATAAAATTTTTCTTAGGGATTTATTTATGCACTAGAGATTTGTAGCAAAATTTCAAAAGTCGGTTTTTGCAACGCGCATAACAATGTTTTTAAATTATAAATGATACTAATCACTTTTAAGGTGTTTACTGTCAATACTTGGTGGAATGGCATTATAATAAAAATAATAAAAAAAAGTACTAAAAATGTTTTATTATGTTTATTATAATGATACTAATGTATTTTTAATTTATAAAATAAGGTTCATATTTCGCTTTGAAACCACTGTAGTAACAAATTAAAAGATATGGAATATGTATCATAATAGTTAGGCAATCATTGAACGCGTTAAAAATAAGCTCAAAAACATATTTTTTCAGGAAATTTCATTCACATATGCTATTAACGAAACTAAGCTACTAGATCAATTGTTGTTTTGTAACAAAATCATAATAATTTTAGTCAGTGTTTATATTAAAATTAAAATAAAACTATATTTACATTGAACAACCCCTTTTTTAAAAACTTAAAAAACTTGGTTAAACCTGGTTTTAAAAAGTATTGGAATTCAAAAGCTGTTTTTTTTATAGTCGGTTTTGTAAAAGCTCTAGTGTACACATTATTGTTGAAACTTTATGATAAGTATAAGGTTTGAGGATCAAACAAGCCATATTCACTACTATTTTCTATGTTAAGTTAACCCTTTTTTTGAGACAGGTAAAGTACTACCAATTCTCCACTACTAAAATACGAACTGAATCCTTTGGCATTGACGGAGAATGGAAGAAAAATAAGAGTATAAATCTAAATCCTTTCCAAGAGGAAAGTCGAGAAATATAGGTCTATCACGTTTGATTGATCGGTGTGTACATTTTACAAATGTATTTGTTTTATACCAACAGAATTACGGAAATCAATTATCCAGCTATCAAGATATACTGTGTCTATATAAATTATTGATTTCCAATACTGTTGTTGTCGTAGGTACACTTTAATGAAATACAACAATTACGAAGATGATTGATTTCATTAATTTGTTAATTTGGCAGCAAAAACGTATTTGAAATGTATTTGACAGCAAAAACGAGTTCTATAAATGTAGGATTTTGAATATAATCAATTTAAATACGAGATAATTTTATTATTTTTAATTTGTGCGTATTGGTTGAATTATTGAGTATTTTTATGCGCTGCAAAACGTGTCTAGCTGTGTGTAGTTAGCCTGCTTGCAGATCTGTGTGTGAATCTTTTATCCATTTTAAGAGAACAGAGCTTTTGCTCTATTTCTCTTTCATTTTTTGTTTATTGATGTTGGTTTTTGTAAAATTATACACATATAATTTAAGTATATGTTAGTTATAGATCCATATTAATACAGTAATTAAGATGACTGTTAAATAGAAGAAGAATAGTTTTAAAATAAAAATGAAATGAAAATTAGAGAGCCATTTGCTACCTTGAGCTGCATTTTTGAGTGTGAGAACGATGACGCTAATGATGAAAGAATGTTAGTACGGATAATAAAGAAAACCTAATTGTTTTTTTTATATATATAAAGCGCAATTTATTATAGGTTTCCAAATCAGACAGTTATTTAAGCATGTTTAATACTCTATATTTATTTTTTAAAATCTGTGGATTTGGTTTATTGCTTCAACTTTTTATGTGATTTTTTTATATAATAATATCTAAATATTTTTTTTAGTGCTATTATATCGTAATATTTAAAGTCTCATTGGTTGACGTACTGTAATATAATATCAACAAAATTCAATGCCGTGTTGTGGCTAATGCTATTGGTAGTTTCTTCTTCCATTTTTTCAGCTTTATTCTCATCTTGTTAAATGAGATTTTAAATAATGTTTTCGTCAGTCATTATTTGAAAATATGGATCATATAAATCATTCTCTAACCATTCCACAATATTATGATCATAATTTTCTTAATTCAGGATATACATTTTCCTGATGTTGTTCTTTTAATTATCGAGTTCAAACACAATAAAACTTTTATCTTCACCGTTACGTTATACCTTTGTTTCAGTAATAAAACAAACAGAATGTATTCACCACCAAGCATTGTTCAATGCGTACTAAAAGTAGCTTTCAATTATTTATGTAAGAAGGGTTATAAAACCGGAAATGAAATGAGGATTCAGATTTCAATGTCAACAAAAGGTGTCTTCAATCATTTATTCAATTTAAAGTATCCATTCGCAAAAGATATGAGACCGAAGTATGGGCTCAGCGAGAAACATAATGAAATATTCAATTGGCAATGTCTTCCTGGAAAGATCACTATATATTTCATGGATTTACACGAAAGTGCCGGGATTTTCGATATCCGTATTTATTATCTTCCCAAGTCTTTGGTTTGGTATTGAATTGCAAACGAATTATAAGAAACATATTTGAAATAAATTAATAAAAAAATAACAAATTTTATATTCAATTGGCATGGATTTATGACATTATTTAAAACTTAAATTTAGATCCTTTATAAGAAGTTAAAATGCTCCGCATTGAGAGCACTCATGGTTCATATTAATTTATAATTTATTTTTCAGCATTTTTTAAAACTTAAAAAACGTAAAACCACGTACGCTTAATGACGATCATATGAGTCCTCTAGAGATGAAGTGAGCCAACTAGTAAAATGGTAAAACTTTTTTCTTGGACTTTTAAGTACAATCACGTCTTTACTTGATGTTTTGTTGGATTGCATATTTTTTATTTTACGGGGATAACACAATTGCAATGTGTATTAATTGAGGCTACTTCGCGTTTACAATACTTTTAGACGTGTAAAATATTACACTTTCAGAGATTTTTCAACAATTTTGTCTGCCAATTTCAAAAAGCCAAGAATTTGCAGATTTTACAAAATTTCAAAAAACGGACCTTTTCACACTTCTTCTTCTCGATCCCGAAATCCGGGACTATGTCAATTCTAGTACCGGAATTTTGAGATCACAAAATTGGACGGGATTCCAGGATTGGACGCCCTAGTACACATCTCACACGTGTGTAATGCCCACAAAATACTATATTATTCGCTGATTTCACTTCTTCTATAGCCATCCGCAATGTATCGGCTAAGATTTTCTTGTGACTTTTGCAGTACATTTTCAAATCAGTTTTTTAATGCTTCACTAGCACTACTCAGAGTCTGCAAAAGCGTATTTTTCATCGATTCGATCTTCGTAGAATCAAGCCATCATATGCCACAAGCATTCGTTGCGTATACTTTTAATGTTTGCAAATTTCTATTACATTACATGTATAATTTAATTACCATATATTTATGTATTTGGAATTAATTAACACTATAGTAATAATATGTTTTATAACAAAACATTTGTGGCAACGTTCATGTGTTCATTTCAACCTAATAAATAGGTAACATAATTTATTACGATTATCTACCAACTGACATCATTCCAATTTACAGTTTAATAAAACATCAAAAAATAACCATTTTCTTTATTTCATGCTGAAAATCTGTAGTTGATACATTGAATGATCATAATATATTATTTAAATTCATTTAGGCAATGTTAGGTCAATCAGAAATTAAATTCTTTTTAAATATTTGCAAGCAAATCAGTTCAAGGTTCTATATGAAATTATTGCTTATTTTATCCTTGAGATTTAAAATGTATTACAGTTAATGTAATATTATATAATCTCATTCTGACCTTGTTACAGATTTATTATTCGGAGAAAACTACGGAAAATTTGTTATTCAAATATTAATATTTAGTTTGCTTGAGTAATTTTTACGTCTTGTCTTTATCGCAATAAAATGTGAATTTAATTTTGTATGTCTTCCGTTTTGGAAATGGGTTATAATAACGGTCTAATTCACAATAGTATAACAACATGTTTAATACAAAAGAGTAACAAAGCACACTTTTGCGTCATTAAATAATAATATATATACTGACATATTTATTATTTGTGCATCATAAAATTTTCCGAGTAATTAAGCATCCATCGTTATCAGAGAGTTTGAGAGCAATTAGAAAATATTCAGAAAATAAAAGTAGGCACGTATTAAGTAACTGGCAATTTCCCACCCCGACACAGTGGCTGTGACGGCGGCAGGGCGCCTCGTTTTCTCGTCGAAGTATTTCAACGTCGTGGATTTAAGCGTGTGAAATATTTTAACTGTCGGCTCTTTCATGCCCCAGTGGTTATAAGAGCATATCATATTGTGTAACTTTAAAATCCCCATTCTTATACACAAATCTACACATTCTTGACTTGTTTTGCTTACCATCGGAATTATTAGTATTAGAAAATGTTTAAAAATGACGATTTGTTCCACTGCTTTTGCAAATTATCTACATTACTTATAAGGAACGCCCGACGATGTTAGTAAGAACACACGTGAAAGTTTACAATATTTGAAGATTCAAAAGTATTGAAATTTTATTAAAAAACCTTCAGTCGAAATCTTAAATTAACCACAATCGTCTAAAATAGGTGTCACACTAATTCAATTCAAGTGTTTGCTGTAAATTCTTAGTAGAAAGGTATTATGCTTAACAAAAATAATTTTGTACTAATTCTCACAGGACCTACATATATCGCTTATGGCGAGCAGTATCAACTATTAAATATGCTCGCTGTGAGCAAAACCTGTATCGATCTAAAATAAATAATGTGGAATTAGTTAAAAAGTGTTTTATACATTTTTGATAATCCTAATAATCACTGTGACACCCCTGATTCATCTGCGTATATGTGTGCGTGCCAGGACTGGATAGTTATTTTCTTGTTATTTTCTGTTGGCTTGCGGTACAAAGAATTCAATTCATACGCCATTTTGCAGGTAGAATTTATGAACAAATATATCATATTATAAATTGAACGCTCGAAAAAGAACATAAAAGTCATAAAGATATTTTAGTCGTATAGAAAAGCATCGTTTATATATTAGTGGTTGTAAGTTGTAACAAAGCCCCTAAAAGTGAAGTGACCTAAGTAATGTTTTAGTAAAAAATGGGTTAGATACGTTGTAATATTTTACACATTTTAAAGTATCGTAAAAGTGAAGAAAGCTCAGTAAATACACATTGCGGTAGTGTTATCTGCCTTATTTTAAAATATCAAATTCACTAAAACACCAATTAAAGACGTGATTTTACCTAAAAATTTTATCATTTAATATTTGGCTCACTTCACCTCTCGAGGGCTCACTTATTATATCGTTTATATTTTGAGTTCATTGCAATGTTTTTGAAAAAGTAAAAAAAATATCTAGCATTACAGTAAATAGCCAAGGTGACATATATCACAGGAGGTACATCCAAAATTTCCATCGCTAAATTTATAAATTTATACTTAAACACATCAATATTTGTGATGTTTTCAGCCTACCTTCATGTTATTTACTAATATTATAAACAGGATGATGTGACGTCGATTAGCTCACAATTAATCATAGCTTTCCTTCGCCCAATGTGTTCAATTTACGAAAAAGATTAATAAAGTAACTACTGTAATACACCATTTTACTACACACTAAATATTTTGAACAACCTGTAGTGATATTTGAAGCTTTCGAGAAAGCTTTCTTATAATATTTCATTGGATTTACATTTTTTCAGTTCGTATTATTGAATCTCTCAAAATGCGGAACAAAGGTAACGAAAATCAGCTTTCGATATTGAAAAAGGATTTGCTTTATATGGCTCCTGTTTTTTTAAATCAATTTTACTACACATAAACCCTAACATACATTTTGTCGTATCTTTTATTTTTTATATAACCTGTCATTTTTACTATGTGAAATTTTATGAATATAAAAAGCGAATTTTAGCGAAAATCAATCGGATGCCATCGTCATTCGATCGCCGTGGTCGAATAACTTCCTTGTTTGAACCAAATGCTATTTTTTTAGATACTATACGATTACAGTTGAAGATAAGATATAAACGGATAAGAAAAAAAAATTAACGACAGGGAAACCTTTTTTTTCAATAGAATTCTAAATGACTGAAAATTGGTTAAAATATCGCTCTTGACAATGGGATAATTTCCACCAGGAGCATTGCGCACCTGCCGTAAGGCCGCGAGGGATTTTGGAAAATTAAGCATTCTCGGTGAAATTCGGAACAGAATTTGGAAAAATTACTCTGGATACTGCTGCTCAAGGCGATGTCAGCTGCCCACCGTGATTTAGGTTTGTTTTTTAACATTGAATTATTAAGGGAAACACACAAACGAGTTTTATTTTAAAGGAAGGTCTTTGATTCATTGTAACTTCTTAAACAAAGGTTTCATATTTTCATCCGTTTTAAAGCAGGTTTTTTTTATGAGAGCTAAAAAACATTCTTCACCTTTACACATATGGAGTCCTATTGGAGTATTCCAATATAAACACATTTTAATAATTAGTGTCCATCATTAACAACCTTTTTTATTGTTAGTAAATATAAAAAGATACGCTTAGGCAAATGAGGACTAACTCTCGATGTTCTAATCTCAGAGTTCACAGATGTGACTGGATTTAAACATAAGTTCTGGACGGTGTATGCAAATGGAAAATATAAACCTTTATTTTGCAAAATTTATCAATTGCCAAGTGCTGCTAAATAGTCAATGATGTAATTAGTTAAGCATCTTTTAAAACTTTTTGAGATTAATATTTAGATGTATCCGAGTTTTTCTGTATTAAAACCAGTTACATGCAAATCGACTCATATTTCAAGACATAAAAAAACAATAATTTTTAAATTTCATTTTTAGGTGTGGGGTGTTGAGTTATTTTATTGCAGTAAAATAAGAAATAGCTTTAATAAGGTTAAAATTATAATAATCGCTTTAGACTGTTACAGCATGGAAGGAAAAACCTAGACTTGACAGCTATTTTTTTTTTACATATTTTGATTCATAATCAAAGCTCAAGGTAATAATTTGATTATGATAACGGGAAAATATTTTCTATCTGAATTTTGCTACGTGAGAAAATAAGGTACATTATACATTTATTGTCAAGCTTAATACGTCAACAATATGTTACACTTGACATTGCATTATAAGTTTATTATAAACATGCTAGGTATCTGAAATAGGCTAAGCTAAGTAACTTTTTCTAATGGTTCTTAATGTTATAATATATCTAATGCTTTTAAATCCGGAAAGAATGCCGACTAAGTAATTTTCTATATTGAATACTGACTGTTTTAAAAACTCATTAGATCTATCTTCTATCAACTATTTGATAGAAGAACTTCAAACAAATCGTTTTGTGCTTTGTATTTGAATTGTTTATTAGAAAAGGGTTTTTTAAATGTCATAGGCAGCTATGCCCTCAAATATACCAGGTTAAAATGATTACTGAAATTTATATATGCAAATTACTTGCTGGGGATTTGGTAGCCGAATTGCGGAATGGAAGTGAAAAGCGACTACGACATTTACATACACATCGATTTTTGCATTCTGATGCTTATATGGTGACACATCCATTACAGATTATTTTATTGACTGTAAGGATTACGTGCAGTGGAGAAGGAACGTAAAATAAATAGATCTTTACTAAGCGTTGAACTTTTACGTTTTTGCTTTACAAATAATAATGAGTGATAATAAATAGTCAAAAACAAAAATAATTATTCTTTTCGTTACTTTATTCATTCTTGAGAATAAAACGAAACTTTTCTATCAGCTGATAAGCACGCGATGAGCGAAACCGGTCCTGATATTCTTTGAAATATATTATGTTAGTACAAAAAGCATTATGTTTAATTTTGAAATGTGACGCCACTTCACCAAGAACTGTCGGTTTACAAATTAAAAGTGCTTTTTTACGTAAACTGCGTGATTTTTTAGCAATTAAAAAAAATATCATTTAATCAAAAAATATATAGTACTATTATATTAATGGAACATTTTCAGCTTCATTGTAAATAATACTTAATTTTGAATCGTTAAAATTTTGTACATTCACACAAGTTTTGTCACTAACAACCCGGGTTTTGCCTTTCGGCATCTCCAGGCGTTTAAGTGTTCAGATGAACCTGTTCGTCAGTGTCATTTTAAGTTCATCCGTGCACTATCACATAGGTCACAACATCACATAGCCTGATATGTTATTAATAAAGGCAAATCCCGGGACATTAGTGACAAAGCTTGTGTAATGTACTCAATTTGAAGGATTAAAATTTCAAATTGAAATTCCACTAAGTACTTTAAGTCTAAATTTTCAGTTATACTGTTTATGACAAGTTGTAATTAATTGCTGTGAATTGTGAACAAATAAATAAGGTCTCACCAAACATTGACATGAAAAAGAACTAAAATATGCGTTATATTTCTTTTAATATTTATTTTTACTTATTCAATGAAAAAATACATATCGTCTTATAAACGGGAAATAATAACTTCGAAAACTTTTTTTTAAGAAAAAAAATCTTTCAATACTCCATCAATCTCACTAAACGAATTTCAAACTCAGGTACAAAAATAACCTATTAATCTTTCCTAACCGAACTTAGGTAAGAAAATTATATTTTTAAGATTCATTTCTTTGTGAAGTGATTATTAGATTTATCACTACTTGTCAGAATATATTCGATCTCAAATCTTCATGAGTTCCAGATCGGCAGTTTCTCATAAATAATTTTCGCTGTCCATCACAATTTTACGATGACATTTGAATACCTATTGTGACACCGACGGACCTTTTCAAAAAATAGAAACATACCCTGATCTATCGTTCTAGCATTTATGATTTTTTTTATATATTCCCAGCAAATATAACCAATCCCACATTTATTGTTCTCCCGCATTCCGTTCTATTTTTATGAGAGGTCCTTAAAAAACAGTAAATCGGAGTCCCACCGTATTATTTTATATTCTAAATACAGCGACGACGTTACTTCCCTTTTATCACGCGTTGTGTTTGTAACCGATGTTCAGTTGCCTGCCGAAACCATACCGAAAAAACGAATGGTAAATCTTACAATCTCTGATTTTAATAACAAAAAAATACAACCAATATCACTTTGCCTGCAGTATATGTAACAGAATTGCTTAGTTTGAGCTGAAAAGCGTCACATGCCAAATATTAAAAATAAATTAGCAAATTAATGTGAACAAAAGCAGAGCTCGAGACCGAGAGAAGTTAGCTCTTTTTAGCACAATACTTCGAATGTAAGATGAGTCAAAACAACGATTTAAGTTTTAAAACCGGGTATTCCAATTATTCTTTGTAAAAATATTTAAATAATACATTGTTTAAATATTGCTGCGGAGAAAAATTTTTAACACATTATTCTAGTTGTCGAGCAGTGTTTATTTACTGTATTATGGTTTTAATATATTTTTTAATATAAAATGCGACGCTGAAAGACACTTTTTGTTAAGCCAGTGGTTGGTGCACATTAATAAAATGCATTCATATTTTTTCAAATATTCGTTAATCCAAATATATTTGAATATCGAATATTCAATTCGACAGTCAAACTTGTTAATTGGAAATGACAAATTGTGTTTAACGTTTCACTTGTTTTTTATACCCTTGCTTTTTACAAAAGGCTTCAATATGCGTTTGTATAAAAAAAACAATTTGTATTGAGTGTATAACATTATTCTCTTCCGTCGAAAAATATGACTTTATCTGCAATCGATATATTTCTATTATTGAGTTCGTGAGTCTGACAGAGTTCAATAGATAATGCAGCTATGCGTTTGAAATTCTAAGGCAATAAGTAATAAAAGCTTTCTTATTTTTCATTAGTATCCATACTAAATTTTTCATTTTTCTTTTTTTTCTTTTACATATAAGTTTCTTGCTCTTCGAAATGCGACAGTGGTGTAGTTCATTGAATTTTAATATTCATAGCATAACTCGTTTTTTGTATTATCTTATTCTTGGTCGCGGCATGCATTACGAATGAATGATAATATTTCTTTGAAAAACATTATCACTTTTATATTTTTTTTACTTTATTCATGTATTTTTTTAGTCATAAAATATGTGACTCTATTTCATTCATGACTTGATATCAATTTAGATTGGTTGGTTAAGATATATTTTTTTATTTAAATGTGCTGTCAGTGATTCTAAATGATTTTGCTGAATAACAATTTAGTGCCCAGAAATATTTTAAGGTTAAGCTTAATCAGTTAAACGTCACAAATATCCAGCCACCCACATCGTACTGCAATTATATCTATACTTGTGAATGAAATATTTTTTATGAATTTCAATTCGTATTTTGACATGCTTTGAACAGCTTTCATTTTATTTCAATTAACCCTTTATATGTTTATATCATTAGGGCTGTCACAAAATTATTGTAAACGTTGCTTGACTTTGAAAGAAATTCAGTGGAAATTAAAAAGATAACGTACCAGTTCAGTCAGTGTAAAACTGCAAATAAGTTTGAAACATTTGTTTTAAATATATGTCTTTATTTCATTATCATGTTTTCGTACAAGACTGCAGTGCAGTGGTTAACTTTGTTGACTGTTGTTGCAGATCTCACGGGTTCAAGTCTTAGTACAAACGTCATTCTGTTCGAAGGCATAGGTATTTTTGACAACTATAAATTCACTCCCTTTTTTACCTAAAATAAACGAGCGTAACGAGAGTGATTAACTAAACCCTGATCAAAAAATGGTAAACCTTACCTCTCGGTAAAGCACTACAGTAGAAATCAGTTTTTGTCGATTTTTTTGTTCAAATACTTTCTACAAGAGGTCATTTGCTTCACATTGGGAGCCGATATGAATTTAGAGAACACATAGTGAGTTAAATATTATTAACCAGGGCTTTAGTGGAGTGCTCACGTCACGATAAAAAGAAATTTATTTTACCTTCTAAATCAGAATATTCATTTTAACTTTGTTGAAGTTCGTTTTTAATATAAAATTATATTCAATTGCTTTTATTTTTTTCAAGTGGAATAAAAAAAATATCAAATTTAATCGTATATGTAAACTTTCCGAAGGTCTGACGATGCTTTTCAAATAGGCAAAACACGTGTCACAAATTGTGACACAACAAAGACAATAACAAAGTTATCAAATTTTATTTTATATCAGAATACTCACTTTTCCTTTTTGTAGACTGAATACTGTAAGTTGAAAGCCATAAACTACCAAAAAATCATCATCCTAGATTTTCTCACACCAATCGTACCGTAAAATTACGCTACCTGCTTCTATCCACCGCGTTATAACAATTGAACAAAGATTTTTCGAACCATATAAGCTCTCTTACCTACAAAACCTTTTTATGTAGTAGTAATAATAATTCTCGTTTTCCATGTATTACATTAACAACAAACTGAATATTC
The DNA here is from genome assembly GCA_030503985.1 of Himalopsyche tibetana. Taxonomy (NCBI): domain Eukaryota; kingdom Metazoa; phylum Arthropoda; class Insecta; order Trichoptera; family Rhyacophilidae; genus Himalopsyche; species Himalopsyche tibetana. The sequence continues at coordinate 5,739,898 of JAPJYX010000019.1, read as the reverse complement.
AAACAGGATTTACTTTATGTAGCAAAATTATAAAGGTTGACGTATAATAGTTTAAGCTCGCTGGATGGATTAAACGTGGCATGATTAATGATGATACATACACTAGATTAATCCAGCTTTTGTGTTCCCGTTAAAGGGAACTAACTATGCACCGTTGCAGGGGCAGCAAAATCAGTGTATACCGGTTAACCGTTTATTCTGTTTTATCGAAATGATATAGCCATAGTTTTAGAGAATGTATTAAACGTTCATTATTTTGTACTCTGCACTCTTAAAAGAAAGTTTTTTTTAACTAGACGAATATTTTTCTAACAAATTTCTTTTGACATATTAACAATTAACTATGTGAAATTGATACTTTCTCATATAAAAAAGAAAGAACCTGTTTTATTATTAATTGCATAACGATCCAAAAAGGTATCTTTTTGCATTTATAAATATTATCACAGAATCATTCACAACTGTTGTATTTTTCAAATATTAAATTATAAATTTGGTATTATGCAGCTGTTTGCATCGATTTCATAAAGTCATAAATTGCTTAGCAAAATCGATGCAATTACATTAAAAAGTACATTAAAAAGTCAATCTATGTTCGATGGATAAAATATTCACAGTTTTTTTTAATACAATATCAATTATATTGATAAAATTTGTTAATAAAGTAATAGCGATCATAATACGGTTTTATCAAAAATATTACGCTGATAACGATTTGAGTTATCAATATATTGTAAAAAAATACCGTTTACTTGGTACCGATATAAAATTAATGTTATTGAATAACCGTCAATTGGCAATGTTGGTAAATTTGTCAACCCTCTACGAAAGTATTAGACGAGAAGTATCGCATGACTCCTTGCGTACACAAAATGCAATTTTCCGCATGCCCAGATAAATCTTATGGAAATTCTTCTCTCCCAACACCGCCTTGTTTATGTAAACACGTAGTTCCGGGCTACGATAAACAGAAATTTAGCGGTAGCTGTCTGGAGTTTTCTATACGACCATTGTGACGGTGTCAGATAAATTGGATAAAAATGCAGACATCCACTTAAATCGCTATTATAGTAATTGTTTGGCCTGAAATTTCCTTTAGTTGAACGCCAATCAGGTATATCACAGATGGTTGAAAGGCTTGTTTTAAATACGCTTTGATTTTTAATAGGTCTTGTATAAGACTTTGATAAAACTAAACTGTCGTATACATCGATCACCTTTCATTTAAATTTTTTATAAACATGTGAGAACCTTTCTGAAACCAATATGTTTCATATTCGCTTCTAATCTGACGAATATATATATATATTCCTTGAAAAATAATAAAACACTAATGGGTGAACTTGTTCTCCAACTATTTGTTAGGATCAAGATCGGTGTTGCTCATCACGAGCAGTTATATAAAAAAGAACAAAGAAGACTAACAAGGCTGTTACAGATAATCCCTACCAAGAACGTGAAAGAAAGTTTGTAGATAATAAGAGAAAATATAAATAGTTGTCACTCAATTGACTATATATAAAATGTTTATTCGTAAAAGTTCTTATTAGTCTTAAGTATTTCTTGGTTTTATATTTAAAAAAATCATATTTGTAATCAGTTGAAAATGCTCGTGATAAACGATACCATCCTAATAATTCTAATAATTAATAATCGTAAAAAAGTAGAAAATCGTATTTCATTATTTTTTATATATAATTCCTTTTCCAGAATTGGTAGTAAACAGTGAGCAGTGATTCCATTAAAATATAGTGTCTGAATTTGCTTTAGGAGAACTGGGTGTAAATCAGTAGCCAAAGTCTTTTTTAACAAAAAGTCACAAACGATGAGATAAAGGAAAGATTAGTGCTTGGCAAATCGTTTCTTTCACTTCTTATTTGCAGGGTAGTATATGAAAATATTTAAAATTATCACAGATATTGAGTACTTTTCCGTTCGCGCATTGAAATATCAATGTATAATATATACGTGTCCATTCTGGGAAACGTGAAAAATATTATATTAAACAATATCAGCTAGGAAATAAACACAATATTTTTTATTAACTTCTATTATGCTTGCGATGAGCGAAACTGTTCGAGATGATTTAATAAAATTGTAGAAATAGTACGGATTTTATAAAAATACTTATTATGTATTTCTATGTAATGTTTGACCTATAAATTATATGCACCGCCACGCCAAACATAAAAAATAAAACGATGACGTCACAGCGCCGCTTTTCACCGAGCTCCATTGTCACATCGGATGAATGGCCTTAATCAATCCAATGAAAGTTTTCAATTGAATATTTCGCGAGAGTACAACCGTGACACGGATGAATGGAACCGTGTTTTATTGTTATGGACAGAACGTAAGCAGACTGGTCAGTTTTCAAAGAGATAAAAGGTATGCAGATTGTTACAGTTCTCTATTGTTTTTAAACGCAAAGTGGTAACTGGTAAAGCTGTAGAGACGTGTTACCGGTACATGGAGTCATTGATTTGAACACTCAAAATTACATTTTATTAATATATGTTTTGATTTAATCTATTTAAAAACCTGTCTTGATATATTCTATTGATTTTATCCTAATCCGACCTAATAGTGTGTATCAAGCAACTTACTTGTGTTGAAACATTACATTTTAAATTTATAATAATGTTCATCATGGAGTAGGCAAAGCTTAAAAATAAAAAATATTTGTATAGGTAAAGTCTTCTAAACCGATAAACTGACATGTTAACAAATACATATCTGAAATGTATGTGTTTGTTGGATTAGGGATTTACCTTATACTACACAATCAAACACTACCAACGTTCAGTCGAAGCGATGGGTAATGATACATGTGTATATGTTAATGGTAGTTTTTTTACAGTACATGTTTGATAAAATAATTTGAATATATATAGCTCCTAGAATTCGAGTCAAATATGTCTCATTTTTTATCTTTTATATGTTCCTACAAAGGTATTACTTTAAATATATGAGTCATCTGGTATCAAAAGCAGAACTGTTTCATACATGATTTATGGAATAAAATAATAAAATTTAGTTCTCATACAATCGTCACTTTTATTTATACAATTTAAATTGATAGCTAAGTTATTCCACTGATGTTTCTAATTATTATTTTGACATATTTATTGTCTCTGCTGTACTGCTCAGACAATTTCCCGTAAGACAACCCAACCAGTGTTCCCTCTAAGCCAGCGGTTTCCAACCTTTACGTTACTGCGCCTCCCTTTGAAGAAAATAATATCTTCGCGCCTCCCCATTTTTTATTTTAAGGAAATAAAAGATTTTAGGGAAATAAATATTTCGAACTGTTCGCGCCTCCCTTTGCTATAGTCCACGACTCCCCAGGCAGGCGCGCCTCCCAGGTTGGAAATCGATGCTCTAAGCTTTGCGCGTTTGCGCGCGTACATGTATAAGAACAAAAGTTACACCAGCTTTACCACCACCACCATAATAAATGGTCGTTATATAGTGTTGTTAATTATTGTAATTATGAAAAATAACCATTTCGTTAGGTAGGTCTAAATACCGTTACGTGGCGCACAATTTTTTTAATTTCCCTTCAAAGTTGCACATCCAATGTATTTTGCGCACATAACCTTCGGAAAATTAGAGGAAACATTGAACACAACCAGTAGAATAACGACGCAACCAAATTTACTTGTATATGAAATATGAATTTACACAAAACTACTGCAGAATCTATAAAATAAATCAATTTCGCTTTTTTTAATTAATTTATTTTTCAAATTTTTCAAAAACCCTACTTAAAATAAATTTAGGCAAATTTAAGATTAAAAACCTTTAAATATAAATCCTCTTAAGAATATTGTTATATATAAAAAAAAACTCTTGCCTAAAAGTCGGAAAACAACGACTGCTAAAAAAATATTCGAGAAAAAGATTTTGATTTTTTCACTTCTTAGAAACCAATAAGGCTGTGAATATTCCATCAAGTTTGAATAGATAATGGCAACACTAAAGGTCAATCTGAAACGCAGTAATGAAAAATAAAACATAAGACCCAAAAATTTCCTCCGCTTTTACGGCCCGTTTTCTTTTCTCAGAAAAGAACATCTCGGCTCATTATTTTTCCATAGATTTAACAGGTTCGTGAAAAAATTGCAATTCCTGAGGCGCTTCGCTACCACCCTTATTTTATTTATCACGAATGTTTTCACATTAGGGGGATACGCGGGCACTTTTTCAGCAGCGCTTTTCAACTTAAGAACCGGCAACTTTTATCTCGACATTTCGAATGTTGCTTAAACTTTTTTACTTATAAAATATTCCTTCAAAATTTCAAACGGCCTTCATAATAATTTCGACAGAAATTTTCAAGATTTTTCAAGATAGTCTTGACAATGACGTGATGTCAAAATAATCATTCATTTTTTTCTAATATGATACATTTTCGTGAAGTATATTATGGACTTCCCGTTAAAACAGAATTGACTGTTTTCTGACAACTGGTTGCTATAACTTCTCTCTTTCGGAAATAGTAACCAATGGAATGGTGTGACTATTTAACGATATATTGTATAACTTATCGTTGGATGAGTAAAATGCAATGTTAACATGACAGACAATCAAAAATTATAACACAAATATATAAGTCAGATAAAATGTCTTTTTATCTAACTCAAATGTCAGAACTAGAATTCGAGCAATTGGAAATCACGGCCGAAAAAAACAGCGTTCAAGACCGTTACTACACAGCTGTAAAATCGTACTAATTAAAATATAAGATAATTAAAAGAAAATTTACTTTAAATGCGGCTTAAGTCATTCAAGAATTGAAACCTTTCACAGGTTTCACTTTTGCAGTTCCATTAAAAAAACTATTTTAAGTAACACTAACTATTTTACTTCCCATAAGAATTAAAATCTTTTGAATTTCATTTATATCACTATCATGTTAATGTATAAATAAATATTTAATCAAACTTAGTGTGTAAAGGTTGTAAAAAATATATACCTTATTCGATATATCGATCAGTATTAATAAGGCTTATCACGAGCATTGTTGACTGATATTGCTTGAGATCCCAAAGAAACCGGTCCTAGTTATTTAAAAAAATATATTGTATTGTATTTCTTTTTTATTGTTATTTACACGGTTTTGTGAAAGCCGCTTAATAACTACCGCGTTTGCTATACAGGATTAATTTTCCGCGATCTCGATTTCAATTCTTTAAGAATGTATATGTGACTTATTTTTTAAAATGTCAATAAACTTGCGGAATTCCCAGCTCTACGCCATGAAATATTTAACTTGTTTCTGACAAAGCATGGAGAAATTGCTTGCCGTCATTGTTTCCTGGTGTAAATCAAAATACAAAAGTATTTCAATGGATTTTTATTATTTTTTTTACTAATGATCTACATTTTATTTAAAATTATATTTATGAAATTTAGGAATAAGGTTACAAAAACATGTATTTTATACCATTTGCCACCACAAGCACTGGGTTTGATAATATCCATGCAGTCTTTCTACTTCAATCTAAAACTTGACTAAGTTTACTGAATTTATTTGAAAAAAATATATGTTGAGTCAGTTGTTGGCTGCTTTAACAATTCGCCGCTAAATAAACATCATTGAAATATTTTATTCACCAATAAATATTCAAATTTGAATGTTTTTTTATAGGACATTAAATAAATTACATTTAAATAACATATTGAAAGGCGATAAAATTTCAAAGCATCTGTTCGTATTATCAATTCAAAGCACGCCATATTATACATACACACTCTTTCTCGTCCCGAGTACTCTCAGAAGTGTGATAAAGTAGTCTCAGATCATCCAGACTACACTTGAAAAGTGATCTTTTAAATTTTTATAAATAAATATAACGTATACGATCTTATTTTACGGTCCGCGTCAAAACAAATGAGTAACAAAGAATATGATTGGAAATAGAGATATTTGAACAAAAAACGAATACGGTCGATCCTCTTTTTATGCGATAGTTGAGCTCCTAAGCATATCGCATAAAAATTACTGTGCATTAAATAGTGGAATACATAAGAGAATTACATAAGTGAAGATCCTTTCCATAAATATGAAAAACTGCATAACAGTGAATTAGTGAGTTAAAATAATCAGAATCAGAAAATAATACGGCCAAAAAAAATATGTATCATTTTTTTAATACACGTCCGCTTGTAAATAATAAATAATATGGCGACTTTAGCATCCTAATGAAAGTATTTCAAGTGAAGTTTTTCTCATAAACCGCTTGCTACTCATTTCTTCAACCTTCCCTTTTCAACGAAAGTAAGGATAGAAGAATAAGGCTAGGATGAACTAATCGCTCTCGCTGCGCAGCAATAATTTTAAGATTGTTATGGCGGGAAGAAAACAAACACGTGCCTTCGAATGAAAATCGGTAAAGAGATTGTTTGTTCGCACTACGAATTGAGCCCATAAGATCCGTGACGGAAGCAAATGTCGTTGATGACTACGCCACGGGTCCGAAAACTTTTTTTCTTTATTTGCATTTTTCAATAAACATTATATTCGCCATCTGAAAATATGAAGTACAATTTTGTATATGGTATATGGTTTGGAATATGGTTTGAAATTACTTAAAAATAAGTATGCACACCACTTCTACATGTAAAGAAAATGCGTTATTCACGATTAGTACTTGCATTATTTGGATGCACTTGAACTGACGACATTTCACGCTGACGAACAATTTTATACATGTATTTGAACACCCAAGATGCATAAAGATGAAACCCAGTTGTTAGTGTCAAAACTTGTGAGAATGTACAAATTTGAACAATTCGAATTGAAAATTGAAACTCCACCAAGCACCAAGAACCCTCAGTCGAAATTTTAAATGTACATTTCAATTATTTGCACGCTTTACATACTTTTTTTATCTTCGTATAATATAGCATTTAATATAATTTAAGATTTCGACTGAAGGTGCTTGGTTGAATTTCAATATTAAATTTAAATCGTTCAAATTATGTACATTCACACAAGTTTTGTCACTTACGACCCGGGTTTCACCTTTCGGCATCTTCTGGCGGTCAAGCTCACGAATGAACTTGAACCGAACTTTTTTTTTTATAAATGAAATTTAAAAAAATCAAAAATAAATTGAATTGTTTATAAACTATAATTGTTACATCTTTAAGATATTTTGAGGGTTACCCTGGCGTATAAGTGTATAATATTATACATTAATTTCATATTGTTAATATATCACGGAAGTCTAATTTAATGATGGAAAATGTATTTAAATAAACTTTAAAGACACATATAACTTTTAATACGAAGGAAGCTATATACTATGTTAACGAACGAAAAAATTCCTAATTCTTTATAGTCCGCGCTTTTTGTATCCTTCGGAATCCTTTTGGGTCCCTTTGAATCCTGCAATTATATTTGTTTAAAATGATTTACTTACTCACTCATTTTTTGTAAGTGAATATTTAAACTAAAGTTTTCAAAGCTAAGGCATCTCGTTATAAAATGCCTTTAAAAAATAATTGAAGTTCTTTGAGCAAACGCAATTTTAATACGTCAAAGTTTTGCTAAGAAAATATTTTTATTTAACAATGAAGAATTTAATTTATTTTTCCTTGCTGTAAATATGAAAAAAAAAACACTTTTTTCAACTGTGTGAACTATTTTTTGAGTAAATAAAATTATAACATCACTTTTTGTAAGACTTTATTATTGTATTCATAATTATCACTATACTTTAGCAATTAAAATGACAAAGAAATATACAATAGACTTATTCTTTTAGCATTATTTTATTGTATACTTTTTCGTAGTCTAAATTTAATATTAACTCATTTCAAAAACAAATTTACGAGTTTTACAAGAAATAAGCCTTTGATAAATATAATAAATATATGTAAAGACAGTGGTGCAGTATTTACAAAATAAACAAAGGAACGAGTTTCGACTCAAACTTTATTACAATGATTTATATCAAATACTTTTAATTAGCTGTAGTCCAGAAAAGTTTATACTTGAATTATTTAAGAGTCACGGTCGACGGAGACACCTATTATTAAGAGAAAATATTAAATTGCTTATGTACAAAAAATCGTTTAATTGATAGAATCTAGTAGGGATTTTCAAATCATCCCAGTTGTGATAAGAATTCCTTATTATCGTAATGTATGTAATAAAGTTTGTTTGCAAAAAATGCACAGGGATCCAGTGGCGTGCTTAATCATGGACGTCCTGTTTTTTCAATAAAAAATCGTATCTCAACCAAAACGCAATATTTATTTTTGAAAAAAATATCAAAAATAAGCATATGTACTGGTCGATTTCAGTGGCATTAGCTTTTCTATAAATATTTGGATTTTACTTAATAAAGAAGGCATGTATATCTACGATGTTTATATTATTTTACAATATATATTACAAGTAGTTTAAATTATACACGTTTTTATCAGAAACAAACAAAGTTAGTTTCATAAATAGCAAGAAATAAAAAGTATATTATTTCCACCAACACTTTTTGCAGTGTTTTGGAAACTTTCGCTTAAAACAAAAGCTAGTTTCTTGGAAAACATAACTTTAAATTAAAGTATATCGATAGGTTTTGCGGCAACGGGGTTAATAAAAATGAATATATCGGCTCTTAAATTTCTAACAGTAGAAAAACTTTTTTCTTCTGTAGCTTGAGCGGTTTTATGAGCTTTCGTAAATAAGTGAATAAAAAGAAGGTTTTTTTGTTCATATAAAAAACATAATATAATCATTTTCACGTATTCCGTCAGGTTTTATTCTTTTAGTGTGCCATCATCAACATTACGAGCGATTCCAATCCAATTTTTGCATCGGGTATTTGCGGATATTTTTCAATAAAACTTGCTTTTACGATGCAATATGCCTACCTCTGTTGTCGTAAAATGGATACTGAACTCTACCTTTCGTTTTTGACCTCTGGATTAGCTGAGTTTTTACTGCTTTTATGAAAAGTATTTGAGCATATCTACTGTTCTTTTATGTAAACGTTCGTTTTATATGAAGGAATTCACACCCTTAGAAATTCATCGTGATACTTAAAACATCACGACAAAGGGTAATCGATAAGCGTTTATAAATGTATGCTTCATCAAAAAAATTGAATGTCTTAACAACTTTAGACTAGGGATTCTTATACAGGCATTACTGAAACCGGCTCTCGGTATTCATGGTGTTTTATCAATACCGAAGTACCGGTTTTTAAAATGTAAAAATACCTATATTTCGATTTTTTAAATTAACCAAAGCAGAATTTTAATTGTAATGAAATCATCACATATTTAAATAAAATTGTTTGCGATTAATTAAAATATTTAAAATCTGTCAAGTGTTGTATCGAAGTTGACAGGTTCCAGAATTGATGAAACTTTTTAATTGAGTATTATTATTTTAAGAAACCGTAAGTAGTTAACGAAAATCACCCGCAATTGATTATGAATATTCTTTCATGACTGTATTTTATATGAAATACTGATTATGATTAATTTGTTCGGTATTAAGATGAGTAAAAGCGTTATATGTTTTTGCAACACCGGTATTGCAATCCTTACTCTTGACTAAATTCCGAATTTATAAGATAAACGCACGCTGTATACTATTTTTGTTTCTCTGCGGGCCATTCTTATTTTTTTAGGACTTTAGGCAGTTGATACGAAGGTTGTCAGTTTCGCGGAAAAATATCATATTGAAAATGGTTGATTTATCTTTTTTTATTAATGCTGCATCACGAATCTTTTTGATGCCCCAAGAGACAGTATTTTAAAGTAAAATGTATTCACTGACGTCTGTTAATGATTCGAAAATTGGAAACGAATCCCAAGAAATTTACAACTTATCATATTATAAACTAAAAAATATATTTGAAAACCAAGCGGGATAGTATCAGTCGTTTATTTAATATTTCTAATAAAACCAGATGCACAAAATTAAAATGAAACAAACTTCACAAAATAATAATTTAGGTTTTTTCTTGTGTAGAATAATAATTGTCTTGCATGTTATTTAGAATTCATAAACTATAAAATTAAGAAACTAATCAATTTTAAATATGCCTGGAAATAAGAGTATAATATATAAAATGATTAAGCTATACTAGCTGTAAGCCCGTTGCCCAGCAACGTGAGATTTTTGTTGCATAGTATTAATTTTAATTTAATTTTATGTTATTTTATTTTATGGTATTTTATTTTATTTTATTTTATTTTATTTTATTTTATTTTATTTCATTTATTTTTATTTATTTTATTTTATTTTTATAGTTAGCAGAAATTTCGTAAATTATTTAATTTTTGGAATAATGTTTATGTTTGCTAACAACCATTTTTCGTAGTAGCAGAAATTTCGTAAAATATTTAATTTTTGGAGTAATGTTTAAGTTTGCTAACAACCATTTTTCGTAGAAGCATAAATTTCGTAAAATATTCAATTTTTGGAATAATGTTTAAGTTTGCTAACAACCATTTTTCGAAGTAGCAGAAATTTCGTGAATTATTGAATTTTTGGAATAAAGTTTAAGTTTGCTAACAACCATTTTTCGTAGTAGCCGAAATTTCGTAAATTATTTAATATTTAGAATAATGTTCATGTTTGCTAACAACCATTTTTCGTAGGAGTAGAAATTTCGTAAAATATTTAATATTTGAAATAATGTTTAAGTTTGCTAACAACCATTTTTCGTAGTAGCCGAAATATCGTAAATTATTGAATTTTTGGAATAAAGTTTAAGTTTGCTAACAACCATTTTTCGTAATAGCCGAAATATCATAAATTATTGAATTTTCGGAATAAAGTTCAAGTTTGCTAACAACCATTTTTCGTAGGAGCAGAAATTTCGTGAATTATTGAATTTTTGGAATAAAGTTTAAGTTTGCTAACAACCATTTTTCGTAGTAGCCGAAATATCGTAAATTATTGAATTTTTGGAATAAAGTTTAAGTTTGCTAACAACCATTTTTCGTAATAGCCGAAATATCGTAAATTATTGAATTTTTGGAATAAAGTTTAAGTTTGCTAACAACCATTTTTCGTAGTAGCAGAAATTTCGTGAATTATTGAATTTTTGGAATAAAGTTTAAGTTTGCTAACAACCATTTGTCGTAGTAGCCGAAATATCGTAAATTATTGAATTTTTGGAATAAAGTTCAAGTTTGCTAACAACCATTTTTCGTAGGAGCAGAAATTTAGTAAATTATTTAATATTTGGAATAATGTTCAAGTTTGCTAACAACCATTTTTCGTAGTAGCCGAAATTTCGTAAATTATTTAATTTTTGGAATAATGTTCAAGTTTGCCAACAACCATTTTTCGTAGGAGCAGAAATTTCGTAAATTATTTAATATTTAGAATAATGTTCAAGTTTGCTAACAACCATTTTTCGTAGTAGCCGAAATTTCGTAAATTATTTAATATTTGAAATAATGTTTGAGTTTGCTTACAACCATTTTTCGTAGAAGCAGAAATTTCGTAAATTATTTAATATTTGAAATAATGTTTGAGTTTGCTAACAACCATTTTTCGTAGTAGCAGAAATTTCGTAAATTATTTAATATTTGGAATAATGTTCAAGTTTGCTAACAACCATTTTTCGTAGTAGCCGAAATTTCGTAAATTATTTAATTTTTGGAATAATGTTCAAGTTTGCCAACAACCATTTTTCGTAGGAGCAGAAATTTCGTAAATTATTTAATATTTAGAATAATGTTCAAGTTTGCTAACAACCATTTTTCGTAGTAGCCGAAATTTCGTAAATTATTTAATATTTGAAATAATGTTTGAGTTTGCTAACAACCATTTTTCGTAGGAGCAGAAATTTCGTAAATTATTTAATATTTGAAATAATGTTTGAGTTTGCTAACAACCATTTTTCGTAGTAGCAGAAATTTCGTAAATTATTTAATATTTGGAATAATGTTTAAGTTTGCTAACAACCGTTTTTCGTAATAGCAGAAATTTCGTAAATTATTATATTTTGGAATAACTTTTAAGTTTGCTAACAACCATTTTTCGTAGTAGCAGAAATTTCGTAAATTATTGAATTTTTGGAATAATGTTTAAGTTTGCTAACAACCATTTTTCGTAGTAGCAGAAATAGACGTTGTAAATTTTTAATTGTGATTATTTTATCGAATATTAATATATAGGTATTTATTTTTTGAAAAACTTATCACGCTTATCAATCGGATTTTATTATTTTCATACGATCAAGATGTACTGTGTTTAAAAAAAAAATGTTATAAATCAAAAAAAAAACGCTCGGGGTCAGACTCGAACCACTGACCATCAGCTTACCAATCTAGCGCTTTACCTTTCGGGTACGTTGGAATTAATGAATGTGCAAAAATTAGGATATATATGCTGTGTTTCAAATAAAAAACAAAAGTTTCAAAATTCGAACGTAATACAATATATATAATGTAATTTTATCATATCTGGCAGTTGTTTGTTTACCCGAGTGGTAAAGCTCTCAACTCATAATTCAAGGACCGTGTTTCGAATCCAGACCAAGGTGCTTTTTTGTATGAGAATTCAATTTTTCAGCGATTTGATATGTTCCATCAAATAATAGTATATAATGACGTCATCGAAAAGGTAGGAATAAAAAATGGCGACATCGAGGCTGGTGAAGGGGGAGGGGGAAGAGGAGAGGAAATCGAGGAAAATCATAAGTAACAGTGTATATTGGAAAAATATGTCTTAAGTATGAATAAAAAGTGACAGCGCGGCTTGGCAGGAGGAGGAGGGGGAGGGGCAGGGGGAGGGGAAATCGAGGACATCTTACACTCAGACGGACATTATCGGCTATTAATATATAGATTTTATAGAGTACAATAAACAAAATAACCAAATGAAAACTTTTAATTTGAAAGACAATTTTTGTAATTATGCATACCGTGTTAACGCTATCAAATTAACTTAGCTTTTTCAAAAAATATATTTTATTTAGAATCTACAGAATAAATTCTTTTTCATACAAAAACTGTCGTTTCCGTCGTGCCCGTGGTGCAATGGTCAACGTCGTTGGCTTTCGTGATGGATTTTTAAAAACCAAATTATCGATTTCTGTAGAAGAATGGGCTTTTAAAAAATTCTTCCAACTTTTCAAATCATAAAATAATATCGTTTCGAGAGCGATTAGCTAACCAGTACATTTGTTTTAGCCCAATTCTTTTATACTTATACTCTTCGAATAAAAGGAAAGTTTACTTGGGCTAAAACAAAAAATATGTATTTTCAAAAAGTTTATAAGATTATAATTGATTAAACGAGCTTTGAATGTAACTTTAATAAAACTTGTAATAAAAACCACCCATCAATATCATATATTTACTACAAAACGAGATGTTATAATAACAACACTAAGCAAAAACCAAATTTCAAAGTACTTGATTTAAGGTGTGCGTCAAAATAAAATTTCTATTTTTTTTAAGTTTAAATACGGCTACTATTCTTATTCGGTAATATGGTATTTTTAAAAAAAAGATTGCGATTTTTACATGTTATGATACGACAAATACTTATTTTAAAGGCAACATGACAAAAACACATATATAAGGAAGTATCGTTAGAATTTAAAAAGAATTTTATCGGACGCATCTCTTTTTCATGAGCTGTTTTGTCAAAAAAAACTTTCTGAGAATAGCAACACGTGTTTTTGAAAACTTTGGACAACGCGCGACGTCTTTGTGAATGCTCCGTCACGAGCGCCGTGTGTTTTTCCTTTCAAAGCCTAAAGAGAAATTGAAAAGTTTCGGTTTATGTGTACGACAATGTAGCATTCTACGCCGCCAACTACTGCGTGTTTGACAGCGATTTGTGGGAAACGTGTTCGCTTTGATGTCATTGTGAAATCTCTTTAAATATTTGAAGTTCCTATTTTTCATTCTCGATATTTTGTATTTATTAACTTTGAAGAAAAAAATAAACACTTCTCGAGACGCAGCACAAAAAAAGCATTCGAACCATATTTTTAAATAACGGTGTTTCGTAAAAAAACAAAGAAATTCAATTTTTCTTATATATAAGATATACCACTTTTAAGGTGTTTACTGTCAATACTTGGTGAAAAGGCATTATAATAAAAATAATAAAAGATTTTTAGTACTTTTTCCACATAAAATATAATTTGATGATGATTTTTTAATTGTTATGGGTGTTAAGCATTTTAATTCTGTGTAATTATAATGTAATTTGCTAATCCTTTAAATTGTTCATAGTTGCTTACACCTTTTTATTTCAATTTAAATTTGTATAAATATCACTCTTTATATATTTTTCTTATCAGTTGATAATGCTCGCGATGAGCGAAACCGGTCCTGATCTAATAAATTTTATGTGGAAAAAGTACTAAAAATCTTTTATTATTTTTATTATCAGAACCTTATTACACCGGTAGAACTCGTTTATTAAAAAGTCGATATTTTTTTTTATTTTGAATTCTGACGACGTCATGAAGCTGAAATCAAGCAATTAATATGAATTTATTCTTTAATAATTAAATAATTTAATATTTTAATGTTTTCCATGTAACCTATATAATTTTTGTAAATTTTAATGAAATTCAAGGAATGAATATGTAAAACATATATTTACATTTTTAATATTTTAAACCTAATTTTCCTTTTTTCTAATATTAATAATATGAGTTAACAAAGGTGTATACGGTATTTTATTAGTTAGAGTTTGAATCTAAAAAATAATAACCACTATCATTCTTAAAACTCCACAATATTCCACTCGTTACATCTTGGAACCGGTAGATATCGGTATTCTACGGGAAACTTTTGACTTATTACACTTTTTAACTTAAGTATCGATGTATACACATATAATATAATTAAGATAATTAACATAACAACAATTGCTTAAATTAATTTTCGAAAGAAATTTATATTTTCCTAGAAACAAAGTTTATTGTGCGTTTCAACATTCGGCGATTTTCGAATTTTATTTTTTCTAAGCCGTTCAATTACTAGAAAGCTTAATTAACATTTTAAACAACATTTTCTTTTTAAACAACTAAAACTCACTTGATACAAGGTTGCGATAAATATGCAAAAGTACAACAAGTAACAGGCGAACGTTTTCCGGCAGAAACTTGATTTTAATTAATGATTTATGGTACACAATTAAAGAGTCGTTTATATTAATCACGATTCAGCGTTCCGGGAATGGATTAAGTTAATGGTAAATGCCTAATGGTTGAGCTTAAAGAGTTTATTTAAATAATAGTTGTTTGCTGAGATTAATGATGTACCAACATACTTTGCTGTTATGAAAGTAATTTCAATAAATGTAGTATTGATTGCACACATTATTTAGTAAATTATTATATTATTTGAATTCAATAATATTTTATAAAATCAATTCGCCATTACCAAATAATAACGCTTTTTGTCATACTATGGCTTTTTGTCTTACTAAGTCACTCATTGTGCGTCCAAATGATGTCTTGTTTAATACCAATTGTCATTTCCATGTTTTTTTTTTAATTGACATTACTTCTTCACATATGGATAAAAACATATATATTTAAGATTTTCGGCACTCTTGTTGTTTTTATTATTTGCTGTAAATAAACAAAGGATTTTTTTAAAAAGGTTTGTATTTTTAAACAAATCGGTAGCCACATAATATTTATCGTAAAACTGTATTTCCGATCGTAGTGTCGCATGTATACAGATGAGAGTAAAATGTATCGAGAAATAAAATCGCAGTGATAGCTTCTAGAAAAATATTTAAAAGAGAAAAATAATTAGTGTACTTAACATTTTTAACTATGCGTTTAATTATTCAAAAAAAATGTTCAATTAATACGGTTTCAGATAATACCCACCCTCTTGAGATCAGTAGGCATTTGCGGGGCATGACAATTTTATGTCTAATATACTATAGACTTGAAAACGATCTTTTGAATTGTTTTTTAACGATGACCGCATGTTATTTTAAAGACTTACAGAAATTATAAATGTTATGCGATTATACTTTCGCAATTTATTGGACGTCATTAATACAAAGTCTTTGAAAAATTATTCTAGATCGCCAACAATAAATTTAAGCTTACTGATAAAAAAATCTTATATATACATGATATAGTCTATTAACCAAGCGTTAGCTTAAGTTCATCCGATAGCCTGAACGCTTGAAGATATTAACTGACGAAACCGTCAGTGACAAAACGTATGAGAATGAAGAAAGTTTTACAGATTCAAATTAAAATAGTATTGAGTTAAGTCTCACGTGTTTCGTTTAATTTTTACGTAAATCAATAAAACTTGTTCTAATTAAAGACTACGTTGGAAATTGTATATAAATACCAAACTATTGAGAATCGTTCAATTGTTTTCACAACGAATGTCTTAAATGTATTCATTTCAAAATGAGATTTTTTCTCACCACATTTAATATCGATATCTATATTTGAAGTTTATAATATATACGACACAGAGCAACTTACTGTCAAACTTTTACACAATATGACACCTCTTGCGACATTTAATAAAAACGAAAGCACCGCTGCCAAGTACGTTTCCGCCCCTTTAGCGAAAACTCTTGTCCAATATGAATACATGTAGCCACACAAAAGCATTGAAAATTATTATTTGTAAAGTTTTCTCTCTGAGAAAAATGTAATAAATTACATCGACTCGGAATTTAAGTTTTTGTAGCATGCAGCGAGAACTTTTAGTGCCGCGTCAAAAGTTTGTTTTGCTCCAAAGCTCTCCCGTCTGACGCTCGCGAAATAACTTTGTACAGATTTTAATCGAAACCCTTCTTCTCTACAATTTTAATTTATTTCAATTCTATATAATTAAAATCTTCTCAGTTGCTCCCTGAAGATACATGTTTTCGACATACTCATATACTTGTCTCAAAATCTGGTTTATTATGAAGTGTTTTGAATAGAGGTCAACATTTGGTAAAATTGCCAAAGTAACAATTTTATGCTCTCAATTAATAAGTTGGTAGAAAACTGAGATCATTAATACATGATGTGTGTTTATAGCACAATAGTAGGTTTACAATTTTCTCAATGTATGAAAAAACTAGTATCGTTCGGATCTCAAATTTTCGACGTCCTTTAGAATAATGAACAAGCATGTCCGTTTTGGCAAGTCATTTAGTCTTATTAAATGTCATTTTTAGACTGTCGATAGCTAAAAATGAGCTTAGACGAAAATGTAAGTGTGTTCAGTGGTTAAAAATTTACCTTCTAGCGCTCGACAGTCTGAACAAGCTGAGGATAATGAAGAAGTTTGATTAATTAGACACTACAAATTTGACTTTTTTTAAAAAAAATTTGAACATGATTCATTGTTACTATTTAAAAAAATGTAAATACAATAATTTATTCCATATCATTAAGTATTTCGACTGAGGGTGCTTGATGGAATTTCAATATCAAATTTGAATTGTTTGAATTTTTTACTTTTCCATGAGTTTTGTCGCTAACGACCCGGGTTTCGCCTTTCGGCATCTTCAGGCATTCCAAGTGCACGGATGTACTTGAACTGACGCGTAGTAAACAGTTTGTATCGTTTATAAACAAAAATATAAGTAGATCACTAAGTTAAAAGGATATTAAAATGTAAATTAGCGAAAATTGAATGTATACAATTTTCAATGGATTAAGTGGGTTTGTTATAATTATGGGGATTTTTTGAAAATATTAATGACTAGATAATAACATAGGGATGTTTAAAATAAATCTAGGGTTTATCCGACCTATTATTAATGAGTTGATTTGTTTTTAAGTCTTTGAATTAATATTTAATGATAGTAAGTGCTTGAATTATTAATAAAATGGCAATTATTTAAAAGGGGAGAATTTGGTAGATAATATTGCTCGTTTTAAATTGGCAAACTGTTGAGCTGAGCTCGATTAATCTCTAAGATTTCTTGGTAAAATAATTTAAACTCGCCCCTGTTAGTATGTAACAAACCCGGGTCGTTAGCGGCAAAACTCATGGAAAAGTACAAAATTCAAACAAAATTCAAATTTTATTCCATATCTTTTAATAATTTTCTATAAAATTGGATTGATTCTGCGGTAAATTTGTGAAGCTTAATTTTTAATTTAAAAAAAAAAGATAATTTTGAGATGCATCTTTTGAATATGTTTTTCAATTAATTACACGATCAGCTGAATAACGAAGTAATAATTTTTCGTCTATTCAATAAATTAATATGCTTATTCAATAATATATGTACCTCTTCGAAGGATTTTGTTTCCAATAAATTCGTTGGAAATGAAAGCTGTAACACTAAAAACATCTCGGATGTTTAACTACCTGTAATTTTTATAGAGGAACCATGAAAGCAATACGTCCTATAATAAATACGTGAACAGAATGACTATACCTTCATTTATGCTTTTCCGGCTGAACTTTAAGATTGAGTCATTTTCGTTTTCCTTGCAATTAGTTCCGATCATTTGTATTCAGGTGTGTATTTTTTTCTTTCTTTGTTCCGGTCATTAAGGTACTAATCAGCCTGACTTTTGACTAAGAAAAAAACCTTTTGTTGTATCGTAATCCTTTTTACCTGACACGTACTTTTTTTCGTGGAAAAGATATTGAAAAAAAAGTAAAACAAATGTAACATTTACAAAATTTATGTAAAAAAAAAACACACTTTTTGGTTGCAAAATTGGCAATAAATTTAAGATTTAAAGCAACGATTTCCAATCTGGGAGGCGCAAACAGCTTAAATTATTTCTCAGCCTTTTAAAAATGAGTCTTTATTACTACTAAAGGATGGGCAGGTGCGAAGATATTTTTTTCAAAGGGAGTCTATTTATTTAGAGTGAAGGTGCTTGGTGGAATTTCAATATTAAAATTGAATCGTTCAAAATGTTTGTACTTTTCCACATATCTGTCACTAATGACCTAAGATTCACCTTTCGGCATCTTCAGACATTCAAGAGCACAGATAAACTTTTACTAACGGCTGAAGCTTGGTAAATAATTTTATCGTATACATTTAAGAATAAAATTTATTTTTACTAAATTATAAGTTATTGGTGGCAACCTGAATTAATTTTACTAATAGTTCGATATTAATAACGTTCAACCAATTAAATAAATAATCACATAAACAAATTGTTCATGTGAAAAGTCCGAAGTGACAAAATGTGTGAAAATATACAGAATTTTAACAATTAAAAATTGTAACCAATTTTTCTTGCATTGATTTTAATATTACATATCACATATTTCAAAACGGGAAGTAATAAAATAAAAAATATATAGTGTTAAAAATACTAAAATGGTATCTGTGAATTTCAGCTGGTTTTGTTAATAGGTGTAGTAATCCTTCAACCAGCATCTCCAGAACAAATGTATTGAGAGATTTATATCTTTAACATTGACTATCATATCTTTCATTTATTCATCACAAACACGAACAGTCGTCGTTCAAATCTTCACTTGTAATATTCTTTATACAATAATATGGACACTGAAACCAAAGGAGACATAGTGCAATATACTTATTTTTAACTGTAATTTTGTGAAGGCATTATTATGTTTCAAAATAATCTTGTTTATTTTTCGATTATAGTTCAAATTGAAAACTGCAATAATGGCTTCAAAAAATAAAATAACAACAACAAATTTATTACTTTTCTATCATCAAGTTACTAGAGTACTTTAAAGAATACTATGTTCTTGTACTCCTTAAACAAAATTTCAGTAAAACAATCCGTGAAAGCCTATAAACTTCTGTCATATAACGTATAAATAGCTTTTTTTCAGAATTTGAGTTTCACTGAATTATTCTCTCTGACATTACAATTTTAATTAACAAACTGGATGCTAAGTCAACATTTATGCAAATTCTGAGTTTATCTTTGGTCCACTAAATTTGCCTAACTCCTCACCACTAACTAGCTGGGTGTAACTGCCAACATTGCAATATGTCAGACCGCAGCATTGTGGTATATCAAACATCATGCTTAGGTTGGTAACCTGCTGCTCGCACAGTAGTACATGACGTTAATAAATTAGAATATATATTGTTCATAATGATCAAAGATACCCAAATATAGTTTTTCCACAGTTTACGATTACTTTTAAGGTCAAATATAAACCTTTAATTGATAATCTTATTGTTTCACTTTTGATGTATAGTCATTATCAAAGGAATTAATCCGAACAAAAGTTATTTGACAGAATTGCTTTTTCTTGATCTTGTGAAAACAATAGTTTCCCCACCTATGATTTTTTAAATCTGACAAACCTTTTTAACACCCTACATTATCCAATTCTGAAAAATGGGATGTGAAGAGTTTTATGATGTATTTTCCCGTCAGATAATTTCTGTTTAAACACTTCATTCGTTGTTTCGATTGGCAACCGATATAATGAAATATATTTTTTAAATCATACACCTAAACACTTTATGCCATTTAATTTATTTATGACGAACCATTCACTTCATTAGGTTTAATCATCATTACTTATAACGCTCAAAATTCTCTTCTTCTAATTAATATTGTATCGTGACAAAGATTTCCCTAAAACCGACTTTGGTCGGATACAGAATATTTGTTGTTACAGTTTTATAACGAATTAATGACTGTTTTATCTTTAAACGAATCGCGGTGAGATACAAGAACCATTATTTCTCGAATGAAAGAACATTTAGACCGAAATACGTAGTAAATTTTATTGCGTGTTTCACTATCTTACTTTTAATTCAATTACAGCAAACTTACGTTGTTCTTCTCTTACATCAAATAACAATGTCGTATATTTTATCATGTTATGTCATAAATTCACTGTTATATCACGCAATTTATTTGTATGTTTATTAGTAATTAGAATTCCGGAATCGTATATTTTTTCTTGACCGAAAATCTTGGTACTTTCTTTAATCGTAGCGTATATAATTTGTTGACATTGTTTTATGAAAGAATTTTCCCACGGTAACACGACTTTTA
Organism: Himalopsyche tibetana; assembly: GCA_030503985.1. Lineage (NCBI taxonomy): Eukaryota > Metazoa > Arthropoda > Insecta > Trichoptera > Rhyacophilidae > Himalopsyche > Himalopsyche tibetana. The sequence continues at coordinate 5,718,947 of JAPJYX010000019.1, read as the reverse complement.
ATTCACTTGAAAGTTTGATTTCAATAAGCTTGGTTCAATTCAATTGAAAGTTCTTGCAATGAATCATCCCACGCCGGAAGTAAGGATGGTATGTACAACATAAATTATAGATGCCTTGTTTACCTGTGTCGTAGACAGTGTGGCAATGGAGATCCAACAAGGCAAAACGCTATAAACCATTTGTTATATTAGAAAATATTGCATATTAATTGTACTAGGACTTATACAAAAAACCTATTTTCGAATTCTAATATCTCAAATTTATCAAAGTTTCACAAAAAGTGTTTAATTCAATTAAAAAAGCAAAATTACTTGTTTTTCTTTAAAAAAAACCCTTGTTTATTTATTATAATATAAACACTAACAAAAAATACTAAATTCGATGAAAACACAAAACGTCTACATTACTTTTGCTAACAAAATTTTCTTGATATAGAAAATACTCTTTCGCTGGGTAATGAAGTAGGTCGGAGAATTTTAAAGACATAATAGATGATAAATTTTGTTTTTTTATTCTTTATATTAAATTCGACCCTCAGTGTTTTTAAATTATATGTATCTGGAACTGTATCCAAGTCAAAATTTACAAGAAAAATATCTTCAAAATAAACCTCAATACAATATTTTCAACGCATTAATTTGATTAATACATCGTATACCGAATCTTCCCTTACATATTTCATGCCATTTTATTCGTCACACTGACAGTTTTAAAATATAAATATTTTTAGTAAGTAATTTAAGTAAATTATTTTATATTCTAATATTAAAAACTGAGTTAACATGTTTAAAAAAAAAATAGTTTTCGAATGTCGCAAGGACAGGACGATTGTTCAGCTAATCGCTCTCAATACGTCCTTTTATTTATGATTGGAAGGGAGTTTGTATACATTACAAACATACATATCTTTTCATACAAATATTTTCTTAAATGTTGCTCGTAGTGATATTTGTACCCTCGAGATCCGTCACGGAAGCCAGCAAAGTTGACCTTTGCACTACGGTCCCAAAAAAAATATTAATTTATCAAATTCATATTAAAAGTAAATTTGAAAAACAACAGCCGAATACATTTAAAATATGCTTGTAACCTTTGTTTTATAATATATATTAATACCATCAGCTTGAGATCAAAGTAAATTTTTAAACGAGGGCGTAAAAACATTTACTGTATTTAAAAAGATTTCATTAAAATCCAATACGTAGAATTATCTAAAATTTTAAAGCTATAACGATAACATCAAGAGTTATTTAAAATATTCAAAAAACTTTTGTATATTGGGTTTTTCTTTTACTATGTAAGTATATCGACTGTGGAAAGGAAAAAGGACGTAACCCTCAATTTTACAAAACAGCTTTTTTCGATAATCACAATGTATACAACTTGACACACATTCTATCAAAAGGATGGAAGCTGAAAATGCCGAATAAGTATCTAAATTTAGCTCTAGTGTTTGAAAAATATGACCTTGTAAAAAATTAAAACCAAGAAAAAACACTGAAATAAAGGTTTTTCCGAGACAATTTCATTGATTAATATTAAGTTATGTCAATTAAACACCATTTTAGAAGTATCCGTGCACTTCAAAGTTGTGCATAATTCATAATTTGCATATGTCACAAAATCATCAAAACTCGTTTTTAGCGCCTCCTGTAAAATTTGATATGTGTGGGTTACGTCCTTTTTCCTTTTCATAGTCGATATATTTGTCAAATAAAAAACAAAAAAAGATTAAAACTTTAGCACACCGTGAAGATTGATGATTTTGCTGTATATGTATCTTGATATATTCGTGTTACAAACACTCACTGTAACTCTGTCAGCGCATCGTGCTACGCAACAGAACACACACACTCTTTATCTGCGCATTGAATGATTGCCAACAGGTGGTAATTCCACCTAGTTCACACGTTGCATAATACTAGTTTAATATTAGTCAATTCATATTTTGCTCAAATAGACATAGCAAATACCATAATATTACATATATAAACATTGTTTTATCAATGCTTTTTTACAAGTTAAATGATATTCTATGAATAAAATAACACTGCTTCCTATAAAGTTTTTCTTTTTTCCAAGCTGATTTACTGGTAAATATTTTATTACATTCCAATGACCTTATTTTCTTACCACGCTTCTTTATTATTTGTTTGTATTTAATAAATAAATATGTTACATATAAGAGAAAGAGAAAATAAAAATCTTTGATTCCAACAACCATAAACGATGTAAACACAAGTATCAGCCTCTATACAAGTCGTCAAAAGAACTGGATCAGAAAAAAAATGATTTTGGCTGAAATGGCTTCATGATTTCGTGACATTCCCTTATGGCCATACTTCTAAAATAATTCGCCTTTCTCCGTTTTCTTTACTCTCTCACAGTAGGGGGTGTGGTAATATTTACTTTTTGAGTTATATAAAAACTTTCAAACTTATGATAAACCAAAAGCTTCTTTTCGTAAGCCTCTAAGAGAAAAAGCCTTGGTAATATATATATTTCAATAATATTGAAAACATTGTATTTATAAAGGGCTTTCAATCCTGGAATTTTGGGGCCTATAAATTATTTAAAATATAAATTCTTGCAACAATCAACTACACAAATAAAAAAAAATCCACCGGTGTAACTCTCTTTTTGATTGAACGTAGATTGTAAATATTTTTTTATGTATCCGTCTCGGTTATATTTTGTATGAGCCGTATTTAGAAATAGACAGTTTGAGACAATGTTATTGTTTTTTTGCACAATTATGTACAAAAAACCGTAAAATCAATTCTCTTTTTAAAAGTGAAGTTTTTGTCACTTACTTTGTGTGGAATGTTTTAAATATAATCTGTGATAATAAGTGCTTTTAATTGTTATTATTTATTTGTATACATTATGATAAATAATAATTAAAAACACGACAACATAACTTTAGCCTTCTAGTCTTGTTTTCAAAAGCTGTCAGGTCTGCGCTAAAGTATATAATTCTTTTCAATTTAAATTTGAGATCTTAGAAACGTGTGTTTGTGACAAGCTTTGATGACTAAGCTTTTCCATATTATGCATTATTATGCATTTAAATTATTGTTAACTTAAAATAAATTACGTTTTTAAAACATTTCAGATATACTAAACGTATTATACTGGGTAATAAAACAATAGAAATGACTAAAGTGAAACGTAACTAAACAAATTGCACACAAATAGTGGCAACACATGAATTCTTAGCACGTAAAATCGGAGCTTCACTGTAACAATATAACAATATTGCGTTTTGCCACGACGAAAACATCTTTTTTTCTGAGAATAATATTGTACAGTGTCCTCTAAAGGAAAATCGTTTACGCAACTCGTGCGCTTTGTTCAATTGACCCTTGATAATTCAGACCAGTGCAATTGACAGAGATAAATGAATACGCACAAAGAATAAATACAAAAAAAAATCATAAATAACTAATAACAACAAAACAACAACCTTACAAGGGAACATATTACTTATTTACAACACATGTGTTCGGAAAAAAAACCTGCGAAATCATTAAAAACATTTTTTACTATTATTTTTGGTTTTATTTTACAAGAGTAAATGATGTTTTCATAAATGATATTCTGAAAACATATTTCGGTAGATAAATGAACATTGTGCTTATAATATAATGGGTACATTTTTTTACAAAATTAATGAAACTTTATGTTTGAGAAAAAATGAGATCATACAGGTATTTTATACCATGGATTTTTAAACGAAATGAAATCTTATAATACATGACGATATTTATTTAAATACCCAATCGTTGAGCTGTTCTTGAATTACTGTTCAATAAGTTTCCCTGGTATTTGCCATTTCAGACTACTCTTTTCAGGAACAGATTGTTTTAAACCATCCATGAAAATTACGTTTATTATGCTAATTTTAATTGATTTTAAGATCCACAACGAAAAGTATTTTTATTACACAGGCATATTTCATTACTCAATAACAGCTAAATAAAAATTGTGCTTTTTATATCATTTCCGGTTCAAAATGCTCGAAATAGACAAACATGAAAGGTGAAAAATGATATTTGCCTAACAGACCATCAATAATTAAACAAAATCATTAGCGAAAACATTCGCGTCGTTAAGCTGCTTATATTTTTATATCTAATTTTTTGAACATAGTCGGAGTAACTCGTTTTTTTACGACTCAGACTCCACCCAACACACCACGAATTCACATATATTTATACTCGGGAATTAAAAAGTAGAATATCAACAACTCTATTGATTTATTTATTGGGTATGTTATCCGTTTACTTCATTTTAAGCTTCGGGTTTATTTTTAGAAAACCCTTATTCCTTGGTAAATTTGGTATTTTGAACTTATAATTGTATGTCTCTCATCATATAGGTATTTGTTATTTCATAGCACTGAGTATTGATAAACCAGTTTATTACCTGTAATTGTATTTTTTTCATTTATTTATTTTTTTCCAAGACCAATGCGATATTTTCACAACAGTTTGTGATTAGACGTCTTTTTACGAAGAATACAAAATCAAATCGATAAATTTTGCTACCTTACATTTTCAGCTTCAGTAATTTTATCGCAGGCAAAAATATTTTCACATCTTTCACAACAACTCGTCACACAGTTTGAACGTTTTTTTTATCGCAATATTTATAAGTATATGGTAATTATGCAACCATTTAGTATACGTCATGTATACGAACATATGTATACTTTAAGATTTCGACTGAAGGTGCTTGGTGGAATTTCAATATTAAATTTGAATCGTTCAAACTATGTACATTCTCACAGATTTTGTCACTAACGACCCGGGTTTCGCCTTTCGGCATCTTCAGGCGTTCAAGTGCACGGATGAACTTGAACTGACTTGAACTATGTATACTTATTCTAAGCGTTTTAATAGTTTCGTTAATTTATTTGTAAAATGACTTTTTTTTGCTACACATCACACTAAATTGTATAAAAATAGTTTTTTTAGATATTAAAGACAGCTGGAAAGATTTTTTAGTTATTAAATGTATTGTGCTGTATTTTTTAAATATAAATATATGAATAAGCCAACCTTGATTCGTGTATAAATGTTTTTTTTTGTATATTTTTAAAAAACGTATAAACATGACTAATCATTTTAAGAGAGCATGGTGGGAAAATGATAAAATTTTATTGAGGTTAGTCATATTTTCGATGGATTCGGCGGTAACTTTGTGGAAGTTCATGTTTTGATTTGTCTAGTGATATTCTGTTTGATGATGCTTTTTAAATAGGTGAAACAGATTAGAAGACATTAGAAGTGTAGAAAAAAAGTTATAAAATGTAATTTTACAAGAGGTTGTTAATATTTTTGATAATTTAAAAAAAAAACCTCTTTCGGCAGCGCATTGTTAATCTCCTTACAAAAATTGGAGCGATTTTTTACTAAAAAATGTGGTAGGTTAAAATATGACAAAAATCATGAAGGAAATTTGTTTGCAAATATTTTTCAATTTATTATCGTGTATTGGAAAATAGTATCAGTCGACAGTCAGACATTTTTAATGCAAATGTCAGCGTTGCTTGAGAATTGACATGGAAAATCGAATTTTTAACGTGCATATGAATTTTAAAAATATTCAAGGCGTTTGCATAGTTCAAGGCTCAAATAAATTACTATTTTTCTAGAAATCGTACACGCTTTATTCTGTAGTCAAAAGCTTTTTTTAATGTTGCCAGCATATTATTTATTATGCAACTAAGTTCACTTACAATGTGGTACGAATTGACTCCTAATGGATCGTCATAACAATGAACTAGCAAACGACCAGTAAAAACCCTTTTTTCTGTCTCTATTTGTATTAGGTATTTTAAAAGATGTCTTAAAAAGATGATTTTCAATAGATTTTTATTATTAAGAGCTAGTCACTTATCATTACCTAAAACGTGTATCACAAACAATATTGTTATAATTGTGGAATATTATAAAAAAACAGTTATTATTTGATTGCTCATTCTTTACCCTGAAATTTATTAAAAATTGACTACTCGATTACAGGACTAACAAGTACTATATATTATGTTATAATATTAAAAAAAAATACTATTTGGTATAACAATATAAAATACCTCAGTTTATTTACATCATGGATTATTTTATAATTATTTTTTTATATCAGTTTATTATTTAGCTTTTTTTCAAAACGAATAAGTTGTTCTTATATTTTTTAATTTCTCATTAAGGCATATAAACCGTTTTTTATAACCTTATCATTAATAATTGTATGGGTATAATTTCAAACGTAATAAATAATTTTTCCAGTTATTTTTATGTGAAAAAATACTTTTTTTTGTCGCAAATTTTAATTTGATGAATATAACAATATCAGCGTAACGACAGACTATGTTTTTGTTACCAATTAGTAACTGGCACGCAAAAAAAATGTCGAAAATAAAATTGAAAAAAAAACAGCACTGTGAATGCTTTGTACACATTCGGGAGCTTTTTTTGTCATCCACCCAGGATTTTTAATTACAAGATTACGTTGTTAATCATAACCATAATGAATTAATGTGGTTTGATTTTGTTTTTATACCAAAATAATTACGATAAACGAGTCGGCAAATATTTTTTTTGTCTGTCTAATAATTATCGTATAATGCCCACCATCATTGTATGATACAATGAATTTATCGTACTTTTCAATTGAGTTATTCGATACGATAACCAGTTTTAATCCGAAAAACATTAATATTATTATTTTAAATTTCGCCCTTGTCACATTTCTTATACAAATGAATGAATACATTTGAACGAAAAACTCTTACAGAGAAAATTTTTCGTTTGCCGTTTTTTAATAACATTGAATGTAAAATTAGTGTCAACATATTCATTTCTCAGTATGATATTTGTTCAAGCGTGAATTATTTATATAAAGTGTTTAATGAGAAGCCAAATATAATTGGTAATTATTTGACGACAGTAATACTTCAAATTCAAAACGAGAAGTTTAATATAAAGTATTCTGACTATATCTTATAAAGTTTAATTTATAATAAAGATAATAAGTCACTTTTAAAAAATTCTTGTGATTAACGTCTGTCTCCGTTATGTAAAATTGTATGTATTTTATACATTATATTTAGCGAGTAGAAAATCATAGTATATTATGTTTTATAACTTTTGAATACTAAATAACAATCTACTTACATAAGCGGACATAAATTTCACTTGAAATTATTGTATTTCGTTTTAATTACATTTGGCTTTTTATGAAGTTTGATGACCCTTTGAGAATATAAGAGAGATATATTCTGTTTTTTCCTCTTAACCTTTGACAAATAAAAATATTTACAAGAGAATACAATATTTTAAACTATCAGGTACTTTAAGCGTGCTATGTAGCGATGTAGTTCAATGCATATACAGTCTTTATAAACTGCAAATAAAATACCATTTAACAAGAAAAGTCTTTTTGTCGAGTCATTAGCAAGCATTTTACGTCCTTAGTTTTTTATGAATAAATTAGAAGTTTTTTGCCAATGAAAATAGCTTAGTGTTCAGCACTCTTTCGTATCATGTTTATTCATGAACCAAATGCAATTCTGTAGGCGATGTTGACAGAATAATTACATAAAAAATAGTAAAATGCTTTATAACGAGCATTTTTTTAAAACTTCACATGCTCCTATAATAAATGATATTGTATTTTGCAGTAGTGTACTTTATTTAAATCTGCGTTTTAAAATTTAATTCACTCTCAATTCAATTCGAGTAGTAAATATTTTTAAGCTTTAAATTTTTTTAAAGTTCTCTAAAAAATATTCGTGTCGATTTTAACTTCACGTTTGTGAATTCAGGGTTGCAGCCAATATTCAGCTCAACGAATATTATTGTTTATATTATATATTTTTTTAGGAGAATTATTCAAATTGACACGAATAATTTAAAAAGTTAATTGACAAAGTCCATATTTGAGTCCTCAGCCAGACCTCACGTGTTCGAGTCCCAGTATGAACATCATATTTTCGATGGCATGGGTGTTTGTGATGTCCCTCCCACCATTTCCAATCCTTTAACAACTGGGCGTAGCGAAAGCGATTAGTTTACCACTAGTCCTGTCCTAGTCTTATCCTTCTATCCCTGCTACTCTCTTTGAAAACAAGAGAGATTGAGCGATTGAGTTACAAACAGTTCTTGTAGAAAAACTTATATTGAGATAGCTCTATTAAGAGGCTATATGCTCTACATTGAGAGCGGACATAAAAAAAATCTTGAACCAGAAATATATGTTATTTTCGTTAAACGAATTTTCACCAAAGACTGTATAGTTTAACCGTATCGGAACATAATAAACCTATCTATATTTTACAATATTATTAAAAGATTAAAAAAATAATTTTAGTTTAAGTATTAAAACTTCTTAAAACATTTTCGATGGCCTTTTTTGACATTTAAAAACTCTTTTCAGATTATATTTAAAATGTTTCAGGACATGCAAGTTTGCACAGGTATTTTATTATTTTTTTTAATCTGTCTGAAAACGATTCCATAAAACAGGAATCGTGTTTTACCTAAATAATATACAATAACATGTTTTATTCATGATTGCATTGTTGTAAATATTGATTGACCAACGATATTAAATAAACAATTGAAATACAACGTTTAGTTAATTGAAAAAACGATCCAATACGAAAATCGCCTTAATAATGTAAATTGCAGCAATTAAAAGGGCATTTATTTTGCGCCGAGGATATCTCGTTCTGTCATATTTTTGTTAATGTCCCTCGGTGGGAAAACTAATGAAAAAGCAATTTCAAACTTGTTATTTTGTGGGACTCTTCAAAATCGAGCAGGGAACCATTATTTTTTTTTATTTTAAGCAAGAAGCTTTGACGTTATTAAAATAAAAAAAATATTACAATGATGACCCATGTAAATTGCAAGAGTAATCATTATTCAAGCGGAAAGAATTATTTTTTCAATAACAGGTAGGAGCCATTACTTAAATATGAAGCGCTTAAATGCACGTCTTTTTAACTGAGCTTTAACAATGGTTTCAAAAACTCATAATTTATTAGTATTGGTGCTGTATAGTTTAATGATTTAGTGCTAATTTAGTTGTCAAATTAACTATTTTAGAGAGTGGAGGAAAGTAATATATTAAGTACGCCAGTTGTGTTTGAAAAGCCAAGAAAATTATCCAACTTCTTTGTTTATTAATAGCTCGCCACAATTTTTCTAACTTCTCCAAGTTTGTGATTTATCAGGAGTCGTGAGTTTTTGTGTTTTGTATTACACCTTATAAGCTATTTGTATTTTTTAAGCTTGTCTTAATTAAATATTGTGAAAATAATTATGCAATATGAAAAAAAACTTGTTATGAATCAATTCATTTTCTTTATAAGGGTTGGTTATCATGGTAGAGAAATTATTGAGACTTCTCTATGTGAGAGTGTATAAATACTACTCATGACTTTATCCAACTTTCTCTTTGTCATTCTAGCTCTAAATAGTTTGAACTTACAAATAAAAAATTCTTTCAGCTTATACGAGGCCAAAATGAGAATGTCAACATTTTTGAGAATGGGAAAATTAACGTTAATAATCTTTTTTTACGAAATCCTGGACACGAATTGTTTGTTCTCCCAAGATGTAGAAACAACTTTCCAATGGGATGCTACTGAAGAGAGCTTTAACAGTTTTAACAATATTGCATCAGACTTTGACGGAGCTTTCTCAGTTGACTTCCTTGCCAATTTCCAATATTTTTTCATAACAAATTTTAAATAATCTATTATATACTCGTATAAACGAGGCCAAAATGAGAATGTCAACATTTTTGAGAATGGGAAAATTAACGTTAATAATCTTTTTTTACGAAATCCTGGACACGAATTGTTTGTTCTCCCAAGATGTAGAAACAACTTTCCAATGGGATGCTACTGAAGAGAGCTTTAACAGTTTTAACAATATTGCATCAGACTTTGACGGAGCTTTCTCAGTTGACTTCCTTGCCAATTTCCAATATTTTTTCATAACAAATTTTAAATAATCTATTATATACTGTTTTTAATTGTTAGTGTATTTTTTTTTGTAATGTACATGTAAATAAATAAATAAAATCATAAACAAATGCAATATGAACAACAAGTGAAAAATGTGACATTGAGCAATGATATAAACAAAGCATCAATGTAAATTTACATGTTTTACATTATATAAACATATTTTTAACAGATTTATGGGTGTATTTTAACATCCCATTATTTCAATTGTAAGTAGAAATTAAAAGTTAAGCTTAACACATAAACGAACAAAAATTTGAAATACCTACTTATAATGATATTCTTTTATGTTTCAGGAAACGTCTTTGTTATAGCAGCAATTCTCCTGGAAAGGCACTTGCAAAACGTTGCAAATCATCTCATCTTATCCTTGGCGGTCGCCGATCTCCTGGTTGCCTGTCTAGTGATGCCGCTTGGCGCTGTATACGAAGTCGCCCAACGCTGGACTTTAGGTCCTGAACTCTGTGATATGTGGACATCGAGTGATGTCCTTTGTTGTACTGCCTCGATTTTGCATTTGGTGGCAATAGCACTTGACAGGTACTAACATATTTGAAGTATTATTTATAGCGTAAAACATTGCATAAACGGTTGAACGTTTCATCGCTCTAAGACAAAAGTAAAGCTCTGTGTACACTTGCAATCAGGGATTGCAATAACAGTCGAATATATCACTACAAAAAATGATGAATTGGGGTCGTAATACCGGGTGAGTTAATTGAACCACTATTCCTGTATTTACTGTATCCTTTCTACCGCTATTTTCTTCGAAAAAAGAGAGGTTGAGCAACTGATTACAAGCAGTTCTAGTATAAAAACTTTTGTTAAGACACCTCCGTTAGAAAGCCATATGCTTTAAATTGGGAGTGGATGTATTTTTAAAGAAAAAGGCCTTAGCCTCGACGAAGTGAAAGTCAACAAATTTTAAATATGACGATCATTTTTTTGCTAATTAAAGATGAAGCTCACTCTCATTAAATATGTAAATAATAATTATAACGTTTAATTAATTAATTTAAATTACTAATGAAGAAAATATCTTTAAGTATTTATAAAGGAGAATATTAAATAATACATTGAGAGGCACCGCTTCAAAAGCTAAGCGTGTACCGATTGTTTTAAAAACATACATTAATAATTCGTAATGATTAAATCATATTATTAAAAATAATAGATTCTCTTTACAAATTTTAACAAATTAAACATATACAAAATATTGAATTGCTTTTTGATGTTATAAAGACAGTTAAAATTTGGAACGTATCAAATCTTTTTATTTACAAATTTTCAATATAAAAATTTACTCTTTTTATTTTTTACCCCCAAAAAAATCAAAATTTTAAGCGTACGATTAGATACTATAATTGGGAGCTTTGTAGGAGTGCTTTGAAGACCGCAGGATATAAAAACTCGATTTACAAAGAGCGGCATAATGTACAAGACTTAAAAGCTTTTAAAGTATGTGCTCTGCCCATTAAAACGTGTTACATTTTACATTAATTGTGCACTTGTTTTTTTATGTGCAGTGGCAATTTATATGCCCTCATCTTCGTTTTTTCAGATGAATTTATATAATCTAAAAGTTTACTAAAAATTAATTACAGGCATATATGTATATGTAAGGAGCAAACATTAAAAAAGTGATTTGTCAAAGGGTAAAAAATCCATAGTCTATATTGCAATCTATAGAATAAACTATAAATTTTAAAAAATATCATAAATATTTTTTTTCTTACCGACCAATTACTGTTTAGAAGTCACAATATCGTATGTGTAAAAAAAATGCTACTCAGATATATTTTGAACATTAATATGTTTCTTTTTAATATGCTTCATATGTATATGCTTCAATAGTATGCTAATTACTAATCATAAAATGTGTTCAAGAAATGTTGTAAAAATCAACTTAACGATATTGAAAAAAAATCCCATGTCTTTGGATACATTAAAAACAGTCTATAAAGATTTCAATTCTGGAACTCGACCCAGTGTCCGTGGTGGCACTATTAGATAAGCTAAAGAGCGTTACCAATCGACCACGGCCCTCTAGCAATGTGATTTTTTTTCGGAAAAATACGGAAAAAATATTGTTACGTTTTAAAAAAATATTTTACATTAAAGCTAATGTTAATGCGCCAAATATTGATCGAAGAGGATTGACATTACAAGCACCCACGTCTTAAATCTCAAATTAAAATTGAAAAAAATATATACATTCGTCTTTGATCTTACCGGGAATCGAACCCAGACCCGTCAGATCGGTAGAGCCAAGTTCTTACTAACTACAGTGGACGACTTATTTAGAATTGTATTTAAAGCTTAGTAATTAAAATATCTCCGTCCGGAAAATTTTAGACGATTGTAAAATATTTTCGACGACTATTATCACTATAAGATAACAAATAATTTTAATTAAAAATATACTGTCGTAAGTATCTTATTTAATTTTCTACCATTGTTGACTCTATTTTGTTAATATAAACGACATTTGGGGGTCAAGATATTTAATATTATCTATGCAAAATAACGAGTTAGTACGCTAAAAGGTGTGTTTGTATTACTGTAATAAAGTAAATACATAGTAATAGTTTTGGGATAGTTTTAAAGGGAAAGACCGTAGCATTCTATGAATATTAAACAGGGACTAAAAAGCCATGTTATGTTGTTTGGGTATAAAATATTTATAGTTTTGATTTGTTTTAATACGTTTTATATGAGGTATTATAAAAAGATGACTCACACTAAGAAAGGTTGGTCATTTTCATAATATTGAATTATTCTTGTATCGAATATAATATTATATTATCAGCTCGACAATATACAGTAAAATCCACGCCATTTTATATACGTGAATACGGCAATCAATTGGTAAGGATTTTTTTAAAAAATATATTTAAATTATCCTCTATTTGTATCAATGAATCTGGACTGGTTTCACTCATCGCGATTTTTAATAGTTAACATAAGTTTTTTTTGTATTCATATCTTCTATTGTAGCCCAACGGAAAATCGATAGTTAAGGAATCAGATTTTGCATGCACGAACTAGCATTGATTTTATCACTTCAACCTTTTAAAATAGCATAATTTTGTCTATAATGCCAAATAAGATCTTAAATTAGGTATATTTAAAAGATTCCATTTTAAAAAGAATGATATTTGAAGAACAGATTGACAATTAAGAGAGATTAGGATTTACGTTCCGTTGTACGTACAATTATAATCCTGAAACAAACGAATAAAAAAAGCGAGTCAATTACTACCTTTTCTAACTCCATCAGTATACATTTATTCTCCGAAAACAAAGCTTGAGCGACTGATTTACAAGAAGCTTTTATAAAAACAATATCGGATTAGATTTGATACTATGAGACCACATTAAAAAAAATAAGGTCATTTTTTATCATTTATTTAACTTTTCTTATCAATCTTCTGGCAAAAAATATAAGACCCTTGCATAATGAAAAGAGATTCTATTTTTAACCTATAGAATGATCCTTTTCCTTCGGCTCACCTCTTTGGTATAAATATTATTTTTGTATGTTTGCTGCAAAAGCGTTGTCAAATACATAGACACCATAACAAAAACGCTTTAGTAAAATTCTTATACAAAAATATCACAAGTATTTTTCATGCTGGCACACGTAGCTCAATTTTATCACAAGTCTTTGAGTATATAAGAAAACCAAGCGGCTTAATTCGGCTCGATTCTAGACTGGGTTCTAACGTAAGACAAAAACAATGGAAACAAGAGTTCGACAACCCGCTATAAAACGATTTGAAATCGACTGAAATAATAACTTACTTGCTTTTATGAGAGACCAAACTTTGGCGTTTAAAGTTGGCTATAAAGTAAATTATAGTCATGTATTTTACCAGTCGAATCGTACCAGTAGAGCAATGCTTATTTTAAAACAATTAAATTCATTACTTGCTTCCCGGCTTCATTTTCCTTTTGAACAGAAATTTCATGGAAATGAATAATATTTGATAAGAATATTCTAGATTTACTTAACTGGTAATTAATAATTTGCTTCTTTCAAACAAATAGTTTGGAAAAACAAAATATTTCAATTTGTTTTTTGTAATTATTATTAATTTAAACAATATATATTGTTTTGAAACAAGTAGATTTTTTATTCACTATATTCATTTTCAAGGTGTTCACTTTCAATAGTCAATACTTAGTGGAAAGGAATAATATTCAAAAAATAAAACCCTAGGTTTCACTCATGACGAGCACTACCAACAGATCAGTTGATAATGCTACATACATGAGTTCGATAGGGAAATAGCCAAATAAAAATAAATAGAATGTGGGAAAATAGAGAGCCGCCTGTATTTGTTTAACATACATATTAGCCATTGAACTTTGTAGAACAAAGAATCGAGATCATATTCAATATTTATTTCAAACGCATTAAAAATCAAGTTACCTAATTTTATGTGGCGATACGATATAAAAGAATTGAATATTAAAAAAAATAATTTGGTTTGCAGCAATGCGCTGCCTCACAGTGTTTGCGGAGCACTATCTATATAATAATGTGTTTACTAGTAACATATTGTATTAGAGACTAGATGTAACTAATCAGAGAATGAGTTATGTAGTGCCAATTAAGTTTATGAGGATAGTCGCTAGAGGCGCTGCGTCTGATTGCTAGAACCAAGAACTCTGCTTTCAACTTGTTTGTTGCTAAATTCGTTCGATAATTCAATAGTCAAGCGATTTAATTACGCACTCGGTTGCGCAGTGACGTCCTGAAAAGCCGCTTAATCCGAATTAAGTCCACAGGGCATCCCAAAAAAAAACAAATGTTTTATAGAGATGGAAGTTTCTGTCTTTAATTTAGAAAAACTAATTAGAAACGTTGGATATTAGATGACGTATTGTATTACACACAATTTCTCTAGCTTAGCAGTAGAACGTCTGCATAGCAACAAGTGCTATATGTTTTGGTACTAAATTTAAAAAAAAAAATATTTTGACAATTTTTATCATGAATTTGGTGTTTTAGAAAGTTACTTTCGTTTGAGAGTAACTTTCTAAAAATAATTCATATTTTTATTTCTATTAAGTTTTAAAATAAACAGTAAAAAGCACTTTACACGATTTCAGTTTTACGCAGACAAAAATCTATATGAACACATTTCAATATTTGCGGCAAACAATGCACTGATTTTTCAACCCAAAGTTTTTTATTTTAAGTAGAGATTATTTTTTTTATTCTGTTTTATATTTAAATAAAAAAACAAAACAACAGCGTTTAATAGCTAATAAACCAGACAATTAAATAAATATAACCAAAATAAAATTGTACATACTAAATACCGGGATCAACCAGACTTGAAATATTCCGATCCGCGAATATTAACACGATAATGAAAAAAACGATTGTTTTGATTTATGCGGTCGTAATTCATACTAATTTTTCGATAAACCAATCACCAAACCTACCATAAACATTGAGGGATAGGTGTCGATCATAATTTAATTGAATACACTTTTTTGTTATGTACTACCAATGTATTTGCTTAGAACTTTTTTTTCTTCGTGTTGGCAATCGTACCAGCTGACTTATTTTAATCTATTATGTCACACATTATGATCGGAGCGAAAATCATTATTATTCACTGACTTGGAAACACCTCCATCCAAACACTTAAACTTCATCCGGATGTTGTAATATGAATACTAAGGGGAATAACCTTCTCCAATTTGTTCAATGAAAGGATGTTAAGCTACTTCATACTGTTAAGAATTTGCTGAATCGATACTCAAATTTCTTGGATAAGTACCTGCAGACATATATATATATATCTTATTATGGGGCCATATTTTTATTTTCACATTGGACCTTTTAGAATCTTTAATGAGAAATATATATATTGATGATTGAATATACATATATTAATAATTCGTTCAAATCTTCTTCACTTTGATATTGGCAACGTGTCAGTGTATGGAGGTACACTCATATTTTTTTCCACGGTAAAAACACTACACAAAAAATCGTGTAAAAAGTGACCGAATACGTGTAACAATTAAAAATTGGTTCATTGAATTTAAAAAGCCGTGTTTTTTAAAATAAAACCAATGTGGTATAGAAAATCGTGTAAAAAATAGTTAAGACCCAATTAGTAAATTACACAAAACATTATTGATAATATTTGTTTTAATTAAGAAACAGTAATATAATTCATCACTACTTGATTATCTAAGAGTGCTGAGAGACAGTATGTAAATCACTTTCATTGCTAGAAATGTCTGACACGTATTATGTGTTAGGATCTAATGAAGACTTTTGTTTGTTTGTTATTACTGTCTTGTGCTGTTGAATTTCTTGTGTTTTTTGTGACTGGGAATAGTATAACAACAAATATATTATTTGTTCTTTGAAGTGGTCCGTGCAATTCCAAGATCGTGTAAAAAAGGGTTAGGTGTATTAATAATAATTCTATTATCAAAACTACTCGCACAAAAAAGCCGGTTATTATGGGGTATTAACAAATAGTTTATTCTCAACCAAACACTATACATACTATATTTTGACTAACCACTATAACCACAATATAATAGATATAATTAATAAAAAATAAATATTTAGTCTATTTTTATTGAAAATTTAATTGCGTTGTATTCTTTTTATATTATTTCAATACTTTTTACCATGACCGCTCCCAATGTGGAGCAGATGGACTCTTAATTAAGTTTATCTAAACAGATTTTTTTTACAAAAACTGCTTGCTACTCAGTTTCGTAACCTCTTTTAGATAGTAGTGATAGAAGTAATGATTAGCTAAAAGCTCTTGCTACGCTCCGTTTTTGAAGATAGAATGGTTGGGAGAAGGAATATAAGACATGACGTACATACATCCATGCCTTGGAACAATATAAATCAATCTTCAAAAACTTTTCGGTCCGTACTAGGATTCGAGCTCGTAACTTCCGTGCTCTATTATCACAAACACAAAAGCTTAATATTCGCGTTTAAAATAAGGTAATCAATAGTAAACCTTAAATTCAAGGCATAAGGCATTCAAATTCATTTGAACATCATCAATAATTAAATATATTAATCTAATAAGCAATCTATGTTTACAAATATACCAAGTACTTGGATAGTTGGACATCTCTAATGCGGTGTCAAGTTGCCTCGCTATTCAGAAATCTCCTAACTAGATCATCTACAAATTTTGGAGTTTTCTTTTTCGGGAATAAAATATGATACACGTAACTCTAAAGATGAGGCTTTTAAAACCGCCTGGATATCGGATTTCAGCGATTAATTGTCTCCCTTGTCGACCTTTTATGGTACTTTTTACGGTTTTCGTTTCTCTTGATAAATGCTTCTGTGATTTTATCTATTAATACACTGATATTCTATTTCTATTCTCTTGTTACGAACACTGCCTGAGCGTTAGAACTTACTTAGTAATTAATTAAATTAATTTTAATACTTTAATATCTTCAAGACTTAATTACAACTTTATTCAGATATTAAACATAACATGTATGACAATTATTATGATAATAGAGCAAACTCCCGTATGTCAACTTAACAATGTTAGTAATAAACGATATTTTTTAGTGTTACATATTGACAGTTTATATTTTTTATAGACCAATATTTCTAATTGATAACAAAACACATATTTTTAATAGCCAGTCAACCGCTTATTGAAATTAATATAAGCAAAATAAAAATGAACATACCGGATTTGTATTTAGCGGTTTTTACGCATGACTATCGCTAAACACGAAAAATCGTAAAAGTTTTTCGCATACTTGTATTGGGTTCTGCAAGTTTTATAATATACTAGCTGTAAGCCCGTTGCCCAGCAACGTGAGATTTTTGTTGCATTGTGTTTAATTTTATTTAATTTTATTCTATTTTATTTAATTTTATTTTATTTTATATTATTTAATTTAATTTAATTTAATTTTATTTTATTTAATTTAATTTAATTTAATTTAATTTTATTTTATTTTATTTTATTTTATTTTATTTTATTTTATTTTATTTAATTTAATTTAATTTAATTTAATTTAATTTAATTTAATTTAATTTAATTTTATTTTATTTTATTTTATTTTATTTTATTTTATTTTATTTTATTTTATTTTATTTTATTTTATTTTATTTTATTTTATTTTATTTTATATTATTTTATTTTATTTTATTTTAATTTATTTTATTTTATTTTATTTTATTTTATTTTATTTTATTTTATTTTATTTTATTTTATTTTATTTTATTTTATTTTATTTATTTTATTTTTATAGTTAGCAGAAATTTCGTAAATTATTTAATATTTGGAATAATGTTCAAGTTTGTTAACAACCATTTTTCGTAGGAGCAGAAATTTCGTAAATTATTTAATATTTGGAATAATGTTCAAGTTTGCTAACAACCATTTTTTGTAGTAGCCGAAATTTCGTAAATTATTTAATTTTTGGAATTATGCTTAAGTTTCCTAACAACCATTTTTCGTAGGAGCAGAAATGTCGTAAATTGTTTAATATTTGGAATAATGTTCAAGTTTGCTAACAACCATTTTTCGTAGGAGCCGGAATTTCGTAAATTATTTAATTTTTGGAATTATGCTTAAGTTTGCTAACAACCATTTTTCGTAGGAGCAGAAATTTCGTAAATTGTTTAATATTTGGAATAATGTTCAAGTTTGCTAACAACCATTTTTTGTAGTAGCCGAAATTTCGTAAATTATTTAATTTTTGGAATTATGCTTAAGTTTGCTAACAACCATTTTTCGTAGGAGCAGAAATTTCGTAAATTGTTTAATATTTGGAATAATGTTCAAGTTTGCTAACAACCATTTTTCGTAGGAGCAGAAATTTCGTAAATTATTTAATATTTGGAATAATGTTCAAGTTTGCTAACAATCATTTTTCAAAGTACCATAAATCGACCTCGGCGCATATATCGACAGCCCTGCAGTTTTTTAATTGTAAATAATGTTATTTTTAGACTAATTGAAATGTTTAAATTTGCTAACAAACATATTTCGTAGAAGAAGAAATAGATTTTGGGACATATATCAACACCCCTGCAGTATTTAATTGGAAATAATATAATTTTTATAATAATCGAAATGTTTAAGTTTGCTAACAACCATATTTCGTAGAAGAAGAAATAGATTACGGGACATATATCGACACCCCTGTAGTATTTTAATTGTAAATAATGTAATTTTTAGAATAATTGAAATGTTAAATTTTCTAACAAACATATTTCGTAGAAGAAGAAATAGATTTCGGGACATATATCAACACCCCTGCAGTATTTAATTGGAAATAATATAATTTTTAGAATAATTGAAATATTTAAGTTGGCTAACAAATATATTTCGTAGAAGAAGAAATAGATTACGGAACATATATCAACACCCCTGCACTATTTAATTGGAAATAATATAATTTTTAGAATAATTGAAATGTTTAAGTTTGCTAACAAACATATTTCGTAGAAGAAGAAATAGATTACGGGACATATATCAACACCCCTGCACTATTTAATTGAAAATAATATAATTTTTATAATAATCGAAATGTTTAAGTTTGCTAACAAACATATTTCGTAGAAGAAGAAATAGATCTCGGGACATATATCAACACCCCTGCACTATTTAATTAGAAATAATATAATTTTTATAATAATCGAAATGTTTAAGTTTGCTAACAAACACATTTCGTAGAAGAAGAAATAGATTACGGGACATATATCGACACCCCTGTAGTATTTTAATTGTAAATAATATAATTTTTAGAATAATTGAAATGTTTAAGTTTGCTAACAAACATATTTCGTAGAAGAAGAAATAGATCACGGGACATATATCGACACCCCTGCACTATTTAATTGGAAATAATATAATTTTTAGAATAATTGAAATGTTTAAGTTTGCTAACAAACATATTTCGTAGAAGAAGAAATAGATTACGGGACATATATCGACACCCCTGCACTATTTAATTGGAAATAATATAATTTTTATAATAATCGAAATGTTTAAGTTTGCTAACAAACATATTTCGTAGAAGAAGAAATAGATCTCGGGACATATATCGACACCCCTGCACTATTTAATTAGAAATAATATAATTTTTATAATAATCGAAATGTTTAAGTTTGCTAACAAACACATTTCGTAGAAGAAGAAATAGATTACGGGACATATATCGACACCCCTGTAGTATTTTAATTGTAAATAATATAATTTTTAGAATAATTGAAATGTTTAAGTTTGCTAACAAACATATTTCGTAGAAGAAGAAATAGATTTCGGGACATAAATCAACACCCCTGCACTATTTAATTGGAAATAATATAATTTTTATAATAATCGAAATGTTTAAGTTTGCTAACAAACACATTTCGTAGAAGAAGAAATAGATTACGGGACATATATCGACACCCCTGTAGTATTTTAATTGTAAATAATGTTATTTTTAGACTAATTGAAATGTTTAAATTTGCTAACAAACATATTTCGTAGAAGAAGAAATAGATTTCGGGACATATATCAACACCCCTGCAGTATTTAATTGGAAATAATATAATTTTTAGAATAATTAAAATGTTTAAGTTTGCTAACAAATATATTTCGTAGAAGAAGAAATAGATCTCGGGACATATATCAACACCCCTGCACTATTTAATTGGAAATAATATAATTTTTAGAATAATTAAAATGTTTAAGTTTGCTAACAAATATATTTCGTAGAAGAAGAAATAGATCTCGGGACATATATCAACACCCCTGCACTATTTAATTGGAAATAATATAATTTTTAGAATAATTGAAATGTTTAAGTTTGCTAACAAACATATTTCGTAGAAGAAGAAATAGATTTCGGGACATAAATCAACACCCCTGCACTATTTAATTGGAAATAATATATTTTTTAGAATAATTGAAATATTTAAGTTGGCAAACAAATATATTTCGTAGAAGAAGAAATAGATCACGGGACATATATCGACACCCCTGCACTATTTAATTGTAAATAATGTATTTTTTAGAATAATTGAAATGTTTAAGTTTGCTAACAAACATATTTCGTAGAAGAAGAAATAGATCTCGGGACATATATCAACACCCCTGCACTATTTAATTGGAAATAATATATTTTTTAGAATAATTGAAATATTTAAGTTGGCAAACAAATATATTTCGTAGAAGAAGAAATAGATCACGGGACATATATCGACACCCCTGCACTATTTAATTGTAAATAATGTATTTTTTAGAATAATTGAAATGTTTAAGTTTGCTAACAACCATTTTTCGTAGTAGCAGAAATTTCGTAAATTATTGAATTTTTGGAATAATGTTCAAATTTGCTAACAACCATTTTTCGTAGGAGCAGAAATTTCGTAAATTATTTAATATTTGGAATAATGTTCAACTTTGCTAACAACCATTTTTTGTAGTATATATATTTTATCAAACTAATTTTCAAATACGCTCGAGGACATCAGTACGCACACATTTGTGAAAAGTAAAAAGTAAAAAGTAAAAAGTGAAAAGTGAAAAGTGAAAACTTATTTTATCGGCTATTAATATATAGATCATTACATATTATGTGAAATGGTGTAAGTACGTATTTTTTGCTGGATTTCGCGACGCAATGTTAATGTGTCGGTGTTTGCTTTTAAGCGGCACATATTGCTGTTTTTGTATGAGAGAATCGTATAAGTACAGATGACATCTTAGTCCAGTGTTTATTTTTTATACTACAAATATGTGTTTCCTTATAAAACATTCTTTTAGTATCTTAACGTTTGAAGTTGACGTGGTGCGTCCAACGAATACTTTTTTTTTATTTACACATTTTAAATACATACTTTATTTAATTTATGATTTGTTGGCACTAAGTGCTTGATTAATTTCATTTATTTAAAACAGCATAACTAAGTTAAACATGTCAAGGTATTTAGTTAAACAAAAATTATATTAATTGGTTGATTGATGGCTATTTTGAGTAGACAAATAGTTTAAGTAGTTTAAACCAATTATTAAATAATTTTAGTAGTTGGCCAAAATTTTTCCTTAATATAAAATCGTATGAGATTAAAAAAAAATCGTAGGTATTAATATTTTTATATTAATGAAATTCACCGAAATATTTGTAATTACAAATTTAAAAATTATTTCATCGATTAATTACAAGTTTTCGGTCATTTTTCTTTCAGAGAGTTGATAAAATTTTCCAAATGTGAAATAAATATCTGTGTTTCTTTCTTCTGTGTACAATGTTTGTTAAGCTGGAATAGATACAGAGCAAACAGTGGTGGAATAAGAATTCACATTAACGTATAAAATTGAATGTGTGCTCCATAAAAAAATAGAATTCGTAGATTTCTTACACGCTTTCGTATTTCTTGGTCACATTACAAAATTTCACCTCAAATTCCAACGATGTATAAAAAGTCTAGATATGTATTTTTTTTGTCAAAATCTTTTGAATAAAAGTTGATACTTGCGACTTTCTGCAGAGTACGCAGTACGCACGTGTCGACACTTTGACCTAAGAAAAATAATAATTGAATATTAAGGGTGGAAGATATATTGAATTAATTTTTAAGTACTTAATTAAAACGGCCGTTTCCACGTCTCGCGTAATGAAAGAAGTTAATGACACTAATTAAATAAAACGATACCGTAACCTACATTCTCCAGTATAATTATAACGTTTTAATTTAAACTTACATATTTATGTATGGATTATATAAAATATATTATTATATATCTTCGGGTGAACTTACAAAAAGCGAGTCTGTGGTCGAGACCTTTCGGGGGTAATTATTGCTGCACTAATGAATAATATAATTGCCGCCTGTGTGGTCGAGTGGTCAACGTTGTTGGCTTCGGCTACGGATAGCCTGGGTTCAAATCCCGATACGGACAGTTTTATAAATTGATTTTTCAATCGATTTATGAATTTCTGTTCAAAGGCATGGATGTATGTGATGTCTTGAATTCCTCCCTCTCACCCATCCTATCCTACGAACGGGGCGTATCGAGAGCGATTAGCTTACCACTAATCCTGTCCTAGTCCTATCCTTCTATCCTTACTCTCTTTGGAAAAAGAGAGGTTGAGCAACTGAGTAACAAACAGTTCTCGTAGAAACACTTCTGTTGAGATAAACTCCATTAGGAGTCCATATGCTCCACATTGGGAGCGGACATGGTTTGAAAAATAAATAATATATACAAATAAATTCACCTGAATCTTTAATAATTAAAAAATATAGAAAAAAAATAGTGTTTGGACAGACGATTAATTTCTTACTTCCAATAAGTTTGGATTTAGTGGTACGTTTTTATATAGTAAAAATAGACTCGTATAATAACCATAAAAACAGTAAAAACTATCGACAACTTCCGTTGAAGTCATTTCCTCTGTGAAAACTCAGCCGGGAAATCAGCGGTGGAGAGCTTTTCTAAACGACAAATTTATATTCAAAATTAATTTATTGTTTTGTGATTCGATATTTTTTATACTACTACTCATTTTTAAAATAAAAATATACACTATTTCTCTCCTGTAAGCCATGTCTGATCAAAGTTTATTCTTTACTTAATCACATCTTCTATATAAGAGTTGAGACCAAGTCAAAATATACCTCTCTTATATATTAATTCATATCTATCAATTTTAAAAGGGTTTGATTGTCGTTTTCCAGCTTATTTTTTAATTGCAACTACGCAGCGTTTTCAACATATCTAATTTAAAAAAAAAATATTTGTAATAACAGCTAATTCAAAAAATGTTACTAAATATCAACTCAAGATGTCATTTTACATTATTTAGTCCCACATCCAATATCTCATTCTTTAAATAAAAAAAAAAATTGACACTGTCTTTACTGAAGCTCGTTTTTTCGCTAGGGTAAAGAAACCTATTCAATTATTGAAAAATATCAAACTGGTTTTCCAGATAATTATTCAAGCTTTATGTCACTTCGAAGTAATGGTCTAATAGTGACCTCAAGCGGTGGAAAACTTATTGTAATTAATTCATTGTACCCAATAAACGGTGAATGAGAATGGTTAAAATTTGTTTAGTTCGAGTTGATTGAAAAATCAGACAGTCACAAACTTATTCTTTATTATTACACTTAAGGAAACAACCACATATCAATTGTTTTATTTGTGTCACTTCACCAGAGACTTGACAATACTATGTATTTTTTTTTAAATCTTACGATGTTAATAAACTGTGTATTTATTCATAAACTTATCACGAAAAAATATGTTTTTTTATAAATCATACAAAACGATCTCGAATCCAAAACAGATCAGCAAAACATAATTGCGTCTTGAGGATGCGTTATTCATAGTTTTGATAAATTTAATTTTGATTGAGATTTTTATTTAAAGATTTCTTCACTCGACTCCTCTGATTTGTTCATACATTTGCCTCACGATAAACCTTTGTTTTATTAACTCGCTGTAAGGCAGAGCTTTTCAATTGAGTCTTCACGGCGAGGAGCACTTTGTATGCAAAACGACTTATACCTTCCACCTGGCATACATTAGTATATAAGTAATTGTAGATTCTAGAAATGAGAATAGGTTATTCAATTGGATTCAATTACATGAGAATAAATTTCAGTACTGTAAACTTCTAAGAATGTATATTGTATATTCAATTATTAATTAGAGTAAGCTATTTAACAAAGACGTCAATTATTTAACTTCAATAGATTATACTTCTTATCCGTAGTAATTAAATTATAATTTGAGTCTGGATCTGCGATAAAATGCATCTAGGCTCTAAAAACTTAATAAAAAAATTAGGTTTTGTCAATTAATCATTTGAGATACCGGGCATTTGTGTTTATGGTTCCTATTCTTCTCGAGTTGATTTTGAGTGACATTTAAAAACCTGATAAAGGTCATCTCATCTGATTTACTAATTTCTAATTCAAAAATAGTTGACACATTGGTTATCATTACAATTCAAATAAAAAAATCCTATACTAAATTTTTGCGTAATAAGTTCAATTGCGTAGTTATTTGACACGATGCCTTCATTTTTTATTACTAAATTCAGTTAATTAGTTTGATATTTGTTAATGATTACAATTTCTAGGACTATACGAGTCTCAAAAAAATAATATTTTTACCATCCGTATACGGTGGATGACAATATTTTTTCGAGTACTGCGCTTAAAATAACTGGAGATATACATATTAATATATTTTCTGATTAGCATCGTTGTAAAAAGGGTAAAAAATCATTTACATAAAGCACAAATCGTTGTGATTTGTAGACCCATTTATAACAAGTGCCAGACTCTCCATCGTTGGCATGGATTAGGCAAAGGTTTTTCTCCTTTATGTATTCAATATGCTAATGCTGTCTAAATGCAACTTCACTAAATAAGCCCAGCCATAAGTTTTATCATACCAGTTGTTGCTATCTAGGTTTCAATCGTCTTTGAGAGAAGTACACTTGCTGTGACATTTTGTTAATTTGTAATGTTTAGTTGCCACAAAGGGATGTTCAACGCAATGATAAATGCGTGAAGAATTGAGGCGTCTAACTATGATAAATATAGTATAGTAATATTTCTTTAACCAAACAAATATTAATCCAATGATCCGCCTACTTACAGTGCTCTAAATAAATTACCAAAGCATTTGGCAAAACAACCATTCCGATACACTTAAAATATCAAAGAGAACTATTTTTCTTCAAGTATCAGTATGCAAGGAATAGCGTTTCTTTTGATAAACATATAATTAATTTCATTGCATGTTGTCAATGTTGAAAATGACAAATATTTTTAGAATAAACAAATAAACCGGAGACAAAAGGGGAAATACGAAATCGCGTGCGTATAAAAAAAGTAAACGAAGCGAAAACTTTCCACAGTAATTTGGGCAACTGTGATTTTTTGCTTAACAAAAGAGGAAACATTATACATATTTCTTATTAAGAAGGGAATAAATATTCTTCAGAGGAAGCATATTTCAGCTTTGGACCTGGAGCTTTATTTATTTCTTTGAATATACAGTCGGGTAAATAAGTGCCCTGGATATTTTTCATTATGACTAATAATGTAAAAATTATTTCGGTCAAGCTTTTTACATAATGGCCTTACCGGGAAATGAGGTTTAAAAGATTTATAAGAATTTTATTTTACTGGTGAACATACAAATTCTTCTATATTTTCACACAAAAAATTCAATAAATATACTTTATGATAATTTTTCTCCGATTCGAATAAAAATATGAAATCATTATCAAGTATTTCAATTTCTGTCGATAAGGTTTTCATTTCCCTTTTTGACTTTTTATATTTCATTTGCCTTTGAGATTCAAATGCTTCACTTTTATTTAAGTTAATATACGGTATTTTATTTCAAAGTAAGTACTATTTGAATAAGCAAAATGTATAACTTTTAAAATGATTGAATTTAATTGTGTATTTTGGGGCATTTACATTACAAATAATAAATTGAAGCGACATTCCAGGAACTCAATAATAATTAAGTCACAAAAACAGTATTTTAAGAAATGCTTCGTAAATGTTTAATATGCTTTACAGAAATCAATTTTCGGTATTCTAGGTAAGGGTTTCTCAAACTATGTTTAGCGGTAAACTGTTGTTCCACGGAACTTGAATAGGTGTTATTTATTATATTATTTTGCAATATTTTCCGAAAACCAGTGAGAATGATCCTTGTGCTTGGAATCTATTTTGTTTGGTAATAAAACCTGTATGATTAAGCGCAAGTGATTATGAAAATGTAATAGATGTTATCAGTTATTCTTATTTCAAACAAAAATACAAAATCAGCCAATAAATGATTTCCGTCATCCAATATTTCAAAACAAGCTAATATTTTTTTACTTCCATTTTCTACAACCTTTAAATAGGTAGTAGCGAAATAGTATTTTTTTATTAAACTAAATCTAAATCACAGTGCAAGAACAGGCTCGACGCCACACCTGATATAAAAATTCAACTCATCAATGTTGTGCCTGATATCAAAAAGAATTGCGATTAAAGAATTCAAAGTCATCAAAGTCGATTAGAACTTTATTTACTCATTTATATAGTGCCAAATAACTGAATATTAATTCACATGTATTTAAACTTTTTTTTATACTGTCTTAAGTACTTGAAATGCGGCTTTACCTGAAAAAAAAAATAGGTCGTTGCTAAAGCGGTAAGTTAATTGCTATTCTTGTCGGAGTCCTGTCCATATATTCTTTTCCTCGTTGAAAAAGACAGGTTGAGCAACTGAATAACAATCAAATCTCGTTAAAAATATCATACTTTAATTGAAATAATCTCTATAAGGAGTCCATATGCTTGGGAAATGGTAAAAATGTAACTCAAATAAAAAAACTGTTCTCGTAAAACCTAATAATAAAATTAATTTGCGTAGAGTAGAAAATATATAATTATTTTCAAGTTCAGTGATTTTTGTATGTTTAATATCTATATTACAAACGACAGTAATAATAATTCTTAATTGCTTAAAGCTTTGTTCTTGTAAAGAAACGATTAGGAACCAGGTTGTGGTGAATGGAAGTTTCCTCATTAAAGCATTAATTATTTTATAATTAATAAAAAAGTAAAACACCCACCTTTGCAGAGCTTTTAATGGTAATTATTGTAAAGGGGAATTTATTAATGAATGTTTTAATAAAATTCTTCTTTCCTAGTAAAAGAATCTTCTAATTTTTAAGTATTCTTTACGAACTGTTGTTTTCTTTCAATTATATTAATTATTTAATAATAATTTTTTGTTGTGTTTAAGGGATAATATTAATCGATTTTAATGATAAATTTTATTAGTACATTAATTATTCTAAATTCATAACAAATGTGATTAAGTAAATTAAACAACACAAATAATTAACATATTTATAGATTCACCATTACTACTGTTTATTGAATATGACTTCACCAGATTTATTAATACTACTTCGATATTTAAAACAAAGTAAAGATTATAAATAACGGAATCGATTGAAAGTTTTGTAAAATCGCCAAACGCCAATCAATTTACTAATCTCACACCGCCATTTTTTACCCGTATTTAATTACTTTTCAAGTAATGCCAGTGTTCTGTACATCTTCAGAGTACACCCTATCGATGTCCATCAGCAGCCTCACGAAGGTATTAATTATGTTGAATAAAATCAACCAGGATTCAGGCTCTCTCAAGTAATTTCTGTGCTAGGTCAATCAATGGTTTTTTGATGTCATAAGACACATAACATAACAAACATCGTCTGGTAAAGTAAACAAACAATAATTTTAGATGTGAAGATTGGCGTGTTACTTTAAAAGAACTTTGAAATATTTGAATAAAAATGTCTCGAAACCGTCTAATTTGTTACCAACGTGTACCAGAAACTAGGGCATCCAATCCCGGGATCCCGTTCAATTTTCTGATTTTTAGGTCGGGATTGACACGGCCACGATCCCGGGATTTCGGGATTGAGAAATTTTGAGCAAATCCAGAAAATTGAAACGAAATTGGCAAATTGAAAATTTTAAATTCGTCGTTGAGCTAAAAAAAACGAGTTTCTGAGACAATCCGGAAAAAAGTATACCAAATCGAGGATTTCAAATTCCTCGGTGAGCTAAAACAAAACAAAAGAGAAGTTCTGTGACAATCTGATGGAAAAGTATACCAAATCGAGAATTTCAAATTTCTCGGTGAGCTAAAAAAAAACGAGGTTTGGAGATAATCCGGGGAAGTATTTCAAATTCCCCGGTGAGCTAATCCTAATCCCAATCTCATGATTGAAAATTAATCAATCCCGAAATCCCGGGATTGGATACCCTACCAGCAACCCGTTGGTTGGCAAATAATATGAAATTTAATCTCGTAAAATGATACGATTCTCCACAATAAGATATAGGATAACCTTTCTATTCCCATGACAGATGAGGTTGATTTTTTCCTCGCTGCATACGAAAAAAAAGAAATCAAATTCACATCATATCGATAGGTAATATAAAAATTCTTACAACATGCCGAAGGGGACATTCTGAATTTCCGAGTATTGCCATTATAAAAATGTCGTATTCACGTTTTTATAATAGACTGTTTTTTATAATATTATTTATTATGAATTTTTTGTATCACATTCATCGAAGAGGTATTTTTATTATCTTTTCAGACGCGTCTAATTTTCTAACATTCGACTGTGGAAAGGAAAAAGGACGTAACAAATTTTACAGGAGGCACAAAAAACTTTTTTTTTCGATTTTGGGCCAAAGGTTAATTATAAAATATACACAACCTGAAATGCACGGAGACTGGTGTTAAATTGACTTAATATAATATCAATTTATACAATTGCTTAAAAAAAGTATTTTTTTCAGTCCCTTCTTTTTTGAATCTTAAAAGCTAAATTTACGTACTGGTTTGGCATTTTCAACATACATCTTTTTGATATAACTTGTATCAAATTGTTTAGATTGTTGTTATCGAAAAAAGCGTGGGTTACGTCATTTTGTCTTTCTAAAGTCGAAATATAATATAATGTAATTTTGATCTGTAGCGGAGTGGTAAGGTCCACGGGAAAATTGTTAAAAAGTGTACATCGGAAAAAACATTATTTGGCCGTGCTTAATACTGGACGCTTCATTACTTACGGTATAATCAATTTCAAAACATTATTGATTACAAAATTGGATTTCAGATCTTGAGCATTAGTTTTCGCGCTGTATTTTCTCTAAGAGTTGATCTAAAATGATTTTCTTAATACTCTTTATGAATTTACCTCAAATTAATGATTTATTTTGATAAGTTGTATTATAGAGATTTTACCAAATACTTGAATTGAGCAGATCTCCGCGGCTTCGAATATGCGTAAGAAAGTAACAATTCAGATTATTTTTCTTTTAAAATTCATGTATTATATTTAAAATAAGACTTACTTGTATATACGTAACCACCAAAAGGGTGTATGCGATGTGTGCTCTCATTTTTACTTTGATTATGAAATTAATGAAATAATACGTTATATTAGTTTGTTTGATAAAATAAAGTCTTGAAGTTTAGACGAAAAAATATTCAAACAAAAAACAGCTATAAGATAAAAGATTACTTATACGAAGTTTAAAATTTGGAATGATGTTTAATATCTATGGTCTATATCTTAAAACAAAATGGTGATTGTGCTGATTTATTTCTGAAGATTGTAGAAGACTTGTATTCCTAATATGAAAAAAAAGTTGTTATACTTAAGCCGGCGATCACCTGATTATGTGGAAAAATATGTAGGCTTGCCATGACAATAACAATATGTATATCCCGCTTCAGTTAGCAGGGGGCCACCTTATAGAAGCCGTTGCTGCTACATAACAGGGAAATGGCGGTCAGTCACGACACCGCTACCAACGTTGCCGTCTATTGTTTGTTTTTATCTGGAAGAATTATGCAATCGTCGGGTGACAAAAACTCCTCGAATGACCGCCGTAAATTCAAAATGGAACACTTAAAGCAAAATGGCCACGGACGTGATGCTAGAAAGTGGGTTCCATTTAGCATTTCGGTCTAGAGGTTTTGCATGTTTTGTACTTGAGCCATGTAGTGCACTCGAATATAAAGGCAACCTAAATGAGGCGGCTAATTTTAGAAGCTTTAATTATGTATGTTGCGTTTTTATCAAAGTCAGGGATACTGTAACTAAATTAAAACTTTTGATTAAAAATTAAAACAACATTACCATTGGTGAAGCTATTTGAACAAGTAATGCAACTACTTTAATTATTAAATAAGTGACTTTGACTTCTTAGCTCTTATTTAATTTTATCTAAACGCTAAAATGTGTGGATTTTTAAAATGATGATCATTATTTCACAATTGCATGGTAAGTCAATAATGTTTTTCAAATATTATTTTACATTTTATGAATTACATCTAAATGTAATAATTAATATCCACCTTTTTGCTTTTCGTTATACTATACCAAGGCTTTCCAATTATATTCAGTTGCGTAACCTTTTTACGTGGTTTACAACAAAGTCGAACCCCTTACATATTGTGAGTGAATTATGGT
Organism: Himalopsyche tibetana; assembly: GCA_030503985.1. NCBI lineage: Eukaryota > Metazoa > Arthropoda > Insecta > Trichoptera > Rhyacophilidae > Himalopsyche > Himalopsyche tibetana. The sequence goes on along the minus strand of JAPJYX010000019.1, from coordinate 5,687,835 downwards.
GCCATTGCTGCACACATCGACATACGATTCCGACGATAAATTTTGGATTTTCATAAAACTATTGGTAGAAGTAATTTGCTCACCACCCGGTAAAAGTTTGAAAATTTTCGCTTTTCACAATTATATTTTGTCACAGAACGGCTAAAACATGTTTAAGTATTTTGACGCCATCACTGCACACATCACCACAATATGTTTCTTAAGTAATGTTTATTCATAAAACTTTATTTTATTTCATTGCTATTATTTTATACGAGTTCACATAAAAGCATTTTTTTCCATACATTTTTCAAACCCGTACCTTTTTCACTTCCAAATATAACCACAATAAGAATATATTTGCAAAAACAATTAACTTTGCACTACAGAGCTTTATTCGATAAACACTGCAATTTTTCGCTCAATCTTATCGATGGTATAAAGATTAAAGCACAAATGCTATTTCTCTATATAATGAGTTTTTGTGAAACGATAAAGGAATATTTTATATGAGTTAGAAAACAGACAAACGATGAGCTTGCAATCAAAAGTGACCAGATCCAATTTTTCCTGAAGCGAGAAAAGCATACTTTTTTTTAAAAACTTATATAATAGGGCCATATTTTGACCCTCAACTGCATGGAAACAACGATTTTTTTAGGAATGTTACAAAAATATTTTCTTCTTTTCAATCGATACTTCAATATTAATATATGTATTAAATTTGGACGTGTTAAACCCCAAATTTCTCAAATAATGAATATATATTATTTTAGATTTTTTTTTTATAAATACATTATTCAAGATATAAATACATTTGAAAGATTTAGTCAAAATAAACTAAGCAACATAACTAACTCAATATTGACTAAATGCACATATCACGTGTGAGCTATAAAACAACGAAATTTGATGCATAATATTGTTTCGGCACGTATTGCCGTTATGCATATCGGAAATGTTACACGAGTCAAAATCATCAATCAAATGGTTAAATGCCATCAAAACTATGATATTAATTATAATTGCAACGTGGCGCAGTTATGTACGTGACCTGTTAGTGCAGTGTCTGCCAAACTTTTTTGCTTCACGGCACACTGGTAAATGGGATTATTTCTGCGGCACACCAAATAAAAATGCCGTAAAAAGAAAATATGCCTTATTCATATGAATATAGGAAAATATATTGCAGGTATCATTTATTCTAATGTTTTAATATTTTATCAACATATATGTGATAACATAGGTGGTAATAATTTAATTTGTAAGAAGAATGCAATTGATTTTGAGAAAGAATTCTGTCAAAATGTGGTTCACGTTTTGACAAAACTCACGTTTTTTTAAATTTCATTTTCGCAAACGCTGAAAACGAAATTCGCAAAGATACAGCGATCCAAACGGCAATAAAGGATTAATTGGTGTTGTAGTCAATTGATGATATTGACTCCAAAGCGATATCCAAAATGCTGACTACTTTAGCTCAGAAAATGAGACGTAGAACACAGAGCCGTTTATAAAATCTATTAAAATTTCTTTTTCTGTTAGTGTCAGGTGTGTCCTGTTAAATCTTTATTTAAAATCCACGGTTTTGAAGTTTCTTTCTTCGCGGCACACTTAAGACTTCTTGCAGCACACAGTTCGACAGACACTGTGTTAGTGGGAAAGATACAACAAAAATTAACACAGCAGTTCTTCCCTAGTCATATCCTTATATTCCTTCTTTTGAAAAATATACCTAAAGTAATAAGAAGATTTCGTAGAAAAACTTCTTGTTTAGAGATAAACTTTATTACGAGTATACATGTACACATTAAGGGGGGATTTTGTAAAAAAAAATAGTGCTTATAACCAATACCACTATGCATACATATATACACATATTTACACAAAACAGCGGGGTTAATAACTTGGTCCCTTTATTAGTAAACTATTGTCGACAACTATTACTTCAAACGATTTCTCAATTTGACCCACTTTTAAGAAGTCCTCTGTTGTATGGTCGAGGGGTAACTAATTGCCGGCGCTTAGTTGGAGAATTCTCGTGAATATGAAAAGGATTTTCCCCGCAGGTAATTATCACATCCGCATGGGGGACGTTTTTTGACCCCGCTCGAAACAAAAGGGTCTCCCATTCAAAGGAGTCACAGCCTTATGTTTTAATTACTGCTCCCCTCGTTTCGTTTTTTAAGCACGTCTCTATGATTTTACAAATTAAAATTCGTGTTCTATTTACAAAAAATAATGAACTTCGTATGTTTTAAGTAGAGCAATTTTCTTAATTGTATTTAAAAAAATGACGACGCGTTTCCAAAACGCTTATGTAACAAACTTTCACTCAATATATTCTCATTAAACTTACCCCAACAATCCTGGAAATAACTCTGTAACCGTAAAAGGTAGAAGAGACCTTTAACAAGAATTGTGATTATTGCAATGAAGGAAATGTGTAATGCAAATTTTCTCATAGAGCCTCTCTAAACCTACCTAAAATAATAAAAGTAAAATTATATTGAATAAATTTCAGGTAATTGTCCAACCATTTCTTTTAATGACAAGTTTGTTTAGTCACATTTAAGATATAAGTGCTATTTCCAATTACGATATCCAAAAACAAAAGCATTGCAAATGTTGTGGTAATTGAAAATAATAAAATTCTGCTGACATTGAAGAAAACATTCCCCTTCACGAATTGAAACTGATTCTTATCATAGAGAATTGCAAAACGTTATTTCAGTATGCTAATTTCAATTATTAATGCCACAACTTGCTTAAAAGTATTTAAACAAAGAAAAAAACTAGTACATCACATAACTAATAAGCTATATGAGTGGCGATATAGTTGCGAACGAAAAACCTTCAACCTATTTCAACTTACGCTACTTCGCCGTTATCAAATACACTGAGAATCCAAAAAGAATTCAAATGTGCAGAAGGTATGTAGATGTTTTAAAGTGTTTTAAGTCTTATTATAATGTTCCTTATTATCTAATAAATACACCTAACCACAGAAGTGATGCTTTATCGCTCATAATATGCCGTTTAACTAGTATCAATACTTTATTAATATAGCAGTGAAGATTTGTGATTTTTTCGATTCAGTCTTACAATGAATGCACTTTCTATTTTCAAGGATTTACAGTTAAAAATACTAAATAAATAAGAAAGCTATTTCACTGTTTACGTATCAGCTTCTCTTATAAAGTTAAGTCATGAATATTGTTCAATTGGAAGTGATTTTTGGAAAAAGCCTTTATTACATGTAAAGACATGCGTGACCAACCCTAATCTACTGAATAAAGTTCCGATCGACAGTTTTTTTCAGAGGCGTACCAAAATTATAGAATTAGAAATATAAAATCTTCAAGATAAACAACACGTTGACATTATAACTATTTTTTTTAATGTATATTATACTACTTACTATTCTTTTATAATAATTGAAGCAACCTCAATGCGCGCGTGCTTTTTTCTCGGTTTTAATTGTGTTAAGAATACAATGACAAAGTAAAAATCGCAGTGTATTTCGTTTGTAAAAATTGACAAATAATGTGAACAAATATTAAAGGATTATACGCATTTTGTTTCTAAAATTCACTCACTTGAAAGTTTTAAAGTGAATTGTATGGTATGACTAGTAATAGAATAGTACTAGACACTTGTGTTGAATAATAACAATATGACAAGCAAGTACTAAAATAACACGTGACAAACTTTTACAGAAATAATAAATATTCATTTTGGAATCAAAACCCTAGCTGTCAGCAACTTTTTACGGCAACATGCTGTCGAGCATGTGTGGTCGTTTATAACCAAGCAACAAACACTACTAGCTCAAAATGGCCGACTGGCTTTTTTATATTACTGGATGCTACCACGTATTACCCATACATAGCAGCATGATTTGACGATAATTTTAATATCGATTGCCATCGAAACTAAAACAACATTTACGGTTCATCTTCTGTTCTCGCTCGACAATTTGCGTCTGTGTTTGCGATCTGCCAAGTGACAGACATCAGATATATTTATTTTCGACCACAAATCGTGTTGGTAACATGATACTATAATGGAAATATTTTACTCGCTATAATAAAAGTCTAACGATGCCGCCGACCAGTACTCAGGCATAGATCTGGACCCCGGTTTCGCTCATTGCAAAAATTGTCAACTGACGTCAAAGAAGCAGATCCTGATCGGTAATGAATAATGTGGGATTAGTACAGAAGATGTTTTATTTTTTATAAAAATAAAGCTTTTCAATAAAAAAAATCTACAGTGAACACTTTAGAATGTATTATATAATAGTATTACAATATTGTCCCTCTTGCCTAAATACATCACTACGTCCCTGCTCGCAATTTCCTCGGATGCCAACATAAAGAGACCTTCGTTCAATGTCAAGGCAGCCAATTGACGAATGAAGGTCTCCATCATTAGGGCCTACCTCTATTCGACCGATGGAACATCAGTGTTCTTTGGATAAGACACTCCTTACACTTTCGAAAAAATCTTCATATTGTAGCTTTGCACGCAATTTCGAAGATGATATAATTATTATTATTTTATATCACGCTTAAAGAAGTTAATAATATGTATGTTCCACATTAGGAGCGGACATGGTAACAAAAAAAATATATGCATGTAATCTTTCAATCGCTATGACTTAGTGGTAGCAATATTTATGGAAATGTAAATTTTTGTACAGTGGTCGAGTGGTCAATTTCGTTGGGTTAAAATCCTTTCCATGGTCAGTTTCATAAATTGATTTTTAATCAATCTATGGTTTTTTATTTTAATATACAATACGAAAAAAACACAATACTAAAAACGAGGCGTAGCGGGATCAAACTATTAACCCTGCCCTTATTTATATGTATATACTTACTATCTTTAAAAAAATGAGCAACTACGTAACAAACAGTATTAACAAAACTTTACATACATATATTTGTGTATACATACATATATGTATATATATACCGTATAGGTTATGGAAAAAAATAACTAGTAATACTACAAGAAATTTTCAATTTCTTGTAACAAGGTAGAACTAAGTTGACTGGACAAAATTTTTTTGAAACACAACTTTCATGTATGTTTTAAATTCAAATTCTAATTTTCAGCCAATTTAGAAACACAATAAATAAGACTTTTACACATATTTTAATATCACCATTGGTATGAAAAAAAATCTAAATATCTTAAAATACATTTTTTACAACCATACTATTAACGTTATTTATAAATAACAATGCTGACAATTTAGTCGCTGTGAGTTATTTTATCTGAATATTTATATACCAGCAGAATAAAAACACGTATCAAATAATAGCTGCATTAATATTCCATATAGTCGGAAGTGGAAATGACTAGGGAAACTAAAATCGAACTTCTGTCTATCTCCACCCCATAATTATAACAACAATGATTTTTATTTACCCTTGTATTTGTTTTATTTTTTCAAGCAATCTGTAATTTAACTGTCTAATAATAAGCGAAGCTAAAATATACATTAACCTTCCGCGAACATGGAAGCACTTCCTTGATGACTTCCTGAAATATTTCAAAGCTTTCAAACGGATATCTGGAATAACTATGTAAATTTCATTTCAGTACACGTTTGTTGTTTTGTATTATTGTTAACAACGAAACGGTAATTAGATGAAAGCTCAATATTAAAACTAACAATTGATAGCTACAAAATACGTCGACAGCTTGATTAATCACAAAATATATTATATTCCTACAACTATCGAAAACGAAACATTGGCATCAAAATAGTTTTGATATCTTGAATATGTTAAACTAAAGTTTCAAAATGATAAGTAATAATTCAAAACATCTTGCGTTCAATACGGTACAATTCAGTTTTCTGGTATATTAAACATGTTATTATTTAATATTATATTATTCAAAACATAGTTTATCATCTGTTTTTGTAGTATAGTTCGTGATGTCTAAAAACTCTTTCCAACCCTTCTGATCCTAAAAACGGGGTACAGCGAGAACGATTAGTTTACAGCTTGTCTTCTCTTCTAGCGTATATTCTTGTTTCTCCATTTTTTCGAAAACGAGAGGTTGATCAACGGAGTAACAATCAGTTCTCGTAGAAAAACTTCCGCTGAGATGCCTCCATTTGGAGTGAATTAAAATATTTTAAAAAAGTGCTTATATTTTACATGACCTACTTATTGTAATATATTATTGTTGTGTAAATATCATAACCCGTATGGTGTATACAAACTAGCAATTATTTTAATGCTTGGTTGCAATGTTGTTAGTGACAAACGAAGATCGTCTCTTTTCATGATAACAAGGCAATTACGAGCTTTTGGTTGCAAATAAATCACCCGATTATATTCTGATTCAACGACACAAGCCGTGGAAAATGCAATTTAGCTGTCTCCCAGAGCTATGGAAATATAATATATTTATGATACTTATAATTTCACTCCTTACTCAGAAATTATTTTGACTGCGTTTATATTATTATTTCATTTGATTATATTATTTCATTTGAGCTCACGTTTATGTTGTATTTTAAAGTATTGGAATATTATTCGTTTGGAATTATCTGTCTATATGTAACGCGACACACACACTCTCACTCTAAGTATTTGCATTACTTTTCACAAAAAGATTACTAAGCTAATACTGACAGGTGGTACTGCCACTTTGTTAATAATATCTAGTATATTCAAATTATCAAAATGTTGTGTTTATTTGACTATCGAGAATGAATTTAGGAAATTGTATGTTATTTAATTTAAAAAAGTATTATAAAATATCTAAAAATATTGTTTTCCCACATTAAATAAGTGTATTTAGTACAAATAATCATCAAATATACATTGCAATCTATTTTACAAATATTGCGAACTTCGAACATGCAATATAAGAAAGGGGACAAGACAAATAATTACGGTTTTTAATTTATAATGTATAAGTTATTTTTAACATAGTTAATCTTGATATAACAGGACCTTCGTTATAACGGAAGGACTTTACAGTCAATTGTGTCGTCACTTTAAAAAATGTTTTTTTTTGCCATAACTACTACAGCAGTTTCAGCGCGTGTTGGCTAGTAAATTGAAGATACGTTTCGTGTAAAAAAATCGTTACATCTCTCATCATTTGTACAAAAAAAAATATATTTAATAGAAAATTCTCTAGCCTTCAATACAAATGTTTTACAGAAACGCATTCGGAAATGTGTATTTATTATACAAGGGTTTTTCGGCTTTAGAGTACACCCCTTTACCTTCATTAGCCTGTGATATCAAGGATTTTACTGTACTTTAGATAATTCAAGGCCTTTACAATACCTTCAGGGAATATATGTACATTGTTACTGCCGAATCTATTCAAATATTGTATTGTATTGCTATTTTTTCAGGTTGCCTTAAGTAAACACCAGTCAAAACAACACATAATTTTCTCTTTGAAGTTTTATAATAAATAGCATAGTATAGACATTTTCGATATTGCAATAGTAAATAATATATTATATTTTTGTTAGGGTAACATAATATGCGATATACAATTCGCTTTATTTCTCGGGCTTAAAGGGATTTTTGCACAAACAACATAATAAACATCTGAAACATACGTGAACCCATTTGTATACAGGGTGAGATATAAGTTGTAACAACAACGATTAATATTTAAATATAATATTCAAATACAACATTTTTCAACTGTGAAGTGGTGAAGTAGTGAGCCAACAAAACAAGTAAAATGGAAAAAAAATCTTCGACTTTAAGTACAATCACATCTTTATTTGGTGTTTTAGTGGATTTAATATTTTTATGTTACCGAGATAGCACTATTGCAATGTGTATCAATGTTACTTCACTTTCACGATACTTTAAGACGTGTTATTACAGCCCACCTGACTTTCTTTTTCTGAAATACCACTTGGCTCACTTCACATCGAATGGGCCCAAATAATACACGTATTTAGTATCACGATTAATTGCCAATGCCCAAATTTTAGATCACTTTTCTATGACTTGTCTTTGAGTAAATTTTCTTATCAATATTTTGATACTGAAGTGTTTCTAATTTTCACTTTGAAGTGAAAATTAATGTCTTTGTTTTGTTGCGGCGTTTTAACATCTATATAATTTTAAAGCCTTATTTGTCATACTACTGTTTTTTTAATTCAAAAATCCGTTTTCACATTGTCAAGAGATACATTAACAATGTTTTAGTCAACAAATGATAGAAAATGTAAGAAGCTACTGAGAGAATCTGAAAATTTTATGTAGATTTATTTTTAAAATTGATTGATTTTTCTTATGACATATCAGGGTGATCTCGAATAAATAAAGTAAATTCACGTGGATTTATTTGTTACACGGAACGCTGAAATTTCAAATGTACAACGATTTTTACGTTGTTGGTGTAATAAGAAGCCGACTAATAATTTATTAGTTTATCATTTGAAGGTCTAATCAATATTTAAATCGTTGGTTTCGATTCATAAGAAAAATAAGTGTGCTAAACATTTTAAAAAATATATCTGACACATAATGCTTAATTGTAGAATATGACGTAATGTACATATGTATAAATGCTTTTTTCGTAAATCTTATATTTTAAGCGACTTTTATTTTATACGACTCTTTAAAGAATATGCATTTTTTTTTAAATCTACATATGTTTGCGCCCAATGTTGATCATATGGCTTCCTAATGAAGATATTTGAACAACTCTCATTACACCTCGTTTATTTAAAAATTGGAAGGGTGGGAGGGAATTTTAGATATCATAAACGCCCATGCTTTCAAACATTAATCGATAAATCGATAGAAAAATAAAAATGTACCGGAACTTGAACCCGTGAGATCCTCTACGGAAGTCAACAACGTTATCCACTGTACAACGGAGCCGAATGTTTTTTGTGTGAAGTTAGATGGTTAAAAATAAAATGTAATCATTTTATTTTTAGTATTAATTATAGCAACTGCTCAAAAAATACATATCATGTGGTAATTAACATTCTGAAAAATAATGCAGCATTTTTTTTAATCAGCATGTAGTATAATAGCTTATAAGGGTTGCAAAATATTTCCACTAGTACATTCTCGGATAAAAATAGACCATTCTTTGTACTAGAAAACCACTAACTTCTCCCTAATGAAAAAAACTTCTCGTTAATTGATTAAATTGCCCAGTTATTTCTTGTGGTACAAGGTTACGTCCAGCGACGTCCCAAGGCTTCGCTATCAGAGGATGAGAAGATAATTCCAGGCCTGTTGTTATTTTTGTTTTTCCTCTGAAAGCAATATAACGATTTAGGGCAAAGAAGATTGATTGAATCAGTTGTTTGCCAAATATGATTATTCAATTATACTGCATGTGTTTTGAGAAAATATAATATATAAGACTATTAGAGTAACCGATTAATATAAAATGGCCTGAACTGAAAATTGATTATCGTGCTTCTGAGAATCGTAATATTAATTCTGAATTCATCCTTTAATGCGGATTTAAATAAATAACTATTAATCTATATATATAAAAGAAAGTGGGGTTTGTTACACCACGTATATCTCGAGAATAACAGCTCGGATTTTAATGATCTTTGATTTATTAAATTCGTATCCGCCTAGAATAGCAGAATAAGCATTAAAACATCGGAAAAATATCACGGGAAATAAATTATGAAGAAAATTAATATTCTCATACAGTTTTCAAATGGCGAACAGCTTGAAATAATGAAAATGTCGTTTGTATGCAGATTTCATCCGCTAGGTGGCAATTTTTTCCAAAATTCATTTGTTTCTGCTTCTTTTGCATACGATTGACTTCTAAATAATTTTAAATTTAGAGTATGGATTAGAATAAAACAAATCGATGATATAAAATGAAAACGAAATAAAATCGGATAATATTGAAATAAGGTTATGTTTATAATTAGGTGTGATATTTTTTTTGACAACAATATTACGCTGTTTGCACGAACGTTGCTCTACTTTGAGATGCCACGTTATTACACTTGGAAAGCTACATCGAAGAAATTTTAACATCGAAAGCAAGGCGATGCGGTTCCTGCTCATCCGAATGATTACTGATGCTCTTGGTCGCATTTACACAGTTCATCCGAAAAATGACGAATGCTTCTACATGCATGTCAACAGCTCAATTTGCTTGAAAATGATACTCATTACAATCGCTGAAGAAATTGTTTCTGAATCTCCAAGTCAGATACGCACATTATTTTCTATCATTATTTTGACATGCTTCCCATCGAATCCCCGTGAACTGTGGAACAAGTACAAGGATAACATGTCCGAATACATTTTGCATCGAATTCGTGTCAGTTTGGGGAATCCCGATCTCGAGGTGAATGAAGAGATACATAACCAGGCTTTGCTTTAGATCGAAGACATGTGTTACCTCATGTGCGGCAGTTTGGTAGTCAAGTTAGGAATGCCAACGCCAGATCGTGGAATGAACGACGCTTTCAATCGAGAATTGGAACGTGAACGTGAATATGATCGAGATGCATTGAACCAATCAGTTTGAACGAATGTACCACTGTTGAACCCTCAACAGAAGGAAATTAGCGATACGTTAATGAAGGTAATTGATGATGGAAATGGTGGCTTATTTTTCCTCGATGCGCCCGGTGGAGCTGGGAAGACATTCTTCATGTCATTGATTATGGCCACTGTTCATGCGAGATAAATAATTGCTGTAGCAGTTTCTTCTTCTGGAATAGCAGCCACGTAGATAGATCAACCGCTGCCGATGAAATAAACGCTTGCCTCAAATAATTGACAAACATGCGAGTTGCATTGCTAAACGATCCATCTGCCGAAGATTTCTGTCCACTTAATGTCCACTTCTAAAGGCAATACGTTGATCAATCTAACGGCCCTTGGAACTGGTGACTCATATCTCTTAAGCGAGGTATAAGTTTTTAGAAATAAAAGTTTTTGCTCATAGTTACGCCCACGTAAGAATAAATTGGGAGCATGTAAATTAATAGTCATGAGAATTTGAGGATTATTAACTCGGCCCCGAAGGAGAAGAGAAAAATGATTTAAGCTTGAAAACGATCTTCGACTATCGTCGGTAACGACCGTGTTCCTGTTGACAAATCGAACAGATTGATTTCGTTTCCGCAAAATTTTAACAATTTCGTCTCAACGAAGGACGGCTTCATCAAAAAAATGTTCCCAAACGTCTAATCACAAAAATCACAATTGGTTGATTGAATGAGTAATTCTTGCGGCGAAGAACAAAGATGTGGATCATTTAAACTTCACAATTCAAAATCAAATCGTTGGTCCACTACATTCCTTCAAATCTAGCAAACTTTCGCAAGGTGCGCGAAACATTCTTGCGCAGACTGTACATATAACATATTCTTTCAACCAAAAAATAATTATTTCTGCTTCTCTATGATAGTGTCATCAGAAATAATTTGTAGTATCGACCAAACTATTTTTTTTTCGTTTATTAGAGATTCGCGCCGCAGCACACCCAGCATCGCCTCGCGGCACACCGCTTGCGGAGCACTGATTTAAACGACTGAAAAACTGACATGCAATATTGCGAAACACTCACCAATGACCAAAGTTTTGGTAGCAAGTAAAATCATCACCTGGGATGAATGGACAATGGCGCACAAATGCGCATTGGAAGCACTCAATCAAAGTATGAAATATCTGTGCAATGACTCAAGATGTTTTATAGGCGCAATGATTCTACTATCTGGCGATTTCCACCAAACGCTACCAGTCATTCCAAGATTTACCGCTTCCGATGAAATAAACGCTTACCTCAAATCACGACTCTAGCTATGTAAAGAATCTTCAGCTGACGACAAACATGCGAGTTGCATTGCTAAACGATCTATCTGCCGAAGCAATTGCTGACTATCGGTAACGGGGGTGTTCCTGTCGACGAATCGAACGGATTGATTTTGTTTCCGCCGAATTTTTGCAATTTCACTTCATTCAACAAAATGTTCCCTAACATCTAATCACAAAAATCACAATTGGTTGAATGAACGAGCAATTCTTGCGGCAAAGAACAAAGATGTGGATCATTTAAACTTCACAATTCAAAATCAAATCGTTGGTCCACTGCATTCCTTTAAATCTATCGACCGTGTAACAAACGAAGACGAAGCAACCAACTATTCAACTCAATTTTTAAACTTATTGGATCTGCCTGGCTTGCCACCGCGCAATTTACAACTGAAGGTTGACTCGGTAGTCATCATGCTTCAAGTTATCAAGTTAACAGAACATTTATTCACTTTTAAGGTGTTCACTGTCAATACTTGGTGGAATGGCAATATAATAAAAATAATAAAACATTTTTAGTACTTTTTCCACATAAAATTTATTTGATCAGGACCGGTTTCGCTCATCGCGAGCATTATTAACTGATGATAATGCTCAGATGATAATAACTCAGTTGATAATGCTCGCGATGAGCGAAACCGGTCCTGATCAAATAAATTTTATTTAGTGGGAAAAGTACTAAAAATGTTTTATTATTTTTATTACAACATTTATTGATTCTGAGGCGGTACGAAGTTCGTCGGGTCAGCTAGTAATGAATAATAAAAAAACAGATGGTCACTATATACATATTGTATTATGATGGTCGCAACAGGTTTGTATTTTGCACAAGGATATTATTTGGTAATTATTTGATCCGTCTTAACACGGTTTCACCTAATAACTGGTAAAGTGTATATTTTGGCAGTTTTCTTGGACGATATCAGACACTTGACAGCATTGATGAAGCAGAATAATACAATTTTTAAATTCTCATTCAACAAGTTTTTGATAAATCAAAATCATTTTTTTGGACAGAATTTCCAATTTTCTGAATGTCTTATATTACACAACATATTCATCATAAATAAAATTGATAATTTTGATATTAAAGTAGTTGTGTAACTAGACGTGACATGTGTTTAATTTTTTTGGGAACAATTTTATTTCTTACGTTGACCCCGTCATTCGTACCAAATTGAAAGAAAAACTTGAACTCTTTATTTAGTTTTAACAATCCACGAATAATAACATCAATAAGGAAAAATAAGATAAAAATCAACGTCTCAGATATAATTAAAATACTAACGATTCAGTTAGTCTGGGTGTACTTATACAATGATTAGAAAAAATGTTCTTTACCTTGTGACACAACCAGTGGAATATAAATGTTATTAATTTTAATTTAACAAAGAAAATGAATTGCATCAAAGTCACGAAATCATCATCCATCGACAACTATAAAACAATTTACATTATCTCGTAACTGTTTTTTCTACATCATTGCCGCCACGAAATAAGGAATCGATGACATTTTTTGTTATATTGAGTAAACTTCTATTAGAGTAAATATGTCAATATTTTTGCCATTACTAAAGAGTGTGTTTTACAATTGACCTTCGAAAAATCTATTTATTTTTAAAAAATTTAAAAAAAAACATATCCGCTCCCAATGTGGAGCATATGGACTCCTAATGGAGTTTATCTCAACAGAAGTGTTTCTACGAGAACTGCTTGTTACTCAGTTGCTCAACCTCTCTTTTTCCAAAGAGAGTAGGGATAGAAGGATAGGGCTAAGACAGGACTAGTGGTAAGCTAATCGCTCTTGATACGCCCCCTTCGTAGGATAGGATGGGTGAGAGGGGGGAATTCAAGACATCACATACATCCATGCCTTTGAACAGAAATTCATAAATCGATTGAAAAATCAATTTATAAAAACTGTCCGTACCGGGATTTGAACCCGGGCCCTCCGTAGCCGAAGCCAACAACGTTGACCACTCGACCACGAAGGCGGCTACTCCATACTCCATACTCCATAAAAATACTCCATCTTAATCACGAAACAAAACGAGAAACAAAAAAAATAGTCAGCTAAAAATAAAATACTTGAAATGTTTTGTTACATTTATTTGACAACTTAATACGCTGATAGTTTTTTTAGAAGAAAAGTTAGTAAATTACTTTAGAGATAATATCTCAGTAGTACTTACCTAAAGTACTTAATTTACAAAAAACGAATAGGCATCATAAAACATTTAATAATACCGATTATGAAACTATATTTCTGGCGTATCGTCTGTCGCTAACGTCTCTGGAAATAGTTCTTAAATAAACTATTCCCACAATTGAATTGATAAATTGGTTTTTCTCACGATATGTGTAGGTCGCATTTTTGACCTTTCTAAGAATCCTTGCCAGAATTCGATGAATTTCCAATAGAGATTTTGTTAGATTATAAGACCACAGAAACGGGTTCTTAAAAAAAATTCACGCAATATAATTTAAAATTATATATTTAGAAATAAAAATACTATATATAAATCATCGGTACGATACAAGAAGTCATTAAAATGTATTTCAAAAGAATGACATAAGCTTGATAATGATGTCTTTCTTTCAGCTATGTACATGAAATACAACACAATTATTTTGCATGTATGTTATTGGACAATTTTAAGTGACTTTTATTTAGTGAAATTTATGAAAAATAAAAAAAATTAAGTGTTGACCAAATTGTCAATTAATGACTTATTGTAGCAAACTGACGATATATCAAAAAAATATTTTTTTCTATTAAAACTGTTACTTGTTATTCTGAAATCTCTAGTGTATATTTTTCGTCATTTAAATATATCTACTTAAGTTTGCAGAATAGTGGTCAACGTTGTTGGCTTCGGATTTGGTGCTCGCGGGCTCAAAACATAGTGTGGATAGTTAAGTAAATTGATTTTTCAATAGATCTGTGTCTGTAGAAATATCTTCCTAATTGGGTTACAGAAAAAGCGATTGGTTAACCTATAATCTTGCTCCTAACCCTATTCTTCTGTCTCTATTATCTCTAAAAAAAATAATAGATTGAGACTTAGTAAGAAGCTGTTGTAGAACAATTTCTGTTAAAATAAGTTTTTCTGGCATTAATATGCTCCACGTTGGAAACGAACATGTATAAAAAAATATTTTACTATATCATCAACTTGTTTTAAATAATATGTTTTTAATGAAAGAATGTGGATTCTTTTTACTAAGCATTGGGCACAACCGTCAATTTTATAAAATATTTGGTCCACAAGTATTCTAATCGAATATTCGATCATGATATAATGATAATATTAATATTCACATATAATTCGTTTCTGGTATAAGAGCATATCATCATGTTATCTAATTATTCGACTTAATCTATTAGAAATATTATATTTACTAAAATAATCTAATGGTATACAGATATGTTAGTTAAACGGAAGTATTTGAAAAAAACGGATTCGGAACCATCATTTTCATACGTTAATAGTTAATAATTTGAATAAAACAACAGATATATGTAGGTACGTGATGAAATCTATTCAAATACTATAGGGTTATTATTCGATATTTGAATAATTTTTTTTTCAAAAAATATTTAAAATTTACTGTAAGAGTTCAATATTTTATTATAACTTCAAAAGTATGCAATGTACATAGCTCACTTCCAAAGCAGGCATTAGTGTAAATTTTTCATATCACGTATTTACTTACGGAAGAAAGTTTTACTACGTTTTCCTTAAGTTACGTTTATGTTTATATAGAATAAATACATAGAACTTCGCTTTGTGCAATTTACGCGCAGAATAGTGAACAAAACTTTCGTATACGTTATACCCAACGGTAAAACAGCATACAAACTAAAAACCGTGGATATATTTTGATAGGGTAATATCTCCTTTGTTTAACTTTTAATAATCTAATAATAATTTAATAATAATAAAAACATTTTTTTATTTTTTCTATTGTGTTATTTTTTTACTGCTTGGGCACGCCACATCAATCAAGAAACTATATTTGAGGATTTTTGGCCCGCGAACCCAAAAAGGTTCGCCATCTCTGACCTAGGAAGTTTTAATCCGTACATACAGTATTAGTAGTTCCAGGATTAAACTCGACATGAAAAAAGCGGACACAAACAACACCGTACATAGAAAAAGAAGTATACATTACAGGGCTGTGGATTTGTGTAAAAATAAGACGGCTCCGACTTTTTCAATATTTTCATTTTTACTTATAAATATGTATTCCATCAGATCATCTTTAGTCAGCTAAGCATGCAATGTCAACACTATGGACTATTGTGATTTGAATACACGCAATTTTTAGCCGCTCATTTTTAACGACTTTTGACTCCGACTCCACAGCCCTGATGTATTCACATTTAAAATACTTTTTATCTTTTCATGAGGTTTTAATATTAAAAAATATATATTATTGACAGTACGATTTTTGGATGTATGGTTTTGGCCGTGTACGTTTTTTCCATGTATTTATTTCCTGTCCGGTTTAATCTAATTACACTATTATTTTTCCGAGCCTGTAGCTGGTGGTCTCGAGTCACAGTAAAAACAATTTACCAGATTAATGTTTCAATATATTTATTTATTTTTATTTAAAGAAAAAGATTTTCGTAATATTTCAAGTGCCTCTCACTTGGCAAATCCTTAAAAATAAACGTGACGAGAGTGATAAACTGGCCACTTTTCATGTCCTAAAAAATAAAATATTTTCTCGTGCTTATCAATCTGGACCAGTTTCGCTCATCACGAGCGTTATCAATAAAATTCAAATTAAAATATTCATGATTATCTAAAAAAAAATACATAAATCCATTTAATCATTTTTTTTTATTAAATAAACAACAATAATCAGAAGCAATTTTCAAAAACCATTAAATTGTTATTTACGTAATGAATTTCCAGATAAAAATGTCGATTCAACACTACGAATGCATTTCAAATATCTATTCATAGGTGTCAAAGCGTGGAAAATGTATCAGCAGTATTTTCATTTGACCATAAATATTTCATTTTTGCAATTCGTAAAAAGTTTTTTTAACCAATCCCCACTGAGTATTTATTATGTAATGAACGTTTTTTCTATTTGAGTATTGATCTTTTTACAACTCTATCATCATAAATATAATGTATTTTTAGAAGGTATGTAAAAATATATTGTTTCATAATAAAATGTGAAAATAACATAACGTGTCATAAATATTTATATAGGTGGTTATTAGAGTATCCAAGCCTTTTTCCAATCCCGGGGTTAGGGTTTGCTCACCGAAGAATTTGAAATCCTCAATTCGCTATACTTTTTCCCCGGATTATCTCCAAACTTCGTTTTTTTTTTTAGCTCACCAAGGAATTTGAAAACGTCGATTTGGTATACTTTTTCCCAGATTGTCACAAAGCCTCGTTTTTTTTAGCTCACCGAGGAAATTGAAGACCTCGATTTGGTACTTTTTTCCAGATTGTCACGAAACCTCGTTTTTTTTTAGCTCACCGAGGAATCTGAAATTCTCGATTTGCCAATTTCGTGTCAATTTTCGGGATTTGCTCAAAATTTCTCAATCCCGGGATCGCAGCCGTATCAATCTCGAGATTTCGGGATCAGAAAATTGAACGGGATCCCGTGTTCTGGGATTGGATGCCCTAGTGGTTATAGTATGTTTCCATGTTGAAACATAATTATATTGACATCTTTTGAATGTACTCATTCAATTAATAAACCGGTGCACATTGTATGTACTATAATATATACTATCACTATTGCTTCGTTGTTATATTCAACAATGTTTAATTGACTTTTATGATTGTCGTCTAGGACTGTCTACATTTAGGAGTTTTTACATATTCTTCAACAAATATTTAACGTTATCCAAATTTGTATTTTCAGGTATTGGGCCGTGACAAACATAGACTACATCCATCATCGCACAGCACGGCGCATCGGCCTGATGATACTCGTAGTATGGGGCGTATCATTCCTCGTCTGCGTCGCCCCAGTCCTCGGTTGGAAGGATCCAGACTGGGACCACCGTGTCGCCGAAGAGCTCCAATGCATCGTCAGCCAAGACCTCGGATACCAGATATTTGCAACAGTTTCATCGTTTTACCTGCCACTTTTCGTGATACTCGTGCTGTACTGGAGGATATTTCAAACGGCGCGCAAAAGGATACGAAGGCGGCAACAAGGCCAAGGAGCTAAGCCGACTGGGCCGCAGATGGGAGCGCAGGCCGGCGTTATGGCTGCCGCTGGAGGAAGCGGAGGAATCGCCGCAGCAGTTGTCGCCGTCATAGGAAGACCGCTTCCAACGTTATCAGAAACCACAACGACAACCGCTTTTACGACAGTTTCATCTACAAATACGAGCCCCGAAAAGGCGTCATTTGCCAATGGCTTAGAGCCTGATCCTCCTACTGCTGATTGCGTTAGTTCGTATGCTCCAACAGCTTACCAGCATTATCCAATAAAGCGAAAACCAAAAGACACAGCTGATTCTAAAAGAGAAAGGAAAGCTGCCAAAACGCTCGCAATAATTACAGGAGCGTTCGTGATATGCTGGCTCCCTTTCTTTATATTGGCGATACTACTTCCGACATGTAACTGTACAATCAGTCCATACTTGATGTCGTTTTTCCTCTGGTTGGGTTACTTCAACTCTACGCTTAATCCGATTATATATACGATATTTAGTCCCGAGTTTCGTCACGCGTTCAAGCGACTCTTGTGCGGTAGAAGAGGGGCGCTGAGGAGACGACGCCATCTTGGCGTCCGCCATTTCCAGTAAAAAATAAAAGAAATGACAATCTGTGACTAATGTACATAAATCAAAACTCAACGCTATAAATGCAGTGCTTATTATATAAATTAAGACTACGTGTTTTTTTTTCTAAGAATTTTTAAGAGTGATAAATTTATAATACGAAATAAAAAGACAAAAACTAATGGGGATAGAAATAAATAATTTTACTAATTTTTAATGAGCAGGTACTTATTTTTATGTTTTTATTAAAATTTATACTATTTTCACTTTGGCAACATCGAGCCCTATGATGCCAAATTAGAAAACTGTATATCTTACATTGTAGTTCAAATTATTTAAAATCCAAAAGTCTTAGATAGCCTCCATAGACAATTTTAGAATTGGGTTTAATATATTGTATTATGATTTGTGATTTAATGTAATTTTTAAAGCTATAAATAGATTCAAATATTCGGCTATGTAAATAAAACCATATTATATTTAATGTATGTTAAATTCTAAAAATAAGGCATATTTATCATATCAAAATTGTATTCCTGTAAATACTACTTTAAAATTTAATAAATAATCTGCCCCGATAAAATAATTAATAATTACTATTCTTGTATAAGCCAATTTGAATCAAAAAATATTGTACGTTTACCGAAAAAATGCTATTCGAATTTCGAATATATGCAACTGTTAACGTTAATCAAACTTCATTCATACAACTAACGTTTGTTAATTCGAATTACCATTCGAATTTCGATTGTACGTTACCGTTTATGTAACCAAAACTGAAAGCAATGAAACTGCCAACTCCAGATATTATTATGTAAAATATCAAATATCGATTTTTTAAGCTCGGCAGTTTTTCTAGTCGCTGATTTATAATATCTTCGTACAATAGTCCAAAGACCAAAACTTATGAATAAGAAAAAACCAGACTTTTGATTCCTCTCGTGAACTGAGAGCAATACATCATACAAGACTTATGAATGTAAACACTGTAATTATTGTTGTAATATATATTGTTAATTTAACATGTGCAATTAATGTATGCATTATCGATTCCTAAAAAATGATGATCATTATAATTATTGGATTGATAAATTAACGGAACATTTTCATAATTTAATCTCTTATTGTTTACATCGATGTTTTCTTTCATGATAATGTGAAAACAAAACAGCAAAGCTAGTCTGAAATAATTTACAACCTCTTCATTATAAATGTTAACATAGATTTGCCTTTTCTAATTTAGCTCATTATTTTGAACTTTTTTGTTATAATTTTTGAATATAAGTGTAACCATCACACTTTTGATTTCAAGTCAAACATTTATTCGATGGCTTAGTCCCATAGTGCTACAACTAGAAACTGGTAGTTTTTAAATATGACTGACCAAAGTTTCGACATGTCTATGTTGAGTTGTAAAAAGGTGATTATTATTATTTCTCTCATATGTTTAGTGAATCATTACACACTTATCTCAATTCAATTAAAATTTATTGGAACATTGACAAAACCATAAAATGATATTTCGAGTTTATATCCATATGAAACTGAGAAAAAATCTTTATTTGTCTTTATTTTCATATGCAAACATTTGTCTACCGACAGATAGAAGTGAGGTATTCGAATGTAGTAGGTAATATAATTTTAAAAATCTAATTTTTGACTTATCGTTCTATAGAACTAGACCATCGATTATTCCTCAAAATTAATTCGAGTAAAAAAGATTTCACGGACATCCATTGCCTACATCTTGAAACAAAATTGAGAACTTGCCAGTAATTGAATGTATCTATATATATATATATATCGACTGTAGAAAGGAAAAAGGACGTAACCCACACATAACAAATTTTAAATGATGTACAAAAAATGTGTTTTGATGATTTTATGCCATATGCAAATTATAAAATATAGCAAACCTTGGAGTGCACGGAGACTTCTAAACTGGTGTTTAATTGACATATTCTAATATTAATCAAATAAATTGTCTAGGAAAAACCTTTTTTTCAGTCTGTTTTCTTGGTTTCAATTTTTACAAGCTCATCTTTTTTCAAACTTAAAAGCTAAATTTTGATACTAACTCGGCATTTGCAGCTTACATCCTTTTGATAGAACGTGTATTAAATTTGATACATTATGATTATCGAAAAAAAGTTGTTTTGAAAAAACTGTTTGTAACGTTCTTTTTCCTTTCCACAGTCGATATATATTAATCGCTTAACTAAGCTTGACCGCTTAGCTATAAAGACAATAAATATATTATTAATATAACGTTACCCTGCTAATTACAATAACTGTATTGAAATAAATTTACTAAAACCTTACTGAAGATTTTAAATAACATACATGGTAAGAATTTCAAGCAATTCAATTCCGACAGTTTGAAAATGTACTTTCATCAAAATAAACACTTTTTTTATAACATTATATTACTATTGACAAACAACCTTAGTTTTTTTTTAATAAAACTTATTAAGCTATGATAGTTATTAAATTTGTAATACACCCTAAATTATGTATACATTTTTTTTATTTAAGACATGATGACATTGAGCGAACCAATGAAATAATAAATTAATATTCATATAAACACAAATCAAATTATCTGTTTCGCTTCATTTTAAAAGTCAACAAACTGATTGTTTAATATTGAGTAATTTAAAACAAGATTGTAAACTCTCTCAGCTCTCAAGTCTCGTTCAAATATTTTCCAGCTGAAATGCTTTCGAATCTTTGTGCAAAATTAATTAACGTCAGCAAGTTTTCCTTGAAATAGATTGATTTCAACTTACCTAATCCCCGCATAGCTAAAGACTAAAGTTTGTAATCTGAACAGTTCTGGTCTAGTTATAGCTGCACTTTCATTTTAAATATTTTACTTTAACTGCGCATAATAAACGGAATAAATGTACATAAAAAATACCTGCTACTATGTTTAGTTAAAGAAATACATTTATATTTAAGAGATTTATTTCTTTCTTACAGAAGAAAGATGTTCAAACATAGTTTTGTAAAACTGTCTTCGATTGTTTTCATTTAAATTTTACAAAGTTTAATGCTTATTTTTTCGAGCTGCAGCTTTGTATAGCTTTTTCTCTGTTTTCAAGCATCATTGTGTTTTAAATGACACCTGTCGAATGCCTTAACACGACTCAACACAATGTGCTATGCCGCCTGGGCAGGAGGTTTACTACAACCAAAGTAACTAAAATCCTTACGAACAAGCTGTGCTTGAAACAGTTTTTTTATTTGATACATATTTATATATTTAACAATTTTCTCAATGCTTGGTTTATATGAAAAGATGGTAGAAAGTTAATGTAAAATATCATAAATTAACACTTTCTGTATTTAAGAAATATTTTCGGAAAATTCTTTGTAAATAATCGTTTACTTCTTTATGAACAAAGCTGTTGATATATCAATCCATCAATTAATTAACTTATAGACACCCATTTAGTATATATGTATGTGATGTGCAATCATGTGTATGTAGTTGTGTGCTGGACACACTCCTTCCTGGTGAAATTTGTAAAGACGTCATATTGAATCGTTTAGTTTCAAAACTTACGAAAGAAAAATTATTTCTTTAAATTGACATGACCAAAGAAGACTTTCAAAAAAAAACCTGAGATTTGTAAGTTTTTTGAGAATTTTTGGTTCAAGTATGTATATTGTATAGATGTTTAAAAAAAACTTCCGTGGCAGTGACATCTATTCACAAAATTATTAATATTTTTTTATTTTTACAAAATTGATATTCTTATAATTGATAACAATCCAGCTTGTGGTAATTTTGAAAAAATACGAAATAATTCTTGTATTACTTATAAAATGTGTTTGCTTACGCTGAATACACGAATCAATTGTAAAGATTTATAATATTATTTCTCCACATCAATAATGCCACTGTTACAGAATTTTACGTATTTCTCTCCCTTTTAAGTAAATTTAATGTTTAATTTTAAAAAAAAACAACACAAATGTATGCCTATTTGTGAGATTGACCAATTAAATGCTATTTGTATTTTTATCCTTCTCAAAATCACATAGAAAATTTTAAATAGTAAATTAAATTCAAAATCAAGTTTCAAAATAAATTATAAAACCAATCAATCATTCCGATATCTCTGAAAAAAATGTATTCATTGATCCAAAGATTCTCAAAATAATAAATTTTGAGTAAAGTGATTCATAGGTTGGTCAATATTATGCTTAAGTAAAATATATGAATAATTCTCTTGAAACTATGCATCTTGTTCAACCAGGAATAGTCGTATATACTCCCATAAATGTTAGAAATTTCACATTTCCAATGCCGCTATTTTATAAATAAAATAGAAATTTTAACTGTGAAACCCTTTTTTATTTTTATCTTTTTGAATGCGCATATATTATAATTATATTGACAATGTGACAAATTTGAATATCTTACAAATCTCGATGTCTTCGTGCTGATGACCCTTACTGATGACTTTTACGGTATTGCGTTATATACATCATTTTTTTACTGATAATAGACGCCCCCGTGTCAAGGTTGAGAAACTAAGATATCTACATAGAATTTAAGCTAAAGATAGTCACAAATAATAATTTGGCATAAAAACAGTTAAATATGAAAAAAGCAAAATCCAATCTTTTATGCGACCTTTTTAATGCGATTTTAAAGTTGTGCAAATTAAAAAATATATGCTTTGGACTATATCAATGTTTCAGTCATGTTTCATCTGCTATCGCTGAATTAATGACACATAATTAAAATTTATGCTGGAATGCAGCATGTCCTGGTTGTGTTACTGCCAATAATTCCATTGAAACGTCGGCAATATCAGATGAAATCGTAACTTCAGCGCATGAAATAGACAGAGAAGAGTTTGATACTATTAAATAAAATGATATCACAAATTACTTGTAGATAATGCTATAAGCGACGATGATTTTATTGATCTAGCTTTAAATATCGGCAAAGATTCACGAATTGATGACAAAGTGGAAAAAAGTCCAGTTTCTCTCACTGCATAAATAATTCTAAAAGGTCTCAAGCTCTACAGTAAATTGGAAAGCCTTAATGATAAAAAATATGAACGAGCTGTCATCAACGTTCAACATGAACTCAAAAAAAAAAATTCTAGATATAACGAACTGCACAAAGACTAATAAGTCACCGAAAAAAGAAAATCCAAACAAACTTAGCATAATTGTCTACACCAGCGATTTCCAACCTGAGAGGTGCGCCTCCTTGAGAGGTGTGGATTATTGCAAAGGGAGGCGCGAACACTTTAAAATATTTGTTTACTGTTTAAACTTGTCTTTATTATAATATGAAACAAAAGATGGGAAGGCGCGAAGATATTTTTGGTTTCAAAGTGAGGCGTAGTAACAAAAAGTTTGGAAACCACTGACCTACACCGTTAGAAAAAAAGTTTTTTATGCGATATCCCATGGAAAAATACTACCACCGCCTATGTGGTCGAGTGGTCAACGTTGTTGGCTACCGCTACAGAGGGCCTGGGTTCAAATCCCGGTATGGATAGTTTTATAAATTGATTTTTCAATCGATTTATGATTTCTGTTCAAAGGCATGGATGTATGTGATGTCTTGAATTCTCCCCCTCTCACCCATCCTATCCTATGAACGAAAAAATGCAAATTTCAAGTATTTATGTTTTTTGTGATTGCTATTATTGGATTCGAGCAAATTTTATTTTTATTGTAACTTGGAGAAAGTCATTTTGAAGTCACTCTTATTGTTTTGTTATATTAGTATCATCAAAAGTGATAAGCAACAAAAAAATTACACCGAAGAACAATGACTGTCTAGAAAGCTTTGAAACTTATAACTTAAATAAATGGGTAGCTTGGTTTCAAATCTTACTATATCTATTTTTAATATTCTATAGCAAAAATTTCTCAATGCATTGATACATACAAATGTCAAAAAACAGAGTGGTATTAAAATTAACTTAAGAAACTGCCATAGATCACTATCGGTGTCTAAGTTAAAATTTTAGATGTATAATATGATATGGTTTGAAATAACTTATCAGTGATTAGTATTTTTCCTGGTGTATTTAGTATATTTCGCATATTAAAAAGTGTTACTTTTCACTTGCGACAAATATTTATGGTAATTTATGACTTTATTTATAACAACATTTTTTGGATATTGTGAGTTATGATACTAGGCTCTTCAAATTTCATTTTTTTTAATGACACCTTCTGATTTGAACAGTAGTATGTTGATACTTTCCAGCGCGTGTAAACGAGTGGTCAACGTGTACGTTAACTTTAGCCACGGTGTCCATGGGCTCGAACACGTTCATACTACATATGTACATATTTCAATTTATGGATTTATGTTAAAATGCATGCATATTGTAGGTATGTGATGTAAAAAATTCTTACCCACCCCACCTGATGCTGAAAGCGTGGCACAGGGAAGCCGTTTCGTTCCTTGTTTTTTTTTTTTCTTAAAAAGAGATAAACTATTCTTGCTTACAATATTCTGTTCAAATACTTCATCGGAAAACCATGTATTCCACATAGTAAGAAAAAAAAATAATTCTGATATTGAAAAAATATATATTGTAACGTTTATTAAAAAGTATTAAAGTAGTTCTAGATTTATAAAGGTCATAATAACATGTAGGAATAATTTACGCATATATTATTTATATCAGCTGTTTGAAAACGGGCAGTTAAATAATATAACAGGCACTTAAACAAAATGTATGCAAAACTTACGTTAATATTTATTTTAATGGTCATACTAAACTAGAATCATAATACGGATGATACTTAATATTACGAGTGCAGCGATGAAAAGCATTATATTATTATACTTAGTAATATTTGGGTAGTTAATATGTATCAAAAAATATGATAATTCGATAAAACTTTGATGATATTAATAATCTTTGTTGCAGGTCGTGGTCGTTCTGGTATAAAAAATTCGATCGGAATTTATCGTCATAAATAATTCGATTTTGATTTTTTGTGCACCCAATAACAAACGATTACGCAACAAAAAAATGTGTGTGATTTTTTTTAAATACTGTCCAGCAAATAATACAGGTCAAGTCATTTCATTTATTAAATGTATACGTTATATATATAAAAATTTAATAATTTTAATATTTTACATATGAAGCTTTTAGTCAAAAAAAATCAATGTACACATTTCAATATTTTTATGTTTTAGTTCTTTGTTTTAAGTTGAGCTTATTTTTTCCATTGTAATATGCCTTTAAATAAAAACAAGATAGCAAAATTTATTAGTAGTTATAAAATACCAGAATCATTATAATTTAAAATATTCCAATCCATAAATATATCGCTAATTGAGATTTAACATATTTATTTTCATATGCTTGTATCGAGTTTTGAAGCATGTATTTTTTTTGCATTTAGAGTAAAAAAGCTCGTAGAATACGCACATTTTTTTTCGACTTTGACAAAATATGTGTTTATTGCTTTTTGTAACTAAGCATCTCATATTATATAATATATCATGAATGTGTGTGTATTTTTAAACAATATGGTACAAACACACGAATAAACGAACAAGTAGGGACTATTAATAGTTTGTGTAATCTATTTTGTCATTAAATAACCAAAAACAAATAATATAAGTTAAGGGTGAGTGTAGCGGGCTACAGCGACACCTATTATTAAGATAAATTATTAATTGGCTTATTTACAAACACTCGTTTTATTGATAGAATCTAGCTTAATACAATTTTTAAAACATCTTAGATGCGTTTACCATTCCTTATCATTATATTTGATTGCAATTTATGTGTAAAAATGGACAGGTGGTCAGTGGCGTGCTAAAGCAGTAACCTCTTATTTATTATTTAAAAAAAATCAATAATAACATTTTTTTTAAAATTCTCCATTTGACAGTTTTTATTTAAACATTTAATTAGCTATGAATGTCCACTACAAGCTGAAAAATAAATAAAAAGTTAATGTTATTATTGTTGTATTTGATTTCTTAACGTTAAATATTTTTTTAACAAGAAATAGTGCATTTTGGTTGTGATGCGATTTTTTATTTTAAAAAAATAGGAGGTTACTGCTCAACCACGCCACTGGCATCCTGTTCATTTTTTACATATAAATTTTATTAGAATATAAAAATAAGGAATGCTTTACTAGGATGTTTTGAATATCCTATAAAGGTTGATTCTTTCAACTAAAGATTTTTTTTTATATAAGCTATTTAATATATGTTTTTTAATTATAGCTCACTATTAAAACAAATTTGATTTACTTTACCGATCAAAATAAATTATTTATTCTACTTCAAAACTTGGCTTGTGGAAATCAGGTGGGTCTAGGATTTAAGAATTAAAAAAAAAATCGCCTTAGCTCTTCTAAGCTGTAGCGTTAATTTTTTTTAAATAATACAATTATTTCTTTCAAAAATATTATTTTCATTTTTACATTGTCAATATTGTTATTTAATGCGCATACGATTGAAACTTCCAAGAAAACGATATTTTTGTAATGATGATATTATGATTTTATATGCAAATCATTGCCTTTCAAAATACGGGTTCTTTTAGAAAGAATTAAATGGTCCTATTTATGTAAAACCCATTACAAATAATATAATACTGAACGTATGTCGTATTTTGCATGTTAAGTGTGCAAACCGAAATGTGGCGCAATTTATTTCAATGTAGAGAAACTGTTTAACATTAAAAAATATACTTTTAACTGTTTTTTTCTTCTATTTATTTAAACCTCACAATTTTTATAATACTGACGAAAAATTTACAGCAATTTATTCGGCTCGTTTACGAATGAAATAATATTATTTTAATTACTCAAGACAGAATTTATTGTGTGCATACGTAATGGCGGAAAGCGTAAATTATAATACCTCTATTTAAATATTATATAAATATTTAATATATTTTACTTTCTGAATTTTAAATTTTATTATCCGGCCATGCAATGTCTAGAATTGTTTATTTATGATGAATAAATAATTATCATTACACACTACGGCTTTTTTTGTAGCGGCAAAACTGATCGTGACATTTGACACGATGAAACAAGTGAAAGAGTTTATGAAAAACTGAAAAACTCAATGCTGTTTTGTAAAACCAACTCCTTGCGGGATGCTATTAATATTCCGAACTGTATCACTCGGCCACGACGACCAGCTGAAAACCCTTAAATAATATTGTACCTTGACGTCTTTAATCCTCTTCAAAATTTAAAATTAAACAACGTACAATATAATATCGGGTTCGGTATAATCTTGACTCTTCTTTAGATTCAACGTGGAGTAGATTAAACTCTTCCGCCATGGCGAATTGTCAATATACGAATACACAAGATACAAAATATTATTATACATACTAAAACTAATTGGCTGTGTGGAACATATTTTCTTTTTCTCTCTTGATTTACTTTTTAAAACAAAATAATACATAGTCAAAAGATCCGTCTTGTGTATCTCTGTATTGAGACAATAACATATAAATTCGTATCTTGATCGTTACTGCGTTACGGAAGTCGGACGTGAAATAGAGGTTGTATATAGGGTATCCAATCCCGAAGCCTTTTTCCAATCCCGGGATTTCGGGATTGATTTATTTTGAATCCCGGGATTGAGATTTTCTCACCGAGGAATTTGAAATCCTCAATTTGCTATACTTTTTCCCGGAATCTCACGGAAACTCGTTTTTTTTTTTTTTTTAGCTCACCGAAGAATTTGAAATCTCCGATTTGGTATACTTTTTCCACGAATCTCACGAAAACTCGTTTTTTTTTTAGCTCACCGAGGAATTTGAAATCTCCGATTTGGTATACTTTTTCCCGGAATCTCACGGAAACTCGTTTTTTTTTTTTTTTAGCTCACCGAGGAATTTGAAATCTTCGATTTGCCAATTTCATGTAAATTTGCTCAAAATTTCTCAATCTCGAAATCCCGGGATCGCGGCCATCTCAATCCCGGAATTTCGGGATCAGAAAATTGAACGGGATCCCGGGATTGGATGCCCTAGTTGTATACAGTTAGCAGGAGCTGGTCGGACAACCAATTTTTTATGACAATTTTCATAAAAAGTGTCATATGGAATCAAAATTACACACAATTTAATGATAAAATATTACAGAAGTATTATGTAATATTATTTTGATTAAACAAACTAAAAAAATATAGTTCAGTCAACCTTTCAGTAAATGGTATTTTATGGAATATAACATTGAAGTCTTCCACCAAGCTTTCATTATAATATAGTATGCACCAAGCTATGAGTGAAAATGCTAGGATAATATGTGCATGATAAAGGAGTTGTGTTGACATATTATGATCATTTTACGAGCATGATATTCTCGTGTGATGTTTTGTGACCAGGCTCTATTTCGGGCAATTATTAAAACGGCCGTCCTTGTTGTAATTGTGAACATAATTAAGGATAATAAAACCCGTGTGTTTGTTTCCGTAATAAGCGTCACAGGATAAGCCATTTGCCATTTAGCGATAACGGTATCCCTGTGTCATAAGGAAGTATTTTACTGTAACGTCCCGTAACATACTGCCGTATGAAATATTAATAAAGCGTGTTCCCATTCTTTCTCGACCCAAATTCCACTAATTAAACATACATATTTTTTCAGGATATGATTCTTACCAAGTAAAATCCAGTTTTAGCTCATCATATGAATAAGAGAGATAAGCAAATCACATCTAACTTAACATATATTTATATTTTAACACGGTGTTTAATAATATTTCTTTCAAAAACCATCATACAGATTTTTTGTAAACACGAGAGTTATTGTGAATTTAAACAGGTATTGCGGGTTTCAAGATTTGATTTATTTAAAATGAAATTGAAACTAAAATGTCCACTTTTAAGGTGTTCACTGTCAATACTTGGTAGAATGGCATTATAATAAAAATAATAATACCAATTGTTTGTCATATCTTGTTTTTCTTACTTAACTTTTGTATAAATATCACTGTTTCATTTTATTTCTTATCAGTTGATAATGCTCATCATGAGCGAAACCGGTCCTGATCTAATAAATTTTATGTGGAAAAAGTACTAAAAATGTTTTATTATTTTTACTAAAATGTCCAGTAAATTCATGCTGGCAAGATCATATCTATAAATTTCGCACTTCATGCCTTATATATGTGATTGGGGATTAAGATATTTCACAATTGTCGTAAGCCTCTCTTGTACCCTAGCACAGCTGTTGCTCTATCCATTGTAGATTTTTTTACAAAAATTTTTTCCAAAATTCGATGATAAATGATAAATCAAAATGGTCTAGGTCTATTCATAAATGAATTATATTAGTAACACTGGCAATAGACAACACGGTATGATTTGCGAATTTGTTCAAGACTGGTGCTTTTTGATTAGTAAGCGAGTGTGCAGAAAATTTTTCTGGACTCACCTAGCTATTTTTGAGAAAATACATTTGTAACAGAAGCCCAGTACTATTTTCTTGAGCTAAAATTCGGAAGCATTTGTTTTACGTTTAAATTACAACGTGAATGTTCATTATTTTTAAATTTTCAATTCGTCAGGTAAAACCATGAGTTGTATTAAATAATTTGTAAAGTTGTAAAAAATAAAAATAAAAAAACATTACAGTATTTACTTATTCAAAAGAAAAGAAGAGGCAGAAAATTTTGGTCGATTTTTCATTAGTACATAGTATAATATACCCATCTCCTGTATTAATATTGAATTTCAACTCTAATGAAACCGAAAAAGGCCAATTCGAATCGATTTTGGTTTATTATATGTACCAGTATTAATATTAAGTAATTTGAAAAAGGCTTTTTTTAACGACGAACATTTCCAACGCTAATTGAATTATTTGAAGAACGAATATTCACTCTTTTCATAAATAGTCAAGTTTTGAATTGATTTTCGTATGAATAAAGCAAATCTATGACTAACCTATGGAAAGATAAAAACATTATGAAATGAAAAAAATGTGGAAATTTTTCATGAATAAATTAAAGTGACCACGCAATTTCTACAATAAACACTATTTAGTGAAAAGAACACCGAGATGTTATCTGGTAATTTTTTAAACAAAATATTTAGCAAGGAAATTGTGTAAAAATTTTACGCTTGTAATTGGCATCGTTGTCACTTTAGTAAACTTCCATATAGTAAAAAATATTTTAAATGTGTATACATATACTAAATTCAATAAAAATATAATGATAAATGAAGAAGTATTATTTTTTAAAATAACCTAAAAGTCAGTTATACATTTTTAATCGTTAATACAAATATTATATTGGATATACTATCATTTACTTTATCAGTTACTTTGTTAAAATTGAAATAATGATTAAAAAAATCGCTAATGAAAATATTCAAGAAAAATTGATACTATACATTAAAAATTCTCAATAAAAATCCATTATAACATTAAACCACCTTTAGTAATTTGATATTTAGATCAGCAATTCGATTGGGTACCGAAGTCAATACAATGCGGGAAAATATTAATCAGACAAAAGTTGTTTAATATTTTTTTTTTATCGTTGGTACACAAAGAATTATTCTATACAGTTAATTACTTAAAAAATAAATGGTTTTAATAAATCATATAAATCTCTGTTTCGTGGTGGCCTGACTTTAGTATTTTATAATAGACCCAAGTATCCTTACTAAGCGTGGTTGTCGTCTCTGTTGATCACAGGGAAATCAAAGAATACAAGATTTTTTTTAACATTGTTTATACTCGACTCGATTACCCATGATTCCATTTATATTCAATTAAATGCAATCTACGTATTCAAATGCATGCTCAAAGGCGAAATGTTATATAACTACTGTAATATATATCGAACTTCTGATAGTATAAAGTCATAGCTCAACATTTGATTTTTTATTATTTTATATGTTGGAACTATCAGTGCTTCTATAGAAAAGAAAGCAATTTTTTTTTTGTACCAATGGCACAAGCTTTGCCCATCGCCATAATTTCTCACTGATAACAATGTTATAGTAGTCTACTAGAACATTTTCAGCTGATGAAGCTTACAATGGATGAAACCGGTCAAAATCCATTCATAAATTACATTCAATTCTACATATAAGCTAAAATCATTACCGGCTTCACAATTCGAGGGCATTATCAACTGACTTAAAATAACATGAATAAAACAAAACGTCTATATGTTTTGATAGTACAATATAAATTGTATTTTTTTTTTGAAGGTGGAGAATAGTTTCGTGATTGTTTTTATATTCAAAACTCAAAATCAAACCTTTTGACTTACGATTCTGTTTTATCAGAGGTGCGATATATAGATGTATATGTTACGAGTTTGTTCGACCGTGTTAATGTGTTTCCAGAATGCACACATCCTTCGTCAGAGGAGATTCCTTGCATCCTATTTTAGCAGAGGTTTCAAAGCTAGCCTTATAAAATAAGTCGGAGAAAGCTCTCACCTTCGGCAATATCGTGTTTAGTGCATAGCTAATTTATTATCTTGAAAACGTTAAAATATAAGCATTGGGAAAATTTATTTTTAATTGAAAATTAAACTTGATAACTTTGTTATTCCACTTTTACATGTCGGGTACATGAAGTATATCATATAACCAATTACTTTTTTATTTGACATTGTAACCAAAAGTAAAAAAATCATTTTTAATTTGATATTTTAAATTGAATTGAATTTAAGGTGAAGAAATATCGTTTCTATTTGTCTTAGGAAAATCAATTTATCTCTGTTTTACGGTGTTAAGCACCGTTTCCGTATTTACATTTTCAGCAAATTCTAAAAATTCGCGAATAAATTTCAACAAACACCCGCTTCGACATATTGCAATTAAATATTCCATTCTAAATTATATTTCTTACATGAATTGAACTCGTTCTCTGTAGAACATTCACGTTTAGTACCTTTTCATAAGAGTTTTTTGTATTAATATTATACTGGAAGGCTGGGATGGTGCTGGGTCCGTGACGCAGCGGTTAACGTCGATGGCTTCCATGACGGATCGCACAGGTTCGAGTCTCAGTACATTTTTTAATGGTATTTATTTCTGTTCGAAGTCATGGGTGTTTGTGATGTCTAAAACTTCTCTCCTGACTTTCCAATCCTAAAACAACGGGGCATAGCAACAACGATTATCTTACCATTAGTCCTATATTATTCTTCTATACCTACTTCTTTCTTCTAAGAAGAAAGTTTGAGCAACTGAGCGGTTTTGAGTCCTAGAAAAAACTTCTATAAGAAGGTCATGTGCTACACATTGGAAGCGGACATGGATTTGAAAAAAAAATAGCTGCACTTTTTAGAATTTAAACATAAACTCAATGTTGAACAATAATCAATTAAAATATTCCTAAAAGAGTCATTGTTAGTTTATAATCATTGTCAAAAAGTCGGATGAAGGTAAAAATAAATCGGTTTCAAGTAGCACTCTCATGAAAATGTTTCCGAATTTTAAAAGCTTGGAAATCCCTCTACAATCCATATCTACTTTATTGGCATTCGGTATCCGGGTATTTACCGGACTCCCGCAAACTATTTGCGAGCGGCGAAACTAATATCGCTCAGACTGTTTGCGTCAACTATCCACCAATATTGAAGTTAAAATTCAGCGGCTTTATCTGCTCACAACATATCTTCTTATTTTCATCTATAAGTATTATGTCTTCCAAATAAACCTAGGATTTTCTTCAATTAATTATTCGACGTTATCATAGGAATCATTTATTTAGTATAAGATATACATATACATCGCTAAATAAATAACCTTTAATGTATTTTTGTAAATAAATATACTTTTCATATAATACAATTACGTGACACAGCTGTCACAGTATACGCTGATCTCACATTTCTGCTTCGCCTGCCTGCACCTGTCAATTTTGTAGTGTGTCTCTTTCATCTCAGCATACGTTTAGCCTTATTTATTTATTTTACACAGTGCTACGATTAGAATGTAGGAATCGTAGAGGATAATCAACTTGAAGTGTTCGATTTACGCCAAATTCACTCTTTTCACATTGGTAAAATAATTATGTCATCATGAGTGATAGAAATATCAAACCCTGTTCTAAAATACTTATTTCTTACAATCGCAGTCTTAACAACAACAATAAGTATTACATAAGATGATTATCTATTTTAACCGATTATATTTTTACCATGATAGCAAAAACGAATTGCCTTCATTAAACAAATTTCACCTATAGAATTCAATGCTCTAGTTCCATTGTATTATACTATCATTTTAATATAATATTATACATACGTTACGAAAAAAAAAAAAAAAACAAAACAAAAAATGAATTCATATGATGGTATGCCATTATATCATTTGTGTATCCAGAAAATGCTTAAGAGGGTGGTCGTTTATTATAAAAGTAATATTATTACACTGGGGTAGCCAATTCAGATCATCAACAATTAATAAAGTGGGTGAAATAATGTTCTTCTATGGGACCGAAATCATCGAGACTTTCTACATACATGCTTCTGAATTTAAACTAAGTGGTTAAGCCGTAGGATTTTCATTCCTCAACACAACGAGTCGTCAGTTGTAAATAACTGTTCGAAAGTATCTTGAAATGTAAAAAATATGAATGACACAGCTTGAGTATTGTTTTTTAGTTTTTTTTTATATGCTATCAACATATTTATTTTCATTTTTGTAACAAATTGATAAATAAATACTGCCACCAGAGATTGCAATGCCAGTATTACCAAATTTATGATGTTTTGTCAATACAGATTTACCGATATTTCGGTATTGAAAATGAACCAAGTCAAATTTCTAATGAATAGAAACTATCACATATTTTAACAAAGCTAAAATATTTTTAATCTGCTGTTGTATCAAGATTGACAGGTTCCAGATTTGATTACCCTTTCAATGAAGTAGTATTATTTTAAGAAACGAAAGATATGCCAGTATTGATATATTCCTTCGGTATTTCAATCTATAGTTGCCGCAGGTTAGTTTTACGTTACTTTATTTGTCTACATAGCATGATCGGAACTACTAACTGTAGTTTAATTGTTCGTGCGAGGTAATGATGATGATCCCATGGGCCATGGCCGCTTCTTTGGGTTGATCTATTTACTCCATAGTTTATGTTTACGAAGATTTAGCGATTGAAGCTCGTGCCAAACAAAATACCGCAAACGATAAAATATCAATTTAAGCTAATTGTTATTAGGTTAGTAAAACAACTAATATTAGTTGTAAAAGTATTATTTTCCATCCTGAAACTCGCATAAATAAAACTTCTATTTTGAAAATATAGTTTTACGATGTAGAAAAACGTCTTAAATTTTATATTCTCGAACAAAATACGAGACAACCTCTAATTAAACATAAATACAAAAACAATGACGCAGAATCTTGAAATATCTTTATGAAATTAAAATTTAAAGTAATTACGTCTTATGTTCTTTAATAAAGCTCTAGTTTAAGGGAATGGGGTCTTTTCAATCAAGGCTAACGATATAATAATATGATTTGATTTTGTTTTTGTTTTTCTTTTCAGAAATGAAAGTTTTTTTTATGTAACATCGAATTTCAAATAAAAATGTTTTTAAAAAAATATTTTTTTATGTTTGGACAAGAAACTTTTGAACATTATTAAATTGTACGAGATTGACAAATAAAAAAAGTTCTAATGAAAACTCAAACATATAAATATATAGTGTGAAATTAGCACGAAAAGGTGTTTTCATCGATTTAAATAACGCTATGTTTTCAATATACATAAGTCCTTCTTTCTAGCACCAAGAGAATACGTAAAAAACATATGCATAGAAATACTCAACTTATTCTCAAATCCTCTTGTTTAAATATTATACAGGGTATCCCAGTTTCGCTCCTTGTTGCTTTAGCGGTTTCATTTTATGACTAATTATCTCCCCATACCTTTACTCCAACAAAAGTGGAACCGGTAAGTGGAAAGAGACGGTACCTCAGCGGAGAGGTCATCTGTGATAAATGACCTTATCCTAGAACCTCTACTTAACATCGCTCTCTAATACGTATTTATTATTTATGGCAAACTAGGGCTGTCGGTTTATATTGTGTTGCCGAGCGTCCGCCATTTGCTGCTGTGTACTAACTATCTGTCATAAAACGTTAGATGTTTGAACGTTTTCAAGATGAGATATCTTCACTCACAAAAGTCGAAACTCTAGACATAATTGCATATAATATACATATTGTCTTTCAGAGAAATTCGCAGAGACCCAGGTTGATGATCTTTTAGACCCCCCTTACTTCAATATCCAAAACTATGGGAATGGAAATATAAAATATGAATGCATTTTAAGTGTTTTTTTTATTATTTGTTTATTAAATTATATCTTTAACAATTAGATTTTTATGCCAAAGTGTTAGTAGAGTTGTATATATATATATATATGTGTAGAATAACATAATTCACAAACAATCTGGTATTTTGATGTCGGTGTTGCCAGTCGATTGTTGAAGTTTTTTGAAAATAATAGTTAGAATAGTAATAATAGAAATATATAGAAATGATTCAACGCATCCTTAAATCAAATTTGCGACACCTGATATCGTCAGAGTACTGTCCTGCTCCACCCATCAGATGATTACGCATTATGTATTTTTAAAAAAATGTTAATATAAACTTACACGTTGCATTTTTTTCGGTAGATTTTCTATACACGGTTTCGAAATAACAACAAGCAATGTTTTTTCTTATCATATTATCTTACTAGTGTCAAAAAGCAAAAACTGAAAATGTAATTTCATTGAATGTAATTTAGTGATTTACTTGGAATAATTCCATTGTGTTCAGTTGAAACATTTTGGTTTTGATATTTTGCAATTTATTTAAATTACGCTATTAATTTAAAACTTTTAATACATAATATATCCAGAAATTAACAATTAGCTTTTATTGCTGTTTAAGGTGAAAAACGTATGCAAACTTTTTATACCAGTGGTCCCGTATTTTCCGTCATAACTATTTTTTAGAGAAATAACATCGACAACTTAGCAAGACGAAAATATGAATAGTTCTGCTACAATGTTTGTGGAAAAAAAAACATATTCATACCTGGTCAGAATTCTAATCTCCTGTTCATGATTACAATAGTGATTTTTTTCCAAAAAGTAATATTGTAATTAACGTCCAATACATTTAAATAAACGTGATATTTCAGTATAAAACATTGTTAACATCAGAACGTGTTCTACAATAAAAGACTTAGTCTACGGGTCAAGTTCTTTCTTTTTAGATTTAAATATAATAATAAGTTAAAACAAACACTTATTAGCTAGTCATTATTTAGACGCCATTTCTTAGTATCGGTAAATGGAATGATTTTGAAAATATCACATACATTCGCATCATCTTTGGATTCAAGTCCATAAATCATAGTTTCATTCAAACCTGTGATCCAGCAACTGAAAAGACAAAAATCTGACTATTGGAATAAACTCATTAATCATTCAAATCAAAAAAAGCATTCAAACTTGATATAAAGTACTGTAGTTATAAAAATAATCGATGTAAAAAAATGTATTTGCTGTGTCTCTTGTAAAGAAATACAGACGTATTCTTAGGCCTTGCGATCTTACGTTTGATGATGTTTCTCAGATATTGAAATATGTGTCATATTTTGTAACACAATAAGTGAAATAACAAAGCTATCGAATTTAATTATATATACAAAATCCGCCAAATCCATTGAAAGGTAAAGAAATCGTTTTATTCATTTTCCAATTGTTGAGCTTGTAAAACATACAACTCTTTTGACCTTGAATTATTGATCTTTCTTATTTTCACTTAGAAAGTTAGTTTCGTCACAAAAAGGTTTTATGTTAAGAACATATACTGCATCATGCGGTTTCACGATCTTCGAAACAGTAAACTTAAAAGGTTGGAATCGTTTCAGTTATTTTTACACGCTATCTACAACTCGGATTGTTAAATTTATTCCTACAGAGTGCCTGCCAAAGGTTTAATTATGAAATTTATTATATCTGGAAAAACTCTGAAAACAGTTAAGAGTACAACCATTACTATAGAATTAAATTTTGTCATTCTTTATTCAAACTCAGCAAAGTAACTTATTCAAGCAATGAATGTAACCAAAATATATTGTTTTCATAATGTGCACGTCAACAATGAATTTCCAATATTTTTTACAGGAATAATATCATTATCTTTGTTCAAGGTAGAACAGAATTTATACTGTTTTACCCTCAGCTGAAAATAGTCGCGAGGGTGAAACCGGTCCTTACATTTCACATTAAAATGAATAACACATGATAAGTAAGACAATCATTTTTGAAATATATTATGGGACTAAACTATTGAAAGTTTTATTATTTAGATCGCATATTAACTGGCCGCAATCAACTTGGAGCTGATGGATTTGAATGGGACATAATTTATCTTTACAAGAACTGGTTGTTTATCAGTTACTCAACTTCTTTATTCGAATGTGGTATTAAAATACTGATAGGGTTATGCATTAGTTGTATGCATGCTAGACTTTCTATATACGGTGAGTGTAGCAGTCTCCGACTTCACCTCTTATTAAAATAAAATGTTAAATGGCTTATTTACAAAGATTCGTTTAATTGATAAAATGTATTTAAGAATTTTCAAAAAATCCCAGTTGAGTTAAGCATTTCTTATTATTACATAATATGTATTACATATTATATTCTAAAAAAAATTATCCAAAAAGAATAAACGGAACTACTGGCGTGCTTGAGCTGTGACCTCCTATTTTTAAAAAAATAATAAATCGTAATAATAAATAATAAAAAAAACTTGTCATTATTTTTTTAGCTTTTATTGGACATTCACAGCATATTAAATGTTGAAATAGTGACTGTGAAATGAATAATTTAAAATAAAATAAAAACTTTAAGTATTTGAATATTTAAATTCTAAATTATTGCACTTCGTTCTATTTGGCCGCATCCGCGGCTTAAAATTTACATACGTACAGTGCCATGAATTGTTTTCCCGTTTAATGGTTTTTTTTTCAATGACGTAGAAGTCTGTGATGGTCACAGTCTTTTCTATCAATTCAATCCTAAGAATGAAGCATAATAAGAGTGATAAGCTTAGCATCAGACATTTTATAGTATTATTCTTCTATCTCTACTCTCTCTGTTGAGCTGGTCCGTTAGAAGATCGTTTACTCTTTTTTGGGAACGGATATGGTTGAAAAAATGACTAACAGCAAATTTCATGTTGCTCTATGTTCTTGGTATTAGCAGCAGTCTTTTTTCCCAGGCAATATTAATTTCATATGAGAGAGCCAGAAGCAAAGTAAGCTTCATTAAATTCTATGAACGCAAAATCATAGAACTTAAAATTCTACAGATTGTTAGCTGACGTTACAGTATTAAATTCGTTTTTATTCAAAAGAAAATCATTATTTTAGAATCGCTTCAGAAACAAACCAAACATTCTTGAAATATATTAATATATTACATTGTAATGTTTTCAATATATGAAACTATATAGTAACATATTATAACTTATTTAATTTGATACTTTGAAACTGTTTATTTTGTTTGAATCCCAATATTCTACTGTATGTTTTATATCATATCAAATGTTGTTGTTTTTCTCAAAACCTCTTGCATGGTATAAAGCTGTGTTTGCTTTTACACCCTTCATTTAAAAAAATGCTTTTGATATTAATATACATACACAAATATCACATGAGAGCACTAAATAACAAACATAAAAATGTCTTCTCTTACTAGCCACTTAATTCTTTTTGTGTGTTTTTGTTTCTGTTACGTATATAATATATCTGTGCGTATAGACTAAAAACTCCCTACGAATCCACTTATTTAGTTCAAATGAGCATCCCGCTGTATTTTTAGATATGACGATATTTTTTTCAAAGTAACTAAATAATTCCAGAGAGGGATGTTTTAAGACTTGAATGAACGGACAGACTATAATAGGTTTTTCCACATTGGGCTAAAGATGTTTTTCTTACAAGACTTTAAAAACAACAGGCAACTAATTGATTTTTGCGCCTTTTCCCACAATCTGCTATATTGAATGAGGCGGTAGGTATATCTTGTTGTTTCCAAGAATAACTTGTGTACTGCCCCCTATCAGGAAAAACAGCTTTTGGTAGGAATAATAAAGAGCAAGAATAATAGTGGTACGATGTATTTGCACTTATTCTAATTGGCGGAATTTAGAGCTCGTGGACCCATCATTACAATAAAGTAAAAATTCGATAAAACGGACTTAAGAGACAGAAATGAAGTCTCATTATATATTTTTCGGACACTAAAAAAACAAAATACACATTTATGTGATTTAGGTGCGAACATTAATCCAAAAAACGTATGAAATTTACTCGGCATGTATAATTTTACATAACGAACTCTGACACCCCCTCACTTGAATTAGTTTCATATATCAAGGTTATATTGTATGCAGGGCCGGCGCCACCATACAGGCGAAATAGGCAACCGCCTAGGGCGCAAACCATTAGGAGGCGCACAAATGGAATATTAAAAAAAAATGTAAAAAAGGTAAGACAGTATCTTATTTTCGGAAAAAGACGGTATGATAAAAAAAAAGATTGAGGAACTGAGTAAAAAACAGTTAATGTATGAAAACTTCTGTTAAGGCATTAGGAAGTCATATGCTCTACATTGAGAGCGGACATGGTTATATAAAAAATACTATTTCTAATGATCCCGAATTGTTTTTTTTTATTTCGAAAAAAATAGGACGATTTGTTAAAAAGGGGGCGCGCCGATGACCGTTGCCTAGGGCGTCAAATAATCTCGCGCCGGTACTGATTGTATAAATCAATAAGGAGGCGGATGTGTAGTCTAATGATCAACTTCTTCGTTTTTCCAATTCGATTGCAGGGTAACATGTCGTGTAAAGCGAAGCTCGGATATGTTAAAGCCAAAGACGAATTTTAAGAGTGTCTACAGATTCAAATCCTTGAATTACCATTTATACTTTTAAAAAATACAATCAACTTTTATGAATTTGTGTCTTGACTTCAGGTAAAAATGTGTGTGATGTTCTATTACCTTCCTACCCGTTCGATTCGGGAAAGAGGCGTAGATATAGAGATTAACTA
The DNA here is from genome assembly GCA_030503985.1 of Himalopsyche tibetana. NCBI lineage: Eukaryota > Metazoa > Arthropoda > Insecta > Trichoptera > Rhyacophilidae > Himalopsyche > Himalopsyche tibetana. The sequence continues at coordinate 5,647,151 of JAPJYX010000019.1, read as the reverse complement.
ACTGCTTACTAGTTTAGAATATATAATCAAATCAGAGATTCTAGATATCCGTGTTTTTGAATACTTATTCACAGTGTTTTTTTTTTTAAAAAAAAAAGGTGCCGGATCTCAATTCTTGTCAAACATTTTTTTTCTAATTCTTGTCCGTTCTCAATGTGAAGGTAATGGATTCCTAATGGAGGTATCTTAACCGATTTTTTTACTAGAACTGCATGTTAGTCAGTTGCTCAACTTCCCTTTTTTTAAAGAGAGTAAGGATAGAAAGATAGAGTTGGTACAGGATTTAGTGGTTGACTTATCGCTTTCACTTTGTCCTGTTAATTTTTGTATTTAAAAGCGGGATGAATAAATATCAAAAATACTATCGCTTTCGAACAGAAATCGATCTGGTAGATTTAATCTTGTTCCGATTGTTCTTATTTTACTGTTATTACTTTTCCGTGTGATTATGATTTAAAAAAATATTTTTAAACTTCTTTCGGCATGAAAAATCAAAAGTTTTCGAAGGAAAATAAAAATAAAATGTTGCGAATATTGATTTGAAACATTAAAAAAGGCGCCTGAATGCCGTTTCACCGCGATACATGGGGGGGGGGGAATCACTGCTCATTCATAAATCGATTGGGAAAACAATGTTTTTATGTTAAGAATACGGGGTTGCAAAGTGGAAAAAAAAATATGTTGATTTAATTTGAATATCTGACGCGTTAGCCCAGATAAGCTGTGTAATTAAAACATCTATTCGGATTCAAGCCACAGTCTACATGATAGAAACTCGCAACGTTTGCTACAAGATCTCCTAAAACCATATCTGAAATCACAATAATATTTATATATTAAAAACCGTAATGAAAAATTATTAGGCTAAAGTTAAAATTCACAATTATTCACAAATTTTAGTAAATTACCCAATTGAATATACCGAAGGAATTTATTCTGAAATAATATAATAAAGTTTTGGGTCTCCCCCGTCTCACATTTTCCCACGCTCGAACCCTTCTGTGGTCAAACTAATTTGTCCTTACACGTTATTATTTTGAAATACGAGCGGCTCTGGTGGAGGGCAAAGGTAACTCGAATTTATCCATAGAGTATCTACACTCTGTATCTTGACATTATCGAAGGTGAACCTGGGTTGCCAAGTTTAAATAATTATAATAAATTGATATCATGGTTTCAAGCTCGAAGATATGTTCGTGTAATTTTCGTAAATTCGGGAAATTTATGTTTTATGGAGTCGCTTTCAATCTATTCAGAAAGACATTGTTTATTATACTAAGCTATTTTTCCACATGTTTTGTGCCTTTTGCGGTTAGTGTGGAAAATGGTTAAAAATAAAAATTAATGAACAAATTAATATCGATTATGATATTCAAATAACCTGTTCTATTCGATTACGAATTTACTTAAAATCATGACAGATTGACATCTAGAATTAAGTTGTTACAATATTATTTGTATAGTTTCTCGTTCCCAAGTTATCATATATTATTTATGGCCATCATCTGCCAATGATCGAAGCTGTATTATGACACTTAGTTCTAGCGCTTGAATGATTATTATTAGGTATTTTAAAAGAACTTTAAATGAACGGAAGTAATACGTAATTGAGTTAACCAAACACATGTCAAAGTGAATTTAATTTTGTTTTCGTAAAACTTCATTGTTTCTTAATGTCAATTTATTCATGCCCAGACCTAAAGTGCACGAATTATTATCTCACTAGCTTGGTACCGAATTATATCTGCTTACCAATTCCATAAACTTTTATTACGAGACGCCAGTTGCAATAGCTCATCATCATCAGTGTCTTTTCATTTTTATATGGGGAACTGTGGAGCCTAGCTCCAATCTCCCTTTCATCTTTGGTTTTGGTTTTTTTTTTTTTTAAATGTTGTGGACCCAGGTTTTTTATTCTATTTATTTTTTTATAATTGTTTTGTTTTGGGTTTATCTATTGTGCTTTTTTATACAGAGTGATAAGGGGGTGGGCGAGAAGGAAAAGGAAGGTCGCATATATGCGGGGAGGGGGAGTGAAGGGTAAGAGGAGGTTACAATTTACAGTTATATAATATAAAAAAGAAAGTTTCTTTTCTTTTCCTGTCTTCTTTTCGGCCGCGCGATTGCGGCAACCAGGTATGTCAGTGGTGGGATCGGAGGGGAGCTAGGGCGGTTTTAGGAGGAGGACTTTCCTTGGCCGCGCTATGTCAGTGTGCGGGTACTCAACGTAATCGTTGAGTAGGGCTTTTATTGTGTCGTTTGGATGATCCGTCATGTCGCTGTAGAATTTCTTCGACAGCTTCATGACGTGATCGAGAATTGGGGCTGTGTTAGTGTCTCTATGTAACGTGGTGCCTCGCACGAACCAGGGAGCACCTGTCATCGTGCGAAGCGCCTTGTTTTGTATTGTCTGTAGTGTCTGGATATGATGCATGCCTGCGTGTGCCCATATTGGGCATGCATAGGTCATGATGCAATAGCTATCCGACTGATGGTTGATAAAAATAAAATGTTACCAGATATATCTTCATTATGTTTATTTGTCATTAATGAACATGTTTTTCCTCCATCTTTCATGAATTGCAATAAGTGTCTGCGAAGCGGGCTCTCAGTTTGTTTGGCTTTTTTTATATATAATGGGTACAGAATCAGTGCTTAAGCACATGGCAATAAATTTTTGATGCCTCGTTTTTCGGATAACTTAAAAACGACAGAAAATTACATGTCGAATAATAAAAATATCTTTAAATGTGAACTAAAAGTATAAAATTTATACAATATAAGCTATATTTGAGACCCGTAAGATTCGGAGGGCCCAACCACGCGCCTCATTCGCTTATAGGGTAAGCCGCCACTGTACATAATAAATCATAAAATTTCTGTAATACACAAACATGTGTTTCTAAGTGCAGGCTATATTATAAATAAATAAGAGTGTAACTTTTGTTGCTATAGATTTCTTATTTACTATCCCTAATTGTGCATATGTACTGCCTGTGTGTGTCATTCAATTATAAAGTGAGAAAAGTTTGTTTGAAATATTTTTGAAAGATTATAGCTATTAAGCATAGGCATTCATAAAACATAAATTGTTTGATCTAATTATTAATATTTTCTCTTGGTTACAGGATTTGCATTTATTATACATACTATATGGGATATATCCTTTTTATTGAAAATATTAGTTCAATTGTACGACTTTATTTTGGCAAATAAAAAATTGATACAATAAAACTAAGTAATAATTGAGTTGGCATACTTTTCCGTATACATACATGAAAACTCACTTTACTAATGACCCCAATTATAATAAATGTAAGAATCTTTTCCTTGAGCCTTGTTTGTTTATTTGGCTTTCGCAGCCTTATTGTGTTTACGTTTTATTTCAGTCACCTTAAATTTGTTCGAATACGGAGGAAAATTCCAACAAAATCCAATTATTTCCCTGAGTGTTTTGTTCCATCTTTTCTTTATAAGATATGTCAACAACAGTTTAGTTATTCTATCAAATACTGACAACTAGGAATTGTAATGGTGGCATTCATGGTAAATTTTTAAGTACTGGTTTTTAAAGTGCGAAAATATCTAATTTCGGTGGGGAAAATTAAACAAAAACAGTTTTTGAATGTACAGAAACCATCACGTATTTCAATAAAATTGTTTGCGATGAATTGAAACATTTTAATTCTGCTAAGAGTTGTTTCAATATTGACCAGGTTGCAGAATTGACAAACCTTTCAACAATGTATTATTATTTTAAGAAACCGTAAGTTATTTATAAAAATCAGACTTTTAAAATTATGATATATTTTTTCATGGTGGTATCTATATATTAATAGTCGATAAAATATTCACAAATCACAAATAATCACAAATATGATCGTACTAATGTCCTCGGGTCTTTTTCTTCTTCTACGAAATATATTTGTTAGCGTACTTGAAAATTAGTTGAATAAAATATATATTGTATAAAATATATATTGTATATATTTTATATAATAGAGGTTTATTTCTTTTTCTATGAAATATATTTGTTAGCAAACTTAAACATTTCAATTATTCTAAAAATTATATTATATACAATTTAAATACTGCAGGGCAGGGCTGTCGATATATGCCCCGAGGTCTACTTCTTCTACTACGAAATATATTTGTTGGCATACTCAACCATTTGAATTATTCTAAAAATGATAAAATATGAATACTGCAGGGCTGTCGATATTGGATATAGCAGCTCAGCAAGGCAGCTCAATTATGATTTTTATGAATATATTTTATTATATCCGCTATTTGCATATTTTGTTTTGCAGTCCCGGTGTTTTAGTTCTTAAAGAGAATTGGGTGTATTCATAAAAACTCTATTTAGAGAATTAATAACGTTTAGATTTTCTGGTTTATTCAATAAATAGATTTGTAATTTATTTTTCACGCCAGTAAATGCTTACTTAAAAACATACTACTTAAATACTTAGTACTTAAAATGCAACAAACATCCCCCTCGTTGAGGTCAACGGGCTAACAGCTAGTTAATAATTAATTATCGAAAAATCAGATATCAATTTGCTCACCCAAAGTTGCCATCCTAATTGGCCGTATTTTGCTAGCCATTCTCGCTCTCTGTTTCGAGAATATATGAGCATTTAAATCTCTCTACCATATCAACAGAACTTGATCTACAAAAATTGTTTAAAATTCAGCCACTCTACCCAGCGACTTTAATTTAGCTTTTAAGTTTGAAAAAATAAGGCCATTCGAAAATTGCGATTATAAAAAAGTAATAAAAAAATGTTTTTTTTTTAAATAATTAAACTTATATTAAATTGAGTCAACTTTAAACCAGTTTATCAGTCTTCGTGCACTTCAAGGTTATGTATATTTCATATCTTGCCTTTGATCAAAAATCATCAAAAAACGATTTTCGTGTCTCCTGTAAAATTTGTGTGGGTTACGTCCTTTTTTCTTTCCAAAGTCGTTATGGATAGGGGGCACTTGCGTGACGTTTGTATGAGGGCTCCAGATGTCTAACTACGCCACTGGCTCTAGCTTTCTCTATTACTATATCCTTATGTTAAAGAAAGAATGAAGCATTAAGGTGAGAACTGGTATTAAGATAGTCTTTAGAAGGTGGATGGGGAAGTATCAAAACATTACCAACGTCCTTGCATTAATCGACGAAAGCCGGACAGCGTAGACAGCTTAGCTATAGGACTTTATATATAGGAACATATTTTAATAAAATATTTAAAAAAAAGTCTTCTTAAAAAAATAGTATTTATTCATTTTCGATGTTTGTTAATAAAAATAATTAATGAAAAAATATTACTCATTGATTTAACAGCATACTAAATTATAGAAAAAATATTTTATGTATCGTAAAATAAAATTAATCTTAGCAGGATGTATTGGCAGCCGTAATTTAATTGTCCCGCAATGATCCGGTTGCCAGACAGTAAAACTATTTACAATACCCGAAAACCAATAATAGTAAACCATTTTTATTGATTGGTATTTAGTGGTGTAACTAGGGCATCCATTCCCAGACCCTTTTCGGATCGATCACTGGGAAAAATGTCAGAAATTGAGAGATTCCAAAACACTTTTTTTAGCTCGACGACTAGAAAAATTTGGGAATTAACAGATTCTACAATCATTTAAAAGTGTGATTTTTTTTAACTCCTTCAGAAAGTTGTGAATTGAGAAATTGTACAATTATTCAGAAGCGTGAGAGCTTTTTTTAGCTCCATACTTTCGAATAGTGAAATTTCTAGATACATACATTTTAACAAATTGCGTGACGTTTGCATGGAGGCTCCAAGCTTCTAGCTACGCCACTGATTACTGGACGTTATAATGCAACGAGATATCGGTAGCGGTGAATCTGGAGAGACACCAAATACGTAAGCGCCTAAGGGTATTTCATTGATAAGGCGGAAAAAGAGTAAAAAAATACAATCTTTCCTGGGGCGGCGGCCAAATGTCTAGCGCTGGCACTTGATGGTCACCAGTTGGGCAAAACCAGAATTCACGCGTTGCATAGCTTTTCTAATTAAGGACACGAAAATGGCGAGATTCGGTTAGTGGATTAGTATTAGTAACGATATGTGACAACGGGAAGAAGACAAGGTTAAAAAATATCCTAAATTGTGAGGCATAATTAAGTTAAAGGGGTAAATATTTTGGAACAAAATGTGAAAACACATTTAGAATGACATTAAATATTTTTTTATTAATGTTACAATATCCTGACTCCGACTATCCGACTTTTTTTTTACAATTTACGACACTTCTTGTCAACGCTAAAAGTAATGAACAGATTATGACCCAATAAAAAAAATGAGAAGCTATTTCTGGTTTTATTGCAATAATTACTTAACACCATTTAGTGACGCATTAACAATATCACGCTGAGAAAACGGGAATATACAGTTATATTGGCAAAGTAGCTATTTTAAAACTTTGGGTAGGTGCCTTTATTACTTTTTTTCGTTCTTTAACTTTTCTGTTTACAAGAAGTCTTTCAAGAATAAAATAATAATTAATATTAATGCATGCCTGATGTGGAGCATATGGCTTCCTAATGGAGTTTCAACAGAAGTTTTTCCATAAAAAAGGCAATCTACAGATATATTGAAAGCTCAGATACCTCAATATACACAATTTGAAAATGGTAATATATAGAAAATCCCGGCTATTTCCTTTAAGAATACATAGGTGGAGCAACTAGAGAAACAGCATGATGGCGAAGGTGTGAATAAAAACTCATATTTATAGGAGTAAAACATTCTATATTTCACAACAAGGAATACAATAAGTTAATATACAGTTTAAATAAATTAATAAATATCAAAAATCAAAAAATAATTAAATACTAAAATAACAATAATTGTAAAATAATAATCGCATGACTCAAAATATAATGACTAGATAGATTGTTTCATTCGGTTATGACTCATATTGTTTTTTTTAAATATTGGCAAAACATTATTTTTTGTAAACACAGAATATTGTATTATATTATAAGATAAAATTTTTAATATCAAATAATAAATTTCCATATAAATAAATATCTGTCTCAAATTGTATGCATCAAAAAACTTGATTTTTTTAAAACTAATTATGGAAAATCTTAATGTTAATAATTAAAAAAATAGCCAATAATAAATTAAGCACATGAAACATAATTAAAAAGAATATCGTTGGTATTAATTGATAACTACTTAATCTTTGGAATGCATTTTGTATGGATTGTCTCATTAAATTACTTAATATAAATTTATATATATGATAATAATATACATTTAATTTATGATGGTAAACTCCATAATATATTGTCATTATACAGGGGAAAGTGACTAAGTGTAAAATAGTAAAATGTTTCAGAAGCGTTTGATCATTTCGCATCCCTAGTTTTAGACTATCCCGAGTCAAAAAGTTTACATAATGCAGAATGGTTAAAAATATCATTAATTACCTTATACAAGACTTTCACAAGTCTAAATGAATCAGTGGCTGCGGACAAGTTCTAATGAAATTGGTACAATTCTATACAATTACTTGAAAATGACATGTCTAAATAAGAATAAGCATTTTTGTCAGATAACTGTGTTGGGAAAAATAATAACATTTAACCGAAGGTGCTAAGATAACATGACGAACAATCAATATCCATGCACTTCAAAAAAGAACCACGTTTAGTTGAGATGGTATGAATCTTTATATCATAGTTTTAAAAGAGGTGTGCGATTTGTAAACAGCTAAAAATACATATTATTGCATTCAGATTTCTGATACAGTTGGTATGTTTTGTTAACCTTTCCACCGTGTATGACCGCTATGCATGTCCTAAGGAACATGCCCTCTGCGCGCGTGACACGTATAGATGTCATGGAAATTTCAAACCCTATATAAGAGCTATCTATTGTGTTAGAATTGCATAACTTGGTTGAAAATATTACTAAATGTATATTTTACCAAATTCAATAGATGACATTAGTCAAAAAAGATTCAATATAGGCTAAAATAATTTATTTCTGGAACACGCCGTGAACATACATCACCAATGCAAGATATCCGCCGTTGATTCATGGCGTTTCTCGTAAGAACTGTGCACCACGTATTTACAAAATATGCATATATCATTATATTATTTGGGATAATGTAAATAAGCGATCGAGTGCGGGTGAAATTGAAATTGTTCCGAGAATTTAATATTATAAGCATGGTATGGTGGTGGCGCAGTGCTCTTGGTCGCGCGTGGCGGTATTTTGCAATATGGCGACATCACGCCGCAATTGTATGAAGAATGATTATTGTTAAATTAAACCGAAAATACAAGAAATATACTGTATTTTATTATTGAAAAAGTTGCTTTGGGTGGCAATTAGCATATTTGATTAGTTAAAAAAATATTACAACCTATATTTACAGTCGAAAACGGGATAACAAAATCCCTAAAAAAGCAGCCGCGTACAGGGCATGTTCGTTAAATTTGGTGACGCGGGCAAAGGGTTAAAGACAGTAATTATTTCCGTAGGACATCAAATAGGTGTTTGGTTAACTTTTGTTAAAAATGCACTCGGTTACTTTCTCTTGTATGATGACAATGTGTTTTTAATAAATTATTATTTCTAAAAAAATTGCACAGGTAATGGTAACATAAATAAATACATATTTTTTATTGCTTGATTATTGTTTGATAAAAAACAAAATGAATTTTGAAACCCTGTTATAAAAATAATCGTAGTTGTCATTTAGACATACAATTGTATGTCAAAATGAAATTAAATCACGGTCACATAACTAATATGAGTTATTACGATAAATAGCCGAGTCTTTTGACGAAGCTAATACTTATTTATATCTGTATACAGCATTATTTGTATTCAAGAACACAAACTACAAAACATATATCGTTGTCAAAGTATGGAATGATTAGTATTCATTAAAAACTGTACAATTTAACATGTTTCAATTACTTTTTCAACACACATTTGTGAATCATAAATTCAACATGCCTGTTGTTGAAAAATAAGTGAGTATTATAGGTACGAAATAAAACCTAACGGTTCAAATTGCTTCTCAATTGTTCTCTGCATAGATAAGCAAAATAATCTCATTGCACATCAACAAATTAGTTTTCTAAAACAATTATTCATAAATATATTACAAATAAAATAAATAAATTATTCAATAGGAATGCAATATCAAAATAAATAATAACACGAAATTTCATTGACTTAGATAATCACAGTACATTTTTGATTGGATTTTTGTTTTTGAAATATCCAAAAGATATCCAAAGAGACTAGGATGGATAAATAAAAGAAAATGTTTCTTTTTATATCATCACTAATTAAATTGTTCGGCAGTACATCATTCTATTAGCAATGCGTACCGAATGCACATTAATTAAGATAAATTATGTTATTTCATTTACTCGCAAATCCACCCTTTATATAATCCAGCATGGCAAAAAGCCATTCCATGATTTAGTTACCTTTTACCATTCTAAACATGTCATTCATAAGTTTCCATGATACACTGATAATGTTGTGCCACATTAAAAAACCAAACCATTATTTTTTACATTGTAAAAATAAATTCAATACTGTACGCTTCTTGAAACAGATATCCTTTTACTTGATAATATTTGACATTATCGAAAAAAAAAATCCTCAATATTTTAATTTAATAACAACATACGGCATAGAATAAAATAAGATTTCAACTTTAATCTACTAGGGATGTTTATATCTTTTTTGTACGTCAATGGCTATTTGGAGATAACTCTATGAGAAAGTTTAATTACACTTCGAATAAAGAAAAAAATAATTTCAAACCTTTTTTGAAATTACAATACAATACTACAATATTGAGGCGGATCGGTTGCTGCCACTATTTTACCTTTTGGTATATTCAAGTTTGTTAGAGGAATATAAACTGATAACCATATCAAAATATAAGTAATCAATTCTTAATGACTGAATGATTCAAATATTCATAATTAATAAAAAAAAAATCAGCAGTGAAATAATTAGGCCATTCCTTAAACGTTATATGTAGCATAAATTTATATCTGTTGTAATAAAAGTTTTTGTATATTTTTTAGTTTTGTGATTGCGTTGCGTATTTTCAATATCTATCGATCCCATCCGCCCCCATATTAAATAAAATCATCATAACAATTCCGATTCATTTGAAGTTTCAAAAAATAAAACTGTTTTTATATCCATTCTGAGCTAAGACGATTGACAAGTGCCATTTAAAATAATAAAAATACCATGTTGTCTATCAAATTATTTCTAATAGGTTTTCATTCCGTGTTAATCATCATTTGGTTACCATTGACAACCCCTTAGTTACCAGTTGTTCATGATTATCATATTTAGAAGTTATTTCACACAATTGTGAATAGATAATTTGTTGTAGTCAAGTCAAACTGATTCTCATGTTTGTTTCAGTAATGTGAGTAATGGCTGGCAATCAATAAAATGGATTCAATTGTATGGTGACGTGTGAGGGGGTGAGACAGGAGATCTCAAAGGTGACAGAGTGTGAGCTGGCGAAGGTGAAAGGGAATGTGGTGATGACGGCCGGCTGCTCCAAGCGCTGCTTGATGAATGCGAAGAGGGTGTCGGTCGACGATAAGGAATCGGTCTTTTGCGAGCGCTATAAATTTGTGATCACATGTTAGAATGCACTATTGCAATTTTTCATAGTTAGTATAATGAAAAGTGCCATTAATTTTGGTTATTAGATTAGATCCTGATAATTAAAACATGCATTAAAAGATTGTTTCAATAGTTATTAGTGACATTTTTTTATCATGTTAAATTCAAGTTATCACCATAACATGTCCAAGACAATTGAACCTATATTAAAATAAATAGTATATTAATGTTTAATTTAAAGCCTGAATAATCATTGGTTACAGTGAGTATATTGAAGGCAATAAGGATATGTTTTAAACAGCAAGTGCAATCTGTAACATGCAATTCCACTATTCATTTAGACAGTTTCAATACGACATTGTGAGACACTTTTTCATAAAATAGCCACATATTTACGTTTTAAAGTAATCTTTTCATTTGTAGAATATTAAAATACAAATTATTCCTCCAAATATATTTCATATTCAGCAACAATTTGGAAAAATATATTTAGTGGTCATTACAAAGTTTCATAACCAGAGACGGATTAAGCAATTGGGAGGCCCCAGGTGCAACCTAATTCAGAGGCCCTGTTTTTCAAATTACTAAAACTGAATTCAAAATATTATAATGGTTTTATAAAATGTGTGCCCTAAGCGCGCGCCTCGTGCGATTTATTCAATGAAATTATGTTCACTTGTTGAAATAAAAATAAAAATTTATATCAATATATTTTAGGTATACTGCCAGAAAATTGGGAATTTTTAGTTATGAATATGCATTTCAAGAAATTTAAACACGCACTACCGTCAGAAAAACATAACTCACTTATAAAACATTTATTTACATTGAAATTTAAAGAATAAATACAAGTAAGTCAATTTCTTTAGCAGTTATTACTGGGAGAAACGTATAAATAACTTGTTTTTACAGCAACTCGAAGATGATTAAGCAACTAAACGTTTTTCAACTCAAAACATTTTGGTTGGTTGCTGTTGGTTTTCTGGTAGTATACCAATGAAATATTCTTAATATTAATTATATTCAAAAGTCAAAAATATATATTCATAATTATTACAGTATTTATTTTAGTATTTTTCCAATTTACATTAATAGTTCACAACGATTTAATTGTATTTTCAGTAATGTTAGTAGATGTTGTTCCCTATAGATTGAATATCATTTTAATTCCATTAGTGAAGAAGGTATAGGCATGACTCCTTCATAAGCAGTATTAATTTTCTATATGGTATTAATATTCTATTTTGGATACAATATATATTATATAATTTTGTCATGCTAAACAAAAAAACACATCAAAAGTTACAAATCATGCAATAACACTTATTTGAGACACTAACTTACTGTATCTTACTTGTGTGCAACTATAATTTCTGTGAAAGACTGAAAGAAAACATTAAATAATATTTAAATAAAAATAAAAAAAAGATAATACTGAAAAAACAATTTATTGGCAATTCTATGTAGCTGATACATTTGTAGCAAATAATATAAGGGGTACAAAATCGCATGTTACAAAACAATATCTACATGTATAGTTCAAGATAAATATTAGTTGACTCTTAAACAAAAAAGGAAATGGAGTGTTGAAATTAAATATAAAAAAAAATGTATAAAGCCTAATCTGAATCATCAGTATTAGCAGAGCTGGATGAGGACTTTCTTGCAGGTTTGGGTTTGCTAAAAAAAGAAAAAAGGAAAAAGAAATGAAATAATATGTATCAATTTAAAACATATGAAAATCTTTTAGTGGTATTCTTTATGGCGATTTGCTAGTTACACAAAATAATAGTATGATAAATAACTAATTATTTCATTGTGGTTATAGAGATATGTAACCCTGTCAAATTCCTGTTTATTACTGAGCTTTTCATGTCAATTGTATTTTATATATTTCTTCATAAATTATTAAATAACTTAAATATTGGTGATGTTAACCCAATTTTAGTATTCTCTAAAATAGCAACAATTTGTAGGTAATAATAAAATAATATTAAAGTTAACAAGCTTCGTATTTATTGAAGTAACAAAAGTATAAGAATAATTAAATTTTATAATAGGTTGAATGGTGAAAGGCAGGGAAGCAAACCCAACACAGCGCCATCATGAATATTTCTGATTGAAAGGAATTCTTTCAGTAAGCATGATTGGGCAATTCCACAGAATATGTGTGAAATCACTTAAAAGATAATTAGGTGCGCTTTATGTTTAAAAGTATACTGAATATTGTTTACATATAAAATCTGATAAGTATTCAAGAGCTTGTGAGGTTACACATTATATGCTTGATGCTCACCTATTTCTTCAGAACATTATCGTTTATAATTGTTAAGCTGTCAGTCAACACAGTTGAGTGTTAATAACTTAATCGCAATGGTTGCCAAACACTAATGTTCTCCAAAAGACGGGTACAATTTTTTAAATTTTGATGTAAAAAAAAATATGACGTTTTAACAGTCCACATTGGCTATAATATATTTTTTAGTAAGCATCGTGTTGACAATCACAGCTCCAAGGGTTTCATCCAATTCTCGGGACAAACTTTGCATACGTAAATGGACATTTTCAAATATTGATCCTTCAAATTTATTTATGGCTTTGTATCTAGATGCAAGAATACCTGTGATGTTTTCATCCCATCTGGCTTACCTGTCCCAATCAAAAAATAGGTTGTATAGCTCAACAATAATCTTTTTCCAATAACGTATTTTGATCATAACCATCGCTGAAGAGTGAGAAGAAGTGACCAACTTGCAATCAGTTTTAGTTAAACACGTTCTATGGGAAGGTTTCATTTAATACTTTCGATGGTTTCGGCGGTAACTTTGTGAATGTTAATTTAAATTTTCTATTAGGTTTCATTTACATAACCATTCAAAATAATATAACAATAGGTATTTTGTAGTTCATTTAAGAACCGCTCTGATATATGATCGGTTCTACATATGCGTATGAGAAGTTAAAAAAAACAATTTGAATTAAATTTATCGATTGGTGATTCGCAGATAAAACATAATTTATCATAAATTGGTGTGTAAGAATATTGCAAAATCTATAATCTATTCACAATGATAGAAAAATACTATTTTACAATGCAAATAAAAAAAACATCAACTAACTAAAATATAAAAAAATAATAGTGATCTAAATACATACACTCAAAAAACAACATTTATTAAATAAAAAAAGGGAAATCTAAATGCTCAAATAAATATGACAGCGGCAGCAGACTATAGACGGTTACCTGGTGATGCGTCGTCTATCTAAGAAACTGGGAGAACCAATACGGCGAGGAATCGAAGGGGATCTGGAGCGAGATCCCGAACCAGATCTAAAACATAATTTATAATCGCATGTGATCGCATGTCTTTGAAAATTATAAAACTGTATGTAATAATCAAGAAAATTAAAACTTAATTGTAATAATATTCTTGAATCAAGATTAACTTTGTAGCAACTATGCATTGTATAAAAAAAGAAGAACGTTTGTATTGATGACGTTACGGCTTTCATTTTACTCATGTCTGTATCAATTGTAAAGTACATGGATTGTTAATAGAGCATATTAAAGAAAGACAGATAGGTATATGCTAACCATATATTTTTAAAGAAAGAATAGGATAAGAAATAGACTAATTGTCTCTGGACTCCCTGTTTTCAGAACCTGATAGTGAAAGAGAAAAAATGAAAACTTCACAGAAATCCACGCCTCTGGAGAAAAATCTACTTACCGACTGAAAAATATATATGAAGAATGAATGTGAATTCAAGAAATTTAAACCATCGACCACGTAAGTAAGTATGAACAAGCCCACTCCGCTTCAGGGGCCAATCTTAGTAGACAGTTATCATGAACTAAGTACAGAGTGAAATAAAAAAAAGTAATTAATAATACATAATATATAAAAATTAAAACCTGGATGAGGCGGAACCGGATCGTGAGGACCTGGAGGATCTGGAAGAATCTGAAGAAGATGAAGAGGAACCCGAAGAGGAGCGGGACTTTCTTTTTCTTTCTGTGGGAGATTTTCGTTTCCTCTCGGCTGGAGACTTCTGAGATCGATCTCGACTGCTGCGTCTTGAACTAGCCGAGGAATACTTTCCGCTCCAACGCCTTCGCACAGAAGGGAGATTGAGATATAGATATGTATATATATTGAGAACATGAGATATGAGATAGATAAGTTATGGTACTAAATTGCGTTGCTAATTACAGGTTGCATAAAAAACTGATTCTATTATGCATTTTATTTGTGTAGTTTTACCGAGATGTATACATAAAAATTCAGTTGGAATTTCAATGAGGGGGAAGAATGCCATAGAAATCAGGAAAGAGATATAGTACGCTCAATAAAATTATACATAAATCTTAAGCGAATTGCTTAACAAGTCTTAAATAAACTAACTTGTTTTCATCTTTAACAGCTAGGTTTGAAATCAACTGTCGATTCAAAGGAAGGTTGTTGAATTGAGCGAGATGAAAATACATTAAAAATTATAGGTGGGAGTTGCCTACCTTGAGGAAGCAGATGAAGAAGAAGATGATGACCGAGATCGTGATCTCGACCTCGATGAAGATTTTCTTTTATCAGGTGTCTGAAGCCGGCGTCTGTTTGCCTCTGTAGGAGAACTTTCACATTTTTCTTTAGGAGCTTCTTCCGGGCCATTTTCTATTTCATCTTTTTCAATAATATCTACTTTCGGCAGAGCTTTGTTTTCCGGGGAGATGTCCATGCTCTCTGAAGACGCCGATCCATTGCGGTCCAACAAGCTGGGTAACATACTCCTCGGGACATCTGACACTCCCGCTGCACTAACAGTAGAAAGAGTAGAGAAAGAAATATTTCCTTCTTCCCTGGCTTTTTGTTGAAGCCTTTTCTTCTCGACAGACTCTTTAGCGATTGCAGCCAAGCCGATTTGTAGTAAATCAAGTTGTTTAATTTCACGATCATCGTCATCTTCAACTTTAAGGGTTTCTGAATCATCGGGATAATCTTCATCCTCACTTGAAGAAGCGCGAAGTCGAACCACAGGTTGGGGCATCGCTCTCAAGGACTTTTGTTTTCTGGAACCATCATTTCCGGAAGTCTCCTTGGAGTCTTTCTTCCCTGAACCTTTCTTCGACTTAGCTATTAAGCTGATAGGTTGAATGTACTTAGACTTGTCTTTTTCAGAAAGCTTATCCAGGATGTCTATGTAGCGTTCGGGACTCCGACGCGCTGGAGAGTAGCTTAAACTGGAACTACTTTTTGAACCGGCGGAAGGGCTTCTTTTTTCATTAGCAGATGATACAGTATTCAGTCCATTTTTACTATTTGATGGAACCACAGTATCATTGGAATGAGATGCAATGCTACTGGTGGTCTCAGGAAGTTTGGACACAGACTCCTCTGAAATCACAGAGTTAGTTGGTAGAACAATTTCTTTTAAATCGTTGGCAGGTTTTTCTTCTAGTATCTTTTCTAAGATAGGTGGTTCAATTGGATTTTTTCTCTCCTCGAGACAATCATACGAGACTGATATATTATTCTGTATCTCAACTCGTTGACATTTTTCCACAGATTCTTTTACTATCAGAGTATCGTGATTTTTTATTTCAGTCTTAACGGCATCTTGCGATTTTTTAGTTTCATCAGGTGGGATAATTTTTCTCGGCGGAGAATTATCAGGAGTGCGAGAGTGTTTATCGTTGCCATGCTTTTTGCGCTCGTTGTTTGCCACAGACTGCACGGTGCTTTGTAGAGTGGTCCTATTCTTTTTAGGCGGCGAGACATCACGATTCGTTGAATGTTTTTCATTATGTTTTCTATCTCGAGGCGAAGGACTCCTCGGGCGCTTGGGAGACTTCTTTCGGTCAGTCGAAGCCGATCGGTTAGGAGAGACCGGACGATGTTTTTCAGGAGACAGTCTTCTTGATTGCGTTCGATTGTCGGCATCCCTCCTCCAAACTTTTGGGGATTTACTACTACGATCTCGGTGAGAATGTTTCGGCGACCTGTTATCTCTATCTCTCTTTCTGGGAGGCGACTTGTACCTTTCTTTTTGTTTAAATGAAGGTGAACGACTTTTCTCTCTTCTTGGGGAATGACTTTTCTTCTGTCTCTTGGGAGAACGACTATCGTAGCGCTGGGACTTCTTGGAGTTAATCTTATCTCTGTCAGGTCTGGGAGATACACTCCCCCTCCTGTGCCTTTTCTCAGGTTCATTTCTGGAATGCACAGGAGATCTGCTGATATTCTCCCGTCGACCTCTGGAAAACGATTGGTCCCTATCATTCTTGCTGTGACTAGATCTGGGCTGTTGAAAGTCTCTCTTGTTGCGATCTACCGGAGAATTATCTCTGCCTCTACGCCTTGGTGTTCTGCTTCGGCGATGAGAAGTTTCCGTGGGAGATCTGCTCCTTCGACGGGATTCTGTGACTTTCTTCAAATCGTTTCTCTCTTTCGGTGGACTTTCTTGAACAGGCTTCCTTTTATCGTGACGGTCATCTCTGGGGTCGTTTTTTTTTTCAATTTTGTCAAATTTAGACGACTTTGTTTCAATCTCGTCAGGTTGAATTTTTTTGGAATTCGATGCTAATTCTTTGTCAATTTTTCCAGATTTATCATTTTTATTTTTCTTGCTCCTATCGTGCGAGTCTTTCTCGGAATTTTTAGTATGAACATTAGTCGGTTCGAAGCTGTCATCGGTGCGGTCTTTCTTTGATTTCTTTTTTGGAACATCAACAGGGGAACTGAAATAATATAACAATTAAAAAAACAATTACTTCATATTCCAGACCATCTTCTCTAGAAAATTTGAAGTACATTATACTTCACTAATGACAGTAATAGAATTTTGAAAAAGGTAACATGTTACCTGAATGGAAGAATGAATTTTGATTTTTCCAAGTGGGCAGATTTAAATCAATTTTATTTAATTTTGCACAATGTATAAAAACATTGTTCTGAACGAATTTTAGGTGGAAATAGGAATGCTGCTCTTCTATTAAGAGATAGAAAATAATATAAAAAAACGCCATTTCCATGTTTGCCTCTAGCGCTACCTACTGAACAAATTATGTCAATTAAATTTGTGACCAAAGATCTCAGACAGAGCTTGAACAGAACAATTGAGCCTTTGAGAAGTGAAGTCAGCTAAGTAACAAAATGTTAAACATTATTTATTGGATTTTTAAGTACAATCACGTCTATACTTAGTGTTCTTATGGAATTCATGTTTGTATTGTAGGGAGAAAACACTATTACAGTGTGTATTCACTAAGCTAACTTCACTTTTACGATATTTAAAGACATGTACAATATTATAACGCATCTTTTAAAAAAAAATGGCATTACAGCTGATGCCAAAACGCCAAATATTTTGATGTTGAAAGAAATATCATCTCTGAGGATTTTTTGAGTCACTCGAAGAGAGTTGACATCTCATACACTCTTAGATCTCAAATTTAAATTGAAAAATTTAAATTTGACATTGACCTTACTGGAAATTGAACGTACATCCTCCTGGCCGTTAGAACTAAGCTCTTAACAACTAGATCACAGCAGGCGACAACTAACAATCTAACTATTTTATTCTAAAATACCACTTTGCTCACTTCACTTCTCAATTGCTCAATTGATGTAGTAGGTAATAGAAATGAAACAATATTTGGCATGCATTTTGGCTGCTTACCTCCATATTTTTTCAGATACTAACGGGTTATTGATTTAAAAATAAAAAATTTAAAATCTATGGAAATTGTATAACTTTTTCAGACAACATGATTATGCTGTGTGGGCAATACTTATCATTCATATGTGCAACATCTAAGCGGTTAATAGATTCCTGTTATTACAGATTGATTTCTTTATTCCTGTTATTACAGATTGAAACTTTATTTCATATCCAAAATCAGTAAAAATTTTACTATTGAAATTGAAAAACAAAGTTACCTATTGCGACTGCTATCACTGCTCTGCTTCTGTTTCGACGAGCGTTTCTTCTGAATAAAAAAAAGATGTCTTAATCAACCTGAACTATCAGAGTACATAATTATTCTATTGATAAATGCTTATTTAATTTCGAGTATTTTGATCAACACAATCTTTTAAAACTAACATGCATGATCGTATCCCATTTACATGAATGATAAAGAATTTTTCAGAAATTAATATTCTTTATGAAAAATAGTTTTGAAATAGAAGTAAGTAATAGGGATACCATTAAAAGGTTTGTGGAATATTTAATAAAAAGCAACATCACATTTACTCATTTTGAATCAGTGAAATATTGTTTGATCATTCCATAGATTTAAGAAAGTAACAAACACACAGTTTTATTTATCTACATACAAAACTGAACTAGATTGCTGTGTCTATGGGCAGATGTAACTTTCTCGTTGTCAATGAAATAGTCAAAGCAACAATTTATTAATATTATGAAATTTCTGAACCCACCGAGAGATACTCAAATTTTTTTTTTGTATATTCTGAAAGAAGACAACTGATTTTTTTTTAAAAAAACATCACAATTTACTAGGTACTATTTAAAGAATATAAATTATAAAAAACCACCTTCCAACCGATAACTAATGACCTTATTGAGGATAGAGTTGTTTGAGGACTGAAAAATTTGATAATAATAATTTGGATATAATGTGAGATGAAACCTTTAGATAAATATTTAAAAATAATAAAATATACATCTGACTTTTAAAGAATCATAATAAAAGATTCAAATTTTAAAACATGCAGAGATTTCACTTTAAATGAAACGTTTCAGGGTTGTTACGGTCACTCCCGGAATTTTATAGTCAAATGCAGATGTCCTTAATTGACTTTTGTGTTTCGAATCCTCAATGTGGGTCGTCTGTACATGTAACGGTTGGGAGATGGTTTTTTGAGAATGAATGAAAAGTGCTATGATGAAAAGATGTACTGAAACAATCATTTAAGACAATAATAATAAGTCTGATACATGAAGTGTATTCAAAAACTGTTAACAATTGGATTTCCAAAAATGTCATTTGTGTTATAGGGATACTTACTGATAAGGCAATCTCTTCAAACAGAAGCTATCCTATGAAATGATGCGCAGTCATAAACAAAAGATATTTACTTCCGATTCTTATACACAGCATGGTTAAGTCAAAACAAAATAATTCCATTGGTAATTTCAAAATGCAAGATAGGTATTGGAAAAGTGTGAAGAGTGACAATCGTGAGACGGTGGTACGGGTTATATTATAAGAGGTCTTCTCGCCACTGTCCGAAGACTTGATACACAAAGATATCTCATTATAAATATAATGTACTAAAGTAGAAAGAGGCGGCCATCTATGGGAGGAGAGGAGAGGTGAATACCTTGCGTCTCCGCCGCTGCTTCTCGGACTGCCCGCTGTCCGACTCGGAATCGGAGTCTCCTTCCTGGCTGGAGGACGAGGAGTCATCGCTCGAGCGAGACCGTTTCTTTTTTTTATCCTTTTTGGTCGACGATGCTGACCTGCGATTTTACACACAAATTTCAATGGGATTCTTTGCTTAGTACGTTGCAGTTGTTCGAAAAATAAAACTGAAGAAAACAGCTTAGCGATAATTATTTTGGTTAAAATGTACATACTGTTTTTCAGTGGAAAATGCCTAACGCTAAAATCATATAAATATGAAACAAAATGATCTTCCAAAAATATTCAAAATAAAACTACAAATTTGGACTAAATAATGTAAATTATAACTAAAAACCATTTTGATCACTGTGTGAGAAATCTTCCACTGTCCACTGTGTAGAAAAATAAAATCAATTTAAATGTGGATTATTATTATTTACGACTAAAATATAGTTAATTTCTAAAATTATTATAATTTCAAATGCCGATTTCTACAATATATTAAGAGAATAATATATTGGAAGGCATCGCATCGTGACGCTCGCAAACCGAGACACTCGCATATGATCAACAGAAAATTGATGCCTTTGATAGAAATCCTACGTGACACAATGTTACATGTTGCATTTTTTAAGTGGACAATAATAAAAGAAAAAACAAATCCATATAATGAGATACGACACATAATAATAAAGATATAATTAACAGTCTTTTTTAATTGATAGCAGTATTGTTACCTTTTTGTTCATCGATTAGGAATGACTTATAAAAGAAACAACAAGATGGCGATTAAAATAAATCAGTCGTCATTTGTCTAGCATAAAATATGTATAAGGCATTTGGGGAGACAGAGGTTACAATAATGGCTATTTTACTTTCTTCATTTACCACATCGAGTGGTGGCATATTTTTTATATATATTTTTCGGTACAGATCAATTATAGGGGCGCCGCTTTCGCTTGTAAACTTAACCTTTAGATGAGTGAATAGATCTATACTGATCTTACTTTACATTACTGAAGAATATATATGCTCACAAACAGACACTATTTTGTTGATTTTACATGAGTACATCCGTACTCATTTACAGAAAAATGGTGCCGACATACATGTATGTCCATACTCCTCTAAAGGTTAATAGACCAAAACCACTACAGACCCGTTTCAATGTATCAATGGGCTAGTACCACAAAAACGTATCCTTGCAAGAATCAAGATTAAAAATATAATCTAAAATTTATCTTATAGCATGCAAGAAATAAATTTCTTTACTTTTTAGTTTGTCTTTCATCAGACATCAAACATTTATGTGTAGAAGTTTGAATTAAATATAATCTGGTTTTAGTTCTGCCTAAAATTTAATTATTCTTGAAAGAAAAACTTGTTTCCTCCACTTCTGACAACTTACAAATTTGTAGATTTTTATTTTTTAAATTACGTTCAATAAATGTTAAGGTTTTCTTATGTCAATATGAGACTTGTTTCTAATATTTCTCTTCAATTCTGTAAAGAGAGTATTTCATTTTACATTACTATAGAAAAATTTCATGATTGACTGTGGTGAGCCCATATTACTTTTGCATACAGCAGCATAAACAGCGCCCTAACATTTGACCAGCACCTTTTTTTTTTAAAGAAACAACAGCACTTAAAAAATTATACAAACAAAAGTTGTCGCTACTCAGTTTGAAAAAAAAAGAGTCAAATATGTTTTGATATTAACTTAATCTCTAATTGCTATTCACAAATGTCATTTTTTACAAAAATACATCGGACAAAGAAATCTGTCAGAAGATAAATGAGTGATAATATTTTCAAAAGATGAAGAAAAATTTAATATTTTAATCAGCAATGATAAGAAAACTAAGAAATTATAAAAATATAAGAATACATGCAAAAATAATTGTATTCATTTATATAATTATTAAAGTAAAGAAAAGTTGGAAATTTGTTGACAAATTTTACTTGAAAACTTTTAGATAATTGGTTATGGAATGTGTGCGACAGAATTTTGGGTTAATGAATGCATCTCACGTACCTGTCTTTCTTGTTCTTCTTCGATTTTTTCTTTTTGTCCTTTTTCATTTCGGGAGAACTGTAATAAACAATAAACATATCCTTTAAAACAAGGGTCAACAACCTTTTGTTGTAAAAGTGCCAAATATTTTACATGGGGATTAGTGCGGGTCGCACTTGGGTCACATGTCATTACACTGTAACGACATGTGTAGACAAATATTTTAGTTTTAAAAGGCTCGCAGGCCGCAGGTTGCCGACGCCTGCTTTAAAAGCTTCTGTAAAAATTTAATACAATGCAAAAGTGATTTTAATAAAGCAAAACAACTGTATAAATGATTAAATAAATATATTAAAAATATTTCTGTACTTGTTTATAAATCATTCAATCCATTATACCCTTAGCAGCGTGAGACAGGGCCAGGTATTTAACATTACTTACACATCATTTTCTCTAGAAGCATTGACAGCAGAAAAGTAAGTCAAACGTTCGTTGCAATAAAGAAATAGATAAGACTTGCGGGATAAATTATTTAACATCAAAAATAACAAATTCCATATAGATCTAATTTATTACAATGACCATAGCAATGAGCATTTAGAATTCGTATTTAGGAAGAAATTTTCAATTTTCATCCATTTATAATAACCAAATGAATTCAAATTAATATTGTCAAGTATTGATTATAAAAAAGCTATTGAGCGAATAAAAGCTTCAAATGTTTTTCAACAAGAAGTATGAACAAAATAAATACATGTAAGAGCCAACCGGGAACGTTTGTAAAGACATAGAAGCTAGAAAAAAAGAAAAACATTACCTATTCTTGAATCCCAGTATAAATGGTGAAACGGTATACAGAAAAGATTATTTATATATTACAAGAGAACACTTTTACGAGTCTAATCAAGTAGAAATTTAATTGAATACGTGTTTGAATATGACATCCATGTACAGGACACTTAACCTTTTTAGTGGACACTTAAACTTTTTAGTGATCCGCACTCCCTTGAATCTGAAAATATGTACTCGCAGCCCCTTTTAATTCAAATTTTAATGACTAGGTTTTTTTGTTATACATTTTTTATGAATATATTATGTCAAAATAGAAACTTCTCCCGCACCTCCGGAAATGCTTTCTCGCACCCCAGGTTAAGAACCACCAATGTACAGATACCAAAATCGTTAAATTTCGATCATAAAAACTTCTGTCCGATGTATGTATGTATAATTATATCTTGATTAATCCTGATAATATATAAATAAATTATGTATTTATTCTGCAAACTGTAACTCTGTAGATGTAAGGTTTTGAGTATCTACCTCGACTGCCGTCTTTTTTTCTTGTCAGGCGCAGCAATGGCTGGTGTCGTCGGCGGTGCGGACAGCACGGGTGGAGCGACAGCGGAGCGTCTGCCGCCTTGCAGGCTGCTCCCTTCCACGAAATGCGACGAAATGCCAAACGCCTCTCGGAGTCGCGCGTTCTTCTCTTGCTGGGCTTCAGCCAGCTGATGTGTCTCGCGAACACTAAAAAGCAACATAAAATTGTTGATATGACGATACAAGATAAGAATAAACAACAAAAACACCTAAATCCGGGATAAAAAAAATGTGGTTTAGTGCTCTGAATTTCATAAATTATTTCATTATGAGGTTATTTCACCTCGAAACTGCCTCGTCCGATCACTATTTCATATTACGATATTGAAACTTAGAAGGACAAACCACCACCTATCATAGTATATTTACTAGGTGAAGATTGTGAAGCTACCGTTCCCGCATATTTTCTTTTGTTACCAAAAATATACAGATAAGATTCAAATAGTCCCTTTGGGGGTTGTGGGTTACTTGCAGTCATAAATGGTACTGTATGTAAATTTGATAAAGAAGTAAAACTTTATGTGTACTTTTTTTATGTTATAATTCTACCTAACATTTATGTGGAAAATTTAAAATTTGTTATCTCATAACCTGCTCAACAAAGAGAGTTTAACAATAGAATACCGTTAATGGTCAAAGGTCTAAGCAAGAAAAAAAACTATTTCTTTATTGTCGGTCAAGCCCAAATAACAACAGATGTTGTTATTTGTTAGATACATTAGATTCTTTAATAACATTGACCGAGACGTTTTTTTGTGTTTGAAGATGTCCAGGTTTTATTTGCAGTGTAACATATGGTGAACCATATCTATTGAACACTTCTATAAATGCCAGAAAATTAAGACAGAGCATAGATAGATGATATATTCTATTATTTCATTATATAGACCTGATGACTGATCGCATGGGTCGGTGCCGATTTCCGTTTGACAAGTAAACCTGAAGATTATCAATGTGACGCTGCGGAGACAACGAATGCGAAGAACACACGCAGCGACAGCAGCAAGACCTGCGGGCTTTAGCCTCGGCCTCCGCAAGTAATCCGCGAAGATCCCTGGCGACACACTCCGGAGCGACTTCTGCGTCTGGCGTGTACGGTGTCGGATCAAATCCGATGGCACTGGGGCCCACCGGTCCGTACGGGCCGTGAAGATGCGAAGAAAGGTCGGCGAGACGGAGCCGGGTCGCCGTGGTTTCGGTCGCCCTGCGCGCTTGGAGGGCACGTCTGTATTTGGAATTCCTCTCGGCGAAGACGGCTTGGAAAGTGCCCCTCCAGAGACGTCCGAAGAGTACTCTCTCGTCCGGTTCGTCGCGTTTCTTCGCCGCGTCAACTCTTTCAGCCCGTCCGCCGTAAAGCATTATTTATTACGGATTATTCGAACGTTTATAACGCGCGTTTAAATATTTATTTTTAACGGATTGCGAAGGTAATTAATTTAAACATTTAATTTTAGTTATATTTGTAAATAATTTCACTTATCAACTACGTTTGGAAGACTGTCGTAAGACACGGCAATGGCGCCGACGGATTCTCGTGTAAATGCGATACTTATCCGCGACTTATAATTATTTGGAAGACTTTTACGATTTTGCGTATCAATTATTATTACATATCAATTACGTTCATCATTCAACTCCGGCGAATTCTGCGGAATTCGACGAATGCGGCGTCGAAACGGCAGATTTGTCCGACAATGGTAATTGACAGATCCCTGCCGCCGCGTTTGGCGGATATCCATCGCTAATTTAATTCTTATACCTATTTTGAATCCATTATCGATTATCGCCGACTTTTAAAAACACATTTCCGACGGGCGCGAGCGCGAAAAGTCGCGACGAATGTGTGAAAATAAAAACACAAATTAACTACCCGGCGTCCATGGCGGGAAACATGCCGGAGGTTGCGAGGAAACTGCCGAGAAAAACAGGATGTTCGCGAGAGCGCGCCGATGCGACAGAGACGGCAATAGATGATTTTCGCAAGAGCACGAGAGATGGAAACTCTGGGAGGCCGCAGGAAAATCACTATTCGAACAGGGTCGACAGATAGTCGACAAAAAATAGTATTGAGATTATTCAATTATTCAACTCAAAATCTAGATGTAAAATAAAACTGTTATGCGATTGAATGAATTATCATAAAAGCGTATTCTTTATTTGAATGCACGTTACCGACTCCGTTACGAAATAAAATAGGCACAAAATTATGAAGCGTAACTGGTAAAAAATATTTGATATTGCATACACAAAGACGCAGTCATTTATTTGATTTAATTAAGCAAAAAATAATACTCTTAATAATATAAGTGTGGATTCAAGGCTAATTTTGAAACGGATAGAAAGAAGCAGATGGCATTATAAATTCCAAATGGGCATCTATAGATAAACACGTAGTAATTAGTAGAAATGCTTTTGATTTTCCATAATCAATAACTCTACCAACAATATTATATTTGTATACACTCAACTTTTTCTACACAAATTTGAAATAACCTGGTCCACTTAAAGAACGAATACTATATTTTTTCCAAGAATTGTCCCAACACGATTCTTAGAAACAAAAAAAAACACGGTAGCCGATAATTGATTTCCTAATAAAAAAAATATCCAACAACACAAGACAGTAATAACGAACAGAAGGCTTCACTAGTTTCCAACACACTAGACGTGTCAGAAATTTCTAGTGGTGAACGTGATTTATGTCCACTCCCTGATATAAGTCTCCTTATATAATCAAGTAGCTATCGATAGTATTATGTTTTCGTAATTAAAATACATAATATTTTGTACAATTTACTTATCGAGTCTTCATTATTACCTTTTCTACGCGACTTTCTATACCACTTTTTTTTTGATACATTGAACCAATCTTTAAGTATTTTATGAATTATATTTAATTTTTACACGGTTTTTTGTGGGACGTACCTACCGTGTATAAAAGAGTTGTGTGTGTAAGTTTTATTACATCAGGCACTATCTCAAATGTCACGATAGTAGTGTAGCCCTGCACCGTCTCCCTCGTCACGGCACCTGATCAAGTATACAAGAGCCCACTGCAGCTGTGTGTGTACTGTGTACGCACTCCGGTGTGACCAATACAGCCTCGGGGCGGAGAAAACAGGGGGATGAAAAATGGGGAATACAACTGGACGGGGGAGGAGGCGGGTGCCGCGATCGATACTACCCAACCTACCGTCGGAAGCACTTCAACGCTCGAACAGATGCGAAGAATAATAAAGGAAAATGTACGCAACATAACATCGTTATGTGTACTCACAAAAGATATGGCCTACTGAAAACGACACAATAAGCACGGCGATAAATCTTTCAAGTCAAATATTTTCCCGATGGTGGAAACTTGCTAGGAGGGTGTATAATTGTATCTTATAGTGGACGGATTCTTCCGTTTACAAAGAAAACTCCACACAACAACATATATTCAGCATATCGCACACTCAATGCAACAACGTCATAAGTGCAGATTCCTATTTTTCAGAAGAAGCATTTAAACTCGATAGAGTCGCTTGGTTTCATGATTTAACAATTTAAATTTCTAAAACTACACTTGTGACATTGACGCACCAGGCGCGGATACCTTTTAGGCATTTTTCAGACATCAATCTATTTTTTCATTATTTAACACTTGCACCTGGTGTGTGATATATGTACTATCGAAACATGTACATATATAATGGCTGAAATAAGAAAGCACGATAGAATATATTATATGTATTTAATATTAAATAACGACGGTAAAATATTAACAGAAACAATCGGCGCACGGAGTTTTCTTGTGCATAGAATTCGTGAAAGAACCGGACTGTATTATCCATCAAATAAAATAGTTACGTAGCAAATTAAATTGATAACCATTTTTCTGCCTTGTTTTTGTTTAAATTAATTATTAGCTGCGTGATCGAGTGGTCAACGTCGTCGGCTAAGAACACGGAAGTCGGGGGCTCGAATCCCAAGTATTGTTATAGATTGATTTTTCGATCGATGTATGGATTTCTGTTCGAAAGCATATGTGTATGTGATGTCTTGAATTCCCCCCTTCTACCGATCCTTTCTTAACAAAAGCAAGGCTAGCGAGAGCGATTAGCTAACCACTAGTCCTGCCCTAGACATATCTTTCTATCTCTACTTTCTTTAAAAAAGAGGTTGAGCAATTGAGTAACAAGCCGTTCGCGTAAAAACACGTCTGTTGAGAGATTAGCTCCATTAGCGGATCATATACTCAACCTGGGAGCGGACCGGGATAAAAAAAACTAATATTTTCTTATGCGAAAAATATGCTAAAATTGTACATCGCATGAGATTTATTTTTGTCACTCGAGATCAACACGATGACAAAACCCCGTGTCCAAGATATCAAATTTAAATTGAAAAAATCGGGACTTGTACCCGAGCCAATCGAATCACTAGGGTGAAGCTTTTACCACAGAGGTCGACAGTTTTCGATTTGTATTGCTATATTTCCACTTCCATAAAATGTTGTCCTGTAACTCGAGTAGCAATTTGGTCAATTTCTTCCTAGGTATAACGAGCATCTAATATGTATAACACCAGTAACGCCTTCGTGAACATCGATTCACTTACGGAGGTTAAGTAGTCATTTTTTTTTGTCCAGCGTATCTCAAGGTTAAATTTTAAATAACAGACCCCTAAAATACTTCGGTGTCACTTAAAAAAGCATTAAAAAAATGTTTGAAGGCCAATCAAATACCATTAAATAATATTTAATTTTCGGAGGGAAAATTTTTTCAAGTTGTCCATCTCTTGTGGCATTGCCTTAATCGCACCTATATACATAGATAAAACGTCTGAAATAAGTCATGTTAAACATTTTGACTAGTACTATCTTGCTATTTTAATTTAATCTACATTGCTTTGTAAAATCCGTCTAATAACTACCGTGTTTGCTATACAGGACTACGCTAACTGCCGATTTTGTTACAAACTCGATTTTAATTTTTCAAACATGTACAGATTACAGTCCAATTTTTTTACAATTTAACTTATAAGTACATGTGCCAGCTCTAAATGACGACATATCTAACTCAAGAGAACGCCGTCTTTGTTTCCAGAGTGCTTATAGTTAGTTACGTATCGTTAACAGAAACTAAAAAAAATATTGCCAATAATTCACACCTACTGTTTGAAACTAATTGAAATCCGTAACGAATGTCATAAGTGTGCGAATAAATAATTATCTGGCTGGCTTTATATCGCATTTTTTAAGAAAAGTCCTAGCCCGGACACGAATTTCAATCTTCGTGCATGTCTCACAACAATCATCTGTATGCAGCCACTATGCATGACGAATTAGTGAGTCAATACAATTCAGGAACAGATGCTCCATCACATGAAGACGTCTGTGGTCTCCATTAAATAGTTAGTTTCGAAAAAATCTAAGCCTCAGTTATCCGAACCTAATAGCCTTTACTCGCATGAAGAGTCAATCAAATTTCCTACTTCGAAACAAGCAGTTCAGCTCCGTCGACTTATCTGGAAACTTCATTTAGGATTAGATCAACGTACACCCATACATTCACATCTTTAAAGTTTGCAGCCATTTTCTTGATGTTTGATACGGGCTGCCTTTTTGTTTTTTTCATTTTTCCTCGCCGCTACTTACAATCTCAACCTCGATCTTCATTCATAATATTATAATTGTTTCGTTAATATTCCAGCTCACTGTGTGGAGTGCTTGTACGGTTAATGGCCGTAGTTTAAAGCTTTTTAAAAACAGTACATATTGACGTAATAGATATAATTCGCAATGTATCAAATTTG
Organism: Himalopsyche tibetana; assembly: GCA_030503985.1. Taxonomy (NCBI): domain Eukaryota; kingdom Metazoa; phylum Arthropoda; class Insecta; order Trichoptera; family Rhyacophilidae; genus Himalopsyche; species Himalopsyche tibetana. Next base: position 5,617,924 of record JAPJYX010000019.1, on the reverse strand, counting down.
ATAAACATCGGATATGAGCATCTCCTAACAGCAGAACGGAATCCAGATCCGCCAACCGCTACCGTCTCAATTTTATTTAGTATGTATTTAAGCCGCGAAAAAAGCTTTGTTGAATAAATGAAATCGGTATTTATTTTCTGATCTAGTTTTCTGCACAAATAAAAACTATTACCTCTCCGAGTGCCGTTCATGGCATAATTAAGTTTGATGAGTAATAATAACTCAATATTTTACCGTTATTTAAAACAACCGTTAAAAAAAATTCCAGATGCACCTAGCTTCACAAAAAATATGCCTGTTTTTTTTTTGACACACGAAAAAAAACAATTTCCGTCACCTCTTGACAACTAATGAGAATAATTTTAGAAAATGTTAAGGCTGTTTTCAACGCTCGGGTTCTTTGAAAATTCTCTCGCATTAGATACTGAAATTATTAGCTGAGTTTGGAAATCGGCTTGACATGATTATTGAACTTGATGAAGCAGTCTTTCTTGCATATCAGAATAACCGTGACCCTGGTTTTTTACGGTAGTACAGATGTTACAATCCCTAGTCACACAAAACCGGTGTTTATTAAGAAGAGAATTTTTAAAAAAAGTTGTTTTTGCAGTACAGCAGATTGTCAATCCACCAGTATTAATTATTAACCTTTATTCGCCCAATGGTCCCGTACGGGACTGTTGATTATGATTCATTTCGGTATCGGATTACACTGATTTATGATAATATTATTCAAGATATGAATATTAGCTTACATAAATAATGTCTTTGAGATCCATAATTTTATTTTCGGTTTCGATAAATATTTTTGTCATACGAGTCACATAAACATCTGCGATATAATCGATAATAATATTTTAATTATTTTATTTTAATTTGTACAATGTAAAAAAATACAAATAAAGCTTTTGTAAATTACAAACAATCTTTTATTTTGATAAAGCTCACATTTTACTCAAATAGGATGACTAGTTTTAGAGATATATTTTTTTTAACGGATGCGGGTAGCGCGAATATTTTGCGAAAAAATTCTCGTGCAGTGTGCTACTTCTTTTGCGCACAGCGCGCGGGCGTTTAAAAGTTAAGGTATCACAAACTCAACCATAACCTTTTTTTAAAAATCAACTCATTGATAATCAAATTAAGCAATTTCGAAGATGGCGTGACAACTTGGATGCCGAAATAGCTACCAACAATATTGTTTAATCCTTAAATGACAAACAAACACCCATAAAAATTCAAATTTAAATTTGACTGTCGGGATTAGGGCATCCAATCCCGGGATCCCGTTCAATTTTCTGATCCCGAAATCCCGGGATTGAGATGGCTGCGATCCCGGGATTGAGAAATTTTGAGAAAATTCCTTAAATTTACACGAAATTGGCAAATTCAAGATTTCAAATTCCTCGGTGAGCTAAAAAAAAACGAGTTTCTGCGATATTCTGGGAAAAGTATACCAAATCAGAGATTTCAAATTCCTCGGTGAGCTAAAAAAAAAACGAGTTTCTGTGAGATTCTGGAAAAAAGTATACCAAATCGGAGATTTCAAAATTTCTCAGGGATCCCGGGATTCAAAATAAATCAATCCCGAAATCTCGGGATTGGATACCCTAGTCGGGATGTGAGCCTGGAACCTTATGGTCGCTAAACAAAACTTACTTAATAGCTACGCTAGAGGTCGGCAGTTTAATTGATACGTTCAAAAACACGCACAATAAATTTCCTCCCTTTCCAGTGCTATATATTGTGCTACAATAATGCACCAATAAATCATTTACCGCGAATGTAGAGAAAACTTTCAGCCATACCAATAAGTTTTCATATTGGGGTTTCTCTTGTATACAAAAATAAATCAATCGATCAAATGTGTACATAAACCTTTTTGTTCCCATGAACAGAATCAGGTACAAAACAAGTTTACACGATGAAAACATTACACTTCCGATAAAATAATTCATTAGAACAAAAAACTTATTTTACAATGATAAAATGAAATTTAAAAAAATGTTTCTTTTTCATTGTTACTCGTGAGAGCAGGGTCGACAATCCTTTTTTTAAATGACCAGAATATAAAATTATCACTTTTAGGGTGTTCACTGTCAATACTTGGTGGAAAGGCATTATATTAATAAAAACAATAATCCTTTGTACTTCATTCCACTTTATTTAATATGTCAGGACCGGTTTCGCTCATTGCAAGCATTGTCAACTGATAAAATTATGTTATTTATTAACTCAAAAACATTGTTTTTAGAAAGACCCACTAAATATGCAAAACTCGACCCAATTTTAAGTGGCGACAAATAGGTTAAGATGAACTTTTTTATAGCAACGCCTGTTTAATATATATTTAGAATCATCGTGAAAATGCTATTTTATATATTAAAAAAAACTATTTCACATAACAGTTTCTTTATTAAAAAAAAATATTCATTCAAACCGTCTTTGTGTAACAACTTCACTGTGGAGGTTAAATATCAAAGCTGAAACTACGATGTTTCAAAAGAAGATAAACATTGTTTTGTGTTTATTTCTGTATTGCCATTAATAAAAACACAATATTCCTTTGTACTTTATTCCACTTTATTTAAAAGTTCAGGACCGATTTCGCCCATTGCGAGCATTGTAAAGTTGACAATGCTCGCAATGCGCGAAACCGGTCCTGACTTTTTAAATAAAGTGGAATAAAGTACAAAGGAATATTGTGTTTTTATTAATATAATGCCTTTCCACCAAGTATTGACAGTGAACACCCTAAAAGTGATCTGTTTTTAGCTCAAAATCATCATTTTTGACATATGACTCTTTCTTAGCGGAGGTGCGATACTTAGATAATATTATAATATATTATTACAAGTGAACTTACATCAGCCTCCCGAAATCATCTTTGGTCTGTTTGTCCAGGGTGTCTCCGTCCATCAGGGTGGTGCGGTACGCCGCGATCTTTTCCTCCACATCGCTTCGGCAGTATCTAAACAAGGTGGCAACACTCATCATGCTGATCGATCACAGTTTTAAACTCTTCCGACACTTGATCACAACTGCCGTTAAATAAACAATATCGTCAAAAAAATCGCAAAATACGCTGTGAATTTTTACTTCTACATTCTCATTCATTTATATTTTAATGGAAATCTTTCACGCAGTTTTGATGTTTGATTATAATATTATTCATTCAACACACGTTCATCTGTTTACTTATTGACGTATATGTATTAATTTAAAAAATGAGTTTTAATATTATTACAACTTTATATGTAAATTTAAAGTGGCGGTTTTAATTGTTTAAGCGTAATAAAAATCGCGTTGGGAATTTGAGTTATTGATAAATTTTAATTGTTTATAGATAAAAGGCAAATAAAATCAAAACGAAAAGAGATTGATTCTGCAGTACACGCGCCGTCGTCAGTGCGTACGTACAGTGTAACTGGGGCCCATTGGATCGCATATCGATCGAGCCGCACGCGCACTTCGCGTAATATACAATTATTATCCTAAAATATAGAGGGAAAGACCGGCTCACCCTCGTTATAATCGACGAAGGGTGAAAAATAATGCAGTAAAAAGTGGGCAGCTGAAAAATCGCGGTGACGTCGGGGGTCGCGTGCGCGCTGCAGTTGCGCACTAGATTTATTTATTTACAATTTACATAATTTCGGCTGTCGATGGAAAATTTATTTGAACTATCATCAATTCTATTGAATCGCTGCTGCGTCAAAAAAGAAACTATATAATCGATTATAAATATGCAAACGAGAATAGTAACGGAATTAAGGGAAAGACTATTAAAAAGCATGCATTCGCCATTTGCATAATAATATTTGGGCATGGGGTGACGGACCTTTAGATGTACGAATGCAACATTCAATTTATGCTTTACACTGCATTAAAAGACATTACATTCAATTAGATGTATTTCAAAATATACTTTTTTTAGTACAAATAATTTAAATAATTTATACACACAACCTTGAAGGACAATTACTCGCTGATTAATAAAATCAGTGCTTTATGTGAACCGAAAAAGTAAACGAGATATTAAAATTCGTGATTTTTATTTCGATATTGATTTTTTTACAAATAACAATTAGTGCTGAAGAGGAGGTTATACGTCGTATGCCCTTTGGTTAAATCAAAATATACTGTCATTGAGATTGTACGTCGAACACAGAATATTCCATACACAGTACTATACGGAGTATACGGAAAATATGTGTTCGGAGTATTCTTGTACGGAGAATTCGTGTTCGGAAGAGTCTTGTTCGGATAAAATCACCGAACCGGCATATATACATAATATTTATTTAATGGAAATTTTCAAAGGTCAATAATTTATAGGTGTAAACGTTTTGTTATCATATCGACGTGTTGTTATTAACACCCCCATCCCTGCCAAAGTTTCTTGAGCAACAAGCGACATTCGAAAATTTACGATACGGCATTTATTAATAATATTTTTCATATTGACTAGAGTGGAACCCCGTTCTATCGTTCTTGCATTCATCGTTTTTCGAGACCCCCTTAAAAACGGTAAAATGCAGTTTCATTGTATTTCTGTATTATACAAGGGAGCAGTTAAATAATTAGCCAAATTTGAACGGACAAGTTAATACCCTAACTCACTAGTTATATTCTTTACATGAAAGTAAATACAATATGAACTATCGTAGAATTGATTTGTCCGCAACCAAAATATTCTAATTCGTAAAATAGCATTACGTCGGAAAATACACAATCTTTTTAAATCGGTAAGCATTCCCATGTTATGGACCTTGCTATGCTATTAATTGCTTTTTTAACGATGGTCACATGATTTCGAAGACCTACGAAGATTTTCATTGTTAATGCGATTACTTTTCCAATTGATCAAACAATTACTGAAATTTAATCCAGATCGCCATCAATAAATTTTAAGCTTAGTGATATTTTTTATTTATATACACTAGACAAACTAATTACTAAGTTCCGTAGATAAGGATCTACAAAAACTTTGAGGTTTTATGTTCACTAAGGTATAGTGATTTATTTTTGTGTTTCTAACATTATAATTTGGTTGACGTATAAACGGTATAAGAGATATAGCGTCGTCCATAATAAATATGATTATGGCATTGCCAAAAACAATCCTTACTCAAAACACGCATTTTTTTGGTTAAGCTCCTATGTTCCTATGCCCCGAGTTCATCTGTATACTTAAATGCCTGAAGATACCTAAAAGCGAAACCAGAGCCGTTAGTGAAGAAACGTATGGAAATGTACAGAACAACTGAATGATTCAAATACGGTTAATTTTATTAATGATAATTTTATTGTTTTCTTGTTATTTAAATCATGCCATACATTTAGTATTACTTATACAATATGGGAATAATATCGACTCGGATACTAGTTAGTTATTGTATTTCTAAGTTTTAAAACCGTGATTATCGTTAATAATAATTGTCTTGAAATTTTGCACAGCACGAAGTCGACAAAAAATAATGAATTCGGTACACGAAAATAAAGACATTACTCATCGGTCTCGTTGCGAAAACACTGCTCCTACAGAAACATTGTCTTAACACTCGAAACGAAATGTAGATTTAAATGACAAACCGATATCCACTGTCCCAGGTATTTAAACTACAACCCGTAATTATTATGCCTTTGACATAGGGTATGGAATATATAATTAACCCTCCAGAGACGAGAGCTTTTTTCCGATAAAAAAAATATTTTCTAAGCCATATTGAAGTCACGGATAACTTTTATTCCTATCCAAAATTAAAAAAAAAAAAACGCAAAGTCGTTGTATAGAAACCCCGCATGACTATATGGTCATGCTCATCCTTTTATTACCGTGTAATATTGAGTACGGACAGTAGTAAGGACAAAAGTGACCGTATGGGCTTGCAAACATTCGGGGTTGAAATATAGCTAAACGTGATTTTTTTCTAAATATTTACAATTTCACCTCTTTAGATCAACATAATTTCAAAACAAATATATTAGCAAAATAACTGTAAATAATTTTATGTTTTTATAAAAAAATATCTAACAGTTTCAAAAAGTAAATTAAAAAAAACGGAAATTCAAAAAATCACATGTGCTTTTGGAGACCGTTCCTGTTCCTACGGCTGATGACATACTGTAGTCCGTACTCTTCTTAACCAAATATGAGCAAAAGCAACGATATTCAGGTAGAAAAAGTATGAATAGTGGGATCAATAGACAACGGTGTTTTGTGTGACCATATGGTGACGCTCGTCCTTGGAGGGTTAAAGAGATTCATTTAATATTCACCCTCCATCTTAAATTTCATTCTGTTGTTGACCATTTCCCAAACACACTGACAAGAATTTTAAATTTGAGGCGGATTTATTTTCACATTGGACCTTTATAAAAAAAAACTTGAGTTTTAATATGACTATTTTGCATGTCGGGTCATACAAATTAAAATAACGGTCTGCTACACTGCCCCCCTTCCGAGAGAAAAAAGTTACATTTACGATGTGAATTTTACAAAATACTATTATATTTACTACGCATTCATTTAATGTTTCACGATAATTTTAGATTAGACAGTATATTTTTTTCTGAACTGTTGGACTATTTGAATGACAAATAATACCAAAATATAATTCGATACACTACTATTTATTGTCAATTTAATTAGAGGCGTAGCATACCTATAACTAAGATACAATAAAAAGCTAAATATCAAATATATTTACATACGATTTTATATGAAAATAGTATTGGTTTTTCTCAAATAATGAGAAAATGCTCACCAACTGAACGAAACTGGTCCTGACATTCAAACATAACACTAATGGTATATGTGCGATGTATGGACGATAGTCCTGGTTTGTGGAATGCTGCGGAAGCCCTATGGGAGACTGAATCCTGCCCGTCTCTATTGAAAGGCGTGGAAGGCCACCGATGACTATCGATGACAGTGCTGGCGAACCTACGGCCCGCGGGTCAGTGTCTGACTGAATTGAATTAACGTTAAAGGTTCTAATTAACAAGCCGTGAATACCAAAGCTTGCTTTAACAGTCAGAATATTAGGTATAATATGGGGTAGGTTGGAGGCAGTGGCGTAGCCACCTCATAGCAGTCATGCAATGCACGAGGTCCCAGCGAAAAGGGGAGTCAAATTTCTACATACTAAGTATTAAAAAAATTCGTAGGGGGGGGGCAAATTTAAAACTACGCCACTCCTCGCAGCTTTTTGTTAAGAAAAAATATTTTAGGAAAACGGGGCCCAAGTCGATTACCTCTCAATTATTATAAAGGGATAGCTATGACCGTCATGACCATCCCCTGGATACGACAATGCTTCACACGTTTCGCCCTTTACTTACTCCGAGATTAAGCAACCCCTTTGCTAGCGTATTGGCAACCAACCGCAAATTATCAGCTAATCACTATGGTATTATAGTAAAAGAAATAGATACTACACGAAATGTCTCGTGGCGAAAATATGAAATCACTGGGATCAAAAATGATTGCTCATTATTCTGTGCCCATTTGAAATACAGTGATATTTTGTTTTTATTTTCGATTGATAGCTAGAGATATGCGAAACCGGTTCGGACCATTTTATAAAATAGTGGAAGTACAACAATTTGAAGCTGTTTTTAATAAATATAATGCCGTCCCACCCAGTGACGGAAGCATACGAAGCGCACACTTGGGACCTCAAAATAACGTATATGTATTCAATAAACCCCATGTAATATTTTAACTTCAGTTTTAGTTATTCTAAAAACAGTGCCTCCAAATTTGATTGCGCCTGGGGCCTCCCAATTGCTTAATCAGTCACCTTTCCCACCAAGAAATTGTATTTGACACTAAAAGTGTAAATTACTCCAGTTAACTAAGTTAAATAACGAACGAACAATCAATTAAATATAAACCATCCAATATAGTAATAATTCTATTAAGTACAATGTACTTGAGCAATAAAAAATATTTCAAACATTATCACATTTAAATTCCGCACGAACAGGACAAAAACCTACATTTACATAGCGAAAAATAAAAAATCTCCAGTTCGAAATTCAAGATGAGAGACAGCAATGTAACATACACAAACAGTTTGTCCACTTATTTTATAAACAATTTACAGTAATTATGAATTCTATGCATGGTATTTTGACATCAAATCATATGAGTAATAATGTTACGTATAAAATATTTACAACTTGTACTAAGTATTATACAATATTGTTATATACTACAACAATGCACAGCAATGGATGCACTTTGTCAAAATGTATTACATGTCATTCATTATCTGTTCTTTCCATGGATAAATAATTGCCATATTTTTCAGTAGTTTCATGTTCGCAAATTGCACAAAACCTTGTTTTCAAATTGTAAGTATAGATTACCAGGTAGATATTTTCGAACGAGGCAGGATTAAATTCAAATAGTATTGCTGGCTGTTGTCCCCTAAAATGAGTTTTTTTACTTCTTTATTTACTTAGTGTTCTCAATAAATTAAAATAGGACACCAGGTATATTTAGATTGTTTTTTTGGACGAATTTTTATTTTGTTTAATGAAACAGCAATATAATTTTTAGTTTCCTTCAAATTTGATTTTTTGCCAATTTTTTTGTCACGCGGAAACACTTATGACAGCTTTCGCATCTATTCTGACATGCATGTTTACATTTTTTGAAGTGAAGCTTATGGAATGTTTCCATAGATAGGTGCACTTTATTATGGACATCAATTATCACATTTTGAGGTTAGGTAAATGTGTCTATAAATTAGTCAAATATAATGCTCACCCTTGCTGCTCCAAGACATCTTCGAGTTCGGCACATTTGACTTCTATTTTACGTTTCCTTTCGTGATCCAATATATCCTTGTTAGGTTGTTTGTTGGATGAAGAATCTAGCTGTGCAATTTCTTCTTCGGTCCGATAGTTGACTCTGTCTTTAGTTTTACGCACAACTGCCCAATTTCTTTGAACATGGCCATTGGTTCCAGAGCCCCGAGGAGTCTGAAGTCCAATTCCGTTATACATTATTCCTTAAAATACTAAAAAAAACAAAAGGAATACCTATTTTACTTGCAATCAATAATATTGAAAAATATGATATTTCCAGTGATATTATAGAACATAGATATTGACGCAAAATTTAACAAACTAATATATTCAGCACTAAGGTATCACATAAACTGTACATACATTATTCAATTTAAAATAAAACTGCAGCAAAAGTCAAATGTACGATAATCGTCCAAACGGACGGCTGACTGCGGCCATGATTGCGACAAAATTCATAGAGAAGTGCTGGCAAATTGATTTTGTCTATGCGTAGTTCTAATAAAGTATACCCAATTTTTTGCGTATTTTACGAAAAAGATATCATCTTTTTTAATCAGAACACTCTTTGCATTCTTTAAAATTTCTATGAATATTGTGAGTACTATTTTTACAAATAAAAAATATATTTTTTAAATGGCTACTCATCTGATCTGTCAGTTCTGTCAAAACAAAGCCTCAAACTAATCTATGGCCACAAAACAGTTTATTATCAAGTAACAATATCTGTCAATATTCCGATAAGATATTATTTTTATGGTCAAGATTATTCAACACTCGTTGACACAGAGATAATATATCATTGACACTCATTCATAGCGCAATTCGATATCGCAACATATATTTTTCTGTTGAAAACAATCTTATTCAAAGCGGTTAAAATGGTGAAACATCATGTTGTGGACGGCTATGAAGCATTTTGCAAGTTTGTCGAAAACATGAAAAATAAAGATGATCCGTATTACTTCTTATACACCGGTTCCAAGAGTCAAAATGGCGATAGCTGGTGCCCAGATTGCGTTATCGGTACTTAATAACATATTTTATATTTAACTTTTCCAAATTAAAAAATTCCAAATGCCGGTTTTTCAAGATTATTTATTGTTTTTTTAAATTTATTTAGCGGATCCGGTAATTGAAAAGACAGTTTTGAAGGCTCCTGAAAACGCCCACTTTGTAACAGTTTTTGTAGGAGACCGGTCCACGTAAGTAGTCATAAAAAATATTTTATCGAATTTATTGAAATACAGAAGCAAAAAACTTCCCTTCCAAATGTATGACTATTTAAAGTAAATTTGCCTTATAGCGTGACATAGATTATTTCGGTGAAAAACTTCACATTTCAATTTCGATTTGAATATACATTTTTTTTTAAATACTCGAAGTTTTTAGTGTTTTTGGTAAAAGTAGAGTATAGCTCGTCATGGATTATTACGGCGAAAAAATTCACAAACTAAGCTAAAAACAACGCCACGATTTAAAATTATTTTTTGAGAGCTTGATAATCGCATTAAAACCACACATTATTACGATGAACACTGATAAATTATGCGAAATACGAAATATTTTTCACTACATCGCCTCTGTTTTCCATTATGGCGACGCCGTCATAATGGAAAACAAAGGCGATAATCCGTGACGAGCTATACTCTACAATTACCGTGTTTTTCGACTACAACTCCACAGCCCTGATTATAGCAACAATATTTGATTTGCAATGTATTTTCAACTATGTTACTTACTGAAATGTTTTATAACCGGTGGTCTGCGAAGATTTTTGGGTGGATCGCAAAAATTTTCTGCAGTTCAAAAATAGTTAATATCCATTTATAAAAGCTTTTATTGGTGGTCTGCAAAACATTTTTTGATGGTCCGCGGATGTAAAAAGGTTAAGAAACATTGACTTACTGTATATCACCACCAATAAATACAAACTTATTATCAAACTGTGTACAAATTTAAAATTTGTGGAAATCGTCTTCATCCACATTATACCCGTTTCCACAAATTCTTTCTCTATTTTTAACCGTTGCGTACCTACAGTTTATGCTTACTTCTTTGTAACAATAACTGAAAGATGCCTTTGGACAGCCTTTGTAAGATGGTTAACCTTTTGACCGCGGCTCGGATCCAGATCGGTTCAGATTGGGCTGCTATAGCAGTCAACCGCGGTCTAAGAGTTAAAATTAAATATTTAACAAAATATAACTGGTATTCATACTTGACCAAAAGATAACACTACTAAAATGGTTAATATCCTCTTTCCATATTCAACTACCAGTTGATGACTTAAGTATTTAAATGTGTTCATTGCTTTATCATTGTTTACATTATTGAGTGAAAGGACAATAACAAATAAGGCGTCATAATTCAAAAGCAGGAGAGGATTTACTTTTAGTTGTTAAACAACACGTTTATTAATTTTCAGGTGGAAAGATTCAAACTGCATGTTTCGAAAGGATACTAGAACCAAACTTATGGTCATCCCAACATTAGTGAGATGGAAAGGACCACAAAAGCTTGAAGCTGAGAAGTGTGCTAAAGAAGAATTAGTGGAAATGATGTTTACAGACTTCGATGATTGAAGATCATTACGTAAATAGTTTTATGATAATCTTTAATCCTTAACATTTTTTTTTAAATTAAGTTTTATGAACTTGTCATCAAATATATTTTATCAATTTTAATAAATGTTTCTTTTCATATGAAATTGTCTTGCATTATTCCTCTTAAAATTTATAATGTTTTAAAAACATGCATCGCATTCATTACACATTACATTTTCCAAACACTTTTTTACACTATTGAATTTTTTTTTTCATGAAAATAGTAATAGTTTCAAGCCTGTACGGCAAAGTTACCCAGAATTTTTCAACTGCTTTACCCCGTGATCGTTTTCGATTTTATTATAAGATACCAAAGTTTAATGTCTTAAAGGTTTGTTTAAGAAAATAATTTGAGCAGAATTTTCAATTTATCTAATATAATGATTGTACAGCCATTTGCAATGTATCATTTTTCCCACTTTTTCTGACTGATTTTTAAAGCATAACTGTATTGTATATACTTCCAAAAAAAAAAAAATAAAAAACCATTTTATTGTTTCCATTTAACCTTTTGACCGCGGCTCGGATCCAAATTGGTTCAGATTGGGCTGCTATAGCAGTCAACCGCGGTCAAAGGGTTAAAAGCAAAAAATTTATAATACCAATAAATGGTAACCATTTTTCGGGGATGTCTTTTTCTTACCTAATATTCTTCAGTTTGAGTTCAGTTTGAGTTAATATTTGGTTCATAATGCACGCGTCGAATGTTATATTAAATTTTATTAAATCACTGGTCAACGAATATTAGAGGTATGAATCAAAGCAATGTATTTTTTATTCTGCCATAAAAAACGTGCTATATCGGTTGTGGTTAGGGTTGCCCAAAGCGCTAAAAAATATAAATGTATTATTTATAATACAATAATATCTTTTTCAATAACAATTCTTGTAAAGACCAGTATTACTTTAGCTTAATGGATAAGCATTTTAAAATAATTATTTGGCAATGCTTTTAAAAAGAGATTCTATTCAATATAATGGTAACAGTAGTTGAATAAAAGGATTTTTCACATTAGTAGTTTTGAAACATATTTCAAAAGTTATGTGGCGCTTACAGATGGGGAAGATTTTCGCTAAAAAAAACAAAGTTCGTTGTATAAATGGAAAAAAAACTTCAAAATTATTGGAAAAGGTAAGATGTTAATAGTAAATATTTTTTAAGAATACAGATTGTAAACCATGTTTTTTTGCAACGTAGAGTTTTTTTTTAATTGAATACATTTTTCTACCGTCAAACATGTTTTTTTAAACTTATAATTGAACAAAAGAGAATGCTAGAAAATATTCTAAATTGATATATGACAATTATATATACATGTGTATGGATACATGATAAACTTGGGAAATATATTAATTCATACATTTAAGTCATTGTTTTGTACAAAATCTAGAGTTTTTTTTAATATTCACATATGAAATGTTGGAAAGTTATATAATAATTTGATATAATGTATAAAATTAATTTCAGTATTTCCGTGAATAACGAATATAAGCCACAGTGACATACTATTAGCAAACGTGTATTATGTCGAGTTGTCAATATATTTACGAGATACGCAGATACATAATTTAAATTTTAAAACCATAACTTGGCAGAAGAACGGCAAAATAATTTGAATTTGTCATTACTCTATTTTAGTGTACATAGCCAGCAGAGTAGAAGTGATTGTATTGAAGTCAGTAGTAAAACCTAACAAAGTTTGTCCGATGCAGCCGGTGATATTACTATGGTAACGACTTTAATTTATCTATTTTATTAAATGATTGAAAACCATATTTATTCGATAACTTACCGAATTATGAAACAATATTATATCAACAATACGTTAATATTCAAATCGGTCACATGGTTTGAATTACTTTTAATATTATTAGTATCGTGTTTTCTTGTCACAACCCTTAATGTCGAATATGAACATTCGCGAGAGAAAGAAAGTTCCCAAATATTATAAAAAAATAAGAATATATTTATGCATTCGATATAAATTATTCGAATAACTACTTTTGATCAGGTATAATATTCATTTAGTTTTTTCCTTATTGAGTTAGGCTGTATAGAATTTTGAAGTTAAAATAATCACATAATAACATATGGCAATGTCTTGAAAGACTTATTAACATGGATTATGAATATTTTCGATAATTTCGGAACTTATTTAAGAAAAAGTCATTTTATAACAAATAAACTTGGTTATTTCACAGATTGTTTACAAATTGTAACGTGTATATTCATTTTTTTTAGGAAAATTACTACAAATATCTTTCAAGATGGCTTAGATGGCCGGAGAATCGTGAATTTTAAATATTTTTTTAACAGAATAGCAGAAATATCTCAACATTCTAAAGATTTTTTTGCTCAGCGGCAATCCTAACTGACATATCGGAGTACCGAAGAGGTTTTGTGTCAGATTTTGCATTATCATTCAATATGTGTGGATTATCATTTTTACTTAGTACCGACGATGCCAAATCTAAGCAATTAAACCACGAAGTTGTTACAGTTATAATGAGCATCGGATGTGGTTTTTCTGCTTTAGAAGAGTTTATGTCTGCTGTGAACATACCCAACATTTCTTGTAAAACCTATGAAATAGTTCACGAAGAATGTTGTGATGCATGGAGACAGTGCGCTGTAGACACAATGGATGAGGCAGCTCAAAGTGAGTCAGACTACGCGAAACAAATAAATAGTGTAGATAGCAACGGAACACCGCTGATAACCGTAATGACTGTTGGTCGAAGAGATCGTTCAGAAATAATTACTCGCCGTTGTCTGGTGCGGCAGCAATAGTTGGCGCACACACTGGCAAAATATTATATTTAGGTATAAGAAATAAGTATTGTTCGATTTGTGACCGTGCGTCTCCGAAGAATTTGGAAGTATCAGACCATAGATGTTACAAAAATTTCTCTGGAAGTTAACCTAGCATGGAAAGTGACATTTTGGTTGAAGGATTTCGACAATCCTTGAAAACCCACTGCATCATTTACTCCAAACTAATTTCAGATGGAAATGCCAGCGCATATAAAAAAAAATTGGAATCACGACCGTATTCCAACACAAGCGTTGAAAAGATTGAGTGTAGGAATCACCTTCTGAGAAGTTTTTGCACTAAATTAAGATCGTTGACACCAGGTATCATATATTATTACGAAAAAAAAATATTCGGAAACATTTTGCGTCTGCGAATAGCAGTCACATCGGCAATAAGATATAGAAAAAATCAAATAACCAATAACGAAAAAAAATAAAGTATTTATTTAGTGACATTTCTAACTGCCATAAGCACGTGTTTGGAATACATAGTGAATGCGCGGAATATTTCTGTTAAAAACTGAATCTGATATATCTTTAATAGAAGAATTAAAAAAAAAAACATTTTTTCAAAAATTGAAGGCATTTAGCTTTGCGATCAAGAAGTCTTATTCACGACGCTGACAAAAATGTTCTTGAACGATTTAATAACATCATAGCTAAATATGTCGGAGGGAAACGAATAAATTTTAGTAAGAGGCAATCATATCAAGGTAGATATAATGCTGCAACTGTATCATATAATAGTCAACAGCATTTGACGAATATACATCGTAAACTTTTCAAAAAAAATCCTGGAAAGTACACAACAAAATTAGAAATTTCACGACAGAAGAAAAGGCAGGCTTCAAAAAAGCCAAGGAAAAAAAACAAATTGAACACTATGTCACGGCTGAATCCCGATTATGCAGAGGCTGCACAGCAACCCGATATGGATCAATCTACTTTTAATATGGCAAAGGATTCGTTTATTAAGAACTTGCAACTTTCTCCAGATGATATAAAACAAATTGAATCAGAAACCATCTTACAAGCAGACTGTGGAAAGTGGATTGAATTAAGAAGATCGCGCATAACTGCTTCCTGGTTTGGAAAAATATGCAAGCGACGAGAATCCACTAGCTGCGCATCATTAGTGAAGTCAATTATGTATGGTGTATTTATGCAAAATTGCATCCATTGATGGTGGAAAACGTAATGAAAAAATTGCAATTAAACAATTATTCATGAAAAAATTCACATTGAGCCTTGTGGTCTTTTTATTGACACCGTGAATCCGTGTTTTGGCGCTTCCCCTGATGGCCTGTTTAACGACCGACAAGATATTTTGAAAATAAAGTCCCCATCGTCATGCTCAAATTTGGAAGAGGACGATGCAATCAAAAAAAGGAAAAAGGAAAGTTTTATTTTGGAAGGTCAATAAAACGAATGGAAAATTCATAATTAATAAAAACCATGACTGGTATTTTCAAGTACAAGGGCAATTGCATATTACAAATAAGGAACGCTGTCTATTTGCAGTGTGGACTGGTGAAGAAATAAAAATAAAAACCGAGGTTATTTTGAGGGATGATATATTTTGGAGAGAGAAAATGAAACCAAAACTATCAATGTTCCTGAAATTTTGGATCCTAGATTCACAAGGTCAATGGAAATACGGAATCCGCAACACATTTTAGATGCCATTGACAAAAAACGTAAGGAAGTCACATAGGACATAGTTAATATAATTTTCGCATTAAATCCATCATCAGAACTATGGCGTGAACCAGAAATAACTATCAACAATTTTATGTAACAAAATATTTTTCAAAACTGTATTCATATTAAAATCAATATCATAACAAATAGATTATACAAAATTAAAAATAAAAATTCCTTCAATATATTAGAGAAAGTTTGAGAAATTTGTATTGTATGGTTTGTCGTGTTTATTTCTTATATTATTTCGTTTGACAAAACACAGTCTCTGGTTACATTTATTAAATACGATGGCTAACTGTTGCTACCATTTACTTATGAATACCTCATATCAAGCATTATTAGACATTTTCACAGTATATATAATTACAGCAATGATTCAGTTACATATCGACTGTGGAAAGGAAAAAGGACGTAACCCTCAATTTTTCAAAACAGCTTTTTTTCGATAATCACAATGTACACAACTTGACACACATTCTATCAAAAGGATGAAAGCTGAAAATGCCGAATAAGTATCTAAATTTAGCTTTTAAGTTTGAAAAAGATGACCTTGTAAGTAATTAAAACGAAGAGAAAAGCCTGAAATTAAGGTTTTTCCGAGACAATTTCTTTAATTAATATTGGGTTAGGTCAATTTAACCCCAGTTTAGAAGTATCCGTGCACTTCAAGGTAGTGTATAATTCATAATTTGCATATGTCACAAAATCATCAAAACACGTTTTTAGCGCCTCCTGTAAAATTTGATATGTGTGGGTTACGTCCTTTTTCCTTTCCACAGTCGATATAATTGTTGCAACAGACATTTAGGGAAGTAAATTAGATTGTCAGTCTTTGCTACGAAGATAAAAATTACTTATTGATTTTCGTCAATAACAAATTGTTTTATATGAAAAACCCTTATTACTGTCTTAACACACTATAAGCGGGCCCTGTTAATAACTAACTTATGTACAGCGAGCGAAAATTAGCGACAGGTGAAAAATAAATCAAATTTGCAATAATCGCTCTATCTTCCAAATCAGTGGTTATTTTTTAATGAAATTTTGAATGCATACTTATTACATGTAGCTGCTTACTTCTGCATTTGTTTTTCAACGAATAATTTAAAGTTTAATCTTCACCTGAATATTCAGATAAATTATCAGCGAATATTTCGTCATCACTTTCGTAAATTTTCTGTAGCCATTTTTTACGGTTTAAAAGTATGTAAATAAAACATAAACGAATTATAAAGATGTATTTCAAAACTAAATTTAAATCGGGGTCGTTTCAAAATCTCGTAAAAAAATTGCAAGAGTATATCGACTGTGGAAAGGAAAAAGGACTTAACCCTCAGTTTTTTCAATATAGCTTTTATTCGATAATCACTATGTATACAACTTAATACATGTTCCACCAAAAGGATATAAGCTATAAATGCCGAATTAATATCTAAATTAAGCTTTTCATTTTTTAAAAAGGAGGGCCTGTGAAATTTTTGTCGAGGAAAAAGGACTTAAACCACATCAATGACATTATTAGTCGCTGAGGTAAGATTTTACGGCGAGGAAAAAAGCGGTATGCAGCTTACATCAGAGATTTACATCGTAAATGTATGGGAATCGTTGCAGTTTTACCAACCTCTGCCGGCCGTTTGTGTCAGTTTTGACCACCGAGAAGATTTAAGCCACTTAAATTTTTTGCTAACTCTTCTACCGGTAAAGTCATATATCAACGATCTTTATGAAAGTAATTGTTTAAATATAAATTATAACATAACAATGGCAACATAAAGGAGCAAAAATATTCTAAAGATGTGTGGTGACAACTTGGATGTCATAAACAAAACAAATAAGAAAGCTAAGTGTTTAATATTACGTATTCAAATTTGTATGTCACCTTTACAAAGGGTTATCGTAAATTGTATTTAAATTGTTATAAAACAACCCTGTTTCTACCATAATATGCTTTAAATCATAGATCAATGATCTCGTGTTAATCTCAATTGAGAAAATTACCATAATATTTGGTATATTTATCAAAAACACCACCGTGCGGTTTTTAGGTTAAGTGTCGTGTAGTGTCAATGTTTTTGATAAAACTGTTTTAAATTCACTTGTATTTATGATTCAAATCAATGTAATGGGTGAATATTTTTATTATTCACGGCTTTAATGAATTTATTGTATTTTCCGATGCATAATATTTTATTAACTGGCAAATAACTTTTAAGGACAGTTCAGATTACACTGCAAGTAAAATGGAATAAATATTAAATACTGATATATACTTCCTCTTCTTTTTTGATGCATAGTGTATGATAAACTATGTCTCAACTTTATGTTTTGAAATTGAAAGTAAAATAGCAATAGTTGCCATAATTCAATGTGCTTAAATTTCACTAGCCGCACGCTGTTAGTGGACTCATGTTGTTATAACTATAACCAACTTTATTTCTATATTAATTCTCAAATTTGATGTGCGCATATTCTGAAGATGTCCTCTGTGATTAACAGCTTGTATGGAGATATTGATGATAATATTATTATGGATGTGGAATTATGTAATCCCGAAGAAGTACCATGCGGAATACAAACAAGGTCATGAATAAGTCGGAAGACGTTCTGGATATTCAACTAGAGATAATATAATGAAGTAGTAGCTATGACAATACTATATCAATATTTTATTATTTAGATTTATTTTTTGTACCTTTTAAATGATTATTGTACACATTTTTCATTGTCATTCAAATTCCTAGCTGTCATCGTGCCATAGTATGTCTTCATTTATTATCAAGTCATTTAAAAATTGGCGAGGAAAAAGGCGGTAAGCTGCTTAAGTTCAGTGGGGCCGATCATTTTTGTCGAGGAAAAAAGACGTAACCATCAATTTTATTGGTTTTTGTTGAATAACTTTTTTATTTTTTATCGAATAGCGTAAATAAAACACCGGTTTATTAAACTGTATGCGCTTCAAGGTTATGTCTATTTAATATTTTGACTCGGGCTAAAAATCATTTAAAAAACGTTTTTCGTGCCTCCTGTAAAATTTGGTTTGTGTGGGTTAAGTCCTTTTTCCTTTCCACAGTCGATATGTATGTGATTCACATAATATGAAGTGTTGGTACGTAAAGGAAATAAAGTATTATTATTTTTTTGTTGATGTATGTGTAAGCTGTAAATGTCCTCAAGAGATTGGTATATAATAATCATATGAAATAGGCGAGTAGATATACCTAATCCAGCTTTAAAGCGGAGCCGGTGCAAAAGGTAGAACTACCTTTCCCGCTTTTTGTGTGTTAATATCCATCCGTGTGTTAGGTGGTATTGCTATTTTTTTAATGAAATAGACAGATGTTTTGCTTGTTTTGATCCTGTAAAAATACGTATTGTGGTGGTTACTTATTTTAGTCAGTTCAATATTTATGCTGTAAGTCAAATGAAAGTTTTGCATTCCTACTGAGCCGCCTTAAGTACTATATATATATTAGAAGATATTGTCTCACTATAATACCCGTACATCTTTGGCCAAAGTAGACTTATAAATTTCTAACTATTCTACTTTAGAAGACATCAAAAGCAAACATTGGGACTACATTTAATTCCTTTTCAAAATAATAATGTCCCTATGATGAGAAGAAATAATTTATATCTCTTTTTACCTACTAGGTATGGATTGGGTGGGTGCTGCGAACCTCTCTCACTTGATCATTTGTTAAGTGAAGGTCGTGAGCGAGATAAAAGAGCAAGCTGTCGTTTGTTCTTATATTCTACTTGCTCATGTGTAAATAAAGTAGTGTAATGAAGATAAAGAAACATTGTACACATTATGGTGTGGATATATCTTTAACGTTAAAAAAATATTATGCAAAGCTTATTAAAATACTTTTCTTCTTCCAATATAAATAAATAAACATTTTTTTATGTATAAAAGTTTATTTGGCTGAACAAAAACAGTCATTTTTTTATATAAAACATTTTATAAATTACAATATTTTTTATGTCACATTTTTCTCTCTCAAACTAAAGTGTACAAAGCCATATTAAAACTTGTTCGCTGCTGTGATGAACTATTGAATTGATGATGTAGTAGCAACTACTCGTTTACTACAACTTACTGTCTACTACAGGGATTGACATTACTTGTTCAATATAAAAAAAATGACAGCCATAGAACTTACAAATTAAGATTTCATTAATACATGCTTCGAAGTACTAATAATTCTTTTACAAATTACTTTTTCGGCTTCAATCAGAGAAATCATTTAATTTTACGTATTGATGAAAACTAAACAATTGAGAGAATAGTTAAAATTGTAATTCAAAATATAATTATCAAGAAATGATTTTATGATTTAACTCTTACCAGCCCTGATACACACTAATATTTTTTTAAACCATTCTTTACATAAAATGATGACACTTGATGAATCATTTACACATAAAGATTTCAATGAGAACTGTTTGAAAATCATCTGTTTACCATTTCTTTACATAGGAAAATTAATAAAAGAAGAATGATGCTAGGAAAGAAACAGTACTTTTCTAATGGTTTTCATTCGCAAATTCAGAACTATGTAAGGAGAAACAAAATTAATGAAAACATCAATATATTTGGATGGTCCATATATTTATAACTGAGTGGTTTCAGTCAACTATGCTACCCTTGATTCCATAGATACTTACATTGATTGTAAAAATCTACAACATTAATGAAAAGACTTTTAGTCAATATTTATTATACATATTTTACATGGACGGTACATTACTATGTAATAGAGGTCTGCATGGGCCGAAATTTTTAAAAATTACCCGGTCCGAGCCCAAAAGACTCAGACCCGACCCGGCCCGGGCCCGAGTCTAATACCATAATTGTTTCCCGAACCTGACCCGAAGCCCGGATTTATACTCAACAGACCGAAAAAAACCCATTTTATACAAATTTACAACAATTTACGATTCTCTATAGAACTAGTAATAATTAAAATCATCATGGCTGACTTATGACACGAACATAGTCTGAAATATTTTTCTGAAGAATAAATTCCTTACCCAGGCCCGGCCCGAGCCCGGATCTCAATTGCGCTTACCCGCCCGAACCCGGCCCGTGCAGACCTCTACTATGTAAGTATTTTCGACTGCTTACAAAATGTGAACTTCTGTACAGACATAGTTTTCTCATATAGAACATATTTTAACATGTCAATAGAATAATGGTAAGAATATTAAATACAAAAGTAAGTCACAAGAAGATTTTACCCATATATCCAAAGAATATCCACAAGCTGATCATAAAATTAATATGATGCAATCTGTAATAGTTAATCTTTATAATATATTGCAGTCAACTAGTTAGAAAATAATTGTTCACCTATTCTTTACAGCAGGGGTTACCAACAATCGGTAAATTCCTGGGTTTTGAGATTTTGAAAATATGTTGTGCTCGCCGCCCTGCCAATATTTTAAATTGCGCTCCGAGGTCCAAAAAGTTTGGTAACCCCTGCTTTACAGTATATAATACATATAATTTATTGTTTCAATGTTTTCTGCAGTCAAGATGTCTCTTTTTTTTAACATAGATAATTTCGAATACAATAGCTCTGTTCTTCTGCGTACTTTTGACGGTTTACTGGCGGTTTGCAAACCGTCAGAAGTACACAGAAGAACAGAGCTACTCTAACATCCATTGTAAGATGCTGCCAACAGCCAAATATTTAATTTGATTTGAAATAATGAGAAACAATTTGATATATCATAGCAACATAGTCTTAATTATTGTTCTTTTTAGTATTCATCAATGGATACCAATGTTCTCTTCATCTGCTAAGGAATTCAGAGAAACATCACCTAGGGGGCCACCTATTTGAACATCATAGTATATTTTCTTGTTTCGGAGAAATGATGAGGTATTGTCAAACACTATTGTATCTGAAAATTGGTAAAACAAGTATATCAGTACAAAATAAATAGAATGCACATTCTGGTAAAGGTTACACAAAGCTTCAAAAAATATTAACATCTTAAGTATTAAATATAGGGATTGCATCTTGTTTTCTCATTCTCATGGAAAATAAAAAAGTAAATATTTTCATGAAATATCTTTACACATTATCTTTCAAGGTAAATTTGCCAGTCTTTTTACATCTGTAATAAAATTATGCATTGGTTTTAATGAAATAGAACAAATTTAAATAACAAAACTGATATTCATTTATTTGTATATTTGACATTTTTTTTAAAATTTCATTAAACTATTTTTCAATGCTGTTAGATGGCGTTTAGCTGTTATAATTGCATCAAATTACAGACTATCATGGATCGCAAGATGACTATAATCATTTTATATTATCATGATTTTTAATAATGGAAGAAAAGACAAACATCAATTTTTCACACAGTATGATATGAGGCCCCTAATATTGAATAATAAAAGATAATTTCATGACAAATTTTATGGAAACCTTTACAGTTAATAAATTGTCTCTTGATCGTTAGATCTTGATGTTAGACGCTTTGGAACACTCACGTAATTTTGGTTTGATTAAAGAATTTTTTCGCATCCTACACAAAAGCCATAAATCATAATTAAGATAACAGAACAATACTTACAAGTGGCTGGTCCATTCACCCCTATGACTCCAGTATCAAGATTCTTTCCAGATATTTTTCTTGGTCCATGAACTACAGTTTCCACACCCTCATTATCCAGACACAAAATACTAAATTTAATGTCATGGTCTTCCACACCGAATTCCCATCTACGATATCAATAAAATCATAATTTAACAATAATTTCAGTGAAACATTAAAAAATTTATTGTAAAACTCGTCAATCTTACACCAGTTTTAAATCTAAAATCCATTTACAAATGTGTAAGTTTCAGTGGTGATATTGACATAGTCGTGAATGGTCTACAAATATTGTAAAAATATAATGTATATTTATGATAAGTATAATATTTCCTTACTTCAAAAAGGATCCTTGATCAGCGCAAAGTAAATCGAGTGTATATTTCTCCCCTTTCTTCACAACTATATTTGTATATTGAGCCCTCTTTTCTTCATTTATGTCTTTCGCATAGCGACTCTTTGGAATCTTTCCTCCGGGCCTTATCTAGAATCCAATAAAGCAATCATAAGCTGTAAACTTGTTTTAATAGCACGATACAAACAATCTGACGTGTCTTTCGTCAAACTATTGATCACACGTGTTGACGTCCTGTCCCAGTTTTTTCCTTCTATCCTTACTACTCTCTAAAAAGATAGGTTGAGCGACTGAGTAACAAACAGTTCTCGTAGAAAAACTTCTGATGAGATACCTCCTTTAGGAGGCCATATGCTCCACATTGGGAGGTGACATGGATAAAAAAATATATATAATATACAATTTATTGATTGAAAAGGTTTGAAATTATAACAAGAAATACAAAAACAACAAGGATTTAATTTGAAATTGAGAAAAACAAACATACATACAAATAGATTATTCACGAGTACAAAACATTTGAAATTGTTGAAAAAAATCCAATGTAAGAAAGAAATCATTAAAAATAATGAAAAACAATATGATTAATATTTATTATAACTTTAAAAAGAACATGTTTCAATTGATGAGTATTTTATAATACGACGATCTGTTATTAGATTATAAGTGCTAAAGAAACGTTCTGCGTGTACACTATTTGCAGGGTAGGAAATGCATTGAATGACATTACTGCCGAATTCCAAATGCCGAATTTCTGTAGCAAGTAATAGCAGAAGTGTATCTGCTATAACCCCACGTTGAAATTCATTTAAGATGAGATAAGAATAAAATCGCATTTATTCGCTTATTTTGACAATTTTGCATATATCTTATGTATCGCTTCTATGTCGCATTTATTGCAAAACGCGATAATCGCATATCAGATATGATGCTTAAAACTGCACTGAAACACTCATTGTTAAAATAGTTAGTACTCTCATTTTCTCTTTCGTCAAACAACTTTACCAAACACTTAAGGGTTTTTAAAATACATGAGAAAATATGTATATTTTACAATAAATATGAATACCTTCAATGGACATCTTGGATCTCCGTTTTCTACCTGTGTACCACCATAATGTTTAGGTAATTGATCCTTATCTATTGATTGCAATAAAGCTGCCTCCCATTTTGGTTTGTCAGCTTTAAAAATCTTAATTTTACTAATTGTGTATTCGTGCACAAACTTTTTCACCACTGCGAATGCTAACGAAAACACCTTGGGTGCTGAAAAGGATTATTTAATACAGAGCATCAGTGAAATTTCTTCATTACAATATTTAAATCAGTGAAAAACATGATCATTTGCCAAAGCTATCTTTCTCTTAATGATAGCGCCAATAATATGTAGTGAAATTGAAACAATGTGTTGGTTAAGTACAATTGATAAGAGAACTTTTTAAATGTGAAGAAATAAATGTGATTACTAAAGCAGTGTCTTAATTGAGAAAAATTTTAAGGTCTTTTTGGAACTTACAATGAGTGGCACATGCAGAAATTGAATCCCCACAATGTTAGCAAACTATGTAGTAATGGACTTCAAATACCAATAATTACCTTTCTTTTTAAAAACATTACCTTTTTAAAAATTGAATAAGCAGTTTATGTATTTTACTTGTTTAAGAAGACATTCAATTTTGTTGGCTTACACTTTCAATTTATCTAATAACTTACCATTAATAATGTAGCAAGTCTTCAGGATTTCTGGATTGTTCATTTCGTAAAGTTGAAGAAGTGTTACAACCAATTCACCAGCTGAAAATATGAAATATGTTCTAAGTAACAACTTATAATTTTTGAAAGGCCTCTGATGCCCATAGATTTACTCAACAGAACTATTAGGCTAATAAGAACCAAGTGAAAAACATGTTTTATAAAAATTTACGTCTTGGGTTTTTACCGTCCATCAAAAGGCGGGGTTAAGTGTTAAAATATACTTTTTCACTTGGTTTCATGGATTTTTTTTAAATGCATTTTAAGATTCCCTAGATGATTAAAGTTATCAATAATTAGCAATTGATAAAAAAATAATAGCATATTTCAATTTACATTATAAAATGAATACAACAATTTGTTAATTCTACTACCTGGGCTATCATCAGTTCATTATTAGCTGTTGTGTCAAAGGTAAAACTATTTATATTTGAGATGTGAGTAAATGCTTAGACATATTTGTAATGAAATTTATTAAGTTATAATTCATTTGTGTTCTTCAAAGACATTTTAAAATACAAAACTGCATAAAGGCTTAAGTTTTAAAAAATTGGCTCTCAAAAGAATTTTCAATCGTTGTATAGTTGATATTTGGCTCAGTTGACTAATGAGTTTGCCGACCACTGCCTCAGTCCTTTAGTGATATCTGCTTGTTGATTTTTTTATAAAATAAGTAGTTTTTGGCAGTAAAATGCCAATTTAAATATATATATATATAATATTACCTGGTCGCCATGCATATTGCCTCATTGAAAATCCTTCCATATCCATTATTGCTACCAACTTGTGCGCCTTCTCACCATGCTTTTCAGCTTGCTTTCTTGCCAATTGAAGGTGTTCCTCCAACACCTTTATAACCAACCTTACGATTTCAGCTTTCCTCACACAGTGCAACATTCCCCATACATCAAGATCAGCAAAAGGTAATATAATAACTGAAAACACGAAAAAATCACTTAATAATCTTATATTATCATAAAAGACTCAAATAGGTATACTAATAAAAAATATGCATTTTGTTTTTCAACTATAGTTTTATATTTAAGGGCGACTGAAAAGGTTCAGATTTTGCTACAGTGACAATCTATTCATAAGAAATAATTGTTCTACTAACATTTCTGTAAGGTATTGTTTTTGTTAGATTGGACTCAGCGGTAACTTTGTAAAAGCTAATTTTTAAAAATTGATAATTTAGTTATACTACAGGTTTTGTAACAAACTGTGATAAGTATTTTGCCTCTTTGGGAAGAATTTTCAGACAAACTATTGTAAGTTTCATTTCATAAATAATATTTCGATAGTTTGTCTGAAGATGCTTTTTTAAGAGGCTAAACACACGCTACAATTTGTTATATACCTATGAAATAAATAAGTTACTAAATTTTACTTTATAGATCTGTTATTAATCAAAATTATCTACTTGAGATTTCGGAAATATCTCGGTTGATTTAGCCATTTCTTTTAGTATAAATTCACTAACCATTCAGTGTCAAGTAACATTAATTACATTATGTCTAAATAAAATATCATTTATAACAGATTATTAGGGATAATCCCGTTAACGGGTATCATACTTATTTAATTATATCGGTGCACATTAAATTAACGAACCTAGTCTTAACTCACACTAATATACGTTTGTGTACAGACGTACACTAGATGTGTGCCTTTCGCGCTTTGCACGAAGAAATGATATAATTTCACTATGTTTTTAAATGCATGAAATGTTTTTTATGATATTGCTCCTTTTTTGACGTGATGACTTTCAATACTTGGTGGAGAAGCATTACATTAAATCACTCTTAATGTACTCATTCTTTAATTATTTATTAGGATCGAGGTCAGGACAATGCTTGTGATGGCCAAATTGGTCCTGATTGGAATAAATAATTGTGTTATAAGTAAAAAAAGATAGCAATTATATTTAACCCTTTTATTAATGGTTAGTTTATTGGTAGTTAGCTAACTAATTATTTTTCATTAAAACATTTCAAAATTTGTCCATAATATATTCCAAAGTTGAAGTTTCAAACTACCTACCTGGAGATCCTTCCTTGTCAAATCCAGCAACACCACTAGGGAAAAATTCCATGAGTATATCTGGTGGCTGCCATGTAGTCAAAATGAATGTATCTACAGCCCATTTTTCTCTCCAAGCTAACGACTGAAATAGAAAACTCTGATTAATGTATAAATAGTAGTAGTGTAATTTCTACCTTCTGCCTCAATGAATTGATTTAAATTATTGTCCTTTATCTAGGGTTGTTAGACGTCTCGATTGATCAGGACTGTCACCGGTTTTGAGTGGCATGTCCCGGTGTCCCATACAAATCTTTCGGGACGCCCAAAAGTCCTGGCTTACAAAAAAATAAATTTAATCAATTTGTAACATTGAAAAATATATTAAAAATTGAAATACATCCTCCGTAAAAAAAATAGCTGCAGATAAATGGGTTTTTAAAAACATAGATAGAATTTACGGAACAATACAAAGATTTTTATCACATTTGTGGGTATGTTTTCTCCATACCACGACATAATGGTAATGTGGAGAGAATATTCTCACTAATAGAGATACGGTGGCCGGATGAGAGTAGGGGTTACCAACCCCGTGCCCGCGGGAGCCATGGCGCCCGCCTAACGATTCCGATGCGCTCGCCAACTATTTTAAGATTTTCAAATTCCTCGGTGGGTTAAAAAAAAAATGGGCAAAAATTTTAATGAGCAAGTATTACCTATTTATAATATTATCGTATGCAGAGGAACCTAATGTAGAATTAAATTTGATATTTTCTTATTCCACAGTCTTTTTAGCGATTTGTGACATGTGTTTCGTCTCTTTGAAAAATATCTTCAGACTGACTATATTCAGGTTATTTATTAGTAAAGTAAAAAATTGATTCTTATCCTAAGCTTCTAAATTACTGTAGTTTGGGGTTTTCCCTTGCATCTGGGCATAGGAAGAAGGGGGCTAGATATAAACAATAATAGTGTTACACATTCTGTAAATTAACAAAGATCAAATTAAATTTTAAAATAAAAATGAACTTTTACAATGTTACAGTCGAATCCATCGAAAATATTTTAATACCAATAATGAATTCAAAAAATATATAATTCATACAAATCGTAATAATTTGAACAACAATAAATATTGCAACCAAATCAAAATTAACGTTTTAACGTACATAATAATTGAAATTTATAAACAATGATTTATGCTTCTTATTAGTATGCAATACATTTCAATGAATATATTGTAAATATATCAAGAAGCCTTTAAAATATTAATGATTCAAATGAAAAAATCTTGGAAATTTTCCATCAAATTTTTGTAACCTTCACCCAACAAAATATACTTTTATGAACCGTGTAACTATCAAATTAAGGAAAAACATAATCAATACGATTTATTATTTAAAGTTAATTACTTAGTTTATTTGTAATTTAAATTCAATCGACCATTATATCGTGGCCGCCAGCCGGATTGAAAATTAAAGTAAGTGACCAATACACGGATTTTAGCTGTCAAACATAAACTCAGACATAAGCGTCATAAAAGAAATATTTATATTAATTTTGTCATAAATACGACTGCCGAATAATATGCCAAATGTTTCCAAAAATATTTGTGATAATACATAAAAGGTTATCCTTAGAGTTTGTTAGTTTTCTGAGGACAAAACGTTTTGAAAATAATTAATCCCTAATTGATTACTTTGTAGATCACCTGGCGGCCATAATAGCTAAAGTAGTTTTCCAATATTCCTCTAGTAGTGACATAAGCGCCCTCGCTAAACAACAAACTTATAACGATCAACCATTAGACAGCTTCTTTACTTACTTCTCTCAGCATTTTCTCCGCAGCTTCTGGGTTCCATGATCGAGCTGAAGTAAATAATGACAGTTACATGAAATGATTTAGTAGAAAAAAACCCTTCTATAAAATAATAACAATATTACAAATGACTGGAAGTAACATACACATTAGTGTTAATAATGTTCAATATTTAATTAAACATTTAATTGCTTGCACATATGCATAACTATTTTTTTAACTTAAAACGAATACACAATATATCTGACCTTATTAACATTTCATTTGTAACTTACTGTGTAATGTTGTTATTATTTACTGGCATATTACAACTTCTGTGTATAATTTTATGATGATTATTAGAAAAATAAATAAGTATTCAGTGAAGTAACACATTGTTCTTACCTCGAAGCCATCGCAATAGATAGTAGTCATTGTGTTCTGGCTTTGTACAAATGTCCTTTACATTACGGCGAAGCTGAAAATGAAGAAAAGTACGTACTTAATAATAAGACAGTGGAACCTCTAAATTTTTCATACGTTATACTCCCATACTTTGTCAATTTTTAGTATTTTCAGTATTTGTCGTCAATCCCACCACTCATGGAAGGAAACTCACCACAAAATAACTGTTGTAGCTTCATAAATACCAGGAAACTGAAGCGATATAGGTTATTTCTTCTGGCGAGGATGGGTCAAGTAAAGGTTTCATACCTAACGTTGTCATAAGGGCTTAAACAAAAACCGAATTTTTGGGTTTTTGGGTTAAAATCCGGTTTTCGAAAGTCAATATTGTTCTAAAACTGGTTTTATCTTGTTTTCGAAGTTTTGAAAAAAATGGATAGTTCAATTAAAATAGCGAGAAAAAGTTTAAAATTCTTTTTTATTTTGTTTATTTATATACATCTATATAAAACAAAGTGGGGTTGGTTACATCACGTATATCTCGAGAATGGCAGTACGGATTGTAATGATCTTTGATTTATTAAATTCGTATCCGCCTAGAATAGCAGAATAAGCATTAAAAAATCGGAAAAATAACACGGCAAAGAAATTATGAAGAAAATTAATATTTTCATACAGTTTTCAAATGACAAGCAGCTTGAAATAATGAAAATGTCGTCGTATGCAGATTTTATTCGCTAGGTGGCAAGTTGTTTCCAAAATTCATTTCTTTCTGCTTCTTTTGCATACGATTGACTTTTAAATAATTTTAAATTTAGAGTATGGATTAGAACAAAAAAAATCGATGATATGAAATGAAAACGAAAGAAAATCGGATAATATTGAAATAAGGTTATGTTTATAATTAGGTATGATATTCTTTTTTGACAAAAATATTACGCTGTTTGCACGAACGTTGTTCTACTCTAAGATGCCACATTATTACACTTGGAAAGCTACATCGAAGAAATTTTAACTTCAAAAGTGAGGCGATGCGGTTCCTGATCATCCGAACGACTACTGATGCTCTTGGTCGCATTTACACAGTTCATCCGAAAAATGACGAATGTTCCTACTTGCATGCACTTCCTAGGTATTGATTCCTCCGTGGTTTTTTTAAGAGTTGTAGATACAACCAGTTGCGAAGTTGAAAAAACCCGGTTTTCGAATGTCTAAAATTTTGCCAAAAAACCGGTTTTTGAAAACCGACAATCCCTAGCTGTCATCAATGAAATACTGTATAATTGGACCAAAAATTCATCATTGATAAAATGTAAGTAAAGTTTAAAAGAACTGTCTTTAAATTAGATACAAAATCAATTTTAGTAGTACATTTTATTAATTTGATTAGCGAAAATTATTTTATAAACATGTATGAAGAATCTTGGTTGATATTGGAATAAGAATATGTAATATATTACGATAAATAATAATATTTTTAGCATTAGCATTGTCGGTCAAACAAAGATATTCTAAAGAAAATAGTATGTATTTAGAAGATTCTGTATTTGCAAATTCACGAGTGCCTGCAACTCGATAGCAGTTTTGACTAACTTTATTGGATAACAACCATAGAACGCTATTACTATGTTACTTTTTATGAATGCTCATATTAATCACCAATTTTATAAACACGTTTTTGGTTTACGTGCACCATTGCCATGGTAATAATCGACTAAATATATCGGACAAACAACTGGCGTTTCATGTTAATTTCAACAACGTACTTCAAAATAATACAAAATGTCAGTGGGAAAGCATAGTGGAGGCGAATCTCACAGCGATGGACCGAGAATCGTCATGGTTTCGGAAGGATCCGAGAGCGATCTTTCTTCTAACTCGTCAACATCATCCGATGACGAGAACGACAGAGATATCATGAAGGATGTAACCATTCCTCCGGAATATTGGCACATTCAGAAACTTATCAAATACATGAAAGCTGGTAACCAAACGGCCACCATGGTCTCACTATCTTGCCTCAAGGATCATGATTTATCAACGGAGATAAACCAGAAAGCTATCCAAGACGTAGGAGGATTAGAAGTTCTGGTGAATCTTTTAGAAACCAAAGATATGAAGTGTAAAATTGGTGCGTTGGCAGTTCTAAAGGAAATTACGCTTAATTTAGATATCCGAAAAAGAGTCACCGATTTAGGCGCCGTTCCTTTATTAGTGGTTATATTGTCAGATCCAACGAAAGACCTTCAAATCCTGGCGGCAGAAACCATAGGCAATTTAGGTAAAGTACGAAAGGCCAGAAAATCAGTGAGGAAAAATGGTGGCATTCCTAAGCTGGTCGATCTGTTGGATATCAGTGCGAGGTGAATAAACACGTAACTATCATCCATTATTGAAATAACATTAACTTTTTAGTAAAAACGCGTAGACTTGTAATAAATCGATTTCCATTTTCAGTTGCCTCACAACACCGCGCTCAGATTTATCCGATGATGATGAAACACTACTTGAAATAGCCAGAGCTGGTGCCAAAGCATTATGGTCCATGTCCGTTTCATGCAGAAATCGAGAAGCAATGAGAAAACACGGAATTGTTCCACTTTTTGGACGTCTTTTAAAAACAGTCCACATTGATATTGCCATTCCAGCTATGGGTACTTTGCAACAGTGCGCTTCGGAACCTTCATTTCAACTCGCAATACAAACCGAGGGCATGATTCCAGATATAGTGCTCCATCTTTCTGGGGATAATACGGAATTGAAAGTATATCTTTGTTTTCTGCCACTTTATTACATTGAAGTTATCACATTTAATACTTTAATTTCAACATATGTTAGTAGGCATGTCAGAGTAAATGAGAATATGTATGTATCTTCTCTAAGCTCGTTTACACGGTCAAGCTAAACTAAGTTGAAGCATAGCTTTGATTATGGCGTGAAACCGATATAGATATCAACTAAATAAAATAAGTTTGTAACTAATTTTATCGTTAGTTTGACCTTATTATTATTATAATGCGTTAAAAATCATAATAGTGATATTCATTACATTTTACGACGACTTGCGGCGCCGGAAACACTTAGTTTCAAGGTAAAATAAATATTACAAGAGACGCTTGTGATGTGATGGATTGTTAACTCTTAATTGTTGATTAAGGGTGATCAGGGCCGGTGCTACCATACAGGCGAAATAGGCAATCGCCTAGGGCGCAAATCATTAAGGGGCGCATAAATTGAGTATTTTTTTTATATTCTAATAAAAAATAATAGTTTATACTTGTATCTGTTCGTTATAATTATGTATCGTATTCCATTTACTTCGAAAAAGGTAGGTTGAGTGACTGACTAACAAACAGTTCTCGTAAAAAACTTATTTTGAGATACCTCCGTTAGGAGGCCATATGATTCACATTGAGAGCGGATATGCATATAAAAAAAATATTTCACAGTTTGTTAAAAAGGGGGCGCGCCAATAACCGTTGCCTAGGGCGCAAAATAATCTCGCGCCGGTACTGGGGGTGATTGAGCATTTTCGTCAGTTAAAAATGTTCACTATGAGCGAAATGAGCCGTCATTATTTTATTATTGATTTATTTTGAATGCATGTCCACTCCCAATGTGGACCATATGGCCACTTAATGGAGGTATATTAACAGAAACTTTTCTATGAGAATTACTTATTATTCAGTTGTTTAACCTTTTTTTCGAAGAGAGTAGAGATACAAATGATAGGGCAAGGATAAGACTAGTGGTTTGCTAATCACTCTCACTACTCGGCGTTATTTGAGGATTGGAATAGTGGGGAGGGGGGGGGATTTATAGTCATCACTAAAATCCATGCCTTTCACCAGAGACCGATAAAATTGAAATTAAAAAAGTGCTGCTCGTTCTGGGACTCGAACCCGAGAGGTACGACATGAAAGACAACGATGTTGACCACTGTGCCATGGACCCGATAATTTGTATCAAACTGTACAATTTATTATTTATTCATTATATTGGCATATTGGAAGAGAATTATTTTTCTTGAAAAAATTGTCGGTTTACAAAAATAATAAGAAAATCGATTTTTTGGTACTTGAAATACCTTTGATTGTTTTAAATAATGTTAAAATCCGAAAAAGACAGTTGGATTCATTAAAAGGATAAAAAGAAACATTGTTCACTTGAGCAATTGAAATATGTATACTATTTCAGATGTATTGTAGTCGTGCAATTTACAAATGCGCATCTGACGGCAGCACACGAGAAGCGGTGAGAGAGGCAGGTGGTCTGGAGCCTCTCGTCGGTGCCCTTGCGGGGGCCCGAAACGACCGTCCTCTTCTGGCAGCCCTAACAGGAGCGCTGTGGCGTTGCTCCGCTGACGATAGTAAAGGCGGAGCTCGTAAACGACTGGAGGCTTTAGAAGCAGTTGAAGAAACTGTCAGACTTCTAGACCACGAAGATGATGAGGTTTTGACAAACGCAGCCGGAGCTCTAGCTGAAGCTGCAAAGTGGCCACCGAACAGGGAAAAGCTTAGAGTAGCTGACGGTATACAACGACTTGGTAATTATAAATCAAATTTGCCAAAAAATACTACTAAAAAAATCCAATTATTTAACAAGTTCGGTTTTATTAATTAAGTGATATTCCAATATCATTATATTTCATTTGACTCTGATAAATATTCCATTTGGTAAAGCCAGAATTTCAGAAAAACGTTTTTGTCAAATCGATATAAACGAATTGCTCATTTCAAATCTGCAACATTGTAATATTAACTTTCATGTGCACTTTGATAAAACGTAGTAATGAGGTAAATTGAAATGGAGCCAATAAATAATACAGTAATGAATGGATAAAAAATTACGAGGTATTTTGTTTTTTTATAATCGCCCGCCAATGGTTCATTTGCAGAAAAGCTTATATTTTATTATATTCGTAATACTGCAATTATTTTTTTATTTAAAATACTTAGTGCACATAACAATATTTATTTTTTTCATATTCACTAAAAAATGATTTAATTTTATTCCGTTGCATTGCGTATTTCTCTGCGAAGCATACCATCATAAATAGTAAATTACAACGGAAATTTTGCATCACTTTTTATTTGAAATGTTCTTTTAATATATATCTACTTACATATTTTAAAAGAATTATTGTTTTGTTTTCTTTTGAATCGTAAAATTTAACATATTTCAATTTTCAGTATGTTATTTTATACTGTTAAATTCGATTTATAACCATTATAAACATAATATGTTTACTTATCCGATTTTTTCGATGGATTCGCTGGAAGTTTTGCTTAAATTTAAACTCGTATACAATTAAATTTGATAACTGTGTTATATATTATATTTCATTAACGTATTTTTAATTGAAGCACCAAACATAATAATAAAATATTTATGATAAAGCCAGGGCTGTGGAGTCTGATTTGGAGTCGCGGAGTCGCGGTATTTTGACCGCAGTCGGAGTCGTAAAAAATTAACGGCTCGATTTTTTTTTGAAAAATATATTTAATGATGTGTATTCAAACAAAATAAGCCAAAGTGTTGACGTTTCATGCTTGGCTGACTAAAGATGGTGGAATACATATATATAAGTTAAAATTAAATTATCGAAAAATCTCCTCGGAGTCGTCTTTTTTCATACGACTCCACAGCCCTGGATATAACAATTCCAAGAAATAAAATTTATGTTCTATTTTGACATGGATCATAATAATGTCAGTTTGACTCAAGTTGTTTTATATAATTCATTTATGAATGATTATTTGTAGATATGTATGTGTGTCATTGCATAGCAGTTTTTAATGATAAAATATTTACTTCCAAACTGCTTAAAAGTGTTGAAAAAACATGTTTTATTAATGTATCTTAAAAAATTTTAAACGGTGAACAAATATGAAAATTTTCATTGACCATGAAATATTATCTGCAAAATAAGAGATCTTTAATCGTTTAATTAAACACTGAAGGCTGTCTAGCATATTATAATGAAAGCAAAGCTTTGCTATTCTCTATTTTACATATTTTTTAAAGAGACAGTGGCCGTGAATCGTTAAGCCTTATGCGGTCCAGAATTATTATAATAGCAATTTATTATTTAATTATTTTAATGTTGAAGATTACTTAAGTATTAATAGAAAGAACATGGAAACAAAAACCAGTTCTGTATGCTGGAAACCAGTGTGGCGGATTAAGTACATGAGAGGCCCCAGGCGCAACAAATTTTGGAGGCCCTGTTTTTCGGTATATGAATATGTGCTTTATAATATAATCTATTTTGAGGCCCCAAGAGCGCGCCTTATTCGCTTATAGGGGCCTCATTTATTAATCCGCAACTGTGGGAAACTATATTTAGATATGTATCTCGTTTAGTAACGGCCAAAAGCAACAGTTTTCTAACAAATTTCATTTCCTTGCCCATATAATGTCATATAACATTATTTTAATACATAGCTGATGAATTTTCGTGATTATTCATACACAATTGGAATGTGTATGCATAGGAATACTGGGAATGAAAATAATTATAAGATAATGATCATTTCTCCATATAGGTTTAAAATATTAATAAATATTGTATTCACAACTGGCATAAACACTGAAAGATAAATTCTATATGGTATTCTTCCAATCTTTAACAAGTTCACTGCGTGTTAAAGAAATGTGTAATTCGAGTGACGTGAATAATTAGTTAATCGAAAACTGATTTACGCTTAAGTCATTTTTTATATGATTTGTAAATACCTTGTACGAATGAAATAAATTTGCGCACACCACCTGAGAATATTAGCAAGTCTGAGTTTTATTACAAATTATTTATTACAAACTTTTCATACACAATCAATATGTTGACCATTTTTAGGTTCATTCGTTTTTACTAACATGTATTAGTTGCGGTCACAAAATATAGGCACTATGAATACTAATTTTATATAATATTAACTTTTTCGGTGATTTTTTTTCTCATCGGTGAACAGTGAACCATCTAAACAGCAGCCATAAACCTTTACTCGAGAACGTGTCACTAGTATTGATGGAATGCGCAAAGGATCCAGAATGCATGGCGCAGATTGAAGAGCTGGATGGAGTCAGGATGATCTGGTCTTTGCTAAAAAACGACTCGCCGAGAGTTCAGGCCAATGCGTGCCTTGCACTGGGGCCCTGCGTCGACAATGCTACGGTGATAGTTTTAATAAAAAATCCTTCCGCTATTGAATTATAATTGACTTTTCATCTTACTTGGTAATTTACTGGTATATGTTTAATGTGCCGTACATCACCAATTGAATATATTTTAACTTATTAAAGTTTATAATTATATTTTTCATCAGTTAGTATGTTAACTGTATGCTTTCAAGATAAAATGTAATCTAAAAAGGAAAAGATCGCTTCTTCGAGAAACATCTTTAGACTTCATTGTAATTATCGACTGAAAATACTCAACAATTGAACCTTCTTTACAAATTGGGTGATGCCCAATTCTGATGGAGACCAAACCAAGAGAAAAGATTTACTGCTTTAGTCAGGGCTCAGGGATGTAGATCCTACGGCCCGTTTGATGTTAATTTTTGGCCTCGAATGTTTCATCTTAAAATTGTTCTTTTTTTTTTAGTAAATCATTGAATTTGAGACGTGTAAGCAAGCTTTTTCGTTGATGAAGCAAAATCTGTCCATAAAATTAGCTGATAAAAATTTGAATCTTCTAAAGAATTAGTTTTAAATTTACAAAGAGAAAGATTGCTTTAACTTTTGAATTTTAAGTACAACATGTCTTCTTACAAAATATTTCACATAAAATCGTTTATTTTAAATAAGTATACCTAATCCTCTTTTTGTACGGTTTTAAAATAAGACGGTCAAGTTTAATGGAACTTTTCTAGATTCACTTAATATTTTTTACACGGTTGATAAGGATTAGGCGTACCTTTTTTCTTATCGCCCGACAACCATCACCGTTTGTTTTTATGCGACACGGTAGAAGAAAATGGTTGTACATGTCTGGCATAAATGTTCATTATTTTATGCTATATTTATTTTGATGGATGATAAGTTTTCTATTTTTAATTAGATAAATGTAATTTATTTTTGTTTACAGGAATCTGGCGTGCTAGTGCGCAGTTTTGTGGGTGCACTGGAGCTGATCGTCTCGCTGCTTAAGTGCGGAGAGAGCTGCGTCTTGGCCGCCGTCTGCGCAGCCATTGCCACCATAGCCAAAAATCGAGACAACTTAGCTGTCATATCAGACCATGGCGTTGTGGCCAAACTAGCAGCACTCGGTATGAGATTGTATTTAATGACTTTCAAACATTCGTAATGTCACCCTTATAGGCATTTAAAGTATAGATCACTTTCGTGATATTTATATGGGTAGCATGGCTTATGACCCGGATAAAACTGGAACCCGGTCATTTTAATTTAAATATAATTTTTGATTTCACCATATTTTCAAGATGCAAAATTTTCCACATATACTTCTTCTTCGCAAATAAGTACATATTTTTTATATGCGTGCATTGAAAATATATTTTTCAGTAGCTGTTTGTATCTTGGCGTATTCTGTGACAGGTGAACCGAAAATTGAACGTTATAGGAAAAATGTTTGAATAGCTGATTTCGTTTAATTCATAAACCTACTATGTACAATTGAATGAACGTAACCTCAATTTTGTATGTGTCTTTTAGTCTCTTATAACGTAGTAGTCACAATCTCTACGTTTACGCTATGGGTATGAGGATAGATTGTAGTCGACAAATTTCTCGGAACCGAACCGGATACCCGGTTAGTTTATGAAAAAATATCCGAGAACCGGTTCAGTTGGCAATATAATAAGATTACTTTTCATTGACCAACACTGTGTTTTTTCAGCGGCTAGTTTTGCAAAAAGTTAAACGAATAAATCATATACACATTCAAAGATAAAAAATACTGTAAAAGTTACTATTATCGAAAGGCGAATGAATATTTATGCACTGAGGTTTAAAGGTTTTGAAGAAAATAATATTATGTTCCGCATAAAATTTTATAACTCATACCATTAGTTTAATTTTTCAATAAATATTTTGAAGTTGGAGCCAGATTCGTGGCCAATGCGACTCTTTTTTTATTGAATTAAAATACAAAAATAAAAATCATAGAGAATATTAAAAAAATACGCAAAGAATATATTACAAAAAGTCGAAATTGGTACATTTGTAAATTCCGAAAACCGAGTCGTGTTTTTTTTAACAACACCACAGTCCTGATAAATAAATGTACACAATATACATTGGTTTGTAATAGAGATCTACACACGGGCCGAAATTTAGATGGAGTCAAAGCGGTACAGCTTTTGCTGTCAGTATTACAGTGGCTATAACGAGATAAAATCTTTCCTAGATAAATCCTGCAGTTTGCAGAAATATATCTTTGAAAAACGTACATTACTACATAAATTTTCTATATATCTTGGAAACTTTTATATAATAGGGTTCTGCGTCGAAATATATTTGAGAAACCCTGCTGTTAAGAAATAAATTATGTATTCTAAAAAGTAGTGGCTAGTAGTCTAATTGTCGCCTGCTGTGGCCCAGTTGGTTAGAGCTTGCTCTACCGATCACGCAGGTCTGGGTTCGATTCCCGGTCAGATCACAGTAAATTTGAGAATTTGAGAATTTGCAATTCAAAGTTGTGATCGAAGACTGGGTGTTTGTGGTGTCAATTCACATAATTTCCTCTCCTCCCATCCTTCTAATCCTTTAATAACTGGGTGTAGCAATAGTGATTAGCCAACCACTAGTCCTGTTCTAACCTTATCCTTCTGTCCCTACTACTCACTTTGAAAAGTTGAGATACTTCCATTACGAGGCTATGTGCTCCACATTGGGAGTGGACATGGATTTTAAAAAAAGTAGTGATAATTTTGCTTATTTTATCTGCAATAAAATATTTTTTTAACCACAGTTTAAGTAGGAAAAACTTAAACAAAATATTTTTATTTATATGAAAATATCTGGTCTGAATTTCATATCCCTCAAACTCACACAATTGCTTTGCCACTGCAGTTGAATCCAAAATTATAAGATTTCTATTGTACTAAAGTCGTTCAGCTCATTTTAAAATTTCCAAATGCAAAAAGCTATATTTCTCATGGCTGGAAAGCTTGAAAAATAGTGTAAATAATCTGCTTTATAAAATGCTTGTTTTTTTCTAGACAGAAGTTTACTAAACGCCACAAAACATAATGCGGTGCTTAAGGAAATTAAACAGGAAAATGCAAACAAAAACAAACATTGGAATCATGGAAATCGATAATTCTTACGAATTACGAAATATCCATACGAAAATTTGTTCCTACACTTCATATTTACAGTATTGATTGTTCTAAGAATGAACCATTTGACATTTTTTGGGAGCTTTCTCGTATTGATATTACATTCGTATTTCGCGCAAACTATCTGCTTACCAACGTAGTTCACATATTGTTTGATAATTTAGCATTTTCATTTTCCAAATCAAACTTCACACAAAACTGAATTTTCATTAGTGAGATTAAGTGTATTTGCGTTAAGAAAAAGAGAACATGATACATATTATTTGTGTACAGCAAATAATCATGTCTAACATATTAAATTAAATGAATCTTGACTAAACTCCACAGATAGGCGAAATAATGCATTTGTTACATTTAATTAAGAATCAGACAATCAATATCATAAAAAATATAATATTATTTTTGATTATGTATTTGTAAAACAAACATATCAAAGATACTGTTATTCAAATCCCGGTCTCATAAATATATATATTTTTAATTGTGGCGGAAAATATGGAATCAACATTATTTGAATAAAAATAATAAGGATTTATTGAAAACTTTGTTAGTAATCCCTATTTTATTCACCGTTCATAACGAACATGACTTAATTGTGCTACGATACAACTCAGAATTTGAGAATTTGCAAGACAATGATTGCATTAGTTTTTGAATATTATAAATACAACCTATACCTAAAGATTTCAAAATAAAATCATTTTTTATCCTATCTTAGTGAAACGTTTACGTAGAACGTTTTCACCGTGTAAAAAGATGATTGAGCGTACTTTAAGTATTTTTTTCTTTCAAGCCCCAAACCAATTTAATTTGTAAGTCCAGCTAGAAGAAAAAAGTTGTGAATGCTTGATCTAATGATTCTGAAGTAAATAGAAAGAAAACTGTTGTTAATGTGTGAAAAATTAGAAACATTGACACCAACTGCTAAAACGTGTAAAATAATAGTAATGACATCATGGAAAGTTTCGATAGTTCGATAAAAACTGCCGTAACGGGATTTAAATTATCAAATATTATTACATTTTTATCCAAAATAATAAATATTGATTATTTTGATATTCTTAAGAAACTTTTAGTAACAAACACGTACCATTAAAATACCTGTTTTGAAGGTGCTACGCATGATAATATACTATGACGTCGTTGTGCATAGTTGCAGATAAAAAAAAAACGAATTCAAAAAGAAGACCTGTTTTAACCAGTTTTATATGGAACCTTATTAAAATGCCATCTCGATTCTCGACCAAAATGACTACATTTCAAGCCAAACTCAATGATACACCTATGTTTCAAGCCGAATATGTCTTAAGCTATTAGAAAAATAAAAACAATCCTAGAAAAATTTTACCACATTTTAATAAGTATGGCTTTTGACCAAATTTAAAAGAAATACTGACGTTCCTATGTATATATTGACCAAACATAATATTTTTATATTATGTGACATTTTACACCGACCATTCGGTTATCAAAATATTGACCATTAAAGTACATATTTAGATACTTAATTAAATATAAGTTATCTATATAATCATAAATTGATATATTTAGTCACTTGTTGGCAGCGATGGGCTGCCAATACGTTAACAAGGGGCTCGCTTAATATCGAAGCAATTTTTAGTGTTCTGAAGAAGAAGTGAATTTTTTTATAGCTCCTATGCAATTATGTGCAATACTTAAATAAGCAATCGATTGTTACTTGATACACGTAAAAATTGTAACAATTTGCAATTTACAGTAAACTTTTCAATGTAAATAACTAAAAATATACTAATGTGTATACTAACGTTGTCGTCGATAATATTTATATAAATTAGAAAATGCAGTTATATACTAATTCGATCTGAGAATACTAAGTAAGAGTCTGAGAAAGTTAACAAGGGGCTCGCGTAAGCCCCTCCGAGCCCCCTCCGGTTCGCCTCTGCTTGTTGGTCTTTTTCGTAATAAGCAAACCATTTGGGCTGCTCGTCTTATTAAAAAAGTTGTCGGCCGTTGCTTGAATTTAAATCACCATTTCAATAATAATTGACGCTAAACAAATTCAAATTGGAATAAAAACCATACAT
Organism: Himalopsyche tibetana; assembly: GCA_030503985.1. Taxonomy (NCBI): domain Eukaryota; kingdom Metazoa; phylum Arthropoda; class Insecta; order Trichoptera; family Rhyacophilidae; genus Himalopsyche; species Himalopsyche tibetana. The sequence continues at coordinate 5,576,665 of JAPJYX010000019.1, read as the reverse complement.
AATGTTAAGCGTTAGTTATTGCGGTAATCTTACTAAAATAAAATGTAAACATTACTATGCTAGACCGTGTGGTAACGACAAAATCAATGCCATGATCAACTGTTAATTTGGTTTTTCTAGTCTTACGTCACGAAATCAAGTTTGAAGGTTTATTTCATTGCAGATAAATTCAAAAAAAGTAATGGCTAAAGCTTTTCAGGTTTTAAAAACAACTTATTTCTAGCACTGTCAAATTAGTATATTTTATCTTGAATCAATATGTTAAATAGTTAATTTACATATTAAATTGTTATTAAAATTACCACACTGAAAATATAACCTGACCTCGAAATTTTACAAAATATCTTTTCAATATTATATTACAAGCATCGGTTAAATGTAATTGATAAATAAAAATATCTATTATAAAACTAAATTTGATAGCTTTTTTTACTCCACTTGTTTTGTTACAGACTGTGACACGTGTTTTGTCTCGTTAAGAAGCATCATCAGTCAAAACATCGCAAGTTTTACGAATAAGTTGATATACAATTAAATTTGAAAACTGTGTTACCCCACTAGTGGAGTAACAAAGGTATCAAATTCAATTTTATGTTTAAATGAACATCTTCAAGTTACCGCCGCGTCCATCGCAAAATTAAAATATCTTTGTTGGACAGTGACAGTCGACTTTTTCTTTACTGCAGCTCGAAAAGTCAGAGAAAACATTAAAAGAAAAAGTGAGTATGATTAGAAACGTGTGATTTTTTTTTCATATATTTTAACAGTTTAAGGTTATATCTAAATATAGCATATAAGACGATAGCTATAAGCTATTTAATAAACCAAAATGGTATGAATTATCAATTAACAATGTAGGCATTTGGCATAATTATACTTATAATAAAAATATTAAAAGATTTTTAGTACTTTTTCCACATAGAATTCATTGGGTCAGGACCGGTTTCGCTCATTGCGAGCATTATCAACTGATAATAAAAATATATAAACAGTGCTATCTACACAGATTTAAATTGAAATAAAAGGTGCAAGCAACTAGGGTTTACAAATTACATTATAATTACACAAAATTAAATGTAATTTTAATGTAATTTGTAAATCCTTTTCATTGTTAATAGTTGCTTACACCTTTTATTTCAATTTAAATTTGTATAAATAGCACTGTTTATATATTTTTCTTATCAGTTGATAATGCTCGCAATGAGCGAAACCGGTCCTGATCCAATAAATTTGATGTGGGAAAAGTACTAAAAATCTTTTATTATTTTTATTATAATGCCATTCCACCAAGTATTGACAGTGAACACCTTAAAAGCGATAATTATACTTTAAATTATTTGATAGTTCAAATTTATTAGTGACTTTTTTCTGCAGTATCGATGGACGTGGCAATGAATTTGTGAAATTACGAATAGTCATTTTAATGGTTGCGACATAAAAAATCTTTGTATTCAAATAACTGAAAAATATAGATGCTAAATCATTTATTGTTGCGTAGCAAAGGCCTCTTCAATCAATGTTTTGACACGTAAAGAAATATCCAATGGCATTCATTAATTTACAGTAGTAAAGGAGATTTAAATACGTACTTGCATATGTTGTCAATCTATAAATGACTTGAGTAACTATCTATCTTTCTGTCCAATATATGATTATATAACATATAAAAAAACTTATTTCGGTAGTCGTATAATGATTGTGTAGGTACTGCCCACCTATAAATAAGTTGACTTTCACGTTGCCATTGAAATAATGTGTATTTTGCTTACCATAATATAAGTAAGTCAAACTTTTCTGTAATAAAATGAATCGAGCTAAATTCATAAAACGCTTATATCACTAAATGTGTCTTTTAATAGATCACCATGTCTTATTCTTGCCGATGTTTACCATTATTATTCAGTAATTCATTATTTTTTTACTTGGCTGTTTTTCAAGGACAGTACATTTCCTATCATACGTTATGGTCACACAAATGCCAAAGACAATAACAATATAATGATCAATGATTTCGCAGACAAAAACTCGTTTTATTTAAGTCATTAAACAATGCAATATTACCAGCCCCCCTAAAACATTGTGGCGCGTCACTGTGAAGAGTAAATGCGCGAGAATTTGATTTTTCAAGAAACGACTCGAGTAAAGTAAATAATATTCATGTAAAGGAAAACTATAATATTTTATCTGAAAGTAAGAAAACGGTGAATTTTTTTTACGAATACAATTTAAATAAGATTAACTATATCGAACGTAAAATAACTAGTGTAGCATTTGTGGTGCCTTAAAAATATTTTATTTTTTATCGTGATACAAGTGGACTCTTAATTCAGAATCTCAGTAAAAATTGTTTTTCGATTTCTGGTTGTTACTAAGTTATTCATCCACTCTTTTCGGAAAAGTTAGGAAGACAGGGATTAGAAAAAAGATCTTTTGTAAAAAGGTTGACAAGAAGTGAGTTTCGGCATCTACTTTTTTAAAATAAGCACTATATATATAATATGATATAAGCACTCGAGAGGTGAAGTGAGCCAACTAGTAAAACGGTAAGACTTTTTTCTTTGACTTTTAAGGACAATCACGTATTTACTTGGTGTTTTGGTCGATTGCATATTTTTTATTTTACGGAGATAACACTGTTGTAATGTTTATTAACTGAGGTTACTTCACTTTTACGATACCTTAAGACGTGTGGGTAGAATATTACAATTCAACTAACATATTGTTTTTTAAATACCGCTTGACTCACTTCGCCTCAATGGGCCCAATATCTATATATATAAAAGAAAGTGGGGTTTGTTACACCACGTATATCTCGAGAATTACAGCTTGGATTTTAATGATCTTTGTTTTATTAAATTCGTATCCGCCTAGAATAGCAGAATAAGCATTAAAACATCGGAAAAATATCACGGGAAAGAAATTATGAATAAAATTAATATTTTCATACATTTTGTTTATTTGAAATTTCCAATTCAATCCAATTTATCCATTCCATTCCAATTTAAAACAATTGAAATGGACGTCTTTAAATTCAAATTTCCTGGCTTAGAATTGAAACATCGTAATAATATTGAGAGAACTTTATTTGAAAGTTTGCATCGCTACAACGTTTTTTAAATAATCGAATATTCTGATTCGATTTTTGAAGCTATAATTATAGGGCTGGGAAACGATTTTTTGGAGCTGATTTGACAGATTTTGATCAGTGACGTCATTGATTCGATTATTGGAGGTATGGTTATATTTTGCACCTGGCCTTGAAAATATTTTTAATTTCTTACATGCATTAGGAATAGTCTAATGACAGTATGGATATTTTATAGAACTGTATTTAGACTTTTATTTTAAAATCTTCTACTAGGAAAAATGATTGTTAGCAAACTTAAACATTATTCTAAAAATTAAATAATTTACAATTTCAAGATTTTTTGGAGCTGATTTGACAGATTTTGATCAGTGTCATTGATTCGATTATTGGAAGGTATGGGTTTATTTTGCATCTGGCGTTGAAAATCTTTTTGATTTCTTACATGCATTAGGAATATTCTAATGACGGTATGGATATTTTATAGAACTATATTTACACTTTTATTTTAAAGTCTTCTACTACGAAGAATAATTGCTAGCAAACTTAAACATTATTCCAAAAATTCAATAATTTACGAAATTTCTGCAACTATGAAAAATGGTTGTTAGCAAACTTAAACACTATTCTAAAAATTCAATAATTTACAATTTAAAAACTGCAGGGCTGTCGATATATGCGCCGAGATCGATTTATGCTACTATGAAAATGATTCTTAGCAAACTTGAACATTATTCCAAAGATTTAATAATTTACGAAATTTCTGCTACTACGAAAAATGGTTGTTAGCAAACTTAAACATCATTCCAAAAATTAAATAATTTACGTGGTCTATTTCTGCTACTACGAAAAATGATTGTTAGCAAACTAAAACATTATTCCAAAAATTAAATTATTTACAATTTAAATACTGCAGGGTTGTCGATATACGCCACGAGGTCTATTTCTACTTATACAAAAAAATATTGTTAGCAAACTTAAACATTATTCCAAAAATTAAATAATTTACAATTTAAATACTGCAGGGCTGTCAATATATGCCCCGAGGTATATTTCTGCTACTACGAAAAATGATTGTTAGCAAACTTAAACATTATTCCAAAAATTAAATAATTTACAATTTAAATACTGCAGGGCAGTCGATATATGCCCTGAGGTCTATTTTTTTTACTACGAAATATATTTGTAGACTTTTTAATTAATTTAAAAATTATATTATTTACAATTTAAATACTGCAAGGCTGTCAATATATTATGTCCCGAGATCTAATTCTTCTTCTACGAAATATATTTGTTAGCCAACTTAAAACATTTCAAATATTCTAAAAAATATATTATTTACAATTTAAATACTGAAGGACTGTCGTTATATATCCCGAGATCTTTTTCTTTTTCTACGAAATAAATTTGTTAGCAAACTTAAACATTTCAATTATTCTAAAAATTATCTCTATCTCTATATAGGCTTGACCGATTTTTATGATTTTTTAAATGTATATTTGTTAGGTAGTAGAAAAGGTTTTAAAGTATATTTCATCCCGCTAGGTGAAGGATGTCCTTATCCCGAATTTTTTTTCAATATTTTTGACGTCCGTCGTTCGTATTTCAAACAGAACGAACGTTGTTGAAAGACAGATGGCGCTAAGTGCGCAGCGACTTACGTCTTTTTAAGTTTGATACGTGCCATGTTTACGTCAAACAATCAAAGGGTAAACAATTATCAAGTGAATTTGTAATAGTCATCACAAAGGATTTCTTTCGCTGTCAAACAATTATGCCACCTAAAAGACTTGCTATTAGTTGATCTAGACCTCAAGCACGAAAAAAAACGGCATCACGAGCTTCAGAAACAGACGAGCAAGTTTGGAAACCGTTCGAGCTCTCACTGCTCAAGCCCCATCGTCTGATACAATTATATGCAAACAACCCTTTTGACCGTGATAAGGAACGAGAAACAATTTGATGTCGACAAATTGGGTATATTCGTTCAAACAAATCTTCCGAAATTGGTCCCAGAGCAACGCATAGCGTAAGACAGAATTATGCATGCAATCAAACACAAACCAAAATGTTGGATCACAAAAAAATATTTTTGGCAATCGCTTTATCTGCAATTACAGCAAATCTTTTGGATGGTGGTCAAATAGCGCATTCAGCAAAGAAATTGCCTTTGAACACCAACATGCAATATCAAAAAAAAATAATGATTGATGAAGGACTTTAATCATATCAACTCATTAAATGGAACGAATTTACTATGGCGCACAAAAAGGCATTGAAAAATCTTCACTGTATGTACACTAAAAGAATTGAGAGGAAATGAACAGGTCTTTGGTGGCGAACCTTTTTTATTGTCTGGTGTTTTTCGACAAACATTACCAGTTATACCACGTTCAACAGCTGCTGAATCAGTTTTATTGTGACATGTGCAGAAATTGACTTTGAAAGCTAATATGCGTGTAGAATTACAATATGATGCATCCGCTGAACGTTTCAAAAAACAATTGTCAGATATTGGTAATGAAAAATAGAAATCAATGAATCCACACATTACCACCAAGCTTCTGTAAAATTACAGGAACCGTAAGCGAATTGATCCACAAAGTTTTCCCAAATATCGCACAGAATTACAAAAATCATCAGTGGCTTAGTGAATGTGTTATATTAGCAGTCAAAAACAACGATGGTAATGCCATAAACTTCAGGATTCCAAACGAAATACCAGGCAAAGAAACAACGTATAAGTCCATCGATACTATAAATTGATCAAGACGAAGTTGTCAATTATCTAACTGAATTCTTAAACTCACTTGATTTGCCAGGCATGCTACCGCACGTTTTAACACTGAAAATTGGCGTACCTATCATTTTTCTCCGAAATATAAATCCACCACGACTTTGCAACGGTACCAGGCTTTCAGTGAAAAATTAATGAACATTATCATTTAAGCTTCAATTTTAAATGGAAAATTTAAAGGAAACGATGTACTGTTGCCAAGCATTCCAATAATTTCGACAGATGGGCCATTAGAATTAAAATGTTTGCAGTTTCCGGTGCGACTCGCATTTGGACAATCGCTACAAGCGTGTGGACTTAATTTTAAAAATCCATGATTCACACATGGACAGTTGTATCTGGCCTGCTCACGCGTTGTTAAACCTTAAGATCTATTCATATACGCACCAGACAAAAAAACAAAATATATCCAAAAGCACTTCAATAAACATAATTAAAACACAAACACTTTATTTCTTTGAGTGGCATTGCAACGCATGCCGGGTCAGCTAGTTACATATAAAATTGAGCGATAAATTTAGCTATTGTTATTCAAACTAGAAAAACAATCGATGCATTTGAACTTTACATAAATTGAATATTAATTAATATAAATTAACCGTCGATTCGATATAAAATATTCACTGTTCTACTTAAACGTGCTTAATTCATTGGGTTTGTTAATTTACCTATGCCAAATAATAAAAGTTAGGAACGGCTGTCTCATGAGCAATTATCTATATATATAAAAGAAAGTGGGGTTTGTTACACCACGTATATCTTGGCTATAACTTGGCTGATTTTAATGATCTTTGATTTATTAAATTCGTATCCGCCTAGAATAGCAGAATAAGCATTAAAACATCGGAAAAATAACACGTAAAATAAATTATGAAGAAAATTAACATTCTCATACAGTTTTCAAATGGCGAACGGCTTGAAATAACAAAAATGTCGTTGCATGCCGATTTCATCCGCTAGATGGCAAGATGTTTCCAAAATTCTTTTGTTTCATACTTTGAGCTGTTTCGAACTTGGCTGTGTCAGAATTCGAAATCGTCAATATCCATTTAAAAAAAAAACTTTTTGGAATTTATGTCTCATCTTCATCCCCGTCGCTAGAATATATACTGAATTGTGAAAAGATGAATAAAAGTATGAAAAAAATGAGTATTCTTTTCATGTATACATATTATATTATTATAGAATACTATCAAATCATTTATTTGAGTTTTGATCCCCATATATAATTGTTTGTATATCGACTGTGAAACGAAAAAAGGACGTAACCCACACAAATCAAATTTTACAGCAAAAAACGTATTTTGGTGATTTTTGGCCATATGCAAATTATGAATTATACACAACCTTGAAGTGCACGGAGACTTCTAAACTGGTATTTAATTGACATAACCTAATATAAATTTAAAAAATTGTCCAGGAAAAACCTTTATTTCAGTCTTTTTTCTTGGTTTTAATTTTTCACAATGTCATCTTTTTCAAACATGAAAGCTAAATTAAAATGCTTTTTCGGCTATTTCAGCTTACATCCTTTTGATAGAACATGTATCAAGCTGTATACATTGTGATTATTAAAAAAGTTGGTTTGAAAAAACTGTGGGTTACGTCCTTTTTCCTTTCCACAGTAAACAAAAAAATAAACAAAAAAATGATATATTTTTATTCTAATGGAAGAAAATCTCATAAATATAATATTGAATATTTGGACAACGTTGCGTTCTTTGTTATAATGAGAATTTATATCATTTTGTAATATAAAAAATAAGAAAATTTAGAATGAACTTTCGTAAAATTATAAAAAGTATAATTTGAATAGTTTTGAAAAGCGCCGTCATTATGTTGGTGACATGCATTGAGAACAATTTTATCCTAGACAACACATTCCATAGCAACTGTCAAACGGATGTTTTGTTTGTCAACAATGTGAAGACTTAATTTTATTATTTCAAATACAGTGAAATAAAGAGGTATCAGCTATGCCAAGTACTTCTAAACCAATCTGCAGGAGTGCCCGGGATGGTTTTCTAAAAGTCTTTCAGTTCTATGAACATGAAAAATCTAAAAAAGAAGCAATAATTCCCATCAACAGCTCCGTAGAACGAGCGGCTAATTTCATTCGGTTGAACCAAGCAAACTGCGTTCGGAGAAGTATATTAATTTATGAACCGAAAGAGATGCAGCTAATGTTGGTCGATTGACTATTCTATCGGCGATGTACAGTCGTCCAGATCTATTCACCATCTCTACGTACAATCCTAAATGGATAGAAATTGTTCAACTGCTGCTCCCCGGACAAACATCAAGTGATCGACACGACATCACCGCGCACGTGTCTTCAAACAAAAAATCCAATGAAAAATGAACTACATTGTTAAGCATTGCGTCTTTGGGAACGATGAGACGATTTGGCGTATATTCTCATCATCCATTCATGAACGTCATCCCACTGTTGTCCATTTGGCGGAGAATCTGGGGAATGGTCAACGAGTTTATTTCAACGCATCGAATGTTGCTCAACGTGCTGAAACACCTCCAGCGACAGCATTGACCAGTTTCTTTTTGGTTTTCCAAAGCGATCCGTTTGCACGAGTGTTGCTCTATGCATGTGCGAGATGCCACGTTGATATTAATTACACTTGGAACGCTTCATCGAAGAAATTTCAACGTCGGAAGCAATGTGAATGTTCGTGAGTCGACATCATTTGAATCACTTCAATGTCACTTGAAATGTCAATGGCGTAGTGTGCCCAACATTTCATGCCGCATATCAACAGCTCAATTTGCTTGAAAACGAAACTGATTGGAATATGACAATCGCTAAAGCAATTGTTTCTACATCTCCAAGTCAGATACGCACATTATTTGTTTTCACTATTTCGACATGCTTCCTATCGAATCCATGTGAACTGTGGAACAAGTACAAAGATGACATGTCCGAAAAAAATTTACCCCGAATTAGTGTCAGTTCAGGGAATCCTGATCTCGAGGTGAATGAGGAGATACATAACCAGGTTTTGCTTTTAATTGAAGACATGTGTTACCTCATGTGCTGCATGATGCGCCGCCAGATCGTGGAATGAACGACGCTTTCAATCAAGAATTGAAACGTGAACGTGAATATGATCGAGATGCATTGAACCAATCAGTTCGAACGAATGTACCACTGTTGAACCCCCAACAGAAGGAAATGTACGATACGTTAATGAAAGCAATTGATGATGGAAATGGTGGCTTATTTTTCTTCCGCATTGGAAGCACTCAACCGAACTATGAAAGATCAGCGCAATGACTCGAGATGTTTTGGAGGCGCAATGATTCTACTATCTGACGATTTCCACCAAACACTACCAGTCATTCCAAGATCGACCGTTGCCGATGAAATAAATGCTTGCCTCAAATCATCGACTCTGTGGCGCTATGTGAAGAAACTTCAGGTAACGACAAACATGCGAGTTGCATTTCTAAGCAATCCATCTGCCAAAGATTTCTCCAATCAATTGCTGACTATCGTCGGTAACGGCCGTGTTCCTGTTGACGAATCGAACGGATTGATTTCGTTTCCGCCAAATTTTTGCAATTTCGTCTCAACGAAGGACGGCTTCAACAACAAAATGTTCCCGAACATCTAATCACAAAAACCACAATTGGTTGAGTGAACGAGCAATTCTTGCGACTAAGAAAAAAGATGTGGATCATTTAAACTTCACAATTCAAAATCAAATCGATGATCTACTGCATTCCTTTAAATCTATCGACTGTGCCACGTGAATAACATCATTTCAATGTAATTAAAATACTTTTTATTTTGAATTTTGCACATTTATTGAACTTAATTCATTTTGAGTATTTTTAATTCAGCCAATAAATTAACACAACATTTATTGATTCTGAGGTGGAACGAAGTTCGTCGGGTCAGCTAGTAATTAATAAAAAAAACACATATTGTTGATTCGCAGTTAACACGACCGATGACGACCTTCGTCGAGGATTGGCAGAGGCTATCGCGTACTGCTGTGACTGGGCACACAATCGTCAAGAGTTTGGGCGTCTCGGTGCGATAGAACCACTCGTAGGGTATCTTACTTCCAAAGACATTCGGGTGCATCGATCGACAGCACTAGCACTCTATCACCTATCCTTCTATTCTATAAACTGCGTGACTATGCATCAAGTAAGATTACGTTAATGTTATAGTGATATATCTACTATGTTAAATACATAAAATAGTAAAGTCTACCCTTGCATAACTCGTTCATCAGGTCCGTGCTATATAAAGTCACGTTATAGAAGTTTACAGTTCCGTACAAAACTTGGGTATAGTTTTATTGTTGTTGTTTCGAAATACACTTAATAAATAGACCACACGTTTTCACGTAAAACAAATATATACTATGTTACTGTCACTTACTGATTATATATTGCTTTAAAACGTGTTATAGATATTTGTGGATAGACATGAATATTTTCGTATTAACTTGCCTAAATATATAATATTGTCTTTTTTGATAAAATATCGTCGAAAAATCGCCTATTTTACTGAATTCTTTAAAAGCACGATAGGTGTAGTTAAAATATAATATTATAAACATAACCAATATAAAATTGTAAAACTCAATGAAAGTTGAATTAGTTTCTTTGTTTTTCATTTTTCTCATAAAAAATATTTGTCAAAAGGTTTCGATACCATCACCATTCAAACAATAATCGTGTTGTTGGATTGTATGATTTTAACAGTTACCAATACCCAAATTCAACCGCGAATCCTGCTCTAGCCCTAAATCTCTATACTTACTGCAACAGATGTAACTCGTATATTAATAAATTCCACTAGGAGCGGACGTGTACTTTTTCGATTTACCACTTTTTTCAGATCGAAGACGCTATTTTTTATAAATAAAGTGTGTCACTTTAAAAAATGTATAAAATACATAATAATTTACTTATTATTGAGAAAAATCATGAAATCGTCATTCAAATTAGCATTACAATAACTTTTGAGTTAGAATTTAATTGTAATAGCATCAAAGAGGCATGGGAATCATATAATTTAAATTCAATAATTGTATGAAAATATTTTGTTGAAATGCGAATTATCAAGTGATTCCCTCAAAACATTACCCTGTTACTGATAATCAAAAAGTCTTGAATTAATTATATTTATTACATAGCTATTGATAATATTACTTAATTATTATCGATGATATTTGGTTTCATATGCACGATGGTGATTGTTTTCCAGCTAAAGTTTTGATGACGTCTATGAGTATTTGAACGGAATGAAACAAGTCTGGTGCTAAATAAATATGCAAATCACGAGGTTTTTTTTTGCTTCAATCCATAATTTATCTATGATTGTTCTAAAATTACCAAAGCAGTTTTCTTGACATCCTTGCTCCTTGATCTGTTAATGCAGTACGTTTTAAGTACACACTAATTGTTGCAATTATTATGAATTTGCACGCAGTGGCGAACTAAGCACATGTGAGGCCCAAGGCGTAATAAAATTTGGAGGCCCTGTTTTAAGGATAACAAAAAAATCATCAGAAAATTCCAACTAAAATTGTAAAAATATATTATAATCTGAACCAAAAGTATATGGGTTATATTACTAAGTTATTTTTGAGGCCTCTCAAATTCAGAGGCCCCAAGTACGCGCCTCATTTGCTTATAGGATAATCCGCCACTGTTTAAACGTACGACATAATAACTGGTTTTGCGACGTTTAAAAAAATATTATTTTTTTTAGATATAAAAAAACCATTTCGGCTATATCCAATAATAAGTGGCCAATGGTAATAAGACTTGATGGCACCAGTTAATAAAATAAAACAAAAAATATTTATACAATCTTTCCTCTCTCATTCCTTTCACTTCGTTTCAAATTGTAGTTACTTCTCATTGAAAAATAAATAAAGTCAATGTAAGCTAGACCTCATTTAATTTTATAATTTATATTTAAATAATTATCATCCAAATGTTGAAATCAGGGTTACTAGATGCTTTAATTTTAGCGGAACTTTTCCAACTTCAACAATTTTTTTCGAGTCCGATTTAATGAACACTTGCATGCATATATATGAAAAATATTGTTAATATAATTCTTATTTCAGTTTTTCTTCTGGTTGAATTTAATCAATTTTAAATATGAAACCCAAATGTTCACACTGCAAACGAGAATTGTGTGTAAATATTTATTTACTTGTACAAACATTTTATAAAAATGTTTTCTTTAATATTCAACCCTTTTTCCGATCGTTCGTAATGGGAAGTCTTCGATATTTATTTATTTTTTTGATACGGTAATCCTGATCAAAATAATACAAATAGAAAGTTTTTTCAAAAAAACTTGAAATTCTGTTACAAACCTTGACCGAAATATGAGCGAGCATTTTCTGTGAGCCGTTGTCATCTTTGTACAATTACACATTAATATAAACCTACACGCACAAAATGAAATAAAAATACTCATAAACAGAGACAATGCAAAGTCATTCGATGTTATAGCGACTGGATGCGATATGAATAATATATTAATCCATAATTGAATTTAAAAAAAATACTATTATGGCGGAGAAAATCAAAATTCTCGCAAACATTATTGCAGTATTTGTTAACAGTGTTCGCAAACCCTCGTTAGCCAGACACCGGTTGTTCACGGAAATTGTGAACAGCCGTGAAATACCGTGTTAGTAAGTATTTTCATTTTAATACAACCGCACATAAATCTCACCTTGGCAGGACTTTAGGCAACAAAATAAGGTGACATTTAAAAATTACTGTTTGTATCCGAATGGGAATGACGAAATAAATGCATTTACATACTTCGTTATAGTAAAGTCACTGTTAGTCTAGTCTCCTATTCATACCGTAAATCGACTTTTTATTATGTTTTCTGGTTGATAAGGATTCAGTATGTTACTTTTTTGATGATTTAAAGTACATTGCAATATATGTACACATGAGAGCTCTGGCAACAAACACGGCATTATCTTTGTTTTGTCGAAAATGAATTAGATACGTCATCTTGTAGAGCTAGCGATTTCGCATAAAGAGGTAAGTTAGATTTGAAAAAAAATAAGATTTTAAAATTTGGGTTTTTGAACAATTCAAATCGAGTTTGGAATAAAAGCGAAAGTAGTCTTATATATAAAACACGGCAGTTATTCAAAATATTCCACAAAAAAATCAATTATAATAAAATTTCAAGACAATGCTACAATAAATTGTAACATTAATTTTTCAGACGTTTTATCTATAAGAAAAAGACATTTAAATTCATTTGACAACATTTTGCGATTATAAAAACTGCCGCCATTGTTCCCCGAGCCCTCACATGTATATTATTGTTAGTGTGCATTATATTGCTTGCCAACTTTCTCATTAAAAAGCTTGGAGACGACTATGTAATAGAATAATGTATGCTGACCAAAAAGGTTTTGAAAAAAAATCTCTACCGGTAACGGGTGAGCCCAAAGCTTGGCGACCACCGTCATCTTAATGATTATAATGATATCATATTATTTAATTATTTATGTTTTTATTGCAGGCTGGTGTTGTAAAGTTTCTTTTGGGGACAGTGGGATCCACAGACGAGAAATTGCAAGAGGCCTCCGCCGGATGTTTGTGCAACATTCGCAGACTTGCCCTAGATACTGACAGCGTCAAACCTAACCTCAAACAGTGACATGTCAATGACAAATAAATTATTAATTTAATAAATTATCTTTTTACTTTGCCGCAATGATTCACACTGAATTGGGTTCAAAGTCTCTCTGTTGCTTAAATCTCACAGCTTAAAGATTAGGCCATACAATTTTAAAAACGTTAACACATCTAATGGCACAATTGTAAGGGTATTTCTTATTTAGATTTTTATTAAATAATATATTTTCAGATAAATTCTACAAAGCGTGGAGGTTAAAAGACTGAATAACAAGTAGTTCTGACACAATTTCTGTGGAGACGCCTCTATTAGGACTATATTATACAATACACTCAACTCTTTTTGAACACGGTTTTATTAAAAACGATTTTGAAATAACACGGTCTACTAAAAACAACGAATACTATATTTGTGTTCCAACACTATTACCATAAACAAAAAAAACACCAAATTGCATAACGAAATCTCTAACAACAAGAAAATTAGCAACACAAGACAGCAATAACAAACAAAAGGTTTTATTAAATCATAACATAATATACATGTTAGAAAATTCTTGCGATGAAAACGAGTTTTGTCCAGTCCCTCATAAAAGTCGCCGTATATAAAATCTAGTAGTGATGAATAGTACTATTTTTTTCATTATCAGCATACTTGTTAAAAATAATGTTTTGTATAATTTACTTATTGACGATTTTCTATACCACTATACGATATTTTAAATTCAGGGAAACAATCTTCAATTTAAATATGAATTCTATCACTTTTTTGTGGAACATATCTATCGTGGAAAAAAAAAGAGTCGAGTGTATGCTTCAAAATTATAGCGCCTATTATAATATTTTATAAAATTCCATCAAAACAAAATTATCAATTCGGACTGAATAGATTGTACAGTGCCACATATTATTTGATTACTTATTATTTTATAGGAAGTTTTTATTAGACTGTGAGAATCTATATATTAATAGCCGATAAAATAAGTTTTCACTTTTCACTTTTTACTTTTCACTTTTTACTTTTCACAAATGTGTGCGTACTGATGTCCACTTCGCCCAATGATAGCGATTTATTTTGAACATATTTTGAACATCACATTTTTCGGCCAATTGGAATGGACGTCTTTTTATATTCAAAATTCAAATTTCCTGGCTTAGAACTAAAGCATCGTAATTAATATTGAGAGAACTTTATTTCAAAATTTGCATGGCTACGAAGTTTTTTAAATAATCAAATGAACTGATTCGATTTTTTAAAGCTATAATTATAGGGCTAGGGAGCTGATTTGACAGATTTTGTTCAGTGTCATCCATCTTCTATATGATTGTCACCGATTTCCCCTCCCCCTCCTCATCCCCAGCCCGACTGTCGACATTTTTTTTATTCATACTAGAAGTATTTTTTCATTACGCTGAAGAAGCACATAGTTTTAAATGTGAAAAAACGCTAAACTTTATTTCACATTTTATTTCTGCCGCGGGTCGGATTCGAAACGTGGAACTTTGCAATATGAACGGAACGTCTTACCGCTGAGGTAAAGGGCAAACTTTCAGGTGCGACAAAATTAGATTATATATATTAAGCATTTGAAAAAAGAACTATTTCAAACTTGACTTTGATTGTTTGTTTGTATTGAAAATTCAAAAATAGAATATGTCAAATACTTAGTGTGGCCAATTCAAAAAAAATGATTCCAAGATATTTTTCTTTTTCTACGAAATATATTTGTTTGCACACTTGAAACCTTTGCAGGGCTGTCGATATATGCGCCGAGGTCGATTTATGGTACTACGAAAAATGATTGTTAGCAAACTTGAACATTATTCCAAAGATTTAATAATTTACGAAAAATGGTTGTTAGCAAACTTAAACATTATTCCAAGATATAATAATTTACGAAATTTCTGCTACCACGAAAAATGGTTGTTAGCAAACTTCAACATTATTCCAAAGATTTAATAATTTACGAAATTTCTGCTACTACGAAAAATGGTTGTAAGCAAACTTAAACATTATTCCAAAATATAATAATTTACGATATTTCTGCTCCTACGAAAAATGGTTGTTAGCAAACTTGAACATTATTCCAAATATTAAATAATTTACGAAATTTCTGCTCCTACGAAAAATGGTTGTTGGCAAACTTAAACATTATTTCAAAAATTAAATAATTTACGAAATTTCTGCTACTACGAAAAATGGTTGTTAGCAAACTTGAACATTATTCCAAATATTAAATAATTTACGAAATTTCTGCTCCTACGAAAAATGGTTGTTAGCAAACTTGAACATTATTCCAAATATTAAATAATTTACGAAATTTCTGCTCCTACGAAAAATGGTTGTTAGCAAACTTAAACATTATTTCAAAAATTAAATAATTTACGAAATTTCTGCTACTACGAAAAATGGTTGTTAGCAAACTTGAACATTATTCCAAAAATTCAATAATTTACGAAATTTCTGCTCCTACGAAAAATGGTTGTTAGCAAACTTGAACATTATTCCAAATATTAAATAATTTACGAAATTTCTGCTCCTACGAAAAATGGTTGTTAGCAAACTTGAACATTATTCCAAATATTAAATAATTTACGAAATTTCTGCTCCTACGAAAAATGGTTGTTAGCAAACTTAAACATTATTTCAAAAATTAAATAATTTACGAAATTTCTGCTACTACGAAAAATGGTTGTTAGCAAACTTGAACATTATTCCAAATATTAAATAATTTACGAAATTTCTGCTCCTACGAAAAATGGTTGTTAGCAAACTTGAACATTATTCCAAATATTAAATAATTTACGAAATTTCTGCTCCTACGAAAAATGGTTGTTAGCAAACTTGAACATTATTTCAAAAATTAAATAATTTACGAAATTTCTGCTACTACGAAAAATGGTTGTTAGCAAACTTGAACATTATTCCAAATATTAAATAATTTACGAAATTTCTGCTCCTACGAAAAATGGTTGTTAGCAAACTTGAACATTATTCCAAATATTAAATAATTTACGAAATTTCTGCTCCTACGAAAAATGGTTGTTAGCAAACTTAAACATTATTTCAAAAATTAAATAATTTACGAAATTTCTGCTACTACGAAAAATGGTTGTTAGCAAACTTGAACATTATTCCAAATATTAAATAATTTACGAAATTTCTGCTCCTACGAAAAATGGTTGTTAGCAAACTTGAACATTATTCCAAATATTAAATAATTTACGAAATTTCTGCTCCTACGAAAAATGGTTGTTAGCAAACTTGAACATTATTCCAAATATTAAATAATTTACGAAATTTCTGCTCCTACGAAAAATGGTTGTTAGCAAACTTAAACATGATTTCAAAAATTAAATAATTTACGAAATTTCTGCTCCTACGAAAAATGGTTGTTAGCAAACTTGAACATTATTTCAAAAATTAAATAATTTAAGACATTTCGGCTACTACGAAAAATGGTTGTTAGCAAACTTAAACATTATTTCAAAAATTAAATAATTTACGAAATTTCTGCTACTACGAAAAATGGTTGTTAGCAAACTTGAACATTATTCTAAATATTAAATGATTTACGAAATTTCTGCTCCTACGAAAAATGGTTGTTAGCAAACTTGAACATTATTCCAAAAATTAAATATAAACGAAATTTCGGCTACTACGAAAAATGGTTGTTAGCAAACTTAAACATTATTCCAAAAATTAAATAATTTACGAAATTTCTAATAAAAATAAAATAAATAAAAATAAAATACAATAAAATAAAATAAATTAAAATTAAATTAAATAAAATTAAACAAAATTTAATAAAATAAAATTAAATAAAATAAAATAAAATAAAATAAAATAAAATAAAATAAAATAAAATAAAATAAAATAAAATAAAATAAAATAAAATAAAATAAAATAAAATAAAATAACATAAATTAATATAAAATTAAATTAAATTAAATACTTTGCAACAAAAATCTCACGTTGCTGGGCAACGGGCTTACAGCTAGTTACTATAATGATTATAAAGAAATTAACGCACAACATAATAAGTATATCGCAATCTCTGAATAGGCATTGTTCGTTTTTATACCGCTGTAACAAGCGGTCGACGCTCTTATCAAATGTCTGCATTTAAAATGATATTTTCGTTCATTCACTCTATAATTTTAATATTTCAACATTTGTATGCCTGAGAAAAGATAATGAGACCGATATTGCCTCAATTTTACACAAGGTACAGTTTTATAACAATGGGTTTTATAATTAAATTGCGTTTAATACATATAAAAAAATGATGAAAATAATCTTGCATTTATTTTATTTTCCATGTTTAATTAAATACTAGAAAGCCAATTCTTCCAAGCTTCCAAGCAACTGAGTGACAAGTTGCCGGCTGCATGGTCGAATGCCAATCTCGTTGATTTAGAACACGGAAGTCACAGGTTCGAATCGAGTACCGACAGTTTTTATAGATTGATTTTTCAATAAATTAATGGATTACCGTTCGAAGGAATGGATGTATGTGTCTTAAATTCCTCTTCCCACTCATCATATCCTAAAAATAAGATTGAGAAACTGACTAACAAACAGTTCTCGTATAAAATATTCTGTTGAGATGAGCTTCATCAAAAATCAATATACTCCACATTGGGAGCGGACATGGTAAAAAAAACAATGAAAACTGAGACTGTTTTACATCAATCAATGCAATCATACCATCTCAAGTGTTAAGTGACAAAACATATAGAAATTCTAAATTTAAACAGATCTTAACATTTAGTCAAGCGTTCATTTTATTCAAATTAGAATCTTACGTATTTTCGTACCGTGACCAGTGTACTTTCATGTGCTGTTAAACTATTAGGTATTTCAATAAAAATAAAATAACGGGCGAGATATTTATAGACATTTTTTCGCTATAACGAAATCAACAGCCTAGCTGTAATAATTATAATTGAACATCTTGATCTTGTAAGATTTAGTTATTTTACGTATTACTAATAAATAACGCGCATTTTTATTGCAGTTAATTATTGTCAATTAAAGGTGAGTCAGTCAACTGTGAAACAGGTACGGCACGATTATGCAAAGAATTATTAATTGTATACTTTCATTGGGAAAGTAAGGCGAAAGTATGGACAACATTTTATATTATTACAAGTATTGCCAAACTTTAAAATTTGAATTCGAATCGTTTGTTCGAAAATGGAACAAAATATACCCGTTCATTTCAGATTACATTAATAATTTCAAGCTTTCGAAGACATCTTCATGGCATTATAATAATTATTTTATATGTATGTACATATATACAGAAGCAATGTCAAAATGAACAGATGATAATTGCTGATTTCAAATTTTATAAAATGTTTTAAGCAATCGGAAACTTATTGATCAAACATGTATGATAAAGTGACCGCGTTAGTGTCACAAATGGAGGCAAAATAAATAAGTGACAGCTCCGATACAAAAAATAATAAACATTAATTCACATCGATTGATCTTGGCTCGGTGCCTGAAGAAGAGGTAAATCTAACAGTGCCCGAGGTGCATGAAGGAATTGTAAAGATGGTCGATCTGCATTATCAAGCCATCAGATTGAATACACGAAAATATATTTTAAGTATTGGCTTATGGACGCGGGTGATCTGATAACATTAAAATTTTATACTGAAATGATAATGTAATAAACAGTTGAATAACAGTAATATGTTTACGCGGTCAACGAATGGTGTCTCATTTAAATGAGTGACGATGAGATGATAAACCGTGCATATGTTCGGCTTCTTTATTCCACTACAGAAGACGGCACCTGCATTTAATGAGAGATCTCATCCAGCAAATTCAAAAAATAAATTATCAAATACAAAAAATGGTTTTATTAATACAATGGCTTTCTATCGAAAATTGATAGTCTGCCTAAAATTAAAAAATGCTTGTATGTTTTCTCAGATAATTATACCGTTCTGTAAAAATGCAACCTGGCTCTGCAGCACTGGCTAAGGGATCGAAATTTCTCATTGAGATTAAGGGCTGGCTAAGAATGAGATCAGGTTGATAAATATACCTAATAATTGTCAAAGAAGGGGACTGAATTGATATACGATAGATTCAGTTTCAAAATATTGTCACCATGAAAAATATGATGATTATATATTTAATGACGTATAAACATCATAATTAATTCATTAAATTACAGCTCAACAAGGAAGTATTTTGTCTTGATTTTTCTGCTGGCACATCAAAATGCATATACAACAAAATAGTCGTTTGAAAATTAACTGTTTTCCGTTTGCAATAGAAAAACAATAACAAAAATCATCGAGAATTTCCTGTCGTTTTAAATATTGCACAACTAATGCGGTAGTAATAAATGATAATTTCCTTTTTGTAGACAAAACGAAAACAAAGAATATTTTTTTAAATATTATTATTGATTTTAATTTAATGCTAGGAACCAGTTTAGTATTGGGAAATTCTTGCGATATGATTTTTATTATTTATATCATCACATTGTTTGATTTATAGGAAATCCCTTTATCCTTTCATTATTGAAAAAACGTTACAAATTATCATACTTATGAGACCAAGGAAATAGAAATAGAATTAAAATGAATCAATAACACTATTGGAAAGAGTATATAATTAGTGCGTGGTGATATTATGGCATCATTAATGATGGTATAATAATAACGAGAAGCAATGTAAACAAAACATAGCGTCGGCATAGCCTGTGCCGTTCTTGCGGCACAGCCTTTCACATTTCAAGCGAAAAAAACATCCGAAAATAATAATACTACTCTGTCGCAAAAAACGAAGCTGTCCAATCGCCGTTTCGTCTGCTTGAAATTACCTACCTACTTGAATAGTATGAAAATTAATGTTGACAGCGCCTGACTTTGATGCGGCGTGTTCGGGCAACTTTCATAAACGTCAAATTTACGAAAATAGTAAAAAAACTACAATAAAAGTACATGACTGATAACTGCGTTTCTTATATCATTTTGTTCACACATTTTATGGAATAAGTCAGGGCTGTCAAATCATTTTTAATTAATGCGAGATTTGTAACAATTATAAAATGCAAAATAAATACGACTGTACATATTTCTAAAACGTGTCATGCCAAAGCCCCTTATAGTGAAAGCCATGCTATGGAGTTGAAAACAGGTACTTTTTTCAGATGAGCGGTCCGGATTCATAATGTTCAAAGTAATATCACATCATTATGAAACCATTTGTTTCTGTTATATTGTAGGAAATACATATTTATATTGTAATTATATATCTTTTCAATTATATCTTCTTCAAAATAAGAAAAAATCACATTTTCTAAGGTTTTTAAATAATAATCTCGGAGAACAAAAGCAAACAAAGAAGGCAAATCATTTTATTAAAATTATTTTTTTTACAATATTTCAATAAAATATGAGGTTGGATAGTTCATTAAAAATAATCAACGTCATTATTGGGATTTTAATCAATTAATAATTAATCTCAAAATTTATTTGTGCACACTGGTTCGTTACCCAATCTTTCCATAGGATTTCTCAAGTCATATCAGTAATCAAAAATCAGTAAGTCAAACTAGGGTAGCACATTTCACTTCATTATTTTTTAAATATTATTATTGATTAAATCATCATTTACTTGGTATATTGCCATTATTATATGATAAGACGCAGCATTTGTTTCATAATATCACAATAGGCGTCAAAATCGTATATAATATAATATGGATTCCGCTTGTTACTGTTGTTTTATGTAATTTATAATTAATAGTTTATATAACTGTGATATTTAATAGTGGGAAGTTAAATTTTATTTGTTTTACCACACATCGCATTTCTTGCCATTCGTTATATTCATTACTTAATTTGCATATATGACCCTTCAGATGTATCGTAAATTGTAAATTAATAACACCAAAGAATCACAGAATATCCATACAAGAAATCTTTCAAACATACATGTTATATTCAACGAAAAATAAGCTCATAAATTAGAATTTAGAGTTGATCTACGTATAACCACCATACAATTTGTTAGGAGAGGCTGGGATTCAACGGCCCGGTCTTTTTTGCTGTTTTTCCTACAAAACTGCTTGGAATTTAAGACTGCTATGGTCATGCACATATTGATTGCGTGATATACTGAAACTTCTTATTTCTCATCTGAATTAATCAAATATTTGAATAACAAAAAAGCATAAAACATTCGAATATTCGATTGGAGTCCTTGATTACCTAATGAGTATTTTTTTCTCTTATAAAAAAACATTCAGAAAATCCAGCATGTCATATCGACTTCACGTTACTTAATGTATATTTAATGGTATTGCTACAAATAATAATTATTATTTTGATGTTGCAAATAGAAATCCGGTTGATAATGATTATTTCTTTGCACTTTCATTATTCCACTCTTGTTTGTTTTATTGAAAATTCATACAACGATTGTTGTACCTATTTGACGTTTAACAATCTTGCAAACTAAAATATATCGCAACCGATTGTGTTTTAATAAACGAAACTAACAAATGGTAATTTACAACAAGTTTTACGGTGCAATGCTTTTTTCGCATTTTTCTAGACAGGAAAGTGAAAGCTGCTTAAAAAAGACCACAGTTTTGTTAAAGTGCGTGTCGAAATGTACATATTTATTATTTTTTTAAACAGGTATTTACTTATAAATACTAAACATTTAAATATTGACATTTGTAAATATTTATTTTCTCTAGGACTGTCAATACTAATTATTGAAGAGCTCTCGAGTACATATGTAAACGTTATTCAACAATGTTTTTTTTCACACAACATTTATTGATTAATAATAACTGTAGGTAACAAAATTCTAGAATTCTTTTTGGTAATAAAATCATTTATTATACCAACAAAGATTAGAGTACTTATAAATAATTTTTAGTTTAACCATTTACACTCCCAATGTAGGTAGAGAATATAAATTCATAGTGGAAAATTCCAACAGTAGCTATAATGAATTGATAAATAAAACAATTTGTTCACTATAATTTATTACCAATGCGTCTTCGCACTCAAGAATAATTTTAAGAAATTCACTCGTGATCAACTCGAGAAGAAAAAGTAATTTCCGAAATTCCCAATGTAAAATATAAATACATATTTTTACATTTGAGTAGAAATAACATACTCCCGAAATATTCTGGTTGATAGGCAGAGCCTTCATTGCTATGCTAGGAATGGCTGTCAGTCTGCAGATAAACATTTTTTTCAAGATGGTATTAATTTTGTTAGAAGATGATTTTATGTTGGTATAAACTATTCTATTTATTAAGCAAATTACCAATTTGAAACATATACTATAATAGCTATTACTGACTTTTTTTTGTTTGCAAAGTATAATAATTATACTTTGCAAACAAAAAATAATTCTAATTATTTTGCGTATGTACTTATTCTATTGTTTCTTATCATTCTTTTTACACACTATCGTTCCGTTTCTTATGAAAAGAAAGAACAAATGCTGACCCTCGTTGACAAACAAAATCTGAAACTGGAACGCATATAAAAATACAATATAAAAAAAACACAAATTACATTTGAAATAGTTTTGAAAAGATGTGGTGCTTAATCAAAGAAAACATGCACCTAAGTATAATACTTTGATTTTCGAAATTTCGAAAGATTTGATACTTAACGAATTTCTAATTTTCGTGACCTAACACATTAACTAATTTATTCTATATTATATCAAAAGTAAAGGGCCTAACAATTTCATCAGAACAATGTGGTAATATTTTTACTTTTGGAAAGTTTGTGGATTCATCGTTGCTTCAATTCATTATTCTAACAAAATTCAAACGACATATTTAAGTATCACGGCTTACTACCAAAACAGTATTTAAATACTAATGTGATTTAATTATATCTATTTACAAAGAAGATATTTGACTATCGTACTATTTTCGTCATAGGTTGAGCTCGCTCAGTTGCAAAAACAAATATGTGGATACTTTGATCGGGATCAAGTCAATCAATATTTGAGGGGGTCAGAAGCAAAAATATCTTGAAAAAAAATGTTTTTCAATCTATGGATGCATAATCGTACGCTGAAATTTCAGTAGCAAACCTGTTTTCATTCCATATAAAATCTTTTAATTTTAATTCTCTTTAGAAACAAATCCAGCTTTATCACTCTAAGCGTTTCGTCGAATACAAATAGTCACGTGACAAAATATTTGCTCAGTAAATTTTAAAAATTCATTGGTAATCACAATATTGTACTGTAGGGCAGCGATTTCCAACCTGGGAGGCGTGGGCCATTGCAAAAGGGGGCGCGAACAGTCCAAAATATTTATTTACCCTTTAAAACGTGTCTTTATTATTATATGAAATAAAGGATGAGGAGGCGCGAAGATATGTTGTTCTTCAAAGGGAGGCGCAGTAACATAAAGGTTGGAAACCACTGCTGTAGAGTATATCACAAATAAATTAAATTAATTAGTAATGCTTTTTTCTGTATTTTACGTTTTTCTCAAAACAACTTTCGTAGTAGAAAGCTGTCTTTGGTTTTGACACCCTCATTTAATAAGCTATTTGTTATTTATAATGACACGATTTAACAATTTAGACAATATTAAAATCTCAGTACTTTACTTTATTTCGCTTTAAAAATAATCTGACTTTTGAGTTTTGAAAATGGTCGTCTATCTATAGCACATCGTAATTTGATGCAGCAATTAAACGACATTAAAAACAACTGAACATCGATTTGGCAATTCAAATAATGTTCCATTCTAACAATTCCCGCGCATTTAATTAGTGACAGATTCACAGAATTATCTACTACGAATTAATCTAATTTTAGTTGATTTCATGTTTTATTAATATACCTAATCGTTATCCATATTTGCTTCCATATGGAGCGAACATTGACTTCTAACAATACATTTGTGATTATATAGCATAAAATGATAAGATATGTAAAAAAATCTATGCTTTATCAAAAATATGCAGATTTTTATATTTACCGTTCTAGATTAATGACATTAAATTGAGATTCAATACAACGATCGTGACACGATGCAAACGGATAATTATTTAATTTTGTTCAACTACTGAAGATAAGTTATCTAAAAAGTTTATTTACTTACCTTATATCTAAATAATGAATTAGTATTTAATAATAATCTCCGAAAGGCTTCCAATTTATTCCTTGCACTATAATCAATTTTTTTACTATACAAATGTATCACGATCATTAATATTATAAATATGTTGACCAATATTCCCTATAAGTTTTAGTTGCCATGTGTGCAAATATTCAATAATCAGTGAGAATCAGTGTTGAAATGTGAACGCCAAAAACTTTCACTCCAATTATAGATTTATTTTATTGATACTGTTAATGGTGTGCCCTCTGAAATTTTTATCCTTTTTATATTTTGGCGATGGAATTTTTCGATTAGAATTCATATTCGATGCTAACGGACTTCAATAATAAAAGCAGTTTGTATTTTTTAACAGTTTCTTAAGCATTGGATTTCTAGTAGAACCTCTAAACACCCGTTTATTGCGTTACTTTTTCTGTTTCTGTTTTTCAGTGACTCAGCCACTGTTTTTAGAGATGACAAGGGTGGGAAAATTTGAAAACGAAAGGGAAAGAAAAAAGTGATCAAAATCCATAAGAAGATACGATGCAATCGAGCTTATTAATGACTTGAAACTCTTGAATGGATAAAATTTGTACAATATCATTCGCCAAATATAGATAAGCAATTTAAGAAATTAAGAGACTTTATTTATACGCAAATCCTGAGGATAGGAAATGGATATCATTGTACCGAATCACAACCCTGATAATATTTTTACTAAACTGAATTATCTGTTAAAAGCCCACCATTGTTATCTATCGAGTAATTTTTGACTCAATTCATTATGTTATTATCATTTTCCAGACACTAATAAAGTTAAAATTTCGTGTTTGAAAAGTTTTTGCTGAGTCAATTATAAATACACTAAGAAATCAACACTGTCGGCCTTGACCTAAATCAGCAAAATGCATTTTATTGCAGCGAACTCACGTCGAACTTAAATCAACCTGCTGTATGCAGTCTTTCTGTCTTGTTTTACTGCATGATATTATGAAAACGCATAATCGAATTGAAATATCGATATTCTTTATTAAATTAATAATAAAATTGATTACAATTTTTTTTTAAAAATAGTATGTTGTTACTTTAAAAATTTTGGTAACGTTCTAGGCAACGTTCCCTCTAAGCTGCGCGCGTGCGCGGCCGCGCAGCAGTTGAGAAGTCCCCGCGCACTCATTCCGGGTTGGCGCGCACTACAAGACAGTTGCTTAATTGATATTTGATCGGTTCGCGCAGCCTCCACGCAGCCTTTGAAATTTCCGCGCATCTAAACCTTCGGCTAAGAGGGAACGTTGGTTCTAGGGCAAGGGCACCCAACCTTATTAGCGCTAGGAGGCACTAACGGAAGTTACAGCGAACGCGAGTGGAACACGACTTGGCGAACGCGAATGGAAAGCGAACCAAAATATCAAACATGCTGATCGCGCCGTGCTATAACGACGAAGACCATTTCGCTTTGCATTTGCTGCGATTTTACGAAGAGTAATGAATTTAATGTTGCTTTATTTGAAAAAATGCATACATTTATATATAAAGTTGTTCAAATGAGTAGTTAGTAACTAATTACGTAATTATTTATTATTATAATAAGCATCGTATTATAACATACAGTTCATTAACGTTAAAAAAACCCCTTAAAACCAGTGCACCGCATAGGCAATATGGTAATCAAGTAAATATTGTTATCTTCATTATACTGCGCATATACTAAGATAATGTTATAAAAAATTTATGAAATCTTTTTAGTTTCCTTAATAGTTTAAAAATGTACCACCGGGCAACGATAATTATTTCAGATAACATGCAAAATAAATTTCAATGTCACATTAAGTTTCAATAAACAAAAAAGTAATCTTATTATTTTAAATTATCATTTGTCAGTATTTGAAGATGACCGTAAAAAATATACAGCTCCCAAGTATAAGAGAAATCCTTCTCGCGCAAACCTATCACTTCACTTGCCTTGCTTGTATCTTGTTTAAAAAAAAATCATGCATCATACAAAACCAGTTTGTCAGGGATCATAAAAATAATATACATCCACTTTTTTAAGGCCAACTAAAAATTTTAATGCCCATCTGATTTCGATGGTAACATATCGATTTCTAATGTGTGTTTCTTTAATGCGACTAGATATTATTATATAAATAAATCCAAGACTTGAGTTCAAATAATAGTCAAATATTTAGCACCTAAATACGAAATTTCGTATAATGTTAATGAGTCAAAGTCCTCAAAAATTTGTTATGAAATTGATACATTGTAGCCAAAGTTATAAGTGATAAATTAGTACGATAATCTTTGGAAGAATCTTGCATTACACGTTTATATTTATGAAACCTATATAACGCAAATCTTTTTTTTTTAATTTCTGATAAGGTTGGGCTCTTTCATAATATCCGTAATCTTTCGAAGTATGGCACACAGAACACAGTAAAAATAATCATCGATTATCCGATACAAATGATGTTATGATCAGCCGATCAGAGAGCAATCAAAAACTTATATTTTGTTGTAACTAAAAATAAATGACTGAAGGACAACTGCGTTAATAAAATGTTTTAATAATTTATGATATTGACATTATTTTAATTATGAATATTTTTCTATTCCGGTATCACAAAGAGCCAAACCGGAAAACTTGTTTCTACCATGACTTGAAACGGTGAAAATACCAACATATGTGATTGATTTACAAAAGTGTGCGATGTTAAACTCATTAAAAGTCATAGGTATTCCTGGCGGTAGAGAAAACACATGCATATATATACCTATTCAATTTCGGTATAAATTTGCCATTACTAAACAATTTTATGCATACATACAAACATTTTCCTGTTTTTTCATCGAGATGTAATAAGTATTTTAAAAAAACTGTCGTTTTATGATCAAGCTCATTTTTTTAAATCATCTTCACCTTAACGAAAAATGATGTGATATTATGCAAAAAAGAACTTTTTTCACATTGAGATCATTATGTAAATTTTTACTTACATTATAGTTTTTAACTAATACTTCTACTATACCTCTAATTATCAATAAATGATAAACAGTTATATGACATTTCAATATAAGGCGTTACAAGATGTGCAATGCGCGCCCACTAAAAAAATACATTTATTTCAGGTGTTTTCCTTATAATAAATATATAATAATATTTATTATTACATCGGAATATCGAAGTCTGATTCCTGTTTGAAATAAAGATAAGTCAGATTTAAAATATGACCCATTGATGAGTGTGTATTATTTTATTTTAAGCAATGAATATGGTGAGAAACGGCTTTTTAAAATTTGAGCTTGAATATTCATTGTAATTACTCTTTAAAGTAAATCAATCATACTTGTTAAACCAATTCTTACTATATCAATGATTACAGTTACGATTGCATTTACAGGAATTTTATCTAAAAATATTGATGTTAACATTTACACATATACATTCGTTATCTATCAGCCGTAACGATTAGAAAATATTGACATCCAGAAAACAGTTCACGTAATCGTTTATAAAATTATTTTTTTATTTAAAATTGATCTGTTTTCTCCAATTAAGTTAACGTCAGCGGATAGTAAAACTTTATAAACAACATCTAAAGCAATCGTAAATAAAATTTTATCCCAAGTAAGATAATTTTGCTTGCTACACTTATGATATAAAACATCGTAGACGTAAAGAAGGATAGGGTAGAAAAATTAAAAAGGATTAGCAGTTTTATGGTCACTAGGTAGGGTTGGAAATCCTAGGGCGCGCGTACTCTAGTTAGCACCTTCTAAAATTTTGGTGATACGTGAGCGATTGACGAAAAGGATTTTTCGCAACTGTTTAATAAATAATTATCTTCCTTTCTTCAAGTTAAAAACAATACGGGACTATCATAAAATGTTTATTATACTGTGGTAAATATTTAAACCTTATTTTTTGTTCGACACGTTGAAAAGTTTGTAAACAATATTTAGAATATTTGGTACGCACACGCAATAGGAGATGTATGGACACAAATATTACAGTTATAAATGTATAAAAATCTAAAAATCTATTTAACATTCAATATAAATGAACCGAGTAGACGATAACCGCTGACCACTGGCAAGATTTTTGACCGACAAATATTTTTTTCATTATTAAAGATAATGAATTACGTAGGGAATAAAATAATATTATTTCTGATGTCAAAACTTTTTTAAAATTTATATTGAAAATGTAAAGGGTACCTTCATTAAGGCGAATCTCTGATCATCATCCAAATTGGTAGAGGACGATCCAGAAGGTGCCATCGTAGATAAATCAAACGGATCACTTTCACTAAATTAAATGATTCAACACCTCGACTTGTACGGTTATATTTTTTCGAAAAATTGAGCTCACTGCACGGCACGTCCGTTGCTTTCTACTGTATCACAACAATGAATCAATTCGATCAGTCAATAGTTACATCGCGGATCAACCGGCTCGCTGTACACATACCACTCCAAGGCGAACCGGAAAAGCAAGTACTATCGTATATGTACTAATAACGACTTACAGTGATCGCCCAATTTTTACATTGAAACCATAATATTAAAAGGTTACTTTGGAAATTAATTAGACTTTAAATATAATAAAAAGTACTGTACAGAATAAAACGTGATTTGATTTACTTTTTATGATTCAAATTTAGAGAAGGTCTCGTCAAAAAAATATTTATTTATTTATCGTAGACGCAGAGCAACTTTTTCAATGCAGAATAAATTCATATCACAGAATACTATTGTTTGATATGTCTACGCTTAAAACAACTAAAAAAGATTTAGGGTCATATGATAGTTTCGGGGTGGAAGAGCGAAATGATTTTTTTAATCGTTTATAATCTAATTTAGGACGAAGGTGATTGTCATAAGCATGTGTGACTAAGAAAGATATAGCAAATCGCACTATATACCTTCCGTTTTCAGATAACAGATGGGTAGTAACTGGGCTTACAGACATGCGTGGCTTTGGACACGGATCCTTAAACCGATTGAAAAGATATTTATTAAGAGGATATAGTACCTTTACGCCTGAAAACAGAGTAAATCGATCGTTTGCCATCGACGAAATCTCATGAACCGTTCACTTAAAAAAAATTTTTTTCAATAATTACATTTTCCAAACGCTTTTTTACACTATCGCATTTTTTTTTTTATGAAAATAGTAAAAATGTCAAGATTACGCGGTAAAACATTGACTTGGATTTTTTTCAACTACTTTACGCGAAGATCGTTTTGAAGTTTATTATAAGATACCGAAGATTGAAGTCTTAGAAAGAAATACAGATAAAGATTGGTTTAAGAAAGTGATTTGAGCAGAATTTCTAATTTATCGTATATAATGATTATACAGCCATTTGAAATGTACCATTTTTCCCACTTTTTCTGACTGATTTTTAAAGCATAACTGTATCATATATACTTCTAAAAAAAATTGAAATAAAAAACCATTTTATTGTTTACATTAAAAGCAAAAAAAAATAAATAATAATGATAATACCAATAAATGGTAACCATTTTTCGGAGATGCCTTTTCTTACCTACTATGCTTCAGTTTGAGCTTCAGTCTGAGATCGTACGTGGTGTGGAGTGGACGCGTCCAATGTTTTATTAAAAAATATTAAATCACTGGTCAACGAATATTAGAGGTAATCAAAGCAATGTTTTTTTATTCTGCCAAAAAAAAACGTGCTATATCGGTTGGGGTTAGGGTTGCCCAAAGCGCTGACAAATAATATTATTATTTATAATACAATAATGTATTTTTCATTAGCGATGCTTCTAAAGACCAGTATTACTTTAGCTTATGGATGTCCAACCGGTAGATCGCGATCGACCGGTCGACTCCAAAGCATAATTTGTTTGATCCCGAAAGCTTCCGTGAATTTGGAAAAAATATACAATTTAAATATAAAATATACAAAAATTGAATTATTTGTAAGCATATACCTAATATATATCTAATATATCTAATTGTATGTATTTCGCATTTAAAATAAACATTTCTAAGATTGAAGAAGGGAAAAACCCTACTAAATAAAAATTGTTACAAGAATCATGGTAGAAGTCGATCGCGAGAAAACTTAAGATTGAAAAGTCGATCTTAAGAAAAAAAAAGGTTGGACACCCTTGCACCCTTTAATGCAGCGATTTCCAACCTTGGAAGCGTGGACTATTGTAAAAAGAAGCGCGAACAGTCCAAAATATTTATTTACCCTTTAAAACGTGTCTTTGTTACTATATGAAAATAAAGCATGGGGAGGCGCGAAGATATTTTTTTTCAAAGGGAAGCGCATTAACACAAAAGTTGGAAACTACTGGCTTAATGGATAAGTATTTTAAAATAATTATTTGGCAGTGCTTTTAAACAGAGATTCTATCTATAGATATTTGTATCTAATAGTAATAATAGATGAATAAAAGCATTTTTACATTAGTATTTATGAATCATTTCTATGTTTCAAAAGTTTTATGCCGCTTACAGATGGGGAAGATTTTCGCTAAAAAAACAAAGTTCGTCGTTTAAACGTAAAAAAAACACATTATTATTAGAAACAAAAAAATATTGGAAAATATGTTAATATGTCACAACCCTGCATGTCGTCGAACATGCAAATTGCCAGTAAAGAAAGTTCTCAAACATTATATAAAGAAATACAAATATATCTATGCATTAAATATAAATTATTTGAATGACTACTTTTGATCTGGTCTAATATTCATTTAGTTTCTTCCTTATTGAGTTAGACTATAGAATATTGAAGTAAAACTATTTGCATTCAGTAAAATATACACCCAATACTTTTTTTACTTGATTATTTTGGATAAACCGTTACGTTTTTTCATACATTTTTGGTACTTTTTTTACACGGATTTGAAACCGATTTATGAAATTATATGAAATGAGCTTTTTTTTACGCGCCACTTTCTGGAACTAATGTATCATCCTGAGATTTTGGATCTTAGATTCAAAAGGTCAATAGAAATATATAATAGAATCCGCAATACATTTTAGATGCTATTAATAAAAAATGTAAAGAAGTCACTGTGCGACATGTTCAATCGATTTGTTAAGAACGATTACTTAACATATAATAATTTAAAAATATCGAAGTTTTTTGTCTCACACGATAAGACATAGTTAACTCTCGCGGATCGGAGACTAGAAAAATACTTCTCTGCCGATGGGATCTTTTGTGACCCCAGTGGTTTCCTCATTATTGGCCTTATTCTTATGAATTTCAAAAAAAAATAGTATAAGGGCTTTTAAATACCTCTCTGCATCATTCCTCATACATTTTTTTTTATAAAAATCCGTGGTTTTTTAATACATAATCATATTTTAAATTCATGTTCAACTATAGCGCGAACCAGAAATAACTATCAATTGCAACTTATAATTCTTTTAGAACTAAATACTTTTCTATTTTAATCTTATTATGTCAATATTTTTTATGTTTTAAACTTTTTTATGCAACAAAATTATTTTTCAAAACTGTATTCATCAATATCATAACAAATCAATATCATAAAAAATAGGTTATACAAAATTAAAAATAAAAACTAATTCAATATACAAGAGAAAGTTTGAGAAATTTGTATTGTATGGTTTGTTTAGCGTCTCTTGTTACCTTTGGCAAAAGCCGTCTCATGATTTAATTTATTAGTATGATAGCTTACTGTTGCTTACATGTAGCAATACCTCATATGAAGCATTTTCAAGGAATATGTAATTAACGTATAGTTTCAGTTACATATAATTGTTGCAACAGATATTTGGGGAAGTAAATTAGATTGTCAGTCTTGGCTATGAAGATAAATAAATACTTATTGATTTTCGTCGATATCTAATATTAATACAAATTGTTTTATATGAAAAACCTTTATAACTGTCTAAATACCCATTCGTGTGTTAGGTGGTATTGTTATTTTTCTAATGAAATAGAAAAATGTTTTGCTTGTTTTGATACTGTAAAAATACGTATTGTGGTGGTTACTTATTTAAGTCAGTGCAATATTTATGCTGTAGGGCAAATTAAAGTTTTGCATTCCTACTGAGTCGCCTTAATGATTTTATTAATGAGCCATTAGTTGACCACTAGTCATATGCTTATATCACTCTTTGAAAAGGAAAGAATAAACAATCGAATAATAGTTCTCATAAAAAAACTTCTCCGTTGAGAGATTAGGAAGCCATGTGCTCCCCATTGGGAGTGGACATGCATATTAAAATAAATATACTATACTAGCTTTACTTCTTGATTTCACCAAAACTAAAGATTGTGATTTTATCTTCTTTGATTCATAACCCGAAGAAGTCGAGGGCATGCAGACATGAAAATACACACAGTTACGAATGACGGACAAGCGCTACATTTTTTTTTATTTTATAGTCAAGCAACAAGAAATATCACTCCATTCAATCCGTCCAAATTGCCACCTCTCACCGTCATGATTTCATAAAGCAATTATCATGATTGATACATACTTTTTTTTCAGAAAACTTACCTTCATAAAACAAAATATGAAGCAGTTATTGCACAATTTTATTTTAGGTCAAAACGTATTTTGAACTTTCTTTTCTATTTTTTTTCGATTATTCTGTATCTATCTACATTGAAAACATTTCAAATAGCAAACATTGTATGCATTGCTCCAAGTGCCCTTTTTCTAAAATAAAACTTTCCTGGACCTGTTGTAAAATACCTTGTGAAATGCTTATTAGAATTTAATATATCCGCAATACATTATAATTTTGAAATTATAAATTTTGTTTAATGCCTACTTCCATCGCTAGGATTGCGATAGTAGCATACTTGCCATGTCACCTGAAATCTTCAGTATTGAGTTTAATTTATATTTTGAGATATGTTGCAATATTTTTGTAACTGTTATTGTGCGTATTATTTCAACATTGGTTGATATTAATTTGTACACATTTACAATATTATTTCCTGGTATATTAGTTGAAGAGTTATCATGAAATCATACAAATTTTCGTTAATACATAATAATTGTATTCAATAAATGCACCATCATTATTAATATTTGTTTATTTAACATAAAATGGATAACCAACTGATAAACTTAACTTTTTTTTCTCATACGTTATACCTAATTTTAAGATACGAATTCAATTTACTTAATTTAGATGTCATAAATACTTATGTTGAGATACCTCCATTAGGAGGCCATATGCTCCACATTGGGAGCGGACATGGATTAAAAAAAAATGCCTGTATATTTTTTAGTCAGTCGCGGTAGTGCATTTGCAAAAAAGTTGATTCATTACAGTTCTGATATCGCAAGGAAGACCAGAAGTCCCGATTTTTTGGTTGATGTCCCGTTGTCCCCGAAACAGTGGCAGATTACCCTATAAGCGCAAGAGGCGCGCGCTTGGGGCCTCCGAATCTTGGGGGCCTCAAAGATAGCATATATTATATAAACCCTTACAATTTAATTTCAGTTTTAAATATTCATTATTATTTTACGAAGAGGTTTGCAGTACTTTTATGTTATTCGAAAAGCAGGGCATCCAACATTTATTGCGCTTGGGGCCTCCAAAGTGCTTAATCCGCCACTGCCCCGAAATGCTATTTTGGAACCGTTCTATATCTTGATTTTAAAATAATCATAATTATTGTCTGTCTAACATAGATAAATTATTGCAAAAATTATAGTTTCTTGGCCCTTTCTGTAGATTTTAGTCTTACGGTAATGAGTATTATTGAAACATTATGCAAATTAATCAAACACCCTCGAATGGTTAAGCGCATTGTCCGATTTGCTGACTTTCGAATCCAAAAACCAAGGAATTAGTTGGTTAAATAGTTTTCTCTAAATTTCCGGGAAATCACCCCTTCCCCGATCACATAAAATATATTTGACATTAAGCGAGCCTTTTGTTAATATGTTGGCAGCCCACCGCTGGTTGTCTTGTTCTGATTTCCGATTGAATCGCTCGACCTTAACATCGCTCACCCTTACTATTGTCAAGTATTTGATTACATGTTTCTGTCAGCTCGTTTCCTGCTTTGAGTAATTATGTTTACCCCCATATAGCGTGGAGATTGGGACTGCGCTATGGGAATATATGCGTTATAGCTAAACAGGAATAGGCGACCAAGTGAAATTTGAGGTGTGCTTTCAATTTTATTTTGTGAATTGATCGAATCAGCAAATCGAACATTTTTCCTGACACATTCACCGTTTTGTGTCGCCTGTCACAGAATACATATATCGAAATCAAAGGGAAAAACTGCCACAGACAAATATTTCTTTAATGCACACGTAGGAACATAAAATATGCACTAATATTTAATATTTATATGATAATTCTAATTTGACCATAAAAATTTAACGTTTTGTAAAAAAAATCTGCGCTGTAGGGGGCGTTATACGGAGGACTGCCGCATACGCTATAGGAAACTTCTCGATGGGACAGTGGTTTCCGAATTTTGTGTTACTATGCCCCCCTTCGAAAAATATCTTCGCGCCTCCCCCATTCATTAGTTCAAATAAAAATAAAAATACGTTCTAAAGGGTAAAGAAATATTTAAAACTGTTGACGCCTCCTTTTGCAATAGTCAACGCCTCCCAGTTTGAAAATCGCTGCTATAGGGGGGACGATGTAGAAGGGTTTACTGTATTTATTTTCTGGCCTCACAATAAAAATACTCAATGTGAAAATAAGTAAAAATATAAAAAAACGTATATTTCACAAAATTATTTGTGTTAAGTGTGACAATAACTTGTTTATTGTTTTGTAGGAATATTTGATTAATATTTTTTAACTTACTTAACCTATTCACATAAAGTTGTACATATTAATGGAACCAATGACATTAACTTATTTATTTTCGTAGACGCTTGAAACGGTAATCAGAAGTTTGAGTAAATTAATAAACTAACATAAAATTTACTGGCTAAAATTGAAATAAACAGGTCGCGAGCTGAATACTTCAAGGTTCTATATGAAAAAAATTAATGAAACAAAAATAGCAATGTATACCAATAATGGTACTTGGAAGATTGTCGCATTGTTATTTCTGTTTCGTCAAAAAAAATCACATTGTACTTGGGTCGCGAGGTAAAAAAAAATAATTGGCGCCCTATACAGTAAACGTTTCATCAGATAGTATGTTAAGGAATTTCTTAATCAGCTGAGATATTTTCAAAATTCTAATTATTTAGATTTTACAATGAATATTTTCCCTCATTAATAAATATTATTGTTTCAAAATAAAAAAGCTTTTTGCTTCCTTTCCGAACCATTGATCTTCTTGACAAAATTTGTTGATTGTTATAATAAAATAAATAAGCTCGTTATGGCGCCAGGGTTTATGTTTGTATGTACATATTTTTATATAATACCTACGTATAACAAATATTTCTATTTTATGTCTTAGTTTAGACCAGCAGTCGGCAACCTAACTCCAATAGCGTGCCACAAAACAAGTAATTTAAAGCCACCAAAATAAAATTAGTAAATACATCGTATGTTAACACAATTTTATTGATAACAATAAAACAAGCTACACAAAAGTATCATACAAATACAATATTTAAACATTAGTGACTTCTTTAATGTTCAACTTTGGAAGCTAATACCTGAATATTTGGTTAATTTTAGAAATTTCAGTAAATATTTATTTCCGAGGCGTGTCACCCAAAATCCTTTCGCGTGCCACTTAGTGGCACGCTTGGCATAGGCTGTCTACCGATGGTTCAGACTATTTTTTTAGCCGGTACTGGCAAAATCATTGGACAAAATATCGAAAGTGCCATTTTACTTAAATCCCACCTGAAAAAGCAAAATATTAAAAAACAAAAATGAATAAATATATCCGAACAAACACGAAGTGCAATAAATATCCGATAATATAGCTGTAAGTAGAGTTTATAGAAAGTTTTTTGTTTGTGCCCAATGTTTGCTTCGCTTCTATAATATTGTTTATGATTGTTGTCAAAATTGTCACCTTGAAACTGTGTGAAACTGTGCGATCGGCTCACCAGACTGTCATTAAAATCATTGTAAAATGAATGCGCCACCGACATTCGAGTCATTTCTTCTATACGAAGGAGAAAAAAAGTAAGTATAACATTTTTTTTATCATTTACGCCACAATATTCATCTTTGAATATGATTCTTATTTTGCTTTGTAACACTTTCCAGAGTCCAAAAGGAAGAAGATACCAAAGTAACTAACGCTGCCGTATTTACCGTAAACAAAGAAGACCACACATTAGGAAACATGATCAGAAAGTACGTTACTTGTTTTGTGTCACGAATAATTAATTAATTGAGTAATTACGAGCTTTGTTTTTAACCTCTAATTTTGATTTCAGTCAGTTGTTGAAGGACCCTAAAGTATTATTCGCTGGATACAAGCTGCCCCATCCACTTGAACACAAATTTGTCATAAGAATTCAGACTACATCAGATTATACACCTCAAGAAGCTCTCACAAACGCCATCACGGATCTTATTTCTGAATTATCACTATTTGAAGAAAGATTTAAGGTAAGCACATCATTGCGAACTAAGGTTCTATTTTTTCGCCACTTATTTTTCCACACTGAAAAGAATTAAATTTTGAATGAAACTTCACCAGCGAAAATTTCTGAAAGTCGAGTTTGATTTAGACTCGGAGATGGCATATGAACTAAATATTCTGAAAACTATTAAGATTTTTTTTGCGAGTACAGTCAACCCCCCCCCCCCCCTATAGCGTAGATACTGGGACTTCGTTATAGGGGAATAGGCACCCATACACAATTTGAGATTAGTTTCGTTCAATTGTATTTTGTGAATTGAATGAAATCAAGCACTTTTCCAATATTTCATTGAATTTTTTTAATTAGCATGCGTAAATAGACATACAAAACATAAAAAAAATCTTATTAATTCAAATACGTGTATACATTTAAATACAAACTATAATTCATAAACTGGTCTATTAGTATTTGCCTTCTACATTTTTCTTTTCTGTACAGCATGCAATACCATCATTCTCTGCTTTTGCAAATCTTTTGAAATCGGGGTCTTGATTAAACCTCTCACTAAGCCAAGCAATCCAATCTCTACCATATTATTTTTATCAACCTTTTTGGTTTAAAATTGCCTCTGCTGTCTTACTGTTTTTTTTCTGAAAAAGAGTCTTCATTTCTGTGGCTTCGAGTTCCATCAGAACTGCATTGCTAATTTCCTGCTTTCTTTTGCAATAACTACTGTCAATTAAATTGAATAAATCTTTTTCTGTTAGGTTTTGGTCATTTCGACTACTTGGCTAATAACTCATCAACTTCTTCCTTACGTTAACTCATGAAAGATATTGAAATTTCACTTCAGACATCACCGAGATTTATAAATGTCTTACTATTTCCAGAATTATGCTTAAATGCATTTCGTAGGAAATACTTAGAAACGCCTAGATTCATCGATCGAACAATGGACACATCTATCACACATGAATATAATTAATATTTATTTTAACATGCCCCGCAAAACAAAACACAGCTTAGTGTGTTCGAATTCATCTAACTTGAGGACTTACTGTATGTTATCATTTACCACTCAGCTCCATAAAGAAAACTTAAAACATAAAAATCTAGTAACTCGAATTTGCGAAAGTCGAGGACTTACTGTATTTTCTTTTTACTAAGCGGGCAAATTTTCCAAAAGTGATATTTTTTTGCTATGAAAAAGAAACTAAGTACAAAGTAACCGTTATGCTTATTAATTGACAAGTGATGTATTGATGAACAACATTTTAACAGAATAATATATGTACATTCACAGCATTTACATGTATCTAAAAACATGTCCAAACTTTGAAGCTCAATGTCTCCATTCTACAAATTTGCAATTGGTTCCCCTTTGTTTACTTACTGTTAAACTTTCACCCAAATAATCAGTGTTCTCTAATTATTTTTTCAGGAAGCAATCAAGGAAAAGAAGGAGGGACTAGATGTATAATAAAATTCAACACGTATAATAAAATAGTTTATTTCTATTGATATTTCATCAAATAATTCTTGATTTGTCATAACGACACAGAATACTTAATATTGGGGAAGTGTGAGAAATACAATATATTTTTTGTTAATCAAAAGAAATGCAAATTTCATTTTGATGTTACGAGTGATTTTTGTGTATTTTCAATTGATTTTAAATGATTTTTTTCATTCATTTTATAACTAGAGTAATAAATAAGTTTTCAATACAATATATGTACCAGCAAAATTCCTTCAAAAACATGTATTATTTCAATAGGATAAGAATGATCACAGTTTAATAATGTATCAAATGTACTTATCCTTATAAATATAATGAGACAACTAGCAATAAATTAACTGTATTTCTTTTTCATTTTTAAAAAGACAATAACAAATCTAGAACGTAACAATTGTTATACTGATATATTGAACATGTCGTCCGTTTGCAACTTTCAAAAAATTAACAAAACCACTTACACATTATTTATCAATAATAATTACATAAATTTGAGAAAACATACAGCATAAAAATGCGTTAATGCGTTTTTTTATTCATTATTGTCAACTAAAGAAAATCCACAAAACAATAATTTACTAAAGTATACATTTACAAGCGACACTTTCAATATTAATACAAATATTTTAGAAAATGGTAACACTACCAAAAAATCTTGGTAAATAACATAAATACAAGCAATAATGTACATAATTATTAATTCTACACAATAACAAAATATAGTTCTCGTGGTGAGGAAAACTTGATGCACTTTCAATAAGTTTCTTCATCATCACAGTCTTCAGTTGCATGTCCAAATACTAGAAACATAAAAATACCAAGTGATAAGAGAAGGTTCTGGATTAAATAATATGTTCTCTAATCAATGCAGTTTGCTAAACATTCTGTATGAGTTGGACATCATTTTATCAAAATCCATAGGATCCTGAAAAATACATTTTTAATTGCCGAACACCATATAAATAGATTCTTTTATATTAAAGTCAAAGTTCTCAATTCATAATCTTGCTGAAATTAATATTTAGCATCACCGTGTCGTATACAATCTACTCTGTCTGTGGGTAAAAGTATGTATGTCATTAAAAACTTAAAAATAATTCTCAATGACATAACCACGTTTACCTATCGAGTAGATTGTATGCGACACGATGATGGTATATCTAATTTTAAATAAAATATATCCTAAGAACTTTTACCTTAAAGCATGGGTTCCCAACTCACCAATTATAATTATCATGAAGCTTATCACAAACAATGGGTATGTCCATAAATTTATTAAAAGAGGTCTTTTGCATTGCCACTACGGTGTTGTACGTTGTTTGCAGCTACGATGAATTATATTAAAATTAAAACTTCACTGCAGACCGAGTAAATCTTATCTCGTAGAAACTTTACTA
Source organism: Himalopsyche tibetana (assembly GCA_030503985.1). Taxonomy (NCBI): domain Eukaryota; kingdom Metazoa; phylum Arthropoda; class Insecta; order Trichoptera; family Rhyacophilidae; genus Himalopsyche; species Himalopsyche tibetana. The sequence goes on along the minus strand of JAPJYX010000019.1, from coordinate 5,536,572 downwards.
CAGTAAAAGTCTGTTAATTCGAACAACGATAATTCGTAATTTCTCTGTCCCAAAATTGACTTTTCAAAGTAAATTCCACCGATAATTCGAAATATCGCATATTTCATAATTCGTAATGTTTTTCATCAAAATGTACTTACGATTTCTAATAATTCAAAATTTTTGTTGAGGCTTTTGTCACACTAATGTGGTAAACAGATGGTAATAAGAAAGTAGGGATGGAAAACACAAAAAAAATTCTCAAGGCTGCGTCGAATACGAACTTGCCAAGCAAATATGCACCTTATGCATTTTTTATTTGACAGTTATTCTAACATGCTTTGTTTACCAAGGAATGTGTGCCCCTGTTGTGTCTTCATAACAAACCCATTAGTGTAAGGGAGACATCAATTTAAAGTGATGTATGACATGAGAAAGAATCCGTTGTTGATTCGAGCGCACGAGACGTGCAAGAGACACCTATATATTAGGTATTTACTAAAACTTTGAATGGTACATTGTTCGTTAGTGACATCATTCTATTTTATAGCACGTGCGCGGACAAATACATTGAATATGTAGTGTTTTTTATTCATATGAGATAAAATAACTGTATATATTTTTTTGTTCTTTTTTTTCATTTGAATATGTTCTATTATCGTAATATTGCCGAAATACATAATTTTTATTTTGACAGAATGAAGAAATGGCCGCGTTTCAAGCCGAAGGGCATTTGCCTCGTTTTTTTTTTTGTGATCGCGTAATTCGTAATTCAATTTTTTTTGGGAAATCCGGTCCCTTGAATTTCGAATTAATGGACTTTTACTGTATATACCAACCAAACCTTAAGTAACTGCTCCCAACACACTCCCGGCAGTCATTTAAAAACACTGAACAGTACATTTATAAAGAGCTATGAATACATGATGAGCACAACGTTGAATACAATGGGAATATACCCATTGGTAATTTTAAACCAGTTGCAATAATGAAAAAATTATCAAATGCTTGAAACATTTAGGGAAGTAGATTTCTTGTTGAAATTCTTGAATTGTTAAACAATTTGTGTTCCTACATGCATACCAAATAAACATAAGTTGTATGATTCAAACGTTAGCACTGAATTGATAAAACTTGTAAAGTCAGTCAATAGGTAATTGCTTCACATGCTATTCTGCATAAAATGTTTCCTCACTGGAAAGTATGTCTAAAAATAATTTTTAATGATTTCAAACAAATTTACCTTTTTTGCTATTTTACAAAAATATAATGTTGAATCTGTGGAAATAAATATATAATTAATATTGAACAACGTATGGGTATTGCCTTTTATAAATGAAATATGGTTATGATTTGACGAGAAATATATCTGTGAGCTTAAGGAAAAGATCGTTCCGTCTTCAGTAGCTACTTTTAAGGAGCCAACAAAATTTTTGTATTGTATTGAGATTTTTCTACAACAATGTAATGTTTCAATGCGAAATTTACTAATTCAACAGTGTTAATTTGACTAGTAACTTTTCTCCTATGCACAACTGGTGCAACAAGTGCTAATCAATGAAAAAATACACTACAAATAGGTGCCCGCACCTGATGCGTCAGTGTCTCAAGTGTACTTCTTGAGATTGAAATTGTAAAATCATGAAACCATGTACATAAATCTATTAAATTTAGAATTCTTATGTTTTTTCCAAAAAATGCACTTATGACGTTGTTGCACCGGGTGTGAGATATATGCATTGTTATTATTTTGGCATATTAAACCAGGGCTGTGTAGGCAAAATCCTATCAAAAATCAAGCTATGATAGTCGATAGTCCATAGCGTTGCCACTGCATGGTAGGCTGACAAAATATGAGATCTTATGGTATACATAATATATATAAGTTAAAATGAAATGATTCAACAATTTCTTAGGAGTCGGAGTCGTGTCTCTTTTTTCACAACTCCACAGCCTTGTATTAAACTCATTTTTCAATTTGTAAGACTTAATGTCCTTCTCCTTTTCGAACATATATTTTAAGCAACTAATATTGAGATATTAAGAAACCTATCTACATAGTGGATCAAAGCTACGTCTCTATGAAAAATATTTGCTACTACAAAGACAATGGGATGATAATCGAAAATTACTCAAACCCCAATGAAAAAAACCAAGTTTTTACAAGATAAATAAAATTATTATTCATTTCAATACAGCAAAACCTCAATTATCTGAAATATCGATCATTCGAACTGCTCAAAATTAGAACAATTTTTACAAATTTGCTGCCGTCTTTGCGGTAAAATTAATTTTTCTACCAAATGTTACACTTGAAATACATGTGATTAAATTGTGATGCGAATGATTCTGCATTCCAAATATTAAAATATGTGACAACAATTTAAGAAATGTCTGTCTCAGAAGGGGGAATATTTTTCCTTTCTGAAGCTTTTTATTGTCGCCATGAAGCAGTTCGGGAACCAAGAAGAATGTAACTCAAGACAGTATGTATCTTAAAAGTTTTCACAATTTGGCAGCTACAAAAAGAACAGCTCTTTAACTTAAACTAACTCTAAGCAAAGATCAATAGTTGAACTTCCACTGTACATAAATGATTTAAAAAATATGATGCTTCTCAATGTGTGATTGATTTAGAAATATTCCTAAGAATGCCGATAATATGGAAAAACATGTCAACAAAGAATTGATGAAAATGATTCTTCAAGTAACGAATAATCAGTTTTTCTTCTATTTAAATCAATGGCAGCAAAGCAGCGCAGGTCTCTCATAGCATGTTTACTCACTTTCACAAATGTCGCAGTAAGCTCTTTGTGCAGGAGGAATCTTTTTGTCTCCCACAGCCATCACGTCTGCGTCACTCGTCTGTCGGGGACAATCTTCAGTCTCATGAGCATCAAATATATCACAGATGTCACAAAACATGCGAGGTGCAGCAATCTTTGCTTTTAAGCCATTCCTGCAATATTCATAACTACTATGGTAAAGCTTAGAAAAAAGTATAATCTCATACATCAGGGGTGGCCAATATTTTGAGTGCTTCGATTGGCTTTTTCGTCTAATAGTAGCCTTACACAAATCTTTGGCAGGCAATTTAATGATCAAAACAAATACTTTTAAATGAAAATTCTTCCATTAAAACAATGTATTTTGAGAGAAAAAACAAAACCAAATATACATTGAAGAAGTTTGAGCCTTCCTAAAAATCATTCTTAATGCACCATGCTTTCTTAGACTTGACGTGTTGCATGGTATATTTTAGAAAGTCCACTGTAACATCTTGTTGCGAGAATAGCAGTTAAGTATATTTGTCATTTTAGAATTAGAATAGAGAATAAAGCTTCAATCAACCAAACAATCATTGTCTTGGTCAGCCCTGTTATACAATGTTAAGGGTAATTGTTGAATGGGTACATGTTTGTTTCACTGTTTACATTAGTGTGCATTCTAATTAACGTACAACGAGTTTCCGACTATCATAAGAGTACAAACCAAAGGATAGATTAGAGTAGTAAAATCAGCTTAAATTCAACAACTTGTCATTAGAATATGAAGTTAAATGCATACAGTAAAACAGACAAATGTCTCATAATGTGCCAAGTAATATTCCAAAAATAAATATGATGCAAAGAATAATAATGATTTCAAGAAAAGCGATACATAAATAACTCACAGGTTATATTCATCCGCCTCCTGCGGAGTACAGCCCATCTCTAAAACTTCCACTCTGGCTTTAAGTTCTTCATTCTTCTTTTGCATATCAACAATTACGGAGTTTAAGAAGTTTACTTGTCCTTCGACTTCTTCTTTTTCTTCTAGTAACCTGTAAAATAATATGTCATTATCAGAGTCATGTGGTGATTGAAGAAAAGTAGTTACAATTTTTGAGCTCAACTGTAGTATCTCTCGCTCATCTGATCCTAAAAATGTGCCAGTCAGAGCGATTAGCTAACCTATACTCCGGTCGTAGCCCTATTTCTTCAATCCTTACCCCCTTTGAAAAAGATAGGTTAAGTTAAGATCTTGTAGAACAACTTTGATATAGATAAGCTACATTAGAAGTCTAATTACCCACATTGGAAACGGAAATGGTTATAAATAAAAAAAATACATGTCAATTATAATAACTTTAAACATATTAGTATTATTTATCCAGGGAAACAATTCTTAAGAATGCATCACAACCACTGCACTGTATGACGTACCTCTACTGATCATGATATATTTATGTAATTACAATTCATAATAATCTTTCCTGATTGCGAAGAATAAATAATAATAGATTTATTATTTATAATTGTTTACCTCTTGGTGTCAGATCCATTCTGTGGAGATTCTGGAACATTCTTATTTACATCACTTCCGTTTATTTTTACTGCGGGACTAACATTTTTGTACTGTTTCAATTCGGCATTCAATTTTACTAATTCTTCGCTAAGAGTTTTATTTTGTGATTTAAAGTTCTGAAATAACAAAGGGTCTTTGAAATGATTTATATCACATATCAAAATTATTTTACCATTACACAATTGCTGCTGATTGACTTGTTTCTAGTAAAAAGATTAAAACAATGTAATAGTAATTTTTAAAAAAGTGAAAGCCTGATTTCAAGTTTGTGAAGGAAAGGGTTTCAATTGATTTGATGCATGTTTTTAGGTTGTTTATATAAAACTCTATTGATACTTGGAAATCGATTTTGTTCCATTTTATTGGAATTGGATGAATTGAGCTTAACCCTTCTTCCCTGGAGTCTGTCAATGCACAAGTTTTCTCGGATATTCACTGTATTATTTCCAATTTTAATTTAATTTGTTTTTAGGTTTAATTGAATTTTGAATATTTTAAACATAAATTGCAGGAAATAAAAACATTAAGGGAGTTTTAGGTCTAATCAAATGGAGAGTGAAAATAAATGGTAAAACGAGATACATTTCACCGTATAATTATTACTTATATCAGGGGTTCTTAGCCCCGTGCCCCGTGCTCATGAACCGCGGAGCCTTTTTTGTGCGCCCGGCAAAGTATCAAATACAATTTCAAAAAATCATTAAATTTTTTAGTAAAATTATTTTTAATAGATTTATTGAATTCACAAAAATATAACCATATCCATGTTATTTTAAAGCAGCTAAGGGAACAATAATATAATTAATGCATACATATATACTACTTTTTAATACTATGTATGTAAATCTGGTGTTTTAAAAATTCGGCCTGCGCCCTCCACTTTTCTCCGAAATTTCAAGTGCGCCTGTCACCACAATAGGTTAAGAACCCCTGACTTAGATAATAGTCTAGTTTTATTTCAATGAAAAATAACTAATAGCTACCTTTAAATCGTTTTCAAATATTGTCAGTTGTTCACCGTACTTGTGAGCGTCAGTCTCTTTTTTAGTTATTTGTTCGTTTAACTTAGATAATTCTGTTTTAAATACTTTAGATTCTTCCGAGTGGGTCTTTTTGCTATTTTGCAATTCCAATACCACTTTCTGTAGCTCCGACTGCTCCTCATCGGCTTTCTTATTACTGGAGGCTTCTAGATATGAAATTTTATTTTTAAGTTCGATAACCAAACTTTCGACTTCTTCCAATTTTGTTCTCGTTTCAGTTCGTTCGTTTTCTAGTGTTTCGAATTGTTTCTTCTTCTCCGATCGTCTCGTTTCATACGCTTCTATCTGAGCTTTAAACTGTTTCCGCTCTTTTTTGCTTTCACTTTTAAGAGTGTCATATTGTTCCTGCAATTGCTTATTCAGTTGTTCGTAATTAGTTTTTTGCGCTTCATTAATTAGCGTAAACGATTTTAAATCCGCTTCAGACTTCTCCACGAGGCATTTTAAATCCGTGCATTTTTGATTGGCTTCATCGCATTGTGACGCTTTCTTTTCGAGTTCTTTAGATTCTGTCTCCATATTTTTAAGAAGCTTTTTCAGTTCATTTATTTCCTGCAAATGCGATACCTTAATTGCTAATAATTCAGTGTCTAACGATTTACATTTTTCTTCGATTTCCGATGAACCGGTATTAATTCTTTTAAGAGACTCAATAGTAGTGTTCAATTCGAAAATAAGAGCATTTTTATTTTTCAATTCAGTCAAATTTTGTTGAACTTCTTCTTTCAAAACGTTCGTTTCGGACTGAACTGTTTCAAGTTTTTTCATTTCATTTTCTACTTTGCTTAGTTTTTCATCCTTTGCTTTTATTTGTGAATTTAAATCACCGACAGTCTTTTCAAAGTTTACAATCTTGTCAGTCAATCCGCCAATTTCAGCAGTAAGAATATTAATTTTACCGTGGGACTCAGATGTCGCCGATTCTGTAGATATTTTTTCTTGATTAATCTTACCGATTTCTTCCTTGAGTTGACTGATAACTTTTGTTTGCTCTCGGGCAGACGTTTCTTTAAGGGTCGAGTCTTCTTTTAAGACATTAAAATTTTTCGTTACGCTTTCATATTCGGCGGTGATGTTATTGAGTTTTTTCTCCAAGTCGTGTTTTTCTTCTAATGCCTTTTTTAAGTCTATGTTGTGTGAATTGATTTGCCTATCTTTTTCAGAAATTATTTCAACATTAGATTTCAGTTCAACTTGCAACAGTGAACTCTGCAGATTCATTTCTTTAATGATAGCTTCATTTGCAGTGTGACTTTGAACGAGGCACAAATAATCACCCTTCACTTTTTGAAGTTCAATTTCCACACTATTGCCGAGATCCTCTTTCAATTTCAATTGATTTTCAGCGGAGGTCTTCAGCTTGCCATATTCATCAGACATCTTTTGATGAGCATCTAGCAGGGATTTCTCATTTTGCTGAGATGTTTCCAATTTATGATTGAGCTCGTTTTGAGTAGCGATGAGTTGATCTAGTTTTTCTTTTAACTTTGATTCCGATGTTAAGCCGTTGACCTGCAAATTTTCTAATTGCGTATTCAAGTCGTTAATTGTTTTTATTGACGCTCGCTCTACCTCTTCGATGTGAGTTTTCAATGCCGTTTCTTGTGTATTTTTAACTTCCAATTCGTGTTGCAACTTTTCCATTTCAGTTTTATATTTTGATTCAGTCTCGTTAAGTTTACCGGTAAGGTTTCCTTCAATTTCGGAAATCTTTCGGTTCAACCCTTGCACCTGTTCTTCGTATTGTTTTTTGGAATCACTTATTTCTTTTAAGCTTTCAGTCAAAACATTTTTCTCAGCGGCAAGCTCATTCTTCGTCTGCTCCAAGAGTTGTCTAGACTCTTGTTCGTTGCGTTCAAACGCGGATATCTTTTCTCGATTGGCTTCTTTAATAGTTTGAAGTTCTTTTTCGGAATCTCGCAATTTGTTCGTAAGTGTGGTGAGTTGCTCACTTGAACTGGTGGAGTGATTGTTCAATTGAGATATTTCATTTTCAAGTTTCTCTTTTTGCTGCTGTAATTCTGCATATTTTTCACTTTCATTCCTAATCTGCCGAACGAGGTCTCCGTTTTCAAGCTCCAGGGAGCCTAATTTTGTTGAAATCTCCAAATTACTCTTTGAGATTTCCTCTAATCTCTGTTGCGCTTGAGTGTGTACTTCTGTAAGACTTTTAATTTGATTCAGATGTTGGGAGCTCTCGTTTTCAACATTTTTCTTTTGCTTGTTTGTCTCTTCGCTAGCGGAAACTTGTTCTTCCAATTGCTTTGTCACAGATTTCAATTTCAAATCGCTCTCTTCCATTTTTTTTGCATGATCAGTTTTCAAAGCTTCATTTTGGTGCGCATTTTGTATCTTAAGATTCTCAAGTTCAGTTTTCAGTGTTAATATTTCTTGTGCTTCAATTTGAAGGCGCTCGTTCTGGTCGTTTGATGATTTTTCAAAAACTTTCTGCGCTTCAGAAGATTTTGCAGACAATTCTGTCAACTCTTTTTCTTTACTAATGAATTTCTCTCGAAGTTCTTTCATTTCATTTTGGATAGATTCATTTTGTTTGGCTGAAACGTTCGATAAGTCTTCTAATTCTGACCCTTTATTCGCCAATTGATGTTTTACAGCTTCTAATTCTTTTTTAAGATCGGCAATAACTGATTCCAATTGTTTATTGCTATCGGTTGAAGCTTCAGAATCTAAAATTTTGACGCTCAATTCCATTTTCAGTTTCTCCAGATTTTTCTTATGCGATAACTCTGATTCTTTCGCAGAAGCGAGAGCTGTAAGCGTAATCAATAATTTAGTACAAAAAACTGTATTCGAATGCAGGAAAAAATATATACTGTCCAAAAAGTCAGTGATTCTATTATGTATGGATTCATTCCATTTTAGTAATATTGTTGGAGTACAAAAAACAAGGATTTTTCAATTATTCTAAATTGTACAAAATTCATAGTGAACATGTATCGTAACAAAGCCCAATAAATCACAAATTAATATAAAATGACATTTTGATAAAAGCCAAAATGATGCTTGTTTTCAGAATGCACGTTTAGGTACTTTAAAGTAAAATTATGCAATTTACAGTTAATAAAAATTAACAATACTTTCACATATCACATCCGTCAATTTGATGGAATTTCGCTTATTCAAAAAATAAACATTGTTAAATACGATTTACTGGATGTTTTTTCTTAAATGTTCAGTTTAAGTTGCATCTGATACTCACACTGGTTATATTCCTGGGTCCTAACTTCTAGAGAAACCTGAGTTTTTTCTAGTTTAGATCTAATTTCGCTTAAGACGTTGTTGTGCTCCAACTCCATATTTTGAAGTCGTTCATTTTGTTGTAGTATGTGTTTTTCAGCTTCATTCAACTTCTCAGTGAAGGCTGAGATCTGCACCGAAGCGTCTAACTGCACTTCGGACAGTTTGGTCTTTAACTCGTTGATAATCTTCTCGGAATCAGATTTTATTTTCATCACTTCTTCGGTGTGATTTTTACCCAGACTTTCTTTATCGCCGTCCTTTTCTCTCAGCAAGACGTGTGCTTCATCCAACAGCTTTTGCAATTCTGCTGCTAGTGCTGTAATAATATTTGGTAAAATTTTGCTAATAAGACAGTTAAATTTTAGTGGTTTATATATGTAAAATGATGTTAACGGATTAATGAATGACTTAACAATTTTAAATTGAATTAGTGTTTTTTCACTAGAAATCTATATTAGGTAAAAAAAAAAACACGCTTAGTAGTTTACTAAGCGTCAGTTCAAGTTCATCCGTGCACTTGAACGCCTGAAGATGCCGAAAGGCGAAACCCGGGTCGTGAGTGACAAAATCTGTGAGAATGTACATAATTTGAATGATTCAAATTTAAAGTATTTAACCCTTTGACCGCGGTTGACTGCTATAGCAGCCCAATCTGAACCGATTTGGATCCGAGCGGCGGTCAAAAGGTTAAGTTACACAAGAACACAGGAAGTTCTCTCTATCCGCTAAAACTCCAATATCGAGGAGTAATAAATCCTTGTGGAATCGCTTTATACATTTGTATGAAAAAAATCTAGACATCTAAGTTATATTTTAAAATCAATCTATATTTTATCAATAGCTTATGCTAGTTGTATGACAGTTAAAAAAGTTACAATATTGATGTATAAAAATACAATAAGTATGATCAACAATTCATGCGAGATATATTACTAAAAACAATAATTGCTAAATACCTTGTGATGCTTGCAGTTCATCTTTATGCTCACCAAACACGATTTCATTCTGGGCTTTGTGTTGGGCTTCAGAGATAACACACTGGGCTTCCAATTCCTGAACCTGTTTTCTAGAAACTTCCAGTTGCTTCTCTAGATCGGCTACTGATGTTGATAATTTCATTCTTTCAGCCTGTAAATAAAGCACATTGAAATATAAGCCACCAAAAGAATACTACATAAAATATTGTACATGTAAAGAAAAATAATAAAAAGTATTAATGAACGTAAGATGTTGGTAAAACTTACGGTGAGTTCTTCTTTAAATTTCTGAAACAAACAAAAATATAAATAAGATATGCAGTTATAACATATTGAAATTAACCTTTGTGATTAAAATCAATCATAAGAATAAATCTCAACGATCAAATGTACAATAGAGTTTTGACAATTTGAAAATTCGCAATTTTACATTATGTCAATAACTTTTCATTGTTTTAGTATTATTCAGAAGACTTTAAATATTTAATTTCATTATATACAGAGCAAACATGGCAATAAAAAAATATAGCTACTAATAAAAATCAATGTATGTAATTACTACGTAACTCAAACCATATATGAAATAATAGAAATTGAAATAGAGCCCCCAAAAAAGGACCTCAGTTTAACGGGCTTTGGATATAATAGACAAATGTCTGTTAAAATGTGAGGATTGTTAAAAACATAGTGTTAATGTTAAACGACATGTTTAAATCCAAGTATCACCACTTGAAAGCAATGTTTTATGCATGATAAACATGTCATACCTCTCACACTCGAATTCGAGTCATAATGCCGTCCTGGTCGTAGACTGAACGTAGCATTGACATTTGCATCTTTGGCGCTGATTCGCACAGCTGCACAGCAGTTTCATTTATTAATTGATATATTTATTACTCCATTCAATAAATTTAAATTGTAAATTACAATCAAACACATCGTTGTAATCTAAAACCCGAAAATATGGACAAATATCACCGGTTTTGTATTGTGCCATTTATTTTCCATATTGACCTTCGTTTATAAAACAGACTTTCAGCTTTAACGGACACCTCACCTTTACTAGTCCGTTATTTTGAAGTTACACTGTATATAACATAAAATTCAAAGGTGCTCACAGTAAAGTCTTCTTTATGAATATTATCTTCTTCAGCGCGGAACATTAGATCTTCACCTTTTTGTTTTTCATCTTCTAGTTGCTGTGATACTTCCACGTAATCTGCATTCATCTTTTCTATGTCTTTTCGGTACTGGAAATTATAGATAGTAAATTAAATATGACATAGACAACTCAAAAAGTATGCTCAGTATCCAAGATATAAACAACCCTGTCAAGCTATTTTAATCGGTTATTACATCAAAAAATTGACCCAGCATTCAATTGTTTTAAACAATAGATTTTGAAAAGAATGTTTATTTAAATTTGAACTCCTCATCTGAACTAAGGTTTCTTTTCGAGTTGTTATAGTTGTTAGCTTCCGTACGTGTGTATATTAATGTAGAAAGGTACCATAAGATATCATCATCTAAGCGTAGCATCAATGTTGACATACTTATCCTAATACAACAAATTTTTTAGAGAACTTGGCAATACATAGAATATTCAAGAATAGCTTTTTTATTCCTTGAGTTAACAAAACTACAATGTAAAATTATTGTTCACATTACCGTTAAGCCTTCTTTATAATTAGTAAATCAACATACCTCGGCATTTTCTTTTTTCAAATTAGTCACAGCAGTTTCTATCCATTTGTATTGAAGAGACATCTTCGCCAGCTCTCCTCTTTCTACTTCTTGTTCCTTAATCAGTCGCTCTATGTGCTGTTGCTTCTCTCTTAGTAATTCCTACGCATAAAATGTTGTTTTAAAATACAGAATAATGTTATAAATAAAAATCCAAAGCAATTAACAACACATCAAATGTAAAAATAAAGAAACTATAATAAAATAAAGGAAAAACAATAAATCAAAGGAGAGGATCAAAGGGATGTAAAATGTAACGCTCATTATTTTTTGATGTGCACGTGACTGGTTTATGATAAAGATTTAAGTATTGACAGCAATTCATCAATGGTTTGATGCTACAATATGTTTAAGGAGAGATGTGTACTAATTGTGTATAGTTATGTTTTATGTTTATTTCGATTGACATATATAACGAATAAGCTGTGTAGTGCAGGGGTTACCAACCCCCTACCCCGACCGATTTCGGTGCGCCCGCCAACTAATTTGGGCAAATATTTAAATTCCTATGATTTTGGATTTCAAAATTCTTGGAAGAGCTAAAAAAAACGAGTCACGCTGATAATTTGGGCAAATCATTATATCGGGATTTTGGATTTACCAAATTCTTGGAAGAGCCAAAAAAAAAAGAGTCACTGATAATTTGGGCAAATCGTTAAATTCCTGGGTTATAAATAACCTTGAAAAAATGTGGTGCCCGCCACCCTACCAATATTTTAGAATGCGACCTAGTGTCCAAAAAGGTTGGTAGTGAATTGTTTTATTTAGGCTACAGGACCAATTCCGTTCAGTATAATCTGGATAATAACTGTGTTCTTATCACTTCCATCAAGCTTTCCTATTTCAATTAAGAATACATTACACCGGCAGTTTCCAAACTTGATGTTATTCTGCCTCCATCTTAAAAAAAAATATACTCCCGCCCACCCATCCTTTATTTCATATAGTAATAAAGAGACGTTTTAAAGGGTAAATAAATATTTTAAGCTGTTCGCGCCTCCCTTTGCAATAGTCCATGACTCCCCAGGTAGGAAATCGATGCATTATACAATTCTTACGGTCAATAAACTAAATAAATAATATAAATAAGCTTGAGAAAACAACACACATTCTTTAAATACACATTTAATGAATATATATTTAATATTAAATTAGTTGTTTTGGCTTATACATTAGCAAACTGAGGGGTGGTCGATCCTCAGTGAATACCAGGAGGTTTCATGAACATGTCTGATCCACATTAGGTTACAATAATTGCATACAGAACAGCTAACTTGTTTTTTTTTTCAGTTTTGAAAGATTCATAATAATATATAAATAATATATTATTTAAAAAAAATTGGGAATGTTAAAGCTCAGTCACTCTCCTGTACACAATTCTCGGTTTGTCCGATTTGAATATTTATAATTATTTATTTTCTTACGTTGAAAGTAGTAAAAGTAGGGAAAAAAAAAGCTTTGCCTGTGTTGCATTGTTTTTGGAGTTTCAAAAAAAATGACCGGCCGGGGTACATCCTTTTGAGAGGGACTAGGGCTAGAGGTTTAGTAACAAATTTTAATGTTAATTGTATTTCCACAACAGGGTTTCTTAACCCTGTGCTCGCGAGCGCATAGACGCCCCTGGAACTACTTTCATGTGCCCCAACGAAGTATAGTATATCGAATAAAATAAAACGTTTACGATACAGATCATCATCTTACACTTCTAAAATAAGTAAATAAGAAAGTGAAATAAAAGCATTGTCAAAAATTGCACTGATTGTGCTTTGTTATTTTGTAAGATATTTTTGTTTTCTTTATTGTATTTTATCTTTTATAAAACCTCATATAATGTGTATAATTTACCGATTTAACATAATAATATAGTAATTGTTGTACATATTACTGCCACTATTATCATAAGCCTCAAATGCGCCCGTTAACGCAATAAGGTTAAGAACCCCTGTTCTACAATATACATCTTTCTCATTTTAATAGCACAATAATACTCCATTTTTTAATTTATTCTACTAAAGATGAGTTAGTTTATTCCAACTATAATAATATGTATTCCAAATAGATTTATGTTTAATTCATAATAATTGTGTGTTTCATTATAACCGCTTTAAATTAATTATGCAAATCGCTTTATATATTCGATTTCATGACTGTACATTTAAATTCGAAGAAATAATAAATATAAGTCAGTAGTTAAGTTATTGTTTGAGATATAGTGCATTAAATCATTTTCAATTTTCAATTAAAAAAATAATTAACAGTAGATTCTTGGTTAACTAGGTGCTTTCAGTGTTTTTTTCTTGCTATTCTTGACTACCATGAACAGGAAGACAGTATTTCTCCAAAAAAATACTGGCAAAATCCACCAAAAAGAAACAGAAAGAATAAATAAATTGTTTGATAAATTCAGCTGTCGCATTGTGGAAATTCTTTTTCAATAAAAAAAAATATTACTTTATTGTTCCAACGTGTGGAATACCGAAGTTATCAATTTCAATTAAAAAATAATGTGAAATATAGCTACAAGTCAAGATACCAGACATTCAAGTCATTCGAGATCAAAAACATCCATACTCACTATCACAAATGTTCAATTTAAAAAAATCTAAGTGTGGTATTGAAATTACCGGGATTTGAACCCAGACCCACCGCAGAAAAGTTCTTACCACTAAGCCGCAGGGGTTCACATTCATATTTTATAGATTTATAAAAAAAATCTTTAGTCCTGTATCTTCCCAATTACTTGTATGTTATTTAACTATTTTTTTCTATTATATTAATCAATATTTTACCACCATTCATCTCGGTTCACCATGAGGCCATAGTTATTATAAATTTCGATAGATTTGTACATACTGTATCCATATGAAAAATTTCTTTGAAATAGCGAAATTATGGCAGTGGAAAAGTATCCTAGTATTTTGTGTAAGTGAACTGTTTGCAGAAAGATTCAATATCAAAATTCTAGTGCAGTGGTCTGCAACCTAAAGCTTGTATCGTTTATTTAAGGTGCTTAACACTATTTACTATTTGGCTTACGTTCTCCAATGCCAGGTGATTTGTTATCTGTTTTAAGTTTAATAACGAGACGCGGTAAAATAGAATGTGTTTTTATGAATTGTTAAATGAGTAATCAAAAGTCACAATTAACATTCTCCAGAAATTGAGAAAATCCCAAAACTATTGAAACATTCTTTAAAAAAAGTTTAGACACCAATAGATATTTTAAGATTGTATTTTAATAAATTCTAAATAGGAACCCATTTACTAATTTATTATTACTTGGCATATTTATTACAATTGATAACATTATTGTACCACTGGTTGTGTCACACCCTAAAAATTGATATTGACTACTATTCCATTTATATCCTTCTATAATTGCACTTATAGTCAGTTTCCGTAAAACATATCTCCTTGAAATGATCCAATTAGTAATAACGTTGTTTCTGAATACAATATCTTTTTTTTAATTTTTAATGCTAAAACTTATTATATTTTTACCATAGATAAATTGTGTTGTGCATTATCAGGTGGCGGTTTCTCTGGCTTCATATTTTTGTTAGTTAATATTGCGATTTATAAGTTAAATCACTCCGTGTTACCTGTCTGGAGGTTTTCCAAATTCAGGCAAGCTATCCCTACATTTATTTACTTTTTCATAACACCAGGCGGCACACAGCAAGTAAAATTTGCAAAATTGCAAAATTACCATTAACGAAAGCATGTGCTCTTACTTCATATATCACTTTTTCTGACAGGAGAATAGATAAAGTAACAAATCCTTTCATGAATGGTGATATTGTATTTTATAAATTTCATTTGCTGTATGAAAGCCAACTAATTTTATCATGTATTTTATAGACACCTATAATATTATAACAGCAAACAATACTCTAATTTTAAAGGAAAAAAAATATTATTGTTCACTACACAAGGGTCTGATACCTTACCCACCATTTAAGGACGATACCACAGTATTATGTGACAGCGATTTGGAGTTTGTAGTAATTGAAATATATTATGAAAAAATAATTATTGTATCTTGTTTTATACTGTATGATCCCTATTATAAACTCTAACTGATGTCCACAAATGGTTCGTTAAATATTTCAACTTCTTACAAAGAAGGAAAATTTAAATATCTTCTTTATTGCTTAAACTTCACTGTGCATTATATTATAAGTCATTGCTGAATGTGATTTCTGCGTACTTTTGGAGACAGTGTATGTTGTGTGTGATTCTTGCATAAAAATAATTATATTAAAATAATGAATCGTTGATCCAATACAATATTAATCTTTTGCTACAGTTAATTAATTTTTTCATGCTTGTTAATTTTAATAATATTTTGTACGATCTAATATGGTTATATTGGCAGTTGTTGAGAGCGCCGCTGTCAATCCGGTGTCAAAATATGTAACTAAATACTATAGCTCAAAATAAATATCCACGTGTTAATCTAGCCTTAAAATAATGGCAGCGTTACATTTAATTTTAGAAGGACGGATAGGGTGGGAAGATTATAAAATAAATATCAAAATAAAGCAAAATATTTATTTACAAATTATAAATTATTATAAATCAAATCTATATTAATACAAATTAAAATATTCTGGAATGTCCAGGAAGTACTTTGTAATATTTGAAACCATTAATAAAATCAAACGCAATATTTCAAAAATTGCTTCTATTTTATAATTTAAGATTTCGACTGAAGGTGCTTGGTGGAATTTCAATATTAAATTTGAATCGTTCAAACTATGTACATTCTCACAAATTTTGTCACTAACGACCCGGGTTTCGCCTTTCGGCATCTTCAGGCATTCAAGTGCACGATACGATATGTCTCTTATAGACAATCTTTTATCAAAAAAACAAGCTAAACTTGCAGAAAAAATGTTATTTAAAGGTATAGTGTCAAAGGACATAGATCATACTAGGTATTGGCGTAGAATCATTTTTTTAGGAAATACAAGTCTCAAAATTAAAAAACAGCTAGCTGATAGTGTTAGACCTGCTTTTTACTGTAAAAACTCTTTAGGCAAATTATTAATTAATAATAAAGATAAAATACATTACTTAAATAAATCCGGGATTTATAGATTGCAATGCTCTTGTTGTACAAAGTTTTATATCGGCAAAACAGAAAGAACATTGAACATCCGAGTTTTAGAACATATGGCAGCCTTTAGATTGAAAAAAGACACGTCTACTTTTGCTAATCACTTAATTTCGGAAGGACACGTGTTCAATCAGGAACAAGGGATAAAAATGTTACACCCAAATACGGACAGTCATAAGCTCTTTTTCCAAGAAATTTTAGAAATCAATAAAGCACAGTTGCAAAGTCTTCCGATTTTAAACGAAATAACAAATTTTCCCACATCTCCTCTTCTATACCCTATATAACCATAAAATCATATAATCATAAAACCTTTGCCGACAAACAGATTATATAATTCTTGAAACTGCTCACTACACAAATCTGTTGGAATTCCCATGAGCTCATCCTTTTCGCCAGCAATGGCTTTGGACTCGGTGATGCATTTGTATCTTATATAAGCACGAAACTTTTATTTGCTAAGCGTCAGTTCAAGTTCATCCGTGCACTTGAATGCCTGAAGATGCCGAAAGGCGAAACCCGGGTCGTTAGTGACAAAATTTGTGAGAATGTACATAGTTTGAACGATTCAAAAGCTTCTATTTTATTTAAATGTTTTCATACACGCAGAAAAGAACAGATCCCATGCAGATATTACATTACTCGAATTCTTACTTTACAAATTTGGAATAATTTTTGGAATTGTCAATAAAATGATCTAGTTTGGTGTAAAATCATTCTTTTACATTCAAACTATGGCTTTCCTGCAAAAAAATACATAAACACGCTTACAGAAGTGTTTTAAATTACCTGCAACGTGTTCTTGGCGTTCATTGGAGTGGAAGAAGCTCGCGGGCCGGATAACCTCTGTCCCATTACAAATTCAATTAAATTGATTAGGCATTATGTTATTATTAAAAGAAATCATTAAATCAACATAAAATTAGAGTGAACGATACTAGCTACAAATTACTTGGGTTTTCTTTAAATAATGGTAAAGGCACAATAAACAATAATTAATGGATAATTATTAAATTTATTATCAAATGTTTTTTATTATTCTCGAGTTGTCATTAGAAAAGCTGGAAAATGTTTCATTATTAAAAAATAACTACTTGTTTTGGATGTCGTAATTAATTATTATCAAAATAATCATTTATAACTATATTTCGTTCTCAAACAATAAACATACTCGCATACATTTCATGAATTACTCATGAATTTCCAATGTCTCGAATGTGTGAAGATCTTTTTTAATTAAATATTAGTAATAAGTATAATACAATCAAATTATATTAAAAATTTATAATTTATTCCGGCAAAATACTCCACATATGAAAATTTTATATCAGATATATGGATGTATGCTAAAATTTAAAAAAAAATTGTACGATGAATAAAATCATATGATCAGTGAAACAAACGAGATCCATTAATCAATCAAAGCCAGGAAAGGATTGCTTATTGTAAGTTTACAAAATTATTAAGTATGAATCAATAAACAATCATAAATTCTGGTTATGATAACCATTCGTACATATACATTATAAAATATTATCTTAACAATACGCGTTGATGATTTATTAATATTATTATTTTAAATAAATTAATAATGTTAATAAATAATAGTCCATCATAAATTATTATTTGCTTTTTTCATTTTAGTTTTTTTTTATGTCAGTCTTACCACGACACTTGGTCTCGCCCGCCAAGTTGTCTTACACAGGTTTAATGTCCGTCTCATCATCGTTTATCGTGAAAATATGTGTAGTTTCAGGATGGAGGAGGGTGCAAAAAAATCTTTGCATGGATCCAGAGAAGTGCGAAACAAAATTAAAGTACGTTTTTGTATACCAAATACCGATGCAAAAATTCACATGCTTGTCAGAAAATAAATTAATGCTTACGTATAATAAATACAAGCAGGTTAAAAATTAAGATAGCAAAAGCTTACAATAAAAATATTTTTGTACAACAACCATCTCCAATAAAATACAACATATAAGTAATATTCCAAGATAATATTAGATTGTAAAAAAAAGCATTAAATTTTTCAAATAAACATGTACATATGATGATAATAAAAATATTTTAAAATATTGTACATAACAATCATTTTTTACATTGATCAAATAGTGGAAATAAAATTATTGTGTACATAAAAAAAAAGATGTAAGAAAAATAAACTTTGAAGAAATAAAAATAGATGTCATCTGTGAAAGTGTCAAAGCAATATCTAAAAGCAATATAAAAATCTTTTGTCAACATGCAGAACATATCGACCCATAATCGGCAAAAGAGCTTAAGCGACACAATTAGCAAAATTGCGTTTTAAACCAATAATTGTTCAATTTCGCCTAGGGCGTCAGTGACAAAATTTTCAGAGCATTATCTCATTCGCCTGATCTTTTTTAGGGCTTGTGCATTTTAGTATTTTGACTCGGTATCGTTTGTTCCACGCTGATGTTGAGAACTAAAAGTAGTCAGACAATTTTATTATAATACTAGGATCGGCATTGACCATATATTACTATTTATTAACTGCATTTAAGGAATTCCTTTTTCGAACTTATAACGAGAGTAATTTAGAAAAAAATCTTCTATAAAAGTTATAAATTGTCAGTTACGGTATTCTGTCTATTACGGGTCGATATCATTGCCATTTCATCATAAAAATTATCTTCAGTATTTGATTTTGTCTTGAACTTCTATACTCATAGGTGGTTCGGGTGCATGCAATTTTTATTCATTCATTTACATCCAGTAAAAGCCAGAAAATTGGATTTATTTTACCAATTTACAGAGTGTGCTAATTTTTTACTACCGAGACACAAAATCATTTTTTAATAAAAAAATATTATTTTTATACAAATATGGCTCACAAATTTTTTGAAAAGATTTGGATTCACCCAAGAAATGATCAATAAGCAAAGTGCAACGTTCATTTTCAAATCGTTTTCAGATCTCTACTGGCATGATTTTATTATTTTGTCCAACAGAAATGACAATTTCATTCCAAACAACACAAACAAATAATAATACATGGCTCCGTGCTCTAATACCTACACCGATAGGAGGTGCATGCGGGCAGGAAGAGAAGGATCTGTAGGAGAAAAAATCTGCCAAGCGATAGCGAAGTTCTTCAATACATGGTGGTGATAAAGATGGA
Organism: Himalopsyche tibetana; assembly: GCA_030503985.1. Lineage (NCBI taxonomy): Eukaryota > Metazoa > Arthropoda > Insecta > Trichoptera > Rhyacophilidae > Himalopsyche > Himalopsyche tibetana. Next base: position 5,516,952 of record JAPJYX010000019.1, on the reverse strand, counting down.
GTTGTCGAACATGTCGGGCGAGACACAGGAGGCGTGGTAATGTCTAGGGGAGGCGAGTCGCCAGGGGCTGGGCGAACGAGCGAACTCCACCGCCTAGCCCATCTGCGATCCGCCTACCTGTCCCGCCCCTCCGAGGGCTGTGACTCCCAATCTGGGAAGCTGCCGCACTGATCCGATGGATGAAGTCATACTGATGACGGAGCCAGGAGGAGAAGAGACGCGGGACCCGTGGACTGCGCAGGAACCGGGACGGCGAGCGTTGGAGGGTGAGCGAGACACTTTGGAGGCCGGTGCAAACAGGCCGAAGCGAGGACCGCATTCGAAATACCTGTACATATAAACTGACAGTTGCGGAAAAAATATTTTCTCAAAAGATGATCATGATACAACGCTTTAAAGTAAATTATAAAATACCAAAACAAAGATATATATGAAACATTCCATAGAGCAACGATACAAAGTTTTTCTTGAATATTGCCATTAATATTTTAAGTCGATGAGGATTCACAATTTCGACTCGTCTTTCACCTTTTGCCTTCAACAGATCCGTCATTCTTTCCCATGGGATCGTCAAGTTCCACTCCGCACCATAGCCCCGCGGCGAAGTCAGTGGGGCCCATGAATCGTAAAATGCCAGCTTTACTTCCTTGACTACTCGATACAATGACGCGATCACCGAGTCTGACATCTGCCGGGCTTATAGTGGAGCTGCCTGCTCAATAAAAAATTGTACACATGTTTAGAATTAGCGTGATAAATAAAGTGGGATCGTATATTGAGATAAAATTGACAAAATGTCCGATAAATAAAATGGATTTTTGATATTTTATAAAGAAGAGCGCAATAAGAGGTCCCGAAAAGAATTCCAATGTACTGTTCAGTAGGAACAAAGTTTATAAATTCTGCACATTTCGGTGCATGCAATATAGAAATAAAATCCGTGCTGGATTGATCATCTCACTCATTCTACTGCTCATACTCATGACGCTTCCGTTGGGCGAAGAAGACCTCGGCATCTTTGATCTCGGTGAGGACAGTGTTAAGTTCATTTTGCGAGCGGTCTCGATGCGTTCTCCGGGGGAGGGTGGAGGTAATCTGTCACTGGCCGTCGGAGAAATCGGCAATGGGGAGTTAAGAGGTGAGGGCACCATGAGGGGGTCTCTCGTGAGGCGGGTGAGACGGGAGAAGACACCTCTTCGTGATTCACATTGGAAATATCTGACTCCAGCCACGGAACCATCGTTCTTGCCTGAAACATAATTTCATCATTATCAATTTGCACCATCTTACTGCACTCGCAGTCTATTAAAATATTCTATAGTCATTCAAAGATCTTCAACATTAATTACTGGGACGGCGGACGAGATATCCATTGTTCTATCTAATTTGCTGGCTAGTTAAGCATTGCTCCATTGTATATCTTTTGTTTTTAATATGTATTGCGTCTCTTATAATACATACTTCAATTTTAATATTCATCATATCTTACCGATGGCTTCATCTAGAACAACTCCAGCCCATTCTCCCGGTGCAAATTGTGTGTCTCCGATGTAAGCGATCTGTCCTGGTTTGTTTCCTCCGACATATACCCTTTCTCCGATTATGAAACTGTCTGTGTCTTCCGTCAGCACCACGCTGTGATCTAAACAAGAAAAAAGATCATGCCAACATGGAGAAAAATTGAATGTTCTGCCAATAATTGAAGTGCAAAACATAGTAATTCTTGATTTCGAAGGTCCATAAGGATTCTTGATTTCGAAATTTGCCACACCTTTGGAACTTTGCTAGACATTCGATCTACGAATTGACCATTCAGATCAAAAGCATAACCAATAAGACAGTAAATAAACCGATGAACAAAAACCTTCCAAGCTCCTCTGAATTCAACCGCGGAAGAAATAGCATCCTGACCGCAAAAGCACGGATAATCGATAATAAGCTTAAAATGACACAAAGCGAAGCAATCACGAAAAAGCAAAGAAAAGTGAACTAAAATAATTACAATTGATTTGCTATACTGCAATATTGCTCGTCCAATTGACTCGTCGCACTACGATCATTATTTCTAATCGGCAAAAAGATGATGAACAAAAAATATTTCGGATTTATTCAAACTTTTCACACTGCGCGGTATAATTCGCAAAAGCTACGATAAATAAAACATTTATTTAAGAATTCGATTCACGATACTATAATACATTATTATTAAATCATTTTGAAACCGGCCAAATATATATTCACAATGCGTGCAAAATAAACTCGAAATGTTATAAGGAAAAAACCTTCGTCCGTGAGAAAACTAAAAACCAATTGAAAGTACTAATGCAGACTCAATTTTTGTTATGTTATACAAAAATATAATACAAGTGATGACCACGAAAGTGTTCAAATTGGTGAATTCTCAAACGATGTATATTTTTCCAGTTACAATCGGTATTACTTGTTGGCATTTTGTTTCCATTTTATAAGTATTCTAGAAGATTGTAATGTACCAAGCGAAAGGCAGAATACGTAATCAAAAAAATGTTACAGATATTAACGATTTATTTCATTATATTTGGAAATCAAAATAGATTTACTAAGGCACGTTATTTTTATACATATGACTACGATTGACGTTTAAGCGAATAATATGCTGAACAGTTGTAATCGTTGTACCTTAGCACACAAATTTTATGTGTGTTTTTCTTACTGAAATAAATCGAAACCGATTAATCAAACGAAAACAAAATGCATACGTAAATTAAAATCAATTATTACTACAACGACCGCGACTAGATGATTGATGTCACAGTGAACATAATTATGATTCAACACAATTGCAGTGCAGAAAATGTTTGCATGTCGATTCTAATCAGTGACACTACTTATCTCCATATAATGAATTAATTCAATTATTATATAAAAAATATCTTTACATACCATTTTTAACACGCTTACATGTATTATCAATGAGGAAATATTAGCAAATATTATTTTTGACATTGAAACGTATTGAGGTAGTCTTATTGATATATCAACAAGAATCCGAAGTACACATATTTAAAATATCAAAGGATGAACTGTAAATATTGTAAAGTTGAACGTAGAAACATTCCAGATGTTAACACGTCAAATTATAAATAATTAAACACTTTTCGTTTTCAATTTTGATGAAACGAAGCACGTTCCTAAAATTGACATTTTGTTTCATTTGTTTTAAATTTTAACTATGATCAGAAAATTTTAAATTAAAAATAATTAAATTTCTGATGTAATAATTGTGAGTTAAAAATAATTCAAGAAAATTTAAACGAAATTGAGAAGACGCATAATTATTTAGCCATTTAAAATAGGTAATATATAGCAAAATTAGATCCAACATCGATGATTTTATGAATGTATATCAATCAACTTGTTTTGCAACTGTCTGTAATTTGCATAGTCTTACATCATGTTTATTTAAGTTCTGATGATAAGCATCACGGTTGAAAATGATTCTCTGTTTCAAGTTTTGCTCAAATCTGTGCTATTACATTTTTTGAAATATAATTTAAGATATACTTACTAAGGATGATTCGATAAAACTTCAATATCAAATAGAGTCTTGAATGTCGAGTGAAAAACCCGGGTCATCGGAGACAAAACTTATGGAAAATTGTAAAAATTTTGAGCGATTCAACTTTAATAATAGTTGCTATGTATGTATTATGTTCCTTTACTTCATAATACTTGAATCGCGTACAAACATTTTTTTTAAAATACTGCACTGCAATTTATTATTGATCGGAGTTTTCACACGCTACAAAGAAATGGCAATACTTCCTTACCTGAAGTCCTCCTCAAGCCTGCCTCGCTGAGTCTGCGAGGATGGTGCTCCCACAAGGCGTCCATTGAGCTGAGGCTGAACGTGCTGCAAGCTGGATTTTTGCACGTGCACAGAACACAAACAACACAACACAAGAGGCTAAGCTTTACAAAACAACTAAGTGAAACAGTATACAGTGGAGGTGTGGTAAAAATGCTATCCGCAAGGCAGCGTTGGGTGATAATCAGATTCGCGCTCACGTTTTTCGATCGCCCGAATGATTATTACAATATATACAAGGTTACTATTATATTATTGATTGTCATCGAGTCATTAATACGAATCTGATAACCACGTATCTCTGCGATGATAAATTTCGTAAGTTACAAATTATTCGATAGTGACGTAAGAGATTGATAAACTACCTTGTAAAAATATAACCAACATCTATAAAAAAAACGTTAATTACAAATTTGTTCGGAATTATTCACCGTAAGCAATTCAATGTGGAATGCCACTTGGCATATTAATTTAATCTACAAATATAATGGTGACTTTTGACTAAGCATGTTATCATATTCAGCTAAAAATAAAAGGCAAAGATATTATAATACATACAATCTTCGACCCAATTTAAGTGTAATATATGTTTTTTTTAAAATTCGGTTTTCACTCCTTACTGTTAAATCTCAAAAGGATTTAGTAACAATTAACATTTAACAGTTCCTTTCTTTTTAATCATATATTTTGATAACAAGCATATGTTAATTAAAATTGAAAATTGCATTTTTTTAAATTCGATTGGTTATGGTTTACAAAAACTAATTAGAAAAGTCTAAAGTACTAGTCTTATATTATGTAAAATCCAGAGATATTAGTTTTTTCCAAAGATAAAATAATTATCTAAGATAGTTTGTCATTATAAATTATTTTAAGAGTATCGTGATAATACGTAATTCTCTGTAGTAAAAAAACTGCAATATTAATAACACCATTATAAACATGACATCATGGAATATTGACAATTTATATTTGAAATCAAAAACCTACATATAACGAACATTCACTTAGTAAGTTTTACCATTACGTTTAAAATAAAAAAAAAAGTCTTCTCAACAGGTAGAATATAGAATTGTAATTAGGTACACATTACTACGGTATTTTCCAATTTCGTGAGACATACTTGGCATATAAATTTAAATTTCACACATTCCGCGCACGAACTGTCGATACATTTCAATTTTATTACCAAAAAAATACAGAATAAGTAAATTTAGAATTGCGGTAATTTGTTAACTGTTTCGATGCCGGCAACACGACGCGTAATGTGAGAATGAGGCGGGCAGCGCGTTGATCGCCCGTGGTTGACGATCGAAAATCACCCAACGCTCGGATACAGTGTGATATGTTACCAGAAGTATGTGAAACACAAACAAGTATAGGCGGAATGGCACTAGTCGAAGTGGAAAACGGTCAGATCTGTTTGTAAGCGACTTTAGGTTACATCGTCGAAGAAAATCCTACGCGTTTTGCATAAATCAGTTAGAATTAAAACATTGGATGTCCTCCGCGTAATAAATTTATAGCGAGTCCATGCGGTACAAGGTGGGACATCGATTGCGTAACACTGTCAGTTCTGTCACACTGCACTGCAGCTAAGTGACAGTGATCATTACTTACTTGACGGTCCATATATTAGTCGATCAATTTTACGTTATAACCTCTTAAAACACATTAATATTGGCAGATTTATATAAAAGTATTTTTTTTAAACAATGAAATTGGGCATTTATAGACGCGTGTGAGAGTTTTAACCTAAACGGTGTCGTTGAATTCTGTAAAAAAAATGTCTACCTAATTTTTTTTCAACTTCTTATCACTACGGGTTAAGTTTGTTAATCCCATCTTAATTCTTACGCGTCGCTTTATTGCCAGACTTCAGGAATTTCACACTGAGTTTATAAAATTATTTGATTGATATTCAAAAAAATACAAAGCAATCTCGTGCAATTATTTTAAAATTATCATCGATATCTTCAATTTACATAGAAAAATAAATGATAGTATAGGCATAACAAGTCAAACCCAGTGTTTATTAAGAGGTGTACAAATAAATCTGATAGACTTAAATATATATACGTCAAATATATTTATTTATTTATCATTAAGATGTAATATGGTCAAGTAAATTGGTATTGAAAATAATATTTAATAAATAAAACACTCATTAAGATGTAATAGTTATCATAAAAGAATATTTTAATTTAACCAAGTAAATGCCATTCAGTAATATATCATGAACTTTAATCACAATTATCATAGAATCGTTTTATTGTTTATAATTAAATAATGACGATTTTTAAATATTATCATACGATATTCTTTAAGAATGCCATGTTCATTAAGACTGAACGAATTTATTTCAAAATAAACAAACCACTATTTTATATTCTATAAGTTTTCAGTAAACGTTTAACACCCAAGCAGTCATTAAGATTTTTTTTCATTTACAAAGTAGTTTTTTTTGCTATCAAAACTCTTAAGTAAATAAATCGTTTGAACCAATTCTGTCTCAATCCGTGGGTTATTAATTTAATCCATGCGTTGGCGACCTTTCTATAACACATTTTTTTCCATATTTTAATTCAATTGTCGTTAATAAATTGTGGATTTTACTGAACAACAATTCTTTAAAGGAAAACAAAAGTCGCCCACGGAAAGCGCTAACGAGATACATATCGAAACACAGATGTTTTTTGATAGCGTCAAGTGCTTAAATATTTATTACTCATAAATGTCACGATTAAATTTTAACTATTTTCTTTTGTCGTTGAAGACAATGAAAATATATACATCATATTGTATAAACAGCTAATTATACCTTACTGGTGTCACAAGGTACTTAATTGTTATACACCAGCGTCCATCCGGCAAGAGCCAGTATTTTTGTCGATATTGGTTTTAATTTATTATTTACACTTAAGAAAAGTAATTATAATAGACATTGTAATATTATGATTGGCTTTTACATTGTATACTCGGAAATAAATGTGCTGCATCACTTACGTCACAATAAATCACAGACAATTTAAATTACAGTGTAAGATTCGTTCAGTTACTTCTCCTTTTGACAGATCTGATAGCCGTATGTGCAATTCCAATCTTCAAAAAGTGACACTCAACAACATCGTAAATAACATTTTTACGGCACACCAATATCATAAAGCAGACAATGGAACATCAAGTTTTATTATAGGTGTAAACTCGTAAAAACCGCCATTTGAAAAATAAAGAAGTGTACATCAAAGTTTATGTTATTTACACATTATCATGCAAAGCAATATGTTACAGACAATAGAACAAAATGGTCATCTACAAGCAGGTGCAACAACTTCATCTCAATAATCGATTTAAAAAATGTATTTTTACTACGTTTTTTACTAAGTTAGTAATTTTATTTTGTACTAAAAAGGCTGCTTTACGTATATTTTATAAATGCTATAATCTGACTATTATAAAGTCGGGTAAATTTTTGTATCATTTTTCAGAACAAAAATAATATCCCAACTGCATCTACAACGATCAATACAGATAACTAACTATGCAAGTTATTGTGATTATTTTTCAGTATATATTTAAAAAAGAAATCAAAAATATGGTTAAATTAAACTAAAACTGTATAGTCGAATTTTTGTATAAATAATATTAATAACAAATTACACATGTTAAATTACTTTTTCGTGCATCGGTTTTTAACCTGTTATTTGACACGTAAGGTTAGTTGACACATTGAAAAATTGACGTTCGCTACTCACTGGAGGGTTTACGCTCCCTTGGCGAAAACCTGTCGCTGGAGTCGCTCTGAGAGAAGTTGATGCTGCCTTCTGAACCCTCATCCCCTTCCTCTTGTACGTCTGCACACCCAACATGCAAATACCACAAAATTCACAAACTAAACAAACCGCTAATAAGTATATGCAACATCACACTAAAACCATACAGAATGCACTATAATTGATAATGCTCTTGCTTGAGCATCAAGCCAATCAGCATGACAAAAAGTGCAAAGCGTGCATTTGTACTATATGTAAAAAATATGTGTATATAATCGAAACATTAGACAATACCACAATATGTACTTACACGTTTGTTCCATATTTTAGCTGTTAACAATGAATGTATTGCCAAAAAGAAACCAAATACATCCTTGCACAATATAGGTGTATTGACAGTAAAAAATTGAAAACATTTTTTGCAAAGCAAAACAAGTTAACTTTGTATATTCCATTTATAATCTTTGAATTGGCATCATTCAAACATTAGCTCATATTGATTGCATGAATTGAAAGTATGTAAATTACTTTCAATTCACCGATAAATATATCGAAAGTAAGAAATGATATTATAAATGTTAAAAAAGTGTTATATTTAATTGATTTTTTTAATGTCAATACACTTCCCTTTTCACGCAGCAAAATTTCAGTTGCATTTATTTTGCGCAGCGCTTAGAAAGGATTAATACTGACGAAATTTCAAAAGTGTCCGAAGAAAAATGAAATTTAACAACCAGAAATGGGATTATTCTTTTATATATAAATAAGTATATTTATTCTACTTTATTACTACAATAATTTTTAAATAATACAAACCATAAGTGATTATGAGTGATTTAAATAATAAAAACTATACTATACTGCCACATATAAATCTACGTATTTCAATGAGGGATGTACTGCGATTTAAAATAAGAATTATAAACGTAATAAGAATAGGCTCGTAAGTAATGTTAGGAATGAAAAAAAAAAGTATTTTAATACCAGATTAACATCTCTCTTAACAATTCTCTACAGAAAAATTCCAATGGATAGCGGATACATATTCGTCTGTTTCTTAAAAGCTTCATAAAATCAATTATGTTTAATTTATTGTTAAGTATCAAGATAAAATTATACACCGGCGCAGTTTAGTTTTCCCTAATTTAATGTTCCAAGACACTCCCCCTTATTATCAATTTGTTTGTGGTGATTTAAGATAGACGCAATTGGTTTTTTTACCAAACGTAAATGTTACGAAGCAATAAATAAAAGTTCAACCCTGAACTGTCTTTTATGCTAAAGTCGTGAGTGAATGAATACATTACGAAACTAAGCATACCAAGTAAGTTTTATTGCATATGATGTGGTAAGTGCAATATGATATAATTTGAATCGTTCAAACTATGTACATTCTCACACAAAGTTTTATATCGGCAAAACAGAAAGAACACTGAACATCCGAGTTTTAGAACATATGGCAGCCTTTAGATTGAAAAAAGACACGTCTACTTTTGCTAATCACTTAATTTCGGAAGGACACGTGTTCAATCAGGAACAAGGGATAAAAATGTTACACCCAAATACGGACAGTCATATTTCGTTTTCCAAGAAATTTTAGAAATCAACAAAGCACAGCTGCAAAGTCTTCCGATTTTAAACGAAATATCAAACTTTCCCACATCTCCACTTCTATACCCTATATAACCATAAAATCATATAATCATAAAACCTTTGCCGACAAACAAATTATATAATTCTTGAAACTTCTCACTACTCAAATCTGTTGGCATTCCCATGGGCTCATCCTTTTCGCCAGCAATGGCTTTGGACTCAGTGATGCATTTATATCTTATATAAACACGAAACTTTCATTTGCTAAGCGTCAGTTCAAGTTCATCCGTGCACTTGAATGCCTGAAGATGCCGAAAGGCGAAACCCGGGTCGTTAGTGACAAAATTTGTGAGAATGTACATAGTTTGAACGATTCAAATTCAATATTGAAATTCCACCAAGCACCTTCAGTCGAAATCTTAAATTAAATGATATAATTTGTTTGCAACAGAAGTACGTCATCCCCTCGCATGTTTAAATTTTTCGAAAATTTTGAAAAATCAGATTTTAGAAGAGTTTTGGTTAATCGTTTTAATTGTTTAAAAATTAAAAGATAGAATTCGTGATTTTTTTCCAAACGCTTCAATGTCTAGGAACACATGGTAACCAATGTCAAAATATAAATTTAGCTCAGCTTTTGTCTCTATATAAATATTTTGCGAATTGAATAAAAGAGTCGTATAACAAGCCATGTTATGATGTTAACCTTTAATTATGTATGTTTTCGCAATAATCGTTAATTTATCATCGTGTTAAAAAATACAGCGCTAACTCTCTTGAGTTGTGGAAAGATACAACTGGTAACAATGTTGCCATTATGCGGAAACATTAAATCATTTTAATTACCGTGTATGGTTATTCAATAACAACATTATTTATCTCAAAAATATCTACCGTATTAACACCCTTGAACTGTCGTTAGCAAACACTATCGTTTTCAAACAAAAATACTAAACATTACCGAATGCCTCTGTTGTCAAAATAATGTTGAAAAGATAAAAGCTTTACTTATTAAAAACGTTCACATTAACAGGTATCTATTTTAGTCAAGTGACTTAGACACGTGACGTATATTTTGTTAAGTATCAAAAATATGACATGATGCAACAATTAATATTAATCAAGTCTGTTCAACTTGACATTGGTCTCCGCCAATGGCAGCACCAGATTCCTAGCGACAATTACCAAACAAAATATGTAACTACATGCATACATATTACATATACTCAGAATATCAGTGTTAACCTTACTAAATATTTCTATAAATATAATGTATGCGAATTATTAGTACAATGCTAAATATAATTGCTTACTTTCAATATCTACATAATAAAACAATGTATTTAATATATCGGCTTCGTTCTGACAAAAAAAAACTTGCAGAAGAAATACTTGGTTGGTGTAAATCGGTCTGAAACATTTGTAAGTCCATCTTTTGTTAAAATATTATCTATGTGAATCAAAATATTATGAAGAAATCTCAATTAAATTCATTTCAATTATTTTCAATTTGCCAGATTTCAGCCAGTTATTTAACGGAACATTTTTCTACGGACACTTTTAACGCATTTTTTTAGGATTGTAAATTGATAATCAACTACAGCTATCTACTACATTTAAAAAAATAGAACCTCAATAAAATGTAATGAATATCACGACATATTGAAACGAGTGGAATGTTATGAAGATTGATTTGATCGGAATTTTCTTCTGAAAAAATAATGGAGGTCACACCTACATACATAATTACTTGATTGCTTCGTGAATATTTCGCTGCGGTTTTTAATTAAATACAGTATCAAATAACGATAAAAAAGAGTGTTATAGTAAAAATAAAAACACCAACGTTCAAGGAAGGAGATTTAATAATTAAAATAATCACTTTTGTTCGGCGTTTCGATACAATATTATGTAAAAACATTTTCATTCAAAACCGTGTCCGGAAAAATTATCGTATTGAATTGACCACTCTTACTTTAGACTCAAATTTTTAAAAAGGTCGACAGACAACAGGCGGGAAAATGCATATATTAATGGAGAGTTCAACGGTCAATAGGTGTCGTTGTGGAGTGTAGACCATTACACTCACTCTTAAAAATCATTATTTTAAAATAATGTTTTGATCAGTCGTCCGTCCGTTGACGCGAAGAGTTTTCTTACAAGTGACGATCAGTTTCCTGCACACGACCCAATGAAGAAAAGGTACAGCGAAAATTTATCGAAGAATTACATATCGACTGTGGAAAGGCAAAAAGACGCAGCACACAGTTTTTCAAAACAGTTTTTTTTTCGATAATCAAAATGTATACAACATACACGTTATATCAAAAGGATGTAAGCTGCAAACGTCAAATTAATATCTAAATTAACCTTTTATGTTAGAAAAAAGAAGGGTATGTGAAAATAGCGACTAGGAAAAGATGTTTTTATTTATTAATATTAGATTAAGACAATTATACATCATGTAATCAGTCTACGCGGACTTCAATGCTATATATTTCATAATTTGCCTTTGGCCCAAAGCCCATAAAAACTTTTTGTCTCCTGTAAAATTTGTTATATGTGGGTTACGTACTTTCGCCTTTCAAAGTCGATATGTATACGAGGTTCAAATTTAGACATGAAATTCTAATATAAATAAAAATATTCACAACTATTAAGCGTAGAAATATATAGGACTTCTAATGATAAATATACGTTTTCAAATTACCCGTTAATATGTTCAAATTCATTCGTTTTCTTATTGAGGTACTAAAATTTTGTATCTAATAAAATGAGCAGTTAACCAGAGGTTAAATATAATGGGTTGAATATGGTCAAACACATTAATATAAATAGATGCTTAAAATGATGTACACAAATTTGATGGTCCGCTAAAAACAACATTTATTTATTTATATAGCATATACACAAACAATTAATGTGGTGAACATAACAATTATCATAAATAGCTTCTTCTCACCCGCCCACATTGAAAGTCCATGATTGTGCACCTACAGCCTTTATAGACACCGTTCAAATAAACAGCCTTATACAAAAAAATCCATAAAATACTTTATAAATATATCCATAGAAAACAGACACGCCTAAAATCTACTTCAAAATAAATATTTTATAATGTTTCCTTTTCTCATTAGCAGTAGTACCAACTAAGAAACTCACGTATTTATATTGAGGCGTTTCATACATATTGCTTTCATAAATTGAGTCTTCTCCGACTAACTGAAAACGTTACATTATACTCAACTCCATTTACAATGTTATTAAAATACATAAACACAAAGCAACGATAATTAAAATTGTTGATTTGATTTAATAAGGTTCATAAAATTAGCAACAAGTGCGGGGATATAATAGTTGTGGCACGAGAAAACGGCAAGGTAATTTATGTAAATCTAAATGTAAGTTAATGCATTTTTACTTCTCTTGATTATCAGCTAAATGGGGTTTGAACTACCTAATTATCTCCTACATATGACTCAGAAGATGTTAATTATAAATAAACATTAAATATTCTTGTTTAAAAAATATATGTTAACACAGTGATTTATAAAAAGACCAAGCAAAAAATATGACTCTTAATACAATACAATGAGGGCTTTTATTTAATTATGAGCTAATCAATTCTTGGCCCCTTCAGCTGTCGTGCATCGTGATTAATTAATATTTTATTTGTTCTACAGATAATTAATTATAAAATGAAATTGATTTTTTCACTGTATAAAAATGAAAATTCATTTCGTTATATTTGACGTGGCATCACAAAAAAAACATTTGTAATACGCGTCGAAAATACGTGATGGAAACGAGTGAATTATATGTGTGTATTATTATTTTTTCAGTAAAATATCTAAACTCGATTTACATTCTAATATAGGTATGTCTGTAACTACGAAGTTTTCTTAAAAAAATACCTTAGCAATGGAAAAGGAAATTGAGTTGAAACAGTCATTATTTTCACTTAAAAGAATCATTCTTACAACAACTTAGATTTTTATTTTCAAATTGTATATAAACTTTAAGTGTGTCAGTTGTCTATGGTCAAAACAGTGCAAACTACTGGCAATACTTATAAATAGTGCGTACGATTATACCCTGCTAAAGTTACTTGAGATTATTTTTTTTAACTCTCTTACAAACCTGCTAAGTGTTTTCTGGAGTAATCGTCGCTGCTCTTCCTTCCATTTTCTGATGTAGCGGATCCATCTAAATTAAAAGCATAACACTCTCACGAACTGAACAACAAAATCAAACAAAACAAAGTCATGCAGCATCACATGTGATTGAAACGTCTTTGAAAAATGAAACTAGTTTTAATTACAAGCAATTAATGTGATTATCAAACAATGATGTTATTAAGTTATTAAGATGAGACGTTAAAACCTTCTTGAATAAAAACAAACCGCATAAAAAGTATGGAAAATTAATAGGAAATTTATTATTTATTACAACCGTATTAAATTGTATTCTGAAAGCTTTTGTTGCAGATAAAATATCAAGGAAAACATCATTGTAATATAGTGTCATTACTTTGTGTATTTGAATGATTGGTCGAGTGCAAATGTGCACATCTCTTTCACAATTTCATCTTTGATTGTTTCGCGTTTACCTAAAATAACATCAAATATATCTCTCATATCGTTAAATAGTTTCAAATATGTTTATATATCTTGAGTATGACTAATATCATAATATTATGTTACATTTTTTTTTAGTTGGAATTTTCGAAAAAGTGCTCGTCCACAACTGTTCATATATCTAATACTCGATAGGTTCGTGAAAGAATGAGTATCATAAATAAATAAAATTTGCATTATTTAAAAGTCGAATGAATAAATCAACAGTGATACAATTGCTCGGTATATCTTAAAATAATTATAGTGTAACTATTACTACATCGTTTATCACATATAAAGAAAATATTTACTAAAATGACACGTATCAACTTACAAGATTGTCAATTTAATCGATTTAAAAACAATTCATTATTTACAATTCAATGGCTCGTTGGTTCTACCTATAAATAAACATTAATCAATTTAAACATACATAATTTTCAAATAAATTGCAGTAGTGTAATTTGTAGTCGTGTAAATTGTGACCATGCTCTCTATGTAATATATACAACAAGGACAATAAATAACCTAAACAACATGCTAATTTTCGTGACCTGGTCGTATTTCGCCAATCACTATTATGTGCATTAGAATAAATAAAACAGCATACGAAAATTGCTTTGGAAATTAATTTATACATAAGTGTTTTATATGAAGTTAACGACTAGTAATTTTATTCAAAAAATAATTAATTTTCTCCATTTTTCTATACGTAAAAGTTAAATTAGTGAATAATGTTATTTTGTATGCATATTTCAGAGGAAAAAAACAAAGTATGCAGTTTAACTTTATAAATTTCAAAAAAATAATATTTAGAAGTACTTGATTAATTGAAAAACCAAATACGGTATTCAAATAGGATTTTGGCAGAATTCCTTTTCGTTAATACCCAAGATAATAATGGATACTCGGCAATCCTAGTATTATACGGGTCTTAGCATCGGTGATGGTAAAAAATACGTATGTAAAATTTTAACGTAGAACATAATTGACCCTACCTAATTTATGTATTTGAGTGTTTTTTTTTGTATGATACAATTTAATTCATAAAACATAACTACTTCAAATTGTATGCAATGGCATTGAGATGGTAAATTTCATTTTTTTTTCAAGTATGTATAGATAAATATGAAGCTAGATTAATTAAGCCAACGATATTTTTATCAAATTATTTAAACTGAGAAAATATTAAGTTGAACTTACGACTTAAATTAAATATACAATAGAAAATATGTCAACGACATATTATAAATTTAAGATTATTTTGTATATATCCATTGAATACACACACATGTGTGTCAATTTGAATATAAATACTGCATTTGTATATGTATTTTGATTGTAATTGAATAAAATATATATAATTTTATACTAAACTATAATTTATTAAGCCGTTTTCTATGTCGTTATTTTCACGCACGCAACATCGCATAAACGGGCAATAAAATTAATGATTTGAAGGCGTAGGCACGGAGAACTCTAACCGGGTGTTTGATATTTTAAGGAAATGATGACTTAAATAAATATTGTCATCAAATTCGATGTAAAATAAAACACGTAGAATAAAACACCAATCTGCGCATCATAATATCATAGCTTTGACCTTGCTTCGTTAGATGTCGTGGGATATCATTTTGGTCGGCGTAGACCCGAAGGCAACACAGCTGTAGTGCGCCGAATCACTGGCCGAATAAGAATTTTAGACAAGAATGTTCTCTTAAAACCACCTCAGTGAACGTCAAAACAAATGCTTGTTTATAAATAGTCCGATATTTCGGGTATCTGTACAGTTTCTTATATAAGGAAAAGTATAAGTGTTTTATCGTTTTTACTGGGATATGAAATCTATATTATTTTAAGCCTTTGGAATCGGAGTCGTAGAAAACGTGCAACTCTACGAGTTGCTATCGACAAAACGTATGGAAGAGTACAGAATCAAAATAATTCAAATTTGATATTGAAGTTCTATCAAGCACCTCCCGTCGAAGTTCTTAATTGTATAAATTTTAGTAAATATTAAAAATATATATCTAAAATTTTACATCTGTTTTTCGAAGTTGCTGTATTTTTGGGCTTGCAATTCATGAGGGAGGAAGCGAAAACTGTTTACTAACGTTGCCATCGAAAATAAGCAGACGAGGATCTCCAGGATTAAAGTTATTTTCGTTCACATATAAATAGGCATACCAAATTTGAATCAATAATGGATAATTAATTAAAAATAATTTTAGTCCCTGCTGTGGCCCAGTTGGTTAGAGCTTTCTCTACCGATCACGCAGGTCTGGGTTCGATTCCCGGTCAGATCACAGTGAATTTGAGAATCATTCAATTCAAAGTTGTGATCGAAGACTGGGTGTTTATAATGTCAATTCACATCATTCCCTCTCCTCCCATCCTTCTGGTCCTTTAATAACTTGGTGTAGCAATAGCGATTAGCCAACCACTAGTCCTGTTCTAGCCTTATCCTTCTATCTCTGAATGAAAAACGCCGATTGGACTAACATTAGTTTACCTTTAAGACACAGAAAATAAAACTTAAGTGTTGATATGGATATCGAGTTGTGTCCGCAAGTAACTTTCATTCCTTGAAAATTTACTATTCTGTAGTCCTCCTCACTTTTTGATAGTCTTTACACTTTGAGAAGACGTGCCAGAAGCAAAGGAAACAGGTAATATGTAAATATACAGTGGAAACAATCAAAGCGAGATATTATTACACTCCATTCGGCGACAAAAAAAGAAGATGAGTTGTCGTAAATGGCTGAAAATAAACGCTGACTTAACGATCAAAATATTACACCGCAAAAACGGAATGTTTACGACACGTATTTGCAAAATTGAAAACCGATACTATGTTTTTCGTAATCATTGTTATAAAACATTCCAAATAAGGTGGATTCTCGTAATATATTACGGATGAATGTTAAAGGATGAAAGGCACGAAGTTGGAATCATATTCCTTTTTATTATTATATTTTAATTTATTGCAATAGTAATTATAAAATATAAATAACGACTATTCATTTAATATTACCACTGTCGTACGACTAAATATAATACATATTACAATGACAAAATGAACTAATGATTAAGACTGGAGAAATACCTAATAAAAATTGTAGGATACGAATCGCTCCAAACATTTTCTTACACGGTCTACAATTTTATTAGTCAGATATCTAGGTTTATTTCGAGTAGTAAAAATATTTTTTAACAAAAAACAAGCAATTTCGAACAGGAAAAAAAATAATAATTTTCAATGAATAAATCTGGAATCAGGGGTGAACTTGAGGGGGCTATGATGAGCCACTTGTTATGTTTAGTTAAGACCGACGAACCCTTTTTTATTTTTTAATTAGTTTATTACACTATCGTATTATATTAAACTACGAAAAAATAACTATTCTGAGAAGAAAATATTTAGATTACGAGAGAGAAGTTTATAACAATCAAATGAATTCAATTTATACTTTCGCAAATTTTTAAATCCAATTCAAAAGTAAGAAATAGATACGTCTCAAAATGATACTATTCGAACAGCAAAGATTACACTTATATTCGTTTCTTTCTTATTTTTTAAAAAAGAGGTTAAAAATCTACCTCTATCTATCAATCATATGACATTTTTTAGTTTAACTTTTTAATGGAAGAACCAGGTCCTCTTTCCATATCAGTGTTGCCAACGCACCTTGACTTTGTTAATTAAATTAATGTATGCTGTAGGTGCATTACATTATGATGATCGAGTATCACTAGTATGGCAAACAGATACAGTAGGTCAATCGTTGCTCCGTTAAGGTCGATTATATATTTTTATTTATTCTCTATGGTAGCAAATAACGAGCGTGATCCGTGGAGAGTTTATTTATAAACCTAATGACGTGTGAAATCAGACAATTTCGCAGTCAAATAATTTTATTTAGTATAGTTTGTTTGCTATTAGTTGCAAAAAGCTTTAATGCCAAGTACCGTAGCAACAAACAGCATAGGTATTGCATTTCAACAATTCCATGGATTCAATTCTTGGGTAGAAAATTGTATTCCTAAATTGATTTTTCAGTGACATGTAATGTTTCGTTTAAGCTGTTTATTTATCAGAAACCAATTTATATTGTAAGCCATGTCCGCTCCCAATGTGGAGCATATGGACTCCTAATGGAGTTTATCTCAACAGAAGTGTTTCTACGAGAACTGCTTGTTACTCAGTTGCTCAAACTCTCTTTTTCCAAGGAGAGTAGGGATAGAAGGATAGGGCTAGGACAGGATTAGTGGCAAGCTAATCGCTCTCGATACGCCCCGTTCATAGGATAGGATGGGTGAGAGGGGGGAATTCAATACATCACATACATCCATGCCTTTGAACAGAGATTCATAAATCGATTGAAAAATCAATTTATAAAACTGTCCGTACCGGGATATGAACCCGGGCCCTCCGTAGCCGAAGCCAACAACGTCGACCACTCGACCACACAGGCGGTCATTTATATTAGACATTGATAATTTGCTAAAAATAAGTCAGCTTGGCAGCATATTTCTATCAAACAATCTTAAAAGGTGAAGATTATTCAATAAATCAAAAAATAGCATTTATAAAAATAATTACCTACATTTTTGACTGTGCACGGTTAAAGAAAGAAAGTTCCGTGCAGTTTTGTATCGGGCCAAGAATATGGTAAGTTAATTCGTGTTTTATCTTGATCGTTATTGCGTTTTGGAAGGCGGCCTTGAAAAAGCGGCTGCATACACGGGTGGTTGTGGGACAATCAACAACCTTAAAAGATTTAAGGTTGAGACTTTAAACAAAAAAATGCTCGAAACCAGCTCATTTCATCATGGAGTCTGATTCTCCAAAAATGCGGAAGTTTTGTTATAGACGTTGCTACGGGTTTATCAGGACATATAAATATTCTAAAATTAAATCTCCACTTTGCTGTCGTGTTGGCATAATGCTGGCTATGCAATAATGCCAAACATTATTCCTTCCGCGATCATTATTGACCTAATCGCCCAATTAGAATCTCTTCCTATTAGCTCCATTCGCCGAAGAGTTCGCTTCTCATGCTAATCCGAGTCCATTTGGAGTCACGCTGCAGTTGTCTTTCCAGAATGGGATTTAAAACGGCGATTTCCTGCACTAATAAATTTCCGCGTGGGCGAATTTCACATTACAGATCACAATGTGAAGCAATCAAATAATAACGCCATTTTTTAAAAAATGACCGCGAAACTACGCTACGGGGTTCACGCGCAGCAATCGATTATGAGTAGTGGTCCATCCATATTATGGACACCGTTGGTTTTAATGTTGAGGCCTGCGGTCGAATCTTAAGCGATTATCTATCTTTGAAACACTATTATTAAGTGAATATAATTTAACAGGTATAACAGCACAAGTTGCACCCAGTTATAAAAAACACTAGATAATAATGGTAACATTAAAACAAATAATTGTAAGCGTTGTGAATCTGTATTGTTTTGTTAAAATGTTATCCATTATGACATCACGTTTTAATTAAGCATAACGGATACTTACAAACAATACAATAACTTCGAAGTGTAATAGTATTGTAAATGAATAAATATCTAATATTTATGAAATAATGCCGACTCGTGGCGCTCTTCTAGAAACGCATAGTAAAATGTCGAGTTCATCTTTGATATTATTATAAATTGTTTACTCTTAATCCTAAGTGAAATGACACCATAAGATACAAATAACGCAATTTTTATTTAGTAATATAATAATGTTTAGCAGCTAAATAGTTATTTGAAAAAATATTCGTTTATTTTTAAGTGTAGGCTTTGTATATAGTAATAATTATTGTATATATTGTGGAATTAAAAATCACTGCAATTTGTCTCAAAGTAGACACACTTTTTTGTGCTCTCCCCCGGTAATTGATTTATTATGTCCATACATCGGATAGATTGGCGCCCCCTGATATATGCGATGTCTGCCCACGCTGCCTTTTTATGATGTACGACACGAATTATAAAATAATAATCGACAACCGTAACGTTTTTAGCGCTGTTTACAGTCGTGTAGGTCTAGGTCACTTTTGGAACACGTTCGAATATTTAACATTTCATTATCATCGACTATTTTCGGACATCCATTTTCAGGGTTAGATGCATTAGATACTGAGCGTGTATTTGCCATGATCGTAATTAAAACAGAATAACAGAAACTTGTCGAGAGTAAAACAACGGATGTGCGACGTTCATTGAGTGAAATAATAGCAATACAGATTAAGCGGAGATTTCATCTGATATAATTTTAATTTACTGTTGAAGTAAGAACATTTTAAAAATAGGATAATTTTATCAATCGATAATAACAAGTTAACTATTTATTTAAAAAAAATGACACTACAGCTGACGTCAAAGCTCCACACATTTGCTATCTGAAATAACGAACACCTCGTGAAATCGTATTTTGTCCACCTGAGTACAAAATTGAGTTTGAAACAGATTTTATTTATTTTTTCGATGTCTAATTGATTCGATAAATGATATGAAACAATTCATGTTTTAAGCCCTATAAAATAATGTTCAAATTTAGCCAACTAATGGTCAAAAGCGGTTTCAATCATCGCGAGCATTTTCTGCTTACTGTTTTATGTTTCAATTATTGCTTACTGAAACCAATATAGTACCGTTTATCTGTATTTTTGATAATCAAGTAATTTATGAACGACTGATCGTTTCGTGTAGCACAGTTAACACAAATTTAGTAATAAAAAAAACGCTTTCACAAGAAGTTTATTGATTTACGTTACCGTTATATTGCTCCAAAGTTTTGCCATTTGATTTTATCTTAGCTCTGATTTATTGAAGAATGTTTTTTTGTTGCAAAAATCTACCAATTACAACAAAATCGCAGAATATAAAATTCGTCCGATAAAAATTGACGTTAAGCGCTAATCGACGAAAAAGATGGCGCAACCGACTCTCCCCGTTAAGAGAATTAGGTTTAATTGGTGATAAATTGGTAAAATTAAATGTTTCGTTTTACCAATTACCAATAATAAGTCATCGTTAGCCAGAAAAATAGATAGAATGATTATTATTGGCAACTAAGAACCGACGCTACGACGGTTTATATATTTATACCAGGTTATATCTTTATTAGAGTATAATGCTGCATACGTGAGGAGATGAGGATTAAACTTGCCCATACCCACTTTTGAAAAAAAATAAGATAACGCTATAATATTTGGGGGGCCGATTCAAAAGAACAGAATTTAATTTTTAAAATCACTAAAAAACCTCGTAACGGGTCAAAATGTGACTTTATAATCAAAAATGTCTGAAAAAACGCAAATTTGCCTGGGATCACTTTGTACCCCGTCGCTCCCCGATCTTATTCTCGATGTTTGGTACTGAAGTGTCAATAAGACATTTAGAAGTATCCTTCTACTGTCAGAGTATAATTCTTTAATATACTCGTGAATATGATGGTCAATTTTTTACATATAATTGCACATTTAACACCAATTCAACTAATGAACTGAACGATCGAGATAAATATGTATTAAAAGATTTAATTATTTTGATTTAAATTGTTTGTTCGTTTGAACAACTCAAAGCTTTGTTTCTGTGTAAAATTAGTTTGCCAAGCTTAATGATAATAAAGAAAAATTGAGACATTTTCATTGCTAAGAATATAAATCATGTTTTTCCTATTAAACATAACGTTTTCCCACGACAAGATGTGGAAGAATCTGGTATAATTGGACCGGATCGGGAGGTCAAGCAAAAACATGGCTACCTATAGACAACTTAATCAGTAGAATTAGAAATCGACTACAAACAGCTGACCGAAGAGCCGAGCTATTCATTACTCAATGAAAATATTTTTTATTCAATTAAACTTTGACTCCGATTACGCTGGAATTCGCCAAGGCGCCGGCAATACAATTCATTCGACCGAAATCGCCAAGAGAATCTTATCTAAAGCTACCAAAAAAATGTATCAACTGTGAACTAACGATTATATGATAGTATCTATAACGGCATTCCGATATTTCATATTAAATACAGTCATAAAAAATATATCATAACGGATGATTTTTAAAAATATTTTTCTTTAATCTGGCCGCTCCCAATGTGGAAAACATATAGCCTTCTAACGGAGGTACCTCAACATAAGTTTTCATACAAAAACTTCTTATTACTAGGTTGCTCCATTTCTTTCGAATAAAAAGGGTAGTGTTAGTACATGACTAGTGGTTAGTTAATCGCGCTCGTTACGCCCCATTATTTATGACTAGAAGGGTGGAAAGAAATTTTTAGACATCAAAAACATCTACGCCTTCGAACAGAAATCTATAAATCAATTGGAAAAAAAATGCTGTTCGTCCTGGGATTCAATCTCGTGAGATCTGTCACGTAAGCCAATGATGCTAGCCGTTGTACCACGGACCTGACATAATTAACTTAAGGTTTCTCAAAATAACAATACATTATTGAAAGGCTTATCAATTCTTCAATCTGTACATAATGAACCTGGCAACTCTTAGCAGTGTTGAAATATTTCGAATTCATCACGAACAATTTTAAAAAAAATGTGATGATTGACTATACATTCAATATTCATTTTTTTGTTCATTTTCAACACCGAAATACCGGCAATCTTGTATTTTCAAAACCGGTAGTAAGGGTATTGCGAACCTTAGTTTGGCGCTCTTGAGCGAAAACGAAAATATTATATCTTGGATAAGAAAAAAATCAGAAATAGTTTTTTTAAAGGAAGCCGTAATTAAAACAAAATTATATTTTAATTATGTTTTCAATTTTAATGTCCATTATTAATTGTAAAAGGAAATTGAATAATAAATGGAAATATTTAATATTCAAGGCAAATGTATAAACATCGGTTTAAGCGATTTAATTTTGATTGGTTTATTTAATTAATTGCGTGTAGTAATAATATTGTACCGAAACACTTTTAAAGCAGGTATTCATAGTTTTCACAACTTATATTAGGCCAAGACATGTTTCGCTAAACGGAGAAACATCTTTAAGCGATGCAAATGTTGAGCGCATATCTGTATTTTTTAAATGTCATGTTAAATCTTTGAGAGTTATCAATTAATGTAAAACGTCGGTCTAGCTAGACTCTAGAATCTAGGTAGAATGTAAAGCACGTAATTCCACGCGCAGCAAATTTAAAAGGAGAGTGTAAAACATAATAGATTGACTGTGAAATGGCATAAATTTGGACATTATAATGATTATTCTAAATCAAAATCAACAAAGAAAACGTTCTCTAGTTATGCTAAATAAAAATAATACTTTTCATTTCAATTTAACGAATGTATTCTAGTTCATCTGCATATACCCATGTATTATTTATTAGATTATGTCGACTTCTTTGTATGTACATACTTTAAAAAACACAATTACTTTTTTCGTATCTATTTTAAAGAGAAATGATAATTATATAATTATTTGTATTATCTAACCATAGACGCGACGTCAATAACATCTACGCCGTAGAGCCTCTACGCCAAAACAATATGCTACGTAAACGTTTAACAACCTCTGTTTATCCACTTATTCAATAACAATAACACGTAATAAAACATGTCATTTCAAATTAAGCCCACTGCAATCTGTCAGGGGCTAGAGGTCAACAGGTATTATTAATTTATAATAATATCCACCTATACAAAGTAAAAATAATAACTACGTGTGAATAACGATACAAGATCACTGGGCGTGGCTGAGAAAATAACAAAATATTTTTTTCAACCACCATAAAATAGTTTAAAAATGCATTCACCTAAATTAAAATTCAACAAAACAAAGATGTTAAAAATTCAACTGCATTTTTATTAAATTTGTAGATGTGCGCGCTTGTGATTCTATGATTCCAAATCGGCCAAAATATTCATAGCTCAAAAACTTTTAGTCGTCTTATCGTCTTTTGCTAACTGTAGATATATGAAATCTGTACAGCTAAAAAACGTTGAGTAAGTAATAGGTTTCTGCCAGTAAAAACTGCCAAAGAATGATCGTATCACTTCTTCACATTTCGAAATAAATAAATGTACTTATGTAATATAAAAAAATAAGCTTATTTTTTCTGACGACAGAGCGTGTTTAAATATATCGATCTGCGTTCTCTAGCAGTATACCGACGATATTATGAATATGTCTAAGGAATATTAAACGTTATTTGATTTCCCACGGCAGTCAAATTGAAGCAATTTTCTTTCATATACGACTCGCGTAAAATTCTTTATGTTCTACGACATTATTTATTACGAGAGATGTATCTCGTTTTACATACAGGACACCTGGGATCCCGTATTTGGTAAAGGGCGTTCATTGTACATTAGACATGATCATTACAATGATACTGATACGGAAAAAAATCAATTAATGCGAAGGCGTTGGGAGGTCTCTCGTGAATAAAAAATACAGAATTACTGCAGTATAAAAATGATCAGTCTTTGAAGATGCTGAACATAATGCATACATGACGAATGGACGCAATTAATTTCAACGTGAGACATGCATGTGGAGACGTTTAAATTATGTATGCATGAGGAATATGGATATGCCAAGTAATGCGCCGTAACGAGTAAATATAGTATGTCATTCATTCCAGAGAGAGATAGAGAATTATGCATTTGATACAAGCATCCAAACGCATAATAACAAACGAGCGTAAAACGTATACAAAATACAATCGTTTGTTGTCTACTGTTATAACATAACAGTATAATATTACTGTTGTATGTATGTTAACTACTGTATATGCTGTTTTATCCACAGTATAAGACATAAATTAGAATATATGAAATAATATCAGCAGGAATGAATTTACATAAGTTTCCATCAAAAATCATTGTCTGGTCCGTGGTGCAGCGGTTAACGTCGTTGGCTTTCGTGGTGGATCTCGCGGGTTTGAATCTCAGGACTAACAGCTTTTTTTTATCAATTTATTTGGGTTTGTGGTGAGTAAAAATTTCCTCCCATCCATCCAATCCTAAAACAACGGGAATGAGCGAGAGCGATTAGTCAACCACTAATCCTATCCTACCCTTATCCTTCTATCCCTACTACTTTATTCGAAAAATAGAAGTTGAGCAACTGAGTAATAAACAGTTCTCGTAGAAAAAACTTACTGTCGAGATAACTCTATTATAAGGACATGTGCTCCACATTGGGAGCGGGCATGGATTTAAAACACATATTATTTCGATAGAGTTTATCCGTGCATTCGAATGCCTGAAGATGCCGGAAGGTGAAACCTGGGTGGTAAGTGTTCAAAATATGAGACAATTCAAATTTGATATTCCATCAAGCACCCTGAGTTGGTGTTTCAAGTTATCATATTATTATCCCAATTAACAATAGAGTATATTCTTCACGAATATCAAATGACTTTAGATCAACAGCATTTATTTTTGTTGACTTAACCCTCCAAGGACGAGCGTCACCATATGGTCACACAAAACACCGTTGTCTATTGATCCCACTATTCATACTTTTTCTACCTGAATATCGTTGCTTTCGCTCATATTTGGTTAAGAAGGGTACGGACTACAGTTAGTCATCAGCCGTGGGAACAGGAACGGTCTCTAAAAGCACATGTGATTTTTTGAATTTCCGTTTTTTTTAATTTACTTTTTGAAACTGTTAGATATTTTTTTTATAAAAACATAAAATTATTTACAGTTATTTTGCTAATATATTTGTTTTGAAATTATGTTGATCTAAAGAGGTCAAATTGTAAATATTTAAAAAAAAATCACGTTTAGCTATATTTCAACCCCGAATGTTTGCAAGCCCATACGGTCACTTTTGTCCTTACTACTGTCCGTACTCAATATTACACGGTAATAAAAGGATGAGCATGACCATATAGTCATGCGGAGTTTCTATACAACGACTTTGCGTTTTTTTTTTTTAAATTTTGGATAGGAATAAAAGTTATCCGTGAATTCAATATGGCTTAGAAAATATTTTTTTTATCGGAAAAAAGCTCTCGTCTCTGGAGGGTTAATGGTAAAAGTATTACCTAATTTTCTTAACGATTTGAACGGTTTTTGAACTATAAGTTCCGAGTTTTTCATTTACATGCGCGCAGATGCCGAAAAACGAATCTCGGATCGTTTGTGACAAAACACTATATGCACATGAAAGTGATCAAAATTTGAACGATTTGAAATTAAATTTCAATCGAGAACCCAAAATAGAAAATTATATAAAAGCAAAAGCATTAATTTGCCTTTGTTCTAAAAAAAATAAATTCCTATCTAAATACTAGAATGCTAATGAACTCGTGCAAGCGAATGAGTCCGGTGAGTATACCCAACTGGGGAATAAGCAGGAAACTATGCGAAGAATGTCGAGTTTATTCCAACTTGAAATGGAAGTCGCCGAACGTGCTTTTCTACTCCTCTTATGGTGCATTCAGTCGAGTCTTACTGGCGGGATGTGACTCAGAAGTGTCAATACAATTTCTATAGAGTGATATTATTATCAAACAGTATCAAATTTATGCAATGACTGTAATCTATAAAAAAAACAAATTGTCTCTTGAAAACACTTGTCTCAACTCGAAAGTTGTTCACTGTCAATTCTTGGTTAAAATGCATTAAATTAAAAAAATAAAACACTCCTCTCAGCTTATTCCACATTTGATAAAATGATCAGGGCCAGTTTCGTTCGTGTTTTTTCGAGTAACTACTAAATAAGACTTAACTGACAATTCTTGGTGAAAAGGCATTATATTAAAAAATAAAATATTTTATCGTACTGAGTTGTGAATTGTAATTGATAATGTTCGTGATTAGCGAAACCAGTCCTGATCGGAAAAAAGGTAGAATTCGTACACACAAATACTATGTAATAATTCGAGGTATTTACCAATTATTTACATAATGTTTTAGAAAATGTATTTTATTCAAATCAAGGTAACGGTGATACATTATGATTCTTTCAGAGTGGTGTGAAAGTTAAAAATGAAATATTGAACTTTAAATTTCGCAAATAAGTCGGTAGAATCCATCGAAAATATGAGCAATATATGAAAAATTATTTTCTTTAAAAAACTGGACAAACGAAATAGGTTGGTCATGTCACATCGGATATGCATTCTGGTGCAACTGTTATTGCGGTGATTTTGTTTTTATTCATTTTGATCATGTGCGGGAAAATAAGCCCGACAATTATTTTAAGCTATTAAACATTATCGAAAAAAAAACTACGCAACGAATTAAAGGTTTTTAACAACCATATCATGTCCAAATGAATCCACGTTGTCGGTCGACGTCCGCTGGCGACCTACGGTAAGATTACGAGCAGTCACTCGAATTGGCGGTGCGTGCTATACTTACATTGCAACATTGCTTCCGCCTCGTGTCTATTTTTACTTTGATCATCAACATCGAATCACACTCTCCAGAACAGTGTCACTGGTATCACTACAGGGTCTCACAATTACAATAAACACGTACGACCATGGCAAACTAATTCATCTTGAAAGTTTGTCAACATGACCCAATGACTTTTAACAGCACGACCTCTACAACAATGAAGGTGAGTAATGGAGATTACGAAGGATTAAGAGGCTTTGAGAATAATACAAAATATTAAATTACAGTATTTTAGTGACTGTATGGACGTGTGTCAAATATTTAAATGATATATGTATATTGAATGAAAAGAGAATCACTTAATGACAGTTAAATCATTAAAAATTGTTCGATGGATTAGTCGGTTACTGTGTATAATAATATATTAGATATTCATTTAAATGTTTCTTTTAAATTTCACCCGCTGTAAAAATTAGAGTGACGCGTTCATATTCAGGGATTATTATGGTTGCCTTTCGTTATAGATGCTTTTATTTAGTCTAAGTATATTTTTAAAGATAAAAAAAACGAACGAAATTATCAAGTTATAGATTTTATTTCTGTTTGTACTTATTTAAACTTATTCTAAGATAACATCGCGAAGAATTAAAAGATATATTTTACAATAAACAAAATTTGTAAAATTAAAATATCACTCAATACAATCTCTTTCGTGTGTGCGACGTGGGAGGGAGAGAGTGTGTGTAAGTGTGTAATTCATTGTAAACAGACGGATACACTAAGCTATTAGAAATTGCAAGTCGATATCAATGGCAATCAATAATGTGAGCATTCGGTGGAAAATATTGAAATACTACTCCGATCATTTTCTTGGTCTAACAGCCCTGCTCTTATGACAAGCTGCGTGAACGTCACGCGTCTTGCAATAAACGCATCAGACCATAGATAATAAAAACGACAGGTGTACAATATGCAATTATTATTTATAGACAACAGTTAGCTGAAACTACGCGGATAGTAAAATTAATAAGACAAGATACAAGTGATGTACTATTACACACATTAATAGGAATCACAGTCTAAATAACGGTTTCTTAAGCTATAAGTGGCCATCCTGCAAAACAATGACATTAAAAATAATATGATAGTTTTGAAAAGGTATAATTTACACGTGCTTTCGCTGGTTTAACGTTCTAGCGACATTTAAAACGCTGTGAATGAAGGCGGCTTTACTTTCGTAAGTGAGCAAACAGGAAATTACAACCATCAATAATGGAATAGAAAATCGATTATCTTGTCTCCATTCCCCAACAAAAAAAATAGTTTTAAAATCAAAACCAGAAATCTAAATCAAAATCTCTGAACAATAAAAAAAGCATACAATCGATTGAAATCTTAGTAATTTAGTAGGTACTATTTATCGTTTATTGATTATGTTGGCAATGTTGGCATGTATAATACAACTGTTACATACTGTTTGTCACTCAGTTGCTCAGCCTATCTTATCGAATATAGTAGGGTTAGGACAGGATTAGTGGTAAGCTAATCACTCTAGTTACGCCCTGTTATTTTAGGATTGAAAGGGTGGGAGGGAATTTTTAGACATCGCAAACGCCCATGCCTTCGAACAGAAATCGGTACATCGATTGAAAATATGCTGTTCGCGCTGGGATTCGAGCCCGTGAGTTGACCACTGCGCTACGGGCCAGGCTGGAGTTTTCAGTTATACGAGAATTATATTAAGTTAGTTGATACTTATTAAAAAACTTCCAATAATATTTACGCATACAACTTTATTATATTGTTTGTGGAAATTTTACAATCCAAATGCTAAACTATGTGTATATTGATAAATATACGTAAGAATATAACACTATTAATTGATGGAAACAACATTTTTTGGCAGAATCCCGTTTAAGAGATATTTATTTTTTGCAAGCTACAATGAAAATTATTGATTATTAATATTTTTTTGAAACTTCGATTACTCGAAAAAATAAATGACATGTTACAACAAGAGCGAACATCAAAAATACAACAACAAAAAAATCTCAGTCATGTTATTCGTGTTGTAATTGTATTGAATAAATACGCCTGAAGCCAAACACTTCAACGACAGCACCCCGATCATTAATCTCACTTTCGCATTTATTCGCCGGACGTAACTGCGATAAAGAAAAAAAACAGCTTGCACTTTTTGACAGTTTCTACAATCAAAACCGAAAGTCCGGGGCTTTGAATAAACAAATTCAATGTTTTATTAAGTAGATAACAACCACATTTCGAGCAATTAAATGCGCGGGCGGCTTGTGGCGTACTGATTAGTTGATTAATTAAAATCTTTGGAGGACGCGTACTAAATATTAAACCAAACGTGTAGAATCACTCCATGGAATTTAGTACAAACAATTTTATTCATTATGATATTACGTGAAACAAGATTTTCATATTTTACTTCAAATCATGTCATTCTGTATATGCTGTGCGGCTAATTTTGTAAAGTATTTAAACGATATTACGTTTTAATTTAAATCGCAATTGAATTTGAATTACTACCGCAATACTCTTGAAAGCGACAGGAAGAAATTCAATTGTCTATTGATTTGAATGCTTGTCATATTCGATTCGGCCTGTTTTTGACGACGTGTGTTGCAGAATTGAACAAATGCATAAAATGTGTGATATAATTTCATAGGATTTCGACAGAAGGTCTTAATATTAAATTTGATAACTATATATGTCAAAGTTAAACAATAGTCTACGCGTCACAGTGATATCATGGCAACACATACATTCTGAAAAAATCAGAAGAAATTTGAGTATATTATAAACATTAAATTGCTATGATGTGTATTATATTTATATTTTCTTACGCCATCATATTTTCCAATCAATTTTTTCTCACGGTGTATATAATACGTAACCTTAAAAAGCACTTTTGTGAAACAGATTTTCTGATGCAAAAAAAACAGCAATATTAACGGTTTTCTACAAGATATACTCATTGAAAAGTTATCTTTCGAAACCGTTTCAGTGGACAGACAGATTGTGTGAAAATACACCTAACTCTGAGAATAAATTCCGCAATGGTCGTGAAATATCAACAGGTGAACGAAAATTATTTAATTTTATTAAGTATATGCTGATTTTGTAACAAATCAGTTATGATTCAACAATGCCATTATCCTCTCGAGGATATGCGAAGAGATTTTCGATTAAAACATGTGAAATACGTGACAAGTACACGATTAGTAAGAATTATACAAATCTATATCGCAGCCAAACAGTGAAATAAATCAACGTCTTCATTCAAACCAATGTTCATAAATTATCATAGTAACCATTCAAATGTCGCTTAAGTTAAATAAGTCTGTATTGTTTGCTTAAGTAGCAAAATAAACGTCTCGAATAAATATAATAAAAATGCTGGGAAAATTCGCAGCACAGATCGTTGCAACATTAAAGCACTAGGTGAATCAATGAAAATGATGAATGCAGTAGTGACTTATGATGTAATGGCATCCCATATTAGGAAGAGATTGCATAATGCGATAACAATATCGATGAATAATTACACATAAATTGTCCACTGTGTGACAAAAACCTTATTCGAGAATGCGACTTGATTTAAATTAAATGTAATTTTAATATTGTTTTGTAGCTTATAATGTACGATACTATTTCTATATAATATTATCTAGTTTAATTTTAATAAAATACATCATTCATAAACTATTTAAAGTTAAAAACATTTAATTTGTTCATAATAATTACTGAAATTCTTCTCTATTATAAGACGTATTTTTAACCCTATTTTTAAATCATGAAAATTAGGAAGTGTGTCTTATTATCAAAGAAGACTTAAAATCAATGTCGAAAATGCAAAAGTACAGATTTGAGAACGAGACTGGGCGTAGCCAGTGCTCATATAAAATAAAATCTTGGATCGTAATACGAGTAATGTTTTATTTTTATATAAAATATTATCCATGTAGATTATAAATCACTTTTAGGGTGTTCACTGTCAATACTTGGTGGAAAGGCATTATATTAATAAAAACAATAATCCTTTGTACTTCATTCCACTTTATTTAATATGTCAAAAATTTCCCAAATTTTAATTATGTTTGTAATTACTTTCAATCGCATTCTGAATTTATGAATCTGGGATGACTTTTTAATTATATGTTAGTTGTATTGAACATTTTAATTTTGTGTTATTTTAGAATCACTTTAATGTAATTGGCAATTTCTTTTCAATGCCAACTGTTGTGTATAACTTTTCAATTTTGTATAAATAGCATTGTTAAATTATATTTCTTATCAGTTGACAATGCTCGCAATGAGCGAAACCGGTCCTGACATATTAAATAAAGTGGAATGAAGTACAAAGGATTATTGTTTTTATTAATAGATTATAAATAGCGTTTTTTTTTAATTTTTAATAAAATATACTAATGTCACGTTGGTCAAAAACATTGTAACGCACCTATTATGAAAGCTTTCGTCTGCCTTCTCTCACATTTATTCGACGTACATACGTGGTATAATTTAAAAATCTTTATTAACTTAGCGAGCAAATTCCTCGTGTTGTTGTTTGGTGATATGTAATACTTTCTGCAAATGCCGAGTTCGATGACTTATCGGTTCGCCGTTCGGAACGTTAAGTGCGAAAATTGTTAATGAGAAAATTTTATTTACCAAAGTCACGGTTTGTGCGAAGTTTGTGGAACAAATCAACGCTATTTGTCTTGTATTAGCTGCTCTGCGAATACAACGTAGGTTGGTTATACACAATCATAATGTAGATATATCAATTAACATTGATTTTCCGGCAACAGAGTAATTATATTACGACAGCGCGAAATTCATAATTATTGATCTGACACGAACCGGTGCTATTGAAAGAATTTAACGATTTCACGTATTTGCCAATCTATTTTCATTTCAAAAGTATTGTTAGACTGTAATTATTTGTAAGAATAATAATCAGGTGTTTGGTCTTCGGTTACTTCGCTGTTATAACTTGGATTACAAAACGCACGGCTTAGAATCTCAGTCAGATAGATGTTTCATCAATTCATTGATTTTTGTTCGAAGGCATGGATTTCTGTATAGTCTAAAATTCTCTTACGCTATCATAAAAATAGGCGTAGCGAGAGCGATTAGCTAATCAATAATTCTTTTCTAGCCCGACACTTCTATCCCTACTGCCATCGAAAATAAGAAGTAACAAGAGCAAATAAGTAACAAGAATAAAATTTCGTCATTTAAAATAAACTTAGTTATTAAAATCATATGATAAAATTAAAACATAAGTATATTAAACATGTTCAACATTTTATGTTAACGTCCGGATATATTTGGTTAAGCAGCTAAGAATTTTCGTGTGATAGTTACAAAAACCAGTTAACAGGTCATACAAAACAATTGTGTACAGAGAAAACAAGTTCACTTCATCATTATATAGCCTACAACTATATTTACTTATAAACCTTCGTGAAAATTGTTCAGCTGTATATGTACATCGCCCAGGCAGAAATAATTTGCAAAGTATCCATTATTTTAAGAATTATTCCGTCTTATAAATGATAAAACTATAAATTAATAATAAATGCTACAAATAAACTGGCGGGCACTTTCTTCATTTTTCCTATATTGTACCCCCCCTTCCAATTTAGAATAAAATATTACTGCGTGTGGCGAATCCATAACGTCACATCACAAGCACCATTTATTTTCAAGTTAAATAATTAAAATATGAGAAATAAATATCTATGAACAATTTATGCGGGGGATAGTTAACTTAAAGTGTGTAAAGAGACCGCAGAAGTAACCGCAGAATACATAATAATTGCAGACAGGATTTTTTTACCAGTTAAAATCAATTAAATTACAAATAATATTGTTCAAGATAAGTTACCTTTTTCCATAAAACGACAGCAAGGTGTTTACGAGTGGCATATCAAAAAAGCACCCACGTAAGATCCGGACTAAGCAACCACTATTGCATCGTGTCGCTCCCTTTTTGAGGGCAAAAATAAATTACATTCAGAGACCTTTAAAGAGAATGTAACACATTACAGAACAACGAAGTATCGTGATTTGAAAATACATAAAACTATAATGATCTCTCGTGTTGGCATAATTTATTAGTTATTGAAAATGCAATGCGGGATTAACTGTAGTTTTAGAGACATGATCTGAACCCACGGATTCGTCTCGCAACTGCAGCGTCGTCGGTCGCATGTGACACTCCTCGTTTGTGGAGGCCAAAACCGATCACATTCACAGACCTTTAGACGGAGAATGTGCCATCAAGAGTAGGCCAAAGTGGCGACACTTATTTATTCTAATAAAGAATTACATGTATATAATTAAAATAACTAATTTAAAATAAAAACAAATTCACTAAGTAGATATCGGTGTTAAATGAAATGGAAATGTTAGACGTGCCAAGGCTTGAGGTTGACGACACTAGAATTGAACATACTTATGTTTGGCAATTAGAATATTTGGTAAATTCTTCTAATATAATTAGTTCGTGTCATACGTATTATATAAGAATGTCAAAAAAACCCCAATAAAATATTTTGTTATTATTTTAATGCCATAGTAGGTACTAACTCGAGACAATACACAGATATTGTTATAATGGAAAATGGTCACAAAATCTATCATCATTTCATGAAATGTTATACAGACTTGTTTAAAACTATTTTTCAAAAACTAATTATAATATGACGTACAGCGAGATATCAAACATGTTACCAACATTTTTCGCAATTAATTTAATGATTATATAATAAGGGCTTACAACAAAAGACTGAAAAAATTGCTTATGTTGTATAATATCATGATCGTTTTTTTTCAAATATAATTAGATATTATAGCGTATACAGTTCCAGGATACATCAAGAAGAATGTGTCTTAAAAGCTTTTAACTGAAATCAACAATTAATTATGACTATCTGTAAGCCCGTTGCCCAGCAACGTGAGATGTTTGTTGCATTGTGTTTAATTTTATTTAGTTTTATTTTATTTTATTTAAAAAAGTGGAGACTGGAAGGTGTGAAATCTGGTCGGACGGACGGACATACGGACATTATCGGCTATTAATATATAGACTAGCTGTAAGCCCGTTGCCCAGCAACGTGAGATTTTTGTTGCATTGTGTTTAATTTAATTTAATTTTATTTAATTTAATTTAATTTTATTTTATTTTATTTTATTTATTTTATTTTTATAGTTAGCAGAAATTTCGTAAATTATTTAATATTTGGAATAATGTTCAAGTTTGCTAACAACCATTTTTCGTAGTAGCCGAAATTTCGTAAATTATTTAATTTTTGGAATTATGCTCAAGTTTGCTAACAACCATTTTTCGTAGGAGCAGAAATTTCGTAAATTGTTTAATATTTGGAATAATGTTCAAGTTTGCTAACAACCATTTTTCGTAGGAGCAGAAATTTCGTAAATTATTTAATATTTGGAATAATGTTCAAGTTTGCTAACAACCATTTATTGTAGTATATATATTTTATTCAACTAATTTTCAAATACGCAAACAAATACATTTCGTAGAAGAGGACATCAGTACGCACACATTTGTGAAAAGCGAGTGATTATTTTATCGGCTATTAATATATTAATTGAAATATTTAAGTTGGCTAACAAATATATTTCGTAGAAGAAGAAATAGATTACGGAACATATATCAACACCCCTGCACTATTTAATTGGAAATAATATATTTTTTAGAATAATTAAAATGTTTAAATTTGCTAACAAATATATTTCGTAGAAGAAGAAATAGATCTCGGGACATATATCAACACCCCTGCACTATTTAACTGGAAATAATATAATTTTTAGAATAATTGAAATGTTTAAGTTTGCTAACAAACATATTTCGTAGAAGAAGAAATAGATTACGGGACATATATCGACACCCCTGTAGTATTTTAATTGTAAATAATGTAATTTTTAGAATAATTGAAATGTTAAATTTCCTAACAAACATATTTCGTAGAAGAAGAAATAGATCTCGGGACATATATCAACACCCCTGCACTATTTAATTGGAAATAATATAATTTTTAGAATAATTGAAATGTTTAAGTTTGCTAACAAACATATTTCGTAGAAGAAGAAATAGATTACGGGACATATATCAACACCCCTGCACTATTTAATTGGAAATAATATAATTTTTAGAATAATTGAAATGTTTAAGTTTGCTAACAAACATATTTCGTAGAAGAAGAAATAGATTACGGGACATAAATCAACACCCCTGCACTATTTAATTGGAAATGATATAATTTTTATAATAATCGAAATGTTTAAGTTTGCTAACAAACTTATTTCGTAGAAGAAGAAATAGATTACGGGACATATATCGACACCCCTGCACTATTTAATTGGAAATAATATAATTTTTAGAATAATTGAAATGTTTAAGTTTGCTAACAAACATATTTCGTAGAAGAAGAAATAGATTACGGGACATAAATCAACACCCCTGCACTATTTAATTGGAAATAATATAATTTTTATAATAATCGAAATGTTTAAGTTTGCTAACAAACATATTTCGTAGAAGAAGAAATAGATTACGGGACATATATCGACACCCCTGTAGTATTTTAATTGTAAATAATGTTATTTTTAGACTAATTGAAATGTTTAAATTTGCTAACAAATATATTTCGTAGAAGAAGAAATAGATTTCGGGACATATATCAACACCCCTGCAGTATTTAATTGGAAATAATATATTTTTTAGAATAATTGAAATATTTAAGTTGGCTAACAAATATATTTCGTAGAAGAAGAAATAGATCACGGGGCATATATCGACACCCCTGCAGTATTTTAATTGTAAATAATGTAATTTTTAGAATAATTGAAATGTTTAAATTTGCTAACAAACATATTTCGTAGAAGAAGAAATAGATCTCGGGACATATATCGACACCCCTGCACTATTTAATTGGAAATAATATATTTTTTAGAATAATTGAAATATTTAAGTTGGCAAACAAATATATTTCGTAGAAGAAGAAATAGATCACGGGACATATATCGACACCCCTGCACTATTTAATTGGAAATAATATAATTTTTATAATAATCGAAATGTTTAAGTTTGCTAACAAACATATTTCGTAGAAGAAGAAATAGATTACGGGACATATATCGACACCCCTGTAGTATTTTAATTGTAAATAATGTTATTTTTAGACTAATTGAAATGTTTAAATTTGCTAACAAACATATTTCGTAGAAGAAGAAATAGATTTCGGGACATATATCAACACCCCTGCAGTATTTAATTGGAAATAATATATTTTTTAGAATAATTGAAATATTTAAGTTGGCTAACAAATATATTTCGTAGAAGAAGAAATAGATCACGGGACATATATCGACACCCCTGCAGTATTTTAATTGTAAATAATGTAATTTTTAGAATAATTGAAATGTTTAAATTTGCTAACAAACATATTTCGTAGAAGAAGAAATAGATCTCGGGACATATATCAACACCCCTGCACTATTTAATTGGAAATAATATATTTTTTAGAATAATTGAAATATTTAAGTTGGCAAACAAATATATTTCGTAGAAGAAGAAATAGATCACGGGACATATATCGACACCCCTGCAGTATTTTAATTGTAAATAATGTAGTTTTTAGAATAATTGAAATGTTTAAGTTTGCTAACAACCATTTTTCGTAGTAGCAGAAATTTCGTAAATTATTGAATTTTTGGAATAATGTTCAAGTTTGCTAACAACCATTTTTCGTAGGAGCAGAAATTTCGTAAATTATTTAATATTTGGAATAATGTTCAAGTTTGCTAACAACCATTTTTTGTAGTATATATATTTTATCAAACTAATTTTCAAATACGCTCGAGGACATCAGTACGCACACATTTGTGAAAAGTAAAAAGTAAAAAGTGAAAAGTGAAAACTTATTTTATCGGCTATTAATATATAATATAATAATAAAATTGCTCACACAAACTATGACAGTATGGATAACAATACATGCATATTTCAAAGGCCAGCCTTGACACTTCAATGCTGCTAAAATAATAAATTCTCCATCGAAATATGCATGACATTCAAGAGTTAATAATATCATGCTTCAAAAATGAACCAGCCGAATTTGCATAGATTAAAGCCGTAATTGGTAATATGCCAAATCACGACGGGACATTATAAAAAAAACATGATTGTATAAAAAAAAAACAATTGCCTTGTACGACCTTTCACCTCGAACAATCAAGGTGCTGTGTAGATAGCAAGCAAACAATAATAAATATTACGTAATTCCGTCACAAACCAAAGTAGAAATAAATATGTATTTATAATATGTTAACGCAAGGGTAAACGTGTGGAAAATATTAAAATATTTTTTGTTAAATCGAAAAAGTTGGCTACGTGAGTGGGACCTTTTGAGCCACGGCATACAATAAATTAATTCGATGCAGTTATCGCAGGGAAACACACCGCCTAACTCGCCCTACAAGATCAATATGTGTTCATCCAAATATGGTTAACTAACCCTTATAAATTATAAAATTTTGCCTTCAAAGTGAATTCTGGCAAAGTAGCCACCAAATCAATTAAAAATATTATCATACAAAAGATGATAACTCGTCTTAAAGTCGTCACGTTGATTTTAAATTTTAGCAGGGAATAAAGACGATATATTTATACGTATGGAAAAAATATGATAATCGAGGCCGGTTTCGCTCATAGCGAGTATTTACAACCGTTATTACAAATAAAATAAAGAGGTGGGTGCGAGAGCAGTAAATTACGTCACGTATTGAATTTCAATATGTTGTTGTTGGACATTTCCATACATTGCAGAGTCAAAGGAAAAAATGTTATAAAAACGTCATCTTTTGAATAACGGTTGAATAATATAACAAAAATGTTATTGCTTTAATGAAGATTTCTGATATCACACAAATAACTGTACATAAAATAAATGCGTTAAAACGCAGTTATTTCAAGAGTTCGGCGCAGCGTTTTGTAATATAAATTTCAAAACTATAAATCTTGCCGACATAGTTTATGATTTATAACAAGATAATATTCATAATTTCGAATTTTGTTTAAACAACTCGTACTAATATTTTATCCAAATATTCTTTATACAAAATAAAAATATATAAAACGTCTACCGTAGAAAAAATCGAGAAAAATGTCAACGTACTTAACCAACAAAAAATATCTATCAAAATCAGTGACAAAATTTACCGCTAGGGTTACGGATTTTAATGGCATCTCATAAAACTCTAGTATGTCGATTGCTTTGCGAATAATATTGACATAAAGAGTCACCGTAATCCATTAATTATTAAATTAATGTAAGTATGAATTACATAAATGTCAATTTTCTTGAATGAACACGATGAGTCATCAACCGTTACGACCAGTTCATTAATACTCATTTCGAAGTGTTCTCGACCATTGAAGCTTAGCATAAAATTGAATACAAATCCATTGATAAGTACATTTAACTTGATTAAGTATAAATCATAACATATTTTGTAGGTATGACAGCATTATTCCAAAAGATTAACACTATTATAAGATATCTGGGTTCTGGAACAAATGTCATGTCATCATAAATAATTTATGTAAAATGTATTTATGATGATAACTTAATAGCTGCCCGGACATATTATAAAATCTTTAGCTGTTAATATATTATATTATTACCAAAGTCAAATTGAAAACTGTTGCCTTTGAAACAGGATATTCACTAAACCAGGAAGGGCAACATTTGTACAACCTGTAGCCTTTTTCAGTTCTATGATTGGAGTGTCATTTTTATCGATCGTTGGCATAGCAACCCAAAATATGAAACACATTTAGAAATAAAACCGTATATTCGCTGTCACAATTGCATCAAATTATAGTGTTACTCGACTAAAAAGATTAATCAAAAAATATTTATCAACATGTAATGAGCTACGATCAAAAAATGTGTGACGATTGCAAATTTAATATACAATATATCAGTGCTTCCCAACCTTTTCTATGCCACGGCCCCTAAATCTGAAAATATAATCTGCGGAAATATTCTAAATTGTGATATGACATCAAAAAAATACATAAGCGGGGATAGCACGAATAACGGTCACTTTGCGTAAATTCAACTAAGAGTAATAAGATCAACTCAAAATATTAATCTTCGCTAAATTTAAGGTATGTATACCAAATTGTGGTTTGCGATAATATTTACACTATCAAGAGATAACTAAAGCCAGGTGAAACAACTACCAGCTGAAACTATGAATGCATTCTCGAGTTTGTCCGGACGCGAGCGACATCAATTAATGTCATGAGATATTTAAAGATTTATTTATGGCTGCTTCGCAGAATGCAGTTCCAACTCTCGAAACTGGTTCAAGTGCAGAAACGCTACTGGAGTGATGATAATCTTACACAAAACCGAAGATATAAATATACAAGACGTTTATCACAGCAACTCAACACTACGTGAGTAAGATCAAGAATGAGAAGTTTCGTTTTTCTTGGTGCAGATGAAAGTCTTATTATTTAATACTTTCTACTAAAGGTTCTTAATAAACATATATTCAAACGATTTAAATATTTTATTTTTAAATTGTAATTTCAACTATATTAAAGAGATCGAACCATAATAAATAAAGCTTCTTAGTACATATAAGTACAATTCAAATTTTAAAAAAATGTAACCTATATCTTCGGTATACAGGCATGAGGCGTTAAGTCAATAACCGGCTGTATTGCGTTATGAATTCAGATAGATTGGAATGAACATGCTGTATTTTCTAAAATACAACTTTAGTCGTATTATATGTATTTTTACATAATTTAAACAACCGGCACATCGCCTTTTTGTTATATACATACTGTATCCAAATATACCTATCATATTCCAGTATTTTTGAGATCAATTTCACACATAAGTTTAAAACCCAAAATATGCCATTTTTTTTAATAATATGTATGTTCTTTTCATTGTTAAAATTGTACGAAAATTAAAAAAAATATTGATGCCAGACTAGAATTTATTTTACTCCAAAAAACATGTGTCGTAGATACTTAAGCTGTTTTAGTATCTACGGCACTTTACAGATTTTCATATCAATATTATATGCATTTAAAATGTTTCTCGCATAGTAAGTACGTCGATAAAGAAATGTAGCACCAAACTAATTTGAATTGGGAATTCAACTTCTGAAGTGTTTTTTTTGTGATTTTTTCAAAAGTCAAAATTTCCAAGCAATGACCGTATGACACTGTTTAATATACTGCACCTTTAAAATCAATATAACGAGTAAAGAGTAAGTCAGCGATGAATAGCAATTGACATTCATGCCATGGCAGAATCAGCTGGCAATAAAATAATAAATAATTGAATGACATCATTTTAGTTTGTAAACCGTCTTGTATTGAAAATACCACCATTTACTAATTCGGGGAAGTCGGAAACCGCAATACGAGCATGTGACGTGACCGTACATTCAATCAGAAGAATAACATCGCACTATCATGCAAAATGAAGAACATGTTTACTTATCTATTATTTCTGAAGAAAAATAATCATAAAAAAAATGTACTTCCCAAGAATTAACATTGAACAAAAATATACAGTCATGCGGCAAAAAAGGACACGGTTATTCCACTGCATGTCCTATGATACCCAAAAAAAGTTTTTTTTAACAATAAAAAAATCATGTATGATTAGTAAATATTAATGATATAATTTACAGTAACTTAGTTCAAATTATCTTCACTACAGTATATAAAATATAGGAATTTAAATTTATTTATATTATCCCAGGACTAAAAAAATGCGTATTTTTGTGAGGCCCATTCATAGATATCACTTAACTGTTAGTTATAATACAATTAATTACTTTTTCATGTTGAAATTTCTTTGTCTTAAAAATAAATATTGTATAAGTATCTTAAAATAGTATTTTACTTACATATGCCCTAAAACCAAAAAAATGCCTATACATACCTGTATTATACTCATCGATATCAACCCGGCCATCAAAATATAATATGATTCATCACGAAAAATCGCGAAAATAAAACTCCAATATCCGACTTGTGTTGATTTTACACCATTGAATATAAATGTACCTAATACAGTACCTATTTCATCTGACAGCTAATAATTGTTGACGTTTTTTGTAACCGTATTGGCACCCAGTGAAGATCACTTAGAAACCTAATGGAATATTTCACTGTAAGTTGTTTTACGAGAACTAGTTATGTACAATGTAAATGTACAATGGAAGGACAAATAATTAACTTCACACTTATCCATAATTTTTAATAAAAACCTATAAATCAATTTAAAAAAACAATTTATGTTGTAGTTGTAGTAATTAATTTGCAATTGCTTAATTTGGGGAACATGTTTACGATCCGACATATATAATTGAACTTGAAAAAAAACAACATTCAATTATGAACAGTCGTCTCCACAAAAGGTTTGATTATACGTCGGCAAAAACTTCAAAACGAAAAAACCTCCCATTAGCTTAATAATAATACGACGCAGTTGAAAGATGAATATGTAAGTACTCCATCTGACAGGTTAGCAGGCAATCAAAACACTTGTGACGTGACGCTAGATTTATATGATTGCATTTAATTGGGTATAACATTATACCTATTCTGTAAAGTAAATTATTTACAACGGATATTTTTAGCATACTAAAACATAAGACTGTTAACAATGGAATTACTTTGCTCGACTGACACATTGTTCTGTTATAGATTGCGTTTCCTTTGCAATAAAATGTCGTTTTTGCTGTTTTGACAAGAGCTTAATTCTTTTTCGAATGCACTGACTGGGAAGTAATACAATTGCTGTAAAGTTTTTGACAAAAAAAACGGTCAAACTTTATACGAAGTAATTGTTTTAATTTATTGTGAATGATTATTACATTTCGAATCAATGGCAATCACGTGCAGTTTTTCCGATGCAGAGATTATGAAAGTTACCCATTTATTTTTGACATCCCGAATAACAAATCAATAAAACGGTAGATATTTGAATATATTTGGTAGTAAGTAATATTCATTTTAAATTAACTTTAGGGAGTGGTACATTTCTTTTCTCAATAAATATTGCGATGATCATGCGCGTAGCATTTTGTTTACCGTCGCTTCCTTTTGAATTTAACATGGATTAGATTAGACACGTCGAAAGATTAACAATTTTCACACATGATCAGAAATTTTGTCATTTACTAAATTACAAAACTAAAAGTGTATAACGTTAGAAGAACTAAAAAAACAAACAAAATAATGGTTTAAATTAGTAAACAACACGACATAATTCATTCTGTACGGCTTCAATTTTTGTGAGATATCGTTATACATACATGGTGCATGGTTTTGATTAATTGCGCATCAACAAATTTTTTGTCAAACACATTTAATTCACTTGTAATGAGCTTAACTTCGCCTACGATATCTCAAATATAAACGCACGTAATGGCCAGGCTAATAATAGTGCTTTACCCGTAATAATAACGAATCGTCATTACTATTGTCAAAGAAGACCGGAATACTCACAAGATCGAAGACCTGATGATAATGATTTCAAATTACAATGCAGTCACGTATTCATCATTATTAAACACCAGTTAATCGATCACTTGATTTATTATGACCGGTCAAGTCGCCTAGTAAGGAATCTAAGTATTAAGTCACTGTACAAAAAAATGCATCTGAAGTTTAAATGGGTGGGTCGTCGAATTTTAATAAAAAAATAATTAAGTTGATTTGTTGCTTCATCTCTATATGACTCAATATAACGATTAACGATTCAGAATATTTATTGGAATTAAATATGTAACTATTATAATGTAATTTGAAAAATAATATAAAATGCTAATGCCTCGCTAGAGAAGAGTATCAGATTGTTGAAATCATTTAACTAATATTTTATGTATAAAAATTTTAATTGCCGAGAAATTAGTGCAGGTCTATCCTATATTTTTTTTTATAGGCGCAGTTTTACATCTGAGTCATATATTACACCTGGGACGACTTTTATCTTAACAAGGAAAGTTAGCCAACATATTCAGAAAAAATACTATAATATACATATATAAGTATACTAAAGCTATCGATGAATCAAAAGGTACCCATATTATTCATTATACTCTATCATTGCAAGTACACGAATACGTACATACATATGTGTAAGGAAATTCCTAAAATGGGTATACATTAAGAAAGGCATTAAAAATAATTTGGTACCGTTAACGGATTTAACGTTATCCAATTATTGCAGGAACACTGTTACATTCATTTTACTCGCCAAATATATGTATGTAAATAAGTCAAAAGTTTTTTCAGTGTATTTTGATCGATCATCCGAGACTCAGGCCGACCGGTTGTGGTATTTTGTCAATACATCTACTCAAGCCAATGGCAATCAATGGATTATTTTTTACAATAGCAATGGGATACACAACAACAAAAGCCTGCCAGCGGATAATGCATATTTAGACGAGCGCCATAGCGGCTGCGTTATCAGTGATTGGTAAATTAATTTCAAAACATTTTTCTTTGAGGAATATATTTATCAGTCATCATCAAAAAGAAGCGGCGTTTACAATCGTTTATGCAGAAGTTGCGCAGCTGTGTACACAGGGAAAATAAACATAATATCAGAAAATTTGAGAATATGGTAATAATAATTATTAATATTGTATAGAAAAAATGTGTTTGCTAAAAGAGATGAGTGGCCAGGAATCTTCAAATCTGAAAATCACTTGAGATAAACTCAAAAGTATCATAAGATCAACTCAACGAGATAAAAAAAACTTCACAAACACCGAAGCCTACAGTTTCAAAGTGTAAAATCAATATGTGGATTTTACAAATTATCATCAATACTGGTCGCTATGACAGCTAAACTGATCTTTCGCCCATAATAAAAAAAATCAGACGTATTAAATTATAACAATAAAAATTATATAGGATACAATTTGTTCAA
Source organism: Himalopsyche tibetana (assembly GCA_030503985.1). NCBI lineage: Eukaryota > Metazoa > Arthropoda > Insecta > Trichoptera > Rhyacophilidae > Himalopsyche > Himalopsyche tibetana. The sequence goes on along the minus strand of JAPJYX010000019.1, from coordinate 5,472,741 downwards.
AATAAATAATCTCAAATTCTTTAAAATCAAAAAAAAAACCTAGTCTATACTCTGTTGGGTAATGATTATACACAAAATAACAGCTCCTCTCGTCACTATTTTTTCATTTAAATCTCTCCCCTTTTTTCAACTTAAATTATTGAAAAAATAACTGGGTCGAGTATACAAGGTATATGTATCGAAACTGAATGAGAAAATCGTGAAACTGTCTGTGACACTAATTTTGTTTGGATATCTCGGTAAACTTGTCACAGTGACCCGCTGAATGTCACAGTAATAGTTGAGAATCCGCGACCCGGATGACATTCAAAATCAAACGAAACACAGGTAAACAATCGAAATAATGGCAATGTGTTATTGTCGGGCAGACGTGACTCAGCGCGAATCCGCAATCGGCCAGACCTCAAGGACTTCCCGGTGGATTCAATTGAACCAATTCGACGAGAAGGATCGCCGAATAATGCCAAATTTGCATACGAGTTCATTGTTATCTCGCCAACAATAACTGCGGCAGCCATTCCGCAATCAATAGGCATTATTCGATTATAAGCGAAAAAAAACCCCAATAGAAAACAGTTTGCGTTGTAAAGCAAATTAACATAATATATTGAACCGACTATTTGTATAAATAATGGAGAAAATTATTATAATTTGATTGATCGCTACGTTATGATAATATAATATCTCAGATTATAAAATTAATTATATTTGCACTTTACCTCGGTCGAATGGCTTGTAGAATATTTATGTGTTATAAAAAAGCAACGTATGGAAAAATCTTAATTTTTTATTTAAATAATGGAGCAGGATTCGCTTATTGATCAATTATTATCAACTGGCAAAACGCATGCTCACTAACATACGGGCTATTCTTGATTTTCGTAGGTTTTCGAGATATCGCAGTTTTACCGAAATGTATATCTTTGCAGACAATAATTGTTGAAAATATAATAAAAGTTCAAATATTTAACATTATGGAATAATCTTTGTCTCAAAAGATGTACATTTCAGCAAGACTATGACATTTCTTAAGCTCCGAAAATCTAGTAACGCCCGTATGTTATTAATCATGCGAAATATTTTTCAAGCTTCTTGAACAATAATAATTGATACACAAAATATAAGTCAATGAAACTAGATATTTTAACAATTTAATGGCACAAAAATAGAGGACATTTTTTTTGCAATATCCAAAGATAATATAAATGGTGATGATTGTTAAAATTAAAAACCATCAAAGTGTAAATATCAAATTACCTACGGTAAGGAATTGGTGGAATAAAAAAAGTAATAAATATTACACAATATAACTGTAGATAATAATTATGTTAGTATTTCTTTAATGGGCCGTAAATTATTTATTCATATGGTAACAAAAACAAAAGGTACTCGACGATCGAAATAATTGACAGGTATCTTACCCGCCCTAGTAAGTACATACGAAAAAATGATATCCTACGTTCTATCATACGGCCTTACGAATTACACGGGTTATATATATGTGCTAAGGAAATTTTAATTAAAGCCCACGCTGATACCTTTGCGACCCACATCATATAAAATGTTGTTTCTCACATTAACTGTAATTATCATTGTTTTGCATATCACTCGCAAATCTATCATAAATCTAAGTGCAAAATAATATAATATAATATGCATATTCCACAATATAAAATATCGCTATTTCAAATATTTATACCGGGAAAATTAAAATAAAACAAAAATATACGACGAATATATCCAAATACCGGACAAGTAAAAAAACGGTATTTCATATAAAATATATCATTATCATAAACAGGTGATAATTATAAACAACTAAAGGTTTATTGAAATAAATTGAAACATGTCATTATTTCCATTCATTAAACACCAGAATTGTAGTATTTTTGCATTTTCATAACCGGTATTGCAATCCCTATGCGTGACAAATTAGTATCGTCCGTTACGTTCAGTGACAGATTGACAAGAGTAATGAATTTAATTAGAAGATTCAAAGATTTAGAATTATGTTTTTGACCGTAGTAACAGAATGCGTTTGGTATTAATTAATCTATCATGATTAAATTACTCTAACAATTGTATTATATGCAGGTTATTTTTGTTCGAATGAGGATTAATAATATTAACCTTCGCTGTACAATAAGAGCTGTTATACAAATAAGGTGTCGCATCCTATTTTAGCTGATACGATATATTTATCTTATAACATGTTTATGTCGGCGAATCTTTTCGCGTGACAATTCAAACTCGTCCCGCACACAATCGAATATTTTTTGTTGTTGTATTAATCTGCCAACACACTTATCCGTAAATGAAATTAACATGGATAGGCAAGAACAAATAGACACGTGCTAATGCGGAGATGGGTGGCTGTATGCCGCTCAAGATGGCTCTGACGATGAGCTGTCACCTGCCTACGCGCGCCAACATTATAAATTCAATATGTCCGCTATAAATGATAAAAAATCTATATCCGCGTCTCATTATGTCAAATGGATGAATTCGAAACGATTTTTCTCGAACAAATTGGCGATTTATTCAAGTCTTTGTGGGCACATTAGATAACTCATTCAGATTGCATAAATACATCGAATGAATTTATTAATTTTACCTCGGGTGTATCACAAATATTTTAAAACTGATATTTTCTATTGTTTTATTTTTAAAATAAAAATTACAAAATAGCTGTCAAATAAATCGACATACATGCTCATTCAAGCTATTAAATGTATCATTCAAGCTATTAAAAATATCAGTGCATAAATGAACACACAGAATACTTAATATAAAGGTATCACAAGCACTTTATCAATTCACAATATAGTGGATATAGTTTAAGAACCGTACCGTGTAGATTTACATTGAGTCAAATGAGTATTTATTTTCTTTGTGGTTATTTTGTTACGGAAGGCAGCACAGTGTAGCATGGTATTACAACCAACTATGGATCGTACTCGAACATACTTTACAAGTTATTTTTAAATATTTTTTACCTGTTATCAGTCGCCATATTTTCCTAAGCGACGATCAAAGTTACAAAATACGTCATTAAATTTGAGAAAATCGTTAAATGCAAAAATAACACAATACCACAGTGCAAAAGTTTTAAATACTGAATCAATTAAAAATTGTACTGTGTAAAATGAAATAATAAACATTAGGAAGCTTCAATTTAATTGACAGTCATTTCCCTCTAAAACTTTGTTCGTATTTTTTAAAAGAATTTATTATATATTTCGATAACTTAAATAATGTTTATGGAAACAAAGTTAAGACAAGAGCCAAGATAATGTAAGAATTATTATTCATTAGTACATATTATTATAATACTTGGTCAGGGAATTGAAATATTAAAATGCATGCTTTTTGTAGAGAATACTACTGGACTATTGGAAATCAAATCGGAGACCTTATCACGTCTGTATATCACAGCTTTTTCAGACAACAGTTATTAAATTGAATCATTTTCACTATTTTTTTCGCGCTCATTTAAATATTATCTAACGATATAAACACCGAATTAATTTCGCAGAAACGTATTTGCTAAGTGGTCTGCGTGCGGCTGATTTTGGTAGTCGAAAAAAAACTAATTTCAAAGCAAATGCATATATATACACCTGCTGTAAAGCCGCAATTGTTTTCAAATTATGCACATATTTTAAAAATTATACGCCACGCAAAAAGTTCGAAAACAATAAATTATTACAATACAGAAAGATACAGTAATTATTCAAATAAGAAACTTATTTACACGAGCTGTATTTTGATCAATGTCAATCATATAATGTAAACGAGTTCATAATTAATAATACATCGAGTATATTACTCAGTTATGTGTGCTGAAATGCCATATTCGCCAATTCGGGCATGGTTAAAATAATACGGCTTAAATGCTGTTACGGCATTTTCATACGGCTAGGGAAATACACCAATAAATTTTCAGCATTATTTCTACATTATTCTACCAAAGTTTTAACAAAAACATTAGTATTCTACAACAAGTAAAGGAAATTCGTAAATAAATTATAGGAAACCAAACAAGGATGTACATACATATGTTCATCCGTGAAATTAAATAGTCTAAGATCCCGACAAGGTCATTATTAAATTTAAATTCAATCAATTTAATTAGATTCTATTAAATTCTACACAAATTCAATTCAATCTAATATTTGGTATCCCAGGATTGTGTTTGACGTCTTGTGGTGTCTTTTTTCATCGAGTTGATCTCAAATGATTTCAAATTTCTTTTATTGATAATTAACAAAAAGTCAATATTATTATCACGTATTGGTTATCCAGCCAATTATCACAGCTAAACGTTAATATTATATATCGTACAATTCTATAGAAAATATAATTTACTTCAAAGACGATAGATTTATAACATTATAAATTCAATTCATGACAAATTTTACTTTTTATCTTTTCTGCAAGACTTGTAAATTAATAACAATTGAGGTGACCAGATTCTCATAAAACAGAATTAAGCAATTAAATAAATTGCTTATTACGTTACCAAGTGATAAAAGTATTTTATTATTATTATTACATACAAAAAAGATTATTATTATATTTGACAAAAAAAGAAACAGCTGTTTCAGAAATTTTGCTTAGAAGCAGTATTGTTTATATTTCATGTACCTACGTAAGAATATTATTTTATATCACATAAAGCGTAGATTTCAGTAAAACTAGGGGGTGCATATAGAGTGATAAGCAAAAAGACAGCATTCGCAAAGAGTTGCGTGATACCAAATATAAAAAAACATTTTTTTCTCGTAATTGTTAATGCAAAAATCTGATAATTATGTACACATATATAATATATTTAAGAATATAAAAAAATATAAACTTTGTTTTCCATTGGTTGCGTAATTATATGCGACACGTGTTTCGACTCTGTTGTGAAAAGCATCTTTTGATTGAAAACGTCCCATATCTAGTTACACTATCAGTGGAAATATAAAGTTTACAAGTTTAATTTCGTTTTAAAAGTAAAATTTTAACTGTAGCTTAATAATAAAAGCGACTTTTTAAAATTGGAAAGTTACTTTGAAATTGAATTTCATATATTTTCATTTTTAAGATGATTGATTTTAGATATCAGACTATTGTATAATTTTTACAACATCGAAAAATCATTAATTAACTGTTCATACATTATCTAAAGACTATCAATGGAAAGTTTGTTTTTCCTTTGCAACAGTTTTATTAATACTCATTTAAAAACAGCAAACAAAGCACAAAAACAACTGTACAATCAAACGGCGGCAAAAACACTTGTTATATCAATGTTCTTCGAAAAAAACCCAACGAGTCAATAATTGCACTTGAGGCAACGTATGAATAATACAAAAAAAAAATACATAACAAATTTCAAAGCACTATAATTCAATCATATAATTCACTACTACAGGTGTCACGATATCTTTTTTTTGATACCGAGAAATAACAGAAATGGAAAAACATATTATTCAATTCACTTATACTTATAATGAAGGACTACCAAATATGATAATATACAGGGAAAATTAAAAATACTACGCAAGTGTTAATCAAATTATTCTTTGGAATCTCATATGTAACTAACCTCGACGTGTAAGTACTCGAGTTATTGAATTTTTATTGAATCTTAATTTTTTTTTCAAATGAACAAAATGCTTTTACTATATATTATACATTTTATTACATTATTTTTTATAATATTGAGATGAGGGAACTTGTTAAAATATAGTAGCCACTCATCGAATACAGAAAGCGTCAGAAGAAATGTTAATTAATATTAGTTAAATCTAAATCAATTGATACGTTGCCAATAGAAATATGAGCTTGATTTTATCTATTAGTCAATTTGAAAACAAAAAAATAAAAACAAACGTTTTTTTTCCGTAGAAAAGTATTTTCGATGTATTCGGCGGTAACTTTGTGGAAGTTTATTTTTAACATGAAACTAAATTTGATAAGTTTGTTACTTCACAAGTTGTGACAAATTTGTATTCCATTTAAGAAATCGTATGAGCATCTATCTATCTTCAGACAGAAAATCGAGAAAGAGTTAAGAATGAACAATGTATGGTTTTTGGAAATTAACAAAATCGTTTTCTGAAATGAAACATTTTAAATAAGATAGATGACTAAATAATGTTAATTTATTAATTGATTTGGCATTTACTTGGTAGAACTCCATTTATAACAGATTAAAAATAACAAAGTATTTTAGTTCTACAGTTTTTAATAATTTTATTCGTTGATAGCTATTTCGGCTTGCGCCATCGTCATAGTTCTGACGATGGCGCAAGCCGAAATAGCTATCAACGAATAAAATTATTAAAAACTGTAGAACTAAAATACTTTGTTATTTTTAATCTGAAATAATGTTAAGTTTATTTCCTTTGTGATTTACCTACCCTAAGTAATGTTCTTAATTTGTAATTCAATGTTTGTATCATACCTGGACTGTGTCCAGTAGAAAATGAAAAAATACCGACCTGCTTTTTGTCATTTATAACATAATAATTAGAACCAATTTTTAGTTTACTAGAAATAAACCTTTTGATATTCTGTCTGATGATCCTTTTCAAAGAGGCAAAACACGTGTATGAATTTGTAGCACAACCTGTGGAGTAACAAAATTATCAAATTGAATTTTATGACAAAAAGTAAATAAGGTAGACGTGGAGTTCACAAGCCATCAAAAATCCGCATTATTAGCATATAACTTTTTAATACAAACTATTGTCTGTGTAAAGAGTTGCACAATCATCTAGTGGGCGAATTTATTATTTATGAATATGGGAAAAATACATTAAATTTCAATAAAATAATTGATAGCTGTAATTATTTTGATGAAGAATGAGGAAACTGATATTGCACGTGTTTAATTAAAATCGATCTATCGCAATAGCGAATTTCAGAACAATGAATCACGAAAGGCTTGCGAATATTAATTGTTTAGGCTCATACTCAAGCCAAAACAATGCACGTAACTAGGCGATGGTGTATTGAATTGTTTCAATTTACTCGAATCACGTTGTGGAAGGCGGAAGGCGCGTGGGAAAAAACAGAAGGAACTCGATTATGGAGTATTGCTCACGTTCTCACAAAAGGGTACATATCGGCAGTTTCCAGAAAGTAACCTGCCTACATAATAACAATAACCCATGCCTCGGCCATTTCTGAGGTATTTCACAGAATTCTTTAAATGTGTCAATAATAAGACATTACATTCCAATGAATAAGTGGACTGGTTTCCATTTATGTTTTTAACGAGAATAACTGTATCACATAACGTGGGCTGGCAATATTAAATTCTGACGTCTTGTCAGTGACAAAATTACACGGCCGATATAAATGAAATGCTGTCTGAACATAGACGCCATCGTAAGATGATCAATGCATGTGTATTTATATATAATCGATTAGTTAAATTAAAAAAATAAAGATCAATAAAATAATAGTCATCATACGAAGAGAGAAATTACATGATTTGTTAATAAATATTATTTTTAAATCAATCAATGATTTATATATGTAAATTCTCAGCCGACGAGACATATATTCCGCGGTATTTTTACTAGGCCGAGTCCACTTCTGCAATTCGACCAAAGGTAAAGTACAGAACTAATTTAAAAACAACTGTCATAGAAATAAGCACCGAATGGCGTGTCGTGAGATATTAAGTCGCTTAATTGGCAACAAAGTGCAAATGAAGGACTACGGCGCGAAGATACTAGCTTTACAGTTAAGTTGCGGTGAAATGGTACGAATGGGAACGAAGCTAAAGTATCGCTGAAGCGATAAAAGATAACGTGGCCAACTTGGCAATACTAATTATGTGTTAACGAGTGACTTTTTTATTCGCAGAAACTATTCGACAGTTCAAAAGGATTCAAGTTCACGGGCTAGAAGCTACTCTGTTACCTATTTACATATCGACTGTGGAAAGGAAAAAGGAAGTAACCCTCAATTTTCCAAAACAGCTTTTATTCGATAATCACAATGTATGCAACTTGACACACATTCTATCAAAAGGATGGAAGCTGAAAATGCCAAATGAGTATCTAAATTTAGCTTTTAAGTTTGAAAAAGATGACCTTGTATAAAATTAAAACCAAGAAAAAACACTGAAATAAAGGTTTTTCTGAGACAATTTCTTTAATCAATATTAGGTTATGCCAATTAAACACCAGTTTAGAAGTATCCGTGCACTTCAAGTTGTGTATAATTCATAATTTGCATATGTCACAAAATCATCAAAACACATTTTTAGCGACTCCTGTAAAATTTTATATGTGTGGGTTACGTCCTTTTTCCTTTCCACAGTCGATATGTATGCACGGAACGTGAAGAATTGCGCAGAATACGTTGTTGAAAAGAAACAATTGGCAAACTTTATTTTAGTGATAATTCATGGAGAATGAAAACAAAAAGTATTATCCTTTTTCGAACAAGATCTGTGTGAAGCATAAACAAAGAGACTCTTTAGGAATAATAAACCTAGATACAGAACTACTTTCAGTGACACCAAAAACCTAGATTGCTTATTAATTAAATCACACATCACTTGCAAACTATCAACACCGGTAGAGAGGGGCATATAAAAAAATATAACTTAACTGTTATTTTTGCACATTATGACAAAAAGTCACAGTTAGAAATGTAGAATACGTACCTATGTAATATAACAATATAGTGGCCATGTAAATTTTTCATGCGGAATCATGTTAAGATTTTCCAGCAAATCTATCTATACCCAGCATAACTCATATCTAAACTGAAAAAAATCGCCTTGCGGTTTGGATTCTCAACAACGATTATTAATAAAACGAAAAGTGATACAGCTAGCATGTTTATGATTATATTTATTCGAATGAAACATGAATCATGTAGCGAAAATATTAGGATGTCAAATAATTGATAAAAACTTGTGGGTCTGAAATGTATTTAATGAAAAAATACAAAGCAAGCATAGCATCAGCTTTCCACAGAAATGCAAAACCGAAAGCAATGGAAAGCATAAAATGCTTGATTTAAAGCTTCAATTATTTTCTGTAAAATATGTTTTACTATATTTCTACTTGATAATTATAACTTCACCTTTTATATGTTCACTGTCAATTTTTCGCGGATTGCATTATTCGCAATATTATATGAATCAACACTTTTTTTCACTAATCCTACATTTTTAAATATAGATCAGCTCCGGTTTCGTTAATAACGAGCATTACCTACTGATAAAAATATAAATCTATAAGTACAAAGAAGTAAAAATAATAAGGCGTGACAAACAATTGCCAATATAAATATAAAACCGGTCCAGATCTTTATTTAAAAATATGGAAATATAATAAAAAATGTTTCACTTTTTTGTAATTGTTAAGTGTTATCAACTCAATTCCATGATTCTCCGGAGAAATCTAAATTTTCTTTTATATAAGGAGTTAGCCGACCCACGAATTCCACCCAGTTCACACTACCATAAAATGACCTAGTATTTTCTATAAATTAAGAAAAAGCAAATACCAAAACATTTTTTTGCTATACATATTGTAAATAAAGAGATGAAAAAAGACTAAGTAAACATATAAATGGAACAACTGTGTAAACGGTTTTCAATTGAAAAATTCGCACGCAGTCCATCTTTGCAAATAAAATTTAAATGTTACATGTTTTATGGATGTGTCAAAGCACACGGCAGTGAATCATTCTAAATAAACCGCTTAATTGATGACATAATTAAATCTAAGCATCATTTTACATTAGACAATTAGTAACTTAAGAAAAACCAATAAACATATATATTTGTCACTTTTATGGTGTTCACTGTTAATTCTTGGTGAAAACTGAAAAGACATTATATTAAAACATATAACACTTTTCTACTATTTGAAAAACATGTAATTTAGACCAGAACCGGTTTCATGACATGTTTGTTTGCGGTATCTGTTTGAGTCCCGGAATGCCCAATAAATTGTATCTTTCGAAAAACTGAATTGTGTGATGAACTGTCATTTTATTATGCTACTATTTCATATATCTCAAAGAAAGAGAATATCCAGTCAGATGATTAACAATCAGGAAAATCATTTTTTTAATTTAAGATTTCGACTGAAGGTCTTGGTGGAATTTCAATATTAAATTTGAATCGTTCAAACTATGTACATTCTCACAGATTTTGTCACTAACGACCCGGGTTTTGCCTTTCGGCATCTTCAGGCGTTCAAGTGGACGGATGAACTTGAACTGACGCTTAGTAAATGAATGTTTCGTGTTTATATAAGAGATAAATGTATCATTGAGTTTAAAGCCATTGCTGGCGAAAAAGATAAGCTTATGGGAATGCCCAGTTCAAGTTCATCCGTGCACTTGAACGCTTGAAGATGACGAAAGGCGAAACCCGGGTCGTTAGCGATAAAATCTGTGAGAATGTACATAGTTTGAACGAATTCAAATTCAGGACAATCATATTCAACAACATTTTGATCTTTAATGCTCTCTGGCAGAGGTAACGATATCCCGACGACACAGAAGTTTACAAGAAGAAACTTTAAATGGAACTTAGCTCAGACGTAACGTCTGCAACTTTTACCTTAATAATAAGCTTGATTCTTTTACGATTTTTTAAAATTTAGAAATGTGACAAATATAACGAAGAAAGAAACCAGAAAATCAGTCGAAAACAGGTAACAAAACAAACTTTGGAAACATTTTGAAGACTTAATTCAGAGAAAGAAGCCTTAGTTTGAGTCATTCGAACTTCTGACTGCAATTCTAAAGACACTCAGTCGTAACCCATGAACTTCTTCATTCATCATAGCGAATCAATAAAGAGGTGTCATGAACTCCCAAGTAGTGAAGCGGAGACAAAAAATAATAAAATTTAGCCGGTGCATCTCACGCAAGTAGACTGTCACTTGACTGCCGTACATAATTCAGGCAATAATGCTCGCATATGAAGTAATCACAAAACAACACTAAAAAAAACGTCGCTGAATGAACCGTGTGGGATGTATTATATCATAGGAGTCAGACCGACTCATTCGTGAGTGGTAAGATCAGACGATGGGCAATACCGAATCGCATTCACCATTTTCCACGCGTGGGAACACTGTAAACAATAATACAACAATGGAAGAATGAATGGATGCTGTGGATGCTGGATAAAAATATTGTAAATAATGTATACAAATAGAGACTATCCAAAAACGTGTATTTTATGTCGCAGTAGACCCGGCATGATCGATAGTGGAATCGTTTAAAATACACGCAATAGGAAACACAGTCACAAGATAAAATGGGTTTTTATATACGAAATATTTTTGTGTGCTGCATTGTGTGTGTTTGTACACGGTCAATAATTTTTATTCGTAATATTTTGTAGAATTTACTAATAATTTTATACCGATGTAGCTTATTGGGAACTGAGCAATTTTACCATCTATTTTTTTTTATGAACGAATTCGTTTATTTTATACATAACGAAGAAGATAAAATATTATATATACTTACATCGCATGAATACAATTTTTTTTTTCGTGATAATAATATACAAAATAATGAAGAGTTTTTGTTATTTATCCTTATCTATCAATGAACAGCAGCAAAAAAATATAAATATAGAAAGATTGAAGTAACTAGAAGTTATATTATTATTAACGCGTGTCTAAATTTCGTTTTTAAAAAATGTGTTACGATCGAATATATTAATTGAACTTTTGATTTAGGTTGTACTTGAAAAAAAGTTAATTGAGCTTTGCATCACAAAATAATTTTGCAAACATTAAACAATACACAAAAACGTCTTGCAAATATGTAAGCAAGAAATATTTACGTATATTTTTTTAAGTAACGACAATTAATTAATTAACCAATTATAAACAGAATGAATTTTTTTAAAATTGAAACATCTTATCATACGGAAGATATTTTTTTACTAGTAATCTTTGTTTTATACGTAATTTATGTTCACTCAATAATCATTAAGTGATAAATAATTTCAAGTTGCTTGGTTATAATTGATAATAGATATGATCACAATAATTAATTGTCATTATCTTCATAAATTAAAAAATCAAACTTATAAGTTTTAATACGCATAAACATACTTAATTATTATTTTTTATGTAATCGCTTGGTAAACACAATGGAATGTACAGTAGAATTTCGGTATATTGTTTTAGAAAGGACCAGATAAATTCGGAAAACAAAGAAAACGAAATAAGGGAAAAAATTCCTAACAACAAACTATTAAAATTTAATGGCAAAAATATAGATTGCTTTGTTTAAAATAGTCCTTAAAATTGTATAAGGTTTTCTTATACTAGCTAAAACATTTTTTTTTTATACTAGCTAATTTTGAATTCTAACCGAACGATGCATGCGAGAAAACGACAGACCGAGAAACGATAAATCAGGAATCTACTATAGATGCATTTTTAAATTTTACACTTTTCCTAGAAACTTGATAAAATAATACATTGATTACACTACATAATGTCATATAGAACCAACGAGCCTTTTAAATAAAAATAAACCAATCTTCACTCGACTTAAAAATGATCACAAATGATAACTACGGAATAGGACCGGTTTACACGCGAAATCACCTGAGTAGGATCCCCGAGATCCGGTGCTGGGCGACACCGCTACAGCTGGCATCTTAGTATTCCTCTTTGAACCCTGACAGGAAGGTGGACCTAAGAGCACTGAATCCTTGGAATTTCGGTCGTGTCGTATACTTATATACTGATGAACTTCAGTAATGGTTTACGAAGTTTCGTGACTTGTTATTTATTATTTTTATTATTCGTGTCGTCCTATCTGATGCTGCTTGTGCGGCGGACGGATTGGAACTGAACCGGACGAACTCTTGGCTTGGTCGTGATGCCGGCAAATGCAAACGTGTAAACATTGCAGCGACAATCGCGCAAGTTTAACGCTACATTACGTATGTACTTGGTATTATTTATCTCTACTCTGCGTGCCTCCGTTACTATGACTGGAATCCTTAGTGCCATCTCACGACGAATGCTTTCGTGCTACCCAAATCTCCAGATTCATTTGACAATTAAGCAATTATATGAAAAATATTTTCAGCTAATTAGCAATATAATAACTGTAACGGAGAGTTTACTTACGTCAGTATAAAAAAAAAAACAAGTATGTACACTAAATTACTTTTTTACATGGCTGATACGTTCAATTAAAAACTGTGTAAATAAAGTTTTTGAAAAATAAAATACTCACTTCCACTAATTCCACTTTTATTAAATAAGATGAGAAACGGTTTCATTTTACCCTTTGAGTTCCGAGCTGAGACATTCATATTGGAGATTTTTTCTTATTTCAACCATTCGCTGAACACGAATAATATCTAGCTGGTATTTATTGTAATTTTCAATGATACATCAATAAATGCAATGAAAATATAAACTAATGATCGTCAGCAGCGAAACCGGACCTGGTCTTATCAAATATAAGTGGAATTTGTGCAAATGAGTATGTTATTTTTTTAATATAATCCCTATCCACCAAGCGAGCACTCTAAAATTGGTAAAAAAAGTGATAGAATTCATAGAAAAATTGAAGATTAGTTCTCTGAATTTAAAAAACCGTATTATTTGAAAAAATAACAAGTAATAATGAACACTCAATAAGTAAATTACACACAATATTATTCATAATTTATTTTAATTATAAAAAAAATAGTACTATTCATCGCTACTTGATTATATACGGGGACTTTACTGAGGGACTGCACATAAATCGCTTTCATCACTAAAATGTATGACACATCTTATGTGTAAGGATTTAATGAAGCCTTTATTTGCTATAACTGTCTTATGTTGTTGAATATCTTGTTATTATGGCATCCGTTATTCTTCTGTGCTATTTGTATTAAGAGAAAGGTACGTGTTTGACTAAACAACTACACATAGAGATATAGTATTCTAGCAAAAAACACATTTTTTTTAATAGTTATATTTCTACTAGTTCTTGCATTAAATTATATACGATTACCTCATAGTATAGCAAACATCGTTATTAGATAACAAACTACTTCAATAATAGTGAAAACATAGATAATAATACTAAAATATCAGACTTATCATAGTGCTCTACTTTTTGTAATGCTATAAAATAGTGTAACACTATTTTGAGATAAGATTTGGTTTATGGGAAAATATAGCAAACTAAGCCTTGAAGTTTTTTGTCGTGTAACTTTTACGATCTATATATTAATAGCCGATAATGTCTGTCCGACCAGATTTCACACCTTCCAGTCTCCACTTTTTTATTCATACTAAATCTATATATTAATAGTCGATAAAATAATCACTCGCTTTTCACTTTTCACAAATGTGTGCGTACTGATGTCCTAGAGTCTTTTTCTTCTTCTACGAAATGTATTTGTTAGCGTATTTGAAAATTAGTTGAATAAAATATATATACTACGAAAAATGGTTGTTAGCAAACTTGAACATTATTCCAAATATTAAATAATTTACGAAATTTCTGCTACTTCGAAAAATGGTTGTTAGCAAACTTAAACATAATTATATAAATTAAATAATTAACGAGGTCGATTTATGCTACTTCGAAAAATGATTGTTAGCAAATTTAAACATTATTCTAAAAATTAAATAATTTACAATTTAAATACTGCAGGGCAGGGCTGTCGATATATGCCCCGAGATATATTTCTTTTACTATCAGAATTTCCGGCTTATTCAATAAATAGGTTTGTAATTTATTTTTCACGCCAGTAAATTTAAAATGCAACAAAAATCTCACGTTACTGGGCAACGAACTTACAGCTAGTTGTATTTATTACACAATATGTATTGTATATGATTCAACTAAATTCGAAACTATTACAATATGTAACATATGTTTACAATTTAAATAATGTTATCGTATTAAAATGTTTCAAAACCAAAAAATTACGTCATTTAAATTGCTAATGATAGTCACACATAGTAATATATTTAGAATTTGATATATGACAATTTTGATAAATTTAACGTTGGTCTATAAAAATTTAACCAATTTCTAAGAATAAAATAATAAGTTTAAATAAAATATCACGTTTAAATAAAAAAATAAATTCTGATTAATCCAAGTATAAAATGTAATCTACTACAGTTCACACTTATTTGCGGTAAAACATCTGACATTGAAACAAAATACATTTAAAAACAATGTTATTTTTTCTACGAATAGTCTTTGAAAATGTGCGATTTATGTATGAAATGTGGATGAGGTGTGGCTTGCGGCACGTAAAATCATCGGCCGGTACGCGCTTATTAAGATGCTTCAGTTCACGTGCCAATAGTTATGCGCAGAACATTGTTAAAGAGCGGTGAAAGATCTATAAAAATTATACGAATCATGCGTGTCAGATATTCTGCAGCGATGAAAGTGATTTATGTCTAGTCCCTCATAAAAAATGTCCGTATATAATCAAGTAGCGATGAATAGTATTTCATTTTTTTTAAATGAAAATAAGTACAAATAATATTTATATAATTTACTTTTGGGTCTTCATTATAACTTTTTTACACGATTTTCTTTCCCACAATGTTCTTATTTCTTCAAATAACACAATTTTTCTGGGAATTCTGGAAATCAATCTTCAATTTTCCCATGAATTCTATCATTTTTTTTGCACAGTTTTTGGTTATCTTAAAGAATAGCGTCGTGAAGCATTTGACGTTTATTCGAAATTGCCGCTAACACAGAAATCGCTCGTGAATTATTTGTTTTAATTAATTATACAAATCTAAGAAGCGTTGTGATCTTTGATTACTGTCAGAATAATTGAAAAAAATAAATGTATATTCAATCGTATCTTAACTAAGATGTATAAGTAGTTACACATAGCTTCAAATATTAACGATTTCGCGGCGAAAACGGTACGATTGAATATACATTTATTTTTTTCATTTATTCTGACAGTAATCAAAGATCATAACGCTTCTTAGATTTGTATAAATAATTAAAACAAATAATTCACAAACGATTTCTGTGTTGGCGGCAATTTCGATTAAACGTCAAATGCTTTACGACGCTATTCTTTAAGATAATCCAGTTTTTTTGTGCAACGTTTCTACCGTATAAAATGCCCGTTATTAGCAATAAGACAGGAATAATGTTGATTGAATGTAACAATTTCAAGTGGTGTTAATTTTATTTTGATATTCAAAATATTTTTTCACAAAGTTACCGCCAGATCCATCGATAAAAATGATCATATTAATTTGAACGCAAATAAACCTCACTAGAGTACGCACAGATAACGGAGGTATACGAGAGATAAATATCCTGGCTGTTATTATGTTGCGAAATGTTGCCAGTGAAAAGTTTTTTATTTTTAGGTAATTGAGCGGTCGCAGGAATTAAATAATGCAGTTGCTATGGGAACATATATATTATAATAAGCCTGCATATAATACTCAATGAAAGATCACGGTCTATCTTTGAAGACCATAGTTGTTAGTGCATAAAGAAGTTAACCTGTTGTAACCATGCAAAGTTCAACGTAAAGATCACTAATATAATTGAAAGCAATCGATAGCCATGCAATGAAGACATCAATCAATCTTACAGAGATATTGTTTTTAAGCATTTTTTTCTAAGCGAAGGATAGATGTATACATACAGTCAATCGAGTTTTCATGTGGTAGATGTCTTCCACTAATTTTTGATTAAGTAACCACTTCACAAAAATCGAAAGATTTTTCAAAGCTTGAAACTTTCGCGCGATTTTTGAACACTGTAATTTAAAAAAAAAACGAATCGACGCGACAGAGTTTCTAAATTAAATTTATTACGGATAAATTAATTATTTCCATTGTTTGAGTAAACAAACACGTATTGGGAAATCTGTAAGCTTTGTATGCTGCCGGCGTACCATTTTCATAGAAAGTCAACGAGTGCCGACCACAGATACTTTTTGCCCTACAAAAAATAATGTGATCGATAAGATTCACTTGGTAAATGTACCAGAACAACGGAACCCACTTTCACAAGCGATGGCTATATTTGTGTTATTGTACGATGTATTATATTTTAAAAGCATATACTTGTATTTATTTTGACATGAGTAAGGAAAAAAAAATACGTGACCCAATACAATAGGGGTGGGCTGATGGGGTTCGCCCGAATCCTTTCTTATATTTGACTTAAGCTGTCGAGTTTATTGTTTAATAAATAATATTCTCAAATCTTTGTGTTGTATGTATATCGACTGTGGAAAGGAAAAAGGACGTAACCCACACATATCAAATTTTACAGGAGGCGCTAAAAACGTGTTTTGATGATTTTGTGACATAGGCAAATTATGAATTATACACAACCTTAAAGCGCACGGAGACTTCTAAACTGGTGTTTAATTGACATAATCTAATATTAATTAAAGAAATTGTCTTGGAAAAACCTTTATTTCAATGTTTTTTCTTGGTTTTATTTTTTTACAAGGTCATATTTTTCAAACCTAAAAGCTAAATTTAGATACTAATTCGGCACTTTCAGCTTCCATCCTTTTGACAGAATGTGTGTCATGTTGTATACATTGTGATTATCGAAAAGAAGCTGTTTTGGAAAATTGAGGGTTACGTCCTTTTTCCTTTCCACAGTCGATATACATTTGAATTAAAGAATATTTTTAAATAGTTTCACGAACTTAAGAAATATCAATTTTAATTTACTAATATAAAAAATCAACATTTTTTTGAATATTGAAAATATTGCAATGAAATATGTTATTTCAAAACCACTTAATGGTATTTTGCAAGCAAAATTTGAGTAATTTTGCAAACAGAAGTACTGCGACTAACCCCTGACTAATCTTTTACTTTATATACGTTTTTGCACTAAATAATATGGTTATTATAGTAGAATATGGTTAATAGGTTATCGTGAAAAAAATCGTAAATAACAGTTAACCTGGATAGCATCATATTACAAAGTAATTTTACCTTGTTTTTTTTTCTTATCGAGATAATGTATGTAATACATATGTATTTGTTAACATATCCGTGATATCGACTCTCCGGGCTCAACTTAATGTAATCAAATTAATTATTTTGACTAACAAGTCCGTATTGTTGTGATATCGAAGGTGCGTTTGCACCAAAAAAACAAACACACTCGAATGGGCGTGGCTTAACACACGGAAAATCATCAGCCGACACGACTTAAAACCTTATTATGCTTTGGTTTTTTTTGGGCAGTGATTTTTGTTTAACAATTTTCACATTTTATCAAAAAAAATATCCGATATAATTATTACTATAACGTACATTTACAATAAGTCTAAGAAATTACAATGTCATTCATTATACATACAAGACAGTTGTTTGATTAATTTAATGCTATTTTATACAATACAGTTACTTATATTCATAGATGATGACAGAATATATTTTTTTTTCATTATTACAGAAAATATCTAATACAAAGGCGGTTATCTCATCCGATTCTTTTTCTGCATTTGAATTTATTGTTGTACAATGCTAAAATAAAATAACAATATGGTGTGGGCAGATTCACGAACCTGGCAAAAATGTCAACTGCGCAGTTTCCGAAATGGAAAACACGCTATATTTACTTGCATATATTTGAATAATTAATAATCAGGGATCCCGGCCAATTTTCCGATCATGTTATCCCGGGATCGTCTCAGTACTAATCCCGGGATTTCGGGATTCACTATAGCACGTAAAAATCCCTAAGTAGAGCTAAAAAAAAGCCCAACAGCGCTGGATTCACTGGCAGACGTAACCTTTTCAAATGATTAAAAAATGTCTCACACTTTTGAATAACTGTGGAAACTGTCAATTCGTAACTTTTTCAAAGGAAGGAGCTAAAACAAAGTAAGTGATTTGCAATATTTTATAAAACTTTTTACTAATTTGTATTGGAAATAACTTCTAAAATTATTGGACACGAATAATTGACATTGCTGATTATAGAATGATATAATATATTATACATACATACTTCTCAGTAATTATACAAATACAAATATTTTTTTGTTTACTTTATGAATCGATGAGAAAATACACGTATACGCGAGTTGTGAACAATAATATCTAGTCCATGAGAAATCACGAAAAAATGCATATTTACATTATTATCTGAAAAAAACTTCGTAATATTCTGAGCGGATCTAAAAGCAATATTGCATATTATTTTTTCTCTCGCTTGCATTCACAATGATTGTCATGGTAGAAAAAATACCGTGGGAATCATTTTTACTATCACACCATTTGGCGATTAACTATTCACTTAACCACAACAGCTATCACTTTCCAAGGAAATAAGTACAGACAACACTTTTTACACGGTATATACGATCCAAAAAAACCGTGTAAAAAAAAATGTGTAAAAAAAAATATAAGAATTCATAAAAAATTAATGATTGGTTCCCTGAAGTTAAAAACCCGTTAAAGATTTTCAATAAGTAAATTATACAAAACATATATTTTAATTAGGAAAATGTTTTTTATAGTTTTTATCGCTACTTGATTATATACGGGGACTGGACATAAATCGCTTTTATCGCTAGAAATTTCTGACATTTCTAATGTGTTAGGATCTAATGGAGCCTGTTGTTTCTGGAAATCGTGTCAGAACAAATAATTGGTGTCAAAATATAGTTTTCACTATTTTTAGTGAACCGTGTTATTTTAAAACAGTGCAACAAATTGAATTATAAAAAAACATGAACACTTCAAACAAAGACAGTACATATTCATTATAACAGTATTACGAGACAACGTTGATTCATTGCAACGGGATGTAAAATTTAAAATCATATAATTTTTATGTTGATTGGTTTGAGGAAAATGCTGCTGTTCTTTTTTTCTAAACGCAATTTGTTTCGTGCATTTCGTTATTCCTGTCCTGAAATTCTGAAATAATTTAAAACGTTACCAGACGGAATTTCGTAGATTTGTATGGTTATAAAAATTAAAAAAAATAATAAAGATATAAAAAAAAAAGCACACCAATGTACGCTGTATTGACTTTGTATTATGTTAATGAGTAGAACGCAATATATTATATAAATAAAAAAATAGTGAGCGGTGGACAGGATTAAAAAAATATTATGACCAGATAGACATAAACATAACAAACATCGAACTTACTTTGTGTTATTTAAATGTCCAAGTAGTAACATAAACATTGCACAAAAAAACCATAATAAAAGACAAAAAGTGATTAAGCTTCTTTTGAGATTTAGCTGTCAAGGAAATACTGCCCCAAGACGGAGCGCAATTGTGTCATAAGAAACAAATAAAATTATTATCATTCACTAATGATCTGTCGGTTGTGATTTGTGACAAGATAATACACAGGTGAAGTCGAGTGTGACACTAATTCCCGCAGAGCGAATAAACATGAAAATAGATGGGCGCCATTGATTGACTCAACTTCGTAACAAGCAAATAGACCAGAAGAAATACAATATGTAATTGATAAATAACGAACGCACTTAGTCACGGGAGAATAAAAACAAGATTTTTTTAAATAACTCAATATAATATTGTCAGTTATATCATCAGTCTTGTAGCCCAGTGGGCAAAAGATGTTCGAAATACACCCTTACATTGGAGCAGATTTGGAAGAATTTTTCGAAACTTCTCTATTTGAGGGTGTATGAATATTAAGCCTTGCATTATCTAACAATTTTTTTCTTCGACATTTAACAGTTTGACCGCTCGAAGAGAAAATGTACCTGGTCATATATTTTTTGCGGCTCACATAAGGTTTAAATGAAAATTCCACCATTCTTTAGAATGTGAAACCTAATTAATGTCCCTGTAACTTTTTGAGAAATTGAAGACTAAAATTGTTTGTTCTTACTAACTGTAGAACTAGCCTGCCAAAGGGGGTGTCACTGGGGAGACTTTATCGGTGTTTGAAAATATTACCTAGAATTTTTACATATTCCACGTGGACGTGAGCGAGTTCAGACATAAACTATGTTTCATATGTTACAGTGGACTTTGTCGGGAGCTTGATTGGTTGACTTCCTTGCCAATTTCTAATGATTATTTTATCTACAATATACTATTACTATACTATGTGTTTTACAATATTTGATATTTTTTTTACATTGCAAAAGCAACAAAAAAAAAACAATTATAGTTACTTTTTTAATTTTTAATTTAAAAAAATATATTTGGCATTACAGCTAATGCCAATGCGTGAAATATTTTAAAGTTGAAATATCATACGAGACCAACTCGAGGAGAATTGACATCACAAACATTCACGTCTCAACTCTCAAATTGAATTTGAAAAGAAATCTAAATTTGTAATTGACCTTACCAGGAATCGAGCCCAAACCCGCCTGATCGAGAACAAGCTCTAGCCAAATAGATACTAGGCGGCAATTATGAATTTAATCATATTAATTAAATGGTATGATTAGCAGATGCTATTGCTTGTTTCTCTGCAATGAAAATCTGGTTCTTCAAAAACTAAAGAGGAAACGGTAAAAAAAGACTAATTGTATTCTTCCAATATTTCCTGTTGCCCACACCATCAATCGGACAAACTAACACTTTTTCAATCATATCGATGCTGTAACCAAAATAAAGTTCAACTGAACAATAATTCCGAACAGCTTAATATAATATCTGTAAAATCAGGCGAGATATCTTAACTATGGCAATGAATTCATACGAAGTGATCCGAAATTTACAGTTTCTTGCAACGGTTCCAAATTTAAATAAATACCAAAAAAACCTGATTTTCAAATTTGGAATATGCAGCCACCTACATACATAATATTATTTTTTATATCCTACTTTCTTACCAGATTTTTCAATTAAATATATTTCCGGACTATTTAATTAACAGATTTTAAAAATATTATGCTCATATTGAATTCTTAATTATTATTAGAATAATAATATTAATTTTCTATACCAAAATGTATTTTCACATAATTTACACTAGCGTTTAAGTGCATTAGTTACTTTGAGCCATTTAGTTTGAAATATGGCCGATTTTTTGGCACATCTAAAACGGTAATGTATAACTTCAATAACAAAAATTATGATGCTTATTTTATTTTAATTTGATTAACACAAAATGAGGTTTCTTCACAAAAATCCCAGGTGTTGTAAAATATAAAATAAAAACAATAGACAATGTTAAGATCACAAAATAATTAAAAAAGGTAGGTATGTTAAGAAATATAACTAAATTTACAATTTTTGCAAGGTAAAATAATATATAAATTACACAATTAGTAAAAGGAAACCTTGAAAATATAATAAAATTCGTTGTTTCGCAATAATAAAATATTGTGTAGGTAACAACTAATTAATCTTTTGAATGTGCAAGTGTTTCCACATTGTTTTCTCATGCCGAGCAGCACAAAAAAATATTGGCAAAAAAATAATTTATGCAAGATTGAAAAGTCCGATTCGGACAACACAAAACATCTTAAAAATATGACCAGTAATATGGAAAACAAGACAGTTAATAATCGTGTAAAATGTATATTAAATAGCCAAATTAATCAATACGTTAAAAATTAAATTATACCTATGAATAAATTAGATCATACATATGTACTTAAAATGGTTCTTATAATTCAAAGGTTCTCTGTTGAAAGACGTTTTTGTTAAGTTAAGATAACTTGTTTATAAATCTACTGATTATATGCTTTCATTTGCATTGTTAAGAAAAAAAAATAACAAACAAAATATTGAAAAAAATAATTATTGACAGTTGAGGAGTTGTTTTTCACTCCCAAAAAGGCATAGATGAATGAAAAGTGAATATCCATATCGTTGTAAAAATAAAGGAGAAACTTGAACAATAACTTTCATTGGCCATAAAACCGGAGCCAAAGAGGGTTCGCGAATTCAAATATCAAAATTATGAATATTCAGCAACTTTCGAACGTGTTGTAAATAAAACATATAAGTATGTACAATCGGCGAGAATGTTTGTTTACTGTGATCGATAAAATTAAACGACGTTTTAACAATTTTTGAATCCGGTTTGCCCACAAGGGACAACAAAACATAACATACACCTAGTTAACGATATTATCGGAAGAGTGTGGGCAGCAGTGTCCTGCTGACACACATTTCACATCTCCGGCAAATAATTCGCGGGATTCAACCGGTCATAACAAACAGCGGCGCAATGTCCAAGTATATAATTTTAACAATCAACATACAAAAGGACACGTCCATAGAAGTAAGACACAATTAAAGAATGGTAATCTTAGTCAATTTTATAAACAGAAGAAGATATAATACATTATTTTGGAATAATTTAAGATTTCGACTGAAGGTGCTTGGTGGAATTTCAATATTAAATTTGAATCGTTCAAACTATGTACATTCTCACAAATTTTGTCATTAACGACCCGGGTTTCGCCTTTCGGCATCTTCAGGCATTCAAGTGCACGGATGAACTTGAACTGACGCTTAGTAAATGAAAGTTTCGTGTTTATATAAGATATAAATGCATCACTGAGTCCAAAGCCACTGCTGGCAAAAAGGATAAGCCCATGGGAATGCCAACAGATTTGACTAGTGAGCAGTTTCAAGAATTATATAATTTGTTTGTCGGCAAAGGTTTTATGATTATATGATTTTATGGTTATATAGGGTATAGAAGAGGAGATGTGGGAAAATTTGATATTTCGTTTAAAATCGGAAGATTTTGCAGCTGTGCTTTGTTGATTTCTAACATTTCTTGGAAAAAGAGCTTATGACTGTCCGTATTTAGGTGTAACATTTTTATCCCTTGTTCCTGATTGAACACGTGTCCTTCCGATATTAAGTGATTAGCAAAAGTAGACGTGTCTTTTTTCAATCTAAAGGCTGCCATATGTTCTAAAACCCGGATGTTCAGTGTTCTTTCTGTTTTGCCGATATAAAACTTTGTACAACAAGAGCATTGCAATCTATTGCCGATATAAAACTTTGTACAACAAGAGCATTGCAACCCATTTTCTTATAAACTAGCCGCTTTTCATTCAGAAATACATAGACTTGTGAGTGTTCCTTTAAACGAAATAAACTTTAATATCGAATTGAAAATCATCAAACAAATCGCCATAAACAATGGATACGATATGTCTCTTATAGACAATCTTTTATCAAAAAAACAAACTAAACTTGCAGAAAAAATGTTATTTAAAGGTATAGTGTCAAAGGTACGTACAAAGAGAATGTACATAGAGAATGTACATAGTTTGAACGATTCAAATTTAATTATTTTGGAAGTTAACTGTACTGGTGCACAATCGCGATTTCTATGGCGAATCGAATAGATAATTTTATTTTTGGCCACGTTTAATCCTGCACTTGAAAGTTTATGACTGCAGTAGTGTTAAAACTATAGAAATTTATATTGAATTAAACAATAGAAATTAATCTTGATTTACGGTTTACTTTCGCATACGGACGAAAACGGTAAAAGAAAAGTCGATCAAAAGAGGAAACAATTTTATTTATGTATTTAATATTTTTAACGTTTAAAAAATAATTAAAATATGCATATTTTACATTTACGCCGTGCTTACTTTATAGCTTTATCATTATTGAATTGATTATAATTAAAATTCGGTAAGGTAGGTGCTGAAAAGATCGCTAAAATTTAAATTTTAAAAGTAGGAAGACGTTTTTTAAATATATAAAATACATTTCGATATAATCTTTTTTGACAATCCTGTTTTATTTTCCTCGTTTTTAGTTATACCAGCGAAGACACAATTTGTGAACTTTATAATAGAATAGGATTTTTAATATATTATATAATAGCGTTTATGGATAAATTCTAAGTGCTCCTTGACAGGCAATCCGATCTTGTCAAAGACGATTATGTGTTAGTCTTACATTTTCCTTTTATGAGTCAAAATAGATATTCCTATATAGATAACTACGTGAAAAAATAGAAAATTTAGCTTGACTGTTTTAGTCATTTGTATCTGGATAACTCTTTATAGGTAAAGTTCAAGTATTCTTTTATAAAGTCTAATTGAATTGCAAGAGAATCTGTGTAATAATATATAACAGACAGCACCAAAGGAAGACGATGAAAACAATGTTGTGACGAATCTGTTGACCTGGAACGACTGTGGACACGAATTGTCGTTTAAAAAAGGAAATTGGTCGGAAAACAAAAGCAACACAATGACGTCACGCTCGTTTGTCGGTGCCAAAATCTTGGCGAGCAGTGTCGACGTCGAACGTTGACACCTGAGAGATGTGTTGGATGAATTGTGTCACAAATATCCACAAATCCAAAACAAAAACATACATGGCATTATAATATTTGTATCAATCGCCTTGGTGACAAGTAAGGATTTCAATACCGGACGAATGTACCAATACCGGTATTTCTGTATTTTATATTAAATACCGAACTGAAATATATGTACAACTCTTAAGTAATTTAAAATATTTCAATTCAACGCGAACAAATTTATTGAAATATGTGATGATTTATATTATTCTAAATACCGGTATTTCGATATTTAATATAAAAAAAAACAGGAATACCGGGATTTCGGGTTCGGAAATACTGGTTATTTAAAGCAAGCCATGATTTAAAAAAATATAAAGATACTTTAACCACATCCGTTTGCTATAGCTCTGTTCTTCTGCGTACTTCTGATGGTTTGCTGACGGTTAGCAAACCGTTTTCGAATTAGAATCTAAAAGCATCTAATTAGAAGAACAGAGCTTATGTTTAACACGTCAATTCCAAATGGGGAGCCAGTGTCAGCTGTGCGATTTTTAGACGAGGAACGGTGGCGAGTCAATCATTTAATTTCTTTTTTTTTCAAAGGTAAGAACTGAAATAGTATATTAGCTGTTTATAACAAATTGGTTAGTTTGATATTTTTGCTGTGTATTTCAAATAGTTCTTGGCTCTAATGAGCTGGATTAACAACTTTGCGGGGAACCGGTTGGTGACAGCTAGTCTATATAGGCAAGCTCCAATCTCCGAATATGAAAATTAAATCCCACTTTGATGTATATATATTTTTTTCATTCGTATTTAAACGAAAAACGGGAATTTACAATTGTAGATGGCGCAATTCAAGTGTCATTCATTAAAAAATGAGGCACTATTTATCGAAATTAAAAATTATATTGTTGGTGAAAAAATCTTGTAAATTTGGAAACAAACATTCAAACCGAATATTTACATACAAAACGCCCATGGCAAAAATTCACCGCCAAAATTACAATAATAATAAAAATCAAATGCAAAAGTAATATCACAATCACATCAGAAAGCTTTCATGGAATATAGCGGTAATCGCAATTCGAAGAACCAAAAGAACTAAAATATCTATAGCAGCAAGCAGTCCAGTAAACACCATTACCATTCAATATGTATGTACGGAGTTAGTATTTCATTTAATATTCATAACGAGAGAATGGTTGATCATAAGGCCTCAATCATAATAAAAGAAAAATTTAGACCAGCGCAGTCAGAGAAATTGAAGTTTAATGCGATATAACAGTGTTAACAACTGTAAAATTTAATTTTGTCTCAGGTCATTGCATTAAAATTTGAAACAACTTTACTATTATAGCTGAATAATATATTGAATCTAGTGGTAAAGTGGCTTAAACTTTACCCATCGGCTATCCAGCGGAAGATATTTTGAAAATAATATTATGTGCATAATTCATTCGCGTTTTTTTTTTAAATGGAACGTTTGGTGATTTTCTTTCAAAGAATTATAATCTTTGATCCGTTTATTTTTGTGAATATAATATTCTGAAAGCAGCAGTTATACGGTTGATGAATAAAGATTATTCCATAAGCATTCAATTTAACAAGTCAAAATCAATCAGCAAATATTTCATAAAGAAAATTTGCTATACCTAGTCTTACAAATATGATTTATCACTTTTAGGGTGTTCACTGTCAATACTTGGTGGAAAGGCATTATATTAATAAAAACAATAATCCTTTGTACTTCATTCCACTTTATTTAATATGTCAGGACCGGTTTCGCTCATTGCGAGCATTGTCAACTGATAAGAAATATAATTTAACAATGCTATTTATACAAAATTAAAAAGTTATACACAACAGTTGGCATTGAAAAGAAATTGCCAATTACATTAAAGTGATTCTAAAATAACACAAAATTAAAATGTTCAACACAACTAACATATAATTAAAAAGTCATCCTAGATTCATAAATTCAGAATGCGATTGAAAGTAATTACAAACATAATTAAAATTTGGGAAATTTTTGATAAAGTGATAAAATGTTACAATAATAAAGTGAATATGCTTAATGATATGAATATGCTTAATGATAGTTTTATGTTTTCCCCGCTTCCAAGTAGTTGGTGTGTTCATTCATCACTTAAACAAAATCGACAGCCAGGAAGATTCTGAAAAACAAATTTTTCAAAGACCATATCAATTCTAACAAAAGAAATCTATATTTATTTTATTTTTTTTTATAATTTATATAAAAGAATAGTTAACAAGGGCTAATGCAATGGATAAAGTAACGGGGAACTAGCAAAAATTATTTGATCGTTTAAAAGATCTGAATCAGGTAAAAATTTGAATCTATTGATTTCTAGGATTTCTTGCTTGTCTAGTTTGACAGACTTGTTATTTAAATGTAGATGTATGATTTAATCATATTGATAATTGCAAATTATTAAAAAAAATCAAATTACTTAAAACTTAGGGTAAATTGAAGAATGTATTATTTTTTCTTGCGTTTTGTTAAATATTTAATTGTAGACAGTGTTACTTTTCCTATAATGTCCAATCAAACAAGTTTTTCTATCATTCGTGCTTTTTTACTTTAGTAGAAAAGTGTGTTTGTCTTTAGTGAGTATTCAATTTCATAAAGGAATTACAACTATACATTTATATCCTAGACGCACTGATTAGTATTTTTGTCGTGTACATTAACTATATGAATTTCACTATCTATTATCAACTATGGAACGTGCTTGCCGTACATCGGCCGCTCTCTCTCGTCCCACGCGCCAAAACCTTGCCGATGTACCGGGTTTGATGTACTATTCAGCCTGATCGCCCCCCGTGCATAGTAATTAATATTCAATTGAATCCTATCAAAGATGGACAAGTGCAATATCACGAAACAATCATTTGATTATTGCGATACAAACAATTGGACCCACGCTGCCATGGCCAGTTCGTTGACATCGATTCATCGCCGATTCGCACGTCCCGGCCCACGTGTACTGTTCCCCTAGTTTGGAGTGGTAAACAAACTTATTTGCATCAAGTTTTAATGATGTGGTGTTATTGATTGGCTATCACTGAACAAGAATTAATATTTGCATTTTAATGTTCAGTTTTAATCGTAAAAAGACGTCCTCACTGAAATGTTTTTCGACTAAATTCGTTTTTTCTTATTTTATATTTACGATGACATATGGACATAAACCATTCTGAGCAAACAAACAGCTTTAGTTAATCAAAACGATTAGTTTGTAAGTTGGTAAAGTAAGGAGACACGTCGATCAATTATGTCATTCAAGATCAACATCAACTAGAGGAGACATCACAATCACTGATTTCCTAGAAGCTCAAATATCGAATTGGAGAAAAAAATATTGCTGTCGTCATTCCGAGAACATTTGTAACATTCTGATCGCTCAGCGGATTAGTTACTGTTTGGCTACTGAGATCGATGTAGCAAAGTGACAACTAAATAGAAAGTATTCCTTCAGACGAAATATTCGTACAAAGTCAACTCATTATTAATGAGACTAATTAATAATACGTGTACGATACGTCAAGACAGTTTATATCATACTGTGAGAATTCGTCCCAAACTAAGAAGAGCAGCTCAGCCAGAAGTCTTACTGATGAGTGAACAATAACAGACAGTTGGACAAGGTAAAATTTTATGTTTTAAGAGTCCCTCATTAGTTAACGAATAGCTTTCTGAACGAATTTTGTTTCCTTTTTTTGCCAGAGAGTTTATCGTGTACATGTGTACAATAATAATAAGAAAATGATGTAAATTTGTCTTCATTTGATAATCGCGCTGTTATTTTACTCTGTTACCACAATCACAGCGATTTACAATTCAACGAAAAATTCCAGTACAATGTATGAAAAAGTGATTGTTAATTTGATGTTTTTAATCATTCTGCGATATATACATAAATAAAGGTAGGAAACTTTTTTTGGTATTGCGATTGAAGATAATTCAAAAAATCTGTGGCATGATGCGCTCTTGAAAAAACTTTAATTCAAACATAAACAAAAAAAAGCTTATCTTTAACAAATCATTTATGTATATAAACACGGCTGTAAAAACTGTAACTTGTATGTCATTTTTTAATCAAATGAAGTTGGTTTATATAACTCTTATTAAACAAACGATCATCCAATTAAAGAAAAAAAAATAGTGCATTTTTTATAAAAGTCATCCATAAAGCCTTTTCACAGAGGGTAATAGTTTTCAGTATAACGGTAATAAGGAGGTATTTTTATAATAAAGCAATCGTTTTTATTTCTTGATAGTCAGTTTCTTTTTTTTTGAACGGTTAAACGTTTAAATAACAAATCCGACTCATACTTTTTTCCCATAGTGGGAAATGAACGACCAAACACAGATGGCTCATCGATCAAGCTGCCTTACAATAGTTTAATCTATACAAAAATAAAATTATATCATATCGCATATTGTATATTTGATTATATTGCACACACGCCAATGGAGAGACGATCCGATCCGATGAAGACAAGTGGGCTGTTATTTACCGGATACCCGAGGCAAGATTCTGTTAACTATTTTTCATAATTGATACGAATGTATATTTAACATTTTTCTACCAGTATTATTAAAGTCGTTTAGCACAAATTCAATCAAAAACAATATTTACGACATCAATTATTTAACTATTAGATCGAGAGATAAGAACGAATCAATTACCTTCAAATGGTGTCACGATGTTTTTATTAATCGTACGTTTTGAATCTATCCTCACTGTTTACTAATCATTAGTAAATATGCATAATAAATTTGAAAGCTTAATAATAGGAAAATAATAAACAATATGCTCTAAAGGGTATTAAAAAAATATATTTAAATTCTGAAGGGTACCTGTATCCACCTAATACTGTCTCTTTGGGTTTGTTATAAGAGCAGCACCATACTCGGGCAAACTCAATATTCCGTTCTCTAATCTAATCTAATAACATTCTAATCACTGATTTAAAATATCTAAAGTCTTGGCTAATTATTAGATGTGATCCCAAATATATGTATCTTTATTGTAAAAAATAACGTGTCCAATAAAACCGAGCGATCATTTGAGTGGCAAAAAATATAAAAATAAGTACTTATTTATACTCATATGAGCTAGAAAGTTAAACATCAAATATAAATACATGAATTAAGCGGAAAGGATTTCCGTTTCAAGATACCGGATTCTAGAAGCCAAAAATGTATTCATGCCGGCTTTTTATATAAGCCACATTTAGAACGACTATTACGTCATATTCTTTTAGAAGAAATTTGATGTCCGGTAAACGAGATTATTATTTTTGTAATACACTGTTCGTATTGCGGTTGTCTTTATAAAAAGGTAGTTATTATTTTAAAATTCTCCACTTCCGTTTCTGAAATATGTGGACGGATTGTAAAACTATCATGAAACTAGATAAGTCGAGACAAATTATATTCTCATGTATATATCATCAATAAGATATTATAGTATACATACGATGTAAATTTAAAAAAAAAACCCATATCGGCTTCTTGGATGTGTGTATGTTTTATGATGTCAGATTGTGGGTCATTCGCACATCACATAATTTGGAACGGTATGGAAAAAACTATAAACATTCAAACAAAAATATTATTATTTTGTATAAAATCATAATCAAGTACTTCGATTTTTTAAACACTGATAACGATTTTTTTTAAATCATCTTTAAAATAGGGGAGGGTCATTGAGTCAGTGAATTGATAAATTGTGTGACGACTTTTACATGAACCGCGGCAATTTGCCGAACTAAAATTCCCCTTACCCTGCCAATACTTCGTTAAGTTTGACAGCGCCACGACACTCAATGCAATTGTTTTCGCACTCTACCTATTACCTATTTTATAGTCCAATATGAAATTTTATTTTTAACAGCTCCGAAAATAGCAGGGTAAGGATAGACTGAACAAGAGGGCTTGTCGGTTTTCAAAAACCGGTTTTTTTGCTAAATTTAACGTAACCGGTTGTGCCGAATTTTCCATAAACGAGTCTATAAACAAAAGGACAGACAATTTTGAACTTTTATTTGATGGCTTAAAGACCATATGCCCCACATCATTACCCAGAGAAAGCATATTTTCGACATCAGGAAATTTTGTTACAAAACGATCAGTGGACGCTTTGTGTTTTCTTAAATCATATTTTCTGATAATAAATGACACCAAATAATTTCTTTTTGTGTATTATTATGTATATAAATAAACAACATTAAAAAAATTAACCTTCTCTCTCTATTTCAATTGAATTATTAATTTTTTTTAATACTTTGAAAACCGGATAAAATCGGTTTTTGGACAATATTGACATTCGAAAACCGGTTTTTTCAAAAGTCTGTTTTTGTATAAGCCCTACTGAACAACCACTAGTTCTCGCAAAAACAATAATGTCAAGTCGATTGAATGGTAGTTTACCTGACACATTGAAAGCCGACATGATTGAAAAAAATACACTATTCAAAACGCTTTGGGCGCCTGTGATATAAATTTATAAAAAATAATCAAGGGAATTTTAATCAGCATCTGGAATTCAAGATAGACATCTATACATTGATTCCGAAGCAAAAATCTAGGGCGGAGGTCAACAATGGTACCAAAACGTAGGCGGTAATCAAGCCTATAGCAGTAACAACACAACTCCAATCGCCACATCTGTAATGACAGTTGGATTTCTTAATATGTATTTCTTGAGTGTGTCCGGCTGATATATCTCCTTGTAGTAGAGTGCATAAAATATTCCCTACATACAATTTTGAACACATTCAAAATTATAATTTGATGATTTCATGAAATTTACTTAAAAATGGAACAGGAAAAAGAATATTAATGTTCACAACGTATTGACACCTAAGAAATGATTTTTCCCGTCCACTCCCACCGTTGGAAAATAATGACTCTCAATGAAGGTTATTTCAGCAGAAGTTGATATAATAGAACTGCCAGTTATTCAACTACTCAACCTTTAATAGAAAATTTAAATTAACTTTGATTATTCCACGTATTGTGTAACTAACTGTGACACGTGTTTCGCCTCTTTCAGAGGCATCTTCAGACTTACTATCGCAAAGTTTGCTTAAGCAAACTTCACTTAAGCAAACTTTGCGATAGTAAGTCTGAAGATTCCTCTGAAAGAGGCGAAACACGTGTCACAGTTAGTTACACAATACGTGGAATAATCAAAGTTAATTTAAATTTTCTATTAAAATGAACTTCCACAAAGTTACCGCCGAAACCATCGAAAGTACTCAACCTTTATTTAAAAGAGAAAATAAGGAAAGGATAATAGGGCTAGGACAGGACTAGTGGTGAGTAAATCGCTCTTTCTCTACGATGGAAGAGAATTTAGACGTCATAGACAATCATGTTTCGGTCACAAATGCATAAATCGGTTGAATTATTAATTTATGAAACTGTCCATACAGGAATTCGATCCCTTCGAACACAGCTACCGAAGCTAACGACCTTAACAAAGTCGCTATGAGCACGATAATGAATACATGTTTAATAATCACTTTAAGGTGCATACGGTCAATTATTGGTGAATAGGAGTTATGTATATTAAAAAAATTAAAAAAACTGCTGTGTTCCACATTTATTTATTTAGAATATAACTGACTTTAATGATCTTTTTCGACTGATTTTCAGTTTAAAATGCTCGTAATGAGCGAAACTGTTCTTAATATTGATTAATAAATTTGGAATAATAACAAAAGAGTGTTTTATTTTTTATTAAAATTTTCAATAATATAGTACGTATCATTATTTTTGTAATAATTTTAAATTAATATTCCCAGATTTTTATAAAAATATAGATTCATTTGCAGTCTTTTTACTGGCCAAACCCGCTAAGCCAGCGATTTCTGGAACCTGGGAGGCGTGGACTATTGCAAAGGGAAACGCGAACAGTCAAAAATATTTATTTACCCTTTAAAACATGTCTTTATTACTATGTGAAATGAAAGATGGGTAGGCGCGAAGATATTTTTTTCTTCAAAGGGAGGCGTAGTAGCATAAAGGTTGGAAACCGCTGCTCTGAGCTGAAAATACTCTCAATGATTTATTATTTGACATAACAATCTTAGCTGAATTGTTTCCGAGTTGCCACGTTCTGATTCGCGAACGGCATAATTTACGCTCCAATAGGTGAGATGTCAGTGGCAGCACTAAAATAATTTTCACGGTATCACTAAAATTCATTGGCGGTCGGAAAGTATGCGGCACAGCAAGTATGAGAAAAAGATTTATTGGAATCGCGTGGGTTCGCAACGTGAGACATGTCAGTATTAAAAAATAGAAAATAATAATTCGCATTAAGAGTAGTTTATATTCGTTAATGAGCGGTTGTAAGGTGTTCCATCCCAATTCAAAAGGTATATAATGTGATTCCGTAATATTTATATTTGCGTAGGTATTCAAAATACGTATTGTCATTTGAATAATGGTTGGCATAAAAAAACAACAATATTTACATATCAAGCTTCGAATTCAAAAAAAAATAATAGTCAAAATTAGAATGCAATACATTATTTACGCAAGGTTTGAAGTTATTGTCAATAATGAATCAATTCAAAGACTCGCAAACCGTTCGACTCCCTAGAATACCTACCTTACGAGGACAGAAAAGTAGCATGATAACGACAATATAGTATAAAACTGCCACAATCGTCCTATACCCGTCACGGATGCACAAAAAACACGTAACTAGTAACTGACTATCGTGTAGTTATTCGACGTCACGCCATCGGCATAAATATCGAATTCTTGCTTTGCTTTTATTACCTTATTACGGTGGAGATTTACTAAGTAAATGCAAATTCAATCGATTACTGTATCAAGTTTGCGGTTGCTCAGCCAGTCAATCATAAAATGCATAATACATATCTCCACATAAATAATCAAAGCAGTAAATATGTTATGTAAGTATTAAGCATTTAGTGTGTTTATTCTCTTTTTGATAAATGCTTATGGTTTGCCAGCTAAACGTACAGTTAATACATGGGTATAAATAAATATGTGTAGTGATTAATTTATTTATTGCATATGTGTGAACTTTTTGTTATTTTAATGATAATGCCCTATTTGCTAAAAATAATGATAAAACTGATGAAAATATATCTATTACGATACACCGTTATTTTTGCGAAATTAAGTAAGGTGTAACTAACAATTTCATTTTTAAGAGAAATATATAAAAAAAATTAGTAATAAAAGAATGAACTAAATTATTCATAATTAAAATGTCCAGTTCCTCTTACAAAAAAATGCTTCTGATTTGTAATCACAAATTATACTGAATTAAAAATCAATTAGAAAAGAAAGGTACATTAAATAATATCAAAAATAACTATCAAAATTAGCAAAGGGGATTTTTTACAATACAGGTAATTAATAATGTTTTATGCACAAAAAAACTGCTTTCCAAAAGGAGTCGAAAGGATGAGCGGTAAACGTCTTAATTATAATACAATGTTGTTAACGAGTTAATTATTTTTCGATCGTTTATTAAACTAAGCAATACATTATGCGTGAGAATGAATAAATTAAAGAGAGTTCCCACCTACGCGCATAAGCTTAAAGCAGTATGCATGATTGTCATGACATCAGGAGAATTGTAAAAAAAAATGCGACCGCACTCTTCCTGCTCTCAAAAACCGAAAAGTCAAGAGTTGAAGAGGTAAATGGCAAGAATGGATAATCATGGGTATTATATTCAGTAGGTTATCAGCGAACTTCCGACTCCGCCGCCAGTACTGCACTGATGCAGAATTGCCGTGCTATGAATTAATTTCCCCATTATGGGAAATTAAGTTTAACATTTTTTTGGACATCACTACTGAAGGTTGACATTTGGTAGTGGATTTCATCTTTACACCGTGTAACTGAATGCTAAGTTTTTAATTTAATCGTGATACGAATCTTAAAATCGTTCATTGAACTTGTATGCTATGATGACGTCAAATTCAATGAATAAATGTTTTTCAAACGATTCTAAATGTAATTTGTTTCAATTTCTAGCAGCACTAATGTAAATTTTGCGTGGATTCGAGCCAATCCTATGTAGTAGTATAAAAATGAATTTAAACAGTTTACGTGGCGAAAAAACTGGACTCTATTCTTAACTCTTTTTAACACGGTAAATACGTTCCACAAAAACCAATGTAGGTATAAAAAAAAATCTAAAAAAAATGATAGAATTCATAGAAAAATTGAAGATTGGTTCCCTGAGTGTTATTTGAAAAAAGAAAAACATCGACGTATAGAAAGCCATGAGGTAAAAGGTAATAAAGAAGACTCGATAAGTAAATTACGCAACATATTGTTAACATAATTAAATGTATTTTAATTAAGAAAAAATAATACTATTCATCGTTAACGACCTGATATAAAGTATTCGATCTTTTTAGTGGACCGTGTATTTAAATCTTTCTTGTAAAAAAAGCGTGTTTAAAAAAAGAGTTGAGAGTATTCGAAATCATGAAGAAGTTAATAAAGTCACCCAATATCAACTGTAAAATAAAATAAACCATAACACACGTTGGTATGCTCCAGATTTAAAAGCATATTGTGATTGAAAAATAATAACTTATATTTTTGACCTTGCCTGGCATCGAAAATGGAACTCAATCACTTATCGCAGTTGTTGCAGCTAGGCTAGAGGTCGACTCGAAAAATAAACCTGCGAATCAATGTATGCTGTATATACCTAAATTTAACACTTGATGTACCTTATTACGGACACGTTTTTGATGTTCGTATAATTTTCTACCCCATGGATTTATTTGTATTAGGCGAATTAGCTCATTGTTCAGAGCATTCGATTCTTTATACCAGCTATTGAAAAAAGCTAACAGAATTTCTGCGCAATAATTATTTATTTTCCAAGCAATCGTATATTTAAAAGCAACAAGAATTGAGAAATTTTTCCCTGATTTTAATAATTTTACAAAATACTATAAATTTATAAAATAGCTCAATTGTTTTTAATGGGGCCAAACCTCTAATATGTGTATGCCTAGTAGCAGTTATATACAAGAAAAAAAGAGTCCGAGCCGTTAGTTTTTTTATACACCGAATGGCTTGATAGCAATAATAATGATACTGGTAAAATTTAATTCCTTGCCATTTCTTTTCAAATTATAATAAATAGTATGTTGTTATACAATTAAAACAAATTGATACGAACGATGAAATTGAACGTATAACCCGATTTAAAGGTAGAGAAACAAGATTCATCTAAACCAGGGATGGGGAACCTTTTCTTATCTAAAGGCCGGATTCATTTTTCTGAGTTGACATAAGGCCGCAGTAAACATTGAGGGAATCTTTGGCCGGAAACAGGACTTTACGGTCAGAATATGTCAGGAATATACGAATTAACATACATTTACAGAATTACAGAATTGGCTAGAAGGCCGCACCAGTGCAGCCAAAAGGCCGCAGGTTCCCCACGCCTGATCTAAACCATATGTTCCCAACCCTTTTCGGGTGGCGACCCGATTTTATAAAAGCCATGTGACCTGCGGCCCCGATGCAATTGAAAAAGGCATTTTTTTTCAATAAGGTAATTTTAGTTGACTGTAGTTTTAGTTTTGTTGTTCAAATCCAAAATCTAAAAAAGTTGGCGACCCATAGGTTTGGAACCCGTGATCTAAACATACAGCCATGTATGTCATATCGGCGTAAAGCAGGCACGAGCAAACCGCGGCCCGCTGGCCGCATGTGGCCCGTCGCGTATTTTTTTTGCGGCCCACGAGCAATATTATATTTTTGAAAAAGATTCACGTTTTTATTTTTTAACGCATTTTTAAAAAAAATATGGAAAATAAATATAATAATCGTTATTTTTGGACCAACATATATGTGAACAAACATCGCCGATGAACATTTACAAGCAGTTTTAAGAATCTCAACTACAAAATTAGCACCAGAGTTTTTAAAAAGTGTTAAAATACGTAATACAGTTCCATTCCTCATTAGATTGTTTTTTTTCATGATAATAAATGGTGTACATATAACATGGTATTTTGATTGCGGCCCGCCGCGCATTTTGAATTCCCGAATTTGGCCCTTCATCCGAAAAGTTTCCCCCCCCCCCTGGCGTAAAGGGTTAAAAATGAACAGTTGCAGTAGGAAATATTATTATGCAAATACAGTCAGTACATCATGCATACATGATGTACTGTACAATGTACTCATGACAGTCATGACAACAATACTGTATATATATAATATGTACGTATATTACTCAGCAATCGGAAGGCCCGAGACAAAATATTCGCTTACATGGAGCATATAACGTTGTCTTGTTTTGTAAAACATAAACGTTAATCAAACAAACGATAACATGGGTCACGAAGAGACATCCAAATATTTGTTCGGAGACATGGCGACTTTACGAACATACATCTGAACAAAACTATAAAACAAACTGACATGACAATAACGTGCATATTTCTAAGCAAGCGTGACATTTATTTGCAATCGTCGTAGTTCAGTGAACTAATTAATGGTATTATAATTACAGGAAATATTGTAAGATAATGAGATTTCAAGACGATCACGACAATGATCTTTATTGTAGATTCACGTGAATGGTTAACTAGGGATTTCAACTGAGTTTTCGAATGTATCCGGCACTTTTTTTAATATTCCTATATTTGACGATTCATTAGATTAGAATATTATCAGTTAATATTTTTGATGCATTAGTGTACCACTGGTATAATGGACAAAGTCAACCGTCGTCGCATTATATGTTGATGTAACCTATTTTGTTTATTTAAACACCGTGATAGTCATTCAAATCACGCGTTGGCAACTAGTATGTGCTAATAATTATTATGTTTCGCAGAAATATGTAAAACAATGAATTCACCGTGATGAAACCCATACATTACGTTATTCGAATGCATTTAAATATTCGAACACTACAGGGTTTTAATATTCGAGTATCGAATATTCGAAGTCACTTCAGGTACATGACGTA
Organism: Himalopsyche tibetana; assembly: GCA_030503985.1. NCBI lineage: Eukaryota > Metazoa > Arthropoda > Insecta > Trichoptera > Rhyacophilidae > Himalopsyche > Himalopsyche tibetana. Next base: position 5,434,471 of record JAPJYX010000019.1, on the reverse strand, counting down.
TTGAAAAATAGAATGAATGCGATGGATCTCTGGGAGATTTATAGTTCTGAAGAGATTATAGGATGTATCAATATATTCAATATATTATTACCACCGACGTTAAACAAAAATAATAATAAAGCATTATAAAATGACGATACTTTTTTTGGTTGGCAAATTGATTGGCTATGCTCGCCACTTTTAATTCGGTCCGCATCATAGATTTAGTATACGGTGAAATTTTGTATAACGTGAAATTTAAAATATATTTTTCTTAATAATACATATTTTCAATTATGGGAAATTAGCACCAGTGGGATGTGGGAGTGGAAACACCAAGTTTTAAATGTATGATATACGACTCTCATAAATTATTGATTATTTATTTTTTTTGTTTTACCATCTCAGCTCCCGATGTGAAGCACAAGGAATTATTAAAGAATTTATCTAAACATTAGTTTTTCTACGAGATATGTTTCGTATTAAATCGGCCAACTTCTCTGTTTTTTCGAAAAGTATAAGAATGTGAGAATATGGGGCTAGGGCAGGACTATTGTGGCAGGACTAGTGGTCTGATCGTACCCGCTACGTACCGTTTTTAACTGAATATATGTAGACATCCATGCTTTAACACAAATCCATAAATGGATGTAAGTACATACATTCGTAAAATATTGTTTAACTTTGCAATAACTTATTTAATGAGGAATATAAAGAGGTGGCGTCCCTTTTCATCAGCTCGCCAACAAGATAACCGTTACGAAGTAGTTATATTATATTAACAAAGATATATAAAATGTCATCAATATGTAAAATTTAAGATCGTATTTAACGCGTTACAAGTAAAAGTAAAAAAGTAATGAGACCGTTTCGGTTTTGGCTCAATTACACTCGAATGCTAAAGAGAGCTGGCAGGATATGGCGAAAGAAATTTAAAAGTCATCAGTATTCTGAGAAACAATGCAGTGTTCCAAGTTTCAACACTCAATAATGGAACTATGTATAACTTCTGACATTATTTTATTGTAAATGCAATAATTATACAGATATGTTCAAAAAATGCCATCTACACAAATTCAATTATTTTATTCCACCTTTTTTTACGCCGTTACTAGACAGTTCATCTCCTGCAAAAATGATTACGTTTATGAACAGAATAGCCGGATGGACACTATGCGACGCATTCATTTAGTGGTGGTAGTGACGTCATACTATCGAATTATGACTGTTAACCCTAACGTTGACCGCTGAAACAATATTTTTTAAGCATCACGTAATATAATTACCTCCAAACATATATATAACTAGTATTCAATAATCAATGAAAACCTATTAAATCAATTGAGTATTATTGATGTTGTCAATAAGCTGTGTTGATTATTTTAGAAGGTCCGAAATAAGTGTAAGCACGCGAGAATATCACCGCCGATTTGTTTCATTTTTCAAATGCGTAATTCTGTAAACTTAAACAACTTTTTTAAAATAATATCACAGCACGCTTATAGCTTATATAGTCCTACGTAAACGTTTATACTGTTTGATAAAATCTTAAACAGATTGAGAAACTAATGATAATTAAATCAAAAATTATACAGTATACTTAAAAAGTACATACATACTTCTATAAAAAGATTCTTCAACGTATCTAATATACTACAAGAAGAAAATCTATTTTTTTTGACTTACCAAAGCGAGTCTGGATTTTTTTACGTTAAAATAACTACAAAAATGTTATGCGCATTCATGCAAATTGTTTTTCATTACTTTGTAGAATTATGTTTATAATCGACAACCAAAATAAAAATAAAACTGTGACGTATGTGTGAAAAATGGGTGACTTACCAAGCGATCTATTCAATTAAGCAAGTCTGGTTGTCACGATGCGAATTTCTAATACAAACTGAATTTCCCGAACGATAAAACTGTTCGATCATTTTTAACGTTTAACAATCCCGATCGATATGTAGACTATTTGTATCAAAATATTTTAGATTATATTTTTAAGTGGTTATTATTATATAACAATACCTGCGAATGAAATCTAAATTCTTGCAATTGGACCTACATGGAAAGGAGAATAAAATGAATTTTCCATATTATACACCAGTGCTTTCCAACTTTTTTCGTTCTACGGCCCCTTAAATCTAAAAAAAAAATCCGCGGCCCTCCTCAATTGTCTCCGTAACTCGTTTTTTTTTTAGCTTCCTGAAGAATTTGAAATCTGCGACTTGGTATACTTTTTCTTCAGATTGTCACAGAAACTCGTCTTTTTATGCTCACCGACGAATTCGAAATCCTCGATTTGATATACTTTTCCCCCAGAATCCAATTTCTATCCAATCCAATCCGGCGGCCTCCTTAAGAAATTCCGCGACCCCCAATATGGGAAACACCGATTTGATAGACTTAAATATATAGATTTTTGTACTTTCTACTGAATTTCGCGGCCCACAGGTTGGGAAGCACTGTTATACACCTTTCATGAACAAAAATGTTTTTTTATAGCAATATTCTGTACGAGAAGTACGGATCGTTATAACTGTTATAAAAAAACATTAAAAATACCAAGGAAACGATCAGATTACTAATTACAAAATTATCTGCTTAGCCATTTCGAAACGATACTATTACGAAACCGTAAATTGACACTTAATCAGTTTTACTTAAACATAGCTGTTACATTTTTTTTAATGATTTTGAGACTGATTTTTAGGGTCAATATTTTAATTCGTCATAGCTCTTATCGAGTGGAATGAACTTTCAATTTGCAAACGCAGCTTCAACCGGTATCTACCTAACCCAAATAAATTCATTGCAATAACCGGCATTCTAGATTCCTGGCCCGGTTCGATGATGACTCATCACATTATTTTGAAAACTATATAAAAAAAAAATGTTTCTCGATTTTATGATATGTAATATCTAAAAATAATAATATGATACGACCTAAGGCAATGATTGCCTCTTACCATTTCAACATTTAACAATAACGATAAAATTCGTGAATGAATAGTAAAAAATATAGGGTTACCACTTTTTTAAATATATGTATTATCTGTCACTGGTAAGAGTAATTAATTAATGAGCGGTTATTTAATTAGAACTTTATTAGTCGTAATTATAAATAATTCGTCGTCATATTTCCAACGGGTATACATATAATCACCTTTTCTAAAACCATCAATGATTCAAATACATTATTTTTTATATATATCCAAAATAGAAAGCAGGATAATTTATATTTTCAATTAATCTAAATAAAGCCGAAAAGGTAGTGAATTAACTTGATTTATTTTAACATTACATGTATCTCTCTTAGTTTAGTAATTGTAAAGATATTCCTGACGATACGCTATTTAAATTTATTCTGTTATGCCAAAATTAGCTATTCATAAACTTCATTGTTTTATTTTACAATAGGTGTTGTGTATTTTTCTTATGAAGCAAACAAATTTTAAAAAGCTTAGAAATAAATTTAGTTTTTCTCTTATCAGAACGATAGCTTTATAAAGTGTCGTTTATATTGCAGGTTTTGTTTTAGTCGGATTCAGTCGATATAAAAAAAATATTCATGAATTAATTTATCATCATGGTCACAATTTACTACGAATTTTAAAAACAAATTAGTCCTGTAAGAAAGAAAACAATTAGTATAGATTTTTCAACTGCGGTTCCTGAAAAAATATCAAAAATTTTAACACCTGGAATAAAAATGAATCAATAAATAATGATGAATCTGAAAAAGTGTAGATTATTAAGAGCGATAAGTACATTCTGAAATACAACGAACATGTTATGAGATGTTAGTGTTAGTAAATTAAAAGTAAAATAAAAAATTGACTGACTAGCTTTCGGGGAGGTGGGCAGGGCCGGCTTCGGTGTTTCAGACGAGCAGAGGCGCCCGATCTTGGTGGGCGGCCTCAACCCAGAAGGGCGCACTGCCTTCGGGGCTGCCGGCTCAACATTTTCGACGTTTTCACTCATTTTTTTAACAACACTTTATCAACACAATAATTTCCACATCACACTACACGGCACTGTCTTCTTCGCGGCTGCAAAAAACAAACACAATTAATTTAGACGTGTACTGCAGCAATTTCGATATAATTCATGTTTTTAGTTCACTAGTATGAAAACATAGCGGCATTGGTGAGAAACGAAAATGTAAGCGTTGTTTTACGACGCGGCACACAAATGCGATGCTCCAATTATTCAAGACGTACAGTGAAATAGTACCGACTATTGCTAACATCATGGGGGAGTATCACGCCATGGAGATCGCACTTGGTACAGTGTGAATACACTTTGAATACACGGCGGCCATGTAGCCTGATTGTATTATTTATTATTATGTAGATTTTAAAGAAGATTAATTCTTTTTCTAAACACTGAAGCGTGAATGCTATGATTTGAAATAATATTTAACATTGTCGGTAAATGATATATGGTTGTCAGTCGTCCCGCATTTTTAGCGGGATTGTTTGAGAATGTAAAGATTAAATTTGAATCGTTCAAACTATGTACATTCTCACAAATTTTGTCACTAACGACCCGGGTTTCGCCTTTCGGCATCTTCAGGCATTCAAGTGCACGGATGAACCTGAACTGTCAGTTCAGGTTCATCCGTGCACTTGAATGCCTGAAGATGCCGAAAGGCGAAACCCGGGTCGTTAGTGACAAAATTTGTGAGAATGTACATAGTTTGAACGATTCAAATTTAATATTGAAATTCCACCAAGCACCTTCAGTCGAAATCTTAAATGTAAAGATTATTCGAGTCGAGCTGCAGGTGATATATTACAGCGGTGGCCAAGACGTCGACTACGTAGCCGTTTCGAGTCACCAGCCTGTTGCGTCGAAATAAGAATTGAGTGTTTATTTTATTATAAATTCATTTTGTGTCTCTTCATACACTATTATTACTTCACTTTTCATGACTTACGATGGTCGTAGATCGGTATGACTGATTTCAGTATGAACATTATGGCCACCCATGATCTATTGTGTACAGGAATTATGGAAGCAATAATTTAACGCAAACTAAATTTATTTTATCACCCTTTTAAGTACAATTCCAAAAATTCTCTTGTGGTTAATAATGCTTTAAAAGGCACAGAAATTTCATTTTCTCTGAATCATAACAATTTAAGAATACGTTTATTTTATCCAAATATAAACGTTTTACGACGGTTAAAGCGGTGAACGGCTAAAAAGTACCGAGATGAACTTTTTGCAGGTTATTTATATGATGACAGTTTTTAATGTCGTTTTTATTGGAGTTGATAACGAGTGACTTCATGAAAACACTTATTGCATTTACCTCGATGAACTATTTGGCACATTAGAAATCAGCGACATTTTTATTTCGATGGGTGTCATTATTTATTTTCTCTATTCTCGGGAGGCTTTGTTAAATCTCGTTGAGTTTAACTTACATAAAAGTATTAAAATCAATCCGGAAACAAGTGGCAACCCTATTTAATTAACACAAGGATGACGCTCGAGAAAGTGCACCGGCGATTATAATTATATACAAACGTAAACACACTTGTAATAACATAAGCGCGTTGCTTATCATTATACAACATATCTAATAATAATCATTATAATGTCAATAAGAATTGAGGAGCAAACATTCAAAAAGTGTTTTGTCACACAAATACAAAGCTTGGAAAATGATGATTTAAGTGTTGCAAAAGTGACAGTTTGTATGAATGTGTCAACTTTATGATTTAATTTTAATGTGAAAAAAAACCTTTTTGAACACTAATTTTGATTTCCATTCATAGGTTTTATTATGGGCTATCAGAATTAATATAAAACGCCATTTTTTTAAATTTGTGACAAAACACTTTTTGAATGTTTGCTCCTCAATTATGTGTCTACGTCTGAAATCTAAAATGTAGATTCTACGTTATATTGGCAAGAATTACTGTTATTTTTTAAAGTGTCTATGGATACAGAAACAATTCTTTATATAATTGTGTACATCATGAAGGAAAATATTACCAGCGTATGTACAAGTTTATAATCTGAGCGTAGATACCTAGGCTGTGAAAACCCTGTAGAGTCGTGAAAAAGACACCGACTCCGTGGTTCAAAAAAGGTTCGACTCCGACTACGATTAAAAAAGGTGCAAAATTGTATATATTATAATCGTAGCGTATTTTTTAAAATCTACTTATATGCATAGCGTTTTGCATTTAAATTATATATAGAAAAGGGAGTAAGAGTCCCTGTTTTTTTACGTCTCTGACTAGATAGTAAACATTGATATTAATTGATTTTACCTGAAATTATTGTTTTATTGCAATGCCTCCACGTTTTCATGTTTCGTTGGTGTTTTTTATTATATTTTTTTATGATGGAAAATATTTATTTCCGATATAAAAAATCAGCATCGCTAGTATTTAATGAAAAAAGTCTTCTAAAATGTCTGTTCGGTAGGAATAGTAAATCTCTTGAGTTACTAGTCTAGTCTAGACCGATGGTAAATTATTCACATGTACAGATTTCAGTAAATCAAGTCTTCATGCAACACTAATTCCTGCAAACGAATATAAATTTATATAGCTACAAAAAACAAAAAAGGTAATATTAACAAAAATGATAATTTTACAGTGTATAGTATGTCTCTAGTTGCTTTGCTTGCAGCGGCGCGATCGTTGATTGGTATGCGTGCATAACGCAGTAAGTATAAATTTAAGATCAGATAAAGGCAGATTACAGTCGTGAAATCAAGCTAACGTATGGAAAACGCAATGCTTGTATATCGTCTAGCAAAAAACAAAATCTACAAAAATTGCTTCAATAATAACGGAACCCTGAAATTAATAAATGTCTTTGACTTCAAGCTATTATCCTACGCATCCTCACATCTCATTGAGGTATAATTTGAATACGCATGTACTTACATGTATAAATTATTATGAATTGTGACTTTTATGAACATGTATGTAATACTAATATCATTTTAAGACGTGACTACATTCATTGCAAACATCGTTTTGACAGTAGTGCCCAGTCAAAATGGCGCATGAATTTTCATTTACAAAACAAACGGTTAAAAAAAGAACACAGATTTTCTTTGAACTTACTTTCCAATACTACTGCAAATGTGTATTCGATATCGAAATTGGAACGGGATCTGTCACTGTTCACTAATACACTTTTATTCGCAAATTAGTCTAACAAAACTGCACCTAAACTATTCGCTAAGATGGTGAATTAAACGTTCTTGCACTGACGCAATTAACGTAAACTCACGTAAATGTTATTTGAATAAATTAAAAAAAAAAAACAACGCTTGTTCGATGAGTTCCTATTGACAACTGGAGGGGTTTATTTTGAGTATACGGGATGTGTCGGGCATCGGAAGAAAAGTTCGAGTCTGGATATGAGCCAAATGTTACACCAAAACTTTTGTTGGGATAGAGTCCCGTAGCATTATTATTATTATTATTATTATTATGCGATCTTACACGAGTGTGTTTACAAAAGCGTCGCAAAAATGCGAACTGTTGCGAAATATTACATAAAACGATGCAAGCTACAAGAAAAATATTTTTTACGCAATGGTATCGTGATTTGAGTTGTCCGCTCAGTATTCGTAGGACTGAAAGTTGATCAAGCGAGTGGAGATTCAACTAAAGCACTCAACTAAAGCACTCAACTAAAACGGACGGAGACCTAGTTTGATTATTTCGCCTGATGTAAGTAATATAATAAATGAACTAAGGATACGTCCCAAAGTGTTCCTCAATTTTATTTGACTGAGCTTGCCGTTCAGTTCACTTCCAGTACAGTAGAAGATTACTTTAATTTTATGTATCGAGCATCGTTCAACTAAATTAAGGCCCTTTCTTGCGAAACTCTTAGTGCGAAAGTAAACTTCTGTTTTCACGGCTAGTTGGTCGATGACAGAAGTAAAACGGATTTCTTAAAGGACCGCCTGGAAACACTGGGAATGCCAATCACATTCCTCCTAGTGTAGAAACATTGTTTAAAACAATGCCTTTCAATTGTATTATGACAAGTCAGCATATTACTAAAGTGGTGGTTTGTCTAAGATGCAAGTAATAAAGAATAAGAAGAAAGGCCAGCAATGATTGTGAGGCATTTTGGTATCGAATAAATAGCGATAATTCAAACAGGTTGAGAGGCGCTGATATAATGCGTCATTTAAAGCTATGGCAATGACAAAAAACCTACTTAGTTTTAAAAATATCTTTCGTATACTGCCACACTGGTTTACACATAAACGAGCAACATTAATTCCTACTACATATAGTAGATTTTCGATCTAATGTGTTTTAGTATATTATTATTTTTTTTTTTAAAACCATGTCCGCTCCCAATGTGGAGCATATTGACTCCTAATGGAGTTTATCTCAACAGAAGTGTTTCTACGAGAACTGCTTGTTACTCAGTTGCTCAACCTCTCTTTTTTTCTAAAGAGAGTAGGGATAGAAGGATAGGGCTAGGACAGGATTAGTGGTAAGCTAATCGCTCTCGATACGCTCCGTTCGTAGGATAGGATGGGTGAGAGGGGGGAATTCAAGACATCACATACACCCATGCCTTTGAACAGAAATTCATAAATCGATTGAAAAATCAATTTATTAAAACTGTCCGTACCGGGATTTGAACCCGGGCCCTCCGTAGCCGAAGCCAACAACGTTGACCACTCGACCACACAGTTAATTAATTTAATGAACGATTAACAAAAAAAAAATAAATATTCAAGGTCTGCTTTTTTATATTTTATAGTTTGCAAGATATATTATGTATGCAGTAGAAAATATGAAAAACTAGATACAATTTTAAACGATCATTACGGGAACACACGATGAACAGAAAATGATCTCAGAGATGATACACTGTAGTACTGTACTAAACACTGATGAAATAAGAAAAAAAATCTTTGGCATACTGGCGAGGTATGTAAGGTACAAAGGTGCCACTGATGCAACATAATAATATGACGGGAAAATACGCTTATCTTCTGAATAATATCAAACTTATATTTAAAGAGTGGATTTTATATCAGAATAGTTTGACAGTATCAGTTTTGCCAACTAGGTTAAAGATATGTGGGTGTACGTTATTCATAGTCGCATACCTAATAATAGTACGCATTAACTTATATTTTTTCTCAGCTTCCATTTAATCGTTTGTGTATTTAGAAGATAGCGGTATAAAATAGTGGTAAATTAGAGAAATACAAGGCTAAAATAATTATTACTGAGAGTTAAAAGGCGCGAATTTTCCAGCAGTGGGTATATCAGTATTCTTTTACAATATTATAATAATACATTTCATTTCCCACAGCGGTAGGCTGCCAATGCGTTAACAAGGGGATCGTTTAATCTCAGCTACGCGATGTGCAGGTGAAGGGGTGGTTTTTTTAAATTACTCATATAAAATAATACGCCGTTATCATTGGCCAAACGATCGTTACTTAATATGCATACGTTATGTTAAGATACGCAATAAACTTAAAACAAATAATATCGATAGCTGAAATAAGTACCTACCTACTTCAGATTGCACGAATGAAGAGTTAGAACGCAGAGATAGATTGGTACTGTTCTTTTTGCTACAATGTCATGCTTCCAACCAGTAGCGGCCGGCCAATGTGGCATTGGATCAATGCACCCGTTGTATATGCAGGGGCGGTTATATTTCATGAAAGAATATTCAAACATAGCATTTAGACCATTCACTCATTTTAAATTCTTCGTGTTTTTGTTATTTTAGAACATTTTATTTTATTTTATTTTAGACAATAAAAACATGAAGGATTTCAAATGAGTGAATGGTATAAATATTATGTTTGAATATTATTTCATGAAATATAACCGCCCCTGCATTAACAAGGGGTGCATTGATCAAATGCCACATTGACCGGCCGCCATTGCTTCCAACGTTATAATTTCGTTGTCAATAATATTATGCATTTCAAAACAGGAAACGGTTTGACCTAAGGATATTGTTTTTTCTTCGTCAAGTAAAAATTAGGAAGGGGCTCGCGCGAGCCGCTCCGAGCACCCTCCAGCCCAGCCCTGCTTCTCAATATAATGATGCGATGAATCAGTCTACTGTCTTATAATCTTCTTTAAAAACTAATCCACGAAAAGTTATAATACAATTGCAGTATGTACACATTACTTTGTTTTTATTTAAGCCAATATTTCATCCAATAATTACGTAAATAAAGCGCAAAGACAAAGCAAACACGCCATACTATTTTGTCTAGATATACATAGTTAAATAGTGAAAAAAATCCGGCGACCGGACGTACCAATCATATTGTATCGTTCAATTTGAACTTTTTTACAAAAATCGTTTAACTACCATGTATTTGAATGAAATGTACGATTAACTGCATTACGACCGACGACTCCTTTTAGATAACTATTATATAATTAGAATTGAAAAACAAACTTAAGAGCTATCTAAATACAAATTGGAAATATTCAAAGTAATAAAAAAAATCACTACATAAAAAAATGACAATACAACGAATGTCATTAAATATTGTATAAACACTTCTGTTTGGAATGAATTGATTACAACTGAATCAAAGAAAAAAACGGAAACAACTTAACGATTGGAAACTTGGCCTCGTAGAAGAATAGAATATGGCTTTTAAACCGAAAAGATTTTTCTAACAGGAAGAGAGTAAAATACAACTAATAACGTTCAGCCATTTCCGAACGGTACCGGAAATGCGTGTCAAATGCGTATCGTAGGGCAGTGCTTCCCAACCTTTTTCATGCCACGGACCCCTAAATCTGAAAACAATAATCTACGGACCCCCGAAAAAAATATATTTCATATATTCATAATTAATCACAAAAAACGTAATGATTTTTCGTAGTGGGGATTTATTCTTGGGGTATAACATTAACAAATACTACAAATTTCTCACAATAAATGAAACTCGCTCAAAAATAAATTACGAGTCATGTCAATATCTCTCTTATAAATGAGAATGTAAACAAATTGAGATTTAAATTTAAACATTTTCATGGCAGCGGGAAACAGGGTCCAGTTTTCTCAAAGTAGCAACACTTACCTACTGGAGATCAAACGTAAGGAACCAAAAGCTAATTTTAATCAATTGGTGAAGACCATTGATTGGGAAGTTAAATAATAACGACAGAAAAAGAAACAAAAAATCAATCTGCGCAATACAGTATCTATATTTAATTATTATTTAAATATTTATAATGACGCTAGTTTTTTGGGTAATTTGAATGCCACCAGGATCGGTAAAAACAAAGTTTATAAGTGGTTCGAACACGTCTGACATTTATTTAAAGCGGTTCCTGTTTAATAAGCCATGACATTATGTGGCCATGATTACGCTGACACATTCTCTAGAAACCTATACGTCGGATTACATCATGGTGACCAAATATCTCAACAACAAAATCGTGATCTTAAATGAAAAAATCGGCATGATTCGCGGATATCGATTGACTTCATTTGTTTTAGAAAAAAAAATTAAATAATTTTACACTATTCATCAGACTAGTATCGTTTTCGATCGAATTTTCACATAACTGTCACGTACTGTACTTTTAATTTTTAAACAATAAATAACAGCTGCTAAGTACTTATATGTTAACACCGTTTTAATATAACATCATATAAATTTAATTACTGTGCAATAAATCCAAAATATTGAGTTGAGTAAATATAATAATTTTGATATTGTTATTTGAGTGAAATAAAAAATCATTTTAGTAAGGGAAAAATACACATTTTCTAAAATCCTATGCTAGGCTTCGGTTTTATATGACGTCAACTGTGTTTGTATTATTTGTAAATGTTATTATCTGTTTTGACTTGATTGAAATTGTATCATGGTACATATACTATTTATAATTGATTACTATCTAAGTAAAAATATTATAATTATACAATACATGGCGCATTGGCGTCAACTTGAATCGAGATGTAATCTTCGTATAGAATAAATAAATAAAAATAGTCGGCAGGATAAGACTGGTGAAAGAAGACCATAGGCATAATTGAATTTTTACCAAGTTATAACAGTAACTGTTACGAATTTATTCAAACGATTAAACATGAAAGCTGTAACAATCTTTAGCTTTTTTAACTTACGCAAAAAGAAGTACTCTTACTGTTCTCTGAGATACTGAATATTATATTTCTTCACGCTATTTCATGACCAATTATCTCAAAATACACATAATATTATGATATTGTATCCATTACGAATAAATGACGCATATATTTAATTAAAGAGTTTATTATGAAAATAAGATAATTTATTATTGATTTCCAATAACATAAATAAATCTATTGTTGAAATGCTGAAAAACTATACGAATATTCACCTTTTCATTTTTAATTATATAATTATTTAGACTTCAGATACGATGATTTATTCAGATTCTATAATTTGAGTATACTAAAAAATAAGTTATGAAAATAAAATTACCTGTTTTGGAAAGACACTGTTTTCTGTAAGATGTATAGAAACTAATGTTTAACTGATTTATTTAATTTATTTACAGTTTCATGTACTGTAACGGAATTTCATAGAAAAGTCACTATGAGTTAACACTAACTGCACGTCAGAAAATACACATAAACTATAAATTCCGTGGTGTCATACACAATTTTGCACGATTTAACATTACCAAACTTAGCAGGGAAATAATGAACAATTTACGAAAGGTTTTATTTTATAAAACAAACAAATTGAACGATTAAATTAAATAATTATTAATATTTTGACACATAAACATCACACGATGTTCAAAAACATGCCAAATATGGCATAAGTAAAAACAAGTTCCAAAACGATGAAACAGCTTTGTAAATGTTGCAATGTTAGAAAAAATCTTTTGTAAGTTAGGTGGTTACTCCAAAATTTTTTTTGAAATACAAATTATCATTTATAAGAATGTTTACAATTCTAATATATCAAGTGCTTGTATCTCAGTAACCACACTTTATTTTTCATTATGCATTGTTAAGTTGTACACAGTGATTTATAGATAAAAGAAAATTCATTTGTTACCAGTGAAATAATTTTAGAAAGATATTGTTCATTTATTATTAAAAATACGACTTAGATACACACTATAAAAGATTAAATACACAATAAAGTTTGTTAATGTAAACGTTTTATTGCAAATTTGCTACAGGCTTAAACTTTAAGCAAAAATCTGCTACAAAGGTAATAAAAATAAAAATGAATGAGAATTAATTGTTTAGTAGTATAGATTAATTTATAAAACAAAATGGTTAAATTTATATGGTATAGACTTTTACTATCACGATTTAATTTTTTGAAAGTCCAAATATTACAGCAAAAAAAATACAATATTTTAGCATTTTTTACCTTTTAATCGTATCAACTAATAAATTTTAAGGAAAAGTCTATGGCTGATTTTCAAAATGAGCGGGAGTGATTCTGATGACACTTACTGCAGTGAAATTATAACCGAACATCACATAATGGGTAAAAGGATTCACTTACAATTTTTATTTATATTTGAATAATTACTTTATGATCCCTAATTTTGCAGTATTTTTTTCCAAAATACGCTATACTATGAGTGGTTTAATAAGCAATATCTTATATAACTGATGTTCCATCATTTAATTGTAATCGTACAAAAGAAAACGTTCCATACAATATATTCAACCATGGGCAATTGTCTAAAAATATTCATAAATAAGTCCAGAATTTAAAATCAAACATAATAGTTTGTTATAATTTTTTTATTTTATTGCTTAGTAAAAATAGGCAATATTGTCAAATTTAACTATATACATTTTAACACAGATTTATGGTGAATTTTTTACCTTCATTAGTTTCAGGTAGGCCCAAAAATAAAACTAAACAAAAAAATAGTATTTCAATAGTCAGAAGATCAGCACGAATCCTAAAGAAGAAAATAAATTTTACTTGTAATGACAAAATTCAAAAGAAAACTGCCAGAAAAAAAGGAAAAAAAGCAATACTAAAACCAAAAATAATTAAATATGTAAGTTTTTCATATTAAATAACTACCTAGCTCAAAATTCTGCTTGACATTTGTCGTTAGGAGTTACGAGAACAACGATTACAATTTATTTTTATAGTGCCAATTATTCAATGCAACAACATATAGTCTAAATCTAAAGTTATTTCATTTATCATTCCGATATTCACCACTCATGCAAATGCAATAAATTGATTATTCACTACCAATGTTCCCTCTAAGCTGCGAGCATGCGTGGCTGCGCAGTAGTTGGGAAGCCCCCGCGCACTCATTCCGGGTTGGCGCGCACTTCAAGACAGTTGTTGAATTAATATTTGATCGGTCCGCCTTTGAAATGTCTGCGCAGCTAACCTTTTACCTTAGAGCAGTGGTTTCCAGCCTTTATGTTACTACGCCTCCCTTTGTAGATAAAAATATCTTCGCGCCTCCCCATCCTTTATTTCATATAGTAACAAAGACACGTTTTAAAGGAAAAATAAATATTTTGGACTGTTCGCGCCTCCCTTTGCAATAGTCCACGTCCCCCTAGGGAGGCGCGCCTCCCAGGTTGGAAATCGCTGCCTTAGAGGGAACATTGTTCACTACACATGCTATTTTTATTTTTATACCTTTAGACATTACATTTTAGCTGCCACACCATACACTTCATTGTAATAACACTTACATAGGTATTTTCTTTTATCCTAGACATGCATATTGAAAGATACACTCAGTGATATGAATAATGTTGTTTATAAACATATATCTAAAAAACAGATCATAACAAAAGGCGATGCGGGAATATTACTAAATAATCTGAATAAAATGAAACAAGAGAGTAACTTTGACGATGACACATATCAAGTAAGTATTGAATTTTAAGTCAGGTTCCAAACACATTACCTCTCAAGACTTTAAAAAAAACGTAGTAGTATGAACATGAAAATAGAACTATTTTTTCCTCATTTCTTATCAGTTTTGATTTGTTATAAAAATTATAAATTAATCTGTTGCTCGGTGTCTGATGTCGGCAGTAGCAAACAAATAATTTTAATATAAAATAAAATAACTTAGATTATTCCACGTATTGTGTAACAAAATGTGACACGTGTTTCCCATTTTTATTTGATTTTTATTATAGTATATCAGAATAGTAAAATTAAAATCATTCGTACTTAAGCAAGCATTTGCGAAAGAAGTTGTCTGAGGATGCCTCTGAAAGAGGCGAAACACGTGTCACATTTTGTTACACAATACATAGAATAATCTAAGTTATTTTATTTTATATTATAATGAGCTTCCACAAAGTTACCGCCGAATCCATCGAAAGTAAATAATTTTAATTTGTTATTGAATAACAAAATTGAGACCTACTTACCGTAATCAAGTTTGGGAATTTTAGCATAACCTTGTACATATCTAGAATATTTTTTATTTATTTTAAGCCATGTCTGCTCCCAATATGTATCATATAAAATCCTTGTGGAGTTTATCGCAACAGAAGTTTTTCTACGAGAATTGTTTTGTCACTCAGTCGCTAAAGCTTTCTTTTTTTAAAAGAGTATGAGATAGGACTAGATTTTAAATTGTTATATTTATTGATTATAACTTACTTAATTAATTAATACCTACCGTACTTGATTTTTTATGTGACTTTTATTCCAGGTGTGGGAAAAGCTTGTCCGGCAGTTTAAAAGTATTACATGTAGTGAAGAAACTAGCTATGACTCGCATGCATCTTCTCCATCACACAAAAAAGGCGTTTATGTATCAGAAATTATTACTATCAATGATAGTCAAAGCTCTCCTTGTTCGCCAGCGCCTCGCATCCAAAATGATATTTATGAAAGTGTTTCTGCAGCTCAAAGCAATGATGGTAGCACTTCATGTGATGAAATCATTTCATCTCCGCTTGATGAAAATTCAGAAAATATCATTGGGGCAATAAACAAAAAACAAAGAAAGGTCCCAGGAAATATAAAGAAGATTAAAAGTATGATTCCAAAGGAACATCTTATTAAATGTAATTCATATTCAGCTGGCTTAAAAAAAACTCATCGATCAACAGATCCAACTACTTTGCATGATAATATTGTATCAAACGAAAGAATCGAGTGCTATGAACAAAAGAACATTACTCCTTCAATCATCATTATCGAGAAATCAATACCCTCCAACACAGTAAAATATCAAATTGACAGTGATACACTCTTAGAATCTCAAAGTATATTGATAGGTTACCAAGAACACTTTATATCAAATAGCATTTCTAATAAAACTTTATCAAAAACAGATTTGAAGATTGGAGATATACTAAGTAATAAAAGCAAACATGATGCTACACTTCCGCATAAAAATATTTTAACAGACTTAAAAATCTTGGGATCAAAAAAATTTGATACTACAAATTATAATAGTGTTGAGAAATCTACAGAAATAAGAGCCACCTTGTCACGTATAGGGGATATTGAAATTGTCCATGATAGTTTTTCAGAATCTGAGAGCATTCTAATTGACAACGATACCGCCAGAATAATTCAAAGTAAACAACTCAACATAAAGGAAACAGCAGTAACAGATCAAGAGTGTCTTCAAGATAGAGAAATCTTAAGCAGAGATATTAGTTGTGTTATATATCCTAGTAATGACCTTAATAACAAGAAAATTCTCATAAAAAATACTTCAAGGAATAAGAAAAATTTACCTGAAAGTATTATCAACAAGTCTAAGTCCACAAAACAAATATCAAATTGTATTGAGATGGATCAAACACAATGTTCAAATAATAATTTTATGGGAAATTCTCAAAACGATGACATATTTTTGTCATCTGAGAACAAATATGACACACCACAGATTAAGATTACTCCAATAGCTACAAAAGTAAATTTACAATTAAAAAATTCTCAACCATCATCTTGCATATTATCTGATTCTGCAAGAAATAATGGTGACATATTATTCAATAAATACAACAATGGAGATAGAACGGAAACCGTTGTGTATAAAAACACAGAGATGAAAATTGCTGATATGGAAACGGAAAGTATTTTGAATTCAATGAATGACAATTATTTCAACAAAGCTCTATCATCTCCAGTTGAACATTCACAAATGACAACCCAGCAATTGTTCAACAATTGCCACACCAAAATCGACATATCCTATAATGATCTACACAGCGACCGAGTGCATAACAATACATCTCGATCATTACCACTTTCAGAAACAAATGACATCAATAATTATCACTGGTTAAAAAATATTGTCAAATTTAGGAAGATTGACGAAAATGAACTTATTTTAAAAGACACACTGCCTTCATTTTATTTACAGACAGTATTAAAAAATGTGCCATTAGAATTAGACAACGAATTTAAATGGTAATGTTCTAATATTTCTATCTTTATAAATAATTTAATTTAAAAATTCTGTGGATTCTAATTTTGTTGCAAGTCAAAGTTGACCAATTTTATCGAAGAGTGAAAAGTTTTAATTTCACCACTCTCGTAATCGCAATGAAAAAAAATAACCATTGAATAATTACATAATTAGATAATAGTTCAAGAATAAGGATTTTATTTTTAAATATATTTAATGGTGAGAGTTGTTTTAAGAAAACTCCGGGTACCAAGCATTCCCTTTTATATACAACAATATTGTTTTCATGCAATATCCTTCTATCATGCTTCCTTATTTCAGCACTAAATAAAATATCAGATAATACCATACCATGACTCGAGTACTACAAGGTTCTAAGGGTAGATTTTTGGCAAAATAGAAGTAACAATGCGTCAGTTTTCCTAGTACCATAATTGGTATACATTGTTATTTTTGTTTTGTCAAAATTTTTCACATAGAACCTTGTAGTACTCGGGTCGGGACATGTTGAAATCAAACAAAAATAATCAGTGGGAATTCTTGTACGAAAGAATCTGTTCACCATTTTAAAGACAAACAGTAATTTACATCTTGACATATTTTAAGGTAGAATAAAGTGAACAGATTTTATTTTGTAATAGATACTTATATATTTATATATGTCACAAAGTATTTTATATGCTTTTCCAGAACCTTTATATTTCTAGTGTATTTTAAACAAAAAAATATTTCACTTTTCTGTATTTATTGAATTTATTTTTTATGTTGCTAAATATTCATAAAATGTCCAAGTTAATCCACTTCTCTTTGTTACAAAAATCCAAAACGCCTGTAATAAAACATGAACATAAAATATAAATTATCGTGTAATAAAATGACAACAATTTTAAATTCTAGCTATTATAGTTTCTATTGAAATTTCAGAGTTTAATTATTATAATATATTAATGTTTGAATAAATAAAACTCATTCATTTTACCATCTATGAGTTGACTTCGTATCGTGCTCAGAACGCTCGGCGTCTTTTGCGTTTGTATGTTTCTGTTGCTTCTGTATAGCCGCAATGCATTTTTCTAGAGGGTCTAAATCTGCTTCTTTTTTTTTAATTTTTAAACACATTTCCTCAATTTCATTTACATTTAAAGCTTTGAAATTATTTGTCTACAACCAAATTTAAAAGTAAAACGATATTCATTAACCATCAAAAGATATTTTTAACTATCACTGCTGTATACTATGAAACATATTATAACATTATTCACTACGATTTATTATGCGAATCTAGCAATAAGAGCACAACCGGCGCCTGACGCTTCGCTACCCCAAGCGAAATTGTATTTTTCCACTAAAATCAGCGGTGGGCTGCAAATATCTTAACAAGGGGCTCGGTAAATCTTACCCATTTATTTGTATCCATTTTCGCTCCCAATGTGGAGCGTATGGCCTCCTTCCTAATGAAGGTATCTCAACAAAAGTTTTTTTCTACGAGAACTGTTTGTTACTTAGTCGCTCAACCTTTATTTTCCAAAGAGAGTCGTAGGGATAGAATGATAAGGCTAAGGCAGGACTTTTACTCGAACCCATGAGGTCCGGCACGGAAGCCCACAACGCTGAATGAAAAAATGAAGGGTCTACTAAGTCTTGTTTCATAATAAAATTTAACCATCCACATAAATTGCAGTTAAGTGCTGATTTGATCTAAGACGAATGATTTTCTTATCTTAAAAAGGGACTCGCTGGCCGCGCCGAAATTTAACATGGGGCTCGCGCGAGCCCCCCAGAGCCCCCTCCAGCCCACAACTGACTATAATTATGAAAGTTAAAAATGCTAAAGGCGCGGTGATTGATGAAGAGTTAGATTTACCATTAGGATTCGTGACACATTGGGAGACAATAGAAGTCAGCGATCAAGACAAGTTCTATTCAGCTAGAGCAACGGTCGCCAACCAGTGCTCCGTGAGAAAGCTTTGGTGGTCTGCAGAGTTATTGTAGTGTTGTCATTGAGGTCAAGAATCGATAAATCCTTATTTCAAATATTTAACAACAAATATATGAATTGATTTGCTATTACTAAAAGAGCGTTATACCAATGTGAAAATATAAAATTTTGATGATAGCTCTTTTATAAATGTGTGTACTGTTTTTTTTTTTTTAATTGTTAGTTGTCTTTTAGCTTCGAAAGGTTAGTGTCCACTGAGGGAATATACTTACGTCCTGTTTATTCTTTTTATTCTCTGTCACACTCGATTGAAAATTTTTCATTTGCTCAGTCAATTCTTTTTCTTTTACTTTCAGTTGTTCAATGATTTCTTTTCTCTCATTCAGTGTTGTGTGTTGTTCATTAATGTCTTTTTCATTTTGTAAAATGACAGAATTTTTGTTTGCAATTTCCTTGGACAAATTTTCATTTTGTGTTTGAATTTCAGCTAAGTAAAATTGCAGACTCTTTATCTATATGAAAAATAAACCAATTATTGAACTGAATACTACAATTTTGTTATTCTTATGAATCAGGCGGTGTAAGAGTGACATACTTCTTGATATAAATCTTCATTACAGTGATCCCGGTTGCTACTTTTTTGTGACGTTACATGCTTCATTTTTTTCCTAAGCATTTTAATTTTATTCTCGCTACGATATAAATAGGAAAACATTTTATTCTATACACTATTATCGAATAAGTTTCATTTTAAACAACAACGGAGATTCAATGATATTGAAAAATACTTCAGTGAATACCTTAAAGTCAAATCAATTTTTAAATTGCTTATTTGATCCTGAAGTACTAAAATAAGTTTTTCATTTGATCGCATTTCATCAGTTACTCCTTTCTCTGTATGCTTAAATAAACAATATATTATTGAACAGAATATGATTTAGTGTTACTAACTAAGTCTTTCGGCTGTGTCTGGTAAAGAAAGATTTGACATAATGTGGTAATAATTCAGAGAAACATTTTGACTACTAATGAAGATTTTTTATTTTTCTTCAAGATATAAAAATGTTCAGCATATCTAGTGCAAAAAATGTATTAAGTCCACTCAATGAGTTTAAATGATATTAAATTCTCGCAAATTATATTTTGACACAATTAGCAAGCCGATGGTCCACCCATTTTACCAATCAATATAAATTAGTTCTAAGTGAATCTTCAAAATCTCTTGTATTCATTCAAAGACATTACAATAATGCACCCTAGCAGTTTTAATTTTACTGGCTATTTCGTTTTCATAAACAAAGATCAGTGACTTGTTGCTACTGAACTGACTATGCTAGCATAAAAATCTTGTTATTTAACCCCCAAACAATGAAATAAATAGATGGACTCATACGCAAGTTGTTGACATAGTAGTTTCAGAATTGGGATGGTGAAATTCTCCATCAGTTAAATTGAAGCAGCTTTCAATTTCATCTGAAAGAATATGAGAATTGATTCTTTTCATAGTAATAAAAATCTTATGCAGATTAATAAATCAATCAAAAAATTAAGTTTATTTTGGTTACAATATTATACTATTACAATGATATTAAAATGTAACAACCTTTTTGCAAACTTTTTGAAGATGCACTATTTTTATCGAGGCCGTCTACGGAGAAGTCATCCTAAATTTTCAATTATGATTAAGGTCAAAGAATTTTCTTTAATACATAACAGACACATTTCAAGAAAGAAAAAGCATTTTTTTCGACTGCTAGGTACTGTGCGTAAAATATAACATGAACTCGATATTACGGACATCATATTTAACGGAAAAAATTCTGGTTAAATTTGAAAGTTCACTTAATTTTACTATAAATACATTGAGTCTTTTATTTTCTGAATAAATAAAAAAACCAAATGAAGAAATAGGTTTTAACGGACACCTTTTTGTGCCTATTACTCCGTTATATTGAGGTTGTACTTTATACAATAAAATTATTAAGATAATCATGTAAAAAATTATTTAGCAACACCGTCAATAAATGATTTCTTGATCAATATATAGTAAGGTGTTGCTCCGGACCTATGAAATTTTATGCTTATGACCGGTAAAAAGGTATATTTTATACTGATTTTTTTGTTCATATAAATATTTTTATTCTTTGAGAACACAATTATATTTTGTATTCAACTTAACTTATGACAAACAATTTACAATCCATATTTGAGTTACAGTAAAGATAAAAATTAGTACATGATGGCTGAAAAGAATACTTAATAAAGTATTAAGTTTCAAAAAAAAACCTCCATGCAGACCTGTTCAGTCCTCGGTTGAGCATCTAATGAATTTGATTGTACGTCTAGTTTCATTTCTGTCCTGTTCGTGTTGTCCTCGAGTTCAGTACATTTATATTTTAGTTCATTATATTTTGTATTGGTAATTGTTACCATCTGGATGAAAAAAATACATTTTAACAACACTTTTATGGTATTAACTACTGTCAATTTTTGGTGGAAAGATACTAAGCTTTTGAAATAACACAATATGTAGTAATTCTTTTACAAAATTTCTACAACAAAAAATAAATTAAATATTCACATTAAGACAGTTTGTTTTTATACTTACAGATATACAGATTTGTACTTTTTCACAGAGATTTTCAATTGTTTTTTTCACTTCTGATAAATGAATTTTTGATTCTGCTGTAATGGTTAATAGCATATTTTCCAATTCAGCTTCATTAACTTTCCATTCTGTAATTTTCTCATGGACATGTTGGACGTTACCACCTGCCTGTAAAAATTAAATTAACATGTCTCATATTTAATGATAGTGTCACATTATAAAAATGCATATGTTTAATTTTCACAATATTGAATGGAAACTATAGTATTTTAAAAGCACCATGAAAATTAAAGCATCATAGTTCCTACTGACGTGTATTTGATATTACCAAAATATTTTAAATTATGTCAAGAATTATCGATCGTACAAGTATTGTAAGTCTAATTAAAAGATTGAAGTACATTCAAAACTGCCTGTCGAATCCAATTAATAGCATCGGTATAGTTTTTGATTACTTCACGACAGAACCGCAAAGATGGCTCTGTTAATTCAGTTACGGTTTTCATAAGCTCTTGAGTGTATTCTGAAACATATTTCAAATAAATAAGTTTGAGAATAAATTAGGTCATAAAATCCATCTACAATCAGTCCTTAACACAGGCTCCCAACCTTTTTCGGGTGACGACCCCTTTTTATAAAAGCAATGTGACCCGCAGCCCCGATGCAATTGAAAAAGCCATTTTTTTTCAATAAGATAATTTTAGTTGACTGTAGTTTTGTTATTCAAATTCAAAATCGAAAAAAGTTGGCGACCCATAGGTCGGGAACCCGTGGTCTATAATATGAATGATTAAAAATTCACCAAATAGAAACAACAATATATGTTTTCAAATAAATTATGCATATTTTTATTTATTTATAATTTCACTTTAAGGAGTCATTTTATAGATAGACTGTCGAAAACTAATTTATTATTTTGGTTTTATATGTGTAAAAAGGTGAGTTGCAAACATAGAGGTCCATAGTTGCATATTTTCAATTTTTTCACTTGTCTCACATTAAAGTCCCTTTGCAGTGTGTCCTGAGTTGTGGCTCAAAATGCATGCATGACACTTGCAAATTTTTTTCTTTTACTATATATTTTTTAAACTGTAAATAGATACATTTTCAAAAAAAATATTTCATTTAATTTTATTACTGATATTTTTTATGAACGTACAATGTCTACACAATGATTGCCTTCAGATGCAATCAATAAATCCAATAATATAATACAAAAGATAAGAAAAGAAAAAGAAAGCAGATTTTTATCTACTGGAACCTGACTTCCATTGTATAAATTTCAACTGTATAAATTAAGTGATAAGTTTATAATGTCTTCCTAAGTATCAACTGCTTGGCATTTTCAAATAATATCACATCTCAATAATTGGTCTTTATCTCTAACAATATTTAATTTAATCACAATGGTATGTAAATAATCTAATATTATATACCTACTTACCAAGTATTTCAAACAAATCATTCTGTTCACTATTATCTGCCTTAATATGAAAAGTCTTTAAGTCTGATTTTGACCTATTGCTTATTTCTTCCAATTGAAAATCTGTTGCAAAATTTCCAGCATTGTGTCCTAAGTTTGATATTCTTTCGTGGAGCTGCTTTAAGTATATGTGAACTTCTTTTATTGCAGTCTGTCAAGGTAAGGAAATTCAATCAGTGAATGAATTTTAATTAGAATTAAAAATCAATGATTCAATTAAAAATAATGCATACCTGCTTTTCTACTAAATCATCTTTCAGAGTCAGAAATTCATCATTCATGCTTTCATAAATTGTTAATTCTTTATGTTCGTCACCTATTGCAGCAAAAAAATACGTATTCATGTAGAACACTTTTGAGGAAATATTTATTATATTACTCTTAACTTTGAATTATTATTATTATTGAATTATCGCAACTGACTACAAAGTGTTTCCTACAAAAGAGCTTATTTATATGGTACATTAAATTATATCCTTTTCAATGAGTACATTGTAACAGAACAAAAGCCGAACAAGGATTCAAAACTAAAATTGAATATCACTCAATTGTGTACCTTCTGTCGAAATCTCATTCACTTGATTGGGTTCGTTACAAAGTGCACTGTGAATATCGTCAGCAGTTTTTATATTCTGAAAGTATTTCAAAAAAATTAAAAATATGAAAAAGAGTACTCTAACAAAAATATTAATGTATTATTAAACATTTATAGCTATTATGGTAATACATACTGGTTCTAATTTTGATGGATGGTCTGTCACTTGTTCATCGGTAGATCTATCGTGTACATCTTGCAAATTATTCTAAAAAGAAGAAATTTCATAATATATATCATAAATGTAATATTTTGAACAAATAAATTCATTTAATAAATAATTTCACTATTGATGATATATCTTAATAAACAAGTTTTTCATTTCAGTCTTGGAACACATTATAGAAAGTCATTATTTATGCCTGTTCAAATAATTATATCATAGTGGATACGAGCTGAGAGGAGCTGCAATTATTAAAACGGATTTTTGATATATTAGGGGAACCGCAAAGAAATCCATATTTTTAACATGCCTTGTTTGAGATTGGTCTGTACCTGGACACGAGCACGTCAACATCTCTTTAAGAGTTCCATTCGATAGTAGTACATATTCTTCAAGGCAATATTCATTAAGGGCAAAATGAGAAAGCCGGAAGCAACTGAACAACACATAAGGCATTGTATGCAACTTTTTACGGTCAAAGCTGAAGTGCAACCAAGACAACCAAAACTATTTTTGAAGTTTATGGAGCAGTTATATCAGTAAACGGATGCCAGTTTTGGTTTTTAAGGCTTAAATTTGGTGAAAGAAGCTTAGCAAACGCCCCGAAATCAAGACGCTCATACAAATTAGACGATGACCATTTGAAGGCCACAGTGGAAGCTGATCCTTGTTTGATTATTGATGAATTATCACAAAAACTTGCTAGTCCATGGTCTACAGTGCGAGATCACTTTTTAAAAAATCAGCAAATGTAGCCGAATAGGTTTTTGGGTTTCTCACGCACTTTCCGATATGAACAAAGATGTGTGAGTGAGCATCTGCTATTCTTTGCTGCCAAGACACAAAATATACCCATATTTTTACCAAATTGTGACAAGCAACGAAAAGTGGATATTGTATAAGAATGTGACCCGAAAAAAAAATGGCTTTCATCGAACGAAGTACCTGTACCCACCCTTAGGCCTGGTGTTAACAGCAACATCATTCTGTGTGTCTGGTGGGATTTTCGAGGAATTATCTATTATAAATTGTTTAAACCAGAAAATACAGTAAATGCAAAACGGATAATTCTGTTGTACGACAACGCACACCCTCATATTGCAAAGATGACCCGTGAAAAAATGACTAATTTAAATTTTGAAGTTTTTAAGCTTTCCCCATACTATCCAGATCTTGGCCCTTCTGTAATGTATCTTTTTCGGTTGATGGAAAAATCACTAAGAGGTAAAAAATAAATAAATGTACAGGAGGTTGAAAATTACTTGAATATATATTTCAACTCAAAACATGGAAGTTTTTATAAAATTGGAATTTGAAAGTTGCCTGAAAGACGGCAAACAGTCCTAGATAACGATAGAGATTATATATTATAACAAACTAAACAATTTGTTAAAAATAAATCATTAAATTTCTTTTCAGCCCCCTTAATATATTATCAAAACATACTTTTCCCTTTGTTGAATCTATTGAAGACAACCTTACTAAAGGACTTATTATTCGTATGGCTGGTTTACATAATGATTTGATATGCGAAAGTCTCGCTCTACTTGATTTAGTGCTTCTGGGTATTGGACAAGGTATACTACCTGCAACAGAAAGAGAAAATGATGTGAATACTTTTCTTAATTAATTTATTAGATTTCAAATTAAAAAATAAAGTCTACTGAAAAATTATAAATGCAAGAAAAGCAATCAAATTTGAAAAAAAATAAAATGGAATTCAATTTTCTGTTCTGTGAGTAGGTGGTCAAAACACATAGGTGTTTTTTCTACTTGGTTGTGTGGAGACAGGCTCGAATCACTGAATTGACACTCATTCATCAATTTTCAAATGATTTGTGCGCAAAAGCATGTTACCCACTTTTCTTCTTTCCATAAACTTGATGTTTTAAGAGAAAAGTATACTGAGAGTAAAGTTTTATTTGTATCCTCTCTGAAAGCTAAAGGCTTACGGTACGTCTTGCGTGGGGGAAGTTACAAAGAACGCGGATGGAACACGGCTCAAATTTAATCAAAATATCAAACAAACTGATCTCAGTGTGCGTTTTGTCACGTGGTTACTATAGCAATGGAGACCATTTCGCTTTGTATTCACTTTGATTTTGTCCACCCAAGACGTACAATTAGCAACTGACTTACAATCAGTTTTTCAATCAACTCTTACGAGTTTATATGCTCCACATATGTGTAAGTAGTTTAATATAATCATATTTAATTGAAAATAACCACTATTAGGTATTTTATGCAAAATAATAAAGTAATTTTTAAATATTGATAATGATATATTTGAATTTTGCACCAAAAATACATACTTGTCATATTTCCAAGCTCTCGCTTTTGAAAAGGTTTTCTCAAAGACATTTTTTCAATAAAAAAAAAATTATATTCACTTAAAAATTTTCTTCAGCCAGAATAACATAAGTTTATCAAACAAAGAAAAAGTACTATAAAAAAACAATAAGACCACATTTCAAAAGGGATATGGCATTTGTTTTTTTTTCAAAGTTATATCTTTCTACAGTAGGTATTTACAAATTTAATTATAGCTGAAATAAATTATGGTAAATATTTTTTATAAGCATTTGAAATTATGATATGAATAAGAAATTTCATTGCATATTATAATATTGTTTTTATTATTTTTACCTGCTTTCGATAATATACATATTTTAAGCATCATCAGTATTCAATATTCTTTATGTAATATGTGAAAGGTCATGGTCAAATGAATATTTTTTTATGAATACCCACATGTATTTTATTTTGGATTTTATCGGGTAAAATACATTTATTGGAATGTGACATCGCGCACGTGTGTATTTTATATATGGCAAGCCTTTACAGTTCAATCTGTCACAGAAAAAATCGGTCAATGATAATGCTGTACAATATTTTATTATAATGCTGCTGAATCATAAAACGATCTTTTAAAATGAAGCTCGTATTTAAAAGCCTGGAGAAAGATGGCACAGGGTAAGTGGCATTCTTATGAACTAGCTAAAAGTTGCACGGGTGATATTGATGTTTTAAATGGGCTTGTCTACGTTTATGTATGGTTCTGTTTTAATAAAGTTGTCTAAATATATTTATGAATATTTATTGACAGGAGCATCGGCCTTATTCCCGAGGATTCAGAAGATATGTGGCATGCATATAATCTGATATCTGAGGGTGACGTTGTCACTAGTTCGACCATAAGAAAAGTTCAAAATGAAACCGCCACAGGTTCGTCTACAAGCAGCAGGGTCAGGACTATTCTTACGATTAATGTCGAGACTATCGATTTTGATACACAGGCCTGCGTGCTTCGTCTCAAAGGTCGGAATATACAAGAGAATCAGTATGTTAAGGTTAGTGTTTACCCACTTTATACTACCTTCAATAACCTTGCATTCACTCCATGCTATGAGTACTTAATTGAATTTTCCGATTTTTTTGTTGATATTCTTCAAAAATGCAACACATATTTGTTCACAATGCTGTTCTGTAGGAAATTTAATTACAAATAGGAAAATGCCAAATTATCATACATAGGAATCAGGTAAATCGATAATTTACGCGAAATACTATTATAATAAATGAAACAAATGAAAATTCACTTAACCAGTCAAATGGAACTTTTGTTAAATTTGTCTTATAGCGTGTCATTTTAGCATGAAAACTTTGACATTGTATATAAAATGTTTCGGCTTCGTTCCTTTGTCCACATCTCCTTTACAAATCCTTGCCAGTTGGAGAAAATAATTCTTTTTTCGTTACATTTAACATTAATAACATTTTTAAAAAAATATATGGACTGATTTCGTGGTGAAAATTTTCTTTTTAAACGGGGTTTTAAGTGTTAATGTATGATTTGAACGCGATTATCAAGTCCTTAAAAATAGATTTTAAATCATGGCGGTGTTTTTAGCTCACAATGTGAAGTTTTTACCGAAATAATCCATGACAATATAACGCTATAAGACAAATTTTACAAACTTTTTAGTATAAATCATAGAGTGAATTTGTAATATGAAGACAAATTTTTGTAAAATTTTATCACCGATACTTCATAGAAAACTAGACGGTATTTATTGAAATAATTCAAAAAAGTTTACTAAGTGATCTTATTATGATTAAAAAATAGTGTGTTTAATTATTAAATAATAGTGTGTATAATTATTAAATCCATTGTGTGTCTTTTATCGTATTTTTAAGAAGAATTGTTTCAATTCAAGAATTGCCATTCTGTTTATTTAAATTATTTTGAATAATGTTTTTAGATGGGAGCATATCATACATTAGATTTAGAAGTGAACAGAAAGTTCACGTTAAGGAAGTCATTATGGGATTCGGTTGCTCTAGAACGTGTCGACATGGCCTGTGATGTCACTCAGAATGCTGATCTTGCTGCAGTTATCATGCAAGATGGCTTAGCTCACGTCTGTCTCATCACGGCTTGCATGACTCTTGTACGATCGAAAATAGACGTCACCATACCTCGTAAACGGAAAGGATTTGTTCAACAGCATGAAAAGGTTTGGTTTGAATTAATTTTTGATAAATTTAACAAATAATGTATCCACTAAAACATAACCGAGGTCTGTTGGCATGTTCAATGCTAGAAACACGTCTAGTGCGTTTACTACTATGTACACTGGGCATAAATACCGCTTTAGGTGCATTATCTCATCTATTACAATTGCTGCTTCTCAAAATATCTGAGTATTATTTCACTGTTGCCCTTTAGTCCTCAGCTCGGCGTTATTTCTCATCTTGATAGGTTTCTAAGTGCAATTTGATGACTGGCTGCGTGTGAGTAATACATCATAATTGTATTGTCATTAAATTGCATCATCACCTCGTTATGTCAAGAAAATTTTGTAATCTTAATTTATTATGGGCTATAATTTTTACCTTCAATGTTTTGCAGGGTTTATCAAGGTTTTATGAGTCTGTTATGCAGGCGATTATCCGACACATTAATTTTACCATTGTTAAATGTGTGATATTGGCTTCTCCAGGATTTGTTAAGGATCAATTTTTCGAATATATGATACAGCAAGCTGTCAAAACAGACAATAAGCTGTTACTTGAAAACAAAGGCAAATTTATGTTGGTGCATGCTTCGTCTGGTTTCAAACATTCTCTCAAAGGTAAGAGATCGCTTGTCATATTTGATTTTGTTAGTTACAGTAAAACCCCCATTTACACCAATGTCGGGACCGTGTAATTTTGAGTACCGTAATTGGGGGAGTGAATCTCATGCAAAATTAAGGATTTTGTTTTGTCCGCAAAAAATGCAAAACTAAGATTTCCCTTAGTTTTTCAAAAATAAAATATTGACGAAATATTTGGTTACTAAGTGATAAAATGTAAAGTGCGCCCAAATTCCACCACACAGACAGTCGCCAGGCTATGCGTGTATAGCCTGGCACGTGTGAAATACAGACACTAGCCAACATTTGACTGTATGCACAGCACAGACAGCTGTCTCGTTGCAACGACAATGGAATGTGACCGTTCAATTGGGGGATTTGCGGCGAATATTTCAAGCCAGTGCATAATTCGGAATAGTGTAATTGGGGGTTCCACTGTATATATGATTTTTAGATAACTGCCTAACTGGAAAATAAAACATGATTTTGGGTTTTCTATTTATTGTTAAAAAAATAATCTAAATCTGTTAAAGAATATCATAAATGTATCTTTAGTTTGAATTGTGCCGCTTGTATTCTGATAAAATTATTTACATAGTTATGCTGACAATTTTCCTGTGAATACAAGTAAAATATAATATTGCGCGATGGATATAAATATATAATATGAAATATAAGCAATGCTCTTGTCAGATAGTTTTTTTTTGATTAAAGAAAAATCCACCTTTTTTTACTTATGACTATTTTATCAGGCAATGCAATATATTATTTTGATCACAGGGTTCTAATGACAATAATTACTTGCCACTAAACATAATCCTTTTACCTTTTAGAGGTTCTTCAAGATCCTATTGTTGTGGTGAGGATGTCTGATACGAAAGCATCTGGGGAAGTACGAATTCTTGAATCATTTTATACAATGCTCCAATGTGAACCAGCCAAAGCATTTTATGGAAAGAAACATGTTGAAAGGGCAAATGAATCTCAAGCTATCGAAACACTTCTGATATCTGATAAACTGTTTAGGTATGTATGCGACGATTAATACTTTTTATTACATATAAATTTTTTTTTTTTTTGAATATTTGACATTACAGCTTACGCCAATGCGTCAAATATTTTTAAGTTGAAAGATCATACGAGATATACTCGATGAGAATTTTTGAAAGTCACATGAGTAAACTCAAGGAGAATTGACTTCACAAACACCCATGTCTTAGATCTCAAATTAAAATTGAAAAAAAATCCAATTTTGACATTGATCTTACCGGGAATCGAACCCAGACCCACCTGGTCGGTAAAGCAAGCCTTAACCATCTAGACCACAGCGGGTGACAACAATTTTCTAACAATATTCCATAACATTAAGATTGTAAGACTATTATGTTTATCATTAATCTATTCTTGAGATCCTTACGAATATAGAGTGACAAATCTAGAAAAAGTTTTTCATTGCACTGTATCCAGCCCAAAAAATGTTTTGCAAATGAATAAAGTTGAGATAGTGGCAGAAGCAGATCTATCAGAGTTTCGAAAGTGTTGAATATGGAAACATTTTTGTCATCAAAACGTAACAAATTTTGAATCTAACGAATATAAAAGCTTATGTGTAATTATTTTTCTGTTACAGGTGTCAGGATATTAAAACAAGAAAGCAGTACGTAGCCCTCGTGGACTCCGTCAGGGAAAACGGAGGAGAAGTTAAAATTTTCTCAAGCATGCACATATCAGGAGAACGTAAGAATATTTTTTCAATTTTATAACTCGTGTTTCAGTATTTGCAGCAATATTCAATGCTGGCTACGTTGTTAATGTCGTTGGCTTAGAACAGGGCTTCCTAACCTTTTTTGACTCGCTTACCAATTGGTAGTACATTAAGCCAAATTGTACCACCATCAACGTTCCCTCTAAGCTGCGCGCGTGCGCGGCCGCGCAACAGTTAGGAACCCCCCGCGCACTCATTCCGGGTTGGCGCGCACTGCAAGACAGTTGCTCAATTAATATTTGATCGGTCCGTGCAGCTTTCGCGCAGCCTTTGAAATTTCCGCACAGCTAACCCTTCGGCTTAGAGGGAACGTTGACCACCATATATATATTTTTTCCAAATCACCATTATTTTATATGGGTAAATCATTCATTCCTGCATGTCCACCATACGGTTTTTTTTCGCTTACCAAAGATTGGGGAAACCCTAACTTAGAACATGGAAGGTCACGGGTTCGGATATCTATTTTTTCGTATCCCACGGGTTTTTATAGATTTATTTTTCAACCGATTTTTTGTTCGAAGGCATGGGTGTATGTGATATCTTGAATTCCCCCCTCTTTCCCTAGCCAAAAAAACAGGGTGTAGCGAAAGCAATTAGTAAACCACTAGTCCTGTCCTATCCCTATTCTAAGAGACTGAGCAACCGAGTAACAAGCAGTTCTCGTAGAAACTCTTCTGTTGAGATAAACCCCATTAGAAGTCCATATGCTCCAAATGGAAGCGGACATGGTTAAAAAAAACAATATTTAAACACACGCCTTGCTTATATTCTACAATACTTATATTTCTGTTAAAGCACCAAATAATTTTTTACCACAATTTCTAAAATGTCCAAGTTACCTTTCCAATTATGGCACTCGCTGTTTATCGCAATCAATATTCAGTGCAGTTGATTTCCTGGTACACATTTTATGGTGACGTTATGACAGTGTCACAGTATCCATCGATTCAAAGGACTCCCTCACTTAGGTCCTATTCAAAAACAAAAATAAACCTAGAACGAAAAAGACAATAAATCATCTTAAGTGAATAGATTTTGAAAAAACACTTTTTTTGCTACTACTATTTTTGTCTGACTATATCCACCAGTCCACACAAACGGTAAAAATATCCTTCCAATATAACCAACTGTTACCGAAAAAGGTATTGATACTATTCTCATGCATAATGTGTTGACAAGTTTATAGTCAACATAATATCGACTGTGGAAAGGAAAGAGGACGTAACCCACACATATAAGATTTTACAGGAGGCGCTAAAAACGTGTTTTGATGATTTTGTGACATATGCAAATTACGAATTAAACAACCTTGAAGTGCACGGAGACTTCTAAACTGGTGTTTAATTGACATAATCTAATATTAATTCAAGAATTTCTCTAGGAAAAACCTTTATTTCAGTCTTTTTTCTTAGTTTTAATTTTATACAAGGTCATCTTTTTAAAACTTAAAAGCTAAATTTAGATACTAATTCGGTATTTTCAGCTTCCATCCTTTTGACAGAATGTGTGTCAAGCTGTATACATTGTGATTATCGAAAAAAACCTGTTTTGGAAAATTGAGGGTTACTTCCTTTTTCCTTTCAAAAGTCGATATATTATATTATGCTAATTCAATAATATTGATATTTATTCCAGAACTCGATCAGCTGACTGGAGTTGCAGCAGTCTTACGGTTTCCAATGCCTGAACTGGAAGACAGCAGCGATGAAGAAGGAAGCCATTCTGAATGAAGTTATTTTATCATATTGACTTGAAAAATAAAAACATCAACCTCTACGATGCTGTATTGGAATATCTGAACCATGTTGGGTTGCTAAATTTAATTGTAAATGAATTTTTTTTTTAAAAAGTAACATTTTGAATGTGTTTCTGTTTAGGACTCCTTTTTATTACATTAATAAATTATTCTTTACCAAGGTTTGTACTTATGTGTAATTCTGTTGGTTAAAGTAATATTTATAGGACAATAATTATTTTCCATAAGGCATTGTTGTATGTATATTTCGCTAGTAAAATATTTATGTAAATAAATTGTTTTTACAAGATGAGGGTAAAATAATTATTGTAAAGATTTTAAGCTATCGCTTAAAATCGGTATTTATTCTTTTTGTATTAATTACTGTTACAAAGTATTTTTTATTGTATATAAAGAATAAGTTGTTTTAATAAATACTGACGAGGGCCAATAATATGACTTGTCATCTACATATCTACCTGTGGAATTTCTTTTTGCGAATCCTTTTTGATTACTTCCCCGTGATTTAAATATTGTCAGAAAATTCTCAATTTCTTCATTAAAAAAAACTATACAATGATTTCCGCATGTATGCAAACTAGAGGTCTGCACGGGCTGAAATTTTACAAAATTACCTGACCCGAGCCCGAAAGACTCAGGCCTGAGTCTAATACCACAATTGTTACCCGAAGCCCGGATACTCAACAGACCGAAAAAAACCTGTTTTTTACAAATTTACAACAATTTATGATTCTCTATAGAACTGGTAAATAGAAGGAATAGTTAAAATCATGGCTGACTTATGACACAAACATAAGTCTGAAATATTTTTCTGAAGAATAAATTCCTTACCCGGGCCCGGCCTGAGCCCGAATCTCAATTGGCCCGTGCAGACCTCTAATGCAAACCAAACATGTCAATTCTTGTTCCAAAGCATTATGCGAGCGACTATAAATGGATATGCGGTCGTCGTCTTGACTTTTGAACACCAAGTATAAGTAATACAATTAAAATTGGTAAACCACACTCGCCCCAAAACACTTCAAAATTTCAATACAAAAAATAATAATTATCAAGCTCATACAGAAGGGTGCATTTTCTCATCTAGATAGATATCTCAAAATCAAATTGATGTATAGATAATATAATTTGTGGATTTTTTACAACAATGTTGTAACGAAAGTGTATTTGAGGTTTAACTACATTTTCGTTAAACCAAGCAATAAAAATGTATCGTAGGATAGATTTACAATTTTACTGCTCGGCAGTTACACTATATCTGACAGGTCAATCTAACCTAACCCGATATTAGAAAACTCCGACTGAATACAAAGATTATATGATTTCATGGTTCACAAGTTTAGTTTCAATTTTTAGATAAAGAAAATATTATTAAATTTTTAAAGTGTTAGTAACGTAATAAATAAACCCAGCAGGTTCATCATAAAATAAAACTGCAAAAATATATTTTTTTGAAGTCCTTCAGGTCGAATGTTGGTTCGAAAGTGTTCTATTAGAAAAACATAATGACATAATTATTTCTCTTAAAAACCAAAAAACTTCTATTGTATTTCTCGTATAAAGAGAGAATTAAGTATAATAATGTCCAATAAATAAAAAACATTTTAATTGTAATATTTTTATTCTTGTTTCCAACATGTTAATTAACAATAGCTTGTTGACGAGTTCAAAAGCTGAAGCGCTCATAATTTGATGTTTTGAAAGATTATTTTATGATGCTTTGACCTTGACGGCCTTTTTAGTTTCCTTTTCATTCTCGTCGTGGATCCTTCGTTTCTTACGCAGCAGCCAGATCTCCTTCATTCGCTTCTTCTTTCCGTCCATCATACTCTTGTATAGGCGTCTATGTTTTTTCTTTATCATCTTTTCTCTAAGCTGGAAGTCTTGTTTGTCTTGACGGTTCTTCTCGAATGGAATTTCTTTTTCGAGTTCACCGGGCACAACAGCCATTCCCTTTTTCTGGAATAAAATAAAAAAATATATCAACAAAAATTAAATTAACACATGTCAAGTTGTACACTCTCAAGCGGCAGGGTCTAAAAGGGCATAATACACACCATAAACTGCATTAACAAGCTTTGGTATCTCCTTTTGGAACATTTCAACAGAAGCTATTTTATATGAGATCTAGCTGTTATTCGGATGCTCAACTTTTCTTATTCAAAGGGAAGGGTTGCAGGTAAGAAAGCACTAGTGGTCAGCTCGACACTATCCCTAGAGATAGTGTGTGAACAACAAGTTCGTTTCCCATAACCAATGATTGTGTATACGTAGCCAATGTTTTATTGCAGCCTTCCACGTAATCGAATGAAAAAAAGGAGTCTACCTCTCCAATTCATGGCTAAAGCAGAGCTGCACGACACTGCTTTTGAACCATGTACTAGTGCTTGAAAAATATGACTAGCTCCACTTAAATTAAATTGATAAGTATCCTGTGTATAATCTACACAGAGCTTGCTGTTTTATACGAGTTTATTAACTCTAGTGTGGAATTAAGAATATTATACCCGGATAAATTAGCAAATAGCCAAGAGCGTTAACCAATCAACTACAAGACCAACATAAGTTTTTAAGCTATACAAATGACGATATTGGACGGCAGATAAGTGGCTCGGCTCAACAGCCCTCAATGACATGACAGTGTCGAATTTAGTTTACACATATATTGCGGATGCTACAATGGAGCCTGAATCGTGCTTCTCTTTTTCCAACTGTATGAATTCAGAGACTTTAGAAGGCAGCTGATGACCACATTCAATGTAGGAAACTAACACATTATCAGGGAACAGAGAATCTTCAGAGGCATTGTTGTCATATACAATGGATATGTGTGTACCTTTTCTTTTTTATTTTCCTTGGATTTTTCATAATCATCTTCAGAGTCGTCTTCCAATGAGTCAGAATCATCCTGTATTTCATCTTTGTAGGCATTTTCTAAAGTTTCACCTTCTCCCATGCTCTCGTTTTTAGAAACCTCTTGATCCTCATCACTGGCTTCTTCAATGTCAGTTTCAGAATCGTCATTTGTTTTGTCTGTAAGAATAATTTTTCATTCGGTTCATTAAATTAACTCTGATACTGTTTTGTTACCTTTTAAGAAATGTGTAAAAACATGCCTTTGCATACAGAAATAGCAACCAAAGAATTTGATTTTATATTAAATTAACACTCATGCTATATCACTCAATACAGCACACATAGATATTAACGCATATTTAACCCTCCAGTTTTATATAAAGCCATATTGAAGTCACAGATAACTTTTGTTAATGGCAAAAAAAAAAAAAAAAATACAAAATTGTTGTATGGAAACCCCGCGTGATTATATGGTCATGGTCATGCTCATCCTTATAGGCAATGTGTAATATTGTGTTAGGAAAGTAGCAAGGACGAGTGTGACCGTACATTCAGGTTTGGGCATTTTTTTAAATTTGAAATAATAATTACAATTTGACCTCTTTAGATTAACATAATTTCAATACAAATATATTAGTAAAAGTGGTAAATAATTGAAATTTTTGAAAAATAATAACTAACAATTTCAAAAAGTTCATTGAAAATAAAACGGAATTTCAAAAAATTGTATGTGCTTTTGGTAGTTGATCCAGTCCCCGCTGATGACTAGCTGAAGTCTGTATTCTTCTTAACCAAAATTATTTGAAGGCAACGATATTCAGGTAGAAAAAGGATGAATAGTGGGATCAACAGACAACTGTGATTACTGATACCATATGGTCACGCTCGTTCTTGGAGGGTTAAAGATGCAGTACTGATATAAAAATTGAAGGCGATGTGGCTGTGCAATGCTTTTTAAATAATTACATATTTATTGGTAGGCAGCTCAACTAACCTGCATCAAAGTTTCCTGCTTCGAGTGCTCTGGCTTCTGGCGGTATGTAAACTTGGTCTTTCTCCTTATCGATGAACGGTGACAGATGGGGTGGCAAAACAGCGCCCATGAGGTATTTGCTTACAGGCAGAAGAGTCCTAGCATTGACGCTGTCGAAGATCCACTGCGGCTGCACGTAGTATCGCGATATGTATTGCTTATCCACAGATGGTCTGTCAACTACGTGATGAGTGATTGTTTCATCAGTCTCATCAAAGGTTGAGCCTACGAACGAGTTCTTGTCCCATGAGACGTCACCGCCGAAACATCTTATCAGAAACACCATAGATTCTCGAGGCACTTCACGGTTTATGAAAAACTTCAAGCCTTTAAACATGGTTTTTAGTTTTACAACTTTGTCCGCTTCTTGTTTGGCCTCCTCTAATTTTTGAGGGTCTTCGTCGGTTGGAAACTGGTCAATGGTCGCTTCGTCGTCATTTTCAGCACCTATGTCTAACAATGACAACGGTACATTCATCGCTGCGACTCTTTCGGCAACATATACATCCTCGTCGATCAATTTTTTTTCCAAGTCTGTACTTTCTCCAGTTAGATTTGGTGGATATTGCAAATTTAATGAATGAAACAGTCTGAAGTTGACGAATCCCAACATGACAGTGTAAAATTCAACAAATGTTGCCATCAGTTTGAAATCTACTTCATCTTTTGTATGAGGCTAGAATAATAATAAAAAGAAACATTAAGAACTCATATTTATAATAATCTATGTGAAGAATGAGATTGCAGAAGGTAGAATAAACTCAAGTTTTTATTTATAACCGTTATAGTTAATGCAAAGGATTACAACTCGAGACTAGCAGCAAAAGACTATTGGGGAAGCCAAAGTAGTCACAAAAGAAAGATAAATTAATGGCAAAAATGTTGATGATATCATCCGTATACTGGCAGAAGGCGTTG
Organism: Himalopsyche tibetana; assembly: GCA_030503985.1. Taxonomy (NCBI): domain Eukaryota; kingdom Metazoa; phylum Arthropoda; class Insecta; order Trichoptera; family Rhyacophilidae; genus Himalopsyche; species Himalopsyche tibetana. The sequence goes on along the minus strand of JAPJYX010000019.1, from coordinate 5,396,845 downwards.
AGTCAAAATAAGACTGTTTTGAGTTATAAATGCAAATAGATAGATTTTAACAAGCTGTATTTTCTGAAAAAAACAAGTTAAGCCATATTTTGTGTCTTTTTTACATAATTTAAATATTATAATATGTTCAATCAAGTCGATTCCGATTAAAGTTATTTTTGGCAACAAAATAACAATGAATAACATAAAGTTTTTGAATATGTGAATCGAATTTCATGAAGTTTTTAGAACGATAAGAAATAGCTAAGTGCATAAATAGAGATGTTTAATTTCACGATAATGAAAAATGACCTATTATCCCAAAATAAGGTTAGGTTATCTTAAATAATAGTGTCGTGAAGCATTAGACGTTTAATCGAAATTGCCGCCAACACAGAAATCGTTTGTGAATTATTTGTTTTAATTAATTATACAAATCCAAGAAGCGTTATGATCTTTGATTACTGTCAGAATAAATGAAAAGAACAAATGTATATTCAATCGTACCGATTTCGCCGCGAAATCGTTAATATTGGAAGCTATGTGTAACTACTTATACATCTTAGTTAAGATACGATTGAATATACATTTATTTTTTTCAATTATTCTGACAGTAATCAAAGATCATAACGCTTCTTGGATTTGTATAATTAATTAAAACAAATAATTCACAGACGATTTCTGTGTTGGCGGCAATTTTGATTAAACGTCAAATGCTTCACGACGCTATTCTTTAAGATAACCTAAGGTTTTTCGACTTATCGTCATCTGCCAGTATACTAAGGATATGTTTTTTTTTATCTGTTTATGAGTATCCGAAAATGGTAATAAAATTTTGTGAATGTAAGAAAAACAGCTGAAAGGTAACAACATTAACTGTTAATTATACAGATAATAATTTGTTTTAACTAAGTTAAATATTTTGATACAAACCTATTTTTTATATGGTTTTTTTTATTTAATACGCAACCCATTAAGATTATCAAGATTTACCTGGAATGCAAAGTGGTGAGGTACTATCCAATTGATAGTTTGACCTTTGATTTCGGCCTGATAATAATATCCTTTGACGGAGACGAACACTTTCCTCAAAGCTTTGGCTGCAATGACAGCGTGCATGAATTCCACGGTAAGTCTTCGGCAGAGTACCGATCGGTCTCGTGGGACATGTTTTATGGATGGGAAAGTGCTGAAGAGGAAACATAGTGTCAGGCAGTCGTCCAAGTCTCGGAGAGCATCTATAAATGTAGGATATCTCTCTTTGATGATGTGATCGATTTTTATTTCAGGATAATTGTTTAAGTATCGCTTTACAGTTTTTTTGTCCCCAAGACTTTGAGCGCGCTGGATTCTTCGATAGTATATCTAAAAGAAATTAGCATAATGTCAACATAACATATAAAAAGCAAAATTTCACAAAATTGTAAAACATTTTAATTTCTACAGTGAATCATTTAAAATTGACTGAAAAATATTCAATAAAGTATTTAATTGGTAACTGAGAAAGACATGTTTAATAAGGCTTGTCGGTTTTCAAACAAAATTTGTAACATTTGAAATTTATTCAACTTGGTAACGCGGATTCAAATATTAGAGTTGATTTGATTAATTTATGATTAAAACTACATGAAATAGATAGTTGAATAGTCAGTAACTATCAATGAAAGCATTCAAAATATTATATTTTGGTATATTAAAAAAAAAAGTTGTTTATTTCGACTCGGATACATTTCTCGAATACAATCGCCAAATAGGAACACTGAAAAAATGCATATTTTAGAATCCTATGCTTAACACATATAGGTCCGCAGATTTGCATACTAAAAAATGCGCGGGAGCCGGCCGAATTTTGGGGAAATGGAACTTTTTTTGCGCTCACGTTTAAATTGCGATAACTATTTAACCGATTGATGTATATTTTTTTTTCTTTCAGAAAAGCGTTCGTATGGTTTTATACATATAAAAATATGATAAAATCAGTGTTTCTCAACCGAGGGTTTCATATAAAGAGTCTTAACAACTTAAAAATAAAGTTATTTAGTAAGAAATGGCTATAGAGTTGCAATAATATACACTAATTTAAAATAAAGTTACTGGTTACTAACCCCCCCCCCCATCTCCTTCTTCTCAGCAACAACTATTTTAGTTTTTTTGAGATATTGTAAAACCGAAAATAAACATCTGTTCTATATCGCAAGGTTTTATTCGCAACTCTCAGATATTTTTAAATAATTCTTGTTATATTTCAATTATTTAAATATTTTAAATCTTTGAGAATCGTTTGTTTTTGTTAGAATGGTGCAGGTATATGCTATTAATGAATGGTGGCCATTCATATGTGTAATAATTATGAAGCGTTAGGGTCACATTTTTTTCACAGGAGAGCCATAAACTTTACAGAAAAAATAGCTCCTTGTCAACAGCGTCTCGAAAAGGGCATTAAGAATTACATAATTTATTGCTATTGGCAAGCCAAACATATATTGAGTAAAAGCAGTGCTTTGTTCGAAGTAAAATAATGATTTCATTTCTTTGAATTTAGGGTTGACTTTCCAACATAAATTAGTTGCAAAATGTCTACAAAAGAAAAAAAGGATACAGATCTAAAATGAATCTGAGACAATGAATCTGTGTTATATAATTATTGTCATGACTAATTTCACTTTCGTAAAAATCCCATAGAACAAACACTTATTTTTTTGTAAAGAATTGTGAAGCGGTCAAAGAAGCAATAAATAAACTTATCCGAAAATTTAACCCATATTTTTATACGTAAACGAAGCAAAAGATCTAACAAAAAAAGATGCATTTTTCCATGAAAATAATATTACACCAAACGTTAAACGTTATACAAAAAATATTATTTACTAGGTGATACTGTGGAATTACTTCTATATTTACGATTAAAAAAAAATATATTTTTAATATATTTGTTTGACATTATCAATTTCAATATCACTGGCAACCTTGATGTTAAATTTGAAGAAAAAAAATCATCACACAAAGTACCTTTTTTTTGTGTAAACTTACACTCGGCAAAACGAACAGATATGTTCGCGCGGACTCCTGCGCACTGAAAGTGAGATGCACACATATGTTCGCCCGGACTCCTGAGTGTTAATAATAAGCAAAGTTTTTTTAAAAAACCTATTTTTAATGAAATAACCATTTCGTGAATATTCAAAAACCTGTTTTTTCTCAAGTCGGTTTGTGTACAAGCCTTTATGATTATTGATGTAGGCACTACTAGAAGAAATAAAACAAACCTTGACATCTCTCAATTTCCAAATAATTGGTTCGTGCATCAAAAACATTATGTCCTTGGTGTGGTAGAGAGTTTTAATTCCACCTAATCCTTTCTGCGCCCTTTTGCGATTACGGGGCTCACGGGGGTAAATACCTTTGAGAATGCATAACCGTCTGAAGTCTTTGATCGAGAGTTGTAGACGTTTTAGGGCAGCTTTTCTTGTCATAAATTGAGCTCCCTCTCCGGTTGAATACTGAAAAATATCTCATATTATTATTTGTTTTACACGTGCCATAACCCTACTTTCGAACGACGTACGATAATGGAAGATTTCACTAGACTTACCTTCTTTTTCCTTTTGGCTACCATTATGAATCGTCAATATACTATAAGGAAACTATATGTGACGAGATATGCAATGACAACAAAGTTGTTATCAAAAATAGGCGATAAAACCACGAGTCTAGGTTGACATGCCTGAATTTTATAAATTAAAATGACAGATATATTGTAGAGTTGCTAGTGGCTGCATTATTTTAAAAATGCTTATTTGCTTGGCAAGTATGCTAAACATGCTGAATACTTGGTCATGTAAAAGGTCTTTCAATAAGAGCTTTATAGATTTATCGTACATACCTATTTACCGAATATAATTGCAATTATTTATTGTTCTTTACTTTCTATGTAAATAAAAAAAATTGAATTTTTCAAGAGATATTCATTAATCTTGTGATATTCATTAAGGCTGTATATATTTTTCTTAAATATTATGCACGTACCCATAATTTTTTAAGTTCTTCTACATTTATTTAAATTTGAAAAAATAATCAAATATTGTAATCTTAGGAACTATTAATTTATAGTTCTTAAGTAAATGTAAAGAAAAAGCCTTAATATACAATTTCTTTGTTCGTTTTATTTAATTAATACCTTAAATCAGCGTTTCTCAACCGGCGGCCATGTGGCCCCCTTGGGGGCCACAGCATACTCCGAGGGGGCCACAGAAGAAAATATCAGTTTTGGGGAGCCACAGCAGACTTTAGGGGGGCCACGGCCTCTCAAAATATAATGAACTAAAATTTATATTAAAATCATATATAATATAGTAGGACAATAATACATTGCAGTAGAAATAATGTATTTATTAAACATACTCTTTACTATTTTTCCAATGATATTTAAGGATACCATAATAACTGCATCCAAAAGTTAGTGTCGACAATATTGTATTGACTATCTTGTCCACGGATTTCTTTCATCACCCCATGATATTATGAAACTCATGTACGTTAAATATGTTTTGCTTCACCAATGCTACTATCCATTTTATACAAAACACATAGACGTGAAAGAAAAGCCATTTTAATAATTCAAAAACCTTTAAGAAGTTTCCGCAGCAAAAAAATAAGATTTATAGTATTCAGTGAAAAATTAGACACTGGTTTAATTAAGTTTCTTACGAAATTACCAAATTAATTGCAAACGCTAGAAAAAAGCATTATATTTCCAAATCTTTGATTTTGTAATTTCAAGAGTTATGAATCTAAATGAAAATGCATTCAGGTGATTTCTTTGAGCAACTCCGTTCAGTATCAAGACGTATGTATGAGATAGCAGATGATGAAAAAATAACTAATTGAACATTTTGCCTTGCAAATTGACTAACCTAAAACGATGTGTAAGATTTTTGATGACGACAAAATTAGTTAAGATAATTTAATTAATGCTCTTTGCCGAAAATCTTAAGACACTAAAGGTGTAACGATTGAACAAGGAATTAAGATTTTTTATGAATAAAAGATATAACGCTTCAATTGTTGAAAGTATTGAAGTTTTACTTTGATAAATAATCATGCACTATTTTTTTTTAATTCCTTGCGCGATTCATCGTCAACAATTAATATTGTGATAAACAGTAAATTTCATAAAATTTTTTTTTTGAAATTGGGCTTTTCAAAAAAAGTAATTTTAAAAATTAATTTGTAAACATATTTTTTTTAACAAACAATTTTATTGTATTTTTTTAAAAAAAAATAATGTACCTACATTTTTTTAATTTTTCCGAGCCCCGAGAATTTTATTATTAAGGGTAGGGGGGCCACAGAAAAATATGAGACTCAAAAGGGGGCCACGGGCTTAAAAAGGTTGAGAAACTATGCCTTAAATCATAGTTTCTCAACCTTTTAAAGCCCATGGCCCCCTTTTGAGTCTCATGTTTTTTTGTGCCCCCCCTTCCCTAGTAATAAAATTCTCGGGGTTCGGAATAATGAAAAATAATGTAGGTATATTAATTTTTAAAAAATACAATACAATAAAATTGTTAAAAAAAATGTTTACAAAATAATTTATAATATTACTTTTTTTTTGAAAAGCCCTAGGGTACCCAACGTTTTACCCATCACAGCCCGCTGTGGTTCACACTATTCTTACGGGGGCGTATTCTGCAGCGTTATTCGTGTTAATTTTGTATCCATAAATTTATTAAAACTAGTTTGCATGCACTGCAGGGTTCAGAATGCAAAATAAAATAAAATAACGTTATCAAAAGAGTTTTTATGGAATGAATTCAATTCGTTTTTTATGCAATGCTTTGTAATTTTTCCTAGATGCAACTAAGTCGGCATGACCAACAGGACCACTAGATGCGACTGTGGTCGTATAATCTTGAGCAGTTCTTCCTGTTCGTTGTTCATTTTTGGACATTTTCAAAAAATGCGATCAGCATCCTGAAGCTATTTACTAATCACCCGACCTGGAAGAGCTTGGCAGTGAAGTGATCATGGCTAGTTATAAATTGGCCTATACGAAAATTTGGAGTCGAAGCGTTGGGTTCCATTAGCATTTTTAAATTTTGAAAAAATTTATAAGATTGCCTGTCCTTAGAATAATTTCCCATCAATTTTACCAAATTCGCATAGCAGCGTCTGTAGCAATACTGTGCACCACAGTTCTATGGGCCTTAAGAATGAAGGGTCTGGTCGAGAAGAAGGTAGTCAAAGAATTCTCCTCACTGAGACTTTACACCCATTATGTAGCATTGCTGTTGCGCCTTGAACTTTAATGTAAAGATTACCAATGCACTTTATTATTCGGTAAGAAGAATTTTCTGTAAGATTATAAGGTTACAAACTTTGTATCACGTACTTTACCAGCCACTCCCATGGATTGGGTGTTAGGCTTCAATTACTTAATACCTTCTACGCAAGAAGTTTTAGCATGATATGCAGGGGTGTAGGAAGGGGTCCTGCCGCCCAGGGCGGTACTTGAATTTGCAGCCCCATGGAGGGCCCTAAGGACACTAGCCACTAAGCGAAGAGACAAAGCTTTGCCAATGATTAGTTTTGGTCTTTAGTATTGGCGTTTTGGTATTTGCATCAAGCTGATTAAAAAAAAAATCGAAAAAGACTATCTTGAAGTTAAAGGGATTTTATGAAATTTACTGCTTATCACAATATTAATTGTTGACGATGAATCGCGCAGGGAATTCAAAAAAATAGTATATGATTATTTATCAAAGTAAAACTTCAATACTTTCAACAATTGAAGCGTTATATCTTTTATTCATAAAAAATATTAATTCCTTGTTCAATCGTTACACCTTTAGTGTCTTAAGATTTTTGGCAAAGAGCATTAAATCATCTTAACTAATTTTGTCGTCATCAAAAATCTTACAAATCGTTTTAGGTTAGTCAATTTGCAAGGCAAAATGTTCAATTAGTTGTTTTTTCATCATCTGCTATCTCATACATACGTCTTGATACTAAACAGAATTGCTCAAAGGAATCACTTGAATAATTGCAGTTTCACTCTGATTCATAACTCTTGAAATTGCAAAGTCAAAGATTTGGAAATATAATGCTCTTTTCTAGCTTTTGCAATTAATTTGGAAATTTCGTAAGAAACTATTAATTAAACCAGTGTCTAATTTTTCACTGAATACTATAAATCTTATTTTTTTGCTGCGGAAATTTCTTAAAGCTTTTTGAATTATTAAAATGGCTTTTCTTTCATGTCTATGTGTTTTGTATAAATTGGATAGTAGCATTAGTGAGGCAAAACATATTTAACGCACACGAGTTTCATAATATCATGGGGTGATGAAAGAAATCCTTGGACAAGATAGTCAATACAATATTGCCAACACTAACTTTTGGATGCAGTTATTATGGTATCCTTAAATATCATTGGAAAAATAGTAAAGAGTATGTTTAATAAATACATTATTTCTACTGCAATGTATTATTGTCCTACTGTATTATATATGATTTTAATATAAATTTTAGTTCATTATATTTTGAGTGGCCGTGGCCCCCCTAAAGTCTGTTGTGGTTCCCCAAAACTGATATTTTCTTCTGTGGCACCCTTGGAGTATGCTGTGGCCCCCGGTTGAGAAACACTGCCTTAAATCACTCATTCACAATTTTTAAAAAAATCATGTGCTACATTAACCCTCCAAGGACGAGCGTCACCATATGGTCACACAAAACACCGTTGTCTATTGATCCCACTATTCATACTTTTTCTACCTGAATATCGTTGCTATCGCTCATATTTAGTTAAGAAGGGTACGGACTACAGTTAGTCATCAGTCGTGGGGACAGGAACAGCCTCCAAACACACATGTGATTTTTTGAATTTCCGTTTTTTTTAATTTACTTTTTGAAACTGTTAGTTATTTTTTTATAAAAACATCAAATTATTAACAGTTATTTTGCTAATATATTTGTATTGAAATTATGTTGATTTAAAGATGTCAATTTGTAAATATTTTAAAAAAAATCACGTTTAGCTATATTTCAACCCCGAATGTTTGCGAGCCCATACGGTCAATTTTGTCCTTGCTACTGTCCGTACTCAATATTACACGCTAATAAAATGAGCATGACCATATAGTCATGCGGGGTTTCTATACATCGACTTTGCGTTTTTTTTTTTTTAAATTTTGGATAGGAATAAAAGTTATCCGTGACTTCAATATGGCTAAGAAAATATTTTTTTTTTCGGAAAAAAGCTCTCGTCTCTGGAGGGTTAATTTACATTTTACAATAAGGTAGAAAACTTTAAAAGAAATCTTACTTCTTTGTTGATAAAAATTAATAGTGGTGTTATGTTATGCCAATGTAATATTAGTAACTGCCTGTGTAGTTGAGTGGTCAACGTCGTTGGCTTCAGTTACGGAGGTCACGGGTTCGAATCCCAGTATGGACAGTTTTATAAATTGATTTTTCAATTGATTTATGAATTTCTGTACGGAGGCATGGATGTATGTGATGTCTTGAATTTAACCCTCCCACCCATCCAGTCCTATGAACGGGGCGTATTGAGAGCGATTAGCTAACCACTAGTCCTGTCTTAGCATTATCCTTCTATTCCTACTCTCTTAGGAAAAAGAGAGGTTAAGCAACTGAGTAACAAGCAGTTCTCGTAGAAACACGTTGAGATAAAATTCATTAGGAGCGGACATTATACTAATAATATAATATATTAATTAGTATGTATCACAATTTACAATAAGCTAAATACATATATATTATATATACAATTTAATACAATATAGTTTTAGAAAATAATAAAAATATTAAAGCCAGTCGATGATGAATGTTTATGCACAATGAACAATTTTTCAAAAAAAATTGTGATAATGATATTTTATCTAAGCTTAAAAAAAGATTTAGAGGCAAAGTAATTGGAAAATGATTTACATATATCATTTTCATAATATATTATTGGAGGCACCCCAAGATTAAGAGATAGTTTTATCAATTGGAAGAAAAAATAAGATAAGGACATTCTACCATGTGAATTTTTTATGAAAATAGATAGGTATTTAAGTGTTTATCCATTTTAATTCAATAGCTATATTTATTTTGTTTTCTTTAACCTTTTTTATTAAAATGTAAAAATATAAGTATTGCACGCTAACGTTGCATTGGAGGCTTAGAGCTTCACCAATTAATATGATTATAGTCAGTGTCGCAGGAAGAGGTCTTGCCGCCCCCAATATTTCCTCTATATTTTGTTTTTAATCACTTCTTGTATTTTTTAACCATGAACTAGGAGTTTTTACTCAGTGCCGCTCCTAGGCAAAGTTTAAAACAGCGTTTTTAATATTTTTCTAAATATTTTTTTTTATTCCTAAACCTTGACGGGTTTAGGAACCGGCTCTCCGAACCGAGATTATTTTAGGAACTGGCTCGGTGGAGCCGGTGCGAACCCATAGCAGCACACTACTGAATATAACCATTTACAAGATATGGTTGTCATACACAAAGGTAAATTATGTGTTATACCATATTGAACTGAAAACTATGTTTTTAAGAGACCCTTGTGATCCTAGGCCCCAGCTATTTGATAGCTTACAGAATTCTCTACTGGAAAGTATTGTACAATTATATTACATGCATATAATAATTATGAATAATCAAAAGATTTCTCCTTATTACCTTTCAGTTTATTTAAAATTATGGATTCTTCAATAAATGCCCATCTTTCCTTAGCTTTCCTTCAAAAGAAATTTGACAGCATAATAATGCTAACAGAAATAACCGTAAACAAAAAATGGGTTTACCTAATATCTTTATGGGCCATGATTTAAAGTTATAGTCTCAAAAACGGTTTTTTTAGAATCTGAAAATCTTTTAGTCTGGATTTCCTGCTTTGAAAACTTGTCTGGTTTCAAAATCCTTTATACACATCATTGGCAGATACAGGGAGATGCCCATGATGCACTAGGCTCTTGGCTGGAATATATTTTTAAAAGTTGTCTTATTTCTTCACAATAAATGTCTATCAAACCACCAAAAAGAATCCATGTCGCTGATAACTCCAAAATCCACCTTTTGATTTTTTTAAATTCAGTTGCTTTAGTATTTGAAATTTCTGTAATGTTAAAAGTATGTAAAAATATTTTTTATTTTAAAAAACATTTATTATTTAAAAATATTGAAATCAGCATACAAGTACACAAGTCAGACATTAAAAATAAATAAATTTAAAGTTATAATAATATGATGAATTATAACTATATATTATAGTCACTGTGAATGTGAGGTTGTTTCATGAAAGTATTCACCGATTTCATTATCTTCAGATTTATTATTTGCAGACTCGTCAGATTTTTCATGTGATGGATCGTCTTTTTTTATATGATTTTCATGCGTCTTAGTTCCCTCAGAATCTTGAGAATCGAGGATTTTCTTTTCACTATTTTTTTTAATATCATGGGGAGTATTGATAGTTTGATACTTTCCAGCTATTTCTGATTTGAGAAATTCAGCCAAAATTTGGTAAAAGAAATTATGCGTGTCTATCGATGGAGAATAAGGTGAAGGGATCGGATAAGTTAACGGATTTATGATATCATCCATATTCAAGTCTGCTTTGTCAAAGTAGTACATTGGTTTTTGATACGGGCTGTACATGTAGCTTGTTTGAGGTATCACCATAATAATATCAATTTCCTGGTCTTGATTTGGGAGTGAAGGGCTATCAATTATTGTTTCTTTCTGTGTCACTTCTGCTTCTCCGCTTTGATTCGGTAATAACACACTTAAGTTCTGATTGAGCGACGGTGCCACCGTGAGATCCAAATCACTTTTATCTGTAACACTCTCCGCAGGCTCCAAAGAAGCTGAGACATCCGGATATCGTTGGAAATAGCTCACACCACAATATGAACCGTGTACTAACGACTGAACAAACATTAAAACTAAAAGCTTCATCTTCGAATCGTTTTGAATACTTATTTTAGATTGATGCATTTCATTGAATATTTTCTATATATATATATACTGAATAATAACTGTTTTTGACCTATTTTATGGGCCGCAATCAATTGTATGTTTATAATGAGTGAATATTAACATCAATTTTGATTATTATTTGTAAATATTGCAATTATTTTTAAACTGCTTATGCCTAACATTGACAAATATCACTTATATTGTGATATTAATTATTATAACAGGAAATGAAAATAAATATTTGTAAACATTAGAAATTAACAGCTTAAAACAAACACGAGAGTTTCTCAATTATCAAAATAATTCGTAAACAATCAAAAACAATAAACTGACAAGTGCTCGGCAATTTATATTTCTTTAGTATTTACAGATATTAAGTCGTCAACGTCGTTGACTTCAATTGTGAAATCCCAGTAAGGGCAGTTCCATAAGTTAATTTTTAATTGATTTAAAGATTTGTTTTTGAAGACTTTCTGTGACGTCTTAAGGTTCATCCCACCATTCTGATTCTAAAACCATAGCTATGGTGATTAGCTGACACTCATTCTGCCCTTGTCCTATCCTTCTATCTCTACTCTCATAAAAAAGAGATGCAAGAGTTGGTGAAAAGGAATGTGAAGTTTAATGTTAACAAGTTTTACAAATTCTATTATTGAAAAATGTGAAGATTTATAAATTGATTTTTTGTGTGGGTTTGATTGGGTTATGCGTTTTTTTTTTTAATCAAGATAACAATAATTTGTAAACGGATGCTTCCATACAAGATTCTTCTGTAGTCAAATTCTCCACACATGAAAACTTTTCACATAAATTATTAGTGTTTACATTCAACTATGACCAAGAATATAATTGATTTCTGAAGTAAGGAAACACAATAGAAGTTATTGTATTTATTGATTATTATTAAAAATAAATCGGTGTGTGGAGTTTTCTTGTGCGGAGAATTAGTGTATGGAAAAATCACTCAATAATTTTGAAAGTCTAAAATAAGTCAAGATGTGTTTTGCAATATTTAAATGGTTGCAGTGTTGGAGGGCATTGACTCAAATAAATAGTTTCAAAAACAGTGTGTGTTGATTGACCTCTATGTCATCATTTTATTTTGAAATTGAACTAATCAGCATTTAAAAGCTGTGGCCAATAACGTGATGGAATAATCTGCGTTTACTATTTATAACAGATAAATTCACATACTTGCTCTTTTACATGTATAGTGATGATTTTTGGAACTGATATTATCCAATAAGATTTTTGGAAAATTTTTGGAACTGATATCCAACAGATGGTTATCATCAATTCTGGGAAAGCTCCAATCTTCTACCATGAAAAGTCTAAGAAGCATCATAGAAGTAACTTGAGCAGAAAGTAGTTTTCTTGAATATCTTACGTCTATAATTGTCAACATTATGTTCAAATAGATTTTTAATTGCTTTTAATATTATATTAACTCAGAAGAGATGGACAATATATTAACATTTTGTAGTGCAGAAATAGATTAGTTATCAACGATATTTTACAATTCTAGTGAAACTGAATGAAAAGCTGTTATTTTACCTTACTATAATGGGCCGCTATTGAGTAAATATCAATTCACTTGATAAATATATAATCTTTTCGTAACCTTTTAAAAGTTGTCCAGGATAAGTAGGCGTATTGCAATGGTGCAACAGTAGAAGATGGCACTGGAAGACATAGGCTTCCGAGAGTCTTGAACACTTGAAGACTCTAGACATAGTATTAATACAATATCTCTCATACAAAAATCAAATATGCAGCATATTCAAAACAAACAAGATAAATATATATCGACTGTGGAAAGGAGAAAGGACGTAACCCACAAATATCAAATTTTACAGGAGGCGCAAAAACGTGTTTTGATGATTTTGGGCCATATGCAAATTAAGAATCATACACAACCTTAAAGTGTACGGAGACTTCTAAATTAGTGTTGAATTGACATAATCTAATATTAATCAAAGAAATTGCCTTTATGAACCTTTATTTCAGTATTTTTTCTTGGTTTTAAATTTTTACAATGTCATCTTTTTCAAACTTAAAAGCTAAATTTAGATACTAATTCGGCATTTGCAGCTTGCATCCTTTTGATAGAACGTGTATCAAGTTGAATACATTTTGATTATCGAAAAAAAGCTGTTTTGAATACACTGTGGGTTACGTCCTTTTTCCTTTCCACAGTCGATATATTTGTTTTCCGTAAAAAAAAAACTAGTAAAACGTATTTAAAACCCATAAACATCCATGAATTTGAATATAAATCCATTGATGAATAGCAAAATCCATTTACAAATCTTCTTAAAAAAGAAAGATTTTTCAATAAATGGAATTTAAAAAACATACCTTTCATTTTTAGCAACTCTTGCTATTTGTTTGTTTGAAGAGAATTAGGATCAAGGATAGGGTTTGGTCAAAACTAGTGGTTATCTTATTACTCCTGCTACGCTCCATTTTTAGAATCGGATTGGCAGGAGGGAATTTCAGACATCACTCACACCTTTAAACGAAATCCCATAAATTGATTGAAAAAATAATTTATGATAGTGTCTGTATTAGGCAAACTGGCGAGCACTCTTAACATAAACCAACGACGTCGACCCGCCTTTCTTCTTATCCTTCATATCCAATAAAAAGATTACCTAACTTAAAGTTATTCATTGTCAATACTTGGCGGAAAGGTATTATATTAAAAAACTAAAACACCCTTTTCTACTAATTCCGGTCCTGATCATGTTAAGTAACTGTGGAATTAGAGCAAAAGAATGTTTTTTTTGTTGAATATATTTAGATTAGGTGAGATTCTATTATAATAAATTCAATAAAAGTATTTTGTATAATTTCTTTACTCAGGTCGTATATATGAGGCATCCAGTATCAAACACGATATGTCACGTTTTTGCCGATATACACATTTTTATTATTTCCTGTAGTGAACTTTAATATCTACCATTCAACAAATATTTCAGTTTCGAACTGATATAACAAGTGTATGCAAATGAACTTTCAATATTCATTTTACAATCAAAAGTGGTCAAGTCAAAGGCATCTTGATATTACGGCATCAGATAGCAGGATTTGAATCAGCTGACTGAATATAATTAACTATTTTTTAATGAAACTTAAACAATTAACATTTAATAAGGTGACGTTTAATGATTGGGTTTTTTTGTAGTTTTTAAAGTTAACTTGTATTAAAATTTCGTTAAAAAGTAGTCAAATAAACATTCAAAAATTAATTGAAACTGACATGTTGTTGGTACTGGGCAGTGGACACTTTACATAATTTCAAAAAATATGACGTAGATTAGTTGAAATCAACATAGCAACATAAAAATTGACAAAATATGCAAGTAAATACATTTAAAGTTTTATTGTTAAGTAAAATGATGATGTAATATTTTTTGTTTGCCATGTAAAATATTTAATAACGCTGATTATTTCATAATAAAGATCCGGTACCCAGTATTTGGGACTATGACCGGAACAGACTATCATATTACATTTAATTTTGTCATCATTTTTTTCTGTACTTGAATGATTAGTAGGCATTGGAAATGTAGCACTTGTAATGATATGCAGAATTTGCAATTTCTTAAATAAAGCAACAAAATAATGTCTAAATAAGATAACAGTGTGGTTCAAAAATATTAAGTAAGTATAAGTCGATGCCTTGGTGGCAAAAGTATTGTAGGTCCAGTTTTTGTTAAAATTGAGTTTAAATACACATAATGTCTGCATTTTATCTCCCTTATAGTGTGTCCACTGTCAATAAGTGTTGGATGGAAAGAAATTTTATTAAAAAAATAAAAAACTCATTTGTACAAATTCTACTTTTATTTTAAATGATCAGGACCGGTTTCGCTCATGACGAGCATTATCAACTGATAAGAGAATACATTATTATAGTGCTATTTATAAAAATAAAATAAAATTGTTGGGTGTAACAAGCAATTGGTAATGAGATGAATTTACAGATAAAAATACAAAATATGAATATAACTTAGCGCCTATGATGGATGTTCGTAATGTTTAAATTATAGATCCCATAATTTGGTTGTGGCAAGAGTAATTACCTAACTGCTTCTACCAAAACAAGAGTGGAGAAATGAGATTCCATATGCTTCATATTGGGATCGGGGATTGTGAAGATTTTTTCTAAAGACTTAAAGATAAAATTTCCTCATTAGCTAATGCCATCACTTTTTCTACACAACAATTTCAGGATCAGATAAGGTTGGCGGGATGTATGAAAACATTGAAATTATCCATGCGTTGAGTAAGGAATTAAAATATGTGACTTAGTAAAACAGAAAGCCTGGATCGTTACCGTGTGCTATGGTAACTTGATTTACTATTAAATGAAGATATTTTAATACTTTGATAATTTTGAGCCACGGTATTGCACATGTATAAATATTTTTGCAAATGAAATTGAAATTAGATATATTTAATTAAATAAAAATGCCGATTTGATTGGACTTTATATCTTTTTGATTAGCAAATATCTAAACAATATGTTGCTCAAGAAAAATTGTGATCACTTAACATTTTGTCTAAAGAAATTGCATGCTCATCATCAAACTATTGAATTTATAAAACATTAATATTATTTTCCTTATCGAAATCCTTTACATAAATAGAACTAATGAATAAAATAAACTTTATGGCACAATATTAAGATAATAATTTAATTTGACTTTGATTCACTGAGTTTCATGAGTTATTTTAGATTAATTCGCCAGGCTGGTAGCCGAGAGATGAATTTCCTACTCTTTGATTGCAGTGTGTACAGGCTCGACATTTAATTGGAACACTTTCATCAATTGATTTGGGTTTGACGGCATGGATATTTGTGATGTCTTTGAATCATTGGCACCCATTTGATTCCTTAACTATGAGGGTAGCAAAAGCGATAAGCTTACCACTAGTCCTGTCGTAGCCCCATCTCTCTGTGCTTACTCTCTCTGAAAAAATGGTTGAGGAGATGTATAACAAGCAGTTGTATTAGAATAGCTTCTGTCTCTACATTGAGATTGTTTAAAGTTGATTAAATATTATCCATAATTGAATTGATAGTATGAATGTTTTCAAAAATAATGCCAATAATGCCACAGGAAACTGCATCATACAAAATCATATATTTATGCTGTTTACCTCATCACAACGATTTTTCAGGGTATCAGGGTACTTAAAGGATCACGAGTTGAGGCCCTGACATCAGACCAGAGCAGGTGATTACGACCATGTCGAAAAATTTTCTCTGATTGCTACAGTAAAACTTTCAGACACAAAAAAGATAAAAATGTTTAAAAATTGTAAATCCACACTGACATAATAAAATAAGATTTAGACTGAAAACATTAAAATCTATTTTCTTAGGATATTTTTTTTGCGAATCATAGCCTTTTCCTAAATCTATAAATACCATTAAATAATGAATTGTATACAAAGAATATTGTGAGACATTACAAAATTTCTATTCTAATCTATATCTAATTATATTCATTATCTTAAAAATAAAATATAGCATTTTTGATCACATAACTCTCACATAAAAATTAGGACACAGGTATTTATTACCGGAACCGGAATTTGGAGAGATTTTTCTATATTTTTTTGAAATTATCTTATCTGCCGCCTATAATGTTAAAATTGATAAATGTCATATTCAAAGAAGATTTTTTGCGATAAATTTAACTGATGTTTACCCATCGGTCATAATATTATTACCATTGAAAATGTTTTTGTCGACATTTTTTTTATCAAAGACATTGAGGCATCATATCCATTCTAAGCCAATTTCGTGTGTCAATAATATTCAGTCATTTGAAAAAAACTCTGGTCATTTGCCGCTCCCTGGGACTTGCCGCCTCTAGGCAACTGCCTACTCGCCTATGCACACGGGACGCCCCTAATCCTGCCGTTTATTTTTCGAACAGATTTGTCAAATATGAAAGTGACATGGATGCATTCTAGGCTTTATCGTCTCAAGATAAGGATAACGTCTTCATATCGGTCAGGTCGATCTGATTACATCAAAAGGTAGTGAAAAACTTATATTGTTCACTGTTTTTCTTTAGTGGATTGGCTTTGCAAGATATAATGAAACAAATATGTATCTATAATACTATAAATAATCTATAGAATGTAAAATACATATTTCAAAGTAGAAAAAAAACAGTGTTTTTTTTAACACAAATTTCATGAAAAAGTGTGAATAGTGAAAAAATTCCATTTTTTACATAATATGGTCTATGTACATATTTCATAACAATGCTATTCCAGTGATTGTTTTACAAATGGAGACACGTGTTTCACTTCTTTGAAAAGCATCTACAGACTTACTATCGTAAATTTGTTTACTTTATTTATTAATAAAGTAAACATTGATTTTAATTCTATTCTTATAAATTACAAAACCGAGCGTGGGATTTTTTCTTTTCATTAGATGCAGGGAGGGGGATAGATACAAACTATAATAGTTATAATTGTAATAATTAATTAATTTAAAAAATCATTTACTTATCTTCCCTTAGTTCCCGCTAAAGTGTGAGCGTGTGCTCCCAAAATGTGCTCAAATACACTTTTCCATCCCCGCACAGGCTGCACACAGACATATTGTGAAAAGCAGTTTGTTCCATAAAAAATTTTTTTTGCTTCAATACTTTTACATAATTTACCAAATCTTCCACATTTTTTATTTTGCTGAAAATTTACTGCTCACAGAAGTTGATGGTCCGCACACACAATAGAAAAATTAGAGGGAACGTTGGTAACATTTGTCATGGTTTATAGCACAATCAGTGGAATAACAAGGCTATCAAATTTTATTTTATGTATATGAGATTAGTTTAAAAATACCAACATTAGTAATGGTAGTAATATTGCTTATGGGTCATCAAATACTAATACATTTAAATTTTTCGTTTAATTGACAGCGAGCATTTATGGTTCTGTTATGACAACTTTATTTTGATATTTCAAGAAACTTTTTCCATCTGACGAAATGAAGATTTTGAAACATGTTTTAATTATTTTTTATTTTTTTTTAACCATGTCCGCTCCCAATGTGGAGCATATGGACTCCTAATGGAGTTTATCTCAACAGAAGTGTTTCTACGAGAACTGCTTGTTACTCAGTTGCTCAATCTCTCTTTTTCCAAAGAGATTAGGGATAGAAGGACAGGGCTAGGACAGGATTAGTATTAAGCTAATCGCTCTCGATACGCCCCGTTCATAGGATAGGATGGGTGAGAGGGGGAAATTCCAGACATCACATACATCCATGCCTTTGAACAGAAATCATAAATCGATTGAAAAATCAATTTATAAAACTGTCCGTACTGGGATTTGAACCCGGGCCCTCTGTAGCCGAAGCCAACAACGTTGACCACTCGACCACATAGGCGACATTTAATTATAGTAATCATAAAATGTTTTGATAACCTTTGAGATATACATATGGTAATGATTAAAAAGATATAATATGTTTTAACAATGTTTATATTTAAATTTTAAACATGGATTCTTGACAGCTGTTTTGAAATAATTGACTCTTGCATAATTTCAATGAGAGTAAATTTATAATGTTTCAATTTAATTAATTTCTAATAACAACAAAACAAAAAAGGCAAATCTTACAATTATTCATTTTAATATGTGACTGAGTAGTAAATACCAATGGGCAAGGCCCTCTAATACAGTGATCGCCAAACGGTCGCTCGCTGAGGTTTTTTTGCTAGCTCGCGTAGGATATTTTACCATATTTATAAATTTTCACATAAAATTTTATTATTGAATCTAATGGATGCATTGTTTTTTTCTACCTACTTATGTGAATCAACGTTTTTTTACTATCAAGGTGGTTAAGAGTAAATATAGAAACAGACTCACAGATGTACATCTTGATAATTGCATTCGGATGAAAGTGACAAGGTACTCACCGAAAATTTTAAAAATTGTGGAGCAAAGTGAATGCCATTCTTTTCACTAATTATTTTTACTCATTATTTTTTTTTTCATTTTAATATATATTATTTTTACTCACACTTATTTTTCAATTATTATTTCAATAATTGATGTTTTATTAAAAAATCTGATTTTCTAATTAATTTTAATTATATAATAATATTATGTATGGCACGGTAAGGGCCGATGATAAAAAACTATAAAGAAGGAATATGTATAGGTAGCTCACCAGACATTTTCAATTTCCGAAAGTAGCTCACATCCTTATTGAGTTTGGAGACCACTGCTCTAATAAGTAAGATTCAGCAATGTCATTGAAATGAAATTTATGAAACAGCACTTGTCTAAACTCACTCACGTTCACACAGAATATGTAAATATCTAAAGCAATATCGTTGGAACATGTTAAAACTGTTTTCAGTAGCTTGGTCATAACCTGACTGGTTTTACACTTTATGTTGGAAAAGAATGATTGACATTTTAAAGAATAGTTGAATTATCATCATGGCCATGTATAGGTCGAAAGAAATATATTGGTATTGTTCAGGCATTCTAAATTATTAAGGGTAAGCACACCTAAGAAAATATTATAGTTTGTATAGAGGCATATTGGATACAGATTTATTAAATACATTTGAATAAACAAAAAATCTTGAAAGAGCTGTTTTTATTTTGTTATCACACTGGCGAAAATGTTGGTAAGTAAAATAAGTACCACTGACCCTACGCAATCCTGTAACGGGGACTATCGAGAACATTAAGCCAACCCCTCGATCTTTCAAGATGTTGTAGGGACTCGCTCGAAAAATTAACTCAACGTATATTGTTCCTATTTTTTTGTTCAATTTTTGTATCATTTGTCTCATTGAAAATGAAGTCCTGTATTTTTTATGTAATGTGTTTCCATACAAATAAATTTAAATCGACACTTCTTAACTGTTTTTGAAAATCAATAAAAGCGTTCTGTGGAAATGTCCCAATAGGAGTTTAAAAGTTCCACACCGTGAGTAAATATGTTAAAAAAAAATGAAAAATATTTCGTTGAGGGTGACTGAAACTGTCTACAGTGACATCTATAATTAAGACAAATTGTTAAGTGACATCTTTACAAACATTCATGCAATTGATAAAATCTAGTTTAATAGGATTTTAAAAACATCCCAGTTCAGTTAAGCATCCCTTATTATTATATTTCACTAACTTATTACATGTAAAAAAAAACTTGAAGCCTGTGGCGTGCTTCAGCAGTAAACCGTCTATTTTTTTTTCAATAAATAAATTTATTCCGATACTTAAAAGCACTTACGATACTTAAAAGATTATTATTATCATTTTTTTTTTGACATATAATAATTCTCCATTTGACAGTTACTATTTCAACATTTAACTATGAATTTACAATAAAAGCTGAAAAATGAAAAGCTAATTTTGATATAAATGTAAGTATTCATATTTTCAATTGTTTTGTTTGAGATTTAACAATTTATTGTTGGAAACTAAGAGGTCACTTTTTGCGCACGCCACTGGCTCCATGTTTATTTTATATAGTAAAATATTACTGGAAAAGTATAATCAAGGAATTCCCTTATCAACTGGGATGTTTTTAAAATTCTATTCAATTAAATTTTATCCGATTTTTAAAATTATTGATAGGTTTCGCTGTAGACCGTTTCACTTACCCTTTATGAAAAAAATCTAATTAATTCCATTTTTCTTAATAAAAGTTTTAAAAGATTTATTCAAAACAAGTAAATATTGTTTTAACATGATATTTTTCTGACCTACCAGAGTGAGCCGAAGGGTCATCATATTTTACAAGCCGCCATATTTTTTTATAGAAAATTATTAAAACTTAAAATAAAATTGATTTCTTAAAATAGCACAGTTATTAATGTTGAATATTAAAATTAGCTTGATGACGATTTAATTGAAATATTGTTATTTTTTTCACTTAAATAAAGTATTATTTATTAATAGGTACATATTTATTCGAAAATAATAATCTGAAAGCCTAATTTTTGACTCATCAATTAAATAAATCAATACATTTTTCAATTAATAAATGACTTGAACAGTATGTAGTTTAACATGTCTTCTAGCAGTTTTACGTATTTATAAATAATAATTTATGTTAATAAGTTATTATGTTAAATATTAAATAAATAAATAAATACTTACAATCGTATTTCATACGGTTCGATAGTTTATATTATCGTATATTATCCCGCGCATGTAGCCGCGTGCGGGCAGTAGGTATTAAAAAACAAAAGTGCTGACCGTAATAAAAAAATAGTATTTAATAGGCGACAATCGCTCCTTATCGTCAGTCGAAGAAGATTATCCAACATGCGCTTCGGAGTTCTAGTGCTGGCAGGCTTTTGCCTGGCTGCAGCTCTAGCTGAGAGCTCGGTTGAAGAAAAGCTCGCCAAGTTGATTGAGAAGGAAGAAAAGCTCTCCGATATTATTTCAAAGGAGATCGCAACTGACAGCTCTACCGAAGAAGCAAAAGAAGACGACACCACGGTATCTGCAACGAAAAAGGAAAACAAAACCGACAACGAGAGTGATGAAGCCAATTCAAAGGAGCGCTCTAAAAAATCACCCTACCAGAGCACCAAGGTCTGCGTAGAGGTTAAGCCGAGCGACCCCAGCCAGAAGCCCTACACCGTTTGCCACGACCCCAACGAAGGAGTGAGCTACAGCGCGGGAGGAGGATCATACGGCGGCAAATCTGGAGGCTACGGTGGCGGTTTCGAAGCAGGCGGCGCCGGCTACGGAGGCGGTGGAGGCGGCGGAGGCGGCGGATACGGGGGAGGCTCTTCTGGTGGATCATCTTACGGCGGCGCCGCTGGAGGTTCAGGATATGGCGGCG
The DNA here is from genome assembly GCA_030503985.1 of Himalopsyche tibetana. Taxonomy (NCBI): domain Eukaryota; kingdom Metazoa; phylum Arthropoda; class Insecta; order Trichoptera; family Rhyacophilidae; genus Himalopsyche; species Himalopsyche tibetana. The sequence continues at coordinate 5,375,022 of JAPJYX010000019.1, read as the reverse complement.
CTTCCGGTGGCTCATATGGCGGATCTGGTGGATCCGGTGGATCCGGTGGATATGGCATGGCTGGTGGACACGGATCTGGCGCCGCAGGGGGTGGTTACGGTGGCGCTGCCGGTGGTCACGGATCTAGTGCTGCAGGAGGCGGTGGCTATGGAGGTGCGGCTGGAGGACACGGAGCTGGTGCCGCAGGAGCCGGATACGGTGGTTTGGCCGGTGGACACGGATCTGGTGCTGCAGGAGGCGGTGGCTATGGAGGTGCGGCTGGAGGACACGGAGCTGGTGTCGCAGGAGCCGGATACGGTGGTTTGGCCGGTGGACACGGATCTGGTGCTGCAGGAGGCGGTTACGGTGGTTCAGCTGGTGGACATGGAGCCAGTGCCGGAGGTAGTGGTTACGGTGGCGGTCATGGATCCGGAGCTGCAGCAGGTGGATACGGAGGTGGCTCTTCTGCAGCAGGTTACAGTGGAGGTTCTTCCGGAGGTTACGGAGGTGGAGCTGCAGCTGGTGGATACAGTGGTGGCGCATCAGGTCACGGAGCAGGTTTCGGATCATCAGGTGGTAGTGGATACGGTGGCCCAAAGGGCCCTAGTGGAGGAGCTTCCTATGGAGGTGGATTAGGCTACGGAGGATCATCAGGTGCAGGTGCAGGCGCAGGAGGCTATGGCGGTGGTGCTGGAGGTTCTTCGGGTGCATACGGAGGCAGCTCAGCCGGTGGATATGGCAGTGGTGGCTCAGGAGGTTACGGTGGAGGAGCTGCGGCTGGAGGTTCACATGGTTCGTCAAAGGGAGGATACGGAGGCGGTGCAGGTGGATCGGCTGCTGCTTATGGTGGATCTGCTGGTGGCTACGGAGGAGCAGGTGGAAAAGGAGGAGCATCTGCCCATGCAGCTGCACACGCTGCCGCCGCCGCACACTACCGTGCCAACGATATGGAAATGGATATGGAAGAAGCTGAAAAAGTAGCTATGGCACTAGATGAATCATTGATGGTATCACGTTCCGTTTATGATTCGCAACCATCATATTCAGGCCCATCATATGCTGCTCTGCCTTCTGTTCCTAACGTTTTGCCAGCTTACAAACAGCAGTATGTAGCTCCATCTTTCTCTAAAATGTCTGCCAAGAAAGGATACGGACTTTCTTATTCAGCACCAGCACCACAACATGCTGCTCCAGCTTCATACGGATCATCTTCACCATGTGGAATTCCTCTGATGTTTAGCTGCCAGCCGTCCATCCTTCAGTCTGCTAGTGCCGCAGCGTCATTCGGTGGTATGTCGTACGGCGCACCAGCTCCCTCATATGGCGCTCCAGCACCATCTTACGGATCAGCTCATTCATATGGCGCACCGGCACCTGTTTACAGTGCACCTGCTCCATCCTATAATGGCCCCGCCTCATCGTATGCTGCACCAGCTCCATCTTATGCCGCCCCAGGTCCAGTAGCAGCATACAGCTCACCTGTGCCATCGTATGCTGCTCCAGGTCCTTCTTACAGCGCCCCAGCACCAGCATATGGTTCACCAGCGCCATCTTATGGTGCTCCAGCATCAGCACCCGCACCAGCATACGGTGGTCCAGCTCCGTCATACAGTGCTCCAGCTCCGGCACCATCATCAGGATACGTTGCTCCAGGGCCATCATATGGTGCACCATCATCACCTTCAGCTCACGGTGCCCCAGCCCCAGCCCCAGCACCAGCTTCAGCACCAGCATATGGTGCCCCAGCTCCAGCACCAGGATACGGTGCTTCAGGACCATCTTACGCTGCTCCGTCATCAGCATCAGCTTCAGCATACGGCGCCCCAGCTCCGGCCTCTGGGCCATCATACGGTTCTCCCGCTCCAGCCTCTGCTCCAGCATACGGTTCCTCGGCAGCAGCTAATGCACCGACGTATGGTGCTCCAGCACCAGCACATGGTCCAGCGTACGGTGCCCCAGCACCAGCACCTGCTCACGGATACGGTGCCCCAGCACCAGCCTCTGCACAATCATACGGCTCCCCCGCTCCAGCTCATGCTTCAGGATACGGTTCCTCGGCAGCAGCTAATGCGCCGACGTATGGTGCTCCAGCACCAGCACATGGTCCAGCGTACGGTGCCCCAGCACCAGCACCTGCACCAGGATATGGTGGTCCAGTTTCATCATACAGTGCTCCTGCCGCACCATCATATAATCCGTCTGCATCTGCTTATGGTGCTCCTGCTCCTGCCCCTGCTCCTGCTCCTTCTCACGGTGGTTCTGCTCCATCTTATGGTGCTCCCGGTCCATCATACGGAGGAAAATCTCCAACATATGGTGCCCCAAGTCAATCATATTCCGAGCCATCGGCAGCTTATGGTTCATCTGGTGCACCATCTTCATACAAAGCCCCAGCCGCGTCGTCGTACAGTAGCTCCGGATCCTCATACAGTGCGTCTGCCGCTTCTCATGGCTCTTCCTCATACGGTGTAGCATCATCCTCTTTCTCCAAGCCGGCTCCTGCGGCAACTCACAGCGATTACTCCAGCGCCGGGAAAGGATACACGGCATCCAAGCAGCCTAGCTATCCGGCACCGTCGAAGAGCTTCGAATCCTCAGCTACGGGTTATGGAAGCGATAGCTACTCAGGATCATCAGGCGCTAAGGGAGGCAGCGGTTACGGAGTAGGTTCCGGATATTCCGCCCCTCAACCTTCATACGAATCTCATTCTTCGTCGGCCTATCGTGAATCCGATGTCGACGATAAAAAGGCTGATAGCAAGCTGGGAGACAAGTCTGATTTGAAAAAGGTTGACGCCGCCACACTCAAGCCTGTGTCTCACGACAAGCTCCGCGCCAACGAGGGTGAAGAAACAAGCCCCGAAGCCAGAGAATCCGGTGGTTGGAAGGCGTCGCATTAAAATAAACGAACAGGCAATGCTATGATTTCTATAGCGTGATTTTTGTACTTTTGTATGTTTTTTTATTTAAGAAAATATAAATTATTGAGCATTATTTACTGTTTCATTATATTCCTATAACCAATTAGTAACAATACAAGACTGTTAATATTCAAAAGGGCGTTTTGGCAAAAGTAAATTATGTACAAAAATCAAATATTCTTTTCAAAGTTACATCCGAGTACGACAAATATTTTATTTTTTAATTATGTAGATACAGAATAATAAAGTTTATTATTTTTGAAGAAAGAGAATGGTCACACTTAATGATTTTATACTAAAGATATCGTGCATTAATTACTGTTATAGAAAATATATTTTGTTCTATATTTATATAGTATTTTTGACGTACAATGAATGTATGTAGGTGATTTAAAAAGTTAATGTTCATCAAAGACCTACAATATATACTTCACAAGTCTAATCATCTGCTAATCAACTTGGATGATTTTATCAAATATTGGTGATTAATTATATTTCTCAAAAACATAATAGATAATTTTTCAATTGTTTTAATTGTATTGATTTCACTGAAGACTTATGTTTTTCATTGTGTTGATTATAACGTTATTATAAAACATGTGTATGTGTAATATTTTTTCAAAGAACTCTATCGTAACAATCAACTAATGCCGGACAAAATACTACTTTTAACAGTTTTAACGGCTCAACGCATTATATTTTTATTGTATTTTTTAATATCTTGAGAATTATTATTGAACTTGCATATTAGCCGTAGGTAGCATAATTATATTGAATCAACTCTGAATCATACAAAAATCAGATTATAGTATGTTCGATTGTTGAAACTCTTTTCATATTTTTTAGAGCAATTCTCTGTCATTTGATTCTTATAAAATCAATGCTTTCATTTCATCAAAAAGTTAATTTAGATTAATCGAGATGCAAACAAATTTTGACTGCCCCTGTTAGATAAATAATTACGACAATTAAATAAAAATAACGACAATATTTTTTTATAAATAAAGATTCACTTACATATATGATAAAAATACTTTTCTATAAAATGGTTCTATAACCACAAAGTTACTTCTTTGATATATCTATTAATTTATATTGTAGGGCAGCAAAATTTTATGAATACTTTACGTCAGGGTGGTTGAAAAATATTATATTATACTAGTCAAAGTAAATAAAATAAAAGAAAGTTGCTTTTTTGACTATGAGAGATAAAACAAAATTAAACACTGAAATATTTAATATAAAAATTATATTTAATACTAATAGTTTACTGTCATGATAAATTTGTTATTTTAATGTATTTATATAGTGACGCACATAAAAAAAAGCTTTTCTTTATTTGAGATGGGCATCGCAGTAAAAAAATGAGGCATTTGAAACGGTGGGGCTTTTCGTCTTTACCTTAATGTGGCTATGTGACAAAACATTTCATGGCTCTAATTGGACCCTGACCAGCCAGACACCGATCATCGAGAATGTCGACAACTTCACATGCCTAAGCGTATATATCTCTAAAGACGGCAGCACAAAGAAAAAACTCATTATTCACTTAGAAGTGAGTAGCTGCAGCCAATTTGACTCAATGGGGACTGGACTGTCTGGTGGACACAGCTTACACGATTAAAACCAAACAATGTCGGTGCGAGGATATTTTCCGCCCTAGGCAACGGTTATTGGCTTGCTCCCTTTTTGACAAATCGTCTCATTTTTTATCAAAATATTTTTAAAAAAAAAAACAACAATTCGGGATCATTAAAAATATTTTTTTAAATATTCATGTCCGCTCCCAATGTGGACCATATGGCTTCCTAATGGAAGTATCTCATCAGAAGTTTTCTACGTGAACTGTTTGATACTCAACCAAATCGTATAGAATACGATTCATAATTACAACAAATTCATAATTACAAACATCAAAATAAAACATAACGTACTATTTATTATTTACCATTATTAGAGTATATTGAAATAAATTTAATACTCGACTTATGCGCCCCCTAAGGGTTTGCGCCCTAGGCGGTTGCCTTTTTCGCCTGTATGCTGGCGTAGGCCCTAAAATCAAATGCCGTTTGTTCAACGCTTGCATTTTACCAGTGCTGCTTCACGGTAGTAATATAAGACTAAAAAAACCGTGTACTGAGCTTCGAGAATAGTGGGGATAATGGCGGTATTTTTTTAAGCAAAAATATCGTCAAAATTAGTCGATCGCCTAAAGCTGAAACCACCCAAGAGTCTTTTAATGGCTTGAGTGCTTTGAGAGGAAATTTAAGAACAGCAAGAGAGAAAGCAATTAAGCAAGCATCAATTTAAAATTTTATAAGAAAAGTAGATTGACAGAAAACTGTAATACATATGTCTGTAACGGGGGTGTAAATAAATTCTAATTGTGACTTTTTGTATTACGTAACCGCACCAGATACTTCATATCTTCATGTGATGGGTATGTTTGTAATCATTTAAAAATACCTATTCTGTGATATAACTAGTAATGCTTATAACAAGTAAATTCAGTCGGTCCCACCTTTCTCGTAATAACCAATTTCGACTCTAATTGCGGCCAACTGTTTATTTTGAATTCCTGAGTGTAACCTTTCATCCAAAAAGTTTGCCCCCTCCTGCAGTAAAACATAAAATATGATACACATGTGTTTGTTCACGTTTTTTTCAAGTGTGAAATTTTTTGATAAAAATAAACCATCGTAAATCAAAGATTCATATATTATGAATACGTTATGAGCAAATTAGCGATGATTTATTTATATAATTCGTCAGCGTTAACTGAAACAAGAATCACAAATGGGTTATGAGACATTCTTAATTGTATTGTTGTTATCAAGTATTACCATAAGAACAACGTTTCCAATTCCTATTAGTATATAATATACTCGTCGTTTTTTTTTTTTTAATATATATACACTCTCATGATAATGTAAATACAACACACTTAAGAAGTACGCAATAATAAGATAAAATAAATAATATCGAACGATGTAGAAAATGTCCATACAAGGGGAGTAAAATAATCATTTATCTGTCAGTCTTCGCTAGGTTTGTGAAGGAGCATAGACGCTCGTGAGGATAATTTAAATAAAGCGTGTGGAAACGATAATATATTCAAAATGAAATCGGTGTATTTCGCGTTGGTTTTGCTGATTGTAGTGATGCTCAGCTACCATCAAGTGGATCCCAAGATCTGGAAGCGGCGGCATCATCATGAATTCCGCTCCCGTGGCAACAATGATGATCACAATATTATCAATGAAGAAAGGGGCGAACGGAAAGTGAACGTAAGTATTTTCTCAGTTTGTATGTTTATTTAATTACTGCAAAGAGAACAGAGGCCTGCATGTATATTTATTTTTAAAAAGTTGTTTTCTTATCCTGTTCATTATATGTTGTGCGTACGTGATCCTTCCTGCATTTGAGTTGTCAACGTTTTTGAGACATTGCCATACTTGGCTACTTAATCCACGGGCTTGAATCTCAGTACGGAAAGATTAATGAATTAATTTTGTGCGTCAATTAATGCATGTTTGTGATGCAAATTTCCCTCTCACGAATCTCATCCAAAAAAAAGACGTAGCGAGAAATAATAAAACAAGTACATTTTTTTTGTGGTTCGATTTTTTTTATCTATAGTATTTCGTGTAAACAACTTATTTTGAAATGCCTCACTATAAGTTGTTATGCCTTTCGGGGTTTATATGATCGGATATAAATATTTTGTCCTCTGTGTGTTCTGTCAGAAGAAAAACAAAGTTCCTCGTCTTCATAAGGTCATTGCTGTGTTGTGCAGTGTCGCAATACGTCAGAGTTTTGTTGATGTTTTCTTTTTATTTTCCATACACCCTCAACCAAAAATGAAGAAACGTAATAAATTTCTTAATATCTACGTAAAACAAGCGATCAATTTTGATGCTTTTTCTCATCTGCAAATATTGCATATTTCATAATTTTAAATAAGCTATAAAAATATAGACTTATTTCGTTTATGTTTACATATTAACTAATTAAAACATAGCATGTATTTTGATATAACATATTTGCATCAATCGCATTTGCATTTGTTTCTAATATGAGAGAGGATTTCAAAATATATTTTATTTAAATATTATTTTTAAGGGGTTTTAAATACTTTTTAAAAAATGTTAAATTTTATAAATGATTCACAATTTTCAAATGTTATTTTATCTCCTTAACAGTTACAGTAATAATGGGAATAAAAAGTGTCGTTCGAATGATAATTATCTACACTTGATTCAGAAATCAGCGATTTGCGCAAATTTATTCGGTAGCACAAAATACACTGGTTCTTAACCTTTTCAAAGTCATGGTGCACTTTTCGTCATAAGAAAAAATGGCGATGCACCAAATTCAAACGAGTGAAAAACAAAGAAAAATATTTGAAAAAAAACTTTATAACAAATTTAACAGATTATATAACAGTTATAGTACATATACCCATGATGCTTTAAAGCGTTTGTCTGAAGTTGTTGATCTTGGTATAAGATTTGACTCATCTTTCACCTTTTATTCACATATAACTTCTATTGCAATGCGTGCAAGCAAACTTCTTGGGTTTATTGTTAGACAAAGCAAACCATTTGAAAACCCAACTGTGTTTCGCACGCTTTATGTTTCTTTGGTCTTAAGTACGCTTGAATATGGATCCATCATTTGGAGCCCATATGGAAGTTCATAAAAGCTGCAATTGGAGAGAGTCCATAAGAAATTTCTAAGATATTATTATTTAAAAAATTTAAATTCTTCCCCTTTGATAATTCCTTAAATGAATACTACCCCACCAAATTTCTTTTATGAATGTTATCATTTCACTCTCTTGAAGCTCGAAGATAGTTTTCAAGTTTAAATCATTTTTCTCTTCTCCTTCGGGGCCGAGTTAATAATCCTGAAATTATCATGACTATTAACTTACATGCTCCCAATTTATTCTTACGTGGGCGAAACTATCAGCAAAAACTTTTATTTCTAAAAACTTATACCTCGCTTAGGAGGTATGAGTCACCAGTGCCAAGGGCCGTTCGATCGATCAACGCATTGCCTAGAGAAGTGGACATTTTTAGTGATAGTATTTGTGAACTGTTTGTTAAATTTTACTATTTTATTTCTTGATGTTTTATGTTGATTTTGATGTATTATGTAGTTTTATTTTATATTTTTCAAGTACATGGCGAATTGGCGTCAGCTGTTATGTCATGTACTGTAATTTTAATTTTTAACAATAAATAAATATATGGAAAAAACTAAACTAAAATTACCCTTAATAAAATGGAGATTATTTTATGTAAAAACTAATTAATGTGAAACCTTAGCTTGTCGACTTTTGCAGATTTCAGAAATATTAAGATATCAGAAATATATTAATATTTGATATAGCTACCCTCAATTCTTCGTCTGAATTCATAAGTGATCCTCGTTTTCAAGTTTTCATATTAGTTATTCATGAGAAATCGAGCTCACTCAAATATGATGTTGAAAACTTTAACAAGACTTTCAGCGACCTCATGCAGAAAGCTATGTATTCGTCTTGGACAAAGATCCAACATTCCTCTATAGTTACTTCAAAAAAAAATATTTTCAGATTACGATCCGTTGACAAAGTGACCAATTCTTCTTCGTCTTAGTATGGCAATTCACAACTTGATGTGTCAATCGTGGAAAATGGAAATCGAGAAAAACTATAGGACGAAGAACGATGAACGCGGAATTATTTTACATTGTTCTTATGGGTTAGTGACTGACACTTTACAAATAACGTCACACGCGGGAAAACGAAGAAATCGAAAAAGACACATTGGTCATTGTATTAACAATTAGGCTAACAAATTAAACAGGAAGAACTCGTCAGTAAAACAACAAGCATTCATGAAATTGCTGTAAGTGTAAATTTGGAGTAAATCATCGTCATTGGCAACTTATAATAAAAAATTCTACTTATTCTAATACGATGCTGCTCTTTTCCGAAATAGTATACGTTGATACTTAATAAAATTGACATTTGCTTTAGATTGTCAATGTTATTATTAATTTCGTAAATAAGATCAAAACTTCTTCGTAAAAAAATCATCATTTAAAAAATGCAATCTTTATTATTTTAAATGATCTGTCACTTCAGAAAAATAGTTACTTTAAGACACCTAAAGCAGGGATGGGCTGAAGGGGACTCGGGGTGCTCGAGTGAGCCCTTTGTTAATTAAAGAGAAAACAATATTTTCAGATCAAATGAGTATATAATTGCAATTTCTGACTTATACAATATCTGCGGCAATTTAATAGTATAGATTTTAGATAAATTTACGGTAAAATTGTATATTGTTAAATATTACAAGTGTGTTAAGGAACAATCGATTGCTTATTTGAGTATTGTATATAATTGAATAGGAGGGATACAAAAATCACTCCTTTCCTAGAACACCGGGAATTACTTTGAGATTAAGCGAGCCCCTTGTTAACGTATTGCCAGCCCACCGCTGATCTTAAGTGCTCGTTTCATCTGGATGGTCGATGTGTTCGGTAGGGCAGTTATTAGTCAAATGTATAGTGCGGTCAATAATAATACCATCGGTATATTTTTTTTACGTTTGGTCGACGCCTTTCGCGAAAGCACAAATCGAGTCACTCTTTTTCATTTTCATTGAATATCAGACCATCGAAAATGTGTTCGAATATTTACAAAGAATTAAAAAAATAAATAAGTCTAACTTATTTTTAATACATTGATAAAGATTTTATATTCTCATACATTGTTCGATTCACGGAACTGTGAATTGAAAAATACATATCAATCCACATTCGTTCTGAGAAAAAATAGCACTACGTGACAGATTGTCTGTCGCAAATAAACACCATGAGTAATATTTAATCTTTTTTTGTATTTTTGTACGAAACGATTATTATCAAGGTGGCAAAAGTTTTTCGGAAATTTTCCAATCTTGCCATATTGATAAGATACTGAATCATATTATATCGATGTGACAGCTTGACAATTGGTAAAAATAATTTTCATTTAGCTATATCCTGGTTTCGTCATCCAAGAGATAACAAAAAAAAAAACAAAATACTTTAAGGCTAAGCGTATGCTGATTGTTGAGGTTTCACAGAATTGGCGAGCGTATTGTCAAAGTTTTCCACAAATTTGTATCTCAAACAGTACAAGTTGCAGCATGTACTCTATTCTATCGCTATAAAACATCACTGGAATGGTTTTGTCTATGGAATATCTGTGATGAAATTGATAAAGCAGGAAGTAAAGACGTTCACTTCAATACCACCCTCTTTTTCGTAGCAAACATAAGCACATGGCCATATTATTTCTTACCAAAGTTTCTATATTAGATTAAATAATGCAGCAAAAAATTGGAATTCCCTGTTTGTAGAAAAATAACGGCGGTGTGGTGCGATTGTTGCGGCACGCAAGTGACATAGCTGAGTGATACAGAATGACCCACAATAACTCTTTAGAGTTATTAGTAGAGTCTTTTTGAGTAGACTTCACGAGTAGTATAAAAAAAAGTTCAGTTCGCACTAGTTCAATTAATTTCTCGGTCATTTTCGCGGCAAAATCGAAAGACCACGTACAAACATGCACGCGTCTCGAAGGAATCTGTGCCAGTTATATAACAGAGTGCAGTGTATGGCAGACGCTTGTCTACGTCGCACGTGTCTACGTTGCACTGTACACAGGTTTGTGCTTCTTCATGAATTACAAAATTTGTGCTCTATGCTGCGTCGCCTTCGTCTCACGCTTAAAACCAATAAATATGTATATCCGTAATATAAAATTAAATTTGATAACTTTGTTATTCCACTTGTGTTATAATATGTGACACGTGCTTCGCTTCTTTGAGAAACATCATCAGACATAACATCGCAATGTTCATTAACAAACTAAAAATTGGTTTTAATTCTTAAGTTATATTTAATCTACAATTTAATTTTATGTTAAAAATGAACCTCTGCAATGTTACCGCCGAGGCCATAGAAAATATACCTGTGTTTAATATGCAATGTATGTCCATATTAGGGTATCCAATCCCGGAGCCTTTTTCCAATCCCGGGATTGATTTATTTTGAATCCCGGGATCCCGGGATTGAGATTTTCTCACCGAGGAATTTGAAATCCTCAATTCGCTTTACTTTTTCCTTGGATTTTCACAGAACCTCGTTTTTTTTTTTTTTAGCTCACCGACGAATTTGAAATCTCCGATTCGGTATACTTTTTCCCAGAATCTCACGGAAACTCGTTTTTTTTTTTTAGCTCAACGAGGAATTTGAAATCTTGAATTTGCCAATTTCGTGTAAATTTACGGAATTTCCTCAAAATTTCTCAATCCCGAAATCCCGGGATCGCGGCTATCTCAATCCCGGAATTTCGGGATCAGAAAATTGAACGGGATCCCGGGATTGGATGCCCTAGTCCATATGCTCCACATTTGTAGTGGACATAGTTTTAACATGTATATATTAAAAATAAATCAGTGTTTCTTAACCGTATTGAAAGAATCGCTCCCTTTAGCAGAAATAAATTATTCAAAATTATCTAGCGCCCCCCTAAAAAAACGAAATTATAAAATTACACAATTCTCTATGTAGTGCATACTATTATTTCATACAATGGATTTCTTACTACAAATAAAAATGCTAAAAAGTACAAATAAAATAAGTACAATAATAAAGTCTCGCAATATCTCAGCGGCCCCCCTGAGTGCATTTTCCACTCGCATTCCTGCAGCGCCCCCCGAATTCTGAAAAATTTAAAACGCTCCCCACACTTCGTAACGCCCACCAGGGGGGGCTGTACTACGCCTGTTAAGAACCACTGAAATAAATAAATTAAATATTTGACAGTACAGCCAAGGAAATACAATAAATAATGGTCTTTTGAAATTAAAATAGAAAAAATCGGTGAGAAAATATAGCAAACACCCATGCCAAATATTTGAAATACTCAGTCTGTCGACGCTTGGACCATAATCCATCTCTTACCAGTTACCACCCTTTACATATTTCGTCTGGTTTTCCAATTAAAAAATATTTATGTTGGTATATATTTATCCTAATTCCAATTTTCATTATCCCATATGAACTGAGATAGCGTCCAGCAAATTCTACTGTACTAAAATAGTTTAAATTTAATTTCAGACCATGACGATGAACAGTGGCGTACTGCGCCGTAAATTCTCAGATACGCCAGGGGGCGAAAGACGCATTTCGATGTTCTCACAGGCGAGCGCAGAACCATGCAAAGAAGGACACCGCAGGGACGGCGCCGGACTATGTCGCCCAGTGTGGAATAATTGAATAAAAAAATTACATATGTGCTTATAAAATCGAATATCAACACATTTGCGTCAATGGTTCAAAGTTATTGTATGTCCACCTCGAGAACATCAAATTTGAAACCCTTTTTTTTCCTTCATAAATATTTGAATGGTACACTGTCTTCTTAAATACTCTTTTTGAACATACAATAATTTTTACAGCATAAAGATATAATGCAGGGGAACATTATGTTTATGTCAACTAAATTTCGACAAAAACAGGACATACAACATCTTTGCACTAAGCTATCAATATATAAGTTCCATAGAATAAATTCAATGAACTGAAGCTGTAGGTTTCATGAAATAATTTGAAGACATGGTGCAAGAAGAGCTCATACGCTGTTTTTGTGTTTAATATCACAACATATTTTACGATTCTTTCTTTATCAAAATCCATTTAAAAAATGTTGTCATTTGTTAGCAGTTGGAAGTGTAAGGCTTAGATTTATGATAACCTTATACGCTGTTTTGCATAGAAAATTTAATATAGTTTTAAATGGAACTCACCTAAATTGAACGTTCTGTTAATGATTAATTTTTCTGTTATAGTTTACAATATAAGAGAAAAAAAATATGAAAAAGTAGAAAGGGATCGTCAACCAAAAAAAAACGAGCGGAGAGGGTTATACTTCTGCAAGTAATTAGTAACTGAATGCAAAGTCGTTTTAAGTAGTGAAAAAATGTTGCAATAAACTATATTTCATACATCTTGGATTTGTAGATTAAGAAGATATTCATGTACTATTTTGCAGTAAAAGTTATAATCAATAAGATAATATTAGTTGCTGTATAATTCAGCGTCACAATGTTAATAGTTTTGAGAAGCTGCGTGATAACTTATAGATATATTGTATTCATTACTGCGCTACAAATATTTAAATTTGATAAATATTTTCATTATTAGTATTACAAATATCTGAAATAAATTTTCGGTTTTATCTAAAAATTAGTATTATCAAAAGAAAATCGCGAGAAGAAGCGTGGGAGGCACCAGAATAGAATTTGAATTCTCATTTTGAGAAGAAATTTTAGTGTTCTTCTTTCAATTGGTAAATCTCTTTAATATTAAGAAAATCTTCATTTTCTCACTATCAAAAATTCACCTAATCATTATTAAAAAACTGCACCGTTGACGATAAAAAGACATCCCAATCGTGCTTTCATGTTTTTTTCCTTGTACGAAGATTTTTCAAAAAAAAAATAAAAACAATAGAAACAGCAACAAAATATTAACATTCAAAATCTACTCATGCTTCTACTCCAGATGGCGTAAAATAATTCAAAAAATATTATTAACCATTTTGACAGTTAACATTTTCATGGTGATAATAAAGTCTAGGAATTGTGTACAAATATGTTTTAATTATTTTATATACTATTATCATAAATAACAGACATTGTGTAAATAAAATAATAATCATTTTGTATGCCGATTACATCTAGGAATCGAATTTTGGCGTATACGCTCTTATTGTATACATGTCTTCAATTACGAATTAAGGTATCAGTAATGGTATGACAAAAACCCACTCTTAGTTTTATTGTGAAACATAAAACTTTTGTAGAAGGTTAATTAAATACGGACTGAGTGCAAGTAGCCGACTAATTATCGGTTGACAACTCTATATTGTATTAAGGGTGGTTCTTAACCTCGGAGGCGAGAAAACATTTCCGGGGATGCGAGAAAAATGTTTTGACATATGAAAAAAAATGTATCTGAAATGCACTAAAAAACAACATATGTAAGTAGTCATTAAAAGTTGAAATATTTTTTGTATTTATACGTAAATGTGTGTATATATTTTTCAATAAAAAATATCTTCCAACAAATATAATATCTTCTAAATAAAAATTGCCAAAGATTTTTTAATGTGATGCGAAAACACATTTTCATATTCATTGATTAAGAAGAAGGTTTTTTTTTCTCACTACTACTAAAGGGCCAGCAACATATCAGAAGATTTTTTTAGCACCGTAGAGGAAGTGTTGAGATCTAATGGCTCTACAGCGACACCAATAATTAAGTGAAATTATTAAGTTACTTATTTACAGACTAGGTTTATAAAAAAATTTTGTTTAGTAAAATTATGTCACTAATTAAAACATGTACCCGCTTCTTTTATAATATACATTCATAGTTTTCTTATACATAAAACTCAAGGGTTGAGGCAAATACCCAAATAACAGATTTCTCTGACCATAAAAGTTTGGCTTAGCGATGAAATATTTCCGGGTTCCAACAAATTATTCACATATTTTTTGTGAGAACATATTAACATCATAAGTTTTTTGGGCGTGGAAAGCGATATTCTTAATTAATATGGTCTTGATTAATGTTGCTAGTGTTACGGCAAAATGGATGTGATAGCTTACCAAACAGTGAAGCTGGAAGAGCTTGGCAGCAGCAAAGTGATCATAGCCAATTATAAATTGGTTGATCTAGAAATCAGGAGTCGGAAAAATGATTATCGCTTCTGTATGTTTGGAAATAATTAGTGAGTTTACCTGTCATTGTAAGAATTATTCCAATAACACTAAATCCTCATTGGCATACTGCAAACTTTAACATTTTTATGGGCCTCAGGAATATAAAAGTATGACAGGCGAAGGTTCAGAAAGGCACTCCCAACCTTGATACTAAAACATTTTATATAATTAAGCAATGCCAAGTAACCTAATTTGGCTGGAATATTCTAATTTATTTCAATATCTTATGCAGAGTAAACATGGATAAAATTCGTGCGCAGCCAATTTGCATATTCACTAAAATCAAGCGTGTGTATCACCTATTAAACATTAACTGTCTATTCTTGGTAAGAAAACATTCGTGTTTTTTAATTATCGTATTTGACTCACTTTAAGGTTTTATAAATAAGGTACCTGACATTTTTAAGCACAGTCTACAAACGACTTTAAATTACGCCTAAAAACATACAATTTTAGCATGTTTGCTTGGAAGTATTTTGTCTCGATTTCGACGATTTTTAAAGACAAAGCTATTTAAATAACTGGTAAGTAAATGTTTAACGATTTATTGTTTTGTTTAATTATTAAAACATTGTAGTATTGATCGCAAAAGAAATAAGGAGTTCTTAGTGAATCTTTCTTTGTAGAGGTAAACCTCTCTATGGCTTTAAATTATGCCCAGAATATTATTTTGTTTATATGGGTAATTAAAAATATACTTCTACTAACATGCCACCAAATTTATTATTTTCATTGTAAATAAAATATCTACTTTTCGGAAAATATAATAGAACAAACATTTAAATCGAAATGTATAATTTCAGTAAAAAAATATATAAATTTATTTATGCGTTACGTAGAGAAAATTACACCATTCCATCCAAAGTTTTTGCTATATTTCCGTAATACGCTGAGAGAAATTTCTATTACTTTTTTGAGGTTTATTTCAATAAAAGTAGTTGAATTTGAATAGTTTGAATTTTGTACTTTTCCATGAGTTTTGTCGCTAACGACCCGGGTTTCGCCTTTCGACATCTTCAGGCATTCCAAGTGCACGGATGTACTTGAACTGAATTGTTTTCAAGAATTAAATGATTGGCAAAGGTGGAGGTATCTTTTTTTAAGCAAAAAGCGGCTAAATGCTCAGCCACTCTTATATTTAAGGTTCTAGCAGTTTTACCAATATAAAATTTGGGACAATCACTACACTGCAATCTATAAATCCCAGATTTGTTTTTATAATCTATAATATCTTTATTATTTATCAATAATTTACCTAAAGAGTTCTCGCAATAGAAAGCCGTAGTAGCCGAAAAGTAGTTGACCTACTTAATAAAAAATATTTATAGTGTGTTTAAACTTTAAATATATATAGGTCTTTGTATAATCTATTAAAATAAAAAACCAACTCATTTTATTTTATATTCAATTTTATTAATTATTATATAAAGCCATCGGAAAAATAGTTAATTAGTGACATCTATAGGAAAAGTGTTGAATATTTTTAAGTACTATCAAACAGATATACATACTCATAATAACACTTGTAGTAAATCATAATAGTTCATAATTAGCTGAACTATTAAAAAAATGATCTGTTACGTTTATAAAATATCCCGCTAGAGCCCGCTAGAGCTATTAGCGCCCCAGGCGCAATATAATTTGGAGGCGCTATTTTTTTACATAACTTTAAAACATTGCCAAATTTCATGTTAAGTTAAAATAATATTGGAGACTGAATTAAAAATATATGTGTTATTTATTATATGAGCTATTTTGGGGGTCCTAAGATTCAGAGCCCCCAAGCGCGCGCCTCATTTGCTTATAGGGTAATCCGCCACTGTTATGAATATTTTTATCAGCTATATTTCGTACGATACACTTAACTCCTTTTTTACACGTGTAAAAAGAGTAATAGAATTCAAATAAAAATTGAAGATTGGTTTTCTAAATTAAAAAAACATAGCTAATTAAAAAAAGCAACATTGTGGTATAGAAAGTCCTGTAAAAAAGTAATAATGAAAACCCAAAAAGTAAATTACACAAAATATGAAAATATTACTATTTATTGCGAGTTTTATGAGGGACTGAATGTAAATCGCTTTCATCGCTAGAAACGTCTAATGCAGCAATTTTCAACTTGGGAGACGTTAAATATTGCATAGGGAGGCGCGAACAGTCCAAAGTATTTATTTTCCCTTTAAAACGTGTCTTTATTACCATATGAAATAATGGATGGGGAGGCGCGAAGATATTTTTTTTCTTCAAAGGGAGGCGTTGTAACATAAAGGTTGGAAACCACTGGTCTAATGTGTATGGAAGTAATGAAGCCTTTTGTTTGTTATTTCTTTTTATAAGGCAATCCATGATCCGCTTCTGTGTTTTTTTTGACGTTTTCGTAGGAATCGTGTTAAAACTAGTAATTCATAATTCGACTGTGGAAAGGAAAAATTTCAATTTTCCAAAACAGGTTTTTTTCGATAATCACAATGTATACAACTTGACACACATTCTATCAAAAGGATGGAAGCTGCAAATGCCGAATTGGTATCTAAATTTAGATTTTAAGTTTGAAAAAGATGACCTTGTAAAAAATTAAATCTAAGAAAAAAGACTGAAATAAAGGTTTTTCCTAGAGAAATTCTTCAATTAATATTAGATAATGTCAATTAAACACCAGTTTAGAAGTCTCCGTGCACTTCAAGGTTGTGTTTAATTCGTAATTTGCATATGTCACAAAATCATCAAAATACGTTTTTATCGCTTCCTGTAAAATTTGATATGTGTGGGTTACGCCCTTTTTCCTTTCCACAGTCGATATAATAATATAGTATTTTTTTTATTTTTAGTGAACCGTGCTATTTCAAAATAGTGTAAATAAACCGCATAAGAGAGAGTAAAGTATATGAACCATTACAACCATCGGTATTTTTGATGTACTACTTTACTTTATTTACGAAACACATATCGATTAAAATTTTGTTGAGTTGTCGAATTACATATATTTTTTAAAATCTACAAGCTAATCAGCATTACTGGCTAAAAACAATACGCGCATGCAATATATTTTCATTTTAAAAAATTGCATTACAGCTAATAATTGTCACGAACAACTCAAAAAGAGGGGACATCATAAACGTTGAACGGATTCTTCCAAACAAGAATTTTTCGAACACGAACTCTGCGCACAAGAATACTCCGTACACCGATTCTTTCCAACACAGAACCTTCCGTACACAGAATATTTTATAAATTCAATTATTTTAAATACAAAAACCATTGTTTTAGTTCGATGCGTAATGTCATGCTAATTGAGCAAAATATTTTTCAGAATGGAAAACAGCAGAAGCTTAGTAGGTGTTGGCTTATGTCAATTCTCCTCAAGTTAATTTCGATTGACTTACAAAAAATTCTTATCGAGTTTTTCTCGTATGATCTTTCAAATTAAAAACATATTTAGGGCATTGGCATTAGCTGTGATAACAAATATTTAAAAAAAAAACATAAAAATATATGTTTCAAGGTTACCGAAATGTCAGCATATATCCTGTAATTTCTGTATTCCGTGTAATATATATATTTGATCTTTATTATCAATTTTAATCAGATGGCGCTTCAGGCGATATTTTACAGAATGCCTTCCTCAAATACAGATAAAAAGAAAGAATTTGATAAAAAGTTAAAAAAAAACAAGATAAAAAAGAATTTATCTCTAACGAAGAATTTCACAATAATGCAAATTGTTTTTAGCAACGTTTTTCAGATGCTTATTATTTAGATTTTTTCATATTACGTTTTTAAATAAATACAGTGAACTAATATGGACCTGTCAAATACGATGAGTCAAAATAACCTTGATGCATATTTATTTATATGTCAAAATATGTGTTAAAAACTTTATGTCAATAACACCATTCACTATCTTGACCTTTAAAACTATTAATACTTCTTTAAACTACAATTTGAGATATTTGCTCAAATTTTCTGATAAAGGCGTCAATCTAGTCAAAACTGTTCACATTTTAGTATTTGTTTAGCTGCTTCATTGCTGTGACATGCTGGTGTGATCTTATCATATATTCTCTGATTTGCAAAGAGTAGAATAGGTAGTATTCTATAATACAAAATAAATCAATAATTTCATCCGTAAAAGATAAGAAACGAGCGGCTACAAAACATCAATCGAACCAGTAAGATATCATGTTATGTTCACAAAGATTATTTTTTTCAATAACATTTAAGTGATATGTTTTTATGGTATGTATTGTATATTTAAATGTTTCCAGATTCAAACATTACTTGTGCAGTAAGCTAAAAATATATAAACATGACATCCCCTAAAGAAGCTACTGAATGTCTGTGTGAAGATACATCCAATACAGATGAAAAACCCCAATTAAAAGATCCAGAAAAGGCAGTTGAAACCATTGAACCGACTTACGTCAAAAAGGATCAACTGTTGTCTCTAGTCATGATAAATGCTCCAATTTTTGATTGCCCCCCAGGCCAACGCAGGGATGCCACTGGAAAATGCAGACCGTATTTCTAATTCATACGACAATAAACGGAATATTATATAATATAATGTTTTCCGGAAAACTGCTAATAGCATCTGCGTCGCTAGATTTATTCATTATCGTATTCTTGTAAAACATTTTATTTTTGGTAAATATTGACTGGAACAAAAGTTTTATTGTTTTTATCTTTTGGTATTTATTTGTTTTTTTCTGTTATCGTAATTTATATCAGTGTATACTTTTTAATTATCTACTTCAGTTGTTTTATATATTATATTATGGATTTGGAGATAAACACGTATGAATATTATAAATGTATAATGAAAATAATATTTATTTAAAAATCAACCAATTTATAAAGCTATATTGGCATCCTTTATTCGAAATACTTGAATAAAAGAAATATTGGATATGCTATCACATTATTTTCCACTATGAAGAATACTATAATAATCATAAATTGTATGAACACTGATTTCCACTTAGGCCAGAGGGCATGAGGTTAGTGTGCAGAGAAAAATGGCTACGACATAACTGTATTTTCAATATATTCTACCATCGCAATTAAATTTAATTTCGTATATATGTATGTACTTAAACACATTACGGAAATACGATGTTAAACGATAATAATGTGGATACATATTTTTACCCTTCATTTCCTGAAAAAGAATTTATGATCGAGTAACTAGCAGCCGGTCGAGTCATTAGATATTTTCCGTTGAAATGGTTCCATGTTGTCAATGAAAAATATAACATAATATATCCACATACCGTACAAAGACAATAAATTATCAATTGAGTTATGTATTCCAAATAACATTGTAGTCTCGGGAGATCTTGAGAAATTTTCGAGATAAAAATAGTCGAGAAATCACTGCCACTAGGGACGGTATCAACTAGTGCATCCAATCCCGGGATCCGGGATCTCGTTCAATTTTCTGATCCCGAAAATTTACTCGAAATTGGCAAATTCAAGATTTCAAATTCCTCGGCGAGCTAAAAAAAAAAAACGAGTTTCCGTGAGATTCCGGGGAAAAGTATACCAAATCGGAGATTTCAAATTCCTCGGTGAGCTAAAAAAAAACTCAAAATTGATCAATCCCGAAATCCCGGGATCGGAAAAAGGCTCCGGGATTGGATACCCTAGTATCAACCCATACAAAATAGAAAACGATTAGTAAAGAAATGAATAATTTTGGATGTGACCGCTAATTTAAATTTGTAATAGATTTAGAAATCATTCATATTTGAATAAGAGTCGTCAAAATTACTATTTTTCCCCACCGCCGGCCGGTCTTTGAAAATATAGAAGTATACAATCACTAGTACACAATAAATTTATTGATTAATAATATTTTTCGGTGTCTCACTCCCTCACCTCTAACATTCTGCACTGTATTTTGGAAAGTCATGTACAAATATTTATTTAATGATTCTTTCTAGAAATGTATTCACAGGATTAAATTATAAAAAAAAACATGATAATCCATATTTTTATCGGTGATGTCGGAGGTTTTTTTTATCAATCCGTGCATTGATTCCATACCAAAAATGATATGTGAATTTATTTTGAACAAACATTGGTAAATATTACACCTTTTCGATATTATTTTAGCTGTTTTTTTAATTTTCAACACTTAAACCAAATAAATCCAGTCATCACTTTGTGGACTGTATAATAATATTTTTTTGGTTTCAATAACAAAGCCATTCATTCAAGTTATTGATAAAATGATCCAAGCTTATATTATAAGAAAATACAAAGTCGTTCTTAGAATAGATACTTTTTTAAAGGATGCACCAAAATCACGAAGGTAAAAAGAAAGTACTTAAACATACTTTTTCTTCAAAATTATATCTATAATATCATATTATGATATATTACAATGTTTCTAAGCCGGTTGCCCGCGAAGTATTTTGGGTGGGCCGCAAAAATTTTCTGCAGTTCAAAAATAGTGAGTATCCATTTTTAAAAGTTTATATTGATAGTCAGCAAAACACTTCGTGATTTTGTTGTGGTCTGCAAATGTAAAAAGGTTAAGAAACATTGATATATTACATAATACTAATAATGACAACCATTCCTATCTATTAGAAAATGGTTTCATAATTTCACAGAAGACTAGCTAAGAGCCACTGCGTCAAATACTTGATCCCCTTTCAATAATGTACGAATCATCTGATTAATTTATTAAAGCATTCGTACTACAATAGTTTTTGAGTAAGAATTTCCATCGTTGTTTTGCAATGTAGTAAACAATATCATGAATAAGATATGGCAAAAAAATTGCTTAAATTATTATATTATATTAATAACCCTTAGTTAGAGTCTCCAATCCTAGGATCTCGGATCTCGTCCAATTTTGTGATCCAGTGATCCCAGGATTTTTGGATTAAGGATAATAAGTGAAAAAATCTTGAAATGTTTTTGAAATCAGCCAGCGACCTAAAAAAAATAAGGTACTTCACTATTTTGTGTAGATTATTTTAAAACCTCTCAATTTTAGACTTTTTATTCAGTGGTCAATCCCGGGATCCCGAAAACCCACATTCTTAATGATTATGAATCCTGAAATTCTCCAAGAATCTCAAAAAATTGTGAAACTATTTTATGGGGAATGATCAATCCCGGGATCCCTGGATACACCAATTTAAATGCAGTTTTGTGTTTGATGTTACTTCGAATAATGAGGTATTTATAAAAGGATTAAAAAAATGTCTTTATCTGCGGTTTCGCTAAATTTTAATTTCTCACGTAGAACGTCAATTAATATGCAAAGGAGTGGCTCTGTAAGCATTATACAAATACATAATAGTACTTTTTATTTCCTCGATTCGCAGTAAGTTAAATGACGTATTTATTCTTCAAATATTGACTCAATGTTGACTTTCTATAATAATCGACATATCACTTTTTCCAGAGTCGAATAAAGATGGTAGCAATATTCGGCAATACAATTAATTACAAAATGTCAACATTAACAGCAAGTAGTAACACTCTATTCTTTCTGATGAATTTTAACTAAAGAAATTTCCAATAACTGTTTTCACTTTGTGATACAATGCAACTGGCGATGGAATGGGGAACTATTATTAAATAAATACATTCTTTATTTTCAAACAAATGACCTATATTCAGAATAAAACTAATTCAAATTACAATACATAATCATCGTTCATTCGTTTTTAATATTTGACAGTTGTCTAAACATGTACGTTTATCTACTTTTATAAGCAAGTGAAAGGCGATATTTTTTTGCCATATTTTCATAAAGTAATTATTTGTTGCATATCGAAATACGAAGACAATTATTATCTAAAATAAAAAAAAAAATAAAAAAAGTGCTTAATCTCGCGAAGAAAACCCAAAAAGGGTGTGACAAGATATCGTGATATCGTTACGGCTTTTAGTTATGATTGATATAAATAATTTCTGGTACTTAAAATGCATATGTCATCTTGTCAAATGATTTTTATCTACATATGTAGGTACGTTTTAATGATTGATTAAACACAACTTAACATGTAAATTGTCGAGATAGAACTTAGGGTTTTATAGCGACTAATTTTGTCATTTTATATCAATATTGTAATTCATACTATGTTTTGTTCTAATAACATGTTTCAATCTTTGAAAGCACGGTAGACTATTTTCAAAAGTTGAAGTGTCTACTTAATTATGTAATTTAGAACGCCATGTTTTTTTCATGAAATACGGAAAATGATGGAATTATTCGAATAAAGAATTTCAATAAATGAAGATATATAAGGTCACTAATATTTGAAACGATTGCTAGGCTTTTATAGTGCTTTTAGAGAATTTTTCGGTTATAATCATGTAATATGCAGAGTAGCAAAAAACAGCACGAAATCAATTTATGAAGCTCAGTGAACTCAAAGAATGAGAAAAAATAAATTTCGGTAAAAATATACACATATTTTTTGCTTGTGAAGTTCGTTCATTCGAGTCGTTTAATTGTACAATGAAAACGAATTTCTTGCGGTTCAATCAGTGGCTTAACCACCATACAGCGCAGCTTATGTAACACGTAAGGCCCCTGAGCTTAGAAGGTTGCAAATTTACATCCATGTTTAAATTTTCAAAAATATAATAAGATGAATATGTACTAAAAATTGTTTTTTTTAAACCCTTGACAAAGACCCTTTTTATCTGTACGTGCGAAATAAAGATAACTGTAGTTTGTTATTATCGCCAGTTGAAATTCTAATTGGATTCTCTCCGATTCATTTTCAGATACTTTGGTCTGCTGTTAAAAAACAGTGTAAGAGTGGCAGAACAATTGATTTGCTACGGTTCTTTTATTTGTATAAAGCCAAACGATTTGTCTAGAGATGGGTTTGTATTAATTAAATAAGTTGTCTTATACACCAATTCCAAGCCACTTAAATATTTTTTTTGATAATAAATATTTTTTTCTACATCCAGCACTGGTTTTCCTTCACATAAAGGTACAAAACTATATATAATCGACATCAATTTCAAATGCACAATACTTGTACAAGACACTACGCGTGTTAATATAGCAATTAATGTGATTCTACTTACACCAAAGTGATTTTAAGGTTAGTGGAATATTACATATAAACTTACACATTGTGAATAGAAACAATGTTTAACATTTTTTTGATAAACTTAACACATAATTCATAAGATATTTTCAAATACCGACACTCAGATAAGATTGCGAATATTGCATTTTTTTACGCGTATGTCATGTTTGTATTGAATGCATACTAAATTATCTAAAAATAAAAATAAATACAGTATAAGTTTAGTTTATATTATAGAATACAATTGATAATCCCGAAAATAATTGCGCGCGTGATGTACATTTAAAATTTGTAAATAATTATTGAAATATCTAAAAGTTATTTTCTGTCATTAATGGAATGTATAATTTAAGTTATCATTTTATTGATGTCCAACTGTTTTTAAAAAATACATACAAAATTGTGTGTCGGTCTTATTTTAAGCCAAATCTGGTAAATTATGCCGACAAATATTATTTTTAATTATCTTTTACTATCTGTAACGTTTATTTGCATCTTTCTTATTTATTATATTATCTAATTGAGACATACATACATACATATATATATATATATATATATATATATATAAATTAGTCACGTGAATAACTGCTGATATCAATTATTAAATGTATAATTCGGTGTTTTCAAAACTGTGGTAAAGAAAAAGAGAAATAAAATTTATTTGCATTTTACAAAATATTCGAGCCATCTCTTGATGACTATTAGTAACATAATTGAAAACAGTTTGTATTTATAAAAACTAATTTGTTTGCACAATACATACAAATAATAAGTTAATACGTATTGCATAACATAAAATATCATATCTTTAATTATTATAAATAATCAATCATAAATAGTCAATTTTGAATTACACTTGGAATAAATATAAATCCAATGAGTATTTAAAATATGTTATGTTTTTAATAAACTCTTTATAATGAACAATCATTTTTTTGTTAAATTATTTCATATACAGGCGGACCTCCACTTTTGCACACAATTGGTTCTTGAAAATATGTGCGAATGTTGAATGTTCGAAAGTAAAGGGATGTAAAAAAACACCTAAAATTGAGCTTTAATATTTTTATTTATCAAAATTAACCTATTTGATTTTTTAATAAACTTGTCAAGAGATTTTTTACTATTATTTTTATTTTCTTCATAGATAGTTCTGTAACATGCAGTGATTTAATGGATCGCCCTACGCTCTTGAGATATGCGATCTCCATTTTGATCAAATTCTTACATAACTTCGTTCATATTTTTTATTGTTAAAGTCTTGATGATTTTTTCTGGTTCTTCTTCCTCACTTTCGTTTTGTTTATTTTTCTCGTTGATTAGATATTTATTTTATAAGGGTTTCGAGTGAGATTCAATCATATCATTAAAATCTTCACTGTTAATATATAAGTTTAGTTCATTCATTAGACGAACTATTTTAATTGTGATTGTTTCTGGAGTAAAATCATATTTATGAAATCACTCATCATTTTTGAGCATAATTGTTTTCGTGAACCTTTCATTGTTGAAATATTGTTTATTGCGTTCCATATATTATGAATTTTTCAGAAATCTTTTAATGTTCCTCTTTTTAAATTCGGCAAACCAGCCGTTACTTGCCGAAAGAAAACATTTTTGAATTATCGCCAAAAAATCTAAAAAGATCGATTTTCTAAAAATGTGCAAAATAGCGAATTGTGCGAAAGTAGAGGTTCTCCTGTACCATAATTTAACAATCAATTTTTCTTTTGAAGAACTTATTTCCGATGATAGCGTAGTGCCGAAATAAATTATCAACAATTTGCATATTTCTTGTAGAACAAGATACTTTGCTATGTTTTACCGAATGCGGTTACAATAATAGCCGACTTAACGTGAAAGTGCTTGCACTTGCATTTGAGTGAAATGTATACTTGTAACAGAGGTTCACAAAATGTGTCCCGTGGGCCCGACTTTTTGACTTGTCCCGCGATTGTTTTGTTAAATCTGTATAATTTGTTTCTTCGCATGGAATATAAACAATTTTAAGCGATTCTTAGTTTTTAATTTAAACATGAGATCGAAAATAACAGACATCCATATAACACCTGTTTTGCGTAATCACACTACAACATTTTGAGCCCAGATGGTAAAATTTTGTTTCAAATAAACAATTGCATGAATCACTACAAATAATTAATAAGACTGTAAAAATGTATGTTTAGTTTAAACAACGAAATATTTTATTATATTATTGCCTAAAATATTAACAAAAGAAATGGTGGCCCGCCAAAAAAATATTGTTTTCAAAATTGTCCCTTTGACGAAAATTTTTGGCAACCACTGCTTTAAAACAAGATAAAATGTGAGTAACTGAAACCTGTGGAGAGTTTTTTTCTCGTTTTAAAGCGCATTGGGTAGTGTTTGTTTTGTTAAACAAGAAAGACTTCTTACACACGTTTTAAGACATACGAAATCACTTAAGACTTAATAAGCTCATGCGAAATTGTCTATGTGCACAGCTCGATAATATTTGAGTTTGGAAAACCAAGAACATAATATACCTGCATGCTTTCATATAGCTACAAAATAATAATAATGATAAACGATAAGATAATAATACGCTTGTCATAGTTAATTGCAATAACTAAATATTACGGGCAACACTGTATTTAATACTAAATATTTTCTTGTAAATAGTAATTAAGATTATAAAATAATCACCAATAGATACTCTGGCTTAATCTTTTTATAATCAAATCAACGGTTTAAACACTCATTTGATAAACACACACAAATAATATGAAGGTTGAATAGATATTAAACATACAACATAACGTACAATACATATAATATACAAATAAATAAACTCTCGTACCGTAACGTAACGGTAAAACATCAGTGCATCTCGATTTCTCAACGTTTGCGTGGATACATAATCTATTTGTTGATAGTCAAGATGATAAATTTGAACTAACAATCATTGAAAAGGGGAAAAAAATAGAAAGCCGAGTATTGAGCCAGGTTGGTATTTGGAAAGCATCACGATTTGCCTCAAAAATTTGATAAATTTTGGACTATTAAACATCCACTCCCATCGCAGTAAAAATATATAAAATACATATATTTATGTATTTAGCACAACATATATTCTATAAATTGTGTTTTTTTGGTATAAGTATATTTTTTACCGCCAAAAACGTGTATATATTATTATATGAAATAAATGGTGGGGAGGCGTAAAGATTTTTCTAAAGGGAGACTTGGTAGCATTATGTTTGGAAACCACTGCGTGTCGTTCTCTCGGTTCCAAGTATTGAAATATTATCATATTATTTTTCAGACCCACTTTGTTACAATAATAGTCGATTCTTTACTGCTGAAACAAACGTTAATTCAGACATCATACTACCGATTTGTTTTCTCAGAAAATAAATTATTTTGTGTATTTCTTATTTATGAATATTTTAATTAAAACAATTTTTTTTTTGGATAAAGATGTCGTCTCCTATTGAACAAGTATCGGATGCAATTTTCTTTGAAGGACAAAGTTCGGCAGAAAAAAAGCCAGAGCCCGAGAAGGCTGCCGAGAAATCGGAAGTCGCGAAAAATACTGAAGGTCCTGGCACCAGGAACATGATTGAAGCTCCAATCTTTGACTGCCCTCCTGGACACCAAAGAGACGCCGCTGGAAAATGCCGACCGAACTTTTAATTTTTTAGTTTTGTTTTACTCATTTGATTAAGCACACAGTATGTCATATTGTTTAATAAAAGCAACTTGGCTTATATTATAATATAATAATGGATAAAAACATAAGAAGCAACATGACAATATGTATCGTCAAAATTGACCGAGTCAAAATACTTGCTTGTTGGCAAATCGAATTTGAAGTTTATGAATAGAATCAATCTCATAACTATGCAAGTAAAGGTGTTTTTACTGAAAAAAGTTTTAAGTGAATAAAGAAAAAAAAATCATGTGACAGTTGTCAATAGTTGTTCTACTTGGTATTTTATTCGAGCTGATATTCGATATTTTTTAGCACTTGGTCAATATTTTGGCTCAAAATTAAATTAAGAATTATAGGCGTAAAAATATTTTTTGATAAAATTAAAAAATAAATTTAAAAAATCGGTAGTTCACCATAAAATTCATGTAATAAAATGATAATATAGAGAAGAAGGTTCAGTGTAACAAAAAAATATTATTACCGAAATGTCAAAAATGAACTAAAGTCTCTGTTCTGTTTAAAACAGCTTGCAATATAAGATTGTTCCTTAATAGGCCTAGCATATTAGTTTAAAAATGATGGTTTTTCTTTTAATTCATATTATCGTTATTCACAAAAAAGTTTATTTTTCGGTTTTCTAACAAACACCATTTTGAAATTATTCCCTTCATAAGTGTATTTTTAATTGTATTGTAAAATTCAAATTTATTTGTTAGAAATTTGACGACTGCTTTGTGTATTGTAATGTTCTTTAATATTATTTTTTATAAATAAATTATAAACAAACTTGGTGTTTTAATTCAACTTGAATGTAATAAATAAAAGATTTGTCATCAAAAACAAAATAAACAGTATTCGTATTGATGACTCTGAAGATGAAGTTTACTTTATACAGTAATTAGCTTCCAGCCACTTCCTCCAACATTATCTGCTACCTGCCAATCTCTTTGCTCTTTATTATGCCGTGTTACATTTGTCATCTTCTTGTAGTTCTTCCAAGTGGTGAACGAATTCTCCGAACAGAATACTCCGAATACACCCTTTGGATGGCCATCGGCGACCTTTTCTGACAATGTAACCATTCGTTTGTATATAGAGAAGTGCCGTATTTAGGCTTAACCAGGTGTTTCACTGTGTTAACAGCTTAGCGACCGCACGTTTTTTTTTTATACAATTTCACCTGGCGAAATAAAATTTTACGAAAAATTCGCAAAAATTGTAATTTTACTAAATTCACTATAATTTGTTAACAAATTGAGATATCTTTAGAAAATTTAATTTTCTTAGCTTCCAGATACTTCGCCTATACGCATATATAAGTCCGCCGGCCAGCAACCTTTGTTTTTCAAATGGTTGTTTTAAGTCAGATTTCCAGAACAGTCAGAATTTATTTTTATAATGATCTAGTTTGCCTTCCAGTCTCAAAATTCCTAAAAATTAAGTCACAATGCCTTTAGTTTTTAGCTACTTATGTGTCATGGTTTTTTAAAAATCATTTTATATTTTGTTACCTGCGACTTAAGTGAGGTGCAACCATAAATCACTACCGTAATTGTATTGATAGTGACACCCGGCTATGACCGAACCAATGTACATACTCGCTAACAGCGCCCGTACGGGATTTACGGCTTCAGGTAAACGGAGGAACATAGGGTACAGGTACTCTTTACTGCGTAAAGAGCAAACTCGACTAAGACAGGGGTCGGTAGATTTTCAAGTGAGTAGAGCTAATTTGTCAAGGAAATTGGATAGCAACAATGTTAGGGAGCCATAAATGTGTAATATATAATATAAAGATTTTTAGCAACAAGACGTGAGCACGCAGGTAAAGAATATGCGTAATGTAAAAAGTGGCAGAGGTATGCTGTCCGTGTGTAATTTCATTATTAGATTATTTTAATATGAGGGAAGCTTTTTTCAACAGGTTTCAGAAATTCAGAAACAGCAAATCATCTTTAGGCTTTGTCAAAAAATCTTTTAATACTACTGTAACAGAATAAAAAAATCTCCCTTTAATATTGACATCGGCAACTTTGAAATGCAATTGCTGGATTTAAAAAAAAAGCAAAGAATTGTGGAGCTCTAAATTCGAACGTTTATGTGCTGATGTATACATATTGGAGAAAAATAAACGTGAACTTGGTTCACAAAACAAGTGGTCCACTTTGAATGACCTGGAAAAGGAAGATGTATCGATTTACAGTTGGAAGGGGCAACTTCAGCGAACATATGTATCTCAATCAGATTGAGAACATTTTTAGCAAAAGCCAGCTTTGAAGTGGCCTAATCAAGTTAACAACAATGTACGTACCAATACAGTTTTAAAAAATTGGCTCTCAAAATAAATTTTAACCGTTGTATAGTTGATATTTATTTGGCTTAGTTGACTAATGAGTTTGCCAACCACTGCTTTAACATGAGTACAAACAGGAAAGAAAGAAAAACGGAAGATGGACTCATGAATGCAAAAAGAAATGGACCAACACTTTCACGTTTATCTCAAACAAGAATGGCCCCCGCATAGAACTTATTTGTTATTAAAAACTGGTACAAAAGAAATCAAATTTGGAAAGACACCTCCCGAAGAAGCAGGGTTCATTTGCGGGCGCGTACTATGCTATCGGTGACACAAGAAAGAAAACAACTGATCAGTTGATGATGCTCGTAATGAGCAAAACCCGTCCTGATTTTATTTAAAAAAACGTGTTATTAATTTTAAATATGTTTCATTTTTTAATAGAATACCTTCTCTCCAAGAATTGACAATACACAGTATATAATACTAATAATAATATTTCACAGTATGTTCTTCGATAAGGTTCTAAATTAACACTTAAAACACGTATGTAATTATGTATTTAACTTAAATAAATGGTATTAACAAGAATATATTTATGGATTTCGAAATAATTCTAGTCCATATTTTAGGGGCTTGCGATGACAAGGGCAAAACTACAGAAAAATATTTATTTACTGTCGATTTTATCATCAACTATATTATATTTTCTTTAGTCTTATAAACAGCTATTTATTATACATTAAAATAGATCTCTCCACTGTGTTTTTTCTCTTTAATTAATGATTTATTTTAAATACAAATTTATTACTCAGACGAAAATTGTGTCTGCGTTTCTCCCCAAAAATATTGTTTTTCAGCTTCGTCCTTGTCACCATAAGCCCCAAATTTTGCTCCTATGGTCCAAGAGTTAGATTACCCCTCTAATAAGGCGTACTGAAGCCGACATTCAGTTCAAATAAAGAAAGTCTGAATGTAATTTGTAAAATTAAGTAAACACAATCTTTTTTGTTTAAAAATTTAAATGAATGCGTTTTAATAAAAAATGTATGCACATTTACGACATTGTTTGTTTTTATGAAAAATATGGGTGTGGACATCCGTTTTAGATATGGTAAAATAATTTCTCGGCAAAGAATAAAAACGTTTGTCAATGTCAAAATTTACACAATTTATCTTTATGATTGATGATAAAAAACCTTTGCTGTTTGTCAATCGGCAAAGACTTCTTCTATTTGATATATATAACATATGCATACCGTGTGAACGGTTTACACCCACACCTCGATTTGCGCGGTTTCTCGCAAAGCAAATTCTAATAGAATACATACAAAAATGAATAGGTTTCAGAAAAATCGCACAAAGGTTACACATACACTTTTTGTTTTTAAAAATGTACATACTATCAGTGCTTTATTCTAAAAAAAAAAAGGTGCGGAACTTATTACTCGAGTCCCTTATTCAATTTGACTTATGCCGGCGAGCCCCTTTTTAAACTGAGAGAAAAACAATATCAACCCAGTACCTAACTGCAACTTTTAAGTTTGATACATTGTGATTATCGAAAAAAACCTGTTTTGAAAAACTGTGGGTTACGTCCTTTTTCCTTTCCACGGTCGATATGTAAGTACATACATACATATATTCACTATGGCGGATTAAATAAAAAGTTCCAAACATGGAATCAGAGTGAAAATAATATTACAAATTATAATATAATATATTTTTGTGTCTAAGCACCTCACTTAGCAATCTAAGGTAAGTAATCATATTGTCCAGCGATTGATATTAATTATTTTACATTATATGGCGTGTTATTACAATATAATATACGTATATTATGTAAAATTCAATTGCTTTCATAATTATTGCGTATAATAAAATAATATAACTGCGATAAAAAAAATCCGCCCTTTTCTCAGAACACCTCGAATAGCTCTGATATTAACCAAGCACTCCAATTAGTAATGCATTTTTTTTCATTCTTATTTTTTGAAAATCTCATGTTGCCGTGATTTTTCCATAACGGTAATATGTAAATGGGTATAACTATTTCAAGAAACTAAAAATATATTTACACTGCAACACAACCGTAAATGTTTTTAATTTATGATAAAATGTTTTTAATTACACTTCATCTGAAGAAAACCACCATCAAAACAAGTTAAAATAATAAAGTTGCTTTCAAGTTAAAAACGGATGAACACCACATTAACCATTTCATCAATGTGGAGTAAATGGAGTTATTATATTTTTGTCTCGACAGAAGCTTTTTAACGATAACTGCTTCTTACTCAATTGCTCAAATTTTAGTTTCACACCTCAATTTTCAAATAGATTATGGATAGTAGGATGGCATAACTAGAAGTTAGCTTATCGTTACGTCTCGCTTTATGGATGAGAGGGAATTTTAAGCGTCACAAAAATCCATCTCACCCTCTGAACAGAAATCTATTGAACGATTGAAAAAAGAAACTGCCCGATCTTGGATTCGAAACCGACCTTGACTACTTGACCACAAATCTTACCTTATCTAATAATATAATTTTCTACGTTCTAAAGTCTAAATAAGTTAACTAAAGTGATAAGTTTTTAGGGTGTTCGCTGTCAATACCTTATGGAAAAACATTATATTAAGAAAAAACACAATATTCCTGTGTACTTAATTTACACTTTTATTTACCAATATCAGGACAGGTTACGCTCATAACAAGCATAAAAAT
The DNA here is from genome assembly GCA_030503985.1 of Himalopsyche tibetana. Lineage (NCBI taxonomy): Eukaryota > Metazoa > Arthropoda > Insecta > Trichoptera > Rhyacophilidae > Himalopsyche > Himalopsyche tibetana. The sequence continues at coordinate 5,342,504 of JAPJYX010000019.1, read as the reverse complement.
CAGTTGACAATGCTCACCACGAGCGAAAACCATCCTGATCTTGTTAAATAAAAGTTGAAATTAAGTACAAAGGAATATTGTGTTTTTTCTGAAATTGATTTCTCACCGGAAAACATTATAAATGTCGTTTAGTCTATTTGAACATATAAACCATAAACTTATTAGAATTGTGATTAGGCAAATCGTTTTATTTGGTATTGTGGATTTTAAAAGGTTTCCATTGAATTTGATAATGCATAGGAATGTCCATTATCTGCCATTTAAATTCGGCTAAATTCAACCGCAACTGTCTAATAATACTATACATGAAAAGTGAAAGTTCTCGTTACTTTTTACTACTGCAGAATTCCGATTATTTATAAATCACAGATGTTTCATGAGGAGAAATTATTGTTATACTTCTATTACTTTTTAAAAATGGTTCTCTGCCTAAATTTTTCGTGTTTTGATCAACCTCAAGCCAACCGAGCAAGAATCTTCTTTATATGAATACTTCTTTGCTTTTCCATAAATAAAATACACTCATCCCTCGATTTACGCGGCACCCATTTTACGCGGTTTCGCTTTTACGCGGTCAGGAAAAAATCAAATTTGAAAACTATTCAATCAATTTACTACGAATTTTGTTTTCTTTAAATAATTATGTATTTTTACCCCCAGGAATGTCTACTCGTATTTTAAAGAAGAAAAGAAGCACAATCTCTTTGGATATAAAGATTCAAATTCTGGATTCCCTCCAGAAAGGAGATAGTTTTGCATCTCTTGCAAAAACTTACGGAATTAATGAATCTAATTTCTGAACAATTTAAAAAAACGAAATAACTGTCAGAAGAAATCAGTCTATATCATCTGACGAAAAAAACAAGATTTTACAGCAAGCAAGGGATGGTTAGATTTTTTTTTTAAAAATATACTAATTACACAATCTCAAGATAAATGATGAGGCTGCTTCCGCCGACGAAAATGATATTTTTACCACAGTTTCTGAAGATAGTAAACGAAAATTGTTATTCCCCGCATCAAGTTTTCAATGCTGATGAAACAGGACTTAAATGGAAAAAAAATGCCCAGTAGAACATTTATTGCAAAATCTGAGAAAACAACCAGTGGTTTTAAAGCTGCTAAAGATAGAGTAACGTTAATGTTTTGTGGTAACGCTTCAGGGGATTGCATGATGAAACCTCTTTTAACTATCGATTTACGCGGATGTTTATTTTCTGGAACCTATCTTCGGTTTTTGTATGAGCTTGAAGTCTCGATTTACGCGTTTTCTCTCGGAACGTATCTACCGCGTAAATCAAGGGATAAGTGTATAACCAAACCAAAATATATGTTTTTGTTTTCGCAGATATGAAACTAAATTATGATCGTTTCATTGAATCGTGGAATAAATAAAACAACTAATAATGTTATACTTTAAATATTTTATTATATATTTTTATCTATGAATAATTTAGACATTGACTGCAATGCTTGGTAAATAACATATAACAATTATCTTCATATTAATAGCCGATAAGGTCTGAGTGTCTGTAAGGTGTCCTCAACCTCCCAGTCTCCACTTTTTTGAATAAAATAAAATAAAATAAAATAAATTAAAATAAAATAAAATAAAATACAATAAAATAAAATAAAATAAAATTAAATAAAATAAAATAAAATAAAATAAAATAAAATAAAATAAAATAAAATAAAATAAAATAAAATAAAATAAAATAAAATAAAATAAAATAAAATAAAATAAAATAAAATAAAATAAAATAAAATAAAATAAAATAAAATAAAATATCTTTAATAGCCGATAAGGTCTGAGTGTCTGTAAGGTGTCCTCGACCTCCCAGTCTCCACTTTTTTGAATAAAATAAAATAAAATAAAATAAAATTAAATTAAATTAAATTAAATTAAATTAAATTAAATTAAACTAAATTAAATTAAACACAATGCAACAAAAATCTCCCGTTGCTGGGCAACGGGCTTACAGCTACCAACCTCCCAGTCTCCACTTTTTTGAATAAAATAAAATAAAATAAAATTAAATTAAATTAAATTAAATAAAATTAAATAAAATTAAATTAAATAAAATAAAATTAAATTAAATTAAACTAAATAAAATTAAACACAATGCAACAAAAATCTCCCGTTGCTGGGCAACGGGCTTACAGCTAGTTTATATTAAATTCGACGCAGTGCTGGTCAAGCTCCATTGTTTATTAAGATAAAAATAGTATTTCATTAAAAGGGGTCAGCCATAATTTTCTATGCTTACAAATAAATATACATATTTTGTCATGTCATGGGTTTTTAAATACCGCTCACCAGTTATCACGCCCTGGCGAAGGCGATACATTTCGGTTTGATAAAAGGATTTTTTCGGATTTGCAATTATTTTCAGGGATTTTTTTATGGTTTGGGACAATATGTGATTTTGTTTTGGCAGAAATACCGTGTAAAAAGATGTGTTTTTGAATTTATTGATTATATCTAAACTAAGTATTGTAGAAATATTTTTTAATTATCTAAAAAGCATAAATATAACTAGGATATATACGAGATCGTCAAATACGGTAATAATTTATTAATGCATATAGTGGTCGACTTTTTTATACATTTTTTAATTTAATCTACATATCTCTCTTATCATTGATAATTGAATTATCTTTTAATTAAAATAATTAACAATTTCCGAAAATAATGCTATTATTTTATCCTGTACCTGTAGTTATTAAAAATTAGAGTGCGGTAATTTTTTTTAAATTTGTTTGCGGGCTGCAAAGATTAAAAAATTTCAGATTAAAATTTAAACTAATTTCGAAAATTCCCTAACAAACTTCCATAAAGTTTATGTAAACTGGATGATAGACGAGATCATCACATACTTTTATAAAGTATTAATATTATCTTTCTAAGTTTTTGATTTTGTATCATATTGAATTTGCTACACATATCCCCATTATTATTGAATTATCTCTGAATTCAAATAATTAACAGGTTTTGAAGAAAAAATACATTCTCTTATCCTGCAGTTATTTAATCTTTATAGCAAGATATGTTATCAAACAGCGGTATTCCGTCTAATAAAAATAATAGATCGATGAGTATTATCATAGCCCTCTATAGTAGGTGGTAGTGGCTAGGGTATCCAATCCCGAAGCCTTTTTCCAATCCCGGGATTTCGGTATTGATTTATTTGATTGAGATTTTCTCACTGAGGAATTTGAAATCTCCGATTTGGTATACTTTTTCCCGGAATCTCACGGAAACTCTTTTTTTTTTTAGCTCACCGAGGAATTTGAAATCTTCAATTTGCCAATTTCGTGTAAATTTCAAAAATTTGCTCAAAAATTCTCAATCCCGGGTTCGCGGCCATCTCAATCCCGGAATTTCGGGATCAGAAAATTGAACGGGATCCCGGGATTAGATGCCCTAGTAGTGGCACTACGTAAACCGACTTATCGCGACATACTTACAAATAATGTCTAAAAACCAATTTAATAAAAAAAATGATAAAATGTCAGACAGTATATGAACGCTTTTGGGTCATTGACAATTGACTAATAAGTAAACAACAATTAGTACAGTTCAAAAACGTTTAGTCGTTTAATCTTCTTTGCGTAGCTGTGGAAATAAGAAATCTGTACGGCTAAAAAGCATTAAGTTGTATGTAGGTTTCTGCCAGTAATAACTGCCAACGAAATATATTTTGTTCGTATCACTTCTGTCAATATCGAAAAAAATAAATGATATATGAGTCAGCTTGTTTTTTGAGACTATAAAGCGTGTTTAAATCTATCGATCTGCATTTATAACTCAAAACACCCATTTTTGATTAAAGGTTTTCTGGCAGAATACCGACGGTGTATAACTTTAGTTTAATTTTCTTTTCAGGGATCTGGAGCAACCACTTTTTTGAGTTGCTCAGCTCCAGCTCCGCTCCAGATCCTTGATTTTAATGAGCTAGACCACAAAGAAATATAAAAAGTGAGATTATGCATCGCTTGTCAGGTTTGCCCTCGTATCAAATGATACCAGGGTTTTAAAAAAACCTTCAAATACTGAATTTATCAGAAATTAAAAATACATTTTAAAAAACTTTAAATTTTGAATAAATATAAAATGTATATGATATATATCGGAGCAGTGGAGCACAAAGAATTTCCGTGCTACGGCTCCGCTCCTTCTCCGGCCAAAAACTTTTTGCTCCACTGCTCCGCGTTCCGTTCCAGATCCCTGGTTCTTTTGATTTCAATTCAAATCCGTGATGGCTGTTTTTTTAAATACATTTTAAATTTTCTTTGCCTCATATGTGAGGAGCAAACATTCAAAAAGTGTTTTGTCACAAATTTTAAAAAATGGCGTTTTATATTAATTCTGATAGCCCATAATAAACCTATGAATGGAAATCAAAATAAGTGTTCAAAAAGGTTTTTTTTCATATTAAAATGAAATCATAAAGTTGACACATTCATACAAACTGTCATTTTTGTAACACTTAAATCATCATTTTCCAAGCTTTGTATCTGTGTGACAAAACACTTTTTGAATGTTTGCTCCTCATGTATGTGCCAAAGTCATTGAAATAAAATGATTTACGTAGTAGGTAAAACCTTTGCACTAGAGGTCAGTTAAGTTAAATTAGACGTTTTAAAATTCAATTTGAGATCTATGAAATGGGTTTATACGATGTCTCTTCTCCTTGAGTTTACCTTGTATAGTATTAAAATTTCAAAATATTTGGTGGATTGGTATAACTTGAATTGTGATGCCATTTTTTTTTAGTTATTCCAAACAAAATTGCGATCATTCCAATTCACTGTTTATTGCAATCAAAACTGAATATATTCAGTCGTAAGTCGTTAAGCAGTTATAAGTCGGTACAGTTTTTCTCATTTTTATATATTTTTATATAACATAATACAAAAACATACTAATAAAAAATAATTGGTAAATAATATGGTCACGTGCTATGTTTAGCATGAAGCAGAAAAATGGCATGAATGACAACGTCTTTACTTCCTCCCTTATACCGACAGAACCATTCCATTAGTGTTTTATAGCGATAGAAGAATGTATATTTATGTATCCTTAATACTTTTACTTTTTGAGATACGTGGTTGTAGAAAATTGTCAACGATTTGACCTGCTGTCAATCACTTATTCATTGAATTGATGATTTGTTGAAAGCATTAAATGGATTATATTCTTTTTTATTTCGTGATAATAAAGAAGCCCTGCACGAATAAAAAACATGGCCAGTCTACTAACATTTCGCACTTTTATAAACACGTCTATTGACATATAGTTAACAGCTTTCGCGCCAATACCGTCTGTTTTTATCTTTAGGCGTTTAAAACGATCTGTTTACATTACTTTACACGACTAAGTCGATCAGCTTAAATTTATTTTATTGTGCTCACGATAGTCCTGCCCCGCGCACTGAATTTTTACTTCATCGTAAAGAGTGAGTATAGCCTTAACATTTTATCACCTACATTAATATCACCTAAATTGATAACGTATTGTGTAACTCCAAACTATCAAATGGCATTGGACAATAGACATTTGTACTTTTAATGCAATCAAACTTCGAACAAGATATGTGAAGATACGTTTCATATTATTATTTCTAAGCTTGGTTTAAATTAAAATGTCTTCTTAGAATGCGTCGACGTTAATTATATTCGGTGTGTAATAGTTAAATCATATATGTAACCTAAAATAAAAAGGACTTCAGGCTATAATTTAAAATTTTCATTAAATATGCTTAACAACATGCTATTTTTAGTCTCCTCAAAAGTTAACTAAATTCCAAAAAAACAATGGAATTATCTTTAAAGCTTAATTGCGGATACAAAAATATCAACAAAAAAAACCCCAACTTAGGAAACAAGGAAACCGATAATTCACAGGCTATATTTCGAATTATAATATTGGTCCGTTCTTATAAGTTTCATTTGTAATTTAACGTTGGCAGTCGTATTTCGCGTCAATTATCAGTTTCCCTGGTTCCCATATTTCTGTTCGTAATTAAGTTTCCAACAGAGTTGCACTGTAATAAACAAAAGTTCATTAATTGTCACGTATAAAAAGAGTAGCATGCTGTAAAGCATTTTTACCACATTTTCAACTCATTAACCGGTCTATTATAATAGTGTTTTTTTAGATATCAACAAAAAAGCCTGGCTCGCATCAGTGTGACAAGTTAAACAAATAGACCAGTCGTGTGTTCATAAATTTTCATAGATAGTTAGTTCTCGTGTATTCGGAATTATATTTCAAATATCGAATCACCATGTCGTAAATTTAGCGTTATTTTCAGCATGTTTTTGCGTATATTTTTTCCATAGATTCTGACGCTTGATTATTCGCTCGCAAAAATTAGCATTATTTAATAAAAAAAAAAACAAAAGAATCAAAAGGATGCATGAATTGGCAGTATTACTTCAGTACTTACCGGTAAAAATCGATACTGCAATTTAATATTTATAACATAATGTGAATGATATTGACTGTCAGTAATTTTATAATTGAATTTCCTGTTTATTAGTGTTATAATTAAATTACAATAACTTAAAACAAAATTTCGGTTTGACATTTTTTTTAAATTGTAGTAAAACGATTTAAGACGATATTTTAATATAGCAGTGCTGGAGTAAGTTCAGTTTTATTAAATTTATAATAAATTAAGAAAAAAAAACTTTTGATAGGGCTCAATTATTAAAAATATTATCGTAAAAAATTATAAACCTAAATAACTGTTTCATTAAGTGATATTAAAATGTTTTCATTAAATTATTTCAAAAATATAATTTACTACATACAACAGTCTCGATCTAGGGAGGCGGTATGTATTGTAGGTGCCTACAGGGATGGCTCGTGGTGTGTGCAAAGAGTGCGGCGCATGCAGGCGCACAGGATTTTAGCACTATCCACTCATTTAGATCTTTTTTTTCAAATCACCGAAGGCACTTTGCCCACAGGCGTAGAGATAATCGAGCCGGCCCTGTGGGTAATACTAATTTGATACATAAAATTATAAATACGTACACAAACTACATCTCTTTTTATACATTTAAAGCGGCCGAGAGGATCTCCGGTTCGTCGCTTTTTAAGGATCCATAAAAAAAACTATGAATGCGGGAAAAGAATGATAATTTAAGGTTGCTATATGGGCATGTAATCCCGGAGCCATTTTGTATTTTCGGAATTAGGGGACTATTTTTTTTTGTCATTTATCGTAATTTTATGTTTTCATTTTTATATATAAATATATTTTTTTTTACCATGTCCGCTTCCAATATGGAGCATATGGACTCCTAACGCAGTATATCTCAACAGAAATGTTTCTACGAGATCTGCTTATTACTCAGTTGCTCAACCTCTCTTTTTCCAAAGAGAGTAGGAATATAAGGAAAGGGCTAGGTCAGGACTAGTGGTTAGTTAATCGCTCTCGATACGCCTTGTTCATAGGATAGGATGGGTGGGAGGGGTGAATTCAAGACATCACCTACATCCATGTCTTTGAACAGAAATTCGTAAATCGATTGAAAAATCAATTTATAAAACTGCCCGTACTGGGATTCGAGCCCGTGCCCTCCGTAGCGGTAGCCAACGATGTTGACCACTCGACCACACAGGCACTCGGCATAAATAATTTCTATATTAAAATATCAGGCATGACTAAATATTAGAATTCATATGTTGAGCCTGCCGAGAATTTAACCCAGCCCCGCCTGATTGCTATGCTCAAGCATATTTGCGTCTATTATAAGCTGCAATAAGAACGAATTTGAGATATATTTTTTAAATTTTAGATTTTAGATATATACAAAGAGTTTTTTAAAATATTTTTTTTGAAGATTTTTAAGTTCCTAGTCTGAATTATTTCATATTAAAAACAATCATCAATTCAATAACAAACGCTACACTGAATCCTCCTGATCCCGTGTTCAAATAAAAATGATAGCAACTGAATTTTTATTAAAATTATGTAAAAATAAATTGTTTGAACATATTCACGTTCAAGTGGACTATGTCAACATGCCAAGCAACATCGTTCATCATTCAGTGAATGATGAACGATGAACAAACCGTGATGGATAATTTAAGAATTTTTTTATATTGACGTCAGACTTCACAATATATCAAAATTTTTCTTATTGTTTTCATGCTAATTTTACAAATTCATTAAGTTAACAAAGCACATGTTTTTCTTATAGCAATATCAAAATGTTAAGTCTATTAGGAAACATTTGACTTGTTTCCTTAATGATTTTTAAAAAATCAATTCGCAGAAGAATTTAGTATAGTATAATGAAACTTCTGTTGCGAAAAGAAACCGAGCTAAATTGGTTGTAAAATAAATACTTGTTGTATTAATAAAAACACAATATTCCTTACAAAGGAATATTATGTTTTTATTAATATAATGCCTTTCCACCAAGTATTGACAGTGAACACCGTAAAAGTGAAATACTTGTTGATTAATGAAACGAATATATTTTTTAAAACCGTACAATCTAGAGTTTTTTCCTTATTGAACTCGAAATTTCTACTATGTAATGTCTTGGTAAACAATAAATTAAAAAAAATTATACAAGGCTAGTGATTTTTTTATAAATAATGTCCTTTAAAAAAATAATTAGGGATGTATGATATGATGCTTGGATGGCATGCGACTTAGTACTCATTGACACTGCAATTTAAGCATTAATATATACAACAACTAACAAGCAATATACAAGTTGAAAATTAAATATATTTTTTTTTGTATGAAGGTCTGTTTTATTAAGGCTTTACTGTATACGAAACCACCGTAGGGGTACATTTTGTTCATGGTCAAAATAAGTCAATTTCACGCTCAATTTCAAAGATTGAAAAAACTATTTAAAGTATAAAACAACGTTGAAATAAAAATATAACACACTTTTGTACTTATTCTACAAATATTTATTATGACCAGGACCGGTTTCGCTCGTCGTGAGCATCTTCAACTAATAAATAATTGTAAAATAAGAACAAAAGACTTTTTTATTAAAATTGATTTATTACCAACACTATTAATAAACTAAGCACTGTTAATAACAATGAAATAAAAGTATATAATATGAGTAATGTTTATTAAATTTCACGCTCCGAAAAGAATCTAGATTATCCTGTTTGTCCTGCTTCAGTTTTTTTTTTAAATAAAATCTCCGATAAAAAAAACAGTCCGATTTAAGTTCAGCTCATCAAGATGAATACTGTTACGTGTTGCGTGTCAAATTCATGCAAATGCTGGAAAAAACTATACTAAATCGATCGCGTTACATTATATAATATATATTAAAAAAAAAACGATTTTCGAATTCTAAAATGTACTTCTTAAAAATTGTTTTAACCCGGTAGCGAAAAAAGAATATTTTTTTTATGCATTGGTTATTTAGTAAACTTAAAGTCTTACAAAAAATTGCTTTGATTCACTACCATTTTATTCGTGATTCCTCACGAGGAAATATGTTTCAATAAAACACAAAACAAAGCACAGCAAAAATATGTTCAAATAAACCTCAATTCACTAATTTCAACGCATTTATTGATTTACTCACTATTTACCTCAATATTTCACCTTATTATATGTGTTTGATGGTGATTTCAAGTCGAAATATTAAGATTTTAAATTTAATAATAAACAAAATGTAAATTTATTGTAATATTCGAGATAAGATATTGAAATAAAACCGGCGCTCAAGTGTCACAAATTTAAATAAAAAAAACGATTTTAGAAAACCGACAATCCCTTACTATAGCGAATCCGCACTCATAATACTGTACAATGATTGTATTATAATATATCCACGTAAATTTTTATATACATAAGATAGTAGCTTGTTTGATTTAAACATGTAACTGTTATCACATTTTTTTTATTCCCAATCAAAACATGATAATTTATAAAAAGCTTCAAAAGTGGTAAAATAAATAACGCATATGTAATATTTTGAGTACACTTTTAAAACATGATTTGTGCTGGTTAGGGTTTCTCGTTTCCCGGTATTTTGTAGTTAATACGGGTAGCGTTAAATGAATACACCGTTCCCGGGATATTCCCGAGAAATTAAAACATTAAGGAACGCAAAAGATAAATTACATAAAGCTAAAAATTAATCGATATATATTCAATATAATTATATAATATTAATACATTTCTAAAAAAGACCATCGTATCAAACCCAAATAAAAAGTATTGAATTGCACCAACTTTTCTGTACTGACACAATGCGCTTGTAATATCACTATAAGGGAATAATTCGTCTCGCGATAACGTCTCAAAGCATAAAAAAGAAAAAAATTCATTTACCGGTATTATGTTTTTTTAATTTCATTGGAACCGCGACCCGCTGTCTCATCGGGATTCAATGTGCCGGGAGAGAAGCCCTGCTTATTGGTAATATAGAGCTAAGCCTAAACGACGATAAAATATTGTAAAAAAAACTTACAATCGTATAATCATAATAGTAAAATACTGCATTTGATGGTTAATATTAATAAAAACTCAACGACGATAAGATAAAACAAATCCTTTATTATGATATAAAGGCATTAATTATATTCCCCAAACTGGGTATTTTCACGTTTATCTGTTTATCCAATTGATGGGAGATAAAATTCTTCAGCTTAAGAGCGAATGGTATAAATTATTATCACCGTAGATAGGGAAAATTGTTTCCATGTGACTCGATTTTTAAATAATGTCATGAACCAGTGCGGGCTAACCTGTGACCCGCGGGCTAGACAGACTCACGAAGGCTTCTTCTCCTCTCACTTTCCAAGCGACGCCACTGACTTAGTGACCCACGGGCTTGCACAAAAATGAGTAAAATGGGACCCACTCCTCAAAAAGGTTCGCCATAACTGTCATAAATTCAAGACGCTGCTTTCGATATTAGGTATGTTAGATAACTTTGTAAACAACGGCGGCAGTTTTAATAATCCAAATATGTTAGCAAATAAATCAAAACACTTTTTTATAGATGTTAAATATTCTTATTAGTATTATCATATTATTTTAATATTATTTACACTGTTTCGAGAAATCCGCTTAATAACTGCCGCGATTGTTATGCAGAACTATGTAAACTGCCGCTTTTGTTACTAACTAAATTGATACTCTGCGAACATGAACGTGTTAGGTACAGCCTTTTTTAATTAACTTTTATCACATTTGAATTATTTTTATCCAGTGCACGAATGCACTTGACTGACCGTACATAATACCAGAAGATGCCGAAAGGCGAAACCCGGGTCGTTATCGACAAAATAAATTATGGATGTGTACAGAATAAAAATAATTCAAATGTGACATTAAATTTCCATCAAGCACCTTCAGTCGAAATTCTAAATTATAACTTTTATCAGTATTATGCGGAACTGCCAGCTCTAGACTTCGACATATAACAAAACATAGAGACTGCCATATTTGTTTCAAGAGCCCACATAATTTAAAAATCAGGGGTTTCTCTTTTTTACTTTTATACATATTGAAAGATCGATTTTCCTTTGCTAATTTATACTATGCAGTTCGATTTTTTTGGCTTTTATCACATTTAGCGAAATAACGATTTAAAAAAAAAATATTTTTCTTTTTTTTTCCTAAAGAGTCAAAAGTTTACATTTTCTTGCGAATATTGATTAGAAACATAATGCCGAGAAGAAGGGTGCAGGAACGCTGTTCCATCGCGTTACGTGAGAAAAAAGCATTGAGTATAATTAATAACACTGTAATATTGTATTCTCTTATCATTTGAAAATGCTCGATATGAGAGAAACCGGTACTGAACATTTTAATAAAAGTTGATTTATGTAGTACAAATGAGTTTTTTTTTAATATAATGCCTTTCCACCGAGGATTAACAGTAAATACCCTAAAAATGATAGCATAATAGAGGTTTTAAGTCGCGATATTAAAATGTTTGGGCTATATTTATTTGGTTATAGTCGATGGTTAGTAAATTGTAAGTTTTCAATGATAGTTGGTATGCTTGTCTTTCAGCCACGGGCCGTCAACCTGGTCCTTACCGCACACTAGTGGGCGGTAAAGGCTTCCGTAGTGGGCGGTGGGGGATTTTTATTTCTCCTAAAGTCCTTCTTGACTTTTTTTACCCCTATACTGGATTGAAATTCAACGATGTTGGCGGGCGGTAAGGAAATTTTACCATGAAAACAAAGCAAAAGTGGGCGGTAGGCATAAAAAGGTTGACGTCCCATGCTTTAGACAAGCTATACTCAACTTTTTTTTCCTCCGGGCCGCATTCTGATTTTTGCTTCTCTACGTGAGCGGTGGGCCGCAACATATTTAAAGTAAACTGTAAATATAGCACATACTATACTGCATACATATGTACAATGGCGTCGCGACTCGCGACTAGCGACTGATTTGACGTAAAATACAGTCACTTGTCGAGCCAACACCCCAGTACTGCGGTTTTTGCATGTAAAATATTTGGTGACTATAATTATTTTGGGCCGCACATAAGAGCTTACTGGGGCGCATGCGGCCCGCGGGCCGCAGGTTGAGTATGGCTGCTTATGACCGTTATTTAAAACGTGGAAAAAATAAACTCGGGCCCCTAATCGCGTGCGTCATACAGTTATGAGGGGATGCGTAGTTTACTTATAGTGATACTATAGTTTCTTTATGTTTTGTTACAGATGCTATAATCAGTGGCGGCCGGTCAATGTGGCATTTGATCAATGCACCCCTTGTATATGCAGGGGTGGTTATATTTCATGAAATAATATTCAAAAATAACATTTATACCATGTCTATAATAAATATTTTAGAAAATTTTATTTTATTGAATTTAAAATGAGGGAATGGTATAAATGTTATTTTTGAATATTATTTCATGAAATATAACCGCTCCTGCATATACAAGGGGTGCATTGATAGGATGCCACATTGACCGGCCGCCGCTGGTTATAATGTAATCTAAAAAAAATATATCTACAACTCTTTTACAAACGTAGAACAAATATAAAACAAAAGGTATTGGGATGTTTTGATAATATGTAAAAATCGATAAACTCTTAAAAGTTAAGTTGTAAACAAAAGAAAAAACCGACATTGATTTTAACATTTTTTTTCGATCTCAAATAACCATGTTTATCTCAGTTTATTTAGATAAATAAATATTTACAGAACCTTGCTTAGCTTTTCTTGAATATTTTTCAATGAGAATTTGGCATCCTACCATAAAGTATAATTAAATTTTTACTTAAAATTTTGTCTGTTTTTATCATATTATTTTATTATAATAAAGCCAAAATGCTTTTTCTAAATGTAGAAAAAATAAATTTAAAAATAATTCTAAATGTATATGCGCTGATACATTATGTTGTCAGCCGAAACCAAAAGAAGGTACTATAACATTTTTATATTTTAAATACATGTTATTGATTCTCTTTGTTATAAAAAAAATACGCCATTATTCTTTGAAAATAATCAAGATCATCGTTTAGTCAAAAAAAAACAATATTATCAGAGTTAGAGAAAGATTGTAGTGACAATCAATAAAATTATTTTTTAGGAAATTTTCTAATAATTTTTCTACTCGTACAGATTTGGTGTGGAAAATTTAAAGACATGCATAACGTTAACTGCGGTCAACTGCATTATTTTTCGAATTTGTTCAATACTTCTCTGCTTACTAAAACCTCAAAGTATTTTAATCACTTGGATAGTCCTTGCAACTATTATCTCATAAACCAACACACCTAGGACGCATCTGAATAGAAGGTAGAAAATAAATAATCAAGTTTGATGTCCAAGAAATTAGTTTATAACGCTATTCAACAATTGAGTCGTATAGTATCAAAAGTAGAACTATCCCATATATGTCGCAATTAAACTTATGCTTACCGTTAATAATTTAGGTAAAATTTTATTAGACAGTAAAGATCACGTAGAATTATTGTCACAGAATGGTATCTATCGCCTCTCTTGTGGAGACTGCCAAGCTTCATATGTAGGGCAGACAGGTAGAAACTTTTATATTAGAATTAAAGAACATATAAGGTGTCTAAAAATGCCAATCATCTAATCGAAAACGAACATAATTTTAATCATAACAGTAACGTAGAAATACTCCATCGAGTAAATAAAAAAGGCTTAAAAATGAATAGCTTAGAATTTTTATAAATAAATAAAAGTATTAACAATAAAGAAATATTATTAAATAATATCTCGAATAAAACAGGTGGCTCGCCACGGTTAAATATATTTTCTAACAGTTTAACACGTCGTAATTGATGCAACTCATTAGTTAATCATTTCTTAGTGTAAATGTCATTTGCATTACCATTATCGTTTGTTTGTTTTTCTATTATCCCTTCCTTGCCTCCCATTTTTATTTGATTTTTATTATAATACATCATAATAGTAAAATTAAAATCATTCGTACTTAAGCAAGCATTTGCAAAAGTAGTTGTCTGAGGATGCCTCTAAAAGAGGCGAAACACGTGTCACAGCTTGTTACTTAATACGTGGAATAATCTAAGTTATTTTATTTTATATTATTAAGGACCACAATGGAAAACTTTACCTTATCTACAGTTCTATAAGAAAACATTAGGTGAAAATGATTCCCGGAATGGTAATGCGCAATATTCGAATGATGTCAACTTTTGTGAAATACAATATGAAATTCCTAGTGAACTCATACTATAAATGTTTTTCCATTAAAAAAATTACATATTACATTTTTGTGAAATATATTCTGTTTTGATTTATTAAATATCAATAAATTTCGTACACAAAATATATTTACCTCCTTTTATATTGTTGTACCCAGAATATTCAATTTAATTGAAATTATATAATACCCTGAAATTGTATGCATCTAAATGTAATTATTGTATGTTTATGTGGTGATGCACTGCACTGGTAAGTTTGAGATACTTCTTAGTGACGTCATACACAATTGTTGGGATTAAAAGTAGAACTTTACATGACTTTGGGAGCAAAGGCAGAACTGTACACTTATTGAGAATCAAATGCAAATGAGTATATTAAAGTAATTACAATTATAACAATGCTAAAATTATAGCATACTGTATTGAATAACTCATTTCTAATAGAAGAAAAATATTTCATAGTAATATAAACTCAAAAAGCCAACAAAACGTTTTTCTTGTTTTTCTCACAACTTCGAAAAATGGATAGTTCTACGTTTGATACTATACGACTCAATTATAGTTTTTTGCCGAAATAAAGAAATTTCTTATGGAAAATATTACATATGATTGAAATTGAATGTTAGAATAAAAAAAAAACATGTTGGGCATTGTAAACATACCAGCAAACAAAAATGATATGCATTTCTAAATACTGATTTGCTATACATAATATATTAATCCTTTGTTGATAACAACCTAGGCCGACAAATCACATATTGTATTTTACTTGTATTTATATTCTTTCGAAGCTCAAAATTCTCTTAAGAAAATAAAAGAAAAATATTTTGAATTTAGAACCGAAAGCGTCTTTTGTGTAAAAACAAAAGACGCTATCATTCATAGAAGAAAAAATATTTACTATATTGCCGTCAAAGTTGTGAAGTAGAATATAATGATAAGATAAACATGTCTATTTCGTTTAAAAATAACAAATATCAAAATACCTAGAACTGTTATAACCAAATAATAATGTTTGTATTAATTAAGCGAGCCAAAAATATATTATTGCAAAGATAACAATATATAAAAACATTTTTAAACATGATTGCCATGCATGTATTCCCTCGTTATCATCAGGTTTTACTTAGGCTTACGGCGGATTGTGAGACTAGAGCCCATAAAACGGGGAATTATATCCATTAATTGTAACGAATAAGCAAACAATGTCATATTTATTTTGTAAAATGTTTGGACCAAAGACAAACACCATAGAAAATATGTTTAGGTCTATGCTCGGTTTCAATGTGTTGCATTTATCAGTGAAATATTTAAAGATTATTTTTCTCTCTTCACGCAATGTGTTCGTGATCTGATAGAGAAGGGGCAAAGAGTTATGGAAATATCATAGATATTCATCATAAATATTCAATTATTGTTGAACGCCTCGGGTATAAATAATAATAATGAAGATAACTCCAGTATCTCTTAAGCATAAGCATCCAGTTACATAAGCATCTAGATCAGCAATCTTTATGGAAATGTCTTGTGGCCTCACCAAATTTTTGTTTTGAGATGTGATAAAAATAGCAATTGCAATTCCTAAAGAAATGGATCAACTTACAAGGCTACATTCAACAAAATAAAAGTTTTTACACACTAATTTGTAAAAACACATTTTATAAATTAAAATTTAAAAAATGATTAAATGGCCCTTCGTTCAAAAAGCTTGTGCACCACTGGATTATAGGAACCAACGTACTATGATGACAACAGTGAAGTGTTTGATTGAGAAGTTTCTATTTTGACTATTACAAAAAATGTATTTTAAATGCATTTAAAATAACCTAGTCATTAGAAATCTAAGTATTTTTTTGAATTTATATGTTAAAGTATGAATATATTTTTCCATAAAAAAAATGTGTCACAATAAATGTAATTTTCAAAATTTTAAAATTGAAATTCATTTATCAAGAGGATGCAAGAATATATTTTTAGATTCAAGGCGGTGCTGATCACTAAAATGGTAAGAACCACTGGTCTGGATCATTATGAACATGAGAATAGACTCTGCATTATAAAAAACACTCATTAATAAAATTATCTGTCTCTTGAGTATTGAATACAAATATATTAACGATATTCAAGCGAGTTTCTTATACTGTTTTCAAATGTCCCTGGCACTCAAAGTATTTAGTTTTGAACGGCTTTCCTCTGCCACCCCAAATTCGAGTAAGACATTGAACCTACTTTACTATCATAAAAACACATGATTATTCTCATACAGAGATCCCCAACCTTTTTGGACTCCAGAGCGTATTCTATAATATTGATAGGGCGGCGGGCGCCATCTATTTTTTCTAAGGATATTTATAATTGGACAAGAATAATAAATACAAATATTTATATTTGTAATTATTATATATAGCAAACAAATACAAATGAAACATTTTATAAAAAAGCATAACATTAATTTTAAAAACATGTGGCCAATGTGGGTGGGGGCACATAAATCAGTCTGGGTTGGGTATCCCTGTTCTAACTCCACAAAGTGGACTCTATTCAACGTATGTATTTTTAAATGAGGTGTATCAATAAAACACATGTAAACTTGACCTTTCAGATATCAAAATGGCAGGAAACGTCCAATCAGATAACAGGGACAAAGTGATCCCACCACCAGTAGTAAAAGTGCAAGAGCAGCATCCAAGTTCTGGCGAAGCGTCCAACCAGATCGTCGAGGAAGTAATCGTGCCCAAGAACGCATCCAAAGCCCACAATATGATCACGGCTCCAATCATGGATTGCCCAGAGGGCTACAAAAGAACCGCCACAGGAAAGTGTCGACCCCTTTTCTAAAAGCCTTACTATCAGTTTACAGTGATTATATTTATTTTCTCTTTCAATGGCAGTCAAATTACGTGAATTAAATGCACGCCAGCAAACTGGCGGTGATTGCATTGGTATACTTATGCTGTAATAAAAAAAAACAAACACTTTTTTTCTAATTGCACATTGTTAATTAAGATAATGACCAGTTTCGCTCATCGAGAGCGTTATGAAAATTTATTTTATTATTATTGATAGACATTATGTCTGTTATAGTAAAAAAATACATTCGTTTTTGTTGAAAATTGGTAGTATTTATTTTTAACCGGTCTTAAGGTGGAAACATACTGCAAACACGCCACGCCATACGACGCGGTCTCACCCCATGCAGGCCGTGCACACTTGTTACACGAGGCGCCACGGTATATTGGCGCCACTCAGTTTACGGCAGTGAATTTGAACGTCTGGTCTCGTGACCTTTCTCGTAATACAAATTATGGACATACTTTCCAATGAATTCGATGACGATTAGAAGAAGAAGTGATGAAAACATCTTTTGTTTATCTTGTAAATAACAAAATGAAAGAACTGAAGATATTGGATTCACGAAATTAATCAACAAAGAAATAGATTCGGTAAATTTCATACTCTTTTTGACGACTTGGTAACAGATAACAAACGATTCCATAAAATAAAGATAACATAAATTGCAGTTTGAGGAAATAAATGAATTTATTAAAGTTGACATCATTAAAAAGTGTATAAATGTTCGTGGGAATAATCATACACGAGAAAATCAGCCATAAGTCTTAGCTAAATAAAACACGCAATAACATTATTTATTTTTACGAAAAAATAGCATTCTTTTTTTGTCAGTGACACACTGGTCATAACACGTCAGGTGGGCTATTTATCCCCACCACCGTCGACACAATATCTGGATCGCTTGGATCGTGTGGGGTATGACTGCATCGCGTCGCGTTGGATGTTTGCAGTGTGTTTCTGTCCCATACAATACAATGTCAAATATGTAGCTATGATCTCATCCAATACGCTTACGTGTCGTCGGGTGTCGGCAGTATGTTTCCGCCTTTAAAATTTTTATTTTTCTTTTAACATTTGTTTGCTACACATTGTTGAGTCTTACTTAATTTTGTTAACCCTGTATCATTTTTTTATTTTTATACCTTTGAGATGAGTAAAACCGGTCTTGATCTTGATTAACATTGTGGAATTAGTACATACAGTGTTTAATATGTCTTTCTACCAAAAACGGAGAAAGGTGACGGTAAACAACATTAAAGTGAAATAGTTATGTTGTATTTAATTGTTTAAATGACCTGTAATTGAGTTGTTACTTGGTTGAGAGAATTATATTTATAAAACAAAAAAAATCGTTTTTTTTCAAATATTTACTATCGTTTAACTAAACTACGCCACATAAACTTTGAATACATATTATGTTGTAAATATAAAAAATCTAAAAGCCCCTACTGCTTGACTTGACAATAAGATTTTATTTTCAAGAAGATTAGGTTTGATACTTTTTAGTTAAGTTACACTAACTGTTTTTACGGTACATGCGTTCCACAAAAACCCGTGTAAAAGAGTAATAGAATACTTAACATTGTGTTATAGAAGACCGAGTAAAAAACTTATTACTTATTACTAAATTACACAAGTAAATTAAGTACGAATTTCATACTTAAACAAGCACTTGTGAAAGTAATATTGTCTGAGGATCTTTTTACGATACGTGGAATAATCGTTATTTTTAATTTTATATTAAAAAGTTAATTACAAAGTATTTTAGTGAGTCAAATATATTCAAGGATTAGCGTATTGATTGGTAAAAAAATGACTGTATGTACTAGAATAAATATAAATTATACAGAATATTGTAGACCACCAATCTACGGCTCGCCGAAGCGGTCCGCGAAAAGTTACGGATTTTTGCATATAAATTATTCATATAAGAATTTAAGAAACATAAATTTTCATGATTTAGTTGTTAATTCACGACAACTGATTATTTCAAATTATCAATTAGGATACGACTATCTGGTAGGGGACTCAAAGTGAAGGAAGTTAGAAATAAAATGTGTTGTTGGAAGCGAGACGACCAGATGTTCGTTTAATATTCTCATTTACTGAAATTCTAATAATGTAGTGCAGACAAACTAGAACAATAGAAATGTCCAAACAATATTCCAAATCGAAAATATTCAGTTATATTTTTACGTTTGCAGAGTACACATTGCTTGATTAATATTACACATTACACAAGTAATTATATACTATAATAACTTATATACAGTGGCGGATTAAGCGTACGAGAGGCCCCAGGCGCAATAAAAAAATTAAGCCCTGTTTTTCTAATAAGATAAGAAAATCAAAATATTTCATGTATTATAAAATAGTAAATATATATTAAAATCTGAACAAAGAGTATTTTGGTTTTATAATTTAAGCCATTTTTGAGGCCCCTAAGATTCGGAGGCCCCAAGCAGGCGCCTCATGCGCTTATAGGACAATCCGCCACTGCTTATATATTATAATTACTAATAAATTGATATATTATAATAATATTATAATAACGTGTACATTTTGTTTGTAAAATTTCGATCGCACTTCTTTTATTGCCTCAATATAATTATGTGTAAGGAAGGGAAACTAGATGTTGAGTGTCGTCTATTTTATGAACAGTGCTCATTTCGATAGATAAATGTATATGTTCATAGCCCCCTATGGACGGAGGTGGTAATGATATGTCTAATTTGCAATACAACGGTATCTTTTTTAAAGAGTTAAATTTTAAACGACACTACACTACAAAACATGGGATGAAATATGACTAATTTCCAGAAAAGTAAAAACTGGGCGAAAACGTCAACAATAAACAAAAAAATATGCTTGTTTTCACTAATAAAAATGTATGTACGATTCAAGCAAGTTTTGCTAGCTTGTCAAATTATAGCTGAAGAAGGAAAACCATTTATTGATGGATCTTCAAGCGAATGATCGGTTGAAGATGATAAATTAAAAGAATCCAATTATCCCAAACTAAAAAACAGTGCTAGGAAAATAATATCAATTATTGGTAGCAAATATTTTTGTGAATAAAATTTTTTAAAACTAATATATGTATATCAAATCGACTACGTATAACTGATTTGCAATTTAAAAAAACTACTTGCAAGTTGCCTCAAAATTAAAGCCAAATTTAAAAAAAATAAGTCAATCCAAACAGTCGCATATGTACTTTGCACTAATTAAATTTTACACATGATAGTATAATACTTAAATATATATGTGTGCAAATTAATGTGTATGTATACATAGACCTTCTTCTTTCAATTGTTTTAATTATAAAACAATAAATAAAAAACATCCATACAATTTCATGTAAAACAGTTAAACTATTCAAAAATATATTCAATAATTGAAATGCCTTTATTATTACTTTCTTCTTTTTTAATAAGATGTAAAGTAGGACTACGTATAAATAGATACCAATTCATTGTAATAAATATTTTCTATTATAAATAGAAATATAAACTACATTTGTTTTCATTATATTAATTATGTAAGTGAATTCAATAAATTAATATTCTGATTGGGTTCCAATAAGAATTTATTTGTCGTCCGGCCCCCTTAGTTCTTAAAATGTTCAATCCGACCGGCTTCATGAAAAGTTTGGTGACCCCTGTTGTAGACCATTTCAAGGGAGGAAAATAATTACTATTTCTTAAACCGAATTCAGAATAGGATTCGTGTTTTTTTTAACGACTTCACAGCCCTGATTTTTACTTGTATGTACATATTGTTAAACAATGTATCTTCTTCCGACTGCAAAAGGTTAAGTAGTAGTCAAATGCATTATATTTTATTATTGAGTTTTGGGAATTTAGATGTTTGCGAATCTGCTTATTTATATTTTGGCACTTACGGCTATCATTGGGATGACTTTTTAATGTATTTATTACACTGTAATAAAATATCTTTTAAGCTAGCTGGACGCGCCGCTTTTAAGTGTTCTGGGCATGTAGTTTTACGACCCTCTGTTACTTAAAGTATTTCTGTTGAAAAATATGCTATATCTGAGTTTAAAGTGAATTTTATGATATAAAGAATGCTCCAAAATTTGCGAATGTTTCAATATGCAGTGGCGTTGCAAGGGAGCACATTTCTGTGGGCGACATTTTCGAAAATTAACAGAAAATTTTTAAAGTACACAATATGAAAATAAAGATTGATATGTATACCAATGTAAGCAATATCACTTTCACTATATTTTCTTCCGCCCACTGACAATATATACTTTTTTGGAGGCGGCATTTTTAAAATTTTCAAAGGTAAAAAAACAAATACAGATCGTTTTGGATATAGAATCAATGCGAGCTTTATTTCAATATTATTACTTCTTTCGTCTAATTTGTGCTTCGTGATTTACTGATTAAACACAACTTTTTGGGGGTCGCGTTTTTTAGAAATAGAAAAAAACTTCAGAGGTAATAAACAAAAATTGTTTCGTATAAAGAATCAATGCAAGCGATTATTAATTTACTATTTTTTCCTCGCATGATTATACTTTGTAAAACACTAAAAACAAGATCATGATGGAAGAATTATTTTTTTTGTTGCTGTTCCTGCTAAGCTAACAGAGATGTGAAGGAAAATTTAAATACTCTTACTAACTCTCATATTTTTGCAATTTATTTGAAAAAAAATCTTTCTTGTTTAATTTACATTCATATCAGATCGACCAGTGGCGACTTTTGACTTTAGCGATTTGTACAGTCAAAAAAAATAAAAAAAACAGTCGGAGTCGTTAGTTTTTTCCGACTACGGTAACGACTCCGACACAACAACCAGGTTTTTAATAAAACTTTAACTGTCAGATTAAATAGATGTTGATAACATTACTACCGATTTTGTGAAGAGAAAAGCCAGATTTTAAATTATAAATTATAAATGTTTTTTTCCCAAATGTTATGTTTACAAAATAAAATCTGGTATCTTTTGTTATGAATTAACTTACTTATTAACTTTAAATTCGTTTACTTATTTGCAAAATGAATAGCAATAATTTGCCACTTTTCCTCCAAACATAATAAAAAAGACAATCGACTATTTTTTTTTTGACACATTAAAAAAAGTTCCTGCTCTGAAAAAAAATCCAAAAGAAAAAAAAAATACAATACAATACAATATTTTTAGAGAAATTATATTTATGAATAAAAAAAATTAATCCACCTGTAAGATAATCTGATAACTAAAAAAATGTAAGTATTTTTTAAAAAAATGGAGGAATTATTGGGGGGGAGGCAAATTCAAGAAACGCCCTGGGCGGCGGGACCCCTTCCTACGCCACTGTCAATATGTATGTATACAGCATGTTTTTAAACAGCATGCTCTTTCCAGTAATATTGTAGAAAAAACACTACAACTACATATAATATAAAATGGTAGAAAAAACAACAGTAATTTTCTAACACAATCTTCACGAAGAAGCTTTGAACAGCCTAGTGAAAACATAGTGTAGTTTATCTCTTATGTACATAGATCAGGGTTTCCCAAACTACGTTACGCTGAACACTGTTGTCCGCGGGACCTAAGTAGGTGTTCCGCAAAAATTTGCATTGGTTATATACGCTGCAACACATTTAAGCATCTTCTACTTCATATTAAAAATTGAGTGATGGAAAATCTTCACTGATGTTTCAAACGTCAAATATTTCTATACAGGTGAAGATTTTTAACCACTGAGTTTTGTTTATTCATATTTTTATGTAAATTGTTTTAAAAATAATTAATCAATAAATAATAAGTGATTTAATAACATTTATTATGAATAACCTGACCTAAAAAATGTGTTCCAGTAATATTTCCACATTTTCAAAGTGTTCCATTGTAGAATAAGTTTGGGAAATTCTGACATATATAATGAAAAACAAATAAATGTAATAAACATATTCGTTTGCAGTCATTTCATCCATCGTCCGTGGATAAATTGTATTCACTGTACAGTAAATCACCAAATACTCGACAGGAAATTGAAGAGTGTGCTGTACAACGTTCCCTCTAAGCCAGCGATTTCCAAACTGGGAGGCGCGCCTCCCTGGGGAGGCGTGAGCTATTGCAAAGGGAGGCGCGAAAAGTCCAAAATATTTATTTCCCCTTTAAAACGTGTCTTTATTACTATATGAAATATAGGATGGGGAGGCGCGATAATCTTTTTTTCTTCAAAGGGAGGCGCAGTAACATATAGGTTGGAAGCCACTGCTCTAAGCCGAAGGGTTAGGTGCGCGGAAATTTCAAAGGGTGCGCGGACCGATCAAATAGTAATTGAGCAACTGTCTTGTAGTGCGGAATGAGTGCGCGGGGGCTTCCCAAGGGAACATTGGTGCTGTACAACTTTTTGAATAAATAAAAAGGACGTATCGTAGGCATGGGGTGGATTGTAAGTAGGATTGGCCTGAATTTTTTATCGAATTTAAGTTGCTCTACCTACAGAATCCTAGGTATAATATATTAAATATTTTCTTTTGAAATTACACTTACGTCATATATGAACACAGGAAATAAAAAAATCACTACTTAAGTACCATGTACCATGCAGAAATGTTGTATGTATCACATAAAAGCCTTGTATTCAAATTTCAGTTTTGGGCAATATGTCCTGGAATTGTTTAAGAAAAAATTAGCAGCCTCGTTGAAGGTGCTTTCAAAACCGTCCGAGTTGTATGGTGATGTTTTTCATCATTATATCAACATTTTAAGACTGGAAGTATCGATAAAGAACGAGCTAAGACTGACCAATCAATATAATATATTAGACTCCTGAAAAGGCTGTCATAAAAACATTTTTTATTGAATCTTGTGCTAGTGTATGATTTTTTTGAATGCTTGCTTCTTTCTTATTCTCTTGAAAACAGTGGAACCTCTATATTCGTTATATTTTGATAACATTTTTTTCTCCATATTGGTTAGTATTTTCTGTATTATTGTCACCGTCACCGGCTAGCATAAAACTAATGTTTTGTTTCAGACGTGTTTTTAGATAACGTCGCAGAATGAACTTGAGCTAAGAGAATTTGGGAAAGATCATGTCAATATTCGCCATTGTGTGACGATTATCAATAAGAAGATTCTATAATTTAAGATTTCGACTAAAGATAGTTGGTGGAATTTCAATATTAACTTCTTCCCGATCACGCCCGAGTATACTCGGGCATTGAAAGTCGTCAAAACGGACACACGAGATAACTCGGGCAAATTCCATTAAAAAAAAAACAATGAATTCTTTCACTAAATATGCATGTTTTATAAATGTAACACTTGTGTTTGATATTCGAGCATAATAAAAAATATGTGATCCTTTTTGGAACATTTTTTTAAGTCAATTGAACCGGTAAGTGGTTAAATTTGAATCGTTCAAATTTAAGAAGATTCTACTAAAACTATAATCTCGGCTTGAAGGAGACTGTGGCCTATAGCCACAATCTCAGAAGAAGTGATTTACTATTGTTTTTAGAGACTTAAAAGATTAATTGAATCTCACTTATTTCTTATGGGAATTGTTTTTCTATGCATAGGAATATAAATTTATGTTAAATAACGTTATCTACAAAAAGTGTCTTTTTTATTATTAATGCTATTTTTCATTCATGGCTACATGACAGTCAAACAACGTTATGTTAATATTTTCTATTTTTTTTTCTTAAATCACCAGCAAAATATAGCGATGAGTGTATAAAGTTGCTCTAGCTTCATATTTTTATGACCAAACGAAAATAAATAGCATCACTATAAGCAATATAAACATACAATACACAATTTTCAGAATTATCAGGCGATGAAGTGTAGTAAGCCTTTATAAGAGTTAAGTATTTACCTTTAATCTTTGTTTCATAAGCTGCTTAATTTCATTGTTATTGTCGTATAAAGATATATGCTGATAAAATATATGGTATAGCACAGGGATGGCGAACAAGGGACCCGCTTGAGAAACTATTTAGCTCGCTTGAACTTTTAGAAATGATTGTTTTTATTTAAAGCCTTAATTATTCAATCTATGTGAACCGCGACATGATTTTTATTTATTTTTTTAATCAAATTTGACCCACTTGCGAAAAAGATTGGCCATCCCCGGTATAGTAGATCAGCGGTCGGTAAAGTGTAGTCCACGAGAAAATTTTGTCTGAAATTGTTTTATGAACTTGGTGCATTTTTAGTCACATTTATTTCAATATGTAATATTTAACGCAAAAGTTCAGTTAGTGGTCCGATGGATTGGAATTGTGAATTTAGTGGTCCGTGAGCCCAAAAAGTTTGCTGACCGCTGGTATAGATAAATATTATGTAGGTTCTAACGTAATGTCTCTCAGTCATTTTTTTTTCTATCCAAATCATT
Organism: Himalopsyche tibetana; assembly: GCA_030503985.1. Classification (NCBI taxonomy): domain Eukaryota; kingdom Metazoa; phylum Arthropoda; class Insecta; order Trichoptera; family Rhyacophilidae; genus Himalopsyche; species Himalopsyche tibetana. The sequence continues at coordinate 5,316,609 of JAPJYX010000019.1, read as the reverse complement.
TTTCCTCTGTGGTGATTAGGTTTTACCTAATTGTGGTCCTCGCTAGACAGCATTGTAAAAAATAATTTTTGAAATTTATCAGCATTGTAAATTAAAAAACCTTTTAACATTACTGACAGAAAGAAGCTTAAATGTAGATAAATCTAGTAATTCAGGCTCAGGTGGAAAATAATTTACACTCAATAATGTTTTAAATAAAAAAATCATTGAGTAATATTGTAATATTTTAGAGGTATTTTTTGTAAACACTATTGCACATAAATTATTTTATTTTAATCAGATAAATATTTATTTATTTATTAAGTATAATAAAATGATATTTGTAACTACGTGTGTATCGCAAGAACGTTTTGTTGGAAGCTTGTTGGTGCGGAAATTGAATTACTGAAGACAGGGGAGGGGGTATTAAAATATTGTAATTTATCATCGCTCTGAGATTTTTATTTAGCACTTCACTGACAACAACAAATGTGTTATCAACTTTATCTTTTTTATCTTTGACAAAGGCTTGATAAATCCTTTTTTATTTAGATTCATTGTAGTATTGTCTTATGCTTCCTCAGAAGCGGTTCTTATCTGCTAGCAATACAACTGTGTGCTTTAATAAATTGTGTAAACTGATATCTATTTAAATGGCTAACTATACACTCTGTGTATTGGCATTTGCCGCAGTGCTTGCCCTTGCGAACGGCTCTGCTCCTGAGCAGTTCAATATTATCGAAGGACCAGTGCAATGCCCACCCGGTCAAAAGCCAGACGCGAACGGAAACTGCCGTGAGGAATGGGGAAAATTGAAATCCATCCAGAACGATGAAGCCGTTCCGCCGCGCACCTTGTTCAGCATCGTTCAAGTTCCACCGTCTTGCCCACCAGGACAGAAGCCTGATCAGTCCGGGAAATGCAGACCGATTTTTCAATTCGCTGCCCTCCAGGCTCTTCTTCAACGATACTCTAGCAAGGCCTAAATATCTCTAAAGTAAAATTGCTGAACAATGTGTTAACTAGAGATTATATAATTGTACTTAATGACTAGTATACCACTTTAAATATTTGAGTATGTTTGAAAATTGGACTTTTCTACTAGGTATAATTTGCTTAAAATATGTAAAAAGTGTAAAACCTATAATACTCATTTTCATACACCACCTTGAGATTTATCATAATTAAAAATACTGCAGAGATCAATAAATTGATGATTTTGTGATAAGAAACATGTTATACTGTGAAATTTTGCTCAAATAAAAACACAATTAAAGTAATCTTCTTTTATTTCAACGCAAAAATTTACAATATTTATTTAAGATAAAATCTAAATGATAAGCCGAAAGGTGACATTGCGGGACACATAAATTTTTGTTGTCTTTCAGTTTCACAATAATTAGCATTTCTTTCAACAGCCTATGAATTTTGCTCATCACAGTCAGAGCTGTCGAATAAATTGGTGCTATTTTACGTGTTTCGAAATATACCCGATCGTTAATGATGTTGAAAATAAATGAATACTGAAAATATTTTTGAGATTTGCGATCAAAATCCACCTATAAAAGAAAAAGATGAAGTTCTCACAATCTTGAAACATACCTATAAACGGTATTGCATTATTTCATGAAAAACATTTTTTTTTCACATCTGTGTACACAAATATAGAAAAACAAACTATAATATAATACTATATGCATAAGATAATATTTTACTTATCTTATAAGAATGAGAATCACAAATGGCCTATTGTTGTACCGTTCTAAGTGGGATTGTATTTTTAATAATCGATTTTTTTTATTTTTGGCTTAAAAATTGGCAGGGGTGGGGTGGAGGGTTTCAGAGGGGCTCGCTTGAGTTGCTTGTAATTTGTCTTTCGCTGACAGACCCTGGATAAGTTAATAAAAACAAATCATATCAGTACCTAACTGCTGAACTGATATATTTATATTATCTACAACAATTTAAGTTATAATGTTTGAAACATAAAGTTATAGAGCAAAGAATAGTACATATTCCTGTGTCAATCTTGTAACTCTTTACTCTTGCAATTAGTGAACTTATTTACTTGCAAACTAAAGTAAGTACATTGTTCAGCTATTGATATTGATTCTTTTACAGTTTATGGCGTGCTGTTAGACACTATTAGTATATTAAGTTACACTTAATTGCTTTCACTATCAGTGATTTTAATAAAGAGAAAAAAAATCTGTCCCTTTACCGAAACCCGGCGAATAGCTCTGAGATTAAGTGAGCCCCTTGTTACCGTATTGCAAGCCTACCACTTGGCACAGGCTTCCTTTGTTAGGTTATATACTATTAGCATGCACCTTTAGAATGTAATTTCACTGAAATTGTGAATCCATTCTGTGATACATATTTACTGCCTGAGTCGTTAAAAATATATTTATGCTACTGAAAATGTGGTTGCACTTACAATACTTTGGCTGTAACATTTTCTTCAATATTAAGTTTCTTAAGTTACTAATGAACAAAATTTTTAAAACAAATGAAAATGATTCATATACAGATATTACTTTTTACCAGGATACATGTAAGAAGGTTTGATAGGTTTCGGGGTTATTTTGTAGATCTTTACGTCATCAAGAATGCTCACACATTTACCAAACTCGTCCAAGTGTTCAAGTTCTTCGCATATGCATTCTGGGGCTGGTGCCAACCAAATCCTTTTCCAGAAATGAGATAATTTTTTTTCGAAATCTGTGCTTCGCTGATGCTGCTTATGTGCTATTTTACACCCTCTTGCCAGTAAAATTTCTTCTTGTGTAAGAGCTCGAGGAGCTATTGATGATCTGTCACTCAAATTTCGGCCAGTATATCTTGGAGATGTATCAAATAAGAAGTCGTCAGCAAATGATGAATCCACAGATGATATCCAGGCGGCAATAACCACAGTGACAAGAATACAACTCTTCATAATGATTTAATTTAATATATCTTAAATATTTAAAAGTGTTGCAGACTTGATATTTTTAAGTGAGATAAAAGGTTTAGTTTAACAAATATGTTCAGGTAGATTAAATAAATTAAGGCAATCGGTTTTGGTAAGCTATGCAATTACATGTGTGAAGTATTTCATTTTAAATATCACCCAATCAAATTTCTAATAACAATAGCAATGGATGAAAAAATGGCATTATTTACCTAGTACCGTGTGAATGTTAAACATTAATTTTACTGTATTTTTATGTCAGTGCAGCTCAAATTAAGTTACTCAATGAAGTAAATTTGTTTCATTCAGATAAGGTTAACTTAATTCTGGAACAGGAGCCATAGTTTGGATACACAGGAGTTGAGCCATCAATATATGGATCTGAAGAGCATTACTAGCCTATGAAAAGAGCCGTAGTTTCCCAACCCCAGATCTAAAATATTCTTTCTATCCAAAGTGGTTTCTCCCAACTGAAACCATCATATAAATTTGCTACCCAAACAGTATTGCTATTTGTTTTGTATAAAATATGCAGTTATTTAATCCCATCACAGATAAGATAATTTTTTTGTCCATATCACTATACCAAACTCACATGTAGAGGATATATTGATAACACAGTTAAGGATTGGAAAAACGGTCTACAGTGACACCTATCAATAAGAAAAAATGAAGTGACTTAATCGCAAACATTCGTGTAATTGATAAAATCTAGTAGAAAAGAATTAAAAAAAGTTCCAGTTGATAAAGGCATTCCTTAGTATACTATGAGTGGTGTGTTTAAACATCAACTTTTTAGATTTGTTCAATCACTAACATCAATATCACAGCTCCGCAGTGGCAGATTATTCCATAAGGGCATGAAGAACGCGCTGAGCGCCTCAAACAAAACTTTTATTTTACATAACACGTTCATTTTAAATTCAGTTTTCAATATTTATTTTTTTTTATATGTATAGTTTTGTGACGCCTTCATATAATTCGAAATACAGGGCCTCCCAGGTGCTTAATCTGCCACTGCTGCTCGGAACGACATATCAATCCAACACAACTATTCAAGTATTTTTTTTTTAAATTGAAAAACCCAAATAAGCTGAAATAAAATATAAATTGAACATTTTAATGATTTAACTGCAAATAATTTTTTATCTATTATCAGAACAAGAAATCAATCTAAATGAAGTATATAATATAAGGATTAGCTGTAAGGACCAACGTGGAAAACTAGAAAACTTTAAATAAATTTATAAAACATGTTAATAATTTTATCAGCGACTGATTACTTGCTTCGTTTTGATTATTTTCTTAATTTGCGCTTGATTTTAGAATGAGTTTGGTTATATCTTATATTTTATTTTATACAATTATTAGTAAAAACTTATTTATAAATTATCAAATAGTTTATATTAGGCAAATAAAAAAACACTATTTTTTACACCAAATATGAGAAATTATGATTGGCCCGAACAGCCTTTGAATTTTCCGCGTAGCTAACCTCTCATTTTAGGGAGCATTGATGGTGACATGACCCGACTAAGGATTGCAACACCAGTATTACCAGAACTGGAATCCTGGTATTCAATTTGGAAATGCAAAAAAATTGGTATTACCTTAAGAAACCTTAAATTTATTACGAAAATCACCCGTCTATGATTATGATATATTTTTCAATGGTTATGTTACATTATATATGTCGGGTCCTATGGCGAAGCGGTTAGCGTTGAGGGCTTTTGTGCCTGGCTTCACGGGTTCGAGTCCCAGTATGAACATCATTTTTTTAAATTTATTTATCGATTTCTGTTCGAAGGTATGGGTGTTTGTGATGTCTAAAAATTCCCTCCCACCCTTTCCGATCCTTTATTAATTGATTAGCTAATCACTAGTCCTATTCTAGCCTTATCCTTCTATCCCTACTACTCTCTTTAAATAAGAGAGGTTGAGCGACTAAGTAACAAACAGTTCTAGTAGAAAAAAAAATCTGTAGAGATACCTCAATTAGGTGGCTATACGCTCCACATTAGGAGCGGAAAGGGATAATTTTTTTTTTATTACGATTGTGATTCAATTATTTGATTTTTTTGCTTCATTTAAACATTTTTTTATAATATCCAGTATTGATATTTGCAGTAACATTATTTGAATCACTGAAATACCAATATTGATATATTCGTTTGATATTGGAACGAATGTAAACCTTATGTTACATGTGCAACTATAAATGAAAAATTATGATTATGTATAATACTTGCTACATATGTACATGTTTGGTGTAAAAAATATATTTTTTGTATTATTTGGTAACATAATAGCAAGCATTCCCTTAATCGTTTTCAAATATTATATGAATTAATGTAACGTGGCTATTAAATAAAATGAATATTTTAACAAACTCATAGCTAGGAGCTGTCGATTAGGGCGATCGCCCTAGGCGCCAAGGTGGTAGAGGAGTAAAGGAGACGCCAAAATAATGCCAGGAATTTACTATTTACGATGATAAATTTACACAAGGTAGTTCAAGCCTAGCCTAATAGGTCTTTGTGTAAATTTGGAAATCTTCACATCATCAAGAACTCTTACACATTTACCAAACTTCTCCAAGCATTCTAGAGACGGTATCGTTCTAACCGTTTTCCCAAAACGAGATAAATTTACTTCATCATCAGTGCTTCGTTCACACTGCTTTAGTGCTGTTATACATCCCCTTGACTGTAAAACTTCTTTCTGGGTAAGTACTTGAGAAACACTAGCTAAAAAATGACATTCAATTCTTGGGGATGTATCAAATAAGTGGTCTTCCAGCAGACGATGAATACGCCGAAGATATCCAGGCCACAGTTTAATGTCCATTTTTTTTTTATGTCGAAAAGCGTTGTGGGTTTGGCATTCTAAAATTAAATAATATGTTTTGTAATCGGTTCTGGTAAGCTATGCATTGCATGTGTAAAGTATTTAATTTTTTTATCACCATATCAAATTCTAATACCAATAGCGGTGGCCGAAAAAATGGCATTATGTACCTAGTACTGCGAGAATGCTTAACATTAATACAGTGGAACTCCCAATTACGCTACTCCGAATTACGCACTGGCTTGAATTATTCGCTGCAAATCCCCCAATTGAACAGTCGCATTCCATTGTCGTTGCTACGAGACGGCCATCTGTGCGGTGCATACAGTCAAATTTTGGCTAGCGTCTGTGTATTCAACACGTGCCAGGCTATACACGCATAGCCGGGCGAATGTCTATGTGTTGAATTTTGGCGCGCTTTGCATTATATCACTTAGTAACTGAATATTTTTTTTTGCAAAACTAAGGGAAATCTTAATTTTGCATTTTTTGCAGAAAAATCAAAATTCCTAATTTTGTATAAAATTCACTCCCCCAATTACACTACTCCAAATAACACGGTCCCGACTTTAGTGTAAATAGGGGTTTTACTGTTTTATTTTATTTTTATATCAGTGTCATTCAAATTAAGTTACTCAATGAAGTTAACACTCGAGTACCGAATCGTCGAAAATAGGACCGAGGAGTGACGCGATACAAAGTGACCCCAGATAATTTGCGTAATATTTGCATTGCATTGGTTGAGGTATCATTGTAGATTACAATAAATTTCAGCTAGATATTATTGGTATTTAGAGAATGGTTAAAATAAGAAGAATTTTGAAATGCGAATGCACCCCATAGTAACTCAATGGTTAATGAGTAAATTTGATTCGTTCAGATGAGGTTAAAGAACTTTTATCTAGAATATTAATGTTTCTATCCAAAGTGGTTTCTCCCAACTGATACTTCATGGCAACAATAATCAAAAATTTCAGAATGTGTACATCCAATATTCCTTTGTCTTGTTGATCTTGCTCATCTGAGGCAGGTATTATCACACATTCTCAGCAATATCACGTTCTACTTCATTACCAGAATGGTCTTTTCAAACTTTAATTTCATATTTTTTCAAAGTAGATACATCTAAAGATTCCAATCCAGATAAAGTGGAACCCCATAAATGGAGACATAAATGTACTTTATTACACCAGTTTACCGCTCTGATTTTTTCTCTATCAAATGTCCACTTTGTATTGTTTAATTTGTTTAAGGATTTTTTTTTCTCCTTTAGACAGATACTTTAGAGGCATTTTATTGAGATACGAATTTCAAGTTTTTTAATTTGATGAAAAATTCAAAGTTACGAGATAAAGCTAGAAGAAATGTAGTGCAATAATATTTCGCAAATGAGCTTATGAGTCTGTGATATAATAAAAGATCTACATAATATAACTTTGATTTAATTACACATAGGTGAATAAAAGCAGATCTATGCAATGATAGAGGCTTCCTAAATGACCGTTAAGCCATCCTTGATAGATGATCTGGGTAGTTCCAAAAACTATAACTTCATCCCCGATAGCCAAATCATTGAAACAATTAACGAGTTCTTGTATCTTAGATCCCTAGCCAATGTTCAGAATAGTGTAAGCCATCAGGTACCGGGTCGCAGAAAGCAAAATGCCGGGTCGCCGATTTCCTAAAAGAAATTTGTATATTTACTATATAATTTTGTAATACCTTTTGATTTTTGATTTGATTTCTAGATAGATTTATCAGAGTAAATTATTTTGTATTATAACATAAAGACTGTATGGACATAAATATATTGTTAATTTACCTATAGGCCGTTACAAATTTAGTGGGTCACGAAGGAGAAATATAAAAATAACCGGGTTGCGGAGAAAAAAGTTTGGGAAACGCTGGTGTAAGCGATGAAATCAAAAAGAGAATTGTTAGTAGTGATATATGCTATTATGGACTGCATAAACAATCCAAATCCTCCTGCAAATCCTGCGATAGATTTTCGGTGCTGTGAGGATGGTTTACGAGCTTAATAACCTCTACGATGAGCCAGACATTTTCAGATTTGTTAAAACTTAGCACCTACGCTGGGCCAGACATATATCACGCATGGATGAATGTAAACCAACAAAATATCTCACATTCAGTACACCTGTATTTCGTTGGATGGATGGGTGTCATGGGAGATGCGAATGCCAGAGGTAAGTGAATGGCGTAAGAGGGTGGAGGATCGAGTGGAGTGAAAGAGAAAATGCTATTTTTTTCGGTCGTAATTGCGAATTGCGAAAAGTCAAAAACTACTTATATAAATTTTATGATTATTTGTTTTTATGGGCACTGATAAAATTGAGTATTATGATATAGTATTATGTACTCACAAAAAGAATATTATGATTATGTTGAAAATTATCTGGTATTGTTCTTAAACAGTTTGCTAATTTTAGTAAATTTATAATAAATTATAAATTACTGACCTGCGTCTGGGCGCTTATGACATTAACAAAAACATTATTAAAATTTAAGCGATTTTGAAGCAATGACGAAAAAACTCAATAATTAAAATAAAAATAACGGTTTTAAATAAACAGTATATTTACGAAAGTTCTTGGTCAAGACAGAAAAAAATATACTTTTATTTTTATTAAAAATATATACGTTACCATAAATATATTACTTGTGTATATAATATTATAATGAAAACAGTGTTGTATTTTTATAAAACTCATTTATATTATTTCAATTCACATTTAAAATTAATGAAGTATTTGAAATAAATAAAAAAGTAGATTTACCTATAATGTGCTTAGCTCTTTATATCTAGTTTACAGGGCTGACTAAAACAAACACTATAGCCATATAATACATCTACGCATGCGTAAACGAAATATCGATAATTTAGATTCCTACACGTGTCGATAATATTTGTTGATCGTGTCGGGTGCACATCGACAGATTTGAACGAAATTTACGCGATCTGTCTGTCAAAACACGTTAAAAATTGTCGCAAAAACAGGCCAAAGGCGTGCATAAACAAAATCACCCGAAAGGATCGAAATAATTTTGGCACGCTCTTCGGAATTTGCACATAACCTCAAAGGCTGACAGCTTGCGTCCGAAACTGCGAACCCTCTCTAAACGCCGCGGGTCACCGCAGGGTCATCGGCGCCGCGTCGCGAGATCGCGGGGGCGCCGAGAATCATCGCGCCGCGAGAAACAGCCGGACTGTGAAATTTTTACAATGCAGTATTCCGAATGACATGTCGCACATGTCTCATATTTGATATTCGATCCGCCGCCCGAGACGCGGTGCACCGTTGGGATTAGGTACGCCTATGGTGCCGGAGACATGAGTGGCAACGGGAAACAGGTGCAGTCGGCGCCGGGCCAATCTCAGCGCTACGGTTGCGCGAGGCCGCCTACCCCGCAGAGGAACGAAGGATTCCACGGGGCTGGTCCGCAAGGCGGTTCCCAGGGAGGCTACGCGGCCCCCTCTGCCCCACCGCCGCAGCCGGCCATGAGAGGCCCCCCACCGCAACAGTCGCAGCAGCAACCGCCGCAAGAGATGAAGGCGAACCATTCCTACAGACAGGCGCAGGCGCAGGCTCAAGCACAAGCCCAAGCGCAGCAAACCTATCAGTACCGGGGACAGCAGCAACAGGGGACGCCGCCGCGTCAGCCTTCACATCACAGACAGCCACCCATGTACGGAACGACGCAGGGTGCTGTATACGGACCGTCCATGTCCGCGGTCATCTATACGCCTCATATGAGCATTGCTCCACCCTCGTTCAACCAACAGCAGACTCCGCGCCAGCCATACTATCCGCCGACCGGAACCATCCCTTCGATATTGCCGCAGCAGTATTATTCCACTTATGGCAGCCAGCAACAGCCTCAGTTCTTCTTGACTTCTGGTGGTGCGCAAGCCCCAACGGGCATGGCCATGGCTGGTGGGGTGGGACGCGCTGCTGCCGCAGGCCAAAATCAAAACATGCAACAGTCTGCCCAGCAGCAGCCGTCCCACGCAATCGCCTCGAACCGCTATCCGCAGACTGCCCCATCGCATCAGGGTTCAGGCCAAGAAAAAAAAAGACGTCCCAATGCTATTGCTATTGTGGATCCAAAATCTGGCAGAGACGTTACGCAGGAACTGCTCGAAGGACAGGGCTCCGAGGGACCTGATGGCGAGCGTGCGACTCCCCGTCCGGACGAGGGTGGCCAAGCTGTGGTAGAAGAGTTTGCCCGACTTGTAGCTGATCGAGCCAACGAAAAGGATTCATCCGAACGCTCCGACTCTGAAGCTCCGTCGTCTGTGGGCGCCGATGCCGAATTCCGAAGCGCCAGACCGAGTCCCGCCGCAGACAGCCGTGACACTCCGTCTGCTGATTCAGAGCGCCTAGAGGAAAAACCCGTGGAACGCACTGTCAAAATAGAGGCTTCCGACACCCCAGTAGTGTCAGCCATATCAGACAGCCCTGAAATAGTGTTGAAACAGTGTCCGGTAGTGGTAAAATCGAAGCAGGAAACCCACTCCGCCCCAGGTCAAATTCGCACTGAAGAAAGAAAGACGTCAGGGAAAATGTCCAAGCAGGCGGAGAGGCCGCCTGTAGAAATCTCATCAACCGTTCTCGATAGAGCCGCTTCTGAACCTCGAAGGGAGTCCATTGAGCCTGAACCAGTTTGTCTATCTCCATCTGTTGAGGTTATACCAGAACCTCAGGTAGTATCCCCACCTACAATGGAAATTCCAATAGCTTCACAGTGTGTTTTACCGTCTTCCATAGAAACTGTGAACGGTGATAGGGATACGCAACGGGAAGAATCCGTCGAAACAATCGTTGAACCGCCCGTAAGCGTTGTTATTGTGCAAGACCAAGAACCACAGAAAAATAGTGATAAAAAAATTGCTGACTTAGAGACTACTAAAGTGGTTCAGAAAGATGTTGTCGCTCAAGAGCCAGTCGCAGAGCTGACACCTCCGGAATCATCGCACAAAACAAAACAGGGATCTAAAAAACAACAGAAAGTAAAGAACGTTCCGGCTCCCCCGCCGGCTAGGTCACCCTCGCCAGTACCAGTACCCATACCTGTACCGGTATCTGTCAAGGAAGAAATTCCAAAAAAAAAGTCGCATTCTCCTGTATCTTCAGATGCTCTGTTTCTACCTGCGTTTGAACAGAAAAACAAAAATCGCACGGCTGCCAAAGCCGCTGATATTATTTCTGATACTGCACCTGTGGAAATAAAACCCATGGAGGCAGCTCAGGCAATTGACGCAATGAAAAACTTGAAAATTAATGATGACACTGTTTCAGTGGTGGAATCACTATTGACTTCCGAACCTGTTACTGATCTCTCGAAAATAAATGACTTGGATAAATCTGAAAACAAGGAATTGGATGTTGATAATTACCAAATTTTGAATAACAAGGAAGAAACACCCGATGCAAAAGATTCCGATGAAGGAGCTGCCGTGGATGAAAACGGACAAGAGAAGGGTGAAGGAGAAATGGATGCATCGGGACTGCTCAGTCTTAAATATAATTATTCAGATGATCAGTGGTCACCTATCAACACTGCGGGCAAAAAGTGCTATGAATCTAGTTTCCTTATGCAGCTAAGGGATGATCCCAAATCAAAACTGAAGCCAGACAATATAGTGTCTGACAATGCTTTCCGCCAGGTGCGATCTTCGGCCACAGATCCCTCGCGAGCCTCAGGTGTCATGCGCCAGAACGACCTCCTTCCTGGTTTTGCCAGAGGTTCATCAGGCCCCCATGGAGTCACCCCCAACCGAAAGTCGCAACACGGTAAACCGAACTCTAAAGGTGGGGGCACCCCGGGGCCAGGCTCTGGAGGCAGACCCAATGTCATTCACGTCAACCTCTCTTTAAGATCTGATGTAAAGCTCAATGAAACAGAGAACGCCTGGAAACCGCAACGGATGCGCTCGACTTCTCTTGCTGAAGAAGAGGCCTCCACTCAAGATTTGTACCAGACCTTCCGTAGTATTCTAAACAAACTCACCCCTGAGAAGTTTGACACTCTCATGAGGAAAGTGAAAGAGCTCAACATTGATACCGAGGAAAGGCTGTCGGGGGTCATTGGTCTTATCTTTGAAAAGGCCATAGACGAACCTAATTTCTCAAAAGCTTACGCTCTCATGTGCAAGGAGTTAGAGCAGACAAAGGTATTAAAAGAATCATCTGATAACAAGAAGCGGGAGCCTGTACATGTCAGTTTCCGCATACTGATTGTTAGTAGATGCCAGAATGAATTTGAGAAAGAAGACAATACCACCCGACGGCGACAGGGCGAGGTCGATGCCTGCACTGACCCTGAAAAGAAGAAAGAGATGATCTTGCATATGGAAGAGGAGGAGAGAAGTGCTAGACGGAGATCTGTGGGCAACATTCGCTTCATTGGAGAACTCTTCAAACAAGGCATTATTGTCAGCAGTGTCATAGTCAACTGCATTAAACGGTTGCTTCTGAAGACCGAGGAGGAAACACTGGAGTGTCTCTGCAAGCTTCTCATGACCATCGGCAAAGACCTTGAAAATAATAATAAGATATCTTTGCAACCTTATTTTGATAGCATGAAGAACATTGTGGATGGAAAAGTTGTTAGTAGCCGTGTCCGCTTCATGCTGCAAGATGTCATCGATCTGCGCTATAATTCATGGGTGCCTCGCCAGCAAGTCGTCAACCCTATGACAATGGACCGCATTAAGCAGATGGAGATCGAGAACGAAAGCGGTAAGACTTCTAACTTCTTCAGTCAGAATTATTCATCTCCCTCAGGCGGGGCGAGAAAAGATGATCGACCTGGCAACATGGCCAAAAGAGGAGGCTCAAAGAGTGTGACAGAGGACGGAGGCTGGTCTACCGCCCCTGCCAGAAACTCAAGGTCGAAACCTCCAGCGTACGTTGTGGATTCAGGTAAGCTGAGCAAACTGGGTACCATAACTCCGATCACCCAAACTTCTCTGCAACCATCCATTGCTTCGTGGGGTTCAGGGTCCAATACCAACAAAAAACCAGGAGACACTTGGAATTCTACTCCCAAGTCTGGTGGCCCTCTGAGTGGCAACCGAAAACCTGTCACTACCACGCAGGTGTCCAACATGTATAATGTTCTAGATACTTTTGCTCCGGATGGCGGATCGACAGGCAACGTCCCGGAACCGACCGCCCCTAAAAAAGCTGGTTTTCAATCAAAAGGAGCCTCTATTGAAAGGTCAACTTTTAAATCTGATACTATTGATCAACCTAAATTTAAAAAATTGGATAAAGACAACATAATTAGCAAAGTTAACTCCATATCGATAGATGCTGGAGCCTTTGGTATGTTTGAAAAGATGAAGAACAGTTTTAGCCCTGATGAAATGCCCGTGGTGATAGAAGAGATGGTCGCTAACGGTCTGGAATGCAACGATCTCAGGTCCATGCAGTTAATCGGCGAAGCATTCGGTCTGATAGTCGATAATCAAGTTGTAACCAACGATATCTTCCTAAATAGTTTCAAACAGGCTATGAATGCCTCTACAAATTTCTTTAAAATGAAAGGCAACATTTGGAAAATGCTTTCCGGTTTCCTGTGGGCCTACATAGGAAGAGTTTCGGCGGTTACGTTCACTCAGATACACAGCGTTATGGCCAAAGTTATAGAACTCAAGAAAGGCTATGATTTCTTATCTCGCTTTTTCTTAGATAAGATAACTGAAAAGGATACTTTGCAAACTCTATGGGAAGACTCCAATATGGATCTCTCCGATTGGATGGATGCTGATATGGCAGAACAGCTTCTAGACGAATTTTCATTAAAATTCTTGACTGAGAAAAAAGGCAAAAAGATGCCCAGTCCAGAAGCAGCCTGTGAAGAAATGTTAAAATTAATGAGAAGCAATAGCAGTGTTGACGCCGTCAAAGAATGGATTCAGCGAAATATCGGTGAAGAGGTCAAGGAGCCGTGGTTTGTGAGAGCCCTGACGGAAGCCATTTGCACTTATACTCTTTGCAGCGGAGACCATAAACCGAGATTCGACGAAGAAGCTCAGGAGCGTTATCTCCGTTATAATAAGATATTAATAGTTTATGTCGACGGCAAGCATGAGCTACAGTGCCTTTATGCCATACAGCGTCTCCTCAACAAACTGGAACACCCACAGGGTATCGTCTGCGGTCTTTTCGAATATATCTGGGAGACGGGTGAAGTTATTTCGAATGAAGGATTTTTACAATGGGAAGCGAGCAACGATCCCCACGAACTGGAAGGAAAAGGAGTAATGCTCAAACTGCTCACTTCTTTCTTCACTCTGCTTCAGTCTGACGATTCATCCGAGGACACGGCTTCCATCATCGAAGGGGAATACTGACAAATAAAATCTATGTTATTCTTTTTTACAAACAAAGGTAGATACTAAAGTTGCATGAAAAGTCGTAGGGATGTGAAACCTGGCCAATGACGGGAGGCGAGTAACGTAAGCCTATTTTATGAGACATCACATATCCCACCTTGTCACTCTTCTAACATTCAACAAGTTAGCATCAGTTATCTGACGAAGGAATTGAAAAACAACATGAAAATAACAATCTGAGCTGAATATCTCAAGTAAATCAGGCAATAAAAACTAAAACAAAAAGCATAATAACTAGCGATATGAAATCCTGGTAACGTAAATCAATTATTTCAGACATGCTTAGGTAGCTCTCCAACTGAGTGGAATGCTTATAACAACAAAATTAAAATGAACATTTATCAGAAATATTTTATATTGCTGTTTGAAAAATTAAATATGCAATAATGTACTTGAATGAAAATTAGCCAAAGCCCTTCCGTGAAAACAATCACAGCTATATATTGAGCCAGCGACCGGATCATTGGCAACTGTCGCTGCATTGCTACGTAACAATATTGTTTATATCCTATTCCCGGAGGTTGATACTCTGCGATATCCCGTATTTCGGTTCATCTGCGGTAATCACGAGTATCGTCGTCACGGTAAAAGCTAGGTCTGAAATTCATCGTTCAATGCAAATTTAAATTTCGATCCTTAATTCAATCAGGGCTATTTGAAGGTTGATAAGCTTATTTTTTAAGTTTAAGATTCCTGTGATGATTTTAAATAGGTTAAATCTTATTTATATATAAATATATATACAATATATATATAATAAATTTCATTCCATGAGCCTTGTAAATATATGAACCGTAATATGAACAATATGACAAAAATGCGTAATTGATTACTACACTGTAAATTCTTATGATGTCCTATTCAAACGATGTATTTCAATTTTGCTAATTTAAACAAAATACATGCATAAAAATTGTAATAAAGTCAAATACATGCAAACGAAAATTATAATGTTAAATATTATATATAAATAAATCTTTATTGAATTTTTATTTCACCAGCATATTATTGTTTGATGAATATATAAAGTGAATATTTTAAATCTATTGTTCTGTAAAACATGAATATGTATAATGTAACTGCTACTTTTGTTGAACAAATTTAAAAAATAAATTGTGGAATGGAATTTTCTGTGTATTTTTTTGCCAATGTGAATGTATCAAATTTTAAATTCTAACTTAAATTACATCTTCCGTTGCCCTCATCACAAACAGGCTCCGTAAGCTTTTCTAAAGTAATTCACTGCAAACTAGCTCTTTGTTCACTATCTTTTAAAGCCGACTCATTGCGAGTGAGATAAAAATTAAAATGAAAAAAAATGGTAGATTTGCGAGTGAAAAATTGAATATTTTACTTTACGAATCGATCGACTGCCCCATATTTTGCTGACGGATCAAAACCTGCCTTTTATTGTAAAGCGTAGTTTTCTTTTAAGGTTATCGTTCAGGATATCTTTTTTGCGGTGCGCACCAATTGCACGGGCTCGCCTAAAGAAAATATTTTTGATAGAATTAGACATTAAATATTAGATATAAATGTATTGTAAAAATTAGATAGGCCTCTGTATCGATAAATATTATTTATACTAAATTAATGACATAGTTCCGCCAATAATTTATTATGGTGTAAATTTAAAATGTTGTGTAATTATTTTTTATTATATTTTTCAATTGAAATGTCTGTTTGTGGTGGGATGTCGAATGGTGCGCAGTCATCTTTTTCAGACTTGTCAATTATTATTAACGCAGTGTTGACACAAATAAATATTTTCCTACATTTGGAGTTAACCTATTTACAATGTACCATATTATTAATATACCATTGTCTTGAACTTTGTAGTTTACGAATATGATAATGCACTTCTGACAGAATCATAATTTTTGTTGACATGTTTTGCTTTCATATCTCAATGATAATTATCAACAATTTATATCTAGAATTTTTACTGGTAATGGGTCAATTGAATGCAGTTTGGTCTCGTATAGTTATCTGTGGTGACAGCATCAAAATGTAAATATTTTGTATTACATACTTGAATAAACGAAAGGTACACTCATTCATCAATCGTCTTAATTATATATTTATATATCATATGGTTATTGACACTCAATTTTCAAGTTCTCCTATAAACGCTACTATCGATCGTCTGAGAAAGAGGATCTTCATATAATAGATGATAAAAACTAAACACTTGAATCTACAGCCTCCTCACTGTGCTAATGCAGAGGCGATCTAGTGTTGCAAAATTTTATATAACTTTTGAAAAAGAATAGCTTTGATTTGTTGTTTACTATATAATCAACTATCATAAATACATACAAAAATTGCACTGATGTACATCGCTCTGCGAGGCGAGGAGAAACCAGTCTCACTGTACTGAGGCTAAAAAGTAATGAAGCCAAATATTGAAAATTAAGTGAATATTCAAAGAAATGCAAAACTGAATACATTATATTCTCTAATTTTGATGACAATCACTGCTCTAAACTCCCTATTCCTTTACACAAAGACATTTGTCAAGAATTATCCTTGTACCTGTATTTTATCACACTTTGCCGAGTCTCATTTGTCATCATCAATAACATAAAACTTTGGTTTAACTTACACCTTCATGAGTAGTGACAGTATACAAAATCAAACCTTAAAAACACAACTACACTCTCAACCGAATTTTCGAACCACTGTTGTGCAATCACACGGATAAATAATTTCAAGACTGAGGCCAGAATATATATTGGAGCTTTGTAAACCAATAGTCACATTTTAAACATTGAATATTATAGGAAGATTATCAAAACTTCATGTTGGTGAAATGAAAAATCTTCAGAGCGAACCAATATAAAAGTTAACTGTTAAAGGTTTGTTGCAAATTAAATCATAAACCTCTTGCTAAAATCAGGATTACAGCATGTAAATTTATTTTAACTAGAATAGAATAATATATCATCTCTCATTTACTACTTTTCGTTTGCTTAATTTTTTTAATTTTTAATCAAATGAAACTAAAAACCTGTTTTCCTAGTATAATATAACATTCAAATTTTCCAGTGATTTTTATAAGAACATAAATACACAAGAAACACTGCTTATTCCAGAAATCGAAAATAGCAGTTACAAAATTTAGGAAAAATATAAATATTTAGCTGGGGAATCTAACTCTGGACTCCAACAATGAAGCATGGTACAAACCCACTACACCAGAGTGATTTTATCAACATTTGCATTACTCAAGACAGCAATTCAGAGAAGTTTCTCAAAGTGAAAGTTGTTATCAGAATGTTTGAAACTTGTGAAAACAATTCAAGGTCATATGTTCAGCTTTAGATTGCATTCAAGGATTATTATGCCTTTTCTATGAAACCATATGGTCCATGTGAAAGTCTAATGAATGTTACAATATTAAATTTAATGAGAACACATGTGTAGTATATATTTACACTTCAGGACTGGTTTTGCTTAGCATAACATGTTATAACTATTTTCAAGAGAAATTATGTTTTCAAAATATTTTTTTTTAATAAAAATGAGCCTCCACAAATTACCGCTGAATCTGTCGAAGAAAATATGAAATTAAACCATTTGAAACATGCAATTCTTGTTCTATAAAGCAAACCAGTCCTGACTAAGAAAAGCTTAAATGATTTGTTAATTTCCTCCGATCTTAGCAAAAAATATGTTTATTATAGGTAAAAATATTGTAGATTATAGATCTCAGACTGAGAATTAGTAGGTTTCAAAGATAAAGTAAATAAAGGAAAAATCCGCAAAGCAGTCATAACAAATGGCAATTTAATAAAGAAGGTAAAAAATGATATACTACATATCGACCAAATCTGGTAAGTTTGTACAATTAAATTTGTATGACGTTGAAAAGTCAATCAAGCACACAGAATCTGGTAGAGTCAGCAGCTTACAGCATAGACTAGTATACTTTATGGCATATGGCGAGTGATGATTTTTGATGTTCATCCCTGAGCGGAGTTTCATATAAATCGCAATAATTTCAGAAAATGAAATTACATATTATTTGTCTGTATTTGCTTATTTAACAGCTATTATTTGACTTTTGGTTAAAATTACTATTCTTGTTGTTAATTCTTTTCTGTTCCAAGGGAACTATTTAAAAACCTAAGTTTGTAATAAACTGGTGTAATTATGTTTATAAAATAGGAATGTTGTCAAATAAGATTGTGTGTGCTTTTAAATGATAAGACTGTACACTGTACTTGTAATTTATTTATTTATCTACATTCAAAAATTTGTGACGTCACCATGCAAGACTTTCACAATCTAGAGCAGTGATTTTCAAAGTGTTATGCGATTCTTTTTTTATTTTTAAATGTTACAATTTGACAGCTAATCATAGATTATAGTTGGCAAAGTCTTGAGCAGCCATATGACATGACTCCTTTCAATTTCAAAATGCTTATGAATCACATTAAAGTCAGTCTTCTCAGTGATGCACTCGGAGTACCGAATAATAACACCAAATTTAACTAAAAGAAACATCATAGAAAGAAGGGGAAAATATAAGGCAGTTTCATAAGAAAAGATATTTTCTCACTCAAATATCTATCCAGCTGCCTGTGTGGTCGAGTGGTCAACGTTGTTGGCTTCGGTTATGGAGGTCCCGGGTTCGAGTCCCGGTACTGACAGCGCTACCACATTGGGAGCGGACATGGTTAAAAAAAAATAATATCTATCTGGGGAAGGTAAGAATCATAGCATGGACAAGTAGTTAACATATCACTCCACCCTGCTCTTTTGGAATTTGTTTCCGGGGTCGGATGGAGTGAATATAAAAATCACAGACATCTATGCCTCTTAACAGGGGATTGAAAAATAGGAAGATTGCCCAAGAGTGCTTACCACTCGTAAAAATTTTCGTGCTCAACACACCAGTTACGAGTTAACTCAGCAATAACTAATTAAATTAATAAATTAAAATTATAGCCAGCGTACTAGATAATTAGGTACTTTTTTCTACTGCAATTAAAAGGTTAAGGCCAACAGTTACACCTTATAAAATTTGAAGCATATCTAAATAAAATAAAGATAGTAATTAACACTTTCGATGGATTCGGCGGTAACTTTGTGGAAGTTCATTTTAATATAAAATAAAATAACTTAGATCATTCCACGTATTGTGTACACGTGACACATAGTAATTAACATTAAAAGTATGGAAGTGCAACCGGCGTTGCACTTTTACAATCCAACCAGAGTCAAAACTTATGATATCTTAAGTAGCATCAGTAGTCATTGAAAATACACTGACCCCTTATATACTTATAAATATACAACTAATTTGATTAAGCAAGGCTTAATAATATACCCTTAAAATATTCTTCATCATCTCTTGATGCTGTCTTTTATCAGTCTAGTGACCAAATATCAGTATGACATTTTTATTGTACAGTGCAGTGGAGGGGAACCTGTGGCCTCTTGGCTACTTTGATGCGGCCTTTTGACTTGATCAAAATATTCACTTAGATCAAAAAATTATACACAAGCGTTTGGAAAAAGAGCAGAATCAACCCATTATATGTTCGGCAGTCGAAAAAAAAAGGGGGGTGTCAACGTTTTCTTTACTGTGGCCTTATGTTGATTCAAATAAATGAATGTAGCCTTTAGTTATGAAAAGTTTCCCCACCCCTGGTATAGTGTATTCTTTTGAATTGTACATGCAATTCAGAACTTAATAAGATATTACCATTATGAAAAAAAACAGACGAATGAGAGTTCAAACCAAATATAAAAATGATATATAATATTATTCATTCATTTAAATCATACATGGGCAACCACCGGCCAAGCTATTTTGTCCGGCCCTGATTCATCTCGGCGAAGTATTAGAGAAAGAAATTAATAGTTTCAGGTAGGGATTAAATAATGGAGATGACACGGGCGCTTCCAGTGGCTCCACTCTACTAGTTCATGATCACCATCATATAGGAAACAGCAACGTGTTTTATTTAATTAAATATTACTTTATTATGTTTAATAATTTGGTCCGGCCCTTGACTCGGAGACAGAATGATAATTTAGCCCCAGACCTAGGAAAGGTTGCCCATGCCCGATTTAAATGATAATTGTTTTTAAGATTTTCCTCACCTTACTTAACAGACCTCATTAATTAAATATTGTAAAATGTATTGTTATCAGAATCGAAAGTTTTGAGTATAGTCGAAATAATACCAGTGACCTTTTATTTGATTAATTAGAAAGTTTTATTGACTTTTGATAGGATATTTGTGTTTAATATAATAAAATATTTGCCTTCACATTGCCATAATGATGTGCATCAATAATAGTAATAATTAAAGATAATTATTTTACGTAATTAAGAGAAGTGATTGTCAACATATTATTATCTAAGAACTCTATTTCTGAAATTGAGACACAACATGCCCATTGCCACTTTGAATCAAAATGCAGTCTTAGTTAGGAATAACAATACCGGTATTGCAAATATCAGTACGCCGAAATCCTGGTTTCGTTAATACCAGTATTTAGTGGCGGATTAAACACACGGGAGGCCCCAGGCGCAATTAAATTTGGAATCGGTTAACATAACGTAAAATAATAAAAGAGTTATATATGATGCAAATCATTTTTGAGGCTTCGGAGGTCCCATGCACGCCCTTCATTTGCTTATAGAGTAATCCGCCACTGCTGGGATTGCAACCCCTAGGACTAGACTTATGAAGTATTTCGACAGAATATATTTAATGTATAAAAGTCATTATTAATTTATGCTATCGATTGAGGGTGCTCGATGGAACTTCAATATAGTGGATCCCCATCGATATTTTTTTTGGTTCTCTCAAAAAAACGACAAATGCAGGTAAGTCTTAAATATAATTAGGGATTAATGTGGGATGGGAATAGATTGGTGTTCCACTGCATCACATTTGAATCATTAAAATTTTGCACTCTTCCATAACTTATGTTGCTAACAGTCAGGGCTTCGCCTTTCGGCATCTTCAGCATTCAATTACACATTTATTCACACTGCTTAAATTTATTTGTATACTAGAATGCCTAAATATGCTGAAAAATATAAATTTGAACAATTCAATTATAATGAGCTAATCGTCAAACACTCAGCATGTACATTAGAGAAAGGATGAATCCAGTGATCGATTAAGCAATCGGAAGGCCCCAGGCACAATACGGTTCGGAGGTCCTGTTTTTCATATAACAGGATTTTATGTATATACAATATAAGCATTATAGAGGCCCCCAAGCGCGTGCCATGTACGCTAATGGCGTAATTCGCCGCTGGATGAACCCATTCATGCCGGAAACCTCTATATGATTACATTGGCAATCTACCTTCAAGGATAAGAAACTAATGCATTTTATTTCTTAAATAACTTAGCTTATTGCCAGATACATCTTTAACGATTGATGGCTTTTCTGTGGGCACAGTTTTTTCATGACCATTAGTTATTATTTTATACTATAAATAGTCTCGTTTGTATTGTATTGTATTTTCGTTGGCTTAAAATGATTAAAAACCGAGCAAATCCAGTCTTTTTTTTTAGTCCATATCCGCTCCTTATACGGAGCATATGGTCACCACGATGTTCCTCCATGATTCTCTATCCCCAGCCAGTTTCCTTGCTTCCTTCCAGGTCATCCCAGCGTCCCGTAACTCCTCTGAGGAATTCCTGTGGATGGTCATCTGTGGCCTTCCACGACGCCGGGATTCATCCGGTTGGAAGAAGAGACAGGCAGGGTTCAGGCTCTCTTGAGGCATCCTTAACACGTGTCCAAGCCAGGTCCACCGCTGCTTCTTTATTTTGGACGTAATAAGAAGCTGGTTAGTCCGCTCTCTAATCTCTTTATTCCTGACAAAGTCAGACCATTTCACTCCTAGCATTCGCCGCAGGCATCTGTTTTCGAAGCACAGTATACGGTTACTCTGCGCTTTCATAAGGTGCCATGATTTGCAACCATAAAGCAGCACTGTCAAGATACATGCGTTGAACAAGAGGCACTTGGTTCTGACCGAGTACAGCCGTGAGTAGTAGCCGTGTCCCAGACTTTCCGCATTGAGTTAAAGGTTGCTCCAGCTATCCTTAATCGGATCGCAAGCTCTTTACACGGATTGTCATCTCCCGTGATGTGTACCCCTAGGTACCTGAAACCGTCGACTCTTTCGATGTTTTGACCGGCGCTCGTCAAAGGGTAGTGTGGGTCCGGACAGGCACTGTTGCAGAGTACATTGGTTTTACTTGCATTGATTTTAAGACCGATGCAATACGAGTTTCTCTGCAGT
The DNA here is from genome assembly GCA_030503985.1 of Himalopsyche tibetana. Taxonomy (NCBI): domain Eukaryota; kingdom Metazoa; phylum Arthropoda; class Insecta; order Trichoptera; family Rhyacophilidae; genus Himalopsyche; species Himalopsyche tibetana. The sequence continues at coordinate 5,294,118 of JAPJYX010000019.1, read as the reverse complement.
CTATCCATTGTTTCTTGAATACCCTCGACAGATTTATCAAATATGACAGCGTCGTCTGCATACTCGAGGTCGTATAGCTTTAAATTCAGTCTTTGGTGTAAATTAAATGTGAATGTTTACCAAGCAATAAGCATGTATACATATGTATCTGATTCACATTGTATTTTTGTATTAAATTAAAGTAAGGTTTTTTAACACTATTTTTTATACGTCACAATTTCTGGAACCGATGTATTGCATGAAAATAGGATCGAGTGTAGATTTATTAATAAAAAAAATAATTTATCTGAGAATTGTATTGTTTCACTATTATGTCCATGCTTTAAATATTATGTTTGTTATGCCTCATTTAGTCTCGAGTGACTGAAGAATGATAAGACTGAGTACCTCAAATAAATTTCACTATAAATTAAATTGTTATTACGATGTTGATATAACACTACCTCCATTTCTTGAACTCTCTTATGTGACCTTTGTGTGATAGTAAATCCATGCAAAGAAATATACGACCAAATATATTTCTGTTCAAACATTCTAACTATTAGCATGCCTAAGAGAAAGTTAGTCAGATAAAGCCATAGTTATATGCATACACCATCCACTATACCAGCGTTTTTCAACCGGGAGCCATGTGGTCCCCTTGGGGGCCACAGCATGTTCCAAGGGGGCCACAGAAGAAATATACAGTAGGAGTATAGTTTTTGCGTTATAATGAACCTTCCTTTACATTACGCATACCGTACTGTACCATATTAGTTGCCACAAGCTATCAGATAAATTGATATTTTATGTATTCCTCTGTCATACATTTAAATTTTGAATAAAATAATTACAACGTAGCAGTAACATATTTGTCGAATAGGGAATAACAATATGTAATACATTGCAGTAAAAATATTGTTTTTATATATTTTTTTACTATTTTTTCAATAATATTTAGGAATATCATAATAGAAACATTGCATCTAAAAGAAAGTGTCGGCAATATTCTATTGACTATCTTGTCCCTGGATTTCTTTCATCACTCCATGATATTATGAAACTCATGTGCTTAATATGTTTGGCTTCACCAATGACAGTGTGCGTCCGTGCAACAAGAAAGAAAAACCATTTGAAAAATAATTTAAATAGCTTTAAGAAGTTTCCACAGCAAAGAAAATAGTATTCAGTGAAAGATTAGACACTGGCTTAATTAATCGCTTCTTACGAAATTTTCAAATTAATTACAAAAGCTATAAATTCGCCTTATATTTCCGAATCTTTGATTTTGCAATCTTAAGAGTTATGAATCAGAGTGAAAATGCAATTAGTCAGGTGATTCCTTTGAGCAATTTCAGTATCTATATAGGCATATGTATGAGATAGCAGATGATTCAGAAAAAAGCAACTAATTGAACACTTTGCTTGCAAATCGTCTAATCTAAAACAATGTGTCAGATTTTTGATGACGAAAAAAATCGTATAAGATAATTCTATGCTCTTCCAGAAATCCTAAGACACAAAAGGTGAAACGATTGCACAAGGAATTAAGATTTTTTTATGAATAAATGATATCCTGCTTCAATGGTTGAAAGTATTAAAGTTTTACTTTTATCAGTCAACATTTGGTTGTAACTCTTTTATAAACGTTTTTTTATTTAATTTAGCACTCTGCGCACTGCTGCATCGCGACTAGTTTTAAGAAATTTATGAAAGAACATTAACACAAATAACGTTATACTGAGGAATATACCCCGGTAAGAAGAGTGTGAACCATAGCGGGTTGTGATGGATACAACGTTAGGTACCCGTAGGGATTTTTAAAATTTGTAATACAAGGTATAAATATATTTTTTTTATAATTTTTTATAAATTTACAATTTCTATAGTAAATTCTGTTGTATTTTTTAAAAATAAATGTACATTTTCAGATTTTTTTTTTGATTTTTCTCGAGCCCCGAGAATTTTATTACTATGGATAGGGGGGCCACGGAAAAATATGAGACTCAAAAGCGGGCCACAGGCATATAAAGGTTGAGAAACTATGCACTATACATCAGAAGTGGATGAACGCATTAGCAACCTGTAGTGCTATTCCTGTACACATAGTACTTATTTCAAACGGTCTGAAATGCTCAACGCATAATTGTGATGGGTGCTTTGTATACTCAAAACGTGATTGTGTTGGGTATTTCAGACCATTCAAAATAAGTGCCATACACGCGAAAATATCACTACTGGTTACATACAGGCGGAACTAACAATGAAACTGTTAGTCTTATATATCCCATTGAAACTGATAGCAGTTCAATACAACAATTTCGTATCGATTTTATATTATAACCGCTATTGTGCCTGCCTATCCTATCTTATCCAATCTTTTTTTTATCCTGTATGATTTTATGCGTTTGAAGGTGTTCTACAATATTTTTCTCAAACAGTCAAGTTGTTTAGCTATTATAATCAGGCAAAAATATAAAAGTATTTATTTAGCTATTGATATTGAATTAAGATATTGAAATCCTGTCGACTTGAAGATGAGCCAGCACAATCTTATATATTTACAAACGACCAACCTAGATTAATTATGTTGTATTACTTTTTGATTATATCCCTTGACCTATTATGGTATAATCCAGGTCTAGGCAAATGGCGGTCCACGGGTTGAATCCAGCCCGTGATAAAATTTCATCTGGCCCGTGGAGTATTTTAAAAATTGAAAAAGAACATTTATTCTTTTATTCGCTTTGATAAATTTAATTTGTCATAAAAACTGCATAATGATAAAAATATATTAAAAATAAAAGATGGACTCCAATTATATGAAATCATACATATGATACAATTCTTTACCCAAAAAATGTGTGGGGGGTTGTAACAGAATTAACCGCATTAGGTGATACCAACCACAGGTATGTCACTTCCTTTCTGAATAAAAAAAACTACTTAATTTTGAGTTTTTTTTGCGGCTTATGGCCAAAATTTCATCCCCAATGTGGTCCGACAGCCAAAAGATTTGTCCACCCCTAGTATAGTCATATATGTAGACGTAAACATAAAGCCTGGTAATTTTTTTTTTTTTGAATTGTTTGAATTTTGTACTTTTCCATGAGTTTTGTCGCTATGCCTGAAGATGCCGAAAGGCGAAACCCGGGTCGTTAGCGACAAAACTCATGGAAAAGTACAAAATTCAAATTTGATATTGAAATTCCATCAAACACCCTCATTCGAAATACTTAATTAAGCCTGGTAATAATATTTTTTCTGTTGTGCTTATATACAATGCTCCTAAATAAAAAAATATATCACCGGGTGATTTTGTTTGAAAAGTAGTAACATTTTTTGTAAAAATTTAGTAATAAGAAATAAAATAAAGGATTAAAATGTTACAAGCTACACAAATACCTTGTTTTGTTTTGAAATAGAAACGATTATTTTATTATAAATGTTTGATTGCTATAAAATTTAAACTTCAACAAAGTGCATATTACTCATGCTTAGCATTAGCAGGATGTACAAATTCGATTAGGTAAATGCATATGCTTTAAACCAAAAATAATGGGTCTAAATCATGGTTTCTCAACCGGGAGCCAGATGGGGAGGGGGGGGGGGGGGCACAGCATGTTCCAATAGAGCCACAGAGAAAAAATATTTTTAGGGGAGCCACAGCACTGTTTTGGGGGCCACGGGTTTATTCTGGAAGAACTGGTAAAAAAGGTCTCACGGCTTTTCATTTTGGGAAATCTGTAAATTACTAGGTAAAATCTGCCAGTGAGCAAAATATTCAAAGAATTGAAAATTATTTTGGAAACTTTTAACTTCTCACCTTGTCTTGAACAACTTATATATTAAAAGGAAATGGGGGCCACGGCAAAATATAAGATTCAAAAGGGGCCACAGGTAGAAAAAGTTTGAGAAACTATAATCTAAGTCAGGGATGGGCAATCTTTCCTAGGTCTGGGGCCAAATTATCATTCTGTCTCCAAGTCAAGGACCGGACCAAATTATTAAACATAATAAAGTAATATTAAATTAAATAAAGCACGTTGCTACTTCTTATATTTTTTTAAATTATATAATGAACGACATAATATTAATATTATATACTGAATACAAAATTTTGTGTGAAGATAGGCCGTGAACTTGAATTACGAGACTAGCAATATTCAAGGCCGGACAAAATAGCTCGACGAGCCGGTGGTTGCCCATATATGGTCTAAATTAATGTTTCTTAACCGGTAGTCGGCGAAGATTTTTAGATGGGCCGCGAAAATTTTCTGCAGTTCAAAAAGTCAGTATCCGTTTTTAAAAGCTTATATTGTTGGTCCGCAATTTTTTTTTGATTTTGTTGTCCGCGGATGTAAAAAGGTCTAGAAACATTGGTTTAATTGAAACGTGTAAGGGTTCTTTCTCGTTTTACGAAACAAACATTAATCTAGCAGTGCTTTGAAATGAGAAAAACTTTTAACACGTTTCGTTTACTCACATTTTTTTTGCTTCAAAGTATACATTTTACTCAAACGTAAGTTAACATTTGTTTGTATAGCCAACTATATTTTTTTTGCGATATTATTTTGTAAGCTAAATTTAATTTTTATGCCATAATGATTAAAAGGCTAAAAAAAATGTTTTCATTGATTCATACTTCTCACTTATAAAATTTGTATTTCGTTCAGTTTAATAAAACAATAAATACAAAAATAGTGAATCTGTTTTTGGGTATGGTAACATCTATATGCTGAATGTTTGGTTTCAAATTTCATAATATGCAACATACCTACAGGCTTATTCTGGCGGAGGTACTTATTTCCGACCGGTCTGAAATATTTACCATAAGCAATATTTTTGTTTTTAAGTTGGTACCAATGATATATCGCGTTCGTCCACACTAATCGTCGTACTCCTGTCAAACTATTCTCTGACGTAAACATAACCTCTATTACTATGGTAAACAGAGATGATACTTTGGTTATTTTAATGAATTGATCTATGAAACGAACACGATGTCAGGAACTGAAAATATTCTTCCAGAATTTTTATGCCTGATTAGTTCTGCCCACTCGCTATATACGCATAAGGGTGATTGTTATGAGACAATATTATGTCTTACGTTTACTGCAAATATGCTACATTTTCTTCCTGAAAATCAACTAAATGCCGCTAATAGCAACGCAGTTCTGTAGGAAATTGCCAAACTATCATACAAGGAGATCAGGGAAAGCGATAATTTACGCTAAATACGAATATGATATCCGTATGAAACAGGCCATAAAGATGTCGAATTGAATTTCTTATATCCATAACAGAGCAAATTTGAAATACGTCGACGAATTTTCCTTATACTTTTTTAATCTGCATCGATTATCGGTTCCTTAGATTCCTAAATTTGTTTTTGTATATTGTCCAATTGGAAATTAAATATCCTAGGAATCGCATTGCTTTCTGTGGAATTTGACAATTTTCAGGGTGAAAATGAGTACTAAGCATGTTGTAAAGCATTTAAAAATATGAAAGAAATAATCAAAATTCGGTCTTCGATTCCCGACATCGTATTCGTTTTTCGTTCAGTCAAATAATAAAAATATCGTCTTTGTTCACGGTTTACGGCAGAAGGCTTCCCACTTACGTTTGAAAAAAGGTGCGAACATAAATGCAAATATATTTAACGAGTACCAACAGTCAAATACCAATACAAAAATATCGTGTCCGGCATGAATGGTTTTAAATAACAGACCGGTCGCATTCGATAGAAAAAATAATTTCAACCGGTCTGAAATACTTTACCCATTCGAGTCGAGCACATTTTTTTTTGTATTATCATTTGAAGGTTGGTCAACATTCGTTGATTTTAATCTTCGATCTGTCAAATGAATGGAATGTCACATAGTGGAATTCATATTTTCTTCATTTGTCTGGATGATAGTTCAAAGTACTTAAAAGTAAATGTATCATTATTATTTCTGTAAAATATAGTTTAAAAAAATATCTTATTAAATTTGTGACCCCGCACGTGGATAAAGAGACATACTAAAACCATCAAAGATCTTATTCCATTAGTGTTTCAAATTGTTAGTCTAAGTGAAGTGATAAATATTTTTTGTAATAATTGATATTTTTTTAATTCATTTTCAGATTTGCGACAATGAACTTAACATTCTGGATGTTATTGCTAGATATCCAGGAAGTGTCCACGATGAATTGTATTTTAAGACTTCTAAAACTACGATTGAAAGGAAGATATTAGTCAACGAAAGGATTGGAACATTTTTCTGATGGGTATATAAACATATTTTGAATTTTGTGAGGAATTCGGAGATAAGGGAACGTACAAGACAGCGACTGGGTCACGTGCTGCGAAAGCCTTAATCCTGCCCGCCTCTTCTTTCGACCAGTGGGATTCCGGCGTTCTGGACGACCGTCGGGAACTATCCATAGGATATTTCCTTTAATTGGTTTTACAAATTACCAAATGAATGCAGATTTGCGCGAAAACAGACTAAGCATCGAATGGTCTGTAACGTGGCATGATAATAATGATTTTTATAGTTAAAGAAATTATTTATAATATATTTGGCATCGAGGAATTTCCGTAATTGTGGCTTCATTGGGTATATCAAAGGGGTCCGAAGGAGGGGGGCGGTTAAGCACCCCGCAGAAATGATCTCTCCAGATCTTTTTGACACGCTCTACGTTCGACTCTATCGTTCCGCTGGGACTACGGATAGGCCCCGCGGTTGGCAGCCGTCTGCCGCAAATTTCACGTGTTATTTTGAAAAGTCTTCTTGTGTCATTCCTACGTGACGCCACTTCTGCTGCTTTGATCTGCTTGTCCAGGAATCGGCGTTTATCGAGTCGCACAGACTTTTTAACTATCTTATCCTGGAGTTGATAGTTAGTCCGACGTTCCTCGACTCGATTTGAGTTCGTCTCACTGTCCCTCAGTGCTTTACGCCAGGCTCTCTCTTCAATATTCTTCCACGTGTTGTCAGACATCCACTTTGGCTGGGTACTTTTTCTGACTCCAAGCACCTCATGCGCGGCTGACGCGACTGCATTCTTTATGCTGGACCATTCGATGGGGTCGCGGTGTGGACTTTGCCGGTCATTAGCACAGTCGACGATGTTCTTTCTCACAGCGACATCAAAGTCTAGCCGAATTCTAGGAGATTGTAGCCTCTCGATGTCGGTTCTTTTTCGTGTTGGGTGCCTTACTGGGCGTCTGAGTCTGAGACGGACTTTACCGACCAGCAGTTCATGATCGCTGTATATATCGGCACCCCTGTAGGTACGGACGTCAAGAAGTTCCCTTCGGTGAGAGGTGCTGTAGAGAAAGTGGTCAATTTGTGCTTTTGTGCAACCGTCAGGAGAGGTCCACGTATATTTGTGGATGTCTCTGTGGGGGAATATTGTCCCGCCAACGGTGAGCTCATTCATAGTGGCAAGCTCGATGAGTCTCTCACCGTTGTCATTGGCTACACCGAGGCCATGCCTTCCCATCACTGTGGGGCCAAGCAATGGATCAACTCCCACTCTCGCATTGAGATCTCCCATTACGATTACGCGGTCTCTGTGAGGGATTGTGGTGATTGCCGCATGGAGAGAGTTATAAAAATTTTCTTTTGCCTGTGTGTCGGCATCCTCGGTGGGGGCATAGCACTGGAGGACAGTTACCGAGCTGTCAGTCGTCCGAAAGGTGGCTCGTATCAGTCGTTCTGAGATGGGTTCCCATTTGACAAGGCATCGGGCTGCCCTCCCCGACATCAATACTGCCACTCCCTGGCGGTGATAACGCTCCTGGCCTGAATATATAAGTGTGTATCCGCCCTCTAACAACTTTTTCCCAGTGCCTTTCCAACGCACCTCGCTCAGCCCTAAAACGTCAAGTTTGTAGGTTTGCATGATGCGAGTGGCGTGTAGGTCCTTTCCTGGGGTGCACATAGTACGCACGTTGTATGCGCCTATGCGCATAGAGTGGTTGTTGGAGAGTATCGTGTCCGTTTTCTTGCCAAGTTGTCGCTGGGCAGAGCTAGGTGTCCGAGGCATCTGCGATGGTGTTATCGTAATCATTTTGATTTAAGAAGGCAGGGTGATTAACCCTGCGCTTCCGAGGCCTGAGTCACGAGGGCTCTGCAGGTTGGCTCAACCCGGTTTTTCTGTCAGGGATTTCCTTCCCTTAGCCAGTAGACCGGTTTTAAGGCGCCGGAAGGTTCGCCCTTTGCCCCCTGCTGTTAGCTACAGTCGAAACTGCATTGCCCGATGATCGCCGCGGGGAGGCCAGCAGATGGACTTGCTGTGTTTGAGATTTCCCATAATTTGCTATGAGGACATCCACTAGCATAGATGTGCCCACATGGGATCACCAGCCATTCGATCACCAACATTCCGTCGAACATTCCAGACTATGCGCCGACACATGCTGAGATCTCCTCGGCTGTGCAGCGCTTAAAAAACGGGAAGGCGCCGGGCATGGATGGTATACATCCAGAGTTCCTAAAGTACGGCCTGGAGGCGCTTCTGCACCCCCTGCACCAACTTCTTAGTATGGTGTGGGCGCAAGAGCGCTGTCCGAGGGACTGGGTTAATGGCGAGGTAGTCACAATTCACAAAAAAGGTGATCCACTGTGCTGTGACAACTACCGTGGCATAACGCTGCTCAGCGTACCTGGCAAGGTCCTGGCGCAGATAGTATTGGCGAGAATAAGGATTCCAATTATGAGTATCCTCAGGGAAAACCAGGCCGGGTTCTTACCTGGCCGATCCTGCGCGGACCAAATACACAATCTTAGGTGCCTTCTTCAGCAAAGCAACGAATTCAACAGTTCGCTGGCATGTTGCTTTGTAGACTACGAGAAGGCCTTTGATAGTCCGCACCGGTCTTCTCTATGGAACATATTAAAATTGTACGGAATCCCAACCAAGATTGTTGCCATCATCAAATGCTTGCACGAGGGGAGCGAATGCTGCATAAGAATCGGTGATATAACCACTGAATGGTTTGGAGTCTCAACCGGGGTCAGACAGGGCTGCGTCTTAGCTCCGTTCCTTTTCATTATAATCTTCGACTTCATTCTGAGGAAGTCAATTCCACCTGACCGAGGTGTGACCGTTACCCCCAATCTAAAGCTATGCGACCTCGAGTATGCAGACGACGCTGTTATATTTGATAAATCTGTCGAGGGTATTCAAGAGACAATGGATAGACTGCAGAGAAACTCATATCGCATCGGTCTTAAAATCAATGCGAGTAAAACCAATGTACTCTGCAACAGTGCCTGTCCGGACCCACACTACCCTTTGACGAGCGCCGGTCAAAACATCGAAAGAGTCGACGGTTTCAGGTACCTGGGGGTACACATCACGGGAGATGGCAATCCGTGTAAAGAGCTCGCGATCCGATTAGGGATAGCTGGAGCAACCTTTAACTCAATGCGGAAAGTCTGGGACTCACGGTTGTACTCGGTCAGAACCAAGTGCCTCCTATTCAACGCATGTATCTTAACAGTGCTGCTTTACGGTTGCGAATCATGGCACCTTACGAAAGCGCAGAGTAACCGTATACTGTGCTTCGAAAACAGATGCCTGCGACGAATGCTAGGGGTGAAATGGTCTGACTTTGTCAGGAACACGGAGATAAGAGAACGGACTAACCAGCCTCTTATCACGTCAAAAATAAAGAAACGGCGGTGGACCTGGCTTGGACACGTGTTGAGGATGCCTGAAGAGAGCCTGAACCCTGCCTGTCTCTTCTTCCGGCCGGATGGATCCCGGCGTCGTGGAAGGCCACTGATGACTATCCACAGGATGTACTCGGCGGAGTTACGGGACGCTGGGATGACCTGGGAGGAGGCGAGGAGACTGGCTGGAGACAGAGAATTGTGGAGGAGCTTCGTGGTGACCATATGCTCCGTATAGGGAGCGGATATGGATTAAAAAAAAAAAAAAAAAATATTTGGCATATGTCAATCCTGAATTGATTTATACATATCTTAGACAAGTCAAAAAAAATCATTTTGAGTTCATAAGGCTAAAAATATTATTATTTACCCTGTCACAAACTTTCAAAGTCTAAATGAATAATAGAGGTTTCATTGAAATTGTTACTTTCTATACCATTGTTAATGGCATATTTTATCCTTACAGGATTCCAAGGCCACAGCCACATTCAGAAGAGATGCCAGCAATACGTCTCGGGTAGGCAACAACATCATCAACGAACCGGTGAACAGATTCCACCAAACTTGATTCTTACGAACAAGAATACTCCGAACACAGAACCTTTCGCACATAGAATACTTCGTACATTTAAATATAAAAATCATTGTTTTATTATAATGAGTAATGTCTTAGGTCAATTATGCCAAATATTTTTCAGAGTGGAAACCAGCAAAATATTTAATTACAATGTTTATAATTTTGAACTTCGACTGAAGGTGCTTAATGGAACTTTAATATCAAATTTGAATTATTTTGATTCTGTACTCTTCCATGAGTTTTGTCGATAAAGACCCGGGTTTCGCCTTTGGGCATCTTCGGGTATTATCAAGTGCATTCGTGCATAATCTATATATTGTTTATGAACAGTTTATCATTTAATACGTATTTTGGCTTATGTATTTAGAAAAATTGTGCTGTATCCTGATAAGGCCGATATCTTTGATCGTATTAAAAAAAAATCATTCATATAGGTATTTAATATTAAAAAATTCACGTACACAGTATTTTTACATGATTTTATTATCTTATTGATACGCATATATTATACATTTACTTAAAAAATGTATAGGTATATCAAATTTTAAACATATTTTATCAAATTGTAATTGAAACATTAGACTATAGTTTTTAATTAAAACAATTTTCAAAGAAGGAATTAACAATACTAATGTTGGTAAATATAAAAATCTGTGTCCCCTGTGTGGTAAAGTGGTCAACGTCGTTGGCTTCGGTTACGGAGGTCACGGGTTCAAATCCCAGTACTGACAGTTTTATTAATTGATTTTTCAATCGATTTATGTATTTCTGTTCGAAGGCATGGATGTATGTGATGTTTTGAATTCCCCCCTCCCACCCATTCTATCCTATGAACGGGGCGTATCGAGAGCGGTTAGCTAACCACTAGTCCTGTCCTAGCCCTATCCTTCTATTCATACTCTTTGGAAAAAGAGAGGTTGAGAAACTGAGTAACAAGCGGTTTTTGCAGATACACTTCTGTCGAGATAAACTCCATTAGGAGTCCATATGCTCCACATTGGGAGCGGACATGGTAAATGTGTATATAAAAATATGTTAGGAGCTTCGTTTTCTTTGGAATATTTTATTGTTATATTTATAGGGTGAATTTCTTTTTTTTTTTACTTTTTATAATTAAAAATAAAGAAAGTATCAAAATTTTGTATTTTATTTCAAAACAGATAAATCATAACATATTATGTTTTGATGTTATGAATAGTGCTTAAATAAAAGCCAACAAATACATTTTTTTTAATAATAATAAGTTTTTGTTGAATTATGTTCAATGAAAATAAATTTATATTAATAACAGTATTTAAGTAAAATAAATTGAATAACAGCAGGCTGATTCAGGCGATGTCAGGAACTGAAAATATTCTTCCAGAATTTTTATGCCTGATTAGTTCTGCCCACTCGCTATATACGCATAAGGGTGATTGTTATGAGACAATATTATGTCTTACGTTTACTGCAAATATGCTACATTTTCTTCCTGAAAATCAACTAAATGCCGCTAATAGCAACGCAGTTCTGTAGGAAATTGCCAAACTATCATACAAGGAGATCAAAGAAAGCGATAATTTACGCTAAATACGAATATGATATCCGTATGAAACAGGCCATAAAGATGTCGAATTGAATTTCTTATAATTTAAGATTTCGACTGAAGGTGCTTGGTGGAATTTCAATATTAAATTTGAATCGTTCAAACTATGTACATTCTCACAAATTTTGTCATTAACGACCCGGGTTTCGCCTTTCGGCATCTTCAGGCATTCAAGTGCACGGATGAACTTGAACTGACGCTTAGCAAATGAAAGTTTCGTGTTTATATAAGATATAAATGCATCACTGAGTCCAAAGCCATTGCTGGCGAAAAGGATGAGCCCATGGGAATGCCAACAGATTTGTGTAGTGAGCAGTTTCAAGAATTATATAATTTGTTTGTTGGCAAAGGTATAATCATAAAACCTTTGCCGAAAAACCTTTGCCGACAAACAAATTATATAATTCTTGAAACTGCTCACTACACAAATCTGTTGGCATTCCCATGGGCTCATCCTTTTCGCCAGCAATGGCTTTGGACTCAGTGATGCATTTATATCTTATATAAACACGAAACTTTCATTTGCTAAGCGTCAGTTCAAGTTCATCCGTGCACTTGAATGCCTGAAGATGCCGAAAGGCGAAACCCGGGTCGTTAATGACAAAATTTGTGAGAATGTACATAGTTTGAACGATTCAAATTTGAATTTCTTATATATAATTGAGCAAATTTGAAATACGTCGACGAATTTTCCTTATATTTTTTTAATCTGCATCGATTATCGGTTCCTTGGATTCCTAAATTTGTTTTTTTCTATATTGTCCTATTGGGAATTAAATATCCTAGGAATTGCATTGCTTTTTGTGGATTTTGTCAATTTTCAGGGAGAAAATGGGTAGCATGTTGTTAAGAGTATTTACCTTTCATGATACTTCTTGTTATCAGTCATTCAAGAAGAAAGAATGAAGCATTTGAAGGTGGTTAAACCATATGCAGCTTTCAGTCAGTTGAAAATGCTCGCAATGAGCGAAACCGTTCCTGACCTAATTAATAAAGTGGAATTAAGTACAAAGAAATATTGTATTTTTACTAATATAATGCCTTTCCACCAAGTATTGACAGTGAACACCCTAAAAGTGAAATAAGACTGCCTTTATTTACATTTTCATTCAATTGTTTAATAAAATATCAAAAAAATACAAAGATAAGTAATAAAATAACAAAGAAACCAGTCAACCAAATTTAAACAATGGACTTCCACAAAACTGTTATATTCAATGAATCAAAATCTTTTTATACACAAATATTTTTTTAAAAAAGTTAAGAAAGTGGGATTTCTGGGTAATTGTTAGTTTTGGACATAAGTTGATGATTCATTTATTATATTTATATTGGACAAGGGTACTTGTGATACAATTTTTTTTTACCCCAAATTCATAAAAACATTTTCTTTTCAAATCCATTAATACCGTACGATTTCACACCAAACAGCGTGAGCTTCAGCTAACCGATGGTTCGTTGATGATGATGTTGCATGCCCAAGAGGTGTTGCTGGCATCTCTTCTGAATGTGGGTGTGGGCTTGGAATCCTGTAAGGATAAAATATGCCATTAACGATTACTCAGGAGTCTACTGTTCTAATTTATCGAAAGATTTTTAATTTTTATCTAAATTCATAATATTGTGTAATGGTATAGAAACTAAAAATTTCAATGAAACCTCTATTATTTGTTTATACTTTTGAATGTCTGTGACAGGGTAAATTATAATATTTTTAACCTTACTGCATTAGCGAATATATTATAAATAATTTCTTTAACTGTAAAAATCATTATTATTATTATGGCACTTAAGAGACCATTCGATGCTTAATCTGTTTTCGCGCAAACCTGCATTCATTTGGTAATTTGTAAAACCAATTAAATTGTATATCATTTACAAGATTTTAAAATATCGACCTTTTCTTACTTGCAAAATATTTTTTGTGTCACTGACGTGCATGCCAAACTACGGTATAACTCTGGGCAAGTATTTTGTTAAAAATTCATTGAGCAACATGTTCACAGTATTAATCATTGTAATTGAATGTGACTTGCTTCTTGACTTCAGAAATTTTATATTTGTTTCCAAGTTCTAGAATACTTGTGATTTTATTCAAATGTTTTTCCAATAAATGTGAATTATAAGAAAAAAGGTTTGTTTATATGCTTCCTCTTCTTCTTTGACCATATTCGCTCCCTATGTGGAGCGTATGTCGGCCACGCGGCACCTCTGTGTTTCCCTGTCTCTCGCCAATTGCTTTGCTTCCTCCCATGACATGCCAGCATCCCTCAGTTCCGTCGAGTAGTATCCATAGGATGTACCCGACGGAATCCCACTGGTCGAAAGAAAAGGCGGGCAGGATTAAGGCTTTCGCAGCACGTGACCCAGTCGCTGTCTTGTACGTTCCCTTATCTTCGCATTCCTCACAAAATTCAAAATATGTTAATATACCCATCAAAAAAATGTTCCAATCCTTTCGTTGACTAATATCTTCCTTTCAATCGTAGTTTTAGAAGTCTTAAAATACAATTCATCGTGGACACTTCCTGGATATCTAGCAATAGCATTCAGAATGTTAAGATCATTGTCGCAAATCTGAAAATGAATTAAAAAAATATCAATTAAGTATTACAAAAAATATTTATCACTTCACTTAGACTAACAATTTGAAACGCTAATGAAATAAGATCTTTGATGGTTTTAGTATGCCTCTTTATTCACGTGCGGAGTCACTATTTGCATGTGTATGCGATCTACACATCTGATTACACCAGGGAAACATGCCTCTGTAAGAAATCTGAAAATATATGAAAGTGCTATATTAGGAGCAACGGCATAAACTTTTTTTAAACTATTGATTGCACTGTTTTCATTTTGTTGATAAAATTCTAAAACGATAAATTAAAACAATGTCAACTCGACAAGTATTGAAATCCACAAGTAGTCTTAAATACTTAATCACACATCTAATAAGATAATTTTTAAACTATATTTTCAGTCAGTCGTCGCTTTTGAAATTCGGGTAATTATAGAGTATAGCTCGTCATGGATTATTACGGCGAAAAAATTCACAAACTAAGCTAAAAACAACGCCACGATTTAAAGTTATTTTTTGAGAGCTTTATAATCGCGTTAAAACCACACATTACTACGAAGAACACTGATAAATTATGCGAAATACGAAATATTTTTCAGTACATCGCCTCTGATTTCCATTATGGCGGCCGCCATAATGGAAATCAGAGGCGATGTACTGAAAAATATTTCGTATTTCGCATAATTTATCAGTGTTCTTCGTAGTAATGTGTGGTTTTAACGCGATTATAAAGCTCTCAAAAAATAACTTTAAATCGTGGCGTTGTTTTTAGCTTAGTTTTTGAAGTTTATCGCTGTAATAATCCATGACGAGCTATACTCTACTTTTACCGAAATTCGGTATGGTTGCTGGAAATAGGTATCCGACATTTCAATAGCATTTTACGTATCGCACAGTGCATTTACTTTAAATTGAAAACATGACATTGTGCGTTTGACAGATCGATAATAAAAATCAATTAATCTTGCAAGGTTTGCAGTACACCAACCTTCAAATGATAATACAAAAAAAAATGTGCTCGACTCGAATGGGTAAAGTATTTCAGACCGGTTGAAATTATTTTTTCTATCGAATGCGACCGGTCTGTTATTTAAACCCATTCATGCCGGACACGATATTTTTGTATTGGTATTTGACTGTTGGTACTCGTTAAATATATTTGCATTTATGTTCGCACCTTTTTTCAAACGTAAGTGGGAAGCCTTCTGCCGTAAACCGTGAACAAAGACGATATTTTTATTATTTGACTGAACGAAAAACGAATACGATGTCGGGAATCGAAGACCGAATTTTGATTATTTCTTTCATATTTTTAAATGCTTTACAACATGCTAAGTACTCATTTTCACCCTGAAAATTGTCAAATTCCACAGAAAGCAATGCGATTCCTAGGATATTTAATTTCCAATTGGACAATATACAAAAACAAATTTAGGAATCTAAGGAACCGATAATCGATGCAGATTAAAAAAGTATAAGGAAAATTCGTCGACGTATTTCAAATTTGCTCTGTTATGGATATAAGAAATTCAATTCGACATCTTTATGGCCTGTTTCATACGGATATCATATTCGTATTTAGCGTAAATTATCGCTTTCCCTGATCTCCTTGTATGATAGTTTGGCAATTTCCTACAGAACTGCGTTGCTATTAGCGGCATTTAGTTGATTTTCAGGAAGAAAATGTAGCATATTTGCAGTAAACGTAAGACATAATATTGTCTCATAACAATCACCCTTATGCGTATATAGCGAGTGGGCAGAACTAATCAGGCATAAAAATTCTGGAAGAATATTTTCAGTTCCTGACATCGTGTTCGTTTCATAGATCAATTCATTAAAATAACCAAAGTATCATCTCTGTTTACCATAGTAATAGAGGTTATGTTTACGTCAGAGAATAGTTTGACAGGAGTACGACGATTAGTGTGGACGAACGCGATATATCATTGGTACCAACTTAAAAACAAAAATATTGCTTATGGTAAATATTTCAGACCGGTCGGAAATAAGTACCTCCGCCAGAATAAGCCTGCTAGTTAAATAAAAAAAGAACTTATTATCTTTGATTGTCGTTTCGTTTAACCAGAATAAGTTTGTAAAACTACTTGAAAAATTTGTCGTCTAACGTTATAATTATTATTTTTTTGTATTTTTTTATAAGCTATTATAAAATATTAATTTTATTATTCAATATTAAATTTATACCTATATATACCTATATTGTATATGAAAGCAAATTTGCTGAAAAGTATGCACGCTTCAGTGAATAGACACTTTTGGCGCCAAAGCATCACCTACTGATTTGCTTTGTTGATATTGTTGTCATTTTACGTATAATCTTCATTTCCGTAACTGGTCCCTGTTGCCTCAGACATGGACCCTGATGAAGTAGAATTCCTTGCCGAGAACACTTCCGTTACCATTATACCGAACTTCACCTACGACAAGATATTTTTAATATCTGGGGAATTGGGACCGTTCCATGCTGGTCTCCCTGTTAACGTTCCCATCTGGTTGGCAATTATGTACAAACACAAGAAGAAATGCAGAATTGTCACGCCGACATGGATGGACATGGAACTCCTGGAAGAAATAAAAGAAGAGGAAAAACGGTCACGGTAAGATTTCATTTATACTAAATCGTCTTGTGTGTTCAACAATGTCATTGAGTATAACCTAACTTAAGTTAACTTCACGTGATGACACTAATATTTCGCGTAAATACACAATAGTAATACATTATTAGAAGTTAAACTTTACATGAATGTTCGTTATGGAAAATGCCTTTCACTCGAACCGTCCTAACCCGGTGTTCATTAACGACGCCGGCAAACGTGTTATTCCGGCATCATTCCATAATACCTTAACAACGATGCCTTAGGGAACATGAGGTAAATAGATGTGAGGATTACTAATCAAATTAAAGTTTAACATGTATTGGGGGATTACACAGATAAGCCGTTTTGTCTAAATAAATATTGTGTTCTTTTCGTGTGTAAAAAATCCTTACATGTGCTTAACAGCATGCAACTCTTCGATATGTATTAACCCTCCAAGGACGAGCGTCACCATATGGTCACACAAAACACCGTTGTCTATTGATCCCACTATTCATACTTTTTCTACCTGAATATCGTTGCTTTTGCTCATATTTGGTTAAGAAGGGTACGGACTACAGTAAGTCATCAGCCGTAGGAACAGGAACGGTCTCCAAAAGCACATGTGATTTTTTGAATTTCCGTTTTTTTTAATTTACTTTTTGAAACTGTTAGATATTTTTTTATAAAAACATAAAATTATTTACAGTTATTTTGCTAATACATTTGTTTTGAAATTATGTTGATCTAAAAAGGTCAAATTGTAAATATTTTAAAAAAAATCACGTTTAGCTATATTTCAACCCCGAATGTTTGCAAGCCCATACGGTCACTTTTGTCCTTACTACTGTCCGTACTCAATATTACACGGTAATAAAAGGATGAGCATGACCATATAGTCATGCGGGGTTTCTATACAACGACTTTGCGTTTTTTTTTTTTTAAATTTTGGATAGGAATAAAAGTTATCCGTGACTTCAATATGGCTTAGAAAATATTTTTTTTATCGGAAAAAAGCTCTCGTCTCTGGAGGGTTAAATGCCGCCACAAACAAAGCAATTCTCCAGAAAAATCAATGGCGTATTACGGAGTATTGTTGCAAATATGTTCCAAAAACTTTCATTTGATTTATTTTAAAAATTGTATTCATATTATGCTCGATTTGGAAGCTACCTGAATAATAATCTGGGTAGATTTACAAAATGCTACTCAGTGCCTTCCCGAAAGATTATTTCATTTCGCCAAGAAATGATTCAATTCTCGGAAAAGCAAAAATTGTTAAGTTAAAAAACATCGTTTTCTGGCTCTCCTGAAAAGTTACACTTTTTTAGATGACGTGTTATTTGACTTAAGGCCCTCGTAATGTTTTCCTTTGTTAATATTTTTCAAAACAGATAGAAATTTTAGTATCACCATAAGCAATATAATTACATAAATTATAAAATTTGATTCTAATTTTTCTAAATTGATGTAACTATATTGTCTGCAGGTTTTTCACTAAAATGCCAAACGAGCACTACATGGTTGAGGCGAAACTACTGCTCAGCGTTGCGAGCGAAGATATACCTAAATGCGATGAAATTAGGACTGCAATCAAAGACATCTGGGATATTCGAATGGCTAAATTGAGGACATCTATGGACACCATGATGAAAACGGGAGGGAGCTATGGTAGATTGGATCATCTTACCCTCATGGAGATAAATTCAGCCAAGCCACTTCTTCCATTTGCCATGGATCAGCTGTTCCGATTGCGGAAGGTAATGATCCTTTGATTTATATTAGATCTGGCTCTTAATTAAGTGGGAAGTTGATATTTTATGTATGTTAAAAACAGGAATCCCTCACCAAATGCTGGATATATGAGTGTTTTTCCTCGACTATAAGATGCAATCTGATATTGAATTACCAATAAATAAGCAACAACTAGAGCTGTATTTTGACAATGACTTCATATAATGCCACTTTGCATCTTCGGTCGCCAACTGGTGGTCTTCATGAGAAAATTTCTGTTACTTTCGATGGTTTCGGCGGTAACTTTGTGGAAGTTCATTTTAATAGAAAATTTAAATTAACTTTGATTATTCCACGTATTGTGTTACTAACTGTGACACATGTTTCGCCTCTTTCAGAGGCATCTTCAGACTTACTATCGCAAAGTTTGCTTAAGTAATTCATTCCTCTGAAAGAGGCGAAACATGTGTCACAGTTAGTAACACAATATGTGGAATAATCAAAGTTAATTTAAATTTTCTATTAAAATTTCTGTTGTTTGCGGAGTTGCTGCAGTCACTTCATTCACCAGCCAAGAACCCGCAGACATATTTCAAACATTATCAACAAATATCACATTCATTGATTAGCGTTACATGCATTATTACCAAATAATTGGTATCTTGATTCCACATTAAAGATCATGACCGGTTTCACTCATCTGGAGCATTTTCAACTGATCAAATAAGTTCAAATTTCTTAGTAGCCGAGAGGCTGCAGGTTCCCCACCCCACTGGTCTAGGATCAGGCTTAACTCTTACAATTCCAATGCCGAGTGGCACTCAGCATGGTCTGATACATTCATAAAATACTCTTAGTGATAAACTTAATTAGTTTCAGATATGTGTCGAAAGTGATTGTTTGTAATTTTTGACATTTTTACAAGGATTCGAATAGTTAAAATAATAGTAGATACTGGTAAAAATTTTCATGCTGTTTCGAGAGTAATTGTTACTGCATGAGCCAGGACAGCCCCCAGAATGATTTTTTTTGCAAGGTTTAAAGATACGCATTCCAATGTTTATAAAAACCATTTAATACTCATACCTTGCCTAACATCAGTGGTGTAAGTAGGGTGTTTATAAGAGAATTTATCATGACCAAATTTTTTGCCATTCTCACATTTACATTATTATGATATCTTCAGGTAATAATTTTATTCCAATTTTTTTGAAAAATAATTTTTGTAAACAAACTAACCATATTATATTAAGCATAAAAATCTATTTCTGCACGATTCCCATTATTGAATCATCGTCTATAGAGGACCACATGCCAGAGACTGCAATAGATCTTAGCCCAAATTGGAAGTACAGTAATTCCTCTCTTAACTGCTTCCGTGTCCAGATACTAAATACATTGCTATGGCTATTGGCCACCTGTTTTGAAAGTACCAAAACTGTCTGAAATCTTATCACAATTGCACATTTATTGTTTCTACTCACCCATATCTCGCCTCGGGTTAATTTAACGATTTGTTCCAGCTGAAAAATCGATCTTTTAATTTTAATCATAAGACATTGTAAGAATTATTTTTGCTGAATATTTAGTTTTAATAGTATCACATTGCACAATGGTTTTTCAAGTTTTTTTTTCAAAAATATAGTCAACATCAGTGTTCTTCAACATATAGTCCGCCGACCGGCACTGGTTCAGAAGAGTTTTTATACATATTGACATTGCCAGGGCCTCTTTGGATAGAATTAGGGAAGTAAACCTCCCCTAATCCGATCTTCCAGATTTGGCGTAGCCCTGACAGTCTGGTTACATAATTATTTTTACAAGAAAGCAAAGTTAAACAATAAAAGACTCGGTCTCAGTCAACATGTGTGGTACATTATATAACAATCTTTATTCAATTAAGTACAAACAATAATATTTATTAATAATGATAATATAACTAAATAAAACAAAATATGTCATTCATCTTTCTGGGGTTTCAGGGGGCGAATCCATTATTGACTTAAAGTCGTAATAACATAATAATAAAAATGATACCAAGTATTCATATAAGCAATTGAATTCTAAATTCTCAATTATAAATTACATATAAATTCAAGTTATTACTGTCAATAAGTTGACTGAAATACAACATTATGTCATTAACGACTTATCTACTTCAGTTACTAGATAACTACAATACATTTTCAAAATTTAGGACTTCTTCCTCCTGCTTGATAACATGATGATAACAATAATTATAAAGATAGTCCTGGGTACAGCAACTTACTGCTGATCCACAAAATTGGACTACTCTTTACCAATGCACGAAGTTAATTAATACACAGTTAGAATACGAAACAATTCGATACAAATATTAAAATCTTTAATTCTAATTGGTTGTCTGTGAATTGGAATAGATTCCGGCTGTTTAGGGACCTCGGATCCAAGGATAAAGTTTAGCGCAGACTCACCTCCTACGCTATGCATACAACCACCCTGATCCCTTCCTGACATCCAGTCAAGAAGCACGGCCTCAACGGAGATGGAGGCTCTATAACAATCATTATTCCCAAGCAAGGCTTCTGGTCCAATTCCACAACCTTCAAACTACAATGGTTATGCTACCAGGTTTATGTCCTGGAGGTATAGGAATGTGACCCAATTTTTGACTCCCGACAGTTGTCAAGGCTGAGGGTCATCTACCGTCCCGAAAGTTCTGCCAATTGAAGTGCAAACATTATCCAATGTTTGCTACGCTTGACAAAGCGTTTGGTTTACTCTATTGTTTTTCCTCCTGCATCGGGCTAGGATGCAGTGAAAATGAACTGACCGTATGCAGCGAGATCGCACATACTGATCCCACGGTTTTGGCCTTACGAAACCTATCGCGGTGTTATAACCGTATCCTCAATTGATACCCGCTACGTTGTCACATTTTTATACCTATAGTAAAACGCTCTAACTCCTGTAGGCACATCCTGAAATCTCAGGATGTCCTACCTACCTTATATTAACATATTATGTATACGAGACACGGCTCATCCCATTGCTAACCCCGCGACCAGGGTCTCTCGAGATACTTCTGCGCATCTAAAGAGTAGAGATGACGGCGCTCTCGTATTCGAAAAAAAGTAGTGGTGGAAACACTCTCCGGTGATTGAATCCGCACTGGTTTACATATTAACCAGTCTTTACATAAGACCTGTGTCTTACAATCAACCCTCATAGTTGAACAAAATAACATTTCTCAACCCTCACAGTTGAAAAACAAAATAAACTAATATTTGCGATCACAAATGTAAAGATTCCAATTAAACATTAAACTTCCGTTGAAGAAAAGAAGCGTTCTGTGTTGATTCTATTTTTAACTGAATCTTCATAGCAACCGGATGCCGAAACAATAAAACAATATGAAAAATTATTTCAATAATTTATACACGAAATTAAAATAATAGATTTACACGAATAATTACAAATAAATAATAAACAAATAAAACTTAAGCTTTTCAATTCCCGTTGTTTCATCTTCTTTTTCGCCTGGGACATCAGTGGGTTACCCTTTATACTGTTATTCTTAAACACGAGTTACTTCAATCCTCACAAATGTGATAATATTCGGATAAAATATCTCCTGATAGTTATGCAAATTAAATGTCACCAATGGCGCTATTGTACAATTCACTGAGTTTATAAGTGATGTTGATCCCAGGCGAAAAAAAGATTACTCAAACAAACAATCAAACGTGACCTATCTCAATCAATGCCCTTTCTATACTAATTTTCTCGCGTAGAAAAACAGCTGAAGATCCGCGTCGTATTTTGTCACCTGTTGTTCTATATTCAATATATTTCAAACAATTCTGTTTAATAATCATTAAATTATTAGGTTTTTCTTTAATTTCCATTACGAGAAAGTGGTTTCTATAATGAATACTAGTTAGAAATCTGATCTATAATATGCAAGGCGTTTTTTTTTAAGACCATTATATTATATATTCTTTATTAAAAAAATGAGAAGGTGTCAATATAGCTGAGAAAAATGTAAGTTTAATCATAGTTCCGACGATGGCGAAAGCCGAAATAGCTATCAACTAATAAATATAAAAACTGTAGAACTAAACACGTTGCTATTTTTACCCTATTATAATGAAGTTCTACCATGTAAATGCCAAGTCAATAAATCAATCTGAAATATTGAACACAGTATATATTAGGTGGACCCGAAAGTATTCGCGTATTTTTTTTAAAAACTTCAATTTTATTTATTTCAAAAAATTTACAAGTAAATTATAAAACATAAGCTCCATCAATATTCAACACATCTTCCCATCGTTTTGGCAGATCTTCGATCCCTTTCTTGAAAAAATCTTCCGATTTGGATGCAAAAAACGATTTTAAGTGCGTGTCCACTTCAGCTGCATTTTTAAATTGTTTTTCTCTCAGGCTATGCTCCATGGACCTGAAAAGATGGAAATCTGTCGGGGCGAGGTCCGGCGAATAAGGAGGGTGTGGTAACACCTCCCAGTTTAACTCCCGTATTTTGTCCTGAGTCAATTTTGCTTTATGGGGGCGCGCATTATCATGAAGCAGTATCGTACTTTTTCGATTGAATAAATATGGACGTTTTTCTTTCAATTTCTTTTGCACATCATCTAATTGTCGACAGTAAACTTGTGCAGTTATCGTTTCTCCAGCTCTCATTAATTCGTAATGAATTATCCCCCTCATATCCCACCATATGCATAAAAGGACCTTTTTTATGGTCAATCCCGGCTTAGGCGTTGGAACTGGGGTTTCTTTCCGAGAAATCCATTGTTTTTTGCGTCGTTTATTATCGTAAACGACCCATTTCTCGTCACCAGTTATAACGCTATTCAAGAAGGGACTATTTTTTTGTCTTGTAAGCAAGGAGAGGCACGTGTTGCGTCGCTCGTTCTTGTTGGCTTCGGTCAAGGCGTGCGGTACCCATACACCCATCCTATTCGTTTTACCGATGAGTTTTAAATGTGTTTGTACAGTGGTCCATGGGGATCTGAGTCTCAGCGACAATTCCTCGATTGTTTGTCGTGGATCCGACTCGATTAGAGATTTCAGCGCCTCATTGTCAAAATTTGAAGGCCTTCCGCATCTCGGCTCGTCAATTAAACTTCTGTTGCCCGATTTAAATTTTTGAAACCAATATTGACATCTGCGAGCTGTAACCACTTCACCATAAAGATCTTTGAGCGTTTTAGTAGTTTTTGTGGCATTCCAACCCAAATCAAAAAAAACCAGCATACAATGCCGGATGTGAACTTCGCTAGTTTCGGGTCTGGACATCTTACCCTTAACAATAAAAAAAAAATTTATGCACGAAAATAATGTTAAACCATAGTTCTACAAAAAAAAAAACTTCCACAGATGTTGCCGTCACCGTGTCCAGACACGAACTGAGGTAAACATATGGTCTCAAAAATACGCGAATACTTTCGGGTCCCCCTAATAATATAAACATACTATATTTAATTAATTAAGTATTTCGACTGAGGGTGCTTGATGGAATTTCAATATCACATTTGAATTGTTTGAATTTTGTACTCTTCCATAAGTTTTGTCGCTAACGACCCGGGTTTCGCCTTTCGGCATCTTCAGGCATTCCAAGTGACTTTGAAATAATATTGTTTTCGGGATTTTAGCATTTTTCAAAAAAATATCGTAATCCCAAATTTTATATTAGTTTCATGTATCTTACAATGTGTGATTTTTTTTTTTTTTATAGCAGTTACAAATTTAAATGTGTACAAAAAACCTAATTTAATCAAAATAAGTCCTATTTCCTGCATACAATGTGTTAATATCATCATAATATTACTTTACAGAATGCCCAGACTACCATATCAGCAACACCGAATATGTCTATGTCATTTCCTAACTCAAACATGTCGTTCAATTTGCAATGAGATGTCAGGGATCCTGAGAAATTCCTGAGGAAAAATATTCAAGGTATCCGCTGCCTTCGTGAAAAATCAGAGCCATTTCGAGCGACTCGGTATGCAGCGCTATCCGAAGACTTGCTACCGGCCACGAAAAAGTTTTGTACCGTCTAATTACCGTTCTCAATAACACTGTCATACAAAACTTCTGTAATGCTATTTTTTTTTTATTGTTTTGCTCATCATGTTATCGATGTCTGTACAAAATTTTGCTGAAGTGCCACATTAAGAATAAAAAATCAACGGCAACTCGATCTAGATCTTATTTTTAGATATCGTCATTAATTTTCTACAAACATGTCTCAGATTTGGTCAGTTTTTTTTTTTTGTAAATTGTAATTTAATGTAATTGATTTAGAATTTTAATACGAAAATATCCCATTGAATTATCATACCTCAAAATATATTCTACTTCATGCATTATTTAATCTAATACTAAAGCGTTGGTAAAAAAATAAACTGTTATGATTGGCATGAAGGAGACAGTGACATGGATGGAAACGACTTTGCTTCCTACCTTAGTATCTTCCTCACCAATATAAGGGACAAAATCATTCCAGTGGTGTTTTATAGTAATGGATCTATCTCCATGTTGTGAACTGGTGGAATGAAATACATTTATGTCTGTCCTGAAAAGGCATAGTTTTTGAGATACTGGTTGGCGGGATATTTATGACGATGTACATTATCATTATGAAAAGGTATTTTCAATTTACAAAATATGCGATTCTCTTATAACCAGGGCTGTGGAGTCTGACTGTTTTTATTTTTATAGAGTTATTTTAAATAGTTATAAGTTTTTAACTGCTCGAAAAATACTTATAACTTGTATTGTAAAAATGTGTATTAAAATTGCCAGGGTCAAAAATAAAGAAAGTCGTGTTTTAAACTATGATTAGAGTCGTTTACATCAGTTTTCTTCAACGTTTTTACATCTGCGGACTGGTAAAAATTGGACAAATATTTCATGGACCCGCGTCAACCAGATACCGACGTTCCCTCTAAACCAGTGTTGCACAAGCTTTTTGAACAAGGGCCATTTTACCAATTTTCTAATCTTTCGCAGAGAGTAAAAGTGTTGAAAAATAATGATATACACCCAATCCTTTTTTATGCGATTTTGATTTTACACGATTTTTTTTTCGACGGCATCTTTACTTTTTTTCACGATTTAGTCGTTGTTACGCGATTTTTTTAAAGTTATAAATGGTGACCCTACGTTTAAGGGAGTATTCTAGTCTAGAGATTTGAAAAAATCGATTCATTCTTTTTTATATTTGTCTAATATTTAGAAATTTGAGTATATTGAGATGCCCTAGTCCCTAATAATTAGACAAGAGACAGAGTTATCCGTCTCTCCCCATAACGACTAGGTTTGGTATAACTTCGGACTCTGGTTTTATTTAACATACAATGGGAAAATATAGCAAATCAAAATTAATAAAACAAGCGGTACAATCAATTATGGGTGGGACTCCACCAGTTTATTGTATAAAAGTAATAGGTTATAGAATTTAGAAAACACACGGCCAGCGTATGGGAGTACACTAAAAAAAATATATGAAATGAACCGGGCGGCCCTATGCAATAGGTCCGCACGGTTTTAGTTGCCCATGCGGCCAGGTTTCGGCGTCCCTCGGAGGAAATTTCTAAGTCTATCTTCTTTAATTGAAGTTAGTTTAGTAATTAACAATTGTTTAATAATGAAAGAAATAGCAAGTGAATTGAATGTTCAGTAGTAAAAGTCCGAAATAGACTTATTGACTCTGTTTCTTAATGGTCGTGATGCGACGATTAGTGAGTATCGAGATTTACATTTTTAGGATTGTCTTTGATTTATTAAGCATTTATATGTAATTTTTAGCGAATTTTAGTCTTTGGTTCTTTAACTCCCACTTTCTTCTTTATAATATAATAATATTTAGCAGTAGAAAATAGAAAAAAATATTGAATTGAAGGCTTGCACGCGACTGCATACGCGCAAACCATTTTTACACATAAAAGGAACAAATATTCAGAACAGGTTATATAGTAAAAATTTCGGCTGAAATAGTGGAAAGCAGACAGCATACAAATTGATTATATGAAACAGGTTATACATTATTATACTTATGGTCGGAGATGGTCTCTGCTTCCCCTATTTTGTCGCCTTTCTTCCCGTTTATACGGGAGTCTTATATCAATTTGTTCAAGACAATCATATTGGTATGGCTAAGTTATCCGTGACAGATTTAGTTTATTTATTTACTCAACTATGTTATACTATTGGACAGGTGATGGCGATGGTGTCACGTAGGTCTTTTGCCGAGATCAGCAGGCATCTGGCGAGGAGGAGGTCCCTTTTCATGCTTTGATAGTCCTTTTTTTGGTGAAGGACTATTGGAGGGATTTTATCTTTGTGTGCGATCTGGTGGATGGTCTTTTGAATTGTGGTGCTATCTTTTGTTGCCTTTGCCGGTGGTGATCTCTCTTCGGATGGGAGTTTTGGCGATTCCGGGCCGCGTCGGCGTTTAGCCGTGACCTTGCGGAAGCCGTCCCTATCTTGATCTCCGTCGTTACGTGTCTTCGGGGTGGCTGGAATGATGATGATCGGCGGGGGGAACCTCAAAAGCAAGACAAAGTCAAATGCTTGTAGAAAAAAACGGGTATAAATACCCTACCCGACGTTAAACATCAGATTACGTAAACGGTAAAAATACCCTTCCCGCATTTAACCATCAGTTGAGATAACGGGTATTAATACCTTTCCCGCATTTAATGTGTTAATATGAGCGCCACTCATGATTTCATTCATGAGCACGGATTGTGACCGCGTTATTCTATCTGTCATTTTCCCTCTTTGTCTAAAAGAGGGAATTTCTTTAATTATTAGCAGTCGGAGACATGAGATTCTTATTGATGCATCCGTGATAAAAATCATTCATTCTTTCTCTTTTAATTACATTACTGAATTTACTTTTTCATGAATCTACTTCGACTATTCTTTATCCGCTTCTACTTGGAGCGTTGGTGATCAATCAACGTCCCTCGTATAGCGCAGTTAAATAAAATTCAAACGGTCTGCGTTTGATCGATATCAATTTTCACTCGCCAACGAGTCGATGTTACTTCACTCGGTTTGACTAGGAGATATATAATGTTTAGATAGTCGGCTAGAGTAGCATGGCTACGCTCTAGTGCACCATTGCTCGTAGGAGAATACGCACTGGTTTGGGTGATGATGATTGGATGATTTATTTATAACGTATTTTTATACGCAATTTCATTATATGCGAACAAATTGACTTTAAGGTTGAATTTGAAAGAAAAGATGTTATTTTATATTTCGACATTTGGCTCTAAGTGGATATTACTATTGACATGACTTAGTCCCGAGCAGTTAGACGAGAGACAGAGAAATCCGTCTCTCCCCATAACGTCTCGGTTTGGAATGACGCAGTCAGCCTTTACATACTAGGAATTAAATATGGTAACAATCAAATTAAATTAAACAACGCTCGTGAACAATAAAGGGTGGTATTCCACCGGTTTATTTATAAAAGAAAAACATACATGATAAATTTTGACAATTTGTCGGCTAGCCACACAGGAGTGCGCTCTTATTACATACAATGATAGTTACGCCGCTCAATGCGAAGCTTGTGGATCAAGCCTCCTAGTACTGAGCGACGGCTGACTTGCAGACCGGGCCTTTCAGGAGGGCATTCGTTTGGACTGAAGGTCCTCCCTAATATTAAATTGTATGTGTTCCCTTACGGGGAGACACCTATGATTTTACTTCATGAGACAAGAAAAATAAACAAACATTCAACATACCAATTTTAAAATAATCTTTCGCACTCGGCGTCTTTGGATAACATTTCTAAGAATTAGTAGTGAGCAAATATTAATTTATGTAAAGTTAGGATCCACACACTCACTACCCGTGTGTGGATCTGTTTAAAACTAACGATAATCTATTTCTATTAAGGAATATGATCGTTGTGCCGTACCATACACCTGTTCTCAGTCTTGAAAAATCTAAATAGCAAATCACAGGCCCTTATAACTAGTGACTCTAATTGAATTCTTATCAGATTTGCCAATGCGATTTCGCGAACGCTTTGCGGGACTCTCACAGAGGGCTTACGAGGTCTGTACGTGAGGAGGATTTCCATATCCTCCTCCACCCGCTGTGTGCATTCACTTCCAGTGGATGCAGGCTTCCTAAGCCAGAGTATTTTTGCATCGACGGCACTTGTATCTGTACAAGTCTGTCACCCGCCTGTCGGTCGTTCGCATTAGCTAAATCGCCTATGAAGTGACTTACTCTACGTGTTTGGACTTGTTCGAGCATTGGGGGGCATTGGCGGAGACCAGACCTCCGTCCGAGGTCGGTTCCTGACGCAGTGTCTGACCGATGAAGGCGTCGCTTTCAAGTGACGTAATCCAATTGGACGAATTGGATTTTTGGTGGTTTCTATAAATTTGTCCGCCGAAATTTCGGGCGGGCGTGGATCTCTGACAAGGTGCGCATGTCAAGGCGGGCTATATGTCCCCGGCATTACACGTCCACTGCGCCTTATCACCCTGATTCCCGTGAATCAGCGGTGATGTTGTCCCCCTAATGCTCAATACAACAAACACCCACCGACGTCGCCCTAACTAATTCTAATCTAGTGCGAGGTCTGCGGGACCTGAGGCAATCTGCGCACGATTCCTCGGGGCTGTCCAATCCTTTATTACTTAGCCCCGCAGGCCTTACATCATGAGTCTATGGAAGATGTGACGACAGCGCTTTACTGCGTCGCGAGACCAAAGCGTCTCGCGAACGCGACCCCTTGACCCTTTCAGCGTTGCAAAAAAAATGGCGATATCTGCCTGACATTTATACTATATGATTTGATGATTACCTTGACCTTTGACCTTTGAAGACCTTTGATGACCTTTCGAGGTCCTTTTCTGAAGGTGTTCGGTCACAATCCGAAATCCGTCGAATCTTGTCTCTCCGTAGATCTTCTTCCCTTCTGGAATTCGGGCGAGATCTATGAGGACAAGGGGAATCTGACGTCTTTCCGCCCCTTTCTTCATCCGTTGGACTCGGATGACGGGGTAGTCTGCATTTTTTAGGATTTGCATTATCCTGTCGGGCTCGTACGAGGTGGGCACGCCTTTCATCACTGCCTTGTATGTTTTCTCCTCCGGCAGTTGGTACAGATGGAACGAGATTTTCTTCTCATCTAGGATTACAGTGGCTCGGCGAAAATCGCTGGCCGTCGCCATGTGTATTGCGATAGTTTCTCTCAAGTCTTTGGCCGACTCCAAGGGGCAGCCGGCGAGGAGGAGGTCGCGTTTTACGTTTGGGTAGTCCTTCTTGTGGTGAAGGACTATCGGTGGAATCTTGTATTTGTATTCATTCGTGTTTTGTGTGGTCTTAGGGGCAGGGTTGCTTTCTTTGTTGGTTTTTGCCGGAGGCGATCTTTCTGCTGTTGGGAGCGCTGGCGATTCCGGGTCTCGTCGGCGCTTGGCCGCGACCTTTCGGAAGCCGTCCCTATCTTGATCTCCGTCGTTTTCTCCGCTTCTGCTTGTCTTCTTCGGCGTGGCGGGGATGACGAAGATCGGGGGGGGCGTCGGTCGAAGGCTGATGCTGTCCATCGAGGATGCTGAAGAGGGGGAAGTTGGTGAGTCGGTGAGTGATGCTCTTTCGGCATAAGTGTCTCTGCCGCTGAGTCCTGCGTCTTCCCGGTCTTCTGCGTTTCTCCTCGTTTGGCTGTCGTCCACTTCTTCTTCTGTGTCGTCGTCTTCGAAGTCTCCGAAGTCCAGGCCCTGTTCGGATTCTTCAATTTGACTTATTACAGATGGTGTGTATATCGAACTGAGAACGGTAAGCATCCGGAGCAAGGTAATCGACGTGGGCGCCTTCTTGCTCATGATCTTTGTCATTCTCTTTGCTACGGCTTGCGCCTGCTCGGGTGTGATAACTCTGTCGATGATGTCCATCTTCGGAGTGTGTGCGCGTTATGTTTGCTGTTGTGGTGGGAGTATTTGTGTTATTGCGCAAATTGTGCAATGTGTGTTTATTTGAGTTTTGGAAATATTGTGCAAGTTGCGCAATTTATGATTGCGATATTTATTCTTTAATTGTGGTGTGTTTGTGTGTAATGAGAGCAAAAGAAGAAAAGTGTTGAGTTTAGTAGTGGGAGTGTAGTTGCGAGTGAGGCGTTGGTTGTGTGCGTTGAGCTAGGTTGGGGTCTGAGTTGGTTATTTTATCTTATGTTTGGAAGCTATTTGTATATTCCTGTTGTTGCTAAGGGCGTGTGAATTTATTTTGTTTGGACAATGCGTTCGCTGTTCGCACGATCGGCCGGACGTTTGTTCGCCGTTCGTCGTTCGTCGTTCGCTGTTCGTGCCTGAAAATTCTCGGAATTGGCCGCTCGCTCGGGGCGGTTGCACCGAGGGTAGAGAATTCCTAGAATTCGGCCGCGTTGCCGGTGTGAAATGACTGATTTTACGTTGGTTATAGCGATGTTTGTAATATTTTTGAAACGGTGATGTGTATGAATTTAGAATGTTTTAAATAGCAGTGCTAGAGTATGGGAAAAGTGCATACAAGTATTTATATAATATTGAACAGTGAATATTGGTAAGCTGTAAGAAATGAATATGGTTATTTGGGGGGATTCATGACATTTTGATTCTAAAGTTTCTCGCTGGAAACGCAACAAGTTTACATAAGTGCTCTTTTTTTTTTTTTTTTTGACGCTATTGAAGCAAG
This sequence comes from Himalopsyche tibetana, assembly GCA_030503985.1. Taxonomy (NCBI): domain Eukaryota; kingdom Metazoa; phylum Arthropoda; class Insecta; order Trichoptera; family Rhyacophilidae; genus Himalopsyche; species Himalopsyche tibetana. Next base: position 5,262,683 of record JAPJYX010000019.1, on the reverse strand, counting down.
AAAAAAATAAAATATTTTTAAAATAACCTTTGACGTCATTGACACAAGGAATATTAAACCATTTTTTAAGCTAACTTCTTTGACGCTATTGAAACAAGAAAAAAATAAAACATCTTTAGAATAACTTTTGACGTTATTGAAACAAGAAAATTAAACATTTTTTAAAATAACTTTTTGACGCTATTGAAACAAGAAAAAAATAAAGCATCTTCAAAATAACTTTTGACGTTATTGAAACAAGAAAAATTAAAACATTTTTAAAATACCCTTTTGACGCTATCGAAACAAGAAAATAAACATTTTTAAAATAACTTTTGACGCTCTTGAAACAAGAGAAAAATAAAATATGTTTAAAATAACTTTTTGACGCTATTGCAACAGGAAAAATAAAACATTCTTAACCCAGATAGTCCTGAAACTTTTTTTTTCTTGTATTGATAATATTTTTACAAATTATTAGGTTATATACTAATAGTAATATGGGAAAAATAATAAAAACCACGTATATATCATATTTTCCGAGAAAATGGGTGTTCTTTTAAAGGAACGGTAGGACAAAGGACTACCAAAAAAAATTTTTTTTAATAATTATATTTTCACAACACATTTCACATTAATAACTTTATTTTCATTTACTAAAGCAATTAAAATTATCATAATAAAAAACCTACATATTTGTATGATAATTTTCAAAACAGTGTTTAGGGTGTAGAGCGACATCGCATTTCCTACACTGAAAATTTGCATTTTTGTGGCATATTTTACACCTTGTTTGTATACTTTTATAGACAACTAAATGTCCTATATTGTCATATCTCGAACAACTATGTAGACTTATTGGTGTCTTTATAGGTCTTCGTTTTGTATCTTTTTTGTAGCTTTCAAGCAGACCTTGAGTTATATTTCTTCTGAAAGATAAATGATCCATTTTTCCATCAGCTTTTCTATATAGCTGCCATGCATTTTGTACTGCCATATCAACACAGTGTGTGATCAGTGGGAAGTACCATTTTTTCCCCCGGATTGAAGTTCTATACAAGCTTATATTTTGATCACATCGATCAACTCCACCCATGTTCTCATTATATTTTTTTATGAGATATGGCTGGTCGATGTTTATTTTACGTTTTTGTTGTTTGGAAAATCTTTGGACTTTTTGAACAGGATGTATGGAATTTGCATTCGAGCTGATAGCCACAACATTATTGTCATTCCATTTGCACAGCAAAATATTTTCTTTGGTAGATTTATAAACAAAGGTGCCCCTTGCCTTTTTTTGTAGCTGTTTAGAGTCTAGTAAGGAACATCCAGAATTTCGGTTCCCCCGAATTGTACCAGTTGCATTTATACCTCTATTACTAAGGTTGTGCATTAGAGGAATAGAAGTAAAAAAGTTGTCAAAATAGAGATGAAATGTATAATTACATTCAAAATGTTTCAATAAGACATCCGAATATTCTAAAATTACACTGGCACCCAATCCAAGTTCCTTATATTTCTCTGAGATAATTGTAGACGCACCTTGATAAGGTTCAAACCAATTGACGTAGCCTAATCGCAAGGTTCCAACCCAAAATTTATACCCCCATCGAATTGGTTTCCCCCGAATAAACTGCTTTCCACTATGGCGTCCATAATATGGAACCATAGCTTCATCAACACTGTGATTCTCTTCTACAGGCGCATATTTCAAAAACTTTTCGTTCAGACAATTCATGAGAGGTCTCACTTTTGAATATTTGTCATCCTGAGTTAGATTGTTATTATCGTTGCAGTGTAAATGCTTCATAATAAACGTAAATCTGTCTCTTGCTATAGCATTGTAAACAATTTTCATGCCTGCATCTGTAGTATTTTCCCAATACATTCTACGTCTCGGTACTCGTACATAACCACTAAATAATAGTATTCCAATAAAACATTTCATTTCATTTATAGTAATATCACCAGTCATATTTTTTTGAAATGCATATAAGTTGGAATATTTTACAAGAAGTTCAAAAATTTCATCATCAAATAGCTTTTCAAAAAGTTTCGTAGGTGATTCATTGTTATGCGGACCTTGAATTTCTTTCCACTGCTGTGATGATATACTTATATCTTCCATTGACCATTTATATTGTTGTTTTTTGCTTACTATGGTATTTCTTGACGTATGCGAAACAGTTGAAGTGGAATAACGAAATCTTTTACTTATGTTACTCAGCGGCAAATCATCATCACTTTCTGAATCTTCCACCAAAACATCTACATCAACTCGAAGTTGGTTTCCATCTAAATTGTCCAAGGTAACATCATCTTCTTCCCCAGAATCTTCATCGGTAATACAGTCATTCGCATTCTCTGGTGGCAAAATGAAAATTTCATCAGGAACCTCCAACTGATCATTTGTCTCCAATTCTTCCAATAACATAAATAATTTGGTCTGCCCTGTTCCAATGCTAAAAAATAAAATCAAATTGGATTCACACAGTACATAGTCCTACTGATCTTTATAAGGAACAGTTAATATATACTTCAATACATTGATAAAACTCCGGAATATATATGTTAAAAGTTATGTCTGAAGAAGTTTATATATCCCATAATAAAATTACATCAAAAAATTTTCATAATGATAACTAATAAAATAAAAAAAAATACCTTGACTTATCCATAGTGGAGTATTGTTGTAATAAAGATATGAACAAACTTTAAAACGTTCGATCAGGACAAAAGCCCAACAACAACTGACAAAAAAATATGCATTGTCATTGTCATACCATCTAGTGTTGCCATAAACAAAAATTTTATCAAAACTAATGTTTTCATATGAAAAAATATTTAAATTTGTAACATGATAAAGAGTGTTCCTTTAAAGGAACGGTAGGTCTATCTGGGTTAAAATAGCTTTTTGAGGCTATTGAAACAAGAAAAATAAAGCATTTTTTTTTTTTTTTTAAAATAACTGAAGGAGTTGACTTTTTTTTAATAGTTACATATTTTTGTGTGTGTTTAAGCAGCACATTTGGGTTCTCCCTTTTTTCTTTGAAGTTAAATATTTATTTCTATTTTTTTTTCTTTTTACTGGTTATCCTGGAAGAGGAAGGAGCGGAGGTACTATACTTGAGGGGTTTTTCTGTGAGTCTTCATCGGCGCGAGGGGTGGGGCTGGTCCTCTTCGTCCGGCTTGTCTCGTCCTAGCGGGCCGGGACGTCGGCAGGGTCCGCTTCTGGTAAGGGGGCCTCGTCAACTCGCTGTCTCGGCGGCGTCTGTCCGAGGGGCAGCGGTTCGGCGTAGGGCGTCGGCACGGGGCGGATCTGGTTGGTGTGCGCCTTGATGGGCTTGCCTCGCCTGTCCACCCAGTATACGTTCACGCCTACCCTGGTTATGATTTTGTAAGGCCCCTCCCATCTGGGAGCCAAGTTGGGGATGATGCCTGTCCTCACTCCTGGCTTGGTGAAGCCCCTCAAGTAGATTCGCTGCCCGGCTGAGAACTGCTCAGGCGGGGCAGCTTGGGCGGCGCGCGCATTCGTGCGGACGCTGTATTCCTCCTGATGTCGCAGCATTGCGGCATCCTGCTCATCTCTTTCCAGTGCCTCTGTGCGTGCGGGCGGCATGTCAAGTTGTGCCCGCCATTCGCCAGGCCTAGGCAGTTCGTAGCCCATCACCGCTTGACTGGGTGTGAGGCCAGTGGCGGCATTTTGGCGGCATCGCAACGCAAACAGTGTGCGTGGTAACGTTTCGCACCACTGTGCGTGCGCGCCAGGTTCAAGCTGAATCCTCATCGCTTTTTTAATTTCCTGATTTCGTCTCTCGGATGGATTGGCGCGGGGGTGGTAGGGTGGTGTTGTCCAGTGAAGGCATCCCCATGCTTCCAGCGTCGATATCCATCGTTCGTGCAGAAACTGAAGTCGAGAGCCAATACCTCAAACGGCCGCGTCGCTTCCTGATGCGACGTCATATAGGCCGGGCGCTGCAGCGCTCCCCGCTTTCTTGTAGAGCATATACGACAGGCGCGCACATACGCCTTTACGTCGTTCCGGCGCGCGCGCCAAAAATAGAGCCGCTGTATGGCTCGATTCGTCTCGGCGGCACCAGGGTGGCCGGCTAAGGGGTCGTCGTGATATGCGGCGACGACTTCTTTCCTTAACCTTTTGGGCTCCATGCTTTTTTCATAAAAGTTCCCACCAACTCCAAGCTATTTTTTGTGTATTTCTTAAAAAAATGTTTGTATGGAATAAAATGAAAAAATTAGGGGTTTATGAATAAAAAAAAAATGTATTTTGTTATGCAGGATGTTTATTGAGTATATAAGGCATTTTATTTGTTTTATTAATTTTTGTAATCATGTAATGTATGATATTTTTTGAAGCAATCTCCAGCATGAAGCCCAGGTTTCCTTTCGCAAGTGTCGCAAAAAAATAGCGTGCGCTTTCTTCCTCTTTGAGTTTCACGGTCTGAACACACCATACAGTCTTTATAATTGCTCCCTGATCTACTATAAATAAAATGTGGAGTTCCATCTAACCGTTGATCGTGATCAGTTGACGAAAATCGTCCCAATTTGGTCTTTGTAGGAGCGCGAAAGTTTCCAATAAGTTCCATCAACAATTTTTGGCGAAATTTTTTGTGATTCATCGGCTTTCTCTTGTCTTTGATTTCACATTCCTTATATAAAATATAGGAATTTACAATTGATGTTTCAAAACCCCAAAAAAATAATTTCCTCCACCATTTCAAAGACTTTCGCATGAAACAATATGATGTTGCGTATTGATCTGCTGTGTCCACCCCGCCCATATTTTTAATGTAATCTACAATGACTACTGGCTTGTTTATTAACTCATCTTGATTAGATTGGTATGGTGCTATTCTTGCTCTTCTTCTTATTGATTTAGAAGCTGACGTATGCTTTGTACTGAGCATTGCGACAATTCTTTTGTCTCGCCAGGCTAATACTAAAGTATCTTTTTTTCTGTATGCCAACTTTCGTCCCACAGCTAACTTTGTTTTTTTTATCTCATTTGGTAAACCTTTTTTGTTGGTCATTATCGTGCCAGTGAGAAAACATTTCCTCTTCAAGAGTTCTCCAGCAAGCGTTGGATTGGTGTAAAACCTATCCGTAAATATATGATAGCCTTTTATGTCTGGGTTCGCCTGTTGTAGATTATTGAAAAGGTGTAGAACAATTCTACTCGTAAACGTCAAATCTGGTCTGATAAGTCCTTGTGTTGTTATTGAACCGTAATACGGCACAAATGTTGAAATATAGCTAGTACGCGAGTCTGACAGAACATAAATTCGAAGACCCCATTTAGTCGGTTTCTTGGGATTGTATGCTAAGAAGCTTATTTTACCCTTGAATGCAACAGTGGACTCGTCAACAGCTAAATTTTCTTCCGGGACATAATTTTCCAAAAATTTAGTGTTGAGGAAGTCAAGAAAATTGCTGACTCTTCGTGTTCTTATCCTCAAATCCTGACTAGTATTTGATACCGTTTCAAGGTGTATTGCCCAGAAAATTTGGAAGAATCGCTTACGGGTAAAAATTTTACTGAAAAATGGTATTCTTGAACAGAAATCGCGTGACCAATAGTCTTCCATCTTCGGTACATGTATAATCCCCATATTTATTATAACACCCAGGAATGCCCTTAGTTCGATTTCTGTGATATCTATCCAATTATTCCAAATAGAAAATTTTGTCAATTGTTTACGAGCTATAATTTGTGCCGCATAAGAATTTGTTTCTGACATAATTTTTTTGACCAATGTTTCTGTAAAAAACAGTTCAAAAAACTGAAGTGGAGTCTTGTATGTGGATGGAGTTTTCGGGCCTGTGGTTGTTGAGCCAGTTGAATAAAATAGGTTAGGATGATAATTATCACTGTTTGTTACATCCACCCACGATGCAATCGGAATAGTTGTAGTTGAGATAGCAATATCCTCTTCACTGTCACTTGGAATCCTCATGACTCGCCGCCGCCGCCGCACTGGATTTCTTGGAAATTCTTCTTCCTCAGAATTAGTATCCGTCACATGTGGTGTTGATAAAGGTATAGTAGAATCCGTGCCAGCATTGCCCATATCGCTAGTCAATTCCATTTCTTCAAAAATTTCATCCAAATTGGCCATGTAACCATCATCATCACTTTCATACTCATCGATATCTTCGTTATTGTTAGCGCGAGACATTTTGCTGGGCTACGATAATAACAAAAACTATTCACTAAAATACACAATTATCGAAAAATGGATAAAATGTAAAAATATACGTTGACACGACTAAGTCCCGAGCAGTTAGACGAGAGACAGAGAAATCCGTCTCTCCCCATAACGTCTCGGTTTGGTGTGACGTAGTCAGTCTGTTACAATTTTTAGGAATTAAATATGGGAACAATCAAATTCAATTAAACAACGCTCGTGAACAGTAAAAGGTGGAAATCCACCGGTTTATTTATAATCGAAAATGTTTACAATAAATTTTGACAATTCGGCTAGCCACACAGGAGTGCGCTCTAAATACATATTAAAATTTCTGTCATTCAGCGTGAAGCTCGCGAGCCGAGCCTCCTAGTACCGAATGACAGTCGACTTGCAGACCGGGCCTTTCAGTAGGTCCTTCGCCTGGACTGAGGGTCCCTAGTATTACATTATCTATGTTCCCTTACGGGGAGACATCTATGATTTGACATTTATAAGAGAGAAAAAAAACATTCAGCATACCATTTCCTTAACCTAATTTCGCGCTCGGCGTTTCTTATAGCAATTATGGAGTTAGTAGTGGGCAAATTGTATTCATTCTTGTTTTTGAAGTTAGGATCTGCACACTCACTACGCGTGTGCAGATCTGCCTAAAATTAATCCCTACTCTATTCTTATCAGTTAATATGGCCGTCAAGCCGTACCATATATTTAACTTAGGTGTGAAGCACCAAATTAATGTTTAAATAGCAAAGTCACAGTCCTCATGACTAGTGACTGTCTTGGATTTCTTATCAATCAGTATGCACGCTAGGTCGTGTCATACATTTACTTTAGTTTACAACATACAGTGAAGATTTACATATAAAAGTTACGATTTCTTAATTTCCATGATTCTAATTCAATTCTTATTGGATTTGCTAATGCGACTTCGCAACGATTTGCGGGACTCCCACAGCGAGTTTACCGAGGTCTGTACGTGAGGAGGATTTCCGTATCCTCCCTCCCTCGCTGTGTGCGTTCACTTCCAGTGACCGCAAGCTTTCTAGGCCGGAGCACATTTTATCGACGGCACTCTGAATACGAGTCCGTCCACCCGCCCGCCGGTCAATCGCATTAACTAAATCGCCTATGAGGTTACTTACTCTACGTGTTTAGGTTTGTTCGAGTATTAGGGAGGGTTGGCGGAGACCAGACCACCGTCCGAGGTCGGCTCCTGACACGGTGTCAAACCGCTTGAAGGCGTCGCTATCGAGTGACGTAATCCAATTGGACGAATTGGATTTTTGGTTTTACTATTAGGTGTCTGCCGAAACTTCGACAGACGTGGGTCCCAGACAAGTGCGCTTGTCCAGGCGGGCTATCTGCCCCCGGAATTACACGTCCACCGTGCCGTATCACTCGGATCCCCGTGAATCCGCAATGATATTGTCTCCCTAGTACTCAATACAAAAAACACCCTCCGACGTCGATCTAGCTAAGTTAAACTAGTGCTAGGCCGGCGAAACCTGAGACCCTTTTGCGCACAAGTCCTCGGGGCTGTCTAATCCTTTATTACTGAGCTCCGCCGACCTTGCATCGTGAATCTATGGAAGATGTGATGACAGCTCTTCCTGACGCCCCAAGACTAAAGTGTCCCGTGGGCTTGACCTCGCGACCTCTCGGTGTTAAACAAGTGACAAAATTTGTCTGACATTACGCTATGTTTCAAATGATTCTAATTATCACATCTCCCATAGTCCACCCTTATTACTAACATTTGGCCGTTATTACGGCGGTGATCGACGATTATCGATGACAAATAACAGGAAAACAAATTACAAACTCGATTGAGACAAGAAAATACCTAACACAAAAATAAAATTACATTTTTATACAAGTTCTCAGCGCCGTTCGGTTTCGTTCGCTATTCATGTTATTCCGACAAATTCGCCCTCAGAGAGGCATACATTATAGCTTTTTCAATTCTCGTTACTAGGTGACGGACCTTTCTTTTATTATTACAACTCAGGGTGGCTAATTATCGATGTTTGGGGTTAGTGGCGCTCCCCGGCGCGACCGCACGTAGTTTCGATCGGCCCGAGGGCACTGCGCCCAAATGAAGTGGCAATATTGCCCAGTAATTCATAGCTGATTACGCTTCCCTAGTGTGAAATAATTTCGACGTCGCCAAGAAAATTAAACCTTGACCATTTACAAAGGATTTTTATTCATCCCTGTCGTCTGGCGACGGAGTTGAAAACAAAACTCAAACTGATTGAGACGTCGCAAAAATTAAATATTGAATTGTTTTTGCAAATTATTGTTATACCCGTGGTCTCGTCACCGAATTAAAACAAACATAAAAATTCAGACATTGCAATAAAATTAAATATTGACCTCTTCGAACGATTCTCATTCCTATTGTCTTGTAACCGAAGTGAGCACAAACATAAAAACTCAGACATTATAAGAAAATTAAATATTGATTTGTTTTAACTATTATTATACTGGTTGTCTTGTAACCGAATTGAATACAAATATAAAAATTCAGACATTGCAAGAAACTTAGAGACTGGCTTTTGCAAACGATTATTGTTCTGGTTGCCTTGTAACCGAATTGAATACCAACATAAAATTCAGACATTGCAAGAAACTTGAAGATTGGCTTTTTCAAACGATTCTTATTCCTATGGTCTTGTAACCGAATTGAAAACAAACATAAAAAAAACTCAGACATTATAAGAAAATTAAACATCGACTCTTTGTGAACCGTTATTGTCCTTGTTGTCTTGTAACTGACTTGGAAACAAACAAAAGAAAGATTTAGACGTTGCTAAGAAAATATTGAATAATCGTAAATTATTTATTATTCCTGTTGTCTGGTACTGAATTGGAAACAAACATAAAATGCTTAGACGTTGCAAAAAAAAGATTAATTATTGAATAATCGTAAATTATTTATTATTCCTGTTGTCTGGTACTGAATTGGAAACAACCATAAAATGTTTAGACGTTGCAAAAAAAAAGATTAATTATTGCATAATCGTAAATTATTTATTATTCCTGTTGTCTGGTACTGAATTGGAAACAAACATAAAATGCTTAGACGTTGCAAAAAAAAGATTAATTATTGAATAATCGTAAATTATTTATTATTCCTGTTGTCTAGTACTGAATTGGAAACAAACATAGAACGCTTAGACGTTGCAAAAAAAAGATTAATTATTGTTATACATTTCACGATTTCACGAAAACCAAACGTCGCTGAGATTTACATTGGGCCGAACGGAGGTCACCCCCCCCGCGCGAAGTCGGCCGACAAATATTCACAGTATACAATTTAGACAGGGTACAACACACAATAAAATGAGACAATGATTTTAAGATGAACAAAATTAGCGCTCCCGTACTCTACCTCCGGCTTACCGCTATCGCGATTTCGAACAGGAAGTGACACACGATTTTACTAGGCTGTGTTTAGAAGAAACAGTATTTAATACATGAATAGGTCCTGCCGGCACTCAATAAAGTGCGGCTAGGAACAATGCTTTGACCGCGAAGTTACACGCGTCTTTACTTCGATTCTCAGTATCGAGATCGGGCAGGAAGCTACAGTTCTGGCCGCGGACCTTAGGTTAAAGAGTATTGACTCAGAAACAATAGGCCGCGACATATTTATTCAACGTATAATGGTAGACGAACCTTTTAGAAGTTCTCAGGAACCGGAGACAGCTTATCAGGAACAATTCGGCAAAACGGCTGGCGGCAAGCGATGAAAACAAGGAGGTGGCACAGAATTCAGCTCAGCTTTGCACAATGTTAATTATCGGCGAATTAATTTGTCAAGCTGAGAGAAGTTCTGGCTGGATTTAATTAAAGTTGTCGCGGCGGATAGTTTCGGCGGAAGAGAGCACGGGAGCAGAGTAACGAGTCGAAGTCGGTGAAGATTTGATGATCTTTGCAAAAATGACCTGCCTTTTTGTAAGGGTTTTGGTCCAGCTGCGTCCTCGGCCGGGGTCAAAAAAAACGGTTGACCCGAGCAGATCTGCTAACCTCAGCATCTTTATCTTACGCCGATTGGCTAAAGTGCTGACCTCCCGCTGCTCTGCCGAAATATCCCAAGATGGCGGCAACTGAGATTTTTCTAGAACAACGATTTCGCTGAGCGAAAATCGTCTCTAGTGATCTTAATATGACAGATAGAAAATCAGAAAAATCACTGTCGTGTCAGAATCAGTTTTCCGCGAAATATTGCTCTTACAAGCGATCTCATAACTCGTTGCTGAAGCGAGTTATGAGAAAAAGAAGAAAAATTTTCCGCCTGAGCGACTCAGGTGTACCGGTTAATCGAAGCGGCGATGTCATCGTCCGCGAAAAAGTAATTACTGAATTGAGTCTGATTTTTATAAAAGCCTGAAATCGATTTAAGTGCAAATTTATGCTAAATATTTTCTATGGTCGAAGTTCCTGAAGGGATTTGGCTGAAAATTCGAAGGACCGTCCGTGATAGCCGTTCGCTTCCATGAAACTAAAATTTCCCACATTACCCTCGTGCGTTCGCGCTTTATATCATATTGAATTTTTGATCGGCCGCGGTGGAGGGGAGGCCGCCTGCGATCGTACGTATGACCACGCGAGGCGCCATGATTGGTCGGGCAGGGCGGGGCTTATTTCAGTATCGAACGGCAGACGCTACTCACCGAACGCGTTTTGAAATTTTGTCTCGCCAAAATGTATGGAGAAATCACAGTTTATTGAATTACTAATAAACCTGTTGTCCGATTGCAATTTAATTTACAACACCGTTGCGGACTATCATCCTTTACGGCTCGAAAAAAATTCGGCGCCGAAGCTTGGCTTGGGCGCCGGTTCCGCATGATCTTAATTGGCGCAGGTGAGGACTTGATGGAGTCCAAACCGCGAACATGATTTTAATATTAGTTTATGCAGTGCATACTAGGACATGGCTAGTGTCATAAAAACAAAAATTCTCAAACGAATTTTGTCCCTGACGACCCTGGTCGAGGTCGCCGCGGGATTCATTTGTTCGATCGCAATTGGAAAATGCGTCGATAGAATTCAGCGAAATTTCTCCAGGGGCTAGAACAGCCTTTGCTAGGTGTACCTGTAAATTATGGGGAGCCTCCGTTGAGGAGGAGGAAATCGGCAAGCGTTTCCGTTTCCCTCTCTCGTCGCGCTCGACCGTTATTTTGGTCGAGCACCGCTGGCGAGCGAGAGAAGGTATTTTTATTTGGCTTTGTGCTCCCACGTACTTACTTACAAAGCAGTGGGGTTCTCTGTGCACTCAATAATCCGCGGTAAGGCCCGCGGATTGCTAAATTCTTAATATTTGATAACATTGGCGACTTTGTCCATTTGACCTTGAATAATCGAAAAATGATGTGATTGTTCTTTCTCTCTTCCTCATTATACCTACCAAGCTATGCTAACAACCGTATAAGGAAATGCAAGTACAAATCATGCCAAAGTACTGTATCGTATCAATCCCCCTTACTTCCTATGGCGTGATTTACACTTATGCTTTTGCAGTTGTTAGCATTGCTAGAAAAAAAAATTCGCCTTAGTTATAATGAGAGATCGAGGGGCGGGCGGGCTGATCCAGTCTAACCCCGCCGCGCGAGAATGCGTTGACTCGCGAGAATTTATTGCGTCAGACGTCTCGGCGCCAGTGGCCGAGGCCGGGTCAAATTGGACAAATTCACGACATTTGATTCTAAGTTTCACACTGGAAACGCAACAAGTTTACAAGTGTGCTCTACTTTATCCGTAGGCAAAAGTTACATACATGGGTAAAAAAAATATTTGTGTGTGCTGACTCCTGTCTTGTGTATTTACAATTTTAAGAGAAGAGGGTTCTCCTCTCTCTCTGACGAGCCTCCGTGAGGTTCGATAGTCATTTGCAAAAAGAATTAGTTATTCCCCAAACAATTGTCTGTTCGAGACAAGATCTATATTTTATTTTATTTTTATACAATTTTCTTAAAAGAAATCTTACTTTAATAACTTTCTCCCCCCCTTTTCTCTTTCGCTCCTTGGAGCGGGAAAACATGAAAAATACAAAACACAAAAGAATTCCGTCATACTGACTTTTGATGTTAGTGACACCAGGAATGTTAAACCATAAAATTTTTCTTAATGTCTTTGCAAAAAATGAACTTATTATTATTTTTTTCTTTTTTAAAAATTTTAAGGTCTTTGCAAAAAAAAATGAAATTATTACTTTTTTCAAATTAATACGCCTGACATAGCTTGCAGATGCTATCGAGGCAGAACAAGATTTACCATCATTCGCAAACAAACCCCTTTCGTTATTAACAGGAAAAAATTAAAACATGTTTACAAGTACTTCATGACTCTGTTCTATCTGAGAAAGGAAAAACTAAATATTCTTTATGTAGTCATTTGATGCTGTGCAAGAGAGATAAAAAAAATAACAAAACTTAATTGACATGGTCTACTTTGGGAAATGTCATTCCCGTCTTTAAACTAATAACAAAAATAATTATGACTTGTGTCCAGGAGTTGATTGCTGTTTCGTTAAGTTAAATATTTTTACTCTAATTGATTTTTAATGATTAGCCTTGAAGAGGGATTAGCGGAGGTACTGTACTTGGAGGCTTGTTTCGGTGCGTCTTCATCGGCGCGAGGGGTGGCGGTGGTCCTCTTCATCGATTTGGTCCTGTCCTAGCGGGCCGGGGCGTCGGCAGCTTCCTCTTCTGGCAAGGGGGCTTCATCAGTTCTCCGTCGCGGCGGCGTCTGCCCGAGGGGGAGTGGTTCAGCGTAGGGCGTCGGCACGGGGCGGATTTGGTTGGTGTGCGCCTTGATAGGCTTGCCTCGTCTGTCCACCCAGTACACGTTCATGCCCACCCTTGTAATTATCTTGTACGGCCCCTCCCATCGGGGAGCCAAGTTGGGGATGATGCCAGTCCTCACCCCTGGCTTGGTGAAGCCCCTCAAGTAGATCCGCTGCCCGGCTGAGAACTGCTCAGGCGGGGCGGCTTGGGCGGCGCGCGCATTTGTGCGCCCGCTGTACTCCTCCTGATGTCGTAACATGGCAGCATCTTGTTCGTCTCTTTCCAGTGCCTCTGTGCGTGCGGGCGGCATATCAAGTTGTGCCCGCCATTCGCCAGGCCTTGGTAGTTCATAGCCCATCACCGCTTGACTGGGTGTGAGGCCGGTGGCGGCATTCTGACGGCAGCGCAACGCAAACAGTGTGCGCGGTAACGTTTCGCACCACTGTGCGTGCGCGCCCGGTTCAAGTTGAATTCTCATGGCTTTCTTTATTTCTTGGTTTCGCCTTTCCGTAGGATTGGCGCGGGGGTGGTAGGGTGGCGTCGTCCAATGAAGGCATCCCCATGCCTCAAGTGTCGACACCCATCTCTCATGCAAGAACTGCGTACCATTATCGGTAAGCAATGCTCGCGGGTATCCGAATCTATGGAACACTTCTTGTTCTAACAAAGGCAGGAAGGTCGCCACTAACGAGTTTCGCATGGCGAAAGCTTCGGTCCATCGCGAGAACAAGTCAGTGACGACAAATATGTATTTATTCCCTCGGCGGCTCGCCGGATACGGACCCATGAAGTCGAGGGCCAGTACCTCGAACGGCCGTGTCGCTTCTGTGTGTGATGTCATATGCGCCGGGCGCTGCAGCGCTCCTCGCTTTCGTGTAGCGCATATACGACAGGCGCGCACATACGCCTTCACGTCATTTCTGCGCGCGCGCCAGAAATAGAGCCGTTGTATGGCTCGATTCGTCTCTGCGGCTCCAGGGTGGCCGGCTAAGGGGTCGTCGTGATAGGCGGCGACGACTTCCTTCCGTAAGTGGAAGGGCACCACAGTCAGCAGCCTTCCGCTGCTCTCCCGATGACACAACAGTCCGTCGTGAACTATATTACTGGGATGCGGTTGATGCATCGTAGGTGTCCTTATCGCAGTTATTGTTTGCTGCGTGTCCGGATCGGCGTGTTGCGCGGCTTTCACGGCGTCGTGTAATGTTGCCAGTTCTAATAGCAGCGCCATTGGCTTCCGGTGACTTGGTACCAGCATTCGGTCGTCGTGCTCCCCGATGGCAGGCGCCGTGGCGTCTGGATTTCTTGACAGTACATCCGGAAGCTGATTGAGTTTGCCTGCGCAGTGCTGTATATCAAATTGGTGTTCTGATAACATTATCGCCCACCGTGTCAGTTTTGCGCGCTCATCTTTCGCGCTGTGTAGCCACGTCAGTGCTCTGTTGTCGGTTATAAGAGTGAAGGGGCGATCCTCTACGTATGCTCTGTATTTCTTGATTGCCCAGACGGCGGCGAGGGCTTCCTGTTCATTCGAATGATAGCGCCGTTCCGTTTCGGAAAGGCGCGCGCTCGCATACGAGATTATGTCTCGACCGCCGTCGGGGCGCGCATGTAAGAGTACCGCCGCGACGCCGTGTCCGCTTGCGTCGGTCTGCAGAGTGAATCGTCGAGAGAAGTCCGGTCTGGCGAGTTGCAGTGGCTTTCGCATTGCCGCCTTTACGGCCTGCATAGCCGCGTTCGCTTGTGGCGTCCATTTGAAATTGATGTTTGTTCGCAATAAATCGGTGAGCGGCGCGGCAATGTCTGCGAAGCGCGGCACATACTCGCGCAGCCAGTTGCATAATCCGAGAAACTCCCTCAGTTCCTTTCGCGTCTTCGGGGTGGCGGCTTCCTCTACTCCTCGCAGGTGAACCGGCTGAGGAATGTTTCCTCCGGCTGTCACCTGGTGTCCCAAGTATTCTACGCTGTCTCTTCCGATTTGGCATTTCGACACCGATATCCGTAATGAATGTAATTGCAATCGTTCAAATACTTTTCGCAAGTCGCGCAGGTGATCGTTCCAAGTCTCGCTGTATACGATGATGTCGTCCAAGTAGACGAGGCAACACCGCGGGATGAGTCCCACCAACACCTCCTGACTCATCAGTCTTTGGAAAGTGCCGGGTGCGCCTTTCAGTCCGAACGGCATCACCGTAAACTGGTAGCACCCTCCGTCGGGCGTATTGAAAGCAGTCAGGGCTTTTGTGTGTGGATGTAGAGGCACCTGCCAGTATCCAGCCTTCAAGTCCAGAGAGCTGAAGATTGTGGCGGGTCCGAGCTCTTTCAATGTTTCTTGTATTCGAGGCAAGTGCGTCGCTTCGTCGATCGTGACGGCGTTCAACTTCCTGTAATCGACACAGAAGCGCGGCTTCCCATCTTTCTTCTTTACAATTACTACAGGTGAACTGTACGGCGATCGACTCGGTTCCACTACACCGTCCGCCAGCATTTGTTGTACTTCCTCGCGTATCATTTGCTTGGTAGCATCCGACTGGCGATGGGGTCCGACTCTGAACGGCGTGTGATCCGATAGTCGCACTTCGTGCATAGCCGAGCCGCATCTCGGTCCCGTTGCTGCGAAGAGACTTCCGTAATCTCGCATCAATTGAGTGATCGCTTTCCGGGCGTCTTCCGGAATGTCGTCGGTGAGCGCCGGTAGATCGGGGACCTCGATCGGCGTCGGAGGGATGAGTGTTATGCAGTGGGCGGTATACCGCGCCTCCCGGCCGTGATGCAGGCACCGTCGTTTGAAATCTAGACTGGCCTCCTCCTGTTCTAGCCAGTCTAGACCGAGAATCATCTCGATTCCTAACCCGCTGATGATGAGGGCGGAGGCGACGAATGGGGCCTCTTGTATTTTACCCTCTAGGCGGGCGTGTCCGTACGTGGGCACGGATCGTCCTCCCACTCCTTTTAATTCGGCCTCCGGTGTCCTCTGTGAATCGCGCCTCACGAGGCTTGCGTCGACGAGCGTGTGTGTTGCACCACTGTCGATGATGGCCTCGCAGCTGATTCCTCCATCCTCGAGAAACACCTGGATCCTCAGCAGGCGGCTTGTCGGGCTGTTTTCTCCGGCGGCGTCGTATCGTCTGGCGGTGGCGGCCATCCCTTCCCTATAACACACGTTGATGCTCGTTTGAATACTCGTTCCATTTTTGTCAGGTCGTTTTTTTCACACAACAAAAAAATCGATTGGTTCGCACACTTTCGGCCCTCCCTGTACTTGGTTTGATCGCTTCTTTCTTCCTTGATATCATAGCGCGCACCCTCTTCTTAATAAAAATGAATTTAAAATAGTAATGTTTTTTTCTGAGTTGACTTTCCTTCTGTGTGCCGCTTTATGTATTTACAACAAATTATTGATTTTTAAAAAAAAATTAAAACACTTATATTTTCTTTAAAACCACTGAAACTTTTTCACTCGGTTCATTGTTCGCAAGTTTTTCCCACTTATTCTAGTTATTGTATTTCATTTGTTATGTCTTCACTTTTAGTCAATGTTTTTCACTTATATTATGTAACACTTAATTAAATATACTACACTTAAATAACTATGTCACTTAATTATATTATGGCACTTAATTAAATTGTTTCTCCTCCTATCTTCGATTATAACACGATTGGACTCGGATTTATCGTTGAAGCATGATTCTAAATTATTCAAAAAAAATTTTTTGGTTTGAAGTTAACGTTGGTCCCCGAGCCCATTTAGATTTATTTACATTGTTTTTTTTTTAATTATTTTCATTGGTTTTTTTTGACACTTAACTAATACATTTCTCCTTTCCTCGATGATAACATGTTTTGGGGCTCGGATTATGTTTGATGGCACGCGTCTAAGTTATTAAAAAGTTTTTTTCGAAGTTAATACTTGTTCCCGAGCCCACTTAGATTTATTTACACTTATGAAACATTTACGAAACAAAATCTTTTTTCATTGTTCAGAACCGGTTTTTTTTCTTACATACGTTTTTTCCCGTTTATTTTCTCGTCATTAAGTTGATAATAAAAAAAAATTATTCTTCCCATTTTCTTCTTTTTTAAAAATTAATTCCGACGCTGCCTACGTTGGCATTCGGCCTCCCTATGGGGACCTCCGCACGACCAACAGCGGAGAGGGCCGTTTTCCCTCCTCGGAGGACCGTGAGCACCGTATTGCTGAGGCCTCCGCTCTTCTTTCCGCTGCCGGTTATCGTACCTTGGTTTCGCGTCGTGGTGATGGGGAGACTTGGGTTGAGGAGGTGGTGGGACATTGTACGATTGTTGAGGAGGGTTACAGGTGTGCTGACACTGGTGGTTGCACGTGCCGTTTCCTGCGCGGTCGGTGTTTGTTGCGTTTTGATTTCGTCTTGTCGTCTGAATCGGTTTTGGTACTGGCGCCTTCTCCCGTCTCTGGCGCAGTTCCATCTCCCGCACCGCGTCGACCAACTCGTCTAGCGTTGTCCAACGAAGTCTGTCTGTTCTTTCCTGATCCCTGGGCGTCATCAGGCCCTGGATCATCCTCGCCAGCTCCAGTGGATCGGCCGGTGCGGTGCATATTCTTGCGATGGCCCTCTTTTTCTCCAAAAACTCATATGCGTCCTCATCCTCCTCTTGGAGGACGCTTTTTACTTCGTATTCTAAACGCAATTTCCTCCCTACGCTATCGTAATTTCTTTGCATCGCAAACGTGAAACGCTCCCATGACGTCGGCTTGACTGGCAGACTCTGCCACCAAGTCAACGCTTCGCCGTGAAAAGCCGTGGCGGCTTTCGTGGCCCGATCCTCCACGTCCGTATCGGCCGCAGCGAAAAATTTCTCACATCGCGCAATAAAGCGCGCCGTGTCCGCTTCCGGACCTCCGTGGAACGAGATCGAGAACACCGGCGGGTGTCCCGATCTCGGTCTCTCCTCACGTCGCATCGGCGCTGGCAGCTCATCTACCAGAGTCGTCGGAGTCCGGGGCTCCGTCTCCTCCGGGAAGATTTGTCCGTTCTCGAACATTTCTGATACGGGCGATTCACCTCCCTGAAACCCCGGTCGCAAGTTTAATTGGGCGCCAGTCGTGGTATCGTCCACGACAACGGATCGCGAGCGCGTCACTCTCGACATATTCCCGCTCTGTCTGAAAGAGTGATTTTTCTAAATTAGCATTGGCGGAGGCACGAAACTCATCCTCTCAGGGTCGTCGGTGACGATTTATTTTGTTTCCAATCATTCATCTCCGCATACTTTACTGATGTTAATTCTCATGAGTCTAATCCGACTAATCGTTGTTTATTCGACGTTACTCAGTTCCTCGGTGATCAGTCGATTCACGTCGCATCGTTCGAATAACAATTTTCGGGCGGACTGCGCCCGGTCGATTTTCTGTGTGCTTTCCGGGGTCGATGTTACTCGACCACCGGTCAGTCGGCGCATGACTCTAATTATGAATTTACATTTATTTTTAACATAAAGTCTACGTTACTTGATCTGCGCTTTGATCATATGAAATCAGGAATTTAAATCGGCCCTTTACGTTGGGGGCCAAATGACACGACTAAGTCCCGAGCAGTTAGACGAGAGACAGAGAAATCCGTCTCTCCCCATAACGTCTCGGTTTGGTGTGACGTAGTCAGTCTGTTACAATTTTTAGGAATTAAATATGGGAACAATCAAATTCAATTAAACAACGCTCGTGAACAGTAAAAGGTGGAAATCCACCGGTTTATTTATAATCGAAAATGTTTACAATAAATTTTGACAATTCGGCTAGCCACACAGAAGTGCGCTCTAAATACATATTAAAATTTCTGTCATTCAGCGTGAAGCTCGCGAGCCGAGCCTCCTAGTACCGAATGACAGTCGACTTGCAGACCGGGCCTTTCAGTAGGTCCTTCGCCTGGACTGAGGGTCCCTAGTATTACATTATCTATGTTCCCTTACGGGGAGACATCTATGATTTGACATTTATAAGAGAGAAAAAAAACATTCAGCATACCATTTCCTTAACCTAATTTCGCGCTCGGCGTTTCTTATAGCAATTATGGAGTTAGTAGTGGGCAAATTGTATTCATTCTTGTTTTTGAAGTTAGGATCTGCACACTCACTACGCGTGTGCAGATCTGCCTAAAATTAATCCCTACTCTATTCTTATCAGTTAATATGGCCGTCAAGCCGTACCATATATTTAACTTAGGTGTGAAGCACCAAATTAATGTTTAAATAGCAAAGTCACAGTCCTCATGACTAGTGACTGTCTTGGATTTCTTATCAATCAGTATGCACGCTAGGTCGTGTCATACATTTACTTTAGTTTACAACATACAGTGAAGATTTACATATAAAAGTTACGATTTCTTAATTTCCATGATTCTAATTCAATTCTTATTGGATTTGCTAATGCGACTTCGCAACGATTTGCGGGACTCCCACAGCGAGTTTACCGAGGTCTGTACGTGAGGAGGATTTCCGTATCCTCCCTCCCTCGCTGTGTGCGTTCACTTCCAGTGACCGCAAGCTTTCTAGGCCGGAGCACATTTTATCGACGGCACTCTGAATACGAGTCCGTCCACCCGCCCGCCGGTCAATCGCATTAACTAAATCGCCTATGAGGTTACTTACTCTACGTGTTTAGGTTTGTTCGAGTATTAGGGAGGGTTGGCGGAGACCAGACCACCGTCCGAGGTCGGCTCCTGACACGGTGTCAAACCGCTTGAAGGCGTCGCTATCGAGTGACGTAATCCAATTGGACGAATTGGATTTTTGGTTTTACTATTAGGTGTCTGCCGAAACTTCGACAGACGTGGGTCCCAGACAAGTGCGCTTGTCCAGGCGGGCTATCTGCCCCCGGAATTACACGTCCACCGTGCCGTATCACTCGGATCCCCGTGAATCCGCAATGATATTGTCTCCCTAGTACTCAATACAAAAAACACCCTCCGACGTCGATCTAGCTAAGTTAAACTAGTGCTAGGCCGGCGAAACCTGAGACCCTTTTGCGCACAAGTCCTCGGGGCTGTCTAATCCTTTATTACTGAGCTCCGCCGACCTTGCATCGTGAATCTATGGAAGATGTGATGACAGCTCTTCCTGACGCCCCAAGACTAAAGTGTCCCGTGGGCTTGACCTCGCGACCTCTCGGTGTTAAACAAGTGACAAAATTTGTCTGACATTACGCTATGTTTCAAATGATTCTAATTATCACATCTCCCATAGTCCACCCTTATTACTAACATTTGGCCGTTATTACGGCGGTGATCGACGATTATCGATGACAAATAACAGGAAAACAAATTACAAACTCGATTGAGACAAGAAAATACCTAACACAAAAATAAAATTACATTTTTATACAAGTTCTCAGCGCCGTTCGGTTTCGTTCGCTATTCATGTTATTCCGACAAATTCGCCCTCAGAGAGGCATACATTATAGCTTTTTCAATTCTCGTTACTAGGTGACGGACCTTTCTTTTATTATTACAACTCAGGGTGGCTAATTATCGATGTTTGGGGTTAGTGGCGCTCCCCGGCGCGACCGCACGTAGTTTCGATCGGCCCGAGGGCACTGCGCCCAAATGAAGTGGCAATATTGCCCAGTAATTCATAGCTGATTACGCTTCCCTAGTGTGAAATAATTTCGACGTCGCCAAGAAAATTAAACCTTGACCATTTACAAAGGATTTTTATTCATCCCTGTCGTCTGGCGACGGAGTTGAAAACAAAACTCAAACTGATTGAGACGTCGCAAAAATTAAATATTGAATTGTTTTTGCAAATTATTGTTATACCCGTGGTCTCGTCACCGAATTAAAACAAACATAAAAATTCAGACATTGCAATAAAATTAAATATTGACCTCTTCGAACGATTCTCATTCCTATTGTCTTGTAACCGAAGTGAGCACAAACATAAAAACTCAGACATTATAAGAAAATTAAATATTGATTTGTTTTAACTATTATTATACTGGTTGTCTTGTAACCGAATTGAATACAAATATAAAAATTCAGACATTGCAAGAAACTTAGAGACTGGCTTTTGCAAACGATTATTGTTCTGGTTGCCTTGTAACCGAATTGAATACCAACATAAAATTCAGACATTGCAAGAAACTTGAAGATTGGCTTTTTCAAACGATTCTTATTCCTATGGTCTTGTAACCGAATTGAAAACAAACATAAAAAAAACTCAGACATTATAAGAAAATTAAACATCGACTCTTTGTGAACCGTTATTGTCCTTGTTGTCTTGTAACTGACTTGGAAACAAACAAAAGAAAGATTTAGACGTTGCTAAGAAAATATTGAATAATCGTAAATTATTTATTATTCCTGTTGTCTGGTACTGAATTGGAAACAAACATAAAATGCTTAGACGTTGCAAAAAAAAGATTAATTATTGAATAATCGTAAATTATTTATTATTCCTGTTGTCTGGTACTGAATTGGAAACAACCATAAAATGTTTAGACGTTGCAAAAAAAAAGATTAATTATTGCATAATCGTAAATTATTTATTATTCCTGTTGTCTGGTACTGAATTGGAAACAAACATAAAATGCTTAGACGTTGCAAAAAAAAGATTAATTATTGAATAATCGTAAATTATTTATTATTCCTGTTGTCTAGTACTGAATTGGAAACAAACATAGAACGCTTAGACGTTGCAAAAAAAAGATTAATTATTGTTATACATTTCACGATTTCACGAAAACCAAACGTCGCTGAGATTTACATTGGGCCGAACGGAGGTCACCCCCCCCGCGCGAAGTCGGCCGACAAATATTCACAGTATACAATTTAGACAGGGTACAACACACAATAAAATGAGACAATGATTTTAAGATGAACAAAATTAGCGCTCCCGTACTCTACCTCCGGCTTACCGCTATCGCGATTTCGAACAGGAAGTGACACACGATTTTACTAGGCTGTGTTTAGAAGAAACAGTATTTAATACATGAATAGGTCCTGCCGGCACTCAATAAAGTGCGGCTAGGAACAATGCTTTGACCGCGAAGTTACACGCGTCTTTACTTCGATTCTCAGTATCGAGATCGGGCAGGAAGCTACAGTTCTGGCCGCGGACCTTAGGTTAAAGAGTATTGACTCAGAAACAATAGGCCGCGACATATTTATTCAACGTATAATGGTAGACGAACCTTTTAGAAGTTCTCAGGAACCGGAGACAGCTTATCAGGAACAATTCGGCAAAACGGCTGGCGGCAAGCGATGAAAACAAGGAGGTGGCACAGAATTCAGCTCAGCTTTGCACAATGTTAATTATCGGCGAATTAATTTGTCAAGCTGAGAGAAGTTCTGGCTGGATTTAATTAAAGTTGTCGCGGCGGATAGTTTCGGCGGAAGAGAGCACGGGAGCAGAGTAACGAGTCGAAGTCGGTGAAGATTTGATGATCTTTGCAAAAATGACCTGCCTTTTTGTAAGGGTTTTGGTCCAGCTGCGTCCTCGGCCGGGGTCAAAAAAAACGGTTGACCCGAGCAGATCTGCTAACCTCAGCATCTTTATCTTACGCCGATTGGCTAAAGTGCTGACCTCCCGCTGCTCTGCCGAAATATCCCAAGATGGCGGCAACTGAGATTTTTCTAGAACAACGATTTCGCTGAGCGAAAATCGTCTCTAGTGATCTTAATATGACAGATAGAAAATCAGAAAAATCACTGTCGTGTCAGAATCAGTTTTCCGCGAAATATTGCTCTTACAAGCGATCTCATAACTCGTTGCTGAAGCGAGTTATGAGAAAAAGAAGAAAAATTTTCCGCCTGAGCGACTCAGGTGTACCGGTTAATCGAAGCGGCGATGTCATCGTCCGCGAAAAAGTAATTACTGAATTGAGTCTGATTTTTATAAAAGCCTGAAATCGATTTAAGTGCAAATTTATGCTAAATATTTTCTATGGTCGAAGTTCCTGAAGGGATTTGGCTGAAAATTCGAAGGACCGTCCGTGATAGCCGTTCGCTTCCATGAAACTAAAATTTCCCACATTACCCTCGTGCGTTCGCGCTTTATATCATATTGAATTTTTGATCGGCCGCGGTGGAGGGGAGGCCGCCTGCGATCGTACGTATGACCACGCGAGGCGCCATGATTGGTCGGGCAGGGCGGGGCTTATTTCAGTATCGAACGGCAGACGCTACTCACCGAACGCGTTTTGAAATTTTGTCTCGCCAAAATGTATGGAGAAATCACAGTTTATTGAATTACTAATAAACCTGTTGTCCGATTGCAATTTAATTTACAACACCGTTGCGGACTATCATCCTTTACGGCTCGAAAAAAATTCGGCGCCGAAGCTTGGCTTGGGCGCCGGTTCCGCATGATCTTAATTGGCGCAGGTGAGGACTTGATGGAGTCCAAACCGCGAACATGATTTTAATATTAGTTTATGCAGTGCATACTAGGACATGGCTAGTGTCATAAAAACAAAAATTCTCAAACGAATTTTGTCCCTGACGACCCTGGTCGAGGTCGCCGCGGGATTCATTTGTTCGATCGCAATTGGAAAATGCGTCGATAGAATTCAGCGAAATTTCTCCAGGGGCTAGAACAGCCTTTGCTAGGTGTACCTGTAAATTATGGGGAGCCTCCGTTGAGGAGGAGGAAATCGGCAAGCGTTTCCGTTTCCCTCTCTCGTCGCGCTCGACCGTTATTTTGGTCGAGCACCGCTGGCGAGCGAGAGAAGGTATTTTTATTTGGCTTTGTGCTCCCACGTACTTACTTACAAAGCAGTGGGGTTCTCTGTGCACTCAATAATCCGCGGTAAGGCCCGCGGATTGCTAAATTCTTAATATTTGATAACATTGGCGACTTTGTCCATTTGACCTTGAATAATCGAAAAATGATGTGATTGTTCTTTCTCTCTTCCTCATTATACCTACCAAGCTATGCTAACAACCGTATAAGGAAATGCAAGTACAAATCATGCCAAAGTACTGTATCGTATCAACGTACTATCAAAATAATATTGAATTACTGGACACACATAGTTGACAAGATGTTCACCGCACTACAACTCGACACAGACTATTCTTTTGTGTTCTATACCTGCACCCACCCTAAGCGGCCGAGTCACTTTCTAAACCATTTTTTTCCCACATTCCAGATGACAAATGAATGGTCAAACAATAAGACAGTATTTCTAGAGTATTCACTTGCTTCTTACATTTAAAAAAATACCAAAATCCCATTTGAAGTTCATAAAAACTGCCCGAGAAGAAAATGGCCACACGTAGTGGACATAGGAGTTGGTGGGAAAAAATCTATGGCCACAACGTGTGGACATAGGAGTTGTATGGGTTAAGTGGAAGGGCACTACTGTCAGCAGTCTTCCACTACTTTCTCGATGGCACAACAGTCCGTCGTGTATGATGTTGCTCGGATGTGGTTGATGCATTGTTGGCGTCCCGATGGCAGTTATCGTTTGTTGTGTGTCCGGATCGGCGCGTTGCGCGGCTTTCACGGCGTCGTGCAACGTCGCCAGTTCCAACAGCAGCGCCATCGGCTTCCGGTGACTCGGCACCAGCATCCGGTCGTCGTGTTCTTCGATGGAAGGTGCAGTGGCGTCCGGATTCCTCGATAGGACGTCCGGAAGTTGGTTGAGCTTGCCGGCGCAGTGTTGGATGTCGAACTGATGTTCTGACAACATTATCGCCTACCGCGTCAGCTTTGCGCGCTCGTCCTTGGCGCTGTGGAGCCATGTCAGTGCTCGATTGTCCGTGATGAGGGTGAAGGGGCGATCCTCCACGTAGGCCCTGTACTTTTTGATTGCCCAGACGGCGACGAGGGCCTCTTGTTCGTTGGAATGGTAGCGCCGTTCCGTTACGGAAAGGCGCGCGCTCGCATATGATATTATGTCTCGGCCGCCGTCGGGGCGCGCATGGAAGAGTACGGCCGCGACGCCGTGTCCGCTGGCGTCTGTCTGTAAGGTGAACCTCCGAGAGAAGTCTGGCCTGGCGAGTTGCAGTGGTTTCCGCATAGCAGCTTTCACGGCCTGCATAGCCGCGTTCGCCTGCGGTGTCCATTTGAAACTGACATTCGTTCGCAGCAAATCTGTGAGCGGCGCGGCTATGTCTGCGAAACGCGGCACATACTCGCGCAGCCAGTTGCAGAGTCCCAGAAACTCCCTCAGTTCTTTCCGTGTCTTCGGGGTGGCGGCCTCCTCCACTCCTCGCAGATGAACCGGCTGGGGAATGTTCCCTCCGGCCGTCACCTGGTGTCCCAAATACTCGACACTGTCTCTGCCGATTTGGCATTTTGATACGGATATTCTCAACAAGTGTAGTTGTAGGCGTTCGAATACTTTGCGCAAGTCGCGCAGGTGGTCGCTCCAGGTTTCACTGTACACGATGATGTCGTCCAGATACACCAGACAGCACCGCGGGATGAGTCCTACTAACACCTCCTGACTCATCAGTCGTTGGAAGGTGCCGGGTGCGCCTTTTAATCCGAACGGCATCACCGTGAACTGGTAGCAGCCTCCGTCCGGCGTATTGAAGGCGGTCAGGGCTTTCGTGTGCGGATGCAGGGGCACCTGCCAGTAGCCGGCCTTCAGGTCTAGAAAGCTGAATATCTTGGCAGGCCCGAGCTCTTTCAACGTCTCTTGGACACGAGGCAGGTGAGTCGCTTCGTCGACTGTGATTGCGTTTAGTTTTCTGTAGTCGATACAGAAGCGCGGCTTCCCATCCTTCTTTTTCACGATTACGACGGGCGAACTGTACGGTGACCGGCTCGGCTCCACTACGCCGTCTGCTAACATTTGCGGTACTTCTTCGAGTATCATTTGTTTTGTTGCGTCAGACTGGCGATGTGGTCCGACCCTGAACGGCGTGTGGTCCGACAGTCGCACCTCGTGCATCGCCGAGCCGCATCTCGGTCCCGTCGCCGCAAAGAGATCTCCGTAATCTTGCATTAATCGGGTGATCGCTCTCCGGGCCTCGTCCGGAATATCGTCGGTGAGCGCCGGTAGATCGGGAACTTCGATCGGCGTCGGCGGGATGAGTGTCATGCAGTGGGCGGTGTACCGCGCCTCCCGGCCGTGATGCAGGCATCGTCGTTTGAAATCTAGACTGGCCTCCTCCTGCTCCAGCCAGTCTAGACCGAGAATCATCTCGATTCCTAACCCGCTGATGATGAGGGCGGAGGCGACGAACGGGGCCTCTTGTATTTTTCCCTTTAGGCGGGCGTGTCCGTACGTGGGCACCGATCGTCCTCCCACTCCTTGTAATTCGGCCTCCGGTGTCCTCTGTGAGTCGCGCCTCACGAGGCTCGCGTCGACAAGCGTGTGTGTCGCACCACTGTCGATGATGGCCTCGCAGCTGACTCCTACATCTTCGAGGAACACCTGGATCCTCAGCAGGCGGCTTGTCAGGCTGGTTTCTCCGGCGGCGTCGTATCAGCTGGCGGTGGCGGCCATCCCTTCCCTATAACACACGTTGATGCTCGTTTGAATATCCGATCCATTTTTCGCAGGTCGTTTTTTTTTTTAATAAAAAAAATCGATTAGTTCGCACACTTTCGGCTCTCCCTGTACTCGGTTCGATCACTCCTTTCTCAGTTCCTTTCCCCTTTCTTCGTTGATAACATGGCGCGCACTCTCTTCTTATCTCATGAATTTAAATAGCAAGGTTTTTTTCGAGTTGACTTTTTTCTGTGCCGCTTTTATTTATTCACAACAAACTATCGGTTTAAAAAAAATAAAAAAAAATATTTTTTTCTTAAAAAGAAAACACTGAAACTCTTTCACGCCGTCCATTGTTCGAAAGTTTTACACTTATTCTAGTTATGATACTTCATTAGTTATTTATTCACTTTAGTCATTGCTTCATTTACTTCATTTTTACACTTATTTAATGGTCTCTTTCGTAACTGTTTCGCTTATATTATTGTGACACTTAATTAAATATTCTGCACTTAAATAACTATTTCACTTAATTTTATCATGGCACTTAATTAACTATTTTCTCCTTTCCTCGATGATAACACGATTGGGCTCGGATTATTTTTGCGAGGCATGAGTCTAAGTTATAAGAAATTCTTTTTTTTGAAGTTAACGCTTGTTCCCGAGCCCACTTAGATGTATTTACATTGTTTTTTTTTCACTTAACAACACAAAATAATTTTTGATTGTACAGATCGGTTTTTTCATAATTTTGTTCTTTTTACACTTAATTGATTGTTTTTCTCTTACGTAATTATTTTGATTATTTTAATTTGACACTTAACTAATTAGTTTCTCCTTTCCTCGATGATAACACGATTGGGCTCGGATTATTTTTGATAGGCACGAGTCTAAGTTATAAAAATTTTTTTTTTTGAAGTCAACACTTATTCCCGAGCCCACTTAGATTTATTTACATTTCTCTCCACTTACAAAAAAAAATCTTTTTTTTTCTTATCGTTCAAAACCGGTTTTTTTCATATATGTTTTTTTTTTTTGTTTATTTTCTCGTTTTTCTCTCTTCATTATTTTCGTAAAAAAAAATTATCTCCTAGTTTAGTTTCGACGCTGCCTGCGTTGGCATTCGGCCTCCCTATGGGGGCCTCCGCACGACCAACAGCGGAGAGGGCCGTTTTCCCTCCTCGGAGGGCCGTGAGCACCGTATTGCTGGGGCCTCCGCTCTTCCTTCCGCTGTCGGTTATCGTATCTCGGTTTCACGTCGTGGTGATGGGGAGACTTGGGTAGAGGAGGTGGTGGGACGTTGTAAGATTGTTGAGGGGGGTTACAGGTGTGCTGACACTGATGGTTGCACGTGCCGTTTCCTGCGCGGTCGGCGTGTGTTGCGTTCTGGTTTCTCCTCGTCGTCTGTATCGGTTTCGGTATCGGCGCCTTCTCTCGTCTTTGGCGCAGTTCCATCTCCCGTACAGCGTCGACCAGCTCGTCCAGCGTCGTCCATCGAAGTCTATCCGTCCTTTCCTGATCCCTGGGCGTCATCAGGCCCTGGATCATTCTTGCTAGTTCAAGTGGATCGGCCGGTGCGGTGCATATCCTTGCGATGGCCCTCTTCTTTTCCAAGAACTCATATGCCTCCTCGTCTTCCTCTTGGAGGACGCTCTTGACTTCGTATTCCAATCTCAACTTCCTCCCTACGCTGTCATAGTTCCTCTGCATTGCGAACGTGAAACGTTCCCATGACGTTGGCTTAACTGGCAGACTTTGCCACCAGGCCAACGCCTCGCCGTGAAAAGCCGTGGCGGCTTTCGTGGCTCGATCCTCTACGTCCGTATCGGCCGCAGCGAAAATTTTTTCGCATCGCGCAATAAAGCGCGCCGTGTCCGCTTCCGGACCTCCATGAAACGAGATCGAGAACACCGGCGGGTGTCCCGATCTCGGTCTCTCCTCACGTCGCATCGGCGCTGGTAGTTCGTCCACCAGAGTCGTCGGAGTCCGGGGCTCCGTCTCCTCCGGGAAGATTTGCGCGTTCTCAAACATTTCAGAGACGGGCGATTCACCTCCCTGAAACCCCGGTCGCAAGTTTAATTGGGCGCCAGTCGTGGTATCGTCCACGACAACGGATCGCGAGCGTGTCACTCTCGACATATTCCCGCTCTGTCTGAAAGAGTGATTTTTCTAATTAGCATTGGCGGAGGCACGAAACTCATCCTCTCAGGGCCGTCGGTGACGATTTATTTTTCGTTCCAATCATTCATCTCCGCATACTCTACTGATGTTAATTCTCACGAGTCTAATCCGACTAATTATTATTTATTCGACTTTACTCGGTTCGTCGGTGATCAGTCGGTTCACGTCGTATCGTTCGAATAATTTTTTTCTCGAGCGGACTGCGCCCGGTCGGTTTTTCTAGTGTTGCTTTCCGGGGTCGATATTATTCGGCCACCGGTCAGTCGTTGCATGACTCTAATGATGAATTTACATTTATTTTTAACATAAAGTCTACGTTACTTGATCTGCGCTTTGATCATATGAAATCATGAATCTAAATCGGCCCTTTCACGTTGGGGGCCACATGACACGACTTAGTCCCGAGCAGTTAGACGAGAGACAGAGAAATCCGTCTCTCCCCATAACATCTCGGTTTGGAATGACGCAGTCAGCCTTTACATACTAGGAATTAAATATGGGAACAATCAAATTAAATTCAACAACGCTCGTGAACAGTAAAGGGTGGTATTCCACCGGTTTATTTATAAAAGAAAAACATTCATGATGAATTTTGACAATTTGTCGGCTAGCCACACAGGAGTGCGCTCTTATTACATACAATGATAGTTACGCCGCTCAGTGCGAAGCTTGTGGATCAAGCCTCCTAGTACTGAGCGACGGCTGACTTGCAGACCGGGCCTTTCAGGAGGGCATTCGTTTGGACTGAAGGTCCTCCCTAATATTAAATTGTATGTGTTCCCTTACGGGGAGACACCTATGATTTTACTTCATGAGACAAGAAAAATAAACAAACATTCAACATACCAATTTTAAAATAATCTTTCGCACTCGGCGTCTTTAGATAATTTCTAGGAATTAGTAGTGAGCAAATATTAATTTATGTAAAGTTAGGATCCACACACTCACTACCCGTGTGTGGATCTGTTTAAAACTAACGATAATCTATTTCTATTAAGGAATATGATCGTTGTGCCGTACCATACACCTGTTCTCAGTCTTGAAAAATCTAAATAGCAAATCACAGGCCCGTATAACTAGTGACTCTAATTGGAATTCTTATCAGATTTGCCAATGCGATTTCGCGAACGCTTTGCGAGACCTTCACAGAGGGTTTACGAGGTCTGTACGTGAGGAGGATTTCCATATCCTCCTCCACCCGCTGTGTGCATTCAATTCCAGTGGATGCAGGCTTCCTAAGCCAGAGTATTTTTGCATCGACGGCACTTGTATCTGTACAAGTCCGTCACCCGCCCGTCGGTCGTTCGCATTAGCTAAATCGCCTATGAAGTGACTTACTCTAAATAAATTAATTTATTTACGGCTAAGCCGTCCGTGTTAAAAAAAATAATAAAAATTAAAATTAAAGTTGCGAGGAAAAAATAAAATAAATTAGAAATCAATTTACTGAAGGTTATGCCGGCCTGGGTGCTGGCGAACGTGCCTGCATAAACGATTAACTCGCACGGCTTTATAGTTAATTATATTTGCCGCGCGTTCCCGATAAATCGGCCGCGCACTGCTTGCGACAGTGAGAGTTTTTTCTACTTGACCCCGTATTACCGCTCGCTTACCATACGAGCGGTGGGGTCTCTGTTGATAATGTCAATCCGCGAGAAGTCTCGCGGATCCCTCATTTTGATATATCTAGTAACATTGGCGAATCTATCAATTTGACCTTGACTAATCGAAAAATTGATGTGATCTATTTTTCTCTCTTTCTCATTATTCCTATCAAGCTTTGCTAACAACCGTATAAGGAAATGCAAGTAAAAATCACGCCAAATTACAGTATCGTATCACCATATATTCGGGAGCCTTATAATAATTATGCAAAATTTATCAGGTTGATTTGATTATACTATCAGGGCCTGTAGATTTGATCTATCTAAACTGATCAGTGACATGTAGTTTCGTGTATCTAAATTAAGCAATGACAGGTAGGTTTCATTTTATCTAAGTTGTTTTTACACCTAAGTATTGGAGAGGTAAATTTGTAAAGATTAGCTCCAGTTTCTTAAAAACTGGTTTCGTGGCGTTACTAAAAAAAAATAATTCTTGGTCTCGGAAACTCGAGGGATATGTTCATCATCAGCCACACTCGTCAAGTCGAGTTCTCTTGTCCCCTACTTAAGCGTAATCCTATGCCTATGACTATTGCGGGCCTATGAAATCGTGACGGTCGTCTCGTGGAACCCTACGTGGCGGATGGTTACAGGCCTATCTGTAATGATGATTGAACATCACCATCGACCCGCTATGCTGATGAACATCCAGTTCATCATGACTATCGGCCGGGCACATACCTTGGTATTGGAGTCAGTGTTCGAACCTGACTTCCGTCCACACGACGTGTCACGTCCGTCGACCACGCAGCAAATTTCCTAAATTACGTGTCCCTCCGCACGTATAACATTTCGGCGGGCCGTTGTTGAATCTTGGTGGGCTGTAATTTGAATACTGCGGCGGCCGTCGTTCGTTATTTCTGTGCCCGTTGTTTACGTACTGATGAGGGCGGCGCTCCAGCGAGCGTCGTCTTTGGTTTGGATATTTGGGAGACTGGGGTATGGGAGGAGGAGGGATGTTATATTGACTTGGGCTTGAATGCTGGACAGGTGCGCACTCTGCGCCTTTGCATTTGTGTCCGCACGCCTGTGCGCCGCCAGTTTCCGCCGGTGCAGGCGCTTTTGTGCGACGCGCCCGCTGTGCCTCTTCTCGTCTGGAGCGCAGCTCCAGGGTTTGGACCGCATCGGTGAGCTCGTCGAGCGTCGTCCACTGTAGGCGATCCGTCCTTTCTTGATCGTGAGGAGTCATCAATCCCTGGATGTCCCGGGCCAGCTCGAGAGGGTCGCCTCTCGCCGTGCACACCTGTGCCATGGCCCTTTTCTTCTCTAAGAACGTGTAGGCGTTCTCGTCGTCACGCTGCAACACGCTCTTCATCTCGTATTCAAGTCTCAACTTCCTCGCTATATTGTCGTAACGTCTCCTGAGAATGAATATGAATCCTCCCCATGACGTTGGTTTCGTCTCTATCCCCTGCCACCATTGCAGCGCTTCCCCTTGGAAAGCGGTGGCTGCCCTCGTCGGCTTATCTTCAGGTTCTTTGTCCGCGGCCGCGAAGTACTTTTCGCACCTCTGTATGAAGCGCGTAGTATCGGCCACTTCACCTCCGTG
This sequence comes from Himalopsyche tibetana, assembly GCA_030503985.1. Lineage (NCBI taxonomy): Eukaryota > Metazoa > Arthropoda > Insecta > Trichoptera > Rhyacophilidae > Himalopsyche > Himalopsyche tibetana. The sequence goes on along the minus strand of JAPJYX010000019.1, from coordinate 5,230,893 downwards.
AAAAACCACGGAGAACACGGGCGGGTGTCCGTGTCAGACCATCTCCTCCTGTCTGCGTGGGGCTTCGGGCTCCTCGGCGATCGTCGTCCGCGGCTCTGCCTCGTTGGGGAACCTTTGCCCGTTTTCAAACATACTCCCGAGGATGTCGCCGTCTGAAACCCGGGCCGCATGTTAGTTTGAGCGCCACTCATGATCTCGTCCATGAGTACGGATTGCGACCGCGTTATTCTACTTGTCATATTTTTCCTCTCTTTGTCTGAAAGAGGGATTTTATTTCATTTGTTATGGATAATAATTTTTACTGAAACACTGTTTAAATGTTTGGTTCAACTTTTATTTCCATATGTCATAATTGTACACTTTTATATAAATCACTAATCTTATAATCGAATAATAACAACGTGAGTTTCAAGGCGTCTTTACTGGATCGATGACCGGTCAATTTGAATTCTTGAATTGAACTGAATGGAAGGAGAGTAGGATATCAGTTTTGGGCGTTGAAAGGTTATTGTTACAATTATAGTATGGCATAGAGTATTAACATAGTACTCTATGACAAGATGTCGAGTATACATAACACATTACTAGCAGTCGGAGATATGAGATTCTTAATCATCGGGGCATGCATCCATGATTAAAATCATTCATTCGTTCTCTATTTAATTTACATTACTGAATTTACTTTTTCAAGAATCTACCTCGACTATTCTTTAACCGATTCTACTTGGAGCGTTGGTGATCAATCAACGTCCCTCGTATAGCACGGTTAAAAAAATTCAAAAAAAATTAAATGGCTAACATAATTTAATAAATATATCCTAAAAGTTTTCTTAGTGCTAATATTATTTTTCTTAAATATAACAAAGGAATTATACAGAGCACTCATAACCAGGTGGAAGTAGACTTTTTTTGACCATTTTATTGTCTTTCTGTGGATATTGTAGTACGATAAAAATTGATCTGCAATATCCACGCCGCTCATGTATTTGTTGTAATCTAATACACTTTCAGGCTTGATAATTTCATTGCCAAGATAATTATTTTTGCCCGTGTGTACCATCCTGGAAGAATGTATGGTTGAAATCATTCGTACTACCCTTTTGTCGCACCACGAATGGAGCAAGATCTGGCCATTGTTACAAAAAGTATTATCTCCCTTTTTGAGAGCATTCAACTTTTCTTTAAAATCCGCTGGCAGTCCACGGTTTTGTCGAATGGTTCCACAAATCCTAATATCTTTTTCTAACAATGTATCTGCAAGTTTTACACTGTTATAATAATTATCAAGGTAACAGTGGTAGCCCTGATTATTATACGGGGAAAGTAAATTTGTTACAGTATTTTGCAACGTGTAACTTTGCAAATATAGCCCGTTCTTGCTTCACACACAGCACGACTAAGGATCCCATACTTGTATATCTTGTCAGGGTTGTACACATAGAATGATAATTTTCCTCGCCATGGAATCATCGCCTCATCAAGAGATATATTTTGGTCTGGCTTATAAGCGGCCTGGAATAGAGGAATAAAATGGTCAATTAGTGTCTGAACTTTATATAGTCTAATAGCATCAATTGGTCGCAGTTCATTATTGGAAAAATTAACCATTTGTAAAATTTGAAAGAATCTATTGCGGGACATGGTATGCCCAAAAATAGGCGTCTCTAATAGACAGTCTGTAGTCCCTGAGTCTATTTTTACGCACATGTCCCATGAGGATGATGAGGCCCATAAACTTCTTCATCTCAACCACAGTGACATCCATCCACTTCAAATCTTTGTTATGAGTGCTCAATTTTTCAACATTTTGCCTACAGTAAATATTAGTTTGATCAACAATTAATTGGTAAAAATCTAAGCCTAAAAATAGGTATACATTTGGGAGAATCTGAACGTCTGGTATTATACCTTGTTTTATTTCGGGATTTTGAACAATTAGTTCTATGAGAGTTTCAGTTCTGGGTTTGGGAGTAAATAAAGGATTATTAATTTTGTTAAAGATTAAAATTTGGGAATGATTTCGTTGTGGATATGTAGTGTATTTGTAAAATAATTAATTTTTGCTTGATTATTAAGAAAAAAATCGTGACCTAATAATCCATCTAATGGAATATTAGCGACGTTATTTGGAATCATGTGAAATGGATGTTGTAATTGCTTATATTTTAACGAAAATGTTAAATTAACTGTTCCAAGAGTTTTGACAGGATTTGGAGAGTTATCGATACCTCTCAGTGTGATTAATTCAGTTTCATTGACTAATTCTTCTCCGTTCAGAGAGTCCATCTTTACTAATGAAATATCAGCACTGGTGTCAAGCAATAGCCTAATTTTCTTATTATCATATGTCAACTCTACGTATGCTGTTATGGGTTCTAACGAGAATATTCTGCTTGAATGCTTTCCACGTTCCGGGAATAAGCAGGATTCCGGGAGTGCAGGAAGTTTTAAATGACTTTGAGAGTTTTGCGCTATGTGATGATTTTCTGAATTTTGAGGAGGTTGAAAGCTTTGTGAATTACGGGGAGTTTGATATATTTGTAACTTGTTATTTGGAGAATTTTGTTGATATTGATTTTTTACGTTGTTATTAAATTGTCTCTTCCGACATTCTTCTAAGATATGTCCTGATTTTTTACAGTATCAATTCCTTATCGTCCTTGTTCGAAAAGCGAACAGCTCCGATTAGATTATTGGTGCAATTTTCAACTCTCTGTATGAAATTTATTACTGGTTCATTAAAGTTTTGTTTACAGTTTCTTAATTCCAGTTCTAACTGAGATGTGTGTTTATTTTCGCCGTAGGTATTTATTAGAAATGATTTGAATTCGGCATAATTTTTAAAATTATAATTGGCAATTGTGTATTTGGCATTTCCTACGACTCAATGAATCATATATTTTATAAATATGTTTTTTTGTTGCTCTGAGCATAGTTCGTATGCAGCATCGCAATCTTTAATAAAAGGGTATAGATTTCGCCTTTCCCCGTCAAATGTTGAAATGAATTTCATTAACGTGTCTATTGTGAGCAACGTTCCCTCTAAACTGCGCGCGTGTGCGGCCGCGCAGCAGTTGAGAAACCCCCGCGCACTCATTCCGGGTTGGCGCGCACTACAAGACAGTTGCTCAATTAATATTTGATCGGTCCGCGCAGCCTCCACGCAGCTTCCGCACAGCTAACCCTTCGGCTTAGAGGGAACGTTGATTGTGAGTGCAGGCAGTTTGGTGTGAAGGTGTATAGATTGAGTAAGAAAAATTGTTACAAAGGTACTTACAGAGTGAAATGAATATTATAAATGAAGATGGATTTGTCTTGAAGATGAATAGGATATAGTTGTTGGCAGCTTGGAGATTCCTTCTTGGTTCTTCGTATGTATAGGATGTAGTTGGAGTCGGCAAAGAAAAGAAGATGTAGTTTGAATATTCGATGATGGATTTTGCCGAATTTATTTTCACCATGTAGAAGTTGAAGATTCAATAGTAGATTTTGTAGATGTATCGACGTAGGAGATTTTCGATTATAAATTTCGTAGAATTGGAGTTTGAAGATTTAGTCTTATTCTAGTTTCGTATTATTATTTTATTTGATTTATTATAATTTCCGTTTGATTTAATCGATGTACTTTCATTATATTATATTTATTTTGTTCGTGTATTTGATTCGTGCTAATTTTTTATGAATTTTATTCACCAATTTTTATGGGTAAAATTGCCATACTTAATAAATTTTGGAATTAAATAATTTTGGAATCTTTCAACTTCTCACTTTGTTCACTTTTAGGGTGTTCACTGTCAATACTTGGTGGAAAGGCATTATATTAATAAAAACACAATAATCCTTTATACTTCATTCCACTTTATTTAATATGTCAGGACCGGTTTCGCTCATTGCGAGCATTGTCAACTGATCAGTTGATAATGCTCGCAATGAGCGAAACCGGTCCTGACATATTAAATAAAGTGGAATGAAGTACAAAGGATTATTGTGTTTTTATTAATTCTCACTTTGTCTCAGAAAACTATGATTTTTATAAAAATATGGGTATGGGATAGAAGTGACAAATATGAGAAAATAGGGGCCACGAATAGATGAAATTTGAATCGAAATTGAAATTGAATTCTATTACATTTCTGTAATAATAAATTACAAATTGTAAATTCTGTTACAAATAAATTACTCTAGTTTATGTTAAATTGAATTTCTCGATGTAAATAGATTATTTTATACACTACCTGAAAATATATAATGTACACTGTTTTTTTCATAATTTTATGCTTATCAAATTAATAAATTGTTTGAAAATATATTGTTTTATTTATTTTTCCTCAATATTTACAATGATTTTGTGAAAAAGTTTCACGATAAATGGATGTTTATGTTTGATAAAAAAGGAAATAAGATTTGTTCATCCCCAATGAACAGCAACAATGAAAATTTGTTGGGTTGAAGTCTCAGTATAAACAGAATTTTCGAGATTTCTAAAAAATTGTCTCCTATCTATAGAGACTTCCATTAGGAGGCCATATGGATAAGGATAAAAAAAAACAGTGAAAAAGATAATGCAATTCTTTGTCATTCCTCAATTACTCTGTTTCCCCAAATGGCATGTTGGCATTCTTTGGATCGGTAGGCAGAATCTCAAAGGTTAGGTGAGTCAAACAAGGATAGGGCTCATGGAAGCATCCGCACACATAATCCAGTCAGTATCAATGGCCTAACATGGCATAAGTTGCTCACAAACGAAAATCATCTACCCCCAATATCTACTCTTTGAATGTTGTCAGTATACAGTTTATGAGTGTAGTCAGTTAATAGGTTTTATCTGCTCAGTCTTCAACTGGCTGAAGTAGTCTGAAAGTATTGATTAAACTGGTGTCTACTTGACAGAACTCCATTGTAATAAGGTGAAATGAAGCAAAGTCTTTGCCTTCTGATGAAGGCGTGCACTACTTTCATGCAAGTTATTTTAAAACCATCCACAGATTCTTGAATATCAATTCATGGTCTGTCATTACCTCATCAGGTGCATTATTTTATTGTATCAGTCTAGCAAAAACGGCAATTTATTTTTTAAGGCAGGCTCTTATTTCCTCATATCATTTGTGGTAAATAGCCATAAATCCATCCATATTTTGATAAAATCGTCAATCTATTTTTACTACAACTGTATACTGTGAAAGATCATTCAGTGTAATGCACTTAATAAAAAATAAATATTGAAACCAGATGACAGATGCAAACTTAGAAGCGTGCATTGGAAGAGAGAACGGTTGAACAATGTCTTTTCTTTTCTCTTTCATTTTCGTTTACCTTCCCTGCTCCTCACCATTTAATCCCTAATTACATCAATTTCAAAATTAAAAGTTGTTTTATGTCATGTTATTATTAACTAATAACTATTACTTATAGTTATTCCAATTCTATATAATTCACCTTTACTATATTATATGGTATGAATATACAGTCAGTTCTCTACTTACGACCAACGTTCCCTCTAAGCCGAAGGGTTAGCTGCGCGTAAATTTCAAAGGCTGCGCGGAGGCTGCGCCAAAGCTGCGCGGACCGATCAAATATTAATTGAGCAACTGTCTTGCAGTGCGCGCCAACCCGGAATGAGTGCGCGGGGGTTTCTTAACTGCTGCGCGGCCGCGCACGCGCGCAGCTTAGAGGGAACGTTGCTTACGACCACCTCGACTTACAACCATTCGGACTTACGACGGAGACCAAAATTAAAAAGTTGAAAAATAATGCGTGCGCCTTAATGTAAGTGATGCGTCCACCTTAACTAAGATGATACAATCGATTGCATAGAAAAACAACACTACAAGCATTTTATAGCCGATGGATCAAGGGGGTATTTATTGCTAACTTTAAATTGCATTATTTAACCTTTTAGCCGCCAACGTCCAAGTATTCGATCTATCGATTTTAAAGAAAATAGAAATTGCATAAAAAGTGATTTAACTTACATAATTTATAGTTTGAAGATGTTTTCGTGTGTCCTGGCACATGTGTGTACAATACATTCTGTGCTGCAGGACGATTTATGGGCTTATTCGATTTCGTGTTCAGGGTTGTCACAACACTTTTATGAATGAATATATTTTTTTAATTTTAATTTCAGTTTAATAATTTATTTACTGGTATATAACACATTGTTTTATGGACTTATTCTATTTCGTGTTCAGGGTTGAGCCATACGGGTAAAAGCAACTTGAAATATTTTTCTGGAATATATCTAAAATTAGTCATTTTTTTCCCAAACGATTGCCACGCTCTTGTTATTCATTGTTAGAAAAATGCCACATACTTAGTAACTATTGAAATCGATTTCGGGGCATTGTTTCGAAAAAAAATGGCGAATAAAGTAATGGATTCGTTGATCAGTGGGATTCGATTACATTACTCGAATTCAACGGGAATAACAAACATATACCCAAAAATGTACATTTCATCTAAATTAGTATCAATCCACGCTTTCAAACGTTTGCACAAAAATGGCAATTTAGAAGACACAGCGATATTGACGTTTAGTTTCAGTAACAATGGTGTTTACAATATCACCATTCACAAAATATTTAAAATATACAGATTTGCTTTCACTCTCACCACTGACGTTTACTTTGATTCCCAATAAGTTCTCATCAAACGAATGAAGTATAGAATTGAAACACGTATCTTTCTAAGAGAAGATGTTCTCAGTTGTCGGCTGTTGAAAGAGTGTTTCATTGTCCTCATCATCTGAAGATATTATATCATCTGCAAAGCTTGATTATCAGAAAATTCTCATTCGTCCGAAAAAATTTCAGATTCCATTCTTGGTAGGTGATAATATTTTTACTGTTAAAAATTAGATCACGAAAGAATTTTCACAGCACAATATCACGAAACAATATTGTCAATAAACAAAGTCAATAAATCACTTTCAAATATAAAATCACGACAGAAAAATATCAAATTCAAACAAAAAATCGCTACAAGACAATGCCAATCAAATAGGAAACGGTGATGATTGGAAGACGTTCCGTCTAAGACTGAAGTACTTTATTATTTTTACCATATGACAAAAATACAACACAAAAGCCTAAATAGTTTGCATGTGTTTGAATTTTAATTCTAGTGATTCTGACTTCTTTGTGTCCTTTGAAAAAAGCTGCATATGGATGTCCAAGTTGTCACAATTTATTTTATCACTATTAGACAAAAGACCCGAACCCATATCGAGTTGCACATGTGTAATATAATAGGGTAAAATTTGAAGATTCGTCACGCTGCTTTGTAATTTTCAAATGAAAGAAATGACCCCCCTTGAGTTCAAAGATACTGCACAAAATCGTGATGTGGCAAGAATAACGAGTCAAAAATAATTTATTATATTTTTTTTTTTATAAAAATATAATTCTGCATTTGACAACCCTGTAGCCAGTCTGTAGCCATTTATGAAATTCCCCTACTAATTATACATACCAGATTTTTTTTTGAGGTGTGATAAATACGTATCAAATTACGATTCTCTTTCGCGCGTATAGAATACTTCCAGCGGGCAGCCCTAGCGACATCTGTTACATTTATCTTAAAATAATTCCTAAAGATTTAGAATTTTTAAACTTTAAGAATGTTATTGGGTTCAAACATAGAAGTTGCTAGCATAATAATTTTTATTTATTAAAAAAATCTTTATTTTCAACGAAAAAACGTCGCGACTCACCGGTGAGACGTTGGCATATGGAGGCAATACGCATGCGACTCACGGGTGAGATGTTGGCGTACAAAGGGTTAAGAATTACTTTTACCAAAGCAATAGAAAAAGACCAGACATTGAGAGAATTTTGGAAAAACTATAACATTTTTAGAACGAACAAAAAAAGAATCAAAATCAAAAGAACTAGATCAGTGTTTCTTAAGTGTATTGAAAGAATCGCCCCCTTTTGCAGAAATAAATTATTCAAAATTATCTAACGCCCCCCCCCTCACCGAGGAATTTGTATACTTTTTCCCCAAAATATCTCCGAAACTCATTTTTTTTTCTCACACAGCTATTAGCCAAAACAACAATGGAATCCAACAATTTGAGAATATGGACCCAAACAATGATGAATATTATTAGCACAGATGATGAAAATACCACAGAATAACTTTGTAAATATATATTATTATTATATTATAAATACATGTACATTACTTATAGTACATATTCTGAAATAAATAGGACTATTGTACCACACTATTTCTATGTCTATATTTTATTATTTTTTTGTATGAAATTCGACTTACGACCATTTCGAGCTACGTCCTAGGTGGTGGAACGGAACCCCGTCGTAAGGTGAGAACTGACTAAATGTTTATAATGCGGCCAGAGAAATTTCATGTGCAGAGGCTTCAAGAGATAAGTATGCCGAACTGCTATAGATATATGCACATAAGTAAGGTGGAAGATTTAACATTGAAATAAAAAAATGTGTTTCATTAATTATTGTTTATTTTCTTACGGGAAACCACTTATTCGATAACTTAAATATATACATGAAAAAGCTAAGTACAGCATTAAAATTAAATTGGCGTTTTCACATTAAATATATGCTCAACGTGGAGTACACATAATGCAAACAACCAAAAAACAGTAAATTATACATTTTAAAAAGCATAAATGTCCATTAAAATGCGATACTTTATTTAATGTTCTATTTTATGACTGATTATGAATTTCTTTGCATTGCGAATTGTACAAAGTTGATGTGCAAAGAAATCAAAACAACCTTTGGTTTATCTCCAGCTTTTGAACCTCACACAACAAGTAAACATCTGTAAGAAGTTTAATTTGTGTTAAAGTCATAACAAATTATTATGATACAAAATACTACGTATAAGTGACACATTACAGCATAATTTTTATTGACCTGGTAATCTAGATTGCTCTTCTAAAAGACGATGTAAAGAAATCTTGGATGTACAAAAGAATTTTGGATTGAGCACATTTCTGATGGTTTGTGGACAACTTTCTTTAAATCAAATTGCTCGCTTATTACTTTTGACTGGATGTCTGTTTTTTCTGGCAAACCGGCGTCAAAGCAATTCCGAAAAGACTATTGCTTTTAACTTGAAACCAATCCACACAAAATCTCAATTTATCGCCGATAGTTAGCGGGGAAAATATTTATATGGAAAACATAATGAATTTCCAGTAAAACATTCTTGATAGATTTAGACAGTGTTGAGAAATGAACTGTTAAACAATAATTAATTCACAGTCAATTCTGAATAGCTGACGGTCAACATTTTTTAAACAGTTTGAAACCAATTTTTATGGTTGTCAACGGTCGACATTTCATAAACACTTGCCACAGAAAACCTAATGTACACACCAAGAGTTTTTTTTGTAACATTTGTGTGCGATTTTACTCAGCGGTCATGAAAATACATCTTTTTGTATTGTTTCTTATGATGTACATCAGAACCACTGCCGGAAGTGGGGTAAAAATAGAAAGATTGGTATTATCAGCTTATTTTATAAAATTTCAATGGTTACTAAAAAGATGATATCTCGAATGTATGTTACTAAAAAATAATTAAGTGAAGCAGCTACACAAAATGGCTGTTGGCTTATTTTGATAAAATTTGACTCAATTATAATAATTGAAGCAATTCATTTTTATTGTTATTTACAGAAAGATTGAAATCATTGCGGTGACCGTAGAGAGAACATATGTACATCAATACAATGATGTTGAAAGTCGCCTGTTAAAAATAGGTCCTTAAAAAATCTTGGCAAAATGCTTACTGTATAACACAAATTAATGGAATAGGTCATTTAATAAAAAAGAATAAAAATTATAAGACGATTATATTTAGCCAAGAATTTCTGATTAATTAGAATATAATATGTCTCATGATAACATTGTTATAATTACTTATGTTAGAAGATATTTAAAAAATATATGGTTATTATATTATTATGACGAATATGATTATGAGATATGTACAATTCTTTTATTATCCTACTTATTTACAATGTCTCTTACTTTTTACGTTACGCAGTCTAACTGCACACTGAAGTGTTTCATTCAAATAATTTTAAGAGATCGCACCAACTAGAAAAGAGAAGATCTATAGGTAAGACCTAAAATATTTTTTAATAGAACATGAATCAGTTCTGTATCCATTCACTTTCAGCTTAAGATTTTATAAATATATCATTATCAATTATCTCCATTTCCAATAAATAGAAAGATTCAGTTTTCGGGAACAAGTGACACTGTAGAATTTGTTATTCCTGTTTTTTTTACAATTACATGTGTCCTTGTACAAGTGGTACAATTCGAACAACAATATCTAAAAAGTCGTAAGTTTTCAGGAGCCAAAGACGGTTTTTCTTGTGTTTTATAACATTACAAATCAGACGTTAATTTGAAACCTTATGTTCATATTTTATAATTTATTGTGTTTTGTATGTTTATATTGCTTATTTATGGTGACGCTAAAATTTTTAGGAATGATCTTAAAAAAACATTAAAAAAGGACAAAATTATGTAGTTAACTTCAATGATGATTTTGAAGAAATTAGAAAAGATTTACTACATTTGACTATCTTGTCGAGGAGAATAAAAATTAATGTTATCAACAATAAAACAAAAAACACATCAAGTGACATGTTATTAACATTCAATCTGTCTTATTTAAAAATGTTCTTATGTTAGTAACATTACACAATATTTGTCATAAAGAGATCATGAAAAACAAAAATTCTACAATAATTTTTGTGGTTGTTTTAATGTGTAGATAATTAAAACTGATACGGAAAGTTTGTATGTCATGTTAAATGTATTATTGTCTGAGTTATTTATGGCTCCAAAAATGACAGCTAAGAATTAATTGTTGAATGTAGAGTTGATAATCTTTTAAAATTTTCTAGAAATACGACTGTTTTGTTGAATATTTAATTTGGCAGTATTTAACATTTTCTGCAAATCGCTATCAACGTACATAGTAAATAAAAATTATACTGTTTTATAAAGGGAGCATAAATTTACAAGGCCAAATTTTTATCTGTTTTGTTATAAATGGAAATCTCTAGATTTATTTGAAATCTTTAAACTGCGATAATTTTACTGGGATCGACTTTGACGCGTACAAACATAACGTCGTCTTTGACAAAATGTCTTTTCTTGAGCATTTCGTGAGAGACAAACCGGGGAAATCCAAATCCAAGGGTGTCGGGTTCCCTGCTGGGTCTTTGAAAGTTTTTCCATGTGGGATCTGGAATGAAGCTCTCGACAATGTTGCATGCTTTATCTGCGCAGGCGGTCTGGTCGAATAGGGTGAAGGAAACGGAGTGAGAGAAGGGCCAGCGAAGAAGAGCGTCATATTCACCAGGTAAAATTTTGATGTAGACTGACATGTGGGAGGCTTCTCCTGCACCGTTGCCATTTAGGAATAGAGATGCCTGGAAATAAAAAGTAAACTAAGTTATTGATCCCTACACTTTTTTTATTATTACACTTTAGAAATATTTCAATTGAAGTATAAAAAAAGGATATAAACTTTTTTTTAAATAATTAGTAAGATTAAGAATAATTTTAATTTTTTCACATGTGTGTTAAAAGAAAATATATATAGACATTTTAATGTATGTTTAAAGATTTTATTATTTGTTTTCACTGCACATTATACAAGATATCAAATAATAAATGAACTTCACTTGATGAAGATGTTCATTGTGGTTACTTGGTGGAAAGAAAATACTCATGATAAGTTGATAATGCTTGTCATGAGGAAAAGCGGACCTGATGTTAATAAATAAGTGTGGGAATTAGTACAAATAAGTAAAATGAGTATGTATTTCATTTTTTGAAAGGAACTTAACTTATTTTTTACAGTGATCCCTGAGTAACAATGATGCTTAATTAGTTTTTACCTTTTATTTTTATTATAGTTGAATAACCTCAAAAGTAGATCAATTTAATTGCACACACCGCAGAGAAATCATTTCTAATCATAAACAACACAAAGTGATCTAATTACCTGCAATTTGTATCCATATTGACTAGTGTAGAAAGGCGGTGAAATGAGCTCAATTCCATCTTTGGTCTTAGCCTCTACCATCTTGGAGGCCCAGTCATTTATTTTCCAGATAAGGGTGCCTGTGTAATTCAGGGACATCCGGGCCATGGCTGCTTTCAGGTTTGTGATTTGTTGCTGTTGTCTAGTGGCCAAAGCTCCGACCAGAGCCAGGTGTTGAGCGCAGTTGTCTTCCAAGTGTCGTTCCAGCAGAACTCTCGAGCCCTGGTGAAGTTGAAAATATTTCATTAATAATGACAATCATGGAAAGTACGAAAATATGTAGATCTTGTAATTATTCCGTTTTCAATTCCAATAGTAAGTTTCGCAGCATAATTTTACTTGTATTTATGAATATTTTCTGCCAGTATAAATTCAACTATGTACACAATAATATTCATTTTGATTTGAACTTAATATTGAAATTTTGTGAAGTAATTTGAAAATGGGACATTACATTTTTTAATATAACAGAATTTGTCAGTCACGTTAAATAACAAAAGATCGCTTGTCTCAGAGAATTATTTTTGATTACAGAATATACTTTTTTATTACAAAAAAATACCAACCTTAAACCGGCATCCGGCATCTTTGAAGTTGCATGGAATAACTAGTGTGGTACAGTGATCTTTCAGGTGCACGTCCAATTCTTCTCTGGGCAAGAGTGGGGCTTCACACCTGTGCGGACAGGCGACAGGGAGTCGGGGGCAGGCGGTGTGATGAGTGCTGAGGGTATCTGCTACAAACTCCTTGCTGCAGTGCCGGCAGCCGACCAATCTCTTTGGGCAGTCGTTGGTCTTGTGCTGAGCCAGCAGACGGCGCTGGATCTTTACTCCGCATTTGTTTTCGCAGTAGGTTGGCTCATATCCGCAGTTTCCGGAGTGATTCTAAAAGAATTAGATTAATGTTAGGAAATCTTAATGAATCAACGTCAGTAGTTGGGATCAATTCTTAACTCAAAAAACACTGAACACAGAAAAATATACCATATTACTTATTTATTTTTGCGTATTCACGTCTGTTCTTTTCATTAATCAATAAAAACTATGTAGAAATATGCTTTTTATTGAATACACATACCATAACCTAAAAATAAGTAGATGAACCGTTTAATGTTACGTTAAAAAATACATGACTGGCTCGTGGCATGTGCAAAGTGTGCGGTGCACACAGACGCACAGGCGCCACACCAAGATTTCATTCAGTTATTGTATTGCTAGGCACCGAAGCATTAGAAATAAAATAAATGACTAGGGGCTTGGCCACCATAAGTTGAATGAGTGAAGTTGAATAAACTTTCAGCATACTTTATCGAGTAGAGGTTCATGTCTCTCAATATTTCACACATGTGTAATTTCTAAGCTCACTTAACTTTTAAGATAGCTTAAGACAGGGTTTCCCAAACTATGTATGTAAGTAACATAAGTCACAGTGTAAGAACAGGCTCAACGCCAAACCATATATCAACTCACCAATATTATACCTGATTTGAGATTCAATGACTCAAAATCATCAGGACTATGAGCTATTTTGCCCATATATTGATGTGATTGATACGTTTTAAAGTGATTTAATAACATTTTTTATAAAACTAGGTGTTTCGTTAAAATTTCCGTATTGGAACACTAATGCAGAAAACAAAGGTTTGGGAAACCCTGCTTTAAGACATGTACACCCAACCTTTTTTTACGCGATTTTTTTTAAAGAAGAAATGGTGAATCCTTGATTAAAGAAGCGCGCAAAATCATGTGATGTAATTCTGTTCTAAAACTTGTTTGAATACAATGCATTTATTAAATTTGTTGAATAGCACGTTTCCTGGTCATAAATTTTACCAGCGAGAGTTACTATTTCAAATGAATGCACTCCAGACGTCTAAATAATAAATACAAACTGAAGATGAAATTTATGAAATGATTTTTTAGTTTAAAAATAAAATGTTTTACATTTACGTATTTCAAAAAATCACTTTCAATTGTTCGTCGGTTCAACAAAACAAATCCAATGTAATAATAATTGTGTCAGATCAAGAATCTAGGAAAAACAGCATTTCATTAAATAAGTCCGAGCAAAATTCAGATTCAAGCAAAATTCAATACGTTAAAAAAATATATTTTGTTAATAATACGACAATAACAGCAGCGAATAACTCCTAAAGTGAATACAATTTATACATAATATTATGTATCTGTTTCTCATTGTATTTTTATAATCAATAAAGAAATTAAATTTTATGTGTAAAATAAAATGTTTTTCATACATTTTTGATTCTTTTTTACGCGATATTTTGATTTTTGGTACTGATTTATCAAATTATATAAAAGTGAGGGCTTTTTTAGACGATTTATTTTTACGCGCCACTTTCTCGAACCAATGTATCACGTAAAAAAAAGATTGGGTGTATGTTATAACGCATCAAAGTTTTTTTCCCCTAAAACAACACTTGGCTCACTTCATCTCTCAGGGGCTCAATCTATCTTAAATCACTGATCACACTATTGGCTTGTCAGAATAAAATGGAAATGCATTTTAAGCAGGGCAATTTAATAATGATTTGTTTTCCAATTGTAAATAAACTCACTTCAAGCATATGCCCTGAGAACTCCTTGTTACAAAATTCACAGTTGGCCCTCCGCTGGGGGCAAGTGTACCGAAGATGGTCCTGCATGAGAACTCTGGGTATCATCGCTCCGCAATGGCTTCCGCACGGTACAGCGTCATGTTTGCAGGTGTTTAGATGAGCCTTCAGCTTACGGAGCTCATCGGACCACTTGCAGCCTTCTTTGTGGTGTATGCAGTATACCACTGAACCCATAATGGCCTTCTCCGAATCTGGATCAGGATATATCTGGAAGAAATAGAAATATTCTAGTTAGAAACAGTTCAAAATGTAATATTAGATGTTTTACACACGTAAATGTACAGATAAATAAATAAATAACGTGATAACAAGGATATAAGATGATGTAGGCGCGCAAAAGCGCATTAAAAATATAAATCGGCTCATAATCGGCAAAAGAACTTAAGCGACACAGTTCGGTAAATTGCGTTTTAATCCAATAATTGTTCAATATCGCCCGAAGCTTCAATGACAAAAATTTTGAGTGTTTAATTCGCCTGACCTTTTTTAGGTCTGTGCATTTTAGTGTTATGACTTGTTCCACGTGGACCCCGGTTGAGAAACACTGATCTAGACAACTGAAAGTAAACATATTTGTTTATAATATCAGGATAGGCATTGACCATATATGTCTATTTACTAACCGCACATGTTATTCAATTTTCGAGCTAATTTAAAAAAAAAACCTGCCTATTACGGGTCGATTATAAGGTTGACTTAATTGAAAAGGGATGCTTATTTTCGCAGCATTTTAACTACAAAACAAAATCAAATACTTACAGCTTCCTTAGGAAAGTAGGTGAAAGTCTGACGCCGTTTCGGTTTTCGTTTACTTCCAAATAAGAAATTCATCATTTTTAGGGATAATCAAAAATCACTAACACGACACAACAAGATGGTAATCGGTTGAAATCCAAATAGGGACTGACCCAAACCAGCGATATTTTTTATTTGTTGATAGCGAAAAATAAAAGAGCGCGCAAGGAAATGCAAATCCGGGGAGCGTCTACGATTCCAGTCAAACAAAAAACATTTCTGTCGTAATTTGAGACCGCAAAATTAATGTGAAAAAAAATGCGGGAACCAAAAAAAAAACACAAACAGCTATGACACGGCCGCCCCACATAAACTTATATCGCTACTAAACTGCTTACATCAGATTCCATTATTTTCCTTATCTTTTTTGGAGATGTAAACTTGATAAGGTGATCCAAGTATGTACGACAGCAGAAGCTTAATATTTTTTGACGTTTTTGTAGGAGACCATTATCACAATACTCGGCCTGAAAGAATTTGCAGTCCAAACGTAGGCCAAATTGTCATATAATCAGTTCGTTTTGTCTAAACTAAAACTATTACTTGGTGAATCAACAGAATGATGTTATTTGACATGTTTTAATATATTTAAGTAAGAGCTTACCAAATTAAATCCCTTTATGAAATAACCCATATCAGGTGGATGATTCATCAGATTATATTATCCTTATCCTGATAACCGCTACCGCAAAGTGTCCTATTAAAAACATGCTGTCATTCTTTGTATTTATTAACATCCTGTATTTTTTAATTCCGCTTCAAAACGTATTTAAAATACGTAGGTGTGTGAATAGATTCTTGAAATAATAATTAAAACAGGAAAATAGTAAGTCTTATAAGCGAAAATCATTCGATTTGTGAGGTCTAAAAAACCTATTTTAAGCTTCCGTTCTGCGTCACGCAATTAACATTGATAGTAATTGTAATGCAATGAGCATCGTGTGTAATTATTGAAACATAACACATTTTGAATGCGGAGGTGTTTCTATGGATTCGGTGAAAATAATTTGGTTTTTTTTTATTAATGTTTTCAGGTTTCTATAATTATTTGACACTGGACAAATTGTAGTAATTTATAAATGTTTTCACATACGCTTATTTAAATGATTGAATTTCCAATGAACACCCAATATAAAACATAATAATAATTAATGATGAATCATTTTGATTATGTCTTCCCATTACCTGCAAAGATCTGAATATGTTACAATATTAATAACTACATATCTGACTTAGTAACCAAAGAAAACGAATAACTGATGACTTTACCGGAGTAAATAGATAAGCAGGAGAGACTGCGCCCTCGAGTAATAAGATGGGCATTTTACTATGTTAAAATAATATATGTAGCCAGACGTTCAAACGTAAAAGCGTTGATTGAAACTTGTCCAACTATTACACATACATACATTAAAAAGATAACTCCGATTTCTGTGCACATGGCCCCTCGGGCCTCGGCTTAATACTATTTCCTTGTTATGAAGTACGTTGTTTCATTGTGAAGATAGGCTGTTCATTCTCAGTTGGTCGCTCGTATTTTGTAACAGATTTGTGTGTAGTTTCTCTGTTTGTTTACATTTTCGGGGTGAATTCCTAAATGTAAACAAACTTCAGAGCGGAAGATAAGGACGATAAAACTTTATCTCAAACGACAGGAATGAGGGAAACGTTGTGGATATTTTTATTTCCTGCTGACTGCTATTAAACATTATATTCATACGATGTCATTCAACTCAACAAAATTGTTTATGATAAATGCATTTCATTTGAAATATATAACGATTAATCGACGCTTTTTCCTTACTTAGAAATAATAACATAATATACTAATTAATCGTCGGTATTTTAATAACAATATAATATTGTAAACATAATCTCAGAAAAAACAGTTAAAAATAATGTGTATTGTTTACATAAAAACGCTCCTGCCAAATGAAAAAGAAGTCCCAATTACAAAAGCACATACATTGATTTATTTATTTCCGTTAAAAAGTATAAAAGTAAACTATCATAATATTATCTCATATATTTTAAACGTAGAGTGAAAGATTTTGTTATAAAGATGGACGTCTCAACTCTTAAACAATTATCACTAGTCCTTAATATTGTTTGAATACATAATGCTCATAACACCGAAGAACGTAAGTAATTTAATCATTCACATTTTTCTTGTTGTATAGCTATAAGCTTGGCAGTTGCAGTTAACAATGTGTATTCATGTCCTAAAATATTTTCGACTTAATTCTTTTCTTCGCAATACAATGATAACAAAATTATTATTATACTGTATACCTCTGTTCTACCAAGTGCGCGGCATCTCCCGCATAGCATAATATTTTTAACTTTCGTCAAAGCGCAGAATAAAGGGACCCCCGGAGGGATTCAGGGTGGTCATTCATTGGTACTTTTACTACAAGTTTACCGACTGATAAAAATTACTTTACTTTCTAAGCGGTGATTGATTGATTGTTTAAATATTTAGCAGAGGCGGTCGTGATTTATTAACACCACAAATCGCCAAAATTTGTCGAAATTTGAACAAACATTAGATTAATTTCATCTTCTTTTATTTACATTTATATTATCAATTTGGAAAATGATATAATGTTCGTCAACTCACAAAATAAAATAGCTTATTTGTGGTGGAAAATGGTTGGTGAAATTATGAGAAAAGAAAAACAGTAACATTTTTTTAAATTGCTAATATTGAAGTCGGAGTGTAAGCTGAAATAAGTTTTAAAATTGATAAGCGACTCCACCCTTAACCATTATATAGATACAAATAATATATCGTTCTTTGATTTTCAACAAAGGCTGTAATAATTTTGCTGTATTTAATTTGCAAATCAGTTCATACTGGTCAGCTTGTTTAGTGATTAAAGGATAACTGATTGTAGTCGGTTAATAAAAATCTCTCTGCTGATGATTTAATGTTAAGTTAATAGCACCTAAAAGGACCGCTGAGTGGAAAGAAATACAAATATCTCGACTTAAATTTCTGCATTTAAAATCAAAACCTTAATTATATTAACTTCATAAACTAGGTATAACTATTATACACAAAATATTTAGTATATTGCACATCTTAAAAACAAAAATACATAGGTACGTCATTGAAAGCTTTTATAATATGGTAGTTATAATAGAAATTCTCGCTTATCTGTCAACTTTTTATTTTCAAACTTTCCGGTTTTAGTCACAGATGTCACCATAAAAGTCACAAATAAACTGCGTAACGTATCTACTTATGTATCTTTTTTGTATTGTGGTGCTCAAATTCATTCGTCACCCATATTGCATAGTAAAGTATGAGGACATTGTCCGAGGGCCGAGATGAGTATTATGCGCAAATATTTGGTTTCAGCGTCATACATTTTAACCCTTCCCTTACCGTGCTAAAAAATCCCTTCGCAGACCATGCAGTAACGCTCTGTGACCGTCTAGAATTTGTCATATAAACGCATTTCTAAAGCAAAATGACATTTTCAAAAAACGCCATATGATTTTACATAGTGTATAGTACTTATTTTGTGTCATAACTTGTGGCTAAAACCTGAAAAACTTATACAAATCATGCATAATTGTCGAAAGGAGCAAGAATCAAAATTCTACGCAACAGCTAGTAGACAGGACGTGTCTCGATCATGTTTGAAACGATACAGTCATGCACAAAGCGTCACGCAACTAATAATCGTTGTCGGGCGGTGAGCGGTTAGTGGAAGGGATAAGGAAATAATCAATCACACGCGTAAATACGTTATCTAAGTAAAACAATGTTTTATATAAAAAAATATAATGAACATTTTTGATACATTATATGTATTTGGAAACATGCATAGAAAATAAAACTTTTTGACAAACATATTTATAATTATTACAAAAAAACTAAAATTATACGTAAATTAATTTACGTAACGAAATGTATGACACCGATTGAAAAAAGAAAAAAATATATATTGGTACTATTAGTGAGTTTGTACACAACAAACACGGTCACATAATATTGAGTGAAAAAATCGTTCAAAATATGTATATGTTTCGAAACACTAACGCCATAGTTAATAAATTTAATGTGATGTAATTAATAATAAAAACCAGTTAAATTTATCCTAATTAACGTTTAAAAACCCCAGATTGCTTATCGCTCTTCGAAACACTAGAGTCATATTTAATAAGTGTATGTAATATTATAATTGTAATTTGAATTAGAATATTTTTTTTTTAAACCATATCCGCTCCCAATGTGGAGCATATGGACTCCTAATGGAGTTTATCTCATCTGAAGTGTTTCTACGAGATCTGCTTGTTACTCAGTTGCTCAACCTCTCTTTTTCCAAAGAGAGTAGGGATAGAAGTATAGGGCTAAGACAGAATTAGTGGTAAGCTAATCGCTCTCGATACGCCCCGTTCATAGGATACGATGGGTGAGAGGGGGGAATTCAAGACATCACATACATCCATGCCTTTGAGCAGAAAGTCATAAATCGATTTAAAAAAATCAATTTATAAAACTCGAGATTGCTTATCGCTCTTCGAAACACTAGAGTCATATTTAATAAGTGTAATATTATAATTGTAATTCGAATTAGAATATATAGCTGAGAAAAAAAATAGTTTAACCAGAGTTCTGACGATGGCGAAAGCCAAAATAACTATCAACTCATAAATATAAAAAAAAAACTGTAGAACTAAAAACGTTGCTGTTTTTACCATATTATAATGGAGTTCTACCAAGTAAATTCCAAGTCAATAAATGAATATAACAGAGTAATTATCGCGAAGTTAGCAACGGGATATAAGTATTGGAATGTGGTTACGGCAACACTATTGTCTGGAATATGATCGCGCGTCTGAGCTGATAAGCGTCAAGCGTTAAGATTGTTCAAACACAATCGCATATTGTTTTTTTTGCGTTCTCTGTCTTACTCGTGGAATTCATATGATTGTTTCGCACGGCAAAACTTAAAGTGCTTGTTACTCTTACATATTGATATTTATATATGTCTATCTCATGCTCGATAATTCAATATTTTTCGATGATAAAATCGACGAGACTTTTAAATTATGTATAACTATACAAAGAAGACGTTGAATGTATATTTTTTAAAAATTATATTCATATGTAAAACTATTTTATTGACAAATAGAAAAAAAAACCATATTTTTTTGAGACCTATAACACAGGTATTTTATAGGTTTAAAAGCCGAGGTCCGCTGCTGTTGCTGCAAGGGTACGGAAGAGTTAAAGTAAAGAATGCCATGCTATAAAACAAGCCTCCCACATTGCAACAAATCAGGGATGAAAAGCTATGGTTCACGAACGACAGTATACAAATATCTAGATTGTGATATTGCAAGGCAAAATGAGAGATGTGTTTTTTTTTCTTTATTGGGTCAACCGGTACAGGAAAAATAGCACATGTTTTTTTTGTCGTATCTTTTTATAAAACAAATAAATATACAACATCAATATGAGTATTGATTTACATACTAACTGCAATTTGTATATTTTTTATTAATAAAATACTTCAAATATCCAACCTGTAGTGATGATATAAATAATATATATTTCTTTCAAATTGTGTTATTCATAAGTATTACGCTTTTATTTCAATTTTAAAATACGTCGTTCAAACAGACAGATATTTTCTTCGTAATAAATTTAAATATAAATGCCGGTTATAAATAAGTATGTACTAAAAAACATTATTCACAATTTTCAATTACGAAATATGATATATATTTGTTAATGTGTAATATATTTTAACCATTCAACCTGCTGTTATTATATAATAATAAACACAATATTTCTTTTAAAATTTAATATGAAATAATGCATAAATAGGTATTACAAAAATATTGCGTTTGTTTTATTATCCCCTGTTCTGTTACGTCTATATGACCAATAAATGTTTGTTTTTTTTTCACTAAGCCGCTTAGAAAATTTATTATTGACATACACAATATTAACGTCTTCAACTGATACGTGTCAAAGTGCTTTTGATTTGAAAAAGCCAAGTAGATAGATCTATCGCAGTGGATCTTAACCTTTTTAGTGACCCGCATCCCCTTGAATATGAAAATATGTTTTCGCACCGCTTTATTTACGTATTTGTAATACATTAAATATATATTTTTTTATATATGTCAACATATAAGCTTCTCTCGCACCCCGAAAATGCTTTATCGCACCCCAGGTTAAGAACCACTGATCTATCGTAATCAAATCAACGTCATTAATTTACAAGTAAATTATTGACAGTTAGATAAACAACAAAAGTAAAGTGTTTTACGTATTTAAATATTGATTTGTAATCTTAAATGAATACTTAGTAGTAACAGTTTACGCTTTGCTGATTTACAAAAGTACTGAACTTTTTCAAACATCGAGATTACAGAAGTAATGAATAAATTAAGTAAATTAAAGTTGTTGACCACTGAATGGCAGCATAGTCTCAGCGCCTTGTCGGTCCCGAAAGACCCGATAAAAGTGAAATATCCATTGCACATTGAAGATAATACAATAACAGTAAAACATTTTTTGTGAAGGCGAACGGAGATGCATCACACGAAACCATAGAGGGCGGCTCTATTGAGCGTGAGAAATTGACTGACAGCTAAACCATAAACTAGAGATGCCATAAAATAATGAACACATTTGCAAGATTTAACTTCTTTTTTATTGTCCGTGATGGAAAATTATTTTATTTGACGACATTTACGCCATCTTGTTGATTTATCTGTCAGTTTTATTTTAAAAGAATACATATTGAACGCGAAAACCTTTAGAATATTCGGGGTTCCCTTTATAGAATACAATAATTGTTATCTTCACGTACCTAAATAAACCAGTCATCGTTATCATAGAAAATGAAAAAACCTTATGAAAGCAGTTAATAACCGCATTAACTGGCAAAAATGCACATTTTAAATTTTTTAACTAATAATATGGCATTAATATTCTCTAAAACAGGGGTCACAAAACTTTTTGAGAAACGGACCGGATTGAATTTCTTAAAAACTTACATGGCCGCACGATTGGAATCTAATAGTATTAATTTATAATGGCAACTATTTAATGTTCAAGTATCTTTTTAAAAGTAGCCGCCCTACTTTAAATCTAATTGAAAATTAATAATAAAGTAATAATAAAGGCATTTCAAATATTGAATTTATTATTTTGTGCAGTTTTATATATTGTATTGATGTTATTCATTTATTGAATCATAATTAAAACCTCGAAGAGAAATGCGTATATGTTCCCCTACCCTAGTTCCAGAGTGCACTATAACTGAACTTGGCAGTATCGAGTATATGTATAAGTATTTCAGAATGCATACATTTAGCCCTAGATTCAAATAATATTTTTTTAAATCCTAAATCTGGTCGCCTCGCCTCCAACAATTGTTGTCAACCAAATCATGAAGTTTTATTAAATGTATTTAGTTTAATTAATATGAATAATTTATAAACAAAAATCGAGAATTTTTGGAGGGCCGAATGAAAATCTTTGGCGGACTATGTTTGGTGACCGCTGGATAAAGACCCTTTATTCCATAATATCTTCCAAGTCTACCGTACCACAGAAGTGAATATTTTTAATGTATTAATTGGACAAAGTCTTCAATTCTCGGCGGATTATTCACATGTACATTTTTATTTTTTCACAAATAAACTTTCCACATTTTTGTTGTTTGATTTGTAATTATAATTATGTTATATTTTATCTAGACAACTCAATATTTATTTATGTCAGAAAGCAACAAAGTATGGTAACTTGTCTTAAGACGAAAGAATTTTCCATTAGTTTAGCTGTAATTCAGTACTTGTACAACTTTGAAGTACTTCAAAATATTCCTACACTAACTAAAGCAACTGTGTCCATAATAACTAAATTACAAAATGAACCGTCGGAGGTAGAATAAAACATGATTTTTAATCTTTTAAACATACACTTAATATATTTTATGTAGGTAAGTAACACGTTTGTAAACATAATAATATAAATATCTACATCAGCGATTCGATCAAATTAGCTAATATATTTTTTAGTACAAATATTAACGCCTACGAACTATTTAGAAACTTTCCGCTGTTCTCAATCACACTTAATGGGAATACTGACATGTCAAATGATTATATAGCTTTTCAAAATATTGAAAATTAAAACAGCCACTCTAAAAGTTTTACGAAATGGTAATAAAATTGCATGATATAAAGTGAAAACAGTTATGTTTAAAACAGTATGTAGCTGCCGTCGGAAAAATAAAGGTTATTTGTTGAATTGACTAAGACAGTTCCGTTAAAAAGTATTTTATATTATCGAATTTGATTTTGATCTGAACTTAATTACGTATGCCTCTCTGAAAAAAATAGAAATTTAAATTTTGTAGCTATATTAATGTGGTTTATAATCTTAAAAATTAGAAATTCAATCATACATGTTAACTTAAAAGCTGTGAAAAAATGTGAAAGGACCTAAAGCAATATATTATTTATTTAAAACAATAATCGGTTCGACAAAATAATCCGAAGGTGACGTTCGATGTTTTACTACTTTGGAGTATTAATGAAATAATGAAAGTATCTTCTTAATGTAGTATAATATTGATAAATTCTAAATGAAATATTGTGGTTTTAATAAAATCAGGATTTCATATTCAAGGACAATTTTTGACTGACCTAGATACAGCTGATAATTCCGTTATTTACTTACAAGGTGAATTTTGTTAATTTTTTATTGAAGATTTTCATTCGATCAACCGGTGTCTGGCGCAATTTTTTAACATCTGCTATAAATTATAAAAAATACCATTCATTATTCTCGTTCGTATTAAATGAATATAATTTATAATACCGACAACCCACACGTTGCACGAGTGTTCAATTTTTTAACAAGATATTTCGCAAAGAGTCGATTTCGGGTTAAATCAAAATACGAAGCGTAGGCGACTCACCTGATAATATTTAGAGGTCGCCGAATTTCGTTGACACTCATTTTTTTCAAATCCAATCATTACCATAAAACAACATTTACCGTACAGGTACAAGAGTCAAAGTGCCACATTAAGTAACACCAAAAAAATATAGTAACTTTTCCCATTTGACATTTTCATAAGCACAGCAAAGATATACATCTACAATTGGTAGACTTATTAACAATAGTT
Source organism: Himalopsyche tibetana (assembly GCA_030503985.1). Taxonomy (NCBI): domain Eukaryota; kingdom Metazoa; phylum Arthropoda; class Insecta; order Trichoptera; family Rhyacophilidae; genus Himalopsyche; species Himalopsyche tibetana. The sequence goes on along the minus strand of JAPJYX010000019.1, from coordinate 5,206,233 downwards.
AATAATGACCACTTTTGATTCTTGGTTGATTAGTAATCATTTCAAAATTATGTTTCAGTTGAGATGGGAATTAAGTCTCTTAAAAGTTAATGAAGGAAAATATTATAAATGCAATTTTAGGCTTTACGCAGATTATTTAGTGATATCCTTTCACAACAAAAACAAAAAAGCGACAAATACAGAGATTAATGTAATAAAGCTCACTGAATATTGACGGATAGATGAGTAAACATTGACATTAGGGCCCCCAATCCCGGGATCCCGAAATAATTGTGAATCTCGAAATCCCGAGATCAAAAAAGGGACCTGGATTGGATGCCATTTCGACATCTCCTAGCTTATATTTGAAATCGGGAATAACAGTAAAATTAAATAAATAAATTTCACAAAAATAGTGACGTTAATCAAAATTTGTGTTAATTGGAAACGTTGACCACGCAGGTAGTTGCGGAATGTGGATTTATCTATTTCATGGAGATATTTAGTTTTTTTCTCATCAATCCAAGTGAATTTCCTTGTAAACTACTCAATGATTTGCTTAGCGGTCAAAATGTTGTCCCTCCCACACCACTGTCTCCGCTATCACTTCTGATTTTGTTTTTGAATATTTATTCCAGTGGCTATAAACATTTTATTTAAGTATAAATTTTAACCCCAAATGCAAAATATTCATAGTGCTTTTCAAATAGTAAATTCATGAACATACTTAAAGTAAGTATATTTTCGAGAAGGAAAGAGTCATAGTTATTAATATATAGGAATATTCAATCATTTGCTGTTTTAGTACTTATGGAAAGGAATAATAATGTCATTTATCGCTAATTAAAGTAGAATCCAAATCAACTTTACAGAAACCCGCATAGTGTGTAGAGATATGTTACAGCGATATTACAGTAGTGTATTTTAAGTTAAACAAAATTTTCATTAGCGCTTTAGTAGAATTGTATCAAAGCATATTTTTACAAGTATTAATCTACTATTGAAAATATATTTTTACTTGCAGTCACCAGAGAAATTCAAGTCGTTGAAATAAAATTTGGCAGTTTTGAAATGATCAATGAAATCATATCACCTAATGAAATATTTAATCAATACGTTAATTGATAATATTATTATGTTGTGTTAGGTTAGATTAAGTACTATAAACCTGTCAAATATAGTTTAACTGGTACTGAGCAGCAAAAGTGGAATTTTATTGTCCGTAAACCTATATTTACATTCGTTTTAATGTAGTTTCAACTTTACTGTAACATTTATAAATACATATACAAGATTTAATGATGACAATGAGCGGAACAAGCGATTTTTTTCGTCATTTTGTCAATACAAATGAATGCGATACGTCAAAATACTCTCGGGTGCTGCTGGTTGTGTATGATTTACCAATAATCGACCTATTTAAAGTGGCGAAGTGGTTTAATGCAGCCGACCTATACATGGAGTTACCGGATAACTTCCAAACATTAATTATCATTGGTGGTCTAGGAATGTTATTCCAAACGACAAAAACAAAACAAATATAAATATCTAGGCACAGAATACTGTGCGAATTTATCAAATTTATAATTAATTATTTATTTATAAACTTATTATTATGATTCACTAGAAATTACAAAAAAAATCTTGGTTATTGTAACATATTACAATCTAGCATTCATACCCGGCATTTACATGGTAAAGCTACACGGGAAGGTTGTATGAATTTATCCAGCATAGACTGTGTACCAGTTTTCCTAACTCACCGTTTAAAAGTTGTCGTGTCACTGGCAGGTACGTCCATATAATTGTAATTTACGACTGAGATTATTTTTTTGTAAGCATTGATAGTTTATTTACATAATTAATTTATTATTAAGGATGTTTTATACAATATATTATAACTAAAATAAGATATAGTTTTGTAGTTGAATGAGACACAGTGGTAAACTAAATACGTATTGTAATGTAGAATCATAATCGGTAGAGTAAAACTTAACTTAGACTAAACTGATTAATGAGCTTTCTAAATTTCCCAGTAATGCTTTTAAATAATATATAGGTAAATTACAAAAACAATGCGATGGGTATCACTAAAAGTAATAATGTTTCTGAGCAAAAACTTTCCCTCTTGAAGGATACAAAAACAATTACCCAGAAGTAAATACTATTAACTATCATCTAACACTTTAATGGTTTCGGCGGTAACTTTGTGGAACTTCATTTTAATATAAAATTTAAAATAACTATCATCTAGTTCAAATGGCGAGTATACTGTTACATTTAAATATTAACTGATAGCCTCGAATCTATATATATACATACAAAAGAAGAACATTTAAAACTAACAATATACTTTCTGTATGCCAATAATTAATATATTTATTAAGAAATATATTTATTATTGGTAGAATTATGTTTATAACTAACTACATTATGTCAACGTTAACTCCATCTTGACCAAAAATGTATATTTTATTTCAAATCTTATGTCAACAATATTATTTCATAAAATTGCATCAAATAATGTCGCTCTGTTGTCGGCTCTATGAACTAATACTATGGGTGAAATTTTTCTTATTGGTGCATTCAAAGGTATTGGAAATTACTGAAATGAATAAATGTTCTACATATCACTGTAATTTCCGGCTATTCGCTTTTGCGCATTTTCATGGCTTGAAGTTACAAGAGTAACCTAAACGTAGTTGAGAAACTTGTAATTTTGTATTTCTTTTCCAGTTTGTTTTCTTGGCAGAGTATAATAAGCAGGTATCACGACCGATTACATTAATAGCATTGAAAATAAAACCACAAAATAAATTCATAAAATTGCTAGTTTGTCCGTATAATTTCCATGTTTTATAAACAGATTACCTCTGAATGATAAAATAATGACTATTGACGGATAATACCTGCCGGTCCTTTTGTATTGTTATTGTATTAGATTGAATGGATGTATTTTTTTGTGTAAAACCCCGCGGCAAAGGAGGAGGAGCTGATGCAGAACGGTTCCAAAGGGTTCGGAGACGGTTTCCGGCTGGTGATCCTGCCTGTGGTTACGAACCTCCAGATGGTACGAATGCAGGAATGCGAGACCGCGATAATCGTCGGATATCAAATTGGGGATTTCTTTATCAGACGGAATTGCGGGTAACTAAATAATGTAATAACAAAATTCAATTATTTGAAATGTAGTCGTTGTTTTATTCAGGGCTTAATTCAACTTATAGCATAAAAGCATGTAAACTTTGCAATTCAATTGAGTTTTTCATAAAATACAATTACATTTCAAAAAACAATATTTTTAAAAAGTATTTTTTTTACGATGTCACTCAGTTGCTCAACCTCTCTTTTTCCAAAGAGAGTAGGAATAGATGGATAGGGCTAGGACAGGACTAGTGGTTAGCTGGTCGCTCTCCATACGCCCCCCGTTCATAGGATAGGATGGGAGAATTCAAAACATCAAATACATCCATGCCTTCGAACAGAAATTCGTAAATCTATTTATCAAACTGTCCGTACTGGGATTCGAACCCGTGACCTCCGCAACCGAAGCCAACGACGTTGACCACACGACCACACAGGCGGCAAAAAGTATAGGACGATATAATGGAATCAAATAAGAGATGTTAAATAACCAGGATCAGTTTTGATTGGCAAGCAAGCGTTTCTCATCTTTTAATAATAAATTTGTCGAACGTTTATTTTACATTGATTTTATTGTATTATTTATTTGAGAATCTCATAGATCTACCATTTTTATTCTGATCACTATGTTGTGATATTTAAAAAAAAACATTAAGCAAATCGACAGCAGGAAATATTAATTGAATGCGTTTTTATTCTTTGATTACCCCTGCGTAGTGGCAACCCTATGTATCAGATTTTTATTTTGCCTACCAGTGAGAGAACAAGTCGTCCTATGCCGCGGGCAATACACCATCCACCTACCGTGGGAGCCTAACCACTGGAAGATGCTCTCACACTATAAATTAAATTATCCTCATGGGTTTATTTTTATTTTTGACAGCCCAGCGCACATCTCTCCCGGGCCATATGGATCAAATAAAATTATACGGTAATGTGGGAGATGGTTGGCCAGACTGCCTTATTTAAATATGAAACCATTGTGACACAAAACTCTCCAATTTAATATTTACAACATGTTTGTTTACCTTCCGCACTATTTTATAAGATAAATAGTGTCAATAAATATATAATAGAATTCAATTATTTCTTGTTAAGATATCGATACATTATTCAATAATGGGCAAATTGATTTTATTATGTATAACTATCGCAACAATATGCACTTTTCGGAACGCATTTTTTAAATTTGAAATGAGAATATTAATGAGCAATCATTATCATTGAACGAAAATGTTCTCTGTTTCATCAATCTAAATTTGTCTTCTACTAAATGACGATGTATCAAATAGTTCGTATACTTTTAGGAGATGTGAGAAGGAACTCAGCTGTAGACGGTGTAACGAGGTATCGTGGACGCAATGATTTTTTCTTCCTTCTTAATTCACGCTTCCATAAGAACCGGTTTAATGATTAAGCCGAGCACTCTTATTTTGTCTATTTCTAAACTCATCTTATAATCCAATCTTTTACTTTAGTTAAATTAGATAGAGGAATATGAAAATTATTCTACACACAACAGGTTGGCTTAATTGAATTAGGAACTGAATTCTCACTGGTGAATTAGTGTCGATTCGATTTATTTTAAACTGTGCAATTATAATGGTTTTATTATGATCGGAAATTAAAGATGGCACTGAGAAAAATGACATTTTGAATATATTTTTTTTTGTATAGGTACATAATATATATTTATAATATTTGGCGTTTTCATGGGATTTTCGTATTTGTTACAGTTTGTATCTAAAGAATAATAACCTGACTGACATTCTAATTACCAATTGTAATCACCGCAGATCACCAATTGTTACATTTTGGAACTACATTAAAACATCATTTTTTGATATCACACTTTGAAACTGAGGTATCAATATTATTGTAATAAGGTTTTTGTCTCTAGCTTATATTTACATACCGCATGTTTGAATTTATATTTTTAATTTATTTATTGCCACTTCGTCCAAGCAAAGACAACAATTGAAAAATAATAAATGCTATCGCATACCAAAAAGTGTTGCCATTATAGTGAGAGAAGATGTTAACAGCTATAATAAGTTGTATCACAAACATGTGGATAATTGCCGGTATAAAAAAGACTGTATGATGGTTCAGAAAATTTCCTTTTAATAATATCTTTTGTTTATACTTACCCATTGCAATGTTTTTATTTGAAATTGGGGCAAACCATTGTATTATATAAGAATGATGCGAATTTGCAAATTAAAATCGTATTTAGTATTGTCAGACTTTGCGTAATGTTCCAAGATATAAAATTGCACCTTTTCTCAACAATACATACGTAAAAAAGACACAACTATAGATATAAGTAAATTTAAAATAAAGATTTTATTTATGATGAATCGAAGATCTGGGATTACCATATATTGATACAAAAAAATAGTATTATTAATAAACTAACAGCTTTGCTGTGTGTATTTGTTCATTAACTGTTTTCGTATTTAAAATTATTAACAATCAATTCTTGCAACGTAACCTGTCTAAGATAAAAGCTCATCTAAGCGTTCAGAAGGTTCCGAGGAATCTGATGTTTTATAAGAAAAACAAATTAGGCTCATCTCATGTAATTTTAAAGTAGAATATTTAACAGAAAGTAGGTATGTAGTAGAAATCGCTCATAGTAAAAACTATTGAAATACTTAATTAGAAGACATACGATCAAATGTAGCAACGTACAAGGTGAGATATCATTTTGTTTAGAACTTATGTGTAGCCCAAAATTAACAGACTACACGAGTATGCATTCAAATTGTCAAACAATTATCTAATGGTTGCGAAATGGTAGGAATTTGGCTGAATTACGTCATGCTTTAGTACCGGATACGGTATCGAGGTGATGTGATAGAGCTGCATCTCTGATCAGGTCCGTCGAAGGCTTGACTACATTATGCGTGAATCACGCAGCCCGATAGCAACAGGTAGGCATCAGGTCACATAGTTCGATCAGCCAGTGCCGTGGGCCAGTGGCAAAGATGTCAGAAAAAAAAATATTACTACTCACATTATGCGATCAATGTATTTTCGCCGGTAATTATCTACAACTTCGTATCTGAAAATATTGAAGTTTTCAGGAGACACAAATTATTCTACCGCTTTCTATCGATATAAAACACCACTGGGATGGTTTTGTTCTCAATATCTTTGAGTTAATACAGAAGGGCGCAAAGACCTTTCCATCCACGCCACCCTCTCATTCGTGCTTGACATAGCAAATTGAGCATATTATTTGCCACCGTTTTTGTATTCGGTTGAATAAAAGATGATTTTTTTGGATGCGAGATAAAAAATATATGTGTGTACTGAAATTCTGAATTCATTACAACAAAAAAACTCAAAACTGACAAAAGATGTCGACAGTATTTCAACATCTTTTTGTTTCATCTTCTCAGTCGAAAGATGAAACCAAAAAAGTAAAGGTGATATCTTTGATAAAAAAAATCCAAATTAAATATACAAATAAAAGATTAAGACATCCCGAGTAATATTAACTTTTATATCTTATAATTCATTTGGAGATTTCAGGTAACTAATCGATGAGAGAAAGGCAACTTTTTGGGACCGTAACTTGCAAGAATAATGTTGAAAGATTGGCTTTGGTAATAAAAATGGAAAAATTTAGCCACGCCACTGCTGTTTTGATCCGTGTGATCCTAATATAATTTATTCAATTTGCTTTAACGTTGTGAATGGTCTCAACTTGCACGTTTAGTGAAAAGTTTATTCGCAGGAATGCCGCGAAAATGGCGGCGACTGTCTCGACCGTTCTCGCCTCGTACCTGGCACAAAAACACTTCGGAGAAATAATAATTTAATCCAATCAGTGTTGCATATTTTCTTAGATTCGGACGATGTGATTTTTGGGCATGTCGCGTAATCTGGTTACCATTTGTTTTAATTTCAGCATCGATGCCATAATATTTTCTTGATTACAAACATGATTTTAATTACATTACGATTACAGCAATATACATAACTATACAGCTTAATAAATTCGGATCATGTGATAATATTTATGTTCCTTATATGGGAAATTGTGCAAGATATTTCAGGATAGGAAAAAATACAGCTTACAGTTGCTGAATGGTAAGACATCGGAAATCAAAGGTAGTTGTATCAATCAAAAATACGTCCACAGATCAAACGAGTTTGTCTAGGTTTAAACAAAGTTTTTTTTTGTAGAGACAACAATAATGGGGTAAAGGCTAGGTACTACATACATATAAAAAAAGAATCGAGCCCAAAAATCACTAAAATTATTCAATCCGGTCTACCCTCCCATAAGGCGTTTGATGTATGAATAGTTAAATCTGATATTCCTAAGATTAATAAGCCGTCGTAACAAGTCATGTGTTTGTAATTACTTAATATTAATTTTTGTTCAATATTTATTAATAAAACCTGTGAAATAGTGAATATCTTATACTGCAAAACAAATAACATGTGACTGTTGAAAAAACACCGTTGAAAACTATGTTAATTTAGACACGTAACAATTTACTTTCCTAATCAAAGTCCAATCTTTTTTTGAGTGTTGAGTTGTTTCAAAAAGCTTCATATGTAATTATAGCAACTATTTTCGCAGTCATTAATAATTATATATCTATGCGACATTGTCCTTAAATTAGAATTAATTACTTCAAACACTGCTTTACACCTTTTTTAAAATACAATATTAGAATTTAAAAATGAATGGCGACGTGACAACTGCGAATGGAATAGGATACAAAAAAGGTAACATGAAAATAAGTTACAATAGTTCAAGCAATGGTGCGATGCCGAAAATATTAGGAGTAACAAATGGATCTAATATCTTTATCAATATATCACACATGTGTAAATGAATTTAGAAAAAACATCGATGATATTTTTAGTTGCACGTCTATGTTTATCAGTAGCAACTAATGTACACACTACATTACCTAAAAGCGATTAAAAAATATTACATGACAAACGATTGAAATTGAATAATATTTGTTAACGAAATTTGATAATAGACGAAGCCGAGTGTTACCATTCTAATAAAGAATGTATTTAACTTCTTGAAGCGTAGCTAATGAAAATTTCGATAATAAATTGCTCGGCATTGTTAGAAAAAGACACATTATTTTCAGCGCTAAAAAACCGCATATCACGATGATGATGCAACAAAATTGCCGCCTTACATTAAATTAGTTGCATACCGAATACCGATTCACCTTGCATTTCGTGTTGCACACTGTTCACAACTTCTTACGTCAGTAAATTATTATCAAAAGCATTCTTCGGTAGAAACTACATACTATAACAGGATTCTTTAGCTCTAGGAAATGTTTTATGAACTCGTGTTCTTACATTGCATATAAAGATTCTGGATTGTGCCTAGCTAAAATTTAAAACTACATCGCTTTTAATGAAATATTGAAGTATAACAAACAGTAGACTGAACATCCATAGTTAATTAAAAATTTATCACTCTCACTTAAATGCTTATATAGAGCTATCGACTACGTGACTTGGAGAACAAACTTCAGGTCAGTGGATAGATTGGCAATTCTTTGATAAGAATGTAAATATTATAATTAGAATTTAAATTGGAGATAGTTTTACTTACGCCACTGGCTGTGAAAGTTTAAAAAGGATATTCAGAGTTTTACAAATATAAATTTACCAAATGATGTTTCTACTTTAATTGCATCCCTAACTATATATAATACATGTTCTCGTATTGAATAATGAAGTGACAGATTGCGTAACCAGCTTTCATGTTGACAATATCTCAAATGTCAGCATTTCAGATAATATTTAACGACAATATAAGACTATTTTTTACTATTGCGTTTGCGACCGACCGTATGGTATCTGCTGTCAGTGGAGATATGTATTTATAAGTGAGAACTTCCGCTCGTCACTATGAATCTAAGAAATTAAAACAGATATTGAATTTCCTGCGCAAATAGCTGGTTCATAATATAGTAGAAGAGGTTTCATTCAACGAACGAGATTCAAAATGGCCCCCGTGTTTATTTAGTTTTATAACAACCTGTTTTACGATTACATACTAGTCGTTACTAATAATTTAGTTTTAAAAATGTTTTTATGAATGATTTATCGTTGCACATTTATTTGGTTACATTTCATGAATGGTAAGTGTTAATGACACTATTTAAGAAATAATGAAATGTCAATTATTTAATGTATATTACAAATGCCGTTAAGTTAGAAAACAGCTGATATTGACGTCTCCTGATTTTAAGTAAGAAATATTACATTAGAAGTGTCCCTTTGCTTAAATAATGAGTAAGATTGTTGTAAACAAGTTTAGTCACACGATGAAGCGTTTCTAATAGTAATTTATTGTGGTTTCCCATACACCGGTGCATTCGAGAGTTATTTGCATTCTTGCGAAAACCGTTAAGCAAAGTGCATCGGCCCGTCAAACTGGGAGGAATTTTGATTATATTTGCAGACTAACGATATGATTTATTTTAAGTGCTTTACTATACGTCTCAGTTTATTCATTAAAAAAGATTTTTAAAAAACCATCAGTAAATTTATTGACTATTTCCAGTATTTCCTCTCGCGGTAATAATCTTCGTTTTACGATGTCATTGATGTCAGATAAAATCATTGCACTTAATACTATTTTTATCATCGGTGTTTCGTTGCCTCAAATAAATCCTAAATAGAAGAAGAACTTCGAAGAGAAAAAGATTGTATGTCTCTTAAATTGAATAATTGATATATTTTTAATCTATCCCAGTTACAACACGAATAATAATGTAATGCTACATTTATATATTTTAGAACGGTATCTGCAGACATACGTTTTATTGCTGCAAAAAATGCGAAATTAACAATTGCAACTAATGTCGGAAGATACAGCTTTACACTCGAAGAAACATAGAAGCGATATCAAATACCTCGACGTTATACAATGGTATGAAAAAAACGCACATTTTGCGCGATAATATATTTTTTCTCTCTCTGGGAGTAAATTTTATGATAATTGAATCGGGTAAACGACCAGAACACACGTTACTAGCTTTGTAACGCGGCATACTTGAGACATAAACAAAAGTCAAGCCAAAATTCAAGTTATTTGGGGAAGCGTGTGGCAAAAAACTGTTTCGCTATCCATTCGCCAATAGAAAAAGCATTATGACCAGTTTACTATAAGTAAAAAAAACTCGTTACGTCATATAGTTATAATCGTATTCATTCAGGCGCTGTTTGTTGCTGAATTTGTGAGAAAATTTTATTAGTTTTTGTATATTCTTCTGTCCAATACTATTTACCAAAATAGTTTGTTATATATAAATATGATTGGGTGAAGTCTATAAATGTCTAGGTGTGAATACAAGTTTCGATAGTATTGCATATATATTTTTTTTATTAATTTCAGTTACCTTCTCCATTATATTTTTCAGATTAAGCCTGCAGATCTGAAAAATACGCCCTCCGATTGAAGTTAAGTAAATAGCACATAAAAAAATCATCGTTGTCGTATATTTTCCAAGGCATCTTTTATATATTACACCAAACAACTTTCGAGTGGATGCAGTATTTCAAAGCCGCATAACAGTTAAATTTAACGTTAATCGATACTGAAAATGAACCATTGAAATTGAGAACAAATTTAGAATGTAGAGCATAATAATTAATTCAAAATAGTGTATCTAAATAATCATAAGCTTCACTTTGCTGTTGTACAATTATACAGAACAAATTAATATCTGACAAATGTATACAAATATCAGGACGCTTTCAATGTAGTACCTATTATAATTATTCTATTTTTGAGCTAGATATATATTATGATTCTCTTCCACTCTCTCACTCTATGATTGACCACTCACACATCGTTCGTTGGCATGGTTCGGTTTGTTTACATCGGTTGTCTACAACCTTTTTGAAGTCGAAAATAAATAGATCTAACGACTTTAAATCCACGTATTTTTAAACTCAAGCACTGGAACCGGAAGCGTGCTAGAAAAAAGTTGTTTTCAAGTATTACAATAAGAAGCAGAACGCTTGTTGCGAACTCGCGTTTTTTTAATAGTGTCTAATTTTGGTTTGGTGGCATGAATTATTATAACATTACGAGTACAAATTCCTGTAAAACAGAAAGAAAAGAATTGTTGAACAATACAAATTGTTGCATTGTAACACTTGAAAAGATTATAACATAAAATTGATCACACGGCGAGAATTGATTAAAATAATACGTTTTTTGGTGTAACACACAATTCATTTTCAAAGAGTCTTCCACACTAATGTTGAATGTTTATTACAATTAATAGTGTCAGCATTAGTAAGATACCTGTTATTGTTATCAAGCTACAAAGATTATATTTTTGTAACGCTGATTCTCTGGCAAATTGTGTTAGACTTGACTACAAAGTTATTGAAATACATTCAGTTGAGTTCCAATGGTTTACGTAATAAATACAAACGTAATCTATATATAAATACAATCGGGAATTGCTGAAGCAGCTCAGGTCGAACATCAACATGCCGGTTCTGGCAGCCGGCTAACCATAGAGTAGCTATATTCTATCTATCTCGAACTCAAAATAGTTCACATATTAGAGAAACGGTCCTAATTTTCCATCAAGAAAGCATACCGGCAGGTATATTCACGGAGTGGCGTGCCACAAATAATAGAATGAATGGAAACTTGAATAATACTCATATTTTAGTGATTTGAAAAATGATCACCATTCAGAAGACAAACTTTGTATCATTTTACTTCCAATTCCAAAGCAATCATTTTTATGTTACAGACTAAACATAAGCTCACTAATTAAATATTTCCTGCTGTCTTTTTAAACCAATTTAAAAAACATTAAAACCTAAAATATAATTTAGTTAATACTCCTCTTTTCCGTGTCATTTTTTTTCACTACAGAATCTTACAAAGAGAAAAGCAGTCTGCAGTGCAAAACGTAATCATTGATTTAAACTTGATGTAGGCATACCACGTATGAGTATAATATACCGTCAGTAATTTTCTACAACCCCGAATTTCATGTTTTCACGAGATGCATAAATGTACTTTATTCTACCGCTGTCGCTATCGCTTTCTACCAGTAAAAAAAGCTACTGGAATGGTTGTATCCTCAATATCTCTCAGGAAGTATATTGGACAGGAAGTTTACTGAGAGAACCAAAGACGTTAAAATTCACCCTCTCTTTCATGTTTAACTTGACATGAGAGGAATATATTGTGCGTAATTAAATTTTAAATTTATTACATCAAAAAAAATCATAACTGACAAGTTTGAGATAGAAAATTATTATTATTAAAAATAAACGAAGATTTACCAGAAAAAAATAATCTATAACATAAAAATTATCATGAAAATTGTGATTGAATATTAGCTTAATTATGTTGTTATACTTTGATTTGTTTTGTTGGCAAAGATAAAGATTGTATCAATATACCGCAATTACAACCATTGTAACAAATTAATACGCTTTAGTCATCAATATATTTAGCATAATTGTTATAATACGTCCGCATTACTTAATTAGTTTTATATTGTGGGATTAAAAAAATATATAGCATGTCTCAGTTACAATTATATTTATAGGCTATAATCTTTTTATATAAACAATAGTGCATGATTCGTAAGATTAACTTTATTGAAAAGCCTATAAATATTTTCACAATTTCAAATTGTACATAATCTTTATTTCGTATATCATGTTTGCAGGGTGCTTAAAAAAATACCAATATGAAATTATTCATATAAACAGTGTCATTTAGAAATCTATCGGTTAGCAGTATTTATGAAAAAAAAAAAACAATATTGTATTACTGATAAGAAAGATGCGATACAATAATTAGTGTTACAACATTCATTCCATCGGGGTTAAGAGATAAGGGAAGTTACTATATTATGTGTTTTGTTTTCCCCCTGTTCTGTATTGTGTTTTGTTATAGATCTTTACTTGACTGTTCTGTTATATATTGATATATTTTTTAATTTTTAAACCTTTGATAAACCTTTACAAATAAATTGGTAAGTATGTACAATACTAATTTTGTTTCCAATTAGAAGTAAGAATTTGCTTGTTTGGAAGTGGTTTTGATAACAGCTATAAGTTGTCTGCTATTTTTCATCGTTCTGCTGTTTACTTAGTATTAATCTTATGTATCATCTCCATATATGTGCACTTTAAACTTAAACAATTCGATTCTTATTCTACTACAGAAAATTTATTTGGGTTTAAATCTTTAATAAGACTATGCGTTTGTGATCAATATCATGTACAAAACATTGTAAAAAATATTATACATCGAGTTCATTAACACATTTTTGAAATTCAAAAATACAGCAAGTCTTCGGGCGACACTGTGCAGCTCTACCTGAAATCTTTGGGCAATTTCCAACAAAACAAAAACAATACAAGGCTATGAGAATGGCACGTGATCTGTGTGCTGATTTGATTACTCATTGCCTACCTAAGACACCGATCTTAAGAATTGGAAATAAATTATAAGCAAATTGTAATCTCCTGTTTTAAAAATAGATGCTGTCCACCAAAGCTGGTACACATTATAATTTCGAAATGCGGGTCGCGTACGAGGAAAACTTTACAAAATAAATTGTCCGAAGTACATCAATTAGAGTGAATCATGGATAATGTAACAAATAGATTTTATCAGTGATTTTGTGAGTCACCACGAACCAGCCTGCATTACATTTAATTTAAATTTTAAGTTATTAAGTTTGTCCTTATCGCGCGAAAAGATCATGAGTTCAATTACTTCACGTTTAAAATTAAATTTATAACTTGTTTACTTTATATTGCTTAATTATTTGACGTCAATGAACTATACCTTATACCAGTGGTTTACAACCTTTATGTTACTGCGCCGCCCTTTAAAGAAATTAATATCTTCGCGCCTCCCCATCCTTTATTTCATATAGTAATGAAGACACGTTTTAGTGAGTAAATACATATTTTTGAGTCTTCGTGCCTCCCAGGTTGGAAATCACTGCCCTATACCCATCAATTTGATGAACTTTCAACAAAAAATGAAATTTGTAGACGTTATCAACGATTTTCGAATACACATGTGATTTTCATAAAGAATTACTGGCGGTAAAACAATTATGAAATAGGCTTAACCAATCAAATGGTCACAGAATTCTGGACCTTTGGCTGTGTGGGCAGATTCTTGTTAATCGGTTGTAGAGACATAGAATACAGAGATCGAAGTCGATAGCGTGAAGAAAAATAAATATTTGCAATTCAGTTTACGCAGACCATTCGTGGTTTTTTAATTAGAAAAAAGCTCGGCTGGAATGCGGGCATATCCTTGATAAATTCTCACGAAAATAAGACGTGTCATTATACATTTTTTTTCTATATTATTGAATAGAATTTAAAGTTACATTTACTGAACTGTTCAGAATTTACTAACGATCTGGATGAACACTAATTAACGATTTCATGTTTATTTATCTGAATTCAATACAGTTCTTACCGTCAAAAATATACACTTTAATGTCTATATATTAATATTTCTAAGCAAATCAAGACGTGTTTTATTCACGTTCAACTCATAAATTTTAAATATATTTTAAACAATAATAAAATAAAAACAACCCTACAAATATTTCAGTAGGAAAGTCGTTTGGCTATTTTATTTTAAAAGTTTTTTTGTATTTCAATATAAAATGTTCAGGCAGATCAAGAAACATGTTCATGCTTGTCTTATATTCCACCAACATCAAGGAATAATGATTAAACTTGTACTTACACTGATTTCATACACCACTTAAGAAGTACCGTAAGTTTTATGACTTGTTAACAAAAGAAACACAAATAAATTAATGTGAGTAAAAGTACCAGTATGAAATGTAAAATCAATTCTTACAATTTGGCTGATTTCAGTGATCGGAATCGGTGTGACGCTCTTCTGATCTGGCGAATTGGATCTGCGTGGAATGGACGAGGAACTGGGCGTCGGAGAGGCTCCGGCGCCGAGTCCTGGCTGAACGTTTATCACGCTCTCCTTCGAACTTCGATTTGGAGACAGCCTCGACGGAAAACTGAGAGTCTTCGTCCACTGAGACAGGCTGCGCACCATTCTGCCTCGTTTAGTAAACACTTTGGCAGTAAAATAACACTGTCTTTTTGTTCTTAAAACACTGTTTTTGTCTCAACACTTGAAACTTTTAAAAAGTCCTTTAATTTGGTGCACGGTATAATATTTATATTTACTGTCTTACAAATATCAATTATTACACATGATTAAAATAAATTATAATCGCCATTGGGACACATAACCTCATTTATTGAGAAAAAAAACTTTATACGTAAGTAAATAAATACGTGTTGCACAATTCTGTTTACAACGATCAGCTGTGTGTATATGAAATTTTAACAACACAACCAACGTGCACGACGGCCAGTTAACGAATGAAACCGCATGACGTAGTCGAGGAATAGGAGAGCTTTTTTCCTTCGACTGTATGTGTAAACATGTGTCGGTAGTGGCAATACTAAAGTATATTGAAGTGGCGGGGTGGGGCGCGTGCAACACTTCCTGTGAGAGCCTTCTGCACGTGCGTTGAGACTCCTTGCAGGGTTGTCACAACTTATTTAATAACAGTTGAACTATTTTTTATGGTGAATTTAGTTTTATGCAAAAATGAGATACAAGCGAACATTTAATTTAAAGGGAAATTAAAACATTGTATGAAGAATAATGTACAGTTTGCTGTACATGAAAAAATATATTTAGTTCGTTCGTTTAAAAAAATATACGTGTATATTTGAGTAGTGTATTTTTGCTTTTTTCAATATCTCATACAATAAAAAAGTTTGAGAGTGTAATTGATAGATATTACAATATTGTGTCCGCTTCCTAACATATCAACTCATAACCAACGTTCCAAAGAAGCTGCGCGCGCGTGCGGCCGCGCGTGCGGCCGCGCAACAGTTGGGAAGCCCCCGCGCACTCACTCCGGGTTGGCGTGCACTACAAGACAGTTACTCAAATAATATTTGACCGGTCCGCGTAACTAACCTCTTGCCTTATTGCTCCTAACTGAGTTTATTACATAATATCTAATTGTTGCTCAATTGCTCGACCTATCGGTAGTGGGGATAAAATGAAAAGACAAGTGGTAAGCTAATTGCTCTAGCTTAAAGTGAATAGTCCGTTTTTAAATTTCAGTTAGTGTAAGGAAAGCTAAGTTAGATAAATAAGTGGAGTGGGATGGGGAAGTTCAAAAAATGCCAAAATAATTCGAAGTATTCAAAAACAAATGCAGCCAACTCGATACTGGCCTCATGTGACCATGATCATCAGTGAAAACCTTAAAAATGAAACCATGAAACAGCTACGATATTAGACTAGAACAGGGGTGAGGAACCGTTTTTTATCTAAAGGCCGCATTAATTTTTCTGATTAGACATAAGGCCGCAGTAAACATTGACTAGGGAATTTTTTAGGTCTTTCAAGGATTTTGACATCGATAATCTCAGGAATTTACGAATTACAGAATTGGCCAGAAGGCCGCACAAGAGTAGCCAAAAGGCCGCAGGTTCCCCACGCCTGGACCAGAACATAATCGACAAATTCTACTTCAAAACATTAGCCTTTTGGCATTGTAATGTCATATATATTTTAATAAAAAAAAATGCGACGTCTAAAGAAGCTTTTTTAAATGAGGTAATTACGACTAATATCCACTGAATCTATGGAATATTAATAGTAAATAATGATAATTAATTATCTTACAACCGTCGAGAAATTTGATAATATGACATTATCGTAAAATAAAAATAAACAAAACCATAAGTTAGAGAAAAATAAAACGTTATTACTTTAACGTTTTAAAAATAATCTTTTTTGGCTGTCCACATAATATCAGCTTATTAAATTACAAGAAACGTTCAATATTAAATAAGAAAAAAAACGAGTCAACATGCGTTTTCATTACAGATTTAAATAACAATGGAGGCTAATAAAATATTGTAATTTAGGTTTTGTAAACGAACTATTTGACATTAAGCACAGCGATGTCAGTTCGGACTGCCCTTTGGCCAGCAGCTGCATATATTTCGTCTCTTTTTAACTTTTATCGTGTGATGAGTTCGTCTCTTTCATTAAGTCAAACCTCCTTTATCGATATCAAGTCAACACATTTAACCCAGATGTACATATTATATTATTTTTATTATTTTTACTTTTTATCTATGTCCGCTCCCAAATGTGGAGCATATGAACTCCAAATGAAATTTATCTCAACAACAAAAAAAAACTATGACAACTGCTTGTTACTAACATGCTCAACCTCTCTTGTTTTTTTTTTAAATATAGTAGGGATACAATACAAGGATATGATTAGGATAGCACTTGTGGTTAGCTTATAGCTCTCGCGGCCCGTCTTTTGGGATAGGTTGGGTGTGAGGGAATTCAAGACATCATATACATGCATGCCTTCAAATGGAAATCCATAAATCGATTGAAAAATCAAACTTTAAAAGCTTACTCTGGGACTCGAACCCGTGACCTCCATATTCTCAATCAACGACGTTGACACTCGACCACTCAGCCGGTATAGTTTATATTAGTTGAAAAAGTCCGCGATTAGCGAAACCAGCCCTGATCTCAATAAATAAATGTAGAATTAGTAAAAAAGAGTGTTTTTTTTAATATAATAAAAATCATTTAAAATACTCACAAGCTGAGCAAAACCGGTCATGCTTTTACATGAGAGATATTATTTATGAAATATTGTCTCCTCCTTATTATAATTATTTTATACATAATGTTTTGAGGAGTGGGGAACCTTTTATGATAGAAGACAGTATTAAGTAAAAGTACCCATAAGGCCGCATTTTAGAATAATCAATACGTTGCACTTAACACCGGAATTTCAAATGTAATTTTACTTTCTAAGATTGATTTTGGTCTTCTTTTTTGTCTAAAACAAGAGTGAGGAATCTGCACCATTTGACATTTTTTTTTATTTCATGGTTTTTTTTTTTGATGTTTAAAATAGTGTTCATTTTTAAAGTATCTTTGTCTATTCATTGTAGTTTGTAGATCTAAACGCATTGCAGTTCACCTTTCGTTGTTATGGTGTTTAAGACGAAATTAACTCACATGTTTCATCACTGTGCCGGTATTTTACGGGTTAACAGTTATAATCATTATTGTAGAGGCTCTTCGAAGACGGGCTAAGCTTCAAAAGACAAATAAATAAAAAACGAAATATATACAAACCGAACGGGGTCGTTGTATTATGAAGCCCCACTACATAATCAAATTATATACAAAAAAAGAAATATCAAAAGATAATAATATAAAGAGCGGTCCTTTATCTGGAAATTTAAACTGCCTAAAAGCCCCCAGGCGGTTTTTCATTTTTCTTCTTTCTTTTTTAATTTACTTACCGAGAAATATAAAAGATTTTATCTGATTGTTTTGTTTTATCTACAAAAACTGGTAACGCTGTCCATTAGAACTTGACTGTGTATACGTATACATTTTATCATACCCCTCCCCCCCACACTCACTATTCAAAATTCAAATGTTTGGAACTCATTTGTTTATTTTGTTAATATAATACACATTGCGTTTGGCATGTTGAATCGTTTTATCAACAAACTGACGTTTAACAATACTTCTCGCGAGGAAGCCTCTCATGATGATGTGCCTCAAATGTGTCCTATCTGTTAGTGTAAGGATAGCAATACCGGTATTATCTAAGCCGGGATCTCGGTATTACGGTGGTTTTTTGGATACCGAAATACAGGTTTAGAAAATGCAAAAAACCGATATTTTGGCCATAAAAGTATTACATTATAATTATTCTTAATTAATCGTTCGTCTAGCGTGAATTATTAATTAATGTGAATCTAATCGGACTGATTTTCATTTAAATTTGATTCGTTGATGAACTTTCGTTTTATTGACATATTTTGATTAAAAACACATCAAATTTAAACTATTTTGCAAAAACAGCCGTTTACGCGTATTATACAGTTTTTTTTTTTTTATCAAATATCGGTATTGATTTATTCGTCTGGTATCAAATGATTAAAATAATGTCGTTTTTTGACAGCAACACTATCTGTCACTTAGTTACAACGTAACGTCTTGAAAACTGTGCGCGCTAGGGTGTAAAAGACTAACATAATGTGGCCGCACACATTTTCCATTCCCCGCATAGACCGCACACAGAAATATTGTAAAAAAAGTTTGTTCTAGCAAAATATATGCAAATAATGGACTTTTTTGAGTCTAATGTAAAAAAGAACCAAGCGATTTGGGTGTGAACAATTTTTAGCGGCATGATAATATAACGAATGAATATATCAAACGTCCTACTTTTAAACCTGCGCACACTTATTGTTTTTGCTGAAAATTAACCGCACAAAAAGTGGATGGTCCGCACTCCGCACACACAAATTAAAAATTAGAGGGAACGTTGAACTTCCTTATATTAAAAAAAAAAACTGCCAAATGTCAATGCAATCGCGAGAGAGAAGATTCATGAATTTTTTTGTCAGTTAATTAATAATAATATAATCGCATAGCTTAAAGAGATCGGTGCGATATTCATCTTTAATTACTGTTTTTCACACCACAATTTTCATTTTATCATTCGAAATTATTTATTTTACAACTTAAAGCTTTTTTCAAAATGGCACCAGATGTCTTTATAAAGATAGTCTAATTTCTGTACCTAAATAAGACCATTAAGAATTTTGCACCGCCATATGGGAAGTAGGGAAACATAAAATTTAGTATATCATTATATTCTACTCATTCAGCTGTATAGTAGGTAAAAACTCAATAAAAACTGTCGCGAATGGCTTTGTTTCGATTTTTTTTACAAGGTGAGGTTGTTTGAATTATTATAACTTATACATATATGTGTGGATTTTTTAAAGAAATCTGTACTGAGTTCGTTTATATGTTAGTGTAAACATATAGCTTAAAACCAATGTTTCAATTGAAAATTATTTGGCTTAAATAGATATATTTTACAATACATAGACACGGATAAGAATACATATTGTTCCATAATGACTTTCGATAGACGTAGTTTATAAGTTATACATTGGTCCTACAAGAATCAACACAGAGATTAGCGGATTGGAGAATGATAGTTTGGTAATTGTAAACAAATATCATTTCAAATTGATTTTAAAACAATCGAATAGAAACACTGAATTCATACATTGACCGAAAATAAAACAAAAGAACACTTATTCAATGACAAACTAAAATAATATTTTCAGTAATTTAAAAATGGAATCTTAGCACCACTACAAAGATAAATATTAAGCTGAAAGACCGACAGCTGATACAAATAACTCAATTCGTTACGCCAGGGTGTTTAGCCCAGAAAACACACAGATATCGACATGAATGATGTGAGTAGGGGTGGCGGAGACAGAGAACGGCAAGGGTGTATGTAGTCTAGGATTGCAGCTGGCTAGGAAAAAAGATCGAGGGGGCGTCACACTGTTACGAACAAAACCGTTCTCCATTACACCCTTCCATCTTGTCTCCGATGACAAAACCTCGCCAAATACGCAACAAGCTTCCGTACCGCGTTTCGCTTTTTTGACGATCGATATCGGATTTTTCGTTCCCCATTTGTTTGAATTATAAAATTATGAGGGTGGACAATTGTTTGTTATGGGTGCGAGCTATGTATGAATCGTAGTATGTAGAGTCTATGTAGAATCGAATCTGCGCTGTCAAAATGGCGCATATTCGACTTTACAAAAGAAGTGCACAATAAATCACCAAATGATTACAAACGCCTTCTAGTTTGCTTGTTACATTGCGTTATGTTTATAAAAATAAATCATACGAAAACAAGACTATCATCAACTGATTCAAAATTAATACATTAAGTAAGCAAAAGAATTTGTAATATTCAGGGAAACGATTACAAATGTCATATTTATTACAATATGTCCAGCGGTGGGCTGCCAAAACTTTAACAAGGGGCCCGCTTAATCTCAAAGCTATCCGTGTTGCTCCAGAAATGGGTTATTTTTTTTACTACACTTTATATAATTATACGCAATAATTATTAAAGATCTCGAATGTTACTATACATATACTAATCGTATGTAACAATCATATTTAATTAATGCCAAAAGATGAAAAGATTGCAAAAGTGAAGAGTTCTTTATTTATTATTATTTTCGCTCCAATCGCATGTTTTATGTGTGTCAGAAACACTAAAAGTATGTACATCAATTTGCTCTTAAATTTAATAACAATACAAATTTAAACATTATATAACGCATCGATCTAAGAATCTTGTTTTTCTCAATATAATAAAGGGCTCGTGCTAACCCCCGCGAGCCCACCTCTGAATATGTCGTTATCAATCGTCATCGTTCCGCGTGTGGTTTATAGACTCAATTCTAAGAACAAAATCATACAGCCATTCTTTTTTTCATTTTTAGTGGCTATTCAGTTCTAAAACAATCAGTTGAAATAGGTATTAACATCTTTGGATTTTTTGATATTTTCAGGAGAGTTAGTAATTGCCTATTCAATCAATATTATTTTTTTGACAACAACTAAATATTTATTGAATATAATATAATGCCTTTCCACCGAGGATTGTTAGTGAACACCCTAAAAGTGACATACAAATAAATATGTTCGAGCAATATGCCTCTTCGATGGTGTGTCAGAACTTCTTCAGCGTAAACAATCACATCTAGTATTGAATGGAAATCCTCAGGTCAATCATGCGTAGTGATGTGTTCTAATTAAAATGAACAGCATTGTAAAACAGTAAGCAATTTGAGTGAGCGGAAGAAGAAAGCATGATGCTGATATTACCCAAGTGAATCTTGTTACTTGTACTCTCAAACTAATCGCTTTAACATCAACTGTGGATAAGTACTTAGAATTTACGCGTGAAGTCGTGAACTAACTACTACAGTGCCTGTCAAAGATTATTTAATGTATATATTGTTAAAAATAAGAAAAAAACTAGGTGTTCATTATTGCTTTTATTTTCTGCTTCACAATAATATAAAAAAAATTGTCACACAAAAAGTTGTAAATTATCCGAAAGCCAAATTAAAACATACATACATATTTGAACTTATAATTTATTAAAATATCGATTCATCGACTTAAACTGTCTTTAATAATATTACTGATATAACAATATATATAATGAATAAAACAGAACCGATGGCAAGGTGTTGTATTGTGCTATTGACATAATTTAACACGATAAAACAACATTTTGATTTTAGTTAGACTTTTAAGTAATATCGTTTAAAGTTATCATTTAAGATAATTTTAAGTATGAAATATCAGTAAGAAGCCTAATTAGCATACTAATACATTTTTTTCCATCCTATATTATTGATGTTTCATTATTATACGATTATACGAATGTAAGTCACATCTTGCCATAACTTTGTAAATATTAGGATTGCAGCATAAATATTTTGCCGCATTGCTAATAATATTGCATAACATTTATGAAAGAGATTTGGGAAATGACAAAAACTACATCTACAAGACTTTATCATCACATAACTCAAATATTCCATAATATTTATGCAGTCAACGACTTTGAAAGCAGGAATTTAATCCAACAATCTTCGACCAGTGCAAAGGACTAATATTTTGTGTCAATAGAATATCTGAAAAAGAACGTTGTTACTTGAAATGACAATGTGCCTATTCATTTTTTTAGTGACAAGAACACGCATTCTTTTAATCCCTGTCAGGGTGACATCGATTTAAAAAAAGAATGTTGTCATATTCAATTTATTTTAAACGTTGTTTGCTTGCGAAATAAACCATGTGCGAAGGTGCGGTGGGTGAAACGTTGAGTGTCAATATTAATTTAAAACTATTACATGTAGCCATATTTTTACATGGTGTATTTATAAAAAAGGCTAAAATTGAGAAACACTGTTAAATTGTATATTGTATTATTATCTTGAGAAAGCGTCTGGTCACGTATAATTTTATCGTATATCGGTAGTAAAATTCAACCGCTAAATTAACGTTGATTTTACAACGTTAAATTTCAATGTCAGTTACTTTATCACACCAAAACTTAATTTAAATAAAGAAACGACGATCTCGCCTTTGTTTTCTTTTCTTTCGATAGAAACGGAAAACATGTGAAGTCAATTTATATAAGTCCCAATTCGACATGATATTACGTGTAAAATATTATTATTTTTTATAATCACAATGTAAAGTTCTATAAATATAAAAGTCTTCGAATATAGCATATGATATGTGTTTACAAACTTAATTGAATACATGTTTTTAAAAACCACATACTGTGACATAATTCATTAAAATAGCAACGTAATTAAGGGATGTTAAGTACGTAAGAACAATGCGTAAATGTTAAAGTTAATTAGTAATGCTTTCATTAATAATTTATAACATGTTTGTGGGGATAGGTATAAAGGTTTATTGATTGTTTCAATCCAAGTTATGCCATCTTGGATAGTATCTTTATAGTAGGAAAGTATTGAAGAGCGATAGACAATATTAAACTTAACATTATTGAAATAACAAGCCTCATATTATAATAGTTAATCATTTTATAATTAACTTTCTGTGAGACATTAAGTGCGCACTGTAAGCCGTAACATTGTAAATTATAACTCCCTTAGTTTGCGGTGCTGTAAAACAATAAGGGTGTGAATATGCCTGCTCAGCGCACCTTGACACACTCCCTGACACACCTAATAGTTAGTGATTTTTCACTACCCTCGTTAAATGACAGTGGAGATGTAATTGGTTGATTTAGGTTTCAGTTTTTGAGGCACGCAGGTAAAATAGTGGCTCAAGAAAAGAAACAAGTGAAGTTACATAATTGTGATTGCAATTTTATAAATTTAAGGTTATACTCATGTAATCGTGTAATGAAGTAAACTGGATCTTCGAAGTCAAAGAGGTCTTCAGGCTTCAGACTTATTCACATTCAGATATTATTTTACCTAACCGAAGTCATTATAAAATATCAACGTTTACATTTTATTTCTAGAAGACACATTCAAGTTAAGATCATGACCATGTGATAAAAAATGTTATGATCAAAAGTCACATAAGATTTAGTTTACGCCAGAGTCGCATCAAGGATATTATAATTAATTTAATTTAATTAGTGATAGGAAAGTTGGGCCATATTTAAATAGCTGTAGATTAAATAAATATACAATTTAACCATGGACGAATCCAAACTTTATAAATATACGTGAAGTACTAGTTTTGAATTATGTTTTATAAAACGAAATTAAATTTTATAAAAAATCAATTTCGACTATTTTGCTCATCGATAATTTTATGTATGCAATCAATATAAAACGCAATTTAGAACATACATGGCAAAGCATAATATCAGCGATGATAGATGCCGTTGTGCTATGGGGGCGGATATGCTGCTTAACAAATCAATAATGAACAAAATATGCTTATTTTAATTTTCCAATAATAGTTTTCTTTTTCCTTTCATTTAAACAAAATCAAAAGCAATCCGTTATAATTGGGCATGTTTGAAAATAAGAGAATGTTTATTAAAATCCACTTAGTTTTAATTTTGACTTCAGTATAGTTTTTTTCGTAATCAATAATATGCATTATTTGAATACTTTATTCAATGAATTAATTACTTTACGGCGTTAAATGTTCAGCCTAAACAATGTATTACCGCTCTTCTCAATTATATATGAATATAACAACAGTAAATATAGCAGCTATTACTGCGTTGATGTTACACCAACCGTAAAAACCTAATACAATAAAGTTGAGTATTAGTGACCTCCCGTTTAAATAGTGTCCTAATAACATGTGGAATAATTTCTTGCAATTGTGTCAATTGTTTTTATATATTGAAAGCACTAGTTCTTTGCTGGTGTGTGGCATTGCTTCTGCTTCGATCCTAGCCTGCACAATTCCGTTGATTAATACAATCTACAAAGTCTTAGATCACGACACTTAGTGGTTTCTTTATCCGTTTTTGTGGCACGTGGCCACTGGTTCATGTTACATTATATTCGTCCATAATCAGAAACCTGTATTGTCTTTATTCGGTCTATTCAAAATACTTTTACTCGAATTGAGATTTCCCGTCGCAGTCGGTGGCCATTGTGCTGTGTCGTACTTCGCATCACATCCTCTCATTGTCAAATGTTTAAAGTTCACGACGAGGAGGTGGTGTAATGCTTCAACTATCAGCTTACTAAATACACGCGTTTAGTAATTGGTAATATACATAAGGTACATAAAAATTTTTTTTAGCGATTATATATTTTTATTATTTCACAATTTTCAACAAAAAGTTGTAACTGTATATCGACACGCAATCGGCAAAAAAGCGTAAGCAACAATTCTAAATTTTTTTTAACTTCCTCTAGTAATAAAGACGCAAAAAGAAGCTTTGATCGACCAAATACTACTAACCGGATATAAGAATTTTTTTTTAAGAAAGGAATTAAAAATTGATTGTATATCCTTATTAAAGAATTTATAATTAAAATGAAGTTGAAAATGATACTTATTATATATTTGCAAGCTTCTTTTTTAGCTTCTTAAATGGGTTAACATAATGACAATTCAAAACTAAGACTGGGTTGAAAGAATGGCGCTTAGCGTGATTGTTTATCACGGCTTTTTACGGGAAATTTTTCCTGTTATGATTAAAACTTGAGCATTCCTGTAAAATTTAAGAATTGTCATTACACTTTTCTCCCGATTACGGATCGATATCGTCACCTTTCTGGCTGAAGTTGTTCAGTGACAGATGGATAGGTCTTCTGAGAAAACAGCAAACGAAAGTGGGATGGAGGGGGCTCGCGGAGGCTCGCGCGAGCCACTTTTAAATTTGTCTCAGACTAGCAAGTCCCTTGTTAAATTAATAAAATATAAATATACTCTCATGTGTGCGTTATACAATATATAAGCATTAAATTAAATTTGAGAACGCAGAGATGTACATATTGTGTTTGTGAAATTAAGTTTAATATCTACAACGGTTTTAGTATAACGTTTTGAACTTGCAATTGGAGCAAAAAGAATATAACCCATTTCTGTGACAATCTAGGAACTCTTTACTTCTGCAATCAAATGTAGATAAATACATTTTCCGCTATTAATATTATTTAAAAAACGGTACATTGTACATTGATACATATTATAAGTACCTATAGAAAAATTCTAAATTTTTAATAATCATAAAAAACTCCACCCTTATCCCGGAACACCACGGATAACTTCGATACATAAAGATCCCATTGTCAACGTATTGGCAGCCCACCACTGCTCTTACATCGATATTTTATGTAACATAGATAATTAGAATATCAAAATATAGATGAATGCCGTTCTGACACAAATACGAGTTCAAAAATATTAGACAGGGACGATTGCATGCATTTAAGCCAGCATTAATAATAATTGTATTTACAAATAAATGCTTTTTTGCCAAACTGGTATAATAAATACACCAGCTGAGTTATTCCAGACAAAGAGTTGATACCAAAAATGTCTTTGTATACTTAACTATAGTGTAACACTTTTGTGTTTTGCCAGAAAGATGGCAATATTTTAAAGAATGGCTGTTTTTAAGATATTGATATTCGAATGCAATTTATTTATACATCGCTACCTGAAATAAACAGCGAGATAAATCTAAAATTCTAGTTTAAAGAAAATAATTTATGTTTGAAGCGTGTGTCATAATTTAAAAACAGTTAATTAATTATACTTATAGTTAGTTGATTGTGCGACTTATTTTTTGTATATTAATAATTGTATCTTGTTATCCTACTTATGTATATCCTACTGATCAATACATGTAACCGTAAGATTTTGCTTTTAATTCGAGGCATTAAATTTAAATTCATTATGTAGATTTAATTGCAATCGATTGGCACACTTGTCTCAATTTTTTTTTTATTTCATCTAACTGTTGCTTTCAAACAACGATAATCCCAATCACAATCGTATTACTACTGTTTAATTATACTATACACGGGTTTTGGTAATTTATTTCTTCTGTTGGTACCGTTTTTTATCGAAGGTCGTTGACAGAGTTGCACCTGGTCTCTATCTAAATTCTAGATCTTGCTAAAATGTCTAGGAAAGTTTTCCCCGATTATCATATTGTCTATATTAAGTTGCATAAATCTATCACTAGGGATTGCAAATGTTCGTGTTATAATATAATCAAATGTTGAATACTAAAATCCTTAAAAAAATCGGATATATTCGAATAATTTTGTATTTTTTTTTAGTCATGAATAAAGATTAGAATACAGGTGCAAATTACAGAAGAGGTATATTCAAAAATATTTTTTTAAGCTGGATAAAATTTCAAATTTAAATTCTAAATTGGTTAATTGATTATTCTGCTATGCCAGTAGGTTATTAAATAAATAGGGAATCAGATTCGAAGTTACTTGGCGCCATAAAAAAAATTATTTATCACTGATATAATATTTGAGATATTCGGTATATACATAGATTATTTCAATGTTTAATAAAAAAATAACAATATAATCATTTCAATTCACTATTTTTTAAACTATTTTAGACTATTTATGTATTTGTAATAAATCATGTTTTAATGTGTAAAGAAGTTGATGCACAGTTTATCGAAAAATTCGAATACCATAAATTCGAATTTGCAAATAGCATTCGATTGAATTTCCTACCTTGTAAACGTTTGGGAATCATTACAAGAACCCTCAATAAAAAAGCAAGACCGCTTTGGTGCCATCGATGCACATATCATCGTACATCACGATTTGAAACCCATAACATTGAAACTTTTAACAATTTCACAAATCTTTTATGTTTGTAAACTTTAGCAAAGAAGTAATTTCTCTTTGCAAAAATCATATCTTTTCTACCTCCAGTTGACACACTGCGTAATGTTTGTTATTTTCTCAACCTTATATTATAACACTTAATAAGGCTACGTTGTTAAGAAAATCTTTGTTCACCCACTCCTCGGTTACCCAAAATTTCCCGAGGATTATAATTCATTGTTCTATAAGTTAGAAATTATACCCATTTGTGCAGATTTTATAATATGTTTGATATTAGCTATAGTCTTTAAAAACTTCTTATTGTAAACGTGATTGAAGAATTACTATAACCAAATTATAAATCAAATATGAATATCAGATAGTTAAAGAGAGATTCAGCGTTTGGAAATACCAACATATTTTCGCATGATTTAAGTGAAATTTTATCACTGTCAATGAATTGGCAGAAATTACGATTCCATACAATTTTTCCACGGTTTACCATCGTTCGTGGAATGCAGAACTTTTCAGAAACTTTCGCACAGAAGATTGACTTCTGCGTCAATTGTTTATTTATACATTGTATGCTAATCCGATAAATCACTTTGCCAGATGTAGCTGTTGGTATGCGTGTTCCCACGTTATGAACTTATTACTTTAGCATGCAGCTTAGAGTTACAGTTGAAATGATCGCTGCATCAGACATCTGACAGTGTTTTTTTATTGGCTTATTACGAAGCTCGAGTTGCATACTTGCATATCTTGCCAATAATTGTGCACTGAATGCAAGATTTTGACAACGTTTCAATAGTTGTATTATTGTTTGATTTATGAATGAAAATGAGCACGGTACGAAATAGTAGACGTGTTGCCAGTGTGTAAAACAGGGATCATCTTTTATTATTATATATGTCGTTATTCTGGTATGGAATTGAAAATTATGTAATGTCGAAAACTGTCAAGTATAACTGTCTTAAATCAGTGAATATAATGTTAAAGTACAATGCTATTATTTATTTAGAGCAGCGATACTCAAACTCCGGCCCAATCACATTTTATACGAGGCCCAAAACAATCGTAGTCGTTTTTTATTTACCATCCATTTGTCATTGGTGCTTCAATGATGCTACTTAAAGAGGTGAAACAAATTGAAACATAGCAATAAAGTACATATTACAATTTTATATTAAAAATAAACTTCTACAAAGTTACCGACGAATCCATCGAAAACATTATTTTAATTAAAAACTAAAAAAATATTTAAGAGTAAGATACATATTATTTATTTCGTCTTTTTATTAGACTAATTTCATAAAAATTGTATAAAGTGCAATAATTGTTTTATGTACATTTTATTAATACTATATAATGTTTGCGTTATTTCACCGTGGGCATAGAATTGGTTGCATTCTTGGTCTGCAAGTAAAACGAGTTCGATAATCGCACATTCCTGCACAGAAAGTCATTCAAGAAAATACATCGATGTTAAAATTTATAGTGCATTTTTACTGATCTCGTGTCAGTTGGATGTACACTTTAACAGTATTTATATCCAATGAATTATAAAGATTCGTAGGTACATTAATATTGGATGACCAATCTTAAGCATTGCAGGGTTTGGTAGGCACTAGGTAGTTATGTTACTATGTAGTAAGAGGAATTAAAATCATTAGGAATATTTCGATGTAAATAATACTTGAACAAAAGTTGGTAAGTAAAAAACTACCTGAGTAACAGCAAATTAAAAAAAGCCTTTAAGATAAAGCATCACGATTCACGCCTCAACATTTTGTGTCACAGTGATAAGCAGGGACAATTATTCCTTTCTAATCTGCATTAATACCTGATTTGACGGTAATTTAGTGGAAGTTCATTGTTAATATAAAATTATGTTTGATAACTTTGTTATTCCACTTGTTTTGTTACAAAATGTGACACGTGTTTCGCCTCGTTAAAAATCATCATCGGACAGTTCGTTAGTTATGTTTGATGATGTTTCTCAAAGACGCTAAGTTAATAAATTAATTTTTATATTGAATTAATACTATTTACCCATACACAATGCTGTGTTTGCCAAACTAGTATAACAAAATCTGCCATTGAGTTATTCCAGACAAAGAATTGATACCCAAGTATCTTATTGTGTATTTAATTCATTTTTGTCACCTTTGTTACTTGCCAACTTCTGCCAGTACGGAGAAGTTGTGTAAGATGCATGAAATAACAGAATATGTATAGCAAATCAGGAAGGGACAGAGTAGCCGAAAATAAAATAAAAAACTGGGGGAAAATATGAATTTGATACATTATATTATAAAATATATACATCACCACTTCAAAGGAATATAAGTAATTCGAATTGTCGCCCGCTGTGGTCTAGTTGGTTAGAGCTTGTTCTACCGATCAGGTGGGTGTGGGTTCGATTCCCGGTAAGGTCAATGTCAAAATTGGATTTTTTTCAATTTTAATTTGAGATCTAAGACATGGGTGTTTGTGAAGTCAATTCTCCTCGAGTTAATCTCATGTGACTTTAAAAAATTCTCATCGAGTATATCTCGTATGATCGTTCAACTTTAAAAATATTTGACGCATTGGCGTAAGCTGTAATGTTAATATTTTTTTTAAATTTTAAAATCAATAATAATAAAAAAAAGTACGAAAATATTAATTTCGTTCGATAAATCAAGGACACAAAAGTTCACTTATGTATCAGGTGATTTACTTTTGTTCTTTTAAAATTATAATTTCATTTGTAGATATACCCAACCGTATTTTTTAAATGATTCTATGTACAAGATATAGCATTTTTTTGGTGGTGTCGTACTAAATTAAAAAGTGTTGAAGCGATGCTTATTTTGTTTGAAATTAACATAATGTCGTCAGTTGCCTCCTTTGTGTTTAGACCCTGCCATTCTAAGCCATTGAAATTTTAGTTTTCGTTTGATGTTTTTAATCCGGAAAATGGCTAAAACAACAAGCCAATGATTAATCGCAATTATTTTATATCACCTACGGTGTAAAAGTAATCTGTATTTCTTGTATTTGTATAACTCACCATGGCTCGAAAAAAAGTGTTGAATATTTAAGTCGCCCACAAATAAATGATTAGCGCCGCCATGGTATAGTGGGGAAGTGTAGTGCCGCATTTCAAAACTAATTAGGGCTTTCACTTAGCGAGTCGAGAGACTCTGTCATTATGAACCGGGTATTAATTTTAGATTTTCTCAAACACCGAAATAAGTCGATACTTAATCTTGTAAGCCACGTCAGACTTCATAAATATGTTGATGTCAAAGTGGATGAATTTTAATATGGGAGTATGTAGAAACAAAAATTCAGTAAAGGTGCCATTAAACTGTGTCCAAGACTTCAGAAATTATACATATTAAATAATATGCAAAGATATAAGTGGGTTCGATGTAAAAATTCGATTTCAAAAAGGTTTCAACTAATCGCTTAAAAAATAATTACGTTAGAATGAAAAGCCATTTTGTATTGAAGCAATTATTTAAGATTTCGACTAAAGGTGCTTGGTGAAATTTCAATATTAAATTTGAATCGTTCAAATTATGTACATTCACACAGATTTTGTCACTTACGACCCGGGTTTCGCCTTTCGGCATCTTCAGGCGTTCAAGTGCACGGATGAACGGTTAGTTCAAGCAATCAGGTAGGTCTAAGTTCAAGTTCTGGTTAGTTAGATATCTAATAGAGATTTTAATATTATAAGACATGAGTGCATGTGATGTCTTCTCGAGTTGATCTCAAGTGGCTTACAAAAACGAACTCATCGAGTTTATCTTGTGTGATATATATTTGGCGTATTGACATTAACTGCCATCAATGTTGCCTTTAAGACAATAAGTTAGCTGCGCGAAAAAATGAAGAACTGTGGAGGCCAATGCGACAAATGTGCGGCATAATTTGTCATATTTGATATAAAAATAGTTTTTTTTTATTTGCATAATACAAAATATTATCACTATACTGTTAAGTGTTTTATAAAATAAAACATCAGAAATAGCATACCTTATTATAATTTTCACATACAATAAAATCAACCCAGAACGAGTGCGCGATGGTTGTCAAACTGCTGCGCGGCCGCGCGCGGGCAACTTAGACAAAACATTGCCCGTAGTGCTAAGAGTTTTTTTTTATTTAAAAAAAATCAATCTAGTGAAATATACTGGTTTTTTTATTATTATTGTATTTACGTAGGTTTTGAACCGGTCACAGTCGTTTAGGCACGAATTAAATGTTTTGTCTTTGCTGACATCTCCGATTCGTTCATAAAATCAAATGGACAGAAAAACTCATGCCTATTGTATTCACTATGGATAATATCAACGAAGCCATGTTAGAGCGGGAAAGCAAATGATTAGCAACGACCTTATATTGGCGAACGAGTGTCTCTTCCTAGACAAGGATTGAATGGTTGGTCTTATACCGCATTCCTTGAATGTATGTATTTGACGTAAAAAATAATAAAATTTACGACATTTGCCATGACTAGAGTAAAAGTGAAGTCCCAGCACTAAAAAGAGCTTACAAAATCATTACGGCCTAATTGAACTGTTTTTTGTATTTTAATCACTGCCACTTATCTGGGTGTCATTTAACTTACTTTGAACCTATTCGACAACAACATCTTAAATATTGTCATTTGTAGGTTAAAAAGAACTTTGTTTATCAACAACAAAGGAAGCTATTTCCAGAATACGTTCGCCTGTCAGTTATGCGGCATCTAAAAATAAAGCTGACTCTCATATCCATTATCGCTAGAACTGATTATAATAATAGATAGGATAGTGAAGATGAAACAGTTCTAAATTTGATACAAAATAGAGAAAGCTAAATTGTCATTATGTGGTAGATAAGAGTTCAAACCGTTATTATGAAGTGGTGGTATTCCTGTAGGTATCTGACATCATAGATTATTAAGAAACTACCAATTACATGAAAATGTTCACTAGAACGAAGCCACTTTTATGTTATTTTTATAATCGATGTCCACTCCCAATTAGGAGCCTACTTATGTAAGTATCTCTACAGAAGTTGTTTTGCGAAAATTGCCTGTTATTTAGTTGCTCAGCTTCTCCTTTTTAAAAGATATGATAGCCACATGAATTAGAAGAAAGAAGCTTTAGTAAAAAGCTTGACAAGGAGTGAGTTACAGCTTCTGTTTTTTTCAAAAGAAACACTGCATTGCCAATAATATGTTAAATGCATCGATTTTAAAATTAATTTTATTTATAAAGTTAAAATACCACCATTATGAATATTAATATCATGATCATTCTGCAATGAGGATTCATTCAGAAGGTCAAACGTAATGTCATTGAAATCGGTTCCTAACGCCTAGCTTAGACATTTTTTATCGAACAACTGAGCTATACATTTAAAAGCAAGTTATTAGACATTTTGGTGTAATCTAATTGCAATCTATTAAATAAATGAACACTTTCTATACAATGTATCTACAATTAGCAAAACATTGTCTAAAAAATTCTCAACGGTTCTTATTATAATTTAAGATTTCGACTGAAGGTGCTTGGTGGAATTTCAATATTAAATTTGAATCGTTCAAACTATGTACATTCTCACAAATTTTGTCACTAACGACCCGGGTTTCGCCTTTCGGCATCTTCAGGCATTCAAGTGCACGGATGAACTTGAACTGACGCTTAGCAAATAAAAGTTTCTTATTATGGAAGTAATTACGAATTTTGAAATCCGAACTTTTGTTTTAATTATTGAAAAAGAAATGTTGCTTTTAATTTTATTATTAAATTATAGACTTTCGTTTTTGTTAAAGCAAAATAAACAATGAGAAAAATCTTCTTGTGATTAATTTAATGTTTGCCGTTTTCAATGTTAATATTATGGCGAGTAAATTTTATTGATTTAATGATTGTTACATATACACAAATATTCTGATGTGTGAAAAGTATTTTTTTATCAACATGGAAATAGCCGTTAGTATGTTAATTAATATCGTATAACATTATCTATTGCTCGACCACGAAGGCTGGTGAGACTCTGATAAATTAAAAGAATTATATTCTAAGATCAACTACAATTTTTGTAAATGGCTTTAGTGTATATATTTTTCGTATAATTGTAGAGCTGTGATAAAAATCCATCCCTTTTCAGCTTTTAGATAAAGTGAG
The DNA here is from genome assembly GCA_030503985.1 of Himalopsyche tibetana. NCBI lineage: Eukaryota > Metazoa > Arthropoda > Insecta > Trichoptera > Rhyacophilidae > Himalopsyche > Himalopsyche tibetana. The sequence continues at coordinate 5,172,139 of JAPJYX010000019.1, read as the reverse complement.
ACACTTTTGTTTGGATTCTTGTTATAAAATGAAACGTCTACAATATTCATCGAAAAAGTATTTCATTATTGCGTTCTTTTACCAAAGATTAAGTCCATGTGCTTATCAATATTGTTTTTATTAATTTTTGAGTTTTGCCATGTTAATATTCTATCCTACATTATATTCCCACGTTCTAACAAGATCTCTTTATTCGAACCTAACTGTTACACTTCTTTAGCAGCATGCCTAGATAAAGGACACTTACGCTTGTTCAGAATCTTTTGTTTTTAATTTATTTTGGTCCTTTACGTGTGCAATGTGAACTGTTTTATTTTGTCACGCAGCCCCTTAATTGTATTGCTGTAACGTATTGTCATTACTCAAGGACAGCGTTATGGCAGATGCTTCCACAAATTACTGCCAATCTTTTCAGAAAACAATATTAACAATATGAGCTTCGTAATGTAACGTATACATTTGTTTAATACAGTATATGTAGTTATGTGAACGACGCATATACTTCTTAATTCAATAGAACAACATTAGTAGATAATTAAGTTACCCCTTAACTTCATAGTTAATTAATTGGTATATACCTTTTTTTTGTTTTAGTTGTATAACAAGGACCCATTTTGTAAAGCGAGTGTATATTTTCGACTTAAAAATGAATCATATAGTATTCCTATATGTACATAACATATATCTGTAAATTGTCACAGTTGTTTTTTTATAAAAAAAAGTATAAAATACCGTACCTCCTCGGTAACAAAACTGGAGTTTTTCTTTATTTTTGTTTTTCTGAATTCGAGATGTGGTGAATAGTCTAAGTAATCTTATAATCGCTGTCATAAAATGATCTCCGGAAGTAAAATATGGCAAAAACGTTGTAAGCTGGAATACTTTCGAATAAGAAATAGGGTGTCACCTTTGTGCTTGATGACAATACTAGACGATTTTTATATGAGTTGATATGAACACCGAATGAGTTAAAGTCTTTGAGAGAGAGTATATAGTATATACTCTCTCTCAAAGACTTTATACTTTATACGCTATTTTCCCACATTTTTTATTCATACTCACTTCCAACGTGGAGATTAGGGACTCTCAATCGAGCTAACAGTTTTTCTACGAGAATTTCTTTTTAATCAGAAGCCAACCTCTCTTTTTCGGAGAGATTAAATGAATTAACAGAATGGGTGACGAACTAATCGAGTTCGCTACGCCTATTTTATCATTGTATGACCTATTACAATATTTATACTATAGGAGGGTATTAAAAAAATGTAGGTACAATTATTTCGAAGAATACAAAAAGTCATTCATTCCGTTTTATTTTTTAATATTGAAAGCTTTTCTACCGGCAATAATAGATTGACAGTTAAAACACTTGATGATTTTTTAAAAGGAAATAAATAAATAAAGCAATATACGCTTTTTCTCAGGTAAAGTACACAATAGGCAAAGGTAATAAATCTAAATTGGCCACTTACTTAGGTTTACTTACCTTGGACTAGAAACTTGTCAAAACCATTCCTTAAGTAAGAAATGACACGGAATGATTATCAGTTACTAACTTACTTACTTCAAATACTTTCTATTGTATTAAGGGACTATGAACATTACAATAATGCTTGTGTATCGAGTGCTATTATAATAATAATTATTTGTATAGGCAATCTTAAGTTTTATTTCTTTCGAAATTGAAATCTAGTCATGACTTGATCGTCAAAAACAAATGAATCACTGTGTTTACATTATTCAAAATAAAACGAATTTTTGTCGTATTTAACCGTCTCACTAAAAACAGGTTTGAAACATTAGAACTACAAAATCAACGGTCTTTGAATTCCGAAGCGAAAAAAAATGCCGCGTGTTCTGAATTTTAATAATTATTACATAAAAAAAGTATTACACATTTGAATGATGCTAGTTTTATATCTTTAATTTTGATCCATGTGACTGAATTTATATCCAAGTGTTCGTTGTGTTATCCTACATCATATTGTAATATATCTGCAATCGGTATACATACATGACAGTAATTTATTACGCCTATTGTAGGATTTAAAAAAGATGGTATCTTTTATGAATTCCGAAAAGTATCAACATCTGTATCTTTCGGTAAGCGTGGCGCTTATTGCAGTTGAACTTCTTGGCATAAGAATCTGAAGGGCTCATTTTTCCTTCAATCTAAAGTTCTTTTTAGGACGGGAGCTGAGAGGGGAAAATTTGCCAACTTAACGGCCGATGTCTGGAAGCGGATATGGCTCAAAACAAAGATGAAGACATTATCGATTAGATCATAGATTACGATAAGATTAGGCGTGATTGTGTTAACCAGCTGTAACACGCGTCTTTAGATGTATGTCTTAATATATTGTATCGATATATAGCTACATCAATGCAACAAACAAAGAGGAAAACGAGAAAAAATATGTTTAAAGCTATGAATGCTATTATAGGTAATATATTATAATGATGTATAAATACAATGGTAGGATACACTGTAATTTGAAAATATGACCAACACAGATAGTATCTTAGAGTGACTGAAAATATGTTTATACTTTTAGTTTTAATACAAGAGTAAGACAAGATAATATACAAGACAATATTGTATTAATACACAATCGTTTCTTTGTCCTAGTGTATTACAACATATATAAAAAAATATCAGGAACTAGTTGACATCTTTAAGTGTATAATTGTATGTCAATATTATAATATATTTACCGTTGATTTGTAAATTTATAACGTATTATAGATGTACAAACACAAAACTAATTTAAATATTGATCAATAAAATCTAAATGTCATTATAATCAGAATAATCCCTGCTATAAAACTAAGCTATATCCAAGAATTTAAACAGGACAGGTGGCACTGCCACCTGGTTGTTTCTATTATTTAATTAAATATTATTCAATGTTCTACAGAAGGCTAAAATTATTATTTTATTGGCAAGAAGTTTTCGTGGAACTGAATGAGAGGACTCCCCATGGTTTTCTTGCGCCTCTACTGATGACATCTGATTAGGCGTAGAATAAAAAAAAAAGAAAACAAGCACCTGCAAAATAAGGTTTTCTTTTACCATAGGTCGCAATTTAAACCTCTTCCTTATATAGTATTTACAAAGAAAATAAGCTGCGAAACCTTCAAAATCAGCAGGCTGGTAATACCACGTTTTAATATACATTTCATAAACTTAATAATAAGGGACTGTTATTCACAAAAAAATACAATATTTTTTTATTTATATATAGGTGCTCGGTAGGTGGATAATCAGCTCAAAAATTTAGAGCTGGTAGCATAAGAACAAGATGACGCTTGCAGACTTGAAGTTACGGTTTTTTTTTACGATTTTGAATAGAGTCGCACAAGCTTATGAGCGAGATGTTCGATAGAAACCGTCGATCGAGGTAATATTTTTGATGAGATTACTTCGAGGGTTTAAATTGACATTAGTGATTCTAAATATTTGAATATCAAAACTTTATAATATTCGGATGTTCGAATATACATACATATTGGAATAGTATTATGGTTTTTGTAAAATATTTCTGACGAGATGTATGATGTATTAATTGTTTACGCATACTTTTTGAAAGCACGTGTTTATTATGATGATACTTAATTTAACAATGAAATAATAGTATTCGAAAATCCAAATATCGAAAACAAGCTATATTTTAATATTCGTTTCCCTAGTGGATATAGATAGTTACAAACATATTATTGTCGTCTCAACATTTTGTTTTTATCGTTATGTCCTAGTTCCCTTCGAAATTATCGTAACCTCTAAATAATATGGTCACCGATCGCCTCATACTAACAACTCTTCGTTTATAAATTCAATACGTAAGAAATTTGCTGAAGCGTCAATATTGAATCATATGAAACGCATACAAAGCGAATAACGTGGGACAGTAAAATTATAAATAGTAACTGATACATATTCATAAGGTGTACGATGTAAATGGTGTCTAATGTCTTGTCCACAAACTAGATTCAACGTACGTGTAATTATTTATATTCTAGTGCAACGGATTGCATTAGACCACAAGCGTTCAAACTTTTCAGTTGAATTGCATTGTAAATGTAATTCTTTCGATTTTTTCTTTCACTCACTTAGAGCATAAAATTGTACCTTTAGTAAAATAGTGCTGTAATAATTTTAAATAAGTATAACATGGCTAAAATATCAATGCTAAAAGCTTTATACTTAAAGTTTAAAAAAAAATCTCTTTTTACTCAGAACTATCAATTTATTAAAATATAACTTCATTCAGAACTGAGTCAATAGTATTTGCAACAATAGTTCAATATAAAATACAGCTTTTATTTAATTAGCTATTTATTTCCTCAACACCTACATATATTAAAAATTGCATTCAGCTATCCCTTGCAATATAAGATATACGACCAAAGTACATTATAATAAGAAATCACTATCAAAGTATGAACTATAGGTACTAAAATGTAAATGAATCTTTGATGCCTGATTCTGAAAAACTATTGAGCAAGTAATTACTGTGTTTTTACTTAACAGGGCAGTACAATTAGTAGCAAATTTAAAAAGTGTACCCTTTTTTTTCTTCCTTATAAGTTCAAGATATGATACTTCATATAAGAAAATATTAGTTCTGATAAGTGTGTGATGTCAAAATAACTGTCAACTATAAATATATGATTCTCGTGGAACTAATTACTTTGGTATTTCCTGCCATGTAAATGCTAATTCAATTGATAATTTTAAATACACTAAGTTCTTTTTTACACGGTAGATACGTTCCACAAAATAAAAGAATTAATAGAAACATTGAATATCGGTTCCCCTGATGTAAGAAAAAACTTTGGTATAGAAAATCGTGTAATCACAGGTAATATAAAAAGTGAATCATTAAAGTTCACAAAATACTATTCATCTCTATTTCATACAGGGTTTTATGAGGGACTGAACGTAAATCGTATATATCACTAGAAATGTTTGACACGTCTAATGTGTTAGAAACTTATGAAGTATTTTGTTTGTGTCTTGCTAAATTAATTGTTGTTATTAGTAAATACGTTTCTGTGTTCTTTCTGTTTGGAAACCGTGTTAGAATAAATAATTCGTGTAAACATATAGTATTCGCCTTTTTTAGTGGACTATGTCATTTAAAACCGTGTAAAAAAGAGTTGAGTGTAATACTTAGAGGTCTACTTATCATGGCTCATAATATGTAATAAAATCGTATTGTTTGAATAATTAACTAAACTTATAGGAACCACTGGATTAGTGCCCTATAAAAACCGGTTGGTCAACCGTTAAAAACCGGGAGATACATATATTTCATAATAATACATAATAACGCCCTGTAAAGCGACACATGCATCAATCTACTGAACAACGAAATGGTTATTTCAAAGATAGTACATGTAGATATTATAAGGATTGAAGATGGTCTTGTTTTGATAGTTATCTTTTTTATATGATAAACTAACAACTTGTTCTGTCCTATATTCAAAAAAATAAAACATTAACCGTACCATTCCAAGTGTTTTTTAGAAAGCGTGTTTTATAAAATAAGTTTATACTTCATTGATGTAAAAACATTGTAATTTATAAAATTTTAACTATTGAGAAGTAAGTCTTAATTAATATAAAACGTATAATTATTTTAAAAACTATAAATTTAGCAATCAATCCTAAATTGTATCCAAACAAAAAAACGACTCACAGGCTGTGGAGTTCTTTTGGTCAGATTTATTTTATTTTAGGACATACTAATTGTCAGCGCTTCAGGTAGTATCATGGTGTTCGAATAAACAAAACAAATTATATCATGAAATAAACGACGACAAAAGAAGTTTTTATTACTTTATTCAAATTGAATAATAATTTTTAAGAAAAATATTTTTAAATACCAGAATATTAAACAAGAGCTTAATGTATTCGAACATCTGATTTTAGAAAATTCAACTTGAATTTCTTAATTGCAATGTAATCTTGTGGTTATGATGCACAGCTTTTTTGGATCTCTTAAAGCTATCAATTAGTTGGATTTTATGTGAATCAAGATAAGCCGTTTTATCAAACTGAGAGCTTTACGTCCAGCGTTGATGTTAGAATGGCAGTGTAATAAAAGAGATTATGATTTGTATACAATCATTAGTCGTCACTCATCTCACATAAATGATTAGTCGGTATAAATAATATTCTCTAATACGACTAAATTTATTCTTTGCAGTCCGAGGGCCGGATGTAATGTGGAATATCCACTAACAGATCTCCGGTCAACTACAGTTTCAATGGCAAACTGAAGTGATTATTGGAACTAACCGCGTGTGATTTTTCGATCAGGATCAAAAGCAGTTTTCTCATAAATGCTGTATGAATAGATTCAAGAAATCGAAGGCCAATTTAAATGCGTATAACTTTTGTTTTCATTGTTGAGAGAACTTATGAAAATAGCTCTAATATAAATTTAAGTAAACAAAAATTCGAATATATTCAAAATAATCATTCGTTTACGTATTTTTTTGCAAACAATACCTGGTGTTTTAAAAAGTTTCTAGTGACTGTGATTGTTTTGGGTCTCACATAAAATCTGAATGGGCCGCAGGTTGAGTATCGTTGGTTTAAAAATTTTGAACAATTTTTTTTGCACACATCTGTATAAAAATTCAAAATCACTTCTCTCGAAAATTACAACTTACATTATTTACACAGCATGTTTTTTCGATTATCTTACGATTATCTTAGTGTCCTGAATAAACTAGAATATGGAAAATTATGGAAACACCCAATGCTAATCCGGGTGGAATATCCTAAACAGATGCAACCAAACCCAACTGCATTAGTTAACAAAGGGTATATTTTTATTTAAAAAAAGGATATAACAAAGTATTGTGAAATAACAACTGATCGAAAAACTTCGACACAATTTTATACTTTTGTTAAAAACAACGATAATGAAAAATGCTTCACTGAGGAATTGTAGATCAAGATTTCAGTGCTATTAATCTAATTACACAATATTTTTTCGATGGAAATTTTGTTCTTATAATATGTTTTGATTTTATTTATTTCTTACAGTTTATTAAGAGAGAGACAATATATAGAAATATAATGTTCGCCAGATGAAGACAATAAATAATGTAATAGAATTAAGATAGAGAGATCAGAAAAAATATATATAAACAGTTAAGCTTAGGCATGCACAATTTTTTTATCCTTGCCGACTGCATATAAACAAAATATGATGGTTTGGGACCGCAAGGAAACCATCATTCCTCTTTTTTTTAGAATAATTACGTTCCACGTAAAACAGTCGTACCATACTACGGCGAAAGTAAATTTATAGAAGGTATCAATGTTTATTCGTCTTGTCTGTACTATGTCAGACTTTTACCCGACCTGTCCTGTAACCGAATGGTTAATGAATGCCCTTGAATGTACATCCTATTTTGCAGCAGTGTCTATAGGCTGGAATCAACGATAGGATGTTAATATACTAGTTACTTCGTGTATATATAATATTATTTTTCTCTGCTTATTTCTCCACTATTTTTCGAAATAACACCATCTAATTAAATGGAACCTATCTTACATTAATTTATATTCACTTATTTAACATTTTTTTGCACGGTTGTTATTTAATGTTACATATCCTCGTATTAAATGAATTTATATTGTGTATACCGTAAAATAATCAATAAAAATAACTGAATATATCCCACTTTAAACTTAAATTAAATTTAGCCGTACTAATTTGATCTGAGAATATTGTTTTTTTTTTAAAATTTATTTAACAAAAGGCTCATAGACATGAGTAAAAAAATATTAATCCTACTACGAACGATTGCATACATCGTTTTTTTTCAATCGAGAGCCTGTGTGTATTACGCTTAGGCAGGGACTGGGTAAGTCCTCAACACATTAAGCACGTGCTTAGGGCAAAAAAGAAAAGGGAGTAGTAGATTCTTTTCATAACAAATTCGTCAAAATCATTTTCAATACAAATAGTTGAACAAAACAGTAATTTTCTTACGCAAAATTTGTGAAGAAGCTAATAGGTATTGTGAAAAAATGGAATTTTTGACGTATTGCAGTTTATCAGATATTTTTATAATGATAATATCGGAAACTGCAGAGAGTGATGCACTGAAATCTTGTGTGAATATTTTAATCTAATGTGCTGAGGGGCTTTAAAGGTCTTTAGGCATTTTGCTTATGTTACTTGCCATTCTGCTACACAATCCTTAAAATGTGGCATAGTTTGAACGTTTAACTGAATATGCCAAGCGCAATTATTCTATCTTTACGGTCTCCAAAAAAACGGTTGAAAAACTTCCCAGCTTCTCGTAAAAGCAACTTATGTTAAGATGATTAATGAGAGTTTATATTTTGCACATTTGGAGTGAAGATCGTCTAAAAAATAATATCAAACATATAATAATATAAGTCATCAATAAAATAATATTTCAAATTTAATTGTGACATCATTTCTATTGCAGCAATCGAAATCAGGATGATGCCTCGGCTACGAATCATGTAAAATAATAACTGCTCATAAAAACTTTGGCATTGCTTTTTTGCCATGTTGATAATCCGTAAACGGAAATACTTCACAATCCTAGGTACTTGTTACCGCTTCTAACGTCAATTGTTTGTTGAGTTAACGAAACTTTTTTATAAAGTAAATTGTAAATTTACATTTCGTGAGCGAACTTGTACAGCGAGGCTTTGGCTGTTAACGAACCAGAAATATCTTGCGAAATTTGTCAAATGGAAGGTTGAAAACCTTGGACTGCCTTTGAGAATTTCAAATAGGATGTAGAATATGTTACAGGATGCTGATGACATTCTGTATAGAATACAAGCAATAAACATTGGAAATAATGGATAATAATAGTTAATCGAGCTTTTTGTTATAATAGCTATTCGACAAATCAATTAAAAACAAGTCATTACTAAGTAAGGTATATTTTAATATGTTTGTGATTATAATGTTCTGTATGTCACGCCATAGAAATGAAATATAACTGTGCTTAATATTAATACTGTCATATCTCAAGCATCAATTAATAAAATATTTATCTAACGGAATACGTTGTATTTTGATTATATTTTTCAGACACTATATTCAAAAATAATTAGTACATAGTTATTATATAATATTACAGCTTGTTAAAAGTATTCAAATTAATTAGTAAAATCATGACGCACTCGGCCTTGTCGCGATAGGTAATTTATTATAAAACATGAAACTTACATTTATTAACATAGACAATTTCTGGCGAAGAAAAAGAAATAAATTCCACTTCGAATCCGTCAGTGAAGGCATATTTATTACCTATATTAGATTTACTTAGATCATTGTACTAATAAGTCGTTACAAGATATTTTTTTTAACAACAACCGGTTTTCATTAACAGACTAATCATGATTGAATGAATATTATTTTTAGTATGAAATTGGCAAGGCGTTTATTTCTTTACGTTTTATCAATGTGTGTGTAATATTTTCAAATAATATTCGAGTTATTCTCGCCGTCATATATTCAGTGTTTTTAACATTGTTGATGTGTTTGTTATGTTCAATTATTTCATACTCCTTTGCTCCCGATGATTATTATTGACATCATTCAGTAACCTAGCAACAAGCAATATGAAGGTTCCGAGTACTTATGTAAATTTGTGTTAATCTTTCAATTTAACATGTGACTAATTTATCTCGATCAAAATCTAAAATATCTGTTCTACATATTTTTAGTGGCTCGGGGACTCTTCTGTACAAAATTATTAATTTTTATATTCAGATGCTAATTTTCTACAAAATTAAACAAATTTAATATCTTCTTCGTGCTTTCCTACTTTAGCAACAGATAATATTTGTATTGATTGAAGTGGTCTATACTTTGTAGAACTTCATTCTAACAAAGTAAAAAATATTTTAGTTCTTAAAATATTATTTATTATAAGTTTTGTCTATGGTTCTGATGATATTTCCAAAAACAATATTTGTAAAATATTTTTGATTTTGATGGTGATATTATAATATAATATAGTATCATCATATTATAATGTTGATTATAATCAAGAATAATCAGTGTGTGGAGTTTTATTGCGCAGAGAATTCCTAACGGATTACTATTTAAAGTAAGTGAAATGCTTTTTTTGAAAATAAATATCAGGTATTCGCGTATCTCAGAATGGAAATCTCTGTGTTGTTTTTTTCATATCCACTACCTATACTAATCATATGCGCGTAGCTCCGCTGAGTAAATCTTGTTGATGATCATCAGTGGCCTTCCATGACGTCGGGATCCATCCGGTTGGCAGAAGAGACAGGTAGGGTTCAGACTCTCTTGGGAAATCCTCAGGACATATCCAAACCAAATGTAATTAGTTTGTTTGCAAATTGAAATTTAGATACTTTTCGTTATTGTTGCCTTTATCCGCTAGAAGTATTAAAATTAATTTTAATATTAATATTCTTTGCTAACTAAAAGGTGCCATATTTAATATAAAATTGATCAATCGGGATACTATTATCCACCAATAAGTGCGACACTAAGAAACAATTATTTATTAAGGACGTAAAAACATTGTATTAAAATGATTCAGATATGAATCGTTACACTAACAATATTTTGTAATTATGTATTATAGTAAAGGGAATAATAACCAATAAATAATGTTAACACTCTCTCACGACTTCAGAAGCTAATTATATGCAAAAAAGACTCTTTATACTATCACAACGTGCATACATTAAATTTTGATAAAAAGACATGAGAACGAGGTTGTGTATAATACCAAAAAAAATAACCGCTACATCGTCAGAAGTGTTTTTTTAAAGAAGAATAACCGTCGTTTTGGAATATGCTTATGTTAAAAACATTACCGTCTTTGAATCGCTGTATAATGTTACATGTTTTTAAATAGCCTATTATTATGGTAGAAAATGAGTGGATAAAGAGATTCTCACACTGAGCATTGTCATTGGCAAGGTTACTTGAACATGCGTTTTCCTAAAAGAAATACTTTTACGAACACGTGAGGTACTCTATGGTTAGATTTCTTTATATATGAATATGTATATTTACTTATTATTGACCGTGTCCGCTTATCAGTGACGGATTAATCAATTGGGAGGCTCCAGGCGTAATCAAATCTGTAGGCCTTCTTTTTCGAGATACTAAAACTTAATTAAAGCCCTTAAGAATTGAGGCCCTTGAGACTGGAGGCCCCAAGTGCGCGCCTCGTGCGCTGATGGGGTAATCCACCACTGAAGCTTACCACAACAGATATTAACTACGAGAGAAATGATAATAGGGTAAGGCCAGAGCAGGACTAATGGTTGGCTGTTGGATTGGTGGGAGAGAATTTAGACATCATATTTATATGAGGGTATTATTTGCAAACACGGTTTATTCCAAAATGGTTAAAAAGTGAAATTTGCATTTCATTTTGAAAAATGTTAAAAATACACCATCTCGATTTGCTCGGTAGGTAGGTTTCTCTTCGTCGCTGCAGCATTCTAATTTAACCAAGTTTTTATTTCATTAGAATTGGTTCAAAATTATTATTATCAAGTCATATCCAGCAGCAGATTATTCTTGGCTTACCCTTGTTAAGTAACCTGTTATTGATTTTTATGTTTTATTAAGTTATTATTGAAAACATGTGTCTATATTTATTGGTCGAGTTAAAGTAAAAAAATGTGTAAAATGAATTTCACGTAAATCGAAATATGGATGTATCAGGTATTTTTAACCAACCAGCTTTAATTAAGAAAAAAAAATATGACGAAAATGGTTCTTTAAAAGCGTTTGCTTATTTTTACTGTATTGAATACCTTCGACACAATTTAAAAACAACGTATATAATTTTGAACGAAAAGAAATCGTCACAATGAAATATAATAATATATTTTTCTCGTTGATTCGTTTACCTTTTTGTGTTTGTGGGGCTACAAATTACAGGCTATTATAGTATGCAGATCACGCGTATAGTATTTTACATTGTGTTAAGTCAAAGGCTCTGTTGATAAAAGAAGCCAAAGGACCAAGAAGGCACCCAATGATGTCGACTTGTTTCGACTTGCATCAACCTGCTGATCTCGCGACGGCGATCATTCGACCATAACGATATTACCTATATTGTTTTGTATATTATAGTATCTACCTGATAGGTGTTGGGAACCAGTGGAATTGGAACAAAGTTTAATTAAAATTTATGAGACTTATACACATTGGTTACGGATGACTCGTATACGAGTCTTTTCGCCGGTCTGACTTACGCGTTGAAATATATACATCCAATGCGACAAATGTTTTAGATTCTCTATGCAGATGGCGTAACAAATGATTGATGCATCATTTATAAAATAAAATATTAAAATATATGCACAAATATTTTTTTTATTCGGTGATTTCGGCGATGAAAAATCAGCAGACAGTTAAAATAAAACTTTAAAAAATAGGCCACCAAAATATAAGCAATTGTAGGCTAAAAATAGGCTTTTATGTTTTCTAATTTTGTTTTGAAATAAAATAAACAGGAGTAAATGTTTATTTGACTTGTTATTTATTACGTTTTCGATGAAATATATAATTCTATGTCAAATACCCGATTTTTTATATTAAAAAATACAAAAGATGAGTATCGTTAATAAAATCAGGCTAAAATATATAAAGTATTATGCAACAAAGTGTTGCACAACTGGTGTCCAAATTATTTTTTTGAATGTCAAATAGTTTTAAAGTTATACTATTTTTTCAAAAGTACCTAATTTTTTGCAAAATTTCGCAAAAATGCCCCGATGCGAATGAGTTAATCTTTCATGTGAGCGGATTATTTTCGCATAAGTATTATATATTGCAGTGTTATGTATATAGAAATAGTTGGTTTTTACGACAGTAGTTGATGTATCAAACATCGGATACGACATTCAAAATATCTGATCATCCGATTATATTTTTCGATTTTAATATCTTCTTCTTTGGCCATGTTCGCTCCCTATGTGGAGCATATGGCCGCCACGCGGCACCTCCGTGTTTCCCTGTCTCCCGCCAATAGCTTTGCTTCCTCCCATGACATGATTTAATATCTACATATAAATAAAGTTTATTCCCGTTTTTTTATATCAATTAATTCAATAAATTAAATTAATGTTTTTATATCTTATCATAGCTTGAAATGACAAAATATTTTCAATGTTTCTGATACTGTTTCTTGACAGCTTATCAAAATGGCTGAACAATGTTTTTTCTTCTTTTATCATCGTCAAAAAAAATGCAAAAAATGATTGAAATATATGAAATAAATAGTCTACAACTTTATACTACCGAACGGATATCTATTTCTCTTCTCTGGGTGTGTATGTATTTGGCTAATTTATGTCAGCTATCCTTCATGAATAATGATAATGAAATATTTGATTTAACAATCTACCCTTTATAATGTTTAGTTTAGTATCATTAAAATAAAAGTAAACTAGACACAATGAATGAATTTTTAGTACAGTTACTTATTTGTTTAATAATCACTAAACTAATAAACAAATTAATAAACTGAAAAGTACATTACACACGATAAACAAAAGGTTTACGATGAATATTCATCACCGATAAAAGTCCTTGCGTTGTATTGTGTACCTTCATATAGACACACTCATACATATCTATATAATAAGGCTCCACGGGTTCTTTGTTTACCGCCCGAGCAAGTCTCGACTTGCCACCAGTCGGAGTTAACTGGGCTAAAGATGGAATACGTACTTCATTATGCAACTCTTCATTTTAGAAAGCAAGCCGATTTTTTTTACCCGGATCCAGTTTGCATTCAAAAATCTGAATCAATAACTACTATTCACGTATGTATAGGTATAGTATACACAGTAGCGTGCAATATATTTTATGTAAAGACGACGGTCCTGATTATATAATATGTATTTATTATCCAATTTATATTGTTAAGTCACACCATACCGCAAATACGACAGGCAAGTTTAGTTTTCTTCAAGGCATCATAAAAGTAAACTCATCAGTCTATCTAATTAATATTATAATAAAATGTAACATATGAATAACTGTCTCTTCTATTTACTTTTAGTTATACCCTACTATCTTCTTAAAAAAATACCGTAAAGAGAAAAAAGAGTGATTCACAGACATTCTTTCTACTTATTATTCAATCATTTCATCCTTTCAATCTTTTACCAATATTTTTTTTTCGAATAGTAGTGCTAATACTTCAAACAATAAATTATAAGGGAATAAAAATCTCGTTTGATCCAAGAAATACACACATAACACAGATAGACAATAAATATTAAGTAACATTCCAAATCAGACATTCTCTTTAGTTACGGGTGCTTTAATGCGTATATAGGCAACCACCGGCCCGCCGAGCTATTTTGTCCGGCCCTGATTCATCTCGGGGAAGTATTAAAGAAAGAAATTAATAGTTTCAGGGAGGGATTAAATAATGGAGATGACACAGGCGCTTGCAGTGGCTCCACTCTACTAGTTCATGATCACCTCCGTATAAGAAACAGCAACGTGCTTTATTTTATTAAATATTACTTTATTATGTTCATTATAGTATAATTTGGTCCGGCCCTTGACTCGGAGACAGAATGATAATTTGGCCCCAAACCTAGAAAAGGTTGCCGAAGCCTGCTTTAATGTCTTTATCTCTGAAAGAAAAGTATAACGATATTTTCCCAAATAATAAAAAAGCTAAAATAAAATAAAATTTGATAAATTTGTTTGCATTACAAATTGTGATTCGCATTTTGACTTTTTAAGAAGCATCTTCAGACTAAATTAAAAAATAGTCATAATATACTTAAAAGAAAATTGAAATTAACTTTGATTATTCCACGTATTGTGTTACTAACTGTTACACGTGTTTCGCCTCTTTGCGATAGTAAGTCTGAAGATGCCTCTGAAAGAGGCGAAACACGTGTCACAGTTAGTAACACAATACGTGGAATAATCAAAATTTATTTAAATTTTCTATTAAAATGAACTTCCACAAAGTTACCGCCGAAACCATCGAAAGTATTAATAATATTCTTAGTTTGAAAATGCTTTTCAAAGAGACGTCACACGTGTCACAATCAATGGAAAAAACAAAGTTATCAAATTTAATTTTATATCCAAAACGGTTTTTTAAAAAGTCACAATTCATCTTTTAAAAAGTTCATCAAAGAATAATAGGCAATGCTATCTTAGAACGGTTTGTTACTTTGTATTTTATAAATAGTTATGTATTAGTATTTTTGATGGGTTCGGTGTTAACTTTGTGGAAGTTTATTTTTAATATAGAACTATATTTTCATCTGTGTTATTCCACTTTTTGTGCTACAAAATGTGACACGTTTTTCACCTCTGAAGCATCTTCAGACAGAAATTTAAAAAAACTTAACATTAGTTCTTATCTAACTAACTCATATGTTGTCAATTGCAAAATAAATGTCGTGGTTTTGTCCCTTTTTGTGATGTTCTATCAGATGACGCTTTTTTAAAAAGATATCACGTGTGTCAAACTTCGTAACGCAACTAACGGAATAGCGAAGTTATCAAATTTAATTTTATATTAATTCTATATAATCTTTCTATAAATATACATATACCGTTGCTTAAAACTTTGAATCGAAGACAAAGCAAATTTAATTTGTAATTTATTTTTTTATAAATTGATTCGTACTTTTGTAAATTATCTCAGTATTATAATATATTATACCATGTTGGTAGCTTATTTCACACCCTTTTAATTATTTTGAATCTTAGCACGTCATTTCTTTTTGCTACGATCTTAACATAGTACCTACTGAACGTGGCGGTCTGTTATTAATTGTATTTTGATTCAAAAAAAATGCAAGCTGTTTGTGTAAGTCAAAAATGATCACAGTAAAATCTACCTGGTGTATATCTATTGAGGTGCTGGTACTATGTCAAGGTCGAATCGAAAGCTTGTGACTTTTTATGAGCTTGCTTTGTTCGATTTTAGCTGCACCGTTTTTTAATGCCTGGAGAAAGGACGGAAAAAATTGATTTGATGAACTTGTCTGATAATAAATTGAAGAAAACAATTCACTATGGAAATTTGGGATTTCATAGAGGTTGAAAAATTGTAATACATATTTTTTAAAAGATAATATAATTATTATAAAGATGTATCGATCTCATAATATGAGTATATTATATATTTATATACATTTTTTATTAATATCCGCTCCCAATTTATAAAAAATGACCTTCTAATGTAGGTGTCTCAATGTACGTTTTTTTAACGAGAACTGTTTGTTACTTAGTTGCTCAACTTATCTCATTGTGATTCCTTCTAAATAAATACCAATTCAATAGATCAACCATACCCGATTTTTATTTCCTTGTAAGTTGCAAATACTTTGTTTGCAGAAACCCAAAGTTTGCAGATGTAAGAATTAAAAATAGGGAAACACAAGGTTTTGTTCTAACCTTTAATACAGACAGACCTAGGAGTGTTTAACAGATGTGTCACGTACATACTAATGCTCTGACAATGATATTATTCTGCAATGTGGTGCCGTCTTCACAATAGGTTTTTAAATTTAAAGAAAGTTCAGAAAAGAATATGTGCAATGCAAGTAAATATTAATTATAAATTATTCTCAACATTTTATATGAAGTCCAGAAAAGTTGTATACCAAAAAAGAAGGTTAATTAAATAACAACACGTGACATTAACTTAATGGTGTAATTAAGAACTTATTGATTATTTCTCGATAATTATAGACTTATTAAATTTTACTCCTTTGCGACGGAAAACTTTAATAACTACACAACTCAGAATAGCTGATAAAGAGAACAATAAGTAATTTTGAATTGATTGCTGAGTGCACTAGGTTTATTACTTGTAACTTGTTTTCACTGCGAAGCGCTTTACGGTATTACTTCAAACAGTTTACATAACAATATACATATCTTTTGATGTATGCGGTAAATAGCTTCCACGAACAACCGCAAAAAGACATCAATCAAACTTATAAAAAATCAAAAGATTATTAGGGATAACGAAGTAACGAGCTATTTTTTTTAAATACATTTACGTTATTTAAAAAAAACGCCACGGATTTTCTGTTATTTTTAACAGATACATTCTAATAGAATATAATAAAAAGGAATGTTTAACTCAACTGGGATGTTTTGAAAATCTTATTCTATCAATTACCCAGTGTTTCTCAACCTTTTTGGGAGCGTGGCCCCTTTTGAGTGTCTTTATTTTTCTGTGGCCCCCATACCCATTTTTTGTCTTCCCATGAAAATTATAATTTCAAAAACCCACCTTTTTTAAAGCTCTTCCGAGATTTTCGAATCTAGAATGCCAATAATTTATTTTATTTACGGATTTACAAAAAATAACTGCGCGACGTCCGCCATTATGCTCTTCCCTGTATCGTTTTTTCAA
Source organism: Himalopsyche tibetana (assembly GCA_030503985.1). Classification (NCBI taxonomy): domain Eukaryota; kingdom Metazoa; phylum Arthropoda; class Insecta; order Trichoptera; family Rhyacophilidae; genus Himalopsyche; species Himalopsyche tibetana. The sequence goes on along the minus strand of JAPJYX010000019.1, from coordinate 5,154,709 downwards.
TACCCGTGGCCCCCCTAAACTGTGTTGTGGCTCCCCTAAACAAAAATAAATCTCTGTGGACCCCTTAGAACACGCTGTGGCCTACCGTTGAGGAACCCTGAATTACACGAATGTTTTTAAATAAGCCATTTAATAATTTGTCTTAATTATAGGTGTCGCTGTAGACCGCTACACTCACTCTTAATGATATTGGACATTATTTTTTGAACGTCAGTAAAATTTTATACATTTATTTTATAAAGACATTTGGTTATCGTGAGTTATGGGACCCGAAGATTGCTAGAAGTGATGCTATTCTATCGGTATTTATGACCATTTTGACGCTGTCCCTATGCTCAATGTTAATAATTCTTTAATGGGTGTACCCGAGTACATACTCCACTAGGCGCAAACACGAAAAGGCCAAGCTATTCAAGACATGTGGAAACAAAAACAGAAACATCTGGTGTTTGGGCCGGAACACCTTGTCCGCCACTGGTGCTCAACATTTCTCACGCGACATTAGATTCACATTTATTTGAACTGGACTATTATATATGTCCATTAGAGGTGTAGTGAGCCAAGTAGTATTTAATAAAAAAAGATAGATGCGTCGTAAGATTCTACACGTTTTAATACTTCAAATGAAGTAAAAGTGAAGTAACCCCAGTTAATACACAGTGCATTAGTGTTTTATCCGTAAAATAAAAATATGCTCATACCAAAACACCAAATAAAGACGTGGTCGTACTTAAAAGTCCAAAAAAAAGTTTTACCACTTTACTAGTTGGCTCACTTCATCTCTTGAGGGCCCATATTATATTAACAATAATTTTGGCATACCCAAAAACATAGAAATCATACAAATAAAAACATACATTCCTAATTACAACAATGTTTTTATTTTTTTCACTATTTTTGGGTAACTATGCATATTACAGAAAACATTAAGCACAACAAAAAAACAACACAGTGATTTGTTATTGTGTGTAAAATGCTACGCAAATATAAACGTCATTTGAATTAATAAGCAGTAGACTGCTAGCAGCGGACGCAAGCAATACGCATGTTCTGGTAGAATTATTTAAAAATACAAAAAAAAATATTAAGACTGTGATCTTGGACTCGTGGAGCCGGGGTGTGTTTGGCTTAGTCGGAATCGTACAAATATATTAAAAATTGAATGGAATACGTTATTGATTTCAGTTACGGATCCCATTCCCGCTGGAATTCCAGTAGGGGCAGGTTTATTAATTTGTTTTTTTAATCGATTTATAGTTGTCTGTTCTGTACGAAATTCTCTTCCACCTAATATATCCTAAAGACAAGGAATATTTAAAGTGATAATTTTACCAATACTCCAGACTAAGTCATATCTTTCAATCAATACTCTATTAGAAAAGATCGGTTTCCGAAAAAACACTTGTATTGTGATAAACTTAAATTGATAAACCAGATTCTTTACAGTGAGAGTGGACATCATTTAAAAAATATATTTTGATATAAATAGGCAATTGTAAATAGTATAAAAACTACGCAAATATTTGTGTTTTTATTTTATTTTTAAATTGAAATCGGGGTCACCGTTTTTTTACACCACCAAAGTCTTGTGTCTTAAATTCTTCTTCAGATCTTTTATCAATTTCTTTGACTTTTGTTTCACTCTCAAATATGTTTCACATATGTTATTTGTTAGGAAAGATTTGTATACAAACTGGTCATAATATTAAATGTACCAGTTAAAGAGATAACAGTTGAGAAGTCTCTCGTGGATCCAATAAATAAATTTCCTCGCCGCATTATTTTGCAGCTGTCACTAGCAGGGTGCTTTCGGGGAAATAAGAGTAATAATAACGCTTCCACGGCATTCCTCAACAATGTGATTTTGATGTAGTGTGTATGTAGACCAAAATGGCAGTAGGCTGTGCATGTATTTCTCGGCGGGTGCGGTTTGGCGGATTCACACAGAAACCATGTAACCTACAAAATAGAAACTAAGGTAAGCCGATTAAAAAAACCACGTTTATGTAGTTATAGTTTATAGACGTTTTGCGGTAGTATAACTGCATTTAAAAAATGTGTTAAATATGTCCATACAGACATTCTTTTGCAAAAAAGCTCTCGAGGTATTCAGGACAGATTATATTACCTGCATGTATTTTTTATAAGCAATTTCAAGTATAAATTCAACAGCCTTTGCTAGTGGACATATTGCTAATCGACTTCTGAAGTCTGATGGCAAATACTTAGATAAGCAAGAAGAATTATTCAGTTTCAAGGTCAAGAGCGCAGCTGTTATTTGAAATGGGCATGAAGGTTTGTCATGTCTTTTCTCGAGGTTGGCTGAAAAGATAAGAATTTAAAATTATATTAAATAATAGTTACAAGTTAAATACCTTCTTAATCTATTTGGAATCTATGATTAACCAAATGACATTGTTAAACACTAGCATTCTACTAGAATTACTTTACAGTAGCACATCATAGCACCTGACAAAGAACAAATAAACCGAATTCTGAGCATTGAGAATTAATGCTTGCATCGAGTAACGTGCGTGAGGTGGTTTGGTTTCATGCGGAACTCGGAGATAAGGGAACGTACAAGACAGCACTCACATCAGTGGTCTGCGGATACCTCCGGAGAGCCGTAATCCTGCTGTCACGTCTTCTTACCTGTAAGATTCAGGCGTCCTGGTCGACCATCGTGTACTATCAATAGGATGTACTCGGTTGGAACTGAGGGATGCTGGCATGCCATGAAAGAAAGCAAAGCAGTATTCGAGAGACAGGAAAACATAAAGCACCTGAAAATTAGTCACTAGTTTGTAAAATATAGACTTTCAGTACCTGGATGGTTACATATTGCAAATATTTTAAAAACCAATATTATATTCGCGGGTTATTCTTCTGTATTGAATCTAACCTTTCTTGATGATCCATTCTGGAAAGGATGCTACCAATGTCGAAAATGGATTAAAACCGTTATTAAACAGATAGTTAACATAACATCGTTTGTCAATATATTAGAAAAATAAGTCCAACATGTCCAATCGTGCACTCATTGAATAGTAGAAATACAATAATTTAAAAATACCACATCAGTTACTGGTACACATCTTAATATAAAGCCAACTACTGGAAAGTAACATTAACTCAAAACGTTTCTTGATAAATTAATATTGGCAATAGTAATCATTGAAAATTCTTAGAATAATTGTTGACACATACTTATTTCTATGAACTCAGATCACAGCCTATAAATATAGATTATAAATAATTTAATATTAAATAATAATATATACACTCCCACATCAAAACCACAACATTCCATTGCATTCTTTAAGCGAATTAAAATGAATGTACAAAAAGGATCTACCGCAGCTTTCTTGTGTTCAATATATTTAAGTAATTCTAAGTAAAAAATAATGTACATATGTACAGATCGCCACTTATTGTTATTATCAATAAATTGTAATAAATATTATGTCGTAGCAAATTAAGTGTGCAATTGTCACTGTTAAGCGTTTGTGTCTATTGGTGAGACATTTTATCGAATGATTTTTTGTTTAATCATTTCTTTCTTTCTGTATATCCTTCATTAAGTTTTCCAATAATTACTTTCACATTTTCAGTAATCTACCTGTTGTTTCATATATCAGTTACAAATGATGACTAGATAAGGGGAAAAGTTCCTGTATTGTTTATAAACATTTACAAATATGCATTTAAAATATTTTAAATGTAACTTAGATTTAATATAAAGCTATCAAAATTAGTAATAAAATTATATAACTGTGTCATTTTGTATTATGAAATTTGTTGTGATTAGAACTGCTAACTTTTTATGAGACAATTTCTGGAAATATTGCCCAAAAATGAAATATATGTAATTTCATAAAGAAACCATATAACTGACATAACATTCCTAGAATTCTGGTCACCAATTTCAACTCTTGAACAACTCAGGCCAATCCAAGACGGATAGAAACCTTAATTGAGAAACGTGTTTCGTTTCTTTGAGAACCATTTTCACCTTCAAAATATCGTTACAATTTTATGTATGTCATATAAATTAATACTTGTCTCTCAATCAATCAATAATATGAACCATATTTAGAAGATACGATGTTTAGGATGACCAAGTGGCTCTTTCCGTTATTATTTTATACGAATAATTTTGATTAATTCTATACATTTTACTGTATTTATTTAACAATCAACCGGGATCATCTATATTTGACGTGTGTGGCAATTGGATATTTCGAATGTAGTTTTTTTATAAATTTAAAATTCGGCAACATCTATGACAAGCGGTAGCTATGAAAGCTTTTAAAAAATATTCATTTGATCATAGCTCACATAGAGAGTAAGTTCAACAAAATTATACATCACCTCAATACATTAAATTGTTCACTCTTCTAAAGACTACCGCGGCATTTCCGAAAACTGTCGCCTTTTCAGCTTGGAACGGACCACCGGCGCTAGTGGTTACTTCTTCGAATTTTTATATCACACATAGGGTCAATAGAATCCCTTTGCTTCTATTAAATAAAAATGGTTTTTTTTATCGATTTTCAAATCTCTGAATCGATCCTTTTGAAGGAATACAACAATTCAAATAATATTCGATTATACTGCCAACATTTGCGAAGAGGAACGATAAATTTGTGGTGATTTCTTGATACAAAAAATAAAAACTCATTTGTACTAATTTCACTTTTATTTTATATGATTAGAAATGGTTTCACTCATTACTAGCCTTTTTTACCGATAAGAAAATACCTTACAGTGCTATTTATACAGAAAAAAGTAAAAGCACTGTAGTAATGTAGTAACTTATCATGATAATGTCATGAGCAATTATTTCCACCAAGTATTGTCAAGTAATAATTACAAGTAATAATTTTTAAAGTTTCAAAATAAAGTCGTTCAAATGATAATATAAAACATTTTTTTTATTCAATGTCTTCGGACATCGGACAATCGATTGTTGATTGGTCGCATATTATTATGTAAAGAAGAATGATTTGTAATTCTCGATATTAAATAGTATTACATATTTTGTGTTGGGATCTTGTGTGACTTGTACATCACAATGGCTTTGAATATCAACAATATTCACCATTTTGATAAAAAGGTCACAAAAATAAGAGAATCACGAATAGGATCATTTTTATCTTAACATTTTTTTTGATGCCAATGGAGTTTTTAATAGAATTAGCGATTTACCTGAATTAATGTCAATTGGATTAAAACGAATGCACATAATTTACATGAAATTAGAAATGTTTGCCAAATAAAATAAGACACAATTTAAAATATACAATTTGTAAATCTGGTTAATTTAAGATGTTTCGATTTCTTTGTCGTTCACATTCATTTATTCTCAAAGCTTTTAACAAATCCCATTTACATAATAATCATTAAGCCGTGAGGTAATATTTAATCACTAAAATCGGACGTGTGGGTTTAGTGAAATTCCACTTCATAAAGCATGTAAAAGAACGGTGACGAAATCTTTACATACAAGTGGTCAACGCCTTGAAAGGAATTGACTGCAATAACATTACTTTTTATATATAAACAATTTAATTAATCCAACCAACATTGGCATGCTAATAGAAATTATTTTAATACCATGGAATGTGCTGTTTAAATTATAATAATTGGTATTTTGTCATACTATGTTCCCACACTTCAAAGCAGTGCCAGACTGAGAGCCGCGAGGGATTCTATGAGTGCCGTGAAAGAAGATATCTGGTAATCTGGCTGTATAATGATTTACAATGTAATGGCCTTAAATAATATTTTAAAAAAATGTCTTCAAATCAATATCCTCGATCAGCAACTACAGCCACACCAAAGATATATTACTTATGGGATTATCGTATCTTTGCGAAATTTAATCTCTTTCAAATCAATACAGTGTGTATTTATAGTTTTGTCTTTGTTTATTACATCGATGCACAACACGTGACATGAAATGAAATGATATGTGATTCAGTATGACAAATACTTCAACAAAGTTTTTTTTAATAGAAAATTTAAATTAGCTTTGATTATTCCACGTATTGTGTAACTAACTGTGACACGTGTTTCGCCTCTTTCAGAGGCATCTTCAGACTTACTATCGCAAAGTTTGCTTAAGTAATGAAGCAAGATTGATTCTAACATTTTAAAATAATAAAATTACAAAATGGATTGGGTTTTTTTTCTCCTTTTAAGAGGAGCAAGGAGGGGGGTGTAGAATCGAAATAAAGCAAACAGATAATGATACTAATTTTACTAATGAGTTGTAAACAATCAGAATGGGATTTTTCCTTTTTAATGGAAGCAAAGAGGGGATTATAAAATCGAAACAGTGCAAACAAATTTAATCATACTACTAATGACGTTAAACATTACAAACTATTAAAACTAATGAGCTGCAGTCAATCAGCAAAGTTTTTTTGTCTGATAAGTCAACGAATACATATTATATACAGTATCGACAATATATCTCTAAAAGAGAAAATTAGTTATGCTATGGTGAAAAATAAAACTTTTTTATGATATTCCATATTACTATAAAGATCAGGCTCTGCTTTATCCGGTTTTGAGCACTTTCAATTGTTTTTTTTATTCAATGCCTTTGTACCAAGAACTGACAGTAAATACTGTAGTACATAGGTGGCCAAATTTTTGAGTTTTGCGGGCGACTTCATATTGAAATCAGTCGTACCGGTCTACTAACACCGTACGTCATACTAAGCGAATTAATTCAAACCACAATATAATATGTATAAAAGGGAAACAAAATGGATAGATAATAAAAGATACACTCAATTCTACAGTTTCAAAGGATCAGGCGGGTGACATGGAATGGCTACGCGTTCGACGTCTTGGTCACCGTTGTTGTAGTAGAATAAATAAGACTGCTGTAATATGATCTAGGTACGATTTTTTTTCACGAGTTACCACTGTGTAAGTGCGAGTAAAGTCTGTTTTTGGATTATTGTTTTCAGTTTATAGTACATCTGGTAATATTGTTTTAAAAACTTTTTCGCATGCCACTGAAAAATAGATACTAAGAATACTCAGGCCTTCTGTAAAAAAGATACTTAACCACTAGTATACTCCGAAGATAGCGCAAATTGAATAACTAAGCAAAATTTGATTTCAAATTAGTCATTTGTTAAATTACTCAGTTACAATTAAAGACATAAAGTTATAAAGTCCTTCTATAATTAAAAATAAATAAATTAGTATATCCTTCCTTATTTCTCATTTTAATAAATATATCAAGCATATTATCGTCGTTATCGGTGATATGGTAAATGGTAATGACAAAAGAAAAAATATGTAGATTTCTGAATGCATTTTTCATTTTTGACACTAAACAAACCATGCTTACACGGTCAGCATTTTTTTTTGAGATACCTATTTATAATATATTACCAAATAGGCTTTCGGTAAAGCCATGGTGGATCTTGAATGCATTTCAACCACACAATCGAGTTCACATAATTTGAATTTGAATCATGTCTGCATTTAAATTTCCAGACAAGATCGTCTTTAAAAATAAAATACAATATCTTCAAAGCTCCTGTCATTTGATAAGTTAGTAAAAGAACACCCCAAAGTAAAAGGAATTTAACCCTTTGCTGGGCAAATAGAAAAAAACGAAATTCGATATTTTTTACTGCGTGACAGACAATGCGGATTTGAAAAGCAAAATTCTTTTATTGTCATATGTGAAATTCCAAAAGCTTTATTCCAATATCTATTACTATAAAGAATCTTGTATTCATTCTTGTTTTAGAAATATCCATAGAAAAGGGGTGAAAAAACAGGATTTTCAGTAGGTAAAATAATATGATTTTATACACTCTTGACATTTTACTTTATAAAATTTAAGTTTATTTGATTATTCAAAGAAGTACTAACCACCAGAAGTAGACTGGAGAAAGCTCGAATCGCCTTGTTAAATTTGATTTAGGGCATCGACCTCCTTGTTTAATTAAAAAAAACAATATTCTCAGATCAAAACTAGTTTTTGTCTGAGATTTCTGATATATATAAGGTATAACGTTTGAAAACTGAAAATTGAGCAGAAAGGTTAATATCTATTTATGCGCTATTCTTGGAATTTTTCACTCTTGCAATGGAAAGTTGGTAAATTCATTTTACAGCTATCGGTATATTTTATGGTTTTACGGTATTGTTTATTGTCACATTATATAAGTATATTAAGTAACATTCCATTGTTGAGCCCAGAACACCGCAAATAACTCTGAGATTAAGCGAGCCCCTTGTTAACGCATTGGCAATCCACCACTGCTTACGGCTACAAATCCCTCTTTCTGGTTGTATTCTTTAGCCAAGATATTTGAATGCGTTGTTATATTCTATAAATGCAACGAGTCGGCATAACAGAAGAGGTCGATTGATCCAAATAATTCCTTTAATTGTTCATAGTTTGACACTCTTAAAGGATGTTATTAACGTCCTGAATCATATTGCCGCATTTACAATTTTGACTCTCTACCAACTGGGCAAGCTTGAAAAACCTATTAAATTGAAATAAAAAATATTCCTCTGGAAAAGTCAGATTTTAATAACTACATTGCCAAATTTACTAAGCATTTTGTTAATTGATTCGAATTATTTATTGAAAATAATGTATGGAAACATTTGATTTTAGTAAAAAACATAACTGGTTCAAAATTCTTATATTTAAGGAATGTTCGTAAAAATATTATGCCAAAATAATCTAACGTGTTTTACATTCGGCCAAAAAGTGACACCAACGTTAGGCTAAGCTGGCAACCGCAATTTTAGCTTTCAATATTTTTTAACCTAACATGGATGTTTTTTCAGAAATATAATATTTTACTTTTACATGTTCCTTGCATTGTTTTTTTTATTGTTGAACTCAAGCATGTCGGTAAGAGGTCCGTTTGATGAACAGGTACAAGTCCTGGCACAGTCAATATCAATTGTTTGATTTTTCCTCTTATCAAACATTTGATAAAATGTGTATATCGATGGTCGGAAGTTAAACACTAGTATCCCAGCTTAGCGCTAAAATTGGAAACGCATAATCACAATTTTAACTATTTAACAGGGGAACATTAAAACTGAATAAAATAAAAAAATGCAAATCAAAAATAAATCACTTGAAATAGTGATCCAATCTTATTATTTATTATAAAATAGGAATATGTTTATGTAAGATAAAAGTTATTGAAGAAAATATAATTAAGAATATAGTTACGAGTTGTCAACTGCTACGAGTGTATGTGTGCTTAATTTTTTTTGCTGTCGAGTTGATCTGTATTGACTTTGTCAAAAATCCATCTTAAGTTCATCTCAAGAAGTTAAAAATATCTGGCGCTATGTTTTTTAATTATCAGTGACTATTTTAAATACTGTATTTTCGGGTAAGAAATATTTGAAGTAACCGAATTAGTATCCAGATAATCTTGTATATACGAATTTGTTCCATCGCCAGAAATTGCTATTAAGTAATACAATGTTAGATAACGCACGCTTATGAGGAGAACTGATTACTGAGCATTGTTCCGCCAAACAATTAAAAATGACGGCATCACTTTTAATAATAATTTTTATAGTCATAATACTCTACCTGCGGAGTCGGAGTGGAATGACCCACTTTTGCATCCGACTGTCGCCAAATGTCAAACTCGGGTTTGTCCACCATGTTATAAAACATGATGTTATTTTAAACTGACTCCGCTATTATGCTGTAATTAACAGTTAACAACTTTGAACATGACGTGGGCATATTCATTATCGACGAAATATTGATTATTATTATATGTATGTACATGGTTTAAATACATTAAACGGAATGGGTAATTTCGTTTTTATTTGTTTCGTATAATATTATACAAAAGATTGCCAGCGTAAAATATACAAAGTTGCTCATCGTGGGATTACTTGGACAGATGTATTGCAAAGTCAACAGCTTGTAAATTGAAGCATCAATAATAGCTTCGCGTGCAGAAAAAAACTATTTTTACAAACAAAAAGGATAAAGTTAGTGATATGTTATATGGAGGACCATATGTCATGTCAAAACCTATACCTGGAGTTGGGTAAAAACTCAACTCCAATTTAAAATTAAAAACCTACACCGACTCAAGCTCTGAATTGGTTTTTGCAATAAATTCTTCTTAACTTACATACATACATATATGTTTACCATTAAACCGTTCCAGTAACTTGAATAATTCGAGTACAATTCACTAATCAATATCGCCTGTGTTTAGATAAGAGGGATCAATCTGCACAGATTAATTATCATTATTATTTTTAATGATTTAGGGTCAAAGTCAAATTACTAAATAAACACATTTTTTGTTACTAAATGCAATATAATTTTTTTAAGAAGGTCCTTTTTCGTGGTTTCAATTTTTACAGGACCTTCTTTTTTCAAACTTGAAAGCTAAATTAAGATACTTATTCGGCATTTGAGGCTTAATTCCGTTTAGCAGATGGTGTATTTAGTTGTTAAATAACACTGCTGTTAAAAAATTGATGAACCTAAACACAGTTGATATAATGAATAGACTAATATCTTTTAATGTCTTTAAATTATTTTTCTCCTATTTTCCGACTCAGCCTTTGGAAATAACACCCGACTTCACGACTCTCAACTCCTCAACCTTGCACCCTACAGCTGATAAAAATATGGTTTTGGTATATTCAGTAAAATCACAATGAAAACAACAGACGACATACCAAAATCTCGCACCACAAAATTGATTTTAACCACTGGTTTTCTAACACGAAGCAATGCAATTATTTGGCTTTAGTGTTACTTTTTTTTCACATAGAAGATGTGATTATTTTATAAAAAATATATACACAATTTAAACGATTTCAATGTAACTCATTATCATTGAATACGCAGATATTACCTCCTACGATTTATTATTACAGACCTCTTACTTTTGTAAGTGATTCTGTTTGTAATAATATATTAATATACTTCTATCGATGACATGATCGACCTCATAACTCACAATGCAAAATATATATAAAAATGTATTTTTCTTCTTTTTGAATGCATTATACATATATTAAAAAAAAGTGCATGCAAAACTATTTTTGAATCGTGATATGCAATACATAATTATAAGAGAAAGGCAAGGTTTCTGAGAGGTAGTTTTAATGCACTGAAATGGCTGTGGGAGGGTCTTACAGTGAATACGTCATCGTTAATCGTGAAAAAATCATCGTTAATTTAAAAAAATATAAATGTCAAGAGTCAAGCAACGTTATGAATATTCAATTGTTTATGGAATGTTTTACTGCCATAGAGTTGGTTCCATATTTGAATAAAAAAATATGTTTGGCGTGAATATGTTTGTTATTCTGTCGTTGGTAAAATTATAATAATAGTATAATCTTTTGAACAGGTCACCTGTGAAGCTGTTTACCCCTTTCCCTCTGTCAATAGTCGTTTCTTGTATCCCCTCTTAGACAACTGCATTCAACATGCTATTACGTTATCTACATTAAAATATGTAAGATTTTTTTATTAAATACTAGCTGACCCGACGAACTTCGTAACGCCTCAGAATCAATAAGTGTTGTGTTTACTTGATAACTTGAAACATGATGACTACCGAGCCAACCTTTAGTTGTAAATTATGCGGTGTTAAGCCAGGCAGATCCAATGAGTTTGAAAATTCAGTTGGTTAGTTGGTTGCTTCGTCTTCGTTTGTTACACGGTCGATAGATTTGAATGAATGCAGTGGACCAATGCTTCGATTTATAATTGTGAAGTTTAAATGATTCACACCTTTGTTGTTTGCCGCAAGAATTGCTCGTTCAATCAACCAATTGAGATTTTTGTGATTAGATGTTCGGGAACATATTGTTGATGAAGTCGTCTTTCGTTGAGACGAAATTGCAAAAAATCGGCGAAAACTAAATCAATCCGTTCGATTTGTCGACAGCATCACGACCGTTACCAATAGTCAGCAATTTCTTCGAGAACTCTTCGGCAGATGGATCGTTTAGCAATGCAACTCGCATGTTTGTCGCCAGCTTAAATTTCTTCACATAACGCCACAGAGTCGATGATTTGAGGCAAGCGTTTATTTCATCGGCAGCGGTCAATCTTGGAATGACTGGTAGTGTTTTGCAGAAATCACCAGATAGTAGAATCTTTGCGCCTCTAAAACATCTTGAGTCATTGCACAGATCTTTTATATTTTGATTGAGTGCTTCCAATGCGCATTTGTGCGCCATTGCCCATTCATCCCAGGTGATACTTGTATTTGCTACCAAAAATTTGGCCATTGCTGAGTGTTTCGCAATCTTGCATGTCAGTTTTTCCGTGGTTTGAAGGTTTAACGGCAATTTCAACGCTGAATGAGCCGTACAGCATGCTTCTGTCAACGTAGCCGCTATCTCAGAAAAAAGAACTGCTACAGCAATTTCGGATCTCGCACGAACAGTGGCCAAAATCAATGACATGAGGAATGTCTTCCCAGTTCCACCGGGTGCGTCGAGGGAAAATAATCCATCATTCCCATCATCAATTGCATTCATTAACGTATCGTACACTTCTTTCTTCTGTGGGTTCAACAATGGTACATTCGTTCGAACTGATTGGTTCAATGCATCTCGATCATATTCACGTTCACGTTCCAATTCTCGATTGAAAGCGTCGTTCATTCCACGATCTGGCGTTGGCATTCCTAACTTGACTAACAAACTGCCGCACGTAAGGCAACTCATGGATTCGATGGGAAGCATGTCAAAATAATTATAACAAATAATGTACGTATCTGACTTGGAGATTCAGTAAAAATTGCTTCAGCGATTGTCATGTCCCAATGAGTATCGTTTTCAAGCAAATTGAGATATCGGCACACTATGCCATTGACAGTTCGAAGTGATTCAAATGATGTCGGCCCACGAACATTTACCAGCAACAACCGCAAGTAGAAGCATTCGTCATTCTACAGATGCACTGTTAATGCGACCAAAAGCATCAGTAGAACGCACATCCGGATGATCAGGAACCACATTGCCTTGCTTTCGACGTTGAAATTTTTTCGATGAAGCGTTCCAAGAGTAATAACGTGCCATCTTAGCAGGGCTGTGGAGTCGCGTAAAAAAAGACAACTCCGACTCCAGCTTAAAAATAATTAAGCTCAGACTCTGAGGAAATTTTTCTACAATTTCATTTTAACATATATATATGTAATACTATCAGATCATCTTTAGTCAACCAAGCCAAAATACCGCGGCTCCTCGACTCTGACTCCACAACCCTGCATCTCAGAGTAAAACAACGTGCGTGCAAACGGCAAGCTTCGTTTTTGCCAATCAATCGAATACATCCAGCATCGAGTATCCCCAAAGACGCGATGCTAAGAAATGTAGTTCATCAGCGACCGGATTTTTTGTTTGAAGACACGTGCGGTGACGTCGTGCCGATCACTTGATGTTTGTCCGGGTAGCAGTAGTTGAACAATTTCTATCCATTTCAGATTGCACGTAAAGGTGATGAATAGATCTTGACGACCGTAATGAAGATCAGGTTATCTTAAAGAATAGGGTCGTGAAGCATTTGACGTTTAATCGAAATTGCCGCCAACACAGAAATCATTTGTGAATTATTTGTTTTAATTAATAACACAAATCTAAGAAGCGTTATGATCTTTGATTACTGTCAGAATAAATGAAAAAAATGAATGTACTTTCAATCGTATCTTAACTAAGATGTATAAGTAGTTACACATAGCTTCCAATATTAACGATTTCGCCGCGAAATCGGTACGATTGAATATACATTTATTCTGACAGTAATCAAAGATCATAGCGCTTCTTAGATTTGTATAATTAATTAAAACAAATAATTCACAAACGATTTCTGTGTTGGCGGCAATTTTGATTAAACGTCAAATGCTTCACGACGCTATTCTTTAAGATAACCGAAGATCATATGTCATGCATATGACGCGGTTTGCCAGTGTATGTCACCAATAGTAGAATAGCCAATCGACCAACATTATAAACCAATCAAAATACACTATTTCCGCTAGTATTCATGCGTCCCGTCTTTGACCATAATTGGATAAATAAATTTTCGCATCAAAATATTTTATCGGAATTAAAACTTAATGAAAATCGATGAAAACTCAAAATCACGTCGCATGTAGCAGTCAACTGTCAAAGTATAATGTAATTAACGCCATCTGGTGGATTTACTGGAAAACAGCATACAACGTGTCATACAATGTCCACGTTCCATTTGTATTTTTCAAAAAAACAAATTGTATGAGGACATTTATTTTCTTAATAATTTCTTTCCCGTGATATTTTTCCGAAGTTTTAATGCTTATTCTGCTATTCTAGGCGGATACGAATTTAATAAAACAAAGATCATTAAAATCAGCCAAGTTATAGCCAAGATATACGTGGTGTAACAAACCCCACTTTCTTTTATATATATAGATTATTATTGTACAGATTAAACAAATATTTTTCGTGATTTACGACCATTCTTTACAATTTACAATCATAATAAGAACCGGTTTCATTTTCAATTGTATTAAGCTAAGTCGTTTTTTTTTACCATTTCCGCTCCCAATATGGAGCATATGGACTCCTAATGGAGTTTATCTCAACAGAAGTATTTCTACGAGAACTGCATGTTACTCAGTTGCTCAATCTCTCTTTTTCCAAAGAGAGTAGGAATAGAAGAAAAGGGCTAAGACAGGACTAGTGGTTAGCTAATCGCTCTCGATACGCCTCGTTCATGGGATAGGATGGATGGGAGGGGGGAATTCAAGACATCACATACATCCATGCCTTTGAACAGAAATTCATAAATCGATTGAAAAATCAATTTATAAAACTGCCCGTATTGGGATTTGAACCCGTGCCCTCTGTAGCGGTAGCCAACGACGTTGACCACTCGACCACACAGGCGGCGTTACTGGTAATGAAATTACAAGTCGTTACTGGTAATAAAATAAAAATACAATTATGTACCAATAAATTTAAACAACAGTAAAAACTGCAAGAAAAAATGGTTAGGTGCGTTTTAATATTCTACATGTTTTAAAGTATCGTAAAAGTGAAGTTTCATAAGTAAAAAGTTTTGTCTTTCTAAAATAAATATATACAATCCACCAAAATACCAAGTTAACTAAGTCGTGATTGTACTTATAATTATAAGTCCAGTAGACAAGTTTTACCATATTACTAATTACTACTTCTAGCAGGCTCATATAATTGTTTTGAATTTTTTTCAAACAAACATACATTATTTCATTTAATTTAAAGGTCTACTCTCAATTTGGGTCATAAATACAGTTTTTACATAATACGAAAACGTTATACAAGTAATAAGAGATATTGTAAGGAATTTTGTAAATGATGCATTTTTTGATTGAGTATTTAATTAAGACATATTATCTTTGTTGATTTTACAAAATATTGTCAAATATTGATAATTTGCTAAACATCAAACATTTCATCTCGATATCAGATTAAATTTGATAACTTTGTTACACCACCTGTGCTGCAATCTTTGACACGTGTTTTAACTCTTAAAGAAGTATCATTATACAGTACATCGCAAGGTTTACGAATAAAGCCAAATTTATTGAAAAAATATTATCATTATATTTACACTGATTTATGTGAAAAAATCTAGATTAGATTATGTTCCAATGGACGTTATTTTACCAAAACGTTTGGAATCTGTGTTTATTGTTTGTCGTAGAAGATCATATTACACAATGGAGAGGAACTTTGATGTTAGCGTCAATTCAATAAATATTTTGTATTACCACCAACATACCAGTAAGACAATCACACATAAATTCTTAATAACGTTGCCTTATTAGTTAACTATTAACTTTTATTCATATTTTTCTGCTATATTTTATTGAAGTAGAGAACGGAATAATTCCACCGGTTAGCATTGCAAGGCCGCCTCGCCTGATGTGTCGCTCACCTCACGAACCGGCATAGAAGAGGCGAAGGGTGGCGGCGGTCGGGTAAGGGTAAGGGGGGCGGACAGGTGATATTTGCGATTCCTTATACAGACAGTGCCGGCTGCAGATACACCTGGACCGCAAAGTATTTACAGATAATAATGTCAATGGTAATTGATTTCATTATTTTGCGAGCCGATTATGTTGACCGGTACATGGCCGTAATATCCCTGTAGCAACAGGCGGTTGTGAATACACTTATAAATTGGAAAAATTTCTGTGTATAGAATAACTTAATCAATTGTTGACATTCACTTACGAAATTAAAATTAAAAATAGCAGAAAATAATAAAGTGAATTACATGCGACGTTATTACGTCAATCAATTATATTTAATTGATTGAATTTGCATTTACTTGATAGAATTCCATTATAATAAGGTAAGCAAATATCAGTGTATTTAGAACTAAAAAACAATTATATTTAAGACCGTATTTAGACGATCAATTCAATCAATTCAAATATCACTTACCAGAAAAGTTTTTTATTGTGGCAAATGTGTGACTTTTTATGGAAAAGCATTATATTAAAAAAAATAAAGCACTTACATGTATCCATTTCACATTATTTCTTGAAAGGTAAGAATATGTGTCGATCATTACGAGTATTACCAACTGAAGAAAATATAAAATATTAACGTCAAAATTACACTGTATTTCACATAGCCATTTAGGGATCACGCCTTCGTCAAAACTACTGCTCTTACAGCTCTGATGATGGCGAGAAGCCAAATTACCTATAAACTAAATAAAAAATGTGGAACTACAGAGAGTGATATTGTAAGCTTATTTTAATGGAGTTTTACAAATTAAATGGCGATTCCATCAATAAAATATAAATTTATACTCGTTTACCAATTACGTGTCGCCAATTGGTAAAAGAAATATGAAAATAATTTATTAATAACGATACAAATTATAAATTAACGGCACTAAATCATCTGCCATTAAAATGTTACTGCTAATTTGAAACCAAATATAATACCAGATTCAAAATCAATTAAGTAAGAAAGATTCTTACGATGAGATAACATGAAAAAGATAATTATTCTCCACGAAAAATTGACAGTAGACCACGGGTTCCCAACCTGGGGGTCGCCAAGGGTTTTTTGGGGGGTCGCCAACTTTACCCGGTGAGCTAAAAAAAAAGGAGTTTCGGGGACAATCCGGGGAAAAAGTATAGCGAATCGAGGATTTAAAATTCCTCGGGGGGTCGCCTAGTCACGGCTTTTATAAAAAGGGGTCGCCACCCGAAAAAGGTTGGGAACCTATGCAGTAGACACTCGGTAAAGAATTCTTTATAAATTATCAGAACCAGCTTCTCCTAAGGGAGTATTTTAGAACAAATTATTGGCATGGTCTTTCGATAAAGTTGTGGAAACAATACACATTAATATGTTATGTATGGTTTGCATACATTTCTAAACCAACAGAAGATCTAAGTCGCCTCTGGCTTCCGCTGGATATATCTACAGCTTCACAAGCCACCAAAGTAACTAAAGCCGATGCGCTTAACGGTAATCATTTCCACTCTCCTCGATCCTCGGCCGTCCATCCCATCTTTGTGTTCCTTCGGTTTACTTTACGTTGCGAAATAGTCGATGAGAATCTATGATTTACTCCTACATATCGTTGTTTCATACAACTATAATAGAATTGATTCGCGACCTCGTATGGCTTTTACAGAAATCGTTGCTTCATATCATATTCAATTAGTACAACAATTTCTTAACGATTATCGAATATAAATTAAGCCCACACTTATTTTCAATCTACAAGATACAATATTATGTTTCAGTATTTTATAATATATATATATATGTAATATGTACAGTAAAAACCAATCTACGCTATCCATCGAAGTGTTGAAACATATGTTGTAATCCAAAAGTGGTGAACCTGCATCCTTTCAGTTTCGTTATCTCTCGTATTAAAAAAAACATTTAAATCTGATTGAATTTTCTTAAATTTGATGACAGATAGATGGATGCGGCTTTCCAACATGAAAAATTTCAGTATCTCTAACATTACCTATACGGAAAAAGATAAAATATATCTGCCATTTGTATTTTAAATATTATGATTTCAATTCGAATTAAAAAAATATACTTTGATATATTTATAAAAAAAAATTACGCTTTCAATGAAGAGTATATAGACTCTTAATGAAGGCATATCAACAGAAGATTTTGCTGAAGAATAATGCTTGTTACTCGGTTTCTCAACCTCTCTTTACCGAAGAGAGGAGGTATAGAAGGATATTATTTTATACTTCCAAGACATCACAAACACCCATGTCTTTGAACAAAAATCAATGCTGCTAGTTCTGACACCATGGACCTAACACTTTAATGTGCATCAGTAATATATCAGTTAAGGCTTAAATTGGTTTATTCTTTCATTTATTACAGCGGAATTCTGTCATTTATTTGGCTGTAAAATAAATAAATAAAACCCAACGGATTAATCAAGATACCCAACTTTTTTAAATAATGCATAGTAAATTTTACCAATATCAATTTTATAGTGGTTACATTATGGATTGTTAAAATAGTCACGTTGTTTACGAAGACTCTTTAATATCTTTGACCAATGCATTGTCACTGAGAATGACTGCATACTGCATACTGCGTAGGCAACCGAATGCACCTGGAAACCACTTTTCGCTTAAAACTTGTTTGGCGATTGATTTCTTCTCACATTATAGTACTTTTTGGATCTTAGCATACTGACATAATTTCAACATACATTTTTTTCACAGTATGTATGGTTTTATTTGTATTTATAAATATAAACGTATAATTACTTTTTAACGTGCTGTGCTTATGTTTGATTATATCAATATTTAAAAGTTTCAACTTATTTCAGTTCTACAATTACGATTTTTATATCATCGGCATACTGGCAAAATATTTTAACTCAAAATTAGACTGTTTTTGGCTATGAATGCAGATAGATACATTTTATCATGCTGTATTTTCTGAAAACACAGATTCAGTCATATTTGGTGTATTGTTACATTATTTAAACATATTATACATGCATAACGTCAATTCCGTTCAAATTTTGGCAAAAATAACTATAAATAACTCAACGCTTTTGACAGTGTTGTAGTGGGGTCAGGTCGGCGACCTGGCACCTGAAATGAGCCAGGGCGTCGCCCTGCCACCTTTTTGACTTGTAACATAATTTTCGAGTACATACATGTATTCAAACTCGTTTTTTTTATTTATTTAATTGTTAAAACTTGTGATTTCTTAACTTCGGATGAACATAAAAAAATAGGGAAAAAATCAATGACCGACCTGGTACCTATTTATGTACCACTACACCACTGACTTTTGAATATGTGGATCGATTCGTTGCCATTATCGAATTTCATGAATTGGTTGGAATAAAAAAAGCTTAAGAACCACTGCATTACAGAATAAGTTTGGATAAGTGTGTTACATAAAATAAAAGATTTTATGAATACGTGTAAAGCTTTCATTAATCATTTCTCCGAGTAGCTTCTGCCAGCAATCTTCAATTATCTATACTTAACAACATCAATTTTTTTTTATCAAAACCAACGTGTTTTTAAACAAGATGATACCCATAAATGTTTTCCTCGTCTTGGAAGATATTATGATTGTTGTTTTTCCATGATTCGGATGATGCAATTGTATTGTTATAGTGGGCTTGGGAAATAATATTAAATTCATTTTGACACAACAATAGAGCTCGAGAATTGCAAGGAAATCGGTTTTTTTGTTGTTGCAAAAACCGTTGTTTTAATATTTGAATTACAACATAACATAAAATCGTTGTTTACAGTAAAACGTTTTTAATTTATATGTATTATTGTGTTATAAGCCATAAACATAGCACTATGCCTATCCATGTCAACCTTTTATGTTGTAAAAAAATGAATACCTTCTAATAAAGTATTTTTTTTTATTATGGTGATAATGTTTGTATTATATTTTAAATAGATATTGTAGAAATACTTATGTCGATATAATTTCGAAATTTACTTTGATCAAGTATAGAATATGTTTTGATGTTGCATATTAACATAAAAATAAGTATTTTAGACAAATTAAAGAGGACAGATTAAGAAAATAATTAAAACTTGATTCGCAGTTTTGTAAGTCAGGTCGTGCGGTTTATAACGCCAGAATCAATTCCCTTTATTTGAAATGTTTTTTTTTCGAATTTGATCATAAACACATTTAAAATACTTCATTAAATAATTTTACACGAACTAGCGACATTGGAAGATATCTAATAAAATGACGTTGGCTGAAGTTGACTTTCCAACATAGAAGGTTCACCAAAATAAATGACAATTAATGATAATAATAATATGGTCGAGACGTCAACGTTGTTGACTTAGAACACGGTCCTAGGAGTTTGAATCCTAGTACGGACAGATTCTATAAATTGATTTTTCAATCGATCTGTGGTCTTAGGATTCCCCTCATCCACCGCTATCTTTAAAAAAATGAGCGTAGCGAGAGAAATTTGCTAATCATTCGTCTTGTCCTGGTTCTATCCTTCTATCTTCTATTCCTACTATCTTTGAAAAAAAATAAGTTGAGAAATAAAGTAACAAGCAGTTATCGTAGAAACTTTTCTATTGATACGAACTCCAATAGGAGTCTATATTTTCTACTTTGGAAGCAGATAGAGTTAATATATATATATATTTATATAGATAGACCCATTATAGGTGAAGTGAACCAAGTGGTATTTTAGATAAAAAATAAGTTGTGTTGTAATATTCTACACGTCTTAAAGTATCGTTAAAGTGAAGTTGCAGTGGTGCTATCTACGTAAAATAAAGATCCACCAAAATACCAAGTAAAGACGTGATTGTACTTTAAAAGTACAGGGAATAAGTTTTATCTTTTTATAAGTTGGCTCACTTCATCTCTCCAGGGCTCATATCATATACTTAAAACAACATTAAATATTTAAATCGATATCACGATTCATATAAATTTAAGAGTGATAATAATAATCGATGAGCATGCTTATTATATTTATTTTATCAAAATAATAATACCGTGCTTGCTCGAGTCCAACCCGCATCGTACAATTTTAACAGTAACAAAACAAGAACTAGAAAAAACGGTTACATTTTATTAATTATCATGAAACGTTATGATGTTACGGTATATTACAAAAATCAACACAAATGCAGGTGGTATTAAATCTTTAATTACAATTTTATTAGACGATCTAATGATGATTATTTTGAATTAATTTCAATATAAATATGAGTCGTAAAAGTTCTGTTATAATATTAATAAATATTGACTTGTTAAGTCGGATAGGTGACCGTAATTTTATCTCTTCCTCAAGATATCTTAATTAAATCACGACTTTTTTACAGTCGTGAAGTTAATATAGTTAAGTCTATTATGATTGACAATTTACTGTAACAAGATGCTTGATTAAAATTTGTAGCGGAGATAGCTTAAACCAGTCACACGTGTAATAGTTTTTACCTTTACATTAGTGTTAATACAACATTTTTTTTATGATCAAGGCCGATTTTTTTTTGCGAATAAGAGAAAAAATCAAGTCAAAAAAAGATTTTTCAAAAATGTGTCTCTTTTCAGGCTTTGCCTATTTTTAATATCCAATACAATTAATCATTTTTGCATTTTATTTAAAATGATAGGTATCGGAGTCACCCTTTTTATGACTCCGAAATCACCCAAATAACAACGATTTCTCGACTACGACTCGACAGGCCTGGAAAAAATACTTCGACATAGTAAATCTCAACATATAGAAGCTTTCAAATTAAAAATATCGTTGTTAAATTACATTTGTTCATACTATAGCAACTATGTCATGTTGAACTGTTCTCAATACACTACTGATAATGATTTGAAAGCATTTAACGCGGCAATGAGGTGCCAATACGTTAACAAGGGGCTCGTATAATTTCTGTGCTATTCGCGGTTATCTGCGAAAGGGGCGGATTTTTTATTCTATAGTCTTATACAATGACATTCTGTGAAATAACGCATACCACCAAATAATTGATACCAATAGCCGAAAAGGCTACTAATCTATCACAGGTTACAAGAGTGAAGAGTTCTAAGATTGACGCTCAAATATCTATTATTTTTGCTAGAATTCCACTTTCAAACTTTATACTTAAACCGTCAATGATAAAATTAAATATTTCAGAAATAACAGCTAGGTACGGGTTTGACTTAAGAATATTGTTTTCATTTATGTAACAAGAGGCTCGCCAGCTCAAGTCAAATTTAGCAATAGGCTCGCACGAGCCCACCTTTAGATTTAATGCATTTGTGCTTCAGGACACGAATAGTCAGGGCTAAATATTTGTTGAGAATTTTGGTGGTTACAATGTTTAGTACCCTGGAAGTAGTGTAGTACACCTCACAATGCTCTTCCTAATGATATTGTAGAAAATCACTCCAAATATTATCAAATCAATACTCATAAAAAAGTAAAAGAAAACCAGTGATTATCTAACATAAACTTCATGATGTAGTTTTGAAAAACTGTTATTTTTGACATGATTACCTTCCGTTTACAGATATGCAATTTTGAAAGTCCATTTTTTCACCTTCTGGAAACAATCAGTCATGAGCAGGTTACATAATACATAGTTAAAAAAGAACCCTCCTTATAGTGAAAATCTGAAGATATTAAACTTTATTAACAGAAATAAAAGAACACGAAAGCGTATTAATATACAATAAAATAACATCAATACAAAAATGTTCATTGCCATCCTATAAGTAGTAATATTTATCCTTTATCCAGTATAATGTAAAATACACTAATGGCCGTTTGACCCTCACACCTGCACCACGGCAATTATTAGGTATATTCGTATTGTTTATTTTTATATACCATAATTCATAAATCCTCGTTAAATTAACGACTTTCTGTGAGATCGTGATGCTTCGAAGAGTTGGAGCGTGCACTGTGTATTTATTATTATAAAAAAATACGACAGTTAATGACTGTTTTGATTTTCTTGACACAGGGTACGAGTATAGAGGAATCGTATTTGAAAGCGTTATTTCTTCTTTTTCTAATTCACTTCAGATTCAAACAAAATTTCCCATTGCCCAGAGGCAAATGGAATAAATTCAAAAGGCGTGGGGGATTTTTTTAAAAATTAATAAGGCAACACCAAAAGAATCTTTCAGAATATTTATTATTGCCATCTTTTGTCAGGCTTTGAAAGTAATTTAATGTTTATGGATCAGCTGTCAAAATGCATGATTAAAATAATGTTTTATCGTACGTTTTGTAAACTCTTTTTGGTAGATACGAAACTGAATAAATAAAATATAAGAAATAAAATATTCATGATATTTGAACAAGCTTTAAAATTATCAACTGGTAATAACCTACATTAATTAATGGGTTATCGTTAAAAACAGCGTCGTGAAGCATTTGACGTTTAAATCGAAATTGGCCAACACAGAAATAAAAAAAATAACAGAATTCGTCCGTGAATTATTTTTTTGAATTAATTGTACAAATCCAATAAACGTAATTATCTCTGATTACTGTCAAAATAAATTAAAAAAAATATATTTAACCCTATCTTAACTAAGATGTGTAAAAAGTTACACATAGCTTCCAATATTTTTTATTTTTAATATAATCAATTTTCAATATTTAAAAAAATGTATCCGGACCGATTTCGCGGCGAAATTGGTACAGTTTCTGTTCTACGATTTCTGTTTGTTTTCATTTCTGTGACACGACGGTCATCTTAGATTAAACGTCAAATGCTTCACGACGCTGTTCTTAAAGATAACTAATTAATGTACCTATATTTTAGGCAGGCCTGTGACTTTCTTTTTGCATGATCAATGGTTCGATTACTTTTATGGTAACTAATCAATTGGTCTATATATGTTTTAAATAAATGGATGCCTGTCACAGATGTATGTCTAAAAGAGGTCGACCTTGACCGCCTCGATTAAACTCATCCACTTCTCTCAGTCTTCTACTTTCCCACGACAATAGCAAGTCACCAGCACACTGGTACACTGTGTGACACTATATCCAGCAAAGCTTCAGTCTTTCAAAACTTCGTCTTACCTAAGGAGTTTCCTTACGTTTAGGAAGATTCAGATGTTGACTTGTGGAAATTCACTTTTAGGGATCACAGGGATCACAGGGATTCAGGGATCACAGGGATCGCAGGGATTCACAGGGATCAGCGTTGTCGTTTTGTTTACATTGATCATGATCTCGAGCCCCGGACAAACTATTTAATATATTGATTTTACAATCTAGTTGTGTTCTAATACATCGATGCATGTGATATCTAAAATTATATTCAGCTAATGAGTTACCATAACTCATGTCCTATTTTTTCTCTCTTCGAAAAAAATCGTTCGAGCAACTGAGTAACACGTGGTTCATGTAAAAATAATGGTGAGATAAGCTCCATAAGGAATCAATATAATCCACATTAGGAGCAGGTATGGTTTTAAATCAAGAAAAACCCTTGACATTTTAAAGGTCTCGCATAATATATTTTTTTATGGACAGATATATACCTTTTTTCTTTGTAATGCGTCTGACGCCACTGCCCTTAGCCTTAGATGCACACATTGAGTGCATCTGTTTAGGATGCGTTTGTAACTCGATATCGTAACGAACAGCTGGGATCCAAGTGCATAGTGAACCTATTCGCTTTTTTTCATATGTACTGTACTTACAACTCTTCTTGCGTACTATAATAGGTTGTAGGACGACTAAATAATAATAAAAAAACATAGTTACTTACAAACACTACGATTGTCGAGAGGCGATTGCTTTCAGTACCTATAATTTCGGATTTATGATTTCTAAATGAATTTAACCAAAAACATAATATGTTAATAAATGAATTTTTTTTATCTAAAAATAAAGATGTTTTGTCGGGTGGGTTCGTGGCGCAGTAGTCAAAGTCGTTGGATTACGTGACGGATCTCACGGGATCAAGTCCCACTACGAACAGTATTTTTTCAATCGATATTTAAATTTCCGTTCGAAGGCATGTCTGCCTGTCGTAAAATTTCTTTCTACCATTCAACCTAAAGTAACGGGGTGTAGTGAGAGTGATTAACTAACCACTAGTTCTGTTGTGGCACCATCATTCTATCCATACTCTCTTCGACGGAGTATGAAACAATTCTCGTATAAAAAATCTGTTGACAAACAACCATTTGAAGGTTATGTGATCCACATTGGGAGTGGATAAAGATTGAAAAAAGAAAAAAAAATGTGTTTTTGTTTTTTTATATCTGACACGTCAAATTTATCCAGAGCTTACTGAACCAGTATACCATAAAAATACAAATCTCCTTACTGTTTCTTAAATTAACAAAAAAAAAAACATTATTATTATTATTATTCATAATAATTATTGCCGATAAAATAATTTCCAATATCGGATCATTATCTCAACGTGATTAGTTCTTGCTTTCCTCGTCTGCTACTAGTGTTGAGCAAATTGTTATGTCATAAGTACTAATTTTTACTTAATTTTAATAAGCGGAAACATGTTACGGATAAAACCATGTGCGGATAAAATAGCGTTTATATTAAGCAGCATAATTATATGATTAATTATAGATATGCGAAGAAATTTCATGCTTAATTTCTTCATATGTGCCCATTAGAGGTGAAGTGAGCCAAGTAGTACTTTAGAAAAAAAAATGTTAAAGTGCGTTGTAATATTATTCTACACGTCTTAAAGTATCGTAAAAGTAAAGTAATCTCAATGCAATCCACCAAAACACTATGTTAAAACGTGATTGTACTTAAAAACTCTAGTAAAGTGTTGCCATTTTACTAGTTGGCTCATTTCACCTCTCGGGGGCTTATATTGTCTTCATACCATGTATTTAGTAAAGATAATTAATTAAGCTAGAATAAAATACATTTGAAAAGACTGAGCAGTAATCGGACTTGCCGAACGATATGTTTATAGTGTGAATGACCCAAATATCTGTGATGTTAAATTTTTAGAAAAAAATATTTTTAATATGGTAGAAAGACATTCGATTAATTGACACCTAATTGTTTTACCGATCACCTCACGTGAGACATCGTGTATCTACGTTTACGTAAAGCCATGATCATGTTGTGGAAAAATACAGCCAGCTGTGAATTGGTATATTTCTACAATCAACAATTATTCTCAACTATAATTAATATTTTTCCATTGAAAATTATCTGTTTCCTAATCTTTTCATTATATTATTATTGTAACCCATTAAAATAATAACCAACTAGCTAATAAGTAAATAAGAAAGAATATACATAATTATTGATTTTTTATTATGTTTTAAAGCATTGTCGTTTGTTGTGCTTCTTTCCAATTTCGATAACTTACTTTTGCCAAATTTTTGATTAACACAAATCTCCTTATTGCGCATCACTGGACAATGTAGTTTGTCTATTATTCGAGTAATGTTTTCGGTTTTTTTGAACGAGTTGTATAAATAAAATATTTCAATGATATTGTAGTTGCCGCGAACTTTACAATTAAAGTATTTTATTTTAAACTGATTCATATAAAAAAAACAGTATCATTCGAGATTAATTATTGTAAAGAAATTTCACAAATACATCTCATGCTCTGACACTTGAGTGAAGTTTACCGTCAGATCCGTAGTGCAGTGGTCAACGTCGTTGGCTTCAGTGACGAAGTTTACGGGCTCGAATCCCAATACAATTCTTATATTCTTGTTCTTTGTCGTCATCAAATATTTTTCATAATGATCTAGACAATTTAATTTAAAATTGCATCGAAATATCAATTTCACTACCCAGTCAAAACTATTTAATTTAAAATATCTGATGAGTAGGTTAAAATGAAGATTCAAAACACGTCCAAGAACAAGCGAGTCAGTTAATTTATTATCTTTTTGCTCGGCTTGAAAAATACTGTTTTTAGCACGGTGGATTCGGGTAAAAAAATCTCCGACTCAGAATTTATTTTTTCAAACATTTCCTTTTAACTTACACATATGTATGTATACCATAAGATAATCTTTAGTCAGCTTAGTGTGCAATGTCACTTGTGGTATGAATAAAAAACATTTTTCTTAAATGGGCCGCTGTCGTAAGATTTTTCTGGCTCTGACTCCCCATCCCTAAATCTAGTAGTGTTGATAAACATCACAAATGTAGTTTTTTGTGTAAAAAAAATTTATCAATTTTATGTATGACATTTCAGCTGTAAGTAAATTTTACTTTTTAAATGAAGGAAACACGAATCGAATGTATACAGATATATTTTTGATCTTTCGTCTACTTTCGCAGCTTTCAGCTTTAGTGTTTAAACAACTTACAAATAAATAGGTGAAAAAAGTGTCAAAGTATTTTAGTTCTACAAATATTATTTTACATATTGTTGACAGCTATTTTGTCTTGTCCCTCATCATTTAATACTTCATTTTTCAAAGTTAGTTAGTATGTTAAAATATATGAAAAATGTATTGTGTATTTCTTCCATACAGCTTATATAGCTAAATTAACGTAAGTTTAAACATAGTTCTGATGGTGGCTTAAGCCGCTTTATAGATCTGATTTTTTAGAATATATTTGTAGATCTAAAATACTGTGATATCTTTTCATGTTTTCGCAATGCAGTTCTAATAATTAAATACCAATTCAATCAATAAATTACCAATAGTAAAAAACTGTTTTTTTTTAATAGATATATTGACATCAAAGTACAATGTTTAAGAATAACTGGTGTACACAATCAAATTAACCATAATATACAAAGTAAAAAGAAGGGTTCGTATATAATTTGGTGGGCGGTTATCGAAGATGTAGGTACCATTAGCGAGAACCGGTGCAAGTTTAATGTCCTGTAGTTTGTCTAACAAAAGCTTTGAACCCATTACACCCAGAGGTACTAAGTATCATAATATTATGGTACTTTCATATTCCATGCTGTGTATTATTTATCACCAATTAGATTAATACAATAATACTATAAAAAAAGCTTTTTACTTCTTCTATAGACCGTTTTTTAAAACATATCAACTCCAATTCGAAGGCTTAAACTCAAATAACACTAGTCTATAAAAGTGTAACTTTACAGGAGAGCCAAAAAACATTTTATATTATTTTGTAACTTTACAAAGTAGATGTTTATTTGAAAACTTATGCTATGGTGTATTGTGTACCGTTTATAGTTTATATTGCTTGTGGTGATGCTAAGATTTTTAAATATTATCTTAAAATATATATTAAAGAAGGGCAACTGTATGAAGTTAATGTCTAACTTTACTGATGGTTAAAAAAACTATAAACGATTGACATAACGTTGGTTGACTATCATGTAGCTGAGAATGAAAAAAAACGTTAGTAGAAGTAAAATATTTTTTGTAGATAACATTGCTAAATTTTAAATCCTCGAATTGATATTTCATAAATTCAGTGGAAAACAGCTATCTATATAATTAATTAAGTGTAAAAAGAATTGACATTATATTTTATCGTTAATATAAAATTACAATGAGCCTTATATAGAAACAATTTAATTTCTTTCAATGAAAGATGAATGTCGTTTGTTTATGCTGTTTTTTATCATATAGCAACATCGCATAAACATTTTTTAACAATCTCAACATAAGCTTTTTCTACAAGAGATACTTGCTAATCATTTTTTATACTTCTCTCTTTTTCGAAGAGTATTTAGAATTATATAACTAGATAATCGGTCTCGATTTCACACATTACAGAAATCAATTCAAAAATAAATTTATAAAAACTGTCAGTAATGTTATTCGAATACGTAAAACCGTCTCTGTAGCAATTGAATACTTGACCACGGAATAGGACACTCAGCTTTGTTTTAACGCATTATCAATATCAATTGAGGGCTTTTAAAGCTTGCAAATGAAGTAAAAGAATAAAAGTTAATACGTATTTTAAACGAAGTAATTCTTATTTGGTTGAGCATAAGAGAATAATTAGTCATTGACAAAATATGTAATAACTTATAACTATGATGCATTTGTATGATTCATTTTAAAGTTACCTCCATTGATGATATGCTTTCGCTTTGTGAATTCATGGAATAAAATGTACTCACGTCTAAAAATTAATCCAAGCCGGTGTCATAATGCGTAGGAAGTACGAGTCTTAAAGTTATTCAAATGTCATCATTATTTATTAACAACCAAATCATTCATTTTTAAATTAATGGCGATGAATTATATTTTAAAATTGCCGTGAAATTTCAAATATATTATTTAAAATTTCTTTTTTTAACAAACTAATAGTAAATGTAAAATCATTTATCAATATTTTATTAGACACTTAAATGGTTTTTACAAATTCTATGAGATACCAAATAACACGGCGATTATAGTTAAACAGGTGAATAAATTTATCTTTAGTCACAATTAAGATGATATCTTTAAGATTTATAATATTTAAATATTGGTATTTACTTACTTGTACTAATTTAAATAGTTTACATAAGCAAGCAATAAGGAATGTGCTAATGTATTTTATAATATCAATAATTTAATTTAATGGAATAATCAGTTAGGTATACACTCTGATCAGATATACCTACCCAAAGTTACACGGTCGTATGTAGATGCATATTTCGGAACATATGACACTGCCATTTTAATACGACGTTAAAACAAAATGGATCCTCTCTATTTATGAATCATCTCGAGAGCCATCAGTATGCGAAAAATCTATGATTGTTTCAAGATAAATAATTTACATATCTTTATTCTAAGGATACGAAATATTCAGAATTGCTTAGATATTAATCAAACAGTATATTAACAATTATCGGACCCATGGCATAGTGGTCAACGTCGTTGACCACTTGGGCTCAAATCCCGTGATTTAAATTCTTTTGGTTCAGTATCTTCTTATCAAGAAGATTTTTTACATAACTCAATTTGAATGATCGGTCATGGTATTTAAACAATGTTATAAAGCACATTAGAAGCCTGCAACTAACACACTTTCTACAACAATCTAATCTCATAAACGCTATGTTATCATATCGGGGAAATAAATTCAGCTTATAATAAGTTCAAACTGTCAAAACTTGGATATTTCTTTGACTTGACGCAATCACGTACATAAAAACGTAAGTACACTGAACGTTAGTCACGTCACTAGATTATGACAAGTAGAAAGATGGTTTACGAGGTTGATCAATTGATTCGTGACAACTCTTCGTTAATATAATATTGTATAACTCATTCACGTATCAAATGATATGTTTTGATTGATTGTATTTGTATTGTATACAAATGTACTTCCTGTCTATGTGCTACAAGTTGTCTGCCAGAATAATTCTGAGCAAAAGCTTGATGACTTGTAACTTAAGAGCTTTTAAAATTTTAAAAAGCGAAGGTGGAAGTGAGCAAATCGAAAAGCGAACGTGCATTATTTTAACAACGAGTTTATCAGAGGAGTACCATAGTCAATTGGTAAAACTTTTACAATACTTTGAATACATATTTTTTTGAAATTTAAAAGCATAAAATAAAACCTTGATATAATAAACATGTTTTTAGCGGACAATATTTCCAGTTAATTGTGAACATTTTTCAAATTCGTCTCTTTAAAAATCATTCTGCGTA
This sequence comes from Himalopsyche tibetana, assembly GCA_030503985.1. Classification (NCBI taxonomy): domain Eukaryota; kingdom Metazoa; phylum Arthropoda; class Insecta; order Trichoptera; family Rhyacophilidae; genus Himalopsyche; species Himalopsyche tibetana. Next base: position 5,124,076 of record JAPJYX010000019.1, on the reverse strand, counting down.
TTATGGGATCTTTACTACAGCTGAAAAGGTTACAACCCGAGTCGGATAATAATAAGACAATTGCATCCCAATATGCAACTAATTGAAATTTAATAGATCTGTAAAGATATGTATGTTACTATGTCATTTTTCCTTCACTATAAAACGCATTCGGATAACCTAATTTATTATACAACAGATACCCTCTTGCCAGCATAAGTATCGGAATTAATATGATGTCGATGATTGAGATGTGAATAAAAAAATAACTTTATTAAAAAACACTGTAAGCATCTGCTAAGATGTATATCATACATTTTTCTTCTCTTGATATAGAATTTAAAGTTAGGACAACCTCTCAATGTATCGCTATTACAATACTACTTATAAAGCAATTCTTTTTTTCACAGTGATATACGTGTATTAAGCTTTTATGAAAAATATTTTTTAATATATCAATATTGATACAGTAGGTCCTACACTTACACGGTTTCGTTGTTACGCGAATGAGAAATAAAAAATAAATAATTATGGACGTTTGTTTCATATATCAATTTCAATAGCTTCAATATGGTTTAACATAGAAATGAAAAAGAATTGTGTGGGAAAATGCGTACTTTCAAAACCTACTAAATAAAATTCTTATTTATTTTAGCATGATATTATATTCCAGGACCCACTGTAAAGTATATTTGTATTTGAACACACCACTGTGTATGCAATAAAATCATGCAACCTGCAGTAGTAACTGATTCGCAAATCGAATTGATAATCTTGAAAGTCTGAAATTATGAAAATACACATTAAATATGTCGTATTGATTTGTTATTTAATGCTTCCGTTTTAAATTTATGTTACTAAGTAAAAATTTAAAACTTAAACAATAATACAAAAATTAAAATTTTCGTAAATATAAATTTATAGCTTCCAAATGTTATGTTTCAGATTTTTTCAAATAGATATTTTAAATATTCTATAAATAAAGGAGTCAGAACGGAACAGAAATATTTTAAAATAAAACTGCGCCTTCTCTTGAGTAGAAAAAATAAATAAAAAAAGTAATACGTCATCATATAAGTGAAAAAGGTTATACATACATACCTTCGTCAACCAATTACATATCGACGGTGGAAAGGAAAAAGGACGTAACCCACACATATCAAATTTTACAGGAGGCACTAAAAACGTGTTTTGATGATTTTGTGACATATGCAAATTATGAATTATACACAACCTTGAAGTGCACAGATACTTCTAAACTGATGTTGAATTAACATAATCTAATATTAATTAAAGAAATTGTCTCGGAAAAACCTTTATTTCAATGTTTTTTCTTGGTTTTATTTTTTTACAAGGTCATCTTTTTCAAACCTAAAAGCTAAATTTAGATACTAAGCCGGCACTTTCAGCTTCCATCCTTTTGATAGAATGTGTGTCAAGTTGTATACATTGTGATTATCGAAAAAAATCTGTTTTGTAAAATTGAGGGTTACTTCCTTTTTCCTTTCCACAGTCGATATATTCTTCTATGAAATCTATTATTTGTTATAAATACAATAGATGTCACTAATCACAAAAGCTTCAGCGCCGTTACAAAATTCGTGTTTCAGCAATCACTAGAAGGATCATGATAGAATGTACTATAAAAAATATGTTGACAATAATGTTGAGATAAATCGTCTACGTTTTCAAATTTGCGCACGACGAATGTGCTTGCGATAATTTCACCGCGGGGGTGTACCCAAATTACATTTTATCTCATCATAAATGTATGGGTCCGTTTTGGTGTTTTCACGTAGTTGGCACCGGTTTCGCAGCTCGCGGGTTCGAATCCCGGTTCGGACACTTGTTGAAAATGTTTTTAATCGATTTATTGATATCTCAATTTCCTCCCAGATATCCAACTGCGTAAATTGAAAGCAATTAAATAACCAATAAAATAATAGAGCTTGTAAAACTGAGTAACAACCAATTCTCGATTAAGAAAAACTTATGTTGATTAGGAGCGGACATGGTTAAAAAATCGTTTATAACATGACTATGGAGTCATATTTTGTTGACCCGATTCCACATTCCTGGTTTATACTCATACAATTATTTTGATAATGGACAATATGGATTATGTTATCCTAAGCTTTACCGATTGTTAAAAAGAATTATCTATCAACTACGTTACAAAAGCCATAATCATGATTATCCAGTCCAGTGAGTGAATGGGGATTATGGATTACGGTAAATCGAAAACAATAAAGGTATTCATATTAAACTGGAGATTTGCTTTTGCGGAATTCACCTTTATCCGGACGCCGGGGTGTATGTCTTCAAGCATCAGTCTTTGACACGAAGATGCATTTTTTTGTATTTTTTTAGCAATAAACTAGCTGCTTATCACTCTTTGCGGAGTCACGGGACATGAACTCGTGTAAATAATGTACATACGTGAGCACAGTCTACCATAGGCACAGCATGTCAACGGTTCTTTATGTTTATCTTTGTGAGTTTTTAACTATTTTTTTCTCAATACAATATGAACTGTTACCGTTGGAACTGGAGAAATTAATTAATAAGTAAATTTTGTCAAGTAATTTCCTATAAATCAAAGAATTAATCAATAATAGAAAGAATCATTTCCTATAAGTCAATGAATATATAATATATCAAAAGATACAACCGCATTTTTTTCTGATATCTGATATATACGTAATTAATAATAGTATATATAAGTAATTAAATTCAAATGATTTTGTCATAGCAAAGTTTAATATTATTAAAAAATAATACTGTATTACAATCATTTATTTTGTAAGCGGTTTTTCCTGTCATAATCATTGCATTGAATCAACAAGTGGCGCGGGGTTATCATTGATGGGAAAGAACTCGCTGAGAAAAATAAAAAAAGGAGTGTCAAATATCAGGTTACATATAAACGCATATCGCAAAGTACCATCAACGATTTGAATATATTATACGCATATTTTTAATCTGATGCTCTCACGGTTTTATACACAGTGTTAAAAACATGTATAAAAATGTGTCACTATCATGTCGTTAATGTCCAATTATACAATTAAAAATAATAGAAAAAGCTTACCTTAGCGTAGTCTATAGGTGACGCATTCACGGGACAAGTAAAAAGTCCTTCACTGCAAAAATAAACAAAGACAATTAGAATAGGTACTAATAAGATCACTCAAATGGACGAGTAATTCAATTCAGTTAAACATTGTATAATATAACATATATACAACGTAATAACTACCACATTAAATATATATTTAATTGCTCGAACATAGCTCTCGTTAATTCGAGAAACAATTTTAACATAACGTAAATATGATTTAAGATTTCGACTGAAGGTGCTTGGTGGAATTTAAATATTAAATTTGAATCGCTCAAATTATGTACATTCACACAGATTTTGTCACTAACGATCCGGGTTTCGCCTTTCGACATCTTCAAACGTTCAAGTGCATGGATGAACTTGAACTGACGCTTAGTAAATGAATGTTTCGTGTTTATATACGTTTATTTTTTGATACATTCATTTACTAAGCGTCAGTTCAAGTTCATCCGTGCACTTGAACGCCTGAAGATGCCGAAAGGCAAAACCCGGGTCGTTAGTGACAAAATATGTGTGAATGTACATAATTTGAACGATTCAAAATGTTAATATGACATAATGAAGTATTGCTAATGATAGGGTAGTGTTAGCAAAGGAAAACAAAGAAAATGCGGCTTATTTTTAATTCGATTCTTCGAGAGTCATTCCTTGTCACACTCTGACAAATTTTACGACTAGACTACTCCTATGCTTGGAAATAAGCAAACGTTGATTTGTTCGCTTATGTACATATATTTTTTTCTTTGGCAATAATATGAGTGTCATCTGTGTAAAAATATGTTATTGAAAAACATTAAAATGTTCATATTCCGAAAGATATGTATATCCATCGACAGTCATTTAGTGTTACATACTTCATTTTATTTTATGCCAGCCGTTTTATCAAATTATTCATAGAAAAAAAATTTGACTATTCGTTGAATTACATGTTTTTTAGAACTCGCACGGAAAATTGTTTGTAATAATATTTTTTTAATAATAACTGCAATCAAATTAAAAATTGCACGCAAACTGATTGTTCTTAAATTATTGACTGCATGCATTCCACATTCTAACAATATATACGACTTGTTTTCAATTTGTAATAAATGAAAAAGAATGTTGATTTCATTTTTTAGTGATTGTAATTGTTAATTTCTTATTATTTTTCAAATTATTCGTGATGGAATGATGAGCGCATTTTTAAGATAACAAAATGAAATGCAATAAGAAAGTTATATATGATTAGTAAAAATAAAATTAATTATAGAAAACATGATCATTATTAATTGTTAAATAATTCTTACTATAAATTCATGTATAATACAAAATATGATCCAATATCTACAGTTTAAATTTGAATTTTTTTGAGTAATTTTTGTTCGTAATATATATTTGTTATGCTGGTTCGCCTTTCATTGAAAAATTTATATATAGTAGTAACAGCATTCAATAAAATTAAAATTTCATGTATAGTTTTATCATAAGCGACATATTATATATATATATTACTTTTAATTTCTTGCAAATTCAATGATTGTAGTTATCGCATTGTGGGGTTGGTTTTGCACAAAAAATTGATCGTTTCACGTAGAATATGTGTACAAGCGTATTGCTAAATATTTTCTATTCAAAATAATGTCAAGTTCAACTAGTTTTATTGAGTAGACTGTTAAATTGACAATCAATAGTGATGTTGAATAACGATTCAAAACCTTCCGTGTTGCCAGATATTATGCTGGCAGCAATCATTAGAAGCTGTCGCAATAATAGACAATTAAACAGCAAGGTGGTTAGGAGTTGGTCACATAACATCATTGTGCGTAGGCTTTCCTGATCTATTACAAAGGTGAACGTACGGCAAAGTCACAGGCAGCAAAAGAGTTGAAAGTGACAAAACGCCAACATGTGCAAAGTCTACGAACCAATAGTATCTACAATAAAATCAAACACAAAATTGGAAAGCAAATCTATAAAGACATAACGATTAAATAAAAAAAAAATTAGGAGTGCGAAATGCAAAAAAAATGCTTTCGATAATTTTATTTGAATTTTTAAAATCGAATATTAACTATCTATAATCAGGAGTGGGATAGAGGGGGGTTGAAGGAGCTTGTCAAAATTGACTTAAGCCGCGAGCACCTTGTTAAAACATGAAAAAAAAATATTTTTAGATCATTATATTTTAATTTTATAACGCATTGAGGCATATTTAGTGTTTCTAGCATAATACATAATATTATTTACAGAGCAATTAGTATAACGTTTAGGACATGAAATTGAAACAAAAATAATAAGTTTACCTCAGTTCGAGTGCATTCGTGCACTGAATAAAACCAGAAGATGCCGAAAGGCAAAACCCGGGTCACTATCGACAAAATAAATTATGGAAGTGTACAGAATAAAAATAATTCAAATGTGACATTAAATTTCCACCAAGCACCTTCAGTCGGAATTCTAAATTAAAAAAGTAATAACTTATTTATGCGTCAACCTTAAAGCAATCAAATTCAGGTAAATACATTTTTCAGCTATTGATGTTTATTATATTACGTTAAATTGCGTATTGTTACATAAATTAAACATACACAATAGCATTCGATAGCTAATTCATATTGCGTATAGTTTTGAGATTAAGTTAGCCCCTTGTTAACTTATTGACAGCCCACCGCTCCTCTTGTTAAGTGTCTAGGTCCTTATAAATTTTGCAATACCCCACATGAGATATTTTATTTATCAATGGTTTAATTGCTACATCGTTAGGTTTGTTTTGAAAGAATAACAATTCAACCATAGTGATTTGACTTTAATTAAGTGTACAAAATATATTTTACTTTAAGTCGATAGTTTTCGCTATTAAAAAAAACCAAGTATATATAAAAATGCTAAAATCTTTCAATTGATTTGAATATCAGAACATTTGCATAAATCTAATAACTGTTGTCCCATTTATAACTTAGCACTTTTTGCGGTTTCGAAATAATAAAATGATACTTAAGTTTTTTTACGGCTTCGTTTACAGTCTTCATGAAACGTAAATGATTTTTACTACCTTTCTACAAAAAAAAATGAATGCGATATTTTGATTTGAATAAATGTAAAAAGTTTAAAAAATATCGAAATATAAACACACGTTAGTAAAATTTTTTAAAATAACGTTATTGACTTCACATATACCTAACCACCGACGAATCGGATAATCATTGTTACTTTATTATATTAGAGAACGTTTGTTTTATTCGCGATTCGCATGAGACTGCCCTCTTCTCTATTCTAGGTGTTAATGTCCGGGGTGAAGATTGACCGCGTTAATGAATATTCTCCAATTCACCTGGTCTTCCGCCCTCTATACTATGTCGGTATACTATACGATATCTCACTTTGGCCCACATTATCAAAGTGTAGTTTACCTCCCATGTGCAAAAGTATTAAAGGAGTATCGTGTCCAGTGAACGAAAAAAAATCCATCCAACGAATAATAAGTACCATTATTTAAAAGAAATATTCACGATGAGAATATATTTTTAGTAAATGAACCAGTTATTTTACTGTTTAAATACAACTTTTAAAATCAACATCAAAACTACTTGCAAAGGTTGTGTGATATTTTTTTTGATATTTTGCTATTTTTATTTTACGCGTAAGTATAAAGTTTATAACATTTACTTTTTCATTTTTTAACTGCAAAGAGTCTTATGCTGTTCAATTGATGTCTTAATTTATGAACAATATTTTTAATGACAAGCATTTTTTACTTAGTAATGGTAAAATCATATTATTTTTATTCTTCTATCCTTAATCACTCTAATAAAGAAAATAAGACAGTTGTATCTGACGTAATTTTATTAAAAAGTATCTTTTTATAGAGAATCGATGGTATAAGTCTGTTGACGAGATGAATTGGTTTTAATGAAACTCTACATAATCTATATTATCTTTAAGGTTATTTTTTATTGTAATGTGCTCTCATTTTCATCAATAGTTGATGATTATACGATGAGCTGATGACAGCGTGTCGTTTGAAAGGTATTTCAATAAATTAAAATAAATATCCAATCTAATCTGAGACATTTCAAATATACATTCAAACTTGACATTTTTACAAAAAAATTAACGACACAAAAACTGTAGGAAATTTATCTCACAATATTGATCGGTGATGTCATTTTCGTGAATTAATTTGCAGACATGTACATACATAAAAATGTCTCGCCTTTTCCTCTTCGTTTGTTTTGAAAATAAAATATCATATTTTTATAAAAAAAAGATGATCCTTGGCCGTGAAAGCGAACGACGTCATGTTGTTTAAAAGTTATTTGAGATATGACATTTTAACTGATTTTTGCATTTTTAATTAAAAAGGAATTTTCAAAAAAGCTTAATTCATCGAAAATATTATTTTATATGTCGTCGGCTTATCTTGCAAATTGCATATTATAAAATGGTAAATTTAATATTATTAGTACTACATTAATATTTTAATCAATTTTGTATTTCGTTCGCCTCTTTAATATTTTTCTCAAATGGAAAAACATGTTTTGCAACGTATTTATTAAACGATAATATGAATCAAAGTTCAGTTTGTTATATCAAACAAAATCACTTATTATACTGTAATCGTGTGGATCAGGTTAATTCTTATATATTTGTTTTTTTTTATAATGTCCGTGTCTTTGTATATAATACATCTAATGACATCACCATTTAATAATGGCGAAAATTAAAATCCAGTTTAATTTCATAGTTCATGTTTTAAAAAAAATGTTACAGGTAGGATATTATTACGTATGTAGGTATTATACTGTCCCTTACTTTTATGAATAGTACCATTTGTTCTTTTATGAAATAACATAATAAATTATTCCTATCATTAAAAATATAACAATTTTTTTTTGTACTTATTTTACATTCTCAATAAAGTTCAGGACTGGTTTTGCTCGTTCGCAAGCGCTATCAACCGAATAAAAAAAGGTTATTATGTAACACGCTTCTTTACTATTGGCTAAAATCGATAATAATATAAATTCATAATTTATTATATCTCTATAATTATTATAAACTGCAACGAAGCAAAATAGATTTTCGCAAATATAAATATTCTAACATAGTTTTTTAAGGAACATAAATATCATTTTTATTTTTTGATGCAGAAGCATATATTATAAGTTATAAGCAATATATTAAAAATAACGAAAGATTGTTCTATGAAGGCTTCGTGTAATGACTTTTGGTCATCATTAGACGCTTCAATACCACTACAGGTTTCATAGTCAATGAATGTAATTATTAAAAATAGTTTTGGAAATAATATGTTTTCAAAAAGTCAGGTGATAGCCACTAATTATACTCGGTGTCTTCTCAAAACAATGTTTGTCATTATTGTAGTGGCTACACTTAACTTTTCAAGCAGCTGTCTATTAAGAATCAAACCTGTCAAAATGATATAATTAATGTGAATAGATAATCAAATGATTGGCACTACCTGTTTACTTTGAAGAGAAGTCCAACTGGCATCATTTTTTTCATGAACACGAAGAACTTTTAATGTATTATAACTTTATTTGTTTTATTATTAATATTTACGACTAAGCACAGTATAAAATAAACAATTACTCGATAAAAAGTGAAATAAAATATTATTATACGTAATAAACGCAAAAACAATAGTTGTTAATATTCACACAGTTTGCAATATTGTCTTTGTTTTGAATGATTTATTTAAAATTACACAAAAAACAATACACGGATTAGGTAGATTAAAAATAATTAATTCAGTTTACACGTCTGACACAATGTGCACGCAACAGCTTTAAAACGTAATAAAAAAAAATGATTTAGTCTATGATTGTTTTTCAAATTTCGAACACAATTGATTATTTGCAAACAGTTGAAGCTAATTAAACGTCGGGTGTTTAGTTAGTACCGGTCACAGACGCAGTGGAAGCCCATCTGACAAGCGAAATCACCTGTAACCGAGTCCGCCGGTCGCAGCGGATATGAGCGGTCGTCAGTCTTCAGCGGGTATTATTTTATTGTACCTCGCGGAGGAAATACACTGCGACAACTCGGCGAGAGAGTACGATAATTACCCAGCCTATTCATCATTAAGTGTATTGCTTTGTGATGCAACGGTAACGGGCTGAGAAAAAAAACACGGCACGATTCGACGTGGCATTAATTGTTTCGCAATTATTTGCATGCTGTATAAGATATCTGCATAAAAAATGCATTATATCGCATATTACTTGCTGACTCACTCTGCCTGTATAATCACAAGATATTTTAACAGATAAAAATCTAAGACAAAATATGAATACTATAATTATTGAATAAAATTATACAAGAATTCCGCTACATTCATTATGTTTTACTACATTTTAAGTATTCAACTAAGTAAAAGTCTTTTTCGCAATTCATTGACCTTTCAAGATGACACTTTTTATCAATTAAACAATAATTTTATGAAATATTTATTCATAATTCCAAACATAATGAGATGCGTATTGCATAAAAGATTGTTTTAAATTCTATTAAAGATATGCATTCTTTCAAAGTGAATTTTATAATATATAATATTATTCTAATAGTGGAAAAAATAAAAAAAAAACCTCGATAGTGCGATATTAAGCCCGAAGAGTTTACTGATTGAATTTACATTTAATTTACAGAGCTCTATTATGATAAGGTGATAAATAATCAAAAAAAAATAGTTCTACAAAAATTATTGTATAAATACAATACTATTTTGGTTTACTTGCTCCTCAGAACTATGTTATCGTTCCAGGAATTTTACATTGAATTCAATATTTTTTAATGCAAGTTAAGATGCTGGAATATATGAAAACATGTATTTTATATATATTCTAAACCAGTTTACATAGCTAAGTAATGTAAGCTTAAACACAGTTCTGAAGAGAGCTTAAGATGAAATAGCTTTCAACTATAATAAAGTAATATTAATAGAACTCAAATAATTGATTCTATTGTTTTGCAAGCAGTCGAAAACCTACTGTTTTTAATTATGAATGCAGATAGATTAGATAGTTAGCACGCTGTATCTTCTGAAAAAATAAATTCAGCCATATTCTGTGTATTTTTACAAAATATAATTATCAATTTAATTGTGTTAAAAACTGTTTTTTGCAACAAAAAAACTATAAATAACTTAACGCTTTTGATTTTGTGCATAAAATTCGTTAACCATTATCGAATTTGATAAATTGGTTGGAACTATAAGTAATAATAATAGTGTATAAAAATAAATTTAAAAAAATACGATTATCTCAAAACGAAGTTTTTTGACTCCTGTCAGTAAACCGAGGATATCGTGTTAGTGTGTCAACCCCAGTCAGAGATCATTCAAACTCTTTTATTTTCTACCCCTTAAGTAAGAAGTAGCTTTTTATATTCTTTACGGTTCGTATTAAATTTGTTTATCATATGTGCTCAAAGTGCGCCAACGTGTAAAAGTGTTTTCACTGTTTCTATTTCAACAAATTCAAAAATTTTCATCCATTAACTGACGTGGGAGTAAGAACATTATTATGAAAGAATTTATAGCATTATCAAGATATTTTATAAAAATTCTAACGCGTTTTATACGTGCCAGCCAAATGCGGAAGATTTATCTGCATTGTTAATAGACATTACTAAACGATCAAGGCATAGATAATACTTATTAAAAAAGCGAGGATTTTCTTGACTTGCAAGTTTCCACGTATGGTATTATTAAGCATAAATAACAGTTAACACCGGCTCCTGGCTATATTTACGATAATATTATAAATCTTTTTTGGAAAATATTCATCGGCTGTTACTACTTTTGCTTTGCTAACTAAATTAAAATATCAAATCCGTGATCGCCCAATTTGTGTTTGTTTTTCTACGCCGCAGGGTTTGCTTATCCATCCGAGTGGTTGCATGTAGGGCATCCAATCCCGGGATCTCGTTCAATTTTCTGATCCCGAAATCCCGGGATTGAGATGGCCGTGATCCCGGGATTTCGGGATTGAGAAATTTTGAGCAAATCCCGAAAATTGACACGAAATTGGCAAATTCAAGATTTCAAATTCCTCGGCGAGCTAAAAAAAAAAAAAAGGAGTTCTGTGAGAATCCAAGGAAAAAGTATAGCGAATTGAGGATTTCAAATTCCTCGGTGAGAAAATCTCAATCCCGGGATCCCGGGATTCAAAATGAATCAATCCCGAAATCCCGAAATTGGAAAAAGGCTCCGGGATTGGATACCCTAGTTGCATCTGTATGCAAAATTAATCTTTTTTCAATAAATGTATTGTTGTTGGATACAGTGATTTACTCAAACATTCCTATTCAATCCAAAAAACACAGGGAAATGCATGCTGATGAAATACACTATAAATGTAAAGTGTAGAGCTAATTTTTCGTCAAAAACTTCGATATTAAAAGCTTGTAAAGCAATGCACTTTTCTTAGTTTTCACTACAAAAAACAAATACACAACACGAAAAATTAATTATTCAGCATAAAGCAAATTGTATATTAACTTACGACAGATTAAGTATATCGCTTGAAAGATTGAATTTGAGCGAAAATGTAATCTATTGAAGGTAAAATATTTGTTCAGCTATTGATATTAATTATTGTATTACGATTCATTGCATATTGTTACATACCATAACTATATATTATAGTAAAGTTCGATAGCTTTTTACATTTATTGCGTATAATAGTAATAAAAAAATTACTTCTTCCCCGGATCACCTCGAATAGTTTTGAGACTAACCGAGCCTCTTGTGAATGTATTTGCAGCCCACCGCTCTCTGTAATTACTGTAGGCTTTAAAGTTGTACACAAAAGTGTGTTAAAATATACAATTGATAAATTGGTTAGCAATATGTATATGATTTCGATTAAAACTCTCTTTTTCAAGATGACGAATGTCAATATTTAACATAGTATATTATATTCTTTTAATAACAAAACAATTTTTGATTAAATTTTGTCACAGTTTCTTATACTCTGCAACTATTCAATTTACTATTAGCAATATTGCAATTTTTTTTATGTAATTCGAAGATTTGTAAAATGCTATTTAAAAATTCATTGGTAAAACTTCTTTATAAGTATTAAATGGAAACGTACAATACGCATTATCAAATACACATCAGTATTATTTGACAATACTCGAGGAATTTAATATTAATGATAACATGCATTCGAAGAAAACCTCACCGAAGTGCGAAGTCTAAAATTCCAAGAATATAGTTGCATTTCCCGTAAACATGCCACGGATTGTGACATTTATCTAAGACAAAACGAATAATGGCCGAGAAAGAGCGAGCCAATCTGCAGAATGCAATAATCCGTCGGAGCATAAGCGATAGCTTTCATTGTCGAAGCGCTTATGCATTTTATTCGAAAATGCAGCTTACAAAACGAAGCCATTTTCAAATGTCGCATTACAGAAAGATTTTATCACATATTCACGAATAAGTCTTGCAAAAAATGTCGATGTGTTTGAGAAAAACGTTTTAGTGCGAAGTTATTGATATTGTACATATAACGTAATAGAATTTTGAGTAGATTTGTAATTAACATCAACCACCAAAGTGAAATTATCTTACCTGAAATATATAGCATTTTTGTATGTATAAATAGAAGATATCTTCAAAATTCTAACTCGCTTGATTTTGTGAATTAGACATATATTTGTACCTAATTAAATTACAATTTTTTCTCATTAACTGACATCACTTCCGCGCGAGTTTAAATATGTATCTTACTTTGACTTGTCAAACTGTAAACACAGTTTCCGATTATACAATTTATTTATTAATTACAAAGTTAAAACATTTCTTATAACATTCCAAACCAGTCCCACGTGAAAGAAAAAAATATCTACCAGGCTTTGAATATAGTTATTTTAAAAGCATCCTGCGGTGTAAAATGTTGTAAGCGTACTTCCTCATTAATTCGATGGTCTGCCAACCACGTCTCACCTTCCAGTGGTTGCCCGAGCTACCTATCCCTTTGCATTGTTTGAAAATTAATATAATCGCCAAGCGATATTTTGAATGGCAATATTTAAAAAAAAAAAGACGTGTAACAAGAAGACTAGTCAATTTAAAATTGTCATCGTTTTCACGTACTTTTTTGTTGTATTTATTTTTTATCAAGAATGATGATTATTGTTTTTTACATTTAATATTGTACTCGGTTAATTAGGTGAAAAGACGTTAAAAAATAAATTTAAAACACGCTTATTAAAGATAAATTTTCAACATCGTTGTATAATGTACTATTTAAACAACATAAAGATGAATATTGATTTATTGACTATTTGAAGAAGATTTATGAAAGCAAAAGAAATCAAAGATCATCTGACAAAGTAAAAAGAAATAATTGAGTTCTATAAAAATAATAACTTTGAGCGAAATGTGAAATAAACTCACGAATTAAAAACTCTTTAAGGGTGTTCACTGTCAATACTTGGTGGAAAGGCATTCTACTCAAAAAATAAAATCTACATTTGTACTAATTTAAACTTATACTTCACCATTATAAACTGATCATGATGTTGATAATACTCGTCATGAGCGAAACCGGTATTGATCTTAATAATTAATAGTGGGAATTAGTACAAATGTATATTTTATTTTTTGAATATCACAAATTAAAACTACAAACAAAATAAAAAATGGAATGGTATTGTATTATACTTGCGTAACAAAATATACCACAGGACTCAAAGAAGTGTATATAAAAATTGACTTTCCATTCAAAATTAAGCTACCACGACACAAATTGTCACACAGTAATTGCCAAATACATTCAAAAATATCATATGCAATATTATGATGAAAATGATACTTTGAAGAGACTTTATTCAATGTATTTGACTGTTGCAATGTAAAAATTGTATATAAAAATAGTCAAAATTAGTCACATATTTATATAACTTATTGTGGCATAGTTCTACTAGAGCCATTCTCTAAATAGGACGATCTCCCTTCTCTCAAACTAATTATCATTATAACTTTGCCTTTACAATTAATTATAGTTGCAAGTAGTGTGCTCATACCTTCAAATATTTTGTATAAAACATTCAATATTTTTTGAATTTTAATCGATACCTTACGTTTGACAATGCTCCTAATAGTGGAGTAGTAAAACCATCAATTTTCATTATACATTGATTTCACATCATCCTAGAAGTCACATTACATACAAAAAAGTACTAGCATATATGACATTTATAACGGCATTACATCATACCAACTAGGCCATCCAATCCCGGGATCCCGTTCAATTTTCTGATCCCAAAATTCCGGGATTGATACGGCTGCGATCCCGGGATTTCGGGATTGAGAAATTTTGACCAAATCCCGAAAATTGACACGAAATTGCCAAATCGAGAATTCTGGGAAAAAGTATACCAAATTCCGCGGTGAGCTAAAAAAAACGAAGTTTGGAGATAATCCGGAAAAAATGGATAGCGAATTGAGGATTTCAAATTCCTCGGTGAGAAAATCCCAATCCCGAGATCCCGGGCTCCCGGGATTGAAAATTTATGAATCCTGAAATCCCGAGATTGGAAAAAGGCTTCGGGATTGGATACCCTAATACCAACTATGTATATTAAAAAAAACAGGATTATAAAATAATTTTAATAAGTCGCATCAGGGCATTTATAAATCTATCAATGCTTCTACTTATGATAAATGCTGCTTGCATATGCATTCAGTGATGTAACTGTCGATCTAAGTCCATCGCCGACAAATTGCGTTTGACAAGGAAGACGTCGACAATCTCTCTGCAGCCACAATTCTAGAGGAGGAAATCGAGGGCAAGATAGATAAGTTTACTCTAAGCGCGGGATACGCTGCAAAGAGTCGACAAATATAACATGTCGAATGGCCAACAAACTATTTGAATAAGGTTTTTAATTAAATAAAGTCGCGACATAGAGTTGTATAAATGACAGGTCATAAAAATAATTGAAAAAAAACGCATGGTATTAATGTTTGCTTTCTTTTGCAAAATAAAATAATTCGAATATTACTGATACTACATAAGTTTATAAGAAATATTGAAGACGGTCTTGGAAATTTAAAAACTAAAATCTAAAAAAAAATATAAAGGCCTTCATTAATGAGAACATATTTTGATAGCGAGATAACATTCTTCGAGACGAAATTTTACTGTTTTGAGGGAAAGATTGTAAATAATACTGTATAATTTCTTCAATTAAGAAACGTCTATTACATTCCTGTTTAACCATGATTGATGAGAAAGGATTTTTTTTACTAATGCGAACATATTTTTTAAAAAAACAGGGTTTTTCTTATTTAAATGGTTGTGTAATTAGATTAGAGACTTTAATAAAACTAATGTTTCACACTTTAAAGAATAATCGAACTTTTTTTACGAAGCATTGAATTTTTGAGACAGTTAGCAGAATCTATTGAATACGAGGCGTGTAGTTACAAAAAGCATATACACACTCTATCAAAACCAAGAAAAAAAATGGACGTGTTCTACGCGCCATTTTATACAGTGCGAAAAAAATGTATGTCCCAAAGTTCAATATAAACATACTAAAAACATATTTGAAATATTAATGAGCAATATATTCATGTATCGGAGTATTTAGGTTTTTGTAACTAGACACTTCATATCGATAAAATAAAGCGTAAATGATATTTAACTCTGCCAATGCACCTTATAGGCTATGTAGACTATAATATTTCTAACTTGAGTCCGCAACTGTCAGCTTACAAACTCACTAGTCTACCTATCATTATATTGCAACGATTGGATAGGTCAGTTACGCCCGAGTTGGTCCATGGAGTATTATAATATAACGTTACGCCGTAGAAATTGGATCAACTTTTGTCGCAACTTACTTTATTTCTAAAAAAATATGTTTACATTGAAAATAAAATACGTTCCTATTTACCTATACAGAAGAGTGGTATTAATGTCATAATTAAGCCCTTGAGAAGCGAAGTGAGCCAAATAGCAAAATGATAAAACTTTTCTATTTCAATTTAAAATACAATCACGTCTTTACTTACGTGTTTTGTGGATAAAAATATTTGTATTTTAGGGAGAAAACACTTTTAACTGCGTATTTACTAAGCTTGCTTCACTATTACGATACTTTAATACATGTATAGTATTATAACGCATCCAACTCATTTTTTCATAAAATAACACTTTTCAGGGGCTCGTGATATATTGGTTGAATTATTATTTTTACATTATTACTGAATCAATGATACACGTGTTGGAATGTTTGTGACAGTCCAAACTTTTAATCCTGAAACTGCGAATAAATATTGTAATCAGGCTGTATTTATTTTATATACCTTTTCTTTAAAGTCTGCACAGAGAAAATAATTTTTCAGGATATGTTTCAGCTTACAAATAACGCCTCTCTTTCAATGTACATATTAAAATAAAAATTGCATTATATTTCGTTATATTTTTTCAGTTATTTCTGACACTTCCTATTTTAGAAAGGGGTTGAATGCCACCAAACCATTTACGTTGCATATTAATTGATTTTATCCCAGTTTTTCACACGGTCAAACGTTACCTAGAAGGTGACGAAAGATTTTTAATCAATTTATTTATATGAGTATTCAAATGTATGGATTTCTATAACGTTTTGTTTCTTTACAGTCTTCTCTTTATTTGTTCTTGAAAATTAAAAACCGAATGATTAATTATCTTATTACTGATAGGATTGCAATTGCAGTCAGTTGATACAGCAATAAATTTTAAGTACTAAAAATAAACAAGCGATCATTTTTCTACGAACTGTTGTCAGGTGGCTTAGAGCTCCTGTTTGCGGTCGGACATATGCGCATCCATCTCACATGCAATATTAAATGCACTCAGACTCGACCTCTGTAAAACGACTCGCACTTCTAATCTATCGGACGTCAGCCCCAAGTATCATGCCCTTGCTACTCGGCGACTGTGAGTTAACTGAAAATAGTCGTTTATCAATATTGTCATGAATAAATAAAACGATAAAAGATTATACATATTACGTTCTTTATTGCGAGATGCAAAAGCAATCACCATATAAATATTCTCCATTGATAAGATATTAATATTATAACCTAGCTTGACACGGATATTCGAAATTAAATAATGATTCACGGATAAAAGCTTCAAAGGTTGAATTATTTGTATATTTTAATGCGTTTAGTGAATATTTATTTTAAACAGTTTTATTTTTAAATGTTACTTTGTATATCAATTGGCGAGAAAAGTTGAAACGCTTTTTTAAGTAGAGATGGAAAAAAATGAAAAGGCATAAACTTTTGTCAGATATACTACACATAAATCATTTATTATATATGGAAGAGAGTTTAAATTCAAACTATTGATTTCAAGAATTGTACAGCTTTCACTGTTTTTAATGTGCTTTTATGCCGGGTTCTATGTCTCAGCGGCTAACGTAGTTAGCTTCCATGCCGAACCTCACGAGTTCGAGTCCCATTACGGACAGTATCTTTTCGATCGATTTATCGACTTCTGTCAACTTTTCCTTATATTCCTATTACTCTCTTTGGAAGAAAGAGGTTGAGCAGTTGAGTATCAAACAGTTCTCGTAAAAAAATCTGTTAAAATAACTCCATTAGAAGGTCAATTGCTCCACATTGGGAGCGGCCGTGGATAAAAAATGTTTTTATTAAATATTTGTAATTTCTGTATTTCTATAATAAATTCATTCCTTTGTCAAAAGTGTGCGGGATTGGATGCTCTACTGGTAACAAGTATATCGACTGTGGAAAGGACAAAGGACGTAACCCACACAGGATTTTACAGGGGGCGCAAAAAAGTGTTTTGATGATTTTGGGCCATATGCAAATTATGAATTATACACAACCTTGAAGTGCACGGAGACTTCTAAATTGGCGTTTAATTGTCATAATATAATATCAATTTAATAAATTGTCTAGGAAAAATCTATTTTTCAGCCTTTTTCCTTGGTTTAAATTTTCACAAGCCCATCTTTTTTCAAACATAAAAGCTAAATTTAGATACTAATTCGGCATTTGCAGCTTACATCCTTTTGACAGAACGTGTATCAAATTGGATACATTGTGATTATCGGAAAAAAGCTGTTTTGAAAAAACTGTGGGTTACATCCTTTTCCTTTCCACAGTCGATATGTTAAAATTTATTACCTCTCGTCAGAGATATGAAAAAATATATTCGAATAGTCGAATGATTAAAGGTTTTAATATTCGAATATTCGGAATCGCTAGCTACGATATACGTGCGCGTTATTATAACAGAAAATGTTAGAAAGTATTTCGATTTCATTTTACTTCACCTGTCATATCGATTGGAAAATGTGTGGGACGAAAATACACGCGCCATAATTAATTAAAAATTTTACCTTGCGGCAACACACATTTAAAAGATTAAAGCAACGATTTCATTAGGCATTCTGTAATTCAACATTACTTGCATATTTAAGTATTATTTTAATGCTCTGAGAATCTTTTGAATGGCCAAGTGACAGTTTTAAGTGGTATATTACATTCGATTTAAATGATATTTAAATTTTTTACTTCATTAAGCTTATATTAAAATAAAATCAATGGAGATTGGTGACGCAGTGATTGGAAATATTGTCATGGTAATATGTCTGATTATCATATTAAGTAAATAATCAACATGTGAATCAAGGTGTATTCGATATCGGTGCCTTTATATTTTTTTGGGCAACCTTAAGCACAAAAAACAAAATTTCACGGAAACGTGAACGATGCCTAACACCCTAAAATAAATAAGGAGGGATAAAGGCACAGTTTTGAAGTTTGCAACATGTTTTATTTCAATTTAATTGCAGTTGTTATTTTGTGAATATTGAAACTAGATTGATTTAAGTTTGCAAACATTTAAGATTTTTTTTTTTTTTTGAATCGTTCAAACTATGTACATTCTCACAGATTTTGTCACCAACGACCCGGGTTTCGCCTTTCGGCATCTTCAGGCGTTCAAGTGCATGGATGAACTTGAACTGTTTATATAATAAATAAATGCATCACTGAGTCCAAAGCCATTGCTGGCGAAAAGGATAAGCTCATGGGAATGCCAACAGATTTGAGTAGTAAGTAAGCACCTTCAGTCGAAATCTTAAATTATAAGAATTTAATGCTCGTTTTATTTCTCATACAAATCAGTCTGCAAAATAAGGGATTTTAGTTTATTGATAATAACTAGTTATAGTAAAATGCTGATTGATATTCATATCTTTGAAATGAGAACTTACACGATGATATAAATATTTTAAAAGCAATATAGATGTCGTAAATCTAATTTTGTCGCCTGTGTGGTCGAGTGGTCAACGTCGTTGGCTTCGGCTACGGAGGTCACGGGTTCGAATCCCAGTACGGACAGTTTTATAAATTGATTTTTCAATCGATTTATGAATTTCTGTCCGAAGGCATGGATGTGTGTGATGTCTTGAATTCCCCCTTCCCACCCATCCTATTTTATGAATGGGGCGTATCGAGAGCGATTAGATAGCCACTAGTCCTGTCCTAGCCCTATCCATCTATTCCTACTCTCTTTGGAAAAAGAGAGGTTGATATACTGAGTAACAAGCAGTTCTCGTAGGTATACTTATGTTGAGATAAACTACATTAGGAGTATGCTTCACATTGGGAGCGGACATGGTCAATAAAATCTAATAAAACAAAAATCCGTGTATTAGACTGCAAATATTACAGTCGAAATCACAGTTAATATGAATGCTTTCAATTTAACTATTAATTCAACTCGAGGTAAAGAGACATCAGTAATAAGCTAAGCACTAGATTTCGCATATTTTTAGAGCAAAACCTTCTTGTCGCAATGCTACAAATTAGAGGATCTCTCCATGAATCACAGGTTACACATTTCTACATAGGGATCCAATTTCGTATCATAAATAATATGCCTACATAACAATAGTAATGAAATTATCGTATGTCTACATATGTAGACAAAATAACTTGAATACGTTAAAATACAATATAATACTTCGTTTTAGACCTTCATAAGAGCCCCTCAAAAAAACGATGCAAGATGCAATAGATCTGAGTTTAACTGTATGTAATACAAAATCTGAATTCACAATGACAAATTATTTGTATAGCTATTTTTTTAACAAATATTTGAAGATAGTTATTTAGATTTTTACGAGTTTTAGGATAAATTAATTAATGTAGTAATCTAGCAAAATTTAAATTGTTATTTATGTAGCATACAAGCAACTAATATACCGGTCGCCGGATGTAAAGTGGATGTGATGCTTTTGTGAAAAGGGTACTTCTTGGAATCCCGTCAGGTTCACAGGCAGCAGACGGTAAAATATTCAGTGATGGTACATCTTTCATATCCGTTCTTCCTGTGTTAATATTGTTTTACAAAAAAATCTATCTATTAGTAAATAAGGTAGGATACGCTTATATCAGACAATTTCGATATGCCGCTTTAAAAAGATAGACAATTAAAAAGTAAATTATCACTGATTGAATTATTCCGATCCTCTTAATCTAAGTATCCAGCGTTTATTTCTTGTAGAGCTAAATTACAAACCTAAAAAAATCAAATGGTATTAAAAAGATACTTTGGTTAATGCTCGGTACATTTAATTTTCCTCAGAATGGTTTCACTGTTAACATTTTTTTTCTTTATTCATGTTTAATTTGAATACATAAATATATTTTTTGCTTAATCATTCAATTTAAGTTTGACCCCACTTTACTGATTTTATATATTATGAATTTTCTGTAAATGGAAGACTTAAATTTTTAATGAGAAGTGGATGTCAAAAAACAAATTACATCATGTTGTGAATCTATTATACTATAGTATACACTCAACTTATAAACTACACTTCATGTCAACTTAAAATATGCCAAATTTGGCAAAGAATAACAAAACTGTTGCCTGTCGCTTCGCAAGGGTCTCGTACATCCGGAAGGCCGCATACCGCCTCTGCACGTTTGCAAGGCAACTAACTACATAACTATCGAATTGCTGGATCACAATAACTGATTGCTGCTGAATAAATGTAATTTAGCAAGAATTTTATTTTATAGTATTATGAATGTTTGATATCTGATATCAAACAAATTCTGCAAATAATCAACGCAACTAAAGCATCAATAATAAAAAGAAGAACTGAAAAATAGGCACATTTTTTATTAAGAAAATACGGAATGATATAAATAATGAAATATTTAATAATATGATGTCTCTGTCATTTTAAATAATCCTTTATTGTGATATATAATTAAGAATTTAACTTTCAAATCAATTCAGCACTCACCCAGAACGAATCACTGTTAACCACCAATGATCGTGGGCGAACGAATTTTTTCGTGCCAGAAACTATTTACTATTTGTACATCGCGAATGAATAGTGTTTGTGTTTACGTATTACCTGAGTGGATTTATTTCCACGTTGAGAAAGACACGTGCGAACGTACGTGGGCAGATTTCATTAAATTCGGGAAGTGCCTATCTCTTAAATTTCAATGGAATAATAATGTGCAATATATTCCGTTTATACGTACACGTTGGGCAGCCGGCTCTTAGAAAGTTTGACTGATATGAATTTCATTGCCTTTATTACTACAGCATCAGTAAAGTTTCTCCATACAAGTCTATATGACGCCGACATTAAATCACGAGTATTTAAACTGTTTTTTTTGTACTGTATTTATTGTTCACACCAGGAAAGTAAGCGATGGATAATTATTGTAATAATTCCATCGTGTCAAATGACTGACGTATTTTATTATCAAATATGTATTTGAATAATACAAAAAAGCATTTGTTGTATGATCATCTGACACAAAGCATCAATCCCATTAGACTTACGTGTCAAGCATATTTTCCAGAATAATTAAAATCGGTTTGCTTAAAACGGTTGCCTAAAGGTGTCAGTTTAAAATTGATAATATACAAAGCAAATAATGAAAACTTAATACAATCAATATATAGAACAAGTTGAGTAGAGAAAACATTAGAAATACACACGTATTAAATTTAAACAAATCATTTTCAGAGCATAAAGAGCACCTCTTGCTATTGAACTATGTTAATTGCTTTCAGTTGTAAATTTTAATAGATCTTAATAAAAAAAAGTAACTTTATTACTTAAAAAGGTGACGTATAATAACATAAATGAATCTATTAAAAAAACATCATTGAATATAAGTAACAATGAAAAATAAACTTACGCCAACATTTTTGGCTGTTAAAGTTTAGAGCTGTTTTATAATTACTGTTCACCTAATATATTTTATCACAACACATCCGGTATGCCGATTAATCACACAAGCTTTCCAGAAACTTAGTATGAATATTTATAAGTAAGTTGTAAAAAGCAATATAAAATAGTTATGAGCAAGATAAGCCAGCATAAAGATTAAGTACCGAGTTGTACCGCTCCACCGATCTCGAGCTATGTGGGAAACGGTTGAAAGCCTACCTGGGCAGGCACGAACATGTCGCTGCTTATGAATTTGCATAGGTGAATTAAATCTTTAACTGGTTGACCTGACCGGACTGCGAGCAGGTTGCCAATCTGAAAACAATGGATGCCGCGGCAGCATTTCCGCAATTTAGAGACGTGGACAAAGCGCTGTGACGACACGTAAATAAATGCTGCACTATCGTCAGAATCTAGCCTACACACAACGATTCTGTCGTCGATTGATTTATACGTAAAGCAGTGATTTGATGAATTTTAAAGACAGCGAAACCCAGATTCCTACATCGTTTTTGCATTCATTATTTTGCCACAGTTGTCGTTATTTTTATATTATTGATCGATAGTCTTGACAGTTTCTCGTATTCATAGTTTTCTTTAGAACCGTCAAAAAATGACGAATCCGAGTTATGCTGTATACATATTGAGTTCAATAAATGGACAAGGGTTAACATTTTCTTTAACTAAAACCTATTAAGTTTCATGCTTCTTGTTGGTTCAAAAGACAAACGAAACGAAATAGCATAAAGTTTCCTTTTGTTCAACTTGATTTTAACATCCGATTGAATTTGAGAAATTCGAGACTCTAGAGCAGCGATGGCCTAGACGTCAACCACGTAGCCATTTCTAGTAGCCCGCCTGATGCATTAAAACAAGATTTTTTTTACCATGACTCCTAATGGAGTTTATCTCAACATAAGTGTTTCAACGACAACTGCTTGTCACTCAGTTGATTAACTTTTCTTTTTTTCCAAAGAAAGTAGGAATGTAATGATAAAGCTAGAACAGATCTATTGGTTAGGTAATCGATCTCACTACGCCCTACTTCCCAGATATTTTGGGTGGAAAGGGGTTAATTCAAGACCTTACACCTTGCCTTTCCACCAAGTACTGACAGTGAATACCTTGTCAGTGAAATATATGTAGAACACTAAATATTATATATATATTAATATATACATATTTTAGAAAGAGTATATAAAAAAATATATGGCTTTACAAAAAAGATTTAACTTAAATATATACTAACTGTCAACTCTCAGTAGAAAGGCATTAAAATTTAATCAATACATTATTTTGATCACCAAGCTTAATATTAAAACTATATACAAACTAACAAGTTAAATTTAGTTTTTATTTTTACTAACAAATAACATTAACCCAAAACGTTGACTTCGTCTAATTAGATATTATGAATAAGAGCATTAAATTGATTTCAAACAAGTTTTTAATCTTTTAATCGATGATCAATTAGAAAACCCGTTCCGAGTGTTTATGGTTAATCAGTTATTGAGGTTATGTAAGATAAAGTGGTGTCAGAGAATTGATCAAATTGAGGATTCGAACCACGGCGATCAGCAATCGGCGTGCGGTTACGATCGGGTTGTACACTTATGTACGGTTTCCTACATCCGGAGTTAAAAAACAGGTGACTGGCAAATGCTGAACGTGCATTGACAACCTTCATATACAGGACCCGGTTTATATTCAGAGCCGAATTCAGAAAAATAAGCCATATATTTCTAATGAAGCCTCTACACTAACAATTATGTATGTAACGTTTTGAATGCCATATGCAGCAATGATCTACGTCATAGTTTTTCAAACTTTTTGAGCTAGTGGCCTCTTTTTAGTCTTATATTTTTCCGTGGCTTCTATTCCCGTTTTTTATATAAGTTTTTCGAGACTCGGAGACACAATTATTTCGGGATTGATTACTGGGAATGACATATTGAATGATACCAAAGTAATTTTGCTAACAACTTGCTGGCCAATTTCAAAAACCCAGAAATTTACGGAATTCCCAAAATGAAAAGACACGTCACCTTGTTTTTTAGCTCTACCAGGAATTCTAATTTAAAAAACCCAAAATTGCCAAAACAGTTTTTTGTTACTGCTCGATTTTTAAATCCTGGGATTTTATGGATTTGCTCGTGGCCCCCTGCGTGGATCTTGCTCTTCAACATTGCATATTCATTTATTTAATAATACTGTATTCATTTGAAACGTGATTCGACAGACAATATTGTTCCATCAAATGAACCGCTCGTCCGTCAGTAGTATCTCATTGGTCACGCCGACTTGAAACCTTAGGGATAATCCCTTCTATAGATGTGAACATAATTTTATCAAAGTTATTTTAGTGCTATTTGCCACAAATTTAATCCGCTTAACAATGATATACAGATTGTTACTTGAATTTATATTTCTCGTGAATTTCTCTTTTTGCGCAATTGTCATCATATCTATCTTTTTTCTGTTTGCAATCGACATAATATGTATATTTTTCTTGCGTGCATAGTTTGTGAAGTTGTTGTATCTATACGATAGATAAAAATATCACAGCTGAGGGATGCTGGTGTGAGCATATAAGATGTAAGATACAAAAACGTTAGCAATTGAAAGATATGACTAAAAAACGATGGTAGAGTGGGTTTCAGATATAAAGTAAACAAACGGCCATATTAACAAAAACCGCCTAATAAAATAACAAAATAAAGATAACGACAACCTAGTGCACCTCTGGTATCAAACAACACGTTGTTATCGCAAGCTATAATAGAAATAAAGGATACCAACAGGATGGCGGGCAAGGTTGTTGGAATTTTAATAGCAAAATAACAAGTTCAAACTTCTAATAAAGTCTATAAACGAAGCAAATTTTTCTACAATTTAAACTTTTTCGTCGATCGTAAATATATAAAAACTGGTTTTTTAATACTTGTCTATTTTTATTTCAGTTGGTTGTTTTTTTTTGTGTGTGAGAATTTTTCAATTTTATTCCATAATAATAAAATTAATTTTGTTATCTATAATATAATATAAACAACTTTTATAAGTTTACATCCAAAATCGATAAATTGGGTGTACATTTTTGAAAATTTTAAAATGGGGTTTTTTTTATCAGATGCTTTTTACCAAAAAACAAACCGCTCCCAATGTAGAGCATATGAAATCCCAATCGAGCATATGTCAACAAAATTTGATCTACGATAACTGCTTGTTACACAATTTTTTTGGAGGAGATAATAAATAAAGAACGATTGTACGATGAAAGTACTAGTTAATCGATCTTTCTATGCTCTAAATAAGATTTTTCAAACCTTTCGCATTTTGTGTATTTTAAAAAGGGTACAAACAATATATAAAATTCTCATCATAAAACTCTATTTTAAAGTTATGATTATTTTTTTTAGTTAAAAAAAATTTATTAGTTTAATATTTTTTGCTCTTTGTTTCAAATATCACTACTTTAAAGCAACAGTGGGATATATCGAAAATACTAGTTTGGAAATAATTAAACTTTAATGTTTATCAAAAATATATTAATAAGACTACGGTCAAAATCAGGGGATTTTTAATTATTTTAGTTATTTTATAGAAATGTGAAAACACCTAAATATATTGTAATATCTGGTCACTTTAAAAATGATTGATTGAGAACGTACTGAACTCGAAATTGGATGTGACCATTCTAAATGTCAATAGATATTCAAATTATGATAATTTGTATATTACCACTGTGCCACGATGGTCAGTTAATATTCCACAACCAAATATTTGAATTGTCAATTAACAACCCTTATCTTCCCCGAGGCATTACGTAAACATCAAAATGTCAACGCAAACATAACATTTATTTCCAGCGCAACAATGGAGGGGCATTTTTAAGGTCGAAGTTAATTTGTGAGAAGGAATGCGAAGAATCCGAGCACTGATCCTTCCATTGTAATTCTGAAGAAGTTCCCGCGACCCTATTACGACAGTAGCGTCTCAGATAAACAATAACTTTTTTAAAAAAATCAAGATGCCCGAAGCTTTTATTCATTATTCTTGACAGTAATTTAAACATCAGTTTCTCTTACCTTTTTTTATCAATATCTGAAAAAATCATGTTTTCATTAAATAAACATCATGAAAGAAATTGGTTTATCTCGTTAGGATATTATTTTTGTAGATTTTTTTTATTTTATTAGCTAATTCATGAGTGATAATTTTGTAAAAATTTTGAAAATCTAAAGCACCTAACACCAGTTTTACAAGAAGCTTTAATTGTTGTCTCATTTTTTATGCCCACAAGTAGGTAAATCTTCAATAGTAATAGTCAAACAATCTTTTTATATAAAATACGTTCTTACGATATAAATATGAACATATATTTTTTCGAAAAGGCAAGTGTTTGTGATTATAGTACTTACAACAGTTCAAGGGAAGAGTTTCGACGACCGCCATTACTTTTTAATACTGTAATGCAAAATTAAAATAATTACTAGGTACTTTATATAATTTTCACTACCTGTTATCAACGATGTGTATAGTTCTACAAAAATCGTCTAATATATTAAGAAAAACACAATATTTCTTTATACTTATTTCCACTTTTATTTATCAAGATTACGACCAATTCCCCCCATGGCAAGCATTGTCAACTGATGTCAATTGAGAATTTAACAGTGATATTTATACACAAACAAATTTAAATGAAAATGTGTAATAAACAATTGCAATTACAGTTAAAATGATGAATAAGTGACTCTAAGCTAACACAAACTAAAATAATGAACAGCTCTAACAGGTAATTAAAAAAATCACTTATGGTAAATTCAAACATAATTATAATCCAATTTGTCAAAGACAATTAATTTAAATTTAAGCGATTAACGGTATAAGAACGGTGGTGGATTGATATTTGATTGGTAGTTAAGAAGGTCCATAGGCTTGATTATGTCTATTCATTTCAATTTTTTCTCGAGTGTTTTACTTAGGGCTTTTAGAAAAAATACGTAAACATATGGGTACTTGATTAAAAGCTATGATATTCAATTCTTTTATGAGGTAGTTTGCAAATTAATGGTTTGTTTTTTTAATTAATTTTTATGTTATTTAGCTCGAGTCAATATACATCTACCTGTTGATACGATACGGTCCTTTGGCATGATTTGTACTTGCATTTCCTTATACGGTTGTTAGCAAAGCTTGATAGGTATAATGAGGAAGAGAGACAGAATAAACACATCACTTTTTCGATTATTCAAGGTCAAATGGACAAAGTCGCCAATGTAAGCAAATATTAAGATTTTTGCAATCCGCGGGTCTCGCCGCGGATTATTGAGTGCAAAGACAAACCCACTGCTTTGTAAGTGAGTACGTGGGCGCACAGAGCCAAATAGAAATACCGTCTCTCGCTCGCGCGCGGTGCTCGACCGAATTACCGGTCGAGCGCGACGAGAGAGGGAAATGGAAACGCTTGCCGTTTTCCTCCTCCTCAACGGAGGCTCCCCATAATTTACAGGTACACCTAGCATAGGCTGTTCTAGCCCCTGAAGAAATTTCGCTGAATTCTATCGACGCAATTTCCAATTGCGATCGAACAAATGAATCCCGCGGCGACCTCGACCAGGGTCGTCAGGGACAAAATTCGTTTGAGAATTTTTGTTTTTACGACACTAGCCATGTCCTAGTATGCACTGCATAAACTAATATTAAAATCATGTTCGCGGTTTGGACTCCACCAAGCCCTCACCTGCGCCAATTAAAATCGTGCGGAACCGGCGCCCGAGCCAAGCTTCGGCGCCGAATTTTTTTCGAGCCGTAAAGGACGATGGTCCGAAACGGTGTTGTAAATTAAATTGCAATCGGATAACAGGTTTATTAGTAATTCAATAAACTGTGATTTCCCCATACATTTTGGCGAGACGAAATTTCGAAACGCGTTCGGCGTGTAGCGTTTGCCGTTCGATACTAAAATAAGCCCCGCCCAGTCCGACCAATCGTAGCGGTTCGCGTGGTCATACGTGCGATTGCAGGCGGCCTCCCCTCCACCGCGGTCAATCAAAATTTCAATCTGATATGAAGCGCGAACACACGAAGGGAAGGTGGGAAATTTTAGTTTCATGGAAGCGAACGACTATCACGGACGTTCCTTCGAATTTTCAGCCAAATCCCTTCAGGAACATTCACCATAGAAAATATTTAGCATAAATTTGCACTTAAATCGATTTTAGGCTTTTATAAAAATCAGACTCAATTCAGTAATTACTTTTTCGCGGACGATGACATCTCCGCTTTGATTAACCGGTACACCTGACTCGCTCAGGTGGAAAATTTTTCTTCTTTTTCTCATAACTCGCTTCAGCAACGAGTTATGAGATCGCTTGTAAGAGCAATATTTCGCGGAAAACTGATTCTGACACGACAGTGATTTTTCTGATTTTCTATCTGTCATATTAAGATCACTAGAGACGATTTTCGCTCAGCGGAATCGTTGTTCTAGAAAAATCTCAGTTGCCGCCATCTTGAGATATTTCGGCAGAGCCACGGGAGGTCAGCATCTTAGCCAATCGGCGTGAGACGCAGATGCTGAGGTTAGCAGATTTGCTCGGGTCAACCGTTTTTTTTGACCCTGGCCGAGGACGCAGCTGGACCAAATCCTTTACAAAAAGGCAGGTCAGTTTTGCAAAAGTTACCAAATCTTCACCGACTTCTACGCGTTACTCTGTTCCCGTGCTCTCTTCTGCCGATATTATCCGCCGCAACATCTTTAATAAAAAAACCAGCCAGAAATTCTCTCAGCTTGACCAAGTCATTCGAATAGTTGACATTGTGCAAAGCTGAGTCGAATTCTGTGCTACCTCCTTGTGTTATCGCTTGCCGCCAGCTGTTTTGTTTGCTGAAATTGTTCCTGATAAGCTGTCTCCGGTTCCTGAGAACTTCCAAAGGTTCGTCTACTATTATACGTTGCATAAATATGTCGCGGCCTATTGTTGCTGAGTCAATACTCTTTAACCTAAGGTCCGCGGCCAGAACTGTAGCTTCCTGCTCGATCTCGACAGTGAGAATCGAAATAAAGACGCGTGTAAAATCGCGGTCATATCTTTGCTCCTAGCCGCATTTTATTAAGTGTCGACAGGACCCCTTCATGTATTAAATGTTGTTTCTTCTAAACTCAGCCTAGTAAAATCGTGTGTCACTTCTTGTTCGAAATGGCAATAACAGCGGCCGGAGGAGAGTACGGGAACGCTAATTTTGATTTAAATTCATTGTCTTATTTTATTGTGTGTTGTACCCTGTCTAACTGTATATTGTAAATATTTTTGCGACCGACTTCGCGCGGAGGATGCTCTCCGTTCGGTCCAGTGTAACACTCAGCGGCGCTTGGTCTTCGGAAAAATCGTGAAATATATAATCGTAATTAATCTTGTTTTTGCAAACGCCGAAGCGTTTTCCGTTTGTTCTCAATTCGGTATCGGCCAACGGAATAATAAAATATTGTACGATGGCTCAATGCATAATTTTTCTGCAACCCCTAAACGTTTCACGTTTGTTTCAAAGTCCGATTTTTTTTATGTTTGTTTAAATATTTAATTATAATTGCAAAGTCCGATCTTTTTATGTTTGTCTCAATATTTAATTATATTGGCAAAGTCCGATTTTTCTTTGTTTGTTTCAATATTTAATTATATTTGCAAGTCCGATCTTTTTATGTTTGTCTCAATATTTAATTATATTGGCAAAGTCCGATTTTTCTTTGTTTGTTTCAATATTTAATTATATTTGCAAGTCCGATTTTTTTTATGTTTGTTAAATATTTAATTATATTTGCAAAGTCCGATTTTTTTTTATGTTTGTTTCAATATTTAATTATGATTGCAAAGTCCGATCTTTTTATGTTTGTCCCAATATTTAATTATATTGGCAAAATCCGATTTTTTTTTGTGTGTTTCAATATTTAATTATATTTGCAAATCCGATTTTTTTTATGTTTGTTAAATATTCGAGTATATTTGCAAAGTCCGATTTTTTTTTATGTTTGTTTCAATATTTACTTATATTTGCAAAGTCCGATTTTTTTATGTTTGTTTCGATATTTAATTATATTCACAAAGTCCGATTTTTTTTATGTTTGTTTAAATATTTAATTATATTTGCAAAGTCCGATTTTTTTGTTTGTCTCAATATTTAATTATATTGGCAAAGTGCGACTCTTTTTACGTTTGTTTCAATATTCAATTCTATCTGCAAGGTCTGAATTTTGTTTGTTGCAATATTTAACTATATTCGCAAGAGCTGAATTGTTTTGTTTGTGTCAATATGTAATGATATTGTAAGGTCTGAAGTTTTGTTTGTTTCAATAGTTAATTATATTGGCAAGGCCGGGATTTTAGTATCTTTGTTTCAATTCGGTGACGAGACCACGGGGATAACTAGAATTCGCAAAAAACAATGCGATATTCACTGTCGTTTTGCAACGTCTCAATTAGTTTGAGTTTAGTAATCAACTACGAATTATTAGGCAAATTGGGCGCAGTACTCCGGCCGAGCGAAACTACGTGCGTTCGAGCCGCGGTACGTCGCGGGCCCCACGCATCAATAATTAGCCACCCTGAGTTGCAATAGAAAAAGAAAGGTCCGTCACCTAGTGATGATAATTGTAAATTCAATAATGTATGCCTATCTGAGGGCGAAGTATCTAAACAACAGAAATAGCAAACGACACCAAGCGACGCTGGGGACTTGTATAAAATTGTATGTTATTTTATGTTAGGTATTTTCTTGTGTTTCGAAATTGATTGTGTATTTTGTTTTTCCTGTGTCATTGATAATCGTCGATCACCGCCGTCATAACGGCAAATGTTAGTTATAAGGGTGAACTATGGGAGGTGTGATAATTCGAGTCATTTTTAAATATAAATGTCAGACATAATTTTGTCACTTGGTAACATTGAAAGGTCGCGGGGTCAAGTCTGCGGGACGCTTAGTCTCGAGACGTCAGGAAGAGCTGTCATCACGCCTTCCATAGATTCACGATGCAAGGTCGGCGGAGCTAAGTAACAAAGGATCAGACAGCCCCGAGGACTTGTGCGAAAAAGGGCCTCAGGTTTCGTCGGCCTCGCACTAGTTTAATTTTAGCTAGATCGACGTCGGAGGGTGTTTTTTGTATTGAGTACTAGGGAGGCACTATCATTGCGGATTCACGGGACTCCGAGTGATACGGCGCGGTGGACGTATAATTCCGGGGGCAGATAGCCCGCCTAGACAAACGCACTTGTCTGGGACCCATGTCTGTCGAAATTTCGGCAGACACTCAATAGTAAAACCTAAAATCCAATTCGTCCAGTTGGATTACGTCACTCGATAGCGACGCCTTCAAGCGGTCTGACACCGTGCCTGGAGCCGACCTCGGACGGGGGTCTGGTCTCCGCCAATCCTCCCTAATACTCGAACAAATCTAAACACGTAGTGTAAGTAACTTCATAGGAGATTTCGCTAATGCGATTGACCAACGGGCGGTTGGACGGACTCGTATTCAGAGTGCCGTCGATAAAATGTGCTCCGGCCTAAACGGCTTGCGGTCACTGGAAGTGAACGCACACAGTAAGGGAGGACGGATATGGAAATCCTCCTCACGTACAGACCTCGGTTCCTTGCTGTGGGAGTCCCGCAAAACGTTGCGAAGTCGTATTAGCAAATCCAATAAGAATTGAATTAGAATCGTTAAACTAAGAAATCATAACTTTGTATGTAAATTTTCACCGAATATTATAAATTGAATTAAATGTATGACACGACTTAGCGTACATACTGATTAATAATAAATCCAAACAATCATGAGTCATGAGGACTGTGACGGTGCTAGTTAAAAATTAATTTTGTTCTGCACCCCTAAGTTAGATATATGGTACGGCTTGACGGCCATATTACTTCATAAGATTTAGCGTAGGGATTAATTTTAAGCAGATCTGTACACGCGTAGTGAGTGTGCAGATCTTAACTTCAAAACAAGACTAAATAAAATTTGCCCACTACTAAATCAATAACTGTTATAAGAAACCGCCGAGTGCGAAACTAGTTCTAAGAAAATGGTATGATGAATGTTGTTTTTTCTCTCTCTTGTAAAAATATAAAATCATAGATGTCTCCCCGTAAGGGAACATAAATATTGTAATACTAGGGACCCTCAGTCCAGGCGAAGGACCTACTGAAAGGCCCGGTCTGCAAGTCGACTGTCATTCGGTACTAGGAGGCTCGGCTCGCGAGCTTCACGCCGAATGACAAATTTATTAACATGTATTTAGAGCGCACTCCTGTGTGGCTAGCCAAATTATCGAAATTTACTGTAAACCCTTTTTTGATTATAAATAAACCGGTGGATTTCCACCTTTTACTGTTCACGAGCGTTGTTTAATTGAATTTGATTGTTCCCATATTTAATTCCTAAAAATTGTCACAGACTGACTGCGTCACACCAAACCGAGACGTTATGGGGAGAGACGGATTTCTCTGTCTCTCGTCTAACTGCTCGGGACTCAGTCGTGTCATTTGGCCCCCAACGAAAAGGGCCGATTTAAATTCCTGATTTCATATGATCAAAGCGCAGATCAAGTAACGTAGACTTTATGTTAAAAATAAATGTAAATTCATAATTAGAGTCATGCGCCGACTGACCGGTGGTCGAATAAAATCGACCCCGGAAAGCACATAGAAAATCGACCGGGCGCAGTCCGCCCGAAAATTGTTATTCGAACGATGCGACGTGAATCGACTGATCACCGAGGAACTGAGTGACGTCGAATAAACAACGATTAGTCGGATTAGACTCATGCGAATTAACATCAGTAAAGTATGCGGAGATGAATGATTGGAAACAAATAAATCGTCACCGACGGCCCTGAGAGGATGAGTTTCGTGCCTCCGCCAATGCTAATTTAGAAAAATCACTCTTTCAGACAGAGCGGGAATATGTCGAGAGTGACGCGCTCGCGATCCGTTGTCGTGGACGATACCACGACTGGCGCCCAAATTAACTTGCGACCGGGGTTTCAGGGAGGCGAATCGCCCGTATCGGAAATGTTCGAAAACGGACAAATCTTCCCGGAAGAGACGGAGCCCCGGACTCCGACGACTCTGGTAGATGAGCTGCCAGCGCCGATGCGACGAGAGGAGAGGCCGAGATCGGGACACCCGCCGGTGTTCTCGATCTCGTTCCACGGAGGTCCGGAAGCGGACACGGCGCGCTTCATCGCGCGTTGCGAGAAATTTTTCGCTGCGGCCGACACAGACGTGGAGGACCGGGCCACGAAAGCCGCCACGGCTTTTCACGGCGAAGCGTTGAGTTGGTGGCAAAGTCTGCCAGTCAAACCGACGTCTTGGGAACGGTTTACGTTTGCGATGCAACGCAATTACGATAGCGTAGGGCGAAAACTGCGGTTAGAATACGAGGTAAAAAGCGTCCTCCAAGAGGAAGATGAGGACGCATACGAATTTTTAGAAAAAAAGAGGGCTATCGCGAGAATCTGCACTGCACCGGCCGATCCGCTGGAACTGGCGAGGATGATCCAGGGTCTGATGACGCCCAGGGATCAGGAGAGGACCGATAGACTGCGTTGGACAACGCTCGATGAGCTGGTCGATGCGGTGCGAGAAATGGAATTGCGCCAGAGGCGAGAAAAGGCGCCAATACAAAAACCGATTCAGACGACAAGACGGAATCAAAACGTAACAAACACCGACCGCGCAGGAAACGGCACGTGCAATCATCAGTGTCAGCACACCTGCAACCCTCCTCAACAATCGTACAATGTCCCTCCACCTCCCCTACCCAAGTCTCCCCATCACCACGACGCAAAACCGAGGTATGATAACCGGCAGCGGAAAGAAGAGCGGAGGCCTCAGCAATACGGTGCTCACGGCCCTCCGAGGAGGGAAAACGGCCCTCTCCGCTGTTGGTCGTGCGGAGGCCCCCACAGGGAGGCTGAATGCCAACGTAGGCAACGGCGGAATTAATTAATTAACGAAAAAAACAACACAAGTAAACGAGAAGAAAATGGGCGGAATATTTTTTTTATTATCAACTTTAAATGACGAGAAAAATAAACGGGAAAAACGTATGCAAAAAAAAAAAACCGATTCGAAACAAGAAAAAACGATTTTTTTTATAAGTATTTCATAAGTGTAAATAAATATAAGTGGGCTCGGGAACAAATATTAACTTCGAAAAAAACTTTTAATAACTTAGACGCGTGCCACAAACATGAATCCGAGCCCCAAACATGTTATCATCGAGGAAAGGAGAACTGTATTAGTTAAGTGTTGAATAAGAAACCAATCAAAATAATTTTTAAAGAACAATGTAAATAAATATAAATGGGCTCGGGAACCAACGATAACTTCAAACAAAAAGAATTTTGAATAATTTAGAATCATGCCTCAACGATAAATCCGAGCCCAATCGTGTTATAATCGAAGATAGGAGGAGAAAACAATTTAATTAAGTGACATAATTATTAAGTGTAGTATATTTAATTAAGTGTTACGAAATATAAGTGAACAACATTGATTAACAGTGAAGAGATAACAAATGAAATACAATAATTAGCATAAGTGAAATAACTTACGAACAATGAACAAAGTGTAAAAGTTTCAGTGTTTTTAAATAATTTTAATTTTTTTATTACGTTTATAAATATTTTGTGGAAAATACATAAAGCGGCACACCGAAGAAAAATCAACTCAGAAAAAAAAACATTGCTAATTTAAATTCATTTGTGTTAAGAAGAGAGTGCGCGCTATTTTTTTATCAAGGCAGAGAGAAGCAATCAAACTAAGTACAGGGAGGGCCAAAAGTGTGCGGAATGATCGATGTTTTTTTTTTGTATGAAAAAACGACATGAAAAATGGAACGAGTATTCAATCGAGCATCAAACGTGTGTTATAGGGAAGGGATGGCCGCCACCGCCAGACGATACGACGCCGCCGGAGAATCCAGCCCGACAAGCCGCCTGCTGAGGATCCAGGTGTTCCTCGAGGACGGAGGAATCAGCTGCGAGGCCATCATCGACAGTGGTGCAACACACACGCTTGTCGACGCAAGCCTCGTGAGGCGCGATTCACAGAGGACACCGGAGGCCGAATTAAAGGGAGTGGGAGGACGATCCGTGCCGACGTACGGACACGCCCTCCTAAAGGGGAAAATACAGGAGGCCCCATTCGTCGCCTCCGCCCTCATCATCAGCGGGTTAGGAATCGAGATGATTCTCGGTCTAGACTGGCTGGAACAGGAGGAGGCCAGTCTAGACTTCAAACGACGGTGCCTACATCACGGCCGGGAGGCGCGATATACAGCGCATTGTATAACACTCATCCCTCCGACGCCGATCGAGGTCCCCGATCTACCGGCGCTCACCGATGACATTCCGGAAGACGCCCGGAAAGCGATCACGCAATTAATGCGAGACTACGGAAGTCTCTTCGCAGCAACGGGACCGAGATGCGGCTCGGCTATGCACGAAGTGCGGCTATCGGATCACACGCCGTTCCGAGTTGGACCCCATCGCCAGTCAGACACTACCAAACAGATGATACGCGAGGAGGTGCAGCAAATGCTGGCGGACGGTGTGGTGGAACCGAGTCGATCGCCATACAGCTCACCTGTAGTCATCGTGAAGAAAAAAGACGGGAAGCCGCGTTTCTGCGTCGACTACAGGAAGCTGAACGCTGTCACGATCGACGAAGCGACGCACTTGCCGCGGATACAGGAAACGTTGAAGGAGCTCGGACCTGCCACCATCTTCAGCTCTCTGGATTTGAAAGCCGGATACTGGCAGGTGCCTCTACATCCGCACACGAAAGCCCTGACTGCTTTCAACACGCCCGACGGAGGATGCTACCAGTTTACGGTGATGCCGTTCGGACTGAAAGGCGCACCCGGCACTTTCCAAAGACTGATGAGTCAGGAGGTGTTGGTGGGGCTCATCCCGCGGTGTTGCCTAGTCTACTTGGACGACATCATCGTCTACAGCGAGAATTGGAACGACCACCTGCGCGACTTGCGCAAAGTATTCGAACGGCTGCAGTTACATTCGTTACGGATATCGGTATCAAAATGTCAAATCGGGAGGGACAGCGTGGAATACTTGGGACACCAGGTGACAGCCGGAGGAAACATTCCTCAGCCGGTTCACCTGCGCGGAGTAGAAGAGGCTGCCACTCCGAAGACGAGAAAGGAACTGCGGGAGTTTCTCGGATTGTGCAACTGGCTGCGCGAGTATGTGCCGCGCTTCGCAGACATTGCCGCGCCGCTAACCGATTTATTGCGGACAAATATCAACTTCAAAAGGACGCCGACAATGCATCAGCCGCACCCAAGTAACATCGTTCACGACGGACTGCTGTGCCATCGAGAGAGCAGCGGAAGGCTGCTGACTGTGGTGCCCTTCCACTTGAGAAAGGAAGTCGTCGCCGCCTATCACGACGACCCCTTAGCCGGCCACCCTGGAGCCGCAGAGACAAATCGGGCCATACAACGGCTCTATTTCTGGCGGGCGCGCAGAAATGACGTGAAGGCGTATGTGCGCGCCTGTCATATATGCGCTACACGAAAGCGAGGAGCGCTGCAGAGACCGGCGCATATGACGTCGCACACAGAAGCGACACGGCCGTTCGAGGTACTGGCCCTCGACTTCATGGGTCCGTACCCGGCGAGCCGACGAGGGAATAAATACATTTTTGTCGTCACTGACTTGTTCTCGCGATGGACCGAAGCTTTCGCCATGCGGAACTCGTTAGTGGCGACCTTCCTGCCTCTGTTGGAACAAGAAGTGTTCCACAGATTTGGATACCCGCGGGCGCTGCTTACCGATAATGGTACGCAGTTCCTGCATGAGAGATGGGTGTCAACCCTTGAAGCATGGGGATGCCTTCATTGGACGACGCCACCCTACCACCCCCGTGCTAATCCTACGGAGAGAAGAAACCAGGAAATAAAGAAAGCTATGAGAATTCAACTTGAACCGGGCGCGCACGCACAGTGGTGCGAAACATTACCGCGCACACTGTTTGCGTTGCGCTGCCGTCAGAATGCCGCCACCGGCCTCACACCCAGTCAAGCGGTGATGGGTTATGAGCTGCCAAGGCCTGGCGAATGGCGGGCACAACTGGATATGCCGCCCGCACGCACAGAGGCGCTGGAGAGAGACGAACAAGATGCTGCCATGTTACGCCATCAGGAGGAGTACAGCGGGCGCACAAATGCGCGCGCCGCCCAAACCGCCCCGCCTGAGCAGTTCTCAGCCGGGCAGCGGATCTACTTGAGGGGCTTCACGAAGCCAGGGGTGAGGACTGGAATCATCCCCAACTTGGCTCCCAGATGGGAGGGGCCGTACAAGATAATTACAAGGGTGGGCATGAATGTGTACTGGGTGGACAGACGAGGTAAGCCGATCAAGGCGCACACCAACCAAATCCGCCCCGTGCCGACGCCCTACGCCGAACCACTTCCCCTCGGGCAGACACCGCCGCGACGGAGAACTGAGGAAGCACCCTTGCCAGAAGAGGAAGCTGCCGACGCCCCGGCCCGCTAGGACCAGACCAAGTAGATGAAGAGGACCACATCCACCCCTCGCGCCGATGAAGACGCCCAGAAACATCACCAAGTATAGTACCTTTGCAAATCCCTCTTCAAGGCTAATCAATAAATTCAAGTAGAGTAAAAATATTTAACTTAAAGTAAATACAGTCAACTCCTGTACACAAGACCTAATTAATTCATTTTTTTCAATTTTTGTAATTTTTAAAAAAAATTAGACAATGTCAATTAAGTTTTAGTATGTTTATTGTATCTTGCACAACATCAAATGACTATCTGATGAATATTGAGTTTTTTCTTTCTCGCATATAATCGAGTAATAGAGTACTTGTAACATGTTTAATTTTCTCCGGTTAATAACGAAGCGAGTCTGCTCTCAAATGATGGAAAAATTTGTTCGGCCTCGATAGCGTCAGCAGCTATGTCAGGCGGATTAATTCGAAAAAGTAATAATTTCATTTTTGCAAAGACCTTAAAATTTTAAAAAAAAATAATAAATAATAATAATTCAATTTGTTTTGCAAAAGTCATAGAGAAAAATTTTATAGTTAACATTCCTGGCGGCACTAACCGCAACAGTCAGTATGACGGAATTCTTTTGTGTTTTGTATTTGTCATGTTTTCCCGCTTCAAGGAGCGAAAGAGAAAAGGGGGGGAGAAATGTATTAAAGTAAGATTTGTTTTTCTTGAAAATAGAATAAATTATAGATTTGGTCTCGAACAGACAATGGTTGAGGAATAACTAATTCTTTTTGCGAATGGCTATCGAACCTCACGGAGGCTCGTCAGAGAGGGAGGAGAACCCTCCTCTCTTAATAAAATTGTAAATACACAAGACAGGAGTCAGCACACACAAATAATTTTTTTTTACCATGTATGTAACTTTTGCCTACAGATAAAGTAGCGCACTTTTGTAAACTTGTTGCGTTTCCAGTGAGAAACATAGAATCAAATGTCGTGAATTTGTCCAATTTGACCCGGCCTCGGCCACTGGCGCCGAGGCGTCTGACGCAATAAATTCTCGCGGGTCAACGCATTCTCGCGCGGCGGGGTTAGACTGGATCAGCCCGCCCGCACCTCGATTTCTCATTATAACTAAGGCGATATTTTTTTTTCTAGCAATGCTAACAACTGCAAAAGCATAAGTGTAAATCACGCCATAGGAAGTAAGGGGGATTGATACGATACGGTCCTTTGGCATGATTTGTACTTGCATTTCCTTATACGGTTGTTAGCAAAGCTTGATAGGTATAATGAGGAAGAGAGACAGAATAAACACATCACTTTTTCGATTATTCAAGGTCAAATGGACAAAGTCGCCAATGTAAGCAAATATTAAGATTTTTGCAATCCGCGGGTCTCGCCGCGGATTATTGAGTGCAAAGACAAACCCACTGCTTTGTAAGTGAGTACGTGGGCGCACAGAGCCAAATAGAAATACCGTCTCTCGCTCGCGCGCGGTGCTCGACCGAATTACCGGTCGAGCGCGACGAGAGAGGGAAATGGAAACGCTTGCCGTTTTCCTCCTCCTCAACGGAGGCTCCCCATAATTTACAGGTACACCTAGCATAGGCTGTTCTAGCCCCTGAAGAAATTTCGCTGAATTCTATCGACGCAATTTCCAATTGCGATCGAACAAATGAATCCCGCGGCGACCTCGACCAGGGTCGTCAGGGACAAAATTCGTTTGAGAATTTTTGTTTTTACGACACTAGCCATGTCCTAGTATGCACTGCATAAACTAATATTAAAATCATGTTCGCGGTTTGGACTCCACCAAGCCCTCACCTGCGCCAATTAAAATCGTGCGGAACCGGCGCCCGAGCCAAGCTTCGGCGCCGAATTTTTTTCGAGCCGTAAAGGACGATGGTCCGAAACGGTGTTGTAAATTAAATTGCAATCGGATAACAGGTTTATTAGTAATTCAATAAACTGTGATTTCCCCATACATTTTGGCGAGACGAAATTTCGAAACGCGTTCGGCGTGTAGCGTTTGCCGTTCGATACTAAAATAAGCCCCGCCCAGTCCGACCAATCGTAGCGGTTCGCGTGGTCATACGTGCGATTGCAGGCGGCCTCCCCTCCACCGCGGTCAATCAAAATTTCAATCTGATATGAAGCGCGAACACACGAAGGGAAGGTGGGAAATTTTAGTTTCATGGAAGCGAACGACTATCACGGACGTTCCTTCGAATTTTCAGCCAAATCCCTTCAGGAACATTCACCATAGAAAATATTTAGCATAAATTTGCACTTAAATCGATTTTAGGCTTTTATAAAAATCAGACTCAATTCAGTAATTACTTTTTCGCGGACGATGACATCTCCGCTTTGATTAACCGGTACACCTGACTCGCTCAGGTGGAAAATTTTTCTTCTTTTTCTCATAACTCGCTTCAGCAACGAGTTATGAGATCGCTTGTAAGAGCAATATTTCGCGGAAAACTGATTCTGACACGACAGTGATTTTTCTGATTTTCTATCTGTCATATTAAGATCACTAGAGACGATTTTCGCTCAGCGGAATCGTTGTTCTAGAAAAATCTCAGTTGCCGCCATCTTGAGATATTTCGGCAGAGCCACGGGAGGTCAGCATCTTAGCCAATCGGCGTGAGACGCAGATGCTGAGGTTAGCAGATTTGCTCGGGTCAACCGTTTTTTTTGACCCTGGCCGAGGACGCAGCTGGACCAAATCCTTTACAAAAAGGCAGGTCAGTTTTGCAAAAGTTACCAAATCTTCACCGACTTCTACGCGTTACTCTGTTCCCGTGCTCTCTTCTGCCGATATTATCCGCCGCAACATCTTTAATAAAAAAACCAGCCAGAAATTCTCTCAGCTTGACCAAGTCATTCGAATAGTTGACATTGTGCAAAGCTGAGTCGAATTCTGTGCTACCTCCTTGTGTTATCGCTTGCCGCCAGCTGTTTTGTTTGCTGAAATTGTTCCTGATAAGCTGTCTCCGGTTCCTGAGAACTTCCAAAGGTTCGTCTACTATTATACGTTGCATAAATATGTCGCGGCCTATTGTTGCTGAGTCAATACTCTTTAACCTAAGGTCCGCGGCCAGAACTGTAGCTTCCTGCTCGATCTCGACAGTGAGAATCGAAATAAAGACGCGTGTAAAATCGCGGTCATATCTTTGCTCCTAGCCGCATTTTATTAAGTGTCGACAGGACCCCTTCATGTATTAAATGTTGTTTCTTCTAAACTCAGCCTAGTAAAATCGTGTGTCACTTCTTGTTCGAAATGGCAATAACAGCGGCCGGAGGAGAGTACGGGAACGCTAATTTTGATTTAAATTCATTGTCTTATTTTATTGTGTGTTGTACCCTGTCTAACTGTATATTGTAAATATTTTTGCGACCGACTTCGCGCGGAGGATGCTCTCCGTTCGGTCCAGTGTAACACTCAGCGGCGCTTGGTCTTCGGAAAAATCGTGAAATATATAATCGTAATTAATCTTGTTTTTGCAAACGCCGAAGCGTTTTCCGTTTGTTCTCAATTCGGTATCGGCCAACGGAATAATAAAATATTGTACGATGGCTCAATGCATAATTTTTCTGCAACCCCTAAACGTTTCACGTTTGTTTCAAAGTCCGATTTTTTTTATGTTTGTTTAAATATTTAATTATAATTGCAAAGTCCGATCTTTTTATGTTTGTCTCAATATTTAATTATATTGGCAAAGTCCGATTTTTCTTTGTTTGTTTCAATATTTAATTATATTTGCAAGTCCGATCTTTTTATGTTTGTCTCAATATTTAATTATATTGGCAAAGTCCGATTTTTCTTTGTTTGTTTCAATATTTAATTATATTTGCAAGTCCGATTTTTTTTATGTTTGTTAAATATTTAATTATATTTGCAAAGTCCGATTTTTTTTTATGTTTGTTTCAATATTTAATTATGATTGCAAAGTCCGATCTTTTTATGTTTGTCCCAATATTTAATTATATTGGCAAAATCCGATTTTTTTTTGTGTGTTTCAATATTTAATTATATTTGCAAATCCGATTTTTTTTATGTTTGTTAAATATTCGAGTATATTTGCAAAGTCCGATTTTTTTTTATGTTTGTTTCAATATTTACTTATATTTGCAAAGTCCGATTTTTTTATGTTTGTTTCGATATTTAATTATATTCACAAAGTCCGATTTTTTTTATGTTTGTTTAAATATTTAATTATATTTGCAAAGTCCGATTTTTTTGTTTGTCTCAATATTTAATTATATTGGCAAAGTGCGACTCTTTTTACGTTTGTTTCAATATTCAATTCTATCTGCAAGGTCTGAATTTTGTTTGTTGCAATATTTAACTATATTCGCAAGAGCTGAATTGTTTTGTTTGTGTCAATATGTAATGATATTGTAAGGTCTGAAGTTTTGTTTGTTTCAATAGTTAATTATATTGGCAAGGCCGGGATTTTAGTATCTTTGTTTCAATTCGGTGACGAGACCACGGGGATAACTAGAATTCGCAAAAAACAATGCGATATTCACTGTCGTTTTGCAACGTCTCAATTAGTTTGAGTTTAGTAATCAACTACGAATTATTAGGCAAATTGGGCGCAGTACTCCGGCCGAGCGAAACTACGTGCGTTCGAGCCGCGGTACGTCGCGGGCCCCACGCATCAATAATTAGCCACCCTGAGTTGCAATAGAAAAAGAAAGGTCCGTCACCTAGTGATGATAATTGTAAATTCAATAATGTATGCCTATCTGAGGGCGAAGTATCTAAACAACAGAAATAGCAAACGACACCAAGCGACGCTGGGGACTTGTATAAAATTGTATGTTATTTTATGTTAGGTATTTTCTTGTGTTTCGAAATTGATTGTGTATTTTGTTTTTCCTGTGTCATTGATAATCGTCGATCACCGCCGTCATAACGGCAAATGTTAGTTATAAGGGTGAACTATGGGAGGTGTGATAATTCGAGTCATTTTTAAATATAAATGTCAGACATAATTTTGTCACTTGGTAACATTGAAAGGTCGCGGGGTCAAGTCTGCGGGACGCTTAGTCTCGAGACGTCAGGAAGAGCTGTCATCACGCCTTCCATAGATTCACGATGCAAGGTCGGCGGAGCTAAGTAACAAAGGATCAGACAGCCCCGAGGACTTGTGCGAAAAAGGGCCTCAGGTTTCGTCGGCCTCGCACTAGTTTAATTTTAGCTAGATCGACGTCGGAGGGTGTTTTTTGTATTGAGTACTAGGGAGGCACTATCATTGCGGATTCACGGGACTCCGAGTGATACGGCGCGGTGGACGTATAATTCCGGGGGCAGATAGCCCGCCTAGACAAACGCACTTGTCTGGGACCCATGTCTGTCGAAATTTCGGCAGACACTCAATAGTAAAACCTAAAATCCAATTCGTCCAGTTGGATTACGTCACTCGATAGCGACGCCTTCAAGCGGTCTGACACCGTGCCTGGAGCCGACCTCGGACGGGGGTCTGGTCTCCGCCAATCCTCCCTAATACTCGAACAAATCTAAACACGTAGTGTAAGTAACTTCATAGGAGATTTCGCTAATGCGATTGACCAACGGGCGGTTGGACGGACTCGTATTCAGAGTGCCGTCGATAAAATGTGCTCCGGCCTAAACGGCTTGCGGTCACTGGAAGTGAACGCACACAGTAAGGGAGGACGGATATGGAAATCCTCCTCACGTACAGACCTCGGTTCCTTGCTGTGGGAGTCCCGCAAAACGTTGCGAAGTCGTATTAGCAAATCCAATAAGAATTGAATTAGAATCGTTAAACTAAGAAATCATAACTTTGTATGTAAATTTTCACCGAATATTATAAATTGAATTAAATGTATGACACGACTTAGCGTACATACTGATTAATAATAAATCCAAACAATCATGAGTCATGAGGACTGTGACGGTGCTAGTTAAAAATTAATTTTGTTCTGCACCCCTAAGTTAGATATATGGTACGGCTTGACGGCCATATTACTTCATAAGATTTAGCGTAGGGATTAATTTTAAGCAGATCTGTACACGCGTAGTGAGTGTGCAGATCTTAACTTCAAAACAAGACTAAATAAAATTTGCCCACTACTAAATCAATAACTGTTATAAGAAACCGCCGAGTGCGAAACTAG
Source organism: Himalopsyche tibetana (assembly GCA_030503985.1). Lineage (NCBI taxonomy): Eukaryota > Metazoa > Arthropoda > Insecta > Trichoptera > Rhyacophilidae > Himalopsyche > Himalopsyche tibetana. The sequence goes on along the minus strand of JAPJYX010000019.1, from coordinate 5,080,028 downwards.
TTCTAAGAAAATGGTATGATGAATGTTGTTTTTTCTCTCTCTTGTAAAAATATAAAATCATAGATGTCTCCCCGTAAGGGAACATAAATATTGTAATACTAGGGACCCTCAGTCCAGGCGAAGGACCTACTGAAAGGCCCGGTCTGCAAGTCGACTGTCATTCGGTACTAGGAGGCTCGGCTCGCGAGCTTCACGCCGAATGACAAATTTATTAACATGTATTTAGAGCGCACTCCTGTGTGGCTAGCCAAATTATCGAAATTTACTGTAAACCCTTTTTTGATTATAAATAAACCGGTGGATTTCCACCTTTTACTGTTCACGAGCGTTGTTTAATTGAATTTGATTGTTCCCATATTTAATTCCTAAAAATTGTCACAGACTGACTGCGTCACACCAAACCGAGACGTTATGGGGAGAGACGGATTTCTCTGTCTCTCGTCTAACTGCTCGGGACTCAGTCGTGTCACTGTATGCCGTCAGCCTAAATCTAATATCACGAAAGTTATTTTTTTAGAATTCAATGTTTTGATCATTTCGGCTAAAAAGCATATCATTGCATCTATTTCATTTGTTTAATATCCAAATTCGCAAGCAAAAAGGGGTCAAAAATCAAATATTGCAATTTATCTCTAAGATTAATTTATTCATTCTAATATTACGTAAGATCTTTACATTAAGTATATATGAAAAATAGTGATTATTTTTTTGAAAGCATAATCGAGTAGTATAGTATCAAAAGTAGAACTGTCCAATATATGATTTATAGAACAGTTCTTCTTTTGATACCCTACGACTCAATTAAGTATAGTAAAATGTTATTCTATAAAAATGAAAAAGAATTTGTTTCAGTCAGTTGAAATATTCAGTTTTAACTGTCTCCTGAAGACTTACGGTAAACTGACTTACGCTATGTTAGAATTAAGCCGACGATATTGTATATATATATATATTGAATTGCAAGAGCCACAAAACAATTTATAAATAACGCATCTCTCAAGTTTGTTAATTAGTTTTGAAGATTTTCGATTATGTGTATAGTCATAGATAAATAAAACCAGTTTTCAATGCTAATACATTGTAATTCAATAAAATAAAAACACACTCCAGAGCACGCCACTGTATCACCACAACACAAAGAGGTCTTTATCGTCCTCATCATTCCCGCAGACACTGACACCGGATATGATTAGTAAGGACTTCACCACACTTTTTATAGAATATTTATATGTATATGATATTAAAATGTATCTGAAGAAATAGAGATACATATTAAACACGTTAATGTTCGTATTATTAAGGCTTTTGTCAGTATGTATATAAAGCTTAAAATAGTATTATCTTAATAATAATGATTGCGTAAACACATAAAAAAGAGTATTTATATCGAGCTATTTTAACATTGCCGGGTCTATCATCGAATAGTCAACGTCGTTGACTTTTGTTACAATCCTTAATTAAGCTTTTGAGTCTTAGTTCGATGGCTTGGTTGTCTGTAATGTTCTATATTCCCTTACAACTAGTTATGGGCTCCCAATACGTTAAAATGGATTTAATGCATTAAAAAAAAGGCTTGGATGAATGATTCTTTCTGGTCTTATATTATTTTTGTGGTCTTACAACATTCCGAGGAAAATTTTCGATTTAGCCGTGTTATGTTGTTCAATTTTGGTGGTCAGCAAATTTACTTTCTATAAACGCAATTGGTGATATAAACACAAACATATTTCAGACAGGCAGTCACACATGTGACGTTTTTTAGATTGTTATAATTAAAACAAGTGTAAACATCTTTAAATTGGTCCACCATTTTCAAAATTGTGAGCTTAGTCGTCCGTCCCGATCGCTAAGCTGGCGGCCGTTTTCGTGGAGTACTGCAAATTGCAATTATAACAGGCTTTTAAACTGTAGCGAATTGTTAATAGTAGATAGCTTAAATTGAAGGCTTATAATATTAATTAAGGCTGTCGCTACGTTTTAACTTTTAGAGAGCATGAGTAAAGGGTTACCGGGTCTTATTACTGACAGTTCACTAACTGTCATAATTTTAAAGCTGGCAGGTCGAAGTGGGAATATTTACATTCACACTCTTGAATACAAATTTAAGGACTTATTAAATAATCAAATGACCGGTTTAAAGTGTTATTATGTCAAATAGTAGCACGAATACGCGAGGAGCTATCAGCAACACTACAGCGGTCGCCATTATTATAATTAAAACGTCACATTTGATAAAATAATTAGAGATGAGAATATCCAGGTGATTAAATTTAAATTACATTAAATACCAGCCGCCTGCGTGGTCGAGTGGTCAATTTCGTAGGCTTCGGTTACGGAAGTCACGGGTTCGAATCCCATTACGGATAGTTTTTTAAATTGATTTTTAGATCGATTTGTGAATCTTTTTTGAAGGCACGGATGTATGTAATGTCTTAAATTCCTTCTACCCTCCCTTCCAATTTTAAAAACGGAGCGTAGAGAAAGCGATTAGCTTACCACTAGTCCTGTCCTAGCCTTATCATTCTATTCCTACTATCTTACTCTCTACTTGGAAATAAAGAGAGGCTGAGCAACTGAGTAACAAGCAGTTCTCGTAGAAAACACTTATCTTGAAATAAATTCTATTAGGAGCCTCCACGTTGAGCGGACACGGTAAAAAAATATACCTACCGTATTCACCGTTGGGAATTATTCACTTTTACTAAAATATATCAACGCTGCGGTATTTACGAAACCTAAAAGCAGTACTAAACTCACTAGTAACTTATTAATAAAAAAAAATATTGTGCAATATCCCCGACCGTCCTTTTCTGTGTTTCTTTCAATATCATTACTAAAAATATTATAAACTAGGCCGCAGTGCTGTATGTGTCTATCTCTATTACAGACAGGCAAATAATTGATAAATTAAGACAAATATATTATTTAACTCGTTTTATAAATAATTAAGACGGATTTTTTTTTAAATTTTCACGATCACATACATTAGTTGTTATTAGCACGGCATTACAATTAATTGAAAGTAATAACTTTAAATACATATTATAATTTTAAAATAACTTAAATCCTAATTAATCAGGGAAATGAGTACCAGTTTTTGCACTCAACTGTAGTTTGAAATTGTGATGATGCTTTTAAAAAAATGTACTAAAGTTTTTTAGTTCGACGGGAGATTACATCAGCATTTAATTGGGTTGGCATTTAGAAATAAAGAAGATTTATTTGTATCGGCTCTGCTGTTATTAGTAAATGAATAATTATTTTCTGTATTTCAAATATTTTTAACATCGATGTTTTATGCAAAAATTTGAGATGGAATATATGCGCAAAATAAATTTTATGGTTAATAGTAATAACATAAATTATATAATTTAATGAAACATTTGGCAATTTTGTTTAATTGCCTATCAAATCTTAGTGTTTTTTTTAAGATTCAAAAGCTTAACTCTATTAAAGTTAATAATGATAATATGAGTGTTATAATAACTTTTTTCTAGTTGGAAAGCATCAACAAGAAAACAGATTAATATTTAATTACACATTAATTCATATTTTTTTATTCTATTGGTTGTATAATGCGGTGCGATACGTGTTTCACTTCGTTGATAAACTTCAAATTTTCTTAATAAAAATTATTTATTATTTTCTTGGCACTAAAATATTGGCTGAACTCCAGTATTTTAACTGCTGGCTGTTAAATTAATACTATTTCATTTTCAATAAAAATAACTGAAATTTACAAGAATTCGTGTTTTGAGTTAGCGTGTAAGTGGCCCCCGATCGCTTATCGAATAATTTATTTGACCTAGACACAGCTGTTGACCGAGTCACTTCTATAATACGATAGTTATTAAAATTAAGCAATAAATAAAAGTTTCTTAAGTGGCTTTATGGAAATTATTGAATTTGTTCAGGTCATTATTTTTTTCACAGTTTCCATTTCAATTGATAAAATTTTATTGCCGATTCGAAACATTAGGTGATTAATAATGATAATATGCTTTTTCATTCTTTATATAGTCTGGCCAATAAACCTATTATTATGCGATTATGTACTCGTTAAAACAGCTGTTGCAAAAACCTGTATTCAGCAAGTTTTAAGATGTGTGAGTACTGTACAAGTGATATTATTTTTATTTTAACCCGCTGAAGTCTTAACGTAAAAATTCTTGAAAACTAGTTATATCCCAAAAAGTACCTATGATACGTATTTCTTTAAATATTTGTCTGTCAAATGCTTAATTGTATAATAAATATTTAAATAGAAATTTTATTTTTTTACAACAGAAGAACATCCAAAAAAATATTCTTCCATGGAAAATTGATTTTCGCGAAAAAGTTAAAACTGTTCCGTGCATTTGTTGGTTTGATCTGGCCAACATTTGGATTTCTCGCGTAGAGTAACTTTTTTCTGAGAAAAAACATTTTATCTTGCATCATATTATTATCAGTTTAAACTGATATTGGCCTAATATAAAATTAAAAATAACTTAGATTATTCTATATATGTATTTGTATAAATTTTTAGTATCATTATTGTTTGTTTGTTTTTCTATCCTCCCAGCGGTGGGCTGTCAATATTTTAACAAGGAGCTCGCTTAATTTCAGAGATATTCGCGGTTTTCGTTTTTTTTCTTTGAAAAGTCTCTCGGTTCTCCTTATTTTGATTGTTTTTGAGAACTTTGACTTCATTTTAAATGAAACACACATAGTTCATTATAAATATTAATATTATTAATGCTTAAAACAAAAAACCCATTTTTAAAAGGCGACAAATTTTCATTTTTTATGATGCAGTAAACCACCAATGAACATTGCGATTCTGTACTAATTTGATTTGATAATTTTAATAAGGGGCTTGCCTGCCGCAACCAAATTTTACAAGAGGCTCGCGCGAGCCCCCTCCAGCCTATTCCTGTATCCTCCCCTCCTTGCTTCACGTTTTTATTTTTATAGTATGTCTGAATAGTAAAATTAAAATCATTCGTACTTTAACAAGCGTTGCGAAAGTAAGATTGTCTGAGAATGCTTCTAAAGGAGACAAAACACGTGTTACAGTTAGTAGCACAATACGTGGAATAATCTAAGTTATTTAAAATTTGCCGAAAAATTCCACAAAGTAACCGCCGAATCCATTGAATGATCTTGGCTTATAGATAGGAAGAATTATTTTTATATGTTTTTTTTGCAGAAAAACAAGTTTTCTCTTCTTGTTTTCGATATGCCACAGTTATCATAAAGTTAACCCGCAGCATTGACTGAAAATTGCACTTGTATTTCAATCTCTTTGGTAGGTGTCTAATGGGTTAGAATTATTAATAGCGAGCAAAATACAGGACAAGTTTAGCGTCAAAACTATTCAATGCCGATACAAAGAAGTAGGGAGACCGGATGCACGGGGTCGTAAGGTTCAGCATACTCGGCGGCATGACTAAATTCTCTTTTTATGCACCCATAACTTTGAGTATAAATAAGTAAGAGCCTTTATATTCGCTTATATAAATGGGATCATCGAATGAATTTAGATTTTTGAATGAACTTTTAAAAAGATGAGACAGCACCGAAATTAGATAATTATTTGAAGAACGGTAAGTAGTAAATATTTTCCACTTAGGAAGCAAAAATAGTCAAAGAAGGAAACAATAAAATCGCATCGATTTAAATTATAATATCCATTTAACTATTATTGCTGTTACGATAATCGTATGATATTTTTTAACGTTTTGACACTCTTAAAGACTAAGATTCTATCCAGGTCTGCTAGCATTTTTGCAAATATATTCACTTTAATACAGGGGTGGGCTGGAAGGGGCTCGGGGGGCTCGAGCGATCCCCTTGTTTAATTTAGGTGCGGCCGGCGAGCCTCTTGTTAAGTTGAGAAAATCATTCGTTTCAGATGAAATCACCTAACTAAAATTTCTGTAGAAGGTTAAATTTTTTTTAGAGATTTTTTGCGAAATCCGTAAATTGTTGTGTTTTAGAAATTGAAATGTCTAAGAAGAACTAAAAAAAGCTCTTCCTTTTGAGTCTCAAAAATCCTTATAACATGTATACTTTAATAGTACAAAATAGGTATGGGGGGCACAGAAAAAATAAGACTCTCAAAATGGGCCACGGGCCCAAAAAGGTTCAGAAACACTGATCTATAGTGTGAAAGCATTATGGCTGACATTTACCGAGCCCCTTGTTAAGACATTGGCAGCCCACCGCTGCTTTAATACAAGACATAAATAATTACGTTCGTACGTACGGTACCCCATATGCCATGCAGCCAATTATATCAACCCTTATTATGCGGGCAATCTAATGATGACAATGTTCTCAAATCTCCATTACGATAACAAAAAAATCGAACCGTAACATCTTTTATTTCTTATTTAAAAAAGGAATGATTTTTTGCGGCATGACCCTGCTTTACTTTTTTCAGCCTATTATATTTTTATCCAATGGTAACACTAGATTCTTTCTGTCTGCAGTTGCCATCTGTCGTTCGCGCGCGTCTTTAATAACATTCCTTAACGCCAGGTGACCCTGCCGTATGCTCTTAAGGTGCAATTGATTTTTTCACATGCTTGAATCATAAATTTAAATTGCTTAATTTAACACTATTTAAATGTGCCAAAAATACATACTTTTGCGAAATCAACTATTTTTTCAAATTATAATAAAATAATTGACCTCTTTTATATTTACATAGTTATGGACAAAACATGTTCAACGATATTTATAAAGATTTGTATAATTGGTAATATCGAATTGACTAGAGATTTAAAAACAGCTAATTAATCAAATCCTAATTATATGAATCTAGTGACCGCTTGTTTGACTACATTTAATTTGGTTAAAAAAATGGTAGTATATCATTTAAAACCAATATTTTTGTCAACAAACTGATTCATCTCAGCAACACAACCGTATTTAAACTAAACACTAATTAAAAATGATAACATAGATATTCCACATGTTTATTAAAACCCGTGTTTCACCTCTTCAAAGAAACATCTTCAGAAAAACCGTCGTATGGCTTATTTGCAACTACTGCAACAACTTTGCAACAACTTTAAACTATTTTTTAATTTACAAATTGCAAAATGAATGTTCAGGCTTGTTAAATTTATTATTAATTGTCCCACATTAGATGTAATTATGTCACAAAATAATTTTTAAATGTATTGATTGCCCAACTGTGCAATAAAACAATTCGTTCTCGGTTGACTACCACTATAATTTAATTTAAGACTAAAAAAATAAATACTGATAAGTTATATTGACTTATTTATTTTGTAGGCTATACCTTAACGGCAGGTGACCCCTCCGTATCATTTCCCAGCAGTAATTATGCCGTAGCTCCCTTTCCTTTCTTTTTATTCAAGTAAGTAGGTAAATTATGCTTATTCACCTGAATCGGCCGCACCTTACTATCGACGGAAATGGATTATAAAATCTTCATACTTTGATTCGTAACCCTACCGTTAAGGGGCAATGATTAATTCTAACAAAGACTGATTAATTTACTCTTTAAATGGCTATTTTTAGAAATATTTATCATTATAATTATATGCTTATTTTTGTGATGATATGAAAAGATTACGCAATATTTAAATAACTAAAATATTACTGAACTATCTATAATCAGAAGTGGGCAGTAGGGGGGCTTAAAAGAGTTCGCGCGATTTCATTGTCAAATTTTCTTAGATAAAATCAGACTGTAACTGCAATTTCTGACATATTATCTACTACGTTTTAATTATAACGATTGAAACATAAAATTAGAGCGAAAAGATTTATGCGTTAATTTTAAAACTCTTCACCCTTGCAATCTAAGGTAATACTATTCAGCTATTGATATTAATTATTTTAGGGTATATTAAATTATATAAACTTAAGCTCAATAAGTATTGCGTATAAGAGTGAACATTCCTTTTTATCCAGCACACCGCGAATAGCTCAAACATTGGATGAGCTCTTTGTCAACTTATTGTCAGCCTATCGCTGTCTATAATCTCAACTTTATGCTTTCGATTTCAAAATTCTAAAGTTTTATTGAATTACTAATGTTAGTTTTTAGTAAATATAATACTATTGAAAAACAATTCTTAAGTAGACAAATTTTTCAGCTTTTCAGTGTGACATTACAACTGATAATTATGTTATCGTTACCTCTCGTTTACTGGGATAAGTAACATAAATGTATTTTTACGCTGATACGATATTAAAATAAATATATATATATATTAAAATCATACGGCGGATGCTTTTGTCGTATCAATCAATGCCATATGGTCCGATTGCACCTGGAGAGATTTGCAAATAACCATAATAAGATTGTAAACGCATTCAATTGAAATACAAAGCAAAATAACACACTTACAATAATAATTGTGTCGGTAACAAAAGCATGCAGAACTTGAAGGACGTTGGTAGCAGACATATTATTCGATATTTTTAAAATTTAAATAAAACGCAAATGCTTTCATACTACATAAAACAGGAAACGTGCATAAATGTAAGTGCTTGGGTTTAATTGTCATCCTGCTTTCAAGTAATATAAATATGGGAACGCCATTTTATAGAATGGCGACACAATTATATATTTTTATATTAAATATGATTATCATTTATTAGGTATCTTGAATATTTTTTATTAGTTTCTCATTTTTTTTGTTTCTATAGACAAAATAAAATTTTGGAAATTGTGGAAATTGATTTTTTTTTTAATATGGACTTAAGCTTTTTATACTAAACATTAATTTCATCGGTGGGCTGCTAATAGGGGCATTTTTTATCATCAACTGTTAAAGTGTTCGGTGGTAAGTGTACAGAATTTAACCGAAACTAATATATAAATGAGGAGGTGTTTAAATACTTCTTATTTAATAAGGGAATCACAGTTGTATTTAATATAAACTAATGCTTAAAAAAACTATAAAAATATCTGTGATATTAACTTCACCATATTGATGTAGATACCCTAACTTTACCAAGCTACGAAATTCTTATGAATAAAGTATGTTGAATTCTTTGACAATATGATGTATATACGAAAATTAAAGAAAAACAAATGAGCTACCCTTTATTTTTAATCACATTCTAAATATAAAATTATTCTCCAGTCTAAATTGGTAAACTTGTGTTCATAAATGAAACGTGGCGTAAATCTGCCGAAGTGATCTGGCGATAATAATACTTTTAAAGATTTTAAATGTGTTTTGTCGGGCGGGTGTTTTTGGATTTTAATGTAAATTTTTTGAGGCGAATCGCAGCACTGGCGCAGAGCAGCTGTTTTCAAAGAGGCAGCTGCGCCCTGTATCACAAACCAGGGATACAAGCACGTATTATTTATTTTTATCCACCGAGTACCTTCACAATAATAAATCAATTCAATTCAACCTACAGATCTTTTCATATGAAAATTTTCAATAAACTTTGTAATTTATTGTGTCCGATTACCTATTTGTGTTTCAGTTATTTTATAACATATGTCATAATTCGATTGTTAACGAAAATAAGATCAACAGACAACGTATTTTTGATTGATTGTAATTTATTAAATTTGTTTCAATGAAAATTCTTTCTAAAATACAAATGTCAAAACCATTCAAAACTGTCTCCTGTGAATGGTTATGGGCAGTGGCTGTTTTAAAATACGCAGAAGGGATAGACAACACTCTTTGTGCGATATACCATATTTAAGTATACTATATCTTTACTCTAAAAATATTGTATATTACATTTTACTGTTAATGAGAAAAATTAAAATTTATATAGCAAAGAATAATCTAGAATATTTTAGTTTACCGAATACATCAAAAGGTATACAGCGGATAGCACGTATACTTTCTGCTACAGTACTTGTTATGGGTCACCAAGACGCAGCATTCAAACTGTTTTTAAAACAACCAAATAAAGCTACGCAAGACGTAAATATTTTAATCTTTTCAGATTTTTTTATAACAGTATAAAATGCCATGCGCTTACATTGTCTCACTAGAGAATTTTTAAAGATGGCTAAGCATTTAGATTTTTTTGTAGATCGTCTGTGATCATTTTAACTAATTTCACGTAATTATTGACACTTTAACAAACATCATTGTACTATAAAATGGTTCCCGGTAAATTTTTCGAATGGAAATTGCATGAATAACAAGATAATCAATTTGTTTCCGTTTGTTCTGTCTTAGCCCTAGTCTTCTATGTTTTCTGGAAATATATAGAAACAGTTTGAGTAACTAATTAATAAGCAGTTCTCGTAGAAACACTTCTGTTGAGATAAACTCATTAAAAGATCATATGTTCCGCATTCGGAGCGAACACGGTTAAAATAAATACTTACGAAAATTATTTTTATATTTCACTCTCTAAACAAGTGTCGCACAAGATAAATAATTAAGCAATTCGAATAATTTGTAATTCGAGCAATTTACCGGCTTCCCTATAAAATAGTATATAAGGCAAACATTGCCTATTTCAGTATAACATAATTATGATTATTGATAATGGTATTATCGATGGAGTCAACGGATCAAAAAAAAATCTTTTGTCAGAAAACAATTTTATTAATTGTTATTCTCATAATAGCTATCGTTGCGTGAATTAGTGAGTGTTTACCTTGGCAGGGCTCTCCCTGCGTAAAGGTGGGGCAGGTGGCGTGTGCCATGCACGTGCCACCGCGGTCCCAAAGCGATTTTAGCTCAGTTCTGTTAAATTGATGCACTATGTAAATATACATCATAAGAAAACTCTGCTGCGATCACTTCAATATAATTTGCTCTTAAATATGAGCAATATCAAAATTATTCTCAATAAATCTTATTCGACGGCTGAAATACTCTCACAAAGCCTAATACATATAACCAGTGCTTTTTTTTTGAAAAAAAAGGTGCCGGAACGCACTTTTTTCGAGAATTTTCTAATAAGGTGTATTACTTATTATATGTACGAATATCATTTTTAATGAATTAAAGACGGCTTTTCATATAATGCATAGAAAATAAAACAATATATTTTAGAAATTTCAAATGAAAATTAAACAAAGAACATTACATACATTATGTAACATAACATTTAAAAAATATGTAATTTATTAAAAACGCTATCCAAAATTACATTCCAATTACAATGATTTCCACAGTTTTTCCCAATTTTCGTCAGGTAAATGGTCCCTAATAATCTTTTGTATGACATTAATTTATGGGTCCTATGATACCTAAGTTTTGAAATAGAAAAAATAAAATTTTACGAACATTTATTAAAAATTTCGAGAAAAAAAGGTGCCGAAACGCCGTTCCGCCGCGTTATAGGGTAAAAAAAGCCCTGCATATAACCCAAACTAAAATATTTGTATTTTTTTGTTGATTGATTCTTAAAAGAAAGATCATATGCGTTATTTCTATGTATTTCTCTACAAATAATATTCCAAATCTAAAAAGAATAATAAAATGCTTGAAATGTAACCATTGATATTTCCGACGCAAATAAAAAGTCAGACAATAGAAACACAATATTAATAGGGAATGAATAGTTGAAGATAATATAAAAAAAAAATGTTTGACTTAAATAAATTTCCAAAATATCGAATATATTGCCTTAAAATTAGATTCACACTTCGTTGACGAAACCTCAGTAAAACAAATTGTCAAGAGTGCAAAACTACGTTCCCTTATAAATAATAATGTAGGTATATTTATGCCATGGCTTATTTTTTCTTAAGCACAACCCATTTTCATTTTTTTAAAGTAATTACGTATTTTCAACATAAATCAAACACAGGTCATATCAATAAAAGTAACAACTCTTGTATAACATATTATAATATATAACAAGACATGTTTTTCCGTTCCGGACGGTGAAATTGAAAACTATATTTAAAATAGTGAGTTGCAGTGTTTATAGCTTAAAAGCACTGGTGTCAACGTTCTTCTTTTTCCCAATTTAAAATTTATTGCTTTTGGAACGCGCCGCTTGGATTCTTTCTTTTTCATAACATTTTTAATGGTCAATGCATATGAGGTATTTTCCATAATATAATCAATCATTCATAAATATAAAATAGATATAAACAGGGCTTTTTTTTACCATGTAACGCGGTGGAATGGCGTTCCGGTACATTTTTCTCAGCATTGTTAATGTTTACAATAAATATCCGAAAAAAAAAATGGAATTTTTTGTTTTTTTTAGAAAACTTTTGGCTGTATCTCCCACGTTGGGAAACACTGATCCCTTCTTATTGGATCTGTACTTGAACCTTGAATCTTCGTATTGAAAATCGAAAACTTAATGCACTAGTTCAAGTTTTTGAACAGATGATAAATAATTTTAGACTCTTTTATAAATGTGCTGCGTTTTCTTGGAGTTACACTTTACGAAAAAGTTTCAAAGAATAGTCTGTTTTTTCACGTCAAAAGAGTCAATTGATGAAAAAATGAAAAAAAGAGATGGTAGATAGAAAATATGTGTGGAGCTTGCACTTGTATACTTGACCAAAATATTGTTCGAATTCCATCCCACTCCCACACTTCCAATCATAAAATTAGCAGGGCAAAGCTGGAGCGATTGGTTAACTACTAGTCCTGTCCCAGCTCCATCTTTCTATCCTTACTTTCTTAGAAAAAAATAAAGATTGAGAAACTAGGTAACAAGCAGTTCTCGTAAAAAACTTCTTTTTAACCGCTTCAGTACCGTCGGCCACTGGTGGCCGCTACATACGAACGGCATGAATACCTTAAATCCACTGAAGAACACGAATGTTACTTGAAAATATTAAACTATATATATCATTTTATAAGTAAACTATCAATATTCATAAATTCAGTACTATTTTTTAAAACTATTCAAAAATTATTTTAAAAAAGCGGTAGGTATGTGAGTTAATGTTTTTTTGCTTAAAACATCGCGGCACTGAAAAGGTTTAATAAATCAATATGGAAGGAACCATATGTTCCACAATGAGAACGGATATGAATTTGAAAAGAAGTGAGTTTCGGCACTTATTTTTTTTTTAAGAAAGCACTGGATATTAACAATAAGAGCTCTGCAAAATCTATATATTGATTTTATATAATATATATTACAAAAAGTATTAAAGTATGTTCATCTTAATAGTTTAAGTCACTTCTGAAACGTACAAATTTTCCATTATCGACTAGGATATGATTAGTTACATTTATTTTTATCTGAACCACATGATTATAAACTATGATCGCTTATCAATTTAACAGTATATATTTATGCTTTTAATTGAATGAAACCCTACAGATGTTCCTATGTTTTCAAGTAAAATAAACAAGCATGCCAATGTTTTGATATCTTGGTACTGAAAGCAATTTTAAATGTAAAAGGATTCTTTGTCTGTAATATGAAGACATTAAAAAACTTTAAAGAATAAATTTGTTAATTTTATTTTCTCAGTTTGACTAGAATTTAAGGTGTTTTGCGAACATTTTGAGGATGAAACCGCATTTATATATTTTTGTAAAAAAAATAAGTTTTTTTCACAGCAATCAAGAGAAGAAATAGCATCACCAAAATCTCTTTTCATATCATACCAAGATTTTTTTTTTTAAATTATTCATTCGTAAGAAACTGTTAAAAGTATTTTGAGTGCACTTATTATTGGCTGATTTTGGGATGACGTGTGCAGGCCAAGCGCTGGTTCATATTAAAAGACTTAAATAAAATTCAAAATGGACGTATGATATTCTATTTTTGAAAACACCTCTCTGTATTACTTCAGTTTTATTTTCATCTGCTTATTCAAAATGAGCCTGTTGTAGTATGGCGTTCTGTGGGCTATAAAATTTTATTGCTTACTAGCCGCTCGCAATTTATTGTCTATGTTGTTTGTCTATGGATTTTATTAAAAATAAACCCCCGGAATAAGCCGCTATAGGGGAGTTTTGACATGCTCTGGCATTAATGTGCCACTTAATAATTTCACGTGTACGTTTTGAAAATAAATGTGCACTTTTCATGAATGCCTAATTGTTCTACAAGGGCATTTATAATTTAAACAGCAGCGCAGCGCTACTAATATTATCAAATACTTTTTTTTTTTAAATGAGTTGATTACATTTTTGACATAATAGATATTGATATATTTTCCTTATTTTATAATACATTTATAATACTATGGTATGAAATAGCTACTAAATTTTCATTAACAATTTTAGATTTACAGATACTTTATTTTAATGTAGTTCTATCAAACACAAAAGATTACATTTATCTTTTTCGAATGAACAAGATAAGCCGAACGAAAAAAAAAATCACAACGCAATAACATAAGAGACAAATACTACAAATGAAGAAAATTTAATTAAAAAACGAATATATTTAAATTAAATTGGTCGAATTTGTAATTATTTTTTATAAATTTTGTATTTCACTACGATTTTATCCCGGTAAATATTGTATTCCGGGCAAAAAATCCAACCAAGAAAAATACAAAGAACTCAATAAACATAAAAAAATCAGTATATTTTGTATGTGATTTTTTTGAGACCTGAACAAACGGACGGTACATGCGAGAAAACGACGGATTGAGGAAACATAGGTCAGAATTTAACTGTTAATAACAATTCGATCGATAACAAAAGCTATGTTAATCTATGAACTTATTATTTATTACACGAATCATACCATTAACACGGTGTAAGCGCGTTAAAGTATTGTTTTTTTATACTTTCTATTTTTGTTTAATATCCAGATCACTCCCATTGCAATGCCTTTTACTTTTTAGATGTCTGATACGAAGAATAATCTGCATATTCGCTCATTAACGTTCAACTTACATTTTCAAACGGATCGGAACAGAAATTTGCAAACAATTGCCTGAGAAGTAGGAGCTGATTTTCTTTTGTTTCGAATAATTTCGAAAGCGATTCATTAATATTGGCTTATTTCATGGCTTTATTTCGCAGTTTTTTTTCTCAATATTTTGGTAATATACATTTGTACATAATATCTGGCGAAACACGCCTGTGTAAATTAAGATATTTTGAGTGTATATGCTATATTAGTTTTTTTTTAAATTACTTGTGCACACCGCCGACCGATACGGCATCACATAACAAATTAGTCTCACTGTGTGTACTACGATATGCAAAAATATTAATCGTGTTTTAAGATATTTGGACTTGGACATCGCTATAGAAAAAAGGATAATAAACGAGCTTTTATATATTATATTGAGATTAATTCGCTCTCCATAAAAATCAATGATTTTTTTAAATGTAATAAACTTCTCCAATCGTATGGATGCAAAAGCTAGGATTAATATGAAGAGAAAGACTGGCAAGCCCTTTGATAAATTAAGAAAAACAATATGCCATTTTCCATGCGTTATATACCGTTTGTATACATATTGAAATTAAAGAATGCAGTGATGTATAATACATTCGGTGTTTCTGACATTATAATTACGACGGCTTAAGTATGTAATTGAAACATTTAATAAGTGCTGACAGAATTTAACCTGCTCAACTCTTGCAATCTAACGTAGGTAAATACATTTTTCGCCTATTAATACTAATTATACTATTACTATTCAACTATATTATAATTTTATAATCCTAACATTTCGATGCCATTGCTATGTAATTGATACATCAAAAATTCATATATATTTGTATTTTTAGTAAAATTCTTCGTTTTATTTCATTCTATATGAAAATTTTATCACCTTTTCAAAAATTATGATGCTGTTAAATTGAGCGTCAATGACAATGGCTGTTGGTTTTGTCAGCGTTTACGTAAGCCAAAATCGTACACAAAAGTCCATATCAGTCATTTTATCGTTTCTAGTAGTATATACTAAATTTAGAGTGAGGAAACCGATGTACGTATACTACCTTGGTACTATAAAAGTTATAGTAATTTACAATTTGAAAAATGTTAATGTTAAATAATTCAAATACACTATAATTTTTGAATAATGTGGATCATACAGACTCTTAATGCAATATTTCAACACGAGGTAATCGGTCAATAAACTTCTCCGTTCAGATAGGGTAATTACTAATAAGAGAATGTGATTTTAGGAAGCTATACGTGGTTATTTCGTCCCTCTCCCTAACCATTTATGTTGTATAGGGTGGTTGGTAAAACTTTCAGTTGATACAAGGAACACAGGTAACCAAAAATACTTTCGGGTACAATTTAAGCAAAAATTGAAAACAGTTTGGAAAACAAATGCATGGAAGTTTTTATTGAAGTATTCAAAACCTAAGTCGTGTGACAAAGTGGGGTGAATAACTTTGAGCTTTATTAATCTGGGTAATTGTTTACTAATTGTATATTACGATCAGACAATTTCATCGCAATCGTTAGCATTATCAACTGATCAATTTTTAAATTTAATACCTTTCCACCAAGAATTGACCGTTAACATATTAAAGTCATTTTAATGTCAACTTTAAACTAAAACATTAACAACCACAATAACAAAATAAAAAATCATTATTCCCTGTCTACGTAACAATATGTGACACGTGTTTTGCATCTTTACGAAACATCTTCAGAGTAATGAAGACCAACACAATTAGTATACTTAAAAATATATCAATTTAAAATTTATATTACATTCAACCTCCATAAAGAAATTTCCGAATCCATATATAATACATCTATAAAGATATAGATTTAAATTGTGTTAATGGCTAAATGTATTTAATCCATTGCAAATTTTTTAAATGAAGCAAAGCTGTCGCCCAAAATAATTATTTTATACATACAAACCGTTAAGCATATAGAATTCATAATGTTTTGTTTTTGAACAACATTCATTTGTGTCAAAATCCTACATAGACGAAGATGATGAGGCAAGGAAACGATAATAGAGAAAGAAAACAGTCTATAAAATAAATTTCAGTATCATCACGTGTGTAAAACATAAACGCTTTAAAGTAATTACCGCTTTAGATGAACGATGAACCTAATCTTGTGTTCCATTAGATTTCCTAGCTCCCAGCCACGCTTGTAGACTAATCATTTACAGGTGATGCAACGCTTGGTGCTCCGAAACGCATAAATTTCATCCCCTAATTGGTCTCTGGAGAGAGATATCCGAAGCGGGACTGCCGTGACAATTCATCCAAGCGCAATCGTACCATCGACTGACATCCGACTCCGTGAAAATAACTGTTTGCAGATACCGAGTCAGTAAATTGGTCTAGGTTACTCGTCGTTATTCAAATAATTTGCACAGAGGTGCAATTAGAGTTACTGGCGTGTTGGCATCACAATAATTGAAAATAACCCACCGTATATGAGATGTAAGATTCAGGCATACAACAAGTCCTATTTATACTAAAAGATACGTAGTATGCAAAACAGCCGTGCAGAAAAAAACGTGCTCACTGTGAACGTAGATACATAAAAATTGGACAGTGTAATTTTAAAATCGTGTAAAAAGAGGATTGACTATTTGTTTACATTTATTTATTTATTCGGGACTACCCAGGATTATTATTACTGAAACCAGTTTTGCTGTGCTGTAAATATTTTTTGAATGTTTGTTCGTTTATCTAGATTCTAGACACTTTGAACGTACTGTATACCCTATTTTTTATATCATTCTTCCTCACTGAGCAAAACCGGTCTTAAGGATAATTTAAAATTATTGACTTAAGAAAACTATAAATTTTGTTTATTTTTTACACATTCAATTGTCTAACTGCGATATACTTATAATTTTACTAAAAAATAGTTTAATACAATAAATCCCCGGTTTACGAGGCTATTTTTTTACTCGGTTGAATTTAAGCAAAATGCATAAATTTTAGTAAAAATGTTTTTTTTTCAATACAAATAATTTATTTAATAACCCTTTCTTACAGTTTGGCTCTGCGCATGCGTAAATTGGAAATGAGTGAAATTGGAGAACATTAAAACTGACAAGTATGGCGATCACAGAATACGTCAGTGAAGGATTTACGATTGGACAAATAATGAGCGATTTGGAGCTGTGAGCGATGATGTGGAACTCTTTCTATTGGCTGAGTGGGCTCTTGGTGGAATTTATAGACACGAAGAAGACGTGGCGTGCCGCTGATGCATTCGAAAAGACAACCGACCATAAATAATTATCCATATTAAAAATAACTCTTTTGACGTTTATTTCGTAGGTATCGTCTTTTGAATATTCAAATGCAACAAGTATTTACTTTTATTATTGTTTATGATGTAATATAAATTCGATAAGCATATTATGAATTATAAAACGGTTTTGTGATCTTAACCTATCTCACCTTTAGGATAATTATTACCATATATCAGTTTGTTATATTTATTAGACAGATGAATTTTACTCTAGGATATTTATATATTATGTAACTCATAACAAACTATTCTTGTTGTTGGATTGAGAGTCTCATAACAACCCAAATTAAATCTGCATCGATCGGCGAAACGATCGGAATGTTAACGACATTAGTATAGTAATATTTATATTTTATTATCTTTTATATTGTGATTCACACGGGAATCAAATGAGTTTTAAATTTTCATTAGCATAACATAGTAATAACAATAAAATATTAAATTATTCACATTAACAGATAAGACAAAAAATAATACAAATTATTAGTTAATTGATTTTGCAATTCGGACCATTGCTTTCATAAAAAGTATAATACATAGTTTGACAAGGAAGACAGTTTGTAGCATTATAAATTTATATTATATTATTTGTTTGAATTCACTTGTAATCCAGTTAAATAAACACCAAAAAGAAAATGCTTGAACGAATTTAATGCTCTTCCCAGTGTCATTGGCAGATTGTTTCTGCACAAAATTTTGCAAAAAGAAATACTTCATATCTACGATGTCTCAGGCACTTATCAGGTATATAATTTTTCACGTTGTCAGTACTAACAGATCTCCTGTTTTGGCTTCATAAAAATTAAAAAAATATATGTGATCAGGTAAATCCACAAGTAATAACTATACACTTTCATATAACGGAGAAGCCTTAAAAATTCTTCAAAACCTTGTCCACCTATCAGGTTTATTTTACGCGTTTTGAAGTCTAAGGACTTCAGATCCTCTTCCAAACATTTTTAATTTAAATATATATTATATTGGTATTACATTTGAGTAATATTTTTCTTCTTTGAGGATACCTGTTATTGTTTTTCTCAGAGCAGCGCACAATTTCCGTAGTATTTTTCAAGACTCTAGAGTCGTTAAGAAATAAGACGACTCCTACTCCGACTTTAGCTTAAAACACGGAATTAATTATTTAAATAGTATGTAAGTAAAAGTATGTTTATTTAATACAACTAAATTATGAAAAAATAATGTTATTTTCCACTGGGAACGAGTAAAAGAGTTGACGGGAAACTACAAGGAGTAAAGCTGAGTATCGGAAAAGTGTAAGTTGATTGGGAAGCTCGTATATAATATAATTATCAAATGATTAAGAGTATAGTTATACAAGAACTTACCCGTCCAAAGTCACATATAGTGGCAGGGTTGCCATCACAGGAAAATCGAGTCCTTAAGTCAGCAAAAGGTGTCAAATCACTATAAAATGTTTTAGTAAATCACTTCTTGGCTTAAAAAAAACACTCGAAGTCTCTCCCCACCTTAAACAATACTGACGAGAAATATCATTATGAAATAATGTAAGCACACTTGGTGAATTTAATCTAATTACATATTAGTAATTTAATACATCAGAGGATACAATTTCGTACACACCGTTTGTATTTAAATAATTTGATGACGGCGAAAAAATGCTCAAATAATCTTTGTCTGCAACCACATTTTAATCAACATGTATGTAATATTTTTATGAGAATTGCAGCTGTTGTTAAAATTTGGTTTATAAAATAATAATTATTATCTTTGCTGTGTTATAAAACAGAATTTTTACACTTACGATTCCAGAGTCGATAAAAGTTCAGTGTTAGAACAAATAAAAAAGTTGCTTAAGCTGTGACATCGTTTTATTATTGAGTATCGACTTACGGTAATCAAAATTGGATACATTTGTAGATTATAAATTAAGAATCTGGCATTTAGTTCGTTACATTTACCTGAAATATGAAGTCCAGCATTTAACCCAAAGCCGGGAAAGCTATTTTTCAATGTAACCACATTAGCTTCGACTATTATTTAATTCGTAACAAGATATAAATTGAGAAATAAGATTGTGCAATTGATCACATAGTCATAGAGACGTCATGCATACAATATTTGATTTTTAACTTACAACTACCACAATGACAACTGCTTAATATTTTAAAAAGTTAAATAAGATATATTAAATAACTATAAATCCAATTTCTGAGAAATATTAACTGAATGTTAAGACCTTTATATCACTACAAAATAAGCTTCATCTTAAAAAGGTAAAGAAAGTTCACGTTAAAAAAAATATGGATTTAGACACCCTGTTTGATCTTACTGTGAAATGTGAATATTTATTGATTTTTGACATCTAGTCATTGGTCTAAATGACAGTTTTCAATATGTCTACAAATGTTTTTCTTAATGCATCCTACTTTCGTGGCGGATGTGTTTAATTGCCGTTTATCGACAGATCCACCCACTCTAAATTTAAACATTAATGTAGCAATTTGCAAACCATCTCATAAAAAAATCGCAAAGAATAAATTTTAATCCAGCGCCCATATGTTAACATTTTTGTAGTAAATACCCTTATCTAAATGCACTAGAACAACTAAAATTATTAGACATAGATATATCTTTAATAGATTTTTAAAAATCTCCATCTATCATCGTTGTTAATTAAGACCGTTACACGATGATAATTAAATTCATTATAACAGTGGCGAATTACCCTGTTAGGAACTAAGGCGCCCGCTTTGGGACTCCGAATCTTAAGGGCCTCAAAAATAACTTATATAATATAACCCATATACTTTTAGTTCAGTTTTTTTTTAATATATTTTTACTATTTTACTTAGAATTTTCTGATGTTTTTGTGTTATCCGTAAAACAGGGTTTCCAAATTTTATTGTGCCTGGAGCCTCCCATGTGCTTTATCCGCCACTGATTATAAATAATCATTTAAATTTAAACTATTTGTCTTTGAATAATCCCATATTTGTTATCATTTGGGTAAATAGTCAATTTTTTACAAGTTACGACATATTTTAAATTAGGACGTTAGAATAAGTGGCGGATTAAGCACTTTGGAGGCCCCAGGCGCAATAAATTTTAGAGGCCCTGCTTTTTGAATAACACGAAAGTGCTGCATACCTCTTCGTAGAATAATAATGATTATTAAAAACTGAAATTAAAATATATGGGTTTATATAATGTATGCTATCTTTGAGGCCCCCAAGATTTGTAGGCCCCAAGCGCGCGCTTCTTGCGCTTATGGGGTAATTCACCATTGGTTAGAGTGGTTGTATTGTGTATTTCTTCTTAGCGATATACAGCTAAGTTATATATAGTGGACGGTGGTTATTTGGAAGTATAAATTAAATTGTTAACATCTTTTGTGCCTACCAAAGAACATAAAAGTATTTTTCAACACATGAGTTTCAAGCAAGCCATATTATATTATATAGTTTATCCAAACAAGTCGATCTTTATGCTGATGAAGGATTGCACACTGTGTGAGCTATGTATGTCGCTCATAATGCCCAAGAATGCGCTTACTTCGGTGACTCCAGTCCAACAATTAAACGATGCATTAAAAAGTGACACGAACTGACGTAAAATAATTTGGGGGCAAATGGGGCCGCACGTTAAGTCCCTGACATGAGTCATTTTTCCTAAAAGCTTATCTAATCTTTCGTAGGTGTCACGGGAGTCATTCGGACAGTGACGTACTAAGACAGGCAATATGTATGCTTATTCTCAAAGAATGTTTTTCGGATTTATTATATTTCTAGCATTTAGTGGTGATTCAATTCTTATTTATAAATCATCGTTTCATTTTCGATTTTTATGCTTTGTTTTTAGAACTTGGCCAACCCTTTTAAGTTAAAGTTAACAGCTAGCCGATTACGATAAATTCTTAAATAATTACTTTTTGTCATCAAAAAAATCTAAAAAAACAGCCATAGAAAAACGAAACTAGTTTTCTTGATTATTTTTTATAAAATGTGAATTATCTTATATATGAACTCAATATCATGTGTAGGAATAGCTGTAGCCACATTTAACTGAATGTGGTGAACCTTCTGGAACACACAGCTATGCACGATTAAAACCAAATACCAATGGTCCATCGCTTGCATTCTACCTGTGCTGCTTTTGGTAACGAATCATGGCAACTAACGAAGACACTGTAATAAGCCTAGTATTAGCCTAGCACATGTTCTTTTTTTTCAATTAAAATTTTTAGTTCTTAGTCATTTGTATTAATGATTGAAAATCTTTTTCTTTTTAAAAATTCTCGCTGAGTTTCATCTCAATGTAATACAAAATATATTTATTCTGTATATAAAAAATTGTCACTCAAGTGATTCATTAAATCTTTTCAGCATTCAAATATGAATATATTTGTCATCTTTTCAGAACCCTCCTGATTATATTTTGTGGTACGCTAGTTCATGCCATATTTAATGCTATCTCGTCGGCCGAAATTCAAAAGTTCAATAACTCCAACAAAAAAGTGACAAATAAATTTACATACTGTGATGTAAAATTCGTTATTGTTATTTTATTGGACTCTTTATCAACAATAGAAAGTAGTAAATTTAGATGCATTTTTAAGATAAATACAATCTAAATTTTAAGCAACCTTTGTACAAAACATTGGTAAGCAGTGTTATCACATTAAGTTGTTTTTAACAAATAACCATAACAATAACTTGTAACGTGTATGTAATAGGGTGTTGAATAGGTAATGGATTACATTTTAATAAAAGCAAGAATTTTAGTTTGTCAATGTCAAGTACTAAAATAAACATTTGATATATTTTTCCTCTGAATGTTAACTTCGTTTGATCTTAGATTTTTAATATCTCCTCAAAATAAAACTATTGTTGATTTTAATTAGCTTAAATGTGACGCAAATGGAGGCTATATTTTTGGACTATGATTTCAATATTATTTATATAACATATTATCGCTGGTAATTATGTTATTAAATGATTTAATAGGAATTGGTCAAATTAAATCACGTGTGATATCAAACATATTTATAACTGACACATAATGGAAATAAAATCTTCATTATATTATAATTCAAATCTAGTCACAGAAAATAACAATTGCAATTTTTTACATAACGAATTCCATTAAAAAATTGAAACTATTTTCATGTGATAATGCAGGTATCTACATTGTTGTATTCGTATTGCCATAACAAAGGATGTGATTCACCCCATTTGAATAAAATAAATATACGAGGTCAAGCAATGAGGTTAGAGTTAGGGTGATGCATATGATTTGAATACGTGTCAAAAGTAATGAAACAGACGCTTGATCGAATTTCGGATAGTCGCCATGCCATGAATTATTATAAATATAAAGCCTGCAGTGTACATGCCGCGAGTGCATATTTATACGCCAAAAATATAAGACTAAATCTCAAATGTATTGTCACTAAATTAAAAGCTACTGATGGTGTTTAATTTTAATGGCGTGCAATTAATTGGGGAAGTAATCTCATAAAAAATGAAATTTATGTAAATTTTTAAAATTACATGTGAATATCATAAAAAATACATAAGAATATCATTAAACCACATTAAAATTAAGCACAATAATTAGCTTTTAACTGAATGACAATAAATTTGTTTCATATATATTTGTGCATACATGACATCTAGTTAGCACAGTTAAATTCATCCGTGCACTTGAATGCCTGAAGATGCCGAAAGGCGAAACCCAGGTCGTTAGTGACAAAATATGTGGGAGTGTACAAAATTTGAACAATTCAAATTTCACATTGAAATTCCACCTAGCACATTCAGTCAAAATCTTAGATAAACTCTACATGTATTAATATTAAATAATGTTGTTTTAAGATTTACACTCGGAATGAAGAATATTTTGACTTCTAATCCATGTTTATAGAATGTGTAAACCTTATTTCAAAAATGTGATAAAGATTCAAGAATGAGATTAAAAATATATTATTAGTGAGTTAATTCTTTTCTCCTACTTGTTTCAAGAATCGAAAAAGTTGAATGAGACATTAGCATCACAAGAATATATAACTTTCTAGACAAGGGAATAAATAATACATCAATTAAAAAATATTTACAATTTATAGTAACAATTTGGCCGTACAACTGAAAAGAACTAAAGTCAACTGCCATAACCATACATTTAAGAATAAAAAATAATGATATTACATAAATATTGCATTGATATTGATGATATTTTTTAATTAAACTAAATATAGGTACATTCATTGAAGAAACATTTGCCAAGCAAGTTATAAACATTACATAATGAAAAAATAACTTAGTTTTAATGTATATAATGAATTATAAAAAGTATCCTACATAATTATCATATTATCAAGGTATATAAAAAAAATCTTTGTATTTATCATGAACATGTCAAAGCGAGTGTTGTTTCCAAAGTATTGAATATATCCGATTAAGCTAGACATTCTTTCAACCACGCTGAAAAGCATAAAAAGTTTGTAGTAATTCCCTATAATCACCCTACAGCTCGAAATATAGAAATGTCAAGTGTGATCCCGTCGCAACAAATAGTTTTATTCATTGATTGTCGTAAAAACCATAGACATTTCTTTTCAGAGTTACAAAATGTGGATGACAAATGGGGAATTTAGGATGGACCTCTCGCCGCAGGGTCCTCGGGCCTCAGAATCACGGACGCCTTTTCAATTCTTCGAGAGGTCAAGCGCTCGGGGAGGCATTCAGGAGTGGATACGATGCGACCTGTATTCCCAGTGTTGCTAGTTGCCACTCTTTGTCTTTTTTTAGACTGGCAATGATTCATCGCGCCCTATTATGCGCTAGCTTATCAAAAGCGACATTATGGTGATTTATTCTATTCATTCAAGGCGTTTACCCACTGGCAACTGAATTTATCTGTCAGTTTTGAATTTGGAACATAGAATCATCAATCGATCTTATTTATGGAGTTAAACAAAACATGCATGGAAAAATGTGAAGGAATTCATTCGATCAAAAGATGATTCTCTTGTCTTTGCTTTGCACTAAAATAAAATAATAATAACTTTGAATGTATGTTATAAATAAAAATCATCAACAAATATTTTATTTCAATTTTATATATCAAAACTTTTTTATAACACGTTTATTTTTTCGTATGAATAAAAACAGACATATTTTTCATAAAAAATATAAAATATAAATCTTAAATATTTTTTCATTGCCATTGCTATGAATCGTATACTGAATCTTTTGCAACATACTATTTAAATCATTGTAACTATAAATACATACAAAATCTTGATTTAGAAAGAAAATATACTATCTTGGCATGGCTATCGACAAAAAAAAGATTCTGCTTCTCACATTAATGGCCCAAGCAGAAATGCACGGGACTCATTTCGCGTCATCCACTAGTGTGCTTAAAAAAAACAAAACAATGCAATTAAAAAAAGTTTAACTAGCTCAGTCACTTAAATCTTGCTAAGAGTTATCAATGTTTTATTCAGTATATTAATAACACATAGTTAAGCGTCCCAAATATACGTTCGACTCACCCCTAGATAAAACAAACAATATAATATTTCGAGCATTAATTCTGAACTAGAATAACCAAATATCCATCCGATAAGAAAGTTATTCAGGTGTGAAACGGTCAAATCAATTCTCCTGGGTTGATCGTTTGGTGTCAGAAACAATTCCCACGATTCGGCCGAGACTTGACCAATGAACAAAATCATGTTGAATACTCGATTCATATAAATACTCATTTTTTAGACTTTACTAAGAATCGGAAATTTATGAACATCCTGCCAAGGAACATAGTTAATATAATTGAGATTTACTTTAATGTTTTTGCTGTAGTAGCTATTTAAACACAATGTAAGTTATATAATTACATCAATATATTATTTCACTCCATACTAAATCTCCTTTACACAGTAACGGCTTAAGAACATGGGAGGCCCCAGGCAGTCCCGGCCCGTGAATTTATACACCCGTGTGCAAGGCGCCTCGAAAAACCAAAACTAAAAAAGTAGATAGATTTTTTTTATTCCAATACAAAACGCGACACAATACAACACTAAACAAAAGTTTATACAAATACGTAAATAAAAAAAGAAAGGATTTAAAGTGTCATGCATTTAATTCTGCGGATAAACGATAGCATATATTATATAAAACCTTACATTTTAATTTCAGTTTTCAATATTAATTATTATTTTACGAAGAGGTTTGCAGCACTTTTATGTTATTCAAAAAGCAGAGCCTCCAAAATTTATTGGGCCTGGGGGCTCCAAAGTGCTTAATCCTCCACTGTTTCCACCTATCCTACCCTAAAACGGGTGAAATAGCTATTCACTAGTCTTTTCGTAGTACTATCCTTATATTCTCACTCTATTTAGAAAAGAGAGGTTGAGCAACTGAGTGACAAGCAGTTCTTGTAGAAACACTTCTGTTGAGATTAACGTCCATTAGGTGTTCATATGCTCTACAATGGGAGCGGATATGACTTAAAAATGGTTTAAATCACAGTACATAATTCATTGCTCAAAAAGGGCATTTTGCCGTTATCTGTCTTTCTACTTATAAAGACTGTGACCAGGAAGATATAACAATAAATAAATGTTTATCACAAAAAAAAATCTTAGAAATACGTTAAAGTTAAATAAATGCTCAATTTTGTTTGGTACGGGAAATTTTTCTTAGTTCTAGGGCCAAATTATCAAATTATAAAATAAAATAATTTTATGAAAATAACCACTTGCCACAAATAAAATTATTAAATTTATTTATACATAATAAACAATATAACTTGAGCAGTGATTGCTTAATTCAGTGTGAAGATTTGAATTTTACTTAAATTACGAAATTATCACTTAATTGCTTTATGATAATCGCATATGATTTTCCAGGTTTTCGTTTGACGTCTTTCTAATGCTAATAAAGCTTAAATAATCCAGTGTTTTGTATTTTATTTCAAACATAGAATTGATTAGTAAAATTTACCTTTATTATCATTTAAGCTGATAATATTTTTTATAGATTAACTTTTTATTTTTGTTATAAATTTAATTGATACATATTAAAATTCTCTCTTGCTTGTGTTTGATACTATTTGTATAACTAAATAGAGGTGTAGTGTTCACTAAATCCATTCCTAAGAAACAATTAAAGTTGATATGGAAGGCGCACTAAAAACTTAAAAGAACTTAAAACCAGGGCTTAGGAGTCGCGAAGAAATAAGACGACTCCGACCATAGCTTAAACACGACTTTAATTTGAAGCAATTTGAATACACTATTGTTTTTAGAAGGATTCGAAGTTGTTAGTTTTTTTCGAGTACGACACCAGCTGTTAAAACAGTCCGACTCCACGACTTCGACTCCGACTCTACAACCCTGTTTAAAACACAGTTCGAATCGAATACATATTAATGTTTAAAAAAAATCTCTTTATATTCTCAGGAATATGCACAAAATCATTACTTGACTTTTTCAGTCATGGTCCATTGTTCTACAACTCTCGATATCAATGGCCTTGAGTGTTTGTGGTTAAAAATTAGCACAATGTAGAAATTGTTCAAATTCTCTCACCAATACAACGACATTATTTATTTGACCTAACTAACTTCCAATGTTGTAAACTTTTTATCGGTTTCTCTACATTAAACGTATGTTTCGTGATTTTATTTAACTAAATTCAATTTTACACGGATAATTAATTATTAACGTCATAAACATTTCATTCAATTATCATTGTTTTAGTAACTTATACATATTCGGTTGGAATCCCAACCAATATATTATCTTCAGTTGTTATTTTTTTCAGTTAATGTATAATTGAATGAATTATTTCAAATTTCTAATCTACACAATGCCTTACTTTAATAAGAATGAACTAAAGAACAAAACTCCGTAAACTAGGTTTTATAATTATTTTATCCTAATATTATTTATATCTGATTAATGGTGTAGAACTTCACTTATAACAGATTAAAAATAACAAAATATTTTAGTTCTACAGTTTTTAATAATTTTATTCGTTGATAGCTATTTCGGCTTGCGCCATT
Source organism: Himalopsyche tibetana (assembly GCA_030503985.1). Lineage (NCBI taxonomy): Eukaryota > Metazoa > Arthropoda > Insecta > Trichoptera > Rhyacophilidae > Himalopsyche > Himalopsyche tibetana. The sequence continues at coordinate 5,051,879 of JAPJYX010000019.1, read as the reverse complement.
GTCATAATGGTATTCATACATCAACACTGATCTATACCTGAATTATATTCCATTACTGAAAGCATCATGGGGCGTTGCTATTATTTTATACTTTACTTTTATAAATTTCAAATGATAACTTAAAAACCTTTGAAATAGATAACTATGTATATGTGAATACCAAAAAAATGAGTAAAAATGGGTGTGCAGAAGTGTTTTATGTGATAGATAGAAAATTTTTGCATTCAATCTTTTTTCCCTGTATTCATTCATGAAATGTCCTTTCATGATATATTTTTTTCTGTTTTTCTTCATTACACTGTCAGATTCCTCCCGGAAAAACATTATATTAATTCATAAAAAACACATTGTATGTATTATCCTAATTTTAAAATTTTATCATATGTTCATGGACAATTTTATTCATAACCAGTTTTTTGAACTGAATATATGTAGTGTTTTATTTAAGAAATTTCTTCAAATAATTCAGTTTTACTAAAATACATACACTCATCTCTCGCTTTACACGGTTTCGTTCAACCCGGTGATCTAGGAGACCCTACATATCTTCCGGGTGTACTAACATATTGAATTTTATGATAAAAAAAAATCTTAGATATACACGAGCATAACTTTTATGGCGACTAACTTATATAATGACTTTTGACGTCCATTTTATCATATCAACGAATGTTCAATGCTCAAAAGAATTCCCCCTCAAGAAAATCAACATTATATTATATTATTATATGGTTCTCGATTACTAAGAAAGGAATATAAAAAGTATCGTATAAAATACATAATAAAATGGAAAATACCGGTTTTGTTACGTCTTTTTAAGTCTCTTAATTGCAAAGACTTATTATTCCGTAACAATAATTTACAACACGTGCACACGTTCTACGCAGATACATTTTTTGTCTCCCCCGATATGTTATAATGCAATTATTTTGCAAAAGTAAATTACAATAGCCACAGAATATACTAGTATACAATATATAAAAGGGTGCGTATTATACAAAGACTTTTTACTTACCTACTACTGTTGTCCAGAATCATTATTTTCTAAGCATATATTTTGAAGGGTGAACCTTACATACACTTTAGTGCAATATTCGCAATATATTTTGAATTTTATGTTTGCCTATAGATAGGCTTCAGCTGACAGCATATTTAATGAAGCAATACTATAATACAGTTATGCATAACCTATCCGTATGCGGACTAATTACAAACATTCCCAAAACTGATATTGATCAGCGAGAAGCTAATTAAATTTTATTTTGATGTCAATATTCACAAGAACGTTTTTTTACGATTTCTGCTGTGTAAATATAGTCAATTTTTATATTATTGCTTTCATAACACCCATTTTAGAGTAATTTCTCCAAAAAAAGTTGTTCAAAAGGCTGCGCTTTGAGCTTGAAATATTTTCGAATAAAAATATATTTTATTATGCTTACATAGCATTGTAAGCACGCATTGCGTATTAGCACACGAGTGGATTATCTGGAATACAGTTCCTCAATTATAAAATATACTATTAATGTCTAGACTCGAAAGATATTACACCATTTATATCGCAGTTCTCAATTTTTTTAACGTTTGCATCCCGTCCACAATTGGAAAATGGAAATTGGCCACCCTGTAAGATAGTTTGTGCATTACCGTGACCAAAAACCGCCTTCTTTGCGGGCTTCACATATTTTTCGCTGGGTAGAACAGTGGTCGACGTCGTTGTCTCCCGGAGCTGATTTCTATTCGAAGGAATGGATGGGTGGGATGTCTAAAAAATCCTTTCCACTTTTCCAATCCATAAACATCAAGGCGTAGCGAGAGTGATTAGTTACCCAATAGTCTTGTCTTAGACCCATTTTATATCACGACTTTCTTTAAAAAAAGAAAGTTTGAGCTATTGAGCACAAGCATTTCTCGTAAAAAAGCTTTTCTTGATATGCCTAAATTAGAATGCAATATGCTCTACATTAGAAACGGACATGAATTAATAATTATGTATTATATAAGAAGCCATCCGTAAAAAATATGACGTCTTTAAACATATATTGATAAATGAAGACTCAATTATTATTCCATGTGTGTGTTAAGCTACAAATTTTTCAAGATTTGAAAATGTAAACATTGAAACTTAAGTCGTGCTTCATGGTGGCACTCTATTCTGCTTTGAGTTAAAGAAATAAAAGAGTTAAGAAAAACTATCCCAAACTTTTCTCATCTGTTAAATTGATTGCTCTATTTGTAACGTTTTAATTTGACAAAAAATCCAACTGTTACACGTCAGCTATTCGTAAACACGACAACATTACTGGCAACCCTAAAAAATATTTCTAGCCTTTGGCACGGGTTCAATTTGTTATAACTATTTTCATTTCGAAGGGGGAGGTTCAAATGAAGTTATTGTGCAACATCATATAATACACACTGCACCCCTAGTGTAAACACAACAAAAAACGAAAGGAATCAATACTTGGCCGACTGGGAGTGTACTTTGTAATTTCAAATCAACTATCTGCAGACCTTGCAATATTTATACATAATAACCAGTATTTTAAAAAGGAAATCCATAAAAAGTCATAAGTGTTCTCTTTCAATTCTAGAATGTCATTTGTGGTTAATTATTCTCTAAATTTCTAAAATATGTAAGATTGATACAAACGTCATTTTGGAAATATGTTTAAAATGCATTTGTGAAAGAGATACAGTAAGAAGACATGTAGCAGAATATGCAATTTAAAAATTGAAATTTCGCAAAAAAGCTACTGTCAAAATAAACACTATTATTACTGAAAATATGTAATATGTTCTTATGTTCTATACAGTTAATCTACTAACTAATCATTTCACAGAAATGAAAACATAATATATTGTATTTTATGTTTAGAATTTTCTTGGGGAAGCTCAAAATTGATTAACAACGATTTTACGCTGCTCTGTAAAAATGTGAGCCAAAGTTACTGGTAATAAAAAAATAAGTATTCACTTATAAACTGTCAATTTGTGGTAAAAAGATCTTAAAATTATTTGATATGTAAATAAGTTTGTTCACAGTTAACATATTTTCTTTTATACTACTTTCATAAAGGAGGTTATCTCTAAAAATTAAATAACAACAAGCAATCATTCGAAAAGTTTTGACAATGTAAAATTAAAATATATACTAACATTTCATATTATAATGTACATGTATCAAAAATTTGAAAAAAAAAAATTGTATTTAAAAAAATATTTTGACATTACAGCTCACGCCAATGCGTCAAATATTTTGAAGTTGAAAGATCATACGAGATATACTCGATGAGAATTTCACATGAGATTAACTCAAGGAGAAATGATCCTTCATATTAACCACATTAATAAGTTTGTGTCAACGTCAAGATAACCATTCTTATAAAAATGTGGGATGAAAATACATTATGTGGCGTTGATAGAGAAGTACTTCGGTAAGCGGTCGGTTTTTACTTGATTTTGTATTAATTTTCTGTTTTTCTTTTACGGCAACTGAAATATTTTACTGCTTCGAAATGTAAACATGACAGGTTAAACGATTTTCACTTAGCCTGCATACATTTATGAATGATTTATTAAAGTAAAATATTATGTAGTTATTTGTAGCCATCAAAATGTAATTGAATCTAATTTTTCGCCATTTTGAATATAAAGTTACAATAACCAGAGCCTACATAATATTTTCTTGACATAACTATCAAGATGATTATTTATGGTTAATTTGACAAAGATACATAAACAATCAAACTAATCATAATTTAAAATAAGAACACCATGATTACTAGCAACACAGACAATGACACTAAAAACTAGAATCAAACTCGATTTTGAGCACTTCGCGTATGCTTAAAAAAACCGCCAAAATTTATCAAATTATGAACTTGTTCAATATTTTTGTGCAATTACACTCGCGGTACGTTATAAAAGATTAATTCACGGTTTTGCGTAACCGACATGCCGGGTTATTCTGTTGATACTGATGAGTAGATGGAACTCAGCATGGGAGTTATGCGTTCATAAAATTCTTCACATGGGGTTAGAGAATTATTATTTTGAGGGCTATTACAATAGTCAATGTGATTACACCGTGACATCTGGTACGCTTCCATGCTTTGTTTACGAGTTCTCTAAAAATAAAATTGCATCGCTGATGTTCTTTCCCGGTGCATATAATTGCATAATCTGGCAAATTAGCAAATATGAAATCAAAAATTTGTGATTAAATAAAAAACATTTTTAATGCTAAAACAAACTATTTAATTTCAAATTACACGCAACAAGATTTTTCAAGACTATGAAAAAAATAAACTAAAATTAAGTGATATTATTCGAGATTTAACACACATTAAGCACAATAAATAACAATTATCATGATACATATATTTTAATATGAACGGGAAAATACCTAACCTGGCTTTTGTTCTACTTGGCAGTGTGGACCAGTTTTCTAGAATCTAGATTACGTATATATTGATGGGGTCACGTGTGAAAAAAGTGATTTTCCTGACCATATTATTATCTTATTTTTTGTATATTTTAAATAAATATGCCAAATCTCGGTAAACAATGTTTAACTAACCATCTCAAGTATGTTATTTCTTTTAGAATTCAATATTACTATTTTCTACATAAAACATAATTTTTAAACATATTTTACCTTCATCATAAACAATCATAACAGTTTTGTTTAATTTAATTACGGATAACATATTTTATGCCGATTATTTATTACCTTCTACATTTATTTGCAAGATTCCTCAAATTAAAAACCCGAAAATGTAAAAGCTTACAATATTCCCATGTCATAAAGCTATTTAAAAAATATGTTAATTTAAATTTCACTAAAATATCTAAATTTTTCACACACCACTGCCATGATTAACTGGCCAACATTATAGATTATCTTCGAACTCAAGGAAGACATGTAGAAAACTATATTTTAATGATGAGCCTATGAGAAGTGAAGTGAGCTAAGTAGCCGAGTAGTGAAACTTTTTCTATTGTACTTACAAGTACAATCACGTGTTTGGTGTTTTTGTTGATTGCATATTTTTATTGAAGAATGCACTATTGCAGCGTGTATTTACAAAGCTCACTTCACTTTTACGGTATTTTAATTAAGACAAGTAAAATATCATAACGCATCGAACTATTTTTTTCGTAAAATATCACTTTTTTCACTTCACTTTTCAAGGGCTCATTATTGTAATTATTTGTCAATTAAAGTAATTAAACCTAGTTAACCAAAGACATATTTCATTAAATTTTATCGTCTGTGCAATAACTTTTTAGCATAGTAAAGATTTTATGAGACTCTGAAGCAAACAAATATTTTTTTCTCGTTCACCCAATTATATCCAATACCTGTTCCATCTGCCATATTGCCAGCTAACTAACAAAAGAAAAATATAACAATTAATAACCATCAACCATACTCCACATTTAAGTGCATTATATAGCCATTGTCCGTAGATAATTCATGTTTTTTTTAAGGAATAATAATTTTAATGGGATGCGAAGACGGGTCGTCGTTCGGCAGCCGTGACGGTATACCACTGATCACTGGTGCATACTTCCTATCAACCTATTAAGTATTTGTTACTATAAATAACATTAGCGCCAAAGGTAAAAGTTTTATAAATTATCGGGTTTAAATTCTGTTTTAAAAATTACACATAAAAATTATGATAATATAAAAAAAGAACTTCGTAATTCAGGTAATCAAACGCATTTTTTTATTTTAAATATGTTTTTTCACGTGTTTTACATCTCCACGGTCGTCTAAGAATCTTTATCGAGTGTATTAAATCCTTTAATAAGTAACAGGGACATTATCTTTAATAAACCTTCTACGAATCTGATATTCATCCCAGTTTATTTTCTCTCATTTTAAATAGTATTTTAAAACTATTGATGAAAGAGCGAAACATTGATCCCGAAGAGAGATGCGTAGGTATATTATTTATGCACACATCGGTGCCAAAGAGAGGCAGCGCTTGGAAACCATTTGTGTTGATTATTTCAAACGTTTTTTTACAACTAACTAAAAACGTATTCAAAAACAATTTTTTTACCATTTGATTCTCTTATAAATTTGCATAACCTCCTATATGATCGTATAGTATTTTCAAATGACGAATGTCAACCTTATAAATTTTAAAACCATGTCAAATTATTATAAACCAGGTGTCGGCAAACTACAACCTGCAAGCCAAATGCAACCGGATAAGTTAATTCAGTCACTAATATTTAATCCCAGTTTGATAAAACGCTATCTCGTAAGAAATCAGTAGAGTTCATCATTATTATGTGCCATCTGTTGTCCAAATATAAAAAATTTGCATGTTTTTAAATTATCTTTATTGATGAATTTAAATGCTTTTTTTTGTCTTAATTGTGCCAGCCGGATAGTTGAAAGGTGATATTTTTTTTTTACATTATAAAAATCACCTATATTTATCTCTTATACTTTGCTTCTTTGTAGTGGCGGATTAACCAACTGAGAGCCCCCAGCCACAATAAAACTCGTTATTGTTTTTCGGATAACATGAAAAATAAATTTGAAATATTGAGCTAATTATACAAGCTTTTTTGAGGCCCCCGTAATTCGGAAACCCCAAGCGCGCGCCTACTGCGTTTATGGGATAATCTACCACTGCTTCTTGGTCCTTTGGAAAGGTTTGCTGACCCCTGGCCTATATAATATCTCCGCATGGATAAAGAACATAACACATATGCTACGTGAGTGTATTCTTTTTGCTTTGAAAGTATAGTATGTTTGTCTTGATGCTAGAACGTCGGCCGTCATGATAAGTTGTGTAGCGATGCCTGGTTCTTTGATGTGACATCGTTTTCTAATCATCAAATTTAAGTCCTATTTTAGTACATTGACATTTCTGTAACCAATAATTAAATCGACGCCACTGTAAACTCCACAATGCATTAGGAATAAATGTTATTACATTTCACGGTGTGCATATATAAATTTACAAATTCAGGTGCAAAGCGCGTGCCGCAAACAGCCTGGCCAGAGCCGGCGGCGGTTCTTGAAGACGGCGAAGCGCAGCCTGTCGGGTGCCCGCAGCCCGGAACGCTATCGGTTTTGCCCGTCCACCAGGTGTGACGGCGACAGACTTCTGACCTCATCAAAGCAGCTATCTTAAGAAAAGAACATGTGATATTTTTTAATGGAATGTCCAATAAAAACAATCGTATATGCTTACAACATGTTACGATGCGTTTTGTATTGTAAGATTTTTTTTGCCAAATGCGCCCGATTGACTTGCCTACCTTAACGCACTTTTGTATTATATGAAGTGTCTTTAAAATTCAGAGTAAATAATTTTATTTTTCTCCAATAAATATTATGAATACAGCAATAATAAATGTCAAATTACATGCTTTGTCCGTTCATTAATATTAATTTACTCTTTCAAATTAACGTTCTTGAGTACACTCTACTCTTTCTTATACACGATTTTGAAATTTTACGGTTCACTTAAAAGAACAAATACTAGATTTTTACACGAATTTTTCGTTCTAACACGATTCCCAATCCAAAACCCCAACATAGGATTTAATAATAACAGGAAATTGAACAACACATGACAGACATAATAACAAACAAAATACTTCAATAGATCCAAACACATATTTAGACGTATCAAACATTTCTAGCGATCTATGTCCGGTCCTTCATAAAAGTCTATTATTTTATTTATTTTCCTTAATCAAACTACATACATGTATTAAAAGCTAAATTTAGATACTTATTCGGTATTTTCAGCTTCCATCCTTTTGATAGAATGTGTGTCAAGTTGTATACATTGTGATTATCGAAAAAAAGCTGTTTTGGAAAATTGAGGGTTACGTCCTTTTTCCTTTCCACAGTCGATATGTAATAAATAATATGTTGTATAATTTACTTATTGGGTCTTCATTATTTCCCCTTTTTACTCATTTTTATATTCCACAATTTTGATTTTTTTCAAATACCACAGTTTTTTTTATTCAAAGAACGAATCTTCAATTTTTACACGGTTTTTGCGGAACGTATCTACCGCGTAATAAAGGAGTTGCGTGTATATCATAAAATTTCGCAGTTTGGAATGTAATACTAGAACATATATCAAAAATTAATTTACTAACCCCGACGGATTTAGAACTAAGATAATAAAAGTATTTGTGAACCGTAAAAAAATATTTTAAAATCTCAGTTGCAATAATGAAAATATCAAACCATATCTTACCAATCAATAAATGTAATTATGACTGGAAAGCCGCCTTACAAATCAGCGATTACAAGAGTTATCGATTTGAAATAAAATTGTCAAAATAAATCGTCAAAAATATATACTTACTATTACTGACTAATATTAAATAGACACAAGCGCAAAGTATTTGTATATTTAACCATCAATACAAAATATGACAAAAAATCAATTAAAGACGAAAAAATTCGGTTGGTACTTGGTATAATTTCGTATTGTAATATAAGTTATGAACTAAAAGCACATTGACAAAAATATAACCATTTTAAATGGTCGTTAAAATCATATCCGTTTCCAATCTTAAGGAATCCATCGAGTCTGCAATTTGGCAATCCAGCGTGCATTCGTCCTGATAAATTAAAATTATAGCGGGTACATAAAGATCGTCTGGCATTGAAAGTTTCCTGAACTTGACTCTGTCATCGCTGATATTGTTTCCAAGTAATGTCTTCGACATGACAATTTGTTCATCAAGGTACCACCAGGAGTAGTCGTCCAAGCAGGCGCTGTTGAAGATTTTGTAACGCTCTGCGATTTCGTAAAATGTTTCTTCCTCGCATACGCTTAGAACTACTGAAAGTTCTGCAACAAATTTTAAGCAATAATATATATAAAAAACTTATTTCACCAAATATAAAACAAACTAAATGACGACAAAAGCTTTCTCTAAAATGGAGCCACCTTTAACAATTCTTCAACAACCCAAAATCCTATTTCATTGAAAAATCCATTTTCAAACATCAAACTAAACGACGCTTTTGATTTTGATTAATCTCACCCAGAAACTTATTAAACTCAAATATGTAATTCTTTATTGTGCTTGTTTATATAACAACCGATATTTATTTACAATCACACGCAAGTCTATCCTTTTATAAAATAGTCGTTTTTAAGGACTCTTAACTAAAACTGCAGTGTTTGCGAACCAGTTCTCTAAATGGAAAATATCGTTTGCTAGATTTATCAATAATAGAGAATCGGTATATTTTTTTCGCTATTCGTAAATAAAAGAAGACGTGCAAAAAAGCGTTTAATTAATTAAAAGATTTTTTGCGATTTTTAATAATATTCACCAGCTAGAACAGATATTTTGATTCTTTTCTTCCTAGTCTGTTACTATTTCAATTCGTTACTTTGTACAAATTTAACATTCTTGTCCCATTTATTTCTTGGAGTAGAGGATTATGGACATACATGAACGTCGGCGTGATTCTTCTGTAAATGAGTACGGACGTACTTTTAGCTCAACACAGTAGCATCTGTCTGTGATCATATACAAATATGCTTCAAGTATGAATTACATATATTCATTGGAAAGAAGTCACACAATTGTCATGTTAAAAAATGTCAATGTAAAGTAAGGTCAGTATCTATACACTCCTTTAAATGTTAACACTGGCTAACTTGCCAACACTGCTAATATTGCAATTCACATTCACTGATGAGGGTAAAGTAAGTATTAACTGAATTTTAAATTAAAAATAGCGCTGCCTAAAATCATTATATTATAAATTAAGATTAAAAAAATAGCACTATCTTTGGTGTGGATAAGAGAGTAGACTTCAGGGGATTTGCTTTTATTTAGTTAAATTTAAATACAAATAAATACATAGGTACATTTTTTTAAGATCTGATAATCAAAAGTTGGCACTACCGTTAAATTCTGTAAATTTTACGTCAAGCTTTTAAATGCTCGCATAATTGTAAATGATATTTAGAGACACTAAAAAGCTTGAAATATGTAAAATATAAATAAATACCAGTCAATGAATTAATAATTCGCAGTGGTCTCGCATTCACTGTCAGAAATCCTATGACGTATTTATTGTCTTTCCACCAGGGTACTTGAAAATCGAAGGGCACCGTTTCATCTTCTGGAAGATTTTCTTTATAGTGTAAAACTGGACCGTACGGAGCGTATGGGACTCGCAGTCCTGTTACTGGATGGACAAATGTTTTGAAATTTCCTAGAATATTAAACCAATGGCTAATGTCTTTTCCAGCGAATGCCAGGATGGGAAGAATATCCTAAATAAAACAAAAAAATAAGGTCTAATTATGCGACACATTGTCATCGTAGTTTCATTATTACCGCATTAGAATGTAATCTCCCGCATTTTTAATGTTTTTAGCTTTAGTAGAATGCAGTGGCGGAGTGAGCACACGGGAGGCCCCAGGCGCAATAAAATTTGGAGGATTTTTCGGATAACGTAAAAACATATAAATATATAATATAATGTAATAGAAAAAATATATAAAAATCTGAACAAAAAGTATATGGTTTACATTATATAAGCTATTTTTGAGGCCCTATTAGATCCGGAGGCCCAAAGCACGCGCCTCATTTGCTTATAGGATAATCCGCCACTGGTAGAATAATATAATTCATTTGTGAGGTATGCGTTTGGTGTATGTATTTTTTACTGCTCCCAATGTGGAGCATATGGCCTCCTAATAGAGGTATCTCAACAGAAGTTTTTCTACGAAAACTGTTTGTTACTCAGTTGCTCAACTACTTTTGAGTTTCACGATATTGGATTTATTTTAAAATTTAAAAACATTTGAATAACTAATATATACAATCTTCAGATACATTTTAGTTTATAATTATAAGATTTATAATTATATCAATTTCGATTTAAAATCACACAGTTGCACAATCAAACTTGCATATTAAATAAAAATAAAAATAACAGTTTTTTACCGTGTTCTGTTTATGCTTTTCTATCAAACTTGTAAGATTTAATATTTTTCTATTAATGATTATCCACAAATCATCAATCGCATTATGAATAACGACTTCCGATGGCAGAAACCATAATTTTTTTTTCATGTTTATTAAATTTGTCTAAGTACTGAAATTATAATATTCACAAAGCTTAGAAAAATAAAACTTACAAACTGTAATAGAGGAATTGCTTTTGTTTTACTGCATATTTTTTTCTGTATTTGGGCCACTATTTTTACGGTTCTATAATCAAATCAAATCAAATTCAATATTATTATTTCTTTACATGAATATGATGTTACATTGCGATGTTTTTTTTTTATTTCAATGTAGTCAATACAGTGAAAAAATATATTTAAAAGAATAGGTTTTTCCTTATTATAAAACATGAAATTATGCTTGTGTAAAATATAGTTAAGAACTCAGGTTATTTGATTATTATCAACTAGCAACATACTAATGTTGATAAGCATTAAACAGCTGTAGTAAGATTGTTGTCAAGTTGTCAGCGCCGTTATGGTTGCCAACATCACAACCTTCCCTATCATCTGTCAATGTCATTAAAGTAAACGTAAACATATTGCCACCGGCAGATCGCCTTTTATACAAAAGATCTACATCGAGACTGAATAATTATGAACATCAGTTACGATTTTAAATACGGTAAAAACACTTTTGTTTCTATCGACCTCTTATATTGATGATATGTTTGTAGAAAAAATATAATTTTAAATCAACGTTTTTGGCTGTTTATTTATTATTCAAAAAAAAAAATTCAAATACATGTACATATTAACTCATTTTGTCATATCATATAAATTATGATCGCATCAAATAAAAAAGGTTATACAATAATAACACAACATTTTAGGTAATTGTGTGTTAAAGCTAGTCATGGATTATTTCGGCGAAAAACTTTAGAAACTAAGGTAAAAACAACGCCACGATTTACAAATCTTTATTGAAGCTTTTATTGGCTTTGATAATCGCTTTAAAATCACACATTATTACGATGAACACTGATAAATTATGCGAAATACGAAATATTTTTCAGTACTTCGCATAATTTATCAGTGTTCTTCGTATTAAAGTGTGATTTTAACGCGATTATCAAGCCCTCAAAAAATAATTTTAAATCGTGGCGTTGTTTTTAGCTTAGTTTGTGAAGTTTTTCGCCGAAATAATCCATGACTAGCTTTAACACACAATTACCACATTTTAAAATGAATAAAAAAGATTGTAAATACATATTATAAATCATGCATTAAAACAAAAACTTGTCGCTACGAGCTTTATCCGTAATTCGTTTCACATTCAAATGCTCTAATCCCTGAATGGAAATTTATAACCACTGATTTTGGTTTAAGAACTATAAACCGATCCTGAAAACTTCATACAGAAAATGATTAGCCAACTTTTCACATCTTCTTATCCCCATCTTACTACCTCTTAAAAAGATTTATTGAGTGACAGAGTTGCCATCATGTCTATTAAAACTTTAGTTTAAATGATTCATTAGTAATTAATATTCTCTACTGATTTTAATTTAAATTTAAATTTTTATAACCTTTCAGCCTTTTCTCTGCTGTTGAATTTTCTTAAAAGTTTACAAAGTAAAAAGATAAATGGGTAATAAAATAAATGTTGGTGAAAAATACTAATGATTTATTTCTATTTTTTTTCAGAAAATGTCATCCCTTTTGAAGAGAAAATCAAACCGTTATCACATGAAAAGATAACACCTTCGCAACTTACTTCAAATAAAAATGAAACTTTTCTTTTATCAGAAGTTAACTCATCATATGGAAAAGAAATACACTATATTCAGCCAGCAGGTAAATCAAAGTATAAAAAAGAAAAATACCATATTTCCTCAATTATAAGATCCGTCCCTATTTTTATATACCATTAAACAGAATAAAAGTAACACAGCTTCATTTAATACGACATCGATTATAAGACGACCCTAAATTCAGAGACACCTAAATAGGAAACAAAATGCCTCTTGTAATCAAGAAAATACGGTTATATAAAATACTATGAATTTAATATTTGTGAGAAATATTTTTTTTTGTTATCATGCAGGATGTCTCAGAAATGCGAAACTATTTCAGACTATTATTTTTGTGGATTTTATCAATTTTATTTTCTTTATTTGAAGGCCTCCTTTTATTATTGCCAATTGCCTTTTTTAGATATCAAAGGATTATTAATAGAGGTTGAAATTTACCCTCATATTTCAATTAGCGGTAAACAATCTCATCCATTATCATTAAAAAATACTATTATTGTTAAAAAAGATAGACTATTAGATATGTGACTGGTTTTAATAAAAAACTGGGTCCTAAAATTAAATGGAAATCATTTAAAATATTTCTGAGATGAATAATGTCGTATAAATATATACATAATAATATGTCCCTTGTGTTTTTACTGAGATGTGGACATGATTGATTAAATAAACACTTGTATGCCACTACTATCATGGTGAATTTGGTGGGAAGATAATGATATTTACTTTGTATCCATTGACTTATTTATTATAATAAAAATGTGATATTGTTATCCTCATATTTCAGAAACTCTACTTTCAAAGATTGTCAGTTTCTATGATAAATTAACAAAAAAACCATATACTTGATTTTAGGTCAGAAAGTTCTAGTACCCATTTCTATGGATAGTTCTTCTAAAAACAATATTCAAGATGGTATCAAAAACTTCTTACGTGAAATATTCCTGCCTCAAGGATACCCATACAGCGTGAGTGAAGATTATACCAGTTATCAAATATGGGACACCACTCAAGCATTTTGCAGTACCATCACAGGTAATTTAATACAATAGATAAACGATTGTCAATGTATTGATTATTTACTAGCTGAACTCGGTAATAAAACTTAACATATTATATCCAATGCAGCATTGTAGTTTTTAAACTTGTATTTCAGTTTATCAGTTGTAACTTTTTTAACTTTGTTTTACGATATAATTTACTTAATTATTATTTTAAATCAACACTTTTTAGGTATACTAGCAACCCAAGCTGTCATGAAAGGAGTTGGGGTTGGAAATGTAGACGCGACACCTCTCGCTGCTACAATAACGTGGGTTTTAAAAGACGGAACTGGACATATTGGCAGAATTGCTTTTGCATGGTGGAAAGGGTAATTTTTCATACTTAACTTAATGATACAAGTAGTTAGTTTATTGTGTAATTGTTTCATTTTTTCTTTCAAACCACTGATGGCTTCATGGGGGAAAATATATCTTAATTAACGGACATATCAGATTATCCACACATGTACTAAAAATAATTTGTAGACATGTCCAATGTTCCCTCTAAGCGGCCGCGCAGCAGTTGAGAAGCCGCCGCGCACTCATTTCGGGTTGGCGCGCACTACAAGACAGTTGCTCAATTAATATTTGATCGGTCCGCGCAGCCTTTGAAATTCCCGCGCAGCTAACCCTTCGGCTTAGAGGGAACGTTGGACATGTCCCAATTAAACTGCTTACTGGGTCAATTGCATACTGCTTAATGCGATTCCTAAGTAAGTCTAATTTTTAGCAAAAGATTAAGGAAAAGTTTCTAAAAATTCAGAAATGAATTTATTCTCTATATATTTATATGATGGCTCAAGAAACAAGCGGTAATTTTCATAATCCTAAAATGTCAATTAAAACATTATTTTATTTCTTAGAAAAATCGTCTATTTTTTATTATATTGTCTTGCTATTTTCATATAATTTACATTGTTTTTTTATCTGTTTAATAACTGCCATATTTGCATTACAGAACTATGTAAACTGCCGCTTTGTTACAAACAAGATTTTAATTATTCAAAAATGTAAATGTTAGAACTTACAATCTTTTCTTTTTTTTTTTTAACCATGTCCGCTCCCAATGTGGAGCATATGGACTTCTTATGGAGTTTATCTCAACTGGAGTGTTTCTATGAGAACTGCTCGTTACTCAGTTGCTCAGCTACTTTTAAATTTCACGATATTGAATTTATTTGAAAATTTAAGAACATTTGAATAACTAATATATACAATCTTCATATACATTTTAGGTTATAATTATAAGATTTATAATTATATTCATTTTAATTTTATATGAAACAGTTGCACAATCAAACTTGCATATCAACCACTTCCCTGGCGAATTATTTTTGCAAAATTGTTCCAAAAAAAAACTATTTTTATTTTCTTTCAATTTGAAGCATATAAATATTTTTATTAAAAAAAAAAAATTTTAACCCTTCGTAGTCTATCTTTTTCCAAAGAGAGTAGGGATAGAAGGATAGGGCTAAGACAGGATTAGTGGTAAGCTAATCGCTCTCGATACGCCCCATTCATAGGATAGGATGGATGAGAGGGGGAATTCAAGACATCACAAACATCCATGCCTTTGTACAGAAATTCATAAATCAATTGAAAAATCAATTTATAAAACTGTCCGTACCGGGATCACTTACAATCTTTTCTTAAATTAGCTTTACTATTTTTCAACTGTGGAAAAGCAAAAGGATGTAACCCACACATAAAAAAATTACAGGACGTACAGAAAACATTTTTTGATGGATACATCCTTTTCATTGAACGGCATTCATTTTTACACCCAATCCTTTTTTTACGCGATACATTGGTTCCAGAAAGTGGCACGTAAAAAAAACATTATTTTTTCTTAATCGGTTCCAATTCCGCGTAAAAAAGTATCAAAAATGTATGAAAAACCGTAACGGTGCCTCCAAAAAAATCGTGTATCTATATAAAAAAAAGTATTTTGAAAATACTGTTGCTTATGTCCTTTTGCCTTTCTACGGTCGATGTGGAATTGCCACCTCTAGACTCATTTTCGATGAAACATGTAGACTGCTGTATTCTCAGAGCCCTCATATACATATACCCCTAGAATTTTATAAGAACTGTTATAAAAAATCAATACCTTGTCTTCTTTTAATACAAACTAATGAAATTGATACATTTTAGGACATCTTTAGATGCTGACTGTAAAAAATGGAGACTTGTAGCAGACGTTTTGAATGATGCCGCATTGTGCTTAGAATTAGCCCTTCCAATATTCGGAGGCTATACAACTTTCATTCTCTGTTTATCAACGGTTATGAAAGCGATTGTAGGAGTTTCAGGTTAGCAGTGTTTCATTTAACATTCATTATTTGTCTATACATTGATCTATAATTTTTCATATCTTTAAAAAAATTATGTTTACGACAGTAATATAGTGATAATTTAAATCGATCCAGGTGGTGCGACTCGTGCTGCCTTGATTCAACACCAGGCTGTGAGAGGAAATCTAGCAGATGTAGCAGCAAAAGATGGGTCACAGGAAACGGCAACTAATCTTGTTGCGTCACTTGCTGCGATCATCATCCTATCTCTGTGTGATCAGTAAGCAAACATTTTTTTAAAACCCGATGTACCGATGCTTATCGGTACATCGGGTTTTAAAAACAGAACTTGCTGAACAGAATTGATTTAGGTTCTGCCAAACTTTTATTATAATTATTTTTTGTTGTTCTAGGTTTATAATATGGCCATTATTTTTCCTGTTCACCTCGTTACATATCTTTTCAAATTACCGAGCGGTGAAATCTGTCTGCTTACAAAGATTCAACTCGAGCCGCTATTTGACCGCTATCATTATTTATTTGCAACATAGGATGTTTGTGAAAACAAGCTATGTCAATTCTAAAGAGCCCGTGTTCTTCTTCCAAAAGAATGTAACAGGTATGATTTTTTGAACAATTATTTCATATACATTCACTATATATTATACTAAACACAACAGTTTTATTTAGATTTCTATGAAAAAGTTTCTCAACCATAGTATATTCTGCATTCTCAATTTTTAAGTCATAATTCTTAATCCTTAACCTAGCACGCAGGCTATAATTTTCAATTATTAATTTAATTATTTCGTGATGAGATAACTCGTCTTTGGCATGTTGAGCCTAAACAATTTGTAATTTATTTTTCACGCCAGTAGTTTTCTGACTAAAAAATGCAATAAAAATCCTCCCGTTGAGGTCAACGGGCTTACAGCTACTAGTTCTTTATTACATACCTGACAACAATTAATCAATTCAAAACAGGAGTTTATTTTAGATTCTCATTCTCTGTATTATAATCTTTATAAGTCTTCTAAATATATGACTGTAAAACCATTCCACTTCATTTAACAATAATTATTAACGTGCGACATTCAAATTTCTACTAAACATATTATTTTTTTCAGAGCAGACTGTATGTGGGTACAAAATCAACGTTGGATATTCGATAAAACAACTAGTTACCTCTGGAGAAACATCATTAAATGATATGAACAATGCTGTAAATGTATTCAAAGATTCAAAATATCTACTCATAGTAAATTTAAAAACTAAGAATATCTTTATCGTTTTGGATAAAGCCGCAGCATCTGAAGATATTTTATGTTCATATTTTCACGCAATTATTTACGGAATAGCATTATCAACCTGTGAGAATCAACCACTTGTAAGTAATTTAGAAAATTTTATCAATACAATCTTCTAACATCTGCTACAATCTCTCTTGTTTTTCCTAACAGTTGTTGGTTTCATTCAGAACAGTGTTTTCCAGGACCAATTGTAACATATTCTCTATATCCATACAGTATTCTGTATTGTTGTATATTTTTCAGGCACTATCGTCCGATGTTGCATGGCATACGCATCAAACATTTCAAAGTTTCCGCACGTCTATGAAAAAAATGTCTCCATCATCTATTGAATTCTCTCAAAAAGTTCAAGAGTATGTCACGAAAGAGTGTATCGATTTTAGCAATGGCCTTAAAAAGACAGGTAAAATATTTCATCTAGTTTTATGTATTTATTTGAAAGGCAGAGGTTTATTAAAAATAAAGTAGATTGACATATTTGTCAATTAATTATTCAGCGATGGAAAATCTACATATCTCATGAACAAGCGTTATTCATTTAAAACAGTTTTTCATTTATTTTAAATTGGTCAGTACATAAGTCAACATAATATTTCTAGTATGTTTGGAAAATCTCGTGTTGACGACATAATGGTAATATTGAACACTTTGTTATTTTTCCTGTTTATCTACAGGCTGGAACTTGAACCAATGTTTACTTCTGTCAGGAGAATGGAGAGCTGATTGGAAACCAACTGCAAAAGAACCATTGTGAAATAACCAACAATATAAATGATTTAACCGCCCTATGCATATGAACGTACTCGATACGCACACTTTGACTGTACCATTCTGCGCTATCCCTTATTACATACGCGTTTGAGAAAAAATAATACATCTCAAAACTAAAAACCGTAATGAATACGCACGCGTCCTAAAAACATGCGATTACAAGTCTACACAAGTAGTTCTTCAAGGGCAAGCGAAGTTTGCGGTCGGTTTTTTGACATTTCGTAGTTCTCATATGTATGAGTATGACTAACATTGTATTCATAATCTTGACCAAAAAAAGATGATTTTTTTGCATACTTCTCGGAAAGTTACCTGCAGGTATGGCGGTTAATACCATAATCCAGCTGTAAGACTGACGATTTTAAATACACTGTAACTTTCAATTTTTATGCAGTTTGAGTTTTGTAAATGAACCTCTATGGCTTATTTTTTTAATGGGTGTATAAAGTTTCTGTTTTTACAGATTATATTTCCAAGCTTTTAAATTTAATGGTAACCTCAAATTATGTTTAAAATTTAATGGTTTTTTTTCAAATTTATATTATTTAGTCATCTCAATATTACGATGCTCAAGTGGATATTTTCTAAACTGCTGATGCCAACTTTTAGTTGTAATTTGAATTTACGTTGGTATGCTCAAAAGAACATACCAAGTATCAGTTAGCACACCAATTCAGTACTTCAGGTTTGAGCACTGAAAAAGTAGGTTCTGTTATAAATAGGAGAGTTGGTGTTTTCTTTGTGTTGGTTTATGCGTGGTTTGATTGTAAATAATGTGTTTATAAAATACTGTCAATGATTGATTTATCCTTATTGTAAATAAAATAAAGCAAACATTTTTATTCGGTAAAAGATTATACTTTTATTTAATATGAATCAACATACATACCGTCAATGAGAATCATTGGCATAAACGATCCAACTATTCACAAAATGTATTCATAAACATTTCAGTTACCTACACAATAGATCTTTTGATCACAAAAATACTATAAAATGACTTTCATATTAATAAATATTTTCCATATTTGACATGCGGAGTCAAATTAACTAAGGTAAAAGAAATTTGAAATACTAGGTAGACAAGTTGTAATGCTATGGCACTATCGGACCACATGTTTGTGTAGTGGATCCAAGAATGAACACTTTCATCATTGCGTCTATAATGTTTTGAAATACTGAAAACGAGGTGTAGAGAGAGTGATTAGCTAACTACTAGTCATTTCCTAACCTCATCATATCCCCACTGGAATCAGTATGAATGTCCAACATACAAACTGAACTTATTCCTTTATGATCCATTATATACATAAGTAATTATTATAGACATTGAAAGTGGATGTCATTTAAAAAAAATCAAATAGTTATAATATAACTATTTGATTTTTTTATATATTCAAAGCGATCCACGCATATGCTATAATAAAATCTTTTAACAAAATTATCTAGTTGTATTTACAGACAAATGTGATGAATAACTCTACTGTTCACACGTCATAAAATAATCCAGTCCCTTAAATTGTCTGGACAGTAAGGTTCAAAATGTCCATGCTGAAATTAATATTTTTTTTATTTGCTCTACGCGCGTTTTTTTAGTTTGGTACATAGTTTACATAAACTGCTGTTATTATTCGATCTATCCCACATCAACATTTTCATTAGTAGACACCTTGATAAAGAATTATAAATATATTCATAGAATATTTATTTATAGACAATAAATAAATGAAGAATTTAAAATGAGTGAATGGTATTAATGTTATTTTTGAATATTATTTAATGAAATATAACCGCCCTGCATATACAAAGGGTTCATTGATCCAATGCCACATTGGCCGGCCGCCACTGGTTGTGATGCACAGTTAAAGGAAAAATTCAATCAGGTTGGATTGGAAGAGTTTTACAAAAAATATTTGGACAAGGAGAAATATCCTGCATTTTACAAACATGCTCTATCGATGATCTCGCTATTTGGAAACAGCTTGTTAGTCGAATGAAGTATATTAAATCTCAAATGAGAACACGAATCACTGATGAGCATTTGGAAAACTGATTGCGTGTAGTAACAACATCAATCGTTATCAACATTGATGCACGTAGTTCTGACAAACAAAATTAGATGTCTCACTAAAATTTATTATCTTTTATTAATTTTTTATTATTATTTTTTGTATTACTTAACTCTAATCTAACAAATATGTTTGATTCTCATTATTGTTATATCTTTTTAAAACAACAATATATTTCTTGTTTGCTTTAAATAATAAAATAAATTTAAGAAAAAAAAAACAGCCCGGTAGGAAATCTTATTTCTAAAATCTGGCCCGGCTGCTTAAAAGGTTGGCCACCCATGATCTATAGTATAATTCTTTTACAAATATTAAAGCCTGCGGTGGCTGCATCCTGATTTTGTGATAGAATTTAGCCTTTTTTTACCATTATCGGCTCAGTGCATATCACATTGTACAACACAATTCAGGTAAATTTGGAAGAAATTATACAGATGAAAGTGTAAATAAAAAGATAAATCGTTATTGTTTTTATTGAATACTGTGGAAAATATATATATACAAAAAATAGAAAATAATCAACGAAACAAACACGTCTAAACAATTACTATGCGCAGCTCATTCTACAAATAAAACATTTCGTGATACTGTCAGTCACTAATGCAATTCTGGGGATATTTTTCCATCGATATACACAGTTACAGGAAATGGAAATGAAAGTCCAAGAGATATATTGACTTTCAATTGATGTTTCCTTTACCAAACGCAACAACCAAAAAATGACAGAAATGTTAAATTTTGTTCCCCAGCTTGTTTCTCATGATTAGTAATAAATTAGCTACGTTTTTTCCGCGATTTACATGACACAAGAGATTAGATTAGGTGTATAGTGACTATGATGACGCCATGGCCGCCTGGGACATTTTTGGGCCTCCCTGTGAAAGATGCTTGACGAGATCCACCCAATCGTAGCCGCGAGGTTTCTCTCCTCCTTTGCCAGTTTCAGCACGATCCCACGCTCGCCTCTTCTGGGACTTGGTCAATTGTTCTTTCTTAGGAGCCTTTTTGCTGTCGTCCTGAAATCATTATTTCAAAAAATCTACTTAAAAGTACTTCTCAGGCAGTTGCCTATGTTACAAGAAGTATAAAAAAATGGGAACAAAAATTTGATACACCGTCCAGTCTTAAACTTCAAAAGAAAATATAGTTGGTGCTCTTCTTGCGCGGTTTCGATATTAAGTGGATGAGAAATTTAAAAAAAAACCATTATGTCCGTTTGTTTCATATATCGATTTCTATGGATTTTGTAACTGAATTTGTAACCAAAGAATAGGAAGAATTCTTTAATATGATAGATAGAGGAATGTATGGCATGGAAGTACAAAATCCTAATACTGATTGATTAACGAAAGTGCATAAAGCGGTGCAGAATACAATTGCCTGTTATAAACTTATTTATTATAAGAAAAAAGAGCCATCGTACAAACATCAATGGATTAAATAAACACTAATACATCATCCGTAGAGACTGAGGAGATTATAACTTATGTAGAGACGTTCGTAGAGTTAGTTTCAATAGCTTTATTATGATTTTATTTTATAAACGTAAGAAAAAGAATCATATGGGAAAATGTGTATTCTACTTCAAGGGCAATATTATATCCTTATTTTTATTTACTTTAACATGATATTATATCCCATGATATGAAACTGTGAATACAATTTATACATTAAATATATATCAAAATTTAAGTATTCCTCGGCTTGTGCAATTTTCGACTTACGCATTTTACATTACCGGCTTAAGTAGAGGACCCACCGTAGTGTATTTGTCAAAATCAAATCGCATGTTATGTTGTTTTTTTTTGTTGATCCTATCGTATTATGAACAACATGCTCTCTGCATACCACTTTACATAACTCGGGAGTATTTAAACCTTATCTTAACGTGAGAAAACTCAGATTTAACGTTATTGACACAATGAGAGGTCACATTTGGAAGCCATTCATTTTTGTTTAATGTAAAACTATTACATATTTCAGTAAATAGTGTTTTCGACAGTATGAACGACTCAAAACAACAGATAGCTACTTAACCCTTCGAACTATGTTCATCATTATAACAGCCGAAGCGAAATGACTCATGTCTTAGCAACCAAAATTCCGGCCCTAGCAAGCTTGACAGACCATTTTACCGGCTTGCCAGGGAGTTGACACAGGTTTTTTTTTATGAAAACAGGTGTATACAACCTGAGTTAGTTATTAATATTCAACAAGTTTAAATATATTATACCTGTCCATCATCCAGAGAAACTTTTTCAACATCTGCAGAAATATCAGGTATGACCAGCTCTGGCTGCTCTTCAAGTATTTCTAAATATCTTTCTTTTAGGCATTCGAATAATGTGTAGGTCATTGCACAGCCAATCCATTGATCCGCTTCTTCATTAATTATTGAGATTATTTTATTTTTTATCGCTTCCACCCTGAAATAATATATGGGACTATTATACTTAGGCGTTATTTTTGTTTATGATACTAGTATTTTCAATATAATCAAATTCCATAGCTACTACGCCCTGTTATTATAGAACTGGAAGGGTTAAAGAGAATTTATAGACATCACAAACAACTATTGATAAATAAACCTTCAGAAACTGATTGTATCTTTCATCACAATAATGTGACATAAATTTAGGAGTAATTTTACAATCTAACTTAGAGCATAGTCCAGAATACTCAGATCTTGCGAGACAATTTATGTAATGACAAAACAGCAGAAATACTCACAAATTTCTGTTGTAAAACGTCTCCATGTTTACAATTGGTTTTTCAGATGGATAGTTAGTGCCCCATGATATTTCTAACAGGAATGACTTTATATCTTCATTTTCGCCATACTAAAATGTATAAAAAAATAAAGTAATGGTATGCGTACACCTAATCCGTCATCGTCCGAACTATGCTCGGCCGTGTCGTCCGATCGAAACAAACGTATGTGAAGAAATGAGAGCGCGTACACTACTACAGACGACTGTCTCTGACCAATCAACCGACGAATCCAAACATGTTGGGATTGCTCGGCCGTCTGCCGGCTACTTTTGACAGAACATCGACTGCTACTAACTTCAGGTTGGGATTGTCGCGAGTCTGCCGCTTACTTTCGGTGTATTATGACATACATTTACCGGCCATTTATTTCGTATTTCGCAGTTTATCAGTGTTCTGATCAATGTGTAATTTTCACGCAATTATCAAGCCCTCAAAAAATATTTTTAAGCCGTGGCGTTGTTTTTAGCTTAGTTTGTAATACTCCATGACTAGCTTTAACACACAATTACCACAGGAGTTTTATCGTACATATAGTGTAGTATTCTGCTTTGTTATTAATGGTTCGAATGCATTTAAAATCTATTGAAATGTACTTAAACTCATCCTAAAATATTTTGAGCAAATTTGATGAGTTGTAATTTTAAATCGTCAACAAGGTGGTGAAATTCACTAGTTGTTCTCTATGCGAATATTTCATTCAACCCACATATGGCGACGTTGACGTAGACGAATCAAATGGCGATACGAATTATCTAGAATATACATTTCTTGAAAATCCTCCATTCTTAAAAAATCGTCCTCACTCTTTAGGCTGCACAGTACTACCAACTGCTACTAACTTCAGGCTGTACTCGGTCAAAACCAGTCGGCCGACAACGGTATCAGTGAATGCACATGAACGGCCGACACTTTACGTCCGAATAGGTCCGACACGAAGTCGGCCGATGATTCGGTTTTGGTGAACTCGTACCGTAATGCAAATTACAGAATTTAACCTCACAAATCAAGTGGATTCATAGATATATCTATAGGAATAATACGGTAATGAACAGAATATTATGGTTACATTAATAATGAGTAAAATAAGTTTTGACATAAAGCCAAAAAACAATAGATAGATAAATTTAATAATATGCAAAATTGTGCCACATGAACATTGTATTTAGAGATTATTTTGCTGATCAATGCGGTATTATCGTTTTGAACTAAAAACAGTGTAACTATCGAACATTAATCGTTACCAATATATTGAATTACATGCAATATTACAAGCAAATGTTCTTGGTAAATAATATAATGTTTGTCGCTTTCTAGCGGAGTTTAATATGTCAGATCAATGGATTCATACCTTATATTGAAACACGTTGGACGATATTTGTTTAAATGCCTCATCCCCGTCGTAAATTGAGGAGAGAACTTCCCTTTCCTCTGTTTGTAACTCTGCATCAGTCATCTCTAAGCAACACACAAATATTAAAGATACATCAAGGATATAACGTTTCATAAGAAATATCTAAGAATAATAGGTCCAACTTACTCGAATTGTTTTATGATCGATGGAGTGATTAAGTTGAGTATGTTTTGAAACCATTAGGATAACTTAAAATAATAACTGCATGGATAGCAAATAATAATTTTCACTTTGCTTTCGTAAATGTCACTTTCTTATAGAGATGTGTTAGACAAATGGTTAAGCGTAACTGTCAATGTCAATACTTTTTTTGTGAATACTTTAATGTTACATACCCTTTGAAGATAATGTTAATCCAAGATTTGTGTTTTAAGCAAACACTTTATTTTCAATCACTACAAAATAAATCAGTATCTAATAGGGCTGTTGTGCATTTTGAAATATAACATTTTTTTTTTATTAAATAAATCAGGACAAATTAGGATACGTAAACGTTTCAGCCAAAACCATAAAAAAAACTATTTCACTGGTAATGACTGACATGACCTTGACCCTTTTTAGCTATATTTCCTACACAATTTTTTGTGATGACGGGAATAACGGGAAAAAACTTCAAATCATTTAGAGATTTAAAAAATACTTGGTATTCAACAGATTAATATATATTTATTTTTTTTGGTAGCATCTCTACATATATTTCAGTTATATTACCAGTACTAAAAATAATATACAATTATACAAATTAATATTTTTAAATGTTATGGGTAAGTGGGGTTAATAATTATTTTCAGATTATATTACCATAAAAAAAATTGATATCAAAATGTCAACATCTTTATGCTTCTCAAAGGGGCAAAACACATGTCACATTTTGTAACACAACTAGTGAAATAATAAAGTTATCAAGTATATTTTTTTTATTAAAAATGGACTTCCACAAAATAACAGATAAATCTTTCTTAAATATAAATAATTTATTTAATTATTTAATTAACATTGCACAAGGTTGACAAATTATAAATTTAAAACTTTTACAATGAAAAAAAAAAATTGTACAATTTAATATTAAAAGCAGTAGAAAAAAATTGCAAGGAAGTCAACTGAGTAAGCTCCGACAAACTCTACTTAAATACATAAAAAATAGTATTCGTTGGAACTCACTCACGTCTACGTGGAATACGTCGACATCCGAAGCAACATTGTTGAACACCATTAAAGCTCTCCCCAGTGGCATCCCCATTGGCAGGCTGGTTCTACACCTTGGGAGAACAAACAATTCATCTCCATGTTTTCTCAAAAAATAGTCAGTAAAATTAAGATTCACATTCTCAAGAATGGTGGAATTCTCATTTTGTGCAATCAATACTTATTCAAAACTATAGTTCAAAAAAAAACCAATCTTTCATAATATACTAAATGAATCATATTTGCGTAGTGGTTGTTATTTTTATTAAGTTTGTGTGATGTATAAAAAAGTTTTTCTCCTTTTTATAATTATTTATTTTAGAAGGCAGTATTTTTATCATTTATTGTTTTAGTATCTTAATTTAAGATCATGTTATTACAAAATATGATTGGGCTTGAAGCCAGTCGTAGCAAGGGGAGTGCGACAGGGGTGGATCGCCCCGGGTGGCACAAATTTGGGGGCGGTATTTTCAAAAATAAATACAATATTTTCGAAAAATTATATTAATAAATTTAAAAAATTAAGCCACCTGTAGTAAAAAATTCTAGTTTGTAGATAAAAAAAAATAGTAGAATTTATTGAAAAACAAGATAAGAGGAAATATTGGGGGCGGAAAATTCAAGGATCGCCCTGGGCGACAGGATACTTTTCCTACACCACTGCTTGAAACTAAATAATATTGTTTGAAGTTTTTAAAACTAGGTACCCAGTTAAGCGGGCGTAATTTAATACAGTGAAAACAAGAATTTGAAAATTTACACAAAGTTTCAAATAACAATGGCTACTGTAAGTAGGTATATAATTTTTGAAATATATTTATAACAATATAATAAGTATATTCTTTTTTAACATGAATATTTTAGATAACAATATTATTTATTTAAATTTATTTATAATTACAGAATCATTGCAAGAAGAGAACGGTGGCTTTATATTATGGAAAAATATAATTAGCGTGACGTTTTAGATTTGTAATAAACATCCAAAGCATAAATATCAAAGTTGGGATCTCGCATTACAAAATAGCGCCAGTGAATATGTTCTCCAATTAAAACCATTGCACTCAAAAAATATCCAATACCCAGAGCCACAAATCCACCATACAGTTTTTGCAAAGTCATAAGAGCTTTGGTGTTGGTCTCGCCAGATGACATTGTAGCGTAAATTGGTACCATAACATCATTTAACCATTTTTGAATGAGTCCGGCTTCAATTATTCTTCTTAGTAGCTTGTCAGCTCTCGGCTTAAGTGGTGAATTTTTTTGAAGACCTATTGCTATTGGCATGTTAATTGCACAATCGTGCATGATATGCAAATTTCGATTGCCACTCGAATTACTAATTAACATCGTTTTAGTTTCATTGATCTTATCATAAGACAACGTTTGATTAGTCTTTAATCCATAATTCTGTTGCTGATTAACGCTGAGGTATTTGAGGAAGTATATGTCTTCGAAATAAGCCATCTCTCCTTTGGTAACTCGCGTTACACCCTCGTCAGCACTGGTGACTGTTTCGAATTTGTCCCCAATTTTTTTACCATTCTCATCAAGGGAGTTGACAAAAAATATCTTGACTTGATCACCCCAACCTCCACAAGCAATTGGATTCTCAGCTAACTCGTTTATTGTATCAATTGTTACCCTGAAAATGAATAAAAATTTGATTTATGCAGTTTTATATCTATATACTTAATAACTTTCTTGAATTAAAGCTCTAAGACGTAATGTAGGTCCTTTAAAAATATTACTTTCATTTAGAATGAATTCTTGTAGATTACACCATACATATTATAAAATATTATTTCAATATACATATATTCAAATATTTTTTTTTTAATTTTTTAAGGACTTTTTAATTTTGTATTAAAAAGTCCTACATAATTAATCTTTCTGTGACATTAACATGAACACTTTAAAACTGTGCTTGAAAAAAAAAGACAGAACTCAATGAAAAGCTTTTATGAAATAAGATCTACATCCTTTCTGTATTGGCCATGAAGTTATGGAACGACTCACTTGAGTAATTTTTAATATTACCAGAGTATATGATCAACATATGGTACTTGATGGGATAGAAGGATAATCAGGAGATTATTCATAAACAATAATATCTTTTAAATACACTATTTAATAGTAACAAACCTTCTTACCGGATTGGCAAGTATTGCTGTCATACTTGCTCTATAGGCAACGACAACCAGCACACAGTAAAGCCAGTACCAGCCAGTCAGCAGACGAAGTGACCATCCAGATGGCAGCTTTGGTAATGAAACCACTAATAACATTCCATATGTATAGAGGATACTATTAGACAATTCTTCAAAAAGATATAACCCAACTACTTTTTTGAGTTTTTGATTTTCTCTGTTACCACCTGTAGAATTAGTGTAATTATGTAGTGTTTACAACACTTACTGGTTCAATTGAGAAAATAATAAAAATAAAAAACCAACATTGGTTTTGAAAAATCATGTAATTAGTACCAATTAATGCACATTGTCTTCCTAAAATAATTATGTATGTTAATGTTTCAATTGCCACGGTAGAAAATGATGAAATATGTTTAAACAAGTCAATATACACTCACTTTTTATAACCGCTATATCTTTTTGTTTAGATATGTTAAAAATTGGCGGTACATTGGAATCATTAAGTTTATAATGAAACTTAGCAAGGGCAAAGAAAATGAATCCACTTAGCAACAAAACAATTAACACAGCAATCCACATATTGAGTCTAGAAAAAAAAAATTTTTGTTTTAGTGAGGCAGATACTGTACTTTACTGTATTGTCAGTGGACATTTCGAAGTATGTATAACAGAATAGAACTTCTTTAAATTTATTTTATAATATAAGATATTGATATAATTTAAGATTTCGACTGAAGGTGCTTGTTTGGTTCAATTTGTTTGATGATTTTCAATTTGATATTAAAATTTATTTTATTTAAAGGAACACTCACAATTACGCATTCCTATGGGCTAATCTTTTTCACCAACAATGGCTTTAAATTCAATGATACATTTATGTTTTATATAAACACGAGACATTCATTTACTAATCGTCAGTTCAAGTTCATCCGAGCACTTGAACGCCTGAAGATATCGAAAGGCGAAACCCGGGTCGTTAGTGACAAAATTTGTGTGATTGTACATAATTTGAATGATTCAAAATTAATAGATATTGACTCAGGGTACTTTAAAATTAAATTTGATTAACTACCCAGATTTCGCCATTCAGCATTTCAGTGAACGAATGAACTCAAACTAACAGTTTGTAAACAGTTTACATCGTTTATATAATATAACATAGACTTGAGAACATTATTATTATCAATAACCTAAAATATATATTGATATTGATCTTGATCTGAATCATGATTATATTTAAAAACCTATTCTGTTTTGTTTAGACATTTGAATGTGAAAAAAAATGAACTTACTTGAAAGGTAGAATTAAAGTCTTCCAAGAGTAGTCTGTCAAAGACTCAGGTGTTAAAAATGTAAGACATTCTGTTATATAAGGTATGGTAAGATCAGTAAGCTGGAGGTGGTACGGTGTATAATGTAAATTACCCAATGCAATATCCGCTTTACCTTCCACCATTTCCCCGAGCAGGCCAGAAAAAGTACCATTCAATTGCTTATATCCCCATTGCTCCTCATTCACATTATTCGGTTCGTAGACTTTCGGGACAAAGTTCATTGCAGAACTAAATGTTTTCATTATCTTTAACAGCAAAGCCCACTATTTTATTTTCGATTAAGCAACATATTTTCAATATAAACAAATGAGAAATTACGAAATAATAAGACGACAATTGTGGGATTACGCAAAACGTACTATTTCCAAAATGAGCGTATTGAGTTAGGTATGCAGATAGGGTAATTTAAGCCTAATGAATCGACTGATCCTATTAGTTTTAATATAAAATGTCTCAAGACTGTCTTTTTCAAATTGGAAATCATATTTTTATGCAAATGTTATTTTGTTTGTGTTATTCGTTATAGTATTTGACCCTACTGAAAAGTTTGAGTTTTGGAAATAGTATGTTTTGCATTATAACCCCACAATTATTCTATTGACATTTTCTTGTTATCTGTGAGTGAAATAACAAACCGATAAGCCACGAAGAAGAAGATTTTCTTAATGAATAAACTGACGCATAAGTAATCAATATAAAAATTACTAATATAAAACAAGATTTGATAACTATCTTATTTCACTTATTGTGTTACAAAATGTTGACACTTGTTGCATCACTTTGAGAAGCATCTTCAGGCTTCATTTTGTAATTTATAAGTTAAGAAGAATTTTTAATTAATATTTACTTTACCAAAAAACCTTACAATATTTAGCTAAAGATAATTCTTAGAGGCAAAAAAAGTCTCACAATTTTGTAACATAGTCAGTGAAATAAATAAGTTATCAAATATGATTTTGTACCAGCGGTCGGCAAACAACGGACCACTAACTGGACTTTTGTGATAACTTGAAGTAAAAGTTATCAAATGTGTCTAAAAATGCACCGTTCATGTCAGATTTCTCTGCGGACCACCAAAATTTTCTAGCGAACAAAACATTGCCGACCGCTGTTTTATACAGTATTAAAAATGAATTTTCACATAGGTACTATCGAAAATATAAAATTTAAAAATGATCAGTACTCTATATTATTAACTACTATTTAATTACCAATCAATATTTCAACCATTAAATATTTTGAACATCTCTTATGAAAATAATAAATTATGTGTTATCGTGTAGTTATGTGTAATAATAACTGAAACATGATTTATACCTCAATCTCCATTCCAGAAAAACGTCTTTGATATTCATTTTCTTTTGAATTTACAACAACCGCTGGGACATGAGGCAAAACAACCACATGGAGGTCATGACTTTTTAGGTCGAGAGTCTTCTCGTCGAATAAAAATGACAAATCATTATTTTTATTACTCTTCCAAGTGAGCAATTTCCTTGGCACCAGAACTCCTCGAATCGGAGAAGGGAATGGCACAGTGGATAGTTCGAACCATGATTCGCCATTGTTTTTGAAAAGATTTCCAATGTAGTGTCGAATAAAAACCACATTAACTATTCTTTTCCAAATATATTGCAAATTTGTTTTCAATACTCTGAAATCGTGCAGGAGAATAAACTTTGCTCGAGTATCTATCACACGATATCTGGAAAAAAACAATATTTTTGGTTGCCACTAACCATTTTTGAATGTAACAATGTAAAATACAACAAAAATCTGGGTAATAATATGATATAATAGCTACATATTGTGTTGAGAATATCTGAATATGAAAAAAAAATTACAATGATGAAATTAATACGGCAAAGAAATAACCTATCACCAAATCGAAGTAAACGCCCCACTTGCATTCCATTAGTTATCATGATTATGTAAACTTCACATCCATCTCGCCGCATTTGTCGTAGAGATTCTAGAGTGTCAAAGTTTGGCGACAAAAGATCTTCATATTCCTCCACAACCACCTGGATTTTTGATGTTCATTTATTTAATTTAAAGTCAGCTTATAATAAACCACAAATTATTTATGAATCTTATTGAAATGTACTTCACTAACTAAAATAATTGACTTGGAGTCATTTAACCAAGAATTGAGGGTCTACACCATTTGGTAAATTGATAAGAATCGATATCAACCCAAAACAAGCAGGCTCTTACAGCTGAAGCCTCTTTTACACCAACTGAGTACGCGACCAAGAGAGTGATCTCGGCCGAATACAAATCAATCCGAAGCAAGGGAATTTGGTCTAGCGATCTGACGAGTGATTTTAAGTGAGCGAGTGAATAGAAACTATTCTTTATTTCCTCAGCCGACAGAATACCCGCACGACCTGTAGCACGCCATCACTCACGTTTTAGACGTCTCAGATAAGGCCTTTGACGAATATTGTTGAATCTAACAAAACAAACAGAAAAATGAAATGAATCGCTAAAAAACCTTATATGTGTGTAGATGCAAGGTCAATACTTTGGCTCGGCAGAATAATCAGCCGAAGACACACGGCTGCGTACTCAGTTGGTCTAAAAGATGTATTAGTTACAGTTTCTCAATTATGATACTGTATAATCCTGTACAGAATGTGCGTGATTGGCATAATTTTTGATTTCAACTTTATATATTTTTTTTGGACATGAACATGAAAGCTTAGTTTAAAATATAACATCAAATTTATAATCCTTATGCAGCACTTGCAGGAGTCTAATTGCACAGCATTCTAAAAAATTTTTTTTTTTTCTAAAATAAATTTGAATCAAAATTAAACAAGACAAACTACTATAAAGTCAAATTTGATAACTTTGTTATTCCGCTTGTTGTGTTACAAAATGTGACACGTCTTTCGCCACTTTGTGTCACATATTGTGACACGGGGTTTCTTAACCCGGTGCCAGCGAAGCTATTGTCATACACCCTTACAAAGTATGTCATAACAAAAAGAAACATAAAAAATATTTTTATCATCTGACACTTCCAAATTGAAGAAATCAGTAAGTGAATTGTATTTCAGAGATCAAACTAATTGTGCTTCGTTACATTTTAAGATATTTTTGTAATCCATGTTGAATCATTTATGAATTAGGTATATCATTTTATTTTGTAAATGCTCTCATAGGCATGTAAATGTATAATTACTATTTTTACTAATAAATATAGACTTAGTTCAGAGTCTTTTGCCATCTTTCTTGGGACTACTCTTATAAAGTCACATAATAAAATGTTTCTCATTAATTACTTACCATTAAATAAGGAATTTTTATTTTTGAACGAAACCACTGTCCTTCAAAAATATCCAAGTATATGTTATCGGTTATTATAGAAATACAATTCAGTTTGTTGTAATCGATTAAATTATTTACTATAGCACTTATTAGACTTTCAAGATCTCTCTCAGCCTCAATATCAGTTATGAACTTTTCATCGTTGGTAAGTCTATAAAAATTAATCATACAGTTATTCTGTGTCAATTATCTCATCAATTGATAACATGTTGTCGACAATTCTGGCAGCAACCTGCCAACTCTCAATAAAGCATATATATTTTTTTGAATAATTGCTGTGATACGGCATTGCCCTGACACGTCAGTGGTTATGAAGAGATGTTGGAGCTGGCTGGGTCACATGCTGAGGATACCTCCGGAAAGCCTTCATCCTGCCTGCCTCTTCTTCTGACTGGTGGGATTCCGGCATTCCGGACGACCATCGGGTACTATCCATAGGGTATACTCGGCAAAACTGAGGGATGCTGTCATGTCATGGGAGGAAGCAAAGCAATTGCAGGAGACAGGGAAACATGGAGGTGCCATGAGGCGGCTATATGCTCCACATAGGGAGCAAATATGGTCAAAGATGCATAAACATCTTTTATCTAAACATAACTAATTTTTCATTTAATTGTGATTTTAGCATATATTCGCATATTTTAAAAATATCGTATTAATTAAGATCTATCACAAAATGTTAAAATTACGTGCCTCTTAGTATGAGGCTACTTTTGGAAGATACATAATAAAACAATTAATTACTTAGCGTTAAAATCAACCAAAGATTTGGCGAGTAATTTTTTTATCCATGTCCGCTCTCAGTGTGGAGCATATGGTCTCCTAATGAAGGGATCTCAATAGATTTTTTTCTACGAGAACTGTTTGTTACTCAGTAGCTCAACCTCTCTTTTTCAAAGAGAGCAGTAAGGATAGAAAAATTAGGCTAGGACAAGAGAAGAGGTTAACTAATCGCTCTTGCTACACCTGCTTGTTCATGAATCGGAAATGGTGGAAGGGACATCACAAACACCTATGCCTTCGAACAGAAGTCAATAAATCTATTGAAAAAAAAATGCTGTTCGCACTGGGACTCGAACTCGTGAGGTCTAGCACGGAAGCCTACAACGCTAACCACTGTGCCTTTGAACCCGAATAATAAAACTACTGCTTCTATAATGAATATGCTCTGGACTTTCAAAAACATAGTGTCTTTGGGACTATAATATTTAATAAACTAATAATTGCGTGTATAATCCTGTAACTAATACTATTTTGAAATCCAATTTAACTCTCAATAAAATTCTTTAATGGAATAACAAATAAGGTGTTATTTATTTATTTGATTTCGTGTAGAGGGGCTCACTTTACTGCCAATGCATAATGAATTTTCAATTGCAACTTGTCAATCACAGAAGACATTTAAAGAAGACTGATACAATTAAAATCACATTGGTAGCATGCTTTTGTAAATTGTAAATTGAAAATTGAAAGTTTATAAAATAATAATAAAATTGAAATTGAATACTCAAATTCTTCTACTCACTTTGAAATCTGATGACCCCCATCATTCCTATAATAAAATAAATACCTTTTTTTATATATTTTTTTATATATAAGTCGCAAATTTTTTATGTCTTAGACTCCATCCAAAACACCATGACTTTACAACTACGACTCTACAGCTCTGATAACAATAAACAACAAGCCACCGATGACAAAAATATTTAATAATATGCATATTATATTGCATCTACGTTCAATTTAAACTACATATATTCTAAAAATAGCGCTGGATGTCGCTTTTAAGATTGTTACATAAAGAAACTACTTACGACCAACGTTTCTTCTAAGTTGCGCGTGTGCGCGGCCGCGCAGCAGTTGGAAAGCCCCCGCGCACTACAAGACAGTTGGTCAATTAATATTTGATCGGACCGCGCATCCTTCGCGCAGCCTTTGAAATTTCCGCGCAGCTAACCTCTTGCCTTAGAGGGAACATTGCTTACGACCATTAAATTATTATTGAATAGTAAACCCAATGTAAAATATTATCAATTTGGCATATTATTATTATCAGAAGAAACTGTTTTTCATCGATTATGGGGTAAAACGCTACCGATGATTTTAAGTTTTGCGATTTACAATATATTTTAATAATTGAGTGCCTACAAAAATTTTTGGTTGTGCAAAATTTGTTTTTTTATTTAATTATCTTTAACATCTGAATTAAATTAACAAGTATACAACCTTTACCACCTACATCCAATAAATGTAGGGGGCTATGATACAGCTCATGCTACTCATAATCAACGTTCCCTTTAAGCTGCGCGCGTGCGCGACCGCGCAGCAGTTGGGAAGCCCCCGCACACTCATTCTGGGTTGACAAGCACTACAAGACAGTTGTTCAATTAATATTTGATCGGTCCGCACAGCCTCCGCCCAGCCTTTGAAATTTCCGCGCAGCAAACCTTTTGCCTTAGAGGGAACGTTCTTCATAATTATATTTATAGAGAACCTTGATGAATCGTCATCAATATTAAATAAATAAACGTAATTGTCAATTATCTATTAATTTATTAGTTTTGTAAAGATAATATTATTACAGCACAAAATTGTGACTCGATTGATACAGTAAAGTTATGTAACGAATAAATATTTTACACACTTAACCGTTTGTACTGGCAGCACTAAATCTATTTTTTTAATACGTCGCCCCTTTAACCGTTCTGTATTACTGTGAACTTCAACTCGAATTCAAACTTCAAAATTTTCATAGTTTACCTACCCAGTTTTACGATGGACGGGCTGAAGAAATCGGATGACAAAGAAAATGCTATCGACAAATACAGAGGGATAAAGCCAATCGGAAAACCATTCCCTAAAACTGTATTTAATAAAGTTGGCGCTCAATCCGCCAACGAAATAAATTCGCAAGTTTCGAACTCCAAGGATCGGGCTTTCAAACCGTTGAATGCCAGACAATATTCAGCTATTCCGACGACGAAACCGACCAAACCTATGATTGCAAGGATCCAACCTATAAATACACACCAAGA
Organism: Himalopsyche tibetana; assembly: GCA_030503985.1. Lineage (NCBI taxonomy): Eukaryota > Metazoa > Arthropoda > Insecta > Trichoptera > Rhyacophilidae > Himalopsyche > Himalopsyche tibetana. The sequence goes on along the minus strand of JAPJYX010000019.1, from coordinate 5,016,373 downwards.
GATCCCTAAGAACAAACCCATACCTTCGACAGCAGGCGTCAGGGATTATAAAAACATCGCAATGACAGCCGTAGCCAAACAACCCCCCGCAGTGAAATATCAACCAATACCCAAAGTTCCATGTGAAAGTAGTCAAACGACGGCACCCAAACTTGCGGTGGTACCCCGAGCACTTGTAAATAAAATTGCTGTTGCTCCTAGAGTAGTTCAAGCCGCCACAGTGAAAGCGGAAGTTCCTGTTATAACTGAACAAGTTGCGATACCTTCGTCGGACCATATCAGTCAAAATGCTGACTTGACCCCGTCTACATCAGAAGAAAAACCTGATCCAAAAAAGCAACAATGGTGTTTAGAAAACTTCGATTTGGGTAAACCGCTAGGTAAAGGTAAATTTGGAAATGTTTATTTGGCCAGAGAGAAACAATCCAAGTATGTCGTGGCGATTAAAGTTCTCTTCAAGAATCAAATACAGGCCGCGGAAGTAGAGCACCAAGTTCGTCGCGAAGTGGAGATTCAGACTCACCTCCGCCATCCGAATATTCTGCGGATGTATGGATACTTTCACGATGACAAGCGAGTATACCTTATATTAGAATTCGCACGGAACGGAGCACTATATAAACATTTGCAAGATCAGCCAAACAAAAGGTTTCCTGAGAAAAGGACCGCAGGATACATAAGAGAACTCACAGATGCCTTAATTTATTGTCATAGCAAAAATGTTATCCACAGGGATATAAAACCAGAGAATATTCTAGTAGGAAATAACGGTGAATTGAAAATAGCTGACTTCGGTTGGTCGGTTCACGCACCGTCATCGAGAAGATTCACTCTGTGCGGAACAGTCGATTATCTCTCTCCCGAAATGGTCCAAGGAAAAGCTCACACATACACTGTCGATCTGTGGAGTTTGGGTATTCTTTGTTACGAAATGATTGTCGGACAACCTCCGTTCGACGCTCGGGAATACGGACAGACGTACAAGAAAATTCTATCTGCAGATATAAAATATCCAGAGTTTGTGAGTACAAATGCCAGAGATTTGATATCAAAACTTGTGGTTATAAACCCTCAAGGGCGTTTACCATTGAAAGATGTTTTAGTGCACCCGTGGATAACTGAAAATTTATCAAGTTAATGCAACCCGACCTGTTTATTATTCAGATAGACAGCAAACAATTTAGTGTATCTATAATTAATATTGGATTAGTCACACAGTTGTATTTATGCCAAGTTTATTACTTGCATTTACAATTAAGTTAAGCTATTGATTAACCCTCAGCCTAAGCCTTTTTTTATTTGTTACATGCCTAATCCTGCAACTTTCTGTATGAAAAAAATAAATCTTATTTAGAATTAAAAAATAAATATTTTGAATAATAAACCGTTTATGAGGGGTCAAAAGCAAAGACAGCATTCAAAGTAATTTTGAGAAAAATGTAAAAAACTGAAAAAAGCATTACTAATTAATTTAATTTATGTGTGCTATAACTTGGGTGGAATGTTGTGATTCACAATGAATTCGTCGAATGTGCTGAGCGAACATTTCCTCACGTGACTTTTTGTATTCTACACAGCGTTTAGAGTGAAGAAGCTTTTGAATTTGTTTCTGTAGCGAATTTCAAAAAAAACGATTTTCTATTAAATGAAAACAGATCTGCTACTTAAATATCAGCTTACAAGCTAAGATTTCTTAGCTCTATGATTCAGCATCCATAGATTGAAAAAAAAAATCAAGACCTTTGCTTCTAACCCCCTCATATCGTCAGTATACAGGTAGAAGGTGATAAGTCGAAAAACCTTGTTTTGAGATAATCGTGATATTTAAACATCTCTATTTATGAACTTGACCAAAGAAGAAGGTTTATGAACTTTAACTATTACTTATCATTCTAAAAATTTCATGCAATCCGATAATGATTAATGAATATGATTCACATTTTAAGTTATAGTTTTTTTGTTACCAAAAATAGCTTCGGTCAGAATTGACTTAATAAGTATTATCTTAGAATTTTGTAAATACACACACAATATGGCTGATTTTTTCGGTTGTGCTAAACCTATCTATCTATATTCATTATTCAGAATAGCCGGCTTTTGATTTATCGCCTTCCGACATAATGCCGTCGATATATAAATACCAGAAATAATCATTACACGCTAAGGTAACTTATGACAAACAATAAGTCCACTTAACAGTATTTAATAATATCGTCCCTGTACTGGCAGAGGTCGGTAAGTAACAAATTAACAGTAATGATTACTCAGAACATGGCAAATGAATTTTTTTAGATCTTTTTTTTTTTATTTATTCTATTCCTACACAAAAATATAAATACATTTTTTTGCTTACGGATTAATCTCAAAGGGCTGAAAATACCGTTTTCTCTCGTGTACTTACTTCAATTTTGTTACCAACTTCAATCAGTACTGTGACAATATATACTAACAATTATAAATACTACATCCCAAATAAAAGTCAAAAAAATTAAAGCTTTTATTTTAGTATACATTATATATGTGAAAATATTGTTTTATTCCTAATTTGTCATGGACATCAAATGCCACACTGACTGAAACAAGAACTCGGTTATTATGAAAAGGTTTTTTAAATTAGATTTATGAGTTAACATAGGGTTATTTTTTCGCATGCCAATTGTATATGTGAAGGCTGGGACACATGCCAACACGCGACATTAACTGATATCATAGTTACATAGTATTAGTAACACTGGTAAGACCAGATGCAATGTGTCCACACCCCACGCAATCCAAACAATCTGCCTACTGATGTGTTGTGGAAAGATAGTGAAGCACAGTTACGGTGCGCCTTTTTACCAAGACGGTAAAAATAGGTTTATTTTTTAAATTATTATTTGAGATCTTTGTAAAATATATATTGAATTGTAAATTCTTTATAGTCGCACCATTTCAAAAGAAGAATTTTTCAAGTATTGGATCTATCTACGTTTTGTATATTTTGTGTAACAGTAATTTGACTTAATTATTAATTTTAGTTACGACTGTAAATTAAACGTAATTATAATTATTATCCAGTTAATATTGATTCAGTCATTAAGAGTTGTGTAAATGATTGCATAATTGACTGAAACATTGCACAATTCTTTTCTCGCCGGATAATACAAATTTTACACTCTAAAATACAGTGGAACCCCCAATTACGCGCTGGCTTAAAATATTTGCCGCAAATCCCCCAATTGCACGGCCGCATTCCATTGTCGTTACTACGAGATGATCATCTGTGCCGCACATACAGTCAAATGTTGGCTAGCGTCTATGTATTCAACACGTTCCAGGCTATACACGTATAGCGGACGACTGTCTATGTGTGGGATTTTGGCGCGCTTTGCGTTTTATCACTTAGCAACTAAATATTTCGTCAATATTTTTTAAATCTAAGTTTTGGATTTTTTGCGGAAAAAACCAAATCCCTAATTTTGTATAAGATTAACACCCCCAATTACACTGTCCCGACTTAAGTGTAAATGGGGGTTTTACTGTATTTTTTAATTGTTTACGATAATATAGCCGATGTTTTAGAATCAACGATTTGTTATTATTTCATATTTGCAGCCATATTAATAACAGAAAATTTCAAGTAAGCAGTATGTTGTCTTATTCTTCATAAACAAGAATAAAACATTTAAATTTAGTTTCACTGATTTTTATCACAACAATAATATGTAAAACGTATGCAAAAAGAAGTCAAAGAATTTTAAGACTGATAGAATGAATCGAAAATGATATCTCCTTTTATTCATGATTGACTTAAACGAATTTAGTTTTTTTTATAAATGTATTTCAAATCATTTTTTGTAATCAAGTTTTTATTAGAGAATAATAGTATAATATGTTTTGGGTGTATGTCTTATGGTTGATTGTATGTTAATTTATGAAAATATAAAGCCCAAGCATCTATAGAAAAATAGTGGCTAGTAATATTATAATATCTTAATCAAAATTGGAAAAACTCTTGAATATCATGCAGGAACTTTCCTTCGTCTATTTATACTAATAAAACATTGGAATTTGTGGTGGGACTTTATGTTAGTGAAAAGATAAATAAAAAGAATTGTTTTAATACGTATATTATTTCCGATATAAATATATTTTTAAATGAGTTTTCTGTCTCAATTGTTTGATGATTTGTCTCAGAATTTTATTTGCCTGAAGCCTATGAAATTTGTCATGTACAGAATATAAAACATACACTTTGCGATGTTGTGTTGCTGAAAAATTGTGTATCCTTAGATTATGTTTGTTACTTTATTATAATAATACGATACAATTTATTTAATCGCGAATAAAATATGTAAACACAAAAAAATATATTTTTATTTAACACAAAACAGATTCTTAACCCTTTAAGCTCGTATGGCATGCACATTGCACAGCCCATGCATCAAAACCACTCTAATGGACTTGCGCTCTTCATAAATACCGGATATTGACGGTAAATTTATTTTATTGTCTATATTATGTGTTCAATAAATCTAGTCCAATATGTACATATCATTTATGTAGGATTTTATAATTCATTTTATATGTATTACAGCAGGGGTTACCAACCGTTTTGGACCCTAGAGCGCAATCTAAAATATTGGTAAGGGCGGCGAGCACCGCATTTTTTCAACATCTCAAAACCCAGGAATTTACCGATTTGCCCAAAATATCATGAGTCGTTTTTTTTTTAGCTCGGGAATTTGAGATCCAAAATCCTAGGATTTTAACGGTTTGATAATTGGTGGGCGCATCGGAATCAGTCAGCGGGCATGGGGTTGGTGACCCCTGTATTACAGGAAAGGTTTGAAATAAAAGATCAGATATGTAATAATATTTATAACAATCATTTTTTAATAAAATGTAAAAACAAAATAAAAAGCAGCATATTTCATACAATAAACCTGAACCTATCCTAAAAAATATTTGAGCATTATCAAAGCTTCGAAGGTACTTTGGCTTCCCAGTGAACTACATCCTTCCACCAATTGGGTCTGGTCAACGCTCCAGGGTATGAGAAAATGGAGGATTGTAAATTCTGGTACACCTGTAAAGAAATTGCAAAAATTCATAATTTTAAGCTGATGAAACGTAGCAAATTCCAAAAAACACAATGTCAATAAAAATGCCTTATCAAAATAACCCAAGCCTTGCGTTATGTTAACTTGTGAGGAGGAAAACTGGCTAGCATCACTTCTAAAGTTTATCTCGACAGAGGTTTTTCTACGAGAACTGTGGTTGATACGCAGCTTCTGCAATCTCTTTTTTTTCAAAAAAAGTATGAGATAGAAGGTAAAGATAAGACTGGGACTAATGGGTAAGCAAAATTGGTCCTCGCACATTTTTTTTCGATTGAAATGGCGAGACTTGAGAAATCATGGCTTCGAATACAAATTGGCAAATTTATTAAAAATCAATTAATGACTAAGAAACAAGCAATTCTCGTTGAAAAAAAATCTCTTGAGATGAGCTCTATTAGAAGTCCATATGCTCCACATTGTAAGCGGGCATGATTTCAAGAAAAAAATGTCGTAATAATAGACTTACATAACCATCACTGTTTCCAAGGACCGAGTTCAAAATGAAATCGGGAGGAGCAATAGTGTCAACGAGCGATACTGCTTCTGGTTTCAGTGCAACACACAAATCGAGGATACCTTCTCTGAGTAATTGTCCAGCATTGTCTGTAAAATATCCTCCCTGAAAATAACAATGGGTTGTATATGAATTGGGGAAACTCGCCTATCGCGTCATCTCGCCTGTTGCAATTTTTGCTTCTCAAAACATTGTAGCAAATTTCCTTTGGCCCTCACAGCTTTAGAACAGAATTATTCCATGTCTACAGTACTATTAGCAATGAGTGTATTAATGAAGAAAAGGCAATAAAAAGAACAATGTTGGAAGTGTGATTGAGAAAAATACATATTTCATTTAAGATAAATGTCTCAGGGAGGATACGGTTCTCAATAATTCACAAAATGAAAGATTATTTATTTAGAAGCAATGAAAAATTCAAAGAAATAAATAATATAATATAATATTGGGTTACTCATACCATGTAAAAAGATGCAAGATGTTTCTCCAATGTCCAAGCCCCATACAATGACACCAATTTCATTAGAACATCTCTCGCGTTCACATCTTCTACCTTTATTACAAAATTATAGAAGACATCCAGAATAGCATGCTGAAAAAGAAAAATGAGTGTCATTTTCCAACAGTGAATAACAACTAGTACTTGTATATATATCTCCATTGTTCAATTTAAACGCTACTTTTGAGTAAATTGATGGTGAATATTTGTGGGCTTAATCTTAATCATAAACAGTTAAGATAATAAATGTAAAGAATAATTAAACTTTCAATGAATTTGTGTGATTTGTCTTACTATAAGAGTTTGACAAAAAAACATTCCACATTTTCATGATGATAATTGACATATTTTACACTTTAGAATGAAAATTGTAAATTTGACCACAAAAACAAGAAATGGCTGTAGGATCGACCTGTTTACAATTTGTAATATGCTAACTTGAGACAACAATCTGATAGTATACCTCAGCAAACATAGCAGACAGCGTTGCAGCGTGGTAGGCTTGGGTCTCATTTCTCACAGTGAAATTGTCTTTTCCTTCTTTCAATAGTTTATCAACTTTCTCAGCTGTCATTTTCAATGTATAACATACAAGCCATCTGTATGAATTTATTAAATCTGAAAAGAAACATGATCAACGTTCAATATCTATGGTTAAATAATATACAGTGGAATTCTAAGGTATACAAATATAAAAAATGTCAACTGGCAGTAAGACTTTTTCATCGAAGCTTATCTCGACAGAAGATAGTAGGAATATAAAGATAGGGTTAAAACAAGACTAGTGGTGAGCTAATCGCTTTTGTTATGCCCTGTTTTTAAGATCAGATGGTTTGGAGGGAATTTAAGACTTCACAGATATCCATGCCTTTGAACAGAAATCAATAAAACGATTGAAAAATCTATTTATGAAACTGTACATACTGTGAATTGAAACCTGAGAGCGAAACCAATTATATTGACCTCTCGACCGTGAACCTGACTAATCTGATCTGATCATATTTAGAAACAGTAATTTTTCAGTTTCATCACAAAATTACGTTAGTTTACAGATTCTTCTTCAAAATTATTATTTACATAAACAGTGCCATCTGTGGTACGAGAAAGGAGATAACTTCTATGCACAAATGTACTTTACTTACTTGTTGGTTCGACTATTTCTTTTGCCGTTTTCACTGTGAAAGTAGTTTTCTCTAAGATTTTGTAATTATTTAAAAAGTTTGCCGTGTTGTATGGAGTGTTAATCTGTTCGCCTTTGTGAATGTTTCGCCATAAGCCGAGCAACCAATTGCTGGTCTGCTGGATAAGAATGCTATTTTCGCCTTCGTAGGTACAGTTGGCGTCATTCTCATTACGGATATCTCCAATTCCGGTTGCTAAAACAGATTATAAATTGTGACTAACAATGCTTCTCAAAGGAGCTAAATAACTATCTGTCAATCTCAGTAGGGCAAGAGGCATTTAAAAGTAATTATTTGTGATTGTTTATCAGCTTCAAAGATGAATTTCAGACAATCTTTTGACGCCCGACGGTTCATACTGCGGATTATCGCGGTCCCTAGAGGGTGAGTTTCGCGACAGGATTACATTGATTTACAATAACAATGTACAAACTATAGATATTAAATTAAATAAGTTCAATTGGGATTTAGTTATTTTTGTGACTGACCAATATCAAAATTAATTTTGCAAAAAACTACTTGGGGAGTGAACTACTCCTAATACCCAAAGCGCGCGGGCGGGTAAAATTTAATATCTGTATATATTGAGGTTTACGACTCATGAAAATGGGAGGATTTTTTGGGTCCAAATGAAAAATACCCTTATGATAATGTGTAGAAAAGAAATTTAAAAAACATTATATCACGGTGTGAGTGTTAATGAAGGATAATCAGTGGTTTCGCCACGATTCTAATTTTTACATAGTGGGGAATGATCGACTCCTGTACACTGTAAAGATGAAGTTTGTATTCGTTAGTTTGCAAACAATCCAATTCGTGTATTTTATTCTTTAGGCTTATTTACCTTTCAAATATCCATGTCCACCGCATGCTTCTCTGCATACCTGAATTCCATCTCTGGCAACCCATGTGAGGATGGGCTTAGCAGCCGATGACAGCGCGTGAATTTCCATTCCCTTCAAAAAACCCGTACTAGAATTACTATCTGTAAGCAGCAATAAGCCAACATATTTTAGTACAACGTATTTGATGAATGAGATTTTCATTTATTATCTTTAAATAAAGATTCAAAATTCTCACCCATAAAGGAGTCAATCATGAACTTTGTGTGCGCCTCCATGAACCAGTTGGCAAAAATTCGCATAGCGTAGGTGGCTGCCAAATATGGAATCAGTCTAAATTGCTAAAATATTTCAAAAAGAATTTAAGAACTGTTATAAACTAATTTTTGTATTATTATTTATTATTATACACTTTTTATTATTTTTGGGAGGAATACAGATTTGCTTATAAGATAAGTACTTTGGTAGGCACTGTAATAAAATACCACACTTTTTTACAGGGCTCTGGAGTTGTTAAGAAATAAGACAGCTCCGACTTTGACTCCAACTCCTGCTTAAAACACGACTTTATTTATTTTTAATTTAAGACTTAGTAGCATGCAGCAGTGCCACTTTTAACTCTAGAGATTTGAATACACAAGTTTTTTTTTTAAGGGACTCCAAGTTAATATTTTTTTTTGGGTAAGATTCCATGACTCTGACTCAGACTCTACAGCCCTGCTATTTTATAGCGTTTATTGGAGTTTTGTTAAAATTATATCTTTCTGGTCGGGTTCATGGGACAGTGGTCAGCATCGTTCGCTTTAATACCAGACCTCACAATTCGAATCCCAGTACGATTCAGTTGAAAAATCCCTCCCCGCCATTCCAATCCTAAAATAACAAGGTGTAGCGAAAGTGATTAGCCAACCACTAGTCCTGTCCTAGCCCTATTCTTTGTATTCATAAGATGAATTCTCTCACTGAATACCATATAATATTTGTAATTTTGAAGAAGATATATTTAAAAGTCTTTAATTATATTGTGTATTTATGTATAAATTTCTTCTGCAATCAATTCCCTCCATTAAACTTCATCACTTATGTTTTCAATACTATCACTATCACTATCACTTGAATTTATGTGTTGACGATTTTTAGATGTTGGAATAGTTTTATTATTGTGCTCAAAGATGTTAAAAAATATATTTTTTCTATTTTCCGAGACCTATTACAAAACTGTGTGAAAAAAATCTGTGCTAACAAGAGAATCAGACGAACACTATGAATGAGGACGAACGTTTTTTAAATTTACCTGTTGTTGATATTCGATGACCGGAAATTCATCTTTGGTATCGTCCGGTCCGAATTGTTTTCTAACTGCGGAGTAGCGAATGGCAATTGTGATGGCTTTCTGCAGCTGGTTGCTGGCCATTCCCGTAATTTGCACACGGCCCCCGGACAGAATACCCAGGGACGCCCCGAAGCGCTTGTTCGAATCCCGGATAGGCGAGACGTAGTTACCTTTCTCATCGACATCACCGAGCTTATTGAGCAAATTTCCAGCAGGTATGTGGTAAGAATTGAACATCACGAATCTAAAAATTTACAAAAATTATTAGCCGATCTAGCAAGAATAATCAACATACACATAAAAAGGATATTTCTCTTTACCCATTATCAACGCCATTGAGAGCAATTTTTTCACCGAGGTCTCCTACAATCACACCGGCGAAAGGCTTCAACGTTCGCGTACATCGGATAGGAACAATAAAAGCATGGAGTCCGTGGTCTACTCTGTCTGGTGTTATCAATTTTGCATAGACAACAGCGTGAGTTGCACATTTTCCTGCAAAAACATTCAATTCAATTTTAATGTTATATTTAAATATATTTCAATAATATAGACAATCTCCTCAAATATTCGTTTTATTTTTTAATCAATGTCAGCTCCCAATGTGATGTGGTACAAAATCATTTACATACAATGATATCGACTGTAGTTAGGTAAAAGGAGAGACGACAAACGTATTTTTTACGATTTTGCATCATAGTCAAAATAATACATAAGCACAATCTTGAAGTGCACATAAACTTATAAACTAGTGTTTTGTTAACTCCTTCTTTTTTCAAACATAAAAGCTAAATTTGGATAATAATGGTAAATTTGGCATTTGCAGCTAACATCTTTCTAAGAAAGTGTGTAAAGTTGTATACACTGCGATAATCGAAAAAAAGATATTTTGAAAAAACTGAGGGTTACTTTCTTCAACCTAAATACAGTAAAATAAATCATTACTTAAGCAAACTTTGCGATAGTAAGTCTGATGCCTCCGAAAGAGACGAAACACGTGTCACAGTTAGCAGCACAAAACGTGGAATAATCGAAGTTATTTTAAATTTAATACTAAATACAGTCGATGTCTAATGAATAAGATCTCATAAATTTGCAGTTTACTTTATAAACAGTGAATCGACAGCAATCAAAAACAAGTCTTTAATAAGTGATGTTACAATTATAAAAGATTATCATACCTAATGAACCAACCCAACACTTGGCAGCCTCGAAATCAGCAGAGTGAATGATAAACTCTTTGCTTTCGATGTCATACGTCGCCGTTGTTCTCATGCCTTTAGCGTTGGAGCCGTGCGCAATTTCGGTGAGTGCGAAGCAACCGGCAATTTTTGACTCCTGAGCGGCTTTGATGAATTTGAAATGTCTATCTGTGCCCAGGCCTCGTATAACATTCACAAACATGCCATAGGTCAGACCGACCTTGATAGCAACGGATATATCATACATAAAGAGGGCCTCGCACCATGCTGCCGGCGTTCGAGGATTCACTGCAAGCTACAAAAGAAATTTATTGCTAAAAATACTTAGGTTCATATGAGGACCCTGGAAACAAAGACGGTAGTCTCCGTGTTTTGTCAAAAATGAGGTGGATATTTCTCTTGTAGAGCAGGAGTTCACAAAGTGTGTCCCGCAGCCAATTATGTCTTGCGAGATTTATTATAAATTTACATATTATTATTTTTTTTTTCGTACAGAATATTAAAAATTAATTTTAAAATATTATCTGGCAAGAATAAATGATCCCACATTTTCATATTTATTAAACACGCTCTTGACTTCTTTATTTGAGTGTACCTATATTATACATATATGGTGACAATATTTATATTGTGCGTACACCTACAATCGAAATTGACACTCGGAAATTGTGTCCATTGAATCTGTGTTCTTACACTTGTAATGGTAAAGATTTCAAAAGTGCAAATAGGGCGCATGGATAAACAAACTGGTTAAAATTGTGTCTTCCGAAAACCACTAACCTTTTCCACCGTCAGAATTTGGTATTCGTTCAAAGCCTTCATACGTTTCTGTGCAATGTGTCTCTGCTCGTCCAATGGTAACGTTTGCGGCGACAAATGGAAGACTTCATTATTTCGTAATATGGACCAAATCGAGTCCTGAAAAAAATGTAGCAAGTATTTAGTTCTCGAATAACAAACATACAAATAAAATATCTCAAATTGTCGTACTAATTATGATATCACATCATTAGCATCAAAGATGAGAAATTGTTTTATCAATCCAACAATTTCAATATCATTAACATAAACCACTGCTAAATAACCTAGAGGAACATTAATATTGTGCTCATTGATTCAATAAATTTTCGGGAGCAACTGCATGAGCACCACGCTTTGTGCGAAGCTACGAATCTTGCACAGAATTGAAGAATGTAGTAGTCCCGTGTCAATAGAAGGATTCGAAGGTCTACACAGATGACTTTTTCCCAATTATATTTATTGACAGATGACGTTGTAGTCCAAATATAAATATTAAAATTTGAAATGGAATAAGCTAAAGAAAAACATTTTTTTTTATTAAAATCACCTTATGTAAAGATGTGTATTTCTTAGAAAAATAACGAAGACCATTTTCATTTGCTCCAATGTTTTATAAACATAGGTACTAAATATAACAAAACAATATTGAAATTTAAATCTTGGAATTTCAGACTTCGGCAGGCTATTGATGAGTACAAAAAGACATCACTTTTTTGTTTGGAGGAAAGGTTAAATAACTGAATATTGCTAACAATGGTTAAATGTTAATATATGTATTTATACAATCAACGAGTCAGCAATATTCTATATTTAAAATGAATTACATCAAATATGTTTTGTGCAAAGGAATAATCAATCAGAAATTCATTTCTAGATTTCTCATATCATGCAGGAATCAGTTTCATCAATTGATTAATTCTAGTTTGCTGTCATCTTCAAATAAGATTTCTTTTTCTCATGTTGTTTAACCCTTTGGTTACGGACCGAATTTTATATACATTTTCGAAAAAGACGGGTATGATTTTTGAAAATTTTAGAGGTTTCGAAAAAAAATTACATTTTCTACATTTTTCAAATTAAGTACAAATACAATACAATAAAAATAGTATAAATTTAAAAGAATCGAAGAAAAAAATTATAATGATAAAATATAGATTTTTTACATAAATTTGCAATTTGACAGGAAAATCCAATCGTATCCAATATAAAATGACAGCTACTAATAGCTTAACGACCGCGGACGCGTATTTGAGTCTTTGAAAAACAAAGGTTGCTGGCCGGCGGACTCATATGTATATGCATATAGGCGAAATATCTGGAAGCTGAGAAAATTAAATTTGGTAAAGATATCTCAATTGGTTTACAAATTATAGTGAATTCAGTAAAATTAGAATTTTTGCGAATTTTTCGCGAAATTGCCCGGCCGCCAGGTGAACTTCTATAAAAAAAACGTGCGGTCGTTAAGCTGTTCAATTTATTTTCATCGCCAAATCGCCGAACCATTCTCGTCCCACCCGACAAACATAACAAAGATTATAAATATCGATTAAAATTTTATTTCAAAATTCGAAATAAGTCAAATGTTTTTTTTTGTTGGTATTTTCATATTAATGTAAATCTATAAATGAACAATCAATAAAATATATTTGTAAAAACAACATAGATAAACGTGTATTAGTGCATATTAAAACAATATGTAGTTGGATCGATATCTGCCCGTATGCAAAATTATGGCACATTGAATTGGAGCTAAAATCAGCGGCGATAAATCGCTGCGACGGCTTTTTCATTAGAGAAACGAGCAGCGATTTTATGGTCTATTCAAGACCAGTTTTAGCGAAACCGGTCTTGATTATATGAAAAAAAAAGTGGAAGTACAAATAAGTATGTTTTTAATAAAATGCCTAACCACTAAGTATTGAGGGTGAACACTCCAAAATTTACAAACATGAATAAATTTTCAACAAACTTTGTCATTTTTTTTAATTTTTGAGCTAAAATAAAAAAAATTGAATAGTTTTTTCAATCATATTCTCTCTCAATTGAGAGTATATGAAATCCTGTTAGACCTTATTTCAACAGAAGTTGATTTTATGAGAGCCGATTGCTTTTTGTTTATTTGCAAAACCTTTATTTTTAGAAGATGGTAAGGATAGAAGGATTGGGTAAAGAGAAGACCAGCAGTCTATACATCTATATCTACCTTTGAATTCAAATCCAAGTTCATGAAAGTGTTCATTCTCAGATTTGAGCTTGTGGTACACTGCATCTGTTTAATTGTCGCCTTATAAAAAATGCTGTGAATACCGCCGCATTCATGGTTAATTTAACATACCTTGTACCGTATCATGTCTTCTCCATCGATAGCCAATTTTAGCTTTCTCCATTCGAAGGATGCCTTTTTTCTATAAACACTCAAGGGACCTTTTGGGAAATCCGCTAAGATATCCCGTAGCGGTATAGTGTTGTCTGGTTCCATTCTAAAAAGCAATTAGTAATATTATATTTTTTTGAAAAAAAAGGAAAAAATGATTGAAAAGACGCGGTTGAATGGTTACCCTTATCGGCTTCGGTTGCGAAGCTCATGGGTTCTAATCCCAAAACGGATAAACTTTCTATTGATTTATGAAATTCTATTTAAAGGCATGGATATCTGTCTTATATACACTTCCACCACCTACCTATCCCATCCAAAAAGTAGTGCGCAATGAGAGCGATTAGCTAACAACTAGTTCTATCCTAGCCCTATATTTCTACAAAAAAGAGAGGTTAAGCAACCAGGTTTCCTAGAAAAAACTTCTGTTGAGATAAACCACATTAACCTTTTCAGTACCGCAATGTTTTAAGCTGAAAAACATTCACTCACATACCTTCCGCATATTAAATAATTTTTGAATAGTTTTAAAAAATAGGACTGAATTTATGAATATTAAAAGTTTACCTATAAAGTGATATATTCAGTTAATTATTATATTAGTGGTCTTCAGAGGCATTAAGGTATTCACGCCGTTCGTATGAAGCGGCCACCAAGCCGAAGCGGTTAAAAGCAAAAATGATAGAATAATAGTAAACATCGAAAATTTGTTAAGAAATAAAATATGTAAGTTCCAACAAATTCTACATGAATGCATAAAAAATAGTACTCGTCTAAACTTACTCCTGTTCATGAAGAATATGTCATCAAATGAAGCAATACTATTGAACGTTGTTAAAGCTCATTTAATTATATGTATAATCTGATAATCTATTCTATAAAAACTCATTTAAACAAAGATTACTAAATCTTACCTCTAAATATATTCTCATTCATTTGATTACAGAATTGATATAAATTGGCATGGATACTAAAATAATCGTATTTAATTTTTGGTTATTGTTGATATTCAGTGCTAGAGGCCCTAATCAAATGACGAGTTTATCTCGGAAATGATTTATTACTTACGGTATTATGAGATAATTAAATAAGCATGATAAAATTAAACAAGAAAATATTTTGATTTCATTAATTTAAAATGAGATTATAAAAGATATGTTCAAGATTCAAATATAAATATTAATTTTAAATAATGATTTGGCAGTTTTTAAAATAGAATATTATCATGGAATAAATGTGTATGAGTTATTTAAATGATAGTGATCCTTATCTGTGTTTGTACTATATATTTTTAAATTCTGTCTATGACCACTGCGATGAAAAGACGAAATCTCGTATTCATTTTTCAATTAATATTTTTGTTGTTTATTTACCTAATAAGGTTTTAAGTTGCTTGAAAACCCGTTTTAAAGTTTTTGCTCAACATCAATAATTATTCTTTGCCATCTCTCTTGTATAACTGATAGAATACACGAATGTGAATTCAGATTTTGCATTATACATAAGTAATAAAATGAGGCTACAATTTCAAGCCCCGCATTCATTCAATCTCTTACGTATATGTCATTATATGTGATAGCAATTTGCATAATAATTCTTTAGTCAACTAGTTAAAAAGTGTTTGAACGATTTAAAGGTCATTGAAAAGATAACAATCATTTGACAGAACTAGGGATTGGAACTGCGGGGTATTTTTTCAACTTAGCCACTGTAAGGTGTGACTATTTCTTTATATTTCATTGTATTATATGCAATGATAGATTTTTTTTTTCTTAAATCACAATATATCCAATATAAAAGGAAATACCATTAACTTTTTGATAAGATTTTTTTTAAGTAAGTTTGTCGGTATATATTTTAGAAACATTTCTTTTCTCCGTCATTTCATATTTCTATGTAAAACATAAAAATGAGCTGGTTTAAGTTACAGTGGTGTAAGTTACATATTATTCATTTTAAGGAATAAGCCGGGAGATAATTGTATACGAGAATAAACGTAATTCTAATTTCAAAAGATATTATTATTTATTAAAAAAATACATATATTACTTGAACCGCTATTACTTTAACCGGCTAAAATACTACTCGGTTCAGTTATGTCAAATAATATGTTTACGGTATACGATAAGACACTTTTTTATCTGATAAAAGACAGAAATCTTTAGATATCTTCATAAGGAAAATCAAATATTCTGTATTAGGTTAATATGATTTTGTACATTACAAATAGTAATTTCGTACAACACTAGCAATTATCATTCTCATTTTGATAAATAAAATAATCAAGGTGATAAATAAAATACATTTATTATTGCAAGGTTTAGCAGGGGCATCAGCTGGCATACTAAGAGTATCTGATGTTTTATGTAAAACATCATCATAAAAATATTGATTCTGTGTTTTGACCGTGCAAGCGTAGAAAAAGTCTATTTAAAAAGAGTATTTCGGCCGATCACGAATAATTAATGCTCGAAGCATTCTGTATCAACGCTGTTTTATGATCAAGTGTTTGAATCCAAAGATGGACATTCCGAACAAGAAAATAATTTCATAAAAAGACAGCTTTGTTAACCTTGGTTCTCTTGTAAACGAATGGCTCGCCCGTCCCCGTAAAAGGATGAAAGACACCATCATCATTAGTTATTAAAATGAGTTTGCAATAAATATTTTCAATGGGAAAATTATCTACCATATTTATGGTCTGAGACAGCAGCACATGAAGAAAATTTCACAATGCTGAAGTATACGGGTTGTATACAAAATATCAGCTTAGTTATTTGGAATCAATGTATAGATACTGCATTGCATGGGTGATGTGCACTGTATGCGTAAAAAGTTATGTACTGCAATCTAGTAGGATGTAAGAAAGGCAAAGACCACAATTTGTTGGCTAGACGGAGCGACAGGGATAGGCAAAGAGAGCATTTGCTAAAAGCCAGTATGTCTAATTTTATCGTTGAAAAAAACTAATCTGAATACATTGATTGTAATAAAATAAAACTTTTACATATGCGAGTTCTTGTTTACAAACCGATCATAAACATTCTAACACACACTAGTGAGTTATACTTCAGTGGCACTTGATTTGTCATCTATTGAAAAATTTACCATGCAAAGAATTATTATTACCAACACAAGTTAATCTCAAATGTCATTGGGTAGATAACAACACAAAGACATTGACTTTATACGAGCAACTTATGAAAACAAATTGTGTTTTATTAACAAAATTTTGTTTTTGTTTTTTACAACCATCTTCAATTTATTAACCTACCGTGTTTTATATATTCATTATGAGTATGATTTAACAGAAGAGAATTTAAATAATATGCACAAAAGAGTATTAGTTTGAAAAGATGATACACAGTGCTGTCATTTTACGAACAATAACATTTCTCAGAATAAGATTAAGTGGATGTTTCGACAACACATTACAGTAATAAAAATAACAATACAGTTGAATTTTGCAATGCTAAGATGGACAGTGAAAAGAAATTTCAGTTTATTTGAAAATATACAATTGAAGAATTTTCATGCATTTATCTAAAAATGGTGAGGATTATCAGTGAAGTTGATAATACTCGCTTTTTTAAAATATAATGCCTTTTCACCAATAATAATTAACGAATAACAACAAAAAAATGACAAATATACATAAGCTCAATTGAGTATAATATCCTGTACCAATGAAAGACAGATAGTTTAACTTATCATTGGCTTGACTTTCCTTAATATTTGTGACAGAAACGACTTTACCCTCAATATTGATCAAATAATGTTGTGTCATATTGAAGCAACTATTTATATTGTGCATCATTACATTATAAACAGGAGCATTTTGCCGTGTCTGTTAGCATTTTAAATGAGTTACTAGCAAACCGGTTTATAATTGGATATAACTATTTGAATCACATATCCATTGATATTCATTTGTTTTGAATGTTTGACAGTTTCCCCAAATATGTTACATCTGGAGAGTAAACTGATATTTTTTTTTACTATTATAACTTCAGGTAATTTCTTTGTTCAGAGGATAATGGTGATTATTTTCTAGTGCCACAATTATTGAAAATGGTAAAATCAATCAACTTCATTGAAAAAAACGTGTGATATAAAATACTACACAATATAAACATGAACACAAAACACCACTTAAGATTTTAATGCAATATGATATGGAATAGTTGCATTTGGTTGACATGTTTGGTTTGGTTTGGTTGGCATAAAGCAGTTTACTTCAATTAATGTAACTCATCGCTCATTAATAAATATTAACTGTCTTTTTTTTCACAATGGATGTGTATACGAGTCGATAAATATCATATGCACCTAAGTCTGCTATAAACTTTTTTTGATATTTTAATAGTATCAATTCTTTGTAAGCAGGGGAATATTTTAAGTTCAGAAAGTCTATTTTTTTGGTTGAAAAATTACGTTGAATATTAAAGTTTTTTCATAAGTGCCAAAGTCAACATTGTGTGAATCATAGCTGCTTTAGGCTGTTTAAACAATCACAATGCACCAAAAGCCCGGTCATGCTGAAATTGTTTGTTAGCCAGCGTGCTTTGAATGACGGTTTTCATCGTTGTGGTGTAATTTTTATGTTAAAATGGAAGATAAGATAAGAATTCTTCAGCCACATTTGACTTAAAAGAAGCAAAGATCAAAGGAGAGTGAAAAAAAGAAAAAACAAACCCAAGTCCACATGTATTTGATTAAAATTCGGCAGTTCCATATTAAAGTCCTGTTTTTTTTTTAAATATTGAAAATATACCTAGCTCAAAATGTGTTTTTTACAGTTAAAGTAGTTATTTAAAATTATATTCTAACATTTTTTTTATTAGCTCAAGAAAAATTGTTATAAACTAAAAATGTTTGTTATCCAAAAAGTTATGTGTGACTTGGGTGCGTATGATATTTATCGACTCATATACTGTTCAAAAAGAGAATAAGTGGTAAACGAATCTGCTATGTGGTAGGGTTTGTTCATGATGTAATAAAATAAGAGACGGAAACAAGTTTGTTAAGCAGGAAAATTTATTAGTGAAAGTGACATAAAAATAAAGAGAAAGGAGAAAAAATCTTTACCTGCCTTATTCTTAATTGACTAAAAAGAAAGAAGAAAACGGAAGAAGTTGTGTATATAAAAAAGGATTGAAAACATTGTGAAATTTAAAATTTGGAATCCTTATTAAATAAATTGCAATGATAGTAATAATTATAATGAAGAACGTCGTAATATTGAGTAATAAAAACATATTTTTTTCATATTCGACTAAATTCCATTTAAATTTTGTAAAATATCAATGTTTTTCTCCATATATCAATAATTACACATTTATTAGACTCACTTATTTGATAAACTTGTAAGAGCTACCTACTAAGTTCACTCACATGAAATCACCACCACAATTTGTATTAGAAACAAAATAAGACGACCAACGGGTTAAAATTATTTGGCACCGTGTTAATATTTACTTTGGACAAGTCGCTGACGAAGTCTTGCAAAAACTATGCGTAGAAGTTGTGTACGAAATAAACTTTCTTAAGTTACGGCTTATCATACTTCTCCCACTTATTTTTAACCGCGATGTCAAGTGCAACTCACACCGGTTTAACGGCTTAAAAAAGGCGAACCTTGTACATTCGAACACATCGATTAAATCAGTACGATTAGCATCGTCATTATCTATTTACATAATAATAATAACATTTCAAAGCGAATTAGGTAATACGTCAAATCAGCAGTTTTGCCTTGACAGCTGCCGTATTTGTTGTTTATTATCTTAAGTTGGTATCTATGTAGTGATAAAAATAATGTTATACGACAAACGTCAAAGCCAAGTTGTCAACCAAAAAATTAATTCCTATCATTAAAATTGTACAGTATCCTTCAAGTACAGTAGCAAGATCAAAATTATTTCTTCTTATTTCAGAGAACACACCCGAATAAGTTATCTTCCATTGTTGAAAAGAATTTTACCCTCCAAAAATTACTAATCCTTGTATTATCTTTTTTCATTTTATTCCAGCAAATATACTCTAAAATATAATCGAAGTTATTTTATTTTCATAATTTACTTATTGATTCTTTTATAAAAAACAATATTATTAAGTAGTAAATTTATTTGTATTTGATTTATAAACGATCGTACTTTTAAGCAGAAACAGAAACAAAAATGAAATTTTCGCTCCGATTGTTAGTTGTATGTAAAATAAGTATGTATATTTATTTCTGATGTATATCGGTTTTATGCCAAGTCATGAACATTTTTTGCTTAAATTTCTTTTTTGAAATGCGTTAAGCTTTTCACACTAATAGCTTGTTCCCACTAGTCAAGTAGATCAGTACAGTGAATTATTCGGCCAGTAACTAATCCCGTGTGAACATGAAAAATTAGTCAAGTAAGCCAATAAAATCGTTAGCCGCTACTATAAATTGAATTATATTTTTCGGCTTAGTAAAGCCCCATTTTACTAAATAACCACTATGGACAGTACTGGCTAATGAAGTTTATTAGTAGCATTATCACCTACATCCATATAGGGGGCAATTTTAGTAGGCATAGAAATGTCGTGGCCACAAACTAGTATACTTTGTCGTGCCGTTGGAATTATGTTGCATAATATGTGTATTTTATGTTGATATTTATAAAATCAACATGTAGTTACCTATGCAATCGCTATATTCTTTAGTCATCCGGTGTAAACGGTGAATTCATACTATTAAAGTATATTTTATATTATGATACTGGCTTAAAAAAACAAAATATAACATTTAAAAAAATATGCATATCTCAGTTGAGCTCTTTATTGTGTATCGAAAATATGTGTATTCTATGTTGATTTTTTTGTACTTGCAACAGTGCAATGTTTGAAAACAACTGTCAAATTTTTAATCAGTTTAACAAAAACATACAAAACAAACTAATGATGTGTTTCCAGTGAAATTATACAACATAACTCATGTTTTATACCGTACAACTATATTTGCTTGCAGTATGTATTTTATAGGTAAGAGTGATAAATTATTAACTCTGCTTTTTGTAGAAAACAATGATTAGAGTCGATAGTAGATCAAGCTAGAAGTTAAAAGACAGGTAATTATTTGCATTTAAAGACATCTTCGTTTACTAGAAATGATGAAATACGATTCATTGTGCTGGTTGTATTTTGTTACTTGAATAAAATCAAAAAGCGAATCAAACCGTTTTCTGACTGACAGTGTCAGATGTGTTTTTGGAAATCATTACGAATTTTTCAGATACCTCTGTCCCACCACATTGAAAACCTTATTACAACTATTGGTAATTTTGCCATAAGCCCTAGCACGGACTATTGGGGCGAAAAACAACGCCACGATTTAAAATATTCATTGAAGCATCCCGGAAGCACGTTAAAATCACACATTATTATTAAGAACACTGATAAATAAATTTGTAAATATGTCATTCAGTAGCACCAAGTAGCACCGACTATTGCGGCGAAAAACTTCACAAACTAAGCTGAAAACAACGCCACGATTTAAAATATTTTATTGAGGGCTTGATAATCGCGTTAAAACCACACGTTAAAAAGAAGAACACTGATAAATTATACGAAATATGAAATCTTCGCCTCTATTATTCGTAATGGCCGCGCGCACTGCAATAGTCGAGGTGCTACTAAATGACATATTTACCAATTTATTTATCAGTGTTCTTCATAATAATGTGTGATTTTAACGTGCTTCCGGGATGCTTCAATGAATATTTTAAATCGTGGCGTTGTTTTTAGCTTAGTCTGTGAAGTTTTTCTCCCCAATAGTCCGTGCTAGGGCTTATGGCAAAATTACCCAACTATTTCTGATGAGGTTCACTTAAACCAATTCACCTTGCTATAAATTAACTATATCCTAAAATAGCAACACCACATCTACCTGTTCTTTTTTTTTTTAAATTGTGTTTCTCACTTGGATCAAAATCAATTGAAGACCACAAGCAAATAGCATTATATCGCGCCCATAAACTAGATCGCGCCTGTGCTTATTAAAGGCTTAAATCTTAAATAATTGTAAAAATTGAACTTTCATTTTACATTTAAAATGATTTTTGATCGTTATTATATCTTGTTGTAGAAGTAATAAGACATTCACCTAAAAGTATTATATTTTCAGTATCAAAAAAATATTGGTAAAAGTAGAGTATAGCTCGTCATGGATTATTACGGCGCAAAAATTCACAAACTAAGCCAAAAACAACGCCACGATTTAAACTTATTTTTTGAGAGCTTGATAATCGCGTTAAAACCACACATTATTACGAAGAACACTGATAAATTATGCGAAATGCGCCGCCATAATGGAAAACAGAGGCGATGTACTGAAAAATATTTCGTATTTTGCATAATTTATCAGTGTTCTTCGTAATAATGTGTGGTTTTAACGCGATTATCAAGCTCTTAAAAAATAATTTCAAATCGTAGCGTTGTTTTTAGCTTAGTTTGTGAAGTTTTTCGCCGTAATAATCCATGACGAGCTATACTCTACAATTACCAAAATATTTTTTCAGTAATGTCATATTTTCTGGGAAAAAACATTATATATGCTGTATGCAGAAGATTAAGAGTAAGTTGAATGAAACTTTATCGTTCTGTATCCATTTTTTTTATAAAATGAACTGTTGATGTGGACTAGTGGAGAATTTCATAAAGTATTTTCTTCTCGAAAACTTTTTTATAAAAAAGACATGTACATGAATCTTACAAAATGAACTTATATACTTTATATAAAAAGTAGATTATTAGGTACATACGTAGGTTCATAAAAACACTATTGCATTGAGTATTTTTTTTTCAACATTATTTTCATCATTTTGATCATTAAATTGAGAAGTCTAAGATTTATAATAATAATTTCACTATCTTTTTTATACAATATGGTTTATTAATACATCATAGCAGAATATTGTTGTATTCATCACCTTTAATATATTTAAATGTGATCTTGCATGGCACCTGCAAATTATATTTTCTTTTAGTTCCCAAGGTAAATATTTTTAAATTATTAAATAGTACTTAACTTTCAAGGATTTTTCGTTGGTTAGTTAGTTGTAAAACACAAAGGTAAGCAACATTGAAGCTAGCGATTTATTTGTGAATATATGATTACCATACCTTTCCCTGTGTTTTAGTGACATCTAGTTAAAATGCTCCTCACAAACAATACTCCAACCCCGTATAAAATTTTATTTATTACCAGGCATAGATTAATTTTCCAATAATCGATGTTTCATCCATTATTTCTTCATGACCTGTTTATTTTAAGGGCTATAGAAGAATGAACTGAAATTTCGGTGAAAGTGACATCTATTAACAAGAAGAATCATTTTTTCTTATTAAAAAATGTCACCTTCAAATAAACTGAAATTCTCTTATCTTTAAGGGTGAGTAAAAAGCTTCAAATCCTGAGATCTATTAATGAGATTTTTTTAAATAAAGCTATGTTAAATTTTGAAAACACTACCATTGATTAAGGATAAATTGATATTGATAGGTATAAGCTTTAGGAATAATGTGTACTGGACTAATTTGTAAAATAATTTTGTAGAGAAATATAAAACACCATAACTACTCTAGCATAATGGTTTTTTTTTTATTAAATCCTTAAGCTTTAGTAAGACGGGTGAAAAGATCCATCCTATGTGTTGACAAAATCATTTTGAAAATTTGAACCCTGTGTAAAAAACCATTTTAAAAATGAGTTTCAAAAAATTTTCAAATTTTTGACACGCTTACAATTGAAATCAACAACATACGCGTACATTTACTACAGACAAATTAAATGGTCATATTACATTTGCGAGCACATATACAGACAATGCCAAATAAATATTTTTTTCAATGTTATGTATATAGGTAATGAATACACAGCAGTTTTTCGCTATTTACTCAAAATTTGATTAAGCTTTCAGAGATCTTTTTGCAACTCGTTGATTCGATTATAGGATAAATGTATTTACAAATATATATTTTCAAATCATGTATTGTGAAGAATTTGGCTTATGGAGGTATCTCAACAGATTTTTTTCTATGAGAACTGCTTGTTACTCAGTTTTTCAACCTCTTTTTTTAAAAGTGAGTAGGGATAGAAAGGTATAGCTATGACAGGGATATTGGCTAATCACTTTCACTACGCTCTGCTATTTTAAGATTGGAAGGGTTAGAGAGGAAAAAATAAATTAATGAAACTTATTTATAATAGAAAATTTAAATTAACTTTGATTAAATAATTTAATTTTGACACGTGTTTCGCCTCTTTCAGAGGCATCTTCAGACTTAATATCGCAAAGTTTGCTTAAGTAATGAAGTAAGATTGATTCTAACATTTTAAAATTATGGAATTACAAAATGAAGTTTTGGGTTTTTTTCCTTTTAAGAGGAGCAAGGAGGGGGGTGTAGAATCGAAATAAATCAAACAAATAATGATACTAATGAGTTGCAATCAATCAGATTGGGATTTTTCCTTTTTAAGGGAAGCAAAGAGGGGATTATAAAATCGAAACAGAGCAAACAAATTGAATCATCCTACTAATGACGTTAAACATTACAAACTATTAAACTAATGAACTATTAAACTAAATTTAAATTTTCTATTAAAATGAACTTCCACAAAGTTACCGCCGAAACCATCGAAAGTATTAAACTTATTTATCTTTAATTTAAATGTTTAAAGACATCTTACGGATAATAACTATGTGTTACATAGAATTCATTAGCCAAGAAAGCTAGAATTCAAGATTTGACAGTGTTTTTTTTTGTTTTAAGTAAATGTATAATATGGATTCCTAATTAAGTTTATTTCATCAGAAGAGTTTCTACGAAAACTGTTAAATACTCAGTTGCTCAACCTCCTTTTTAAAAAAAGAGATTTGGGATATAAGGATAAGGCTAAGACAGGACTCGTGGTTATCTAATCACTTTCGCTACGCCTTTTTTTAGGAAAGGTGGGCGGGAGCTGCAATTCAAGACATCACATATATCCATACCTTTGGACTGAAATCTATAAATCGATTGAAAAATCAATCTATAAAAACTGTCTGTAGTGGGATTCGACCACGCAGTCGGCTATCGAAATGACAATGAATACATTAAAATTGAAATTATTTACAGTTTGTTTATTTCAAACTTAGCATTTTTAATGACACCGAAGAAAAAAATCCGCCATCTTGATGAGAACTGTCAGTCAACTTACATATTTTGACAAATTTCAACATTTTATTATCGAGTAAATCGAGATTCGCTACTTTCCCTTTGTGCTCATTAAAATTTAAATGACGGATTTAAATATGTAATCTGATAAATATGAGTTTCCGTCCTTCAAAATGATTTATACTAATTCAATAAAACCGCCAATCGTTGGAACAATTTGAACTTATTCTTCATCATCCGGGTTGATATTATCCGTTTTGCGGATTATCTAAGTATCATAAAATGGGAAACGTTTTCCGTCCACGTTTTGGGTACGATGAATGTCCGGCTGAGGGTCGAGGGTCCACTATGAATAATACGGCTTTATCTTTTCGGAAATATTTTACGGCTTACATTTTTCTTTAAATGAAATATTACCACTTCACGTGGATACGTGACGTAAATTTTGAATCAAGCACGTTGTCAAATCTAAAAATTTAACGTGTTTGAAAAAAATAATCTACAATGAATTATCATTTGTTCTAGTGTGTATTTTTCCTTGTGTTAATATGTATGTTTGGCGGTATCTATTGCCAGGAATGTCCCGTGGGCATAGGCGAGTATACAGTGTTGTCTAGGGGCGGCAAATAATCACATTTCTTAAAATGACTAATTATTTTTGACACAAGAATTAGGCTTAAAATAAATATGACGTATTTGATAAAAAAAATTACGAAATACATTTCCATTGGTAATAATATGACCGTTGGGTATACAGTACTTAACTTTACCGCAAAAATCTTCTTTAAATATGATATTTATCGATGGCGTTACTATAGGCGGCAGCTTTGAAATAAATTAATAGAGGCGAGCGAAAATGATATGTGCCATAAAAGCACTTAAGGGAGTACGTAAATAAGTAGAGGATTAAATTTTCTATATTTGTAGATGAATTTCTTGAATAATGGGAAATAATCAAAAAAATGTCACTTATACTCCTATGTCGTTAAAAGATTCATATGTAATGTAATTAAAAAAAAATGGGCGCTGTTTTAAACTCTGCTTAGAGGCGGTACATTGCCTAGGAACATCACTGTCTATTGCCTAGTGCAGTGCTCCGCAACCTTTTCTTTCCCACGGCACACCAAAATTTTCTCTAGATTTCCGCAGCCCACTTTAAATATGCATGTATGCATATAAATATATATACATAAAGGTATATGCAAAAATAGCATAAGACATCGTTCCCAATTGTGTAATATATATTGCCACCTCAGTACTACAACTAGGCAAATCTGATTTAATCACTGTTTGAACACATTATTTGATCTTTTCTTCAATGCAGTAATACGCTGCGGCACACTAAGCATTGCCCTACGGCACACTAGTGTGTCGCGGCACAGTGGTTGCGGAGCACTACCCTAGTGGCGGTACATTGCCTAGGAACATCGCTGTCTATTGCCTAGTGCAGTGCTCCGCAACCTTTTCTTTCCCACGGCACACCAAAATTTTCTCTAGATTTCCGCAGCCCACTTTAAATATGCATGTATGGATATAAATATATATACATAAAGGTATATGCAAAAATAGCATAAGACATCGTTCCCAATTGTGTAATATATATTGCCACCTCAGTACTACAACTAGGCAAATCTGATTTAATCACTGTTTGAGCACATTATTTGATCTTTTCTTCAATGCAGTAATACGCTGCGGCACACTAAGCATTGCCCTAAGGCACACTATTGTGTCGCGGCACAGTGGTTGCGGAGCACTACCCTAGTGGCTAGTACTCCGCTAAGCGATTAGAACATTACATAAGGTTCTAGTCCTGTTGAGGTCCAATTTTTAATATTGTTTTTTTTCCTCTACTTGATTTCGAATGACGTTGTTTGATTCTGTTTTTATTTATTTAAAATTTAAAATTAAAAAATATGTGGACGAAAAATATCAAGAGGTAATGCAATACCGGTATTATCGAAACCAAAATCCTGGTATTTATATGTTTTTAATACCGAAATTCCAGTAGCAATAGTACAAATAATAAAAATAATTATCGTTGATCTTTCTGTACTGCTCGATCAAAAAATAGGCTTCAAGAAAATCAGTAATGTTATGATAAAAACCGCAATTTGACGATTTGATAATCAACACCATATTTATTAAAAACGTTATTGAGATACTTCCTTACAATAATTGCAATGTTCGCGCAGTTATAACGTTTCAAAAGGTGGTAATTTAGTAGAACTTACGAGCAAGCGCATCGCGTCTACGGCAGGGGTATAAGTTACATTATCTTTATACGAGCAGAAAGTTTAGTTGTTCTGGCGTAGCGGTCGTAGGAGGACTTTAACGCTACGAGCGTTTGCACAACTTTCACGCTCGGCAACGGAATAGTGATACGATGAAAGTTTTCAAAGTTGCAATAATTGGAGGTTAGTTCTTTTTCACGATGTAATTTGCATATTTAAGTTTGTTTCGTTTTTTTTCATGTATGTATAAGAATTTTTTTAAATGATCTGTTAGATTTTAAATAAATATATAATTTATATATCGTATTTTTTCAACAGATATTTAATCATCAGGCAGGTTGGTATAAATGACCGTATAATTAACGTATTTTAAACGAATCTCATGCTTAGAATATAACATCATATCAGCTAAATTAATTAAGATAATTTTATTCGTGTATAGAAATTTATAAATTTGGCTTACACAAAACCTGTATTAAAAAAAATCGACCGCCGAATGGAGCATTTCGACAGAAATGTTTCAACAAAAACTATTTTTTTTCAGCCGTCCTTTTTTAGAAAGTAAGCGTAAAAGTATGAAGCTAGGGCAATACTAGTTGATTTAATATTGGGTGGTAGTGTATAATACACATATCATAGTTTTTTTTATATAAAAAAATAAACACAATTCCTTTTAAAGCAAACGAGACAAAGTGAAAATAAAGATATTATTTTAGTAATAATTCAAACTAGTTGTTCATTATAAATTAATCCACGAATCTAATTTTCTTCAATAGAAATTATCGTTCATTTTAAAACAAAACTTCGTATTTCACAACTTTGACAAAAATAAGTTTTTGATATATTAATCTTCATAATTAAAAAACACAGTCTAAAAAATCTCGCATCTCAAAAATAATTGTTAACACTTATTTTCAAACCTGAATCAATACGATCAATTGCCTTTATTTTTATTCCAATAGATGCAATATTTCTTTTTTTTTAAGATAAACCTAGCAAATGTATCAAAATTATGTTTGATTAATGATAGAATCTTTTTATTGAAGAAATACGGAATTCATGCAATATAATATACGTAATAGTTTTTTCATGTCCTGTAAAATTTGTATTGTGTATAAAACGAAATATTGTTTTATCATAAGCGATATTATTTCTATATTGTGAAACAGTAATTACTAATTTAAATCGTCCGACATGACAGGGAAAGATGACTATCCGCGGCTTTTTAAAAAATATTTGATTATGTATTTATTTTCCATGGTAAGTTCAATTTTCTTTTCACAAATCCCAATTTGAATCATTTATTGAATGCTACCATTTCTTTATTTTTTATTACAGGAATTGTGTTGCTGATGCAGTTGGCTATTTGCACGGCAGCTCTAAGTAAGTTTATGATATTTGATCACTTATAAAATATTCATTTTTTTAATAATAATTATATATTAGCACTTGAGAAGTGAAGTGATCCAAGTTACAAAATGTTGAAACTTTTAAAAGTACAATCACGAGTGTTTTTGTACATAATATATTTTTATTTTAGGAAGAAAACATTATTGCAGTTTTTATTTACTAAATTCAGAATATTAAAACTCGGGACCTATGGCGCAGCGGCTAGCGTTGTTGGCTTCCGTGCCGGATTTCACGGGTCTGAGTACTATTACAAACAACATTTTTTTCGATTGATTTATCGATTTCTGTTTAAAGGCATGGGTGTTTGTGCCTAACACCCTTCCGATCCTCCGATAACTGGGCGTAGCGAGAGCGATTAGCTAACCACTCGTCCTGTCCTAGCCCTATTCTACCCTTTTTAGAAAATAGAGGTTGAGCGACTGAGTAACAAACAGTTCTCATAGAAAACTTATGTTGAGATACCTCCTTTAGAAGGTCAAATGCTCCACATTGGTAGCGGGTATGGAAAACAAAATTACTATGCTCACTTCACTTTTACCATTCTGTAAGACATGTAAAATATTATAATGCTTCAAACTCATTTTTCACTAAAATACCACTTGACTCACTCTCACTCACTCTCAGGGGCTTGTATGTATTGTCCAATTGCTATTGTTGCCAACCACTGTTCTAATGTATCTATCAAATAAATTCGGCTGAATACAAACTTCTCTGCGTAGGCAACTCAATAAACGTAATTCTTTCTGTATGTTTACTGCTTCAATAATATGGCGGGGTGTATTTTCGCACCCGTTTTTTATTACTCGCCCTTTTAAGATTTGCGCTAGCTATCATCAACGTGATTTAAAACTACGGCCATAATCAACCGCTTTCATACATATAGAAAATATAATATATACTTACACATTCAAGCGACTTGCTATAAAATGATTATTATTTCTTAAAAAAAATCGTGTCCGTTCCGTATGTGTGAAAAAAGACAAAATCGATACCGTTGTTCCTTCGTGTAACAACTCAAAAAACATAGTTTTGAGATGATTAAGAAACAAGTTTTTTATTATTATTATTCCATGTCCGCTCTCAGTGTGGACCATATGACCCTCTAATGGAGGTATCTTAACGTACGTTTTTTCTACAAAAACTGTTACTCAGTTGCTCAACCTTTTTTTTCGAATAGAGTAGGGAATAGAAGGATAGGGCTAAGACATTACTATTGGATTGGAAGAGGGGAGGGTTTTTTTTTCTATCATATATAATTAACAATAAAATTATAAAAAACTAAAATTCTTGTTAATTATTTCAGTGTTTTTTCTCTCTTGTAAAATTTTGTTTTGCATATACCTTTATTATGGGTCGCCTTTAATTATTGTTAGTATTGCAAGAAATGTATAAAAATTGATTTTATTTGCAAGTCTTAAAGACCAAAGCAACTGTCTTTGTTTGAATCTGCAAAGTCTCGAAATTTACTTTTCAACGGTTGCTAACAAACAATCTTTTTTTACATTTTCCTTTTCGTCTTTGCCCTCTTGACACGGTCTTTGATTATCTTCTGTCGTTGCCAAAGTCCAGTTATATATACTCTGTTCGCTGTTCGAAATATTTGCAATTATTAATAATTGAAATGCATTTGAGCCTGGGTTTTCGATTGAAAGGATGCGAGCAATAAGGAGTCGCAGTGTTTTAAAGTCGATAGCTACTTAATAGTAAATTGACTATTATGAAAAAATCATTTATCGATAAAACATGTGCTTTAAAAACAATACATAATCCTTAATGCAACCAGGTTTTCCCTAAATCTAAAGAATGATTCTCAGTGTATAACAAAATCATATTACCGTTTAATTTAATGATAGCCCGACTTTTCTGATTATATCTACCCAAACTCGTAATTTATAAATGAAAGGACGAATCGAGCTGATAATATCTGACCCAATCGTCTTGTCAATCTTAATAAACTGTTTAAAGTCAAACCTCATCGTTTGCGATGTGACTGACAATGACGAGTATTTTGTATTTACAATTTAAAAATCCATTCCTTCTTTCCCGGTTTTATTATAAAAATATATTTTTTATTTATACCTAATAAATCAGTATTCTACGATAATTTAAGTGTAAAATATTCATTAAAATATAATTTTATTAACACTAGTTCGATATTTCAGCACCTCTACATCTATGTTATGTCTTTTAACTGTGATCCCAGTGAACGTTTTTGCTTCACTGATGTTCTAAATTCATAATATTCTTGTCAATTACAAACCCAACAGATGCTTCGAAAAAATTACCGTGATAATTTCGAATCATTATGTATCATAGACAATTTCAAACATTCCACACTCGCCATCTTGACATTATTTATTTTAAACTATTTCAGAGATGTATGATTTGGAGTAGCCTTTTAAATTGAAGGCAAATATTTTCCTTTGCTGGAGGCCCCTACTCGGTAGCGTGTACGTATGAATATGCTTATAATCGCAGCACTTCCTGTGCTGGCGAATTTTCTTTCATGTTTTTTTTTTTTGTTTTTGTTATCAAACAGCCCGTATGTTACGAAACGTCGCTGTTTGTTTGTTTTTCCTGCAAACGTTTTGAAGTCGATGCATCCCAATAATTTTGAAGTAAATCACAATGCAGGAAAAACATACTATACATATTTGGATAAAAAATAGCGGCGGAAACACAATTGTTGCTGTTATTTGCGTCGACCCCCAGTTTAATATTTTCAATGGATCCGGTAAATGACTGATGTCTGTTGATGATTTTATTTATTTCCAAAAACACGAAACTGTTTTTTATTCTACATCCTTTATTATTTACTCCATGGATTATTTCTTTATTTATTTTTCTGTTTGATTATTAAATGAGATACCTTAACTAATCTTGTTTATAAATCTAACGAAACGAAAATCAAATTAAAAACATGAACAAGTTCTTTGTGAGAAACGGTCCGTCAGTTTTAAAATATAATAATAATTTGATATTTTTTTTATATATTACATACTGCTAGGGCTTATACAAAAACCGTCTTTAAAAAACGGTTTTCGGCTTCCAATGCTTATTTAAGCCCGGTTTTCAAAGTTTCAAAAAAATCCATATATGTTTTATTTTTTTTTAAAATTAACAAAAAATCTATTTTTTATTCGGCGAAAACACAAAAGGTCCAGTGACTTATAACTCAGTAACCCAATTTTGCTGACGCAATTTTCTGAAATAGAGAATATTCTTTCGCTGGGTAGTGAAGTAGGTCGTTTTTAAGGCATTCATAGAAAATAAAATTTGTCGTGCTCTGTTTTTGGACTCGTTTATGCCGAATACATCGAATTTTTGTGCGCCCGAGTTAAAATAAATAACGAAAATATTTTCAAAATTATATTTTCAACGCATCCATTGATATATACTGACTATTCATCTACATATTTAATTTCATTTTATTTGTAACTATGGCAGTTTCAAAATATTAACATTGTTTGATAAATAAATTATTATATATTCTAATATTAAAAATCGGCTTGCCATGTTGAAAAAACTGGCTTTCGAATGTCGCAAATTTTGAAAACCAACAAGCCCTACATACTACGTACGGTATGCGTTGCGTGTTTTTCAATTGACCGAACTTTGGTTTATATTTTCACTATCACGATATACGTTCTTATTTTGAAGTGTGTGTCACGTATAGCCAGGTTAGATATGATCCTTAATTGGTAATATGATCACACGAGACTAGAAAAATAAAATCTACTGAAGCTTAGTCCTCAACGGGGACGTAACGAAGAGGCAAACGGGAAGATCAAAACTCTCAGAACCTCTCTTTGTCGACGGTGATACATCTTAGGCTAAATACAAGATATAAAAACATATTTAATTCATGTTATTAAATTTTGAAATGCACGTATAATTAATAATGTACGTATAATATTTGTTTTCTTGCGTAATACCTCCTCCCTCATGAAGGATTCCTGAATACGTTTCTGATCCTCAGTAGAAAAGAAGTGCGCTCTAAAAATCTGTAAATATATTTTAAAAAAAAATGGTCCGTGGCCATTGTTTTACTTTCAAAATCATCCTGTTGGTCCCGCCAAAAAATATTTTATGCAAGGTACCAATGTGATCCTAAAAATTGCAAACTCTGGTTTGGGTGAAATGGACCGATGTAATGAAGAACTTTTTAGAAAAATTTGCGACATTGTGAGTGACAAAAATGAGTTTTTTTCGATGGAATTGAGGCTACCTACCTGTTAAAGCAGTAATCGAACATGATTATATAAAATAGCTCATTCGAGTAAGGGGTCATTCATAAATAACCTCGAACGATTTAAGTTATTTTACTACCCTGGTACCTGGTTAGGTTAAAGAGGTAATATAATCAAACGATCATTTTTTAATCGATTTAATGTTCATTTATTTCAATACCACTAAAAATGTAGTCAGATTTTCTTTCGTTCTTTAAAATGACTTCATCTTATATGTCGGGGCCGTAAATTTTTGGTTATTATTCTACTTATGTAATCATTCACCTCGCTGATAGATTGTGGTTATAAACTTCATTATTAATGGATTTACGTAATTAACGTATTTGAAAGAGGTTTTCTTTTCTTCGGTGTTTTAAGGCGGCTTGAGTAAATTAAGCTGTTCTCGGAAAAGTTGTTTCCCGAATATTGTTTGCCGTCCATTGTTTATGGTCGGCTTGTCGAAGCGGTCGGCGTCTTCGAAGGCGCCGTGACTGGCGGTATCCGTGTATAATGGTTATCTAATTTCGTTGTTGGGTCGATCGGTTCCTGCGTGCCTTTCTTCGCTCCATCATCAGAGTTTATCAACAAAAAAATATTCAGGGCAAACTCTGTGAGATTTATTTTTATTTTATTCATAATACTGTTGTTATTAACAAAAATTGTTTAATGTGAACTCGGCGACAGAAAATTTAATGAATGAAAAAAATCGGCGACACAATTTTTTCATCTTTTTTTCCTTCAACTTACCAAGCTTAGCAAAATTAGTTTAATTTGAACTCGAAAACAATTACAAGAGAAAAAAATTTAACAGTAGATTGAAATGCTTTTTTCATATTTTTTTTTCTTTCGTTTGAAACTTTATATTCATATAGTTTCAAATAAAATCTCATGTAAAACTTTCGTTTAATATTTAAATGTGTCTGTAAATACATCAGCTAACCCGCTTGTTAATTTGAATTGAGAAATTCAGAAATATTAAAGTCGAGCGATGGATACATAACAATCATCTCATAATCCACGTACCGTCTATCATCTCATTAAAATTGTTCGCAGGCCTCACTTTAAATTGCCTGCACTACAGTATACCGCGGCAGGTTGCCGCATTTCGTATCGGGGCCGTTCAATATAAAACTGCGATAATCTCTAATATACACGTCAATATCACTTGTCAACATTTCCTTATCATAAATCAAAGCTATCGGCTGTCAGATTTCGCTGGCACCCACGACCGATTTGTACCAAACCGTTCACCCTTATTTGTTATGCTACATTATCGATATTTAGTTCACATACTTTTTGCAACGTTTTACTATGCTGTATTGGTTATTGTTATTATAAGAAATTCACCTCAGCTGTCATATTATAGAATGCTGAAGACCAGGCTAACAAGTC
The DNA here is from genome assembly GCA_030503985.1 of Himalopsyche tibetana. Lineage (NCBI taxonomy): Eukaryota > Metazoa > Arthropoda > Insecta > Trichoptera > Rhyacophilidae > Himalopsyche > Himalopsyche tibetana. Next base: position 4,982,076 of record JAPJYX010000019.1, on the reverse strand, counting down.
ATGTTCAGAATTGAGACGGCAAAAATAACCCATGTTGATATAAAACATCGTTTAGGATAGTGAGCTATCAGGGACTATATAATTTACATATCGATTTTAGAGAGGTAAAAGAAAGTAACCCACACAAAACAAATTTTGTAGGTGGCATAAAAAACTTGTTTTATTGATTTTGAGTCATATAAAGATATCCAAAACCTTGAAGTACGCGACTATTTATAAACTGGTGGTTAATGGATTAAACATTAGTTAAATATATGTATGTTTTAAGAAAAACCTTTTAGTAAGTCCTTTTTGTGGTCGTAATTTTTAAGAACCATGTTTTTCAAATTTAAAAGCTAAATTTAGATGTGTTTCGTCCTTTTGTATTTCTACAGTCGATATGTATTTAAAAAGTTAGTGCTTGATAAAAAGAATAAACTATCAGAAAAATGAAATCATTCGAAATGTGAATTTATCTACGTGAGAATTCCTTGAGGGATCGGGCCACCAATGAGAGGTCAATAAGACATTCCGATAATCAAAGTCATCGTATTGCTGCCATCGAACACAACAACGCTGTTTTCTTCGCACACATTTTCCAAAATGTTGAAAATACACGACAGATGAATTGTAGGGAGAATGATTATTGTCTTTGTTTTACAACGTTTGTCAGTTATTGAAGATTCAATAAAACTGGTCTCGGAGAGATATACGCACTGTTCACTTTAGAAACCTTGTAAGTGTTTCAACACAAAATTATTTTAAAGGTCAAAAACCATGTGCATGCATGTCCTACGTTTCACCAGCAAAAAATTGATATATTAAAGAATTGTTTTCACCTGTATATGCACTATTTCATTCAAAATTTCCACGGTATTATACAATTATCATTATTTATTACACAGCTTCGCCCGGTATAAATTCTAGCTAAAATGTTGAAAGTTAAGAATATCACCGCGTATTGTACTTTTACACCCACCAAATCAGGTCTATCAATTAATATTAATGGTAAAATATTAATGTTGAAAATAGCACAGTTGACATAGAATTTAGGCATTTAGAATGACATATGCATAATTTTACGTCGCTACTGTTCTTATGTGTAGACCGACATATGTATTTTTTATTTTGTACTTTGGATAATCAATTTACCACAAAATTGAAAACCTTTTTTTCTTAATTTCTAAATTTTGTCGGCTTAAGTTTGACAGTAGATCAGTTTGTAACGTTCGGTTCAAGACGACTCAACGCGTCCATTCTACTCTTTCACATCCTCTCTAAAAGGAGTAGTGAAAACTCTCTCAATCCCGCAGATTAAAAATATATTTTATATGAGCATATATCAGGTCTCTTTTTAACTAATTTTAATCAGAATTATTGAGCATAAAAAAATATCGCTGAACAACCCCGCGTACTTTTTACACGCTTGCAATAATAGTGGTAGTGTGGTTTACGAGTGGTATTAAGCTCGATCGTCGCGTGTCGACGACCGCCCCGATGGTGTTATTCGTTGAACCAATTTTCTTTTATTGTCCGTCTTTTTATCTGCTTTTTAACCCCTTCGAAAGTACACGCGCTGAAATAACGCATCCACGTAACACGCGTTTTTAATATTTGTTTTTTTTTTGTTTATTTAAAATTCTATTTGTTCTATAAGTACTTACAACTTTTTAATTATCCTTTATTCAAAGTGTTTCTATTTAGTTTTGAGCAAGGCTGAAAAGTCATTGAAAATATTTTGCCCTTAATCCACGAATCAGACTCTACATCAGTAATGCACAACCTTAACCTTCTAGCGGGGCGCATAAATTTTTTTATCTTGGGTTCGGGCCGCAAAGAAAAAAACGATCTAAAGTACGCTCAGTTCTTTTTTACGCGGAGCATATGTACGTTCCATGTAAAACAGCCTTACAAAAAACCGGGTAAAAAAGATCAAGTGAATTTAGATAAATGTAATTTTCCTTGCAATTTCCACTGTAGGTGATTTTTTTTATTGATATCGTTTATTTTTACCATTTCCGTTCGTTAAGTAAAGCATACAAATCTTTTGAGATATTCAACAATTATTGTTTGTTTTTAAACGTTGCTTTTGTGCTTTTTACATTTCAAATTGGGTTAAGCAAACTAACGAAATGCGTTAAACCAACGGTGATGGCCCTGTTTTTAACGAATGGATAATCTAAATTTAAATTCACATTATGCTATTATAATATAATATTACAGGGAGCATTTTATTCCAAGAATTTAGCTTTCCATTATAAACTGTAATGCTCGATAGTCGTTAATTATCCAAGAGAATCTCGAATTTGCGATACGTATATTGCATTTAATTAGTAACATTCATAATAGGTATACTATATGCTGTTTTAACTGTAAACCCATTCATAGCGTGTGTTCATGAAATACCTACCCGGACGAGCCGCCGTGAGAAACCAATAACGTCGAACGTAACATAAAATCACGAGCGCGCTTGCCTCCGTCGCAGTTATCAATTTTTCTCCATTATTCGCGGACCCGCGTAAATATTGTTCCTTTGTCGTAGTGCTCACGTGCTTCTTTATTTTTTTGTTGTTAGCACATAAAATGTTATTGTTACGTACCCGGCATTTGGTCTCTGCAGTCAAAGGATGGCGTGATTCTGTATTTTACTTTTTTTTTGCGATTTAATATGTTTTCTGATATTAAATGGAACGAAAAAAATCTTTTACTGGCTGCGTTCTATTATTGCTACAGATTTTCGACGAATAAAACGATATAAAAAGATGTGCTTAGAAAAATTATGTCCTATTGTTATTTTCATACTAACGTTTTTTATTCCAATGGTTACCCAGAGAAAAACATTATTTCTTTGGCATTTAGATTTTACAATGATGTGTTGTAAGCCTCTTCCTATTTTTTATTTGTCAGATTGTGATAACATAGCTTTTCACAAAACGGTTGAGAAATTGCATTTTTAAAAATTAGCAGAACATACTAAGCATTTTAACCATGTTTTACCAGATTATATGTATATTATAATATTAGAATCGTGTAGTATAATTTTTAATCCAGTAAACATATTTTGTTTATCATAAATTTCTATTAAAACCTCTAAGCTAAATGCACTAATACAACTATCAATTATACATAATCAAACCAATGACATCTTTAGTGACCAAACGAATACAAATCTCTCACCACTAAGACTGTTGTTACAGGAAGCAAAAATGTAATTAATCACACATAATCACATAATTATTGTCATCGTTCCTGGAAACACTATAGTCAACTTATTACATTAAATACTTTATTTTTCAATACCAGGTAGGATGTAAGAATAGATGAGAAAATAAATTGTATATCTCTTCTAAACCAGTAATGTTAATGAAAGTTTATACATAGTTCTGATGAGGACGCCAGCCTTATTGGCTATCAACGATATACATAATAATATTTAATAAAATGACAATTCAATCAATAAAAAAACAAATCGTGTTAAAGTTTGCGTAAAAAATTATTAGTAAGCTCAACTCGGTTTTGGATTCCGATATAGTATGATACAGTGACGGGAAGGGATGAAAGCTTCGTTAAATGAAACTAATTATTTAAATCTAAATAAATTCGTCTATAAAAGCTTTTTTTTAACGGTCTTCCTCTAAGTCAGTGGTGGCGAACCTTTTTATTTAACAACTTTTCAACGTGCCAAACTGCAGTATACCATATTTACTACGGTTTGTAAAAATATATAAGTCACACCATATAATAGTCCTGGATCGCTTTTATATTCAAGAAAACTAGTTATTTATTTGTTGAACGATTGTAGATTTTTCTGCAGAACATTAAATTTGTGAATCGCGTACGTTCCTGCAAAATTTTCGAACGTTTCCTCGGTTCACTATCCCTACTTTAGGATAGCTCTGCTCAATTTCGCGAAAAAAAGTAATATGTAAATGTTGTCAGTCTCATATACCACTGCTAACAACCATGAACGTAATTGAATTTTGTGTTTGTCCTTCATAATATGTGAATTGAACAGGCGAAGCTTGTTTTCAATTAAATAATTAAGTCGCGTAGAGCTTAATTAACTTTTATACTGCAGGCGTGTCGTGATCAAAAAAATAAATAACCGCCCCTGTATGTATACCTACATACATACATACAAATCCTCAATAAGTAGACCACAACTCACCGCTTATGGATTCATTTGGGAAATCAGGAATCATGATTAACTTTTACGCTGGTATCTAGATTTATCTGATTATAGAATTAAGAGAATCTCCCAATTTATTTCCTACAATAATCCGTTCCACTACACGTAACGCACCCACAGTTAAATACATTAATATGAATTGTGGTTTTTGCATATGTGCCATTTGAGGATTACTTTGTATATTTTTTTATAAATACACCTTTTTTTTACACGTATCTGTATACGTTCACAAAAAAAACGTGCAAAAAAATGATAGAATTCATAGAAATATTGGAGATTGTTTGCCTAAAGTAAAAAAATAACATTGCAGTAGAGACAATCGTGTTAAAACGTTGATAATGAATAAATTACACAACATATTATTCATAATATGTATTTCATTATAAAAAAAATAATACTTCGTCGTTACTTGTATTTATATACGAGGACTTTTATGAGGGACTGTGCATAAATCGCTTTCATTGCAAAAAATGTCGATACGTCTCATGTGTTACTCATTTCTCCCTTGTGTTTAATTTATTTTTATCAAAAAAACCGATAACCGTTTTTTTGTGTCTGGGAATTGTGTTTAGAACAAAAAAATCGTTTAAAAGTATAGTATTTGTTCTTTTAAGTGGACCGTGTTATTTAAAAATTGTGTAAAAAAAGAGTTTAGTTTATAATAAATAAAAATACGTGTGGAAAACATCTCTTTACAGTATAAATGTAGTTTTAGTTTTGCGTGAAAATAAATAAAAACACAGATATTCTTACCATTAATTTCACCATTATTTTCAATTTTTTTTAAATTATTTACTTTCCTCTGGCACTATTTGATTTCAATATATGAACATATTTCGTAAAAAATGACCAATTTACATGAACTCAGTCATACCAATTTTAAACATACGACACTATTTCACTAACAGCAAGTATTTGAATTCTACATATATAACAGGACTTTTTAGGCTATCCAAATTTTTATCCTATTCAATTTCATGGTACATTCTCGTTTTCGTTGTTCTCCTTTCAGTTGTATCGCCTAACAACATTCAGGACTTAATATAACTTACTGTCTTGCTGTACCACCAAAATATACTGAAACACAAAGCTCAAATGGAGTATTAAATTATATAATCTATTCTTTTATTTACATGCATTGAATGCATGTGATTAAGGTTTATAATCCACACCTTTATAGAACGTTGATTTTTTCAATCAATTTAAATTTCTACCAAAAAGCATGTCTGTGATGCTGTCGTCATCGCTTCCTAAAAAAAATCGTAACCCATTTAAATGGGTGCCAATTGACAATCACTTAAAATGTTAAGAAACACTGGTATAATGTAAGATGTTCATGCTTTCTTTTTTTATGAAAAGACGCATACAATCTCTTGAAACTGGCTCTAATGCGTTTAATAGTTACTGAGATTGCCCATAGAAAGAAAGACAAAAAATAATGTAATTTGTTTTATTCGTGCAAGGAGTTTTCTATTCGTGATTACCTATTGTTTGTGTTTCTTATAAAAAAGCTATTTAATATTTTCTACCCTGATAGCCGGTAAACTTTATTTATATTATACATGTATTTTATTGCATCTAACAAACAATCCTGCGAAATTAATGTTGCTCGATAGTAGTGACTGACACGCCAGTAGTGCTGAATTATTCCAATATGAGTTAATATGTTGAAGATTCCTCGACATCTATTTAGTGTTTAGTTTTAAGAGCAGTACCCTGGCGGGCAGATGGAGCTAAGTTCAAGTTCCGGGATTGTAGATATCAAGATCCTTTTCCAACAAGTTTTCCTCGATTATAAGACGCATGATTTTTCATATTTTAGTGTCTCTAAATCGACGGCGTAGTAGATGACCCTGTGTTGCAGTATTTTTTTTTCATTATTGGTGTATAAAAATAAAGGTGCGTCTTATAATAAGAATTACGGTAATAGTGTTATTTAAGAATTTGAATAAAAAAATATCTGGCATTATAATGATGCCAAAAATAAACTAAAAAATAATTTGGCACACAGCCTTTTGATCAGAACCAATCTTAAAAAGAAGGACCCACCGTTCGCATTAAAAAATTCTTAGGCTTAGTATACTAACGTAAATGAATGTATCTGCATTGTTAGTATTACTTCTTTTTGCCGATGTATTCGGTTTGATAGTTTTGATAAATAACTTCATGAATGTCACTATAAATAAAACTCTGGTCGGGTCCGTGGTCAAGAAGTTTAAGTCGTTGACTTTAGTTGCGTTGCTCACTGATCAGAATCCCAGTACGGACAGATTAATAAAATTACTATACTTTCTTTTACTAGCGATGATAAGCTTCGTTTGTAGAAAAAAAGAAAGCTGCTAGAAAATTTCAAAATGAATTGAAACTTTGAATGATGAACTAAACTGAATTTTATAAATAATTACAGCCACGGGAAATGCAGAAATCAGACCAAAAACTTTTAACGGAATTTATAGTAAAGATAAATAATTTACCGTCGGATCAATAAAACAATTCAATGAAATAATAATCGACTTAGATCAAGAAACTAGGAAAACAGCCTTTCATCGTACGGGTCAGAGCAAAATTCAATATGAAATGTATAAAAGTGAATACAATTATGCATTTATACATATCGACTGTGGAATGGAAAAAGGACGTAACCTACAGGTTTTTCAAAACAGCTTTTTTCAATAATCACAATGTATCCAACTTAATACACGTTCCATCAAAAGAATGTAAGCTGAAAATGCCGAATTAGTATCTAAATTCAGCTTTTAAGTTTGAAAAAAAATGAGCTTGTGAAAATTGAAATCAAGAAAAAAGACTGAAAAAAACGTTTTTCTTAGAAATTTTCTTAAATTAATATTAGATTATGTCAATTAAACATAAGCTCTAAAGTCTCCGTGCACTTCAAGGTTGTGGATATTTCATAATTTGCATATAGTCCAAAATCATAAAAACATGTTTTTTGTGCGTCTTGTAAAATTTGCTATGCGTGGGCTACGTCCTTTTCCTTTTCACAGTCGATATGTATTTGTTCCTCATTGTATTATATTAAATAAATAAAATAATGGTAAGTATTTTTAACATTTTTTTTGCGTAAATTTGAAGAGAAAATTTTATTTTTTTATAAATTTTTGATACTAACACACTTTATGGAACCAATTTATCAAATTATATGAAAATAAAGTTTTTTTTACGGGTCATTTTCTAGATCCAATGTATCGCGTAAAAAAGGACAGGGTTTATAAAATGTTGTTTCATTGAAAGGTGCACCTTGTATTGTTTTGACCAAGAAACCCTTGTACTAATATACATTTACACTCTTTGCAAACACAGTTGTTGGTAAAATAGCAAACTTCAGCGTTGTGCGGGCTGTGCCCAATACTAATTTGTATTCAAACATTGGACCTACGAAATATATGCATAATAGGGGATGTCTTTGGAAACGAAGCGCTCGTTCGCGCGGCCACAGGGTCGGTCTATATGATGCGATAAGTGGCACCCGGTCATGCCTTAAATCTAAATAGCCCCCATAAGTAATAATAACTAGTGTCCTGGAGTTCTTAGTGCACCTCATCAGTGGCGCACCAAATGCCACCAAAATAAGAATGTATTCATAGAATTCATTAAAATTGTTATACATACCATAATTTGTGAATAACGTTATAGGAAGAACAACTCACGAATTATGTTGAATTTTATCGTTCTCTTTTTCTATTAATCTACTTACGCCGATCACGGTAACGTTTCATTTAAATATAATAATTATTTTCATTAAGAGTAAACTTTTCTGAGGACTTCGGTTGCCACTTATATTAAAATTCTACATAACATGTCTGTACATTAGAAGCGGACATGCTCCAAGAATAGTTAACAATCGAGGTTATAGTGTTCAGTTATAATAAGCTTGCATATAAGTAATACAATTAAACTACTTTGGGTTTTTCTCAGAGCTGTAAAGTCGGACACAGACCGCCTTTTTTATTGAAAATGAAAACTATGTGCATTCTAGTAGATATAAGAAAAAAATTGCATTCGCAGTTTTATTTTCAGCCCTGGTTTTCCCTATAGTAAATATGTTTTTCAACAATAGGTACTGAATGCGTCTTTCGGAATTCGGAATACACTTTGCCTTGCCTACTTTTTGCCGTTATACATATTTGACATCTATATTAAATACGTGAACAAATTTGAGTGTTTCCCTCGGCCGAAAATACGTTGGACGCATTACTACCGACGCCTGTCCGTAGCGTCGCGGCGTTGTTTATCGCGAGTTCTCAGTCGCCTCACACTACAACACTGGAAACTCGTTTACCTATATTATTATTATTGTGTTATATTTTGCATTTTGAAAATAGCACGCCAGTGGCCTCGCACGGTGCATTGCAAAGTTTTTACTGAAAGTAATTTATTATTGTGGCGTTTTTCCCTTCGATATTATTCACCAGTCGAGCTTTACATATTTAATAAGTCTTTAACAAATAGAAAATTGTATTAAACAATATTTTTTTTGGTACTAATTCAACATTTTTTAATAAAGATCAGATCGTGGGCATTATAGATTGGTAGGCATATATATCGATACTGGGTAATTTATTTACTAATAACAATGTGTAACGAACAATTGGTAAAATATACATATATGAAAGAATCTTTAAATAATGATACAAATTACAATAAATAAAACGAAGTTATTTATATTTAAAATTTAAAGGACCTCTTACAAATAATGCCACTAATTTTAAATCAAAAACTTAACTAAATAAAAAAATATTTGGAGAAAATGGTATATAAGCTATAATAAGCTAAATTATATTTTATAAATATTCATTAACTGACAAAAATAGCAAATGATTTTTTTAATATACAAATCATGATCACTTGAATTATGTTAATACAAATTAGCTTAATATAAATTAAATTGGTACCAAAAGAGTGTTTTATTTATTATTATAATATCTTTCCACCAAGAATGACAGTGAACAACTTATAAGTGATATAATTTTATGTATACAAACATTACAGTTTGTTTAAGCTATTTCACATTTTTTTAAATATGCTCAAACCGAGTTTCGCACAGCAAGAGATCAATTTAAACTGACATGCGAAACTGGTCTATATTTTGGACAAAAAATAATGATATAATAGGCGTTACAGAGTGGTATTTGTGTAAATAAGTTGTTGAGATTCATCGACTTTTCTATTCGTGAAATAGGACATGAGGAAAATGGTTGCGTGCTATATATAATTGAAACGACATAACATAATGTTTGCAGTAAAAACTGATAGCTATTATCTATAGTGGTGTTTCATTGTAGGTGCCATCTAGCTACCTTCATATTCCTTAGCAGCGTGTTGACTGCACATATCGATATTTATGTTTTTAACTAGCCAGTAAATGCCAGTTTTAATGCCAGGAAAACATTTTTCCCGTGGTAATTGAGTATGGTGAAATAATCTTTATAAATTTCTTTGCCAAGTAATAATTTACTGTGACATTGATAAGCGATCTGCTTAAAATTCACGAATTCTGACCTTTCCTTAAAGCGGTCAGGTATACTGATATGTTCACAATTAATAATCTCAGCTGGTTGACATAACAACGTGAACTTTGTTATAATCATAGCAACCAAAATCTAATATAAATGTAGCAAACAAATGAAATACGGTTTGAATATTTACAATTGACTGCATTTTTTCTTATGGCATAATAAAATCGAGATTAAATTTACCTTGATTGGAAATACAGCACGGAAAATTGCAAAAATTCAATTAAAAAATCATTACAAAAAAAAAGATTCTTTCCTGTTATACGGACACATCATTTAAATTATATATTATATAAAAAAACATTTTTAAATAATTTCATTCATTTGTTTTTTTTGACTGTTTCTCTTGCCTTATTAACAATGAAACAATTCACTCTGCAGTATACCGAACAAGAGGCAATTTTGTTCTTAGGTTAGGTTAGGTTATGTTATGTTATTATTTATAATTTATATGATGTATCTTAATTATAATTTGAATGTTATACTGTATTATGTTGTTAGATTACGTTTTTTTAATATAATTTAAATGTTATCTCAATATAACAAGAAAGTACCCTAATAAACAAAGTCATAAGCCACAACATCAAAGAGATGCCATAAAAAACATGCGTTTATATATTAAAGTGTACACACTCAACTCTTTAAATTACACGGTTGATACGTTTCACAAGAAACCGTGATATAAAGTGACAAAGATTGGTTCCCTGCATTTAAAACAAGCGTGTTATTCGAGAAAAGAACAACATTGTAGTATTGAAAACTGTGTTAAAAAGTTAAACAATGAAGACCCAATAAGTAAATTACACAAAATATTATTGATAATAGGTATGTATTTTAATTAAGAAAAAATAATATTATTCATCGCTACTTCGACTGGACATAAATCGTTTTCCTCGCTAGAAATTTTTAACACGTCTAATGTGTTAGGATATAATGAAGCCTTTTGTTTGCTAGTATTGTCTTGTGTTGTTGAATTTCTTATTTACTTATTTTTGTTTGTGGAAAATGGGGACTAGAACAAATAATTCATGTACAAATATATACTCGCTATTCATTTCGAAATCGTGGATGAAAAACCGTGTAATAAAAAATTTGGGTGTGTATTTAAGTGTATATTTTATATAACATAAAATATCTCTTGTCTTTTTTTATAAACATGATCGTAACAAATATAATCTAAACTGAATATTGTCCAATTCGACCATTATTATGACGAAATTCAGACATTATGTGCGCATCGTTTCGGCAAAGCAGCCATGTTCCAAACTGCATTAAGCTCGGTATGGCTAATTAATACCAGAGACAAGGTTTCGTTCCCTTTGTTGAAAGCTCTGTTCATACCATCGACGCTAGCTGGTCCACTAATTCGATTGGATAGTAACTTTTAAGATACATTAATACATTGTATTGATAAGATAGAGCTTGTGCCTTAATTGGTATAACATGGCTTTAGTTAATTGCTAAAAGCAGTATTTCCCAACCTTTTTGCACATCCGGATCAGGTATTTTTTTTTTAAATAATGTCTGCTGCCAACGTGTAACATATGGCCTCCGAATGATTGGTTGTTACTTATTTGCTCAACTTCTCTATTTTTCGAAGAGAGTATGAATTGAAAGGATAGGGATAGGAAAGGACTCGTGATTATATTGTAGCTTATAGCTTTCGCTACGCCCCATTAATTTAGGATTTGAAGTGTGACATCAAAAGAAATCTTTATTTAAATAAGACACACGTTGAAAAAAATTACTTCCACAAATTTACCACTGAATCTATCGAAAGTAAAAACAAATGCCTCAGACCACTGCGACGAAAAGGCGAAATCTATTAATATGTATGTTGCTTAGTCACATTTTATTACACAAAAAGTTATTAAATTTAATTATATAACATTTTTTTCAAATTTTCGTTCGTCTTTGTAGGTGCTGGTAATGTGCTCTGATACGCTTATCTTCGTGTTTCAGAAGAAAGGGGATAGGTTAAGAAATTGCGCTCAACTTCTTCGCAATTCGCATGACTGTTTGTTAGAAAACAAAACTTTCATTTGAATAAAACATTAGTGGTGAGAATTGAACGCTACTTCCAAATCTGCCGATCCAACTACTCAAAATGCTCGAGTTTCTGTTTGGAGTCTGTTTTCAGTGGCGTATCAAACATATTACCTTATGCATAATTATATTTATTGCAATCTCAATTTCAATTTATTTAATGTATCGATGGAATAGTTCCATAGAATTGAGTAATTCAGGGCTACCGAATTGGAGACGGGGCTGTAAAAAACGGATGACTCCGACTCTTTTTTTTTTTTTAAATAATTTAAAGTACAAAAAATTTATGCAGGTTATAAGAGTTTACATATTTTTAAAATCAGACTCGGCCCAATTGTAAATTTTAAAGTCGCGCCTTATTTTTACAACTCCACAGCTTTGATTTCAATTTAAAAAAATGATAGTTCGTTCACTGATTTTTCGTTTTATTTGATAAAAATCATCCACCAATATAATAATGCAAATTTCCTTCTGGTTCTTCTATCACATATCGTAGATAAAAAAAATGATACATAATGTTTCCACACTTAAATTTCGACGGATCAATTCGAATTCTATTTCTGACATGGCAGATTTATGACAAAGGCTTTTTAAAATAAATATGCCCAATTCGTTCTTATTGCTTATGGCTAAGTACCTCCCTGATCCATAAAATATATCCGCGACTTTTCACTCGTTTGTCTCTTGCTCTTCGCAGTCTTGCTGCCTCTGTTCCTCCGATTGATTGATTTACCTACGTGGAAAATATAACGCTTTAAAAGCAACGTCAAAAGGTTACGACAGCCATAATGTTTTATCTACATTTCGCGCTTTTTCAATAAAATTCCTTTTTCAAATTTGACAGCTACTCGATATCGCCTACAATGGATATTTATTGCATAATATTATATAAAGAGGTTTATTGAAGCTCGTTTCTGACGTTTTTTTAAACTATTGTGTGTCATTAATACATTATTATAGTGTCGTTTATTTAATTTTGTTGGATTTTTGCAGTCTATATTTATTTTTTGTTTGTCAATATTTCATTTGCAACAGAATACTTAAGTTATTGAATGAATAGATACTCAAATAACACACCATAGATCGAAGAATGAATGTGTTTAATGATTTTTCATTCTTGTTAAATTACATATTCCACATTCAAAATATTTTCACTCTACGATTATCATTCATTTCGCTATTTTTAAGGAACTCAAAACTAGCTGAACCATTTTACTTACTTTATTTTTTTCCATAATCGTAACCGCTATAAATATGCGTATAAAAAATATTTTTAACCATATCCGCTCCCGATATTGGATCACATGGGCCCTCAATGAAGCTTATATGAACAGATTTTTTAAATAAAACACGGCGTGTTACTCAGATGCTTTTTCTGTAGTTTTTCAAAGAGAGAAATAATAACACTGTAGCAGGACATGTATTTAGCTTATCGCTCTCGCTTCGTCCTATTTTTTTTTTAATAATCGGACATCGGCCTGAGAGTATTTTAGACACCAACGTCTGAATAAAATTCCATATTTCGATTGAAAATCAAAATTGAAACCTACCCACCCGTACTGGGATTTAAGCCCGTGAGTACCGTGGCCGAAATCAACGACACTGGCCACTCGACTCAAAAACTATTAAACTAATTATTATTTAGTTAAGTTTTGAGTTATTGTTATATTTTGTCGAATGGGCGTTATAACCATGTTCGTTTACCTAACCATGTAAAAAACAGTAGTATTTTTCTTTGATATTAAATTATAATGAACCGACTTTAATAGAGCGGCGATGCCATTTTCCTTGCAACGCTAAATGACATCATATTTAAGATCCGAATAATTTATTTGTCTCGTTATCTATGCACTTAGCTTGATATACATACCTACCTAATGCAGCCGCTATTTCGAGCATCAAATAATAGCCGTTGTCTATGCTCCCGGTGTGCGCATAATAAAACACCGTACACAAACTTTATAAAAGATTTATTTATTAGATATTGTAAAATATACCCTCATAGGAATGGAATAGTGATCATATATTATATAACTAGCTAAAAAGTGATTTTATCACTTATTTCTATTGTTAATTTATAAAAAAAATACCAATAAATTCACATTAAAATTTACATTGCACTGTACGAGTGCAAATGTTATCTTGTTTTCCGTTCCTCAGAACGAATTTGAGAGACAAAGGTGTACGCGACGTGTATGTAGTGGTGGATCCTCATTTTTTTTTAGGCTGAGACTCTTGAGGTTATAAGGTTTACGTGTTGTAGAGCGGCACGAGCGTAGTTCAATCGATTGATTGATAGAATTCATTGTTTGGTTGGAATAAACATGTTGGCGGAACCAACTAGGGCAAATGCATTCTTCAATAATTCGTCAAAGTAAATGGAGGCAAAGAAAGCCGCTGGATAAACGTAATTGTCGAATCGTCGGAATGTCCAATTGAATAACCGTAAAAATGGATTGTTATATCGATAGCCTAGTTCCATAGAACGATTAGCCCACAAATTGGTGTTTTGAGCTATATTTTCTATTACCCAGTATATTCGAATACCTCTTATTTATATAGCTCCGCAAAAGTACAACTAGAAAAAATCACTAGCTTTCTCTTGGTAGAGATGTTTGCATATGCAAATAATGAAATGTAAACATTCTTCTCTCATTTTCATGTATGTACAATTTGAAATATCATTTTACGGGTTTGCTAAGTTGCAATGAATTCGAATTCAGCTGAAATAAATGACTAAATGATTCACTAAAAATATGAGACAGATAATAATGATCACTTTCATGCGTCAAAACTTTGGTCAGCCATATCTTAAAACTACCAATTTTTAGTTGTAGCACTATGGACCATCGATATGAAGTAGAAGGAGAAAAAACCCATATTGACACATTGCGCTCACGATGATAATGTTGATACCTTTTTCATAATGCCTTAATTTCTCTTATATCTGATGCAGATACGATTGCTCGCGCACTAGCAATGTGCATTTTCAAAATGTGTAACGTTTCGTCCGTCGGAATATTCTTGCAGTCATATTCCCGCGAAATTTACTGCTCAAGTTCCAGCAGATATGGATTGTTTATGGTTGCAGTAGCAAATAGAAGCAGCACTTAAGTTTCATGGAATACATAAATGCGAAAGTTTGCCATTGCTGGCAACAAAATAAGCTCTACGAGTAGATTCTTCCTATCTACCGATTTACAAATCTATTGTCATTTCACTCACTGTCTGAATAATAAAATAAAGAATTGACACTTCAAAGCATACATTATTATGTTTGCATCACGTTCGTGAAAGATTTTTTGTTATAAATTTATATAGTCATGTATCAAAGCTTCAACGATAAAGCTACATAGTATTATTGAAATTATCTACGACAGATATCGGATATTTTGGATAGACGTATTTTGGATGATCATTTAGTACAGTTTGTATCGGTTATATCAGGTCTGTAGAGTTGGAGCCAGCGTCTCCTTCATCATATTTTGTCTTGAGACGACAGACTTAACGTTCTTATAATTATCATAGCAAAATTTGATTTGTAATTACTTATAAAAATTGAGTCGCACTATCCCAGTTTAAACAAATTGGTGGTATTGGTTCTTTGCCATTCACAATGTATATTTTATAAGACAGAATTACAAAATTATTAACTGTCAGTTCAAATTCATCCTTGCACTTGTATACCTGAAAATGCCTGAAGAAAAAATCTCGGGACGTTATAGTGACAAAACTAATGACATTGTAAAAAATATGTCATTGATATCTTGTTTTTCCTTGAGACCCTTGTCAAGTTGCATCAGATTTTTATGACACGCAATGAATGATTTTTGGATTTTATTTATCACGTATTTTATTTTAAATCTCTCGAAAAAAATGTATCTTAAATACGTGAATTAGACGAATATGTCGCTATTCCGCGTTTTGGCCCTCTATTTTATGAGATAAGACGAAAAATAATGTTGATATTCATATTTAAAAATATGTGAATACATTATTAGGTACTAAATACGATGTTCCTTTGCTTACTAACTTTCATGTTGTTTTTAGTGTGCACATGAACCTCATTTATTTGTTAGTGTGGTACCAATGGTATTTTGGGCTTTTACTCTGTTGAAAAAAATAGGTTTGATAATATTATATGGCTGAATTGAAATTAAATTTGTATTCTCAAAACCATACAATATTCGACAATGGGCTTAACTCTTTGCCCGCGTCACCAAGTTTAGCGAACATGACCTGTACGCGGCTGCTTTTTTGCGGATTTTTTTAAATCGCGTTTTCGACTATAAATATAGGTTGTAATATTTTTTTAACTAATCAAATATGTTAATTGCCACCCAAAGTAACTTTTTCAATAATGAAATACAATATAGTTCTAGTATTTTTGGTTTGATTCAACAATAATCATTCTTCATACAATTGCGGCGTGACGTCGCCATATTGCAAAATACCGCCACGCGCGACCGAGAACACTGCGCCACCACCATACCATGCTTATAATATTAAATTCTCGGAACAATTTCAATTTCACCCGCACTCGATGGCTTATTTACACTATCCAAAATCTTGCATTGGTGACGTATGTTCACGGCGTGTTCCAGAAATAAATTATTTTAGACTATATTAAATTTGGTAAAATATACATTTAGTAATATTTTCAACAAGTTATACAATTTTAACACAATAGATAGCTCTTATATATGGTTTTAAATTTCCATGACATCTATACGTGTCACACGCGCTGAGGGCATGTTCGCTAGGACATGCATACATGTCATATGCGTTGAAAAGGTTAAAGATAGGAAGATGTAGCTATAAAGATTGATTGTTTGTCAGTCGAAAAATGATTTGAATTGCTAGATATCGCGGAACAGAATGAAACAAAACAAAATTTATAAACTTGTTAAAAACTCTCTCTTATTGATTTTTCTGTGCTTTTATTTCCATTAAATTGATCTATATTTAACATAATATCACTTCTATCTTAGTGACTGAACACAGGGTCGGCTCGTGACGTGTGCAAAGTGTGCTGTACACCGGTCAACAAGAGCCGCACTAAGATTTTAGCATTATCCACTCATTTAGTTATTGTTTTGACAATCGCTGAAGGCGCCTCGCACACGGGCGCAGAAATCCTAGAGCTGGCACTGGCTGAACTATTCTCTTACTATTTTTTTATCACTCTCGTCGTTTTTTTAAGCACACCAAGGCATTATTTAACGATCAGTCATGCGCATTTCTGCATTGGGCAAAAACAATTGTTTGATCTTCACTTTGGCATGGAAGGCGGCGGTGAAATTATCGTCTTCCGTAAACTTAGTATTCAGCAGTGGGCTGCCAAAACGTTAACAACGGGACAGCTATTCGCGGTGTTCCATTTAATGGATCTTTTTTTAGTTTTATGCGCATTAATTATCAAAGCAATCGAATGTAACTTTATATTCATATAATATTTTATATAAAAAAGAGCAAGGATTCTTTTATTGTTTACCCGAAATAAATGTATGCTACGAGAAATCTGCAAAGGCAACAGTCTTCGGTTTCATAATACATTCGAACCATCTGAAGAAACTACAATTGATCTTTTGAATATTTATTTTCTTAATTTGACAAGGGTTAACAATTTGACTCGCGCGGGGCTTTATTTTATTTTGAAAGCCCATCTTTGGTGCTAGTGCAACGAACTTGTATTTGCTTGAAATATTTTTCTTATTTCAGACTATGCAGATATCGTATTCGTAATATTAAGTCAACACCATCCATACCACAGCAGTTTGGCTGACAGACTGAGGAAAGAGATTATTACCCAGGCTTTGGAAGAGGAACACGTAAGTATCCTGAACTCCATTTAAGGTAGTAAATCCAAATAAGGGCAGGGCTGCAGTTCATAAAAAAGAGACGATAAGTAGAAACGGTGGTATGGTATTAAGAAAAACAGAATATTCCTTTGTACTTATTTCCACTTTTATTTACCAAGATTAAGACCGGTTTCGCTCATGACGGAGCATTATCAACTAATAAGAAATAGAATTCAAAAAGTTTTTCTTGCATTGGACTAATTATTCATGCTAAGTATCATCAATGACTGATTAGTTGACATTTTCTTACTTAATAAGTATACCATAATATAGCCATAATATATTGGCGCATTGAATCTCAAATAGTTTTATAATTTCGGCTGAATAGTAATAGAATTAAATGTTAAAAGTTCTCTCAATTGTCCTATTTGAAATAACCAAATCTATAATATTAGTAATTACATAAAATATTTTTTTAACAGAAAAAACCAAATGTTGTAACAACACATGCTAGGGGTGCATGGACAGTTCTTCCTCTCCTTTCACAGTTGGCCGAAGAGCACAGCGCTTCTGCAAAATGGGTACTTTTTTGTGATCAACATATCACGATTCGACTGCCTCTCCTTAAGGAAATACTTCAGGACTATGATCCAAAAGAGGTGATTGTAAACACTTTTATTTCAGAACATTAATAAATAAACAATCGCACAAAAACTTATTTCTTTTTCTTAACTTTTTTCTTCTAGGAAATTTGGATTGGGCACGGCTTAAAGGATATAGAGCCCACAATTATCCACCACTTTTCCCTAGCGACTGAAGAACATAATTTTACATATCCAAACTTTGCATCAGGATTCGCCATGAGTATGGCATTGTTACGAACGTAAGTTTTAAAATTATTTTGTGTAATTATGTACAAAAGTATTATTATATAATATCGATGACTAAGTTCCACAGTGCTGCAACTAGAAATTGGTAGTTTTGAGATTTGGCTGACCAAAGTTTTGACGCGTCTTGACTGAGTTGTAAAAAAGTGATAACTATTATTTGTGTCATCTCTTATCTCAATTCAATTCAAACTTATTGCAACGTTGACAGAGCCATAAAACGATATTTCGATTTGTATTTATATGGAACTGAGAGATAGTTTATATTTTTTTATTTCCATATGAAAACACCTGCCTTTTTTAAAAAATCTATGCCCACTGCCAATGTGGAGCATATGGCCACCTCATGGAGGTATATCAACAGAAGTTTTTTCTTCGAGAACTGCGTGTTATTCAGTTATTCAATCTCTTCTTTTTCGAATGGAGTAGGGATAAAAGAATAAGCCAACGATTGGATTAGTGACCAACAAATCAATCTCGCTACTCCGCGTTATTTTAGTACTGGAAGGTTGGGATGGAATTTATAGTCATCACAAACACCCATGCCTTCAAACAGTAATCGATAAAACAATTGAAAAAATGCTTTTTTTAATTGGATTTCAACCCATGAGATCCGTCTGGGAAGCCAACAATGTTGACCACTGAGCCTCGGACCCGACAGGCACGGCTCAACATAACAGTATTTATAAAACAAAATTGTGCCTATATAATTTGTATATAAGATGACAAAGTTCATTCCGACCATTCAACCCCATACAGATCAAGATAAGAAAAAATGCTTTTATTAATTTTTGAGTTTAAATAATTTTGGTAATGATACATAAAAGATTATGTGGGAAAATTAATTAACTGTTGCCCTGATCTAAATTAGCTCATAATCACTTCCTTGTTACAATCTGCAAAAGAGCTATAAGAATTTTTACAAAAACTGTGATAGCTTGTCTATTTGTTTTGTATATAATGTGGTTTATTTGTAATTAAATACAGGCTCCATCACCGCTTCAAAGAAAATGAATCTAGATCAAACACTGAATTCTCCATCGACCCAGCATTTGAGCTGGCGACGTTTGTCTACGATAATGGCCAAGGCTCTCGGTTGACGCATTCTGGTGATTTTTGCATAGTCTCTAGCAGAAGCTGTGCCACATATCCAAACAGTCATGAAGCCTGTGTAAGTGTGAAAATACAATTGTAATTTTTGTCGTACTAATATTATTATGGCATTGATGATGGCTTAATTTCAGGGAGATCCAGTTTCTCAGGACTCTCTCTTCTTTGCTGTCAAGACATATCATGAATTTCATAAGGAGAGAGTGTCCGTTGTGAAAAAAACTTGGGGGAAGTTTGCCCGGAACCTCATGTTTTTCAGTGACAAAAATGGTCGGTGGATTAATCTAATATTATTGCCAATTATCAACAATAGTTATCAGTAGTGGTTTATTATTATTCACACCTTTTATAAATGAATTGAGCCTTCGAAAGGTGAAGTGAGGCGAGAAGTAAAATGGTAAAACTTTTCTATTGGACTTTAAAGTACAATCACGTCTTCATGTGGTGGTTTGGTGGATTGCATTTTTTTTATTTTAGGGAGATAACACTATTTCAGTGTGTATTTACTGAGCTCATTTTACTTTTAAGATACTTTAAGACATGTAGAATATTATAACAAATGTTATTCAGTTTTTCTTAAAATACCGCTTGGGTCACTTCCAATGTTCCCACTAATTTTCGGAAGGTTATGTGCACAAAATATATTATCTGTGCAACTTTGACAAGAAATAAAAAGATTTGTGCGCCACATAACGTCGTTTAGACCTACTAAACGAAAAGGTTGATATTTAATAATGACAATAATTAACAACACTAATTAATGTCAATTGATTTATTCTGGTGGTCGTAAAGCTGATGTAATTTTGTGCGCTCTGTTGTAATGCATGTGCGCGCGCTCGGCGAGTTGTGTGCGCGCGCACACGCGCACAGCTTAGAGGGAACATTGGTCACTTCATCTCTCAGAGACTCAATTTATGCACTGGATTTTGCAGTAGTGTCTCAAAATATTTTTTCTGCTTCCTCTTTTTATTAGTGTGAGATTCTGTCATCTATCCTACCTATACTATCTAGAAATGTCTATTGCACTCACTTGTTTTTAGAATAATTTTGAAATATTTCAAAAATATAAATACATACCTCCAATACTATGCAACAGTATCTTGTTGCAATTCTATACAGTCTTATTCCTAAAATATTGCTCATTATTTTAGACACCTCAATACCGACAATGGATTTGGGGATTGAAAATACAGAAAGAGGACACTGCGCCAAGACCATGGCCATTTTAAGTTATCTATCAGATTACTTGGAGACGAAACCTCATATAAAATGGGTCGTTGTTGCCGATGATGATACAATATTGAGGTATTTTCTGTGAAATTATGCCAAATGTTAAAATATTCAACACTTGTGTTGATTGATACAATTATTTCTTTATTTATTATTTTTAAAAACCGGTTATTAACCCTAACGATGGCTAACAGATATTTGTTATTAATTTATTTTCGAATGATTCAAAGTTTATTTTCAACATTAAATTGAAATTTATACCTTTCATAGTAAATGTGGCACATCAAAATTTTCTTTAGAAGCATCTCTAATCTAATAATAATAATTGCACACGGCTGGCCAATGTATTTGCCTGAGCAACCAATGCACAAAAGTTATGCGAAAAAAGTAAAATGTCAATTATATTAATATTAATAGTTACTACTTCCTAAACTTAACTTTTAGAACGTAGAATATTTATAAAATCAAAATGTACACATATGCTTCATTTAGCGTAAAGATGATTCTCAAAGAATCTCAGTTTTAATTTTGATTTCTTATTTTATATTTGCAGTGTCTCCCGTTTTTGTGAAGTTCTCTCCTGCTATGGCAATAAAAATGTGGCTCTCGGTGAACGCTACGGATACGATATCCTAAATGGAAAGGGCTATGATTATCTGACTGGCGGCGGCAGTTTAGTCTTAAGCGTAGACTTGCTTCCGCGGCTGGGAGATTGCGTCTGCCCGACTCCTTCAGCACCGGACGATATGTGGCTGGGAGTATGCTTAGCGTCTATCAAAGTACCTGTAATTCATTCCCCACTGTTTCATCAGGTAAATGGAAGTATACCTTTATTCTTCGCTGCTAAAAAATGCTCAAATAATATTAATTCTAATACTTTCAATGGATTCTGAAGTAATTTTTTGTAAAATAATATTTTGAATAGGACAAATAGCAATCATGCACCCACTTGAAAGAAAAAATGCCAATCTTCATTTTCTCATTTATAAGTAAGAAATAAAAATTATTTTCTACTTTTTGATTAAATCCTTTACGAAAGAGTAAGCTTGAAAATGCTATTTTAGTACGTAAACCACATGTGAAATCAGGTAGTAACACAACCAAGGAAGAAACAAAGCTATTAATTTTAATATTTTCGGTGGGTTCGGCGGTAACTTTGTGGATAAAACCCCTTTGGGAAACCCTGTTCTAGAATGTGATTTGCGTCATAATTCAATAATCCATAAATTGCGTCATAATTTTGAGTATTTTTAACTTCCCTCCCTCCTTATGTATTTCCGTAGACAAACATCACGATAAAGACCTGTGATTTTGTCACAACTATAGTGTGCGTGTTTTCTATTTAAATATTTCCAGGCTCGTCCTATTGACTACTCATCTGAATACCTTGCACCGCACAGACCGATCTCATTTCACAAACATTGGATGATTGACCCGATAAAAGTGTACAAGGATTGGTTTGAAACCGATGACCTAAAGTTTTCAAGAAATATGATTCTGGACACTATAAGACATAAGGAATTATAAGGTTTTGTGTTGGCTTAATCTGCTATTATATGAATTTTTCAATTAATTGTTATTAGTATTGTATTTCTATTCTTTATAAATTTCTTTAGGAACCGTTTTATTCAAAATAAATGTTTTTTTAAAATTATAAATTTAAAATTAAAAAAGTATACATGCAATTTTAGACAAAACGTAACTGATATTTTTAGGTCTCCAGCTGGCTTGCAATCAAGCGTTCATTATTAAACTTAATTGACATAGAATTAATCAATACAGCGCAGTACACCAAAAACCCGTTATATGCGGTACTTTTTTAGACGGTTCGACTATAATGCATTTAAGAAAAACATTAATGTGAATCTAATGCTCAATCTGAATAAATTCACAAGAACATGAAAAATAATAAAGATGGCCAGAGAGTATTCCACAAATAATGAGCCATTGCGATGCTTAGTGACTACGAAAAAGACATTAAATCAATAAGGAAAAAAATGATTTCTTAAGAAGAGAGTATTGAAATGTGACATGTGTTTTTATAATTTTTCTTCTTTTTTCTGGAACATAATATCTCCTAATGGATCATAAAACTCATTTTATATAATTTTACATATCGACTGTGGAAAGGAAAAAGGACGTAACCCTCAATTTTCCAAAACAGCTTTTTTACGATAATCACAATGTATACAACTTGACACACATTCTATCAAAAGGATGGAAGCTGAAAATGCCGAATAAGTATCTAAATTTAGGTTTTAAGTTTGAAAAAGATGACCTTTAAATTTGAAATTAAAACAAAGAAAAAACACTGAAATAAAGGTTTTTCTGAGACAATTTCTGTAATTATTATTAGGTTATGTTAATTAAACACTAATTTAGAAGTATCCGTGCACTTCAAGGTTGTGTATAATTCATAAAATGAATATGTCACAAAATCATCAAAACACGTTTTTAGCGCCTCCTGTAAAATTTGATATGTGTGGGTTACGTCCTTTTTCCTTTCCACAGTCGATATCATGGAACCTATTCTAGTATTTTGTATGAATCTCACACTTCAATTTACACGGATTCTTTTGTACCCTATCCACTGTGTAAATAAGGCTTGGGTGCACATAATTTAGTTTACCACTCTTCATCAATATGGTATACAGGTAATCCTTGACTTACGATCGAGATACGTTCCTTAGCTGGGGTCGTATGTCGAATATTTTATTCAAAATATGTCGTCGCTGCACACCAAATATGGTATATGTAACGATTTTACGAAAATGAGCTAAATATACAGTTGTTCTATTTTTTTCTCAGCCTTCTAAAATATGAACCATGTAACAATACAACATAATAAATGAGACAGAAAATAAACATGTGCCATCATTTAAATATGAACCATGTGATCTTACTGCACATGTAACGGGTATATCGTTCATATTTTATAGCGATGACTTCACTTAATGTAGTTCAAATTGCTCCCGCCTTGTATACGTCTTTTTTTTTATTTTTTAATATTTGGCATTACAGCTTATGCCAATGCGCCAAATATTTTAAAGGCAAAGGATCATACGAGAAAAACTTGATGAGATTTTTATTGTAAGTCACTCAAGATAAACTCAATTGTTAAATTAGAAAATTGACATCAGAAACCCCCACTTCAAGGAAAGTCTATGGGAATAAGATTTTCACACAAATTAAAAGTGATGCATACAAATTCTTTATGTAGTCAGAAAATAACAAAAGAGAATCTCCTACACATAAAAAACACAGTTTTAAAAAGGCGAAAAATTGGATAGAGAAAACACCATATTTCCTGGGCTTTGTAGCAACGTCTGCCATAAAACTTTATCTCCGAGAAAGCACAGCAATCTTGAAGAAGAATCAAGGACCCGATATATATATTTTTTACTAAGTCAGCTGTGTGCAATGATGCCCCGTGATCAAAATCAAAATTTTAAAAATTTCTAACTTGTTTTCGGTCGTAAGTGCGGATCGTCGTATGTCGAACCGTCGTAAGTCTGGGACTACTATCTGTATTTCAACTATACACATATTACATGTGTTTAAATCTTGACTTGTTGATTGTGCTTATTTTTTTACATAATATTTTTGATTCATTTATAATGCCATTCAAGTATGTATTGGACACAACCTCCTAATATTCAGACCAAAATATTTGCTATAAAATTCTCAATATTTATTAGTTATTCATGTTAGCATCACGTAACTCAGCTTCAGTTTCTTCTCAAAATTCTTACTGTGCAACGTTCATAATTTGTATGCCTCTTACTTTTGTAAATACCTCAAAAAGATTTCTCGTACTTTCATTAGAAACCTAATGATATGCAGTTTTTAAAAAGTATTTCACCAATGGCCGATTGTTTTTTGATGTAACATCATTTGCACATGACATCACCTGTCATCTCATGTTAATATTATTCATACACTAAATAAATTATGTAACAGTAGCAACATCTTCTCTTATAAAATGGCATTTCTCCTCCTTAGATAGAGTTTTGTAACCTTATCTACCAATGAGCTAGGTATTTCGGTATTGATAGTTGATTTTTGTTGTATAAATTTAAAATCTGGAATTAACTAAATTTAATAAATTATGTTTTTGTATATTCTAGTTTGCTGCAGACGGATTGCAGAATTATCAAGAATTCTTCTTAATCCCATTATAATGAATATCATTCTTTCATTTAAAAAATGAAATCGAGATACTGTCATGTTTCCAATGGTGCGAAACTATTCAGAAGGCTCGATGACTGATAACGGCAATCCTCACTCATATCATTGTTATGAACAATTAATGAATAAGTGTTTGTTTAAATTTCGTGCAAAAATGTTAAATATGTATTTCTTGGAGATCATTAAGCGACTGTTTGAATAAGCGACAATATGTGATTAATTTGTGTAGAATAAAGATGTGTGTGGAAGTCAATGTTTGTATATACTCTACAGCAGCCGTCGGCAACTGGTGGTCCGCAGAGAAATCTGACATTATTTTAATTTTTTAATCTTATCGCCAGAAAAAAAAATCAACTGAATCTCATTACACATACGTACTATATCTTGATGCATTGCATTACAAAAGTCCATTTGGTGATCCGCCGGATCAAAATTTTGACATTTGAGTCCAAAAAGGTTGCCGACCGCTGCTCTACAGTGATGTATTTGAAGAAGTTTATAGATGTTTTATGTCCAATAAAAGCATTGACAATTAGTGAGTTTTATTTTTATTTCATCAACCTACATTGTGATTTCAAGCATAATTCCATATACTAAAGTTTTACAGGTGGGCAAAAAACAACTATAAAACTACAGATTTTATGTTTCTTAAGTCTAAAGAAATAAATGAACTGACAATGATGATACCATAAAGGGAGTACAGTAGAAACTCAATATAATAGGAGAATGCGGGTGAGGGGGTATCCGTTAAAGCTGATAGTCCATTTATAGAAATGGATATTTCGAATGCATTTTTTTATCACAAAAATAAATGCCAGAATGAATTAATTAACGTTTGTTCATATTTTATGGATAAGATAACGATGATGTGTTTGATTGTAGTTTTCAAGTTAAATTTATTGAACGGAGCTATAAAAGCATTAAAAACTACTGTGCAGCTGTCTATGAGCAGGACTGCATTATGACTCAAACTTGAGTGTGAAAGGTATAACGTGATTATCACCACACTCAAGAAATATTTTCACTGCATTAGAAGAAAACGAGAAAAAGAGTTTTTTGCTAATCGTTTGCACAATATTTATAAGTAGGAATATTTGAAAACAAGACATCTTCAAGCATTTTGGAGATAAGTTAATATAATTTGAAAATAAATATGATACATAAATAATAAATTAAAAAATAGATTAAAGCTCTGTCGCAAAAGAGAATAAGGAAAAAATTTAAGGTGGCAGGATTTACTTGTTGGGCCAATCATATTTTTTTTTGAGTAGTAAGTAGAAAGTAGTATCAGAAATTCCTTAAGTAATTTATAATATATTTTAAAGACCACGTGAGTGGTCAATGTAGGCTTCATTTACAGTGAACACGAGTTTGAATCCCAGTACCTAATTGATTTATGAAATTCTGGATGGATGTGTGTGATGTCTAATATTCTCCCACTCATATGATTCCAAAAACAGTACAAAGAGAGAGTGATTATTTGACTACTAGTCCTGTCCTAGCCAAAACTTTTCATACCTACTCTCGTAAAAAAGAGAGGTTGAGCAACTGAGTAGCAAGCAGTTCTCGTAAAAACACTTATGTTAAGACCAAATCCATTAGAAGCCATCCCATACTCCAAATTAATAGACGACATTGTTAAACTAAAGACCAATTATCAATTTTAGCCATATTGCAAAGCTAAATTCAACCATGTCAAAGGAATCTGAAATAATTACAAAACATGTGTATTATGAAAAGCTCAATGTTATATCCAATAATTTTGCCACTTCTCATGATAGTGGTGTTTTTTAAAAATTTAACATTTAAAGAATTATTATTGCACTGTAAGTCGTCACTTCCGGAATTCTCCGATAGGCACGATGTAGGTAGAAAAGTACCTCATTAAAAAACGGTAGCAGAAACTTTTTTTTTTTATCATAAACTGAATTATTCATTATACTTGATAGTAAATATTGCTTTTTAAAAATAAAAATCGAGTCATGAAATTTCATTATTGGAAAAAAAATAATTCTACATGAAGCTACTGCTTAAACCAATGGTTCTTAACCGGTGCACCGCGAGATTGTTGCAAGTGCACCGCGAAAAAATTAGTAAAAACGAAAAAATCCGCAAAATAGTAAAAACCGAAAAATTAACTAAATTTATTTTCAATATTAAACATATTTTTATATAATTTAACTTAAAATGAAAATGTGTAAAAAAAAATGTATGTAACTATTATTTTTTTAAAATATGTAATAAAAATTATGACCAAATATTTTTTTCGACCTCTTAATACTGGTGCACCGCCACTTTTTCTCATGATCAAAAGTGCACCGTGACTTCAAAAAGGTTAAAAAAACACTGGCTTAAACTAATCGCAATTATTATATTGTATTCAAATTTGTCCCTAAATATTTCGATTATGCTCTATGGAACTATTAATGTCATCCACGTAATGTTTTTATTGTTTATGGCTCATGTGCCGCATATTTGACACGGTTGTAACTCAAATTTTTATCAAGCCGAACAAGAAAAGTATTGAGTGTATACCAGATACAACTTATTGAACGCTCACGTTATCGGCCTACCGACTGTAATATATCCATGACTGATTTTTCTGAAGCCGAAGTAGACGTATATAAATTATGGAATGGCTTTCGATAACCGTGCTCTGTGCTTTTTTCATTTTGATAACTGAAATTT
Organism: Himalopsyche tibetana; assembly: GCA_030503985.1. Classification (NCBI taxonomy): domain Eukaryota; kingdom Metazoa; phylum Arthropoda; class Insecta; order Trichoptera; family Rhyacophilidae; genus Himalopsyche; species Himalopsyche tibetana. Next base: position 4,954,424 of record JAPJYX010000019.1, on the reverse strand, counting down.
CACGCGTGACGAGTATCGGCGAAGTGATCTACGCTATCAATGCCGGCGGCGAGTCACACACCGATAGCTATGGGGTGCGATACGAGAGAGATCCCCTGCAAGGCAAAGTGGGCACCGCTTCGGACTATGGGAAGCAACTGCTCATGATAGGCCGCGTCAACCCGAATGATCAGATTCTGTATCAGACCGAAAGATACCATCACAGTACTTTCGGGTACGATATTCCTGCTGGGGCCGACGGCGATTACGTTCTCGTGCTGAAGTTCAGCGAGGTCTATTTCAACGCGCCCAATATGAAAGTTTTCGACGTAGTTCTGAACGGCGATCACACCATCGTGGCCGATCTAGATATTTACGATAAAGTAGGAAGAGGCGTAGCGCACGAGGAATACGTTCCTTACAGCATAAGCAAAGGCCGACTATATTACAACGAAGAAGAGTCTGACATCAGAGGCGGAAAGATTCGAGTCGAATTCATAAAAGGATACCGCGACAACCCCAAAATAAATGCCATGTATGTCGTCAGAGGAAAGCTTGAACATATTCCGAAATTGTCACCTTTACTACCCGAGCCCGACTTAGACGATGTCAAAGAAGAATCGGAAGAGAAGGTTTCCAAAACTAGAAGACCGAGCGGGCCGAAACAGCCCGATCCTTATTCCATGGATGACACGTCCATCATGCTTCCCGTTTTCGTTGCCATCGGTGCATTTATTCCTTTGCTTTTCTGCTTGTGTAAGCTATGAAAAGTGACAGCTTTTATGTGAGAAATAGACATGGTTTGTTTTCAATCGTGGATGTGACAGCAGTGTATGAGTTTATTGTGCAGCTTAGATTGGTCACTTTGGCCTCCCATTTCTCAGCTTCTTACATGTCAACAAAAAAACTTTATTAAAAATACAGAACATTCGTGAACAATCAGGAAATGGTATTCTAAATTTAAAATTAATAATCGAGGTAGGGGTTTCACGCTGTGTTGAACATCAGCCGAACAGCTGTTCTCGAGTCTAGCTGAAAATGATTCACACAATATTTTTTCGATTTACAATCACAATTTTTACATTTATGAAATTCAGCTAAATAAAATACTTGAATTACCTTCTACTTTTAAAATTCCACTTTACACACTCACTCGTTGCTACTTAAATTTTCTAAGGTATCATCAATTACCAGTTTGTTCTTACAATACAAATCAAGAGTACTAAGCAACACTACATAATCAGGAATCGCTCTGAGCCAATTTTGATGTATACATAACGATTTTAGAAAAGTAAATTATCTACCACCGCATCTAACTAGCATTTTTTTACCATTATGATAATGGTAATAACAATGTTTCATTATTCATCATCTAATGAAGATTCCCGTACTATTTTCTAGTCAAATATTGTTTTTATTTTTGTGGAATATATTGTAAGATGACTGTATTTCAGAATGCTATACTCAACACGGTAACACCTGTCGTGTAACTAGCAAGTGTTCAAATTATCACATAATAAATGTATTGTTGAGATTATGGAAGTAGGACTAGAAATATTTCACATGACTATTAGTGTACAGGTTACTACTGTTCGGTTTTGTGTTTGAGGTGCTAATTTCTAAAGTACAAACCATATTTATTTCACAGGTTGACGATATAGCATACATTTGTAATTAGGGCGAAATTGCTATTGTTTATAAATATTTAGTCCTGTTATTCAAATCACATTAAGTATTTAAGCGAAATACAATACAACCAAATTTTTCAATGCCTGGAATTAATTAATTGTCAAAATAGAAACATGCTTAACCATTTTAATGCCTATTCAATTATTTTATTGAGATTTGTAGTAACTAATAATTGAACAAGTATTAATAGTTTTACCTCTATTGTTTTATTTGACCCACCGAACGCACAGCACTTATAATTGCATGTATGTATGTGCGTAACAGAATTATTTTTTCACAGATAATTGATTTAACAATCACCAAATGTTGTTTGTTACACTGGTGAAAAGCATGCACAAGCATTTATATACGGACTTTAATATTGGAAGTTTTCACAGATGTTTTGTTTGTATCCAAGTTCTTATAATATTTGTTGATAAATAATAAGTTACTTCTCTCTCTGTTACTGTTCTCTGTTCTGGAAAAAAAAATTCAAAGGTCATGTTATATTTATACAACAATGTTCCTTTTTACATGCTCTATCATCTGGCAACACACAAATTCAATGCAATGCATGAAAAAAACTCTTTTTATTTGAATCTTATAGAATGATACATAAAATCAACATACCTACATTCCTCAACCATCATTAATTTTATAACATTTAATTGTATGTGTTTGACACACAAACATTCATCAGTCAAAATTAAAATATCTAACTGAACGTTCTCAGAACAGAGCGATGACAAAGTAATTGTAAACATTTAATAATCAAATACTGAAGCAAAACCTATGATTCCTTTTAAGTTTTTAATAACTACCCGTATCATGTAAAGATATCAGTATAATTAAAATCGAATACTTCTACTTCATACATTCATTTTCACTCTATGAAAATATGTGTAACCTTACATAAAAATTTCATTTTCAGCTAGTTAAAATATTCAATTTATTTATTATAAATTTTATTTATGATTTCTACGTTATGTTGTAAAATGTTTAATATTTTTTGTGTTTACAGTAAAAATACGCACACTTATTGTTATTTAGAATGAGGAACTCCGTAATACATATTTCTAAAGCTTACAGTTATTCAATAAACATTTAGAAATGTAGTTTTTTAACTGTGATTATTTTACTCTCCAAAATATCATTTTCTTTGAATTCGACCATCAAATACAATACTGTCGTCATAAATAACTAAAATGACAGCTAATTAGTTTTTTTTTACTTATGGCCAAATAGTGACCATAAACTTGACTGCATCTTCAAACAACACTCCTTAACTGGATGGCTGCCACAGACAAGATATTTCATCAAATTTTTCGTGCTCAACACGCCAGAGATAAGTTACCTTGTCAATAACTTATTAAATTAATAATTGCAAATTATAGCCGGCGTTCTAGATACAAACATACTTTTTTCTATGGCAGCCAAAACGTTAACGGTCTTATACAACTCTACATTTAGCATGGACTACTTTGTTAAAATTTCTATTAAAGTAGATTTCCTCATGTCATTCATTTTCCCACGTATCTTCAATCCCATATAATATATTAAATAATTAAGTGATACCAAAACTAGCCTTTTTGTAACATTAAACGATAAGGAATTGTAATAACTCTCTTTAGATGCTGATAATTTCATTCTGTAACTTAAGTTTTATCAATAATAAATCGAAATCTTCTTAAATAATTGATATGCTTGTATCGATATTTCTGAGGTGTCTTTCTCTAACCTTTGAACGATAATCTAAAATGACTGATTTAATTTCTCTGCCTCCAAGTATTTAGAAGAATTGCATCATATTACTACTATAGAGCGTACTTAAGTGCAAGATTTGCTTTTTTATAACTGAATTTTGTGTTATCAGATTTTTTTGTGAAATGTTTTGATTGTTGATTGAATTGATTGTATAATTTTTATAAATACATTCTGAAAACAGACACTGCATTATTTTATTTCATCAATGATAAATTCATATGTCATTACTATAAAAAAGACAAGATACTTAGTATCGAATAACACCTTTGATGAACTGCAGAACGAATGCTTCGATAGAACTGGCACCGGACATCGGAATAAAACTCAAAACTGTTTGCTAGAGATCAGAAATATGCTCCAATAATTCTAGTGTGTTGAGTAAAAGATACAGATAAAGTCTGCCAGCCAGCAGTGACGGACTAAGCTTTTGGGAGACCTCTGGCGTAACAAAATTTTAGAGCCCCGCTTTTGGGTTGACATTAAAACTAAAGCGATGCTAAATTCCACATTGAAATCTGAATTAAAAATACACATTTTTTAAAGCCATATCTGCTCCTATTGCGAAGCATATCAAAGCTCAAAGGAAGTTTTTCTATGAGAAATGTCTTAATTCTCGTACACTGCCACTTTTTCCCATGATCGAAAGTGCACCGTGACTTCGAAAAGGTTAAGAACCACTGCTCTAGAGAGAGAGTTGTAGGGATAGAAGGATAGGGCTAGGACAGAACTAGTGGTTATTTTAGGGTTGGAGGTCTGGGAGGGAATTTTTGCCTTCAAATAGAAATCAATTGAAAAAATGCTGTTCGTACTGGGACTTGAACCTGTGAGATCCGTCACAAAAGCCAACGATGTTAGCGATTGCACTGCAGACTCAACAGCATATATGGGTTATATTATAAATATAATATAAGTTTATTTTGAGGCCCCTTGCTCTGTATTTTGCCCTTATGATGTAGTTCGTCACTACCAGTCAGGTGTTAAAAAAATTACTGATATATATGGGCAAGAGGTAATTCTATACGACTCCCACAATAAAAGGTTTACAGATATACTCGAGTAGACAGATATGTATATTTATGTTCATATATGGTGTACAAGAATGATTTCATGCCATACCCTACGCATTCCTGATAATATGTAATAGATCGATTGCCTCAGAAGTCTAGTTAAGTCAAACCTCGTTAAATAACTTTTGGAAGTATGTAGTTGACACTGTCCACATATATATTTTTTACCTCTAGTAAGTTATTATCTCTTTTGTAATTATTGGTTACCATTTTAACTTGTTGGTCTTGATATAGCACAGCTTAGCTTATCTTAAAAATCATTTAATCTTTTTTTTTGCAATTACTCAAAAGAAATATTGTGTTAGATGAATTTTGCTTACTAGCAATTAGGTGTAAAAATTAAAAAATATCAAAACATAATTTATAATATTAAAAGTGTACTCTATCAGAGTTGATAAAAGAACATTGTTGGATGATTTCGGTAGTTGGTTCCGTGGTTGGCTTCGGTCGCAGTGTTCACGGGTTCGAGCCCCAGTTCGGGAGTAATTTTTCAATCAATCAATATTTTCGAAGGCATGGATGTTTGTGATCTCCCATCCATCCGATTCCTCAAATAGGGTGTAGCGAGAGCGACTAGCTAACCACTAGTCCTAGTCTTTTATCCTTACTTTCTTTGAAGAAAGAGAGGTATGCCCTCTAACTTTATTGAGAGACTTCCCGGAGGGCTTAACCACTCGGCTATGGCACTATTAATCTTCTAGATGCGTCTAAGCATGCAATATATTTCAAAACTAACATGGAATGACAATCAAAAATAATCTTAGGAGAGAAATCCAGGATTTTCAACAAAATTATAATTCAGTTTGGGTAGGTAGGTATAAAAATATTTTATTAGGTACCTACATATATCAATAAAAAATATGGCAGCACTAGGAAAAACGAAGCATTCATTTCAAACCGCCTTCAAATATACCAATAGATTTCAGATTAAAATTATTTCACAGTTGATTTACAAAAATATTTTTCACATTATGGATAAATACTAGACACTCCTTTTTATAGAAACATTTTAAACCACATTAATATTAATTTATTTATTTACATAAATACTTAATTATTGTTGTTGTTTCTTTGTCTTGCCGGTTGGAGTCGTTGAGAAAGTTGAATCAGCTTTCGTAACCTGAAAATTTTTATTTCAAAAAGATCAGCTATGCTTTAAATTTTAATTGGTTATGCTATAAAATAAACTACTATTTTAATATATAAATAGGTTATCTTCGATAGACTCGGCGTAACTTTGTGGAAGCTAATTGTGAATATAAAATTAAATTTGATAACTTTGTCATTCCACTTGTCGTGTTACAGAATGTGAACTGTAAACGTTGCAATGGTCTGATGATGCTTCTTAAAGAAGCGAAACACGTGTTATCAAAATTTAATTTGATATTAAGGTTGAAGCTTCATTTAAATTGAACTATTGTATAATATTTTATAAGCTAATTTTGGTAACTTATAATCGATACAAATGTACTCTCAACTCTTTTTTTACAAGATAGATAAGTTTCACCAAAAACCGTGTACAAAATTCGTGAAAAAACTAGTAAAATAAAAAGGAAAATGATTAGTTTTCTGATTTTAAAAAATCCGTTGTGGTATAAAAAGTCGTGGTAAAAAGGTTCAAATAAAAAGTCAATAGAAAAACCTTTAAATATTATTTATAAATATGTATTTTATTTAATAAAAAAAAAAATATTCATAGCTACTTGATAACACGGTTGGTACCATGTGTGAGAAAATGCTGTTCCATACTCATATCAAATTGCATGCCCTCGTGACTCAAATCAGCTGTTAGTTGTTAAATTTTATCTTTATCTTTGCTTCGTTATTAGGGTTAGCATAAAGATGAAAATATTTGTATTTTTGTTTCTGGGAACCGTGTTAGAACAAGCAATTCTTGTAAAAATGTAATATTAGTTATATTTAGTGAATCGTGTGAAACATCCGTTTAAAAAAGAGCTTAGAATTTTAGTCCACATAGAAAATGTATTAAGCTGAGTGGACTGCGGACCAAGATTGAACTTAGACGATATTTATTTAAATTATAAGAAAAAAAAGTTTCAACAATAAATTAAAAAAAAGGATAATGCATTTATATTAAGAAAACCAAAACATGTAATCTGACTATTATTTTTCATTCCACAGTCGGCCATATGTAAAAAGAACGTTTTGAATTTTTAATTACGTGCAGGATTTAATCCCGAGACCTTTGCTAATCCAGGTTTTCCTCACTTTTTAAAGGTTGAAAAGCCCATAATTGAAAATCTGTATATTTCTCATTTACGAATAATCACACACACACACATCAAGAAATGCCACAACAAAATCTTGCTTGTTATTTAAGCAATGGCAATAATTTTTATTCTAATTAGTAATTTACATTATATTTAAGGTTTTTCTTACAACGTCTGCTGCTGGGGCTTTTTTGATCTCGGTCTACAATTTCCTTGTCTGTCCTTCCTGAAACCTTCCATGCAATCAGCGCGCTGTAATTTAGTGCCATTATTAAAATAACTGGCAAGGCTTGTGCTCAAGTTCACAGCGGCATCGTCACTTCCTCTTTTATTATTTGGAACTCTTTCTAAAGGAGTCACAATAACTTTTACAGGAATCCCGGTGGTGTAGTCAGGCTTTATAGTTAAAGGACGAAATGTAGTAGAAGATACAGTCTGATTTTTTTGGGTCATTGAATTCAGATTTTCCAATACAGTTTGATTTTTAGAATCTGTCGTATTGTTTATATCGATTATTTTTGTCCCATTTGTTGATGCAATGGGTAATATTGAACTTGTCGGAAAAGTTGCAGGTGTAATTTCAACAATTCTTTCTGTAGTTGATTCAGCAGTAATTTGAGTGATGTCTGAAGGCGTTGTTACAAAAGATGTAGTCGCTGGTGTTGTGGTTTTGGTCCCGTTTGGTGGTTTAATGGTCAATTCTGAATAATCGTAATTGTAATCGTAATCCTGAAATAATAAAAATATATAATCAATCAGAAAACCTTGGTAATAATCTTCGCTTGTTCTAACTTGTAACTCATAACCATCGATTGCATGTTTATATTCGGTAAAAATGCCCTATTTTTTCTTCTTATAAGCAATAATACACGTTCGTGATGTGGTGGCTTTATTCTCCAATTAACGAGTGGATATCCTCGAAGAATGTTTTTATTCAAAAAATTATTGACCCAAATATGTTTCAGACGAATTAAATACAGCTTTAAAAAGATCTTTTTTTCAAAAAATTGACGTTAGATTCGTATTTTCGTTTAAATATTCTGTATAATAGTTTATTTTTGTCGTTATCGGCAGTAAACTGTATTTTTGAATATATTAATTTTCTTGTTGGCTTAAAGACGAGACTTTTTTTAGTTTTATATGTGATGAGGTATTTTATGATAATTTAAATAAGACTGCTTCTACGAGTGGTATGCGTTGAATAAGTCATTAAAAAAACTGCAGAAAATATACACACCGCTTTATAGTACCTAATTTGATTAAGTGTACATTTATAATATCTTGAAAAACAACAAATGCTCCACGCAATCAATTCAAAATCCTCAACATATTTTATAATATTACAACGAAACGTTATTTAGTCGTGATTATGGACTCGATTATTACATATTTACTACTTTACAACTTAAAACAATGATTTATTGATAAGATCTTTGGTACGTTTTATAGCTGTAAAATCATTATCTGACACTGACCACGCCAATAAATTTCATAATATGCAGCAGTACATTATTAAATAATCAAGAATATTACTTGTTTGCGTGAATAATGTTTCAATGATGCCCCATTTTTCAAACTACGATTAAATTATTAATTAAGTATACATAATATGCAACAAGTAATTAAACGTCTGCATAAAATTCGCGCTTAAAATGTTTATTAAAGAAATTTTTCACTGTCAATATTACTATAGAAAGATATATGTAATATTTTGTATTTATTTCACAATATTAAACATGCTTATGATTTAGACAACATTAATTAAATTTGCAATATTTTAGTACTGAAAAACTAGATGTTTAAATTGAACATTTATGAACACGCACAAAAAAGTAAATGAAATTTCAGTTTCAGAAATATAAATCGCAAGATTATGATGTGGTGTGGAAAATTCTGTTAATAATATACTGGTAGTTTACCTCTGGACCTCCGAGTCCTCCGCTAAGTAACGCAAAGATTTTGATATCCTTTAAGCTTATCTGAATATTATATTCTCCAGTTTGCCTTTGATCAAATGTGGTCTTATTTGGCGAAGACCCATTAATAATATTCACTAAACAGAGTAAACTCAGGCACGCAAATAAACTTCTCGACATTTTTGCCATGATTGGTATATCTGATGAATTAAATTGTTTGCTAAAATTTGCCAACGGAAAGAGCCACCGCACTCTTGTAATATTTGCTTCGAATTGAATGACAGAGTGGAGAAGATTCTTCCAGGTGCCATGTACATGCTGAATTTTATGCATCTGGAACAACTCGTTTGGTATCTGAAGATTTTTTAACGAAGTTAACAGTTATCCAGAGGCGAACAGGTCGATAGCCTCATCATTAGGTATGTAACCGATCACATCAACACCGTTCGGTTTGTTGGCATTTGCGGCACATTATCTATCAAAGATAAATAAACATTAAAAACCGATAAAATGCCGCTATGATATTTCGTTTAAAATTCAGTGCTGTACAGCGTGATTCTGCTAAATTCTAGATAAAATAATACAATGCCTAGCACACATTACAATACAACAAATACATTTGTTTTGATTTATCCATTGATATTTTATTTTATCTATTGATATGTCTGCATCGCATTTATATTTAGTATTAAACGGTGAAATATAAAAGTCTTTTTTGTTGAAATAATCTTATAATTTATAGCTAGGTAGTTTATTTATATTTATTTTTGTAATACATATGAGCGTTAAATTGTGAGCCAATTAAAGAAATTAACAAATCTTATTACGAGATATACTTTTAGTTTGTACACAACTGTGAAATGTTATTAAAATATTGTCATAGTTTTTAGTAACTATTCAATTGTGAGCCAATATAAACACGTATTATGTAAATGCCAGTAGGTACTCTAATTTTTCAAATTATTTGCCTTCTAACTGTATTTTCTAATTGAGAAAAAATTTAAACAATACATATAAAATTATATAATTAATCAAGATAAAACATGCGCCATTACACCATGTTATTATTGAATTCAGGAAACGATCGGTTTTATGACTACATGATTTAAAATAACTAGAACGTGTATGTATTAATTAGCAAAAAAAAAAAATTGTTTGCTGCACCATGACACATTTTAGTTCCAGTAATAAATTTAAATATAAAATTAGTTATCCATTGTAATGTTTATTTGAAAAACAGGTGTGATACACTGTATAGATTTGAATTTAAAAACAGATTAAACTCGTAAATAAAATTCTTAGATGAAGGTTCCAACGGAGAGGTTAGCCATGGCCCTAGTGGCAATCCTCACGAGGCTGCCAATGCGGCAAGAAGGTAAAATTATTCAGTGATGGTGAGCTGATGACTTGCGGGTCACCACGTAATCTGCGTGACGATTTCGTAGGATCCGCATATACGATTTGAATCAGCGGTGGGCTGCTAATATCTTAACAAGGGGCTCGGTAAATCTCGGTCATAATGCCTTTACACTATAGATCAGTGGTTTCCAACCTTTATCATCCATGATATGTACTGTGGCACACGGGCCGCATGCGTCCCGTAAGTTTTTTTGTGGCCGTTGAAAAAATAAAATCCGTAAATAAGTTCACCGAATGCTCCTTTGCAAATTCACTTTCGAACTAACACGACCGAATGTAATAGAAACAATCTTTCAGCACCTTATAGTTTATTTTATTTATCATTAAACATGATACATGCTTGACATGATTTTGATATATTTTGAGAGGTTTTTATGTTATCCGAAAATCAGGGCCTCCAAATTTTGTTGCGCCTGGGGCCTCTCGTGTGCTTAACCCACAAAAGCTTGGAGAATAAATCACAGAAGTCCATTTTTTAACTTTTGCGGTTAAAAATGTCTATTTTATTTTTATTAAGATGTCAAAATCGTATACATTGATGGAAAGACTAATTCAAAAAATATTTTGTCCCCTTAGTCGTTCACGTGCCCAAAATGCTTTACCTAAAAATTATCACGAAGTACAAAAATATATAAATTATAATTAAGCAGTGACCTAGGCAATTTTATGATAGAATTCTACACAAATCCTCATCAGCTGTGAGTGACAAGGACTATTTATTATTTAATAAGATTCTTAAATTACTGTTGCATTACTTAGTGTAAACATCATACTACGTGTTAGAGCATGAACCACAAAAGTCATTAATTTATTAATTCGTAGTTAATAAGTATTTTTATTTTTACGGTAGCAAAAATAAAATATTTAATGCCAAATTTCGTTTACGAATTAACGTTCGAGATCGGTATTTTTAAATATTGTCGGACAATAGACAATAAACAGTTATGATCTATTTTATTATGCAGCCGAAGTAAATGTATGTTTTGAAAAAAATGAAAGGGCAACAAAGTCTGCTTCGTATTAAAATTTAACAGAAATTACAGTTAGGTGCTGATTTGATCTGAGACGAATGATTTTCTTAACTTAACAAGAGGCTCGTCAGCTGCATCGAATTTTAACAAGGGGATCGGGCGAGCCCCCCCCGAGCCCTCTTCAGCTCACCCCTGATTTGAATGTTATCTTAAAAATAATATTTGCTAGCGTTCTAACTGTTGACATTGCTTGAGTCAACTTATAAAAAATTAATCGCTATACACCCTAGTATAGTTCGTTATTTAGCTTAGTTATGGCTCGTATTTTTTTGGTCAGAATTTATATTAAATGGTCATAATATATCGGTCAGAATAAATAGTCATAATTTAAATGAAATTAAAAAAAATATCTTACCCAACCTACTAACCAAAATTGTTATTAAATATTCTGGCCGCTTAATATTTTTATTCTGACCAAAAATTGATTTAAATTCTGACCATTTAATTTGTTCGGACTGGTCCCGAAATCAGTTTCATTAAAATACTTTTTTTTAAGAAATAAAAATTTATGTTACTGGCCAAAAATAAATGAAACAATTTATTCTATATTATATAACCAGCTGTGGTCTTGCAATTCGTTACCAAGAGGCTCTCTCAATCTCAGCTATTTGCTATGAACAGGTGAAGGAGTGGATTTTCTAATTACTCGTAAAAAAAAATTTGCGCCATAATTATTACACGAACTTTATATGCATATATTATGTAAAAATACGCAATATAACTTAAAATGATTAATGTCAATAGCTGAAAAAAGTACCTACCTACTTTAGAATGCAAGAGTGAAGAGTTCTAAAATTGTCGTGTACATACATTCTTAATAATTTTATTGGAGTAAATATAAGTAATTTAAATATTATTTTAAAATATGCCCGAGGTACCAGAGTATCAATTGTTTCGCCAAGGTTTCGGTTTACGGTACAAAATTAATATTTATGAACAATAAATCACGCAAAAAAATCACTGCCATTGATACCTGATTACGTTTTTAAAGGTGTAGGAAACAATGCGAATAATAAATAAAAAAATATTGAAATGTGAAGCATAAAAATAACAAACAATAAATAACGATATTAGTCAAATGCGTTCAAATTTAGTTCGCTAAAATGCGTTGGAGAAATTTAATATGCTTGGCATCAAATTACCTTTTCGGTTGCGAAAACTCTTATCTTATCGCAAAGAATTTAAATTGGGCATCGTTTATTCCATATGTGTGAACTGCCGACTTGAAAACCTACACGTTTCTGTTTTAAAATCAATCCCGAAAATTTTTGGGTCATGTCTTTTAATCCCGGGATTGGGATGTATCGAAAACTGTACAAGATCCCGGGATTGGATTCCCTAGTCGCTATGCATTATTCTTAAGCAGTAGACAGTAGATGAGTTATTGCCATCATTGTAATGTTTTTTACATATATATTATGTAATGATATTTTAGAGTAATTTAGATAGTAACTTTTTGAATATCGATAAGAAAAATAATGTGGACTGCAATATAAGTTTGGGTAATATAGCTGCACTTGTTTAGTTCTGCCAGGCAATACAAACAATAATGATGAAGTGGCATAGTTCTGTCGAAGGCATACGCCAAAATAGCTATCAACCATCTATAAAATAAAATATTCTGTACTATGATTTTTTTTTGTAATTTTGTTAACTTCAATAAAATGATACTTTACAAAATCGGCCTTTTCCTCAACAATTAAGATACATCTAATTTTTGACATGAGCATTTAATATTAATATATCTATTTTTGCAGTTGTTACATCAAATTGTCTTATATTTTTAATCATATAGCCAAAGTCAAGTTCTAAAACTCTTGTGTAAGGAATCTAAGTAACTCTGAACTTCTAAACAAACTGATAATGAGAAGAAAGAATAAAATCAAAACCATACTTAATACATTTGGATGACCTCTTCTCTCGATGACGACAGCATTGGTTATATAAGCATCCACCAGTTACGCCACCGTAAAATTTTCGTACTTACCATAATAATTATTCGTTTGATATAAAACTTCAGCGGCGTAGCAAGGGAGGTGCGTTGGGGGCGGACTTCTAGCACAATGGCTTGATTTTACAACATGAGAAAAAAATGCTTTTTTTTCCAGCTTTTATTGGACATTCATATCTTATTAAATTTTGAAATAGTATCTGTCAAATGGAGAATTACAAAAAAAACTTAATATCATTATTGATGTATTTGATTCTACTAACGTTTGATATATATTTTTTTAAATAAATTGTGCGTTTTGGTTGAGATACGAATTTTGAATAAAAAAAAAATTGGAAGGGCCTGCTTAAGCACGCCGCTGGCTCCCTGTTCATTTTTTACAAACAGACTTTGACACAATATGATAATAAAGAATGCTTTTCCCAACTGGGGTGATTTTATAATTCTAGATTTTATCAATTAAGCGATTTTTTGTAAATAAGCAATTTCATATTTTCTTATAATTGTAGACCGTGACACTTACCCTTAAATGAATGGTAGAAGTGATTTAAAAAAAATGGAGAAAATATTAGGGGCGGCAGGACCAGTGGTGTAGTGGGGCCAGGTCGGCGACCTGGCACCTGAAAATGAGCCAGGGTGCCGCCATGCTACCTTTTTGACTTGTAACTTAATTTTCAAGTACATACATATAAATATGATGAGTGTAAGGGCTCAAACATTATTAGAACAAAATCTTTTTTTATTGATATAATTGTTAAGACTTGTGGTTTTACTTCGTACGGATATAAAAAAAATAGGGAAGAAATCAATGACCGACCTGGTACCTATTTATTTACCACTCCACCTCAGGGGTGGGCTGGAGGGGGCTCGGAGGGGCTCGGCCGAGCCCCTTATTAAAATTCGGCGCGGTCGGCGAGCTCCTTGTTAAGTTAAGAAAATCATTCGCCTCAGATCAAATCAGCACCTAACTGCGATTTCTGATAAATTGTAATACGAAGATGTATCATCTATAGCAGCGATACCCATCCTGGGAGGCGCGAACAGTCCAAAATATTTATTTATCCTTTAAAACATGTCTTTATTACTATATGAAAAAAAGGATAGGAAGGCGCGAAGATATTTTTTTCTTCAAAGGGAGGCGCAGTGACATAAAGGTTGGAAACCACTGATCTATAGTGTAAAAGCATTATGGCTGAGATTTACCGAGCCCCTTGTTAAGATATTAGCAGCCCACCACTGGCAGGACCCCTTCCAACGCCACAGGGTAAGTGATTTAAAACTTTTCCATTTATAAGAAAAATGCCCTGTAATTTTAAAGCATTAACGAAACTAATAATAAAATAACAGATACAGATAATAATATGCAAAACAACTTTATATTATTTTTTATCATCAACCGCAAAAGAAACTAAATCAAACCATATTTCACTATTAAAAAACTACAAGACAAACTAGTATTTTCGATTTATTAATTTAAGTAACCTTAATTAACCAAAAAAATATAAATTGAATATTTACATAATTTAGACAGAACAACATTCTTATATATTTATCAGAACAAGAATTTGATGGAAATATAGTATATATTATAGGGCTAAATTGTAAAGAACGACGTGAAAAGTTAGTAAGATTTAAATAAATTTATAAAATATGGTAAAAACTTTATTTATTGATTATTTTTTTTACTAAGCTTACTTTCTTAATTTGTGCTTGGCTTTATTTTGTGTAAAAAAAGGAATTAGTTATGTTACATATTTATTATGTTTTATTTAATACACTTATTAGTTAATACTTATTTATAAAAAACCAAATAGTATTTTTTTATTGTGCATATCACAACTAAGCAATATTTACTAAGTTAAGCAATATTTACTATGAAGCAGTTGGTGGCCGCAGCAAAATCCTCTGGTGGCCGCACATTGTTTAAGAGGGAACATTGTATGCAATACCGGACGAATATAACAATATAAATATTTTGACATTATGAAATTTCATAAAAAATATCGTCATAATAATAATGGTGGGTTACGTAAATAGCTTACGGTTTCTCAAAATTATGATACATCATTGAAAGGATCATCAATTCAGGCAATCATGGCATATATAAATTATGTTAATTCATCTCAAACAATTTGATTCAAATGTGTAATGGTTTCTATACATTCAAAATTCGTTTACGGCCAAATGCTAATTCCAAAATATGGGTTTGTTTGAATTTTCAAATTCGATATTTCGGTATTGAAAAACACCACGGATACTGGGAACCTCATTTTCGTAACGCCGGTATTGTAATCCCTAGTTGAGCATCCCGCCGCTGGATTTTCACGAAAAAAAAAATACAACGCGTTGTGCATTCCGAAAAAAAGGCCTCCAAATTGTATTGCGTCTGGATCTCGGGCGAATTTGGATCTCCATTATTGGAATAATGCTTATTGTACGTATTTTGGTTATTTTATTGACCATGACTGCCGTAACTTCCGTAGCCCCCGTAACCACTGTAGTGGTGGTAATAATGGTCATGAAAACATTCATACAGCGGTGTGTTGCTAGTATTCTAACAAGGGACTCGCCGGCCGGTCCAAAATTTAACAAGGGGATCGCGCGAGCACTCTCGAGCCCCCTCCAGCCCTGCGTCCAGACCTTAATGCATTGTATACTGGCGATCCTGTCAGCATTGAGTTTAATCCAGAACTGTGAGTGGAATGCGTTATCAATGACGGATGATATCCAGCAGAAGCTGTGGTGTATATTGGACCACGAACGCCGTAAGTAGTAACCGGAACGACAGGGACTGCATGATTAGCAGTACCGCCATATGCATGCCCATACCCCAGAGCCACATGACCATATCCAGTATAGGGTTGATAATACATCGGCTGATTGTAAGTAGGCTGGATATGGGTTGGTTGTATATGTGGTGTATTTACATTTCCAGTGTTGGAATAAAGTAAACTTCCAGAGAGACCATTGCTTGTTAGGTATGCGGGCTGTCCACCGACTGCTTTTTCGTGAACTAGTTGATTTTGGACTGGCCTGGAATTGGTGGCATGACCAGATAGACCCCCGTTTGATGCAGAATACCCGTGTGATCCTGTGTTTCCGACATGTCCATGAACGCCGTAAGTAGTAACCGGAACGACAGGAACTGCACGATAAGCAGAACCGTCAAATTCATATCCATAACCCGGAGCCACATGACCATATCCCGTATTGGGTTGAATGTATTTAAAATTAGATCCCACATTAGGTTGGCTCTGGGTGTAGCTTAATGTCATAGAAGGAGGCTCTGGTTTCGGAACCATATTGGTAATCACGTCGCATGGAATTTGCGTGAATTCTGTAAGGCCGTTGTTTTTTACTACGACAATAGTGCAGTTAAGCTTCGTGTCACTGGTAGGGGCTGGCGGTGGAGCTGAAGTGCTCTGAACGGCAAACGATGAAGCAATTTCACACGGAATCGTGATGGTGTCTGCTCCATTCAAATTGCTGAGTGATAAAAAACAATTTGATAGTCCAGCGGTCGAGGGAACGTTAGCTGTGCTTAAATTGCTTTCAGATGGAGACACTGACCATGAATTCGGATCAACATTATTGGTATTTCCTTGACCGTGACTGCCGTAACTTCCGTAGCCACCGTTACTTCCGTAGCTCCTGTAACCATCGTACTGCTGGTAAGAATAGTCTTGTGAACGTCTAGACCTTAATGCGTTGTATAATGCCAATCCTGTCAACATTGAGTTTAGATATGATCCAGAACTGTGAGTGGAATGTGTTATAAATGACGGATGATATCCAGTAGACGCTGTGATGTATATTGGTCCTTTAACCCCGTAATTAACCGGAATGACGGGAACTGCATGATTAGCAGTATCGTCATATGCATGTCCATATCCCGAAGCCACATGACCATATCCAGTATTGGCTTGATTGTATTTAAAATTAGAATCCACACTAGGTTGGCTCTGGGTGTAGCTTAAACTCATAGATGGAGGCTCTGGTTTCGGAGCCATATTGGTAATCAGGTCGCATGGAATCTGCGTGAATTCTGTAATACCGTTGTTCTTTATTACGGAAATAGTGCAGTTAAGCTTTGTGTCACTGGTAGGGGCTGGTAGTGGAGCTGAAGTGTTCTGAACGGCGAACGATGAAGCGATTTCACACGGAATCGTGATGGTATCTGTTCCATTGAAATTGCTGAGTGATAAAAAACAATTTGATAGTCCAGCGATCGAGGGAACGTTAGCTGTGTTTAAATTGCTTTCAGATGGAGACACTGGCCATGAATTCGGATCAACATTATTGGTATTTTCGCTATTTCCTTGACCGTGACTGCCGTAACTTCCGTAGCCCCTGTAACCATTGTTCTGCTGGTAAGAATAGTATTGTGAATGTCCAGACCTTAATGCGTTGTATAATGCCAATCCTGTCAACATTGAGTTTAGATATGATCCAGAACTGTGAGTGGAATGCGTTATAAATGACGGATGATATCCAGAAGAAGCTGTGGTATATATTGGTCCTTTAACCCCGTAAGTAACCGGAACGACAGGAACTGCATGGTTAGCAGAATCGTCATATGCATGTCCATTCCCCGAAGCCACATGACCATACCCAGTATTGGCTTGATTGTATTTAAAATTAGAATCCACACTAGGTTGGCTCTCGGTGTAGCGAGATGGCGATGATTGATATGACATACTGTACGAACCTCCAGAACTTTTAGAATAAGATTCCCCTGAGATCAATGCAATATAAAGCAAAATAAAAAATACCGACGAAGTTAGTTTCTTCATTTTGAAAGATTTTTGGTTTTAGACGCACTAAAAAAACTTGTTGAAAATTTAATATGTTCTTAGCTTTGTCGATTCGTCTTTTTACTTAAGGTTGTAAAAACAACTGAACGTTGAATTGAACCAAATGACATTTTCATCATTGTTAGGTCAAATGTCAAGATTCTTTTTTTTATTGTGAGCGATAATAAATAGTTACGATAACCAAATAAGAATGAATTAAATAAAATAAATATAATTTTAACCACAGAGTTATTTTCTGCATTCAAAATAATAACAAACACTAATGTTTTTTTTGCGTGTATATGGGTTTTAACAGAGACGTGATGGAATTTGTTAATTATTATGGAGTGAAATCGAAGTTTTTTTGCCAGTCTCGTTTCTCAGTAAATTTAAATAAAACAACCCGATACACTAACTAAAATTATTCATTCAATACAAATATAGTTAGAGAATATCTACACTTTGAGACCTTTTGAACATTTTGGAACGCAATCAAATAGGATAAGATAATTTCAAAATCTTTCTTCTATATAAAAAAATTAAAAATGAATATTTTATGTTATGGAGGCACAAACTTTTATATACTTCTAAACATTAACACATGTCACAAGAAATAAACAAGACTGGCAAATTCAGGGCAAACCCGATCCCCCCACATTTCCATGATCCACGAACATTTTACATGGCAGACGGTGGGCTTCAAAGGCTATATATGGTATCAACATACTTATTCATATTATCAAAAATTTGTCTTGTTTCTTAAAACCCCACATTCATTGTTTTACTCTCGCTCTACAGTTTATAGTCACTCCCGTAAAGTTTGATTTCGATGACAAAACTATTTTTTTTTAATAAAGGCTTCAATTTTATGTTTCGTGTCCCGGGACTTGAAAAAGCCGAGGCTCCTGAATCCCTAGCATGACATGTCGAGTTAAGTAAAGGGATTGACGCTTACTTCAACTTCATACCATTGGTGAAAACATTAACTGTGGCAATAGTTTTATGAATACTGACATAATAAGTAAAGACGAATGTGATGATGTGTTTTATTTAATAAAAAAAAATATTGTCTTTGTATGTATTTAATATGAGATCAATCTCAACTTAATTTCTTCGCTAATGCTGTCTTTTCAGACCAAGCGCGTTAATACAACCTAATAAAGACAATTTCATTTATATCCAAGAAAATCTATACGGCGAGGCGGCATCAGTTGACAATGCTCGCACTAAGAGAAACCGGTCCTGACCTTTATAAATAAAGTGGAAATTAAGTACAATGGAATATTGTGCTTTTTCTGAATTTAAACTTATTGATACAAACAAAAATTGTCTGTACTTAGAAAATGTATAATATTAATATATCAAGCTATGATTGGAACATTTATAGTAATTTTCTATAATAAATAATATAATCTATGGTCATCACATTCTGTTTCTTGACTTGCGCAATTTCGTTTGTATTGAGTTAAGGTTTTGCGTAACTTTTTATTTGGTAATATGAGTTATTCTTTAATTTTTAATTAGGTGCTATGAACAGTGGCGTAGCAAGAGTTTTTGCTTCCTTGGGCGGTGCTTGAATGTGCCACCCCCAAGTCATTATGATATTTTAAATTGCAAATAGTGGTTGATTGGGATCCCAGTACCGACATTTTCTTACGATTTGTGGATTCCTGTTTGAAGGTTTGGATGTCTGAAATGTTAGCGATTTTCTCCCACTCATCCAACCTATAAAACAGGGCTTAGTGAGAGCTTACCAGTTACCAATTTACCACTAATCATGTTCTAGTTCTATTATTCTATCCCCTACTCTCTTGGGCAAAAGAGCGGTTGAGCAACGGAGTAATAGAATAACTTTTGCCGATATAATATCTATTAAGAGTTCGCATACTCCACATTGGGAGCGGACAAGATAAAAAAAGGTGGTGGATTGAAAGTATTTATTTGACCATGAACTATTATGAAAGATTGAACCGCAGGTTTTGTATTTTTTTATGTATACCTAAACATAATATTGTTATTTACTTTATATGTTTCATTAAAACAATTGTTTTGAAGTTTATATTAAATAATCAATCGTTGTTTTAAAAATAGGCGGAAAATAATTGTATCTATGGACTGCTTAATTTATTATAATAAGTAGGAATTTACATAAAATAAACCTAAATGCTTTTTAGCACACAATTAAAAAGTGCACCCTCCTCCTGTTATTCCGCTGGCTTTGAAGTAATAATATAAAGATAAGCTATTCCAGACAAAGTCCTCTGATGTAATGGAATTCCAGATTGTGTGACGAAATTTAGAAAGGATATCGGAAAAATATCGTCCCACTTTTAAGCAATTTCTAAATAATTTACGCTAGAAAGACCATACACATACAATCTTATCTATTTTTAATGCTTCTTGATGTGAATACTATTTGTTGTCTTACAAATAAATATATTTTCCACTCTCAAATGTGCGCTTGTACACAATAAACACATTTCTTTTGTGATGTTGTCAATCGTCAATTTTTGGTGAAAAGTCTTTATTTTAGTAAAAATTCAACGGCAATTTTCGCACTATTTTACTATTTTTTTTGTGATGCTCGTGACTAAATTTAAGATAATAATTAACGAATTTATATCAGAATGATGCCTCGTGAAAAAATGTGTTACTAAAATTATTATTATTGTATTTAGTTCTACTTTTTTTTATAAAATGAGTTTATAGCTATTTCGGAGTGCGCCATCATCAGAACTATGCTTAAACTTGCATTTACTCAGCTATACACATACATCTTGTTTTCTACTATAACATACAAATTTAAATTACTTACAATTAGAGTATTACATTTATTAAACATGACTTTAGTGTTTCTAAGAACGATAACAAGTATAGGATTATTCAAAATACTTTGTTAGTTTTTTTTTTACGGTATTACAATGGAGTTCTACCAAGTAAATGCAGATTATATCAATAAATTAGTATTGTTTGTGTCACCCGCATCTGCACGTAGGGATAAGAAAGTTTTGGGAACTGGATCAACAAAATCAAATATTGTCTGTTTCAGCTCAGCGTTTCAGTTGCAGGGGTCGGGGTTTTATGATATCTTTTCATAGAGTTATCATACTTCGCCAATTAGACACACACTTGGCACAGATTGTATTAGCGCCTGAAGTGTCTTTTTTGCGGTAAAATTATACATGGTGAGTCTTTTGAAGTGCAGTTTAATATATGGCAAGAAGTTACCTTAGTATTTGGATAACTTTTGCAATAGGTACGCCACATTCAAAATGGTTGAAGAACAACCATGAACAAATGTCATTGTTTACCCGAGTTCATTAACTCAACTAATCATCATCAACTCATATATAAATTCAATGATATCAAACGGGATTAAAAGAAAATAATGACGAAAGATCTATTTTCCATCGTCACTTATTGTGAAGCGTATATAGCTATATAAGGTAGTTTTCTTTTTACCTTGACCATATCATTCAGTTTTTCTCGTTCAAACATCATGCATTTGAATGAACAGAAAGGCTGCAGTACTATGGTGATAAAAAAAAATAAACGGGAAACTGAAACGCAGTACATCCACAGTAATTTATTGGTAATACTTCAAAAGAAGAATTTCAAAATATTTTTTAAAATAATAAGTGTAGATGAAAGAAGTGTGTAGATTTTTTTATGTTGCTTTGTCTACAGTGTGCCCAATTTGACTAGGAAAGTATGTTTTACAATAACATATCAGGAACTATTTTGCAATATAAGTCACCAACTTTATTCTTATCTCTTTGCGGTTTTTTGTGATATTTTTTTCGTGAGATGTCGAAACACGCTCGTGTGCTAATAATCATGAATTTTAGTTATTTGATTAACGTATATTTTTAAAAATATATTTTATCATAATCATTTATGTCAAAAATAATTGGTTTGAAGACTTACCTTTTCTTTCGGTTTGCATAGCTCTTACTAAAAATACATAGACTTTTTATGCTGTTACAGAAACACTACTAAGTCAATTGTTTAAGTCGATTGAGCAACCAAATATTTCTTACAAAGCAAAGTACTGTCAGTAAAGCTTCCTTATTATTTTACTGATTCATACATTGCCTGCTATATTTTTTATTGTGAAAAAAGTGCAGTTTACTGATCGTTATCATTCCACGGACGATCATTGCTACACAATTATTAGCAGTGGCGGTTCTAGGTACTGGGTTAGGTGGGCTAAGCCCGACTTGCATTTTTCACCCAAAACTTTAGATGGCTGAATAAAAATGAACAGCAATTCGGCCGCTGAACAAAATAAATACATTTATAAGCGTAACTAACCTTTCTCAAATGAATATAATATCTTTGTTTAAATTTTCATCTGTCAATATAAGACTATGCCATGTCTACCGACAATAATATTCTCGATTGTGTTTTGTATTACAATTTTAAACCGAGCCGGCATAAAAAAAACAATAACCCTAAAAGTACTTCATAGAGAACAGGCAACGTGACGTCAGTCTGGCAACACCTACGTATTAACGACGCAGGGGCTAGAGCTTTCCAGCCCGCAACCACAGATAATATTCGATAATATCCTGCAATATTTCTTTACACTGGAGCGCTATCAAGCACGATTATATAGTTTTTGTATTTGTATGTACGGAAACGTCATCAAACTCACACGACTGTGTTTAGCTTCTGTCATTCGTTGGGGGCTAAAATGAATCTGCCCATGGCATACATAAATACCAATACACAAATTCCAATATCGTTGTATCGTATGAAAGTGACAGGTATTGAATCTCACTGGCAGCTCTGTATTGCTTTTTGTACTTGTTATTTCACTTTGAAAGACGAATTTAAGGTTATTATTTTATTATTTCTTACTAACATTAGCATTGATTTTATTATATAGTAATTTATGCTTTGCAGTAGTGTCGTACTATTTGTTAATTTGCGTGTAGATTTATGTATAAGGTGAAGTGGAAGCATGCACAATTTCGTAAATAGTATACAATGCTATGCTTTCCTTTAGCCCACCCAAGATTTTAGGTCAGGAACCGCCACTGATTATTAGAGATACATTAACATAAGAATACAGCAAGATACTCATTAAATACTCTTCTTCTTTTTTTAAGCCTCTGCAATTTGTTTGGGAAATAATATTAAAACATTTTGAAATGTCAACTCAATTTATTTGTGGTAAAGGGATTTATGGTAAAAATACGACATTTTGTATAATTACATGTAAAGTAGTTGCATCATACCACACATGCCAATTAAGCTATAACATGTTTCAACATTTAAATCAATGTACAATAATATAAGAGACCTAGGTATAGATTTTTTCGAGTTGAAAATAATATATTTAAATCGCCGCTGTTTTATAGTAGACAATCCAAATAGTATGGCAAGATAAACTATATTCTTCCTCAATATTTAAAGACAATCTAAGCATGAAACTAAGACTCATGACAATAACTGGCATTCTTATAGTTGATAAAATGATAAAATAAAATATTTAATTGAAGTAGAATGAAAAATACTTCATAAAAAAAAAATATTTAAAAAATAACTATAAACTTAAAATTACGACAGAATTTTCGAAAACTTAGGAGTTAAATAATCAATACGCACATAAAAATAGTAAATGAAATAAAGTCATAAAAAATAAATTTGATAACTTTGTTATTCCACTTGTTACAAAATGCGACACGTGTTTCGCTTATTCAATTTATTCGTAAACCTTGCGATGTTAAGTCTAATGATGTTTCTCATAGAGGCAAAACATGCATTCTGTAGCACAAGTGGAATTACAAAGTTATCAAATTTAATTAAATATTAAAAATGAACTTTCACGAAGTTACCGTTGAATCAACCAAAGAAAATAATGTTATGAAATTATAAATTACTTTAATTATTTTTGTATGTTTATTGTAACTGGAAACATTACAATGTTTTCTGACGATTCTTATTTCTTTCCCATGTTTATCTGTCAAAAAGGTCACGAAGAGTTATGACGCGAGACAAAAGTTCAATGATGATTTTGGGCTTCTTGTGTTTGTGATTAATATCGACAAATCCGGTCATAACATATTATCAAAATCTTGCCTTCTCCAGCGAGAAAGTGCGTATTGGAAGCTCTTCTAAGGCGAATTCTCTACTATTTTGACACATTAAAAATGTAAACAGTCTTTCAAAATGTTGAAATTTTGGAAGAATACAGGTAAATTATGGTGTCAATCGACAATAATTTTTAAGCAGTCGTCATTATCACCGCACCTAATATGTATCACATCATTTTAGCGAGGGGTAAATCAAAATTTCCGACTCGACCACCCGAATCTGAAGAAACGACGTCGCCGTCGTCATCGGTGAAAAATTTTGACGCATCTCAGTCACCTGCTTATAATTTTGAGAGCTTTTTAGATGCAGGTATTTATACACTTACATATTTTATCGTGGATAATTTGATTGACAGTTAAATACGGTTTTTTGGAGATCATAATAAGAATTCAAATTACAGATATTTCATTTTGAAAAAAAAGAAGTATGTCAATGACAATGACTAAATTTGGTTAATTTGCTTTACAACATGCTCCCCTTTTTTCACCTGATAATTAATAATTTTTCCTTTTACAACGTAGCTCTGTAAGAAATTAAATTATAAATAAGAAAATGCCAAATTATCATACATGGGAATCAGGGAAACCGATAATTTACTCAAAATACGAAAATAAGGTAATTATAGAGTATAGCTCGTCATGTATTATTACGGCGATAAACTTCACAAACTAAACTAAAAACAACGCCACGATTTAAACTTATTTTTTGAGAGCTTTATAATCGCGTTAAAACCACACATTATTACGAAGAACACTGATAAATTATGCGAAATACGAAATATTTTTCAGTACATCGCCTCTGTTTTCCATTATGGCGGCGCATTTCGCATAATTTATCAGTGTTCTTCGTAATAATGTGTGGTTTTAACGCGATTATCAAGCTCTCAAAAAATAAGTTTAAATCGTTGCGTGTTTTTGGCTTAGTTTGTGAAGTTTATCGCCGTAATAATACATGACGAGCTATACTCTACTTTTACCCGAAAATAATATCAGTATGAAAAAGTCAACATAACATGTCAAATGGAATTTGTTAGAACTAACCATAAATCAATTTGAAATATGGCCGACAAATTTTTGTAAACATATTTCACAAATGAATTGACAGTTTCTTTGATTCCAATATTGGGTTTTTTGATATTTTCGTGTCATGACATTGTTTTTGAGGCATTTAGTAATCTTTTGGAGAGAAAATAGTATCGTGTTGTAAAGCATATTTACCCAAGATTTTAACGATTTTTCTTACACAACTCCAGTAGACAATCCCTCGGAAAAAATCACTTATTTTCTGTTATCCTTCTGTAAGTATTGCTGAAATTCTGTTGAAAAACAATTTTTTAATGAATAAAATGTGTTTTTCTTATTGAATTATATCTCTGTTAAACATATAGCAATCCCGATTATTATTACAAATTTTTCACAAGTCGTAGATTATCATCACTGTCTTTGTTTTTCAGTGGACCAAGAAGATAATTTGAAGTATTCATCTCGTTTATCCCAAACGTTCCAGGAAGTTTTATTAGACAAAAATTCGTTAACATATTTCATGCAGTACTTGGATTCAAAGACGTGTATGTCTCTTATCCAATTCTGGATTGATGTTGAGAATTTTAAAACCGCTACGGAATCATTCCACTTGACAGATAAGTCTAATGATGCAACTGAGACACTTCACCAAAATGTCAACAGAACTGTCAGCTTCGATTCTTCGATTGCGGTAAACGGAGATGTCAAACCCAAATGTCTATCGAATGGGTACAGTGAGCCTAGTAACAATTACGTTAATCATAGTCAAATCAACAAAATTCTCAGCCGTTCAGCTTTACGGGTCGCCAGCTGCTCTAACATTTCTTCATCTGATGTAAATATATCTAAACAAGACGTGAGTTCAAAAAAATCTCTTTTAGACGATGCGGTTCGGATTTTCAAAAAATTCATCGCTCTAGAATCGCCGCAGCGGTTAGATATTCCGGAAGACATACGAAATATGATTGTGTCGTCTATTTGTCACCCCGAAGGCTTGATAGATCCGGATATTTTCAAAGTTGTACAAAATATAGTATACGAAAGAATGTCGATGCAACATTTTGAAAGCTTTATTCAGAGCGCGTACTATTGCAAATACAAAATAGACATTTTAACTAACGGAACGTTGACAATAGAAGATATTATATACAACCAAATGGTATTATTTTATTTTATGGAGTATATTGAGCAGGAACAGAGTAGTTCACTGTTAGAATTCGTAATAGCGGTCATTAATTTTAGAGAGCAGTTGCAAAATAATACCAACACTGATTTAGAGCAAGCTCAGAACGATGCTATCATTTTGTACGACAAATACTTTTCCCTCCAAGCGACCAGTTCGTTAGGATTTCCCGGTGAAGTTCGACTGAATATAGAAGAAAACATTTGCGTAGAAGGAGGACCGTTTCCAGATTGTTTTCATTTACCGTTCAGACTCGCTTTGAAAGTGTTGCAGCAGTATATTTCAACATTCCTCACGTCTCAGCTTTATTACAAATATCTTTCGGATATGATAGGTTGCTTGGATGACGGATGGCAATCGACGAGTAGACATAAAAAATCTGCATCCGATTGCAGTAGTGAAATTAGCATTAGTGCAAAGAATACCCTTTTAGCTATGGAGGACTTCCCTTCGCACAGTAGAAAACACCGCAACGATCAAACGATGAGAATTGATTCTAAGCTTTTATATAATGGAGATTTGCTGTGGCGTAGAAAAAGTAACAAAGGACTGTCCTTGGGGAGAGTTAACAGTCTCGGTCGATTCGAGTCCTGCATGGAACCGGAACCGGAAAAGAAGGACTCGTCCGTTTTAAAACGTGTGGTGAACAAACTCGTGAGCGGGGAAAAGGACAAAGCCAAGGAAGAGTTAGCGTGGCAAGTCGCCCACATGATTGTCAAAGACATAACTGACATCACCATGGGCATACCCGAAAATTCTTTATAGAGTTCTCTAAGTACAATTGTGATAATTAATATTTTCTTGTTTTACGTGCAAATTATTTATGATTATTATTATGTTGACCGTATTCAAAAGTAAAATTATTTTATGTTTATGAAAAAAAGGTTTGTACAAAGCATTTATTAAAAAAAAATTTGTTCCAACTATTTTATGAAAAAAATGTTATTAATTTTAAAGTAACCAGCTTCAATGTGACAACTTTTATTAATGTTTCACAAGCTTTATACGTATATAAACAGATCCTACACTTACAGGTCACAATATTCGCTTATCCATTTTTGTTATAACACCTAATGAGTCATCGCATATTCCTATATTAAAGTATTATTATTGCATACCATTTGATCTCTTTAATTAAAAACACCGCATATATAAACAAAGATTTTAATAAGCTGTTGATTGCTCTGTAAATTGTCTTTGTTAGTTTGATAAAATGTCTCGGCCATCCTCATTCAATACTAAGAATGAATGTAAAATTAATTTTCATAACTTTATTATTCCACTCAAGTTATCAAATTTAATTTTATAATAAAAATGAATTTCCAAAAATTTACCGCCGAATCCATCGAGGAATACTCAGAATGAATGTTTTATGCTCCATTAATTGGAGTGCGAACCCAGAATAACATTATTTAAATTATAAATTAAACAATAATTATTTCAACGTTTAAACGTTTTTAAAACTTATTATTTCATTATATACTGTATTTCTTCAATTATAATACGCATTTTTCTTACTTTGCTGTCTCTGAATTTGGGGTACATGTCATAATCGGTGGTGTCAAAATAAATATTTGCAATTTCTATAAAATGCAGCAGCTTGATGATCCCCGGTAGTAGAACACGGTTGAGTCTTCTCGGAATAAAATCACAGAGGTAATATTGGAATACTCTTTCGGAAAACCTACATAACTTATGTCCTTGATGATGGAACAGAAGACGTAGATGAAAAAAACAACAATTTCAAGTCAATATATAATTCAGAATAATCAGACAATGAACACTGGGAAGTTTAGCTCTAAGAGTGAGGCCTCAGTGGACAGCATTTTGTAGGCCATCGTGTGCAACACGCATTTTAAGCGCTGGCCACTCAGGACACTTTGTCAAGTATTAGCGGAACTAATAAGCTCCTGTTTGACATGCACACTGCCTGAGATGCCTCGCAAAATGCTTTTTTTAATGTTGATACTACAGAAGAAAGTAATATGCATAATTAACTTGTACCGTCTGTCACTTGGTTTGTTACAATAAAGTAAAATCTTCATCATATTTTTATTATTGTTACTAATGCATAAGGGTGCGTCATATAATCGAGGAAATAATGAATACACCCAATCCTTTTTTTACGCGATTTTACCGTTACGTTTTTTCATACATTTTTAATACTTTTTTAAGTGAATTTGGAAGCGATTTATCAAATTATATGAAAATGAGGTTTTTTTTTACGCGCCACTTTCTGGAACCAATGTATCACGTAAAAAAAGGATTAGGTGTATACACAAGTGTCAAATTTAATTTGCAAATTGATTTAAATGATTGTTTAGGTGTGTAATCATTTACCAGTTATTGTGAATCGTAGGAACCTTCATATCGCTAGTAATTCCTTAAAACTGTGTCGTATAATATGTTACCATTTCCATGTATGTATGTGAATAACAAAGTTACGTAAAACAAAAGTGTTATACAATACAGTGTCTAAATTTATATGATTTTTGTTGTTAATAATATTAGAAGTTACAAATTTGAAAGACTTGTTCAGTTGAAGCATTTATTTAAATTTACTTTTTATTCTTAATCATTCACGAAATAAATATTTTATTTCTATCCTAAATGAAAAAATTGAAGTTATGTGTGATAAATTTAATTATTGTGAAAATCAATTCTCTTAAATAATTCCTTTTCTGATGCTAAAATTATTGTTGAAAAATATTTGATTTGAGCGATTGATCAGATAAGCTTACATTTTTTCCCCCCAAATTTTTAATTCTCATAAGAATGAATTAGATTGATGGATTTGTACTACAGTGGCTGTGTACCAAATATTTCGAAATGAAAAACTGTTAAGCTTGAAACCTTTTACTAAATAATCAAAAACTATATAATGTAATAATAATTATTGAACCCTAGTTAAGCTGTATGTATGTTTTCCTGAAATTAAATATATATTTTAGATAAATAAATAACACAAAATAATATTGACGTTTTTATTTAAAATAAAATTACGATAGTAAATATGAGCCACTGAAAGGTGAAGTGAACCGAGGTGTTTGAGGAAAAAATGCATCTTCATAAGGCATCCGGTATCAAACACGACTATGTCATGTTTTTGGCGATGTACACTTTTTTATTGATTCCGGTAGGGAATTTTTATACCTACAATTCAATATATGTTCCAGCTTCAAAATCGTACTACAAGTGTACGAAAATGGCCCAGTCAAAGGCATCTTATTATCAAACTGACCAAGTCATAGAGAACCAATCAGATTACAGCATTTGAATCAGCTAACTGTATGACGGTCAGTATTTTGTATGGAACGTATTAATCTTATTTCTTCAGATATAGATAGATACTGCACAGTCATATCTTTCAGTGATTTTTGGCGGTCAGCAGATTTTTATTTTTTATTATTTCAAGCAATTTCCAACATGTCTATCCTAATTTCGAATGGGAAGTTAAAGCTTTTATATAATTATTTGAAAGTAATAATGACTTATTACATTAAAATTATTAACCATGCGTTTTAAAATTCTGAATATTTATTAACTCCTTGAAATAATCATTAATATAAGTCCCAGATTGACCACTCTAGGGTTACTGGTTTGTTAGTATCAAATAGATACTAAGAAAAGATATTATTTAAAAGATTGTTGAAGTCCCTTATCATACTTGTTATTCAACTTCATAATTACCTTGAAACAAAAAACATTGAGTTATTTTATTGATTAGCTTCTCCTGTTATCTCAAGTAGATTAATTTAGCATAATATCACGATTTTAAAAAATGTTATCAACATTTAAATTATAATAATTACAATCCATTTCTGGAACCAATGTGGTGGAGCATATGGCCTAATGGAGGTATCTCAACAGAAGTTTTTCTACAAGAACTGATTGTTACTCAGTTGTTCAACCTCTCTTTTTTTCGAAGAGAGCAGCTATAGAAAAAATAGGGTTAGGACAGAACTAGTGATTAGCTAATCGCTCTCGCTACAACCTGTTATTTTAAGATTGAAAGACAGGGAGAAATTTTTAGACATCGCAAACATTCATGCCTTTGAACAGAAAATCGATAAATCCATTGAAAAAATGCTGTTCGCACTGGGATTCAAACCTGTGAGATCTGTCACAGAAGCCAACAACGTTGACGCTGCGCTACGGGCCTGACAATAATAATTAAAGTAATGTTATTAACACACAATTTTTCATTGGAACAATATCAAATAATATATTAGAAAATAAAATGTCAACAGAGAAATCTTTTGTTAAAGTTTACGTAGATTTATTTTTCAAACAATATTTTTATTATTTATTATATCGACTGTGGAAAGGAAAAAGGACTTAACCCTCAATTTTCCAAAACAGTTTTTTTTCGATAATCACAATGTATACAACTTGACACACATTCTATCAAAAGGATGGAGACTGAAAATGCCGAATAAGTATCTAAATTTAGCTTTTAAGTTTGAAAAAGATGACCTTGTAAAAAATTAAAACCAAGAAAAAACATTGAAATAAAGGTTTTTCCGAGACAATTTCTTTAATTAATATTAGGCTATGTCAATTAAACACCAGTTTAGAAGTATCCGTGCACTTCAAGGTTGTGTACAATTCATAATTTGCATATGACACAAAATCATCAAAACACGTTTTTAGCGCCTCCTGTAAAATTTGATGTGTGTGGGTTACGTCCTTTTTCCTTTCCACAGTCGATATATAACAAACGAAACTGTTATTTTTAGGAAACTAAATTTTAAAGTTAATATGATAAATAAAATAAGAGTGTGGAAAATCACAGTATTTTTTCAAAAATCAGTGTTTATAATAATATCCGATGAATCTACAGCTAAAATTATGACAATCAATCAAGATTTAGATAACCGACACAACTATCAGCTCAACTGTCTAACTGGGCAGGGAGGGGGGGATTCAGACCTCATGGCAGGTAATATAATCTGTAAATAACTAGAAACGGTCGATGAAGGAAGTAATTGAGTTTGCCCTGCCTTGACTACCCCAATAATCTGGGTTTTCCCTCCTTCACTCATCAATATATTCGTTGTTTTGAAAAAAAATAGCAGTACCTAGCCTATAATGGTAGTTATAGGTTTTGAGAACCGAAATCGTTACAATATACTTAACACATTGTTCTACTAAGACTGCCTTGAAGGGAACAACTTATACATGACCCTGATCTGTGACAAAATATGATATGTAAGCAACATAATAAATTTTATGAAATTTCCACTGAATAATTGCACTATTTCAAAAAAAAAACTTTTCTCGTTTGCTTTGGCCTCTTCCAAAATTCCACCAACGTGAGTTGCATACACTGTTAGGTGGGAGTCTGATAAGCGGTTTCCGGTTCAAGTTCTAGCAAGATCAATATCAAATATAGAATTTTCGTATTCAACATTTGAAATCTTTTCCATGTTCATGTTTTTTTTTTCATCCAATGACTAAAAAATTTCACATCATCTGGTGTCTTGGCAAATATTATCTGTAGAGTCAAAAAATATATCATTTCACTAGTTATTATAAAATTGATTAAAAAAAATATTTGACATTTGCAACATTAGAAGATCAAATGAGATAGACAGACATCTATACCTTAGAAAACAAATTCATAAATCAATCAATGAAAGTGTCCACACTGAGATTAGTGTGGTCGAGTACCTCAGCTGAAGAGGATGACATTGACTAATTTCATCACCACTAACTTCCCCCTTTAAGCAAAGCAATGATAAAATATTTTTTTCACAATAATATGTTTCATTTTATTCTCAAAAAGTAATACATATTTATATAGTTAACCCTTCATCCCATTTGATGTTGAAAATTCAATGATTCAATGATTTTAGGTATCAGTGGAGCAAAATAATAAAAAATCCAGTCTAATGAGTATTGGGAATTGTATAATTTCATAAGTATTAAAAGTAATAACTAATTACTCCATAGATTTGTAAAAAATACTACACACTAAGTTAATAAGCAGGGCTGTGAAGTTTTGAGAAAAAAAAACACAACTGTTACTCTGATTAAAAAAGATGTAAAATTTTGATTTAGATGTTTTTACAATTCCGACTCCGCAACCCTGCTATTAAGTACAAAAACCAACATTTTGTTTAACATTCTTAACATATTATTATTCAAAGGCACATGATTTATAGCTAACGGCAATCATAAAACATAATTAATTTACAAATTACTGAGTTTTTATATCACTATAAAAATATATGCGGTTGAAGAAACAGGGGGCTCCAAACTTTTGAGTACAATGGCTACACTGGCTGTCCTGCAAATTCAGGCGGGCCATGATGTAATACACATATTTCTAATTTGGATCTTTGATATTTACGGGTATATGTAGCTTATAAATAAAAAAACATTTGTATTTTAATTTTCCAAAATGTCATGTTACAGTGCTGAGCTGGTTTCATAGTATAATTTAGAGACCCCTGATTTAAAGCAACCCTGTGACCGGGTAAGCGCACGGACTGCAAAGTGATTAGCTAAGAGTTAGGAATACATTGAAATAACTAATACGGTCTATAATTAAATTAATACATATCATTATCTCTAATGGCACTATATTTTGCATTATCGCATAGTATAAAAATAAAATTCATCAATTTAATATTAAAGTCTTGTTATACACACATACGCAGCAAAGATCTTGAAATTGCTAAAATATTGCTCACAAATCGAATAATAATTGTATATTTTCACACAGTTGTGATTGTAATAATCAAAATTTATTATTATTTACTGACATTATTTTAACTTTTCTCTTATCAAAGCAATACATGTATACTTGACTGAAAAAAGCATTCTTGTATTGCTATTTCAATAACAATAACGCTGATTAATTTCAGTAGGCAATCTCTTTAAGTTTTTGTCAGTATACTTCATTTTATGTCTAATTTAAATCCAAGAACAGTATCAATTTAATAAAATACTTTCAGATTACGGTGCTCGATGGTAAAATTCTGTTTAAAATAATAAGTATTAAAAATTCATAAAACATTCTATGAAAATAAGGAATATGCAAGGTGACTAGTAATAAAATGACATTATTGGAACACTTGACATAAAACATGTACTATTTTTAACCCTTTTATTCTTTTATTTGTGAAATATCCCATGCAAAATTTCAAAATTTCAACAAACCTAACGGTTGTTTTATACAAAACAATATTTTTAGCTATTACAAAATTACATGCGCTAAATATTTTATATTGTTATATAATTACGTAATTGCTTCAAATAAAAATCTAGATTTTATAAAAATTAAAATCACAATCATTGTTTTCTTAAGTTTGTACAAAAGTTTCCGCCTAACCGGGATGGATGATGACATCATAATAAAAGCTAATGATATATTATGTAAGCTTCTTCTCAAGAATAACATATTAATGTCCCTTGTTTCTTAACACTTCTTAGGCGGGCCACGACCAAAGTCGTTTTTAGCTGATTGTACGTAGAATGCGGATCACGGCAAAAGTCGTTTTTAGCGTATTGTCGGTAGAATGCGGATCACGGCATAATATGTTTTTTTTATATCGTCGCTTGTTTGCGGGACACATAATATCACGGGTTTGTTTGTTGGCGTTAAATAAAATGCCGCAACTAATTAACATTAGTCCTAATTCTTTGCTAGATTATAAGGGTGTAATTACGCTGTAATTTTTACGGCATTAGATTTTACACTTCCAGTGGTAGTCAAGTTGTAGGAATGGCGATTATATATTATAATTATTCATATAATTATAAAATATTGATAAATATGCTATTTTGTTATATAGAATGTTTTGAATATTTAATATTTATAACATGCGGAGTGCTATCTACTAAATTGATAACAGGTTTTATATTCAGCTTTGAAACATAGTGAAATTATGATGATATCGAAATGTTCTAATTTTATTTTTAATGATTAGATGTCACGTATGATTTGTTTTTAAATTTCAATCGAAAATATCGTTTGGTTTAGAAGTTGTGTTGATTTTAAGAATGTAATATATTTGTGCGCTAATCACTAAAAAACGCCCGCTACAGGCTTGAGTCTATTTTTTGAAGCGCCCGACTAAGAAGTGTTAATATTAGATGCTTTAGGACAAAAGATGACTGACTATTTTTTAATAACGCTGTTACATGAAATTTTATATTCAAATGTATATGCCAAATACCCGAATATTGACAAAGCCAAAATGGAGATTTTGAAATACCACTTGCCATTCAATACAGTCAATGAAGTAAATCACAGTTAAGCGGAATCTATTAGAAAGAATTCAAAACACGGACACGAACATCACACAACACAAAATCATTTCTGACTTTATAAATTTAATTTGTTAAAATTATTAATTATCTAGGATAAAAAATATAGAATATTTTTTTTTGTGATATTTGGAAATATTATTGGGACATACTTAACTACTAATAACTAACAAAGGTTGATTAACAGTATTGTAACGTATTGACAGAAAATGTCGTACATTTGAGCCCATCAAAAAGACTTCAGTTTATTAATTTACTACTGTAGAAAATACTAGTAATTTCTTTCGTGTAAGCCATTAATTTTTTTCCCCAAATTATTATTATTAAAGCGTTTTGGCGGAACACAGTTCGTAAAATCGTCCACAAAATAAATTTTAAATAAAATTTTTAACTAGTTTCACTTAAATCGAGGATTGACCGTTGATACTACTACTCGGATGATCCGTCAATCGTAACCGCGAAGGCGGGTCCGGTTGCAGTAACGGGGTGCGGGAGTTCGGTTCGCAATCTTGTCGATTTCTGAATGCGAATCTCGAAGATGAAAACGGATTCCGCATTTTCTG
This sequence comes from Himalopsyche tibetana, assembly GCA_030503985.1. Classification (NCBI taxonomy): domain Eukaryota; kingdom Metazoa; phylum Arthropoda; class Insecta; order Trichoptera; family Rhyacophilidae; genus Himalopsyche; species Himalopsyche tibetana. The sequence goes on along the minus strand of JAPJYX010000019.1, from coordinate 4,919,458 downwards.
AGCGCCAGGTGTCCACCTTCTGTATACTAAGGCGTTCAAAAGAGCTTGCATTGGATTCATTAAAGCCTGAAATAAATGAAATATGTTTGAGAAATAAGAAGACTACACAAGTAGATTTTTTTTGTCACAAGTTAACTATTTTTGTTTGCGTAATTTCATAAAAAAAGATTTATATAACCAGAATATTTGCCAAAAGCTCTTCTTATTGTGAAAGTGACATTTCCAGATGAAGCAGAATCGAAGTTCACCCATTGAAAACACTGTTCAAGTGTTGAGATAGTTTGAACCTTAGATTCAGATTTTCTTGAATCGCTCAAACATTATGGAAGAGAATTAAAAAAACCATTTGCTGAATATATTCAACGGATTGATGGTAAACAGAGAAGGACTGCAAATATTTGGACATGTAACTCCTGACTATTAAATTATACATCTGAACTCACTCACAACCGTGGGTGACATACACATATCTATACCAAAAGTAACCTCGTTGAACAATTTTAAAGTATTTTCTTCTTGTATCATATACATTATCTATGTGGAGCACATGGCAATCCAATATTCCCTTTCATCTATTACGATTACACGATAGCATCCTTCAATTCTGCCAACTATATCCTATGGATAGCACCTGACGGTTGTCAAGAATGCCAGAATTCCAACGGTCGGAAGATGAGGTACAAATCAGCCTCAAGGCATGTTCATCCACTATAAGCAGCGCTTTGGTTTAATAATGCAACAGGTTTTGAAAAAATCATGATATTGGATTGCTTAAACCAGTGCTTCCAAAATTGTGGGCCGCCGCAGTTTTTTTTCAGATTTAGGGGGCCGTGGAATGAAATTTTTAGGGAAGCACTGGCTTAAACCATTTTCAGACAATTTGTTTCTGTAATGTTTGAATTATCCCTTAATTTTATTCAACAGTGAATTACGGTATCTCTTTATATTGATGTAAGAACATTTCGTAGGCAAGGTAAACATAATAATTAGAACAAATATTTTTTTAGCTTACCATGACATACCAAACTGCAACAATAACTTTGATCGGAAGTTCAAACCACAGCGTCCAAATAAGTACACCGTTGACCAGGTTGGGAAGCCAGCAAAGATAAAAGGCAATGTTGATCAAGCCAAATTTCAGCTTCAAAGCATCGACAATGTTCCTCTCTTTGCTAGTTATCTGTTAACACAACATTTGAATTTTAATTACTACCCGTTTCACTATTTCTTATTTCTACAGCTGTCAAAGACCATTAGACGACTAAGTGTTTTTGAGTTGTATACATTTCGGTTGATTGCTGTTTATTCATTTGTTTTATTGTCTTTGGCTACAATACATTGACTTTTCACTTCATGATATTCGAAAAAGTCGATTATCTCAAAACAAGGTTTATTGGCATTTTCTGGCAGTATACCAACGATATATTGTCTGGGTCCGTGATAGAGTGGTAAACATCTTTGACTATATTGGCTGTAGTGTGTACGGTTCCAAAATTTGATTGTTTATTCAACCGTTTAGTTAAAGTCCCATATTGAGCTAAGATAAAAAAAAAATTGTAACATATAATGAAAAATAGATTTTACCTGTGAAAATGGTCGAGAAACTGCTGTCTCCATATCTTTTGAAGATATAAAATAAATGATAGGATTAGCAATCATGACCACTGTAATAGGTATGTACGTTGCGCAATAATTTGGCAGAATTCTTATCAAAGCTACCCGCAATGATGACAAGTTATGACAGCTGAAAATGAAAAATGCAAAGTTAGTGGTTTTATGGCAATAAGTTCACACTCGACTAGGTGTAGAATGATCAAGTATTTATAATTGAACTCTGCTCTGGCAGTAGACAACTGTAATGAAATTAATGTAAATATACAGAACGTAGAAATAGGGAAGTTTGTTGCAAGGTTTGCTTTCAAAACAACTTTACTGTGATCTGCCCTAGTGAATTGTCAAAATTTTAGGTAACCGTAAAATGGAAATCAAAAAGCATTTCCACAGATTGATAGCTATTTAAGCTATCATCATTGTAAAATCCAGATAATTTATCACGTAATTCTTGGAATGTTGATATATTGACAACTCGAAATAACTCACGTTTGCAAATAGTATGCACTATGAATTATATTCATTATTCTCCCTACAAATTTTTGACATATCAAAACATCAAACATTTGAACAACTCTAGATTTTGAATAAAACAATGAAAAAAGTGAAGGTATTATTTATCAATACATTCTCACCATGCATGGATTTCGCCTTATTATTGCCTAAATAATTAAGAACAATCTATTTAGTTTCAGCTTTTCCATGTAATTACAGATGTAATTGCAGGTGTCCCACTTACTTTGCATTTGGAATGTAGAGAATTGATAGACCGGTAGCCGTAAGAACTGCCGGTAAGCCCCATGCTACTCCATGATATAAATGGAGGTGACCGTCTCTATCTTTGAGTAATAAGTGGGTGTCTATCGCATAGCACAATGTCCATATCCAGGTAGCTGTGTAAAAGTATTGAGTCCAGGCCTGAAAATGGGGCATATTAAGTAATCATTTTAGATATAAATTTACTTCATTCTGGTAAGGCTATTTTGCAAAGCGAAACAAAAAGTAGTCTAAAGAGGTCTTTGGATTGTTTGGTTGTGTCTTGTGCGTAAATAATACAGTTTGTAGTGTTCCAGTTGATGAATTTATATTCATTGGCATCTTATAAACAAATTACTTTTGATTAGTTGCAGCTTGTCCTTGTCAATTGGTATACTATTTTGTATACAATTACAAAAATGCTTTTTTTTTAAGAAAATGAATACAGAAGTCAACGAAGTCAGAACGAAGAAAGGCAATGTAAATGTTCCTGACTTTTTCAATTCAAGTCAAACAAATACAGAACTAATAAGTAAGCCCTTCAAACCTGGATGACGTGTATAAAAAAACCAAAAATTACTTGGTTTTCATATCCATTTTTAATAGCAAGATTTCATTCAAATAACTTGATTTCTTATAAAGATCAGATTGAAGTTTTAATTATATTTATAAACTTTTTTATTGAATTTTTACAATTTGAAAAAACTGTTGACTTAAAATAAATATTTTTAATTTGTAGTTTAATTATTTTTATGAGAATACATTTGATATTTTTATAAAAATTTAGATTAAAAATTGACAACAACTGGTCTCAACAATATTTGCCCAGAATGTTCAATAGAAATGTTTTTCAAAACCAAAATCAATTTTTAAATCTATTTATTCGTTTATTTGCTGCCTATTCTTCTATTTATTGGATGTGAATCAGTCGCTATTCAACATTTATTTCAAACATACGTGCCACCATCAGAAGATAGACATAATATTGAACCTTTTACAAATGTGCTGCAGCTGCTGTAGGCCATCTGCATTTTTGGGTCTGTGAATAGTTTTCTTATTAAAACGAAATTATGTTTTTCCACGTTAAGAGTCAATTGAAACAATGATACTAGATAAAAAATATGTGGATTACACTTTAGGCTTGCGTACTTGACCATTCTGCCCCACATTAGGGACTCTCACCGTTCCAATCATAAAATTAACAGGGCAAAGTGAGAGCGATTTTTTAACCACTAGTCCTGTCTTAGCCCTATACTTTTATCCTTACTCTTTCTAGTAAAAAAACTTCTGTAGGAATACCTCAATTAGGAAGCCATATATGCTCCACCTTGATAAAGGACATGGATTAGAAAATAAAATCTTTCATAGAAAGCTTGACAAGAAGTGAGTTCCGGCACCTTATTTTTTCAAAAAAGCACTGTTTCATAATATAATAGTTAGTAGAAAAACTGACATTGTGTGTTAGAATAATAGGATCTATAATATTGAGTAATAATTACCGAAGTTAAGGCACAAAATAGCACATTTGATGTATCATCATCCGTAGGCATCAGGGATTGAAAATTCATCCATAATGCAGATCGTACAAACACACCTATAAATAAAATTGTATTATGACCGAAAAGAATAATAAAAATGTTTTCACCATTACTGTAATATTTGACACCTCATTTCTGAGAAGTAATATTCTGTCATTTATTAATTCTAGTGCATACTTTCTGCTGAATGTCTGGTGATCAAATTTTGTTTTCCTGTCACATTTATATTTCAAAACATTACCACAGTGAATGATAATTTAAAACACAAACCTAACGACGCGAGTAGGTCAGCCACAGCCAGCCAGATAATAATCTGTCTTCCTCGAACGCTACTTGCTACATACAGTGGATTTCGAGAGATGGCTTCCTCTTTCGAGATTATCTGCGTAGTTAAATAAATAATAACGTTATTATCCATACCTATTTGATATATTTAATTGATGTTAGTAAAGGATAGCATATGTATTGATACCCCTTTACTCATTTTTGGTTATTTTGCACAAGACTAAAATAAAAGCTTGGAAAATTGATTATTGATAATAGCTAGGAATTCTTAAAAAGTAATAAAAGCCTTATTATAAGTCGATTATTAATATATAGCATTTTGTTTCGCTCTCCTGCAAAATTAACAAAATTGTCAATAATATGCAACTAGTAATTGAGTTAACTCAAACGGTGTATCATTTTTATTTTACCATCCATCAAAAAAAAATACTTAACCAATTTCTTCATAGAGAAAACTCAATCAATATGAACTGGATGAAAAAAAATATGTATTCGTTGCATTGACATTTAATTGGGATAACTCAATAGTAATAGGCTAAAAATAGCAATGTATTTGATTCCACGAGAATTATAAGATACAGTTGATGGTTAGATATATCTTTTTTTAGAATTTAAATTTTTTCACTCTAGACCAATTCAAGGAGAAATGACTTTACGTACACCTGTGCTTAACATCTTAAATTTAAATTGAAAAAAAAATTAAATAATATTGACCTTACCGGAACCCAAACTCACCCAATCGTTAGGGTTAAGTTCTTAACAATAAGGCCACGAGGCTGACAATTTTGGCTTCATGCCATCGAAAATATCTTACTAATACTACCGATGTTATCAATCATATCCCATAAATCGTGTGGAACAACTGATTGCTTAGTAATGATCATGTTATTAAAAAACAAATACTTTGATAACTTTCGAGTTCTTCATCGCAAACCAAAGTACCTCTCTATATAAGGAGAGTAGTTGTCGTCAGACTTATTTAATTGAACATAATGACTGTTGAGATCACCTGATATACAGCTCCGATGATACCAATAATGGATGACGTGAGACATAAAATATTGTAAGAGTCCGTGTTGAATTCATTCATTACTCTGACGGCCATATCGGTGCTGTTCCTGCCATGATGGCAGCAGAATGTCTGTATTGTCGGATCGGCCATTGTGCCATTTACAGAGACTGAAACAACAATAAGCTATGCAATAAATTTATTCATCAGGTATCGATTATTTAAATCAAAGTGTTATTTTACTATTTCGCCTTTGTCTTTCTCGCCTCGTCATAAACAAATATTTTTCTACCATTTATTCAGTTTTATTAAAGCACTTTGGTTTTTTTACGTTGTTCTATGCTCTTGCATTTTATTACACTTAGGTGTATTTCTTAAAATTTTAAATAGGGAATAATTTACATACGTATCGGCATTCGAAAGTCTGAATGTAATGACAATTTTGGACAGAAGAGATGAAAAAGCTGTATAGTTTGTAACTCTTTTTCATTACACTTAATGCTACATGTTTTAAAACTTCAGACTTGAACTAGATGACAAATATCAATATGTACGTTCAAAACTGGACATTCAAGGTTGTCTATCCATACGGAGGATGAAAAATAGGGATAGAAATTAAAATACATAATATCAGTCTTGATCAACTATCGGCAACGGATTTGTAGTTTTAGTATAAAACCGTGAAATATGAAAATCTTTTTATTGAAATAATGTTATAAATATAGTTAGTTTATTTTATTTTTTTATAGTATATATTTATAGTGAATTGTCGTGTGCCAATAAAAGTAAATAGAGATTTAATTAAACGTTTTAAGTGATACAAGGCATCTAATTACGAAAAGCAACGTTACCACATTTTGTGAAAGATGACAAAAAATATATGCGTATTCTACGTGCAATTTTACACTAGGTAACAAAATTCATGTTTCAAAACTCAATATAAGCATATGAAAAAAAAAACAAATCTTAATTAGCGATATATTCATGGATTGAAGTATTTCAAGTTTATCATCTAATAAATGCTGTTATTTTATTTTTATATAAAGATAAAATACAATAAAAAAAAATCTCAACTCTGAATCATTGTTTGCCGCCAAAACATAAATATTTACATATCGCTTCACATATCCTATGTATTTTCGAATCAAATTTATACAAAATATATAATTAATTATGCCGAAATAAAGCGGTGGGCTTCCAATACGTTAACAATGAGCTTGTTTAATCTAAAAGCTATTTGTGGTGTTTCCGCGGGGAAGGGTGGAGTTTTTTTTTATCATTCTTATATAACTTTATGCAATAATTATTAAAGCAATCAAATGTTACTTTATATACTTATACTATGTTAAAATAGGCATGTTTCGTAAAATAATTAATATCAATAGCTGAAAAAGTACTTTCTTACATTAGATTGAAAGTCAAGAGTTCTAAGATTGATGCGAAAATAGGTACTAATCTTTTTGCTTTAATACTATATAATATTTCAAAATTTTATAAAACTGTTCTAGACAATATTATGTCAGAAAATTATTATCAGAAACACCAAATGTGCATATCACGGGGTTCTTAAATTCAATAACAATGCATATATATACATTGTATAATACAAAGGTATGAGAATATTGTTTTTGGTATTGAGCCCCTCCATGCCCCCTCCAGCCAACCCCTGTCTAAATGTGATTTATATTGAATAATATGTTCAACACAAAGTCACATCCAAGAATGTTAATAGGTGGCACTGTCACCTAGTAATTTCTGTACAAAACTCTAAGAATGATGTTGTACTGGCCAACAAAATGCTACGATGTGTGTGAATTAAGCAACATGTGCATGGTAAATGCTTTATCACATTATCAATGCGTTATTAGCTTCTCATGCTATTAAAGGAAACTTAGCTGGACTTTAGTTATTAGGAATTGTAATGCACATTTAGTTTATGGTTAAATTTAGTTTTGTCATTATTGCAGTGCACTTTTCAGTTTCTTAGTTGAATAAGGGAGCATAGCTTGTATTCTAACCGATAGACAAAGTTAATGGCTAATTGAAAATGTTACAAGTCATTCAGTTACTCAAATATGTTTGACAGTTGACGCGCTAAGAATATCTCAACAAAGAAGACGAATTTCCCTTCAATAGGCACCTGAACATCATAACAAATTAAAGTTATTTCATAAGTGTTCGCTTCCTCATAAACGACTCGGACAGAATTGAGAGTAGAGACAGATATTGCAACACCATAAAACCATTTGTGCTTATTTATTATTATTTTTTAAATTCAAGCATTGTAAATATTTACTATTTGGAAATAGGTCATACGGTGAATGTCTATAAACTGGGTGTCTTTATCACCTTCTTTCAAAAATAATGAAAATAAATGGCTAACAACCAGTCGCTACAAAATTACATTTCCAATAACTAACTATATTATATCAGCCGTATATATGATCAAGAAATTAATGTCGTTGGATTCAGTACCAGCGCTCGCGGGTTTGAATCCCAGCACCAACGGTTTCATTAATTGATTCTTTTCCAAGATGCGAAAGTTCAATGGTAATCTGATCAAGATATCTACAATTCCCTCCCACCCTTCTGATCCTTAAAAAAGGGGGCGTACCAAGAGTAATTATCTAACAATAAGTCCTGTCCTTGCCCAATTCTTTATCACTACTCTCTGAGAAGGAGAGAGGTTGAGCAACCAGTAACAAGCAGTTTTCATATAAAAAATCTGTTGAAATAAACTCCATTAGGAGTCTATACGCTCCACATTGGGACGAGAGATGATTTAATTGCTATTCGCAACATCAATCTTTTATATGCAGAGCCCTCAAATAAGTTGAATAATTAAGATGATGTGCTTAGCAAATTTGGAATCATACAATGTATTCGATATTTTAAAATTGAGCTCACTCTAGTCTCACATTAGACTATTACGAACAGGAAGACGATGTTATGGAAATGTGGTAAAAATATTATTTGACCATTGATTGATAAACATTAGGGTAATTGTGTGTTAAAGCCACGATTTACAAATCTTTATTGAAGCTTTGCTAATCGCTTAGTAGTGAAAAATATTTCGTTTTCGCATAATTTATCAGTGTTCTTCATATTAATGTGTGATTTTAACGTGATTATCAAGTCCTCAAAAAATATTTTTAAATCATGACGTTGTTTTTAGCTTAGTTTGTGAAGTTTTTCGCCGAAATCATCCATGACTAGCTTTAACACACAATTACCAACATTTGCGAACATTTACGAAATTTAATGAATTGTGTTCTTATAAAATGTGTTTACTATATCCTAAAACACGAAAAAACATTTGTGATAAGTATGCAGTGATTCCATTTATTAGTTTAATTAATAACAAAATCTCGAAATGTAGCCTTGGAAAACAAGACGGTCTGTACAAATTAAATAAAAAAGCGACTTGATAAGTAAAACTGTACTTAACACAAAAGAGCTTGTTTAATTCTCTGTAAATCTTTCAAGGTTTGTGGAAATTGTATAAAACACTATTATAGTTGGCGTTATACTGTTAAAAACTATGAAATAGTTGGAGTATTATGTTTTATACAAAATATATTTGATAATAGCGTTTGAGATTAAATAAATGTAATTCTTTTCCCTTTTTTACGAATAATAAATAATTACACAAACCTATTGGACACGGATGAAACATGATGTGATAAGTTAAAAATTAAATCAGGTGAGGTGTAATAATTTAAAAGTACGGATAACTTATATCAATAAAAAATCATTATAATGTAATTTGAAAAATAAAATAATACCTACATTAGTATCGGAATCTAATACGACACAAATAATTCTGACAGACAGGTGAGTAGATGTCATTGCACTTCAAATAAACATCCCGGTACGTTGACGGATTTGATTGCGTTCGTCAAAACATTAAATTTTATTTCCGTGTTTTGGTATTAACTATCACTTTTTACGATTCATAGATGTTTATAAAGTCTTGTAATTGTATTGCAATTAATACTTTCACCACTCCGTGATGTGATTAAGAATAGTTTGATCGATTATAATTTACTTGGTAAAAAAATAGTCTTGACAACGAAGCCTTATCATGTCACGTCCAATAGAAATTATATAAACATACAAGGATGCCAACAAAAGAAATGAACTATAGATGGTTTTCAACCAGACTAATTCGATTCTAACTCGATATTTTTATCGAGTTAAATCAGTTAAATTATTTAACTCGATTTTAAGCTTCTTATAATATTTGAAATGAAAAAAACATCGAGATAATAAATAAAAATTCTTATAACATAAGAAAGTGGCTTTCATTGGTACCAACGCAATATTCAAAAATCGACTAGTTTACCTGGTTTTTACTTTTTTAAAATTTATATTAATTATATTATCTAATTGCTGTTTGATTTGAAAATTAAATACGTATTTGTGTATGCATTGTTGTTATAAGAACTATCATTCGCAGTTTCCATTTTACATTAAAAAATACTATATATTCTATCAGGCGAAGGCAATTGTCGGAATAATGATCTATTTTAATAACTATCAATACAATTGTTTTTGTTTGCTTTGATTTGTAATAAAAATACATAATTATATTAATAATATAATATGTCATATTGGATATGTACATATGAGATGCAAGTGGTTACCTATAGATAATGTCAATCTTTTTATGTACGTACTTAATAATCATGTCATCAAATACAACATAATGTAGGTTAGCAATTAATGTGTATGTTAACCTTTGATCTCAATGATGTAGGTATATGATAATATTTTGTAAATTGGGTAATATTTTTAAACAAGGATGGATACAAGTGGTATTTTTACCAAATTAAATGTAAACGGACGACCTTCTGTCGACGATTATTCGTAATTGATTACAATTAATTTTGTAACAGTATTTGATTTGATTTGAAGATATTCACTGTCTTACAATATGAACATATGTATATTTTTAACCATTTCAAATAACTGCGCAAAATGGTTGATTTAGTATCAGAGCCAACTGAAAACATACAGGTAATTTATTTTTTGATAAAAATGCAAATTTTTCATATAAGAATGTGTTTATTTCGTTAAATTACATGAAGTAAGATTTTTTTACATATTTTCTGTTCTTAAATTAGATATGATGAAAAAAATGGCGCATCACTGTTCCAAAAAACGTTTCACTGTAATCTTTATTAAATATTAGTTCGATATGATACATAATAACATAGGTAAAGAATGGATGATAATAATATTTATACAAAAAGATTTCATATAAAGCTTTTTATGTCTCTGTGATATGTTTTATTATACGGTAAACTAAGTAATAATTATTGCAACTTGAAACGCAAACAAATACAACAGAAATACAGCAGAAATTTTTAAAATAAGATGATAATATGTAAATCAATGGCTTTTAACGTCACTTTTACATCTTATCTATGGTTATGAAGGTTATTATTTAAAATTGGTTCTGTAACTATAAAGCAATGCGTAATTTAACACTTTTCTACAATCGCTTTAGTCCATTGATAGTCTTCTTCACCATATTTTACGGCAAATCCATCTCGAATCTCGTCTCATTCCTACAGGGCAGCCGTCTTCTTCTTCGACAATTGGGTTGTCATCGTAAAACTCTGGTGGTTGAACTTCCACACGGCCCAAGTCTTTAAAACCACCATCTAAGCCGGCGTGAACTTCCAGATATGACCTTTCACCATCGTCTATCCAATCTGGTAAACTCGCTGACAAAACACCAGAACACAAACACACGAATATCATGAACATGGAAAAAGAACTTATTCTGAAAGTGGAAGCCATTTTAGACGAACTTTATATTCGAATTAAGAAAATAAAAAAAGTACTTTGTGTTGTTAACAGCACTGCTGATTTAAAAGTAAAGTTAAAACAACAAAGTTACTTTATATATAATGCTTAAATTAAACGATCTTTATTTAATCTAAATATTATTTTTATCATTTATAATAATTTTAACCGCAACTTCCTGCGAAGTATAAAACGTTAAAATGTGTTTAATAATTAATTGTTAAATAAAAAAAAAATTGACGTCAAAGTCAAAGGTCTTGCGAATGCTTTTATCTAGAAATAGGCAATCTTTCCTAGTTCTGGGTAAAATTGTTCATCCCGTCTCCGAGGCAAGGCCTAACCCCAGGGTCGGTTTACCTATATTATAATGAAATATTTCATGCACGTACCGGATTTAAAGAAATCATTAAGAAGCTTATCGTCGGTTTTCAGAAGACACACAAATGTACGAATTCTTACGCTATCTCTTTCTATCGCTATAAAACACCACTGGATTGAATTTGTCCTCAATAACTTGAGGATGTTAATAACGAAGGAAGCAAAAACGTTTTTATCCATGTCATCCTCTTCTTCGTGCTAAACATAGCACATGTCATGACTATTATTTGCCAACGTTTTTCTATTAGGTTAAATAAAGCATGGTATATATATTTTTTGGAGATACGATACGATACGAGTTACATACGAATATGTGTGTATTGAAACTCTGAATCCATTACATCAAAAAACTAGAGATTGACAAAAGTTGAGATACGTGCTAGTAGAAAATTAGCCACGTTTTTCGTTTTTCTCGTATTGAATTTTGATATTGTGTTTTAATATGAGATGTAAAACATTATTTTATCTTTGAAAACATGAAAATTTGTATGATATTTTTCTTCCACAAAATAAAATTCATGAAATCCGTTTAAGCAATAATCTCCTAAATCTGTAGATTTCTGTCACATTGCTTAAATCGGCATCCATCGGATGAGCAAATATCACGAATGTAAAGTTATTGTTTTGAAAGTTGTCAAAACGTGTTTCAAAAAGGTCTACTAGTACTTTCAGTTCATCTCCATAAGAATTATAATATCCAATTCTACGAATTCCGATGAGATCGTTCTGGGCCGTGTCGCAAGTAGAGTTGCTAGCCGTCCCGGATTGGCCAGAATTGTCCCGTATCCGAATATATAATGATGTTCAGTTTTGTGCTATTTGTCTCAGACTTATAAGAAAAAGTTGGCAACCCTAGTCGCAAGTGGTTTAGGGTCGAATCCAGCCCGCGGGACGAGGGTAGCCTATTATGCTCTTATCTCTAATATTTCCATTTACTCGAATTTATTAACTTCTTATTCTGGATTAACCCATTAAATTTTGACAGTAAGAGGTTAACCGCAACCATATGCGTCAGTCAATCTTGGCCTGCTGACATTATATTTTAGATTGCGGATCAGAAACTTCAATATTATTTACTTATTTTCACTGACTGCACCTACCTATTCGTAAAACATTTTTTTAAATATATTTTTTAGCGTACAGTATCGTCAAATAATAAAATTTGAATACATAATCAATAAATTGAATTGATGATTTATTATGATTCAATCAATAACTTCATTATATATTCACATCCCAGTGTTCTGTATCACTTAAAAATAGACGATTATCAGAATCGAAGCACGTTCACTTGACATCTTAAAAAAATAAATAATTAAATTTAACTATAGCTTTAAATAAATTGTTAAATATCGTCGATAATTATTATATTTCATCTTTACGTCAGCATTGAAGTTTAATTATTTTAAATGGATTATTGCCCGTGAAGAAATATTATATAAAACCTATAGGTATTAAGGGTTATTGTCACGGTCTAGAGCAGCTATACTCAACCTTTTTTTCCTCCGGAATTCGCCGCATTCCGCCGCATTTCGATTTTTGCTTCTCTACGTGGGCCGCAACATATTTATAGTAAACTGTAAATATAACACATACTATACTGCATACATATGTATGTATTATGATGTCAAAATAAAACATACATACGTATACATTTATTATGTATTCATGTATTTTTCAAAGTAAAAAATAACAATAAAACAAATAAAAAAATATGTCAAAAGAGACAAAATAATTGGTGACTATAATTATTTTGGGCCACACATAAGACCTGATTGGGCCGCAGGTTGAGTATGGCTGGCTTAGAGAGACACCTATAATTAAGAGAAATTATAAAATTGCTTGTACACAAAAAATCGTTTCATTGATAGAATTTAGCTTAATAAGAATTTAAAATCATCTCAGCTGAGTTAAGCATTTCTTATTATCATATTGTAATAAAGTTGTAAAAAATGAACAGAGAGCCAGTGGCGTGCTTAAGCAGGGACCTCCTATACTTACATTAAGTTTTTTTTTTGGTTCTTCATTTGACACGATAATATTTCAAAATTTTATATGATATGAATGTCCAATAAAGGCGTGCTTAAGCAGGGACCTCCTATTTTTTTATGAAAAAATCGAATCTTAATATTTGCTATTAATCATAGATGTCTCTGTAGACCAGTGGTTCTTAACTGGTGCACCGCGAAAAAAATGGTAAAAAAGAAAAAAATCCGCAAAATAGTAAAACCGAAAAATCCGCAAAATAATGAAAACCAAAAAAGTCGTCGAAAGAGTGAATGTGATTTCGATTTAGCCGAATCGATCGCAAGTGTGTTAGATACCCTAATATTAAATCTACGCAAATATTATTGAAGAAAAGATTGCACATTATTTTCCTTCTTTAAATATAGAAAATTATGACTGGATACGAAATCCATTTACTACGATTGATACATCGTATTGTGGATTTTCATACGCCTAAAAAGAAGAATTAGCCTCATTGTCGACTGATCGTACTCTAAAAATAAAATTTTCTGAAATAACCATAAACCATCACATGTGAGCTTGGTTTCTCAACAATAGCTAATATGTAAACGAGAAATATTCGACCTAATATTTCTGATATCTGCAAAAGCCAACAAGCTCAGTTATCTATCACATTAATTGTTTTTTGATTGATCATATAAATTCCATTTTGTTAAGCAGGGACGTCATTTTGGGTAGACAATGCGGGGAAGGGGGGGGGGAATGCCCCCCCACCTAGATTTGCAACCTAAAGAGGACCTTCAAATATTAATTTAAATATTTTTAATAAAACGCGTATTTTCAATATTTAACATTTTTTTTATATAATTTTACTTAAAAAGAAAATATGTAACTATTATTTTTTTAAAATATGTAATAAAAATTATGTCCACATATTTTTTCGACCTCTTAATTCTGGTGCACCGCCACTTTTTCCCATGGTCAAAAGTGCACCGTGACTTCGAAAAGGTTAAGAAACACTGCTGTAGACCGTGACTTTTACCCTTAACATAATATTTTACCTTTTTTTATTATATTTAGTTCAATTGAAATGTGAATTATATACCTGAAATGATACATTGCAGGATACATTTAAATCATGTCAACTTCAACAGTGAGTAAAAGTCATCTGACCTGTCAAAAAAGTCAAGCTTTTTATGTATAACAGACAGGTAAAAACTTTGATGTAGGAATTTAAAAAATGCGTGAGATATCTAAAAAGTAATCATTTTTCAGAGTTTTCAAATCATTTTATAGAAAATTATCACAATTTTAATGATCCAAGTAAATATTTAAGGCTTACAAATAAACATCTTAGAAGTTTTGGAAACAAATAAAATCGTTAAAGAAATGAAACATTTGTAGATAATGTTTAAATCGGACAGACGATTCATTTTTGTTGAACATATTTCCTTTAGGACTTACCGTCCATCATGTAAGTAATTAAATTGTTCTTAGTAGGTACATACTATTAATATTTGTATATAAACCCCTGCCTTGCGTTCAGTAGAAAAAACCCCCGATCTTTATTTTGTATTTTAAATTTTTAAAGCATAAAAATTACAATCAATTTTTAGTTTATTCGTAAAGCTTGCGACATTCTGCATGAGGATTCCCTTTAAAAAAGCGAAACACGTGTTACAATTTGTATCACCACATGTGAACTAACAAAGTTATTAAATTAAATTTTGTATTAAAATTAACTACCAGAAATTTAGCGCCGAATTCATCTGAAATATTGAAATTATTTAAATCATAAGATAAATTATTGTTGACTGATGATAAAAAAGGTATAGGTTAAGAAGAAACTCACAGTAAAAATAAAACAATATTATCTAAACATTTTTAATAAAACAAAAAAATATATAAAATAATATTTTTACATGGTTCATTACAGGGTATATCTTATTACTGCTATTATTTTATTATTTTTTATGATTCTATCGCTAGTAAGTAATTAAAAATATATTTTATAGTTGTGCTTTATCTAAAAACATCGAGATAAATATATTATAATAGTGTGGACCAAATTTTACACACAATCAACCAAAGTATCCTAAAAATAACAACCGTAGAATAATAAATGCATATGAATCAAGATATGAGATAAACATTGAAAAACCTTTTGTTTGTATTTTGTCATTGTCAAAAGTAAAAGATTTGTATTTATTTATAAAGGGTTTCTTTTCGTTTTGATAGAGGATAGATAGATCACACATAATGAAAAAACGATTTTTTTTCCGAAATGCGGATGACATATTTATATTTGCTTCAACAAATTTTACTGCTTTCGCAATTTAGAGAAATATCACGAAGCAACTTAACGACATACTTTACTTAGTAAAATAAGAGTTCCATATTATTTTAATTAAACATAATTTGAATACCAAGCAACTGGCAGTTGGTAGCCGTCAAATCAATTACGCAGTCAAAGATTTAATCTTTTATCTGTTTCCGCAATTTTCCCCCTACGTCAGCAAAACTGAGAAAGATATTAATATAATTTGGCTTTAAATGCTTATTTGCGTCATTTGCTTTCTTAAACGTAATGGCAATATATTTTTCAATAGAAAAAACTTCTTTTCACATCGATAATACAAAGCTTAGATCATTTTTTTACTGAAAAAAAAGTAATGATAACAGTGGTTTTCAGTGGCATATTATAAGATAACAAAAAGTAAAATAATAACTCTAAGCATTAAATCAATTGAGAAGAAGCTTGTTGCTAAAGCTTTGTAACTGTCAAATTGAACTTGACTGCTGGTATAAAATAATGATATTAAAATAACTTTAATGTCGAATGAAGTTTTCTCAATATTTTGATAATCTAGTAAGACTTTTCGTATAGTACAAGATATTTTATAATAAAATAAAAAAATAAAACTAAACTCTCGATCATTACCGTTATTAAATTTTATGGTGCGGGAGCAGGGGTGTCAGAAACAATTGGTGTATCCAGTACGTAAAAATTTGGATTAGATGCTGCAGTATTATTTGTCATTACTGGATCGGTAATAGTTAAAGAAGTCAGAGGTGAAGTAATACTTTGAGGATAGATAATTGGCATATGTGATGTTGTTTCTAAGCCAACGGGAGAAGATATAGAACTTTCTGACACAGATGCATATCTTAGATTAAAATCCACAACGGGCAAAGTTTGTGGGGTAGTGTTTCGGAAATTTAAAGTAGATTCTGTCGAAGTATTATAGATAGCTGTGGTATTTAGTGTAGAGGTTTCGTTGTTAAGCTGGTAGGTGCTTGTATTGTTTAATGGTATCACTCCTAAAGGAAACATCTTTCCATCCGCTGGGATGACCAGCGTGCAAGGTGTATAACGCAGTCCAGAACTTTCATTGAAAGGTTGCTGTATGCAATTAAGTCTTGCTGGTGGCAGCTCAGTTACTGGTGCAAGTATGTTTATTCTTTCGCATTGAATTGTGGTTATCTCGCTTACACCATTGCGAATCATTTCTACGGTACAATTTGTTTGGTTGGCGGAACTTAATGGCGGTACAACCGTAGCATTTTTGATAATAAATGTAGATGCTAATTCACACGGCAGTGCTATAACAGTAGTCTCGTTAACAGATTTCAGTGTCATAGTGCAGTTTGTCAACACGTCAGGCCTAGGTGTAGTTCTATGAGTTTGACTTTTGTGAACCTTTTTAGGTGCTTGGTGTGTATAACTAGAACCGTGGTTATGTGGCCAGTGACTTTTTTCATATCTCGCTTTTAGTTCACGCGCCACGATTATTTCGGCTAAGAGCTCTGAAAAACTGGGTTCTGGTTTTTCGTAAATGTATGTCGGGTACGGTTGGTAATAGGCTCCGCTCACAGGATAAGCCGGTTGCCCTATAATATTTCCATGGTAAGGCTGATTTTGAACAGGCGGTATGTGAATATTCACGATGGGATTGTGGTTTACAGCCTGAGTTGGATAAGGTTTTGATGGCTTGACAGGACTCAGATTCGTATTTGAATTTTTTTGGCTATGAATAAAATCTGCACTACCCGATCCTGCGTGTAGCGGTTTTTTAGTAGTGACACTTGAAGGATATCTGTGTATTGGTTTTTTGGTAGTGACGCTCGAAGGATAGCCATGAATTGGTTTCTTAGTAGTTGCGCCGAGCGAAAAGCTAAACCAAGGTTTTTTTGTAGTAATTTTAGAATTAGATGAATATGATGGTTTAACAGTGACGCTCGTTATTGGGAAGTATTTTGGTCTTTTGGTAGTGACGCTTGAGGGGTAGGAATGTGGCTTAGCACTTACACCGTATTTATGTGAATTACTGCCACTCGAAGAAGGCGTGACTGATGGATATCTCTGCGCCGGTCTCCCAGTTGCATAATTCTTATTACTCGCCGGTCTCGAAGTTGTGCCTCTTGGATAAGTATGCTTCTCAGAAGTGTTAAATTTTGGTGCGCTAGGTGCATACGAAGGTTTGCTGTACGAGGGTTTTATAACACTTTCACTACGCACTGGTGTTCTGGGTGTCGCTCTATTATACACAGGTTTAGATGTATAGTGTTTGGAGTTGCTTGTCCCTGATATTCCTTTTGACGATGGGTATGAATGGTGTGAGGATGAAGTTCTGTTGGAACCTGATAATTTGCTATTACTACTTGGGTACGAATGAGATGAACTAGTCTTGTTTTTCTTACTAGACGAAAACATTTCCCATTTTGGCCATGCTGTGACCGCACTCGTACAAAACACAACAAATATCACCAAAATTATCTGTTGCTTCATTATGCACGACCATTTAACACTATTTTCATGAAATTTGGCATCTAGCGTAAATTCACGTATTTAATTAAGTTCGATTGTGCGATGACTGCGTGGTTAATAACATTAAAACTGATTTTCATTAGAGAAGAGGTCGAATGTCAAGTGATAAAAAAATATCGATATGTAATCATTTGAATATGGCGACCAATATTATAAGATAATGTATAATATTTTAATGATCCTAAAGTTATTTCGTAAACAATATAAATAACGTTGACCATTTTTAATGAACCGAGTGTTTAATTTGTGAAAACTCTTTTTATATTTAAATCATCGAGTTGCATAAAGCACTCTGGAAACTTTAAAAAGTTTTGAGTAAATGATTTGGTATAAAAAATGAAGAATATCCATTCTTGATATTTTTGAGATAAGCATGCCAAATTTTATTTAATGCATCACTAAATTATCTCACAATAGGCTCACATTTGTAAATGAATAATATGATATGGTTGGAAAGAACCAATCGGTGATCAGTATTTTCATGGTATTATATTAAATGTTATATTTCGCATCTTAAAAAATGCTACTTTTCACCAGCGATAAATTTTCATGGTAATTTATAACTTTTTTTATAATTACAAAAAAATTGTTCCCCTGTTTTTTGCGATTTTCTCAAAACTCGATTTTGGAGGTATGAAATTTATGATACTAGGCTTCTCATATTACTATCTACGAAGGTTAAAGCATAATATCGTTTGAATCATTGAATTGGAGCAACAAAATGGAACCAATTCTTACGTCAATCTTCGAACTCTTCAACCTGAGGTAAACAAGTACATTTTTAGCTATTGATGTTAATTATTTTGCGGTATATTTCTTATTGTCACAAAATGTAATTATTATACTTGTATAAGAATAATAAAAGAAAAAACCCACTGCTTCAAAGTACCGCGAAGAGCTCTGACATTAAGCGAGCCCCTTGTTAACATATTGGTAGTCCACTGCTGTTAGGAAAGACATGCAGTACGCCAGCGATTTCCAACCTGGGAGGCGCGAACAGTACAAATTATGTATTTACTCTTTAAAACGTGTCTTTATTACTATACGAAATAAAGAATGGGAAGGCGCGAAGGCATTTTTTTCCTCAAAGGGAGGCGCTGAAACATAAAGGTTGGAAGCCACTGCAGTTCGCAGTTCAACTGCGTCTGTGTTCAACGCTGACAATAAACAAAACAGTGTATGAACCGGAATCAGGGTAAACTTTCATAAACGTCAAAATGGAGATTTGAAGAAGGTAAGTGATTTGAAAACCATAGAAATATTTTATGAGCGTGTGGTCACTATACCAATAGAGACGTTTATAGTAGTAATGAGTAAATAAAAATTATAATGAAGTCTTAAATGATAAGATATTTAAGGCCAATTTTCTTATATGTGTTTTCTACTAATTATTTTTCTTGGCGATTTATTATATACATTCTATCACTGGCCTATTCAGAGTTGGTGAGGTGGAGAGGGGGATGAGGAGAATTCTTGCGAGGTGCCATGAAAATAATAACTAATTAAAAAATAATGTTTATATAAAATCAAAACGAATTAATTTCTATATCTCAGCTTGTATTGATTTTTTAGTTTTTTTTACAGTAAAGTAAGTCTTCGACGTGAATTCGTACTTACATTTTTGATACTTATTTACGCGATATTTTGATTTTTGGAACCGATTTATCAAATTATATGAAAGTGAGGGTCTTTTACGCGCCACTTTCTGGAACCAATGTATCGCGTAAAAAAAGTTTGGGTGTATATAAAAATAGTCAATAAATAAATAAATCAAATACGTCTTGTGGATTTTGTGAAGAAAGAAGCATTACAGATATCTATCAGTGATGAAAAATAAAAAACAAGAAAAATCGATCAAATACCGACTTCCTGGTTGTTCCTTTGTGACCTTTGTATATTTTCCACAATGTAAATCATATCCTCGTTTTTCTAATGTTTGTGATTGCTATTTTGTTATTTCACAAGTAAAAATAAATTTCTTATAATTGTTTTTTTTCAGTATTTTTTTATAAAAAATCTATTTTGCATTTTTTTCCATTTTGTATTACACATTTCAATTTTCAGTTCCATTTATTGTTAAGTAGTATGACGAAATTCACGAAAATACAATTATACTAAATTTAAAAAAAATGCATTTTTAGGACCCCAAGTATCATAGGTGATACCACCCCTCAGTGGCGTAGGAAGGGGTCTCGCCATCCAGGGCGTTTCATGAATTTACCACCCCCCCTAAGAATTCCTCCACTTTTTTTAAAATTTACTTTTATTTTTTCGTTATGAGATTATACTACAGGTGGCTTAATTTTTTTTATTCATAAATATAATTTCTCTAAAAATATTGTATTTTGTTATTTTTTTTCTATTGGATTTTTTTTTCAGATCAGGAACTTTTTTTAATGGGTCAAAAAAAATAGTCAATTGTCTTTTTTTATTATGTTTGGAGGAATAGTAGCAAATTATTGCTATAATTATAAGTATTCATTTTATAAATAAGTAAACGAATTTAAGGTTGTAGGTTAATTCATTACAAAAGATACCAGATTTTATTTTGTAAATATAACAGTTGGGAAAAAAAACATATTTAAAATTAAATTTTCTGGCTTTTCTCTTCACATAATCGTTAGTATCTTATCTGACAGTTAAAGTTTTATTAAAAACCTGGTTGTAGAGTCGGAGTCGTTACCGTAGTCGGAAAAAACTAACGACCCCGACTGTTTTTTTTTATTTTTTTGAGTGTACAAATCGTTAAATTCAAAAGTCGCCACTGGTCGATCTCGTATGAATGTAAATGAAATAAGAAAGCGATTTTAAAAATAAATTACACAAGTATAAGAGTAAGTAAGAGTATTTCATTATTTCTTCACATCTCTGTTTGCTTAGCAAGAACAGCAACAAAAATTTTAATTCTTCCCAAGCAATGTCATCATGATGTTGTTTTTAGTGTTTTACAAAGCATAGTCATGCGAGGAAAAAATGGTGAATTAATTATCGCTTGCATTAATTATTTATACGAAACAATTTTTGTTTATTACCTCTGAAGTTTTTTTCTATTTCTTAAAAACGCGACCCCCATAAAGTTGTGTTTAATCAGTCAAAGTCACAAAGCCCAAATTAGCATAATATTGAAATAAAGCTCGCATTGATTCTATATCCAAAACAATTTGTATTTTTTTTTTGTATTTATATATTGTCAGTGGGCGGAAGAAAATATAGTAAAAGTGATATTGCTTACATTGGTTCTGTATACATATCAATCTTTATTTTCATATTACTTTCAAAAGTTTCTGTTAATTTTCAAAAATGCCGCTCACATAAATGTGCCTCCCCCACCCCCCCACCCCCCACCCCTTGCTGCGCCAATGCCACCCCTCCCTCGAAAACGGAAAACTTAAGAAAAAAATGATGTCCGAAAAAATAATCATGTGCCACATATTTACTGTCAAAATAATAAAAATCTCTAAGATAAAACATTGGGTCCGAGGAGGGGATATGTATGCTAAAAATTAATATTATGAGTTTTCATAAAAAAAACCTCTCATATTACACATAATATGTTTTTTGGGGATCGGCTATTTAAAATTTCGCACCTGACTACGAGGAAAAGAATTTTATACTATAAATAAATATTTGTTTGTTAATATTATTAGATAGGTCCAAAGCTTTATCACAAAGTATTCAACAAATGAAAGCTTATGAGCTACCCTAAAAGTAAATCTCATGAAACCGGCCCCTTCTGCTATCTTCATTCAAATCTTGAATTGAGAAGTGTAGTTAAAGTAGATTTTATCCTAATCATAGACACATAAAAGTTTGATTTTACTAAAAAACTTAGTTGTCGTGTTGTTTGCAAGTTGATTCTGAAAATGATGTCAAATATACATTGCAGCTTTAAAAAACTGTACTTTACTGTTTACCATAAATTTTACTATATCTAGCTATATCTCAGAACATAATGATCTTTATAATTTATAATAATGAACAGAAAGTTAAAATTAGAATAATAAATAAATCACACATATTTTGATTACATCATTTTATTTTTCAATATGCTCCAATAAATAATAAATTTCTCAGAAGTTATAAATACAAAATAATAATTGCTAATTAAAATAAAATAAAATTTATTAATTTAAGTATTTGTAGATATATTTAAAATAAATGATAAATATATTTTTTAATGGAATCAAAGTTTATCGTGAGCACATTAACAATAATTTAAAAAATATTAATAAGTTTTAAAATGCTTGACTAGTGAGAATTTTTGATAAGCCAAAATAAATAATTATCATATAATTCATTTGATGACACTATAATGTTAGGCCGCTGCTGCTGCTGCAGGCTTATCAGAGCCAATCAGAGGAAGGTTGGGTGTGATGGATGGATTTGAAATCTCTGGGCCTTTGGGTGAATCCATTTTAATTTCAAGAGGAATAACTTCTAATGGGAAAATTTCGGCAGTGGAAGGTATAATTGAGCATGGATTTTTTCCATAACTAGACCCTTGGCTTTGGGTGCAGTTTATTTTCATTGATGGGAGCTCTGGTTTTGGAGCCATATTGGTGATCATATCGCATGGAATCTGTGTGAATTCTGTAAGGCCGTTGTTCTTCACTACGGCAATTGTGCAGTTAAGTTTCGTTTCACTGGTAGGGGCTGGTAGTGGAGCTGAAGTGTTCTGAACGGCGAACGATGAAGCGATTTCACACGGAATCGTGATCGTGTCTGTTCCATTAAAATTGCTGAGCGATAAAGTACAATTCGTTAGTCCAGCAGTTGAAGGCACGCTAGCTGTGTTTGAATTGCTTTGAGATGGAGACACTGGTCTAGAATTTGGATCACTAGTATTGGAATAATAGTTATTGTACGTATTTTGGGTATTTCCGTGACCGTAACCGTGATTGTGGTAATAATGGTCATGTGAACGTCCAGACCTTAATATGTTGTATAATGCCAATCCTGTCAACATTGAGTTTAGATCCGATCCAGAACTGTGAGTGGAATGTGTTACAAATGTCGGATGATATCCAGCAGAAGCTGTGGTGTATACTGGTCCATGAACCCCATAAGTAACCGGAACGACAGGAACTGCATGATAAGCCGTGCCACTATATGCTTGTCCATATCCTGGAGCCACATGACCATATCCAGTATTGGGCTGATTATACATCGGCTGGTTATGATTTGGTTGTATATGCGGAGTATTTGCATTTCCAGTGTTGGGGTAACGTGAATTTCCAGAGAGACCATTGCTTGTTGGGTATGCGGGCTGTCCGACTGGTGTTCCGTGGAAAGGTTGATTTTGGGCCGGACCGACATTAGTAGCATGGCCAGATAGACCCCCGTTTGATGCAGGATACCCGTGGGATCCTGTGTTTCCGATGTGTGATCCACCATTGCTGCCAGCATGAATTGGTTGACTGTTGGAAGGTTTGAAACTCACACTGCTTATGGGTCCAGTTGGAGATGAATGTCCACCCACTGCGATTCCAGTAAAAGGAGTATTCGGTTTATTTCCACCAGACATTCCATTGTTACTCGTTGGGTAAGAATGTGATCCTCCGGAAGATACGTGAGTATTGGTAGCCGGTCTTGAAATTCCTGACGATCCAGAATGGGACGGATAAGAGTGACTTATGGCAGGACTTGATACAGCGTGGTGCGACGGTGCTGAGTGCGACGGTGCTGAGTGAGACGGTGATGAATGGCGTGAGGAACTGTATGAATGGGAAGGACTTGATCGGGAAAATCCTCCGGATTTTCCAAACTTGGGTTCACCTGCAGCTAATGCAGTAAATAAAAAAATAAAAAGCACTGATGAAATTGGTTTCTTCATTTTGAGAGTTATTTTGTGTTAGTCGTACGAAAGAATACTTATTACGATTTTGAATATTTTCTTAGCTCTGTCGAAGGGTCTATTTATTTGAGATCGCAAAAACAACTGAGCGCCGAACTGAATCAACAACGTCATTTAAATCATCGACAGGTCGAAAGTCAAGAAATATTTTCTTGTGAGTGATAATAAATTAGTACGATGACCAATTAAGAATGAATTAAATGAAATAAATATAATAAAAATAATAAAACATTTTTAGTACTTTTTCCACATAAAATTTATTAGATCAGGACCGGTTTCGCTCATGATGAGCATTGTCAACTGATAATAAAAACAATAAAACAGTGATATTTATACAAAAGTTAAGTGATAAAAACAAGGTATGACAAACAATTGGTATTACAACCTAGCAAAAGAATTGAAGTAAAATACAAGGAAAATAAACTATAAATAAAAAGTTGAAGACCACTTAGCAATGAAACTATTAAGACAAAAACCAATTAGGTATGAATTATCATTACGAATTCTAGCCTATTATATTTCCTTTTTTGTACTGTTTTATTTCTTTAGAATTTTAATTTTCTCAGTTTGCTTTTATTTTGTAAGAATTGATATTGCCTTTATTCTTTTCGCAGGAATCAATTTTGCTGGATTAAACTCTACTGGATTTTCCAAACTCAATTTGGTTGACAGACATTAAGATTTATTTATTATATACACTAATTGTTGGTTTTTACTTTGGTAATGATAATTCATACCTAATTGGTTTTTGTCATAATAGTTTCATTGCTAAGTGGTCTTCAACTTTTTATTTATAGTTTATTTTCCTTGTATTTTACTTCAATTCTTTTGCTAGGTTGTAATACCAATTGTTTGTCATACCTTGTTTTTATCACTTAACTTTTGTATAAATATCACTGTTTTATTGTTTTTCTTATCAGTTGACAATGCTCATCATGAGCGAAACCGGTCCTGATCTAATAAATTTTATGTGGAAAAAGTACTAAAAATGTTTTATTATTTTTATTATAATGCCATTCCACCAAGTATTGACAGTGAACACCTTAAAAGTGAGAAATAAATATAATTTTTATTATTTTTATTCTGCCTTCAATACAATTTACAAACAATCGGAGAGTGGGTTTTGTTGACCGTGTCAGTTTATTTTATCAACTATAAACATATGATGATAGTTAATTGGAATCTAGAGAGAATGATAGTGTCGAGATTCATACTATGGCGTCCAATCCCAGATCCTTTTTGAGATCCCGAGATTTTGGGATTCCTAATCTTTCAATCCCTGGATTGATCATTTGCCATTACTTTATGTTTTCATTTTTTTAGCATAACGCTAGTTTTAATACAAAAAAGCTGGCGTTACAGCTAACGGCCAAGGTGACATTTTTTTCAAAGACCACAGTTAATTGAGATCAATTCGAGTATAAGAGATATCACAAACACCTGCGTCCAAGATCTCAAATTAAAATTAAAAACAATTTTATACCGCCCATAAAAAAGAAAAGATTTCAACTAAATTTTGTAAAAAAATATGTCTGTTTTTGTCTACAACTGCTATAAAGTATGAGGGGGAATAAAACGCAATTCATTTACTTTTTATGATGGTATTATAAAAAAAATGTATTCAAACAAACTGAGGTACACTGTCGCTAATAGGTAGTTTTATTATTAAAATATATGGTAATAAATCGGGTTTAAATTTTAAACTTGATTCTTACATGTTATAGTGAATTCCGAAATCCCGGGAACGGTATTAAGACTATCCCGGGAATACGGGATGAGTACATTGATCGAGATCCCGGAATTGGATGCCCTTATTCATACCATATCTGGGGTTGGATAGACGGTGGGCGAAGTTGAATTATAAAATGCGTTTTAAGTTCCTATTGGATAAAGAATCTTTTATTGCATTGGCACAACGTTTCCCAAGTGAGTTGAGTGAGGGAGATTTTTTTTATTTAGACAAAGCTTAAGACATTGTATTGCAATTATAGCTATGTCAATGAATGAGTACGATATGATTTTGTTTAAAAGATTCACAAAGATTTATAGCCTCGCGCCATTGGTGAAAAAAAAAAGTAGAAATAGTTTTATGAATACATGCAGATTAATAGATTACGAAAAAAATGTGGCAAATGATATATACCCGTTTGGCAAATATACTATTTTCATTAAATTGAATATTAGATCGACCATAATTCACAGAGATTTACCTCTATCCATGAAAATAAATCAAAATAAAATTTCTGAGAAAAATATAGACTTACTGAAATCAGCAAAAGTTTCTGTATTTAATAATGTTGTGTCAAACAAAAAAATCCCTTGCAAGAACATAATAAGGTCGGGATATCAAAAAAAATATTTTATTTTTTCTATTTTAATTAAGACAATGTATGGTCACCGCACTCTGCTTGTTCACATACGCCATTCCGTTTCTACTTAATTAGGAATTCGCAAAATTATTTAATTGATGATTATGAGTAATTCTTTTTGGTTTAATTGGGTGCTTTGAAATAATAATATAAAGATAAACAATTTCAGATGAAGTTCTCTAATGCACTGGTATTCCAGATTGTGTGGTGAAATTACGGATTGCACGCGAAAAAAAAATAATAAATATTGCGTCGCTTTGAAACAATCACTCAGTTTCTAAATAAATTAAACTAGAAAGACAAGAGTGTTCAAAATAGTTTATTAAAACCTCTATTTATAATACACCTATCTAATATATCACCCATATAGGGCTTCCAACCCGGTTTAAACAAAAACCGGTTAACCAGTTTATTGTCTGTTGTAAGAAAAACCGAAAACCGGTTTATTTTTCACGGTCAACCGGGCTTATTGAAAATCTCTTTTTGCCTTAATTACTATGTACTACTATTCTTATGTCGGATCTGTGAAGCAGTGGTCAACGTCGTTGGTTTCCGTGACGGATCTTACAGATTCAAGTGCCAGTATGAACAGCATTTTTTCATTTAAAGGCATGGGTGTTTGTAATTTCAATATTCCTTCCTTCCGTTCCAATCCTAAAATAACGGGAAAGACCAAAACATTTTTTTATAGCCGCCCGTGTGGTCGAGTGGTCAACATTGCTGGCTACCGCTACGGAGGGCACGGGTTCGAATCCCAGTACGGGCAGTTTCATTAATTGATTTTTAAATCGATTTATGAATTTCTGTTCAAAGGCATGGATGTATATGATGTCTTGAATTCCCCCCTCCCACCCATCCTATCCTATGAACGGGGCGTATCGAGAGCGATTAGCTAACCACTAGTCCTGTCCTAGCCCTTTCCTTATATTCCTACTCTCTTTGGAAAAAGAAAGGTTGAGCAACTGAGTAACAAGCAGTTCTCGTAGAAACATTTCTGTTGAGAAAAACTCCATTAGGAGTCCATATGCTCCATATTGGGAGCGGACATGGTTAAAAAAAGATTAATAACTTAATAGTTTAAAAAATAAAATAAGTTAATCTAATCTTTTATGCATATTATTAGTTCATATTTAAGTAAGCAAAATGCACTATATATATTTTTTTGGAATATTGGTTTGTGTGGTACTGAATGATTTTTTTAAAACAATTCCGGTTTAAGCCGGTTAACCGGTTTATGTATTTGAAAAAAACGAAAATCGGTTTGTTGCTTTGAACGTTTGATTTGATGCGTTACACCAGGGGTCGGCAGGAGCGGCTCTTTGTATAGACGTTTGTGGCTCTTCGGATATAAACTCAAATTTTACCTCATCTTAAGCAGCCTTATAACCAGTGGTGTAGTGGGGCCAAGTCGGGCCAGGACGGCGACCTGGCACCTGAAAATGAGGAAGGCGCCCTGCCACATTTTTGACTTGTAACTTAATTTTCAAGAACATACACATATTAAAAATCGTTTTTTTATTGATTTAATTGTTAAAACTTGTGTTTTTTTTTAACTTCAGACGGATATAAAAAAAACAAAAAAATAGGGAAGCAATCAATGACCGACCTGGTACCTATTTATTTACCACTTCACCACTGCTTATAACTTATGATTTTATGAGATAGACAACTATGGTTTCAGTACAAACGTGCCTTCATTAGGACAGGTATAAACATAATCCTTATAATCAGTTCTTGTGGACAAGACAAGTGGACAAGTGGTCAGCTATAAAACTGCCTAAAATAGAAACAATAATATTTGATACATGGAATAGTTCGCCTGACACATATGAAGCGTCAAAAAACTAACTTTTGGTATTCTTGCCATCTTTAGCTCTACATACAATGTATATATGTATTCGAACAAAAATTTTCAACTATGAACCAAATAAAAAATAAACTTAGAAGCAGAACAACGGATGAAATTTTACAAGCATGTCCATATTCAATTGAAAATAAGTAGCTATTTGCCAGATATAGTAAAGCTATCAAAAGATATGGGTGGATACCGTTTTAATATATTTTTTAAATAAAACATTTCCATAAAATTCCATATCCTTATATATTATACCTATTACATATATGCGGCTCTTTTTTCTCTAAAAATCTTTATCCTTATACGTATATTTCATATATGTGGCTTTCTGGTACTTTTGTTATCCTGTTTCCATTACAATTTGGTCATTCTCACTTGACAAACTGCCGACTCCTGCCCTACACCCACATATATATCAATATATGAATTGTATTCGTAGCTTTATAAATCAGTTGTCTAGTATCACACCCGGCCAAGTCAGTTTTACTTTATTTTCCAGGAGAGCCGAAAGTTTGTTTGACTACTTTTTAGCAAAATTCTGACACGAATTAACTTTATTAACTACGAAAATCCCAGTCACTAAACGCTAAGCGTTTACATTCTGTGCAAAATAGTGAATGACATTCAGTCAGCTGATTTAAATCTTGCTATATGATTGGCTCTCAATAACTTGGTCGGTATAAAACAAAATACCTATGGCTTAGCTATTATTCTGAAAGTAAAATCTCTATTTAAAGTACTTTTTCATACACGTGTAGTACGATTTTAAAACCGTAACATTATTGAATTGTAGGTATCAAAATTTATAAAAAAGTGTACATCGACTTGGCCTGTTTGATACTGGAAGTCTTAAATATATTTTCAGAACCTGAAATCCATAATAAAAATAAAAACCTTTATTCGTTTCCAAATACTTTGGAAATTATTAAGACAATTTAATTTTTAAAGGTTAAATTATTAGTAGCCGATTAAGTACTTGGGAGGCCCAAGAGCAATATAAGTGTCAAAGGCGTACTAATAAAGCGTTTTATTTGATTCATTGGAATATATACTAGTTTTTTACACTTCCGTTATATTTTAATACAATACATACAATCTTAAATTAAATCAGTCCAGATAATTCTACTGAGTGATGTCTAGTTTTTACTGTGGCACCGTACATACACCAATAGGCCAAATATTGAATAAAAAATATTTTTATATTTATGTATACTATAATTAATAATACTATTTTTTCTGTTGATTGAGTTTCTTCGTCCAATAATTAAAGCTCTCATTAAAAAAAACTCAATGAATTAACTCTTAGAATTCTAATGCGTATTTTTTTTTCTTTTCCGTCGTAAATGATTGTCCAATTCATGACGTTCGTCATTTTCTAAAAAAATATCTCAAACAACCGTGGCTCAAATACAAGACTCGTTTGTATGATAAAATAACAAAACATTTTTTTAAATGAAAAAAGTGGAAAAATGTAAAGTAAACAACGAAAATATGTTTAGGTATGTGTATATTAAAAAAATAAAAAAACCTGCGGCTAAATTTTTCATAATGGTTCATGGGAAAATAAATACTTTCAATATATCAACGTTTTTTTAAGCATATCCGCTCCCAATGTGGAGCATGCAAACTCCTAATGGAGAAGTTCTCAGCAGAAGTTCTTTCTTGTTAAGCAGTTACTCAACTTCTCCTCTGTCCAAGAGAGTAGGGGACATACGAATAGGGCTAAGGCAGGACTCATGGAAAGATTATAGCTCTCACAAAGCCCTGATTTTTTTGGTTGGATGGGTGGGAGAAAATCCCAAACATTATAACCATCCAAACCTTTGGACAGAAATCCATAAATCGGTTGAAACATCAATTTATATAAAATGTCCGTACTGCAATTCAAATACACCAATATTATTAATTTAAAAAAATGTTAAGGGTGGGTAGCAAAATCAAACACCGCCTAAGAAAGCAAAATCTCTTGCAACGCCACTGTTCAGAGCACCTAATTAAAAACTAAGAAATTACTCACATCATCAATTAAAAAGTTACGCGAAATCTTAACTAAACACAAACGGAATTGCGTGTGTCAAGAAACAGAATCTGATGACCATACATTGTATTATTAATTAAGGTAAAACTACATTAAATGTTACAACCATAGACTTATTAAGATTCTTGAAAATGAAAACAGCTTGATACATTTTCTAAGAACAGATAATTTTGGCTTATATCAAAAAGTTTATATTCTTAATGTTTCATTTCGACTAATTTTCTTGGATATGGGTGAAAGTGTCTTATTTTAACTTGTATTTTTGCGCTTGGTTTGAAAAGATACTTGCGAAGAAATTAAATTGAGACTGATCTTATATTAAATACATACCAAGCCATTTTTTTTAATAAATAAAACATTCACATCATCATCACATTCGTCTTCACTTATACTGACTGGCAGTATTATTAAAACTATTGCCACGGTTAATGTTTTCACCAATGGTATGAGGCTGGGAGTGATCGTCAATCCCTTTACTTAACTCATGTCATACTAGGGATTCTGGAGCCTCAGCTTTTTTCAAGTCCCGGGACACGAAACATAAAATTGAAGCCTTCATTAAAAAAATATATGTTTTTAGATATGTCGAATGACAGTAAAACAATCAATGTGGAGTTTTAAGAAACAATATTAACTCTCGAGAATATGAATAAGCATGTTGATACCAGACTTTGAAGCCCACCGGATGCAATGAAAAATGATGGAGGGAATCGGGTTTGCCCTGACATCGCCAGTAGAAATAGAAATATGTAAGAAATTCTGCCTACATAATATAAAATGGTCATATATATTTTTTAATAAATTTAGATTTTGAAATATTCTTATCTTATGTTATTGCTTTCTGAAGATTCTCAAAGTATAAATATTCTCAAACAATATTTATATTTAATGAATAAAATATGCTTGTACAAATGTTATTGAAAAGTCAGCATGTTTTCTGCCTCGGGTTAGTTGGAGACTGGCAAAAAACTTTGATTTCCTGGTATTTTATTCTCGCGTTGTCTTGAGACAGAATCCCTAAGATTCTAGGTATGGCCATAAACATTTTTTTTTAAGCTTCGTGTATTATTAAAAAAAAATTAACTACTACGTGAATCCATATGGGAAATTTTATCTTAACACGGCTCTAAATTAGATGAACAAACACGTACTCTTCATCAACATCTTGTAACTGCTCTCGTTTTTTATTTTATATCTACGAACGCTGAAATACCAAATTTGCAAAGATACAACGATCCAAACAGCGACAGAGATTTAATTGCTGTTGCAGCCAATCGAGAATATTGACTCCAAGATGATATCCAAAATGCTGACAACTTTGACTCAGAAAATAAGGCTTTGTGCATAGTCTTTCAGATGTATTAAAATTTCCTCCTCTGTTAGTGTCAGGTGTATTACCATTGAATCTTACGAATGATTTGATGACTCACTGATACATTTGCTCATCATGTTCTGGAAAATACTTAATTATAAACTTTACATGAATTATGCAAAAAAGAGCTCTAATGTCCTCTGCACTACTGGCAATTTTTCAAAACTTGTTTGAAGAAGCGTCTACTCCTGGGACGCAATCAAGCTGTGATTTTTTTAACTTTTCTGGTTCACAGGTCTAACTTGTCAGCGAAAATTTTTAATTACGTATTTTTCCTTCGCGGCACACCTTAGACTTCTCACGGCACACAGTTTGGCAGACACTGCTTTAGAGCTAGACTCTACCCGAACCTGGATATGAGGTGACGCCCCACTCCATAATTATTAACAAATTCCATCAAGCCTCCCTTAAAACCCGTATACTAGCAAAAAAACACTACTGTTTGATAGTTATTTTGAATGCAAAATAACTGTGTAGTTAAAATTATATTTATTTTATTTAATACATTCTTATTTGGTCATCGTAACAAATTATTATCACCAACAAGAAAATACAGAATCTTGACATTTGACCTAACAATGATTAAAATGACGATATCGATTCAATTCAACGTTCAGTTGTTTTTACGATCTCAAACAAAAAGACGATTCGACAGAGCTAAGAACATATTAAAATTTGCAACAAGTTTTCTTTAGTGCGGTAAACACCAAAAATCTTTCAAAATGAAGAAACTTATTTCGTCAGTGTTTTTTATTTTACTTTATATTGTATTGACTTCAGCGGAACCTAATCCTGGAAAATCTGGAGGATATTCGCGTCCTAGCCCTTCCCGTTCGTACAGTTCGTCATACCATTCACGCCCAGCACCGTCGCATTCGATATCCAAACCCTCGCATTCGATGCCCAGTCACTCTTATCCAACCCACAGTGGATCATCGGGGATATCAAGACCTGCCATCAGCCACTCTTATCCAACTCACACTGGATCGTCAGGGTTTTCAAGGCCTGCTACTAATACTCACATATCTTCTGGTGGATCACATTCTTACCCGACGAGTAACAATGGAATGTCAGGAGGAAATAAGCCACATGCTCCGCCGTTTTCTGGAACCGCAGTTGGTGGGCATTCATATCCAACTGGGCCCATAAGCAGTACGAATGTCAAACCCTCGTATAGTCAACCAATTCATTCCACACATGTTGGCTCTAATAACTATGGATCACATATTACTAGTACCAATGTAAAACCGGTTCAAAGCCAACCGTCTCAAATTGGAAACGCGGGATCTCACGGGTATCCTATGAGTAACAGCGGATTGTCAGGTGGAAATAAACCAAATACTCCATTTACTGGAACTGCAGTAGGTGGACACTCGTATCCAACTGGGCCCATAAGCAGTGTAAATGCCAAGCCTTCCTACAGTCAACCAATTCCTGCAACACATCCCGGCTATAACAACTATGGTGGATCACACATCGGAAACACAGGATCACACGGGTATCCTGCATCAAACGGGGGTATATCTGGTCATGCTACCAATGTCCGGCCGGTCCAAAATCAACCTTTCCACGGAACACCAGTCGGACAGCCGGCATATCCAACAAGCAATGGTTTCTCTGGAAATTCACGTTACCCCAACACTGGAAATGCAAATACACCACATATACAACCAAGTCATATCCAGCCTACTTACAATCAGCCGATGTATAATCAACCCAATACTGGATATGGTCATGTGGCTCCAGGGTATGGTCATGCATATGGCGGTACTGCTTATCATGCAGTTCCTGTCGTTCCGGTTACTACTTATGGTGTTCATGGACCAATATACACAACAGCTTCTGCTGGATATCATCCGACATTTGTAACGCATTCCACTCACAGTTCTGGATCAGATCTAAACTCAATGTTGACAGGATTGGCATTATACAACGCATTAAGGTCTGGACGTTCACATGACCATTATTACCACAATCACGGTTACGGGGGCTACGGAAGTTACGGTCACGGAAGTACGCAAAATACGTACAATAACTATTATTCCAATAATGGTGAACCGAATTCTAGGCCAGTGTCTCCATCTCAGGGCAACATAGCTCAGAGCAACATAGCTCAGAGCAACACAGCTAGCGTTCCCTCAGCCGCTGGGTTATCGAATTGTACTTTATCGCTCAGCAATTTGAATGGAATAGACACCATTACGATTCCGTGTGAAATTGCGTCATCGTTCGCCGTTCAGAACACTTCAGCTCCACTACCAGCCCCTACCAGTGACACTAAACTTAACTGCACAATTGCTGTTGTGAAGAACAACGGCCTTACAGAATTCACGCAGATTCCATGCGACATGATCACCAATATGGCTCCGAAACCAGAGCCTCCAGCTATGAGATTAAACTGCACCCAGATCCAACCTACTCTAGGGTCTAATTATAAATACAATCCATGCAGAATTATACCTTCTAATGCCGAAATTTTCCCATTAGAAGTTATTCCACTTGAAACTAAACCTGATGTACCAAAAGCCCCAGAAACTGTTTCAAGTCCATCGATTACGGAGAAACCAAAGCTTTCACTGGCTGTCTCCGATAAGCCTACATCAGCAGCAGCGGCGGCCTAATATTATTGCGTCTTCTAATTATTTATAATAATCCTTGTTTATCAAAAAATTCAGTATTTGAAAGCTTGTTAATAATTACAATCATTAAAATTAAAATTTTCAATAATGTGCCAATGATATGCTGTGTTTTTTTATAATTTCATAAAGTTTTTCATGTATCTGAAAAATTTAAACACATACTCAAATTAATAAATTCAATCCTATTTTCAATGTCTGTTTTTATTTTATATTTCTATATGCAGTCTATTTATTGAAAGACTTTTCACATATTTTTAAAACAACGTTTACGATTAAGCAAAATAATCATACAAACCATTTTGACTATTTTTTGTGTCACCTCTTTTTGTGGCATCAGAAACAATGCCCGGAGGTTTTGGGAACTCCGTTAATAAAAACAAATATTAAATGTTTCAGTTCAGCGTTTGAGTTACATGGTATGGGGTTTTATGATGTTTTTTCATAGAGCTAATCTAACACTTCCAATTACACACCCACTTAGCACATATTTTAATAACGCCTGAAGCATGTTTTTTTTGCGGTAAAATATTATGTACTAAGTCTTTTTGAATGCAGTTAAATATATGGCGGGAAGTTATATTAGTATTTCGATAACGTATGCAATGCGTCGCATTCATAATTATTGATTCAAAATGGTTGAAAAACAACCATGAAGAAACTTCATTGTTTACCAGAGTTCAGTAACTTAACTCAATAACACAAATCTAGAATATCAGACGGGATTAAAATAAAATAAATGTAGATTACGACGGGTCAGTTTTGAAGCGTGTATTTAAAATACTTAATACCTTTTAGTGAGATTTTAACTCAGCTACTTGATATAATTTAAGATTTCGACTGAAGGTGCTTGGTGGAATTTCAATATTAAATTTGAATCGTTCAAACTATGTACATTCTCACAGATTTTGTCACTAACAACCCGGGTTTCGCCTTTCGGCATCTTCAGGTATTCAAGTGCACGGATGAACTTGAACTTGAAGGATGAAATATTAAACTTTCCCACATCTTCACTTCTATACCCTATATAATCATAAAATCATATAAACATAAAACCTTTGCCGACAAACAAATAATATAATTCTTGAAACTACTTACTACTCAAATCTGTTGGCATTCCCATGAGCTCATCCTTTTCGCCAGCAATGGCTTTGGACTCAGTGATGCATTTATATCTTATATAAACACGAAACTTTCATTTACTAAACGTCAGTTCAAGTTCATCCGTGCACTTGAATGCCTGAAGATGCCGAAAGGCGAAACCCGGGTCGTTAGTGACAAAATCTGTGAGAATGTACATAGTTTGAACGATTCAAATTCAGCTACATGAGTTAAGATAATTCTGAGAATCCTTTGTTTTTTCAGCAAACTATATGTACGTTTATTGATTCTATATTGTAGTTACCAAATCTAAAATATGTGTGATCCCAAAATAATTTAGCATATGTCGTGAAGTAAGCCTTGTCGGGAATCAATTTAGCGTAGCCTATTGTGCTCGTGTCAGAACGGACCATAGCATATATTTTTTTCGTTTAGACACCATCCATTTAAATCAACAGAAAGACTGCAGTATTACGGTGATAAAATAAATGACAACGTGAAACCGAAACCCAGTACAACCGCAATAGTTCGTTGGTACTTCAAAATACTTCAAAAGAAAATTGCACAAATAATAAAATAAGTGTAGACGAAAGAAGTGTGTACAATATTTATTTTGCTTTGTACACAGTACGCTCAATTGGACTATACTGGAAAAATATGTTGTATAATAAAATATCAGGAAGTATTTTGCAATATAAGTCACCAACTTTATTTTTATCTTTTTGCGGTTTTTTGTGATATTTTTTCGTGAGATTTTGTGACTTCCGTGTGCTAATAATCATCTATTTTAGTTATTTGATGAATGGTATATTCTTAAAACTGTTTTTTCATAATCATTTATGTCAGAAATAATTGGTTTGAATACTTATCTTTTCTTTCTCTTACTAAAAATGTATTGATTTTATTTTTATGAGTCACCACTACGTCGTTTGTTCAAGTCAATTGAGCAACCAAATATTTCTTATTAAGTAAAGTAGCGTCACCTGAAAACTTTTCGTTGACTACGATTGTCGCTATATTATAAAGCGCATTTTTTTATTTGCATTGTAAAAATAACGTGTTTGCATTTAGCGTGATGCTATTCATAAAAATGTGACAATAATTTAATTATAACAATTATATTATATTTTAAATAAATAGTAATAATATTTAATTATTCTCGTACGTTAAAGTATCGCGAAAGGCCATTCTTTTGAACGCTTTAAAATCCGATATGAATACCGAAACTGTACTATATTTATTTTTTATTTAATCAACTAATTAATATACATAAATAGATAAGATTAGTTCATTAAGATAAAGCTTTGGAATTCGATGAGAAAAAATACAAAAAAAAACTACGGGATTTATTTTCCCATCATGAATATATCTTGAAGTCATTGAAACGTGCATTGACCTATGCAAAAGCTTGCATTTAATTCGGATACAAAGTACATATTGTTAAAATGAACGGGAAAAAAGGAACACTTTTACAGGTATCTTTTCAATTTAAAATTTATGAATTTATTCAACTTGCTGAATGACCAAGACGTACAGTATTTCAACAAATGAGTGGATAACTAAATACGAAATAGATTACACAAGAATGTTTCGCTTATTTCCAAAGCATGATCTGCTAAAGTGAATACTGCAACGATATCTTTGTAAAACAAATGCATCATAAGCCATTATTTTTCGTTGAAATAAGTAAAATAATAATGGTGTGTAGTGGATATTAGTTACTAACGCTATAATTTTGTCATATTCGTCGTCATATTTATATCTCAGACGCAATAAAATTTGGAGGTGATATTTATCGAATAACTTAAAAGCGTTGCAAAATTCCATGTAAAGTAAAATTAAATTAAAAAAAACTGAATTTAAAGTATTATGAATTGTTTATCACATGAGATATTTTGAGGCTGCTAAGATCGGAGGCCCCAAGCGCGCGCCTCATTTGCTTATAGGGTAATCCGCTACTGTGAGTTACTTACAAATGTGTAGTTTGAATTCAGTAAAAAAATAAAAGTAGATATCATTTAATTTTAGCTATATATAGCTCACTTCCAATCACACTACACGTGTAGACTTTAGATACTTGAATTTATGGGGTGTGTAACGCTAGTTCTATCAAAAGCATGTCGTTGTCATTATTAATCGTTATACATAATAATCATGTAAAAACCATTATTGTTTAGTATATAGTAGGTACATTAAAATGTTTTTTTTTTAAATATTCTAATTCGTATAAGCATAAGTATAGAATGCCAACTTTCATGGAGAGATTGTGTTGTGTGAAATAACGGCTTATCGTCGTTTTTTTTTATATGTGACTTATGTTTGTCACATATAAAAAAATTAGCCACCTGTGTGGTCGAGTGGTCAACGGTGTTGGTTTCGGCTACAGAGGGCCCGGGTTCAAATCCCGGTACGGACAGTTTTATAAATTGATTTTTCAATCAATTTATGAATTTCTGTTCAAAGGCATGGATATATGTGATGTCTTGAATTCCCCCCTCTCACCCATCCTATCCTATGAACGGGGCGTATCGAGAGCGATTAGCTTACCACTAATCCTGTCCTAGCCCTATCCTTCTATCCCTACTCTCTTTGTAAAAAGAGAGGTTGAGCAACTGAGTAACAAACAGTTCTCGTAGAAAACACTTCTGTTGAGATAAACTCCATTAGGAGTCCATATGCTCCACATTGGGAGCGGACATGGTTAAAAAATGTTTGTCTGTCATGTTTTTAACTCTCTATAGCAGGGGGGGGGGCAACTTTTCGGATGAAGGGCTAAATTCAGGAATTCAAAATGAGCGGCGGGCCGGAAGTAAAATACCATTTTATATGCACACTATTTATCATGAAAAAATATATTACAAAAAAAAACAATCTAATGAGATGAATGGAACTGTTTACGTCTTTTTTTTTTTTTTTAATTCAGGTGCTAATTTTGTAGCTCAGATTTTTAAAACTGCTTGTAAATGTTCATCGGCGATGTTTGATCGTAAAGAGATCGTATTGATGTTCATGATTGAACCGTTAATCCAAAAATAGCGAAAAATTTTCGAGCAACATCTTTAAGCTAGTTGAATTTGTCTGAAGATTTCTTCTCGATGGTACAATTCTCTTAAGCCAGGGTCACACTGCAGATCAATAATCTCAAGTTGTAGCTTAAACTTAATATATTTATTTTCAATATTTTTTAAAAAGGCGTTAAAAGATAAAAACGTATTTTTTTTCTAAAATATAATATTGCTCGCGGGCCGCAGAAAAATACGCAACGGGCCGCGGTTTACCTGTGCCTGCTCTACAGTTTACATGTTTGCTATGCTCATTGAAAGCAAGTTTAGAACGTAACATAAAATCCATTCCGATACGGTTCGTAAATTATCACAAAATACTTTGTATTATCTATATAGATTTAATTATTAAAAATTGATTTTTATTTTTTTAATCAATTCAGTATTCTGTTTGGGACATTTTCCATTTGACGTCTGATTTATACAATACCTGCCAGTAAAGGAAAATCTAGCCCTCTTCCATCCGGTTAATACACTCAACCAAATACATTCAAATTCATCTTTTAAACTTCGTAAAAATAAATTATCGTTTCCGTACATAAGCGAACTAAAATATAAAATTTATCTTTGTACCTACGTAATTCACTTATCTTGAAAACATGGAAACTTTAAAATTTTAAACGTAGTCAGCTGACTTGAAAATATTCCACGCGTTAATTATAAATGTCAACAAGTTTTATAAAGCAAACTACAAAAATTAACACATTGAAATATTTGAAGACGTGAACATTTTCTAAGTTCTGCAATGACGTTCGAAAAATATATAGGAAGTGCTATATTTGTTCATCGTTCTCAGTATTTTCACGTAGCAAACTGTACAAAACATTTATCAAGTTCTGCACTCAATCGTTTTTACATTGAAATTGGTTTCACATTTAACAGTAAACACAAGGTAAAACGGTTAATATTACAAATACTGAAAAATAAATGTTACAACATTTCAGAGAATTTATTAAATTGACTCGTGAGAGAAATGTGTTTATTTATTCAGATGGGTTTTCGAATCTCATCTTATTGAAAAACTTGTTTTACTTGTTGCCAACATAATATGAATATAATATTGGAACACATTATCCTCAATTCAAAAATGACGTTTCTTAAAAATATTCGATGATTGAATGCAGTCCATTGCTCAAATCGATAATGAATACTAATACATTGTATTATCTTTTAAAGTAGCTGGAAAAAAACAACATTTTTAATTAAACAAGTAAGTAGGTGATACTATTGTCGCATAGACGTATAGCATTGAAATGGCCTTTGAAGTATATAGCCTTGACATGCGTCATAGTGTGCTCAGAATCAGCTGTAATAAAATATCAGTGAATTGCCTTTTTTCAATTTATTCATACAATATGTTACAATATTTACAAGTCAATTTGATAAAAAAACATACGCTATTCTTAAATTCTAAAATAAAATACTGCTTCAATTGCAATTATCACTTTGTAATACGAGAAATCTGTGTTAGCTATCAAACTGAGATTACGATTATTTATTATTATTTGTTGTTGAGAATGAGTCATGGATTGTGTAAATAATTATTGTACCTATCAAAAGCCAAGGGGAAAGTTGTGTAGGAATCGCAAACAATACGTTATCAGCGCAACAATTTTCATTGTTGTAGAATAATGTAGCGACAAAAATGTGTTTTTATTTACTAGTCAAGTTATCCAAAAATAAAATTTCATGGTAGATGATCACTAATGGCTGGTTAATTTCAATTAATTCCATACATATAACACTCAGAAGTACATTCTCCAACAAGATGGAAAGTTAATGCGTCGTAGTAAATTATCTAGCTGCCAATTGAAATATTTTTCATACTCACTACGTACTTTCACTTAATAAAAACTAAATATTATAAAAAAATAGGAAATTGACAAAATATCAGCCGTCGCAGGTACTGTAATCGTCCCCAAAAACAAAAACATAAAAAACAATTTATTGTTACCATGGCAATGTTGATTATATTTTTTATTCTAAGATTTCACGCCTTTGTAATACATGTTTAACACTTTTTACTCTGAAGGTTTCAATGTCGTCTCTGGAATTGTCTCCTCAGGCACAGCCGTTGTCGTCGTTGTTGTGGTCGTCGATGTGCTGGTAGTAGAAGTAGATGTAGATTCAACAATTACGTTGTCAACCGTTGTTGTCGATGGACTACTCAATGGTATAACTTCCAGAGGAAAATCTGGGTTGAATGGAGCGCCTGTAACAACGCAAGGATTCATACCCGGAACACCACCGTTAGCATCACTAGTGCAATTCAGTCCTATACCACCTTGAGGTGGGATCCCCACAGTGGCATTTTCTTTGGGTGCCATTTTTGATAACTCCTCACAAGGTATATCTGTTTTTATTTCAGTTCCATTTTTGGTCGTAACGGTGATAGTGCAATTGAGGGCAGATGAACTATCGGACGATTCGATCCGAGTTGCTTTAGGGTCACCAGGTTTGGCATTTGGTGCAAATGACGTGGCCATCACGCAAGGAATCGCTATCACATCGGTGCTATTTCCATTTGTGAGTGTCAGCGTACAATTTGAAAGTTCACCCAGAACAGGATCCATGACGGGACTATTATCCGGTTGCGTCTTTCCATCAGAGTTAGTGCCACCTTTGTTGTTATCATAATAATGATAATGGTTAGTACTTGAACCTGATCTGGCCAAGTTCCACACTGCCAATCCAGCTAAAATAAGTCCAAATTTATTTCCACTCAAGAAACTAGACTTAGGCTGCGCATATCCTGCAAATGCATTTCCATACCCTCCTCCAAATCCACCTCCTCCGAATCCACCCCCACCGTACCCACCCATGCCCCCATATCCATGACTACCATACGATGGTTGGCCTCCATAGCCTGGGCCTCCATAGCCTGGACCTCCATATCCTGGGGGGCTACCGTAAGCTGGAGGGGCACCGTAGCCTGGCGGTGCACCGTGACCAGGTGCGCCACCGTACGCTGGTGGATGCCCTTGTGAGTATGGCGGAGGGGGTGCACCGTGACCCATATTATTATACCCCGTGTTAGAAGGATTGTTGTTGTGTCCTGGGTACGGTTGATTATTTGAAGGATAAGCATTTTGACTATTCACTGGATAAGAGTTAACCGCAGAAGCTGGAGCTCCGACCTGTTGATGACCCGCAGCAGAGCCAGAGAGACCGTTTCCAGCAGGATAGCCGTGTTGCTGACCACCAGTACCAGAATTTGCACCACTAACCGGATAACTGTGTTGCTGTCCTGCCGTTCCTGAATTTCCACCACTTGCTGGGTAACTATGCTGCCCGCCGACAGCAGGTGCAGGCGCCCCAGAGAGGCCACCGCTGGCAGGAT
The DNA here is from genome assembly GCA_030503985.1 of Himalopsyche tibetana. Lineage (NCBI taxonomy): Eukaryota > Metazoa > Arthropoda > Insecta > Trichoptera > Rhyacophilidae > Himalopsyche > Himalopsyche tibetana. Next base: position 4,877,644 of record JAPJYX010000019.1, on the reverse strand, counting down.
ATGCGTGAGAACCACTAGCCCCAGATTGCCCGCCGCTCGCGGGGTAAGAATGCGATCCCGCATTACTCGAAGGAGCACTTTGAACGTTTCCTGTAACTTCTTTTTTGATAGGAGTGTCCTTATTCACATTCCATCCTGCAGAATGAGTGTCGTGAGTCTTCGGCGGTTCGGGAGCGGACGGCACAGGTTTCTTTGCAGCGCTGTTGTACCCTGGATAACTGAGGCTAGCCAGCCCAGTATGGCTTAAGCTAGTGCCCGAAGGCGCGGGAGCTGGGGCAGGCGCGGGTGGCTGGCGCCTGCTCGTTCCCCTCGACGGCTTTCCAGACCCTCGAGACGATCCTCCTCTGGACCTGCGAGGCTCTGCGACGCCGACCAGCAGACACGCTATTAGACACACCGCAAGTAAACCGTACGTCTTCATGATTCGCGAACTACTGACCTCTCCGGTCGGGTCTCGCGCTCACGGCCTCTTCGACACAAATATGATTAATGGAATAATAGGGCTGGTTTGACAATTTTCCACTTAACGGCTTGATCAAAAGTGAGTAGCGACGTGCAACTGCCACCGTTCGTTCGGCCGTCAGATCGGTCGCTGTCTTGTCCCCCTCTTTCCGCGCCCCTTCCCTGCTGATGACGATTGTTGAGTCGTGCCGAGTACCCGAGGCGACGACTCAACCATAAAATTGTAGAAGTGGGGACTCCAACCCGATACACACGGAGAAATATCAAAAAAAAAACTGTAAAATTATTAAACCGTCGAGTACAATGTAAAATGATGAAAATTATACCAGACATTCTGTGTGCGGTTCCTCAGTAATTTGTAAATTTAGGAAAGAGATTATAATCATTATATAATTTACGGCTTACCTTTTCGATCAACATATTATTACTTTATATAAAATTATAAATCTACTCTATATCGTTGTCTTGTAGTTACTGTACTTAACCATACCGTGAATAAGAAAAGGTAAAAATATAAGTACGTTTGCAATGTTGTATGTTTTTTTGAAATGTATTGTTAAAGATTACAAAAAATAATTTTAATGTGTTCACTCTCAATTATTATTCGAAAGGCCATTATATTTAAAAATAGAACATTCTTTTGTAGTAATTTCAAATTCATTTAATATGATCAAGACCGGGCTCGTTCATGGCGAGATTGTTTAACTGGTCAGGTGTTTGAATTAGTACAAAGAATGATTTATTTTTTGAAGATTATAAACAATTGGATTTATCCAAATTATATACTTTTAATGATTTATCTTTTAATTCTTAGTTGAAAAACAATTAAACAAATAAAATGAAATGATCAGGTCCGGTTTCCGTCATCATGGGCATTTTTCATCGTGGGAATTTATGGGCTATTTTAACACAATACATTGTTTGCTATGAACCGATTTTACTGGCTCGCATCATTTTTATCGATTAATTTGCAATAAATGTATGGATTATCAATTAGAATGTCCTAATCGAACGTCTACATACTTTTATTTATCATAATACTTTGTGCGCAACTCGTTAAAAATATTTCACGGTTGAGGACGTATGTATGTTGGTGCTTGCATTGTTTTTCTACACGCTTTCAAAATACAAGATCGCCAACGTCCCTGTCAAAATCGGGCGCGGGAAATAAAGAAGTTTATTAAATATGTACCTCCATCAGGTGACTGAACGCTACCAACATTCGAATTCCGAACAGGAAATTTTTATTGAAATATTATAAGATTCAAATATTGTGGCAACATTTTAAGTTTCAATGCTTTATTTTAATCATCACATAAGCTCTGTTCTTTTGCGTATTTTCGACGGTTTGCAAACCATCAGAAGAACAGAGCTATAGGTATGTCAATATTTTATTAGTGGCATTTACGATTTTTTATTTCTGATCGTATATTTTGCGTTATATGAAACATATTATTGTGTCATATTAATTTTTTAAATTTTCTCTTTTTCCAGAATAGTCGTCATATTTTATTTAAGCCCCGTTAAGTACACTTTATTTATCGAATGTAGTTAATGCCAAAAAGAAAAAATAAAAACATAGCACTGAAAAACAATAAAATATCGATTATGTGATTTGATTTTTTTATATTCTGCTTAACCAATGCGTTATTTTTTATGAGTCTATTTGAGGTAAGAGAGCTAAGTTAAATTAGGTCTTCATTTCAAAATTTAATTCCAAATGCAATCCCACTCACGTAACACAAAGAAAAAAACAATATTCCATATTAAGAATTTCATAATAAATGTAAAGTTCTATATGAAATATTTAACAATGTTTAAGTACTTTTGAATATGGCCTCCGTAATCTAATTTATAAATCTTACATTAGGTTAGGTTATGTTAGAATGATTTTTTTAAATGCCTTTTAATATATTTTAATAAAAAAATAATATATGAAAATGCGATAACAGGAGTGTGCCATTCTTTCTAACTAAGCATATTAACGTTAATTTGTTCATGAGGTTACATCTGATGTTGACATTTACCGTTAGATTTTGTAAGATGACGGTTGACTTACAATATATTAAAATTCTTGATGAATTATCTTGGAGATTGTCTGCTTTGACAGTTGATTAGTTGATTGGGCATTATACGTGGAATGAAGATATTGCAGCAATCTTGTATGTAGGTACTTCACAACAGTGGCTCTTAAGATGAATTTTGAAGAGTGAATTTTAAAAAGAAAAAGTTACAACATGATTTAAATACAATATAATGTCTCAGGACTCTAGTTGAATATGTTAGTCAAAATTAAGATAAGACAGTTAACCCTTATCAATAAAATATAGACGACGTAAATCAAAAAGTTTCAACCTTAATTAAACTAGATTTGTTGGATGCAAAAACAAAATCTTCAACTAGTGATATTTTAATTGATGGCTCAAAAACTTTTGGAGTACAGACCTTGTGAGCCTCCAATTATTTTCTTTAAAAAATAAAAAGATTTCAACACAATATGTAGTAAAATTTCAAGTTTCATTCATTTTATAGAAACGATTTCGTTTGTTATTGATAGTTATCGTTTGTTTCAGATTTATGTACATGCTAATTTTGTATGACATTCGAAGTAATATCGATAACAGATAAAATAGCAACATTATGCTTAAAAACATTATTCGCTGTAGTCAATTACTTTGCACTTTAAAATACACGACAAAAACTATAAATTATGTCTCTAAATGCTTCTCCGAAAGAAGCCCATGTCATTTAGAATCTAGATATTTAGGTGACTCCTTTTAATGATTATAAATAGGTTGTGACCTAAAATAATTATTGTTTTAAGAAGATTTCATCGACGTGAGATTAAATGCTTTTAATTTATTTACCAAATCTTTGAATTTTTCACATTAATATTAAAGTGACACTGAGATGTAGCAACTTACGTTCTAGCTTGAATTTGACACTATCTATAACCTGGATTCGGTACCCTTATAATGTGTAACGTCGCTAAATTACATTGTCACATTTGTCTTTTAAATGTATGCAATTGGCAAACAGTCACGCATACGATTATGTTTCACACATTTCTAAACTCGTGCCTTGTGATATTATGTTATTAAATAAAAGAATGTGTAGAGATGGCAATGAGTCTTAGATTTTGTCACTTATTCTTCATTTATTTAATGCAATTATCGATACTGTCAAAATAATACAGCTTACAACTTATGACAATAATTGCTCGCGACACAGAGTTTGGAAAACAATGCTCAGAGCAATCTAGAACCATCTACAGTCTTGGGCTATTTTTTAGTCGACTGCTCTATCACCTTCAATATAGCAAAACAAGTTTTGAGTCATTACTACGATGATTGATTTGTGGGGAAATATAACAGGTATCTACAGTGCACATGGGAATGAGTATGTTAGGCGTGAATCGAAAACATGACAAGTATTATCACTTCTGTTATAAGAATAATTTCCATGCAACATATTTACTTGCTATGGTAATCGGACTGTCTTTGGTTTGTTCGGCCATTACTGACAAATATTTGAATTCTTTTAAAGTATCAACGTTGTGAAACGATAAGGTAACGACTAATATTAAAGAGAAACAACATTAATAATCAAATGCATGGTGGCTATAATTATCAATGTTTTTAAATTAGGAAGACCATTGTTACGATGCTAAAATTTAAGTTCGGTTCAATGCTCCAGAAATTAATGTCGTAATTTATTTATATTTTTGAAAAATTATTAACAATGGTGATTTCAACGAACAAAAAATAATCACATTTACAATACGCATTTGAACATAAAGATACATTTTATGTATGTAATAATGTTTGTCAATACTTAGCAAATAATAATAAAAATAATAAAAGATTTTTAGTACTTTTTTCACATAAAATTTATTAGATCAGGACCGGTTTCGCTCATCGCGAGCATTATCAACATTATCATCAGTTGATAATGCTCGCGATGAGCGAAACCGGTCCTGATCTAATAAATTTTATGTGAAAAAAGTACTAAAAATCTTTTATTATTTTTATTATAATGCCTTTCCACCAAGTATTGACAGTAAACACCTTAAAAGTGACTTAGCAAATAAGTGAGATTTTTTTTCGATTATTAACTTTTTAAAGATATTTTTGTATCTCAAATAAGCGACCCACTAGAGACGATGACAGGTGAATAACAAAGTCCGAGAAGCCATTGATAGCAAAATATGTCCGGACGTCTACAACATTCAAAATGATTCAAATGTGGTGTTGAGATCTATCAATCACTTTACAAATAATATTAATAAATATCTTATAAATCCAAAATTAAATTTCATATAGCATCAACAATGATTATTACAATAATCAAAAATTCACATAAACATCTGTAATAAAATAATTATGCTGTATTGGCATACATATGCATGGTCGTAAATTTGAAAAAATAATTTACCTTTTGTGATGACTGTTGAATTAATAAGCCCGCACACTCATTATTCCAGCAGCTCTGAATATATGACCTCTGTGTTATTTATAATTTAACGTTATCGTTGAATCGCGGTAAAACCGTGATTTGAAATCATAATATTATTATTCTTGTTCAAATTGAGGAAACGCAACAATGGCCATCTGCACTGAAATAACTCGCTGTTTAAATAATTTTATGTCACTCCTACTTACCGACACAATTGCGGGATTTCGCGCTGTGTAATAACAATAATCGCTACATCATTAGATTTGTTAATCCTACATGTGCCCAGTCGCAATACAAAAGCGATTCAATTTTAGAGAGTTATGGTATTAATATTTCGGTATTACAAAGATGAAATTTCATTAGCGGGCAATACACAGAGGCGCTGTCACACGCAATTAGGAAAGTTGCTTATTCTTAAAAATCAAAAAATGGTGTGTAAACAGCGTGTTTAAGAAGTCTTTCTCGTTTTACACACAAACACACCCTAATGCGATTTAAAACGAGATAAATTCTTCACTCGATTCGTTTACACCCATTTTTTGTCTATTCAACGCAAACATTTAACCAAACGCGAGTGAAAGCATCTTTGTATAAAGTCTAAGCCCTGAGAAGTTTAATGAGTCCAGTAGTATTTTCTGAAAAAATATGTTAAGTGCGCTATAATATTCTACATGTCTTAAATATCTTAAAAGTGAAGTGAGCTCAGTATTTAAATACCCAATGCAATAATGTTTTCTTCCTTAAATACAAATATGTAATTCACAAAAACACTAATTAAAGACGTGATTGTTCTTAAATGTCAAATAGAAAAGTTTGACCATTATGCTACATGGCTCATTGCACTTTTCAGTGTCTCAATTATAAGTTGCACGATACTGTTTCTTGCAGGATCGCGGGCCATCACCATGTACAGCTGTGCATGTGTTTTTACTTATCACGATCAACTTGAGACGTCCTGTTGCCTTTGGAACCGGAATTAGAGGTCACTAGAAATGTATTCATATAAGGAAAATCAATGAGGGCATCATCAGCTTTAACTGCAACTGTGTTCCATTGATCTCCATCTTACATCTAGCTCGTTAATAACATGGCCATTGCATTGATATTGATTTTGAGTATACGCGAAGAAATTCGGATCGCAAATCTTTTATACATCAAAATTTATCACCAAAATCTACAGGAACTTACATTTTCAATGTTTTAATAATGTAAGCGATCAAATCAAATGCTTTTAGCATTCTACTGTTGATTTTTTTTATATAATATTTTCATTTCTCTGGACATTTGTCACTTTGACAGTGACGACTGCGGTGCGAACTAGGGCTTGTCGATTTTCAATAACCGCTTTTGAAAAGTCGATTTTCACGGGAAATTTTCGACATTCAAATGCCGGTTTTTTCATCTTGGTAATCCGGTTTCAAATATTATTTTTTTTATTATTATTATTCATTTAAAACCGTTAGTATTTTGACTTGAAACTGCCTTGGTTATAATTAAAACTACATGGAATGTGTTAAACATTTTATATTTTGGTTTATTTTAAAAATATTTTTGCTGTACATTTTGACTCGGATACACTTGCCGAGTAAATTGAATATTTTTTTGAAAACTTATGTATATTTTTGTAGCATTGCTTTAAAAAAATGATTGTTTTCGTTATGTATATTGAATTACCTTCTCGAATAACCATTTAAACCGAGTTTTAAGGTTTTTTCAATTGTCGGTTTTTGTGTAAGCCCCGATGTAAACCGATTTTGATGTTCCAGACAAGAATCAACACAAAAAACTTTTTTAAACTTTTAAGGTGCTCTTTGCCAATTTTTGCCAACTCACAAAAGAGCGAAACCTGGCCTCGATTCTTAGTAAAAAAGTGTAGGAATAATAGAAGAAAGTGCTTAATGTTTTTCATAAACTTCATTTGTGTCGGAAATCAAACCGAATCAAACTCAAGTATGTATTTTGTATGATTCCGCTTATCGCCAACAAGCTGTCATGTATTTGTAACGATTTTTTTTAGATAAAAATACGATGATATATGTATATTTGCGAAAACTTCCAGCTAGCAAGTGGGTTATGCTCAATGTTATGCTCGCAACGTCTAAAAATGACCAGGGTAACATAAATCTATGCCGGTAATAAATTATAAACTATTCATCGATAATAAGTCAATAGGTATAGTCAAAAGATAAACACTATACATAAGTGCATAAAAGTGTAAAAACATCACACAAAAAATTACCGTTTTCAATCTTATAATGTAATAATTAAAATCGTCAACTCTTTGTGAAGAACCTAGCATTTGATGCCAGATATTGATTAAGTCCTAGGTACACGTGTCAATACTTTTCTTTCGGTGATATATTTGTGTGACTTTATTAGAAAACTGGAAATTCAATGGCCTGACTCTGAACGTTTTTAATAAATATGTGTCGTGGCTCATGAACCACATCGCTTCAATCGAAAACGCATTGCACTTTTTGGTCGTTTCGAAGCTTAATAATAAGATATTTTATGTGTCTAACGTGAATAATACAAGCTAATGTTTTTGAAAAAAATTACAAAACACTGAATACCGCGAAGAAATCGTAATCCTTTTTTAATTGGCCCAACGAAATCTATTTTTGTTGATGTTTCAATCTTTGACATCAAATGTAATCAAATGTGCTGGGTAAGTCATGGAGAAATAATACATGTCAGACAGCAAACAATACGAGATTAAACAGTAGTAAGAGACGGCTTGGGTTACCGTAAGTAAGGTAGTCTGACTGTATTGAAGTGGATACATTATCATCGTTCGTGCTGACTGCTGAGTTGCTTCATAACTTAAAAAACGAGAATGGAGACCCACAGCCGATTGTAGCGCCGATAACGAAGCAAACGCTTCAATTCAAGCTTATATTATGTATGAAGGACATCATAATTCAACTGAACTAAAATTTATTTTTCCTTCACTAAGCAAATATAATACTTTTTTGCTATCAATATTCAGTGCTTTTTTTGAAAAAAAAGGTGCCGGAACGCACTTTTTTGGAGCATTTTCTAAGAAGGTATATTATTCATTATATATTCGAATATCATTTTGATAGAATTGAAGACGGCTTTTCATATAATGCATAGAAAATAAAACAAAATATACAAATTTTTATATTTATTTTAGAAATTTCAAATGACAATTAAACAACGAACATTATGTAACATAACATTTAAAAAATATGTAATTTATTAAAAACGCTATCCAAAATTACATTCCAATTACAATGATTTCCTTAGTTTTTCCCAATTTTCGTCAGGTAAATGGTCCCTATTTCTTTTTTTTGTGTTGGTGTCTGTGGCCGAATGTCTTCCTCTTAGTAACCATTGATCAATATGTACATAATGAATATTACATAACGTTTGAATAATATAAAATCAAACCGAGATGTACTAAATTTAGTTTTGAAACGTCAAGTATCGTTTCGTTTTTTAAAACTTTTCATTCTGAGAGTTATTTTACTTTTAAGCCTTCTGAGACCCTGGTATCTTCTGATGTCGGCACCCGTTACTCTTTGCAATTTGTAAGTATCGAATCTAATGGCTAACGTTTACACCGCGTCTGTATTACTGCTGCCCTGATACATGACTGACTCGAAACCTTTTCATTCAATTAGTCTATCTAGCCGGCTGTCATCTTCTTGTCTTTGAATAACATTTTACATTAAAAAAAAAATATATGAAAATAGATCGTCTTATATTTTTCGAGATACAATTATGAAAATTTGCATTTTTTATGTAATATCGAAGTGGCGCTATTTTGTGATTACTCAACAAATGAACGACTCAATCAATTCATCTTAATCAACGAATCTCAGAAAAGATTAGGTGATTCTTTAATCAATCTTCTAAATTTCAATATGCTACATACAATCACGGCGTGCCTTCCGAAATCATTCACGGATTGAAACTACAAAAATATAAAAAAAATGACACTTATATAAAAAAATATTTTCAGTAAGTTTTTTTTATGTTAGTAAATTATGCAGAGTGCATAGCTCTATTTCGAATAGAAAGATCTTATTGAAATATCTATAAAACCAAACATATTTATTATATACCGATATTTATTAATAATAAATGTATTGTACATCGATTTTAAAATTACATACATCTGCAGTAAACAATACATTATTATTGTCACAAAATTATGTAAAATGAACGAATTATTTAGCATTATTAGAACATTCCACGGGACATTCTACGGATTCATTACTTCTGTTATGCCCGAAGCAACGCCAAGTTACCAGGGCAGCAGAAACTAAAAATGGCAAATAAAGTACATGTTAAAGAATCCTCATACAACGGATAGAACCGACGCGGCTACTCGAAACCGATTGATATAAATCGTTATTTTACTTATAATAAAATATATATTTACCTTTAGTTTCTATAATTATATCTTAAGAAGATTCTTAATTTTAATGTGAACGTTATTTAAATGAAGTAAATAGTTTAATAATAGATGAAGTGCAATAATTATCTGCTCTCTTATCTTCCTTCTCTGCATATTTTCTGCGTGTTTATTTTGTTGCTAGAACTTGTTCTGATACCTTGGTACTATTCCTTATCAACTCTACCTGTTTTGAAAGCAAAAATGAACAAAGCAAAGCGAATAAAAATTTAGTTGAGCCTATTAAACGAACCATTTACTCGAAGCATCGAGTAAATTTAACTACACAAAATTCAACAATTTAATTGAACGATTGAATAAACGGGGTTGGAGTCAATCAGTCGTGGAACAATTTAGAAACTGAAACATATATTGAATTGTAGGTATAATTCTCTACTGGAAGTAATAAAAAAGTTTACATCAGCAAAAACATGAATTGGCTGTTAATTAAGTTAAATAGACTCTATAAAGTGTTCCAAGCTCTAAGGCACAGACAGATTTAACACGAATACTCCAATGAGGGTTGAAAATGTCACAAAGCCACTTTAGATATCGGAACTACAGAAATCGACTGGCAGTTAGTTTCAAGGGATGGATTTATGGTTACTTACTATTAACATTTTATTATAACGATCTGTTTTTCTTTTGTATTGTTTTGAATTCCCTAACAATATATTTATAGAAGAGCGCTTTTAAGTTGATCGTGTTTAAACCAGGGATGTGGAGTTAGAGTCGCGAAGTAAATTGCCTGCTGCCCTTATACACGACTGACTCGAAATCTTGTCATTCAATTAGTCTTGTCGGTTGTCATCTTGTAAAGGGATTTTTAACGTGTGTATGATTTTAAAAAAGTGCGTGCAAATATAAGGTTTAGTTAATAGTCATAATTATCGACATTAAGACGGAAAAAAACGGCATTAACTCCTGAAGTATGGTGATCGGACGATAACCAGTGCTTTCAACATGGTATAGTTCAGAGTTTTCCAAACTTTTTTTGGAATGGCACACTTAGAAACCCTGGAAATTTTAACCGAACACTTAGTGTTTTTTTAGGTTGGGTAGCTGATTCCTAAATGTGAAAATACCAACAAATATGTTATTAAAACATTCTACTGACAAACTCAACTAGAAATCATTTTATGGTTAATCTTTATGTTTTGTTTCAAATTAGAATCACTGATTACATCGATTCGATTTTTTAATCACTTGCGCTTAAGCCTACTAGTTTAGCGGTCACAGGAAATAGATTTTGAGCCCTAGAGTCATCCTTACTACCGTTATCGAAAACAATTGCAAAAGAGATGTTTTCAAGTTATGTAGGTGTTCGCGGAACACCTATTCAAGTTAAATGGAACATCAGTGTTCCGCGGAACATAGTTTGTGAAACCCTGGACTATAGTTGGTGGCGAAAGCATAATTTCAGTATGTATATTAAAATAACGCTAAGTATGTATGTATAATCAATTTAAAAATCGTTGTATATATTCCTTAAAACATGCTGCATTTGGAGAATCAGTCAAGTTTATTCATTCTGATTTATTTGAAGTAAGTAAGCATTTGATTGTTCATGTCTATAAATTTCCGATTTTTTTATAATGCGAAAAATCCTTCCGTTGGGGGCAACGGGCTTACAGTTCGTCTTATTTAAACATCTAAAAAAACAAATATATTAATTACATACCGATATTTATTAATAATATATCGTCGATGCATATCAAATATGGTCTATGTGACGAAAGTGCATTCCGAGATAATCGATAAAAATTGTTTAAAAAAATAACGAAACGGAAAATAACACTTCTATCAATGGAGATTAGAAAAATTTTCCCATCGATAGAAGTGTTATTTTCCGTTTCGTTATTTTTTTAAACAGTTTTTATCGATTATCTCGGAATGCACTTTTGTCACATAGACCATATTTGATATGCATCGACGATATAATACATCGATTTTAAAATTTCGTAAAGCTGCATTAAAAATACATAGCAAAACAAAGGCACCATATTATAAAGTTTTTTTTGTCCAAACAAGAAACATTTTACGAATTACTTCTGTTATGCCCGAAGCAACGCCAAGTTACCAGGGCAGCAGAAACTAAAAATGGCAAATAAAGTACATGTAATAGAATCCTAATACCACGATAGAACCGACGCGGTCACTCGAAAGCGATTGATGTAAATCGTTATTTTACTAATAATAAAATATACATTTACCTTTAGTTTCTAGAAATATATCTTAAGAGGATTATTAATTTTACTGTAAACACTATTTCGAATAAGTAAACTAGTTTAGTAATGTTTTTTAGTAAATTAGTTTAATAAACGTTTTCTGCTTGTTTATTTTGTTGCTAAAACATGTTCTGGTACCTTGATACTATTCTTAATCAACTCTACCTGTTTTGCAAGCAAAGATGAACAAAGCAAAGCGGATAAAAATTGAGTTTAGCCTAATAAAAGAACCGTAATATATCTTCATAAAAATTAACAATTTAATAGAATGATTGAATAAACAGGGTTGGAGTTATTTAATTAAAAAAATATTACTAACTACACGATCTGATTGCTGAATAATAATTAACATTTGCAATACATTATTTAACTAGCGAAATGTTAACTACACATAGCATTTTTAGTATATATCTAGACCAGTGTTTCCCAATCTTATTTGTGTCATGCAACACTTCAACACTTCAAAAATCTTCATATATCAAAATTGTATCTAGCAAATTTTAGCAAATAAAGAATGCATATATCAATACCTATTTAATAAATTTTTCGTAAGTAATTAGGTATACTTGTGCTTGATGTGAGCTGCGAAGAGTTTTTATGTGAGGTACAGATTTGGTCAATTTTAATCGTATATTCCCACGACTTGTGATATCCAGACGATTACTTTGTTTCAAACAACAAATCGGTTACAGCGCTAAGGGGCATTCAGCTAAATATGGAGATGGGAAAAGCAACAGTATTTTTCTCACTAAACATGTCAGAATTGGGTATTTTGTTTTTGTCTCGACGCAAAAAGCTGTTTTAAAAGATTAATCATTTTACGATCTACCAAAATCTTCGGGTGAGTGATCAAACGTGTGAAAACGATTTTTTTTATTTGAAAATCTGCACTGCTTAGCAAAAAAAATGTATCAAATTTTTATTATTTGCACATTACGAGTACGCTTCACGATGGAAATCACTGGTCTAGCCAAAAACATACAAAGAACGTGAGCAACACTGCCATATGCTAATATTATTTTTTATTTTCGACAGCCACATTCTGTTTTCCTAATAGATTTAAAAAAATAAAGAATGAAATTGTCTATGTTATAAAAAATAAAATAAATTAATTAAAAGTTGTTACGTTAAGTGGTCTGGTGAATTAACGAAAACATATTAGGCCAAATGAAATAATGAGCACTGAATTCCGAAAAATCGAAGGATTTTCGGTTATAAATTAATAAATTTACTCTCTACACAGGAAAACCGCGCAGACCGCAAAATTTATTATAATAACCTAAATAAAACATACGTCGTCTACTTTATTTACCATATTTGGCAAGAATTAAGATAAATATTCAATGTTAATCAACAATCTGAGCTTATCCGTTGCATTGTTTTCTTAATTAATTGGAATTGTTTATTTCCGTGTTATTTAATTAATCAATGCGGTAAATCAGATTCTAATTGTTGCCCCGCGGTTAATATTGTATGCTTTAAATGCAATCGAATAATTAAGGTAATCTTAATTGCCTATGGTAAAAAATATTTATTTTTTAAATATTGGTTACGCACTTGCTAAAGGTTTGATAGTATTTTGGGACATTAGCACCAAGTATAATATAATATATGTAGCAATGTAAAAATATTTATAATATTATGTACTTTTTAAAAATATATATTAATTCCATAAATGTTTCAGTATGTTTATGTACATATTTTGTGTACAACGATTATAATTCATGAAAATAAATAACAATATTAATTAACGATGGAACAAATTAAAATTATACGAATAAGGATGTCTCCAATGTTTACTATTGGGAGAAAATAAACTCATCGATTTATTCAGTGACAATAATTTAGCATGTAAAACAATGATCTCTGTAACTATCTATATATTAATAGTCGATAAGGTTCGTCCGTTTGTATGAATGTTTGTATGAAGGATTGTATGAAGGATGTCCCCTTAATGAATGAATGAATGAATGAATGATGTCAGCTTAAATATTTCAATTATTCTAAAAATTATATTATTTAAAATTAAATAGTGCAGGGGTGTTGATAAATGTCCCGAGATCTATTTCTTTTTCTACGTAATATATTTGTTGGCAAACTTAAATATTTAAATTATTCTAAAAATTATATTAATTCCAATTAAATAGTGCAGGGGTGTCGACATACGTCCCGAGGTCTATTTATTTTTCTAAGAAATATGTTTGTTAGCAAATTAAAACATTTCAATTATCCTTAAAATTACATTATTTACAATTAAAATACTGCAGGGGTGTTGATATATGTCCCGTGATCAATTTCTTCTTCTTCGAAATATATTTGTTAGCCAACTTAAATATTTCAATTATTCTAAACATTATATTTTTAACAATTAAAATAGAGCAGGGGTGTCGATATATGTCCCGAGATCTGTTTCTTCTTCTACGAAATATATTTGTTAGCAAACTTAAACATTTCAATTATTCTAAACATTATATTTTTAACAATTAAAATAGAGCAGGGGTGTCGATATATGTCCCGAGATCTATTTCTTCTTCTACGAAATATGTTTGTTGGCAAACTTAAAGACTTCAAATATTCTAAAAATCATATTATTTACAATTTAAAATTTATTTTTCATGCCGCTAAATTTTTTGACTACTTAAAAATGCAACAAAAATCCCCCCCGTTGAGGTCAACGGGCTTACAGCTAGTTAATATTATTTACGTCCAAATATGTATGTGAAACAGTGGCTTCAGTAATGACTACAAACAAACCAAAAATAATAATATACTCCGACAGCGTATACATGTGTGCACTTTGTCCGATAAATTTCACATAACCGGGAATATATTTATTAAAAAATATGCATAAACGAAAAGGGATTAACTATTTAATTAAAAACGTTGAATTTAAAAGAATGATAAATTTTATTGTAGTTTACATCTCTTTGATTTATTATTAATCATTTATTCAAACAAAAAAGCACAGACAGAATGATATCAGAAAGTGTTGCAAAATATTTTTCTATTGTGAGCCAGGCATTGTCAGAAATGTCAAAACACATCGCATATAATTTGTTGAGTCAGACATGCACAACGCATAAATGCGCGCAAGCCTCCAACGCGTTCCAAATTTTCTATTTTTTAGGGAACAAAGCGAGCATTCTCTGTTTATTCAACTATTGATATTTTTACGGGATTGAACAAGTATTATTACAATGAATAAATTGAATGAAATCTCTTCCTAATTTTCATAAGTAAAATTGTCATTTTTATAACATCTTCACAAAACTATACCCCTGTAAGCTGCACCCCATCTTGCGTCGTTCATATTATTGTCTGTCGTGACCTTTTCAACTTTAATGTCATCTAGGATAGGGACACAGTCACCATCGATTCCGATCTTTTCAGTGGCCAAACACTTTTTCTTTTCCGTCCATTCTCTTCGTGTCAAATCGGCCAGTGCCATATGACACCCCTCTTGGCCAGGAGGACAGTCAATTTTTGTGCCCGGCCGCTCAAAAGATTCTATTGGCATTGATGACGTAGAAACCGAAAAAAACAAAACGCAAATTACTAAAGCAGTCCACATTTTTACAAACCTGATGCTTCACAAAACTGTGTAAACTACTTTATAAACATATTTTACACATGTTTTTATATCAAATATTAACATTTGACGAATCGATTTCGGTATTTGTGACAAAATCTTATTTATGAAAACGTAATTTGACTCGCGTATCAACTTTTTCACCTATTACAATTACTATTGAAAATTTAATTCGTTTATCGATGCTACAAAAAGACCTTTTCATAGAATTAATAATAAATGTGTTTTTTTAAATGAGCAACACTTTTTTCCAGAGACAGCTGATTTGCGCTTGGCTTAGTTTTCCATTTCACCATCAATAGACTAACGCCAGAACAAACGCATTTATCTTGAAAATCGTGGTTCAGTTTAACAGACTTTTGTTCAGCAATAAGGCTCATTTTTGGCTGAATAGCTACGTCATTAGTTACGTTAAAACTGCCGAATTTAGAGTGAAGAAAATCCACTAGTCATTATCGAGACGCCTTTACATCTACGAAAAGTCACTGTTTGATGTACTTTATAGTCTAGTGCAAGGGTCGTCATCCTGGGGTACATATTTATTCAAAAATGATGACGGCCAGAACGTTACAGTCAATAATGAGCACCATGATTACTGAGCTTTTTGTTTCCCAATTGAATGGCATTAATGTAGAAGAGCTGTGGTTTCAACAAGACGGTGCAATATGCCACACAGCGTGCGAGAGCGATAAGATTACAAGTAGTTCCGTCCTAACACTATCCTTTCTATATATAGTCTTAAGTTCCAAGAAGTGTTGTAGAAAAACAGCAAAAAAGACCGAGCCGTTGAATCTCAGCCTCTCCTTACAAATTGTATGGCGGTTATACGTAGATCAACTCTAAAATCCAATTTTTGAGCTTATTTTTCGTTGAATATAACATGTATGTTTGAAAGATTTCTTGTATGGATATTCTTTGATTCTTTGGTGTTATTAATTTACAATTTACGATACATCGGAAGGGTCATATATGCAAATTAAGTAATGATTGTATGAAATATAGCGAATGGCAATAAATGCGATGTGTGATAAAACAAATAAAATTTAACTTCCCACTATTAAATATCACAGCTATATAAAACATTAATTATAAATTACATAAAACAACAGTAACAAGCAGAATTCATATTATATTATATACGATTTTGACGCCTATTATGATATTATGAAATAAATGCTGCGTCTTATCATATAATAATGGCAATATACCAAGTAAATGATGATTTAATGAATAATATTTGAAAAGTAATGAAGTGAAATGTGCTACCCTAGTTTGACTTACTGATATGACTTGAGAAATCCTATGGAAAGATTGGGTAACGAACCAGTGTGCACAAATAAATTTTGAGATTAATTATTAATTGATTAAAATCCCAATAATGACGTTGATTTTTTAAATGAACCATCCAACTTCATATTCTGTATTGAAATATTGTAAAAAAAAATAACGTTAATAAAATGATTTGCCTTCTTTGTTTGCTTTTGTTCTCCGAGATTTTTATCTAAAAACCTTAGAAAATGTGATTTTTTCTTATTTTGAAAAATATGTAATTGAAAAGATATATAATTACAATATAAATATGTATTTCCTACAATATAACAGAAACAAATGGTTTCATAATGATGTGATATTACTTTGAACATTATGAATCCGGACCCCTCATCTGAAAAAAGTACCTGTTTTCAACTCCATAGCATGGCTTTCACTATAGGGTGCTTTGTTTCTATCCATTCTCTCTTTGAAATGAGAAGTTGAACAGCTGAGTATCACGCAAATCTTGTAAAAAAATCTGTTGAGATATCTCCATTAAGAGACTGTATGCTCCACATTGGGAGCGGACTTGAATTTTTAAAAAGTCCGTTGGTTGTTGTTATGGTAGGTTTTTAGTAAATTAATATTTTTCAATATAAGCCGTTTTTTTCGGATGATCACTAGGGATTTTGAACTCTCGGTTTTTTTCATTTCCCGGGATACGAGAAAAAAATTCCCGGGAAATTCTCGCGTCCCAAGAACGCAGTACATACTGTATTTTTTTATGCAATAATCTTCTACATTCTCGTGCAATTTTTTTAATTTTTATAATATTTAAATATTTTTTTAATAAAATATTGCTAAAGATGACAATAATTCATGTATATATTTATATTTATTACACACCATTTGAGGGATTAGTTTTATTTTGTCGAAGAAAACATTTCATTCACAAAATAATACAGTGGTCATAATTGTATTCAATAAATGGCTGGTTTTGAAAGATTCTTACCTTTTTTCATTATAAAGATTCTCAAAGTATATTTCTATAAAATGAATAAAATCTGCTTTTTTAAAAATAAATTAGGGAGTCTCAAGTCTCAGCTTGTTTTATTTAAATGTCCCGGGAAACTAGACGATTTAGTCCCGACACAGAATGCCTAATTGCAGAACACACAAATTGAATTTGTTTGGCATGGCTATATATAGTCCAGTCATGGGGAACCTGCGGAATTTTGGCTGCCCTGGTGCGGCTCTGGCCAATTCTGTGATTCTGTATTTTTTTGTTAATTCGTAAATTCCTGAGAATCTGAGAAGTAAATTCGTAAATTCCGGCCAAAGATTCCCTAGTCAATGTTTACTGCGGCCTTATGTCGAATCAGAAAAATGAATGCGGCTTTTAGAGAAGACAATGTTCCCCACCACTGATCTAGTCTCATATTACAATCATTATGAAACTGTTTCTATAATGCTTATTTAAAAAAATAATCTGAAAACAAAAGGCACGGCTTATATTTAATAATTTTAAATACTTTATCGTTGACGAATTTGGTTACTGGCAAGAATATCACGATATATTTTTATAGTTGATGAGTCTAGTATCAAACAACACCAAGTCATGTTTTTGACGATGTATAGTTATTTTATTAATTCCTGTAAGAATTTTTATACCTTAAATTCGATATATTTTTTGATTTCAAAATTGTATAAAAATCAATTTTAAATATTAACTTTGCTATCAAACATGGCCAAGTTGATGGAATCTTATTATCATACCGACCAAGTCATCGAGAGCAAATCAAATCGTAAGATTTGAATCAGATGACTAAATGTCATTCAGTTTTTTGCGTATTCAAACGCATAGCGATAAATAAATTGAAGTTTATAACTGTACGGGTATTATCTTATTATTAAAAAGTTAATTCGCATTCAGTTTTATTCAAAAAGTAGCCAATCAAACTTACCGCTCTCCTGAAAAATAAAATGAAACTGTCTTTGATCTTGAAAACTCCGATCTTATTGAAAAATATTGAAAGCACCACATCACGTATTGTATGAGCTATTTAATATTTGTAACGCGCCAATTTGGATAAAGACAAGGCTCGTAACTTTTGTTTTACGTTTTGTGTTATATTTTACGCGTTGTCACAGGTAAAATAATTCAGCCACACATTATACGTGTAATTGCTTCATTACCTAAGCCCAAAGGGCCTATAATAATAATTAAAATTATATACGCAACCATATATTTGAGTTACTAAACTATACTGCGTATACAAAATTGGTGGAAATTTTGATAACTTACTGTGTAAAATGATTCAGTATATAAATGAAGGTTCATAATAAAAATATCAGTTTATATTGACTTATTAAAACAATTCCATCATGCGTACTGTATTAGTATTCTGTCTCGCTTTGTCCTTATTCACAATTTCTAACTGTGAAGATGATGTTGAATACAAAACGTGCGGTTTTTTGAGCAAATCAGATGGCAAAGGAGGGTGTAAAAATCTGTTTCCTAAGAAGACACGCTCGGGTCGCAAACATCGAAGTGCCGGCTCAATTGAAACTGTCAAACCAAATTGAAAAAGTCTGGAAAATAAAAGATTTTTTTATAATTGAAATTTAAAATGATACTGGTTTTAAAATGTTATCAAACGATTTGTGTAAAAAGTTTTGTTATAATTAACCGATTTGAATCGTTATATATTGTTCAATATAATTTGAATGTCTGTCGTTTTCCTGAGACTTTTATTATTGTTATACCCACTGTCTGTGTGTTGACTGCTATCTGCAGAAAAATGACTTGAGGCGAAAAGAAACCAAATGACATGTGTTACTTATCAAATTATTTGTTTTTTTTTTAAATATCATCAGTTGCCTTAAACTATGTTAGCTTCCATCACATTGCCTTGCTCCTCAAGTAATTGTTTCTTCCTTTTTAACTATTTCATTTCCTGATTCGAGTCATATATTTATTTTATCTTAGCATAAGTTTTTCTATGAGAAATTGCTCAAACTCTCTTATTTTTAAGTAAGGATGGGTACAAGCGTAGGGCTAAAAATGGACTAGTGACTAACTAGCTTAATTAATGTTTCAAAAATAAATAGTACGCTTTGGTTGAGATACGAAATTTATTTAAAAAATTGGAGACCACAGCTTAAGCACGCCACTGCTCCCTGTTCTCTGATCATTCTTTACAATTATTTTTTATAGAAATATAATAGTAGGGAATAATCAACTCAACTCGGATCATTTTAAAATCCTGTTAAGCTAGAGCAGTGTTTCTTAACCGTATTGAAAGAATCGCCTCCTTTAGCAGAAATAAATTATTCAAAATTGTCTAAAAAATCTTATATTTAACACTATTTTAGGTCTCGTATGTGAGTTGTGCTATATAAAATGGTTTTGTTTTATAACGTTGCACGATTTGTCACTGGATACATAATTTGGTTTCACATTATACACAGATTTGCTTCATTTACCCTTGAATCTTTCTAAAATTACATATGCAAAATAATTAGTCAGAGTAAATTAACTATAACGCACAGTTTTGATTAGCTTGAAAAAATTGATTATTGAAATTATCGAATGAAGTTGTGTAAAACGATTTATTATTTAAATTAAGGTTTTTTAATATATACATTTAGTTTTACTTGGCTGTTTATAACAACTTCGGCATGTGGGCTGCAGTAATATTCTGTGTCATTTTGTCTTCGTTCGCAGTTTGTAATTGTGAAATAAAAGCGTGCGGTCTTTTGGAGGAACCAAATGGTAGTATTTTTTAGATGCATGTCTCTCGTTTTCTCGAGACTTCTTATTTTCATATCCAATACCCGTATTTTGACTTATTTATCTGCAAAAAATAACTTTATCGAAAAGAATACGCAAGAAATAAGTTTGACTTATTGAGTTGTTCTCGAAAAGAGTGTTTCCTCGCCTGCCAGCTCCCAATGTGAGGCATATTATGTGAAGTTTATCTTTATATAATATTATGTAATCTACATAATCTTTACATACGACGTCTAGGAAAATCGTAGTTTTATGTTGTTATTTTAAGTATAGTTATATTTCAAACGCCTGAATCAAAAATGTTACAATAACAATGTCGTGTAACTCCAGAAGAATTAACGCAGAATTTGACAGTATTTATAGCTAATGTCTGCATACAACGTGCACGGTGTTTGCACAACACAGGCTTGCGCAACAGGCGTGTCAAAACAATTTTGAATAATATACATGCTGGGATGACCTGTTCACGTTCTGAACTGTACATTTTTTTTTATAAAATTATTAAGTGCCAATCTTTGGTAGATCTTGAATTATTATGGTTAATGCTGAGTTCAGTGTCAGTGAAAGGCCTGCTACTATGAATACGGTGACCATATTTTTAAAGACAAATCAGAATAAACATTTTATTGTTTACCTGCTGGGCATAGAATAATATTTTTTGAATGAACTCCCTGCGTAAAAAATTACAGTTTAGTCAAAGAAGATTACTGTCAAAAGAAAACTACTCAACTTTCAAATAATAAAACATTTTTAGTACTTTTTCCGCATAAAATGTATTGAATCAGAACAGGTGAAATATCACTGTTTTATTGCATTTCTTATCAGTTGACAATGCTCACCATGAGCGAAACCGGTCCTCATCCAATAAACTTTATGTGGGTAAAGTACTAAAAATGTTTTATTATTTTTATTATAATGCCATTCCACCAAGTTGCAGTTGACAGTAAACACCTTAAAAGTGACCAACTTTCAAATATTCAATTACTACTACAGCGAAATCCCGATAGGTAAAATGTGGGAAAACTTTTATTTATTTCATTTATTTTTATTACGGGATGTAGAATAAATATAAGTTTTTCCTATTGTTTGACTTTTTTGCAGTTACTGCAATTTTAACAAAGAACCTCCAAATAAATTTACTATTCCAAGTCTTTTTGTTGTGTTAATCCGTTTTTCTCTTGGATTTTTTAAATGTTTTAAAATATTTTCAGCTTATCAGCTAGAGTTCCAGTTTTCTTCGCGGGTTGTATTTTAGTTTTGAGTAAAAAAAGCCTGTCCCACATATTTTTACACTTCACACTCAAATCATTGACACCGGCGTCGCACAATTAAAGAGTATTGTTGAGATGTGATTTAAAAAAATCAGAATCAATGTAAATATTGTGAAGTACAATGTAGGAATTAACTTCTTTAATAACGAAAGTGTTGTCACCGTTAATATGAAACGAAGAATCTAACTTCGCAAAGGTTAAGTTGAGAAGGCCAAGGTCGACATACATGAGACTGTATTATGAAAAGAAGGAAATACGACAGTATTCATGTTTTCTTTTAAATAATACGATAATAATAAAATATTTGAACAAAAGTGTAGAAATTATTATTTTTCTTCTTGTCTCTCAGAGATGTGGGATTGGGTAAATATGTCTACCATCAGATCATCAATAGTCTGCCCTAGCATACAGTGCCAAAACCATGAACACTTGTGGTTTGAGTATACACCATTAAATATATTTTTAAATGAGTCAGGGTTAGGGCTTCCAAATCGGTTTAAACCGAAACCGGTTAACCGGTTTATCGCATGTTTTGAAAAAAAACCGAAAACCGGTTTATTTCACTCGGTTAACCGCGTTTTATCAAAAATACTCTTTTCTTATTTTTCATTTTTTTTTTCAAAAGAAATATCTTTTACAATGAATAAACTGCTTAGAAGCGGAAACAATTTACACAACATGCATATGAATTTTATAAAAAAATCTACTTGTTGTCCATATTGTGAACAGAAATGACTTTTTCAAATAATTTAATATTTTTTATAGTATATAAATATAATTTTTGTAGTGCTTGTTATTCTCAATTATGAGTTATATTATCAAGCTCTATTTTTTTATTTGACATTTTACCAAAAAATATTTTTTCACATTTGATTTTCATTGTTTTATATAATATATATATTATATCTTCTGTATTACATCTATAAGATAAATATCGACTTTCCATTAAAATTGGAGCATTTATGACAAATATTTAAAAAATTCTACAAAAAAATTTTTTTTGCATACCTACCTAATCAAAATACGCTATATTTCGGTTTAAACCGGTTAACCAGTTTTATTGCCAGAAAAAAACCGAAAACCGGTTAGTTGAAAAGTCCGGTTTATTGGAAGCCCTAGTCGGGGTCTTAAGATTTATCCGACTCCGGACAAAACACTTAACTCCGCGACACCCGAATCAGACTGTCGTATTATATTATCTGAACTACTAGTAATGTATTTTCGATATCGAAGTTAATTGATGTTTTTACCGTATTAATTTATAGGTAATAAATGCGCAGGTTATTTTTGACTGTACATATGTTTGCACGTGTCAAACGGTTAAAATTATACTTGAAGTAAGTCATAGGTTCTTGTCATCGGAAAGCAGTACAAGTTGAACATACAAACAAAATTACGGTTTTATTGACAGCACATTGGCTTCAATTGTATAAAAAAAACCATCGACAGAAAGACTTTATTGTTTAAATTTAAGTCTTAAAATAAGATTCCAGATTATATTTAAAATACATGGAATTTTTTTTTAATTTATTTAATCGTTTCTAGTTGAACTTTGATTATAATTAAAACGTTCTTAATACTTTCATAGAAAAGCCTTTTGCTAACAATATGATACTGGTAGATTATCTTTAAAAGAAGCTTTCTAGAAATTAAATTAATTTGATTAAAACAGATTGTAAAACAATCTGTCAATGCCGATTGATATTATGGACAATTTGTTTTTTACTGGACACGATTATGTGGTAAATTTTATTATAAAACAAACATACTCATATTGTATTAAAAGGCTTACTAGAAAATGAATGCATTATGTGCATGCATTATATTCATCGTACATTATAATATTTAATAATGCTCTTGATAAGCGAAAAAGGTCCTGATCACATCATTATATAAAGGTAGAATTAGTAAAAAAGAATGGTCTATTTTTTAATACAATTCCTTCCCACCAAGTTATAGCAGTGAATATTTTAAAAATTGTGTATATTGTTATTGTGTAAAATATTATTATATATCTAATACTTCTATAGTTTACCTTTTGCACATATAAGCATTTTTTAAATTTAAAATTTAACACAGGAAGATTAAATTTGTTGAGAGTATTAAAACAATCTCTGTCAATATGAACACACGAGAGCATGCATTTTTTTATTAACACACTACATATTGTCATAAAAATTCGTTAGCATGTTCGTGACTAGAATCTCATTACTCTCCCCCCTGCAGCGGCATGACGGTATGCTGTAAAGCCAACTTTTAATAGAACAAGGTGAATCTACGATTAACATTTTGTAAAATATATATATCGTCATAGTCGACGTCTTCGTACTCATCTAATCTCGGTTCTATCAAAATGTGGTCACATCTGATAGTTTTCGCTTGTGTTTTAATTAACGTTTTCACGTTACGCCCATTCAATATTGAAATTTATCGTCCCGCACCTTGCATTACAGAGAATAATGATTGCGTGAAGGTATTTGCGAGGGATACCAGTCGCTTTCTGACGAATTCTGAAACATCAGGCGGTTCAGAGGGTAATTTCCAGCGGCGCATTTGGAAAACGAAGGAAACGTGCGCGCCGGATGAAAGACTCAGCGCCAACGATGAATGCGTCAAGATTCTCGATCACGTGAAGATTGAGAGGATCACATATGCACCAATTACTCCCGATCCCCACGGAGGACTCTATATATCCCCTGGCAGAAAATAAAAATATAAAATCAAACAGTCTTTATTGTTTCGTATATATTTATATCATGTATATAATACTTTAAATAAAATATACTTACAAAACAAGCACGGCTTTAATTAAAAGCGTATCCAAATAAATGTACACATTTCAAATAATTAGCTTTGATTAATAAATAAACAAATTGAAAAAAATTACAAACATCATAAACTTTCCAAGACAAAGCAATTCTGTCGCAAGTGTTTGATTACTTTCCGAACCCAGCTATGACTTAAATAATATTTTTTGTTTTTAGATTTAGATTTCAAAGATGAAAACCAGTGTCTTTACTGATATAACATATGGTACATAATTTGAACGATTCAACGTCAATATTTTTTACTGATAATATGTGAATTTTGAAAACTGTTCTCAGAATAACTCAAGTACAACCAAATTCAATATAAAATCAAGAATCACCCTCATAACCCTTTTAGTCCTAGACCATTTTGGAAAGTGCTCTCGATAAATCCCAAGGTATATTTGCGTAAGAACGGTAGCCTTGAATATATTATTTATCTCAGCTAAAATTATTTTTGCAGTGTCAATTTTTTTTATAATGTCATCTTTATGATGTATAATAAAAAAGTAATTGATTTATTTAGGATATAAAATAACAAAAAAGGAAAAAACCAAAATTGACTTAACATAATTAAACTTATATTTCATCTCAGTAAAAATAATATTCAAAGATTTAAAAAAATGAAAATTCAAGTATTAAAAAATTATTAATAAATGCACAAAGTAACTCTAATCCAATTATAACATAACATACAAAGTGGGCAACACTAAATATTATTTATAAATACTAAATACCATAAATCCATGCTAAAAATTGGTAGAAACAAGACAGAAAGTATCATAAATAAATACACATTCTGTATATTATCTGCTTTTTTTTTGTTCAAAGTAAATGCACGGCATTGCCATATGCTTTCGCGTACATTCAATAGAATACTCTAGAACAGCGCTGTGCAACTTCTTTTTGACCCCGGGCCATTTTTCTTTATCAAACATTTCGGAGGCCGAGGTAAATGAAAATTCAGCTAAAAATTTTCCGTAAAATGTACAGCTCGCGGGCCGCAAAAAAAGACTCGCGGGCCGCCAGTTGGAAAGCGCTACTCTAGAATATTCAGAAAAAATATCTGGTTATATCCAGATGTGAAAAAAATGCAGCTCTAATCGTTGATCTTCGGCCATCATCAGTGTCATTTCATCTTTATACGGGGAACTGTGGAGCCGAGCTCCAATCTCCCTTTCATCTAAGGTTAAATATATATTTTTTTTTCTTCTAATTTAGATGTTGTGGGCCCATTTCATTTAATTTATTCTATTTACTTTTTTTAGAATGCTTTGGGTTTGTCTGTTGAAATCTTCGGCCTCTGGGATTCTTCGCATATATTCGCGGGGCTGATTTATCAGCCCCGAGGGATTAAAAGGGTTAAGCAATTTTTGAATTGTAAAAATAATACAACTGTATCAATCTAAAAAAATATTAAATCATTTTAAAGTAAAATATAAAAAAAAACAAATGGTCATAAAATATTATTTTTTCTAAGATGCGTTTCTTTATGTCCAATCACCTTAGATAGTGTTTTGATATCAGTACAATGATCAATTTAACATAATATTGTAAACGGTACCTTACCGAAACTCCAACCATTATAATTTGTATTTTATTTCTGCATATTATCAAAAGATGTCATTGCTGACAGAATCTATATATTAATAGCCGATAAGGTCCGTATGTCTGAGTGTTTGGACGTCCATTTCACACCTTCCAGTCTCCACTTTTTTATTCATACTAAATTTATATATTAAAAGTCGATAAAATAATCACTCGCTTTTCACTTTTCACAAATGTGTGCGTACTGATGATGTCCTCGAGACATCTTCTTCTTCTACGAAATGTATTTTGTTTGCGTACATTTTCAAATTAATAGATAATGAAATGAAATAAAATAAAATAAAATAAAATAAAATAAAATAAAATAAAATAAAAT
Source organism: Himalopsyche tibetana (assembly GCA_030503985.1). NCBI lineage: Eukaryota > Metazoa > Arthropoda > Insecta > Trichoptera > Rhyacophilidae > Himalopsyche > Himalopsyche tibetana. The sequence continues at coordinate 4,851,441 of JAPJYX010000019.1, read as the reverse complement.
AAAATAAAATAAAATAAAATAAATTAAAATAAAATAAAATAAAATAAAATAAAATAAAATAAAATAAAATAAATTGAAATAAAATAAAATAAAATAAAATAAATTGAAATAAAATAAAATAAAATAAAATAAAATAAAATAAAATAAAATAAAATAAAATAAAATAAAATAAAATAAAATAAATTAAAATAAAATAAAATAAAATAAATTAAAATAAAATAAAATAAAATAAAATAAATTGAAATAAATTAAAATAAAATAAAATAAAATAAAATAAAATAAAATAAAATAAAATAAATTGAAATAAAATAAAATGAAATAAAATAAAATAAAATAAAATAAAATAAAATAAAATAAATTGAAATAAAATAAAATAAAATAAAATAAAATAAATTGAAATAAATTAAAATGAAATAAAATAAAATAAAATAAAATAAACTAAAATAAAATAAAATAAAATAAAATAAATTGAAATAAATTAAAATAAAATAAAATAAAATAAAATAAAATAAAATAAAATAAAATAAAATAAAATAAATTGAAATAAATTAAAATAAAATAAAATAAAATAAAATAAAATAAAATAAAATAAAATAAAATAAAATAAAATAAAATAAAATAAAATAAATTGAAATAAATTGAAATAAATTAAAATAAAATTAAATTAAATTAAATTAAATAAAATAAAATAAAATAAATTAAAATAAATTAAAATTAAATTAAATTAAATTAAATTAAATTAAATTAAATTAAATAAAATGAATTAAAATAAAATAAATTAAACTAAATAAAATCAAACACAATGCAGCAAAAATCTCCCGTTGCTGGGCAACGGGCTTACAGCTAGTCATATTATAAAAGTTCACTTTCAATTCTTGGTGAAAAGGCAGTTTATTAAAAAAATAAACAATCTTTTGTACTAATTTCACATTGATTACAGGTATTAATATCAGGACTTGGATACTTATATGGTTTCCCGGCTTGGTAAAAACATATTAATTATTTAATAACCCTGGAACAATAAATATTGTTTCCAATGTTTACTCATGGACGAAAATAAACTCATCGATTCATTCAGTGACAATAATTTAGCAAGTAAAATAATGATCTCTGTAACTATTAATATTATTTACGTCCACATATTTATTTGAAACAGTGGCTTCAATAATGACTACAAACAAACCAAAAATAATAATACTCCAACAGGGTATACATGTGTGCGCTTTGTCCGATAAATTTCACATAACCGGGAATATATTTATTAAAAAATATGCATAAACGAAAAGGCATTAACTATTTAATTAAAAACGTTGGATTTAAAAGAATGATAAATTTTATTGTAGTTTACATCTCTTTGATTTATTATTAATCATAATAGATGATATACAAAAAAACACACACAGAATGGTATCAGAAAGTGTTGAAAAATATTGTTCTATTGTGAGCCAGGCATTGTCAGAAATGTCAAAACACATCGCATATAATTTGTTGAGTCAGTCATGCACAACGCATAAATGCGCGCAAGCTTCCAACGCGTTCCACATTTTCTATTTTTTATCGAACAAAGCGAGCATTCTCTGTTTATTCAACAATTGATATTTTTACGGGATTAAACAAGTAATACAATAGAAAATTTAAATTAACTTTGATTATTCCACGTATTGTGTTACTAACTGTGACACGTGTTTCGCCTCTTTCAGAGGCATCTTCAGACTTACAATACAATAAAAAATTTAATGAAATCTCTTCTTAATTTTCCTAAGTACATCGTCATTTTTATAACATCTTCACAAAAATATATCCCTGTAACTTGGGTCTTTCATGTGATTGTATGGCGTGACCTTTTCAACTTTAATGTCATCTAGGATTGGGACACAGTCACCATCGATTCCGATCTTTTCAGTGGCCAAACACTTTTTCTTTTCCGTCCATTCTCTTCGTGTCAAATCAAAATCAAATCAAAAGATTCTATTGGCATTGATGACGTAGAAACCGAAAAAAACAAAACGCAAATTACTAAAGCAGTCCACATTTTTTCAAACCTGATGTTTCACAAAACTGTGTAAACTACTTTATAAACATATTTTACACATGTTTTTATATCAAATATTAACATTTGACGAATCGATTTCGGTATTTGTGACAAAATCTTATTTATGAAAACGTAATTTGACTCGCGTATCAACTTTTTCACCTATTACAATTACTATTGAAAAATTAATTCGTTTATCGGTGCAACAAAAAGATCTTTTCATAGAATTAATAATAAATGTGTTTTTTTAGAGAGCTGATTTGCGCTTGGCTTAGTTTTCCATTTCACCATCAATAGGCTAACGCCAGAACAAACGCATTTATCTTGAAAATCGTGGTTCAGTTTAACAGACTTTTTTTCAGCGATGAGGCTCATTTTTGGTTGAATAGCTACGTCATTAGCTACATTTAAACTGCTGAATTTATAGTGAAGGAAATCCACTAGTTATTATTGAGACGCCTTTACATCTACGAAAAGTCACTGTTTGATGTACTTTATAGGCTAGTGCAAGGGTCATCAACTAGTAAATTCGTAAATTCCAGCCAAAGATGTCAATGTTTACTGCGGCCTTATGTCGAATCAGAAAAATGAATGCGCCCTTTAGAGAAGACAAGGTTCCCCACCCCTGATCTAGTCTCATATTACAATCATTATGAAACTGTTTCTATAATGCTTATTTAAAAAAATAATCTGAAAACAAAAGGCACGGCTTATATTTAATAATTTTAAATACTTTATCGTTGACGAATTTGGTTACTGGCAAGAATATCACGATATATCTATATATTAATAGTCGATAATGTCTGTTAGTCCGTCTGGTGTCCCCAATTTCCCACCTTCCAGTCTCCACTTTTTTATTCATACTAAATCTATATATTAATAGTCGATAAAATAATCACTCGCTTTTCACTTTTCACAAATGTGTGCGTACTGATGTCCTCGAGTCTTTTTCTTCTTCTACGAAATGTATTTGTTTGCGTATTTGAAAATTAGTTGAATAAAATATATATACTACAAAAAATGGTTGTTAGCAAACTTAAACATTATTCCAAAAATTAAATAATTTACGACATTTCGGCTACTACGAAAAATGGTTGTTAGCAAACTCAAACATTATTCCAAAAATTCAATAATTTACGAAATTTCTGCTACTACGAAAAATGGTTGTTAGCAAACTTAAACATTATTCCAAAAATTGAATAATTTACGAAATTTCTACTAATACGAAAAATGGTTGTTAGCAAACATAAACATAATTCTATAAATTAAATAATTAACAAGGTCTATTTATGCTACTTCGAAAAATGATTGTTAGCAAATTCAAACATTATTCCAAAAATTAAATAATTTACGAGGTCTATTTTTGCTACTACGAAAAATGGTTGTTAGCAAACTTAAACATTATTCCAAAAATTAAATAATTTACAATTTTAATACTGCAGGGCAGGGCTGTCGATATATGCCCCGAGATATATTTCTTTTACTATCAGAATTTCTGGCTTATTCAATAAATAGGTTTGTAATTTATTTTTCACGCCAGTAAATTTTCTGACTACTTTAAAATGCAACGAAAATCTCACGTTGCTGGGCAACGGGCTTACAGCTAGTTTTTATAGCTGGTGAGCCTAGTATCAAACAACACCAAGTCATGTTTTTGCTGATGTATACTTATTTTATTAATTCCTGTAAGAATTTTTATACCTAAAGTTCGATATATTTTTTGATTTCAAAATTGCATAAAAATCAATTTTAAATATTGACTTTACTATCAAACATGGCCAAGTTGATGGAATCTTATTATCATACCGACCAAGTCATCGAGAGAAAATCATATCGTAAGATTTGAATCAGATGACTAAATGTCATTCAGTGTTTTGCGTATTCAAACGCATAGCGATAAATAAATTTAAGTTTATTACTTTACGGGTATTTTCTGTTTATTAAAAAGTTAATTCGCATTCAGTTTTATTCAAAAAGTAGCCAATAAACATTTCCGCTCTCCTGAAAAATAAATTTAAACTGTCTTTGATCTTGAAAACTTTGATCTTATTGAAAAATATTGAAAGCATCACATCACGTATTATATGAGATATTTAATATTTGTAACGCGTCAATTTGGATAAAGACAAGGGTCGTTACTTTTGTTTTACGTTTTGTGTTATATTTTACGCGTTGTCACAAGTAAAGTAATTCAGCCACACATTATACGTGTAATTGCTTCATTACCTAAGCCCAAAGGGCCTATAATAATAATTAAAATTAGATCCAATAAATTTTATGTGGAAAAAGTACTAAAAATGTTTTATTATTTTTATTATAATGCCATTTCACTGTATTGTCAGTAAACGGTTCCCGGTAAATTGCTCGAATGGAAATTGCTCGAATAACAAGTTCCTCGAATAATCAATTCCTCGAACGTCAAATGCTCGAATTACAAATTGCACGAAATTTTTTATAAAAGTTTTATAAAAGCTAAAACATTAATTACTACATTCTTTAAAAAAATATTTATGCATGTCGGGAAATAAAAACCATAAATCAAAAAAAAATATTTTTTATTTTACTATCTAGTTGCCATTGGTCGAGTGGAAAAGGTCGTTGGTTTTGTTTTGGAGGTCACGGGCTTGAATCTTAATACGTACACTTTATAAACAATTATTTTTCAAACTATTTATGGATTTCTGTTTAAAGGCACACATATATGTAATTTCTTGAAACCCTCTCACCCATTCTTACTAAAAATTGGGCGTAGCGATAGTGATAAGCTAACCGTTTGTTCTGTCTTAGCCCTAGTCTTCTATGTGTTCTGAAAAATATAGAAACAGTTTGATTAACTAATTAATAAGCAGTTCTCGTAGAAACACTTCTGTTGAGATAAACTCCATTAAGAGATCATATGATCCGCATTTGGAGCGAACACGGTTAAAATAAATACTTGCGAAAATTATTTTTATATTTCACTCTCTAAACAAGTGTCGCACGAGAAATACTATTTACATTATTATTATTATTTACATTTGGATGTGTGGCCGAGTGACCGATTTTTTTTTATTTTTTATTATGACTTTTGATTTATGGTTTTTATTTCCCGTCTAGCATATATTTTTTTTAAAGAATGAGTAATTTGTGTTTAAGCTTTTATAAAAAAATTCGAGCAATTTGTAATTCGAGCATTTGACGTTCGAGGAATTGGTTATTCAAGGAACTTGTTATTCGAGCGATTTCCATTCGCGGAATTGCATTCGAGCAATTTACCGACTCCCACAGTAAACACCTTAAAAGTGATCAAATTTCAAATATTCAATTACTACTACAGCGAAATCCCGATAGGTAAAATGTGGGACAACTTTTATTTATTTCATTTATTTTTATTACGGAATGTAGAATAAATATATTTTTTTTAAGTTTTTCCTGTTATTTGACTTTTTTTGCAATTTTAACAAAGACCCTCCAAAGACACTTACTATTGCATTTTTTTTTGTTGTGTTAATCTGTTTTTCTCTTGGATTTTTTTAATGTTTTAAAATATTTTCAGATTATCAGCCAGAGTTCTAGTTTTCTTCGCTGGGCGTATTTTAGTTTTGAGTAAAAAAAAGCCTGTCCCACATATTTTTACACTTCACACAAAAATCATTGACACCGGCGTCGCACAATTGGAAAGTTTTGTTGAGATGTGATTAAATGTTTCAGAATCAAAGTAAATATTGTAAAGTACAATGTCGGAATTAACTTCTTTGTCGTTGTCACCGTTAATATGAAATGAATAATCTATCTTCGCAAAGGTTAAGTTGAGAAGACCAAGGTCCGACATACATGATACTGTATTATGAAAAGAAGGAAATACGACATTATTCATGTTTTCTTTTAAATAATAAATGAGTCGATGTCTTAAGATTTATCCGACTCCGGATAAAACACTTAACAGGAAGATGAAATTCGTTGAGAGTATTAAAACAATCTCTGTCAATATGAACACACGAGAGCATGCATTTTTTTATTAACACACTACATATTGTCATAAAAATTCGTTAGCATGTTCGTGACTAGAATCTCATTACTCTCCCCCCTGCAGCGGCATGACGGTATGCTGTAAAGCCAACTTTTAATAGAACAAGGTGAATCTACGATTAACATTTTGTAAAATATATATATCGTCATAGTCGACGTCTTCGAACTCATCTAATCTCGGTTCTATCAAAATGTGGTCACATCTGATAGTTTTCGCTTGTGTTTTAATTAACGTTTTCACGTTACGCCCATTCAATATTGAAATTTATCGTCCCGCACCTTGCATTACAGAGAATAATGATTGCGTGAAGTTATTTGCGAGGGATACCAGTCGCTTTCTGACGAATTCTGAAACATCAGGCGGTTCAGAGGGTAATTTCCAGCGGCGCATTTGGAAAACGAAGGAAACGTGCGCGCCGGATGAAAGACTCAGCGCCAACGATGAATGCGTCAAGATTCTCGATCACGTGAAGATTGAGAGGGTCACATATGCACCAATTACTCCCGATCCCCACGGAGGACTCTATATATCCCCTGGCAGAAAATAAAAATATAAAATCAAACAGTCTTTATTGTTTCGTATATATTTATATCATGTATATAATACTTTAAATAAAATATACTTACAAAACAAGCACGGCTTTCATTAATAGCGTATCCAACTGTTCTCAGAATAACTCAAGTACAACCAAATTAAATATAAAATCGTTGGGTGTTTTTTTCGGAACAGAGACAAAGGCACAAAAAGGAGGCAGAGGCGGAAAAACCGGAGAAAATTAATTTAAAGATATTGAAAAGTGATTGGTGAAACCGACTAAAATTTTTTTGAAAAATGTGGAAAAGGAAAAGTGACAAAGTAATTTCATACACGATTTGCAAATTTCCAAAACTACGATTCCACATTCGCTGTGTAGAAATAGATAAGAAATAGAGTCCAAGTAAATGGTCAATATTCAGATTTATTATTATTTCATTAAACATATTATTTCAAAATGTATTGCTTTAAATAAAAGCATTTTACATAAACAAAATATGACGTTACTATTCATTCTAGTTTATTAGATATAAATTAATTTAATTATTTGATCAGACCCTTGCCTGGAAGAGGCGGATTACCCCATAAGCGCACTAGGCGCGTGCTTTTGGCGTCCGATCTCAGAGGCCTCAAAATAGCATATTATATATTATAAAACGCATATTATATTTTAAATTAAGTTTTAGTAATTCGAACAGCGCCCTTAAATTTGATTGTGCCTCACAAGTGCTTAATCCATCACTGCTTAAAGACGAAATGATAATTTGGCTCTAAAACTAGAATAGGTTGCCCATGTCTGATATAAAGTATGATATTTTATTAATGAATGCTATCCTTAATCAGTTTACTTACAAATAATATTTTGATTTGCACATTTTGAAAAACTGGCGAAGGGTTGCAATCAACGTTACCTCTAAGCCAAAGATCAAATATTAATTGAACAACTGTCTTGTAGTGCGCGCCAACCCGGAATGAGTGCGCGCGCACACCTCCCAAAATGTGCCCGCACACATTTTTACATCCCCGCACAAGGCCTGCCACAGAAATATTGTAAAAATAAGTGTGTTTCATCAAATTTTTATATTTGCGCACATTTTTTATTTTGCCGAAAACTTACTACTCAGAGAAGTTGATGGTCTGCACACACAATAGAAAAATTAGAGGGAACGTTGGTTGCAATGTAAATTGACCAATCCTGACACCACGACTTTTTAGCAAATCCTGAAAATTTGGAGAGAAATACTTGAAAAGCTAAAAAAACAAGTCACGGTGACATTTTGGGCAAATCGGCAAATTGAAATTGGAAATTAAATAATGAAAAATTCCGACACCAAAAGTTATCTCAATTTTTTTTTTTATTATTTATTGTTAAAAATTAAAATTACATTACATGACATAACAGCTGACGCCAATTCGCCATGCACTTGAAAAATATAATAAGACAAAATATAAAATAAAAATACACAGTACATCAAGTTCAACATAAAAAATCAAGAAATTTAATAGAAAAATTTATCAAACAGTTCACAAATACCATCACTAAAAATGTCCACTTCTCTAGGCAATGCGTTGATCAATCGAACTGCCCTTGGAACTGGTGACTCATACCTCCTAAGCGAGGTATAAGTTTTTAGAAATAAAAGTTTTTGCTCATAGTTTCGCCCACGTAAGAATAAATTGGGAGCATGTAAAGTCGTGTTCTTGTCGTGTCCTTGTCGTGAGAATTTCAGGATTATTAACTCGGCCCCGAAGAAGAAGAGAAAAATGCTTTAAGCTTGAAAACGATCTTCCAGCTTCAAGAGAGTGAAACGATAACATTCCTAAAAGAAATTTGGTGGGGTAGTATTCCTTTAAGGAATTATCAAAGGGGAAGAATTTAAATTTTTTTAAATAATAATATCTTTGTAGATCCATATTCAAGCGTACTTAAGACCAAAGAAGCATAAAGCGTGCGAAAATTATATACGATTTCATGTTGAGTGCCCAATCCGGGATTGAAAATGAATCAATCCCGAAATCCCGGAATCACAAAAAGGCTCCGGGATTGTATATTCTAGTATAGATATAATATGCTCATTTACTTCATTGTTTTTCTAACGTTTTATCATTTATATATTGAAGCTATGCTATTTGTAATATAAAGTATTATATTAAAAAGTGGTGTTTTTAGCGTAAGCCTTATTGATTGCAATTTTTGTGGAAAATTTTGTGTAAAAATAATAAATTAATTGTCTGTTTTTCATTGTTGTTATTAAAAAATATTATCAAAAAATTAAAAGCATAAAAGAACTACTGGGAACGTGATTATCAATAGTTGATCGAAGTATAACATTATGTACAATATGAATTCAAATTTTAAAAAGTTACAGTCTCGAAATCTCGGCATTTGTATTTAATAAATAATTGTGAGATTGCCTAAATAGCAACATGTGGCATACAGGATATGCAACACTTTATGTAAGATATATGATATTTTGGGAAGATAGCAGCAGAAATAAGGATTGGCGATCGTTAAGCACTATTTCAATTTAAAGTGAATGGCAAATACTGAATTGGATACCAGTGGTGGACTTGAGCAGTTTTTCCAGCAAAGTTATTCACGGTAACTAAAACGTATATTCATTAAATAACATAGAAAGTAAAAAACTGAAATCACTGAAACTTTTTTTCTAAATCTAACAAATCTTCATTTAAGAAGTCATATTTCAACACTCAATTGACATGTCTAATCTGTACATGGGAGGTAAACTACACTATGTCAATTTTGACCAATTTGATATATTAACATAGTGCTAGTATACCCAGCGACGCCTTTTCCAGTTACATTGTAGAAAAACACATTACTTTTATTACAAATATTCCATAAAACAAATAGTGGGAAAAACCAGTGATTTACTCCATTACACAAATTTTGAACAAACATGGAGAAAAATGCCATTTTCGACATAGTGTAGTTTAAATTCTATGTACAGTAATGAAAACGTAGTTTAAATAAAACAATTCTTTGAAATCAATCTGTTTCTCGATGAATTCGGCGGTAAGTTTGTGAAAATTAACTTATAAAATCAATGTATTTTGCCAGTTACAAACTTTGTACTCAAGATTGACGATATGTTAAATAAGGGGAAAATAACGAATTAATAACGGTAAAAAGTATAATATTTCACACATTCATCCATACCTTAATCAATTAGCTTACTGGTTAAGCTATAATAATATGCATGTAAATTTTATTTCCTTAAAGTATGTTATCAGACACTCGACATAAAACAGACGTTTATTTTTTTAGTATGTTAATGATTTCCAATACATCATGTGGTATTACTTAGTTATTGGTCTTGTTGTTAATACATTTATCCTTAATGTTAATTCTTCATTTCGATACGATAGATTGCTTGATACTTCTCCAAGATGCATGCAACGTGGGGCTAATGAGAAAAGACCATCGCCAACCCCTCGCCCGCTAACACAAGCAGAGAAACTAGAAGCCAGGGGTTGCACGGTATCGCGTATGAGACGAGGGAGGTTTGCCAATTTTTTCGGAGAAGCGTCCGAGATTGGAAAATGGATATTCACAACGCCAGCGCCGGTCTGCTTGTGTGAAAATGACGAGAATTTAAATGAGTTCAACGAATGCATCAAAAGAATTTACGAAATTCCAAAAATCAGGGATCTGGAGTAGAAGCGCGGAGCAGTGGAGCAATAAGTTTTTGGCCGGAGCAGGAGCGGAGCCGGGGCACTGAAATTTGTTGTGCTCCACTGCTCCTATATATATATATATATAAATTAGTTTAATATGAAATTTAAAAATTAAACGGATTTTAAAATGTATTTTCAATTTATGATAAATTCAATATTAATAATATTAAAGACATATATTATTAAGAAAAATACAATAATAATTTATTATAATATATGTATATTATTTTTTTTTTTTTCTAAACCTATATAAGTAAAATGAACACATAATAATATGCCTCCTATTAAAACTATTCGGAGCACGGAGCGGTGCTGGAGCGGTGTTGGAGCGGAGCAACTCAAAAAAGTGTTTGCTCCAGATCCCTGCCAATAATGAAAAAATGTGAGAACTTTTTTTTGAGCTGGGTCGTTTCCGATTTTTTTTTTCGAGAATTTTTCCCTTGTTTTTCTCAATCCCGGGATTGGATACCTTATCCATGCTATGTGTAATTTAATAGAATATTGTAAAAAAACAATAAAAATAAAATAAAAAGTTGGTGTTTGTATGTACATATTTGATTCTGTGGACGTATAATTTTTTTTTCAAAAATAAATACCTTGTGCGTTTTAGTTGAGATGCGACTTTGTATTGAAGAAAAATAAGTCACTGCTCAAGTAACCCACTGGCTGCTCTGTTCATTGTTTACAGATAAAACGTATTGGAATATTATAATAGTGCTTAACTCAACTGAGATGTTTTGAAAATCCTATTAAACTGGATTATATCTGTTAAGCAAATGTTTGTAAATTATTCATTTAATAATTTGCTTTAATTAAAAGTTTCCCTTAAAATCACAAATGATATTTAGAATTTGAAGAAAAAAAATATTTTTTTAAGATTGTTTTATGAACACAAGAATAATAAGAGCATCAATATTGTTTCGTTTTATCAAATCTCATTCATTTTTATACTTTACTGCTTGGTGGTAGTTTGCAGAGTTTCGTAACTTAAATTTTTCCCTATTGACTTTCTTAAGAAGACATTGGTCGGATGTCCTGTTTTATTCAATTAGAAGAAGGAAAGAGATTCGACGAAACTTTATTATTGAAACCATGCTTTAGTTTTACAATTAAAAGTACTATAATTGTAAAAGTACTATATAACAATATGAAAACTCATTATACGTGAACTAGTTAATTCCTTAGAACAAATTCGAAATATGGCGACCATTCTTTTTGTGTGAAAAACCAATTTTATGATCTTTAATAAAATAAGGTATAAAAAATGATGTAAAATATTTTTTAATTCAAAACGGTAAGTATTGTATTTCATTTAAATTTTGTTGGCAAATAAATGTCTTGATGTTTGGGTCGCCGATAAGAAAATAAACAACAATATAACTTATCATGATTAGTAAAAAGCAGGGGTTCTCAACCTTATGGTGGTAACGGACACATTCCAGACATAGTATAATAGCGGCGCACGCTGGTTATCTAAAAATATTATAAATTTAATATACATTAATTTACTGTATTTTTTAATCCATGTCCACTCCCAACGTGATGAATATGGCTTATGAATGAAGGTATTTAAACATATTTTTTTCTACGAGAACTGATTGTTACTCATTTGCTCGACCTCTTGTTTTTTCGATGAGAGTATTATCCCCATTATTTTAGGATCTAAATGGTGAGAGGGGGGGGGGGGGAATTTTTAGACATCACAAACATCCATGTCCTCAAACATAAATCGATTGAAATGCCATCCGTACTGGGATTTGAACCTGTGAGGTCTTGCATGGAAACCAACGACGTTGACCACTGTGCTATGGACCCGACTTCATTAATATTCATTAGTAAAGTATACACGTACTCCCATTTCTCTTTTTACACGGGGGATACGTTATATGCTAAAAAAGCCGTGCAAAAAAAACAGTGTAAAAAAATTAATTGTTCATAGAGAAATTAAAGATACGTTCCATTACAATGGTCCGTGCAATTTTAAAACCGTGTATAAAACCCCGTGCACAAAAAGAATTAGGTGTATTTAAAATGACAACTCTCCTGGGGCATTCACAAAACAAGTAGTGGTAAAATACAATAAAGAGTCCGAAAATGACGTTAAAAAAATTGAACGAACATCTTTGACACTGCATTTCACTAACCAATTTCTTAATCTGAACAATTTTTTTTAACAAACATTGTAAGGGCGCACGTTAAAAGCTCCGCGGGCAGATTATTATGAAACCCTAGAATGAAATTTAATATTCCTCGCTACATAGTTACTTTAATCAATTCATTTACATATGCCATATTGATTTGCACGTCGAATTCATTTGTATTTAAGCTGAGGTATTATTACAATTAATCAACATAAAATGTTCGCTTATTTCTTAGCATATTAATAGTTATCAAGAAATCATGTGGTACTATTTAGTTGTCGGCCTCGTTATCAACTTATTGATTGCAAATTTTAATTCTTCGTTTGCCGACGACCACTTGATTGAACATTCTCCAAAATGTACTCTCTGCCCGATTGGTATGAATGGTATATGGCCAAAACTATCCAAAGTTAGACAGGCAGAAGATCAACGGGCCAGGGGCTGCAAGGTGCATAAACCGAATCGTATTTCGCCTCGAGATGGAAACCCGGCTTTTCACACGACAGATCTAGTCTGTAAATGTAAAGGTAGCAAGCGGTTGAACGAGTTCAACGAATGCAGTAAAATACGCGAAGGTTACAATACTATCCATACAACTGTCACACGTGGAACTAGAAAGTCGTAATTCTGTTGTAAAGTTGCACTCAATAAATGTTTTCTTTTTATCCATGTGAACGAGGATAAAAAGCGTTTTTTCTTCATTAATTACTATTTTCCTTTCACGGATTATTTAAATAGTGTATCGATATATAAATTAATTATTTTTTGTTCATGAAATTCTTGTAAATCATAATATTCTTTCGTTTAAGTTTAGTTTGTGTACAGACATGTTATTTATGAATAAAAGAAAATGGCTACTTTTAACAAAAATACTGGACCAGTATTTTAGTGAGAAGTTTGCACTCAAATGTATGTACGCATATGCAGTAATGTACAATATGCATGTATATATGAATCTGAATAAATATTTATTTCTTTTGAGTTTTTTATGTACATATGTATATGTGTTAATTTTATTTTTATCTATCCTGTAAAACTAAAACAATTTGTTATTTTAAAAAAATGTAGATTTTATGTTTTATTCGACTTCACCCAGGGATGGGCTGGAGGGGGTCGGAGGGGCTCGCGCGAGCCCCTTGTTAAAATTTACTAAGGCCAGCGAGCCCCTTGTTAATTTAAAAGAAAAAAATATTCTCAGATCAAATAAGTATATAACTACAATTTCTGACTTATATATTATTTAATACAGCTTCAGTATACACAGTAGTACATTTTCAGCCACTTAAGATTGATAAGTTTACGGTAAATTGTATATTGTTACAAATTACATTAAGTGTATTAAGTAACAATCGATTGCTTATTTAAGTATTGCATATAATTGAATAGGAGTGATAAAAAAAATTCACTCCTCCCCAGAACACCGAGAATTGCTTTGAGATTAAGCAAGCCCCTTGTTAACGCATTGGCAGCCCACCGCTGACTTGACCGGATTAATTGCGCAGATAATTCGAGAAATTACTACACCTATTTAGTAAAAGAAACGCTGATAAAAGAAAAACTGCTACTAACTTCAGGTTGGTATTGTCGCGAGTCTGCTGCCTTCTTTCGGTGTATTATGACAGAACATTTACCGGCCATTTATTTCGTATTTCGCATAATTTATCAGTGTTCTTCATATTAATGTGTGATTTTAACGCGATTATCAAGCCCCCAAAAAAATAATTTTAAATCGTGGCGTTGTTTTAGCTTAATTTGTGAAGTTTTTCGCCGTAATAATCCATGACTAGATTTAACAAACAATTACCGCAGACGTTTTATCATGCATATCGTGTAGTTTTCTGTGAAAGTCTTGTTGATTTTTATTTGAAAATGGATATCGAAAAAATTCTAGAATGCACAGTACTACTGAGTACTGACTGCTACTAACTTAAGGTTGTACTCTGTCAAAACCGGTCGGCCGACAACGGTTGCAGTGAATGCACATGAACGGCCGACACTTTACGTCAGAATAGGCCCGACACGAAGTCGGCCGATGATTCGGTTTTGGTGTACGCGTACCGTAACGGTTGTACTCAGTCAGAAAACCAAGCGCACACTGTTCAACGGATGCATCTCGATTCTCGACAATGATGTTTTACGGTTTCCAGTCGTAACAGATGACGAAAGCACAGAAACCTGCAGCCAACCATAATGGTACGGCTTTTTGACTTAACGGAGATAACAGAGCGAATAAACCAGCTTTTTATGACGTCCGACCTGATTTCGACTAAACGCCTTCTGCTATACGCCGACGATAACAAGTCCCATTTAAATTTGAATCGTTAAAATGTTGTACAGCCCAACATGTTGAACCTGCAGCATTAAGGCCGCATGCGACCTTTTGACTTGATAGAAATATTCATTTTGATCAAAAAAATATACACAAGTAATCAACTTATTATATTTGAATCGTTCAAACTATGTACATTCTCACAAATTTTGTCACTAACGACCCGGGTTTCGCCTTTCGGCATCTTCAGGCATTCAAGTGCACGGATGAACTTGAACTGACAGTCAGTTCAAGTTCAAGTTCATCCGTTCATCGTCAGTTCAAGTTCATCCGTGCACTTGAATGCCTGAAGATGCCGAAAGGCGAAACCCGGGTCGTTAGTGACAAAATTTGTGAGAATGTACATAGTTTGAACGATTCAAATTTAATATTGAAATTCCACCAAGCACCTTCAGTCGAAATCTTAAACTTATTATATGTTTGACAGTTTAAAAAAAAAAAAATGTTTATGTGTAAAAAATGAACAGAGAGAATTTTAATTCATTAAAAAAATCGTATCTCAACCAAAACACACTATTTATTTTTGAAAAAAATATCAAAAGTTAGCAAAATCAAATACTAGATTAAGTTTTTATTTTTTTTCAGCTCTTATTAAACATTCATACTTTATTAATTTTTGAAATGGATAGATTGGATAGAAATGGAGAATTTAAAAATAAAAAAAAAATAAGCACGCCACTGGCTCTGTTATTTTTTTACAAATAAACTTTATTACAATATGATAATAAGGAATGCTTAACTCAACTGAGATGATTTGAAAATCCTATTAAGCTATATTCTATGAATTAAACGATTTTTTGTGTATAAGCAATTTAATAATTTCTCTTAAATATAGGTGTCTCTATACTCTATAGCATAGGTTCCCAACCTTTTCCGGGTGGCGACCCTTTTTTATAAAAGCCGTGACTAGGCGACCCCCCGAGGAATTTGAAATCCTCGATTTGCTATACTTTTTCCCCGGAATGTCACCGAAACTCCTTTTTTTTTTTTAGCTCACCGGGGAAAGTTGGTGACCCCCTTGGGGGTCGCGACTTCCAGGTTGGGAACCCGTGCTCTAAAGACTGTGACTGACACTTACCCGTAATACCGATCACGGGATTTACTTTAAAATGTCAAAAATCAAATTTAAAATCTCAATTCTTCCCAATTTAATTTTAAAAAAATGAGACAGTGTACCACAGTTTGTTTATAAACATATTTTTCTATACTATAAAAAATTAATTGTGGTCTTACTCCCCCTTATATTTTGTAGTAGTCGTAAACAGGGACAGAAGGTTTTTTTTTCATTTAAAATCATCTCTTCTTTAGTATAAGATTTTTTCATTTTTAATTTAAGATTTTGGACACGGGCGTTTGTGATATCTTTTTTTCTCAAATTGATCTCAAGCACCTGTGGTATAGGGAAAAAATATGTCACCTTGACCGTTATCTGCAATGATATGGTAAATGATCAATCGGGTGATTGTCAGATTATGATTCCCTAAATCCCGGGATCACCAAAAGGGCTTGCGATTGGATGCCCAACTCAACGGTTTTCAAATTAATTTGAGTACGTTGGCAGTTGTACTGTAAGCTGACAATATTTAAATTAACGACAAAAAAAATAATTTCACACATACATGCTGAAATTAATCGATCCACCTATTGTTAATGAACTATATTGATTTGCATATAGAAATTATTTTTATACGAAGTGTGACATGAATGACTGCTCTGATATAATTATTTTTTTTAGTATATTAATAGTTATCGAGAAAATATGTGGTGTTACTTAGTCGTTTGCCTTGTTATCAACTTATTTATTTCAAATGTTAATTCTTCATTTGCCGATGATGGTTTGCTTGACACTTCGCCAAGATGCACTCGACGGGGGATTGATCCACCAAAGGGAACCCCTCGCACACTCACAGAAGCAGAGATACTTCTGGCCAGAGGTTGCAGGGTACCACCGAAGAGAAAAGGAAGATCCGCTTTATTTGACAGCGATATGTTTTTGTTTGGGAAACAGATTTATACAACGCCAAAGTCAATCTGCTTGTGTGAAGATGACGAGCGGTTGAATGAGTTCAACGAATGCGTCAAAATTCTTGACGATGTGAAGATTGTAAAGATTACTACCACAGCTGGCACTAGAAGACCGTTTGGAGCAGTATTGGGATAAACCTACACTAAATACATTTTCTTTATTCATGAGAAATAAATTTTAAATAGACGTTTTTTCTTCTCACTTGCTAAAAATAACAGTACAAAAAAAGTTTTTCAATCATTGTTTTTATTCATGACTTGATAAAGTGATTAAATATTGAAAATACAATAAATATTAAATATCTTCTTTTTTTAATAAACTAAAAATGAGAAAATAACCTTTTATATTCCTGCCATAGTTGGCATTAAACATTTGACATGTCTAAAAAATCAACAAAAAAACAATTTATAATATATCAACAAAATAGTTTAGTTGTCATTTTTGTTAAATGTTTCCTCTAAGCGGTAGCGCAGCAATTTGAAAACCCCCGTTCATTCACTATATCGCACTCCAATACAAATATTCAAATAATATATTTTTTCAATTGGAATAACCCTAATTGACACAAATAAATTAAAAATTAAACATTTAGACAGTTTATTACCAGAAATTAATTCTCTACAGTAAACAATGGTACAAAGTAATACGTATTATAAACTATCTTTTTAAAACTGTATACAATTAAGGTTAATGGAACAACAATGTGCCCCTGTGAATGAAGGACGTCAGTTAATGTTTAAACAATCGTTCACAAAAATATTTCGTTGGACTATTTAGAGCAGTGGAGCAGAACCTGCGGCCTTTCGACTTAATAAAAATATTAATTTTGATCAAAAAATTATATTCTTAGTTTTCTATCACTCCTATGCTATGCAATACTTAAATAATAAATCGATTGTTACTGTATTTTTTTTTAAACCATGTCCGCTCCCAATGTGGAGCATATGGACTCTTAATGGAGTTTATCTCAACAGAAGTGTTTCTACGAGAACTGCTTGTTACTCAGTTGCTCAACCTCTCTTTTTCCAAAGAGATTAGGGATAGAAGGATAGAGCTAGAACAGGACTAGTGGTAAGCTAATTGCTCTTGATACGCCCTGTTCAGAGGATAGGATGGGTGGGAGGGGGAATTCAAGACATCACATACATCCATGCCTTCGAACATAAATTCATAAATCAATTTATAAAACTGTCCGTACCGGGATTTGAACCCGTGCCCTCCGTAACCGAAGCCAACAACGTTGACCACTCGGCCACACAGGCGGCATGTTACTGTATACTCTTATAATATGTAAAAATATGTAATTTTCCATAAAATTATCAATGTAAATAGCTAAAAATGTACTACTCTGTATACTGAAGCTGTCGTAGATAATATATCAGTCAGAAATTTCAGTTATACACTAATTTGATCTGAGAATATTGTTTTCGCTTAAATTAACAAGGGGCTCGCGCGAGCCCCTCCGAGCTTCCTTCAGCCCACCCCTGCAAAGTGGTATTAAATTTAGATTTAAGTATGTCGGTAGTCACGAGCGTTCAATTCTAGACCGAAGATAAGTAAATTAACAGTAGAAGAAGTAATTACGAACAGTTATAAATATAATATTTTACACATGAATGCTTGCTTACCTTAATCAATTTATTTACAGATGGTACTTATATTTTCACGGGTAATTTATTTTTATTTAAGTTGCGCTGTGGTGCTAAAAGGTGATTTAGTATCGAGCAATCATGAGATGTATATAATTTAGTAGTTGGCCTTGTTATCAACATATTTATTTCAACTGTAAATTCTACATTTGCCGACGATGGGTTGTTTGACACGTCTCCAAGATGCATTCTCCGTGGGATTGACATAAATGGCACGTGGCCAAACCTACCTGTGGGTACAAATTTCCTGAATTGTTTTTGCAAAATCGTCAGTAACATAATCAAAAACTATTTTATCTGCCATTTAGTGTTTTATGAAAAGTGTTCCAAGACTTTGTAATCGTAAATTGGTCATTGACAATATCAATTTCAACTTCAAAAAATATCTTTCACTGCTAGTAACAATAATAGCAATTGTAAGGAAAATTTTCAATGCGGTGAAAATATTTTGTATATATATTTTTTAATAAATTACCAAAGTTAATGGGCCTTTCGCTTTTCTTCCACACCTCAGCTTAGCAAAAAACAAATGATATTATAAATTAAATTATATCATAAAAATTTGATTATTAGTAACAATTCTTACTGAACTGTTTTGTAATGTAAGTAGCCTTACTTGTAGAAAGACTTAAACATTTTAACTATTGTCAATTTAGTGTCGATTATTTATATTTTGTATCATTTATCTATAATTTTTTATCACATTTCTATTACTTACCAATTGTTTGTTACACCCTTATTAGTGTTTCTTGGTTTTGTATAAATAGCTCTGTCTGTATCAGTATATATTTTTTAAATATTATTAAATGTTTATAATGAGCTAAACCGGTCTTTATTCTAATAAATAGTTGAGGAATACGTACAAAAGAGTGTTTTATTATTTATTAATTTTCAATTCTTTCCATATTATGTGTATCATCTTGATTTGACAATTGCAAGATTGTCTCAGGACTCTATGGTGTAACAAAAGAATATTCAAATGTTATTTATCGGGTGTCTCTCTATAGCGATGATAGCATTTCTCAATTCAATTAAACTTTTAATGATATTTCAACATAGTTTACTGGCATTTTCTTCAGTCACACATTTCAAGTGTCACTAGCGACATCTAGCGCCCACGTGGGAAGACTTGATGCGTCATTAAATGTCGACAATGGATAAATACTACAATCGCCATGTACGAAGTGAATAAAACCAAATGTTTAAATAATGTAATGAATAAATTATTGTCGGCGTCCTGCGTTTTCTTCTTGCATTGTGAGGTCACTCATCAAATTGTTTGCTGCTCAATCACATATTATAATTTTTTAATTTTGAATCCATGTCCGTTCCCTATGAAGAGCATACAGCCGCCTCATAATGGAGGTATCTCAACAGAAGATTTTCTACGAGGACTAATTTTTACTAAGTTGCTCTACCTTTCTTTTTTGGAGAGAATAAGAATAGAAGAATTAGACTAGGACAAGACTACTGGTTAGGTAATCGCTCTTGCTACTGTGTGTATTATGGAGTATATTATTAAATTCTATAATATTTGAGAGGCCTAGTATCATAACTCACATTCTCCAAAAATTCATTGCAAAAACCACAGGAGTATAATTTTTCGTCATTATAAAAAAAGATATAAATTACCATGAATATACTATTACACATTAAAAAATACAGTCTGGTTCTTTCTATTCATATCATATAGACTGTGGAAAGGAAAAAGGACGTAACCCACACATATCAAATTTTACAGGAGGCGCTAAAAACGTGTTTTGATGATTTTGTGACATATGCAAATTATGAATTATACACAACCTTGAAGTGCACGGATACTTCTAAACTGGTGTTTAATTGACATAACCTAATATTAATGAAAGAAATTGTCTCGGAAAAACCTTTATTTCAGTGTTTTTTCTTGGTTTTAATTTTTTACTAGGTCATCTTTTTCAAACTTAACCCTTAGACCGCGGTTGACTGCTATAGCAGCCCAATCTGAACCGATTTGGATCCGAGCCGCGGTCAAAAGGTTAAAAGCTAAATTTAGATACTTATTCGGCATTTTCAGCTTCCATCCTTTTGATAGAATGTGTGTCAAGTTGTGAACCTTGTGATTATCAAAAAAAAGTTGTTTTGGAAAATTGAGGGTTACGTCCTTTTTCCTTTCCACAGTCGAATTATTATTCATTTAAAAATGTGAGCTTAGACACCGGTAGTGATATTTGGCATCAGTTTTAACAGTGGTTACACTTAATTTTATAACCCAACTATATAGAGATGCTTATAAATATTTTTGGAATACTTATCTTATACTAAAAATATTAAAAATGGATATTATAAGTTTTGATACGTAGCCTCTCATTTGTAATAACACTTATAACGCTACACATAGCCAACCCCTATTTTAATGACTTTATAAGTAAATAAGGAAGATGAAAATTTATTGATGATATTTTTTTTGTCTAACATAATGTTGAGAAAAATTACAATAATATCTAGCACATAATCTTTGAATACTATATAATCTAAGCTCAACCGAAACTTGTCTATTTTTTTTATTTTCACTGACTTATTTTTACATATTTTTTTCAGAAAAGAAATTTGTTTTAATATATTTTTACAGATTGTTAATATAAAGATGCATTTTTCTTGTGAACTTAGATATTTTATTGTAGATGTTCGAAGTAATTTAAAATAAATTAAATCACGTGGACAATGGTATCATTCATAAACTTATAGATTTTGAAAAAAATGTAATTTCAATGTTTGAGGAATATATTTTTTAGTGTAGTCTTTTTTGTATCTATTTACTTTATTTGAAGAAATATATTGGTAACATTTTGAACTGATGTAAAACCCAAAACACATGAACATTTTTTGTCTTAATATGCAAGATAATTGATCAACAATCTTACTTACATTTAACATTTGGAATGTAACGAGTATTTATAAAAAGCAATTATTCTACATTACGAAAAAATGATCAATACGTTAACTGTAAATTTTCAAAAATACAATAATGTTTATTGTTTTCATATATTAAATATTTGGCCACTATAACTGCCCACTTACTTTTCTTCGATTATACACGTTAGATTTACTATGAAATATTTTCACCTTTTCTTAACAATATTAAATGTCCTGAAAAGCTTTTTTGTACTCAAAATTAAAGGCATATTTCTTCTTGTCGTTGAAGTAGTGATAGATCAATTTGCAAGGGGCTTTTCCCTCGTGACTATCAACAGAACTACAACATAATGAAAGAAATTTAAATCCTTTAAGTTGTTTTTCATCGATAGATTTTTATAAAATCACCAATCAATATTTGATTTTAATTATTTTTATTTAAATTAGTATGCTTCATACACAATAATCTTCAAAAAATAATATAACTCACTGCTTTTCATTGATTCTATGAAGAATTGAGCATTTTTGCAGCATATAAATGAAACTTATTATTGTTTCATTTGAATATGTATAGTCATTCAAGCTTTTTTTACGTGTCAGCTATGCTGGTGTACACTTTCACCTGAATGTCGCAAAGGCAGCGTACCATTTCTATGTAAATCTAAATATTGAAAAATATCAGTACTGGAACTCGATAAAACGTGACGTTTTCTTTTTTTATAATCACCAAAAGTACCGCCCTTAAAACTTATATTTGAATTTTGATTGAATATATAATCGCCGACTTTCTTCAGTGGACTCAACCGTAAGCTTTTTGTCGGACTAAGAGATACCGACGGGCAATGCTTTGTGTCAGTAGTCTGGACTCCAATGTCTGACGCATTATAAACCCCTTCGTTTCCGACAAAAAATAGTACCTGGGAAGGAGTGGATGAGAAAATTGACACAAACTTTTTATTGAAGGTGTCTAATTTTTCTGAGGAACCGTTGACGTGGTTTGTATTGTTAAATGAATCGTCGTCTTCTTGCATAGCAGGGGAATCGTTTGCGCTTGGAATTTTTTCCATTTGTATTTCAGGACTCTCCCTGAAAGGCAGTTCGGTAGCGAAAGCTTCGTCGCCCTGGAAATCATATCGAGTCACTGAATAGAGTTGGGCCGGAGATGGAAGAAATACGTCATCGTCATCGTTTTCAGGAAATTCCTGCAAACTCTCATGGCCTTCATTCGGTAGCTCTTTAGATGTCCGTTCTCTCTCACCGCCGGAAACTGATGGTACTTCAGAAATCATCCACAGGTCTTCTCGTCCTTTTTTGTGATAAGTTTTGTTCGGAGAGGCAAAGCAGGATAGACTAGATTCTTGGAATACGGGTGACGGAGCTCTTACTGACATTTCAGCCGCACGCTGCCTCAACCAGACGGGAGAATCCACATAGATTTTTGTTTGATGACTGTTAATGAGACTCGATCTCTTCTCTATGGTCGATTGTTTGTTTTTATTAGACACAATCGATGGTTTATAATAATTATCATTCGGTATACCTGTCTCTTTGAGTCCGAACATCTTGTAAATAAGACTCTTTAGAGCGGCTCGAAAGTCTCGTAAATGGTATGCATAAAGTAAAGGGTTCACAGCGGAGTTCAAGTGAGAAAGAATGATACAAAAGTCTGTCCAGGTCGCACCAATATGACAGTCAGGACAAAAAGCTTTTACACAGTTGATGGTATAGAGAGGTATCCAACATATCATAAAGAATAAAACGATGATGGCGAGGTTTTGGGTCGCTTTCACTTCCCGTTTCTGCGCTGCACCTAAAACTCTTAGCATAGTGCCTCCTCCTCCACCGGCATTTCTGCAGCTGCCCGCAGGATTCATAGTCACTATCTGCCTCAACTGAAATCATATTTAATTATCATTATTAGATTGAGATTATATAAATAAGACCAACACAACACTAAATCAAACATTTTGTTTTAAAATACGGGTATGCGACATCTATTGACAAACGCTTCGAAGCATCATTTAATCTAAGGAATATTTTATTATTTATTATATTTATGAATGCACAGAAAATCATTTTATTCAATAAATTTAAAATAGTAATTTTTAATATCAATAGCAAATACATATTATATTTATCAACTCAACAATATGAAAAAAATAGGTAGAGAACATTGACGGTATCTGAAAAAATACTTCAAATAATGATTGACAGAGTACGCTAGTTTTTAAAAGTTTTAAATAATATATTGATTATTGTTATACTAATAATTGTGTTCTTGAAAATTTTGCTAAAAAAATCAACTCAATATCTAGGTGATATTAGTAATATAAAATACTCACATTTTTGGGCTAATAACGAAGTTTATGTTAAACTAATATTAAACATTTCTCCAAATACGTTTAATTGAATTTCCATGTACACTCCACCTCAATATTTAAATTTTTCAGCAAGTGCTAGAGTAATAATGCTAATTTAAACGGTATTTTTTTTTAATAAACGTATTTTGTGTGTTAATCAGTGGCGGTTCCTGACCTGAAATCTTGGGTGGGCTAGAGAAAAGCATAGCATTGTATACTATTTACGAAATTTTACATGCTTCCACTTCATCTTATACATTAATCTACAAGCAAATTAACAAATACTACGACACTACTGCAAAGCATAAATTACTATATAATACAATCAATGCTAATGTAAGTAAGAAATAATAATACGTGACCTTAAATTTGTCTCTTTCAAAGTGAAATAACAAGTAAAAAAAGCAATACAGAACTGTCACTGAGATTCATACCTGTCACTTTCATAGAATACAAAGGTATTGGTATGTTTGTATGGACCATGGACTAATTTCAATTTAGCCCCTGATGAATGACAGAAGCCAGTAAATTTGAAATACAGTCCTGTGTGTTTGATGACGTTTCCGTACATACAAATACAAACAAAATCGAATCGTGCTAGATTGCGTTCCAGTCTAAAGAAATATTGTCTATGGTTTTGGGCTAGAATGCCACAGCCCCTGACCAATAGCATGTACATAGGTGTTGCCAGACTGACGTCACGTTGAATGTTCTCTATGAATTATTTATAGGGTTATTGTTTTTTTATGCCGGCTCAGCTTAAAATTGTAATAAAAAACAATCGAGAATATTATTGTAGGTAGACATGCCATTGTCTTATATTGATAGAGGAAAATCTAAACAAAGATATTATATTCATTTGGGGAAGGTTAGTTACGCTTATAAATGTATTTATTTTGTTCAGCGGCCGAATTGCTGTTCATTTTTATTCAGCCATCTAAAGTTTTGGGTGAAAAATGCAGGTCGGGCTTAGCCCACCTAGCCCAGTACCTAGAACCGCCACTGGTGTTAATAATGACAGTGCGTAAACGCTTTTTTAAATAATTTATTCTAGTTTCCCCCCTTAAGGAATTCATTTTCCGATTGTCAACACGTACACGGTGCTATAGTTTATTATTGAAAGGCTGTTATTAAGAAGGTAGTAAGAATGCCGTATTCGACAATGATTCAATGTAAGCAAATAACATACCGTCGCCATGCAAGAGAAAGTGTTTAAGTGCATTTTTCACAGAAATCGACTAAATAACTATTTAGCATCTAACGACACATATAGTCATTTAGGGAAAATATTAAACATAACATAATTATTCGCAATGGTGTAAATTAACTTTCCCAGAAATATATATAAAATATTTTTTTTATTTATAATGATTACACGTTTACCTTATATTTTACTATTATAAGCTCAGTCATCTTGTGTGGCAACGAAATATTAAAGAATCTGTCCATAGTTGTAAATTAATTTAAATATTTACATGAAAATATGTAAAGATATTATAAATGTTCAAGACATGAAAAAAGTGAGAATATTCATTTATGGGATAAAGATAAATATATCGCTGTAAAAAATAAATAGCGATAGCACTGTGTAGGGTCGTGGCAAGGCATAAGCAGAGGGACATTTGTCAGGGGCGCAAAGCTCTGAAGAGCGCCGCCGCCTAAACTTTTGTTACGAGGCCATATTTGATATTTGCCATGACCGCTCAAATCATTGCTACGGCTTTACCACTATGCCACGGTGTTTGGTATGGTAAAAATTATGCACTAAAAGTATAGATACCTGCTTTACGACCACTCGATAGATGTGAGTATAAAATGCAGCCAGAACCAAAGATGGTGTGATGATTGTGCCTATGTAGAGGAATACCAGGAAGTTGTAGTCCATAACCTGCACAAAGAAGCAGGAGAGGTGATTAGAAGAACCAGCGTGCCAGCCGAAGAGCGGGAGAAAACCGACGACCGAGCCTGCGACCCAGCACAAGCTGATGATTACTGGAAAAAAATAAAAAAATCCAAGTATTAATGAATTAAAAAAATGGCGACTTTTATTAATAAGGTGTAATATAAGATGGGTTTTTGTCCTTTGTTACCTTTTCTCAGTTTGCATAAGCTCAAAAAAACATTTAGTGTCTAATATCAAGCAATAATTATGATTTTAGCTATATTTCATGCACATACTGAAATTAAAGACATTATTAATTAATTAAGTTTGTGTCATTCTTACAAAGTGAATTTTAATGACTTTAAGCATCAAGCCAACGATATTTGTTTTTTCGATTTAGAGCTTTCTATGTAGGTAAATGGGTAACATCTATACCAGGGGTCACCAAACTTTTTGAGAAGCGGGCCGGATTGAACTTTTTAACAACTAAGGGGGGGCGGACAAAATAAATTCTTATTGGAATCCAAATTGAATATTATTTCATTTTATGTGGCTACATAATA
Source organism: Himalopsyche tibetana (assembly GCA_030503985.1). Classification (NCBI taxonomy): domain Eukaryota; kingdom Metazoa; phylum Arthropoda; class Insecta; order Trichoptera; family Rhyacophilidae; genus Himalopsyche; species Himalopsyche tibetana. The sequence goes on along the minus strand of JAPJYX010000019.1, from coordinate 4,825,325 downwards.
ATTAGAATGCAAACGAATGTTTGCCCTTCTTAGAATTTCAATAAATGAGAATATTCGGGAAATTTTTGAGTAAACGAACATCTGGTCGACTCACCTCCAATTTCTATCTAACTTCCTTCACTTTGAGTCCCCTACCAGATGTCGTGAATTCACAACTAAATCATGAATATTTATATTTCTTATATGAATAATTTCTATGCAAAAATCCATAACTTTTCGCGGGCCGGAAGAAAATCTTCGGCGGGCCGTAGTTTGGTGACCGCTGATCTATACACTTAGAGAGATTATATTTTGGTATTTATATTTAAGTAGTTACAACTAATGCTATTTTTTTTTTTTTTTTTAACCATGTCCGCTCCTAATGTGGAGCATATGGACTCCTAACGGAGTTTATCTCAACAGAAGTGTTTCTACGAGAACTGCTTGTTACTCAGTTGCTCAACCTCTCTTTTTCCAAAGAGAGTAGGGATAGAAGGATAGGGCTAGGACAGGATTAGTGGTAAGCTAATCGCTCTCAATACGCCCCGTTCATAGGATAGGATGGATGAGAGGGGGGAATTCAAGACATCACATACATCCATGCCTTTGAACAGGAATTCATAAATCGATTGAAAAATCAATTTATAAAACTGTCCGTACCGGAATTTGAACCCGGGCCCTCCGTAGCCGAAGCCAACAACGTTGACCACTCGACCACACAGGCGGCAACGCCAACTATTTCGAAATCGGAAAATCTTAGGATTCGATGAGAGTTTTATAAGTCACACGAGATAATTAAATGACAAAAGACATGACAAACACCAATGTCCATAATTTCAAATTTATATGTGATATTGACATAACGTGGACTGTTGCCTAGACGGACCTGATCGCTGGGGCAAAGATCTTACCAACTAGAACAGGGATCACAAAAATTTTCGAGAAACGGGTCGGATATTTTTCTTCAAAAACGTCGGGGGGGGGGGGGGTTACGAAAAATATTCTCGACGGAATCCTATTAGAATTTTCCAAAATCAGTATTTCTTATATGTAAAATATTTAAATATTAAAAACCAGTGGCCGGATCGAAATCTTTGCAACTGCGAAGATATCCAATGGAAAATTGTACATGAGTGTATTTCTAATTTTGTTAATTCATATTGCCGAAATATTTTTAAGCTCATTATTCATTACTTAGTTAATTTATTTTTCACGTGGCTTAATTTTTGGCTACAATTTGTAGCTATTATTTGAAAGGGGACGTTACTGGACATTTTAATAATAGAAAAATTAATTTCATTAATTTACGATTTGAAATATTGTTTGTAAATCGTTGTCATATAACAAGGATGTCCAACCTTTTTTGTCCTATGATCGACATTTCAATCTTCAGTTTTCTCACGATCGACTTATAGTATGATTCTTATAAGAAATTCTATTTATTAGGTTTTTTCAAACTTACGAATGTACGATGTACGAATGGAATGGCACTACATTAATAACATAAATCACTCTTTCTACCAATTTCACATTATTTATTAAAAATCAGAACCGGTTTCTCTATTCGTGAGCATTATCAATTGATGAAAATATTTGTCAATACAAGGTTATTTATAAAAAAATAAGTTATTATTTTTAAAAGAAATAAAACTAATATTTATTTCACAAAAAATTTGTAAAATAAATATTAATTATATATACCCATTAAAAATCTTCAGAACTTCTTACAAAAATACTTATCAAAATAAAACCTCATCAAGTTTTATTAAATTTCGTTTTTTTTTATATAAGTTGATAATGATAGCGATAAAATGAAATTGGAAAATTTGCAAGTGGAGCCAAAAAAGTGTAAATATAATACCAGTCCACCAAGAATTTGCTCCCGAGAACTGCAATGTTCTAAGGGTAAAAATTTTGGCGAAACACAGGTAACAATGATTACCATCACTTGGAAAATACAACCTCGTGTTACGTATTTTTTGCAAAAAAATCTACACTTAGAACCTTATAGTACTCGGGTCGCTAATTGCCAGTTAACACCTTAAAAGGATATCATAACACTTATATTGCAGTCAAAATATTACGTAGATTCAACTTCTAAAATAACAACCAAATATATTATCATTATAAGACCAATCGCCGATACCTATTGGTTTTATCTTCTTATCTCTCTTTTTTTAGCTTACTCACTAGATATTTATTATTCCACTCATATTTGGGATTAATAGATAAAAAGAGAGTGTATTATATTAATAATATCCCCTTTTCTCACAGGAACATTGTTACGTCTGTATTCATTATTATTCATCGAGCGTAATTATCTCTCTTCATAAAAAAGCAAATGAACTTTCTCGAATAACAAAGTATTTACTTCAAATGATCAAAATCATTTTTTTTACAAAAATTTCAGCAGAGCATACAACTGTAGAGATTTATTTTGTCTGTGGTGCATATCAAATGTTTTTTTATTCCTGACGTATTATTATGGTGTTGAGTGCGTCTGGGATAGTAATTATTGTATTCAACACTTTTAAGGTGTTCACTGTCAATACTTGGTGGAATGGCATTATAATAAAAATAATAAAACATTTTTAGTACTTTTTCCACATAAAATTTATTAGATCAGGACCGGTTTCGCTCATGATGAGCATTGTCAACTGATAAGAAAAACAATAAAACAGTGATATTTATACAAAAGTTAAGTGATAAAAACAAGGTGTGACAAACAATTGGTATTACAACCTAGCAAAAGAATTGAAGCAAAATACAAGGAAAATAAACTATAAATAAAAAGTTGAAGACCACTTAGCAATGAAAACGATTACAACAAAAATCGTTTTTAACTTTTGTATAAATATCACTGTTTTATTGTTTTTCTTATCAGTTGACAATGCTCATCATGAGCGAAACCGGTCCTGATCTAATAAATTTTATGTGGAAAAAGTACTAAAAATGTTTTATTATTTTTATTATTGTATTCAATAAAACTCTGCCTATTAGTAATATAAGAATAATAAAAAAATCATTAAGTCTTAAAAAATAATGATTATTTTGGTTCACAATCTAAGCAGCGGCTGGCAAACTTTAAAAACTCACGGATCACTAAGATTAAATTTGATATTTTAAAACTTTAAATATATTTGGAAAAAAGTTATCAAAGAACACATAAAATAAAATCATCCAATTAATAGTAAAAAATTTAACAATAGAAAAATTAAAGATGGTTCAATTTAATTAAACGTTTATAGTGTGGTTGATGTCCCGTTGTAAATTAAAATAAACATTGTACCTACCACCTCTAGCCATCATACTCGCCACACGTTAATCTAGGCAGTTATGAAAAAGATTACATGGACATAATGCATGAACTTTTTGAATGTCTTTAAATTCGACATACCCGGCCCGGGACTCAAGACTTTTATTTCCCTTTCAATAAAATTTAAAAAATATTAAAATTAAATATGTGTGTGTATGTATGTATTACATACACTCGGCGCCTTTTGAAAGTACGCACTAGTAAAAGTCGCGTTTTTTTAATACAATGTTTATTTTTTTTTCTTATGTAATGGATATATGAAATGCTTATGATTGATTTTTACTAAGAAGGGAAGATAACGGTACATGTATTCAAAAAATATCAATAAATTCGACCGCAGTCAGGAGTAAATTAACTTACCGTAACTTCACAATACAGCTTTTAAACCTTTTTTGTCCTATTGAGACATTGGTACCTTTGTATAATAATGAAAAAAACATTTATCAATAAAACAACATCAGGTATGAACATTAATTTTAATATTTTGTAATTTGCTTTTGCTACATCACAATCACAGTCTCGATTCCCAGGACATTTTACAACAAAGTCCCGGGACTCAAGGCAGCAAAAAACCCGACATGTCCCGGGACGTCTCGACACAGAATCTCTAGTGGACAGATTTAAGTGGTAGTTTATTATTTTTTAAAGCGTTTTTCGCATTCATTATTCGAATTTCGATTTCCGTCGAAATACGATTGTGGTTGGCATTATAAATTATATTGGCGTATAGAATGATATGTATTGTTACTCAAAATATTTTGATAACGTTTTGATTTAGATTCGAGTCGTTACTGAAAGAATTAGCTTAAGTTGGAACCCCTCATTCCGCCGCATCAATTAACAGTCTATTGGGAAAGCGACGATAAATAACACAGAGGAAGTTTCTGCTAATGAAGTGACAGAGACCATACATCACTCACTCAGTTCTGCGCGAGCCATTTTAAAACAGCCTTTACTGGATTACAATAAAGCCTATGGGATAAGCTTTTTTTAAGTCTGTGCTGAGTTTATGGAAACGGATGTGTTGAAAGACCATTTTCTGAAATAGTGTATGCAGAATTCAATCATTGACATCTTATTGAAATTTACTCGAAAATGTTCCATTTGTTTTTTTTTTTGAAACGCACAAAATCAATTGATTATTGTGTTGGGATTCAATAAGATTTGATATTAATAAAAACACAATAATCCTTTGTACTTCATTCCACTTTATTTAATATGTCAGGACCGGTTTCGCTCATTGCGAGCATTGTCAACTGATAAGAAATATAATTTAACAATGCTATTTATACAAAAATGAAAAGTTATAAACAACAATTGGCATTGAAAAGAAATTACCAATTACATTAAAAGTGATTCTAAAATAACACAAAACTAAAATGTTTAACACATCTAACATATAATTAAAAAGTCATCCCATATTAATAAATTTAGAATGGAAATTGAAAGTAATTACAAACATAATTAAAATTTGGGAAACATGAAACTATCATTAAGCCTATTCACTTTATTAATGTAGCAATTTATCACTTTGTCAAAAATTTGACAATGCTCGCAATGAGCGAAACCGGTCCTGACATATTAAATAAAGTGGAATGAATTACAAAGGAATTTTGTGTTTTTATTAATATAATGCCTTTCCAAGTATTGACAGTGAACATCCTAAAAGATGTGATATGTTTACGGGAACAACATTCAATGATAAGTAAGATACATGCGCATTAAATGACAACATCTTTTTACACAATTAATTAAAAACTATTTTTACTATTAATCAAATATGTTTATCAAACTTAATCTTGGACTAAAGTTGAAAAATTATTCAGAATTTTCATTTACAGGCATATTGTATTCTATACGTATTATAGAGTAAACAAAAACTCGAATATTGATCGACAAAACGCTTTTACGTACGAAAAATAAATTTAATCAACATGTATCAAAAATATTTTTATTTTATCTGGTGATTTTACAATTACTGATGCCACCATATTCCTTTTTTTTATTTTTTCGGGAACAATGTATCTTTTACAGCAATTAAAATAATGATTGATACAAAATTAAGTTGATAATGTATAAAACATTTAATTTTAATTTGTTTCAAGACATAGAAATTGGTAATTGTTTAATCGATTTTGCTATTTTGTTCTTGTAGTAAACAATATTATAAGGGAGGGCATATTTTTATAATGTGTACTAATCTATGCGTTTTTTCAATACTGATAATCTACGTCATGTTTCTTTGGTGGTCCTTCCAAAAACGTAAATTCGCAATTTCATTGTATTATAATGATATGAATATCCAACAGACTACAAAGTGAGTATCGCGAGCACTTACCAAACACGGTTTTATTTCGTATTTAATCGCTTTAATAAATGTCTAGAGGAGGCGGAAAAATAACACCGGTGCATGTCACGGAAGATTTTCCTGTAACTGTGAGTTACTTCAGCGGAAACTAAACAGCCATGCCAATAAACAGAGTCGAGTAAATTAAAGTGGCTGATGTTGACAGTTTGTGTTAACCATAAACAAAATGGCTACTTAAATATAGTATTTTTCACTTGTTGCAATTGGAAATTTAAAGAATTTTGAAATTAGAATCACGTTTCATCGCAAGGTTCGGACAATCATAATTATCATTTTGTTTATTGTCGTTGATCGATCTTTATTCACCTCCGGCAACACAGATCAATTACAACAACAAAATAGTATTTTGGTAAATGGTGAAAATAATTTTGCATACAAACCATATTTTTTTATATAATTTACAGAAAAATAATGATAATAATAACACATCGAGAAAATATTATACATAGAGATAATAAGAATATACTTGGTAGCAGGCCGGTGGGGATAGACAATCTATACAGAGAAAAGAGAAGGCATTATGTGGTGACCATATGCTCCCCAATGTGCGGGAATGGTAAAACAAAATACAGAACATAACTTAGACTGAAACTCAAATAATTAATTGGATCACTAAAAATATATTTATCCATTTATTTAAGAATGATTTGAAAAGTACAATAGTAAAGTTCTTGCGATAGGCATCTCGCGTATTAACTGAGAAGTTGAGTGGAAAATTAAAGGATGTCATGAGATCTGACATAAAGATAGTTTTCAGGTGTATCCAATTTTTGAGGATAGTATTATAACATCGAAATCAACAAAAACCACAACCATTTATTTAAAATAATAGATTTTTATCAAATATATTTTTTAATATTCTGTGAAACATGCACTTATGTACATGTTGTATTCTCCCTAAGTTTATCGAGATAAAACATACGTATCATATTACTTTGGTGTGCTAGCGAAAGCTTAAAACGATTTAAGCCTTTGTCATTGATTACCCTGTCTCAATGTTGACATTCAAATTTACTACCAGTATTTCACAAAGTTTAATTTAATTAATAATGCGGGATTATTTATGTAAAACAGATTATTAATTGAGTTCACAATATCAACAAAGCAGCGCCTTTGTGAAATACTTTCAGAGCAGTTTGTGAAACAAATTAGGACAGTTTAATACTACGCTTCTTTAGAGAATCAGTGAGGCTTTTAGTCAAGGATGGTAATTACAACAACAAAAAATAGTAAAAATGATGACAAAAAACAATATAAAAACTATTTAGTAAGAGATTTTGATCTTTGATAACTGTACCTTGAATGCAGTTTTACATTTATTTAAGAAAATATAGAACTCAAACAAGACACGACGTGTCCGCTCCCAATGTGGAGCATATAGACTCCTAATAGAGTTTATCTCAACATAAGTGTTTCTACGAGAACTTCTTTTTACTCAGTTGCTCAACCTCTCTTTTTCCAAAGAGAGTAGGAATAGAAGGATAGGGCTAGAACAGGACTAGTGGTTAGCTAATCGCTCTCGATACGCACCGTTCATAGGATATGATGTGTGGGAGGGAGTAATTCAATACATCATATACATCCATGCCTACGAACAGAAATTCATAAATCGATTGAAACATCAATTTATTAAACTGTCCGTACTGGGATTCGAGCCCGTGATCTCCGTATCCGAAGCCAACGACGTTGACCACTCGACCACACAGGCGGCAATAGATAACTAATTTTCTCTAACTCTCTTGGCCCTTGATATTTTGATGTGTTCTTCTCTCATTTTATACTTTACAAGTATTAAAATTTTATTTTAACGTTCATCCGAACTCATCATTCAACTATTTCATTTCAACATAGTTTTAAAACGAATAAATCTATAAAATAATTAATGTTTTTGTCTTCTAAGGCAAAACCAATACTTGTCTCAGGCTACATTTTTAAGGATATTAACACTTTTAAAATAAAAAAATATTCATATATATATATATATATAGAATTATTAGTTTATTCTGATAACTATTGCATATATACAGTAGCTTCTGAATGAAGTAGATCTTTATTTTCAGCCAAATAAGTCTGCTTATCCTTGTCAAGTTTTATATTATTTATGAATATGGCAGTAACTTTTTACTAAGGAAACAGAGCTATTTATTTTTGCACTTCAGTACAATAAAAATCGTGCACAGTTTAAAGAATAATATTATCAAGATCGCCGTGTCTGTGTAAAAAATATTTACTTTATTCGCCCAATCTAGGCAGCTTTTGTAATTAAGTCACTTATCTGTCAGTTTATATCGTTTCGTTCATAAGAATTAATTAACGCAGTTTGTATTGCGAGAAACAATTATTATTATTTTAATTTTGTCTATGTATTAGTGTTTAAGGTTTTAAAGATCGCGTTACGTGTACTAAAGCTCTTTTTGGAGTTGGTATGCTCCATATAAGAAGCAAACATGATTCTGCACTCCACACTCTCACTTTCGTTAAAAAAGCTTCTGTTGAAACGTTGGTTAGCGTGAAAATCCACGCATTGATATGATCAGTGCCGACGCAACGCAAGGCAACGGTTATCAGCGCGCCCCTTTTTAGCTAATCGTAGAAACAATTCGGGATCATTATATATATTTTTTTTAATTCTATATCCACTTTCGATGTGGAGCATATAGCTTCATAATGGAGGTATCTCAAGAGAAGTTTTTCTACCTGAATGGTTTTTTACTCAGTCACTCAACCTCTCTTTTTCGAATCATAAAGCATACGATACATAATTACAGCGAACAAATACAAACATCAAAATTCTATTATTTATTATTTCATATTTCAATTTTGCTTTATGGTTTGTTCTAAGAAGCTCCATTTTACATGTTATGTCGACTTTTTCATACTGATAATATATTCATATTTCGCATAAATTATCGATTGAGCTGATTTCAGTATATGATAATTTCGCATTTTCTTATTTGTAATTAAGTTCTCTACAGAGTTTCATTATAATTAGTGTTATTTCGTTGGTTTCCATGTATAAAAAGAGAACCACGTTGCAAATCATATTTACCAAGTGTCTTTCAAACGAGTGTTCACAATAGACAATATTAAATTGTGAAATAAACTCTCGCTTATTTTTGACATTCACTAAATTAGAAACTAAATAACAACATGAATAATAATTTACTAGAAAACCAATTACGAAAGGTTCTTGTTTCCCTCCCATAGTTACGTCACTGTCTTTATAAATGCATGCATCGAGTAATTGATTAATTAAACACTTTCGTGCGAATAAAATATATTATGTTTGTCTGGCCTCCCATATGTCCGAGGTCACGACCTTCACCAGTTTCACCACGTAATAACAAAGGTTTTAGGGAGTTATAAAGCGAGCAGATAAAAGAAGAGGGGGCGATAAATTCGGGCAAATGTAACCGCATCCACGAGCGCCACAGAGTGTTTTCACCCCTTGCTAGTGGTGGGTAGTAATGCCTCTTCATTAAAATGAAAATAAAAACCCCAAAAATTCTACTAGAAAACGAACATGACGCTTCCTTTATGGCTATGACATTTCATGTCACACAGTTGGATGTCAAGAATTTTACCATAAACAAGTGAGAATAAAAAAGCTTCTTAATTTAAGATGCGCAATGAATCTTTCTTATGAAGACAATTAATTGTTTATGAATGATTTAATACTCAAAATACGTTCTTTTCTCTTCAATTTATTATAAGACTACCACAATTTTGTTTTTCTAACACCACCTGCGTCTAAATTGTCCACATACCATTTAATTGGAAGATTCGTGAATAAACTTTGCTTAAATTACATAATCGCTATTTTAATTTAGCAAATAAACTCGTATAAAGTCATCAATATATTTCATGACTTCACCAGACTTAAATGAAAAAGTTATTTACAATTTCATCACTGTTTAAGCGCCCAGTTTATTCGAATTAATAAAGTTTTAAACATCTAATGGTGATGAATTACTTTTGTTTTTACACAAAAAAAAACTATTTTATTATTATTTTACATAGTGAATACATCTTTTCATAAATTACACGTTTAACGATAAATATATGACTAATAACATGTGAAAAATGAAACCCACGTATTATATCAACGAAAAAGCCTCGACAGGGTCGAAGTGTAGACATCAAAAGAACGCTTTGTAAAAAGAATAGTGATGGCTGTGTTCATCAACGTATAATGATATTTTCTAGGGCCGTTCATGTCACTAATAAGGAGGTTTTAGGACGTGCCAATAAGGGAAAAGATAATACCGTAAATAGAGACCGTAAAAGCTGCATACATTTTTCACAAAGAGTGTAGCAGACTACGAAAAATTAATAAGTGACATCGTGTTCAAGATATTTATTGGCGATCTAATATCGGGAACTCAAGATAGAGACGCATGCTACAAGTTGGTAGCCATTTAAAAGAAGGAGATGACTTATAAGGTTATAGTTTAATTAAAAAAACTTCGACTTGTTTTAGTTGATCTTACGGCAATGACAAAGTATACATTTTTATAAATATAAATTCGATTCGTGACCAATGACATTTGAGTAGAAAAATATTGAATTCAAATATTCATAACAATAGAAAAAAGCTTCGTGCTAGCATTTACAAAAATAAAACAAATAACATGAACAATTTCCACGCGTCTGGAGCACGAATGCGACAAAATTGTATCGAATTGGTTTGAATATAAAATTGATTTGTAATTAGTGTTGGAGCTGTGTTATTATGGTGTTGTAAATTCAATGTGTCACTTTATTTTGTGTTTTCGACAAATAATAAAAGACAATCAAGCATTGATTAGAGGATATTAAGAACACTGCGTTGCAGTCAGAAATTAAACAAAACTGGGGTGGATTAGAAAAGGTGACAAAAATTATAAAATATTATCTTATGTGTTATTGTATTATTTAAAGATCCATCCGGCATTAGATAGTAATAGCTTCTGCTCCTGTTTTATTTTGCATTAAAGACAAAAAGGATAGATATTATTATAACTATAATGCTACAATTTTTTTTTCTATAAAGTATTTTTCTAGATTACTGAACTATGTTATAATTAAATACTGGAACATATTGAAATTATTTAATATTTAAATTATATTAAGAATAATAATTATTCAGTTCACTGATTAAACTTAAATGATTCATGGCACAACGCGTTAATCGTTACGGCAGCCTAAAATTTGAACATAATAACTCCTTAAATTTACTATGAGATTTTTATTAAAATCGGTGACATTGTCTGTGATATTTTTTGCAATTTTTGAAAAAGAATTTTGCTTACCACTAGAAAAAAATTTCATTAAAATTTCGATACATTTTCATTTATTATCCTCAATTCCGCAATCCCGGGATTACTGCTATCACAAACCCGGGATTTTGGCATCCAGGATCCAGGTATTGGAGACCCTAGTTGCCACTAAGTCACAGATGCAAAGTTTATGATTGAAATAAATATATACAAACATATTCAATCAATGTCCGTTTCCAATATGGAGCATATGACCTACTAATGAAGGTACCTCAACGGAAGCTTTTTTTCTACGTGAATTATTTTTCGAAAAGAGTATTAGGGATAAAAGGATAGAGCTAGACGTTGACTAATCGCTCTTGTTACGCCCCGTTATTGGAAGAGTATGAGGAAATATTTAGACATTACAATCATCCATGCCTTTGAACAGAAATCGATTAATCGATCGAAAAAACAATGTTCATACTTCGGACTCGAGCCCGTGAGATACGTCACAGAAGCCAACGACGTTGAGCCCTGCGCCACAGACCCGAAATACAACCAATATATTTTCACAATAGACATCCTAATACGTTCTCGAATTTCACATTCAATTTCGACGTCTAAAATCATATAGAACATGTAGGTAATGTTCTAATAATAGCATTTTGATCAATGTATGCAAAGTTGTTAAGCTGATAACCTATCGAAATTCGATCAATTGACGATTAATTATGGCACCAGGAATCTGATGCCTCCTTCATTACGAACATGTTGGACAAGTTAAATAATTGCAATATGAAATTTTCTAGTAGTTTGTAAGTTTAATTAAATTAAGCCGGGCGTGCTGGTGGCCAGTCATTGGGGAGCAGCAATTAAATTTTTGGGTAAATTTAAAAGTGTTGCCAGATTGAACAAATACTACCTATTTTTGCAGTGGAAATAAAATGTACTCTTTTCTGTAATTATTTTTTAAGCTTTTTCCATAGACAAATATTTATTTAAAGATATTCTTTTTAATAACCTGCTCGCTCCCATTGCAGAACAAACGGACATTAAATGAAGCAATTTATAATATTAAATATTGCTTAACGAAAACTGTTTCTAAATATGTTGCTCAACCTCTCTCTTAAGATAGTGTTGGGATATATTATGAATTCAGCTGGAAAAGTACCAGTAGCTTGATAATCGTAGCCTTTATTACCCATTTACAAAATTTGTGAAGGAGTAGTAGACATGAAAACCTTTCAGAAATCCATATCGTATAGCCCACGGGTTCCCAACCTGGGGGTCGCCAAGGGTTTTTTGGGGGGTCGCCAACTTTACCCGGTGAGCTAAAAAAAAGGAGTTTCGGGGACAATCCGGGGAAAAAGTATAGCAAATCGAGGATTTCAAATTCCTCGGGGGGTCGCCTAGTCAAGGCTTTTATAAAAAGGGGTCGCCACCCGAAAAAGGTTGGGAGCCTATGGTATAGCCTTTTTTTTTCAAAGAATACGACCGTTTGGCATTAGAAGCACTTTGAATATGTTCTAAAGACTGACATGGCGTAAAACATTCGATATATTATTATTAAAAATATAAAACACACATTATGTTATATTGACAAATTGGCAATAATTTATTTTCAGATTAACATATACATATTTGTTGTATTATTAGCATTTCTTCTGCCAAGAAAGGCTGCACGTAGTACTGAAGATTATTCCGTTGCGTGATTAAGGGGTTGAATCATTTATAAAAAATATTGTTTTGAAAATCCCTATTGATAAGAGTAAAATAGGACGATTAAAATGTACCGAAAAAGGTCTCAAATAACGATCAAAAAATATATATGAATTAGAGTGAATGACACAATTAAAATTCTTGACATCGAAATTGTGGAGTCGATTCGATAAAGATAATCGGATAAAACGAACCATGAAAGCGATTTCAATCTAGCAGCGAAGTTAAAAACGATTTTCTCTCTGACGCTAAGGGTGATTCGATTCCCTCACCAATCACCTTTTATACAAGATCCAAGAATGTAGAATCAAGTATCAATCAATTGGAAAATCAATATAATGCTTTTCAAGGCCAAGTAAGCCGTTTATATTTCTATAATTATAACAGTATTAAGTATTCCCTCAGTGTAATTGTCACATAAAAATTAGCTACTGAATTTTCTTCTTACGTTAGACTTAGATTGACCTAGAATAGATTGTGCCAATATTCTATTCACGTCTTCCATTGTGAAAAAGTGTTCCTATTTTAGATAATAAAAATCCATTAATGGCTCATTGCAATAAAAACAGAAAGCCTGAAATAGAATTTCATAATAAATAATGCAACAGCTGTCCTGAAAGAATTTTGATCACAACCGCGGTCATTGAAACGCGAAGAAACTCAAGTTACATTACCACTACTAATTTTGACAAGAATTTCGCAATGTCTGTTTTGTTTAAGAAAATTGCCAGTGTGAAAATTTCTCATAAAAACCCCGCATTAAATTTAAATTATTTAAACGACGACAGAACGAAGAATTTTAATTTTGCTAAGCCATAAGACAGCAGAACTTTTTAAATGTATATATTTGCACCACGTTCTAAATGAGACTTTTTTTTTAAATTAAGATTTCAACTGAAGGCTCTACGTGAAATTTCAATATTAAGTTTGAATCATTCAACTGTTGTACACTGCAACATGTTTTGCAGCTCATATTAAGACGTGCACTGAGTACCTGAAAATGCCGAAAGGCTAAACCCGGGTCGTCAGTGACAAAACATGTTGGGTAGTAAAAAAAAAAATGAGGAATCAAATTTAATTGAGACTTGTTATCGTCGGCATACTATAGTAGGGGTAAAGTCAAAAGCGACTGTTTTTAGATACACTTATTAATGATTAATGAATCGAGTTATATCGATTTTTACACCCTGTAACTTCTAAAAAAACAAGTTTTACGGTATTGTGTATTTTAAAATTGTTTGAACATATTACTTACCACCATGTCAATTCCGATTAAAGTTATTTTTGGCAGCAAACAAACTAAAAACAACTTGAAGCGTTTGAATGTGTGAATCGAATTCGTTAATCATTATCGAATATCCTGATAAGTAATAGTTTAAGTGCATAAATTTAATAGAGAAGGTAATATTTCAAGATTATCATAAATGACAATTATCTCAAAACAATTTTTTTTGACATAATATATTTTCTGTACACCGACGATATATTCCTTTTACTTAGGTAACAATATTGCGTACAAATGTGAACATTTGTAAATAAGTCCTGTTACTTAAAAATGAATGTTTTTGGAAGACAAAACTTAAATCATTAATGCTCTTCTCGTTCTTATATGGCATATTGATTACAAACCTTTTTGTTCCGACGCTTTATTAGTGAAGACGGAAATTGATGTGACATTTATAAATTGCTTTTTTTCGGTGCTTTTCCGATTTATTCTTTAAATAAATTCTATTAAATTTGTTTCAACTTTCATCAGTTTTTGGGCTTCGAATTTGACAAATGTATATTGATTTGAATTTAACATAGAATAACTTAATTTATAGATGAATGTCAAATTCATGTATTAAAAGAAAATTTGGAAGAAGAATACATAGTTACTGGATTTGATGAAATTTTCGCATTCAACATGATTGTTGCCGATTTCTATAATTAGACCCCAAGGACGTGTTATAAAAATATCGTGCTTTAAATAATTCCCAATCAATGTAGCCCTGAAATGAATTCCATGCAAACCGAACATTTTACTGCTGTCCGTCCTCAGACATATCTCAAAGGTCAAGTTTGTTTGATTGTAACCATTGATAAATTCACGAATTTTATCGATGTAGCCTTCCACTTGACTTAACCTCTGATGGTGAACTCTCAGTTTTTGTATAAAATACAAACTTTTTTTAAGTGGCCTCGAAGTAAACTCTTTTTTTAGCCTGTCAATGAAATACCGGCTGCATGTGGCAAACCAAATCGTCAAAAATCAATGACCGAATACTTGTATAAGATAAAATGTTGAATGCGTGTTTTTAGTGTTCAATTATGAAACGCTAAACACAAAATAAGTTCAAATATAGAACTAATAACAAAGTCAATCCTTTCCATAGGTTCGTTTAAACGTTATTCCAAAATGACATTAATAATTTACAGTTTATTTGGATACAGACATAATGAATTTCTACCTAGATTAAATTAATGTTTAATCGTTTTTGACAAACGATTTACAATTTTACTGACTACATAACTTCAATGCTACCAATTCCCTAGATAGAAGCCCGTTGATTGTCAAAAAAGATACATATACGTATCAAACAAATTAAAATTTAATTGTTTCACTGCCCAATTAGGTGCATGCATCCGGGAATATTTCAGCTCATACGTGTGGCAATAAAAAAACTAACTATAACAAAAAAACAAAGACAACTCTACTTACTAACGCTTGTACATTATTAATTTGTTTAGTGGTTAGAAGAGAGCAGATATATAACTTTTTGTTAAATGGTATCTAATAATGAAAGAATGTATTGGGACGACGAAATTGAGCTCGGCAAGTTTGATGTGCTCCAAAGTTTGCCTTTGTCACACTGAAAAATACAGCTCCCGATATTGGAAAACTTCTTTGATGCGTGTGCTGTGAAATATATTATTGAAAAAGTTATGAAACCGTTTTTCAGCGCAATGTTAGCAATGAATATATCGTTTTTGTACCGCTGTGTTAATTCATTGTTTTCTACAGTGACACAGTAATTATTATAACATACACTAAATTTTTATCTGTTAAAAAACGATTCACAGAAACAAAGCACACAGAAGCAAATAACGGATTTTCTAATAAGAAGAAATTCAACAACACAAGACATAAATAACAAACAAAAAACTACATATTGGACGTTTCAGACATTTCTAGCGATTTCGGTGATTTATGTCTAGTCCTTCATAAAAGTCCCCATATATAAATAATGAAGTAATGGTGAAAATTAATATTTTTTCTTCACCAAAATACATATTATGTATATATACTTTTCCGAGCTTTAATAATGGAGAAATAGTTTTCAGACTCAAACTTGTTCGTTTATAATAACTGAGTAAACCGAGCTTGAGCATAACCGCTTTAAGTCTTTGGTGACGTAATAACGAAAAAGTCATAAAATCTCATATTCCGTAATTCATATTTATTTAAATCTATTTCTTGGAAGAAGACAGCTGCAATTTTATAGCGTCATAAAAAACACATAAGTTTTACTCTGCGCAATCCTAACACTACTAAAATCAAAGACTTGGAAATAATATTATATTAAATATGGTCTGTGCGTCCACCGGATATGTAGTGAAAAGTTGTATGACTTTGTGAAGATTTCAGTTTTCTGTGAATAAGCCAAGCGAATCTCTGTAATGCCTGTGGTCATAGAGAGGCGTAACAACCGACTGAAAAATCCTTATGATGCTACTGTATATTTGTTTTTGTGACAAGTATTGTCACCAAAGACCATCGAACATTGTCCATTTAATGTATTCACCGAAAATAAAAGACGCAAGGATTATTTGGCCAGATATTGACAGATTTGTTAAAACTCAACGACTACGTTGGGCAGGACATATACCACACATGGATGGATGTAAACCAAGTCTCACATTTACTATCCCCGAGGGAAGTCAAAGCGTTGAAAGACCGTTACACAGTTTGATTAAATCGGACTGTAGCGCTAAGAAGAAGAAGAAAGATTATTTGAAAAAAGCTATGGCAGATTAAGTAAATTCTGTTATCCGTGATGGCAACACATTCTATGAGAATTATATAAGAGTGGATATAATTAAAGAATAAAAAAAAGAAAATGAATCGATAGACTAATGAAAGCTGTTTCCAGGAGACAAACATCTAACCATTAGAGCGTAATAATCAAATGTCTGACGAGCCACGAGTACTTTTACGTATAAACATATTTCAATGAGGTACTAGTCATAACTCACATCTAAATTACAGCCTTCTACAGCCAACAGTGTCACAAAATTCAATAAGGATTATCAAATGCGTTGTTTTCATGCATAACTACTATTTAAATTCTCCGATGAGAATCCATATGTACTGAACATGTATCCCGTTATTGGATGGTAGCGTATATAAAAAATAAGGTTTGCCGGAGGCATCATTTCCCTGCCATGTAAATTCTTTTTTTTTAAATCACGCAACGCCTTTTAGCAAACAAGACGAAATACGTGCTTTGCAAGGGTCTAAATATTAACTTTCCTTCACCAAAAGTTAGCAACACATATAGGGGAAAAGTAACAGCGAGAAAAAAAAACATTTGTAGGTGCGTAGATACGTGAAAACTTCTATTTCATTCATTAGGACAGAAGGGAAGAACTTCTGAAAAAGCAGAGAGTGAGAAGTGAGAAGAGCAGGCTGATAAGTATACATATAAAAGAAAATCGTATAATAACATTTTATATCTTTTGAGTATTTTCGAATGCAATTGGCTTAATTTTGCATATCTTCAAACTATTTAACTAAGATATTTGAAATCGGTTAGAATTAAATGCATTGAATGAAATTGTAGCTAAGTTATTCAGTAATTCTTATTTTAAATTTAAACTATTTTCATTTGTTTTCCTAGATTTTACAAAATTTAATGAATTAAACAAATATTATTCCTCTTTTGAATTTGCTACGGTTATCATTTCAATTTTTGTTTCGTCTCCGCCAGAAATTCTAATAAAAGAGTTTTGTAGAGTAAATATAATAAGTTATAACTGAAGATTGGAAGCATTTTAGTGTCAATCGCTTTGACATTAAGTAGCGGAGAGTTTCAAATTTCACAATTTCGGGAATATCACATTCCACGAAATAAGTTTTTCGTGTAAACTGTCTTTCGAAATATGAACATAATATCTTCGACAAATACTCATAAAGATAAAAAATAGCAGTTTATGTATAAAATTTTGAATCAATCAAAAATAATAAACTTTATTATTTAAAATTATTTTAATTTTTAAAAAATCAAAAAAAACTTCATGACGTGTCTAATTCTATAAAAATTAAACATTATTTCAATACAGCATAATCAATCTTAAAATAATATATAACTACCTAGGTAAATTTTAATTTATTGATGTTTTTTTTTTTAAGAAAATTATACCATACATATTACATATGTACTTGTTCACGAGGACAAAAAACTATGTTTATAGGCTAAAAATATATACCTTATATATATACGCAACGATTGTTAAAAAGCTTTAATTTTAAAATTTGATATATAAATGATACATTTGAAATATATGGATTTTTGCAAAAACCGAGTTACCGATTACATTTTTTTTATTTAATCATAATTTGTGAAGTTTTTTGATGACATCATAATGTTTATGTAATCTTTAATTGTAGTAGATTCTTTCTCCTTATCGACAATGTAAAAAAATCTTAATCTATGCCCTCTGAATATCCAAATATTTTATATCTTGTTTACATTAAAATCATCCGCCTCTATCAATCTCTGTTTGTTTATTTTATGTATGTTGGTGAAAACAAAGATTGAGCTGCTTGGTCGTATATACAAGCTCATTTTCAGCCCTCGAATATCCATTTCTATCAGGACCATGTTTACAACTTAATTTCGTTAGGGTTGGGATTTTTCGACATTTCTTACTCGTCACAGTAACTATAGCAACATGTTCATTCAATAACAATGATACAGACCAATGCTAACTGACACTGGATTAAAAGTGATATCTGATATTTGCAATGATTTAATCTTAATACATTGTATCAAATCAAATATTAAAAAAACATTTTTTCAAACAAACTTTCCATATTGGGATTTGACCCGTGAGCATCGCATCCGAAGCCAACGTCGTTAAGCACTTCAACAAAGACTCTTTTTAATTCTTCCAAACCGTTCAAACTTATCCATTTAACCTAAAATAATATCAAATCACTAATTAAACACCATTAAGAATGAACAAGACTTCGCCAAGCGTTGTCAAATCAACACTAGTTAAAAAATGAAAAAATAAATGAAATTTTATGGGTCCAATGTTCATCGCTTAGCAGAACGTGAAGATGATTCAAAAATGCATTCATACAAATAGTCACTTTTGGTTAGAAATCAATCAGACAACTTCTATAATATAGTGACTGGCAACCACTCCTTTTAAACTATACACCGTTTAAAGAATATACTCCATCATGTATGCGTGTCTACACGATTGGATTTAATCAAAAAGTAAATAAAGCCATTGTCGCACTAGATTATTTACTCATTTATTTTCCGGGAGATTGAAAAATTGTTGAACCCTTCTTTGGAGCGATTTAAAGATTTAGGAAGGAGAAAATTGAATTTTTATAAAATATTGACGCTTTCTCTGTTGACCTAGTGCAAGCCAATTTATTGAAAAGCCTGGTGTGTTTACCTTATGTCTCACAAGAGGGCGAGGAAAGCTATTTCAAAAAGACATGGAAATTTACTTCATTTCATATTATTGTTAAAATAATAATTAAAATAACTTTTCACTTCTATAAATTTGAGAAAATGTTACGTAATAGCATTTTCAATGGAATTTAAGGTCGATGAAGAATGAAATCTGCGATAAAAACTCTTATTAAACAACTTATTTTTCGATTAGTAGTTGCACTTTAATTGTTAACGACATGTGTGACGTTTACATACTTGCCACTCCCTTTTGGGCTTGACAAATTTATCAATTTCGGTAAATTCAATATATTTTGTGCACAGAAAAAAAAAAATTCCGTATCACCAAATGTGTTAAATTTTAAATCACATTTTGGTAATATTAAAAAGAATTAATCAACATATTTTGACCTCATAAACACTCAACATATATTATACCTTAGATCACTGTGCTACAACCTTTTTATTACCACAGACACAGTATAAAGTGTCTTAAGTTTAGCGAACCTCTTGTGAAAAAAAAATCCTGTTTTGTTTGAATTATAATAATAAAATAATGAGGTGTAAATATGGATATGATTAATTAAAATATCATTATTTATTGATTGATTCGAATCTGATGTCCAATCGTGACATCCACTTGATTCGAATAACTCATTGTATATAAAATGGGCGTCTCTATTAAGAGCAAGCATATGAACTTTTATTTTACTATCTCACGAAATTCAATTTCTTTTTATCAGTGACTCACTTTTATTGATTCCTATCTGCGATTCAATTTCGATGTCGAAACGTTTTTATCTTTACTTATTGGCATCGGATTCCACACTTGACTTGGGGCCTGAAGTAAACAAAACGTGTTTTCCCTCAAAATATTCATTATAACATATTATTATTCCTTGAATAGCACCTAAAACATACAAAAAGTGAGCGCTTGAAAAAAACGGCAATAAAATACGTGGATGGAATTTTTTCTCTACAACATTTTTTGACATACTAAATATTTTCCTTTAGTTTTTTAGGTAACTCTTATATGACCATTGTTGGAAAAATGAAATTAAAACTTTATTTGAATAACAAACATCTAAACTAGAAATTCTGAAGTCTCGGCTATTTTCATGTAACGAGAAATAAAACGTTCATGTCCCGGAATTTTCTCGTGTCCCGAGACCTTAATACTGTATTAATATTTATGAAAATATATGTAAACGATTTTTTTTATGCAGGAACACTGTCGGTAATTCAAAACTCGTGCAAGCTTATTATTTTAAGTTTAATATTTCAAACGACGACAACATTGTATTGTAAAAAGTTACATTGCTTTGTTATTACACACTATTCGAGGGTTTCGTTTGATTTTGTTTCAGATAAAAATTAAAAATAGTGTATTGCGATCGAATAGTGTCCTATTAAATTTTGAATAAAGATATGAACAAATAATATTCAATTACTATCTCAAAAACATGATTTTTTTTTTGAGTCAACGTTGCTATATAATATATCAAATTTAAACATTGAAAAACTGCACTGTTGCTGGATAGATGAGGTATCCACAATACTAACAAGTTTGAAGATGCAGCGATTGGCGTTCGTTATAAAGTGGAGAAATGAGGACTGTTTTCACAAACATTTTTAAATTTGACATGTTAACTTATAATGAGTTCAGATAATTCTTGGTAGAAAACTATTATATTTAAATATAAAACAATCTTTCGTACTAATTACACGACTACTTATAAGTACCAAGGCCCGTTTTTCTGTTGATAAGTTTAAAATACTTGTGATGAGCGAAACGAGTCCAAATCTTGATTGATAAATGTGGAAGTAGTATTAAAGAGTGTTGAATAAGGTTGAATACTAAATAGTTTTTTTTTAATTAAAATAATATCAATATATGAAAATCTACACCTGTTTTTCCGTTATGTCCGTATCGCAACGCGGAAGAAAATGTATAGGTTATACAATAACGTTTGTGTGAGTATTTTTTTTATTATGGACTTTTCTCTGAAACATTTTCAATTAAAATTATCACGCAGAAGATAAAATTTCACACACGTGGCAGTCAGTTTCAATATATTTTTTTTTAGAAACGGTATACAGCTTATAATGTCAACAAATCATCTTTGCAATAGTTTTTTTTCCAATTCAAATATTGTCTTTTCATAACAGGTACTATGACAGTTTTCTTACTTAATATGCCATTGGTAACGGACATGGATTAAAATATTCAACTACGGAATAAAATAATAATATTAGATAAAAAATATACAATATCAGTATTGATTTCGTAAAAGAATGATATATGCATTAGTTTGCAATCTAGTAAAACCTCACTCAAAAAACATTAATTAGATATGCAGTGAAATGTCGATTTAATGAACAGTATAATTCACGTTTTTATTTTAATGCCTGCTATTACGTTTTTGTTTCCCACAATTTCGTCTGAAATATAAAAAAAAACTTAATTTAAATCATGAAAATTTTAATATGAATTGAAAGCTGTTGAATCTTTTTAACTTTGATGAGACGTACATGGGCAAACTTTCACATTTATTTAATATATTTAATCGAAGAAGTTTTATACACACAACATATGAATATGAACATAGCCAATTTTCTTGATTTGTTAAATATAAATAATGCATAATATTATTAATATATACAATAAATATCGATTCATTCAAAAGTTTCAGACGCAAATTCTTTGCACCTACTGAACAACATAGACTTCTCTATAACTTGCTAGGGCTTATTCTTAATGATATCAAATCGAAAATAGTACGAAAACCCAAAAAACCGACAGCTGGTTTGTGAATATATTATGTAAAATTAAATTCAAAATGTCTGTAACGTTCGTCAGACAAATCGATCAAAAGAATATGTACATAAAACGACGAGGGTGAGTGAATCTGTTGTTTCAAGAAGCATACTATTTCTTGAAATAGATCAGTGGTACCGTATGTATAAAACTTAAATCAATTTCAAGCAATACTATTAAACATATGTACACTAAGTGTTTGTATAGGTATAGATTTTTTTCATACTACTTCATTAAAATATCTTAAGCGAAGTGTAAAAATATTTTTAGTTTAAGCTTATTCATTCATTATAAAAAAATATATAAACGCAATGAAAAATATATGATAAACAAATAAGTGGAGTTTAGCGATAACGCAGGATATAATATTTGAACGTGGAGTTCTATTTAATATTTGACTATACAAAAATATTATCTTGATACAGAAAGAGCTATCTGTTTTCTCAAAAATGGTTTGATATTGCTGTTGTAATGCATCAGCGAAAATAATGTAATGACATTATATACAGGTGGTTTTGTATAAAACTATAATGTATTCATGGAAGCATTTTAATTGAATCGCTAATTACCTATTCCTGAATCTTTGTTTTAAATCTGTGCGCTTTCAAATTACGATCCGGTGATTAAAATCCAAGCTGGAAAGGTCCACGCTTTATACTTATTTGTTTATGTATCCAAATTTTATATTGGTATGAGATACTTTTAACGCGTCTTATTCTACTCACTGTGTATTTAATGACTGGACTTAACACCATTATTTTAGTAGCCTAATAATATTATTGTGTATTTAAATTATATGGTGACCGATTGAAACAAATTTGGATGTTGAATTGATGCTAGATTTTATGACGAAAATCTAAGATGATAAAAATACTCAATTAAGAGTCCACTTGCAAACAAGCATGCTTGAATTCAAAAAATGCGCGTTGGCATTTTTTTGATCATTCATTTTATAGTAAAAGCCATAAGTTTCCCAAAACACTCAACGCAATCAACTAATGCATGCTAAAATGGTTCTCTTAACGAAAAAATATTCTTTAGTCGAAAAATGATTCTTCTTTTAATAAAACCACGTTGAATTTCCGTTGTGAAGAACACATGATATCGTTTCATATATTATTAAACGAATTGTAAGAAACCGTTTAATAAACATTTAATAAAATGGGGGACGTAGTGCGTAAAGATTCAAGAATCAATCAGTAGAGAAATAAATAGTAGTGATGGACAGAATCAACATCGCTAAAAAACTCAAATGACAACAAAGATAATTAAACGATTATTTTAAAAGAAAAATATAAGAATTTATCTGGTTGATGTAAGATGTAATCAATAATTTATAATTACTAATAAAAATATATAAATAGGGCATGGAAGCTTCTTAATTTTGATTTGAAGTACTGAAAATAAATATTATGCAAGATAAAAAAAAAACTTTCGATTATTTACTATTGCAATGCACGAATGTATAATAGAACATATTAAAAACATTTTACAATATTTAAATTAATACAAAATATAAATAAATGAAACAATATTGCTGTACTACATGTTTACAGTGAGTTTCATTTATCTTGGAAAAAACTATTTCTCACACATAACAGTCAAATTTTGTGGACATAAACATCCTCTGAAGCGACTTAAACATTACTAATAAGTCACAACGTGGGCGGCGTAGCGCTGCTACGTTGGCGTAGAGGGCGTAAATCGAGCAAGAAAGCGCATGGTAATGACAGATAAATACTCGAAGCGAAAACTTCTTTCAAATTTCAAAATTTCTCTACTCTAATTTCAAACAGTCAGCCCAAAGTTCTTCTGCATACTAATGGTTTATGATTTACAAATTTCGTATTATAGGCTTTTTAATTTTAGTTAATTATATAATTACAGATAAAGAGATTGTACTATTGCTCCCGTGATGTCTCCAATAACACTCTCTAGTGTGGAACTTTCCAATGGTCTTTTCAAAGTTTCGTTCCATTATTTCTTCAAAGTTGACACATCTAAGGAATTCAAACTCTCTGCTGTTAAGTATCTGCAGTTATTTAAATAGCTGATAACTGTTTCTTATTTTCTTCGTCGTCTAGCAATAGCCGTTAAAGCACCTGTGTTCGATAAAAACGTCCGAACGTTTCTATTACAAATTGTACGTTAAGCCCTGATACATTGGTTGTATTACAGACGTGACATTTGGTGGAAGAAATTTTAATTACAACAAACTCGTCAAATTTGTGCGTGTCTCGAACAATCCGGATAATTGAGGATAATCTCCTCAACGTATGCAGACACGCGTATTTAAACATCGGATGTCAAATTATGAAAAAAAAAATCTTGTCCAACGTCTTTGATTATGAAAATTCATTGAGAGTGATAACCTTGCTTGCTGATTTGAAACTGAATTAAGAATTGAGAACAAAGATAATCGATCTATTTTCGACTCAAAACTCATTTCGCAAATACATTTCGAGAAAGTTTTTTGAATAAATTATCAGTTTTTTCGTCGACTTGAAACCTATACATAAACAAAATTTATTGGGGCGTTAAAAGATAACCTAATTAATAGTCATTTGAACGATGACGAAATGTTTTTTCAGCAAGTTTAAAATTATTTTCAGCCTGACGTAGTAAAAAGCCACTCGATTAAATCCGTTGCCAAGTTTTCTGTGTCTTTGGTAACACTTTTTTTATTATTTACGGCGACGTCATCACTTTTATCTCGGCTTACAATAACAATTATGGCCTGCTTTAATGAACACCTGATACCGTGGCTAGGCTTTCGTTAACACAAACCATGAACTTTTTACAGCGAGACGCAGAAGATTTAAATTATTCGGTTAGAATGTTCAAAAGCGATACATATACTTGCAAACTCTTTGTCATGCTCTCTTTTGGCTCTTAACTTTCTAAATTATAAATTATTTATTTATTCCCATCAAAAGTTTTCAACTTTTATAGGCAAACATAAATAGAATATTGGTTTATAATTAAAAATGATAACCCATTTAAATACATGTCTTAAGTATTGTTTTTAAATATGAAGCATATACATTTATTTTTTAATTGATTAACAATATAAAATGACAGTGCGTGAAGTGATAGACGACACCAACACATTATGGATTTTACGACTACAATGAAGTCAGTAATTGAAACAAAAATCAATCAATCAATATTGAGAAATATCAACAAAGAAAAGTAGCAGTATTTACGGTATCACATCATTAGTGTTTACTTTGAATACTTTATAGAAATACAGTATGCTAGAAAAGAGAAAAAAATATTTTACTTACATCCACTATCTCTTATCGCGATCATAACTGATGTTCAGTTAAGTTAATACAAAATTAGTCCAAAAAAAATTGTCTAACGACTATATAAAAAAATATATAAAATTCAAAGCGGTTTATATGTCTTTCTAGAAAATGTATTTGCCTTTGACTGATGTATGTCAATATTAGTTAATATAATAATTATGACCGACGCGGAAACTTGTTTAAAAAAACTAAGATTATGATAATGGTTTCGGTTACGGCGTCAAAAATCACGAACATGTATGATTGTAGTTGTAAAAACTTCGGGATTATAAACTTCTGTCTGTTAAAAAATACTAGATATGTTTATTTTAAATTTATAATAGTTTTTGAATGATTTAAGAAATAACGTGAAATATAAGCAAATTAAGAAATCATCAATTTCCGTTAAATTTATATGTTTACACGAATCAATTTGCAGTGTAACATTATATATATTTTTTAATTATAATTTAAGTAATACTTTAACTCTGACCTATGAATTAAAGCTTTCTGATATTGTGAGAAAGGGCAGACGAATTAAAAACCAATTGTGCTACTCCTTACTGTCAACGGCCGCGCTCCTTCATATTAATCTTTATACGCATACCGCATGCAAGAATTGCGCTTTTTCCAATAATTACGTACACGCTGAATTTCCCAAATAAATGTACTTGTCTGATATTTCATTGTTATTTTTTTAAAATTATAACAAAGAAGTTTTACAAATTTATCAAAAAAAGAATCTAACCTTTAATTTTAAAATGTTTTATGCACTAGTTTCTATCATTCTTGGTTTTAAACGTGCTTCCTTGTACATACATATGTATCACTTTACATTATTTTCGTTTTTTCCTGGATAAGTAACCGTTCAATTGTTTTTTTAAAAAGCTGACGAAAACAAAATTAAAAAGCGGAGATGAACCTGATAATCGACCCTAGGAGTGACTGGCTTTTTCCAACCGGATAGATACCGTCACTACGGAAGGTCGCTGATCACCATTTATAAGATGTACGTGGCAGAGCTATGATACGCAGGGCTGACTAGTCACTGGGTGACTTGAAAGGAATCAAAAGAAGGTAGACAAAGAATCTTGCAGGTACCGTAAAAAGAAAACAAGCATTTATCTGGCGAACAAATATTTCACCACTGGTATAAATCGATATTGTCTTTTAATATATTATATCAACAAACAAAACAATTTTTAGTTAATAAAACACCAAGCTATAACAAATCTATACCAAACGTCAAATACATACATTCTGTCTTACTACTTAAATTATTGAAAACAAATGAACTTTCAGCATCCCTCACATAAGTTTCTCAGACACTTGAAAATTCACAATAACGGGTTATAATATAAGCGTTCTGTTTCTGTCATCATTTGTCGTATAAACTAAAGTTTCATTTCTACGAAAATAAACTGCGTTTTTATAGTATATATTATTAAAAAACCACTCAATTGCTTATAATGGACAAGCATCGAGTTGTAAACTTCATTTTTTATGAGTTTTTGAAGTGTTTTAGATAGTGAATAAATAGTGCAGCCTTATTTCACAACACGATTTGTTTTTTTCTGGGAATGGGTAGATTGATAAAGGTTCTGCACAAATACGAAACTATACAAACATTTTTTTTATAAAACACCGTCGACTCATGACGTTATTAAATCCATCATAATTATGTACTTAGAAAAGCTTACGTAGATAAACATGTATTTATTGCTTTTTTAATAGCTAGTAGAATGTGAATGAAAAACAAATTAGCTTCGTGCACCTACCTATTAAAATTTAGACGTCATCACATCATACTTAGAAAGTATGATAATATAATATATTATAGATAATCTTAATACTGTGACGTACGTTTGATTCTTTGTTCGTACATATATTTATAACGTCAGTTCGTGAACTATTTTAATTCAAAATTTGAATATATTTTATAACTAATTTTTATTATAAGAAATAATCAAATCATTGATTTTTCTTGCATCCGTCATATAATTCTGCTACAAAGTGTTCGTTGAGTTAGCTGTTCTGATTTTTATCAAATGTTTTTGCGAGTTCTTTATCATTTTTTTGTACGTCACCAACAATATCATCAAATTTTTATATATTAAGTATAATTATCCGTGTTTTTTTTCTAATTTGCACAATGTTTATAACGATTTTATTGTACTAAAGACACAATTGTCTCTGAGACGAAATAAATATCTCAAATGAATCGTGAAGACTTCTTGCTCGATATGTACACATATTGTCGTTAATTTTCTACAAGCTACATTCATCTTAACTTTTGTCAGTTTTGAACTTTTTGATATTATGAATTCAAAATTACAATACACACATATTTCTTTAACTCGTATAAAATAAATCATACTTTATTTAACCCAATACAAAAATGTTGGTGAAAAAATAATTTGGTAATGCGATATGTTTAGCATGACTGAGAAGATGAAAACGGATTTGTATACTTCTTCAAAGATATTGAGGACAAAACATTCCAGTGATGTTATAACGCTTGCGGTAGAATAAAGTACATTTATATGTCTCCTGAAAACTTGTAATTTTTAATATACGAGGTTGTAAAAAATTACCTACGATATGTATTATGTCGCTTGCTGTGGCCCAGTTGGTTAGAGCTTGCTCTACCGATCACGCAGGTCTGGGTTAGATTCCCGGACAGATCACAGTGAATTTGAGAATTATTCAATTCAAAGTTGTGATCGAAGACTGGGTGTTTGTGATGTCAATTCACATAATTTCCTCTCCTCCCATCCTTATGATCCTATAATAACTGGGTGTAGCAAAAGCGATTAGCCAACCACTAGTCCTGTTCTAGCCGTATCCTTCTTTCCCTACTACTCACTTTGAAAAAAGTGAGGTTGAGCGACTGAGTAACAAACAGTTCTCGTAGAAAAAAAAATCTGTTGAAATACCTCCAAGTTGGGAGCGGACATGGATTAAAAAAAATGTATTGTAATATAAGCACTGAAATCAAAAATATAATTACAAAATGTATTTTATTTATCAACAACTCTTTTTAAGTAATTTTCTCTGCCAAAATTAAATGGTCGATTAGAAATATAGCGGCTTCTTTTTTTTTAACGGTGCATTGGAAAAATACCAGTAGGATCACATTGTAATTTACGTGTATTTTATAATTTTAATAATATGTAAGCTGTATCAAGTAATGCATGAAAAATCTTATCTTGGACTTAAGTGATTACCTTGATTAGCTTAATAAAAAACCTAAATACGTTTAAGTCTTTGATTTTCGTTAAACATAACCTAAGAAAGCTTTCAGTACCCGTGGTGGAACCCATAAATGTTTGAGATGACTTTATTAGTGGTAAAGTTTAACGTACTTATATAATTTCATGGAGTGTTCCTATAAATGACAATTATGCTCATAAAAAATGACAAGAGGAAGTCTGTATTTTTCAATTGGTTTTAGCTACATTTTTACTACACCTTTCCGCCGGAAAACATTTAATATGAATTGGAAATAAAAATTCAATTCAAATACTTTCCATTTTTATTGAAAAAAAGTTTTCTGTTTCATGCGATACCCTCAGTTTCTATATAAGTGTCTATCAAATGATTCAAGTAATTTTTCGATTCAGTGGCTATGAAAATTCGGCTCGTGCGCAAAACAGGAAAGATAGCAAGAATTTTGTTGACAGCCAGAGTAATACTGATATGTCAGTGTGAATATTCACATTTTTTACATGCTTAAGTTTATTTATTTTCGGATAAGCTAAAAAGTTTCGACAAAAAGTACAACACATACATATATCTTTTCCATAAAATACACAGATAATGATCACCAGGTATGTACTTTACAGAGCTGTTGTTTACAAATATGACACTTGGAAATTCACTTAACATTATTTTTGTTTTTATATAAATAGTAAAAATATGCATCTATGTCACATTTAGAGAGCTTTAATAGATTAAAACTTTGAAACTTCTTAACATAAACGAAGTCAAAAGTTGTTTCTGATTTTCCATCGTAAATTGTATCATTTTGTAAATATGTATAATAGATTAGTGCAATTTATTGTTAATTCCTATGCATTTAAATATCTGCGGCGTTCTAAAAGCTTTAATCCGTGCATTTTCACGTATATTTTCAATTTTATAAGTTTGCTAAAAAGATTAAGTATCATGGTTATTGTATTATAAATATACGTATACCTGTTAAAGTTGATAAAGTTGAGTTAGGAAGGTTTCCATTAACCTAAAGTTTAAGAGCTGAGAAGTCAGCTATAGCATACCGTAAACAAACAAAAAATACACCATGAATAATTTGATGATAAAATTCTACCCATGAGAATTTAAGCCTGATGGTTTTTTTCACTGAATAGTTGTTAATAATATAGAAGATCCTGGATAAAACGGATGTGAAATATAACGTTAATAAATTCGAATGAATAAATGGGATGTTTTTCGTGTACATATTGTATGACTTTATACTTGTATAAAAGAGGTCAGGTCAGTGGTCAAGTGGGCAATGTCGTTAAATTCGGTTTCGTTTACGGTGCTTCCGGGATTAAATCCAAATACAGATAAAACTCTACCTAATAATGGGGTGTAGTAAAAGTGATCAGATTACCACGTGTGACCTAGCCGTATTTTATTTATAATAATAGATGTTATTATTTTTGATAGCAACTAATTAACAAGCAGCTCTCGTCGAAAAACTCTACAAGGATTTAATATGCACCAAGCAAGGAGTAAACATAGATATTTTTTAAGTATTTTCAGAATAATATTTTAGCCTCTGAGAAGTAAAGTGAATTAAGTGGTTATTTAAAAAAAATGCGTAATATGCTTTATAATATTCTACAAGTCTTAGACTTTTAAAAGTGAAGTCTTTAATAAATGAACACTTCAATAATGTGTTCTTTCTAAAATATGCAATTCACAAAAACACTAAATAAAAGCGTGATTGTACTTTAAAAATCTAATAGAAAAGTTTCCTCATTTTGCGACTTGGGCTCATTTCATTTCGTATTGGTTTATTTAGTTTTAGCAGATTTTTTTTATACAAATTAAATTTTCATTTAATCCATTATTTCAAACTTTGCTTGCCGTGCATATATGTATTTACATGTAATGCGTTGTTTATTTTCTGAATAATATTAAAAACTAATACAGAAAACTACGTTATTATGTTACAGACTTTCGGACCTAAACGGACACCTTCCGTCCGTATTAGCCCTATATATCGAGGCACTAACAAATAACTGATCAAACCTTAATATTATAAAACGTATAAAATGGAATATAAAATATAATTCTGCGCTGAGTAATAACGCTTTTTCTTGTTCAGAGATGTGAGGGTTCGCACGGTCGAATAAACATTTGTATTGATTTGTTTTTCGATCAAAATATTTTTTCTTCCAATAGCATGGAGTTTTGTGATTTATTTTATCTCTCCGCGTCCATCTAATTTTCTCTGAAAACACGACTTCATTACTAAACAATTAGTTTACATTTTTACCGCAAGAAAATTAATATAGTCACATCTGATAATTACAAATGAAATCTATTATTAAGATATACTTGAATTATATATATTAATTATATATATTCCACGACGTGTTGCCATTTTCTTAAAATTTTCTTTCGTTTTACGATACACAGGTTGGCTAACGCAATAACAATAAAAAAAAACAATCACTTTTAAGTTGTTCACTTGGTAGAAGGGCATTACATTAATAATTTAAAACACCCTTTTACACTAATTCTACATGTATCCAATATAATCAGTACCGGTTTTGCTCAGCACGAGCATATTAAATAAATGTCGAATTAGTACAAAATAGTGGTTTTTTTTTTGAATAAATAAAAAAAACAAATTTACCATTTTTGTCCCGATACATAGCTGCACGCGACCGATTTTCCGTGCACTATTATGATTAAAAAAAGAAAATGTGACTTGCTCAGATATTCAGTTTAAGTGATATAAGTATGCTGTGTATCCGTATACTGAAAATCCGCCGTGGCGGTAAAATCTAAAGAGGAATCAAGAATATTCCGTTCACCATAATCATGATTTTGTCCCACAAATGTCATTCTTAATAACATCCAAACAATAGTAATAAAATTGAGAAAAACAATCTTTACATTATACGACGAATTTTTTTATAGAGTATTAAGTATTCACTATCCACGCCTTTAAGATTCGTAACGGGTTGATTACTACTGCCCAATTTTATTGCGTGTTGAATGCAATGTTCAGTTTCATGTCGTAGTTTTCAGTTTTTAAATGCATTTATAGATTATTTTTTATTACTGTTTCTCTTCTGCGTGATATTTTTACTGTTGTTTTGTTAGCCATCCAATTCATTATAAACGTGAGGAATGTAAAAAAAGCTAAAATCCAACGACAAAAAAATGCAACCCAAAGCAGGCACGCCACATAAACACGCCAGCCCTCTGCCAGTGCATTGCTATAAATATAATACAAGTGAGGGGGGAGACACCCACCCTACCATTATTTAAAGCTTAGAGCTCGAATATAACCCGTATGCTTTTCACACAAAAGTATTGTTGATAAAACAACATTGCGTTATATTGGGCTTCTTCTCTGTATCCTGGGAAAATCATATTTCATCATCAAAGTCCTTAACTTAGAGCTACTAAAAATTGAAGTTTTGTGGCCAAAAGAGTCTCGTCTTACTTTCACTTCTACTATCGTTTATAAATACAGTGGAACCCCGACCTACCGTTCTCGCATTGTTCGTTTTCCCGCATGAATCGTTTATTTTTCATAGTCCCGTCCCGGCCAAACACCCATAAGAACAATGTTTAATAATCCAGCATTAATCGTTCCCCGATTTACCGCTTTCCTCGATATATCGTTTAAATATTTTGGTCCCGTCACAAATATTATCCCGATTGACCGTTTTCGTTGAATATTTCTCATAAATAATCTTGCCTCGTATTTCGTTTTGCGTTTTTTTTCGGTGGAGCCCCGATCTTCCGTTCTCGTTATCTTCGTTTTTTTGCTTGGATCGTTTATTGTTTAGTCGATTAAGACTTTGTAATAAATTTAATAGTCTTACATCGCATCTGGTTGCGAGAATTTTTCCAACTCAAAAGTCAAAACTAAAATGTCTAAGTAAAAAAAACTAGAACTCTAGCTGAGAAACTAAAAACAATTCAAGGCGTTGAAAAAAATCATATAGCAAAAAAAGTTAACTTAGAAAAGTAAGCGTGTTTGAAGGGTGGGTGTTTGCCAAAATGTAAGTTCCCAACTACGAATAGGCAATATATTCTTTAAAAGTGAAAATTAAACATTTTTTGGTATTATTTGAAGATTTCCCGCATTATTCGTTGATTTTTTCCGGTCCCTTGGAAAATGTAGAATCGGGGTTTCATTGTATGTTCATATATAATATCGTCTAGTTATTTCAATGACAAGTTGAAGTAATAAAAATAATAAAACATTTTTAGTACTTTTTCCACATAAAATTTATTAGATCAGGACCGGTTTCGCTCATCGCGAGCATTATCAACGATGAGCGAAACCGGTCCTGATCTAATAAATTTTATGTGGAAAAAGTACTAAAAATGTTTTATTATTTTTATTATAATGCCATTCCACCAAGTATTGACAGTGAACACCTTAAAAGTGAACAAGTTGAAGTTTTATAGTTATCAGAGCTGTGGAGTCGTGAAAAATCCCGTGAATCCAACTCCTATTAAATAAATGTAAAATTTTATATATAGTCATTGTTTAAATATTAACCTAAATTCACTCTTGCTCCACTGAGTCGATCACAGCCCCCTGATCAATATACCATATAGATATATTTATATAACGATGTGTTTTAGGTCTTCTGATTCGGTAGCTGTGTGGGTAACGCATTTGAGTTTTTATCTTCTTCAGTTGCGATGCTAACGAGTTTGATTTCTTACAAGGCATGATGCAGACACTTGGTGCTTACAAGGCATGGAGGTTTGTGATGCTCACATTCATCCCACCTAAGCTGTCGTTAAAACGAGGTGAGATAATAAGACTGACTATTAACCATTTTCCTAGTCCCGTCTGGTTGAACAACTAAACAGCAATCAGTTCTCGTAAAAAAAACTTCTGCCGAGATGCTTTATTAGGAAGTCTATATATTCAACATTAGGATCGGACATTGATGGAAAAATTGAATACCTACTGTAATGTTGTAAATTTAAAACTATTTTATTCCACTGATTGGTAAAAAAAACAGTGGAATAACAATTGTATCATTTTTTTTAAACATAAGACGTTAATTCCCTTTTTTTTATTCTTACTTATGAAAGTCAAGCTTCTCTTCAAAATGTAACAAAGTAATTCATTTGTAGCATTTCCTTCAAAAATTGAACAACAGTCGAACATGATGGTCGACATATTTACTAATAGTTGAATGTCCAAAACTAGTATAGACTTAATAAAATGTATGTTTTCATTTGGTAAAAAAATACAAAAATAAAAATATACTTTAATTATTTCAGTGACGGGTTAAGTATTACAGTCCAAAAGATGTGAAAAGGGTGCTAAATAAGAATATTGTTAAATGAGTGTGCTACTATCACCACTATTAGATCAATACACTCTGATTGCTTTTCCTGAAGCACCTGTCAAATCAGTCAGCCACTCGTACTGGAGTTCTAATTTTGAAATATCATGTCTGCCGTCCATTGTGTCAAATAATATGAACCATTATATACAACAGTGATATTAATATGTTCATAAATTTCATTGTTTGTAGATTTTGTTCATCTGAAAACCAAATTATATAAAATTTAAGGGTTTAAATTTTAAAGTAATATCTAAATAGGAGTTGGTATGTTATATTGTATATAATATATAAATGCAGATGTTGTTTTATCCTCAAATATCTTTGCATCATATACATCTAACATTTTTAATTTAATTTCAAAAACAGTTTTGAAATAAAACTGTTTACGAAAAAGAAACACGCGAATCATTTGTTCTAACACGATATCCAGAAACAAAAATCAACGGATAACTGATTTACTAATAACAAGAAATTTAGCAACACTGCTAATAATAAACAAAAGTCTTTTATAAATTCTTTAAAAATTAGACGTGTCAGACATTTCTAGCGATGAAATCGATTTACGTCCAGCCCCTCATAAACGTGCGCGTTACTAAAGACATACTATGTATGAATAATATTTTGACGTTTGTTTTAAAGTTGGATTTCATAATTACCCTTTTTACACGATATTTTATACCCTAACTATAAAGTTTGAGAACAAAACTTAAATTTTATTATGTGTTCTATCGTTTATTACACTGTTTTTAAACGATATTTAGCGATACGTATCTGCCGTGTAAAAAAGTAATTGTGTGCTATCTTTATTTGAAAAACGATTTTTCCGTGAAAGAAGATTTTTTCAATTTAGGAACATCTGTTTTAAAACATAAGTCGTCAATCTTTTGGACTTTACAGACCATTAAATCATACATTTTTTTTAATTAACACAAACATAAATATAAAATTACCTTAATAAAAGTAAAATATTTCAGAGTATGTATTAAGTTTTAGTAACGTTTTTTTATTGTATTAGAATAAGTGTGATATTTGTTGCTGCATATTTTAAATGATTTTATGGATTCTTGCTTTCGGTGAAGTTACTGTAAAAACTTCACGGATTGCAAAACTTTACTCACGCACTACTGGTTGGCGATCGCTGGCTTAGAGAATTTTTATTTTTTGTGGGAGATAAAAAAAATATTCAATTTTTCATTTTAGTGAATTATTAAGTAATACAAAACCAAACGTAGACAATTTTGTCGAAAATGCGCTTGTTGTTCATGGACGTACGTGTCAGGGGGCTAATTTGTAAAATATGACTTCAATTAGTGTGAAAAGGACACGTACGAGCCACCCTAATTATATTTTATATGAGGGAGGACAGCCGCGAGAACCGAAAAATGTCTAAATTAAGCTTCACAACCGGTCACGCAATATCATAATAAATAACAGTGTTATTACGTTTGTCACCAACTCCCCGAGATATAAAAATAAGGGCGTAGTTAACGCGGTTTTAACATTTTTAAAAATATTCTGGGAAAATGTTACCCGATCGCGTAAAAGATTGGTTTGAAATAATTACCTCCCTACCTTTTTAAATGGATGATGTCAGAATGATACAGTTATATCAATTTGTAATAGAGATCGTTGAAAGCCTAAATGATATTTAATATAAACAAAATCACCTGTCAGTTAGAGCATAAAACAAAACACGTATATTTTATACTATTTTGATAGTTAATAAAATTCTAACGACAATACTATTATAAAATTAGACTATAGTTTAAAAAAATTGAATAAATATGTCATATCGTACGAATGTACATTACATACTTTATTATAAATATTTCTATCAAAGGCATTCAATATTAAATTAATATTTCATATATTAATATTATATTATGTAAAAATTAACGATATAAGATACAGTTTTATTATTGATATTTAAATATACATCTATTAAATCATTTTTCTTAGTGCCATTGTAATTCTTTTTCTACCAATTCCAGGATAAGGGATCCCAAAATCCCGGGATTCATTTAAACATGTAAAAAATCAAATATAAGATCTAAATACTCCCCGGTGTACTGTCATATTTAATAATAATATAATTTCCGTATGATATATATAATTATATCGTATATTTTTTATTCCTTCGTTTTACTAGTTTTTAATTTTTGATAAATGAAAAAAAGATTTCAATGTCCAACATTATTACAGTAAATAATAAGAACAAGTCGACTTTGGAATGCACATTGGTTTATAGTTCTGGGGTTTAGTGGAAAGAGCATTGCCCTAACGATCAGATGGAGTTGGGTTCGATGCCTGGAAAGCTCAACATCAAACACGTTTTTTTTAATCATGAGTGCTTGTGATACATACCTCTTTTCCTTGAATTGATATCAAGCAACCAAGGTTTAAAAACAATCAAAAAACTGTCGCCATGGCTGACGGGGATGAGGATGCCAGATTATGGAAACCTGTATTATGGTAAGTGATAGAAAATGGTGAATCCCGGATACCGTAATGCACAATATTCATACAGGCGTAAATATTTATAACTTACTGATGGCTGTCTTGGTACGCACGTTCCGTGAATATCCCATCGGATGGAGGATGGCCCAGTATCTGTCAACTGAGACTGCCACCAGGCAGAAGATGCTGATGGTGCAGAGGACTATAAGAAGAGACACGGTGAAGAGACAGGCGTGGAGATTCCTTGGCAATCCTGCAACACATAATAATAGTTAGATAAAAAAAAACTTTTTTACAAATTTTAATTGCATATGAAACCAAAACGAGTTTATGTAAAGAGGTTTTTCAATTTAGGATAAACATACTAAATGCGGCATTTTGTCATTATTTTAACTTGTCATCGCTTTGTAACTTTTATGGCCTTAGAACACAACATTCTATACCTAGGTAGATTTAAAAAAAATATAAATGTGGACACATGAATGCCACTTAGCACGTTCAAATTTTAACAATATAGATATACAACTCCGGAAAACCGAATATCAAATAATTGGAGTTGAATATATGGGTAAAAACTCTAATGCCAATAAACTTCTACAGAACGAAACTAAATATTAACATTTTCTGAATTATTACACGAATATTTCTAAATGTTCTAGTATCGAGCCCGAACTAAGTACGTAATACGTAAACATATATTTATAAAATACTTGTTCTATGGTGACTCTTTAAATGAAGCTTTTCCCATTATCCCATTTGTCATTTGGAGTCATTTGGAGATGTATGAGCAATAAACTGTCTTATAAGTTGTAAACTTTACTATATATCTCAACATTTTTGATTATTACCATCAGGGCAAGATTTAAATTTAGTGAGGCCCTAGGCTATTTCACGTCTGAGGTCCCCAAACAAAAATGTTTGGAAATCAGAGGAGGAAAACGGAATGGAAGTTTTAATTGAATCAATACAAACGACGAATAAAACAATATAATAATAAGATATATAAAATATTTACATATGAAAATCGTCTGGATAAAAAATATACATCTCGAATAAAGGCCCCAGGATTTTGAGACCCTAGACGTCAGCCTTTTTAGCATATAGGTAAATCCGGTTCTGATTACAATAATACACCTAGAACATTGATTAGTTTTTATTGCATACGTTAAACTCTTTTTAAAAATAATATAATTCTGTCTTTCCCTTCCATCTGGTTTGACATTAACGATATATCGAACATATCAATTTTAAAAACAAATAAAAAATATTAAACATGAATATAATATATTCACCATCTTTAACATCGCAAAAATATTACAAAACGGTATTAAATCATTATTTTATCTTTCATACATGATGGACGTGAACTATGCAATATAATAAAATTTATTATTAAATTCAATAAAAAAAAATGGGGAAGATATATTGAATTGCATTCCGCATAGCAGCTCTTATTTCATTGTTCCTTTTGTGAATAGTATATAATTTAAGGAATTCATATCTTTTTACACAGTCGTGAACTCAAAATATTGCCAATACATATTACATTTTAGTTTCCAAATCGTTTGATTTGCTTTTTCTAACAATACAATACATATTAAACGATTCCGTGCATACCTAAGCGACACCTATTGGAAACATACAATTTCATTTGTTCTACTATTCTTTATAACAAATTGCCAATGCTAAACTAAAACGTTAATATGAACTACATACTTAGATGTATATTAAATCAAATACCAAAATATGTTACGTTTTTTGCAATTTATATTGATCACTATTATTTTAAATGATTAGTTTTTATGTTTTATTTTAGAAAACGAATAGAGTATCAAACTTTTAATAATATTTGTGTGCTTCATCTCGCGAAATTTTATATGGTAAACCAGCTTTTATGGAATTATGATAATTTATACTGTTAGACTAGGGCTGAAAAAATTCAAGAAGGGGAAAAAAATCATGGACAAGTTCAGTAATTAAGTAAAATGTAATGCAAGAAAGGCAACGTAATGCCAGCTTTGATGGCAAGCGACGGAGGCTTAGAAATGTAGTAAGTTTACCCAGAACACCTGCGTGTCAGAAATAAAGATTGAAGAGTCTTCGGGAGCTTTTCAATGATAAATAAAACTAAACATAAAAATACACTTCTTAATTAGTATTTTATTTCGAAACGTTCACTTATCGGGTATCTATAGAACAGCACGTTCTTCACAAAACAGATGCATCGGAGAATAACCACATACCATACAAGAACTTATAATTCAGTCTTTAAATGACAAAATTTTTGCAAGAAAGGCTCAAGACTCGACAGCCTTAAACAATTATAAAAATTTAGCAGATAAAATTAAGGAAATTACTTTGTTAAAGAGTACACTAACTTATATAAATTTATAATCATTACTTAAACCAGTGGTCGGCAAACTCATTAGTCAACTGAGCCAAATATCAACTCTACAACGATTGAAATTTCTAGGTATATTGTGATTAACTTGATTGAGGCACGCCTAATCTAGCGTTTGCCTAAAAGGTCTTCAATCTGATTAAGGTACGTTCTCTGAGATAGCCCCTTTAAACTCTAAGTTTTAAGATCGAAAACCGACTTCTGCGCGTGGGACACGAAGTTTCAATCGCACTGTATGTGGTATTTTGTGGAAGAGCCACACTCAAGGGGGCAAAGAACCGCACGCAGCTCGCGAGCCGCAGTTTGCCGACCACTGACTTAAACCATTTCAATGCGCCCGCGTACTTAGTCTAAACTACTATATTTCTATAATATTTTCTTTTCCATTCAGTTAACTACGTGTAGTACTTTTTATTTTTCCTGGAAAAATTCAAACTTAAATAAGTACTTTAAGATTTCGACTGAAGGTGCTTGGTGGAATTTCAATATTAAATTTGAATTGTTCAAACTATGTACATTCTCACAGATTTTGTCACTAACGACCCGGGTTTCGCCTTTCGGCATCTTCAGGCGTTCAAGTGCACGGATGAACTTGAACTGACGTTTAGTAAATGAATGTTTCGTGTTTATATAAGAAATAAATGTATCATTGAGTTCAAAGCCATTTCTGGCGAAAAGGATAATAAGCTCATGGGAATGCCCACAGATTTGAGAAGTAAGAAGTTTCAAGAACTATATTTTATTTGTTTGTTGGCAAAGGTTTTATAATTATATTTATGGATTTATAGATTGCAATGCTCTTGCTGTACAAAATTTTATATCGGCAAAACAGAAAGGACACTGAACATCAGGGTTTTAGAGCATATGGCAGCCTTTAGATTGAAAAAAGACACGTCCACTTTTGCTAATCACTTAATTTCGGAAGGACACGTGTTCAATCGGGAACAAGGGATAAAAATGTTACATCCAAATACGGACAGTCATAAACTCTTTTTCCAGGAAATTTTGGAAATTAATAGAGCACAATTCCGATTTTAAATGAAATACTCAACCTACCTGGGTCTCCAATTTTGTACCCTATATAAATATAATCATAAAACCTTTGCCAACAAACAAATAAAATATAGTTCTTGAAACTACTTACTTCTCAAATCTGTGGGCATTCCCATGAGCTTATTATCCTTTTCGCCAGAAATGGCTTTGAACTCAATGATACATTTATTTATTATATAAACACGAAACATTCATTTACTAAACGTCAGTTCAAGTTCATTCGTGCACTTGAACGCCTGAAGATGCCGAAAGGCGAAACCCGGGTCGTTAGTGACAAAATCTGTGAGAATGTACATAGTTTGAACAATTCAAATTTAAATAAGTACGTTTACTATTTTTTTATAAGGAAATTGATTAAATAAGTTTACCGTATCTTTTAAAAAGAAGAGTACCTATAACTATGGTCAAAATAGCAATAGAGTTGTGATAGATATATTACGAAATACATTTAATGAAATCTGAATAAAACCCTGCCAATGACAGTTTTCAG
This sequence comes from Himalopsyche tibetana, assembly GCA_030503985.1. Taxonomy (NCBI): domain Eukaryota; kingdom Metazoa; phylum Arthropoda; class Insecta; order Trichoptera; family Rhyacophilidae; genus Himalopsyche; species Himalopsyche tibetana. The sequence goes on along the minus strand of JAPJYX010000019.1, from coordinate 4,784,953 downwards.
CCCATATAGATCCAAAAAAGCCCACCGAATGCTGAACACAAAGTAACGTTGACTTTTATTGGTTTTGTTGCTATTCCAACATTAAGTAACACGACAGGATGGCTATTAAATGACTTTAGTGTCTATAAGAGTTATACCCCATTTATACTATCAGAGAGTATTTATAAATATAATAAAGACATCATCACAGTTTAGGCGCAGTGGCGTTGCTTTTACGTATAAAAATAATTATTTTAAAAACATAATGTGAATATATACGAAAATAAATTTATGTTTAACATAATCAAAGCTTAGAATAAAAAGAACTTTTAATTAACTTTTGTAAAAGATGCGTTACTAAGTAAAATAGATACAAAACGAATGCAATGTTATTGATGTTTTAACTAAGATAAATTTGCTGACTCACCTGTAAAATGTATTATGTAAATATCGATAGTTCAATTCATTAGGCACACATTTCTTAATAATTTCTTTTGAGTTGATGGGACAAGCAATATTCGAATGATCGCAATAAATAAAATGTTATAGATTTGTGCCCATTTTAAGTATTTGTAAGAAAAATATTTATATCAAATTTAAGAGTACACTAACTTCTACTCTCACAGACTATATCAACATTTTTTAGTCTTTAGTAGTTAATGAGCATTAACATTTTTCAGATATATGAGTACTATAAGAATGATGGAACGCAAAATTTAACGTAATGTATTATAATATTAAACTCCCATTTCACCGTTTTGATAATATATAATATATAGTAATATGTATTATTATTTATGAGGGTGTGATTTCAAAAACCACCATTTTTTATTACTAGTTACTCTACATAAATATGTTATATTTCAACTCATGATAGTCATAAAATACACATCAAAAACATTTTTAATATTTTACCAATAAATTATTTAAATCCAGGACTATTTCGATTCAAATTTACTGTCTTACAAACTTCATAAACTATATTATTACAACTATTTTGTGCATGTTATATGCTACTATAGTTCGGATGTGTGTATATAAATAAACAAAACCGTTTTTAAGCCGCAAAAAAGTATTTATTTTTACAAATAAATTTTTTCAAAAATCGACTTGACAGCGACCTACGTTGACAAATAGTTTCGCGTGTAAACAATCAGCTTATAAAAATATGTGATGCAATAATAGCCAAATGTAAAAATTCACGTAGCCTAATATATGTATGCCAACGTAAAAAAAAGCTGCTCGCAAAATGGTTGGACTCTTCTCTAAATCAACATTTTCGTCATATTGTTTTAAATTTGTGGCAATTGTTCTCTTCAATTACATATGACATAATTTAAAAGTTGGTCATTTTGTGAAATAATTACTAATACATGCTACTTAAATAATAATGTAAACTGCGCATATTTTTGTTCGTCAACAGATACAGGCTATTATTATTTACATGTAGGTTGAAGATAATATTTATTCAGGTACGATATATTTAATCTTTCATCAATCCCAATGAAAGAAGGTCCTTAAGATAATCCTTATTTGAAACTATACATCCTCAGCATATCTTGCAATTTGCAAACCATCATTTCAAATCAGCTTCGGCTAATGCCAGCGCTTAAAAATTTGATAGACGCTTAATATTAAAATTCCTTACACAAGTAAATACTTTTTTTGAGACCCTGTATTTTCCAAGCAAAATAAAGTATTTAAAAGTACTTATATAATTGATAATGTAGAAAAATCTATTATCAGAAGATTTGGAATCACTATTTTTTTCTGTGTATCGAATATTTAAAAAAAAACTACGCCTCTGTGTCTTAGTGATGTTCAAATCCGGTGCAATCATTCATTTAAGATAGGTCGGTTAAGAAATGAAACTGTCAAAGCGAGATATAATTCAAGACTAATGCGAATCATACAGCTTCATAGGGTCTTTGCCATCAATATTATAATATATATTATCTCCGGTCGTAATTTGCAACACATCGAAACAAATCGTCGTGACCGTGAACTAGCAATATGGACGCAGTTTTAACTTCCTTCTTCTGTAGCCTGAACATGATATGTTTCCGTTTTTTATCATTTTTCATATAAAATATCTTTACCATATTCCATAGACAACTGAATTAATGTTTATTAATTCTGTAGTTTATGGCCGGAAACGACTAGTAGGCCGGGGCGAAAAGTTTAAGGGGTTGTAACTTACGTCGTAACATAACTTTCCACAAATTTTCCATTTAAATTATTCTATCTCGTTGCTTGCGTGAACTATCTTATTGCATATAGTTTATTTGAATAACGTGTATAGACATTGAAATATATTTTAAATTGGTATTAACAAATAATTGTTCATTGACGGACGCTTAAAGTGGTTTCAGATTAATTAAAGATTGTAATTTATAGTATGCAAGCACGCTATCAATACTTAGTCTAAATCACAAAACCGTCAGGACTATATGCTTGTATTCATTTTAAGTAGCCAGACATTTTGTTTTGGTTCAATCGTAAAATTTAGAAAATGAAATAAAGCCAATAACTATGATTTTCTTCCTGTCATTTCATCCTACTTCCCAGCATTAAGAATGAGAGCTTTTAAACAGGATAATAGCTAATATTCAAAATATAAGATGATAAATAATAATGGGCTATAAATTTTTACGTAATTTTTATTACATAATATGATTGATTGCCACCAATTCATACAACAATAAATTAAAGCTATTTCACGCGTGAGTGGATTTCGACAAACAATAGAATTATTATTTCGATTCAATAGAATATGACCACTATAAATACATAAATATAGTTTTTAGAGTCTTGATGAATTGATTTGATCATAGACAAACCGACATCATTCCAAATTTACGATTTCGTATTAATAATTACGTTTCTTTAAGTCCTGTCCGCTCTCGCTTGTAAGGGTTTGGCTCAAACATTATATATTTTCGGCGAAACCGGTTAGTCTGCCGTACAACCTCCATCCTTTGTTTAAGTGATAAGTTAGGAATCAATTCAATAAAGGAGTAACTGCCAGTCTTCTTTCGGAGTAGTTAAGTACTTTTTAGTAATACTCGATTGCAAAGACTCGAATCTCCGAATGAACACTATTATTCATTGATTAGTGGAATCATATCTACAATCAATGGATATCTGTGATACTCTCATATCTTAAAACTGGTTGGGTAAAGTTTTTAACTTCTAGTTACAGTGGTTTATCTTTACTTTGGTAAAAAAAAAATATAAATACATAGAAATAGATAGCGAGATTGTTTTTAAAAAGAGTATTACGCTCAATTCTTTTTTTACAGGGTTGAAATGTTCCACAAAAAAACGTGTAAAAATCTGATAGAGTTCACAGAAAAAATTATGATTGGTTCCCTGAAAAACTGTGTTATTCTTTAAAATAACAACTTTGTGGTGAATAAAATCGTGTAAAAAAAGGTTAAAATGAAGACCCAATAAGAAAATTTCACAATATTTTATTCATACTATGTTTTTTTGAATAATAAAAAAAATACTATTACTATACATACATATACTTACTTACTTACGCAACTTGATTATACACGGGGAATGTCACTTGGGACTGGACATAAATCGCTAAAAATCTCTGACACATAATGTGTTAGGACGTTATGAAGCCTTTTGTTTGTTACCACTTTCTTGTTATAAGTAAATCCGTTATCTGTTTTTTTGTCTAGTAATCTCGTTAGAACAGATAATGCGTATAAAAATACAGTATTTCGTCGCCAATACTGCAAGAACATTATTATCTTGAATTTTGGGAAAATTTGACAGGATAGCCAAAAAACGATATAGCTGCCAAATCAAAAAAAAAAAAAAAGGATTTGTGTAAAAACAAAAATGTGCCAATGATATAATGGATTGTAACAAATAAAAAAAGGATTTGTACCAAATAAATGATTTACGTGTTCTTACACTAATGGCGACGATTTTCTTTTTTTAGTGAACCGTGTCATTTTTAAGCAGTCGAGTGTATATACATATGTCTTCTGATAAAATTGAATGCTTACATTTTAACCTTATCTGCAGTCAATGTAAATCATGGACTACTCAGAGAGTACTGTAAGTATTTTTAACCGAGTATAGCTCAGTCTGTTATAAAACGTCCAACTTCTGATACTAACCAATTACTGTGTCTAGTTTATAATTCGAGTGTCAATACATTACTGAAATATACTCAAAACCTTGTTTCTGAATTTATGTAAATATTGATTATTTTAGGATAGATAGATTTGCTTGTTTTGAGCTAAAATAGAAAAGAATATTTGACAAAGCTCTAAAAAACTGTTATGCCATATATAGCAGTTGCATGCACTTAATGCATTCGTGGTCAGGTAACAATATTATACTTATCTTTAATATTTGTTTTTTAAAGGGGTAAAAGTAATCAGTGTCATTTGTTTTAGAGCTTTTTATAATGTGTATACATTAAAACAATACAATACAATAATGTATTTTTGGGTTAATTGACTTAATTTTGTTGAATCCAGAAAATAATCTTCTTAAGGAAACCATCATTTTGTCAAAAACATTGATTATCGAGACATTTTTCACCAAATTTCTGAATAGAAATTATATTATGAACACATTTAATTCTATAACAAAGTATATTTAAATATATATTAAATTGTTTTCTGGAGCACATCAGCAGTCTTACGGGTCACTTTCAATGTGTTTACTGTGGAAAAGCATTGTATTTTTATATTATTAATAATTAAAACAATTTCTGTATTTTAGAACAGGAGCAGTTGTTATTATTTGCGATGAGCGAATGCAGTCTTTACCAAAAATAAATGTTGAGAATTCAGTACAAAAAATGTTTTACTTATTAATATAAACCTTACGGGTAAGCGTTTTTCAATACATTTTCTCTCATGAATGAACTTAAGATGTATAATATAGATATAAAATTAAAACTGATAGCTTTGTTATTCCGTTGTCACACCTGTATCACTTCTTTGAAAAGTATTTTAATTCTAGATTGGAAAAAACCTGCGAAAAAACATTTATATTGATAATTTAATGTTTTAAGAATGACACAAACTAGGCAGTGTATCAACAATTTGGACGTCTAATTCCAACTGAGAAAAATCTCCCGGATTTAACGAGGGCAAGTTCAGTGTAGAACTTATCAAAGATGTAATAATTGGTAATTGCAATAGTTACCTATAGATGCCATAATAGCGAAGGGTATTCCAAGCAGCCCGACGAGAAGATCAGCAACCGCCAGAGACACGATGTAATAGTTGGTCCTGCGGCGAAGACGCCTCTCCTTCCTGAACACCACGATTACCATAGCGTTTCCAATGACGGCCACAATTGCGACCAGAACCTCCAGAAAAGTGTACGCAAACTGTAGCTCCATCGCCGGAGTGATGATTGAAGCGTCCGTCGTATTGTCTTGATAAAAGAAACTTTCGTTTTCATATATCGATATTGCCGACGCCATTTTGAAGACACGTTTTTTAAACTGGTATCAAATATTATTCCAAATCTGAATATTCATTGGGTGTAAAAGCGAGGTAATCAATTGTTCTTAACAATAAAAGCGTCACATTTTGACAAAAATAAAAGTAGTTTATACACATTTCATTAAATATTTGGACGACCTTTTTGTCTTATTACATTTTTATATACATATGTGATATCTTATATTATACGATATCTCATTTTTTAAACGCTAAAAATGATAACGAGACAAAAATATCTTACAGTATGACAATATATTATTTTTGGGATTGCGATCTGCCCAATTTCTTTAACTATGGTTAAATATGTCATCATGTGTCAGAAAGGATATTCTGTTCATTATATCATCTTGAAAATAGTTAATAGTTTTTCAATCATCAAATTTAACGATTATGTTCTTTGACAATCACGCTGTCAGATATTATGAGCAATTTAAAACAACAATTATGCCCACCCGAGGCAACTTATTAACATGTAAATGCAACTTTTATTGCTATACATCCTAAAGAGTACACCATGAAGTGCTTATTTACGTGTTCCGCCATCATGGTTGAATGTGTAGTGGTATTTCAGTTACACGCAAATACTGTGATAACATTTTCACTTCGGCGAATGCTTGTTTACTCACGAATATTTTCTATGGCAAGGGTGGATTTTTCACAAGCAAGGTGAAAAGTGAAATTCATTATCAAACGTCAGATGGCTCTCTTAATAATATCTAAAACTACATAATGTATATAATATGGTATCATTTACTACCGCACTTTAATTTATGTTTATTCGACTCTGTTTCTAGATCGGCTGTATGTTTTCATCGCCGGAAGACTCTTTTAATATTTAGAAATTTAACTTAAAAAATATAGCCTATTTATGGCTTGTAAATTTAACTTTGTGATCGTTTTTTAAATTTGCAACTTCGTCACTGCATAAGATCATTTATTATATTTTGAAAAATGCAATTAGTCAGCCAATGCCAAGCCTTTTTTCTAAAACCCTGCTATAAAAAATACGTCACAATTCACCAACCGAATTATGTTTTGTATTTTGATTTATATATTATAGAAGTACCATATTATACGAGACCTGAGAATGTTTGTAGCACTCCGAGAAAACGGACAAACATTAAAAATCACAGTACCCATTCGTATATTTTTAGGAAGCTGAGCAATGAATAAATTTCAATTCATAATCATCTTACAAAATGATTATTATGCAGAAAAAACATCAAATACGTTTATTCTCAGAAACTGTAATGAAGTTGCTTATTTTTTTTTGTTCGATCAAAATTTTCCAGTTTTTAATCATGTCCGCACCCAATGTGGATCATATGGTTTCCTAATGAAGGTATTTCAACAAGAGTTTTTCTACGAAAACTGATTGATTCTCAATCGCTCTCTCATAACACTGTCGTAAAACCCCGTAATTTTAGGATTATCACAGTCTTGATGTGAAATCGAAAAATCGATCGAAAAAATTCCGACATGGAAACTAACGACGTTAACTACTATGCCATAGACCCGACAGATTTTTAGCAGGGTTTAATATCAAATGGCGATTTTTTTATAAATCATTTTTAATCACGTCAGGCATCACTGCCTGTTACTATGTTTAACTTGTTTTTAGATTATCCGGAATAATTCTTTATTCAGGATAATATATTCATAATTAATTTAAATTCGCATTTTTCAGCATATTGGCTATTGCTGTTTTGATGCTTAAGCCACTCCTAAATTTTCTAGTAACTAATCAATTCAGTCTTTGCCTATTTTTTTAATTTAATCGCCCATAAAGAAACTTTTGTATTTTTTCAATGCTAGAGAATTTCGAGCATTATTGTAAACATTTTAGTACATTTTAGTATTATTTGCAGAACAAGTATTTTAGTTCTGCAAATAATATTTTATAATATATTGTTGAAAGCTATTTCGCCTCTCAACAGAACAATGTTTGAATCAATCACCGATGCTAAACCCTTACAAGTTGTTATTTATTATAAATAATCACTTAAATTTTTACATATTTGCTTTGAATCAATGCTTTTTTTAAAAATAAAAGTGCCGGAGCTCAATTCTTGTGAAGCTTTTTTTCTTTCTTATTCATTTCCGTTATCAATGTGGAGGATATGGCTTCTTAATGGAGGAATCTCAGCAGAGTTTTTTTACGAGAACTGCTAGTTAGTCAGTTGCTCAACCTCCTTTTTTTAAAAAAAGAGTGAGGATATTAAGATAGGGCTGGTACAGAACTAGTGTTTAACTAATCGATCTCGCTTTGCCCTGTTATTGTTAGGATTTTAGGAAGGAGTGGGAGGGATAGATATCACAAATACCTACGCCTTCGAACAGAAATAGATCTTGCAGGTGTTATTTTAGTTCTAATAATTATTTTTATACTGTTGTTACTTTTTCGGGAAATCATGATTTAAACATCTTTCGGCATAAAAGATCAAAAGTTTTCAAAGGAATATAAATTGTTGCAAATATTAATTTGAACATTAAAAATGTCGATGAAAACGGTGCCGACATCTTATATGTTCTTTAATTCTAATATTAAAGTTTCTACCTGTCTGTCCAACATAAGACTTGATTAAATTTGTTTGCACTGTTTCGATTTTATAATCCCCTCTTTGCTTCCCTTAAAAAGGAAAAATCCCATTCTGATTGTTTACAACTCATTAGTATAATTAGTATAATTATCTGTTTGCTTTATTTCGATTCTACACCCCCCTCCTTGCTCCTCTTAAAAGGAAAAAAACCCAAACCTCCATTTTGTAATTTTATAATTTTAAAATGTTAGAATCAATCTTGCTTCATTACTTAAGCAAACTTTGCGATAGTAAGTCTGAAGATGCCTCTGAAAGAGGCGAAACACGTGTCACAGTTAGTAACACAATACGTGGAATAATCAAAGTTAATTTAAATTTTCTATTAAAATGAATTTCCACAAAGTTACCGCCGAAACCATCGAAAATATTTTAAATACTTGCCGCATCGTGATAACAATTAATTTAGTTAACATATGAAATTCTCTGTTATTACACGAATCGAATTCAAAGTTACAAAATGTCGGTCACGGATGTTTCAAGCCGATCCTTTCTGCGCAAACAGTTTGCCGATAGAAAATTGATTTTTTTTCTCAATTTCTCAAGCACTGCTTTAAATAATCCAATATTTGTTATCGTTCCGAGCAACAAACACAAAAGTCAATTTATTAAATGTAATGTGACTCTTTGCAATACATAGTTTTGACGAGGGCATACGCCAAAATAGCTATCAACCATGTATAAAATAATATGTGTAGAGCTAAAATACTTTGATATTTTTTCATCGTATTATAATGGAGTTCAAATCAAGTAAATGTCAATTCAATTAATTTATTGTAAACGCTTATATTTGTATCAATATCATTATAATATGACATGAAGTATTTTAATAAGCAAAATTTATGCGTTCTTTATTACATTGATCTATTATTATTTCAAAAATAGCTTCAAGTGTCAAACGCTTCTAATTCTAAGCGAGTGGTTTCAAGTTGTTGTCAAATATTTAATAATTTATAAGTCACTACCGAATGATAGATTTTATCGAGTCACTGTTAACCAAATGTAATTTCATTAATCAATTTATTAATAAAAATACTTTGTATAATATGCTAGCATTGTATTTAAGTGGAGCAATAAAACACATTGCCAATGTGTTGATCCGTGTGTAATGTATATTATAGGCTCAACGTAGAAGTCGTCTGCGGTCAATCCGAAGGACGGACTTATTATTGTTTTAACGTGTATCGTTTCCTCTTGCGACGCGAATCTAATACGGCCCAACATGTGTTGTATCCACGCTACGTTTATTTTTTTATTATTTGCACTTATCAAATTTGATCTCGGCATTTTTACAAAGAGCTCAGTCTACGTGGTTTTTGACAGCCCGAAACGCCAATATGTTTCGGTTCGTGAAATAAAAACGAAACATATGCTAGCGAATTGATGTTTTATCGAACGTATATAGAGAAATTGTTTATTTTTCTCACAACCGAATCATAGTAAAACTAATCAATTATTGAATGAAATCTTTTAATAAATTGAAAACGATATCCGCTAACGACAAAATTCACACAAATTATTTGTCAATGAGATTCTTGAATTTGTACAAGTGTCACTTAGGGTACATTATATTTACATACCGACTATTTAGCATATTGACTTGTAATATAGCATTGAAATATTACAACCGACTGTACTATATGTTATTATAATATACATATTTCAATTAGGGAGATTGGAGCTCGGCTCTACAGTTCCCCGTATAAAGATGAAATGACACTGATGATGATGATGATATTTCAATCATACAAATATAATATTTGAAACATATTTTGCTAGTGCAACTAATACGTCAGATAATTTTAAATCACTTCGATTATAAATTCAGTAGAACAAGAACCTACACGATTATCAAAAAGGTTGAATTATATTTCTTACATTTAGCATGCCTTAAGCTCGGAGCCTTTTGGTCGGAAGTGAATGCTTAATCGGTAAACTGAATAACTTAACATGAATTGAGAAATAATAAAAATATATTTTGTACTAATTGCTTTAAATAGTTAGTTTTTTGTCAAATAAATGTAACAGATATCTATTGCAAATCAAAGTTCAGTTCAGTGCTCCGTGTGAAAAAATATTCTCATACAAGGACTGAAGCTAATGTCGATATAAATAGCATTATTATTTTCATTAGCATTATCTAAATCCAGTCAACTTCCACCAAAAAAACGTTCAAAATATGAAGGTAAATACAGTAAATAACGTTTTTTTGAAAATAAAATAAAATTGAATTACGCATTGAAAATTGAAGTTTTCATATCAATTTGAATTGATAAAATGGTATATGATCACATCAATGATATTATTTATCCATAAGACCAATTCAAGATCCCGGCGCAGAAAATTCAAAATATCATACTTTTAAACCGCATTGTAAAAGCAAAATAAAACATCTGTTCGAACCAGTTGAAAAAACATAATATTTTGAAAGCTGGATTGTATTTGAATAAAATCGCGGTTAATATAAAAATATAGATCAAAATCAATATGGCATATAAGAAAATTACATCACTGAGTAAAATAGGTTATTGTACTGTTTTAAATAAAAGTGCTCAAATAATATGCACGTAGACTTTTTAATTGTATCCAATTAAAAACAGAAACATTACTATGTTGAAAAAAGTATACGACAGCAAAATAACAATTTATTAGTACCGGGTATAATAAGAATCTTTCAATCAGTTTGTTGTAAATGGTTATATGACTTATTTTTTTTAAAATAAAATATAACGCAAATTCTTTATTTTTTGTGTTGCTCAAAACTTTAATTTAAATTTTTAAAAACTGATCTCAAAGACGTGATAAATAAAATAGTACTACTCTACCACAAAACATTTTTTATACCTTTTTAATTTAGATATTCTTAATGGTATACACGATATTTTGTTTTGATATATTTACCGTATATGCCGTCGTTACAATTTATATAACTATACTAAAAGTGCAAATAATACTATATTTTCCATTTACATATATTCAAATGAATAATTAATCATTTTTTTATAGTGCTTTAATTTTTATATATGTCTATATTTTCTTGCAATAATAAAAAGCTTGAATGTTTGTTTTCTACAAAATAATATTATAATTTACTTTTGATGGTGATATTTTAATATGATTTCTTTTTTTATTTTGGATGTATTGTTGCTATAGAATGCTTCTTTTTAATTGTGATCTCATTGATAAAGTAATACTCGTCGAGTTGCCTTATCTAGAGAATCAATCCACGTAGGTTTCTCCACAAATTAATTAACACCGGAGAGTGACTAACAATATCAGTTTCGCGCCAAAACAAAAACAGAATTATCACGATATTAAATTAAAAACTAACCATCTACATTAGATAATTAAACTTAAAACAGCCATCACTAATTTTTGTTATAATTAATCAGCGACGAACTAACGATATTAACTGCGTGATTTCGGTAATTTGATAAACAGGGTACGCCCCGTGAAATGGACGCTTATCCAACCGACGACACTTGAGAGCGTCGTCAACTACTGACGTCGAAATTTTCGTTGCCCGCCAAACGCCGCGGACTTTAGACTCGTGCGCCTCTAGCGGATGCGTGAGAAAGTCATCCCCAAGGATTCGTGTATTTTTAAATTACCACCATTCGACTTCACAGAATTCTGATAAGGGATTAATAATTATGCACACTTATTTTTTTTCACTGTCCTCGAACGCTTGTTTCAAGTTATTTATATGAAAGACCTCACCTATAGTGCCGTATGATTTCATGGACATTTAGAGAGTTACAAAGAGCAATTGATTTAATTTAGCCAGCACTTTATTAAAAGGGTGAATGTTTTACTATATATTGGCATAATTATTTAATGTAAATTATGATATTTCAATGTCTTAATGGTACATAGAATATTGCGTGTTCATCTGTAGCGTTTTTATTTTATAGTGTAATATTAAAAAATAAACTCGGCAAAGTAACCACCAAATCCTTTCTCTTTCTAGGCCCTTTATAACTTTTATGCAACATCTGTCCAGTCATATATGTGGAAAGTTTAAAGATTAACCCTAAGCTTAACAATAGTTCATTTAAATCACGTTCAGAAAATTACCCCATTTCAAATCAGCAATTCAAAAAAACATTGTGATTTATGATTAAATTTGCTTAATCTGTTTTTTTATAAATTTAAACATTATTTTATTTGATAAAACACACCATAAAGAGTCAGTGGCAAAGTGATTTCAACTAAGCAGACTTAGTGGCTACGAAAGTAAATTGCATATCTTTGTAACCTCATACGCAGAGCGTGTAGGTCACACCGTAGTACAGGGCTTACCAACCTTTTGGACCTTAGAGCGCAATCTGAAATATTGGCAGGGTGGCGAACACCACATTTTTTCAAAATCTCAAAACCCAGGAATTTATCGATTTCCCCAAAATATCGCCGAAACACTTTTTTTTTTTAGCTCTCTATTTGAAATTTGAAAATCTCAAAATAGTTGGCGGCGTCATGGCGCCCCCGAGCACGGGGTTGGTAATCCCTGCCGTAGAACATAATATTATATAATATATCGTGGGTATACAAGGAAAATTTTACCAAGTAAAAATCCTTATTTGTGGCCTTGTTTTGCATATATACAAACACATTTTTTAGCCATATTGGATAATAATTATTTGTAATTTTCTTTCGCCTAATATAGTATAAACCTAAGGCATTAGCAATGTTTTTTATTAGTATAGAATTGTTGAAACAGTTTTATTTTAGAAAATTTGACTTTTGATCAAACAGTTTTCTCTGACAAAAGAGTTCAAGCAGTTAAATTGAAGTTGTCTTAGTAAGGTCAATAAAATAGTCTTTTTTTTTTTTTTAAACCATGTCCGCTCCCAATGTGGAACATATGGACTCCTAATGGAGCTTATCTCAACAGAAGTGTTTCTACGAGAACTGCTTGTTACTCAGTTGCTCAACCTCTCTTTTTCCAAGGAGAGTAGGGATAGAAGGATAGGGCTAAGACAGGATTAGTGGTAAGCTAATCGCTCTCGATACGCCCCGTTCATAGGATAGGATGGGTGAGAGGGGGGAATTCAAGACAACACATACATCCATGCCTTTGAACAGAAATTCATAAATCGATTGAAAAATCAATTTATAAAACTGTCCGTACCGGGATTTGAAACCGGGTCCTCCGTAGCCGAAGCCAACAACGTTGACCACTCGACCACACAGGCGGTCATTAGTAGCCATTAATAGAGATTTATTGATTCTTTTGATGGTTAGCATAGAACAAATATATTAAATATATATATGCACAATTAAGTTCATTGAGTATGATTAATAATTTCAATAAAATTAATAAAAATTTGAATGGTGAGTAATTTTAGGGATTATATTTATTTTGTTTGCTGGAAAAATTATAATTATATTTACTTTCATATGGGATACAAGAGTGGGGAATTTGGCAGAATTATGAATGTTAGTAAGTTGTGTATCAGTTCCATTGAACAGACAAAGAATATCGTCTACTTAACGGAACCAATAGACCAATATTGTTCCAATATTGGTGTATTGGTTATAAATTTATAAGTAAAGATAATCATAAATTTTCCAGCAAACAAAATAAATATATTTTTTGAAATTTCTCACCATTCAAATCTGTAGGCATTTTCATGGGCTAATCCATTTCGCCAGCAATGACTTTAAGCTTAGTGATACATTTATTTCTTATATAAACACGATACATTCATTTACTAAACGTCAATTCTAGTTCATCCGCGCACTTGAACGCCTGAAGATGCCGAAAGGCGAAACCCATGTCGTTAGTGACAAAATTTGTGTGAATGTACATTATTTGGACGATTCAAATTTAATATTATACTGTATTAAATATAATTGAAACGTTTAATATGTATATTATTACAAGTTCTGTAATTCAATGGGCGGTCGTCTAGCTAAGTGGTCAACTCTTTTAGGGCTCGTCGTCGACTTTATTGCGACGACAATCAATTTTTCTTTCCATGATCTATTCATACCACCTAACCTACCCTTCACCTGATCTTAAAAATAGGACGTCAAGAAAACAACTTACCAAAGACCACTTTCTTCCTGTCATCATCCATCTCTCATAATATGTGTTTTAACCATATCCGCTCACTATTTGTAGCATTTGGTTACCACATGGTTCTTCCAAGATTCTTTTTATCTTCTGCATGTGTCTGCCTTCTCCCAGGTCATCAGTGACCTTCCAATGTGACAGGATATATTCGGTTGATAGCGGAGATAGGCAGTACTCCGCAACATATGTCCAAGCCATGTCCATCGTTGTTTCTTTATTTTTGTCGTAAAAAGGGGCTTCTTAGTTCGCTTTTTTATCTCCATGTTCCTAACAAACTCAAACCACCGGGATCCGGGATCCCGTTCAATTTTCTGATCCCGAAATTCCGGGATTGAGATGGCCGCGATCCCGGGATTTCGAGATTGAGAAATTTTGAGCAAATTCTCGAAATTTACACGAAATTGGCAAATTGAAGATTTCAAATTCCTCGATGAGCAAAAAAAAAAAAACGAGTTTCTGTGAGATTCTGGAAAAGGTATACCAAATCGGAGATTTCAAATTCCTCGGTGAGCTAAAAAAAAAAAACGAGTTTCTGTGAGATTCTGGGAAAAAGTATACCAAATCGGGGATTTCAAATTCTTCGGTGAGCTAAAAAAAAAAAAAAACGAGTTTTCGTGAGATTCTGGGAAAAAGTATAGCAAATTGAGGATTTCAAATTCCTCGGTGAGAAAATCTCAATCCCGGGATCCCGGGATCCCGGGATTCAAAATAAATCAATCCCGAAATCCCGGGATTGGAAAAAGGCTTCGGGATTGGATACCCTAGTCTCGATTGCTTGATTTTCAGTGATGAATTTTAGAACTCGCACGCAAATGACGATGTTTCACGACCAAAGATTCACAATCAACTGATCCTGACTAAATCCTTTCCCATTTCTGTAATGCCTTAGATAGAGACAATACATATTTCAATACTATTTCATCATATTAAATATTGAAAATTTGCATCTCCATTAGATTACTGCAACGGCATTTCTTCAATGAATGAAATTTCGGCATTAAAGGTTTTTTTTTGCCTCGAGTCCGAGCCGATTCGTCGAACTTTTAAGTATTAAGATATTCATAATACCCGAGTTTGGGGAAGGTAATAAAAAACACTACTCCTAAGTAATGGTTTCTCCCAGGTAGTAAATACCGCAGTATTCATATTATATTTCGTCGATTTTGTAAAATACTTCATTAAAAATTATAACGAATACTATCCGGATATTTTCCCAAATATCGAATAGTTAAAAAGGTCGGATACATCCGGATATCGGATATTCGAGTTGGAATCCCTAGTACATATTCGATATTTACCCGGTCAGAACTTATGAACGAGTTCGTAATACACTCTAAAAGTGAGATTAAGCGACTGTGTTACAGCCATTTCTTATAAAACTTTGTCTGTTCAGACATGTCATTAGAAATCAATGTAATTGACATTTTAGACATAATTGACTTGGAATTTTTTAAAAATGTAGATTTTATTAACATACAATAACCATACATATTTAAATAATTTTCTGTCTCTAAGTATTTAAGTAATATTTTAAGATAACACAAACACAATATGTGGTTAGTTATATTATACCGAAAAAATATTCAAAATATTACTCAAATGAAAGGAAATAAAGTATTGCGTGTATGAAAACATTTTGATAATTTTTCTTAAAAGATTCTCGTTGAAGTTGGGCAACCGAAAATATTAAAATGATTATCGTGGTTTTAATATAATTTCCATTACAGAATTTATGATTTTATCAAGAATCTGCGGTTTAGTGTTGTGATTATGTTTGTGTATATAAAAAATACCGCTCCCTGAGGTTTTGTGACACACGTTATTGCATTAAGTACGGGCCTGGTTATTTGAATAGGTTGGGTACGCAATGAGTAAAGGTAAGTGAACTATTTTTAGAAGCGTTGACCGGAAAATTCGTGGTATACCAAATATTTGTTTGGCTATTTTTAATGTTAGCCATTTTTTTTTTCCATTTTCCCAATGCCAAGGCAATATTATTATGTATTATTCACAGAAAAACGTTTAATAACACCCTTTAATCAAATAATTATATACTCTTCTTAATGATAGTTTATTTAAAAAGATGTTTTTTTATAATATATATTATTTATAGACGTAATAATTGTAACTATTTTCTTTTAATCAAGGACAAGGATCAAAAAAATCCTTTTTGTAATAATACAGTATAACACAACGTAGTCTATACTTTTGCCACTCCTCTCTTAATGTGAAGCATGTGGACTTTCGGTGGAGGAATTTCAACAGAAGTGGTTGAGAAAAATATGTTTTGACAAATTCCTTCAAGGATAGTAACCGGGACAAAACAACACTTTGGAACTAGGGATTCCAATAGAATATTCAAATACCATCGGTTCTTTTTCAATATTCGGATAAAATAATATTTGATAAATAATATTTAATAATGATAAATAATATTTAATCCCCTGTGTGGTCGAGTGGTTAACGTTGTTGGCTTCAGCTACGGAGGGCCCGGGTTCAAATCCCGGTACGAACAGTTTTTATAAATTGATTTTTCAATCAATTTATGAATTTCTGTTCAAAGGCATGGATGTATGTGATGTTTTGAATTCCCCCCTTTTACCCATCCTATCCTATGAACGGGGCGTACCGAGAGCGATTAGCTTACCACTAATCCTGTCCTAGCCCTATTCTTCTATCCTTACTCTCTTTGAAAAAAGAGAGGTTGAGCAACTGAGTAACAAGCAGTTCTCGTAGAAACACTTCTGTTGAGATAAACTCCATTAGGAGTCCATATGCTCCACATTGGGAGCGGACATGGTTTAAAAAAAAAAAAAGAATAATAATAATATTATTCGTTCATAGTATGAATGTATAAAAATTCGTTCCAAAACACATTATCTTTGATTTTGTAATCGATTGATTATAATACAAAGATTGTAATAGAATGGTTTTATAATATAAATAAATAAGCAATTTAATACTCGCTCAAAACACGTGCTTGCAATCAGTATGTTTTAACAATAAATACATCTCGACAGAAATATTTTAAAAAACAATGAAAATAATACATATTATACTGTTACAAAATATTCGAATATGAAAAAGTTTAATTTTTCGTCCATATTTGGGACGCAGCCTTAAACCAGGACGATCGCTACGACAACGGAACGAATGCTTGATAAACCATTTTATACAATACATAACCTGCTGGATAAATAATTTGCTGGTTATTATTTGTGATATATTTAATATGAGTACTTTTTGAGCGGATATGGATTAAAAAAAAAAAAAACTTTTGTTACTTTTATATAGGTAGTTAACAAACATGTGCACGTGGGTTGTAAATAAGAGTGGTTACAAAGTAACGCACGCGATACTTTGGCAATGTCCAGACAAGGTCAATTTAATGTTTTGATTTGATCAAAGACACTTAACCCTTTTAATTTTTCATGATAATTACTTAAATCTATGGCTTTATAATAGACTAAGCTTTCTACCGACGTTTGAAATTGCAACTTTACCGAACTACACGAGAGAAAGATTGAAGTTATAATGGATGTTGTAGTTCTGTAGAATAATAAGAACATTATGAGGTTTTTCTCCAGTCCAGTTCCGTAGGGAGTGATTCACATCCCATAAATCATAATTTAATTTTAGCATATCGATGTCCATGACATTTTTTCATAAAATGAGTTATGCATATCATTTTCTTTGTTTTTTCAGGCTCTATTAAAATATGGACATCTCGTAATTTACAAAAAATATTTTTCATTGAAATTCTTCTATAGTTGAAAACACGTAACAGAAAAAAGGCCCACCAAACTGCCAGAAGGTAGTAGAAGAGCTGCATCGTTTTCCTACTATTTGAAAATAGGTGAGAAAAAATTCCACCATGCTTACTGCAATCTTTTGTATTGGAGAGTGGACAATCCGTAGCTGGATTAAAGAAATATATAACATTTATGTATCATTTTTCTATTATTATATGATAAAGTTAAAACATGTGCATTGAATTGATCAAAATACTTGGAATTGTTCATTCGTATCATCGTAAAAGAAGAAACAAAATTAAAATTGTTAACTCGTAACAAAAATTCTTGTTAATGAAAAAAATAATTGATATTGTGTCAACAGATTATTTTTAATATACATAATAATTATTTTACTCCAAAGTTTCTTTCATTTTCATTGATTTCCCAATTCTTATTTATTTATTCAGTTTTTTGGCTCTTCTGTAAAATTGAACAAATTTCGGTTACGTGTTGTCAACGTATGGATATTGATATGTTTATTGAGCCGTATCCAAAAAATACTCAAGTCTGTGAAGCTTCTGTTCCTTCTCAATCACCTTTTAATCGGATTTTGTAAACAGGAACCCAAAAAAGACTACTATTACAACACGGGTGGAAACCTTTTTACGTCAGAAGACTTCATTCATTTAAATATTATAACCTAATGCGTCGGCTCATTTACAATCCCTGAGGGGAGATAAAGCGTTGGAAGACTTCGACTTCGCTGGACAGATGGGTTATCACAAGATCTGTGAGTGCTAGAGATCAGTAACTAGCGTAGGAGTGCGAAGGGTCGAGTGGAGTGGAGGAGATTGATTGAGGCGGCCAAGGTTCTCCTAGGATTGTATCGCCAAGAAAATAATCTAATACTTCGACATTCATTAAACTTCACAATGTGCATAACCGTATAGACATATAATTTTATAAATTATTGTCAAAAACTGATTCTAAATACTGTTATTGAAGTTATATAATGCCGCTGAATCTTCACTTTCGCATTAGGAAATTGATCTTTCCTTGCTCATTCTGATATTATTATATTCTTGCTTCTCAAAATCACGTCACAACTACGCTTGATGGCTAGTTTTGGAAGACCTAAAAGTGCTACGTGACAACAATTATTGACGTAGGTCATACCCGTATTAGCAATTCAGTTGAATAGAATCTAATTGAGACAGCTTTAATCCACCCGAGATGTAGTGACAGCGCATTTTTTTGGATACATACATACTTTCAATGCGTGTGATGAAATTTAATCGGTATCGGGAGTTTTTTCCATTTCTTATATTTCACTAAAAAGAATAATTATCTCAAAATAATTATAATAATTTTATATTTCTTTATTTGTAAGCCTTATTCCGTGAATGCAATAATTGTATTGTTTTAAAGCTTTTACATTTTTTAATTACACCTATCGGTCTTCTTGTATGGTTTTGAAATTTTGAGCTCTAATTTATGTTTACTTTATCATCCATCGTTTACACGTTTATTTTGTACGGCTGTATAGCATGCAGTGGCGTTTCTAGGTACTGGGCTAGGTGGGTTAAGCCCGACCTGCATTTTTCACCCAAAATGTGTAGAAAAAAAACTTTAGATGGCTGAATAAAAATGAACAGCAATTTGGCCGCTGAGCAAAATAAATACATTTTAAGCGTAACTAACCTTTCCCAAGTTAATATAATATCTTTGTTTTGATTTTCCTCTGTCAATATAAGACAATGCCATGTCTACCTACAATAATACTCTCGATTGTGTTTTTTATTACAATCTTAAACCGAGCCGGCATAAAAAAAAGCAATAACCCTATACATACATCATAAAGAACAGGCAACGTGACGTCATTCTGGCAACACCTACGTATTAATAATAATAACAAAGGGTCGGGCTAAATATATTATAGTCCGAGTTCTTTGTTTACACTGGGGCGCAATCAAGCACGATTAGATTTCTTGTATTTTTATTTACGGAAACGTCATCTAAGCGTACACGACTGTGCTTCAAAGTATTAGGCTGCTGTCAAACGTTAGGGGCTAGATCAAATTAGCCCATACAAACAAACACAAATACCAATCTCGTTGTATTGTATGACAGTGACAGGTATTGTCTCTCAGTGACAGTTCTGTATGGCTTTTTGTACTGGTTAGTTCACTTTGAAAAAGACAAATTCGACGTCCATTATTTACTATTCTATTATTTCTTACTTACATTAGCTTTGATTTTATTATATAATAATTTATGCTTTACAGTAGTGTCGTAATATTTGTTAATTTGCTTGTAGATTAATGTATAAGGTGAAGTGGAAACATGCACAATTTCATAAATAGTATACAATGCTATGCTTTTCTCTAGCCCATTCATTTGTCGTAATGTATAAGGCAGTGGCGGTTCTAGGTACTGGGCTAGGTGGGCTAAGCCCGACCTGCATTTTTCACCCAAAACTTTAGATGGCTAAATAAAAATGAACAGCAATTCGGCCGCTGAACAAAATAAATACATTTATAAGCGTAACTAACCTTTCCCAAATGAATATAATATCTTTGTTTAAATTTTCCTCTGTCAATATGAGACAATGCCATGTCTACCTACAATAATATTCTCGATTGTGTTTTGTATTACAATTTTAAACTGAGCCGGCATAAAAAAACAATAACTCTATAAATACTTCATAGAGAACAGGCAACGTGACGTCAGTCTAGCAACACCTACGTATTAACGACTCAGGGGCTAGAGCTTTCAAGCCCGCAATCACAGATAATATCCTGCAATATTTTTTTACACTGGGGCGCAATCAAGCACGATTAGATTTTTTTTGAATTTGTATGTACGGAAACGTCATCAAACACACGACTGTATTTCAAATTAACAAGCTTCTGTCATTCGTTGGGGGCTAAATTGAATCTGCTCATGACCAACGTTCCCTCTAAGCTGCGCGCGTGCGCAGCCGCGCAGCAGTTGAGAAGTCCCTGCGCACTCATTCCGGGTTGGCGCGCACTACAAGACAGTTGCTCGATTGATATTTGATCGGTCCGCGCAGCCTCCACGCAACCGTTGAAATTTCCGCGCATCTAAACCTTCGGCTTAGAGGGAACGTTGCTCATGACCCATACTCATTCATTCAAACACAAATGCCAATATCGTTGTATTGTATGAAAGTGACAGGTATTGAATCTCAGTGACAGCTCTGTATTGCTTTTTGTACTTGTTATTTCACTTTGAAAGAGACGAATTTAAGGTTCCGTATTATTATTCTATTATTTCTTAGTTACATTATCATTGATTTTATTATATAATAATTTATACATTGCAGTAGTGCCGTAGTATTTGTTAATTTGCTTGTAGATTAATGTATAAGGTGAAGTGGAAACATGCACAATTTCATAAATAGTATACAATGCTATGCTTTTCTCTAGCCCACCCAAGATTTTAGGTCAGGAACCGCCACTGGTATAAGGTGAAGTGGAAACATACACAATTTTGTTAATAGTATACAATGCTAAACTTTTCTCCAGCCCACCCAAGATTTTAGTTCAGGAACCGCCACTGATAGCATGGAACGTTTCCTACGTCTAAAAGGATGATCAAGTTTACAGTTAAAAATCGATATGACGTACTAAAGCTGGCGAGAACGTCAGTTAAAGACAAAATCTCAATAACACAAATTAAGGATGTCTCCTTATAGTGTAGAGGTAATAAATAATGAGATAATAAAAACCTATAGATGTTTTATTTGATTTACTGCATATTATGCACTGAAAAATATGGACTACTTGAACTCATAATACAAGGGGGGAAAGAATGTGTAAGTATCAGATTCTATTGGCTGTCACATATCAAAATATTTATGCCAAACCTACTTTCCAATTTGACACATAAATGATTGTAATTCAATTGAACATTCATAATAAATAAATAATATTATAAGTGAACTTTTACTTGTGATTCATGATTTGATCTACACACCGTCAAGCATAATTTATTCTTATTTGATAAGATTTTCTTTGCAAGCATGACAATATTTAACAGCTTAATTCTATATTTTAAAAGACTATCTACTTATCATTTTTAAAGAATTCACTTTAATTTTGTTATGGTACTTAAAGCATTTAATTAAAAATAATAAACATCTTTTTTAATGACGAGTGCAATGGCACCTATAATAAGACAAATTGTTAAGTGACTTATTCACAATCATTCATGTTATGTATTGATAAAATGTAGCTGAATAGGAGGTTCAAAACATCTGCTGATTTAAATGCTTAAGCATTCTTCGTTATTCTATTATCCACTAACAGTTATCTGTAAAAAATAAGCCAATGGCGTGCTAAAGCAGTGAATTGTTATTTGTTTCAATAAAAAAATATATCTCAACCAAAACTCACTACATATTTTTTTTCAAAAAATTAAAAGATCAATATCATCATTACTTTTTTCGACACTTAAAATGAAGCTTGTCTGGTTACTAATCGAATAAAATATAATTTTGAATCACATAATCGATGCACATTTGTTTTTAATAATTAATATTTTTCTCCCTACATATGCATAAAATTGCCAAAAGAGGGCAGGCCTTTTTCTTTATGATATTTTTAATGAAAATAGCTCAACCTCACTGAGAAAATAGCACAAAATACTTTCTAATTTTTTGATATATTGTCGGTGTATTTTAAAAACGATAAATCAACCATTTCAGCATAATCGAGATGTTTGTCAACTTCGTCCACTTCTCTAATCATGTAAAAATGGCAAATTTCTAGATTCCTACTAGACTTTGTTGTAAACTTTAGGTAAATTTATAATCATCCATTGATAATGATTAGTTAAGCAATGCGAAAACCTTTAAATACTCTTGCGAAAATCATTTTGGTTAATTATTCTGCTTATTTAAAGATATTTTTACGAGAACTGCTTATTACTCAGTGGTTCAAACTCTGGTGTGGATCGGTGGGTAGAGCAAGGACAGGACTAAAGGTTAGCTATTCCCTCTTGCTGTGCCCTGAAGTTAAGATTGGAAGAGTGGTAGAGAATTTCAAACATAACAGACATCCAAGTCTTTCCATCGATTCCAACGGGATTCAAAGTTGTAAGCTCAGCAACTGAAGCCAATAATTTAGTAATAGTATAATAAATGCTTATATGCATAACACTTAAATTCTGTCTATTTTAAACAGCAGCTTTCGCTTCTTCTATCTGGAATGCGGCTGAAATCACAATTAGGTTGAGACCTGTTTTATTAAAAAATAATCCTTGAAGAAAAAAAAAACAAATACATGCTTGCAGAAAAACAATTTAGTTCATCTTTTTTTATTTGTTTTTATTCGAAAAGGTAGCATTATACACAAAGAATAATGCATAGATATATACAGGAGAAAAATGTCATAAAACGTCATTATATATTACATGTGCGTTAATTAAAACATTAAACAAATGCAATGCAATCCATTGATCCTTTTAAAGATAAAAAAAAAAACGATGCCAAATAAATAATGTATATTATTACGAAAGAATAGCATACAATGTAGAGGTGCTTCCGGCAAAGAATAATTGCACACGATTGAAGAAACGATCATAGAAATGTTCCGTAACATAATTTTACATGATCAGTATTTTGATTATGATTTTAATCGATCTACAAATTCCAACGGAATACCGCTCGTCAATAACTTCTGCCTATCCATATTTACAAGATTCGGAAAGTAGTGCAAAAGAGACTCCCAACATATCTCACTAAGTTTAGGGATACATAACCACGCTTTATAAAGTTTATTTGTCCTCATGTTGTCCTCGCCCATCAATTGTATACCGCCAAACGTATACATACAGCCTGCCGGGGTGATAGCCGAAGAATGGAAATGTAAAGCCTTCGGTAACACTGTTTCTTTCATAAGAGTCCATTGCAAAGACGGTATATCTAATCTCCACACATCATTGAACATGTAATCCCCGTCTGATCCACCGATGATGAATATATGAATGCCGTTGCTATTATTGATTTGCACAGCACTGTGGCATTTACGCGGTGACGGAATCCCCGATGGAGGTGCGTTTGGATCCGGCTTTGACGGTTGGAAAGACCATGTCATCGTTTCTAAGTTAAATACGGGGATATCCACGAAATCGAAGGCCCACTCGGCCGTCCCGCCTGCTAATATATATAAATTTACACCATCAAAGCCCAACTCGTGACGATAGCGTCCGAAAGGTTCATCCACTCGGTTTCCACAACAAACATGAACCACTTCCCATGTGAGTGTCCGTAAATTTAATCTGAAACAAATTAGCATGTTAAGTACATTGTGTGTTTGAAAAAAAAAACCTGTTATATTTTATCTATATGACAAAAAAATAATGTAGTCATTTCCTTTACATGTCAAGTCCATCGGAAGTAAGCATCTAATGAGTGACCAAGACTGTGTACAGTCAATAGAATCGGAAAATGATCGTAATATTATATCCAATAAATCTCTTATGTTTGTATCAAATGAATCAAAAGTTAACATTGGAAAAAGATGTCACAGTCATACCAAAGCTGTATTTTCTACAAGTATCTCAATATATCACGAAACCGAGTAGATGTGTCATTCGGGAATAAAACAAATCCAAGCAATCAAAGCTTTGTAGTGAACAGAGAATCACTTTTTTGCCATTGGGATATATGAGCTTATTATTTGCAAGCCCGGTTCGTTCCAAAATGGTTGAAAAATGAACCTTGAATTTCATTTTGTAAGACAATATACATTTTAAAAGTATTTTTAGTTTTGCATTACTTTGTAACAGTGGTCCTTAACCCTCCAAGGACGAGCGTCACCATATGGTCACACAAAACACCGTTGTCTATCGATCCCACTATTTATACTTTTTCTACCTGAATATCGTTGCTTTCGCTCATATTTGGTTAAGAAGGGTACGGACTACAGTTATTCATCAGCCGTGGGAACAGGAACGGTCTCCAAAAGCACATGTGATTTTTTGAATTTCCGTTTTTTTTAATTTACTTTTTGAAACTGTTAGATATTTTTTTATAAAAACATAAAATTATTTACAGTTATTTTGCTAATATATTTGTTTTGAAATTATGTTGATCTAAAGAGGTCAAATTGTAAATATTTTTAAAAAAATCACGTTTAGCTATATTTCAACCTCGAATGTTTGCAAGCCCATACGGTCACTTTTGTCCTTACTACTGTCCGTACTCAATATTACACGGTAATAAAAGGATGAGCATGACCATATAGTCATGCGGGGTTTCTATACAACGACTTTGCGTTTTTTTTTTTTTAATTTTGGATAAGAATAAAAGTTATCCGTGACTTCAATATGGCTTAGAAAATATTTTTTTTATCGGAAAAAAGCTCTCGTCTCTGGAGGGTTAACCTGGGGTGCGAAAAAGCATTCCCGGGGTGCGGGAGAAGTTTCTATTTTGACATATATAAAAAAAATGTATATTAAATGTATTACAAACACGTAAATAAATTTTAAAGGGGGTGCGAGAACATATTTTCAGATTTAAGGGGGTGCGGGTCACTAAAATGGTTAAGATCCACTGCATTGGAATAATATTTTGTATGTTATCAAGCCAGTTTTGAGACTGCTCTCTAAAAAATGTATTTTTATTTACTAAATTACATTCACGGTTCATCTTTCACCAATTTCGGAACAAGCCGGGTTTGCCAATAATAGCCTCATATTATACTCGCTGCAAATCTCTGTTGCTTTTTCACTCTTATACTGCTCTGTTAATAGCAGGTGGACTGAGAAAAAAAATGACGCGTGGTGAATCAGATCCTCGAGCCATGCTTTTTACACAGTGACACAGCTCAAATCCACGAATCATTAAGGGTAAGGAGAAGCATTCTGCTTGGCATTACATGCAAGTGTCCCAAGTGAACACACAGTGTTTATCATGCACACGCACACCACAAACACCACTGAAACCTATGCTAATAATGAAACATGAACCATGCCATTACACCATACTTAACCACTTCCCGGGCAATCACGCAAATGCGCATAAAAAATAATGTAAGCATAAATCCTAAAAAGTATGTTAAATTTTTTTTTAAATAAAAAATGATAAGTTCCACCCTTCGAGGATTTAAAAAATATTTATGTTATATGTAATTATTTAATGCAATGCTTTAAATTAATGACATAAAATTGCATTTTTGCAAAATAATTCACCCGGGAAGTTGTTAATACTGAGGGTTGGGCGAGTTTAAATAAGCAATAACCATAAACCTCGTTTACCGTGAATATTAAAATATTACCTGTGTATGTCACAAGTGTAGAGAAAGCCATTGGTTCCACCGACTGTATAAAGATAACCATCATGACAAATAATTGCTTGGCCATACTGCGGAAGAGGTTGCTGACCACGAGTTGTAATGAGATGAAGTCCTCCACTTTCTCCAGTCACGTGATAAGTGTGTAAATTGTTGCTACATCGATGGCCAAACGGTGACCCTGTACCGCCATATACCTGAATAAATAAATTATGTAATACTTTGCAATTCTCTTATGTTGTAAATATGGGGACCAAGGAATGAATATTGTACAGTATCTATCCGAGAGCTCTGGTGAAATTACAACTTTCTATTATATAATAAACCTGATTGATCATGAATGAGAAAAAAAATGCTACATTTGGAGTCAGAACAGTGGCGGCCGGTCAATGTGGCATTGGATCAATGCACTCCTTGTATATGCAGAGGCAGTTATATGTCATGCAATAATATTCAAACATAATATTTATACCATTCACTCATTTTAAATTCTTCATGTATTTATTGTCTATAATAAATATTTTAGAAATCGATAGCTAATTAACACGCTTCGAGAATGTATTACTCGGCAAAATTGAAATACGAATGCGCGGGCATTTTTTAAATTGTACTCCCCAATACTGTATCGTGATGCCAACGCTTGGGTCGTCTCGCTAGGTATAAATCGCGCGACCCATACGATTTATTTGAGAATTTTTAGGTTTACTTAACAGTTTAACGACTGCACGTTTGTTTTATATAATTTCACCTGGCGGCCGGGCAATATTGCGAAAAATTCGCAAAAATTGTAATTTGACTTAAATTCACTATAATTTACATGTAAACCAATTGAGATATCTTTACCAAATTTAATTTTCTTGGCTTCCAGATACTTCGCCTATACGCATATATGAGTCCGCCGGCCAGCAACATTTGTTTTTCAAAGACTCAAATACGCGTCCTCAGTCGTTAAGCTGATAAGCAGTGCCTCCCCAGAATTCCAATAAGAATCAATCAGTTTGCACCGTCGTTTATAAAAATAATATATACAGTAATACCCCGCTTTACGCGAGGGATACGTTCCGAAAAAAATCGCGTTAACTGAAATTCCCGTATATTGAGGTTTATGATTAAACATAGTCAAAATTTAATACAAAAAAATACAAATCATTTTAATCAATCACTTTAATTCTAAGAACACTTTATGCAATACATACTCTTTTTTTTACGGAAAAATACATCTATTGTCTTTTGGGTAGCGTTTTGTTTACGTTCTTGTAAAATACGTTCATTACACCCAACACTGTTTTTAATTGTTTGACACACGGTCAAGACACCGTCATCATTATTGTCTATACTCTGCAATATGTCCAAACCTGAATAAATTTTTGAAAGTGCATTTTGTATTTCCCCTGAAGATAAAACTTTCTCTTCTACCTGTTCTTCCTCATCGTAGATAGGATTATTCTGTACTAACATTAACTAACATTACGGAACAAATGAACACACGAAACGAATGAGGAAATCCCCATAGAACAAAGTCGAAGGACGAGGAATTCCCAATTCTTCAAAGAGAATATTCAGAGAAAGCGGGGATCCCGCGACCATAGAGAAGTTAATGACTAAATATGTTTACACGCACTCTTTCGCGTAATGCGAGGCATTTGAGCGCGAAATTTGAAATTCGCGTTATAGTGAAACCGCGCTTAACGGGGTCGCGCTAAGCAGGGTATTACTGTATATACCTACCATGTTAACTTTTTGATTGATAAATACTATTTACAACATAACAGTTATGATCGTTTTCTAATATTAAAGAAGATAAAATTGAGTTTTTTCAGGGTTAGCTTAAAGGTATTTCATATTTTTAGCTATGTATACGGTTCGGCTTAAAATATACTTTCCTCTCATATGTATATTTTTCAATAATGATCTCCACTAAATATTATCATTATGATACAATTAATATCCAATTTAGTATGTGAAACTATTGAATAAAACGAATGATTGTTTTGCATAGGTATCGTGTTCATTTAATAACATGTTAATAATCTTTCAGTTTAAAAATCACAAATTACTACAGATTTTTTTCCGATTGCAGATTTAGGTATGGCATTCTTCCAGGATACAGTTTCATTGACGAATTTAAACTTAAAAATAAACTGTCTTATACAGCAGAGGATTTTTACGATGCCAATTGAGCGTTTTTACTAATAGTGCTTCAACTTTTTTTACGTACAAGAAAATAGATACCTACTTGAAGTACTTGGCAAAATCGTTGAGATATTACAAACAATTTGTGCAATACTAATTACTTCAGTCAAAAGTGACCGCTGCTTATCAGCTTTAAAAATGGTAATGTCATTATTTGAGTCAATACTGGAAATAAACCATAATTAATGTAAATATGACTCAGACGGATTAAATGATCGTGCAACTAACTCAGTAATAGTAAGATGACATTGTCATTTTTCAGACCTAAGCGTTCGTGTAATTGGCAAATGAATATAGATTTCTTACATACATAAGTGAATCTTTTTTTGAACCCCCTAATATTTTTGTCACCGGCAGCCACTAAGTCAGAATGTAGGGTAGTATCGGAGTAGGTAGATTTTATGCTACTCCACATCACTAGTAGATTTTGCGTTGAAATTTCGGTATTTAGTATATTTTCTTAAAATTCCTGGTATAACTTTGGCGCCCCCTATACTAAGGGCGGTCGCTCTATTGGCCAGCCTCTAGCTATGGCCCTGCACATAGCTAATTCAATAAATTCACTGGCTTCTTATTAGTGGTAAATTTGGGATGCAAAATTCAAATAATGGACATAATTAAGAATACAATACCATCATTGTCCTGCCGTTGAGACACATCGCATTCGATGCTAATTCTTCAGGTATTGTTTCCTGTATCGGATGCAGTGTCCATGTACACTTGGCAAAGCAAAAACTCCATAACTCCCGAAACAGCGGATTTGAAAGCGTCCATGTCGGATTTTCTTGTAAATCTTCACCGCCGGGTATAATGGGATTATATCCACCGAAACTATAGAGATTTTTATGGTCACAAACTATTCTATGACCGCTTCTTGGCTTAGGAATAGCTTTAGAAGATTTGTTGGTTACTTTTTTAATGAGAAATGGTTTAAAGACATACAAGCTGTCATCCTGGCACCGCATTCTTAACTAGACAAATTTAAAAATAAAGTTTACATTCATTTTATTTACACACACGCAATGCAAATTATTATTGACATGTGTGCGCAATGATGTTTTTCAAATAATACTTGGCTTTGACGTACATACCGAAATAATATTCGGGTTTATATTATGTCAACTGACAGAACTTATGCATATATATTTCCTTGTCTCTATATAAACCTCTTTAATGTAAAATATATTAGCTAAATTTTATTGGTTTATTGAAATTTATTTTACTTTTCCATCGTTAATAAGTAATCATTTTTCATCTCTAAACATAACTTTAGTGTAGATATTCAGATAGAAAACATTTCACACAAACCACGAATAAAAATAGTTATAAGTATTTTTATGTTTTGTTTAAGTACGCTAAATAATTTTGTAAATAAGTTTTTGTAAATAATGCAGACAGCTTCGACGATTATGGCTTTTTCGTTTGTGTACAACATTACAACATTTATATTTTTAAGTGTCGTGCAAATGTTTTTTAAAAGAAATAGTTGCTTATTTGGCAAACCTAATATTTTTTTGGAATCCATTCCAGAAAAGAGTTCCAGAAGAATCCATTCAATGAAATTTGTGCGTATTTATTGCTATATTTTTTAATTACTTCTTGTTGAAATTTCATTTGATTATTATTCAATAGTAGGTTATTATTTACCTAGATAATGTTACAAAATTTTTGGAATCTTCAGTGTCTGTGGTCAATAATATTCAAGTTCAATTTAAAACCACTCTATGACCATAAGTATAACGTTATTTAAAATAGTTTGCATACGTTAGATTTTGAAATTGAAATGTTAAAATATCGCCCAGGAAATAAATACACTGCCGAGAATCTTTACAGATAATTAAATTGACAAATATCTCATGTTTGTCATTTCTAAGAGATCTTCGAGACATTTTTATTTAACGTAATTCAGTTACCATAATAAAAGTCCTCCATAATATTATTGACAATTGAAATAAAAAAGTAAGTTTTACTATTTCTTGCTACGTATCACGTAAAATTTGTATGTATGCCTTGGGCTTACTTCTTTAAGTTTTCTTAAGATTAACTTAACACGAAACTATCAAAGGTAAATATGGCATATAGTAGCACGCGTAGTTGTCCGCGCGGACAAAATGGAAAACAGTGGCGCTGTACTGAAAAATATTTCGTATTTCGCATAATTTATCAGTGTTCTTCGTAATAATGTGTGGTTTTAACACGATTATTAAGTTCTCAAAAAATAACTTTAAATCGTGGCGTTGTTTTTAGCGTAGTTGTGAAGTTTTTCGCCGCAGTAGTCGACGTGCTACTATATGCCATATTTACCTCAGAAAGTCCCATTTTACCTGGGCTGAGTCAAACAGACCAGATTGGTTTTGTATCTCATGAAGAAACACGGACCTGCATACGCTGCCATGCAGGCACGCGTGACGCAGACATGTCCTGGCCAGTCTGCACTGCGCTGTGTTCTGTTGTAGAGCCGGTACAAAATCCTATCTGACGCATTCTTTTGATTTTTCCGTTTATACAATAATACTCATGTAGAAAGCCAAGAGTTATTGTGGGTCGTTCTGTATCACTCAGCTAAGTCACTTGTGCGATGCAGCATATGTTCTTCGCACATGTCCTGCTTTGCCCTTTCACACCTGCCAATTCTGTGTTGCAGATCTAGGACAAAGGTGTTTGTATTGAATTAAAAATAAAAAATATCTGCTTCAATTACTATTTTACGAATTTAGATAAAATATCTATATAGGTAAAAATATGTAGCATGGGATTTTGTGACACAAGATTTTTTTTTATCGTCATTCCGATTCCGGTCACGATTCCAATAATGTTAGAAATGAACGGTGTTTCAAAAAAGTCTGTCATAAAATAACTCATTTGATTTCAGATGGTTACGAAATTCAGTCACCGCACTCCCAGCAGGGCTATGACTTTAGCAGAAATGGAGATTGGCACTAAATCTGCTGTCAACCAACAAGAGACCGGTACAATCTGCCGATCAACAAATAAAGCAAAACGTCTAGTAGATTTGCTCGGTCCGTCATTTTCCTCGATGCAAGGTAAATATTCAATAATTGTCTCTGAATCAGTGTCCTTAAGTTTAAAATGTAAAATGTTTTCATGATTCTGTGATAATTTGTTGTCAGCCCTGAATTCTGGACATCAATCGGAAAGAAAATATGCCACTTTCAAAGTACCTAAATCGTGCAGCAAAAATTTTACTACATCAAAAATGCAAATAAAGCCTCAGAGACATGAAAATCCCACTGTCAGAAGGACAATAAATTTTATGTCTGCATCGCAGGTATTCAATGAATGGTTTACTTCTTAGATACTATTTTTAATCCTGTTATCCTTGCTTATATCATTTTTTAGGAACTTAATCAAGTTTTCAAAAACTTTAAAACCTAAGTGATTGATTATATAACTGATAATGATACACACCAAGCATAAGATTAATTATCTAATGGTCATAATGATTCTTTTAATTTGTCTTAAATCCAAAATCAAACTGATTGCTTATGATAATTATATAATGCAATCTGATTTTACTTTAAATAATATATTTTATTTAATCGTATTGTGGAAGTGTCTGTGTTATATTTTTAACAGTAATTAATTTTCAGGTGGACGATAACCATAAAATGTATCCAACTATTTCAAGTAAACTTCCAAATTCTACTAAAGACGATAGTTTTTCCACACAATTAAATAAAAAAGGTGAGAACATATTCTACAAAACACAATATTCCGAAGGCGGCATAATTCCTCATTATATATATATATATTTTTTTATAGTTAAAATAAAGACGATTCCTCCAATGCCACCTCGTCCACACCTCACAATGAATGTTGTATCAGTTGAAAACGCTAAACGGCAGTCTCACATCAACTTTGAAATATTAGAGCGCCAAATTGACACAGAACTACAGCTAGAGGCTCAACATCAAAAGGGTGATGCGTGTGAAACCCTATTTACCCAATATCGAGACATCAACAACTCGTTCAACGTGTCTTCCTGTGAACAATCTCCCACAGTTAATATTGGCGAGAATCACACAAACATCTATGATTCCAATAAAGACACTCCAAACAAGTCAGCACAACTCTCTGATTCGATATGTGAATTGATGAATAAAGCCGAATTGACGTCTAATTATCCTGATATTTCCAAACAACTTTTAGAAATTCGCGACCAGTTACAGGAAAACATAACTACAGGAAGAAGGCGGAAAGCAATGATTATGTTAGAATTGAAAAAAAATCAGAAATGTTTAGAAAATATAAATGAACTTCTAAAAATAGTCTCAGATAGCAACACCCGACCGACTAACACTAAACAGTCTAAATCTTTACCTTCCAAACAGCAACGTTCATCCACTGGAGTACCAGTAAAACGACTATCACTACGACCGAGACTAAGTGTGACAAATACACCTAACACCTCGTCAAATACACCAAATACTCTTCAGTTTAAAATAAAACACGAAACCGAGTCACCTAATAAGGCTTTGAAAGTAAACAAAACAGCAAAAACCAAAACACCGCGGGCCAAAAACATTGACTTGAGAAAAGTGGTCCTTATGAATACGCTGGATAACAGCAACATTGAAAATGTTACCCCGTCAAAGAAAAAGAAATCTTTCCAAATGTATACATCGCTGAAAAATAGCCTTAATTTTTTAAAGACACCAAACGGCAAAAAAAATGTCAGTCTTTTCCTCGAAACACCCAATTCCAAAAGTAGACATGCTACATCGTCAAATATCAAAGAGCAACTTGAGCGTTTGTACGATGATTAATTCATTGTGATTGTATTTTCTTATTCTATTCTTGCCACATTCTTAAAATCATCGGTGACCATTTTCTACGACTTTTATCGGTCTTCGACTATATGAAAGTCTCTTAGTTGAAAACATTCCTTTATTTAGTACCAAACATTTTGAATACGTACTATATTAGTTAATTAATTGTTTTAAAAATATGAATCTATTAAGCGACAAAGGAAGTATGAAAACTAAAATTTTGATTGCTAAACCCATTTCTCGACCATTGGCCAGACCATTGTTATCATTTTGGAATTTTTGAGTGGACCAATGAATAATACTCTTGTTTTAGCCAAGTTTTTTTTTTTCAAGTTGAAGTCTATTGAATTGAACCATCAGTATTCATTTCCATAATAGTAAACCACTATTGGTGAGACAAGTGTCATTCTTCTCCAGATGAAAAATGTTCCAGTGATTAAGTCGGCATGAAACTATTTGTCAAATTTCGGAATGAACTGTCTTTGTTAATAAGTAATTTCATACTGAAAATGAATTCTATTCAAATGGAAACAGAAATGTGTACCACTCGATTGTAATACTGCAATAAAATTTATTTCATCAAAAACATGCTAAAATTCAATAATATAAAAAAAATCTTGACTCGAATTAAAATTTAAAAAAGTATTGAACATTTTATGCATCTCCCTTTATGTTATAAAAGTCAAATAAAAATTTGTAAACTCTACAACATTTTCTTTTTTCCCCTGTTAATGTCTTGTTTTCACTTATTACCTAATCCGCCTTTCAAGGACAAAACGCTGTGGGTCATCAACTAGTCATCTTTCAGTCCTTACCCTCTCTTAGAGGAGAAGATATAAGACTGATCCTCTTTAAAATGCTTCATTCAAGTTCAAAAAAAAATCTTCATTGAAAATAATCTGCCATTTGTGACCCATCATCATTATGGGTAGTACATAAATCAAAATCAAAATTATTGATATAAAATACATTTCCTTTTTAACTTAACACATTGGCTATGGGGTGAATTAGTCAAAAGTGCGGTCTTCTTTAAACCATCATAACCTTTACCCTAGAGCAGTGATTCTTAACCTGGAGTGCGAGAAAGCATTTCCAGGGGTGCAGGAAAAGTTAATATTTTGACATATATATAAAAAATGTATTACAAAACAACCTAGTCATTAAAATTTTAATTGAAGGGGGTGCATGAACATTTTCAGATTTAAGGTAATTTAAGTTCCACTCCCCTAGAGCGAAATAATTTTTCAAAATTTGTGAATATATTGAGCTATCTTTTATTATGGTATAAGAAATTAATGAAAAAATATTAATTTTTTTATCAATACTTCAAGTTCTATTTTCCCATGTGTTACGATTTCAGAATTTTTGTTAAAAAAATCATTTCAATGTGTGAAAACAAAGTATTTACGTATCTGCAGACATTGCTGTTGAATCTTGTCGTGCCAAAAGAGATTGTTCCTGTGAATAAAGTTATAAATATGGTAATATCGACGAATCTACCGAAACAACTGTTCCTCCATCAATTGCTCTAACCGGTGATGGCATGGATTACAAAATCAGTGGCTCTCATTATTAAATGAAAATAAGTTAAATAGCTCGCTGAGTAATCTTGCCCTTATTTAGGAATTGATTTTTTAAAATAATAAAATACAACTGACCGTCGAACAATTACGTGAAAATAAGTTTGGATGTTATCCCAATGACACTTAGTAATAAACTGATCTACTTTTTCAATAAATTTAATAATTAAACTATGGCCACTTAATAAGTCTGGAATGCTTCAATGAATGTTCAACATGTGTGCAATATTTTTTTTTTGACTTATGTAGTTGTATTTTATTAATTTCAACCAAACTCCAAATGTTTGAGAGCTTTGGTTTAATCGCTCGGCATCACTGCTCTATTTTTATTGAAAACGATATACCATTGTGATGTGTATTCATTCATGGATGGAAAGGGTAATAAAATATCCCACAAGTCGAATGACTTGTTCATAATTGCCGACATTGTCCAGGATAAAGAAATTAAGATTATATTAACGCATGGCTCGTCGGCGATGAGTGTCGAAAAAATAATTTTTAAAATATATATTCAAAGAGTTATGAGCTTCTTACTACAACTTTATTGAATGACGTTCTAAAAAAGCGTGTTATGCGTTACCCGTCAATGAATTGATAAGTTTTAGTAGCAATTTTTGGTCAAAGGTATTGTTGGTCATAAAGTAAAAACACATTTTTTATAATGATTATGACAAATCTCATACATTACAAACATTTTTAACTGATGAAAATGATCGCATCGCAGTCCTGACCATTTTAAAGTTCACTTTTAATTTCCAAATTGATTAGGATTCCTACTTTACAACTAATAGATCAATGTTTATAGAGTGAATGGCTATGTACATAATTCTTATAATTTTTGGAAACCTGTGATAAAAAAACTCACTATTTCCATTATGTTTTGTACATATATAAACAGTACCGTCTATGTCTATGACAAAGATCAATTCTAAGCAAACGCAATAGAATTATAAGTTTTTATCAATAAATTTCTTAAAAAAATATGTTCACTCTAAGATCACGTGATATATGAACATTGGTATGATAACCTTTGGCTTGTTTTTTTTTTGGCACCATTTACTGAAAATACGCATTCAACAATAACATTGAAATAATTCATGAGTATGTAAACCAAGTAATATTGGTTAAATGAAACCAGTTCATTCTGATCCAATTAAGAAGGTCATGCCTACCTCACAATCTTGACATTACACCTAGTCTAAATAACAATATTATAAATTCTAATGGTTAGCAAGATTCTTTTAACACAAGTACTAAAGATTCGAATTGGTTAATGCAAGCTTTATCATTGGCCTAAAACTAGCAATAATTTATTGAATATAAAAAACATGGCACTATGTAGTCAGTATAATTTATTAAGCAAGTATTTTTTTCACTATATTACTCCCTGTATATCATCACCAATATATTATATTGAAATTGAACTCCTTGTACACAATGCATAATGAACTTTTATATTTGTGTAGATCCTCAGATATATTTATTTTTCCAAAAAAATAACTATTTTTGACTGTAATGTATCTTTGCAGATGTTTTTTTCAGTCAATTAAACCTTGTCAGATAGTCAAAGTCAAATATCAGCCATCAATACGTTTCTAGACGATAACTGTCTACAAAAATAGTAAAAATCCCTTTATTTATAGAAACATCTATCCGCATGCTTCAGGAATCTCTAGATCTATTGGTTCAGGTCGAGATAAACGGTGTGGCTTGGTGATTTCTTTTTTTTCCCACTTTCCCACTGATAACAAACAATGTCTGCAGACTGTTGAACACTAAGAATCACAGGCGGTGCATGCAAAAATTGCCATGCGTATGGATGATTATACAAAACGACATAACTCATAGAGAAAGTTATATAATCAAACCCACCATATATGTTTTATCTAATTTTGAAGTCGAAAGGATTATGCAAAGCCAAAATAATTTTGATATTTTTGGCTAAAGCGATATTAAGTGGAAGGAAGTTTAGGATTCCAGCAATTGAATATAGGTGTAATCTTAAAACTGCTATGGAAGAACTGAATAATCTTTTCTCGATGGCTGCCACAGACAAGATATCTCGTAAAATTTTTCGTGCTCAACACACCAGTTGCAAGCAACATTCCCTCTAAGCTGTGCGCGTGCGCGGCAGCCCCCCTGTACTCATTCCAGGTTGGCGCGAACTACAAGACAGTTGTTCAATTAATATTTGATCGGTCCGAGCAGCCTTTAAAATTTCTGGGCAGCTAACTTCTTGCCTTAGAGGGAATATTGGTTACGAGTCAACTTATCAAGAACTCATTAAATTAATAATTGCAAATTATAGCCGGTGTGCTAGGTAATTACGTACTTTTTTCAACAGCAGCTAAAAAGGTTAATATCCTAAAAAATTATGTGGCTCGATGACTACTCTTAACCCTCCAAGGACGAGCGTCACCATATGGTCACACAAAACACTGTTGTTTATTGATTCCACTATTCATACTTTTTCTACCTGAATATCGTTGCTATCGCTCATATTTGTTTAAGAAGGGTACGGACTACAGTTAGTTATCAGTCGTGGGGGACAGGAACGGCCTCCAAAAGCACATGTGATTTTTTGAATATTCGTTTTTTTAAATTTACTTTTTGAAACTGTTAGTTATTTTTTTATAAAAACATCAAATTATTTACAGTTATTTTGCTAATATATTTGTATTGAAATTATGTTGATGTAAAGATGTCAAATTGTAAATATTTAAAAAAAAAAAAAAAACGTTTAGATATATTTCAACCCCGAATGTTCGCGAGCCCATTCACTTTTGTCCTTACTACTGTCCGTACTCAATATTACACGGTAATAAAAAGATGAGCATGACCATATAGTCATGCGGGGTTTCTATACAACGACTTTGCTTTTTTTTTTTTTTTTTTAATTTTGGATAGGAATAAAAGTTATCCGTGACTTTAATATGGCTTAGAGAATCGGAAATTTTATCGGAAAAAAGCTCTCGTCTCTGGAGGGTTAAAGGGCCTGCATTCCAACAATAACTTTTAAAAAAAATAACTATCTTTACCAACAAAAATATTTTGATTATTAGCTAAGAATGAATAAAATAAAACCAGCAATACATTCAGGAATAATAAAAACCTTTTATTTCACCAATCCTAATAAATTGTATGCTATATCATGATTCAATCGCAGGTACATATATTTCAGAGTTTTAAATTTATTTATTATGTAACATAGATGAAAAATAATCTATGATGCAAGATATGAGGTAATATTATTATTGATCCAAGAGACCGAATGACTCGTTGAGTTTTTTCAAATCCCGACTGTCAATTGACGGGATTATTTCATGTTTTCCCAGAAATGCACACACCATTCTCAAAGTGGACCAAATCGTTGACGAACTTGTATCCTGCTGAGATGTACTGAAAGGCAGTCCCTGGGCTTTTATCTGTTGATTTAAAGCAATCAAAAGATGCTCTGCGGCTTCTTTGTGAGCTCCTAAATTCATGCAAGTGATGCCGACATTATATCTGGCTCGTATAAAGCCAGGTTCCAGTTTCAAGGCCTGATAGTAGGCGTCCACCGCTTCTTCAGAGCGTTCCCCGTTGGCCAAAGTTGCTCCTAACTTATTCCATAACCTTGAATCATCGCCTCGCACCATTAAAGCGGTTTTAAAACAATCTACTGCTTTATTGTACTCTTGAGAAATATTAAAGAGAACTCCTAGAGCGCTCTGAATATCAGGATCGATTTTTGCTGGATTCATTTGAGCTGCCCTGATGAAAATTGATTGTAAGTGGTCTTGCATTTGAACATTATTCATATTTGAAATGTCTACGTCAAGAGGAACTAGATCAGAATATTGATGATTTGCTTTCAGCCAATTATTGAATGCCTGATAAGCGAGATGAGGATAACTTTCATTGTGAAATGATGCTCCTAAAGCCATATATGCTGCAAGGCAAGTAGGATCTATCTCTACACATTTACTAAGAGCTGCTATTGCCTGAGGATCCTGCTCATTCTCAGCTTGCGTGGTACCGAGTAGCAACCAGCCTTCTGCCTTAGCAGGGTTTTGTTTAACTGACGCTTCAAAGCACAACACTGCACCGGGGACATCGCCTAATTTTAGTTTCTGTTTTCCTATTTCGAGAGCGTCAGGATTATCAAACATGCTGTTTTCTTCTGTAAAATTGTATTCAGAAAATGGATTACTTTTTTGTCCAAATTGTGACAGCCACGGATGTTCTGGTAGTCCTTCCCAAGCCTTTTTTAAACTGTCTTCCTCGCTCAATATTAGGATTTGTTGGTCTGATAAAGTTTTCATATCAGCATTTTGCGAGTCTCCAGGCATATCCAAAGACATTTCACCGCCGCCTACTTTCTTCATAAACGATATAAATTGACTGTAGGCAACGTTTTGATCAACGACAGCTTCCACTAAGTCTTTCGCCTTTTCTTGAATCTCTCTTTGGCTAGAATCTTGATCCATCATTTCTCCATCAGTGGTGTAAGCCGGAGTGAACTGATTATCATCTAAATATTCTAATTGCACTATAGGTCTATCGCTCATATTGGGCTGCAGTGAAACGTAATGGGGCATTATATGGGGATATTGTCTAGGACCGGAGGGCATTGCACTCCACATATTAGGACCGACATTTGAAGAATTCGGAGGCATTTGAGAGAATTCGTTCGCCCAATTTTGAGAGTTAGCACTGCTAGCTACAGACGGTCTGTTTTCTTGAATGCCTTTTAAACTGTGAAGAAGTGTGTTCATTCGAAATGTTTCAGGAGGTAATTGATTTTGCATTAAAAATTCATCCACATATTGTTCGTGTGGATTTCTATGAACATTTGCAGAAGCATCTCTGGATAATATGGATGACAAATGAACCAAACTATTGCTCCCTCCGCATTCGCCTTCTATTAAATGATGGAAGGACATAGTTATTTGGATAATAATATTGCAATCCTTTGATTGATAAGACTGCCGTCACTCCGATACACGATCTCAATTGAAGGAAGAATGTTTATATTATTCACCGACGCCTTACTGAAAGAAATCGTATAATTTCCATGATTTCAGCAAACACGTCTATCACTTATTGTTATGTCAAAGAAACGTCAAAATGTTATCTATGAATCAAAGGTCGATACTTTTGACATGGTTGATATTATCGATGATAAAAATATCATGACGTCAACGAACTTGTCAAGTAAATAGTATTCGGTAGGTAGGTACATAATATCTTTTTTTATTATTGATATTAATTAATAAAAAATATCATTGAATTTGATGTAACGTTTTCTGGAAATCCAAATAACCAAAGAACCTTTCATAAAACGGTTTGACAGAAATCGCGACCTGGCAACATTTAGCACTCATTTGCACTAGTTTGAAGTCTTTTAAAGAACAATTTGTATTGTCTCTAAACGCTAATAGAAATGGATTTAAAGAATGACATTAGTTGTCCAATTTGTAATCGAGAATTCGCAAAAAATCAAATAGAAGAGCATGCAAATAAGTGCATTTTTTTGACTTCCAATCGAAATATAGCTGTAAAAAGAGATGCCCAATTTTCAATGTTTACTTCTCCAGTTTCCCACAAAAAACTCAAAACCGAACCAGCCGTACAATCTACTTCAGAAATTTCACATGTTATAGGAGAAAAAACTTATGATAAACATAATAAGGTTTGCTACGTAAAATATTTTTTGAAACTAGCTCATTTCACTGACAAACTTGTTCTCCAAAGTTAAGGTTATTTTTTAAAACATTCTTTATCCACTCTACCCTTAGTAATTATATCTAAGGCACAAAACTAATCGCAGCATATCTTTCATGAATACCGATTTTTTTTCATCATTTGGAATCATTTAGTTTTATAATAACACCACTAATTTATCAGTTTGTGTTCTACAATTACAATGGTGGTTGCTGTATTTGTTTATTTGTGGAAGTATATATATAATTCTCAAACCCCATCAAACTTATTCAGTGGTAACCCACTAGCTTGTTACTAATTAAGTTGCCAGTTATTAAATTATCTATTTCAGGTAGATAGCGCATCTGCTTCATCCAACTCTATTCCTCTTGCTGAGAAAATGCGACCAAATAGTTTAGACGAGTATATTGGTCAGACACATATCCTTGGTAATGACATGTTTTTAAAGCAACTATTGCTTAAAAAAACTGTACCCAGTATGATTCTCTGGGGCCCTCCTGGGTGTGGAAAGGTATTATTTTCATTTTAAATAGATTTTATTACATCTCGAGCCAAAAAATATATCCCAAACAACTATCTCAAAACGACAGACTTGGATTCTTCAATTGCTCAAACCTTCAAAATTCAAAATCATATCATTAAACAATGTTCTATGTATGATAAGCCCATTATCAAATAGTTGTGTCAGTTTTAACATGTGCTGGCTAATTATTTGACTTGCACTGAGCCACATCCCACCCACACGTTTTTTAAATCACATCAAGTTTTTATTCCATAAATGGAAACTTTAATGACCCTGTGGTTTATTTTCTCAATATATGAAAAATCAGATAAAGAAAACTTACTTTATTATTTAACAAACTTTTGGTTTCATCGGATACCTCTTCACCCGCATACGCCTGTGTTACTTTGTTGGTTAAATAACAACCTTTCTTTAATGGTTGAAATTTCTATATTAGCTCTTGAAAAAAATTCCAAGCAAAACCTGCTTTATTGATTGAATTGGTAAACTCCATTTTTACTGTTGGCTTCTAGGGCCTAGCAGTAAGAGATTAGAGTAACTTAGCAATAAGATTCTTCTTGGTTCATGTCATGAATAGGTCAATATCAAATTTGGATATTTTGTAATCTATTTTCTCCTCAAGATAAAAGTTCTTTTCAAATTAACCCTAGTGATTAAAAAATTCTAAATGTACACTGACTTTTATTTTATGAGCTATAATGCCATATATTATTTATTTCCTATCGAAAAAACTTTAAATTATAACATGGTAAAAGATAGCATAAAATTATACTGTAGAATTATGTACCACAGAAATTATATTGTATTAAATAAACATTTTTATTTAAAAAAAAAATTAAACCTTATGTTTATTGTATAGATCACGGTTTCTCACGGGCCGCAGTTCCCAGGATTTGAAAATCGGGCAGCGACAAAACATTCATTCATTGTGACACCATTGTGTCATCAAGACACGCTTCATTGTGATTTCTTATATT
Organism: Himalopsyche tibetana; assembly: GCA_030503985.1. Taxonomy (NCBI): domain Eukaryota; kingdom Metazoa; phylum Arthropoda; class Insecta; order Trichoptera; family Rhyacophilidae; genus Himalopsyche; species Himalopsyche tibetana. The sequence goes on along the minus strand of JAPJYX010000019.1, from coordinate 4,742,988 downwards.
ATTATCGTGCCTAATTTTCAGACTTCTTTGGCAAATGTTATCTCTAGCATCTGCAAAGACGATAATGAGATGAGGTTTGTGAAACTGTCCGCAACAATGTCGGGAATAAATGATGTGAAAGAAGTGGTGAAGGTTGCCAAAAATGAGGCCAAATTTAAGAGAAAAACAATTCTTTTCATGGACGAAATACACAGATTCAATAAGTTGCAGCAAGATACCTTCCTTCCAAATATTGAAAATGGCACCATTACATTAATAGGTGCCACAACAGAAAATCCATCTTTTAGTCTCAACTCTGCACTGCTTAGTAGATGTCGAGTTATAGTATTGGAGAAGTTGACAATAGAAAATTTACTATCAATCCTTAGGAGAGCTGTGGTTACTAAACTCAATGGCATAGTTGTTGAGGATGGTCAAAAGAATCCTGACTCTTCATCCCTTAAAGTATTTCCTAAGTAAGTTTTAAAGGGAATCTATAATGCGATGTTATCAAACTTTTAAACTAAACAAACAAAACAAAATTATATATGCCGTCAGCACTATATCTCAAAATAAATTATCAAAACATTTTATAATTTGCATACCGTGCACCTACTAGTAATTTTGGCGCCAAGAAAATATTACCAATTATTAATTAATGTCTTCATTTTAGTATACTAGTTGAAGAAAAGTCATTGAAATGGCTATCAGAGATATCAGATGGCGACGCTAGGATTGCATTAAGCAGTTTACAACTAGCCGTCCAAATGAAAATTCCTGACGATGCTCTGCTATCTGGACCTGGACTAATAACCCTCGATGATATTAAAAATGGTATAAAGGTAACATAAAATAACCTCATTATGATAAAAGGAAATATGTTGTGCTTAATAGCAGGGTGTTTAGGTAATGTTATGTTTAACACTTAATTCTTCTAGATATAATAAAACACGTCTTATCAAAAATTTTTGTTAAAAAAATAGACAAAAAATTAAAAACCTCTCATTAAAAGTAAAACAACACTGACATGATATTTGTAGCAATACATTACAGTGGAACCACCAATTACACTACCCTGAATTACGCGCTGGCTTTAAATATTCACCGCAAATCCCCCAATTGAACGGTCGCATTCCATTGTCGTTGCTAAGAAACGGTCGTCTGTGCGATGCATACAATCAAAAGTTGGCTAGTGTCTGTGTATTCAACACGTGCCAGGCTATACACGTATAGCCGAGCGACTGTCTATGTGTTGGATTTTGGTGCGCTTTGCATTTTATCACTTAGTAACTAAATATTTTGTCAATATTTATTTTTTTTGAAAAACCAAATTGCTAATTTTGTATGAGATCCACTCCCCCAATTACACGGTCCCGGCTCAACTGTAAATTGAGGTTTAACTGTGCATGTTTGGATTTCTTCACTAGTGATATTATTTCAAATAATATTAATACTAACAGGCACTGCTAAAAACATATCGACTGTGGAAAGGAAAAAGAATGTTAACCACACTTTTTACAAAACAGCTTTTTTCGATAACCATAATGCAGTGGTTTCCAACCTTTATGTTACTGCCCCTCCCTTTGAACAAAAAAATATCTTCGCGCCTCCCCATCCTTTATTACACATTGTAATAAAGACACCTTTTATGGAGTAAATAAATATTTTGAACTGTTCGCGCCTCTTGCAGTAGCCCACGCCTTCCCAGGGAGGCGCGCCTCCCAGGTTGGAAATCGCTGCCATAATGTATTCAACTTGATATGCATTCTATCTAAAAGGATGTTATAGAATAAATTTAGCTTTGAAGTTCGAAAAAATAAGGGCCTGAGAAAATTGCGACCATGAAAAAAGAAATTGCGACCATGAAGAAAGAGAGAAAAAGACACAAAAAAACGTGTTTTGATGATTTTGGGCTTAAGGAAAATTATGAAATATACATAACCTTGAAATGCACGTAAACTGATAAACTGGTTTTTAATTGACTTTATCTAATATTAATTAAGTCTCCTGTAAAATTTGTTATGTGTGGGTTTCGTCTTTCTTTCTTTCCACAGTTGATATATATTGTAGAATACTCTTATTTGTTCCATTTTGCTCACTATCTAATAGTCATTGAAGACGTTGTGCACTCCATTCTGTGCCTAGTTATGAAATCTTTTTTTAAATAAAGAATATGTTTGATGACCTCTGTAAGATCTCTTAGCTTATGCATTTGTCTTAAAACACTTTATCATATTATCAACAGATTATTTTCTTTTAGAAATCTCACCTGTTGTATGATCGAAAAGGTGAAGAGCATTACAATATAATATCAGCTATGCACAAATCAATAAGAGCATCGGATGATTCAGCGACATTGTATTGGATGACTAGAATGCTAGCAGGTGGAGAGGACCCACTTTACATAGCGCGTAGGCTTGTCAGAATTGCAGGAGAAGATATTGGTTTGCTTACATTTATTTACAGTTTGTTTTTTCATTGTTTGAATGGTGCGTAGGGATTCCAATTATTTTTCATTATCAACTATTCGAATATCGAATAGTAAAACTGAAACTATTCGGATATCCGAATATTTTCGATACCAACAACATTTAATGGCATTTGAATTTTAGTCTCTTTATAAAGTCTCCTTATAAATGACCTCATTTTTATTGTACTATGTAATGTATTGTTTTATTATATACATATTATGTATATACTAAAATAATGAATTAAAAATGAGGTCATTTTTAATAAAAGTCATTTATTCAAATTTCAAAAATTCATATTTAAAAATAACGGCATCAAATATTTCATATTTCAAATTTGTTTTTCACTTATTTTTAATTGTTGCTGTCGTTGAAAATACTCGTTCAGTAGTGGTCGACGTTTTGTAATGATTTAAGACTAAATATTTTCCCATTTCTGTAAAATCTTAAATAGAGACAATCTATATATTAATAGTCGATAAGGTCCATCCGATTGTCCTATTGTCTTATTGTCCGATTGTCCGCGAAAAATGATTGTTAGCAAACATAAACATTATTCCAAAAATAAAATAATTTACAAAATTTCTGCTACTACGAAAAATAGTTGTTAGCAAACTTAAACATTATTCCAAAAATTAAATTATTTACGAGGTTTTTTTCTGCTACTATGAAAAATGATTGTTAGCAAACTTAAACATTATTCCAAAAATTAAGTAATTTACAATTTAAATACTGCAGGGCTGTCGATATATGCGCCGAGGTCGATTTCTGCTACTACGAAATATATTTGTTAGCAAACTTAAACATTTTAATTATTCTAAAAATTATATTATATACAATTTAAATACTGCAGGGCAGGGCTGTCGATATATGCCCCGAGATATATTTCTTTTACTATCAGAATTTCTGGCTAATTTAATAAATAGGTTTGTAATTTATTTTTCACGCCAGTAAATTTTCTGACTACTTAAAAATGCAACAAAAATCCCCCCCGTTGAGGTCAACGGGCTTACAGCTAGTACATATAAATACACATTTCAATACCATTGCATTGTATTACAATATTTAAAATTTGCAGCTGAATTAGGATACAAAATACAAATAGGATTTTTACACTCAATATTATATGACTTTAGATCTCCTAGTAATGAACCTTTCAAAAAAAAATTGGGGTGTAATAAAATCGATAATTTTTCTGCCATAAAATACACATGTTTAATATATACGTAATAATAAATAATCTTAATTTGATTAAAGAATATATGGGAATGGCAGTAAATAATAAAGAATCCAACACGGTGATTTATTTTAGACGTGTGAAAAAGTTTTGCATAGTTTACCGGATTGAACTTTTTATTGTTTACTTTGTTACTTAAGGCTTGGCAAATCCAAAAGCATTGAATCTGGCAGTGTCCTGCATGCAGGCATGTCAGTTAATTGGTATGCCGGAATGTGATGTCATATTGGCAGAGTGTGCAGTATATTTAGCAAGATGCGACAAAAGTACGGAAGTCTACCATGCTCTCCTAGAAACTAAAAGAAACATTTCCGAGCATAAGGGACCTTTACCATCAGTTCCTTTGCACTTACGGAATGCTCCTACAAAGTTAATGAAGAATATAGGTAATTTAACAATATTAAATTAATTAATAGTTAACATAATAAAATTTGTACTAAGAAAGATTTCAAAATACTCTACACATTTAAATATGATCATTGGTAAAAAAAATATTTATTTTATTTGTATGACCGTTGTTAGTCATAAAGATGCAACAACCGCTCGCTATGTTTTTGTTGGTAAGAGCTTTACTCTACTCACCAGGCGGGTCTGGGTTCAATTCTCAGCAATTGATCTTGTAAAATTTATTATGATTTTTTTTTCAATCTACTACGTGAGTTTTTGTGATGTCAATTCTGCTCGCTGAGTTGATTTCGAGTGGCTTACAAAAATTTATAATTGTGTTTATCTCGCATGATCAAACTTCAAAATATTTGGCACATTGGTATTAGCTGTAATCATCGAAAGGGTTGACAGCTTCAGATACCTCGGCGTTCATATCCCCGAAGACGGTAGTACAAAAAAGGAGCTCGCCATTCGTTTAGGAATGGCTGGAGCCACATTCAACTGAATGCAGACTGTCTGGGATACACAGCTGTACTCGATTAAAACTAAATCTCACTTATTCAACGCTTGCATTCTGCCGGTACTGCTTTACGGTTGCGAATCATGGCACCTGACGAAGACTCAAAAAAATCGTATACTGAGCTTCGAGAACAGATGCTTGCGTCGGATAATGGGGGGGAGGTGATATGATTTTGTGAGGAATTCAGAGATAAGGGAGCGTACAAGACAACGTCCTGTCACGTCAATGGTTATGGAGAGACGTTGGAACTGGCTGGGTCATGTGCTGCGGATGCCTCCGGAAAGCCCCAATCCTGGCTGCCTCTTCTTTCGACCGGTGGGATTCCATCGTCCCAGACGTCCTTCGGGTACTATCCATAGGATGTACTCGGCGGAACTGAGGGATGCTGGCATGTCATGGGAGGAAGCAAAGCAATTGGTGGGAGACAGGGAAACATGGAGGTGCCGCGTGGAGGCCATATGCTCCACATAGGGAGCGAACATGGACAAAGAAGAAGAGCCTGTAGTCTACGCTGCAGTAACAATTTTGCAGAAATCATTAATTGTAATTTTTATTTCAACTTTGTTTTATCATTTTAGGTTATGGAAAAGGTTACAACACTCGGCATAAAGATGAATCAAATCTCACTTACATGCCCGAGGGAATGGAAGATGTCTGTTTTTTTCAAAGTTGAAACGTCAATGCTCATGTTCTAGCAAAGTATACTAGTCATGTGTCCTAGTGACAGATGCACTAATGACTAAACTAACCAGTGACTTTTTAGTATTTTATCAAGATCTTTACTAAATATTTTATGTAACAAAAAAAACATATATTGAGTTAATTGATTTGGCATTTACTTGGTAGAACTCCATTATAACAGATTAAAAATATCAAAGTATTTTAGTTCTACAGTTTTTACTACTGTAGAACTAAAATACTTTTTTTTTTAATCTGAGTCATAATCTGTTTTTAATCTGAGTTAATAGTCATGTAGTGAGTGCATATGAAATACCATATTAGTGCAGTAATGAAATGTAGTATTTTCGAGTTTAATAATATACCAAAATAAATATATGATCAAATTAAATGGCACCTTGATTTATTTTAAACTAACATGGGCAACCTAGGCTTTACACTCTTTCGCCCCCATACCTGTACTACTTAATTAGTTTTTCGAGACTCTGGACACAATTATCTTGGGATCGATGACTGGGGAAAAAAGTGAGAAATTGAAAGATTCCAAAATGATTTTCAAGTTGAAAAGCTGGCTCGTTCAAAAAAAAGTTAGCAAATTCACGGTTTCCACAATTATTGAAAAATGTGAGACTATTTTTACGTCGCTGGCGGATTTCAAAAAATTTTGCTCACTGACAGATTTCAAACGCCTGTGAATTTACGGATTTCCATTATTTAAAAATGTAGAATCTTTTTTTTAAGTTTACTCGTCCAAAAAAGTTGCGAATTGACGATTTGCACAGATATTCCTAATAAGACTATTTTTCCCCCTCAAAATTGTGCTTTGGCTCCCCTAAAGTAATATTTTCTTGGTGGGGTATCTTCAAGCAAAAATGGAGTAGCATGTAGTAAAGAATATTTACCAAAAAACTTCTCCAATTTCTGTGTTGAAGTGTGCATTCGGAAGATTTATAATTTCTCTAAGTAAATAAACTTATTGGGTATTTTTTAAATATTTCAGATTAGATCGTATTACGATTAATCAGAAAAATAAAATTCCACTTGAGCTGCCTGTAATTTATCAATAGATGGTCGATATGGTTTACTTTGGAGCTATTAGTTATGTAAGTAACCACACGCTGCTAATGAATGGTCTATGGTCGATAGATTCCGCTACATACTTGTCTATGCTCTACACTTTGACGTTTCGTCGAAATGTCAAATCAGATGTGAAAATGACGTCTACCATTTAATATATTTTGAAAATCCTCAATCAATTGTATGTTGAGATGTCCACTCAACCAATCGATGGCACTGAATTGCCGTCAGATCTTGTTGCCAAACCACTAGCACTGGTTGGCATCACAGGATTGGACACTGTAAACAATGCTATCCACAAATCGATCTGGGATGCCTTTGGTAACAATAGACGCCCGGATCGAGCCCCAATTCATTTCAAACTGTTATCCAACGCTCACGAATTCCCTATCATCAAACCCAAACGGAATTCATACGAATGGTATATTCCTAAAGGGATCCTGAAGAAAAATTGGTTGAACAAACATCTCAATTTGATCCCTGCTGTCATAGTCGTTTACTATGATATGGACTGGAATGATCCTCAGTGGAACGAAAAAATCATTGAGTGTGCTTCGAGAGTTCAATCTATGAGGTGAGCCAAACAATTATTTTGGATTTAAGCGTAAAGTATATTGATGTTATCAAACAAATTAATATAAATTAAATTATAGAGCTTTTTTTTTTTTTTTTATTCGATAAACTTATTCTATTCTTTTCTGCATCACACCGAAGATGATATCTCCTCAATGATGCAGTTAAGATACATTACAGAGTTAAGATACATTAGGTACAATTTTAAAGGCAACAATAAATAATAAAGCTAAATTATAGAGCTGCTACTGAGGGTCATTCTCCAAGACTAGTTGTGGTAATTGTACAAACCAATGCACCACTTCCACCGGCAGAAGATGTTCTCGGTGCGGAGAGAGCACAAGCGCTCTGTGCAGCTTGCGAAATCCAATCAAAATCACTGTTTGTTCTTCCACATGATGATCATTTAATGGGTAAGAATGTTTCTAATCACAAAAAAATCAAGACTCAGATTAAATATGTGTTCTTGTTGAAAATTTGGTAACTATTTAAATGCACAGAAGTTTCTATTTCTTGTGCATTGGATATAAATGTAGTTTTTTGCTGATTGAATATACATTTACTTGGTAGAACTCCATTATAATAAAGTAAACAGCGCGGTATTTCAATTGTACATTTTTTTATTATGTTGATAGCTATTTTGTCTCAACACTCTCGCCAAGTCTGGCTTGTAGCAAAGCCGAAATAGCTTTTACCTGAATAAAAAATTTGTAGATCTAAAATACAGTGCTATTTTGACACATTCCATATTACTTTCGTATTTACAGCATATTATTAACTTGTAATGTAATGTTAATATTATTGATATCTTTATTCCGCCACTTGTTGTGTTACTAAGTATGATTTATGTTTCGCCTTTTTGAGAATCGTCTTCAGACTAACTATCGTAAGATTTTTATTTATAACATAGGTATTTATTTTCATTCTTTAAATACACAGAGCTAACATTGCTACTAGTGCTCTTATATTTTGTGTCTAGCCCATCCACTTACCGTGCAAATAAATCCCATTCTTAATTTCTCATTTATAAATAAACAATTACAATCAATGTCTGTGCTATAAATACAAATATTATGATAGAGTTAGTTTAAAAGAGCTTCTCAAAGAAGTGAAAAAATGTTTATGTATTTTGTTTTACAATAATATAAATTTATGTTTCGTGATATGTGTTACAAGTGAGGCTGTAAAAATATGTATTGTTGCATATATTGTTAGACAAATTATTTCTCTATCTATATTTACTTCTTCAATGGTTTTCAGGCTATGCAATACGATTGGAAAATGCCTTTTATGATCTCGCCCAGAACTACTATCACCACGAGGCTCGTAACATAAAATCCCACCGGGATCACCTCAACAAAACTACTCACCAATATTTATTTGTCCGACATCAGTTCAAAATGGGTTTTATTAATGAATTGAAACAAGACAACAGCACCGCCCACAAGTAAGGCCATCTATTTATATCAGAGGTGCACAAGCTTTTTGAACGAAAGGCCATTTTATCTATTTTCTAATCTTTCGCGGGCCGCAAATAGTAAAAGTGTTGAAAAATAATGATATACACCCAATCCTCTATTACGCGATTTTGATTTTACTACTATTTTTAAATAATTTTCTAGAAGCAATTATTTCCATTTGCTTTCATCTGTGAACATGTATGACGATGATTCCAGGAAAGGAATTGCGCCGAAATGGAATTTTACGCTCAATTTTTTATGGCTACCGATTTGTGTACAAATATTAACCATTTTGCAAAATTCTTTTGTTTACAACAAAATAATAAAAACAATTTGACTGCCAAAAATCACAGATAGATATGTTTTCTATCCATATGTGAAAGAATAATGTCAATTCAATAGAAAACATGAGAATGGCAATTGATATTCATTTGGACGCACATACGCAGCCATACTCCTCAAAGGGTTCATGTTCACTTACAACAATCTGCCTAAAACTAAAAGAAAATACCAACTCAAACTTTCATGCTACTTTCATCTATGTTACTTATAATTCTGGTGTAAATTTAAAATCTGAGGGAATATGATATGCTCTGACACTGAGCATTCCGTTTATTGTCTTGATTTTTCGGATATTTTGATTCCATTATATCATCTTCAGTAGTTTAATTTTTATTTATTAGTTATGCCCTTATTCTGTTTTATTTATTTTCTAGGCATTACCTTCATGCATACAATAACCTTCTTGAAGTCCGTATCGTGGACACCAATGCTCTGGAAGTAAAAACTGTTGCCGGATACATTAATTATAAGCTGTGTCGTTTATTGTTCAACTTGAGTCTTCCGCGAGATGCTATTGCTCAACTGAGAGCACACATAGAACGATACCGAATCAGACTTGGACTGCAGGAGCTGGCTTTTGAGCACAATGCTTGGATGGCTAGACAGTATGTAACTTAAGTAATTTAAATTCCATATATTAGACAGAAACACTATTACGAAAATATTATAAATAAATGTAATGTTATCGAATGCCAATCAAAGCTTAAGGATCCTATCTGTCGTATATTGTAAACTATCTGTGCTAGTGGCCTTGAAACTCAACCACTCAATATTCTTTGAAATTGAGGTGTAAAGTGATTGGTTATCAAAGTGAGCCAAGTCTCGTTTTCCTGTTTTTACTTCTCTGAAAATAAAGATTGTCTTACTACTGAGCTAAATTTCAGGTACAGCGTTTTTGGTGAATTGTTCGATGAAGCCATCAGATCTGGCTTGCCAGCTATACAAACTCAACATCCTGGTTTTTACTACCAACAAGCTGCTCAGTGCGCAACGCATCGAAGGCAGGCATGCCAACAGTTGTGCCATCCAACATCTGCATATCCTCAGCCCGATCCATTGCAAGGTTGCTATATATTTGTGCTAAAAATAAATTTCAATTTTGAAGGGAACAATAAAAGCAAGCAATGAATGTTAATGCAAATGATGTATGATTTCTGTTATTTTTTAATTATATATTTTTAAAATAAACCAATAATTTCAAATAAATGCTGATGTTTTGCGTTATCAAATTTTGCCATTAAAAATCGATTAGCAGTTAGCGATTATAATCACCATGGTTTCAAAAGATTTCGAAATTTCAATGGTCATAATGTTACCATATTTAGATTTCTGTGATCTGTTCTATTCTATGATTCAAATCAATTTTTAATAATATTTCTCTTTTTAGGAACAATTGAGTTTTACGGACAACGAGTTTGGAGGCCTGGCAAACTTAGTGCTGACCCTCCAGACCCCCAGAGGGAACAGGATGCCATTACCGCATTGCAGTACATAGAACTCCACAATGTGAATCATTCGGTCAGCAATGTTTTATAATCAATATGATGAGTAAATTTATTCTAACATATAAATAAATTTTGAACTCATAATAATCTCTCTAATTTTTTTGTATAACTCTTTTCAAAATATTGAATTAATTTGTTTTCAGATGATAATCATAAGCCTGCTTGGAAGCGCCATAGCTCAATTCAAAACATATCGTTGTCCGAGGATGAGACGTCATCTTTTGGTCAAAATGGCAAATGAATATTACACATGCGCTGATTATGGAAAAGCCTTAACGTAAGTTAACTCGCTTTCAATATGTTAACTATCAATTGTTGGCTAAAATCATTATATTTAAAAAAATATATTTAACAATTCAACATTTTTATAACTTTCAATACCGGTTTTGCTCATCGTAAGCATTACCAACTGATGAAAAATAATTCCAAACATTAATTAATCGAGGTCTTAAAGTCAAATAACGTTATCCACGAAAAAGTGATTTTCGTTTTTTTGTTTGTATGTTATTTTTCATTCTCAGCCATATGATAGTCAAACAACGTTAACTACATAAAGATGTCCTTTTTTAATGTTTTTATAGTTCATAGCTAAAAAATTTAACATTACCATAAGCAATATGAACGTACAGTACAAAATAAATTATAAAGTATGAAAAATAGCTTAAAAATAGTTCTATAATTATTTTTACCTAATTAAAATTTTATTTCATCTTGTTTCTTTAGAATATTTTTAGATTGCAAAATTATAAAAAATATGTATGCAAATTCCAGTCTTCTGACTCACATGCTGTATGATTACCGAAGAGAAAAGTGGTGGTATTTTGTCTCCATCATTCTGGACAAAGCCCTGGCCTGTGCCTATTTATCAGCCAACATTCAAGATTATGTGATACTGTCAATTGAAGCGCTCGGGAAAAATATTGCAGTGCATGATGGCAACAAAAAAAGAATCCTAGATAACCTTTTAATTGTTTTAAATGTAAGTTGAAAATAATCAACTCAATTTCTTTATTCTGTAATCTTTATGCAATATGTTGAAAGTATTAGTTTTTTGTATGTATAAATATTACTTTTAATGAAATCAATGTGTTCGCATAGTGTCAAATTCCTCAACCCGAACCGAATATTCCTGAAAGTTCACTGGCTGCTGCTGAAGAATTATGGAAACAATCCATAAACAAAGACCCAAAAAGTATAAGTGTCGATATGTCGACTCTTTGTTCTTGCATTGAAGCCAAGGCTCGGTTTACTCAATCCAAATACCAGGTCGATAACTGTGTGACGATTGAACTCTTTGTCAGGTATGTGTTTTTTGTATTAACTATACTAAAAAATAATGATAATTTCTAAAAATGTAAATAACTGACAGCCTTTCACTGAGCAGGTCTTGTAAGATTGCCTCAATTGTGGAGAATGGTTTTATTGATAAAATTTTTTAGCTTTAAATATTATTTTTTTTTTAAACCATGTCCGCTCCCAATGTGGAGCATATGGACTCCTAATGGAGTTTATCTCAACAGAAGTGTTTCTACGAGAACTGCTTGTTACTCAGTTGCTCAACCTCTCTTTTTTCCAAAGAGAGTAAGGATAGAAGGATAGAGCTAGGACAGGATTAGTGGTAAGCTAATCGCTCTCGATACGCCCCGTTCATAGGATAGGATGGATGAGAGGGGGAATTCAAGACATCACATACATCCATGCCATTGAACAGAAATTCATAAAACGATTGAAAAATCAATTTATAAAACTGTCCGTACCGGGATTTGAACCCGGGCCCTCTGTAGCCGAAGCCAACAACGTTTTTTTTTTTTTTTTAAATAATAAATGTGGAAAATAATTATCATCTCTTTACGCTTTACCTATTTTAATATTCTGCTTGCAATAGTAATTATTGTATCTTGACAATAAGACACCTGCATATATAATTTCAGACCGAATTGTGTTGTATTAATCTCTCCTCTCAAAGGACAAATCTTATAAAACTGGGAACATCATCTAAGTCAGGGTTTCCCAAACTTATTCTGGGGTGGAACACTTCGCAACTCCGGAAATTTCAACGGAACACTTAGCTTAATTTTTGGGATGGGTAATTCGTAATAGTTTTTTTATTATTAAAATATCACATACGAATTAGAGTTAATAAATCTCTATTAATACTAGTGTAGAAATTTTAAAAAATCGATTCTTTCTATTTTATATTTTTCTTATGTTCAGACATTTGAGATTATGTTCTCAAAGTGAATTTTTCAAAATTTTCATTATTTACCGAGTTACAGCGATTTTGAGGACGCAGCAACTAAGCTGAACAAAACGAAACTCAAAACTTTAAACGCGTTTTTCTCGAAACTACTTTTTTCAAGCTGGCGTGCATAATATCTCAAGTTCTACTCAACCGATTTATTTGAAATTTTGTGTAAACCTTCTCTATACATCCCGTAGCAGATTTCAATTTGAAAATTGATTTTTTTTTCAAACGGTTTTTTTATTATTTCTCCGAGGGACGGGCGATAGCGACATTTTTGTTAATTAAGAATTCATTCAATTTTTGGCTGGAATCATGTACGCCAGGATACCCATTTTTTGGACCCCTCCCATTACCAGCCAATAACTTTTCGAGTTTTGAATTTATTTATTTTTTAAAATTTGTTATGTATTTTTAAAATATAAATAAACGAATGTTAAAAAAATGGATGGTAAAAATTTTCTCTGTTGATTTTTTACAAAGCTCGAAAAAACACCTGAAATTTTGCCTAAATGTCTTTTTTAATGTTTCACAGTTTTTTACACTATGGCATATATTTTTCATGGAAATAGTAATAGTTTCATGCCTGCATAGCAGAAAGTTTGCATTTGCTTTAAAACTGCTTTACACCGTGGCCGTTCTAGAATTGATTGTATGCCTACTGAGATTTGATGTATTAGAAACGATTGCAGAAAAAATTACTCGAAATAAAGTCTTGTAGAATTTTCAATAAATTGAATATAATGATCGTACAACCATTGTTTATTTGTTATTTGGTACTACTATTTTTGTAATGAAATATGCTTAAACATTTTTTCTTGTTTTGTACTGTATTACATTTGGAAATCTATTTCGGTCGACTTCAATATTTATTTTGAAGGGTCAATGAAAATTCGTACAACGTACTGTTGGCCTTTAATGACTTTGATGATTTTGAATGATTTTGGGTGTGATAAAATAATCCTTCACCCTCGGCGATAGAAATTTGGCACAATTTTTGTTGCCGTATTCAATTTATATTCAAACCCTCCTCTTTAACCTAGACATCTGACATCATAACATATGTGGAGATAGACCATCACTCGCTTTTCAATATGATGTAGAAAATGTTTAAATGTGTTGCAGCGCATAAAGCTATTCCAATTTTTTGTGGAAAATCCACTTTGGCCCGCAGAACACCTACTCTGGCTCCGCAGAACACTAGTGTTCCGTGGAACATAGATTGGGAAACCTTGATCTAAGTTATTGCCGTTTGAAATTTTGGTTAATACTTTTAAGGAGATCACTGTCAATACTTGATGGAAAGGCATTATATTCAAAAAAAATGTTCATCATATGTTCATTATATTCATCAGTTTATAATGCTCGTTATGAGCGAAACTGCTTCTGATCATTTAAAATAAAAGTAGAATTAGTACAAATAAGTGTTTTATTTTTTGAATTTGGTTAACCTTTACTTTAGTAATGTAGTGTTTCACTTTGTGTAAAAATTTCCCAAATTTTAATTGTGTTTATAATTGATATCGTTTGCCACTTAGATTTATTATTCTTTGATGATGATTTTTTAATTGTTATGGTTGTTAAGCATTTTAATTTTGTGTAATTATAATGTAATTTGCTAATCCTTTAAATTGTTAATAGTTGCTTACACCTTTTTATTTCAATTTAAATTTGTATAAATATCACTGTTTATATATTTTTCTTATCAGTTGATTATGCTCGCGATGAGCGAAACCGGTCCCGATCTAATAAATTTTATGTGGGAAAAGTACTAAAAATCTTTTATTATTTTTATTAACCTTTATCCGCCCGCGCACTTTGGGCATTAGGAGTAGTTCACTGCCCATATAGGTTTTATAGCATAGTTGTCAGAATGTCAGAAGTCATTACTTATTTAATCTAATATCCATATTTTGTATACTGTTATTGTGAATCAATGTAATCCTGTTGCGAAACTCGCCATACTCTAGGGACCACTGGGCAGCGAACGACGGAAATCCGCGTTCCCTATATGAACCGCTGGGCGTTTGAAGGTTAATACAAAATAAGTATACACCATCCAGTATTTTATCCACAACAAAATAATGCAATTAATTTCCATGGTAAACAAAAAATTGTTGCTCTATTCCTATTTTTAACCATCATTTATGTTGGGTTTGTGATTGCATTGTCAACATTGTCCTCTTTGATTGTTATGTGTACGAGGTTAAATCCTGATATGTTCCCACTTTCATTTTTCAATCAATTATGGATTTGCGTTTGAAGGTATGGATGTATGCGGTGTCTAAAAATTTCCACCCACCATCCAATACCAAAAAATGAGGCGTAGTAAGAGCGATTAGCGTAGCTCCGTCCTTTTATCCTTGCTATATTATGAAATATATTTGCCTTATTTTTAGAGTGTCTGCTCCATCTCACGTCCAGTTGGACAGATTAAGTGTATGTGTCAACAATCCTCGGTACAGCTGTGAGTTTGCAGTATGTGAAAGAGAGCCTTCGTCGCCGACTCTTCTTTTTGAAGACGGGAAAATCAGGAAATTCCTTTGTCAATTTGTACCAGATCCTCAAGATGTCGGGCGAGACTTGCAAGTGAGTAATATGGTTGTCATGATTCAAATAGTGTGATCTCCACATAAAATACTTGACACTAGAGTGCTAAAATATTGGTGCTTTGTAAAATATATAAAACAATAAAATAGAATTTTGATGTTTACCATATATTTGGTTTTTATACGCTACTGAAATAAACTAACAAGAAACGTTAGTTGTTAAGAGTTTTCACTATTGTAATGAAATTAAAAGAATAGTTCCGATGCGCGTATTACTAAGATGCGGTGAATAAATACCAATCGTACCGTTTGTTGAAAAATCTAGACGCAATTTTTTGAAAAGAACAACAGCTGAGCTGCCAATCAACACGTTGCCAAGGTGAGAACTATAAGTTATTATGTGTTTCTTGGAGGAACGATTCATATAGAAGCTTAAGAGTTGACGGAGGAAATCTGGGCAATGGGTCTGCTATGTCTTATGCTATTGAGCTGGGCCTTGTTTAGGCAATTGATAAGTGCTCTGAGAATAAAGTGTAAGTATTATTCAATAAATGGTATACATCAGCGTTCACCAACTTGTTAGTGAGATCATGACAAAGAAGTTTGCTGAAATTTTTTCAGTCTGTTCGTTTCAAATTCACTCACAATCAAACACTAACGACTTTTAGCCATCATTAGCGCCCTTATAATTAGACTGTTAAATTAATTTTTCTATTATGGTTTTCAGATTGCTTCAATATCTCTACAATTGGGCAATTCAGAAGGCCGTCATGCTATCTTGAGCTTCACTGGGGCTGCCGGACCAGTGTCTGGAATTTATCCAGAGATATTTAACTACCGAGCCACTCAAAAAGCAATTCCTGACTTTGACAGCATTCAGCCTCTCGCTACGGCTCAGATAATTCCGAGGTATACTATGCAAAAATTAATTGCAATAAAAAAAGAGAAATATCTTTATCTTTCGTTTGCATAGTAATTACACTTATTATATTTATTTTAGTGGCCTAAAGTGAGATAGTTGCGTTTGGTTTGGTTGAGGTTTTACCATCTGTATTCTTTTATCGAGTGTGCATACCTTGAAATCAATATTTAATAAAAAAAATATTTGACATAACACTTTCTTATTTCTAGTCAAAAATATTAGATCTCAAGAATATTTCAAGATTGCCACTATTTTAATAAAAACAATAATCCTTTGTACTTCATTCCACTTTATTTAATATGTCAGGACCGGTTTCGCTCATTGCGAGCATTGTCAACTGAATGCATCGTCAATGCTCGCAATGAGCGAAACCGGTCCTGACATATTAAATAAAGTGGAATGAAGTACAAAGGATTATTGTTTTTATTAATATAATGCCTTTCCACCAAGTATTGACAGTGAACACCCTAAAAGTGATTGCCACTATTGTTTCGGATTTTTAGTTACGATTATGGCTGTTGAATTTATGTTTTTCCTCGCTAAATGTGTAATTCTTTATTTCAGAGAATCAAAAATGTCAGTTGTGGTTGAGCAAGCAGATCCGGCTCTCCAAGGAGAATGGTTCCCGATAACAATAAACTTGATCAATGATGAGTCAATGGATGCGCAAGACATTCAACTTTCACTCAATCTGGCCACAAGTGCTGATGTTACGAATGTGGAAACAAACAGTAAAGATCTCTGATTATTATTAAAATCACTATTTTATAATAAACGCATTATTGATTGTATTATTAATTTACTATTAATATATTTAATATATTTAAATTAGCTCCAATATTAATTGGATTGTCTCATCAAATTATTAGGAAGCTTATTTTTAAATTTCAGTTTATATTTTGTCAAATTTCTTATTAATATTTTCAGCCGAATTGTGCTTTGATCCCTCAAGCGAACCGTCTCCACTGCCCCTGTTGATAAACGTCGGTGCTTTGAAAACTGAATCAAAGTATCAAAAAGTTTTTTATCTAAGATCAAACAAAACCATATCGTCTACCGTCCTCATGAAGATAACGTACATTACGATGACGACAAACAAATTGACCAGCATTAGCAGTGTAATAATGGAAAACAAATCGGTGACTGGGGAATTGGCTTCCGATAAAAAGATGGCCTGTTTCAAGGAGCACCCGATCAAAGTGACTGTTGTGAAACCTTTCGAGGTATCGACCAAGTTTTGTACGATGCATTTTGATGATCTAGAACAGTGCTTCTATGAAGATCCGTTCATTGTTATGCCCCAAATCAAAGTTTTGAGCCCATGGCCGATTCTAATTGAGAAAACGGTGTTTGATATTGTAAGTATCTCTTGCTTTGATAGATGAGTTGTAGTACATTGATGTTTTCATTATATGTTCCCTTTGGTTTGTGGAAGCTTTGAAAAAAGGATTATTTAAAATATGGATACAGGCAGTCCCGGACTTATGGCGGTTCGACATAGGACGATAAAACTTACGACTTACGCACTTACGACAAAAAAAATAACAATTTTTAAAATTTTGAATTGGATCACGGCGCACCATTGCACACAGCTGACTTAGACGTTGCTAAAATGCCCAGGAAATATGGTGTTTTCTGCGACGAAGTTTTCGCCTTCCAAAAACTGAGAAACATGTGCTGGAGATTCTCTTTTGTTATTTTCTGACTACATAAAGAATTTGTATGCATCACTTTTAATTTGTGTGAAAATCTTATTCCCGTAGACTGCTTGACTTGGGTGTTTGTAATGTCAATTTACCCCGAGTTTATTTCGAGTGACTTACAATAATATTCTCAACGAGTTTTTCTCGTATGATTTTTTGACTTTAAAATATTTGGCGCATTATTACATGGTATTATTACATTGTTCATACTTTAGAAGGCTGAGAAAAAAATAGAAAAAACTGTATATTTAACTCATTTTCGTAAAATCGTCACATTTACCATATTTTGTGTGCAGTGACGAGATATTTTGTATGAAATTCGACATACGACCAAAGCGCAGGAACGCATCTCGATCGTAAGTCGAGGACTACCTGTATACTAGAAACTCTGAACATATGTACCAATTTAATAGTAGAGATTTTATCCAGTTGTCACTATGGAAGTACATAATAAAAAAAAAATACTTTTCCCACAGGCTGAAAACTTTGAAGCAGTTGATAAAGACGCAAAAAGCTGTCTCAAAGGTATCACGGTGGAAGAACACATGATTGCTAATGAAGCAATTTGTATTAAAGGAATTTCTTTGGCAGATCACAATGGAAAAGGGACAGGATCGTATACAGTGTTCTGGAAAAGGTATATTTCACAAAATTTCTCACATGGTATGGTCCTAATAACACTGGGCATTTAATTTCTTCATGATTGATATCTGGCCGGCGGAGCCGAGCTCCAATTTCCCTTTCATCTGGTGTATTTTGATGATGCTTTTCCCGCTTAGCGTCCTGGTTTTTGTGGTGGTATTAGTTCTCATTCATAGGCATTACAGGTGACACTGATGGTTGATTCATGTTTTTCTTAATTAACTTTGTTAATTCTTTATGTACCTATAAAGACTCAGATGGTGATGAGTTAACATATATGCGTGTGGAGATATTATCAATTGACATAGCTTATGAAAATCGCGGGTATCTCAGACTGCAAATGGCTGAAATCTTTAAACAAAATATTCATACGTTCATTGTGTTTAATTCATAGGAAATCCAGTGATTTGGCCGTTCCCTCGCAGACAACATTCTATTTGGACGCTCCACGCGTTTCTCATAGCTGGCTAAGAGTGGAAGCTATTTTCCCTCCCCACGGATGGTTAAGATGCCCTCTGCCATTCACCCTCAGATTGCACAGCTCTGCCCATTGCCCGCACAATCTGCTGCTGAAGGTGGAGGCTAGTGATGCGTTTATGTTCGCTGGGCATAAGCAAGTACGTGCTATTTCTTAAATTGATTATCCCACTTGGAAATCATTTAATATGAACTCGTAGAAAAAGAATTGTTTGTTTTACTTTATAATATTTGTGACGGGACCAAAATATTTAGACGATAGATCGAGGAAAACGGTAATTCGGGGAACGATTAATGCGGGACTATTTTACATTGTTCTTATGGGTGTTTGGCCAGGGACTAAAATAAACGATCTATACGGGAAAACGAACAATTCGAGAACGATAGATCTGGGTTCCACTGTATATTGAAATACAGTATTACAATTGTTTTTTTCTTATGTTGCAGTGCACTGTTAGTATTCTACCCGACTGTAGTCAAGAGTTGAAATTCAATTTCTATCCTTTGATTTGCGGCGCCGTCAATCCTCCTAAGTTCCGTCTTTCCCCTGCCGAGACATCTTCCACCACTCCGCTACAGTTTGCTCCGGAAATGACCAGCGAGTACTTGCAAGAACTGATCGATAGAAACTTACCATCACAAATATACATAATGGTGAGAAATTTTATAAATATTAAATTCCATAGGGATTTCACATAGGGAGCGAACATGGCCAAAGAAGAAGAAGAAGAAATTCCATAAAATACACCATGGCCACATTTATTAAGGTTACTTTCATTACTCCGAAATTACACAGTTACGACCTTGTGCATATAATAAGACACATGAAGTTGACAAATAACATGAAGTGTTCCATAAAAACACAGGAATGAAATTGCATGCTAGATACATTCATTTCCTGTTTTTATTCTTTGTGAAAATAATAATCATATTACAAATCGTCGCCTGAAAGCTGTACCGGGACATATAAAAAATCTAGTATCGAGATGCTCTGCAATGTTGTGGAATGTTGTGGACGCAAAGGTAATATTTATATAGACTAGTCACTATTTGATTAATGATGAAGAACGAAAAAGAGCTTGTCTATGACATTTAACATATTATATCTATCTTTTTAAACATTTCTTGCTCCACAATTGGTTTTATGAAAAGTTGTACTAAATCAACTTGATAAGAAAATAACAGTCGATAAATATTGTGTATGTTGCATAACTGAAATATTATAAATTTGAATTTTTTTATTCAATGATTGTTGGTTAAATTACACATTGTTAATATAATATTATATAGTGCTAATTTAAAATTTTCTTTCTTCCCAGCCACAAGAAACCGACAAGAAATTAATGGAGATGAAATTTTCGGCACTAAATATTAGTGCATAGTTTAATGAATATCAACTAATTTTAAATAGTTAATAATTCTAGATTTTTTTTTGATTCAGATGAGATGTATTGTATTATTATATGATATAGAAATATTGAACACCTGATTTATCTCAGATGTCACAAAGCCTGGCACATTTTTACTCATTCTTACCATTAGCTTTATTTGAAATTCTTCCATTGCGATATTGTAGATTTCTATTTAACTGAGATAAAAAGCATTCACTTGTCAAAAGTAGCCCTTATTGTGCAAATAGTTAATTAATAATGAATCCTGTTAAGTAGAAGTCTACTGCCCATTGAAATAGTAAATAATTTTAGGGTATTTCGAATAGGAATGTGTCATTGTATCATTATGACAAACTGATTTCCAATGTTTAATTATTCTTTCATTTATCATAAATAATGAATTAGTAAAATTCCATGGACACAATTTTATTTTCATTCTGCCTTTAAATTAACGTAAAGATGTTCAGTTCTGTGTATTAATTTCGATATTTTTGTGCATCGAAATTCACAATATGGCTAATAAAATCCATCACAAAATATCTGTGGAATATTAATGGAAAACAAAAAATGAGGAAATAAATTTGTATGTAATGCATTACATACAAATACATTATCCCAAAGCACCCGTGAGCCATCCCCTGGTCCTATTTCAGCACCTATCCGGAAGTCATTGCATAAATACTACACAATTGTACCCCATGTTTTGAAGTAACCAATCAATGTTTCCCACGTAATGTGAAGTAATATTTGCTAACGAATTCTCAATCAAATATAAAAATATCCTACATTATTTAATTATGTTAAATAAAATTATTAACCGTGATTTAAAATATTGGAGAAATTGAGGCTGAATGTTTTGGATTGATTCAGCTTCATTGGATTCAAATTTTAGTTTCTGGAATGCAGGAGCATACTCAGAGATATCGATCAACCGAAGTGTGCGAACATGTCGTCGGTATACTGGCAGAAAGTGATAAGTCGAAAAACCTTGTTTTGAGATGATCGTCATTTTTGATAATCATAAACTTTTAACATCTCTATTTATGCACTTGACTATTTCTTATTAATTGAAAACTTCATGAAATTCTATATCGAATTCGATTCACACATTTTAAAGCTTGTAATTTATTTATAGTTTTTTTTTTGCCAAAAATTCCTTTGATCGGAATTGACTTGATGTGACTATGTTCACATTATGTTAAAATACACAAAACATGGCCAAAATGGTTTTTTTCAGAAGATACATCATGTTTCAATAAATCCATCTGCATTCAAAACTCAAAACAGAGTACATATTTGAATTAAAGCATACTATAGTATGCCGATGATATGATAACAATAAATCAGTTGAATCTTTTTCAAGGTTTGTATAAATCATTTTATGAGTGATAGCTATAAATACTTAATGCGCATAATATACTGTTAAAATAATTATTCTGAAAATACTTTTTACAACATTTATTTCTTTTAATAAAAAAAACCATTTATTTTTATTTAGACTTCTAGAATCATTTCTATTATATAATAACTTTTCACTGCCCTATCGTGAGCCCAGTATTATTAGGTGGCCAACTCGCAGGCAACATTTGAATATTTTTATTAAGTGTGCAATATATAATTTTTTCTGTAATTTTAAGTTTCTTTTTAAATTTTCTACCAATATATTCAAATAAAATAAAATTACTTAACAAGTTTGTGTCCTTTTTTTCCCAAAAAGCAATGTATCACAATTCAATAGGGTCCGAGAATTTACACATTGTCATCAGCCCAGATTGCAAAGTCCAGAACTTCCAAAAAACTATGGGAATGAAATTATCCTTTAGAGCAGAGAAGCGCAACTCGCAACCTATTTGGAATTTTTGCAACCCTCGAGAGTTGGTTTTTTTTAAAATAAATAATTTCATTTTATAACCGATTCTCAAATATATAACAATTCTCAAATATTAATTTTATAGAATTAGCCTCAAATATACAAAAACCAAGATCGCATTCACTTTTGAATTGTAAATGCAACATGTATAAATATTTTACAACAAAAACTTTTTTGTAGAAGGAAAAAAGTTGTGCATCTCTGCTTGTGAGGTTTTCTCTCGTTAAATATTTATTAAAATCCCAAAACTCAGAAAAAGAAATCCTGATATTCAAATGATTAGTTTTTACGGTGTAACCACCTAATAAATGTTAACAAAAATTAAAATCATTAATGCAATTTGATAGTAATTTTACATATTTTTGATGCTTTTTTCAAGATTTGCATATAATATAAGACTAAAAATATATTCACTCCCTTCCCTTCGGCAATATTGCCGAAGCGATAGGATTAAATAAATTATTCCACAGGTGTCCACAGCACCACACATTAGACCCACATAAGTGTAACACCTTCTAATTTGTTATTAGTTACCGCTTAGATTTTTAGATATGGCAGTTTAGCTGCACGTGTACGGGCTGCTACTTTTGTTTTAATTCAAAACACTCATCTATTAACATGCAGCACTTCTGTCGATAGTTTGTTTTCCGAGACTCTTTTTGTACAGACACTTGAAAGTGCTGCACACTTGCTGTTGAAGCCTGATAATCTATATTTTGAAAGCACAACATTGCAACTGTGAAAACTGTCACTGAGATGAGCATAATGTATTAAAAGCAGAATCTTTCCGGTTCTCAGTAATTATACGAGTATGCCTCATCTCTAGGATCAATTCATTGTCAATACTAGGTGCTTAAAAAACTTAACACAACGTCCAAATAGCCCCTCATGCGTGCATTCATCATTCATATATTACACATACTAGAAAATCACTGATGTCAATAACCATCTTGATAAAAAATATAACATAACAATCAAAATATTTGACAGATGCGTTGTATTTGAACTATTTATTTCAGTGTGGTAAAGGTATATCGGCGTCAGTGGCACTGTCGCCTCATCCGCGAGTGCGATATCTCTAAACTTTTTTTCCGTAGGCTTTATGTCAACTTTTTTCAAAACACCGGTTGTGCTCGGGGTTTCCGTTGTGGTTTGAGTGCTGACAGTCGGGCTCGTAACAGCTCTCGTACTGTAGTCCTCATTTTCCGTTGTACTGTCATTCAGCAATCTCATGTAGACGTTCAATTGCTTCATTATTGGATATTCTCCCGGTTTCGGTTGATCGACTGTGAAGCATACTTTTTTATATTTGTAGCCGGTCGCTTGTAACTGCAATGAATAGCTTTCATTAATTGGATTTAGATTTAGTGCCTTATCAATGTGATACAGAATTGTATGTGAAAGTATTAGGTTTCGCTACTGATCACATTTCTTTATTGATTGAATATATATAATGACTATGAAACAGTATTCAACTGAAGTATTGCTTAGGCTAGTATTTCTCAACGTGAATCCGTGTCAATAGAACATGCCAAGTGATACTGTAGAAGAAAAATAAAAATGCTTAGCGGGAGGAATCAGACACAGCAACGATACCTACTGGAAGCTGGAAACCGTGTCAGTTTTCATTTTGATATTATCAGTGCTATTTTTAAACTTCTACTAACCGTGAGCTTGTAGCTTCCTGGCAACAATATCCTGAAGTATTCTCCGAATGGTGAGCTAAAGAATGACATGTTTCGCCCCTCAATCATCAAGTTGGCTCCTGGAATCGGTTCTGACGTTTCAATACTTCTGACGAATCCCTTGATTCCGTAACCGGCTTGCAGACAGTATTCCAATAGTGCCTAAAAATGAAGAAATATTTCTTTTGAACGAATTGCAATTTTTGTGAAACTAACAGCTTAAAAAAGAAAATAAAAAACACATCCTTTGAAAATACAAACAAATGCCACGTACGTTTCTGTTCTGCATCCATATTTTCTCTAATTCGGATGCCATTGGGTATTTACAACATGATACCTCTAACGTGACTTCCATACACCCGTGCATAGCATAGTTGTAATCTTGCATACCCCCTGTTAGAGGATACCAGGCGGCTCCGTTTGTAATGCCGTCTTTGAAACTCTTGGAGTCATTGCTGCAAGGTTTTCCGAGGTGCATTACTGGGTGCGTTTTAGAATACACCAATGCTAGATGTCGAAACACGTCATCATCTGGAGATATTGACGGTTGAGGATCTGAGAAGGATACTGCAAAATAAAAGGCAAAAATTTCATACTTAATATTTGTTGAATTATGATTCTAATGTTATATTTGTTTCTTTCAAATATAAATAGTACTCATTTTGATATTTGACTGCAGTGTGTACCAAAAGAAAGTTATACAAATTTCAAAATCAATCTTCAAATGAAAGAGTGCCAAGTTACATTTAAGGAATTTCCAAGGGAGAAAGATTAAATTGAGATATTGATTGAATTGGCAATTACTTGATAGAACTGCATAGTTGAGGAAAATTTATACAAGAGTTAAGCTCTACAAAAATTATAGAATTAAGTCGATAGCTATTTCGGGATTACGCCAGTTCTGAAAATTTTTATAGTTCTGTAGATGGCGTGAAGCCAAAATAGATACCTACTGAATTTCATTATTCCTGTAGAATTAAATATTTAGCTATTTTTGCTTGGAACACCAATATAATTACTTATTAAATAAAAGTTTTGTGCATCGCTTTTTGACAATAATTCTACGATGCGAATTACTGCTTACATCGGTGTGTTCAAAGAAAAGATCCCGAGATTCTTTAATGTTTTATTGTAAGATGATAACTCACAATCTTCATTTGTATTTTCAAATGGATAATTGGCAACCATTGCGCCGCCGTGAAGACTAGCGGACAGAATGAAATAGTTTTTGTTCATCCAATCTGATATCGCTTTGGTTTCCGCAGGGAGTGGCTTTTGATTGGTACGAAAATAATCCGGAAAACTTCTGTAACAAAAATGATTTTTACAATTCAGCCTGTACCTGTTCAATTTAAAAAAAAAAAATGGAATTTGATGTTTTAATTGGCAGTTACATCGAGCCTCAAAGAAAACACTAATATCATCTCCATTTTTTTGTATTACAATCTTAAACTGAGCCGGCATAAAAAAAGCAATAACCCTATACACACTTCATACAGAACAGGCAACGTGACGTCAGTCTGGCGATACCTACGTATTAATAATAATAACAAAGGCTCGGGCTACTTTGAAATTAGTCCAAGTACTTTGTTTACACTGGGGCACAATCAAGCACAATTAGAAAAGTATGTATTTTATTCACATTGGCCTTACGGAAACGTCATCTAAACGTACACGACTGCGCCTCGGCATATAGCCTGCAGGCATAACGTCACAAGGGCTAATTCAAACTAGCCCATACAAAAAAAACACTCGTACCAACCTCTGTTCGTTAAAAAATAAACATCAGAGTTCGTTGTATTTCGAGACTTAGTATTTGTTAATTTGCTTGTAGATTAATGTATAATGTGAAGTGGAAACATGCACAATTTCGTAAATAGTATACAATGCTAAACTTTTCTCTAGCCCACCCAAGATTTTAGGTCACGAACCGTGACTGACTATTGCATACTATAATTTTATCTATTACACATATACAATAATAATAACATATTGTTTTTCATGATAAAAATTGATTCCTACACAATTTTCGAACCCTTCTGTTGCTGTGGAAATCACAAAGCAAAACTAAAATGGGTCATAAATATTATTATCATTTGTCATTAATCTATGATTCAATGATTACCCATAATATTCGTCACACTCTAACCTTGTTATAAGCAAGTATTAATCATAATTCTGGTCAAAATAATGTTTCTGACACTCGTTGAAAACTAAATAAAATAATTACCTATGCATCTTAACTGAGAGTTGACAGACTGCCGGCTGTAGTCTAGTTCTACTGATCAGTCGGGTCTGGCATCAATACCTGGTATGGTCAATTTAATGATGGATATCACTAATTTGACTGATATATCAGATTGATATTACAAATTCACGTAGATATATCAATAAAATGATTTCTTCAAATGTACTCGAATGAATATTTTGTTTGCTTAGTAAAAAAAAAACAAATAAATTTTATTTGATAGACTTTGGCTAAAAGATCTTTCTGAGTAAGTTCATTAAATAAAAGTGAAAAAATGCCTTTTTTTTTTCTTTTTGTTTATCAAAGAATTAGTTTATTAAAGAAATTTATTTATTCAAACCTATTTAAATCCATATCTTTGACGTTTTGCCTGCCGAGACCTCTTGTGCACATTCCTTCCATTGATCTTTCAAAACCATCAGGGTTTAATGAAGGCATTATATGAATGATATTATTTTCCAGGAGGTGGCTAACTTTCTTGTCTCCGCTGTGGTATTTTGTCACTAAATACTACCCAAAATAATGATAACAATTATTAAAACATGCATTCCCATTCTCATAAAATAAGTAAGGTTACTGACACAAAGTAATGAAAAAACTATACCTCGCATACCCATAAGTGATTACAGAAAAAAACTGAGTCTGTTTGTTCAAACAGTAGATTATATTTTATAGAAACAATATAACCCAATTGATATTTTTAATAATTTGGATAGGTCATATTCTTAAGGTTGAGTTAATATTTCGTTTTAGATATATTTTACTTAGACCTTCAAAAATAATAACCACTAAGTGGCCTCTAAATTGCACAGCTTACGGGCAACATTTGTTTGGTGTTTATCAGTCAGTCAGCTAGAAGTTTTAATATTAGAAAGAATAAAAGGAAAAGATAGGATGCCTTAAAAATAAAATGTTTTCAGAATTTAATTTATCATAGAAAGAAAACAAAGCATCATAATTTAAAATAAAATAATATAGAAGAATTTTGAGTCATAGGTTTTGAAATGAATAACATAAAATTGTTGGAAATGAATATAACAACAGTAAATAAGCTTTAACAACAGTAAATGAGCTCTCTGAAAAGCTTTTCCCCTTTCATAAGTAGCTGAAATGTAGTGTCAATCCATTTTACATGTCAGGTCAACTGTAAAATACCCCAACAAATAATAATACAAACTAAGTTGTAAATTTCAATTTATAATTAAATTAGATTCTCACATTTATAAAATGTAGAAGTATTTCCCTTCCTGCTGCTTCGTTTCCATGTATATTAGCTAATAGCTTGATAAGTGGAACGTTAATTGGCTTCCCTTTGATTGCCGACACTTTCATGACCCATAATTCCCTTTCTGGAACACAAAAATTGTAATTTATAAAATGTCTCCTACCAATATGAAACTAGTGAAACTTTCTGTTGTGATACCTCCAGAAGGAAGCCATATACTCCTCATTGTCCAAATTTTGGCCCTGATTGTAGCTATTACACAAGATTTTTTTTTATATTAGTAGATTTTGACTCAAGAAAAATAATTCTTAAGAGAATAGCTTTTTTGGATTATGGCTTTACGGGTCAGAGTCTTTACCTCTTGTCCAAAAGGCCACTGTATCGTAAAAGCAAGTATCTTTTTGTATTATATTATAATGAATCTAATTCAATTGAAAAACATTCATTGTTAAATCATAATAGTTAAAATTTAGATAACTTTGTAGCATTTTGTTAGATTATGAATAGTTGTAAGTTTTCCTCGTCAGAATAACCACTAGCCCACCAAGCCACGATGACTTGCGCAGCAAGCCAAAAAATCATTCAAATAACTTGTTTTCTTATAAAGATAAGATTAAAGTTTTAGATATTTCTACTTTTTATCATATTTTTTTTGATCGAAAAAATTGTAGACTTAAAAATATTATTTAAATTTTAAATTTGAATCATTCAAATTATGTACATTCACACTTTAGATTTGAACTTTTGAAAGATAATAGAATTTAAGAATTTGACCCATTTTAAAGACATCAGAAATTATTTTTATAATATCCAAGTAATATTTTAAAATGGTGAAAACAATAATATTTGGTCCTATGGTTGTAATTCTTAGAATTTCAATATAGCGCCAATAAATTGATGGTTTGTGAGACCACTGGTTTCAAAATTATTTGCCTACAATGTCACCAGAAATGTTCGAAACGAAAAATCAATTTTGACATCTATTTATTTGCTCATCTGGGGCTCATTCTACTTTTCATCGGATACGAATTAGCCCCTATTCAAAATCTATTTTAGGCATTTGTGCCAGAAGGGTTAAGCTTCACTTAATAATTTATATACACCGTGGAGCATTATGCTAAATAGTATTACCTTGAACTGATTGTCCTATTGAATACAATTCTGTCAAATCTTCGTTACTCTCTGCAAATTCTTTTAGAAATCTTGTCAAGTTGGAATATTTGTGGTATTTAAATTCCAAGACATTCGATGTTGGAAAACTTGCACTAGTCCGATATTGAAATATTAACACAACAAAAAATAAAACAATCGAAAAGCAATTTAAATTTACTGGTACACATTTCTTCATCGTATTGCAATATCTTTTTTTACACTATAAGAAATATTATGTATTGCTGGAGAGCTATTATTATTTATTCTCAGTAGATAACAATTTCAATTAGCACATCTTGCACAAAAGCACACAACAGTTTTCGAATGAATGACAACGGTTAAAATAATACATCAAAAAACACAAATAGCGGTTGAGAGCCCTCACTCTTTTTGTCTTCTTATCAAATGAATCTTCTCTTACAAAAGATAACGTCGGTGTGGTTAAGTTGTGGTTAAAGCTCATGGCCTGTTCTGGTTATTATCATTCCATCAGAGAAATTAAACTAATCCTATTACATGGATATAAATAATTTCTTATTTTCTATGGATTCAGTGCTTACTTTGTGAAAGTTTATTTTTAACATAAAATTTGAATCGATAACTTTGTTAGTCCACGTGTGTTACAAATTTTGTCACGTATTTCGCCTCTTTAAGAATTCATTCGTAAGCCTTGTGATAATCTGTCTGAGGATGCTTCTCAAAGAGGTGAAACACTTGTCACAATTTTTAATACAGCATGTAGCACAGCGGTGGCTTAGACATAATATCAGCATACCAACTGCTGTAGTCCAGTTCGTAACATTCTGTTCTTTTATACTGCGGTCTATGAATTTATTTTGCATCTGTATAAGTGGGAGCAATTGTTGTACAGTGGAACTCCGAAGAATGGATTTACTTTTTCAGTATATGCCTTCCTTTAGAACTATAAGGCATAATTTAAGATAATATAAGGCATAAGCCGAAATAGCTATCAACCATGTATAAAATAGTATTTGTAGAACTAAAATACTTTGATATTCACCTTATTACTATGGATTTCTACAAAGTAAATGCCAATTCAATAATTATACTTATATTAATGCCTAACAAATATGCAAAACAAAAACCACGAACCCGCCTACGCCCAGGTAAATCCAGGACGCTATGCGGGAAAAGCAACATCAAAATACACCAGATGAAAGGGATATTGGAGCTCGGCTCCACCAACCCCAGAATTTGATGTATAGATATCAATCAAATCAATTTTTTGGGGGATTCAAAACGCATTGAGCCTTTATTTTATTTAAAAATATTAACCCAACGTTCAAAATAAAACTTTTGTGTAGCAATTCTTCAGTATGTGCACTAGATGACCGAAACCGGTCCTGACCATATTAAATAAATGTGGAATACGAAAGAGTGCTTAATTTATTGAATAGAATGCCTTTCCACCGAGTATTGACAGTGACTAAGCTAACATAAGACATGTTTCAAAAATATTGAATACACCTATTATTCATTATATCTAGTTATGATTGGTCTCATGGACATTTGGGTATTTCATAGAAACTTTTTTGTGGTGTTAACAATAATTTTAAGAATCTACCTACCTCTATAAAAAAAATAAACAACTTCATATATCAAAGCGTGTTTGTGTTATTGAGTTTGCCGGAATTGGTTAAACTTATCTTTAATAAAGTTTACCACATTTAATCACAACAATAAAATAAACAAGATATATTTTAATGAACTTATTAAAGTAAAAAGATAAAAAGAAAACGCAGAAAAATTACGTTTATTTAGAAACTTATGCTTTTTTAAAACAAATTATGATAAGTATGCTTATTACAGGATTTTAAATAAACAGATAGATAGAATGTCCCAGAGACTGAGACAGGCAAAAAGCGTTGAAAAACCGGGAATTTATTCTCGGGTTGCTTTGACACATAATTTCTATTCAAGATTATTCATTACAATAAGTTTATAGCTTAAATAATTTATTACACATTGTTATTAATATCTCTGGAAACAATGATATCGCTACCACTGGTCATTGTAAATATTATTCAGTATTTGATTTCTATTAGTTTTTGATAGTTATCAGTTTCAGAAAATGCTCGAAATGACTTTTAATGGTATAAATAAAAAGTTGAAAAATGATGCAAGCTACAACGAGGATCGAATGAAATTTTATCTTGGTTATTTTGGTAATGTAAGAGCGTTTTTTTAAGTAACACAAAACATCACCAAAGCAGAAGATTAACGCAATGTTTGGTAAGTTTTGATCTTGAATTTTACAAAATCATAAATTATTGCAAATTTTAAATTCGGGGTTTCTTTGGGCTGTAAAACTACAGGCCTGAATTTTATTTGCCTGGCTTGGTCAACTAATTGTGTATGAATTTCAAATTACTTTTCTGCATGATGTGCATAAAAGTTTAAAGGGACGAGAAATGTTTATGACATGAACATTTTTTTTTTGCACAACATAATTTTTCTTGTTCAATTTCTCCCTGACCCCTTTATTAACAGATTTTTCAACCAGACCACCAACAGTCAAATGCTGTACAAATTGATTAATTTATTATTCTATTTTAATATTTCCAAAAGTGCTAAGAGCTCAAGACGGTAGTACAAAAAAAGAAACTCAATGCAGACTGTCTGGGACACACAGCTGTACTTGATTAAAACCAAAAAAAACTTGTTAAACGCTTGCCTTCTGCTTGTACTGCTTTACGGTAACAAATGTAACGGTTGAAAACAGATGCTTGCGTCGGATAATAGGGGTGAGGTGGTTTGATTTTGTGAGGAATTCGGAGATAAGGGAACGTACAGGACAGTGCCCCGTCATGCCAGTGGTTATTGAGAGACATTGGAACTGGCTGGGTCACATGCTACGGATGCCTCCGATAAGCCTCGATCCTGTCTGCTTCTTCTTTCGACCGGTGGGATTCTGGCACCCCGGACGTCCGTCGGGTACTATCCATAAGATATACTCAGCGGAATTGAGGGATGCTGCTTGGGAGTAAGCAAAGCAATTGACGGGAGACAGGGAAACATAGTGGTGCCGCATGGCGGCCATGTGCTCTACATAAGGAGCAAATATGGTCAAAGAAGAAGAAGAGTTCAAACTTAAACAAATTAGAGCATTGTAGGCATAAGTTTATCTGCTAACATAAATATACACTTACTAGGAATGTTATAAATTTTTCAATTAGCTATACATTAAAAAAAATTTTTTTGATCAATTAGAAAATAATTTAAGATTTCGACTGAAGGTGCTTGGTGGAATTTCAATATTCAATTTGAATTGTTCAAACTATGTACATTCTCACAGATTTTGTCACTAACGACCCGGGTTTCGCCTTTCGGCATCTTCAGGCGTTCAAGTGCACGGATGAACTTGAACTGACAGTTCAAGTTCATCCGTTTACCGACTGATAAAATATTATTAATAATTTTTAAAATTTATAGAAACGGTTCCTTAAATTTTAAAAGTAACAGAGGAAAACGAGATATAGAAAACAGCTAAAAAAATCAATTTTGTTCACACTTTTAGCTTGCAAACATTCTAATTTTATTTGTATTGAATTCAATAGTTAAAATTGAGCAAATCGTTTCTGATTAAGTACTAAAATTGGAAATTTTGCGTTTGAAAAAAACAATGCTTCCAGTTGATTTTTATTTTGTATTACATAATTTTTTATCGTCCATAGATATCAAGTCTTTGAGGATTTCTCCACATTATTTGTCTATTGGTCTATAATTTCGATCCGGAGGCCGACAAAATCTCTTTTTATATTGAAAACCAAATATTCTAATAAGCATGTCCACATTTCTTTCAATACGGAAGATATTCTTCCCCAGTAAGTAATTCTGATTTGTTTCATATCAGGATGTTGGTTTTACATAGCGAAATATTTTTTTAGGTTAACTTTTTATGCCCCCTGTGTACTAAATGTATTCGCTTATTATCCAACAGTATTACAATAAACGATTCTAATAATACTTTCGATGGTTTCGGCGGTAACTTGATTCTAATAATGTTTTATGATATTAAACATATAGTAGTTCATTTGTACAAGTCAACTTTTTGACGCAATATCAATTTTGTAATAGTTTCTTTCGACGTCTGTCGTCCGGACAGTCACGGTTTTTCCCGATTTCTATCGGTAATCTGTTCCTTTTATTCTGGAATACCTCATCTCTGTTTCAATTGCACGCCATTCAGAATAAAGATATCTTTACTACTACTATACTTGACATCATATTACTGCGTACATGATATAACAAAATTAATACAGGCCGAAAAGTGGCTTTGAAAAGTCAATTCAATCCTTTTTATATTCTATTAAAATTGTTTTGCACTTAGACTATGTTGTTCTTCAATTGTAAACAAAAACAGCATAAACAATCCTTTTATTTGTATTTGAGTTTTAACAGGGCGTGAAATAACCATCGAAGTCTGAAAGTCGGTTGAATCTTTTTGATACCGTTTTCTGTTTTAATTAATTGATAAAAGTTCAAAGTTGTTACGTGATCAAAGAGGCAAACTATGAATTAAACTAAGGTTCTAATTAATATATGGATTTATCTTCTAGTAACATACAATTAGTTGGGTTTATTGTCTTTTAATACTGACTCGATCATTACATTCAAAGTTAATCATTTCATTGAGATTTAATTTCATTTCTCTTCTAAATACATAGATATTCCAGATAAACTGACAATTGACCAGGAAAAGTTTCAACTATTCCCATTTCTTCTTCTTTGAAAAGAGTACATATAGTTGATGCTATTGATTGTTAATCTATTCTCCAAACTTTTTCATTGTTGTACAACATAACTTTGAAAAAGTAGGTTAAGCAATTGAACTAGGAACTTTCTGATGTATATATATATTTTTTTAAATCTCAGCTTCACAGATCCTCCTGAAACAAAACCTCTTTATTCCGCATTCCCTGAAGGCGTTTGCTCCATTCAATGGAATCATCGCCAGAAAGTTTGCAGAAAAGAAAATATTCGAGAGGAATAAGCCTCACTGCAATGTGGGGACAATCGGCCATGTTGATCATGGAAAAACTACACTTACTGCAGCTATCACAAGGGGTAATTTTTCTCAATTGATTATAACATTTACCTATTTTGGCAAAATTGTTTGCGTGTTGATTTATTTGTATCATGATGTTACAAATTAGCACATTAATTCGTTAAAGCTAAAATTGTCTTTAATATAATAATTGTCCATAAAATAAAAATATGCAATCCACTAATACACCAAGTAAAGACCTGATTGTACTTCCAATAAAAAAGTTTTACCATTATACTACTTGGCTCAATAAATCACAATATATAATATCACAAAATTATGTTTTATTTAATCTTCATAATAGAAATCAAATTAAATTTATATAATACAGGTTGCTCAATAATTTTACCGCTTAATTACATACACTTATAAACGTGTCTCTTACATTATATTATTTCACAATATTTACAGTATTGTCAGACTTGGACTTAGCAACACAAAAAGGATATGCCGAAATTGATAACGCACCGGAAGAAAGGGCCAGAGGAATCACAATAAATGTAGCACATATAGAATACCAGACAGAAAATAGACATTACGGACATACAGACTGTCCAGGCCATGCTGATTACATTAAGGTACTAAAAACCATATACATGCAAATAGGAGCCAACTGTGATGTTAAAACACAATGAATCATTGATGTATGTATATTACTTTGTTTACAGTCAAAAATATATGAATACACATAACAGCATTATGTTACATAGAACACTGTTTGTCACAAATTAAATGTTAATACCAAAGTTTGAATCGAGTATATCAATCTTTAGTACAAGAGATAAAAATCGTTGTTCCTCTGGTTCATATTGATGGCATAGTTCCATGGAACGATTATTCGAGAATTTGATGTTTAGAGTTATATTACACATTGTATTCAAATACCTTTCTTATATAGTTCCGCGAAAGAAAGACTAAAAGATTTTTGCGTATGGAAATAAAGAAATATAAACAATCTTCACTCAGTTCCATATGAATACAACTGAAAATATCATTTTATAGTTTTTTAACGTTTCAATAAATTCAAATTGAATTGAGATAAATTACTTAATGATTTATTAAAAATATGAGATAAATAATAATGGCTTAGAATTAAATGAACTTTTGGTTAGATCATTTGCACTTATAGTGTAGCTACCCATAGAACTCTGTTTGGCTACAATATTTCATTTCTGAATTAAAATAAAATATATGCACGGATGGTTGTGATAACAAATTTAAAATATACATTAAATATGTATTTTGTTATATTTTCAACAAAATCTAAAATCAAGTTCACTTGAACCAATGAAAACAATGTCACAACTGTATACATATATCATAAGTTTTTTAATTAAATTTTACAATCGGTCAAATTGTTGTTTTCCAGAACATGATTACTGGTACCGCACAAATGGACGGAGCCATATTAGTTGTAGCAGCAACCGATGGTGCTATGCCGCAAACGAGGGAGCATTTACTGTTGTCCAAGCAGATCGGAATCGAACATTTAGTTGTATTCATTAACAAAGTTGACGCAGCCGACGAGGAGATGGTAGAGCTTGTCGAAATGGAAATCCGAGAACTCTTGACCGAGATGGGATATGACGGAGATAATGTTCCCATCATTAAAGGTAATTTTTATTTTGTTTAATAATCTGAGCTGTGCATTTTAGACGAAATACATCATGGAAAACATTATTATCACATCTAAATGACGCCCCAGGATATTCAAAAAAATATTAAATATAAAAATAGATTGCCAACCATTTCTATCATTTATTTGATAAGGATATTTATATTCAAAGTACTCATATTTTATTATTTTCAATTGGTATTCTGAAGCCCTAAATAATATCCCTCAATGGATCCCGCGATAATGTGATGAAGTTACGTTTTTATTGATATTTTAATATTCAATAAATTTCAGTGTCGAAATTTTTATCTTGCTATTTTCTTAATGGTTAAAATTCCAAGCTGACACTCGCCACTACTTTTTTAAATTCAGCAGACTAAAATATGTTGACCCCTAGTAATATATATTGTTGTTTCTTCAGGTTCCGCATTGTGTGCATTGGAAGACCGAAACCCAAAAATTGGATCTGAAGCTATAATGAAACTGCTCGCTGAAGTCGACAGATATATCCCGACACCCATTAGAGATCTGGACAAACCGTTCATGATGCCCGTTGAAAGCATTTACTCCATTCCTGGCAGAGGGACAGTCGTCACCGGAAGATTGGAGCGAGGTAATAACTCAAAGATTTACTGAATAATGAGGTGGTAATCAATATTGCCAACTGCGTGGTCGAGTGGTCAACGTCGTTGGCTTCGGTTACAGAGGCCACGGGTTTGAATCCTGTTATGGAAAGTTTTTACAAATTGATTTTCAATTGAAGCTATTATTTTCAAACCCAGCTCATTCCAAAATTGTTGAAACATGAACCGTGAATGTAATTTGGTAGGTAAAAATAATTTTTGAAATCAGTCTCAAACATGGCTTTAATATCATTTCAAAGTAATCTAAAACTAAAAATAATTTTAAAATGTACATTGCTTTTCAAAATGAAATTCAAGATTCATTTTTTAACCATTTTGGAATGAGCCATGTTTGCAAATAATACCCTCAATTGATCTATGGATTTCCACCCATCCTATTCTAAAAAACGGGAATGGTGAGAGCAGTTAACCAACTACTAGTCTTGTCCTATCCCTCTATCCCTAATCTCTTAGAAAAAGATAGGTTGAGCAACTGAGTAACAAACAGTTCTCATAGAAAAACTTCTTTTGAGATACCTCCATTTGGAAATTTATTTATTTTCCATATTGGGAGCGGAAATGGATGAAAAAAACCAATCAGACTCGGATTACACGGATCTAAAACCAACATCTGTTCTATTGGTAAAAGCTTTATCTTAGTTATCAAGTGGATCTCAGTTCAACTCCTGGCACAGTCAATGTGAAATTTAAGTTATATTTGGAATTCAGGACATGGGCGATTGTAGTGTTTTCTTCTCAGGTGCTTTTGAGTTTATTTCGTGTGATTTAACATTATCTGCTACCTTTGGCAGTTACCTGTGATGTCAGATATTTAGATACTATTTTAAATACTTACAAAACCAGTGCAAATATAGAAGATTATTATAAAATAATATATTTAATTGATATTTTTACAGGTGTGCTGAAGAAGGGAACTGAATGCGAATTCGTCGGCCATAACAAAGTCTTGAAGACAACAG
Organism: Himalopsyche tibetana; assembly: GCA_030503985.1. NCBI lineage: Eukaryota > Metazoa > Arthropoda > Insecta > Trichoptera > Rhyacophilidae > Himalopsyche > Himalopsyche tibetana. The sequence goes on along the minus strand of JAPJYX010000019.1, from coordinate 4,706,370 downwards.
TTACCGGAGTTGAAATGTTCCATCAAATTTTAGAAGAAGCGCAAGCGGGCGATCAATTGGGAGCGTTGATCAGGGGAATCAAACGTGACGATATTAAAAGAGGAATGGTGATGGCCAAGCCTGGAACTGTGTCCGCCGAAGACTCTATCGAAGCGCAAGTGTACGTTCTGAGCAAAGAGGAAGGCGGCCGACCCAAACCGTTCACATCATTTATCCAACTGCAAATGTTCTCCAAGACATGGGATTGCGCCGCACAAGTACAAATTCCAGACAAAGAAATGGTCATGCCCGGGGAAGACACCAAGTAAGTAGACTTTTATTTAACTATGGTAACTATTTTATATTTGATAAAGTATTTTACAAGAACAGAATAATAACTGCATGGTCATATATAGCACAGATGTATCCACGCATAAGTAGGTGAAGATGAAAAGAATTGGATGCGTATAGATACACATTGTTAGTTGGACAGTAGGTTTTTTTCTGGATAAATAATTTGTTTTTTACGGTTATACGTTTGGAATGTAGACTATTGTTTATTCCTCTGCATGCAAATATCCATTTTCAAACAGATACTTTTTTTTAACTCCTAATTTTTTTTTTTATCTTCGAATTCATCAATTTGCCAAAAACAATAACTGTTCACAATAGGGTTAACTTCGTATATATATTTTTTATAGTGTGTAATAATTTAACTACACTTTTTCAGTTTTGGATTTAAATAACCTTATAATTTATAGATTAATCCTGAAACTCTTCAGACCTATGGTTTTGGAAAAAGGACAAAGATTTACCCTGCGAACCGGCTCAATTACCTTAGGCACAGGCGTTGTCACAAGCATATTACCGAGACTCAATGAGACCGATCGCATGTCACTCACAGAAGGTAAAAAGAAGAGGGAAAAGAAAGAATAGATAAGTTATAGAACATTGAAATGTATTTTAATTTATACTCGTGTGTAGTTTGTTTAATTCAAACTGATGTGTTGATAATATTTTAAGGATAGCCTTAGTAATCCAAATTATGTTATATTAATTTTAAATATATTAAATTAAATCCATAAATATGTGTGACTTATTATTTCTGAAACATACAATTTAGGCAGTAGGTACATACGATCAAGAAAATCTTTATAAATAAAATAGTCAATAAATTTATCTTTACTCGCTTACAATAACAGAATGTTTAAAAGGTTTTATGTGAGCATGAGGTTTGATTTTCCCTATTTCATCGTGGGTGGTTGCGTGGTCGAGTTTCAACATCGTTACCTTATAACACAGAGGTCACGGAGTCGATTCCCAGTACATTTAGTTTTTATAGAATAATTTTTCAATCAATTTATGAATTTCTATTCAAAGACATTGATGTATGTGATGTCTTGAATTCCCCTCTCCCTCCCATCCATTCCTTAAAAAACAGGATGCAGCGAGAACGATAAGCTAACCAATAGTCCAGTGCTATTTATAATATTGTATTCTCTTGTCAGTCGAAAATGCTCCTCATGAGCAAAACCTAAATAAAAGTATAATTCCACCACATATTGACAGTAAACAGTTTTTTTGAATCCCGTGATGATTTTCCTATACAAACATGTGTTAAATTCTTTATACCGTTTTGTGCAATCCTGGAAAAAGGCATGATACAATTTCGAGCCCAAAATAAAATTTTAGGAAATCCTGCTAATCAATGTTCCCGCTAAAAAAAGCTAAAAGACGTAACCTAGTTTTTTTTCGATAATCACAATGTATCAAACTTGATACACGTTCTATCAAAAGGATGCAAGTTGCAAATGCCGAATTAGTATCTAAATTTAGCTTTTTAGTTTGAAAAAGATGACCTTGTAAAAAATTAAAACAAAGAAAAAAGACTGAAATAAAGGTTTTTCATAGACAATTTCTTTAGAAAATATTAGATTATGTCTATTAGACACCACTTTAGAAGTCTCTGTGCACTTCAAGGTGGTGTATTATTCATAATTTGCATATGGCCAAAAATCTTCAAAACACGTTTATTGCGCCTCCTGTAAAATTTTATGTGTGGGTTACGTCCTTTTTTCCTTCCCACAGTCAATATATATTTGCACATTTTTTATTTTGCTGAAAATTTACTGCTCGCAGAAGTTGATGGTCCACACACACAATAGAAAAATTGGAGGGAACGTTGCTGCTCATAATATTCCAACTACACCCAGGACAATAATAGCTCGTATTTAACCGGTCAGAATTTTAATTCAGTGTCGGTCAGAATCTAAATGACATTGGTCATATTTATTTTGACAGTCTGAATTTTTGAAATGAACATCAATAATGTTACCAGCGAATTTATTGAAGATATTCATAAATAACGTTTAAATGGATACTAAAAATATAGGGAATTTTTTATTATTTGTTTACGATACATTACAAAGTGAAAAACAACTATTATAGCAGTGGTGGTGTTGGTTCACTATTGACCAAAATGTGGATTATTAGTAAATTTAAGAAGCATTAGAGATCTTGTCAATAATACTATACTCAATGGGTTAAAATAATATACATAGTCGGTTTCTTATATTTATTTCATAATTCGAATACAAATTTTACATCAAGCTTAACGGTTAAGATTTAAAACTAATTAAAATAAAAAAATACCAAAACTGGAATCAAGAATAGTAATCTCCAACCATTTTAGAACTTATTGAATAGGTATTTTCAATTAAGATTCTACAGATCAACTGAAATGAGCAGCTTCTCGGAATTACAAAATATCATATTTTTCATATAGAAATCTGATTGAAATTGAGTTACACTGGATTTCGTAAAGCGGAGATACCAACAGAAAACAATTCAATACGAAAATGAACAAAAAAGAAGTTTTGTCTTAAGGCAGTTAAATTCTTTTCTAGAGGTCTTCGTCTTCTTCTGGAAGTGCTGTTTCTTGTGCTTCTTTGAGATCTTTCTCCAGTTGTCTCTGCCATTGTGGGTCCATTTGAACTTCTGGGGGTACAAGGGCGGGTGTGGCGACAAATTCCAGGTTAGGGTCTCCGATGAGCTTCCTGGCGAGCCACAGGAATGGCTTTTCAAAGTTGTAGTTGGATTTGGCTGATATGTCGTAATACTAAAATAAAAGAAAAAATATTATTCACAAAACAATTTATAATTAAGTAGAAATAGATTATGGGCTAACGATTCACCAAAAGTTTTCAAATGTAGGAGTGAAATTTGGCAATTTTATAAACCAAATATGAGGCTATTTTATTTGCAAATTCAGCTCATTCGAAAATTGTTGAAACATGAATGTAATTTAGTAGATAAATATATATTTTAATAGCACTTTAGAAATCAGTCTTGAACATGGCCTAATACATACAAAATATCATTCCAAAGTAATGTGATACTGAAAACACTTTTAAAATGTGCATTTCAAGTCAAGTTTCATTTTTAAACCATTTTGGAATGAGCCATGTTTGCAATAATACCCTCATATTAAAGGTCTGCACAGGCCCGGGCCCGGCCCTCGGGCTCTTACCCGACCCGGGTTCGGGCGGGTAAGCGCAATTGAGATTCGGGCCCGGGTAGAGAATTTATTATCTGAAAAATATTTCAGACTATGTTCGTGTTATAAGTCAAAGTGGAGTTAATAAATTTTCATCTCTAATTACTCAAATTTAACATTTACAACTCGCTCACGTCACTTCATTTTGAAAAAATCAGTGTGATATGAGAAAACGTAAATGAATTATTTGTAATGCCTGTCAGGATACGTAGTCGCAGAGTAAAATTACCAAGAAAGCACAACCGATTTGCTAAGCTGCATAGTAATTTAAAAGGGTTGATCTTTTTAATTTTTTGCGGAGAATAGTAATGTGCAGGAACCAATATTATATCAATTTCAAGAAACTGTATGAATTCGTGGGTAAAATATAAAAAAACAGACAAAATTAAATTTGTGGTATGTCAAATACCGAAAAAATAAATACTAAGATGCATTTAAAAAAAAAAATAGAAAAACTTTAGTACGTTTTTGGTAATCTTATAAACAAAATATGAATATTTGCTACAGCATACATTAACATTGAGTGCAACAACAGATTACGATGGTTTTATCCAACAATATTTGATGATTGGCGCGAAAAGGTCTGATTCAATAGTGCCATAGCAGTCTTAAGTTCCAAGCAGTGCTATAGAAAAATCAGCAAAAATGAGCGGGCCGTAGAATCCCAGCCTCTACTAACAAATTGTATGGCAGTTATACGTAGATCAACTCTATTCCAATTTATGAGCTTATTTTTCATTGAATATAACATGTATGTTTGAAAGATTTCTTATATGGGTATTCTGTGATTCGTTGGTGCTATTAATTTATAATTTAAGATACATCAGAAGGGATATGCAAATTTGGTAATGATTGTAAGAAATATAGCGAATGGCAAGAAATGCGATGTGTGGTAGAGTAGATTTATTCTAATCTTAATGTATCGAAAAACACATAGTTTTAATTGTATATTGACTATTACAATTTATGTAATTGATCACGATTATTACTCATAGTAATTATCTTTCCAAGTAAGTAAGCATCTACATTCCTGTTAACAGTTAAGATTGTTTAATTCATGTGTATGTTTGTTGTCAATTTTTTGAACAAGTAATATAATGGCACTTTGATTAATACATTACACAAATTACATTTAACTTCCCACTATAATATATCAGTTATATAGAATATTAATTTTAAATTACATAAAACAATAGTAACAATCGGATCTCATGTTGTATTATATAAGGTTTTGACGCCTATTGTGATATTATGCACGTGGAAATAAATACTGCGTCTTTTACCATATAATAATGGCAATTTATCAAGTAAATGATAACTTGATCAATAACAATATTTAAAAAAAAAATTGAATTGTGTTGCCCCAGTTTGACTTACTGATACGACTTGAAAAATCCTATGGAACGAGTATTGAGTGACGAAACAGTGCATAAATAAATTTCGAGATGATTAAAATCCCATTATGACTGGTTTTTTTAATGAACTATCCAACCTCATATTCTGTATTAAAAAAGTGCAAAAAAAAATGAATTTTAATAAAATGATTTGCCTTCATTGTTTGCCTTTGTTCTCCAAGATTTTTATTTAAAAACCTTAGGAAATGTAAATTTTTTCATATTATGAAAATAATTTAATTGAAAAGATATATATGTATTTCTTACAAAATAACAGAAATAAATGGCTTCATAATGATGTGATATTACTTAGAATGTTATGACTCCGGCCCGCTCATCTGAAAAAAGTACCTGTTTTCAACTCTATGGCATGGCTTTCACTATAGGAAGCTTGGATAGTGCACCTTTCCACACTTATTCATTAAGATCAGGAAGCACTTTTGGTTATCTTAAAGAATAGCGTCGTGAAGCATTTGACGTTTAATCGAAATTGCCGCCAACACAGAAATCGTTAACTAAGATGTATAAGTAGTTACACATAGCTTCCAATATTAACGATTTCACGGCAAAATCGGTACGATTGAATATACATTCATTTTTTTCATTTATTCAGACAGTAATCAAAGATCATAACACTTCTTAGATTTGTACAATTAATTAAAACACATAATTCACTAACGATTTCTGTGTTGGCAGCAATTTCGATTGAACGTCAAATGCTTCACGACGCTATTCTTTAAGATAACCGCACTTTTAACATAGAGCGGGGAAAACCCAACTTCAAGACATTAGTGAATCTAAGTTTTTTTTATTTAAAGATGTAGAACCTCAAGACCGACAAGGTTGAAGCTTTAATTTGATGCATACAATAATTTTGTGAAGTGTAGGTATAGTTGAATAGACAAATAATACTACATGAAGACACAGTATGTATGAATTGAGTAGTAACAAATTAAGATACCAGTAAATAACTTAAAGAGCACATACCTGTAGGTTCTTTTTCCGGTGGAAGACAATGGCTTTAGCTTTAACTTTTCTGTCTTTAATATCAACTTTGTTCCCGCATAGAACGATAGGAATGTTTTCGCAAACTCTGACAAGATCCCTATGCCAGTTAGGGACATTTTTGTAGGTAACTCTTGATGTTACATCGAACATTAAAATCGCGCAGTGACCTTGAATGTAATAGCCATCTCGCAGACCGCCGAACTTTTCTTGGCCAGCAGTGTCCCACACGTTGAACCTAATAGGACCGCGGTTGGTGTGGAATACCAAGGGGTGCACTTCCACTCCTAATGTGGCAACATATTTCTTCTCAAATTCACCCGTAAGATGTCTTTTCACGAATGTCGTCTTTCCAGTACCTCCGTCTCCGACGAGCACACACTTAAAGTTGGGCATATCCAGTTCGCTTGCCATTTTAGTGGATTTGAATTATACGCCAACTGAAAATCAAGAAGTTTTGATGAGTGAAATGTCATTGACTTCAATGTCAATATTTCGAAGCGGGAAATAGATACTTCAACAAATAGTGGCGGAAAACAATTAAATGAGTTTGACTAATTGTTGTTATGAAGTTTGATCAGGCCGATGAAAACAAATTAGAAAGCCTTAATTCAATTTTCTATAGAATGGCGCTCTAAATGCGTCTCATAGGAATTTCGTACAAAAGCGCCGCCTTCACAAGCTCATATCACGGTAAATACGAAATAATTTACAAAAATATTGAAGATGTTTAACAATAAATATATACAAGTTTCAAATACCTGAGTAGAACTGTCAAAATCCAAAGGATTGGAACGAAAATAGACGATTATATGCAGAGCCACAGATAGTCGTTAGGGCTCACAATGGCGTTTCTTTGCTAAGATCGGTTAACGGACGTATGAGTCAGAAGTCAAATCACGCCTGTAATATTTTTTTAAATATTATCATTATTGATTTGGTATTTGAAGTCACTGGAATCTATTATTTAATTATTTTTAAAATTGTGATGCTAATCAAAATACATATTATAATTTATATGAGATTTTTATAAATTAAAGATTTTATTTCTATCAACAGGGTTAGACGTCATATGAGCATGCGCAGCGCCATCTGCATGACTGCATAAGTAGTGTCTTTCAAGGAATCGTATCGATTTTTGCGAACGTAGTGACCGTGTACTTAGTTTAGTGCTGTTCGATGGAAAATTTAGTGAATGGGACTATTTTATAAACTAAAACGTTTTCACATTGAGTGATCGGTAAAACATGACGAAGGATAGATTAGAAGCGCTGCGGGCAGTAAGTCTTATGCTATTCGTACTATTCCTTTTGTCATATTAATTTCACATAATCCTCACAGAAAGTAACAAATTACTGACATTTGTGTTTATACTGAGTAAAGTTTGAACAGGGTAGAGTAAACCTGAAACAATTAAACATGGTCATCATCTATTCTAGTCATTCTATCTTTATCAGGAAGTAATTGTGCCAACTTCCTTTTCTTGTGACATTCGACCGAGTTTTACGTCCGCCCCACCCCTTAACTCAGTAAGGCGGTACAAAATAAAATCCCATTCATAATGCCTGTTTTTAAAATATCCAATTTCGTGTATTAAAAGTTGCATTGACATTAATTATTAGATTTCCTCCAAAGATTTCTCATTGTCAAACCTTGGAGTGTTAACTTGCTGTACTAGATTAACGATTTACCATACAGTGTTTTTTCTATACCTGTTATACCTTAACACTTACCTACAGTTATTTTAACTAATGCTATACTTCTAGCTATGTGAAATTGTGGAATAAATATTTCAAATTTCCTAGTAATTAGTTGTATTTTGTAAAAATGACAGGTCCCAAAATATGTATGTATATTTATATTTTTCTATCACCATCACGATAAGATTAAATAAAAAATCATAATAGTGATAACGACATTAATGACTAATGGGAAATGAATGTTATTTTTACTATTTATAAACATTATTACATCGGTAAACTGTGATTATTGTGACATACGGTGTCTCCCTACAAGCTAATTGTATCTGTCAAGTGACTCAGTAACTACTTTCAACTATTTATTGCCGATCTTAATTAGTCAACTGCTATAGACTGCATAAAATATTGTATATCTTAAATTTAATCACATACTTTTAAATTTCATGCAAATAATCTTTACGTGTCAAAAATTGTACTTTCCTAAAGTAAAACAGAATCCACAGTCAAAATTCCAAATTCAAATTATCGGAATTGCCATTTTAAAATAAACATTTTTTTTGTGAATTTTTCATAATCGATTTAATTACTTGTGATCAGTGTTTGTCACTGTCTTAACTCATTATTGGCTTTGAATTAGTACGATTTATTACAGTATGTTTAGTTCTCTCTTTGTCCATACAAAATTTACTCTCCGAGATTTCATTTCCGTATACTTAATACAATAAGCAAGCTGTTGAAATATTCTCTTATAAATAAAAAATGGCTGTACAGCCTACAATGAAAATAACCAACCCTTTAATTAATTTTTATTTGCATTTCAAACTGTTTTTAATTTACATAATATTTAACATACGAATGAGGTCTCATCCAATTTTAATTATATCATGGATAAATAAATATCTTGTTTTAAAACAGAAACTTTTTTATTTTCAATGAGCACATAAGTGTTTTTATTTATTTTGTAAAAACCCCTAAACGCACAAGTACCTACTATTTAAACAATAGGAAAAAACATGAACATTTTTTTTTGTGTTAATGTAATTCAATTATTCAAAATTAACCGAATATTTTTATGTGACATTCTCTCATTAGGAATTTTCATCACGTAAATTCAGAATTTTGATTTTTTTGTAATGAGAAAATATAAATATTTTTCGCATACACTGTTATACTTGCTTCATAAATATTGATTTCAATGATTTTAAATCGTTATGTAGCAGAGCTATTTTTAATGCTTTGAAATATAAATAAAATATTTTTTGTCACTAAACTTTGTTAGAGTTGATTCTATTTAAGAAGCCACGAAAAAAAAAAACGTTTCTGTGTATGTATAAAATGAAATGAAACTTTGTCGAACACGTCAAGTCTTTTGTTCGTGTAATATTATTTTAAGTAAAACAAAAAAAAACGAATTAATCGCATAAATAATTTATGCAATTACTTAATTCGTTTTTTTAAATAATCATTAATCGTTCAAATAACAATTATTGTTACTCACAAGTGAAGAAGTACATTTAACACACTCGTAAAACAATCGCTAGTGTTGTAATTGCCAAATCTTGGTGAGAAGGCATTATATATTTATTTTTTTAATCACGTATTCAGTGAATTATATATATATTTCCTAAATTTTCACAACGGAAGTCATTTCAGGATAAATTTGAGTGTTCAAAACATTTCAATTTTTTATGTGATATTTTTCTTTATTCACTCTACATTTTATATGCTATGAAGCATTATGGATTTTCCCTTGAAAATTTCTTGGATTTTTTTTTCTCAGAATACAGCCTGTATAAGGGTGGGAATTCGTATCGGGTACAATGTTGAGTACCTTCGTGGTCTTACTATAACCTTTATCTTCGATGGTCTTATTTTAGGCTCACCTCTTTCAAAAAAATACATTATAACGATACTATACTAAGCAATATTTCAAACAAAACACTATTTTAGAGATATATGCTCAAATAAATATTTAATGTTGGTAGAATGCTGCAATATTTTAATAAATTTTATTGGTCAGTGGTTAATATGTGTACGACGTTTTGAATTGTTGCAGGCGCAGAGTGATGAGGACGATGTCGGCCCCGACGATGTGGCGGTCAACGTGGAGGGGCGGGACGGCTTCATGGACGAATTCTTCAGCGAGGTAAGTCACCCACCTCCTGACTATCTAAAGACCGAAGGTATCGCACTCTGAAATCATAATCGGAGATTATACTCGGAGATGTGCGTCCTAAACCAATTGTAATTTTTTTTTGTAGGGACTCACTCGTGAACACCTCTTATATGGACCAAATTCTACAAAATTTTAGTAGGCCAATAAGATGTATATGTTAAGGGAAGCATATAATGTCACTTTTTAAGATAATGTAATCCACTAAAATTTGTATCACGGCCACAATGACTTAAAACAATAAAATTCTTATTCTAAAATACTTATTTTAGAAAAGAAAAAATTCAGGCCTAATCATACATACATCTTTGTGAAAGGATAAACTATTTTTATTTAATTATGAAATACATTTTATAATTTCCGCAACACAACACCTCGCCTCTCAATCTCTCAACATATTTTGTCTACGAATAATCATTAATCTTCTACCAAATATATGTAAGTAAGTGATAACTACCGTAACACTAATTTTGTATAATAATGAAATTCATATAGGTAAATGAAACATTCAAACAAAATAGGAATGTGGATGTGAACATATTCAATTTGTGTACGTGAATATTTTAAATTAATAATTATAACTAACTTTTTTACATTCCATGTCACATATCTAGTTTCAAGTTAATTTGTAAAAATAATTGTAACATATAATTGATTTTACTCTCCCACTTTTTTTACATATTCTCCATAAATATTGAATCTTAAACGTGTATTTTTATCGCCAAACTATGATAACCGTTTTAAATGTCAACAAGTTGTATTTAACGATGGCCATTTATTAGATAGATAGCCTCCCATTTTAATAGATAGGTCGAGAATCGTTAAAAACATCATACCCTGTGGCCTATAAGTAGTACAAATTAATTGTTTAGTACCGGAGCCCTTATGATGGAAAAAGTTGTACATGGATAGTTTTTTCACGGTTCACACCCCTTTTTCATATAATTTATCTCATCAAATATGTCTTTCGGCTAACTTAGCCGACAAAACAAAGCCAAAATGACAATTCTTAAAAAATATTGACGCTATTCCTATAAAACTTATTTCAATCTGACTCCCTTAGTGTGGTGTCCAAAATGTATGTATATTATTTTAAGTCGGCCTTGGTCTAGTAGTAAAAAATCCGTTAAGCGGTAAAAAAGTTTCAAGTTAAACATATGTATTTTTTTCTAAATTTACGTTTTGTCTTCTGGGCTTGCTGTGTTTGTTTAGGCTTTTTTCCTCGAGTTGGTCACAGGTAACATTAATAAAATGTTCATATGCTTGGCAAACCAATCCACATTTGGTTTGAGTTAAGCAGGAAACAACTGATGTTTTCAGGTAGTTCTACTTTTAAATGGGAACTAGTAAAAAATATTTCAAATTTGTATAAAGAAATCATTCTGAAAATCGTCCTGGTTTCTGTTTTATTTAAATTATTTTCTCTTTACTTAGAGGGCAAATTCATTTTTTATGAAAAAAGGAACCCTAGTACATTTTTTTTCTTTATACTTAATTGACAAGCGACATAAGGATTTATAACATTTTAACATAATCATATTCATCAAATCAAGGAAGGGTACGCAACCTTTTTTTCGCTGGGATTTACATTTAGTTTTCAATCTTGAGTTTTATCGCGATCGACTTCTTATATGATTCTAACAAGAAATGTTATTTTGGGGTTTTACATGTTTCATTTTAAAATATCCTTTGATATGTGCTTACAAAATAAATCGACCATAGAATGCACGTATTTTTAAAACAATATTTATTAAAAACATTTTTTTTAAATGTCACGAGAAAATTATAGTTTTCGGGGTAGACCAAATTTTGCTTTGCGATCTACCCTTGATGTACATTCACAACATTTACGTAAAGTATCTAAAACATTAACAAACTATAAAACTCCATATCTCCATTTAGCAAATTGGCAGTTGGTTCCCTTTTCTTTAATTCAACCCATTTATATGAACCTCATTGATATAATTTAAAAAGTTAGAAAGCGGGAAATATATTTGAAAAAAAAAATCTTAAATGCGAAATTATAAAATCTCTATTAACAACTTGATTATAACGAATATAATCGAAACTGTGAGTTTGAGAAGTGAATGCCTTGTACATATTGTAGCAATTCAAAAGTTAGGGATACAGTAACTTACTAACCATATTTATCTATCGCTGAATCTTTCGTTTAGAAATATCTCTAAACCATACGACGGTAGTCAGCTTGAATAATCAATTCGGTATTCTATTTTCATTTGTGAAGTGTGTGGCTACAATAGATATGTTTTGTTAAAAATTCCATTCCTTTATATACTGCCAATAGTTTTTAAGTTTAATATTATATGTATCGTAGTCAAAATGTAAAAAAAAAAATTAACATAGTCAGGTTTACGTTCGGCTCTCTTGTGCGGTCAGAATCCTGCATGGTAATGATAGATTTGAGGACGTTTGAAGTCCGAACAATCCAATATGATTCTATTGCGATGGGGTGTGTCAAGAGCGTTTTTACTCAGCATCAAGCGTTCACGATATATCACGGCATATCGATGGCCTACTTCCATAATATGACAATAAGTCAAATATTTTATGTTTTGAGTTGTATTACCCATTATATTCGAAAACATCTCTTCTATAGCTTCACAAAAGTACAACTTGAAAAAAATGCTAGTTTTCTCCCGGCATGCAGATTTTTGCATATTATGGAAATAAAAAAATATAAACAATTTCTCAGCTTCATACAAATACAAATTGAAATATCGTTTGACGGTTTTGTCAACATTTCAATAAAAATGTACTGAATTAAGATTACTAAATGATTCGCTAAAAAGATGAAACAAACAAAAATGATCACCTTTTCACAACTGAGTTTAGATAGGTAAAAATGTTCTCAACACTATCAATTTCTAGTTGTATCACTATGTAACTAAGCCGTCAATATTATCTATTGCAACAAATATTTAAAATAATCATCTCATTAAAATGTGGTTGACAGTATTATTTATCAACAGTTATGTGAATATAGCGTTAGCAAAAATGGAAACACATAACCCAATACGCGGATTGTTTTTTACATTGTTGCCCTACACCCCACAGTCGTAGTGATAGATAGTTGTCTAAAAATAAAATTGATATGTTTCTGACTATGGTACGCTCGGGATACAAAGCCTCGGACATGGACAAGAAAATATCGCATAAATTCATTAGCTAACGAATTCCGTGTTCATCAATCGCCTGCTGTTGTTATCTATTTGATTATTAAGGACCCTGTTGCGACAAGCAACAATGGTGACAATCCGTGTCATCGTTCCGCATTTGAAGAATTGCCATGTTGTGTGGGATTTACTATTATATTGTGTGGCGTTCGTATATATCAGGCACGACTGCGTCCCCAGACGGCAAACACCGACCACGGCGGTGCTCCAGGGCGGCGCGTCGTGAAGGCGGCCGCTATCGCAGTATCGATTCCGTGCCGGATTGCTCATGGGAAATTTTGTAAACCGCCTCCAAATAATCCATCGAGCTGCTAGGAAACATGAATAGTAACTAGGCTTATAAGTTTGAATAATAATAACCAGAATTGCTAACTCGGTATGATTTTTCGATCCCGGGATTATGATATAAAATACATTGTTTGCGATAACCGATTTGTAATATACAGTCAATCCTCTTTTTATGAGATTTTGAAGTTATGTTTTTTTTAGAAATGCAAATTTAATCATATAATAGAGAATGAATCATTAACACTAACCGACATTTGGAAAAAAATACGATTTTGGACTGTTTAAATCATGTTGCATCTGCCATCGCTGAAGTGAGTCCACCTACTTAAAAATCATGCTGGAAAGCAGTGTGGCCTGAGTGTTACAGTCAACAAAACCACTGAAACATCGGCGATATCAGCAATTTTTTTTTTTTTTTGTACATGAACTTGGCGGAGAAGGGTTCGATACCTTTAGCGAAAATGATATCGACGAATTACTTATGGATATCGCTATAAGTAACGACGATGTCATTAATTTAACTTAAACTATTGACAAAGATCCAGAAAACGATGATGAAGTGCGAGAAATTCCAGTTCCCTTCACTGCGAAAATAATTCAAGGTCTCCAACTTTGCAGTAAATTAGAAAATCATTTTATTCTAAATGATTCAAATTCTGAACGCGCATTTAAGTTTCAATGAGAGCTTAAAAATTGTATTTCTGGATATAACGAACTACATAAACAATTAATCATCGAAAAAAGAAAATGCGAACAAACTTTGATCACTAATTACATTTTTTTAAAAAAACTAACAGAAAGATGGTGGGATTGACTCTAATTCCATGCGCGAAGAACCATCGTTTTTTTAAATTGATGCGCATACTATTTCTTCCGAAGAAGAGATTGATTTCGAACCACATGCAAAACCTAGCATTGTCATCCAGTGATGATAGTTTTACTTAAAATGTTACTAAAGTGAAACAATAACCATCAATTTTATTTTTTAATAAAAAATATAAGATTAATTAATTTTTACGCTGTGTTTTTCCTCTAATTTTCCTAAAAAAATATATACTATTCTGGGTATATTTTAACTCGCTGTTTCAATGTTATGCGAATTTTAAAATTCATTGAACGTATCCCCACTTTTTCTATGGAAGTCAAGTCTTTTTTATGCGATATATCGTGGAACACAACTCATAAAAAGAGGATTGACATACGTGTGGCGTATTCACGTATACCCGTTTACCGTATTGGTTTATCAAAACTATGTCACAATTGAAAAATTTGGTGGACTAAATGACCTGAAACCAACTGCCTGCAGACCACTAACTGCTCGGATATTCCGTAAACAAATCTTTCAAACCTTGCATAACATGTAGCCTATAATAAAACTCTACAAGAGGCGACAGAGATTTCGCAGATTTTATTATTTATTATAGAAAATATTTTTCTCATAATAATACTTTTACTGTATCTGTCTAAATAATTTGAAACACTCATCGCTGACGCACCAATTTCCATCTGCCTTTGATCCTTTATTTTTTCCTCTTGCTACAAATCTGGAGTACACTTTTGATAACCTTCCCATACCAATTTCAAAAATGTATTTTCACATGAAGAGTTTAGCAGGTTTCAGTGACAATCCAAATATTTTTTTAGATATTGTATCATTGGATATCCTTGAAGCTCATTTTAAACTCATTTATACGAACGCATAATATTTCCAAATAATTTAAAGAACTGATAATTTGATGTGGTCGAGCAAAATAGTCAAGTTCTATTTAAACATGGTTTCATAATGATAACAATACTTTAACTTTTATATAATTTATTGCTTCCCCGTCAAATATTATGGTGAACCAATGGCATACCTAACTAACTCGAATTAAATTTCCATGATCACCAGACACCGTTTTTAAGACGGATACAATACGACGGTGGTTCTTGATTCATTAGACACTGATGATGATTGCACGTAGGCAAGAGTCTGCCTGGAATACTTTCGGAAGTAACGATGTTGTCAGCTCTTTGTTTTCGTTTATGGTCCGCAAAGAGTGGGAAAATATGGGCTAATAAAATGGATATAAACATTAAAATGCCGTGTGAGTGGCGCTGGGGAAGTATTTCAGAAGGATTTTATTCTTTTCGGCGCTCGACGCCGCACATTTCTTTCTCGTTTCATTAAATTTCGTACCCACACGCACACAATTTCATCGTTACAGAGTTAACTGACTGGCGGCAAGGGGGGGGGGGGGGGTTATACCCCCTCACTTATTATTATCCGAACGCAAAGAACTGTCAATTCACTACGTCTAATAATAATCCGCGGACGATAAAATTTTATTTCAAAGCTCTTTCTATATTTAGACGAAAGTGATTGATTATTATAATTGAAAAAAAATCCTATGAATCACTATAGTTAAATCTGTTTGTGACAAGAAAAGGGTTTTGTATATGTTTTTTATAGATTTCCATTTATAAGAACTTTGATGTAAAACGTGAAGTTTTCTAATTCGGCAACGTTTATTCGTCTGATCCTTTTACTTCTTTACGTATCATCTTAATTAGAAAACTTCGTATCTACGCATTAGGTTAAACAAGTTAAGAACGTCATTCTATAAAGAATTTTGTACGTCATCGAATAGCAAACCACGAATATTTTTAACAAATACGAATCATTATTCATATAAGGGAATATCTTTGTCTAAAGCTGAATCTACTTCTATAATTTACGATTTCGACAGAAAGTGCTTGGTGGAATTTTAATATTAAATATCAATCTTTAAAATGTCGTATATTCGCAGAATTTTTGACACTAACGATCTAGGTTTCGCCTTTCGACATCTCCAGGCGAATCCCGGGTCGTTAGTGACAAAACTTGTGCGAATGTAAAAACAATTGAACGATTTAAATTGAACGATTTAAATTGAATTTATTTCGTACCTTTTGCTAAAACGTAGATGTGAAGTTTGCAAGTTAAGCCGACGATATGCTATTGTACATTGGGAGTCATTTTCTACACATTGTGAGCGGACGAGGATTTATCCAATCCAATTTGATTGCAGTCAATTTGTTACAATATATTTGAATGCTTTTTTTTATTATTTCACAGGATAAAAATGAGCTGCTCAGTGTCACACTTATGTTCTTAGTTAATTTATTTTCTAATAAATACAATTTAATATTTTTAAACTTTAATCTAAGATGTTGATCGAGTTACTCGGTTTTGGGTCTTGTATTTATAATTTACGGTTTCGTCTACGCCATGAGTGCCCAACCGGTAGATCGCGATCGACCGGTCGATCCCAAAGCAAAATTTATTCGATCCCGAAAGCTTCCGTGAATTTCGCAAAAAAAATAAATTTAAATGTAAAATATACTAAAATTGAACTATTTTGGAAGGACATAGCTATCTAATGATGTATATTTCGCATTTAAAATAAACATGTTCAAGTTTGAAGAAGGGGAAAAAACTCTACTAAATAAAATTTCTTAAAAGAATCATGTTAGTAGTCGATCGCGAGAAAACTTAAGATTGAAAAGTCGATCCCAAGGCAAAAAAAAACACCCTTGGTCTACGCGCAAGAAATTCTTATTGGAAAATCGAATACCGTCCACGAATCCTTTTAATTTATGTTACATCTCAATTCACCCTTGTAATTTTACAGATATGTGCAAACTATCGTGGATAAATTGATTACCATAATTCCATTATTATTAATACGAATTCATATTCTGTGATAATATTAGCTCTGTTCTTCTGCGTACTTCTGACGGTTTGCTGACGGTTTGCAAACTGTTTTCGAATTAGAGTCTAAAAGCTTTCAATTCGATTCTAATTCGAAAACAGTTTGCAAACCATCAGCAACCCGTCAGAAGTACGCAGAAGAACAGAGCTATTAACTTCTAAATTAGTATTTTCATTTCACAAAATTTAAATCTTAAGTACGATCCCTTTCGTGAGTTGTATGATGCTGGTGATCATGATTAAACAAAGGAAAAAACATGAAAACCACTAATATTGAGTTAATTATCCGGTCTTTATATTTAATTACCATAATGTTAATGCATCTAAGGTCACCTTCGTTTTATTATAATTAGTTTTTTTTTTAATTTCAATTGCACGAGTACATTCTGTATAATTTTATTATTTCAAACGTTCTTTCGGCTCTCAGTTAAGGAGAGTTTTTTTTATTATTAAAACTGAATCGTCAATTCCTCATCTGTATTTGTTTTTCTCTCAAGAAATGAATTTCGTTTTCACATAGTCTGCCGCAAACTTTGACGTATGTACTTCAATCTCTATATTGTGTCGAATTGGTACCTAGCGACTAGGGTATCCAATCCCGAAGCCTTTTTCCAATCCCGGGATTTCGGGATTGATTTATTTTGAATCCCGGGATCCCGGGATTGAGATTTTCTCACCGAGGAATTTGAAATCCTCAATTTGCTATACTTTTTCCCGAAATCTCACAGAAACTCGTTTTTTTTTTTAGCTCACCGAAGAATTTGAAATCCCCGATTTGGTATACTTTTTCCCAGAATCTCACAGAAACTCGTTTTTTTTTTTTTAGCTCACCGAGGAATTTGAAATCCCCGATTTGGTATACTTTTTCCCAGAATCACACAGAAACTCGTTTTTTTTTTTTAGCTCACCGAGGAATTTGAAATCTTCAATTTACCAATTTCGTGTAAATTTCGAGAATTTCTCAATCCCGAAATCCCGGGATCGCGGCCATCTCAATCCCGGAATTTCGGGATCAGAAAATTGAACGGGATCCCGGGATTACGGGATCCCGGGATTGGATGCCCTACTAGCGACTGTAAATTTTTCGACTACATAGTAATTGTAATGCGGTACACAATAATGACATATTTTTTCTCATCTCTGTTTTTTTTTATGTAAATCATTGACGTTTGAAACTAAGTGAAGAAAACGTACCTCTCATACTAGTTCGTCATTTATATTTTAACAGCTGCTTTCCTTGCCAGTAACAATCGTTGCGTATGACAAGCCTACGTTGTCCAAGTTGTTGTTATTTTTCGCTGGGTCTCTTACATACATCGTATGGCTACATTACTACATGGATATAGTAGAATAAACAACGAAACAAATTGTATAGCATCAACTTTTAAAAAAATCTGTTAGACTTATATTTTTTTTGAAATCATTAAAATATGTTTATCAAATCAAATGTCAATCATTTTAGCGACATACGTGTAAGTTGCAGATGATGGTGTCATAATCTATATAGATTCGTGCATTTTTTTTATGAAATATTGTCTTTTTTTGGAGGAATATTTTTATGTTGTGATCAGACTATTGCTCGTAAAATATTATCACTTGAAATTTTAAGACGTTTTTACATTGTCTGATTGGAATCATATCAGAATGATGAGCAATATCTCTTCACTTGTACTGTGTGAACTGACATAGTCAGGTGCCACCAAAGATTACAGCTTAGCCGTATCGGTCCTATCATTGTCGAGACTAATCGTCTCGATAGCATTTGATGTTTTACAGTCATTGATTGGTGTCATGTTAGATTCAATCATAGTTTCCATATTATTATGAGAATTGTACATATCTCCTGAATAGCCGTGATCCTAGATTTACTATTAGACTGTTTTGAAACTCTAGTGAGAATCTCACTTAAAACTGACGGTTTGCTGATGGTTCGCAAACGGATTTCGAATTAGAATCGAATTGAAAGCTTTTAGATTCTAATTCGAAAACAGTTTGCAAACCGTCAGCAAACCGTCAGAAGTACGCAAAAGAACAGAGCTTATATGTTTGAAGTATTGTTTAATTAATGTCAGTTTGAATCTAAAATTTCTCATAATTATTTAAACTTTAGAAAGGCAAAAAGACTTAACTCACACCTAACAAATTTTACAGAGGCAGGCACAAAAACACTTAAATGATTTGGGCCGCAGTCAAAAATGAAATATTCACAACCTTGAAGTGCACCAAATCTTATAAACTAGTTTTTTTATTGATTCGGTCTAATAATAATTTAATAAATTGTTCAAGAAAAATCTTTTTGAAGGTCCTTTTTCCTGGTCGTAATTTTCATGAGTTCTTCCTTTTTTTAAATTTAAAAGCGCTTTATTTAGATACTAATTCAGCATTCGCAGCTTACATTATATTGATAGAACGTGTGTTAAGGTATAACAGTAGTTCCCAGCGAAAATAAATTGTCTTAGAACTTCACGATTCCGCGGTGATCGGCAACTATCTTAAAATTAATTAAATCGATATATTTTCAGCAAACGAATTCCCGCATACTTTTTACGTTTTCCTTTGTCCAATCCGCCCCAGCCGGTGACTTTTCCAGGCTGTGACGACTGTCGCATCGCACACACACTCGCGTGGAATATAAATTCATTGCGAAAGGGTGTTTTCTGCGATTTGCCAGCGCCGCGTACGGCCGGCGGGGGTGTCGCGAGGCGCGCAGGTAAATCCGATCGTGTGAATCGAAGCGCCCGCGAGGAAATACATCCGTCCACGACAAAGCGAAAAAGTTAAACACACTTTCAATGGAAAAAGCGTCTGGCGGAAACTTTGAATTTTTTGATCGCAATAGTTTATCCACGGTGACATAACGCAAAAGTTACACGAACGATATATTATTTTTTTATTTGCCACCAGAGGTCGTTTCATTTTCAGGGAAGGAGATTTAAACAAAGTAATTGTCAGATATCGTACTGAACCTCCTTTTATAATGACTACGTAAGACAAAAAGCTTCAGTTAAGCCAAAAAAGAAAACTTGGAAGTTTTTTTTCTTGATTACGGCGAAGTAAAAAAAACTCGGGAAATAGTCTTCTTGAAGGCTGAATTCATATTTTTTAATGAGTGATAAAGCTTTTTATGTTAAATGAGTCGTTTACAAACAAAATTGGTTGTCAAGTTTGTATACTTTATAATTAAGTATAATCTCCATTTTATTTATTTTTTATTCCTTTAACTTTAATTTATAATAAAAGTTATCTGCGTATTTTTTTGTTTGTTTTCTGACTTGGTGCTCCGCTATTTTTACGTTATATTAAAATATATTTGTTATTGATTAAGGCGAAGCCTAAAGAATTTTGTTTATTGACAACTTTAATCACATTTCTTTTTATAATATCTGTTATGTATGCTAGAGACACCGAAATTTCATCTCGCATAATATTCTCATAACGCAGATAACCTTTACGACTTCAGCGTCGGTTTTAAAATATGATTTCGACATTAACTATCTTTTTCTAAAGATACAACGCAATATCTATAAAATAGATTGTATTCAAAACCATGAAAATTTTTTTTTTTTTATCCAGGAAAAGATTATATAATCCGCTAAGCGAGGCAACATTTTCACTAAGCAAGGAAAATCGAGCAATTCTCGTATCATAAAAATGATTTTTACTGATTATTCGTTGTGGTGGTATAATTGATTTGTGTTTAACGGTGTTAAATTATTTGTATGTATCATTTCAAATATCGGAAAAATAACAAGTGTGCGGTTAATGGCATACTCTTCTTAATAGAGATAATATATTGTATATATCGCACACCCCGGTGCAACATCGTTATTAGTGCAAATTGCTTTTTTCTGGAGTAGCATATAAAGATTCTGAACTTCTTATAGTTGCATGGGATTATGATTTTATGTACAATTTTTATTTCAAGAACTACATTTGTGACACTATCTCTGTTCTTCTGCGTACTTCTGACGGTTTGCAAACCGTCAGAACCATCACTGACGCACCATTGTAGGCTTGCTTTTTTTATCACTCCTCTCATTTTTCATTATTTACCACTTGTGACGTTGGTCGCACCCGGTGTGCGATATCACTGACTTGCGATAAACGTGTCTATCTACATCACACGCTACATAGCCTTTTTTGTATATAAAAGTATGATAAAAGAACAATCGCCCTCATGCCCTTATATCTGGCGCACGAGGTTCACTTTACATGTGATTTAGCTAGAAAGAGAGAGGCGCCAGCTATTTTGCTATAACTACTCGAGGAGAAAAGACATCACAAACAAACACCCATAGCCAATATCTTAAATATTGAATTGAAAAAAATATGGTTCATACCTATTTTGGCATATGCCTTCATCAGAACTAAGGATGAGGGCATGGAAATGGCTATCGACAATTTGTAGAATTAAAATACGATTTTTTTTCATCTATTATCTAAATTTGATATTTACCTTTCCGGCACTTGCACCCGGACCCGGACCCGTTTGATCGCTAAGGTACAGCTCTCACCATTAGACCACATAGTCTGAAAATTTCTATTCAGTAATACCTTGACATGCGAGTTTAATTCGTTACGTGACATTGCTAGTAACTTATATTCCTTGTATCTCAAATCATTATTTTTACAGAATTTAATTAAAAAGTCTCTTATACGTTCCAGCCCCAAAATCACCCTATTTTTCTGATATGGGTTTTTTTTTATTTAAGAATAGTAAATGTATGTTGTATAACAAACTTAAAATAGAGGTTTGTTTCGTCCTCATTTTAAGAATGTTCAGAAATGAGTTAGGCAAGTGTCATTAAATAGCTCCAACGCTCGACCAAACTTTTTCTGAGTGTTTCCTTCCAATAAAATCTGAAAGTTTCCAATCATTTCCTTTATCTCACTTGTAGAGATAACCTTCTCCACATCTGTCTCCTCTGTGTTACTAATTTCCTGCAAATTTTCTGTGTGCTGCTTCGACTTGAACTTTTGCTTAACTCATTCGTTATCAGTTCCTCGTAGTGTTCCTTGATGACCTCTTTCACACTCTCTTCATCTACTTACATACTCGTACACTTTCCATGTGAAGCTCATTCGCAAATTGAGCTTCACACGGGACCGTAGCTCAAATAAAAACGACCGGGCGACTGCTCGTATTATGAAAAACTCGTATGTTAGGAGACTTGTGAAGTCGTAACTCAGGGGACACTGTAATACAGTGATAACTTGAGTAACGATTACTTAGGTAACACAAACGACACGGCCGGGTGTAGCCGCTCGCTCGGTGTGTTTGCGTTTCATAATTACGTAAATGATAAAAATATTTAATTTTTAAAATCGTTTTACAATCCCATGGCATGCGCTGCATCTACCGCACGTATGGACCACACGCCGCTGCACTGTATGTATATCGACTTTTCAAAGGAAAAAGGACGTAACCCACACATAACAAATTTTACAGGAAACGACGCTTTTTGATCATTTTTGGCAAAAAGCGAACTATAAAATATACACAACCTTAAAGTGCACGGACAATGATAAACTGGTGTTTAATTGACTTAATCTAATATTCATTTTTTTTTTTTTTTAAATAAACCCTTTCAAGTCCTTTTTCCTGGTAGCAATTTTTACGGGACCTTCTTTCTTCAATATTAAAAGCTAAATGTAGATACAATTTTCGCGTTTTCAGCTGACATCCTGACCTTTGATAGAACGTGTATCAAGTTGTACACACTGTGATTATCGAAAAAACTGTGTCTTTTTGCCTTTCCAAAGTCGATATCTAAAAAAATGTATAAAATATTTAGTTTGAGTCCGCTTTCATGTCATTTCATGACATGGCAGATTAAGCAAAACTGTTATATTATTTAGTAACTTTGGTATGTTATTCCAGCAATGAATAACTAAAAACAATAATAAATGTATCAAAGAAAAGGGTGAACATTACGTATTTAATGGCCTTCGACCAAGTATCGTCAGCACGAACAGCAATTGATATGAAATAATGACGGATATTTTTCATCCCCCTTTTGAATTGTTAAGATTCTCGAGTTATCACGTTTTTATTTGGGGATTTCTATAATAAAGGGTAACCGTCGGCGTTAAGATGCGTCACCTTTTTCCGGTAGGTTTAGCCCGTGATTCAGTCTCTGAAAAGAACCACCCCCCCAAGCCCATTTAAGTGGCGATAAGTGGTTGGGGGATGCTGCCAGTAGCGCGCATGCCGATAGAAGCGAAGAACTTGTGTGTTGCCATGCGATGTTTTCGTATTTTGCATTATCAATTGCGAAATGGATACACCATTCATACATTTTAAACAAAACTTAACATATCGCCTATACTGGCAGAAGGCCTTAAATCTCGTTATGAGATAATCGTCATTTTCGATAATCATGAAATTTTAATATCTCTGTTTATTCAGTGCAGTCTAAAACTAACGTATCGTTCAATTCGATAATGATTAACTAATTCGATTCACCTATTCAAAAGTGTTCAGTTATTTGTAGTTTTTTTGCCAACAATAACTTTAAACGGAATTGAATTGATGTATATTATGTTAAAGGTCTGTAAAAATGCTTAGAATATGTATGCAATTAAACAAAAAACACAATATTCCTTTATTCTACTTCCACTTTTATTTAAAAAAAAAAACAGGACCGGTTTCGATTTTCAATACCAATTGTTTATTACATCTTTTTTATTTAATTTTTTTTTGTATAAATAACACTGTAAACTTGTATTTTATTATCAATTGATAATGCTCGTCATGAGCGAAACCGGTCCTGATATTTTTAAATAAAATTGGAAGTAGTAAAAAGGAATATTGTTTTTAAATATAACTCCTTTCCACCAAGTATTGACAGTGAACACCCTTAAAGTGAATATGTATGTTCTTGTTTTTTTTTCTAAATACAGCGCGTTAAAACCTAGATATCTGCTTTCATATCGAACAGTTAGTTTTTGTCTTAACGCCCACTGCCAGTATACTGACGAATTATTATGATGTACACAAATAAACTGTTACTTCTACCTCAAATCTTCTCACGTATTAAAACATACAAAAAAGTGAAACAAAAAAAAACATCCGGAAAGATCGATATAAATCTTTGGATTTTTTTAAAAAAGCTTAAATTACATGAGCACGATGAAGATTACATTGTTTATAATACAGTGAGATCCACATTTTAAATGGTGTAGTGACATACAAAAATAAATGTACACAGAGATTGTGAATCTGTGGGCGCTACTGAAATTTCCCCGACACCCGAATATGAATTGATGATTCGGCTGGATTTGTGTTTTTATCTTTTTTATTATTCATCCGAGTCAAGTCGCGCAACTTCGCCTCCGGTCGAGACACTCGTATCATACTCGACGCGACATAACGATCGACCGACCGTCCGACCTACTGCCGGCGGATCGTCTCCAGCTGACTGACGAGGAAGCGCCACCCTGACTGGAGGGCGACGGACGACCCCAGCGGTCGGTTGGCTTATACATGAAGTTTTTTTCGGTCGACCGCAAAGCAAAGTTTGGTCGATTCCGAAAACTATCGTGAATTTGGAAAAAAATATATTATTTTATAAAAAATATTTACAGCCGACGATGAAAAATAATATCCCGGCAGTCGGACAAACTCTGCTTGATTCGTGATTATCTGCTAATTTAGGGGACTAATGAATGGTCGTAGCAAACGACCCTAGTAAAATTTCTTATATGTATCGTGGTAGCAGTCGATCGCGAGAAAAAAAGGTTGAGAACCCTTGACCTAAAAAATAAACACGATTAAGACAATTGATATTGCATCGCCCATAAATTATTCGTAAAGGGATTTTTGCCCGCACAAAGTTTTTAGTTGATGGAATAGTTGGTTAATAAGAACATAGTGTATACCCATTCTATCAATAAAAAACCAAGAGAAATAAGCCTGCTTCGGTGCCAAAAAAAAGAGGAAAAAATTATTCTTCATCTAAATTACCATAGTTTTTGTCTTCCTTCGAAATATCAAAACATATCTACAAATTTAATCTCGTGTATCATGTATCTAATCTGAACTGTAGTCACGTCACTGTATTATATATATATTAACCATGTCCGCTCCCAATATGGAGCATTTGGACTCCTAATGGAGTTTATCTCAACAGAAGTGTTTCTACGAGAACTGCTTGTTACTCAGTTGCTCAACCTCTTCTTCCAAAGAGGGTAGGAATTAGCCCAGTTCATAGGATAGGTGGGAGGAGGGAATTCAAGACATCATATATACACATCGATGCCTTCGAACAAAAATTCATAAATCGATTGAAAAAATCAATTTATGAAACTGTCCGTACTGGGATTCGAACCCGTGACCTCCTTAACCGAAGCCAATGACGTTGACCACTCGGCCACACCGGCTATATATATATAGATCTCGAGGCGATTCTATGTATTAATATACTAATCACCTGTAAACTTTTATCACCCCTCTTTTCAAGACCTAACTCGGTGTCATCGCTAAAAGTATAAATCACCTTTGACAACTTATTTATACATCGTTTTATCCACTATTCCAGACGATGTACGTTGCTTGTCTATGTGGTACGTACAGACAGTGTGCAAACGGAATCTCGGCGCCTGGTGACTAGTTTCTGCGGACATTAATTTTATTGACAAAATTTTGGCAATTAGCTATATTTATTTTTTGTGATATTAATGTTTATAACGTTCGAATTTCTGGTCTGTGGCTGGGTATTGGTTGTTTATATTATTAACAGTTGAAATCTCGCCGGGGTTAAATTTGGCTTTCGTATAAAGTCTCAAATCAAAATCAATGTATCGTAGTGAATATTAGGGTTTCCAATCCCGGTATCAGAGATCCCGACCAATTATGCGATTCCGTAATCCCGGGATTGTTTTAGTACCAACTCCGGGATTTACTATTACACGTAAAAAATTGAAATTTTCTTTAATATAGCTAAAAAAAAGCTCAACAGGGCTGGAATACTTAGTCAATGGCAGACGTAACTTTAATAGAAGTTAGAGCTAAAAAGAAGGACTTCGAGTTTAGAATAATTCTGGAATCTGTTGATTCGTCAGAATTTTCGTAAAATATGATAAGTGATCAATCCTGGGATCTCGAAACAAATGTGAATCCCGGGATCAAAAAAAGGAAAAGTGTCATGTGAACTTACTTCCCAAAATTATTTCACAAAATTGACAAATGCATATTGTCGTAAGACATTTGCCACAAGAAAAAGCTCAAGCTCGGATTAAAATAATTTTACATATAGAAAAGTGGAGGAAGTGGACATACATATACTCCAGAAAAGAAGCGGTTATGAATATTTAAAAAAAAAATGGAAAGGATAGAATTACGAAACCTAATTCAATCTGTGATATGAAAACCGTTTCAAGATCGGTTGTGTTTTCACCATTGGAAGAAACCTCAATATCTTGATAGTTTCTCCCTTAAATCTCCTTAATAAGCGATTGCCCACTATTGAGCGTGAACATTTTTATATTTAATTTCATTGCAGGGAACAACAAGGACTTTTGTTGTGGTTCTTTCTTGAACTTTAAAATTCTTTTAATAAAAAGATTATTTAATAAAAAAAATGTAATCGCCTGATCCAGATACCTAAAATCGTGTTATACAAAAATGTGTCACATTGTTATATCGAAACCGTGTTTTAAATGTATCGAGTGTATGTAAACTTTGAACGGGAAAAATATTTTAAATAAAAATATATTGCAAACCTACAAATTCACAATGGTCTATTTTAAACCTCCCCAACGAAAAAGTCAAAGATATTATGTGGTTTTTCTTATTTTTCACTAATATAGATTTTATAAATAAATACAACCTCCACGTTTTCAACGACATCTTTATTAATAACTGCAAGGCCAGTGAAATTTATTCATACAAATGCTACTGGAAAATAATTATGGAAAGTCGGCATGCTGCCTACGTGGACCACAAATATGTAATGCATTCTCGCGTCGCATTCGTTATATATTCATTAAAAACTGCATTTCGTATTTCTTTTGATTTAATTAATTTAAAAAAAAAAACTTCAACTCCTACGATATAATATTATGCTTGACTCGCTATTCAGATGTGTTTTTTATTATATATTTATCCAAACGTGTATGTACTATTTAGGTAGAGTAAACAGTACTATACTGTGCATGTGTTAATATGTAGGTACATATTTGTTAAATTTAATTCCGACTGAGCAAACTTTTTAGCTGTAAGGCTAGATTCGAAATTCAAGATGACCGGCGGGCCGCAATTTAAATAATTTAAAGAATTTAAACGTTAAAAAAACTATGTAATTGTTTATAAGACGAAACGGGCTGCACAAAAAAATCGGGTAGTGTTTGACCTGCCCAGGCCTGATTTAATGCCACTCCTGATGTTTCAATTCAAATCTTCGTTGACTGTGAATTTTTTACATTTAACATTGTCATGGGGTAGTTTTTCTAAAGGCTGTGGATGTAAGGATTACGAACCCCTCAAGTTTTCGAATAATCACTGTACACTTCGTTTGTTGTTTGAGATAGGATATGCGTGGGATGGAATGTAAAAGTCACAGACATCAATGCCACGCCCACCATACATCGATTTTAGAATCAATGCACGTAAGTGTCCGTTTGGGGATTCAAATCCGTCACCCCGCTACCGAATAAGGTGAACTGTCCAATAAATATTTTTATCCCATATTTTTCAAATCCAAACCAAGTATTATTATCTAAAATAGAGGCTGATCAATTGATTTATATCAGCCCTCGTTAATAATACCCGAATCTCTTTTTTCACACATTGCCTTTGAGTTTTGGGCCATAAATTTATATTTAAACAATAGTCAAGTAACCTATTTTTAGGAAAATTATTCTGCATTTTTGACACTCATATATCAGAATAACTAGCATATAATTAATAATGATATTCATTATTTTGTCTGTGTATTGTATCGAAACCATCTTCAGAAATTTTATACCATGTAAAATTTGTACTGTAAAAATATGATTGTTCGATTGATCAAAATCTACATTGTTCATTTCATATACACTCACCCGTTTTTTTTAACGGTTGATACGTTCCATAAAAAACGGTGAAAAAAGTGATAGAATTAATAGAAAAAATGAAGATTGGATCCCTGAATTTAAAAAAACCGTGTTATTTTAAAAAAGAACAACATTGTGGTATAGAGAATCGTACACACAAAGGTAATAAATAATGTAGTCCGAAAAAGTAAATTATACAAAATATTATTCATGTTTTTTAATTAAAAAAATAATTCTATTCATCGATATGTACTTGATTATATATATCGCTTTCATCGCTAAATATGTCTGACACGTCTAATGTGTTGGCATCTAATGAAGCCTTGGTTTGTTATTACTGTCTTGTATTGTTGAATTTCTTATTAGGACATGCTTTAAGCTTCTGTGTGTTTTCGTGTCTGGGAATCGTTTAAGAACAAATAATTAATGTAAAAATATAATATTCATTATTTCTAGTGGACCGTGCTATTTCAAAATCGTGTTTAAACACCCGCGTAAAAAAAGAGTAGAGTGTGCTCGCTATCCAACCGAAAACGTTGACACGTACCAATACCTCTTTCTAGACAGGCTAACCTTTCATCAATGCGACGCTTTAATTTATTGACATTTCCCCTTTCACGTCATCGACTGTATCCGGGCAGCGAGATTTCCCACTTACGTAACTCGGGGATTTGTCGAAAAACCGAATGCTACATTTCCAGCTGTGTAGAGGAGCACTGTGTATTCACATGATAAATTTTCAAATTGCCGCCAAGTATTTATCTACTCTTGGTGAGTGACTGGCAACATACATACACTGCGCAGTGATGATGTTATCCCGTCGATACGCGTGATCATTATTTAATTCATTTATTTGATAGTCCACGCTACCTCAACGCAGTCACTCACTTTATTTTAATTTGGTATTTCAATATATTACACATTCGTGACTGAATAAAAAGTACTTACTACTTGTTAAGTATATCGACCCATAATAGACAGAAAGTCTTACCCGACATTTTATAAGTTTTACTAGAGAAGGCTTATTTAAATTACTCTCGTACTAATTTCGATAAGGGAATAACTTAAATTTAGATAGTAAATAGTAATATATGGTCAATGCATATCCCGATATTATACTGACTACTTTCAGTTCTCTAGATCAGCTTTTCTCAAATGGGGTCCACAAGGAATAAACGATAACAAGTAAAAACGTTAAAATGTACAGGCCCTTAAAAAATATCAGGCGAATGAGATAACGTTCTAAAATTTCTCAAATGTCACTAACGCCCTAGACCAGTAGTCGACAAACTGCGGCTCTTTGGCCCTTTGAGTGTGGATCTTCCACAAAATACTAAATTCAATTGTTGTATAGTTTATATTTGGCTCAGTTGACTAATGAGTTTGCCGACCACTGCCCTAGGTGATATTGAACAAGTACTGGCTTAAAACGCAATTTACCTAATTGCGTCGCTTAAACATTTATCAATACTGAATTAAAAACCAGTAGTGGTACTTATTTTGAATTGTCTGAAATACCAAAATCAATTTCTTTTTGAGTATTTTTGGACTGTGAAACACAATCACGTGTTGGGTATTTCAGACAGTCCTAAATAAGTGCGATGCGCGCGGGAATAGCACTGAAGTAGAGGTCTGCACGGGCCGAAATTTTACAAAGTTACACGGCCCGAGCCCGAAAGACTCAGGCTCGACCCGGCCCGGGCTCAAGTCTAATACCACAATTGTTACCCGAACCCGACCCGAAGCCCAAATTTATACTAGACAGACCGAAAAACCCCGTTTTTTCAAATTTACAATAATTTACGATTCTCTATAGAACTGGTAATTATTAAAATCATCATGGCTGACTTATGACACAAACATAGTCTGAAATATTGTTCTGAAGAATAAATTCCTTACCCGGGCCCGGCCCTAGCCCGAATCAGAATCTCAATTGCGCTTACCCGCTCAAACCCGGCCCGCGGCCCGGGTTACTTTTGTAACAGAAATAAGTGATTCAAAAAATGATTTTTATATATATATATATAATCATGACCGGTTTCGCTCACCAAGACCATATGAAAATTGAAATCTCTACAGGGTAATTTATATGAATTCGAGTACTGTTAATGACAAGGTGCAAAAAACAATTGGTAAAATAAATAAATATTATAATATAATATAAACTAGCCCTGTCTCAATTTTAATTTAAATGAGTTGATAATTCTCGTGTTGTGCGAAACCGGTACTGGAATTTCTTAAAAATGTAGTATAAGTACCAAAGTTTTTTTTTTATGTAAGTAAGAATTATTTAGTGAACACTTAATATACAATTTTACATATGTTTTTTTGAAAATCGCAGGAATCGTGGCATTTTTCACAACCCTTAACAAATCATTTCCATAGTAGGGGTTGGAACCTGTAAACACTGCCGACGATTTTGACATTGACCATGATACAAAATTGTCGTAAATACAGAACGCTTAAAAATGAAAAATTCCTAAATATAGTTGTCTAAGTTTCACTATACGTAGTTTTTGTACAGTAGAATTTTCCTTCCTTTATATCTGTGAAGAAATCTGAGAAAGTCTGTCTAGTGTAAGATCGTGTAGCATCTATAAAAGAAAATATTGTAGTAACCTTTTCGAAACGGTATACTTATATCCGTCCAAGGATAACACCGAGAAAATAATATTTTTACTTGAGAGATTTCCCCCTTGAACAAACATCTGTGATATATTGCTGTCGAGATGGCCTCTCTTATATCGTAATAAACATGTGTTATTGTTACGCAAAAAGCGTGGTGGCACATTCTGTTTTCTCATTATGTAAAAGCACGGTATTAAAAATAATGTTTTTGTCTTAAAAAAACTGTTATCAAAAATACTTGTGTTCTGTTTCCATGACCGTGACCCCTTTCTAAAAAATGCGTGGTTTTGGTTCGAAGAGATTTATGTTTCACTATTTTTTATTCGAATGGCTATATTTAGTATGTAACATATTATGTAAAAAAAATATCTTATGAAGTCTGAATTTTCTTGATTATAATTAAGCCTTACGATTTCACAAACCAAACGTTTCCAGAACAGAAACTTCCTTACATTTTTTTTCAATAAATTGTACCGCTACATCACCATCCCTATCCTACCATGAAAACAATTAATAGTAAGACATACTAGCTAAATTCTAATCTCTTTTTAAAATTTTATCACTCTTTTACTTTATTCTTTTTGAGTCTGACTTACAACGATTTCCCGTAAAATCGATTCGTCCTGTCGAAATGCTAAATACAGTTCAAATATATTGGGATAGGATAGTATTTTTTTAAATACGTCTTTTATGCAGTCGGAAACAATTTCTATTATTCTGGACGGTCTGAAATATTTGACACGTGATTGTGTTGGACCGATGGACTGTCTGGACACTCAAGACACGACTGTGTTGCTCGTTTCATACCGTTTAAAATAAATGTTTTATGCACGCGGGAATAGGGTACCTACGGGGTGCATCATCCGCATTGCAAAATTCTTCTTATTTCAAGTATTCGCTAAATACCAATAATATCTCGTTGATATTTATTGTAATCTACAATGATACCACAAGTCATTAGTAAAATTAGTATCATTATCTGTTTGCTTTATTTCGATTCTACACCCCCCTCCTTGCTCCTCTTAAAAGGAAAAAAAACCCAATCCATTTTGTAATTTTATAATTTTAAAATGTTAGAATCAATCTTGCTTCATTACTTAAGCAAACTTTGCGATAGTAAGTCTGAAGATGCCTCTGAAAGAGGCGAAACACGTGTCACAGTTAGTTACACAATACGTGGAATAATCAAAGTTAATTTAAATTTTCTATTATTAATACCACAAGTCAATGCCATGCAAATATTACGCAAATTTGTCTGGGGTCACTTTGTACCTCACTGGTCCTCGATCATATGTTCGACTTTTCGGTACTCGAGTGTTAATATATTGGAACAGTTCATCTGCTAGAAATTATGGTGAGTTTTTTTATATACATTAAAATTGAAACCTATTTGATTTGAGCATCTTGCAAAGCAGGCTATTAAATCGCTAGTCGTCGAATTGAACGTCATGTGAGATTATTAAGTGCCTGATATATTTTTGACACATCCAAGGATCAAGATATCTCACGTGACGTCGTCATTCGCGATATGCTATCTCCAAAATGTGTGGGTGTATGATTAGTTAATCGTTATTCAAATAACGAATACTGATACGTTTATAAATAGATTCGGAGTGCAATATTCTATCTCCCGTTTTTTCCCCAATCTTTTCCATATATTTTATGACATTTTTAATTGCTCAGTATAAATTAAATATTCAGTTAGTATAAATATCATGTTTCATCAGTGTAAAAATTGAAATATTAGTATTTTTTTGTAATTTGATCTATATTCGTGATAGAGGTCTGCACGGGCCCGGGCCTGGCCCGCGGGCTCTTACCCGGCCCTGGCCCACGAGCCGGGTTCGGGTGGGTAAACGCAACTGAGATTCGGGCTCGGGCCGGGCCCGGGTAAGGAATTTATTCTTCAGAAAAATATTTCAGACTATTTTCGTGTCATAAATTAGTCATGATGATTTTAATTATTACCAGTCTATATATAGAGAATCGTAAATTTGTAAAAAAAACTGTTTTTTTCGGTCTATTGAGTATAAATCCGGGCTTCGGGTCGGGTTTGGGTAACAATTGTGGTATTAGACTCGGGCCCGGGCCGGGTCTGGTCTGAGTCTTTCAGGCTCGAACCGGGTAATTTTGTAAATTTTCGGCCCGTGCAGACCTCTAATTCGTGATGATTAAAATGTGATTAAGTTAAAATAGCTTTGGTTATCAAAATTATACTGGCCAATGTTAGAATACACATAATAATTTAACTATTTTTTACGAATATTGTACCACTTCATATACTTATCGACTGTGGAAAGGAAAAAGGACGTAACCCACAGTTTTTTCAAAACAGGTTTTTTTCGATAATCACAATGTATCAAACTTGATGCACGTTCTATCAAATAAGTATCTAAATTTAGCTTTTAAGATTGAAAAAGATGACCTTGTAATAAATTTAATCCAAGAAAAATGACTGAAATAAAGGTTTTCCCTCGACAAATTCTTGAATTAATATTAGATCATGTCAATTAAACACCAGTTTAGAAGTCTATGCACTTCAAGGTTGTGTATAATTTATAATTTGCATGTGTCACAAAATCATCTAAACACGTTTTTAGCGTCTTTTGTAAAATTTGATATGTGTAGGTTACGTCCTTTTTACTTTCCACAGTCGATATTTAATACTATTCAAAGGTTGATTTAATTACATACTGATCAGATAAAAAACAAGCTTATTTTATATGTTATCGAATACGTTGTATACCATGTTAATTATTAACGTAATGGAAAATCGTATCAAATAATGGCTATTATCGAACGATAACTGGAGATGATGGAGAATAAAAGTTAACATTTATACACTTGTGATCGTGTTCTAAGCGAAAGAAGTTGATTATTTTATTAAAAGTAATATCTATATGGACATAAATATTCAAATTTAAAATTGACTATGAATTTTATACCCAGCGAGGTCCATCATACCTATAGCAGGCAAATGCGGCTCTTCGTTGGGTTGAGTGCGGCTCACAATGTCTTTTGATAAAAATATATTTTTATACTTGTATAGCTATTAAGATTTGTGAAGAATTGTTATTAAATTTGAATTTGTGTATTTAATACTACGTGAGAACGTGACAATGGTATGGCTATGTATAGTGTATATGAAAATTCAGAATGTGGCTCTCATTGACCCCGTGTATGCCCATCCCTGACCTATAGCATGCAATTTATTATTTTTCCCGCCGTCTACTATGTATTAAGTAACTAAGAACCAATTCTCCCCTTCGTTGATTTTGTTTATTTATCAAATAATAACCTCGTTGACGGGTTACGTGTAGGTTAGGTTAAGGATTATTTAGTGTCGTAGAAACAGAATGCAATATTTCAAAACGTACTAACGCTAGTCTGGAATCTCCTGGGAAACGAAAATGTTCAGAGTACCGGGAGTCTACGCCGTAGATGCTGCGTAGCTCTTCGCCCGTTCACATAATATTATTATTTATTAGATTAGATTTATTGATAGACCGATGATAAGGTGGCTCCTGTTTTATTGGCTTTTTATTGGCGTATCGGAAAAAGCTGCCGTGCGCTGCGCCGCGAATAAAAAAAATATCGTGAAATTTTGATAGGGTGAAATGAATAAACGCTCAAGATCTTTTTTAGCTGTTCGTTTTGTTTTCAAGGCCATTCTCGCGTGCCGATTCGGAAACCATTTTCTTATTTTAAACACGCAGCTATCATTTATTTTTATATTAAATTTATATTTAAAAACCATGTTCGCTCCCAATGTGGCGATAAATGATTCCGAATAGTCCTAATGTAGCATCTCAACATTAGTTGTTAATAAATCTATGATTAATAAAAATAAATTCATAAATGGTATTACAACAATGATGATGTTTTTAATGGACTGATATTTAGGCAATCGCTGTTTTTTAAATCCTATAGGAGACGGGTGGAAAAGATTTAAATAATCGCTTACAACAAACCAATGCATTGTGATCAAAGTCTACTTATGAAAGCTTGCATTCGGGGATTTCAACTCTCAGGCAAGTAGAACAGACACCCAAGAGTGTTTGGCCTGCGAAAGTGTCGACAAGGATCTAGCCGTTGGCAAATTATGTGCCACCTGCTTTGTTGTCATATTTGACAGGAGGGATTCCAGGAAATGTACCAAAATCAGAAACATAAACGCTGCATATCTCCATTGAAGTAAACACAAACACCTTTAAATCTAATCTGAAATTTGCCAAATAAAAGCAAATATCGGATCGTGTTTCGAAATTAATTTTTCAGTTAATATTTTTGTGTACATATTGTTTTTTAAATGGAAAATATTTTTTGTATTAATGTTTTTTAACACGAAATAACGATAGTAACACAAAAAATACAACGTTTAATCAGATTTTTTAATTTGTCGAGTAAAATAATTTGTGGAGTATTTCGTATCGAAATTGAAAACATATTTATCTCTTTTTATCTATAAAAAAAACTACAATATGTACACATACAGATATTTATTTTTATGGTTCAAATATTATCATCACAAATTGCTTAGGGTGGGCGGTGTTTTAAACGCCAAATAAGAACTTTCTTATTTTCATACTAATTAGCGAGATTTTTAATTAGTTCGAAAATATCTGTGAACAAAACATTAAAATATGTTTTATATTAATGCTAAATATTATGAGCTAGTTATTCATAGTGTGAAATATATAATATTATTTTACTGTGTGTTATCCTATAGTAGAAAGCGAAGCGGGTGACGGAATCCTGAAGGCGTAGCTTGGTTGCCATATTCTCCAAGTAGGGCGCGGATATATTCCAAATGTATTCCAAAAATATCAAAACATTCTTATCGATGGATCATAATTTGGTTCTTTACAAATTATGTGCGATTAAATGTTCATATTTTTTTCGTATTATGATTTTTATTGAACAAAACAAAAATTCATATTTCTGTAAGCTCTTAATCGTTAAAAAGGTGTTAGCCAACTTTGACGTGTACTGTAATTAAGTGTGTTTAAAAAAAGAAATTTTTCATAGCAAAAAATATCTATTTTTTTTCGTACATTATATGCATATTATAAATATTTAACATTTTTAATTTTGAAATGTAGCACTTTTTGTGCTGCACAAATTGTATTATATATGTTGTATCTTTATTATCTCACTACCACCCGTTATGTGTATGCAGCAGCTGTTTTACGGCCGACTTCCGTAACACAAATACCAATCAAGAAAAGAAACAAATTTACTCCTCTTTTTCGCAGTAATAATAGGAATACTGCGATGTATATTTTTTTTAAGAACTAGCTTCGCTTGTTGACGAATGATTTGAAAACATCCAATCGACTGATCAATTGTTTAATGAACAACAAATGTTTGCAATTTTTCGTACCTTAAGGGGTAATTAAAAAATAAGAAAGATTATGCCGCGAAATCAAGTATTTCTCTAAATTTCATTCTCGCACATACAATCACACCGTCGTGTTGTCTGTTTTGCTTTTCCATCCACGGTTTTATTTTGCGGCTTGATGTCTAACTCGTTATATGTACTTGCTGAACGCGCGTTAGTAAATAGGCTTACTCGAACGAGATCGGATCAAAATCTTCTCCTTAATCTCGCCTGAAACACGGTCAGGTCAAATTCAGATAGTCTCGGATTAGGCAAATCCGGGCCCTCGTAACAAAACGAGCACCTATATATCCTTAGTACTGTGCTAGCGGGGAGAAAACTATACAG
Organism: Himalopsyche tibetana; assembly: GCA_030503985.1. Classification (NCBI taxonomy): domain Eukaryota; kingdom Metazoa; phylum Arthropoda; class Insecta; order Trichoptera; family Rhyacophilidae; genus Himalopsyche; species Himalopsyche tibetana. Next base: position 4,669,958 of record JAPJYX010000019.1, on the reverse strand, counting down.
ACCGGATTAAGTCAAGACTCTTTCACTATCTTGTGTATGAAAATAACTGCCTCGCTTTCGGCCGGAATATTATAAGTATATTTATTGTTAAAACCAATGGAAATCGAACGCTTTTTGAATATCAGGAGAAATCGACGTCTTGAATTCATCGTAGACAAAAATGTCTGCCATCAAGGTTATCAGTGCTTTTTTTTCGTTCAATGATTAACAAATCTACTGCTCAATATGAATCTCTTTTAGAAAAAAAGAAACAAATAAATTGCTTGTAAAATAAACTATTTTGAATATGAGCTTGGTTCGATCTTTATTTGATTAAATTGTTTTCATTTTTTTAAATGAATATCTGTAATCTGTAATGAAAATATACGTGCCAATTCCTAATTAATCATTTTTAAAAATAACCTTTTGATAGTGATTCAGAAGGCTCGATTTTAACGTCTGTGAAATAAATGGTTGAAAACTTCACTGAAGAACATGCCTTGAAAATAAACATTATGAAAAATAATACTAGATATTACAAACTACCGTTATTGTAACAAACAAAAATTGTAGAAAATCTTCTGTTTGAAGATCTAATATTGTTTTTTTGCGTTTTATTGAATTGTTATTGAAACGTTTATTTTTCTTCATCCCGTTATAGTGAAACAGCGTAAAACAATTCTCGCGTAAATCGAAGTATGGGTGTACGTTTACATTTTATCGATCAAAACAATTGCTTTCGAGATAATAAAATATCGATTTGCTCGCCTAGAAAGTGCTTCATAAATAACTGTTGCATGCCAACCCGTCGGCACTTATCGGGCACTATTGCATTCGAATGCAAATAATCCTCCCAAGAGTTTGAAAACTATTTCTTCACTCACAGCTTGTCGGGATTATGCAAACGCGCACCCTATTGAGTGCACTATACGCTTCAATAGTTGCACCAGATAATAAAATATGTAAATCGGATCAATGGGGAAGATAAAACACCACCCACCACTCCCTCCCCCTTTTAGACACTGATTGAATGTATATTACACTCATTCGGAATAAAAACTAGCTGAAGTAATCTGACGCGTTCACTTATTGGATGATCATTAATTTACAGATTTAATATAACATATATGAGTCGTTCAAACACAAAACATACTATTTTGGAAAACGAGGAAAATTATTTTCAGTGTGCTAATTAATGATGAAATTTTAGGGTTGTTTTTTATGTCGAATTTTGAAAGGCAAAAGGAAGTAACGTTTTTTTGATGATTTTGGACCAAAGGCAAATTATGAAATATACACATCATTGAAGTTTACGAAGTCTGAATGGTTTTGAATTAATTGACTTATTCTAAAATTCTACTACTCTCTTTGAAAACAAGAGAGGTTGAGCGACTGAGTAACAAACAGTTCTCGTAGAAAAACTTCTGAGATACCTCCATTAGGAGGCCATATGATCCACACTGGGAGCGAACATGGATACAGAACAATAATAAGTTCTTTTTCCTGGTCGCAATTTTAAATTTTTTTCAAACTTTAAAGCTAAATTCGGCATTTTCAGTTTACTTGCTTTTGATATAAAGTGAATCACATTGTAATTGATTATCAACAAAAAAAACTGTGGGTTCCACTGTGGATATGAATAATTATCATCATTCTCTCTGAATGTTTAATCTGAGCGAAAGATTTTAAATATCGTTCAACTTGAAAAATGATATTTCTTTGGTAGACTTTGTAACAATTGTGTGTTATCATCGTATTTTCCTGTCGCAATTCGCTGAAGAGGCTATTCCTCTGCCGGCCTCCCTCGTATGGAATCCTGTGCAACAGTTTGGCAAATAAAAAAAAAACCTCAAGCCACTCTTTCCTCCGCCGTAATACATTATTTGTCACTACTTGTTGCTGCAGTATCTATCGCCAGGCTAGGCGCATCGGCCGCTCTGATGTCATAACGGTCTTGAGCCTCGCCGCCCGCTCGATGTTCGCTAATACTCAGTTGACCTTTAGGAGTTACATCGAGTTAACCTTTCGCAGAGGGGGAGAGCAGGTGTGCCTTGAAATCGGTCGACAGATTAGAGGAGAAGCAATCGTTTCATATTGTTTTTGTTGCGTCAGATGGATGTTTGCTTTGAGGTCTTAGTCTATGCTTCTATTCTAAAATGAGAATATTACCCTAATCTAAAATTCAAATAATTTAATTCATGTCGTAGGCGATATAATTCACTTCCAAAGGTTTCTTCTAAAGGAATTTTACACACACTGCACCGAAGATATACGCATATCTTTCCAACACAGATATAGGTTTTTTTTGTAGCTGGGAGGTCCTTTCAAGAATTGTAAATGAACAGCAAGCAGGCCGACAACTCAAACATACTCTATCGTTACTAACATTATAGCTATTTTATGTCTTTCACATTTTAATAGGTCAAAATAGCTAAGTATGTTCAAAAAAATAATTATATTGGTCTATTCCCATTTCGGCTTCACGCTATCGTCTCAACTAATGTTTTATTAATTTAATAAAAGTACATGTATATATTAGGGCGTCCAATCTCGGATCCCGAAATCCCGGGATTGTGACAGTACTAATCCCGGGATTTCGGAATTGAAGATAAGTGGAAAATTCTGAAAAAGGTTTTGAAAACAGGCAACCAGACCAAATTTAAGTAATTCGCGTGAGACCTGTGAATTTAGTGGTCCGTGAACCCAAAAAGTTTGCCGACCGCTGCCTTAGTATATACTGGCTAAGAAGAGATAAACAATATAATAATATTTTCTCATCTACTCCAATATCTTTACTTCATTTGAAAATAATTTATTACATGTTATAATTTCACTTTTTGTTATTTAAGGAAACGAAGCACAGAAGATATTATCAAATTATCTTCAAGCAAATCCGTTGAAATTTCAATAATTACATTTTTATGTGTGATTCTTTAATATTTTTTTTATGATTTCAGATGTCAATTGAGTTACCGACATTCTTAAATATGATTGTAAACGTTCATCACCGTTAGGTAAAAAATATCAACGTATTTAGTTCTACAATTTTTTTTATAAAATGACTTGATAGCTATTTCAGTGTGCGCCATCGTCAGAACTATTCAGAACAGAAATAGTTCTGACGATGGCGCTCGCCGAAATAGCTATCGTCTATTTCTAAAAGTCATTTAATATATAAAAAAAAATGTAGAACTAAATTAAACTAATAGAACAAAAATGAAAAATAAAAACGTTGATATTTTTTACCTAATTGCAATGGAGTTCTACCAAGTAAATGTCAATTCAATCAATAAATTCAGCATCGTTGTTTGAATGTATGTCGTTATTTGTCTTCGATTATCGTAGAAAATATTACATTTGTTAAAATACCCACACGTAAAAACCAAATAATATAGGTTTACTTTACAGGTATATTAAAATAAGAGTATGAAAAATTCAAATTTATATATTAAAGCCCGCAATTAAAAGCAGCTGTCCGCAGTTTGTCCGTGACTGTTTTATAATGTTTTTCCAATCGGAAAACAATACGCTGAAAGGAAGCGTGGTGTTTCCGAATAATTCATAAGGAGTGTTATAGATTCAGTTGACGAAGAAAAACTGTGCATACATTTGTACCCGACTGGTCGACGCTGTTGATTGTCTTCTTAGGTTGAGTCAGCCACAGGTTCGAATCCCCTTACGTACAAAGGCGCGGATGTCTGTGGCGTCTAAATTCCTCGATACGATTCTAAATTACAGAATGTGGCGAATGCTATTAGCCAAATACAAGCCGTTTTTTAGACAAACCTTCTATCTCTACCTTCCGAAAAAGAGAGCTCGAGGGACTGAAGTCAATTATCTCGGAAACAACTTCTGTTAAAATGCTCCAATAATAGTATCGTATTGTGAGTTTTTTTTTCTATAAATTCGTTAAATATTTTCAAGTTGAAAGATCACGTGAGAATTGTTTTGTAAGTCACTCGAGATTACTCGAGAAGAATTGTATTACATCAAAAACAATCTCAAATATAAATTGAAAATTTAATAAATTTTACATTGACTTAATCGAGAATAGATCTCAGTCTCGCCTGAAGTAGAACTCGGTGGAACCAAGCTTTTACCAACTTAAACCACAACGGGCGATACACAATCGATGGTAAAAAATATTCCATGATTCTTCCAAACCAGAAATTTTAATTAAAAAAAATATTCAGTTAAAAAATGCACAAATTATTGGTGTATGTCAAATTATAAACATATTTATATAATTGTAGTTGAAACTCAAAATTAAAAAAAAATTCACGAAAGGATAAAAAATTAAAGTTAGTAACAATTAGAATAGGTTGGGATATAAGATAATAAATATATAATAAAATAATAATTTTAATTTCAAAAATATCAAATTGTACGGTATGTTTTGTGTCTGGGGTATTGTATGTACGGAATAGTCTGTGTACGGGAGATTCTTGTTCGAAAGAACCGATATACGGAGAATTCGTATACAGAGTATGTACGGATAATTCCGTTGTTCGGAAGAATCCGTTCACCGGTAAACGTACATTTACTAGACATTCTCAAAGGCTAGCTGCATTTCGTCAAACACTCAATCAAATCTGTCGCACAACATAATTATATATTTATTGAAATGTAGGTTTTTACACAGTTATATTGACTTTATAAATTATGATATCAGAAGCATAATGTGGGTATATTTATGATGTGAGGGAGTCGGCGTCTGCCCGAAATTTGTTGCCAGAAACATTAAAGTCCGCCTTCAGTCAGTTGGGGAAGATTTAGTGTGAGCCGTTAAATTACCATAAACATAATATTAAGATAAATCCGGGGGAATGCGTGAGATATTTAGCGGGAATTTTATCCGCCTTTATTATAAACGAGTGAAAAGTCTTCCCCCAGCGAGCCTATTTCAATTGGCCGCGATTTCCAGTTATTTAATTAATTTTCAGTCGGCTTGGAAAGAGAGTAAAATTATGATTATATACGGAATAAATTCCATAGAACTATGTATGTGTAAAATTACTTCACATATAAAATATCCATTATGTTAAAACCATAAAATTGTATGTTAATATAAATCAACGAAATATTAATCTATAATTCTTGATGGAAAGACTATATTTATTAAAAAGGAAACACTTTTTTTCTACTTATTTAAAAAAATATATAATGTCATCAGGACCGGTTTCGTTAATTTAATAGAATTGTGAAAAGTAGTACAAAAATTAAGTGTATGTGATAATGCACGTAAACATGTTTTTGTAATAATTTATTTCAACTATTTTAAAGGACTTTTCATTCCATTCATACCTCGAAACACCTGGAAAAGTCAGACGTTCGGTGACTAATTTACTCGATTGTAATTTCCTCGTTTGAACTGAAGGTCAACCGCTGACATGATACTCATTTTTAACAAGTATGCTTACAAAATATAAACGTTACATATTCATTATCTGTTAATAATTGGCCATGTTATAGTCTGCTAGAATTGTGCGATTTAAAATCAGACCCGTTTTTCACCGACTAGTTAGAGGATAGAAATATTTTTTTTCAAATCAATAAAGAGCTATCTAAAATCAAAAAACTTTGGACTAGATTTATGGTCAATGCTTGGGAGCGACTTAAGTAAACGAAACCGAACAAACACAAAGTTCTCATTAAAAAAATACATTGAAATTTTCTAATAATTTCTCAGATAAGTTTTAAATCCGGTCCTCGGACGATAATCGCCCAGATCTAACCAACTATTACATTATAAATGTAAATGAAACTTCAGATATATCATCCTCTTTTTGCACAGCGTCTACTTTCCAGGGAACTCCGTGCATACACACCGTTCAAAAAAAGATACATTGAACATAGAAAATTGAGAGATAGGTTTATAGAGATTACTTACAATTTGACTATGAATCTATAAAAATGATAATTGTAATCATAATAGTTGAATTTTTACAAATCTGCTCAAATGCGCGGAGTAGTTTTTGCGAACCCCTTTTTTGCTGATTGCAAGAGTTAGTCGAATACACGAAAACCAACGTCACCCAAGTCGATCGATACTATATGTAAGACGAGATTTGTAAATTGGAGGAATAATTTTATTCCGGCAGATATAAACTCGAAGGATGAATTTTATCTTTTTTCTCTCAACAGGTAAACGCGCAACAGTTGAACTGTCAGACCAGATAGATACTAAGCCCAGTATTTACTAAGAGAAAATGTATTATAATCGCATGATTCAGCGATTTTCCTTGTTATTTTTTTTACTATTATTATTTACCGTCGCCCTTTCGTGCATATCTCTCGGTATTGTAACTAACTGTACGCGAGGAATGATTAATGGACATCCGTGTTTTTCTTTTGACAGGTCGAGGAAATTCGGGCGATGATCGACAAGATCCAGGAGAATGTCGAGGAGGTGAAGAAGAAGCACAGCGCCATTCTCTCGGCGCCTCAGTCCGATGAAAGTGAGTCATTTTTTAGAATTCCTATTTGTATACTCTCTGAATGCGGGCGAATTTTGTTATGCCGGAGTTATTCAGCTTTATCCTACGTGCGATCTTTTTACACACTCGTGTTGGCAACGAAAAAATAAATGGGGAAAAAACCCTTAGTCGCCTACGTTTTTGTATCACAATATTTTATTAAACAAAATTGTATGAGAACCAGCATTATTCGATGTAGTATACTTTTTGTTGGTGCTGTTGCTATGGTAGCATCCTTGGTTGTGTACTGTATCAAATGGGTAGTGTTTTTAATTCAAAACTGTATAATGTGGGTATTAAAACTGGTCGTTAGATGTTCGTTGTATGTCCTTACAGCAAGAAGATTAGTACTAGGGTATCCAATTCCCGATCCTTTTTGTGATCCCGGCTTTTCGGGATTCGCAATCTTTCAATCCTACCGAGATAATTCATTTACCATAATTTATTTATTTTTACACATCCCTAATTTAATACAAAAAATACCTGGCAATACAGCTATCGACCAAAGCGACATATTTTTTTATTATTAAACCATAGTTTCTCGAGATCAATTCGAGTAGAAGAGATATCACTAATTTGTTTTTCTACATGTTATAGTAAATCCCGGAATCGGTATAAGGACGATCCCGGGATCGGATGCCCTAATAAGTAACACATGAAATATTTTTAAGTTTCACAATTTTCTCGGATCAGATATTTTTTAAGGTCACTAGTTCATTGGCATTTAATATTATCGATATAGCTTGCAAAATATTTATCGACGTTGAAAAAAAATACGACGTAAATATTTTATAAATTAAAATTAATCGATTTAGTACTTAGCCCTTTAATGTGTAAAATCCTTAAAGATTCATTAAGTTAATACAGTTCTTAAATAAATTTATTAACTTAGCGTGTTATGTAGAATCAGCCAAATATTTTTGTTAATTTTAAACATTTTTTACTCAGTTAATATCCCACTTTGGATAAAGATCAGATTGTATTTTCGTATTTCACCCGGTTCATATATTCAGCTTAATAATGCCGGCTTAGAAAACCAAGCTTATAATTTTGAACAATTGTTTTTTGTTACCATGCCCACTCATAGGTGAAGCATATGGACTTCTAATGGAGCTTATCTCAACCGAAGTTGTTCCACGATAACTGTTTCTTGCTCAGTTGCTCACCCTCTCTTCGGAGAGAATAAGACGAATGATATGAAAGGATTTGGGCTAATTAATCGCTTTCGCTAAACCTAGCTTTTTTGGATTGAATATGTGAGAGAATATAGGCTTTATTACCTTCGAAAAAAAATCTATTGAACTGCCCTCACTAGGATATTGGTATATGTTGAATAGCTCATACACCAGTGAGTTTTTAAGTATGCCAGTCAGAAATTTACTCCAGCCCTCTCATCTTACATTTTTTTTTTGCGTACGAACCTCGGCTATTATATATCTTCTTAGCCTACAATAGGCTCTTCGTTTGAATGGCCATGTTATAGCATGACAACGACCGTTTTTATGGCAACATGGTGCATACTTTTTTTTGTACGTTGAGTGCTTGTATCATGCCAACCCAATAGAGGAGGGATATTTGAACGCGGGATATTTAAAGTAAAAAGTTTCGCGACGTTTCGACCTTACTAACCGATTTAATCCACGCGTGTGCGGGGAAGCGTTTATATTGTATCATTTATCGAGTCGGCTCGAAGTTTAAATAAATATTAAGAAAATTGCGAGATTCCTTTTAAACGAAATACGTTTGGAATCAGGTCACGAAATATAAAAAAAATCGCTTAATACTTACCTAAACACGGAAACGAAATTTGCATTACGATATTTTTAAATCAATAACTATTGATAGCACTGGTATTTTTTTAGAGTAGATGGTTTTATATTATATTTTATATGTATATATATAAATGCAACGTTGGCGGGCATAGGCAGAAGTTAAAAATAAAATGCATTACTGATTAAACTTAACTTGCTATCAAGAATTGACAAAGTACACCCTAAAAACGTTAATTTTGACGTGAGATAAATTTGTGATCAGCCGATAATGTTCGCCATCAGCGAAACCGGTTCTGATCTAAAATAAATATTGTGTAATAAGTTTATGTATTTTTTTACGTATATATAGCCTTTTCACCAAGAATCGACAGTGAACACTCTGAAATTATTTTATAAATAGCTTTTTGAATTCAATTGTGCCTTTTTTTGTTGTACAGAAATCCAATGTTTCTGAGAAATATCACATTAAGTAGTGTTCGTAATTGAATTTGCATTTACTTGGTAGAACTACAATATACTGGGTGAAAATTACAAATATATTTAGTAAGACGTTGTCTAATACGGTTGACAGTTATTTTGGAATCGCATCATCTCCAAAAATATTCTTACTATGGGGTTATGTCGTAATTGATATCAAGAATATTTAACAACCATTAAAGCAAAAAAAATAACATTTTTTATCTTATTAATTATCTCGAATGGTTATAAAATTTCACACCTCTCACTTTTACTGCTGTCTATAGAAGGGTTGTATAGTAATCGAGGTTTTCTCACTTCGTAATCATTTTTCTGACAGATTTTAGATAAACATTTAGATTGGGGTCACACAACACAAATTATGGTGACATGGAAATGAAATATCGAAATTGCGCTTTTCAATGATTCCACAAATACGAAAATTGATGGTGTAAGCGAGGCTGTGGAGTCGGAAAATCCAGTGAAAAATAATTTAATCATATTAATCTATTCTTTAGATTTATTGGTGAAATCTACTAGAATCTATTCTAGTAACTAGAGTGATTTGATTGTTATACATACATATATGTTAGTTAAATGGAAATATTAAAAAAAAAACAATTTAAAGTCGTAGTCGGTTTTTTTATTCCTGACTGCACAGCCCTGGGTGTGAGCACTGTAAACAAAAATACAAAGTAAAGCAGATATTCCACTTTTATCCAAATATTGAAATGGTAAAATATTCTTACAGCCGTTTCAATTAAGTAACACTTGAAATTCCTGTCTTTTCCTTCCGATTTTTCCAACAAGTGAATATTTCAAATATTCACCCTTTTTATTATGCGTGTGTGTTTTTGTTAGCTTTTATAAAAAGCCTATTGTGTTGAAAATTGAGTACATTCTTCGTAGATCTAAAGTTTGCGGTCACGCGAATTTTCCCTCGAATGGGGAAGAGTCGGGGATTTATGCGCCTCTTGGTTTATTTATTTACGTATTCACACTATGGCGTTTAGCTACGGAAAGCGTGCGAGATAATGAAAATTAATTTAGTATTGCGTTTCCGCGACGGCTGACACATCTTTTTATCGGCGGGAAATCCTTAACGCACGTTTAAAATATAGTAATTGGAAAATGTTGCGCTATGTATATTTTTCCCTTTTTTTGTTTTACATTCGTCACCATTATGATATTGCTTGATATGATGTTCAGGTATTTTTTGGAACTTAGAAACACTCAATACGTCTTTAAGTATCGCTACATAAGCTTTTGCTACGCGAACTGCTCGTCACTTAGTTGCTCAACCTATCTTTTTCGAAGAGAGTCGTAGAAATAGAATGATAGGGCTGGGACAGGACTAGTGGGGGTGACACCTTATCTTTTCCGTATGGAGGATTGGTAACGTATTATTATTTTGGAATACTACAAAAATCCGTGCCGAACATAAATCGATTGAAAAATTGCTGTCTGCACTGAAACTCGAACCCGTGAGGGTCCGTCACGGAAGCCTGTGTTTAGTTGTGTAATAAAATATATTCGGTGTCGATATTGATTTTTTTTTGTATTGCCTATCCATATTACATACACTTATTTTTCATTCTCCGTACATCAATTTGGAACTTACAGTGAGCTTTTAGGGTCAGCTTCGCGTAAGAAATTCGATAAACAAGTCTCGGGCGCGCTTGGTGAAATTATTTATAAATAATATCGCGTTTACGTGATATTACATTCTTATCGAAGGACTTCTTTGGGGGTTGAAGGTTAAGTTATTGTTGAACATAGATAATTAAGTTTCGCTGCATTAAATTATTTAATATATAATCTTATAGTCCCTCAGATTGAGTACTGTCATCCAAATATATTTTTTGTTTCTAGGTGTAAAGAAAGAACGCTTATTAATTTGAGTTTAATATTCATATAAAATCATTTTAAAAATATAATTAAACAATTTAGATATATCGTCTCTTATGATCTGCACCTTCTCATATTATGAAAAGTCGTTTTTGAACGGACCGACGAAAAAATATGCAAATATAGGGATAACGTTGCTTATATAAATCTTTTAGTAAAATAGCATTAAAGACCTTTAGTTTACATAAATATATCGTCAGTTTTAATTGAATTTGAAATATTTCAGAGTCAAATTGCGGGAACTAACAGCTAAAAAACGATTAATACATGTACTCGAATGAAACGGCTGTAAACAAATGCATGCAGATAGCGGGAAAACGTGAATTCAGGGCACGTATATGCGAGATTTCACTGTTTTTTACCTTTTGTTTGAAATACCGTAGCTTAAAAAACTCTTTTATGTGGATACTAACGAGTTAAGTGTATTTATTAAAACATCTGTAAAGTGTAATATGTATTATAATTGTATTTTGAATTAGGATGTTAGAGTGAATAACATGATGCATTGTGTATCTCTTCTTAGCCAGTATATATAGCTGAGAATTTTTTTAGTTCAATCATAGTTGTGACGATGGCGAAAGCCGACATAGCTATCAACTAATAATTATAAAAAAACTGTAGAACTAAATACGTTGCTATTTTTACCCTTTTATAGTGGAGTTCTACCAAGTAAATGCCAAGTCGATCCCTTGTAATGAATCATGAATCAGTAATGAGTAATGAGTCATGAATGAGTCATCCCAATGAATTGTAAATCGATCAAAAACTGTACATGCTTTCTTGCTGAACGAATCCTTGATTGATTATGCCTATGAATCTTACGACTGCGTCGATACAATTGTGATATGAATTTGTTTCAATATAACCATCGAAATGTCACCGGTGTCTTTTTGTTTTCCACTAAAAGACATCATCTCTACGACGTGCCCGCATTGTCGTTTCGTTGGTGCTGGCTGTAACGGAATTATTACAAAGGAATAAAATTAATTGAATTCGGAATAATATAACAGCCAGTTCGCAGAAAAGTCACTAGGGTTATGTTATTGACACACAGTTTAAAATAATAATTCAAATTATGTAGGCACGTCGCCTGGTCGGGCTGCCGTTCGTGAGTAAATGCATAAATCTAAATCAGGCCGATCGCATAGGCTACTATTGTTTGATTTCACACTGGGAATTTATTCCCACGAAACCATTGCTGCAGAATTCAGCTTGAGTAATGTGTAGAATATCGCTGATTTTACTTGATATCGTATCGTATAATTCTGAAAAATATTTCGGTACAATTCATTGTTTGTCTCAGCGGACGTTACTTGGTTTACGGAAAATATTCCCCACATGTATGGTTCGATCTCGAGCTCAAGTAAATACAAAATGTTTATACGTGTTCCAGGTTTCCAGTAAAAATTTGGCAGTTAATCTTGTTTTCATGGGTTATAAATATATCTTGTTTAGTGCCGATTTGACGAATGAGTTAAAACTATTACGTTAGGGAAAATGAAAATCATTTTTAAACTTCGAATCAGTGAAAAATTTATAGATATAGCTTAAAATTTGTTTTAAATATTTAAATTAAAAATATTTCTCACTTGAGGTAGTGTAGGATTGCCCATTTATTAATTGTTTGTCATCGACGTCGCATGATTTTTATTTACTAATTTCGGAAACTATAATATGTACTTATTAATTTACTATAAAACAAATTCTCATTTTTAATTTTGCCAACTATTTAAGGTGAGAAATTTTGTATTTTTTATGGTCTAACTAGCGCGTCAGATTTCAATCAAATTCAATCCACTAAACCCTATTTATCCATCTTAAAAAAAAATGTATAATAATTACTGACTTAATTATTATTACCTTAAATTAAGTTATTTTTGTGGGGTTTATACAGGAGAAAATATGCAAATTAAAAAGGGTGCATTTTACTTTAACGAAATGGTGTCTAAAAAAACGGATGTCAGTGGCGGTATCTTGATTGAAAATCCAATCAACTTAAAAAAGAATCTTTTTATAAAATTACTTTATCCAGCCCGGCAACACTCGATTATTGCCCAATTTAAAATTTCAAACGACAATATCTAAAAATACACGAAACAATTCAGTCATAAATTCTGAGATAGCGGATCTTTTGCAATTAAAATAGGTATGCATGTTAAAAACTATCAATTCGCGTCTCGTGTCATGGCGGGCACAGTCTATGATACTAGGCCAATAACTCACGAATGGAAGTCTGTCGTTTCAAAAGCAACCAAACCTAAATAAATTCGTATACTTATATATATATATGTTAGTATATTCGTCATTTTTTTTGTTGGAGTTTTTGATTAATATTTTATCAATTAATAGAGAAATAATTATGTTTGGGTCGAGCAAGCCGTGCTTAAATTGTATGTAAGTAAATTTATCGAACCTTGTGTGTAGTGAGCAATTTTTTTTTTAAATCTATCAAATTGGAAGGAATATTACTATTCCAAGTGGTATTTATATTTTTTAGAATTTTAAAACACGTTGTTAAAAATTAAAACAAATTAATTCATTTTTACTGTGATTCCAGGAAGGTAATGGCAGCGAATAGAGTTTTATGCTCTATGGCGACAGTTTTTTTTTTCCAAATATTAACTTTTTACAAAATTCGTTCTCACATTTGAAACAAATTACAAAAATAATTTGACTGCCGAAAATTGCTGTCAGATATTGGTAGAATCTATACCTGAAAAAATAGTAATAATATTTAAAAAAAAACATGAATATGGCAATTGATTATTCAATACTCTGCCGTACTGTCACGGCAACTCTGCTAAATATTTGGTATAATTAAGTGAATAGTAAATTTAGTTGTGATAATTACGCAAAAAACGTTTGATAGATAACGTGGTTGAATATCACTAATAATGCGGTCACTGTCAACTCTTGGTCTAAACTTTAGACTCTAAAGGTATTACTTATTATAAAATAAATCGCTTTCTTGTACTAATTTTTTTTTTAATAAAGATCAGCTGAGCTCTTGATAAGTGAAACCGGTCCTGTTATTATTTATAAATGTAGACTCCTTACCCAAACGTTTTTATTTCTTTAAATTGTTGAATATGTTATTATTAACAAGTTTTAATATATATCGAGTGGTCAACGTTGTTGGCTTCAGCCACGGAGGGCCCGGGTTAAAATCCCGGTACGGACAGTTTTATAAATTGATTTTTCAATCGATTTATGAATTTCTGTTCAAAGGCATGGATGTATGTGATGTCTCGAATTCCCCCTCTCATCCATCCTTTCCTATGAACGGGGAGTATCGAGAGCGATTAGCTTACCACTAATCCTGTCCTAGCCCTATCCTTCTATCCCTACTCTCTTTGGAAAAAGAGAGGTTGAGCAACTGAGTAACAAGCAGTTCTCGTAGAAACACTTCTGTTGAGATAAACTCCATTAGGAGTCTATATGCTCCACATTGGGAGCGGACATGGTTAAAAAAATATATATATATATATATACACATAAAACTAGCTATAAAAAAACGAGTCTACGTTTTGGAAACAATATAAATGCTTAGTTGCGATATTCTAACCTCACTAAACCCCCCTTACTTCCTCCACTCCCTATCTCACCTGCCTGATTTACGACGTCAAACCCCGGAAACATAAAAAGGACACCATCTACAATTAATAATAAGGATCATACAGGCACTGAAGAAACGAAAAAAGGGGAATAAAACGATCAAAAAACAACATCAAAATGCATGATAAGAAAGAGAAATAGAGCAAAGGCTCTTCGCTTTGTAAAAGATGAAAGACACCAACCAGTCAGTATATTCCGCTCCTGCCGGAAAATGGCTGTTAATAAATGATTCTCGCGAAATCTTGTGGTATTTTTCATTATGTCATTAGGTATACGCAATGTCATCCAAACTAAGCGTAATCGCGACCCCCCACCCTCTCTAACGCAGGGGTTGGCGGTAGGTAAACGAAAATTGTTTTGGATATTAGCGGGGTCGCATTTTTCAAGATAATAGAAATAGACAGTTGATTATCAACAAAGCGCGAGTGGCGCCCGCTATGCATACGCCGACTGTCGTATAAACGGGACACGCAACGCCTATTGATACATAACAAAAATCATCAATTATTTATCACGTATTTCATTCAAAAAAATTGTATGGGTTTTTGAATTTTAACACATCAAGTTGACAAAGCGAATAAATGATGGATTAGCGTGCGCATGTTGCCAGTCTAAAACTCATTCAATTAATCACCTGAACGGCGTTAACTGTCGGTAATTCTTGGCGGCAAAGCAGTCTGTTTACATAAACAAAACACAACTTTTGTTACCTTTTTAATTTTTTTTTTCACATTAGTATTGCTTTTGCTCAACAGATAAAAAATTGTCAATCTCCGAGCGAAACTGTTTTTTCTTCTTTCATAAAGCACTGTTTTTTTCTTTTACATATCGACTTATAATGGTGTTTATCTCGGCAGAAGAGTTTATACGAAAAATACGTGTTACTTAGTTGCTCAATCTCTTAGAGGTAGGAATAGAATGATATAGCTAGGACAGGACTAGTGGTTTAATTATCCATCTCGTCATACCCCGTTTTTAGAAAAGGGTGGGTGGGAAAGGGGAGTTCAGACATCACATACATCCATGCCTTCGGACAAAACTCGATTGAATAATCTATTTATAAAAACTGTCCGTACTGGGATTTGAACCCGTGACCTTCGTGTTCTAGCCTACGACGATTATACTCGCCCCTGCAAATCAATTGTGGTGAACCAAAAGTGTAAAGGTCATCAAATACGTCACCATCTACCCCATGTCCAAGATTTCAACCCGGAATCTTCTGGTCGCTTAACTTCCGAACGAAACTATTACCGATAGCCTACTTTGGCTAAGAGTGTTCTTCCTGGCGTTAGGCAACACATTTAAAGTAATCATTTCTCCTCCATGTGTAGCATATGGTCTCAAACGTTTTTTTTACGAGAACTGTTCGTTAGGCAGTTGCTCAACCTCTCTTCTTCGAAGGTAGTATGGACCTTAATATAATGAATAGGGCTAAGATACTTAATAGTCGAAAAAAATGTGTATAATTGTCGGTATAAGCGAAACCGGTTATGGACATATAAAATATATGTTGTATCAGTACAAAAGAGTGTTTCATTGTTTGAGTATTATGCCTTTCCACTAAGTATTGTCTACACGTTTGGAAACATTGGAATCGTGCACATTTTGAGTGGTTCAATCTTAAAATTGATTCAGCACAAAGTTTCTAAATTGGCAATCGTTATCGAATCTGAATCGTATGCAAGCGCCTTGCATGTGGAGGGCGAATTTGCCCAGCCGCGCAGGCAGCCATTGCGTGACCTTCCATGGCGGAAGATTGTGGTTGTATTTCATGAGATCGCAGAGATATCGCAGACGTGCTTAGACACAGATATCGTAATAAGATGCGTACACGCTTTGTTGCCGGAGAAATGTGGGCTGCCGACGGTCGCACTTAACCTACGAAATCGCACGAAAACATGACAAAATAATAGCTTTATTCGTTAACCAACGCGTAGACCTTGCGAATGACAAAGGTGTTGTGATTCACTTATTTTTTGCTGACCACTCTTATGATTCGTCATAGATTCTTACTAGAAGTTTCTTTCTTCTTTTGTAACATTTATATACACGCAACAATAATTTATATTTAATATCAGTTAACATCAACTTAATGATGATGAATTAACATGTGAACATAGCCGAGCCTTATACTTTCTATCATCAGTACAGAGACACTTCATTGAATATATCTTTTAAATAGATCAGTTGTATCTAAGGCCTACAATTCAATTACCTGTAAATAATTCCTGCCATTGCGAGATTAGTGTGAACTTATTATCATCTCATTTCATTTGAAACCATGGCGGTTTCAAGTTGAAAATCTATATATTAATAGCCGTTAATGTTTGAGTATTGGCTGAGTGTAGGTTCGTGATTTTGCCTTTTTTTCTTTTTCCGATTTGCATTAGTATTCATTGATGGTGATTTGAAGAAGCACATTTTGTGTTGCGGAAAATCGCTAAATCGCTTAATCTTTGATTTCACATTTAAAAAATCTGCCGCGGCTTGTGCTCGAACGTGGAACTTTGGATTGTCAGTCGAGCTCTCTATCCACTGAGGTACGTCACATTCCACCGGAGTGAAAATAATAGTTTAATATATATTAAATTATTCCAAAATAATTGATACTGCATGTATTTTTCGTGCAGTGTATTTTTTGAGTAGAAAAGATTTTTTTACTTGTCGGGGCTGTCGATATATGTCCCGAAATATATATGTTTGCACACTTGAAACATTTGAATTATTCTTAAAATTATATTATATATAAATACTGCAAGTCTGTCGATATGTCCCGGGGTCTTCTTCTTCTCCGAAATATATTTTTTTGCATACTTGAAACATTTGAATTATTCTAAAAATTATAAAATATGAATACTGCAGGGCTGTCGATATTGAATATAGCAGCTCAGCAGGGCAACTCAGTTATGATTTTTATGAATATATTTTATTATATCCGCTATTTACATAAATTTTTTTGGAGTCCCGGTGTATTTTAGCTCTTTTAGAAAATTGGGTGTATTCCTAAAAAAATCCAGTTAGAGAATTAATTACGTTTAGATTTTCTGGCTTATTCAATTAATAGGTTTGCAATTTATTTTTCACGTCAGTAAATTTTTTGACTATTTAAAATTGAAACAAAATTCCCCCCCGTTGAGGGCAACGGGCTTCCAGCTAGTAAACATTATTGACTAAGACCGGGTTACCAAATTAAAAAAATAACGCCTTTCGAATGTGGGAACCTTTTCTTGTCTAAAGGCCGCATTCATTTTTCTCATTCCACATAAGGCCGCAGTAAACATTGACTAGCGAATCTTTGGCCGGAAACAATTTCATGCCAATTTGTAAAGCCCAGAAATTTGCGGATTTCCCAAATTCTTAAAGGATTTAGACATCTTAAATCCCAAGAATTTACGGATTTGCTAAAAAAAAACTCTTCCAAAAATATTCGAATCCAAAATCTCAGGAATTCACAAACTTACAAACATTTGCAGATTTGACCGATCAGGTCAAAAAGCCGCAGGTTCCCCACGACTGGGCTAGCCCAACCCTACTTACAATTGTTTATTTAAAATTATCAGACTTTGTAAACGAAATAACAAGTAATGAAGCTCGTGTGCTATGCAATCCGGTACAAACATGGGCTTAATAAAATGACTGCATGCTCACTTACTTACTGAAGAAAACAATTTGATGTAGAAATATAAAACTGAAATCCAGTCCTCTGACTTCACTGCTGCGATGAAATAATGAAATTAGGCGAAAGTACCTTTGAAAGTGAAAATAAAGGACCAAAAAGAATGTAACACGTCTCAATAATTGAAAAAGTTACGTCGACTCCGCAAAACGTTAATTGAATAATATTTCTTTTTCAAATTTAATAAAAAGATGTTACGTTATCTTTTTTACGGCTGCACGAGCATTTTGTTTTGCCGCAGTGAATAAAGATGCTACTCACCATGCCCTCTCCCAATGTGGAACATATCGACTGTCGCGTCCTATTTTACTGACAAACTATTATATAAATCGGGAAGTTATTGTGAATATACTATAATAAAATGCGAAGCTTACTAAATTAACCTAATGCTAATAGATTAAATACAATTTATGGTATCGACTGTGGGTGCTTGATAGAATTTGAATGATCTCAATGGTTTCAAATTTTAATCGTTACTATTTGTAAATTTCTATAACTTGGTTGGTTTTGGCAACGAAAGGCTAAACCCGGGTCGGGTCGTTGGTGACGAAAGCTTTGGAAGTGCTCAAAATTTGAACGGTTTAAATTTGTAGTTGATATAATTTGTTAGTTTATTCCTAATTATCACTTCAGAAGAAAGTTGTTCGAGTAAAAAAATGACTATATACTGGCTATGTATATATAGCTGAGCAAAATATAAGTTTAATCATAGTTCTGACGATGGCGAAAGCCGAGATAGCTATCAACGCATAAAAAATATTAAAAACTGTAGAACTAAAATTTGATATTTTTACCCTCTTATATTATATAATATAAATATATTACATAATTCTTCTTGAACTCGATGACTCATTCACTGTATTTTTAAACATACATAGTATCTAAGTCATATTTATTATTTCGAATTATTGTATATAAGTTTTTTTTTAATCCATATCCGCTTTCAATATGGAGTTAATTTATGATTGTCCTCAGTTACCTTAGGGTCGGAGGAGAGAAAGTTGGGTATTTTTTAGACATCACAATTCATAATCATCCATGCATTCGAATAGAAATCGGTTTAAAAAAAAATCCGTTCGTACTGGGATTTTTACCCGTGAGAAGCCAATGACGTTGACCACAGCGCTACGAACTCATTGTTAAATACAGACTTTAATAAACAAAGTCAAAATCACAATGTTTTTCATTGCTAGCATATTCGCTTTATCTTTAGTAGTATGTTTTTACTTGTAGCGGCAGACAGCTCTCGGCTAAAATATTGAAAAAGACTCGAAATCAAAACTCTTCTCAAATCTGTTTTCATTTGCTTATTATTTATTGAATTTTGTTCGGTTTATAAGAACCGCGCATTTCCCCCGGCTTCCGCTAGCCCATTAAAATGTTCCGAAAATTAATATCCCATTTTCTCAAAAGAAAAAAGCAACTCGCGCGTAATACGTGGAACGTGATGTAAATATTGTTATACTTGCGCACCCATTCGTGTGCATGAATAAAGGCGTCGGGATTTTTCCCCTACATAAACTGTTTTGAATATCGTCAGCCCAGAATACAAAGCTTTTAAACATACATGCCCTTGATTTCCATGAGCTTGCTCGATCTTTCTTTTTCTTTCTTATATATTTTTTGTATCGCTCGTATGAGACACTAGTTGCAAGTTCTCGCCAACGATGATATTGCTCTCTCATTTTTTTTTTAAATAATTATAAAAAAATATCTTATGTTCTTTAATGTCGGCTAAAATGACTTGATTCTTTACTTCAATTTCGTAATGTGTACCGGCAATAAGATATAATGCCAGAATTGTCCCATGCATATTATGATTAAAGTCAAGATAAATTACTGTTTTTATTAGAAATAATTACTTGTAATAATGTTTTTTTTGCACAAAATTTCCACAGCAATGTACTGCAAGAAACCATTGGACTTACTGGAGTTTCGACCGCTTTATTGAAAAATCACGAGTATTTTTCTGGAAAATTATAAGAAATAATTTGTTCCACCTTAAGTTTCATCTTGTTCCAATTTTTCGATATCTTTAACATATTTTCCGACTTCGACTCCGAGGCCTGGTGAAATGTTGTCAAAGGAATATTTTATTGAGATGTCTAGGAAAAATTATCTTCTCATTTTGAATTTTCCCTTGATACCTAGAAAAATACATTATTATGGTACATTGGTAATGGGTAACAAGATAAACAGGTCTTCTTATAATTTTCAAAGAAACATTTACGTCTCGAATCTGGGAAATATTTGTGCTCCTGCCATTGTCTTTGTAGCCGCTGGGAATATGTAGAACATATTTACTAACATGTGTAAAAATGTGTCCCATAAATCTTCGGGACGGACTAGCGCCGCCGCGACCGCAATAATGACGGAACCTCCGCGTCGGTTTCCCCGCCAGAAATATTACATTCGTGCTGGCAGCGCGGCAAATAGATTTTTATGAAAATTCATATCCCGACACTTAGGCTGTAAGCTCTTCTCGTACGTGTGCTTAAAGCTCGACGAAATTGAGTCTGCCGATGTCTTTTCTTTTTATTCCACACCATTAAGAAAAGCGCTTTCGAGGAAAAATTCATAGACGTCTTTAATTTCTTAGCTTTAATATGCATTTTTGCATGCAAGTCTTGTCCAACCCGTAACATATTAGTGGCATGAAGAGAAGAATTACAAAATGCACTTACGAAATTAGCAATATTGATTTTTAGATTGTATACCTAATCATAATTGTTTATAATTGACTTATTCTAGTTCAATAAACTTCTTAGAACATTTATTATGTATATACGTCGGTGTAGCTCCGGCATGGATGAAAATAACAAAATTATAACGTCCTATTTTTGTTCAAACGAATTTCACAAAAACGGTAAGCGTTATATTATACAGTTATTATTATAATAAAGAACTTCAATGTTGAAGTTTTAAAAAAATCAGTATTTAATGATGAAATTATATCTCAGTTTATGGATTATAAGCATATTTGTAATTTACTTTCAAAATTTAAAAAAAAATGAGGCCTCATTAGATGTATTTTTCGTTTATAAATTGAATTTTCTTTTGTTATCGATGGCTATGTTATTAAGTCTGGTGTTAAATGGATTTTAAAATTGTAATGTATGATTTACAAGAATCACAAAATACTTTATTGTTATGTTGTTATGTTGCTAATATGACATCTCTTTATTTTTTCAAAGATAATTTTCCCAAACTATTATTAATAGCAATTCTACACTCGCAAAATGATTTCACTTCCACACAAGAAATTTTCTCACTGTTGGAGTTATCTCACTACATTTTGTATAATAACACATATTTTAGAGACCAAAACGAAAAAGATTTGCTTCATCGACTTATGTCTTATACTCGCTGTTGAAACCACTACAATTAAACTTTTATGGAATTCTTGTACCGACCGTGCTGTATGTCTCGGAACATGGAAAACGCGACAGCTTTTCCTGTTACACAATGTATAATGTCGTATGTGCTTGCTTACTCACTTCTCAATACTACATACTATATCACGTCAGTGTTGCCACCGCTCCGTTTTTCTCTTCCATGAGAAGCTTGGAATAAACCGGATCTGTCAATACTCAATTTTTTTTTGTACAATGTAAACATATACAATTATTTAGTTCGAAATAATTTCTATTATATCTATCATCAATGTCTTCTTCTTAATATGAAAAAAAAATACATATTATGATAATAAAATATGAACATGCCTTCAAATTATTATCTTATATAGTGATATCATTTTTTGTGTAGTTTCAAATAAAATTGCTCTACTATCCATCTCTGGTGTAAGTTTTTGAGGATACAATACAGATTTATCTACAATTTTATTATTTCTATTTTTCTTGCCGAAAAAGATACGGGCGTATCAAGATTTTTGCTGTTATGAGATATCGCGGTTTCACTGAATTGTACATAATCGTGATAAAAGATTGTTTAACAGTGTAAAAAATGCACAAAGCTATTTTTTACTTTATTTTCAATTTTACTTATCCCCGAAGGTGTACATTTCATTTGCACTGAAAAAATCTAGAGAGTCCGTATGTTTTAAGATTTCGACTGAAGGCGCTTGGGTGGTATTTCAATATTAAATTTTAATCGTTCAAATTATGTACATTCACACAGATTTTGAAACTAACTACACGAGTTTCGCCTTTCGGTATCTTCAGGCGTTCAAGTGCACGGATGAATTTGAACGATTCAAATTTAAGTCAGTATGTTGTTAAGCATGTGAATTATAACATCCATTAAGTAATGGTTTAATGATTAAATTACGTTTAGTCGCTCGTAAGTGAGTTTTATTCCTGCGAAAGCATTATTCATTTCCGAGTCGATGACTTCATGCATCTTTCAGTTGATGAGTTTTACTTTATTTTATGGTAAACTAATACATTGTTCCATATACCACCATTCCATATTTATCAGTCATATAATTACGTTTTGCCAATTAGAGTCGTACATTTATTTAACATATAAACATGAAATATAAGATTCTATTATTTATTAGATAAAATTTGTATTTAAAAAATGCTCTATTATTCGATCTTTGCCAAAAGTAAGATTTAGTATTATCTGTATGACTGTACTTAATGCGCACTACTTATTGATTAATAAGTCCGATCATTTTTCGCTTAACTGACAGTGTAAAAGGGGATGAATTTCATCACACATACTAATACTAATGACCGACCATAATAAGACAATATTAAACTTAACCATTTTGTTTCTCTATTAAAAACACACTATTTCTTTTTACTACTTCCACTTTAATTTATGAAGACCAAGACCGGTTTCGCTCATGACGAGCATTATCAAATGATATATTTCTCTGTAATGATAAGCGATAATTATATCATTCCAAAATCCTTTCCCATTTACAAGGGAATCTAGTCCTCTGATTTTATATATTTATCACGCTAATTCCGCTAGCACACAGACGTGGAAACGGAACGAAAGCGGACCGTACTATCAGAAGGTTGTGCTTCGTACCGTTCCGCTTTCGCACCAGTGTGCTAACAGCGTTAAGGGTAAGTTTAGCGGCCTACAGCGACACATTTAATCAATACAAATTATTAAGTAACTTCGCTACAAACCGTCGCGCTATTTATTAAATCTAGTTTAATACTATTTTCAAAATATCTCTGCTGAGTTAAGCATTAATTCGCAACATTTTGTTTTAAATAAATTAATTCACATCTTTCCAGAGGAGTTGGCAACATTTCAGTATCACGCTGTTTTGTTACTAGGGCACCGCTCCGACCCCGATATATTTTCATTGTTGCGATTAATCTTTAAAGTCTACATAACAACTCCGTCCCTGAGCTTTCCTTTTAAACACAATATATTTATTTGCCAAACAATAGGCTTGCGGTGCGAGAACAAATACCACGAAAGTATCATTTAAAATATTTCGATCTTTGTCACATCCGTTTATGAATTTTGTGATTCTACAATATAAATATTATTTCATTTGAATAGTTCAGTAATCAGATGACAGAAGTAGGGATTCTGAAGTCTCGGGGTTTTCAAAGTCCCGGGACTCGAGACATTTATCTCCTTTTCAATAAAATTATAATTTTATTAAAATTTTATATTTGCATGTATGTACGTATGTATTACATACACTCGGCGCCTTTTGAAAGTACGCACTAGTAAAAATCGCGTTTTTGTAATACAATGTTTAATAATTATTATTTTTCTTATGTAATGAATGTGCGATTGCTTACGGTATATTTTTACTAAGAAGATATGATAACGGTACATGTAATGAAAAAATATCAATGAATTCGGCCGCCGTCAGGAGTCAATTTATGACCGTTACTTTACAATGCAGCTTTTAGACCTTTTTTTTTATCCTATTGAGACATTGGTACCTTTGATTATTCAATTACTATTATTAGTGAAAAAGCATTTTTCAGGTATGTACATTTAATTTGAATAATTTGTAATTTGTTTTTGCTACAGTTATATTACAATATATAAACATAAAAATAAAATGGTATTTGAAACTTCTTCGAAATTATAAATCCCAAACATCTGTTTTTTTTATCAGATCCCTTTTATATATGCATAATTTAATCCTTTAGCCTGAATATAATGCATTTTTTTTCAAAACTGATCTCGAGAATAGACACCAATGTAAATTTATTTTAAATCATAAATAACTTTTTAGATGACATTAGTGATTGCTTGCATCCGATTTTATTTTGTTATTGTTATACATATATTAATGTGTTAAACGCGACTCCTTGATTGCTTGGCATCGGATACTCGTTTATTTAATTATATAATTTCAACATATGTATTCAATTGTATGACTTGACAAAGTGAGGACAAAAATATCAATTTCGCGATACAACCATAGATATATAGATCTACATGAGTATGTATTAATAATTATATGTGCCGTACATCGAAAACGTACCCAAACAACGCTACAGTTCGTTTAAACATATTAAAATCTCTAATAATCTTTAATAATTCATTTGTTAATCGATCATCATGGATTGTGTAGAAAGTGTGCTGTCAACGAATTAGATAAGGGCTGTCATCTAAGTGTCACGTCCCGACCATGTCATGTCCGTTTTTCTTGGGGCTCCCCTCTTATACCAGCTTTCATTCAATACTCATCAGTATTTTTGAGGGTTTCTTAACAATAAGAATTGTTTTTTTTCAAAATTAAAATTTACATGTTATCAGCACATTTTAAATCACAGTCACGATTCCCGGGACATTTTCCAAAAAAGGGACTCAAGGCAGCAAAAAACCCGACAAGTCCGGGAACTTTTGTCCCGGGACGTCTCGACACAGAATCCCTAGACAAAGAGAACCATCTGTCGATTTCAAGAATGTGGAGGAGAGCAAATATAAGATTTTAATTTAGTATAGCAACAAAAAAAATTGAGCGGTATACAAAATATTTTTGTAACACGGTTGAGTGTTGTTTTCTGAGATAAAAATATATTCATACACCGCTTAACATTGATATTTAACATTTGAACGCAATCAGGCTCTTCTTTGAAAAATTATTTCGCAATTGTTTCAAATGTCTTATTCCGATTTGTATTGAAAATAATAAATAAAAACATTCTTTTTGGCTATAAAGAGCCATTTTTGGTAATTTGTGGTTCGCGAGTCTGAAGAAATTTGCGATGCTAGAATATTGGTTATTAAGATTTTCAACAGCATTATGGCAAAAGTGTGTAAAGTTATTGTCAATTAGAATATTTTTTAGTGAAATTGACAGCAAATATCTAGAGCTCCTTATCTACAACAAAGCGCAAAAACTTGGCAAAACGTTTTAATTATAATATGACCGTGAAATATTTTGAAGTGTTTTGCTTGTTGGTTGAATTAAATTATTTGTAGCGCACCGACTGCTGGATCCTTTTGCCGCATTATTGTATTTTTAGTTTTTTGTGTGAGAAATTTTAAAATTGCAGATGGCACACTCATCTGACTACCCACTTATCTTACGTAGTCTTAAAAATGGTATACGATACATTTGGCATATATGTACATTGTGAGCAATATGCGCAATAGATCCATTGGCTAAAGCGACGCAATTGATACTATTGAAGTTAGCGCTAAACCGCACTGGTTTGTACAAATTGTCCCGTTTGCGCGTATGATGAAAAAATGTATAATATGTGCTGATCAATTGTATTCACGCGCTATTGTACATATAGTATTATATTTGGCAAGCCAAGTAGATAAAACATTACATTATTGAAAAAACGTGCAATATTGTGGATACTTATAGTTCCAAAGAATTTCCCAATGCGTTGTATCATTTACACTTGACTCTATTTTGCAAGATTTTGAAATAACTCGGTCCACCAAAAAGAACGAATACAATATTTTTACACCAATTATTTTAAAAACAAGAGTTAAATAAGTGAAAGTATTAGATAATTCACAAATGCCCGTAACGACATATTAAATCCTAAATAAAAAATGTTAATAATTGTGGCACGTGTTTCATTTATTTTAAAAGCATCGACAAACAAACTTTATCTAACAATTGTAATTGTCAATCTGGAGACGCTTTTCAAAAATCGGCACACACGTCACACCTGTTTACACGACCAATGAAACAAATAAAGTTGAAAAATAAATTTCCACGAATGTTCAGCCGAATCCATCGGAAAAGGCCGTAAGTACGTTTGAGTTATAAACCAATTTTCATTGACATATATATTCGTAAGAAAAGCAATTAATTAATAACTGTTAACATCTCTACTTGTAATGAGTACTATCAATATTTGCATTCTACCTCTCCCTGCGTCCAGTAGAAAAGACAAAACCCCGGCTTTAATTTGTAATTTATTACTTTAGAATTAAAATGATTTTTTTGTTTATTCTTAAACTGTGCGATGTTCTGTCTGATGACGCTTCTCAAGTAAGCGAAAAACGTGTCACATTTTGTAACACAAGTGGAATAACAAAGTTATCAAATTAAAATTTATATAAAATTATCACCAAAGGCACATCTGCAGGGTAAAAAGAGCCGCCCCGAAAACCAGTATTCCTAAGTCCTCTAGTTTTACATACATTTTAGCTATAAAAAGCTGTCAAATACGTAGTTTTGACAGCTTTTTGCCAAATCCAAAATTGGATTATTATACCTTAATACAAAATAGTTCATAAAAGCCTTATAAAGTCTTTATTAGTAAATTTCACCCAGTAAAGAACCTTTTATCGCGAACGAAATATTTTTGCCGCGCTTATCTGATTGTTTCTGTTGCGGGTTATTGCGTGCACGCATTTCCGATTTATTATTATTGCGTACAACCGTTTTTTTGTTGTTGTTTTACAATGTGTACTTAAACGCAATGTAAATAAGTGGCCACCAAGTAACATATAAATTACGGGTGAAGTGGCCAGCTCGTGGTGGGGAACACACGGGGCGGCCGAGGACTCGTAATACTGTCATTAGCACACAATCGGACAACGGCGACATTGTAACTGTCACGCATCCCATTGTGTTTGTTATCAATGCGAGATTTTAAGCGGATAATCTAAACCATTGGCGCCCAACACTCGGGAAATGTACTCTGTATGTAGTCTACCAATAATTGATCCGATTAGCGATCAGATTTCGATTTCACGCTACGACACCATCATTAATGTCGATATATTCATTGTTGATTTTTTCAATTTTCTACTTATAATCTTAGGACGTGTTAGTTAATTATTTTCTCATTGAGCTCTTCAACCAATGTGTTTGTTTTTTTCAGATGTCTGTTCTACTTTTCGTTTACGATTTGTTGTGAAAACTAATTATCAATTAATTGACGTTTTTACCATGTCCAACTTGACACGCTCCTATTCATTGTAACACCCTGCTGGGCTGATTTTTCAATCGATTTGTTTTCGAGCGCAAGGGTAAAGGTTGAATTTTCCAACCTTCCCTGTACAGCCCTTGGGAAACAAAGGCGTTTGGGCGTGCGAATAAAACGTTGGCACTTTAAACGTATCGTAATATTTTTGCCCTGTAAGCTAAATATTTTTCGTCATATTCCTTTGGTGTCTTAATTAATCATCATCCATTATCACATAAGTAAAAACACCAATACTCAAGTAATTTAAATATTCTATAATGTATACGAAACCACGTTGCTTATGTGTATAGGGACCTTTATTTACTCGATTTATGGTATGAAATTATAATACATGAAATGCTTCCTCTCCGTGTGAAACCACGAGTATAAAATGGTGTTTAATTAACCTTTTGAGGATTGAATTATTTTTATTAAATTAGGCTTATAATCTTATTTTTTGATTGTTAATAATATTGCTCACACAAAAATATAAAAACTTTTTTTTTTGGAAAATGTGGGAAAAATGTAAATTATTATTTAGAAATATTTTATTTTTTAATCATAAAACGCATAGATAAGAATGTAAAGTAAACTGATTCATTAGTAACAGATTAAAATAACAAAGTATTTTAGCTCTATAGCTAAAATACTTTGTTATTTTAATCTGTTATAAATGGAGTTCTACCAAGTAAATGCCAAATCAATTAATGATTCATTAGTACTTTTAAATATTTTTCTAGAAGCTATGAAAACGATTTTCGGCCTAGATTTTATTTATGCTCTCATCTCCTGTGCATGGGACGCTCTACTTACGTCGATTCCAGAAAGGGAATCGAGCATTAATGGAATTTTATACTCCAAATTATATGGCTACCGCTTTGCTTACAAATATTGACATTTTAAAAAAAATCTTTTGTTCATTTGCAACAAATATTAAAAATAACGTGACTACCAAAAATCACATATCTTATGTATCCATGTGTGAAGAATTAAAGACAATACAATAAAAAAAAAACATGTAAATGGCAATATATGTTCGTACGTTCATACGCTGCCAAACTCATCAAAGGACTTATTATTAGGACTACATTTTCTTAGTTCACTTAATTTAGTTATTTTCAAAACTGTCGATTATCGAATTTTGACAGTCGCGAAAGTCTTATTTATCGATCAACGATTCCTTTTATGACTCTACTTATCTGCGATGCATTACTTTTCAGTATATTTATAGCTTGGTTTTATTACCATGGCACCTACTCAAACAAAGGAAAATCGTGCAAGTCAATTACTCAAACCTATACTATCAGAAAAAGACTCTTCAAATACTTTGCTCGGCGAATTTTAAAACCATTGAATAAGTGCCCATTACATTTTACTCCGTGACAATTCTGCTAAGAGCCCATCTCGTCTGTAGCACAAAAGAAAATTTCACCTTTGCCTCTAAATTAAACACCCGCAGGGGGGGACCCACTTTTGTGCTATATTGTTTTACGGAGAAGCGATCAATTATATTTATGACGTATATTTAAATTTATAAAAGC
Organism: Himalopsyche tibetana; assembly: GCA_030503985.1. Classification (NCBI taxonomy): domain Eukaryota; kingdom Metazoa; phylum Arthropoda; class Insecta; order Trichoptera; family Rhyacophilidae; genus Himalopsyche; species Himalopsyche tibetana. The sequence goes on along the minus strand of JAPJYX010000019.1, from coordinate 4,641,200 downwards.
CGCCAGTTTAAAACGGAAACAATTAAAAACGGTCGCCTACTGATGCCTTCATCATAATAAACAACATCTTTGAAATGGTACTGTTTGAAAATATTTTATCCAAAATAACTACAATCCAATAAGGATATTTACAGTACCAAGAATGAAGCATCTATCTCAAAATAGATAGCCAATATCGCGGGAAAACATTGCCTTTAGATTAACAATATATTGATCACTTTTAGGGTGTTCACTGTCAACAATTGGTGGAAAGGCATTATATTAATAAAAACACAATATTCCTTTATACTTTATTCCACTTTATTTAAAAGGTCAGGTCCGGTTTCGCTCATCACCGGTCCTGACCTTTTAAATTAAGTGGAATAAAGTACAAAGGAATATTGTGTTTTTATTAAAACAATATATTGGACTATTATATCAACCAGGACTGTGGAGTCGCGTAAAAAAGGAGGTCTTCAACATAAACTATCATACCAGTCACTTTTAGGGTGTTCACTGTCAATACTTGGTGGAATGGCATTATATTCATTTATCCTTATTGCACTTTTACTTATAAATAAAAGTGGAATTAGTGCAAATGGCTTTTTTATTTTTTGAATATCATATCTGTATACCCTTCTAGATAAAAGATTAATGTCATTAAGATCTTCCATCATTCATTCGCACTGTGATTGTATGGTTACAAAAGTAGTCACCGTGTTATACAAAATCTTATATGTATGTTACATCATTTTGTTTGTCGCATATAATCTTTCATTCTAAACCATCGATTTAATAATAAAAAAAAACCCCGAATACTTCTTTCTATAGGTATTTTATGAAACCCATATCAGTTTCTGTCTGAATGCAATCAAGACTGTCAGACTGTTTTGATCAATTGAAGATTGCTTCCCGTCATAATATAGAGACGTCAATATGATGGATTGTCGTTGCCTGACTACTTTTTTCCACGTCGTCTGTATACTAAACTTCCTGTTTACTTCCAGTCGACTGAAGGAAGTATGTAGCTAAATATCTTCACCCTTTCCGTGTCAACAGAAAACTTCACCTTAGTGTTTATGTTTGCTTCTTGTTGCTGTCTTCTAAATCAATAAGAAAATTTTCAGATGAATAATAACAGGATTATTTCCCTGCATACTTAGACCATCGATCGCCAACCCGGTACTCCCGGACACCTAATATCTATGCTGCCTGCCACAAGCACAGTTTATTTTACTGTTTTCCAAACGCGTGACAGTTACATAAACTGTTCATAAATGTCTATTAAAATTCATTAATTGACATTACTGAAGCATTGTGATTTATTCATATACGTATATGTGTACATAAAAATGTTATCTCAATGTATACGGTGGTTTTGTTATGCTTTTTTCGCCAGTCAAACTTTATCGGTCGCTCGAATTGAACGACCAGTGAGTTTAATTGTCTCTCATGAATCATGGCAGTGTATGGAATAACTCTCAAAGGATTTGGTTTTTTTTTTTGATTTTACGTTAAATAAACGAAATTACGATATAATGCCCTTACTCATAAACAAGTCATTCGATGTCCCCGTCTTAGTAAACCGGCTTCGGATCATTGATTTATACCGGGGCTGTGGAGTCGTAAAAAACGGAATTCGATCGCGCTATATTCACTACACAGCCCTGATTTATACTATATTGTGCACTTTAACATCCACTCAAAGCCTCGAAGATTTTCATGCATTTATGAAGAAATTTCAATAATACACAGAAAAAATTTTAGTATGTTTTTTTTTAAATTTAAATTTCAAAAATTAAATAAAACCTTTTGCTATACTTACTGAATAAACAACCAAAAAGTGACATTCTGTTTTTATTCAAATCACACTGAACTGTCCACAGTTCTGGACTTCATGCTTGATTATCTCAAAACTACAATTTCAAACTAAGCACATTTTTTACATGAAATTATTCAACTGTTATCGTTGTTAATGCAGGTAATTTGTAAATATATATATTTTAATTCTGTGCTCATTGTTTTCGTTTTCTGACCGACTTATTTTAATGTTGTCTATATTCGTTACTTACACATGTTCTTATCGGTTTGAGAAAACACGACACCAGGTCATTAATGGTAATCGTCTGACGTTTTACCGTTGCAGATTTAATTTCTATGGAATTTAATCAAACACTGCTCCACGAGTGATCGACTATGAAGTCGCTAGTCATTATAACCCTTATTGGAACCGATTTTGTATATTTGTGATAAACTGCAGAAAAAATACTTTTTACCGACTAAATAATTTGCGAAACGCCCCCACCGAATCAAAATATGAATTCAATTTATAATATTTCAAAACGAGATCAATATATTAAGTTTGCTATTATGTATTTGAGTGCGTTCGAATTTGATAATATATTATCATCTAAACTAGCAAGACGTATCGTATTAATTCACTTGATTTTGCATTAGTCATAGATCAACTTGCTGCACAACATAAAATGATATACCATATACACCCACATTACTTTGCCGGTGTATTTCTCTGCGAAGTCTATAAACAGCTGTTTGAGTGGGAGGGAGCGCACATTGCCTTATCGGGGGTGTTTTAACCGACGCCCACGTGTTGACGGATTGTGCAATCAGCCTCTCCCGCACAGCTTTATTTCCATTGGCTGGTGGTCAAAATTTCAGCTCCCAATTCGACGACGTTGGTTTGAATCACGATGAAGGCTTTATCTAGTACGACTATACTTATTTTGCTCTATAAACCTTACCCGCTTCTGTCGCGTATCAAGTTCCATGCTGTCCGCTCACCAATGAATTGTACCAGGGAACGATTTCTTGAAATCAGAAATTTAATAAGTACATACGCTAGATTGTTGCTATAATCTGTAATTGCGATTTTTATTTTGTAAATATGTTTTTGTCATTTTTTTCTCGGAAAATGTCAAATGCTAAGACATTAAATTAATATTAGAAATCTATCCTTTTTCTTCTTCTTCGATGGCGCTACAGCTCAAGTTGAACCCTGACCGTCTCCCCCGCTTTCCTCCACTCGGTTTTCTGCACTTTTTTTTTTCAATTTTAGATTTTTAGAAGCCTTCCGGCATTCTAGTCTTCTATCTTCCATCAGCGTTCGTGGCTTCGCCACTAGTCTCTTCCGCCTGGAAACCCTGCATAGACTTTTTGGTAACAGTGGCTTCATAAGAATGGCATGCCCAACCTAACCTCTGCGTCTTGATGGAGGTGAATAGTTTCGAGCATTGATATTAGCGATTACTTCAGTTGAATTAGGGTTTAGACTCGGTTAATACTTATCAAAAACTGGGATAGAATATAATTGCAAAATATTACATGACCATTGCAAGAATGGTTGTTCATCGAACTATTCCCCATAGCCGAAATTCTCGATTCTAATTTTCCTAACAAATACATCATTTACCTTAACCGCATCATTTATATGTAGGATCTTGGAGAGACACCACTTAGTTAGTGCGGGGAAGAACAGGCAATTGATCGTTCATTCAAAATTTGTAAAGTATTTAACTGTGCCCATATATTTCTAAGATTCAAGATCGTATTGTATTTCCCCGGAGGACTTTAGGTTGTCTACCTGGCCGAATCTACTTGGAGTGGATAGGCACTGCCGACATCATGATATTTTGTAAATGTTGTGTTCTTCTGTGACATGTGCTATTTTTGTTTGGCCGCGTTTTAATATATTGATTTATTTAGTAACGGTTACGTTTACGATGTCTTTTAAATGTATAGTGTATGATATGAATATAAATCTGCGCTACAAAACACTTGATCATAATAGTCTTGTCGTTTCAAATGTAATTTATCTCTTGGACTATTTTAAAAGTTTTCCCAACGATAAATTTTGTCTTTGGGCGTACATGTAGTTCGTAGTTCCGGACAGGAAATATCCAGTAAAAACAACTTTTTTGAGCGTCATATATTTATACACTTCGTTATAAATTACTTGTGACAATTAAGAGGACAAAATAAATTTCTAATAATAACTTACATAATAGTTAATGTAGGGAAGTATTACAATGTAATAGCTAAGATATAGTTCTTATTAGAAAAGGGGTAATGTTCTTTTTTATTACTAACGTTAAAAAGTATCGATGTTACATGAAAATAAAAGCATTTATACGAGTAAAGGACAAATCTTTTTTTTTTGCCAGTGGTAATTAGTTCTACCGAAAGAGAAGATAATTAACGATTTTACAGGATCAATCGAAGCGCGAACGGCTATGGGTATTTCCGGCGATTCGGTTCGCGTCAGCTCAATAGATGTCGCCACAGTTTGGCAAGAAGTAAAAGTGGAAAGTGGCGTGCGGTGGAAATGCAATCAGGCTCGGACGGTAAAGAAAAACTTCTTCGTACTTTTAAATTAAGGTTGATGGTGTCGTGCAACTTACCTTGAGTAACGACGCAGGGTTACCAAATTTAAGTAAGACATTAAGGGATTTAAATTTAGGTTGTCGGTGAATTAGTCTGACTAAAAATAACCCAAAATTTATGATGAAATAAAACGAATTTTCGATACATTTTGTGTAGTATTTGAAGTTGCTGGTGATGCAGGTGATGCATTTATATCTTATATAAACACGAAACTTTCATTTACTAAGCGTCAGTTCAAGTTCATCCGTGCACTTGAATGCCTGAAGATGCCGAAAGGCGAAACCCGGGTCGTTAGTGACAAAATTTGTGAGAATGTACATAGTTTGAACGATTCAAATTTAAAACAGTTTACCTAAAAAGCATTTATTTGTATAAGTAATTATTATTAATGCTGGTTTAAACACATCCCTGACGTTGTCGAGCAGGCAGACAATTGCCAATGTCTAATTATTTTATACTCTTATTTGTGTCAGATCGGTATTAACCCTCCAAGGACGAGCGTCACCATATGGTCACACAAAACACCGTTGTCTATTGATCCCACTATTCATACTTTTTCTACCTGAATATCGTTTCTTTCACTTATATTTGGTCAAGAAGGGTACGGACTACAGTTAGTCATCAGCCGTGGGAACAGGAACGGTCTCTAAAAGCACATGTGATTTTTTGAATTTCCGTTTTTTTTAATTCACTTTTTGAAACTGTTAGATATTTTTTTATAAAAACATAAAATTATTAACAGTTATTTTGCTAATATATTTGTTTTGAAATTATGTTGATCTAAAGAGGTCAAATTGTAAATATTTTTAAAAAAATCACGTTTAGCTATATTTCAACCCCGAATGTTTGCAAGCCCATACGGTCACTTTTGTCCTTACTACTGTCCGTACTCAATATTACACGGTAATAAAAGGATGAGCATGACCATATAGTCATGCGGAGTTTTTATACAACGACTTTGCGTTTTTTTTTTTTTTTAATTTTGTATAGGAATAAAAGTTATCCGTGACTTCAATATGGCTTAGAAAATATATTTTTTATCAGAAAAAAGCTCTCGTCTCTGGAGGGTTAATGCATATATGTATATATTATTATTATAATTATTTATGTGACGTCAAATATCGACATTAGAGGCTTTATCCTAAAAGCTAAAAATTTTCATTGATGTCTACTGAGAACTATCAATCTACTTATCAACGTCTGTTAGAAAGGTGGCGATTTAGTGATTTTTTCTAATAGAAAAACCTTTAATGTTCCGTGCGTCACGAATCGGTTATTTATCGATCAATCTTTACGTAGTTTCCTTGTATAAAAGTTTTGGTAAAAATACAAAACAAAGGAAAGTAATTTATGATGCCGGTCATCGTTACCGGATAGATGTTAGTAAGAAGTCTAATCGACTCATTTATTTTCGATCAAATCATTCCCAAAAGCGAACGCTAATAAATCTTCTGCCTAGCGAAACCGCTTTAAGATAAATCACCAACAACTTCATACCCCACCGATTGACTTGTAGCGTGTTTTTTTGTCGATGCCTGATTTTCCTTTAAAAGGGTTCACGGCATTAAATACTGGCAACCCTGCGTCGATGATTGATTGGCAAACTCTCGAACGCGGAGCGATGTTCGACGAAATTCTCCAAAGCACACGGTACGCATTTTCCAAACAAGATCGACGCAGCAGCTCTGTGGCACATTTATTTACCAGAGATATTAAGTTAATACACTAAAGTTATTATATACTTGACGCTACAGAAATTTTATTTGCCAATACGCCAGCGATTTTGAATATCGAATCACTTCACATTTTGAAAGTGGATTTAAAAAGTCAATCATGATCTGCTTGACGAGAAAATAAAACAGAAACAGCCATGCCCTAGCTATCACATTTATAATTTACTTTGCTAGAAATTTAATCCGATTCAACTCGGAGATGCGAGAGCTGACTTACCAGCCACTTATTACGTCCAAAATAAAATAATATCGATGGGCCTGGCCTGGACGTGTGCTGCGGATGTCTCAGAAATCCTGAATCCTTTCTGTCTCTTCTACCAATTTGATTGATTTCGTAGCTGTGGAAGGCCGATGATGACGATCCATAGGATGTACTCGGTGGAGCTGGCTATGTCTGGAAAGAAATAAAGAGACAGCCGGGTAACAGAGAATCGATTAGGAAACGAATATTGTTATAACTACATATAACTAATTTTGTCAAATGTAGAAATTTTAAATTTGCCACATTGATCTAACTCTAAATTCAGTAAAAAAAAAAAAACTGCGTTGTATCCCTATCGTTATATCGCGGTCTACACTTACAAGCTATTTCAACTTTGATAATCTCTAACCCCTCTGACCCACTGAACCGAGTGAATCTTATGTCACAGTTACCCAACCAAACACGCTCATTTCGAATAATACTTAACGTTGTTACTTTTTTAATGGATGCCAATAAGTAACAGTGGGAACTTAGCTCACTTAACATTACACTATTCCACTTGTAAAATGCCTCGAAACTAAAAGCGTCGACCTTCCAGATACTTTCGCTGGCTAGTGAGTGGCCTGGCCAAAAAACGCCGGCTCGTGAAATCTTAACCACTTTTGTTTTACGATAGGGATCTGTGCAATCCTGTTTTCTTCTCATACCCGTATACGGGTTTCCAAAAAATTTTCACGAATATCTCGCTGAACTGCCAAATAGTAAACAATAGAAATGTTTTGATTGAAATATTAAAATGTTGATTATTATTTATTACTATCAATTTTTGTATATACATAAATAGCGTCCTTCCACCAATCGTTGACAATTAACACAATTCAAGATAAGAGTTGAGCTCTTAATTCGTTTCAAAATACTAAAGATATTTCATTCGGTAAGGTCGATTGGGATTGCAATACCGATATTACCAAAATCGGGATCCCGGTTTTATAGTGTTTTGTTTCAATATCGGTCTCGAAAATGCAAAAAACCGGTATTCCGATATTGAAAATAAACAATCGAATTTTGATTGTAAAAGAACGATCACATGTCTTAATAAAATTGTTCGCTATTAATTGAATTACACATTTTAAATCTGCTGCTGCTGCAAATCTGATGAGCCTTTCAACGATGTATTATTTTTTTAAGAGCAATTTTTTTATGAAAATCACCCATTTATGATAGTGATATATTTGTATTGATTTTTATTTACTTGCCGAGTTTTGCGATCCCAATTGGCCGTATTTTTATCGTATTCAATTATGTCTTTGTAATACCGGTATTGATATTTGCAATACCACTATTTAATTAGAAAAAACGAAATAACGGCATCGATGTACAGTCAACACATTTTTTACACGGTCCCCCAAACAAACCGTGTACAAAATGTTATTTTATAACAGAACAACATTGTGGTATAGAAAATCGTATACAAAAGGGTAATAATGAAGACCCAATTAGTAAAATACATATAACATGTATTTTAATTAAGATCAAATAATACATTCATATATATGGAGACTTTGATGGGGGACTGGAGTAACGTTCCCTCTAAGCCGATGGGTTAGCTGTGCGGAAATTTCAAAGGCTGCGCGGACCGATCAAATATTAATTGAGCAACTGTCTTGTAGTGTGCGCCAACCCGGAATGAGTGCGCGGGGGCTTCCCAACTGCTGCGCGGCCGCTCACGCGCGCAGCTTAGAGGGAACGTTGGACTGGACATGTATCGCTTTCATCTCTAGACATTTTCTGCACGTCTAATGTGTTAGGATCTAATGAAGACTTTTGTTTGTTATTAGGATATCTGCTATCCGCTTCTTTTTGTGTCTGGGAATCGTGTTAGAATAAATAATTCTTGTAAAAATATAGTGTAATATGTTGTTTTAAAACCGTGTAGAAAAGATTGAGTGTATCCGGTATTGCGTTTCCTAAGCTCAGTCCGCCAATGCGCAACGAAAATAAAGTTGACTCGATCAACAGCGTGCATTATATTATATTTATTTCGATGAAACGCCGCTTCACCTGTAAAATATTTGTTTTATCACGCTAGGTGACATCATACATCTTCACCGTTGCCGCAGAAAATACAAATGATGCACATCTTTATAAAACTCAAATAATAAAAATGACACCGAGATAACGCGTCTTACAACATAATAAATTGCTTTTTCTTTTCGTACTACATTCTCCCCTTCCGGACGTCAAAACTTATTCAGACACTTAAACTTTGCGGCCTTTTTAATATGGATGTAAAAATAAATTGGCATGTGACTCTTTTCGTAGCGTCATACTTTATTTGCCACCTGACGAAAATCACAACTTTACCGCTTTGTTATGACACAGTATTATACGAAGGGTAGAAAAGTTTCAACGCTTTGATTTGTAAATCAATTTGTAGCGCCTGATAAAACTAGTATTACTTAATAAAATTGGTCAATAATGATTGTATTTTGTTTTCACTTAAGGTAACAAAAACCATTCAATATAATAACTCTCCCGAAATCTGCGACGTAATCATATAGTTTGCGTGTTTCAGTTGGTTACACACTTTGAAAAGTTGGCGAGTGATTTTTTCCATTATTGACCTTGAAGCCATATTTTGACGCCATCGCCTTTATAAAGTTAAAACGTATATCCCTGTAACATAAAACAGAACATAAACTTTGTTTCAAAAATTTAATTGAATTTTAGTCTGGTTTCTGGAAAAATGTTATTTTCAAGAATAACCATATCACTCAATCTTAATTGCAAGCTGTCTCCGCTACGCTTTACAGTTTACGTCGTATAAAACACCACAGTATGAAGAAAAGTCATCAATGCTGCGTGGGTATAATAAGACGATGGTTTTTCAACCGCCGTAGACTGTCGCCCGGGTGTCTTGCCGTCTACAATAACACCCTGGATGTATTGACGGATAAGAAAGAAAAGGTGCACTGCGATGACGTCAGTCGACCCCCACATGAGTTATACATTGCGTCTGCTTCGGCGAATAAAATTGTTTTAGTACATATTCATGAATGTGTTTGTGCAGACGAAATCAAATCGACGTAACACTGTTCTATCGTGACGTCACTTTTACTCAATTGAATACTGAAAATAGCTACGGTGACGTCATCCATATAGCCTATAGTTACGATCTTGTATCCATTCCATCATGGCTCATTTTAATTATAATTATTTTTTTCGTATCGACTAATTAAGAACATTTCATTTTCATTAAGTTAATTTATTTATTTCCCTTAGAAACCCTTATTGCATACACAACACAACACTGGTGACCCATCCAAAGATTCTAGTATAATAAGCTCTGTTCTTCTGCGTACTTCTGACGGTTTTCGAGTTAGAATCTATTTCGATGCTTTTAGATTATAATTCGAAAACAGTTTGCAAACCGTCAGAAAACCATCAGAAGCACGCAGAAGAACAGAGCTAATTACATACATACTTGAATCAGCATGCGTAATAATAAAAGTAACTTAAAATATTTTTAAGGGTTATTTAATGCACCTTTGTTTATACCAGGGCTGTTGAGTCAGAGTCGTGAAGTCGGACTGTCTTAACTGGAGTGGTGCTCGATAAAAACTAATTACTTCGAGTCTTTAAAAAAATGCTAGTATATATTACCATAATGCAAAAGAAGAGCAAGAACAGTGCACAATCCATTCGGCGATTAACTGCGATTTATACAGTAGACTGGTTTTGGAAATTGTGTAAATGTAATGTATGTTAATATGAAACTATACCGCTCCCGAAAATCTTTTATACAACTTTTGCTGAAATGCTTAATTAAGAATCCATATTGGAAACAGTTGATGAAGTCGGTGGAAAGTTACCAGGAATATACAGCATACCGTTTTGGTTGCTTTCACGCTTCGGTAGTGATGGTCACGACAATGACGACGAAAAACGCTGAGATCATATTGAATGACTTGTCAAAAACGGAGTCATAACTCAAACAAAGTCGTATGATATGATAAATATTTCATACCATAGAGAAAATTATCCTTTGAAAAAATCGTCACCATGCAAGAGAATCGCTTTCTCTTGTGTACGATGCGCACTCCCTGGGCGGATTTTTTTACGAAAATAGACAATACAATAGATAATACAGTATTGATAACACAGATTTAAATAATTATAAATATTCCAACAACCATCTTAGACAGGATAATTTGGTATAGATTTTTAACATATGTGTTTTTTATAGTTCCGCAATAAGCTTTTGATATTTTAACATGAATCCAAAAAAATGTTTTCCATATTTATAATTTAAAAATTTGGCTTCTTACAATGTTTAAATAATGCATCCTTTAATGATAGGCACCCAGCACGTTTTTATGTACACGTGCCAGCCTTGGTTAATTGTTTTTTCGAAAGCGGGGATGTATTGGCTTATATTATATTTAGTGCGCTTTTGATACACAAAAAATATACTTCGTAAAATTACGGAACTTATATTACAACACACGTCCCACTAGAAGGCTGTAAAACGCTAAAACTCTTAATATAGGGTCTCTCCCGAGCCTTGGCTCCTAAAAAATTTTTCAAGTTATTACTCAATAACTAACTCTACCCGATACTATAAGTCAATGATCTTCTGCGCACTTCTGACGGTTTTCAGACTATTTTATATCTTTACGTTATGTACTTGTTTCTTCGACGCTTGGACAAAAGTGAGTCAAGACGTTTTACCACACGTTTGAAATGTCTTCCTCTTAACATCAAACCTGTTCACACCAAATCTAAATATTGCTGTTTACGATTTAAAAAAAACAATTTATAAAATTGTTTTCTTCAAAATCTAAAATTTCGATGAAAGTCAATCTCTCAGTTTGGAAGTTGACGTTAAGCCAAATATTTTACAAATTTTAACTACTCGAAGCCATCCATGACAACAATTAAGTTGCTAAATCAATCAATTACAGCAATTTAGTGGCAAAGCCGTACCAGTAGTGCTATTCTCGCGTATTCTTCGTATCACTAAAATCATAGTTAATAAATGTAATTAATAATAAATATCAGTTTAATTTATCCTAATTTACGTTGAAAAACCCAGATTGCTTATCGTTCTTGGAAACACTAGTGTCATATTTAATAAGTGTAATACTATAATTGTAATTTGAATTAGAATGCAAGAGTTAATAACATGATGCATTGTGTACACCTTCGGAGCCAGTATATATAGCTGAGAAAAATGTAAGTTTAATGATGTTAAACATAACACTGGATTCGAAAAACTGATGTTAATTTATCTCCTCGCTGATGTGATTATTTGTTTATTCGCACAGCGCTTGGATGCAAACTGTTTTCAAATTGATTTGACATTTGACGCTGGAAAAAGTAGACACAATTTGAGCCCCCGCCCGGTAGTATTTTGATACGTTAGCAGCAGATTTTATTTATATTATAACGAAGTGCAAACATTTACAATCCCTGTCGCGGTCCCTTTTGTCAAGACACGTAAAATTATTTTTAAGTCCCCCTTAAAAATTCAATATTGCGTGTGCTTAGTACTAAATTTACGTTCTGTTGGACCGTTAGATCCGAGATTGTGAACAGCGGTATAAATTTATTTTTATATATTTTTTTACCCTTGGATTGATTATATGCCAGCATTCTTTTTGAATAAAATTATAATATTTATGGCGTCCTTTAAAATTATAATATTTGAAGGCTGGCCGCTTTGCATCTTATTAGGAAACGTAAGATATATGAATCTGTTGTGAATAAATCAATGCTTAGATGGAAAAGCGCCACGGAATCGGCGTACAATTTTAAGAACTTTACTTTCATTGTATTTTTTGACATTCCGTGATCTCTATAATATCATTTTTATTATATGAAATGAAATTCCGTTTTTCTTACCTAATGCCGTCGACCACCAACATTGTTGTTTGACAGATCGACTCAACCGTGAACATAGCCGCAATTATTACCTATAATATTTACGCTGTGCCAACTTAAAAATACACAAATCATTACGCTCCCCTTGTAGTTGTTGACTATTAGAGACTGATTCTATTAGTGTCATGTTCTAGACCAGCGGTCACCAAACTACGGCCCGCCGAAGATTTTCATCCGGCCCGCGAAAAGTTCTGGATTTTTGCATAGAAATTATTCATATAAGAAATATAAATTTTCATAATTTATTTGTGAATTCACGACAACAATTTATTTCAAATCATCAATTGTCATACAACTATCTGGTGGGGACTCAAAGTGAAGGAAGTTGGATAGAAATTGGAGGCTAGACCAGGGTTTCTCAACGGTGGGCCATGTGGCCCCCCAGGGGGCCACAGCGTGTTCTAAGGGGGCCACAGAGATTTATTTTTGTTTTGGGGAGCCACAACAAAGTTTAGGGGGGCCACGGGTATTGATAAAACGATACAGGGGAGAGCATAATGGCGGACGTCACGCAGCTATTTTTTGTAAATCCGTAAATAAAATAAATTACTGGCATTCTAGATTCGAAAATCTCGGAAGAGCTGTAAAAAAGGTGGGTTTTTGAAATTATAATTTTTATGGGAAGACAAAACAATGGTATAGGGGCCACAGAAAAATAAAGACACTCAAAAGGGGCCACGCTCCCAAAAAGGTTGAGAAACACTGGGCTAGACAACCTGATCAGATTCTCGAATATTCTCATTTATTGAAATTCTAAGAAGGGCAAACATTTGTTTACATTCGAATTATTATGTAACCACATAAAATGAAACAAGATTCGGATTGGATTCCATTAAGAATTTATTTGTCTTCTGGCCCCCTTTGTTTTTAAAAGTTCAATCCGGCCCGCTTCTCAAAAAGTTTGGTGACCCCCTGTCTAGACATACCAGCATCCTTCATTAAGTAGTAAGCCGACGGTCCAGTACGCCGAAAAACTTGTTATTATTTTTTCTCATTTATAGATGGTTTTTTTTATTATATCGAGTTATTACCGATGTGCTAGATTTTTTGAATTTTATAAAATCACTTGAGACAAACTTAATAAGTTTTTTTCAAATCACTCGAGATCATCTTGAGGTAGAAAGAATCGCCAAATACCCAAGCAAAACATCACAAATGCTAAGTTTATAGGTAACCTTATTTGATATGTATCTTTCAGGGACTTAAATCCTAAATCTGATCGCTAGGTTAAACCTTTTACTTTTAGGACCACAGGGGCAGAGAGATGTATACGAATCCGAAACTCATCACTCACCCCTGAGGTATAAAACAACTGCGTTTTACGATGTGACGTCCGGAGCGAGTATTATGTATTTTCTAATTAGTTTCCATTACCGCACAAGATTTTGCTTGACTTAAACGCCATTAATTATTGGTAATTAATACCTCCCGTAAGCAATTACAACTTCACGAAGTATTATGTCACCGTGTGAGCGCGCCGATATCGCGTTTATTTGATTGAATGCCCCAAAACGTGATGCAACATCGCGCGCGTTTGTGAGAGAGCATTCGCGTGGGCGACCCACGATTTTCGAACCGCACCGTACAATATCGACGAATAGTTTTGATTCATCATTACTATTTAGTTTCACGTTATTTTATTAAATACGTCATAAAACAAAGAGTATTTTTTACACCATTTCACATCGCTGTACGAATGAATGCTGACGTTATGAATAATATTGTTTTACTTACACTTATTATTTATATACTATTATTCTATCTCATCCTCATGACTCAGGATCGCGACCTCCGTGAAAGATCTTCCAGCCAGACTGTTAAAATATCTCATACTTTGCATGGTGGTTCAGTTAATCTTCTGACACTCCTAAGATACCAGTATTCTAGAACAGTGCTTCCCAATCTTTTTCATGCCTCGGCCCCCTAAATCTGAAAATAGAATATGCGGAATATTTTTTATTTCACATGTTTATGTTTTATCACAAAGAATAAAAACAGGTTTGGGAAGCACTCTTCTAGAACATTTGAAGCTAAAATCTGTAACTGTTTCGGAAGTCGAATGATTTTTTTGACCACACCTCCCTATGTGGAATATATTATCACGATCTTGTGTGTTCGCAACCGCACATTAGGATGACCAAAGACGGTCTGATGGTATGCATGTATATATCTATGTAAGTTTAACGGAAATTATTGACAGAACCAATTTGAAGTCGGAGTCGTTTTTTTACCCGATTCCACAGCCCTGGTTACAATGTGGTCATTCCGTAAATGATTTTTAAAAATATGTATTTCTTATTTTGACATTACACTGCCGTCAGGGTTAGATAATTAATATAACCACTGTAAAAATGTTTGGCGCTGTAGCAAATTGCCAATGAGTCATGTATTTTTGAAAATTTGAATCGCTTGAATGGACCCGAGAAGAAAGAACAAACGAGTTAATATTGCTTGGAATTCCAGATGATTCAATTTTTTATCTCCAAGAATCGATCCTAGGTAGTGAGTAGTAGTGAGAAATAATTAGTAAGTCCCATCTGGATTTTAAAGAGTCGCAATAGTTTGGCAAGAAATTACAAACTAATTTTGTATTCTTCTGTCATTTTGAGTAACTGAAGTAACATGTGAACTGAATATTTTCGGGAAAACGGAGAAGCCTTAACATCTTTGAATCTGTAAACAAACTACATATGTCGATCTATTGCTACCTGGATAATCATTATACAAAACCGCGGTATTGCATTGGCAGCAGTAATGACGCGCGCGAAATTCAAATTAAGAATGTTATAAATAAAAACGTCTCGAAATCGCAGCCACTCTATGAAGACAGGCGACCTTACATAAATCAAAAACAAATACAAAAGTGTTAATCATTTTTACGTATATACCGCAAGGACGTCGCCGATAACACCGGCGCAAAGACATGCAATGTGCACATACAGTGTATGTTATCTGCAAAATTACATTTTCATTTATTCATGTCAACGATGTCGTGTCCCACTAATGTTTACATTACGTAGAGAAAAAAAATATCACCCATATTCTCGAATGATGCATCAGAAGTGTTGCATTTATGAACAATATTTTAAACACCATTATTGTGGGGTGTCTTAAAAAAACATTTTAATTGATAGAATATTAATGCCATGGTTTTCAAAGTTTGTGTCAAAATGCATTTATTTGTGGAGTCACCTTGTTTATTTCCGTTTCCTACAATGGAGCATATGGTCACCGCATGGTTCCTCCAAGATTCTCTATCCCCCGCCAGTCTCTTTGCTTCCCCCCAGGTCATCCCGGCGTCCCGTAGCTCCGCTGAGTACATCCTGTGGATAGTCATTAGTGGCCTTCCACGACGTCGGGATCCATCTGGTTGGTAAATGAGACAGGCAGGGTTCAGACTTACTTGAGGCATCCGCAACGCATGTCCAAGTCAGGTCCATCGTCGCTTTTTTTTTTTTATATTTTGGACGTAATAAGAGGCTGGTAACGCTCTCTTATCTCTGCATTCCTGACAGTCAGACCACAGTACTCCTAGTTTTTTCGAATACATCTTGCTTACTTGAGATTTTATTTTTATTTATTTAGATGTAATAAACATGATATTTCTACTAGTTTAGCACAGAACAAAAAGATTTCAACAGAATTTTGGAACATGATTTAAATTTTTTAGGCATTCTTAACTGTTTCGAGAAAATATATTTTATCCATTTCGTCAATGGCTAAGCATTATTATTTTGTATGAAATAAATACAAAAAACCTCTTTTTGAAACACCCACAAATAGTTAAACCATGTCTTCATTCCAGCCGGACTAGATTATGAACTCCTCTTGAATAATGATAATATTATATTATATTAGTACATATTGGTTTCCACAGATCTTTTGAATTTTGAAAGTAACAAATCGGTTCACAAAGACTAATTTACACAATCCATCATTCAAGTTTGTAGGATGCATCACGTATTAGTCGTAAGATGACTAATAAAACAACAACAAATAGCGTCCTTCAAGAGTGACACATTCATTCCAACGCTTTTCTAATATTTCGATGCCCTTTTTGTAGAATGATTGACCTTTGGCCTCAAAATAGGCTTCAGTTTCGGCAATCACTTCTTCATTGGAGCCAAATCTCTTTCCCTGGAGCATTCTTTTTAGGTCTCTAAACATGTAATAGTTGCTGCGAGTGAAGAATACGGTGGATGGGGAAGCAACTTGCTAGATGCATGTCTTGGTGAAAGAGCACTTTTTTCTTCTTTATTTGGTTTTTTTCGAAATTTCTTCCGTAAAATTAAAATAATAACGCCATATAATATTCGCTTCTGATGGTTCTTCCTTTCTCAAAGTAATCAATGAATAAAATACCGATTTCAGTACTTTTAAAGTAAAATTCTGTCATAAACTCATTTTAAAGTCAAATTGGATGTACAATATTTTAGCTCTAAGCCAGGCATGGGCAACTTTTCCTAGGTCTGGGGCCAAATTATCATTCTGTCTGCGAGTCAAGGGCCGGACCAAATTATAAACAAAATAAATTAATATTAAATTAAATAAAACACGTTGCTATTTCTTATAAGGTGGTGATCATGAACTAGTAGAGTGTAGCTATTGCAAGCGCCCGTCTCATCTCCATTATTTAATCCCTCCCTAGAACTATTAATTTCTTTCTCTAATACTTCACCGAGATGAATCAGGGCCAGAAAAAAAGGTCTGCGGGCCGGTGGTTGCCCATATATGCTCTAAGCCATCGATATCCTACTCTTAATAATATAGGGGTTGAAAATTTTACTTATTGTCCATATTTGTAAAAGTAACTGGTGTTTAAATCTATATTCATTGTACATAAGTAAATTTCACCTCAAGAGTTGAAATGTTTAAAAAAATATTATTTACATCTGAAATATGATTTGAAATTTCACAGTTTTCCTTATTGCTGTGTTCTTACAAAAAATTAAGGATACTAAAGCATAATAATTGTTCTTATAATTCTTTTATAGGGTAAAAAACCATTTTTTTTTTATTAATAAATGCTGTACAGGGCTTAGGATGTTCATAATATTTACCCATGTTTTTATTTTAAATATATTTGTTTTGAAAATTCATAAACTGTCAAGGTGAAATAAACAAGCAAACACCCACAGATTATTGGCAATAAAAGCGTTCATCACGGATCAATGGTTTTTATGAAATAATTTTGGTAAAGTGCTACCCTTGTCATTTCAGTGGTGACCTTTCCATCTTGTATATTGTGATTTCTCTCCCAAAATAGAAAAATTGAAAATGCTCAATTTTGTCTCTTTGTTCCTACACTGCATAGATGAAAGTAAATTGTCCACAAAGGTCGCATGTGGGGTTGAAATCATGTTTATTATACTATTTTTGATTGGAAAGTAGGCAACGTCTATTTAAAGAAAATGCTAGGATATAATCGCCATGACAACATTTATATATCTGTTTTATTGTCTCCAATTATGCGAAAACAACTTCTTAATATATCACCATGAATGCTGTGAATTTTTGTAGATATAAAATTTATTCATTTTATGTGGCAAATGCACCGTTTAACTCTATGGCTGCCACAGACGACATATCTCGTAAAATTGTTCGTGCTCAACACGTCAGAGCCGAGCTATTTCGCCAAAAACAAATAAATTAATAGTTGCAAATTACAGCCGGCGTGCTTGGTAATCACTATAAATTATCGACGGTAGCTAAAAGGTTAAAGAAAACCTCTCTTTTTTACCGCTTTAAAATATGACAATAATTGTTGTAATTATTTTGTTATTATATTTTTTTTAGTGTTCCATATAGTATGTCCTTTGATTCACGATTGTCTTATATTATACGCTAATTATATATAGCCTGAAATTACTCGAGGCCCTTTAATCCCAATTAATATTCACCTCATTACAATATAATCTTCTCCGTGTATTGTTGGCATGGTTGTTATGTTATTTTTTATGTTGACGCCTTCTCTTTCTTTTTTTTCAGAAACAAAACAAGAGTTAGAAGATCTTATGGCTGATATTAAGAAGACTGCCAACAAAGTCCGAGCAAAGTTAAAAGGTTTGTATTTTACTATATCATTTATTACAAAAAAAAATCAATTTCAACTTGTATGTTAAAAACATAAAGCAGAATTACATATATTTACTCAAAATGGTGAATGTAGTGCATTAATCATTAACCTACAATATTACTGGTCATATGCAAAAAAGAAAAGAGGAAAAAAAATTGCCTGTCTTCATTTTTTTAACATTGTAATCTTTTTTGACTGTAAACTGAAAAATTTATATTTCCTGTTATTCATCCGGATTTTTTTAAAAATAAAAACAATTCATAAAACTTTTGATTCCACTTAAATGTTTTAAATACCTGTAAGTAATTTTTGAATGAAGTGATACGGGATGCTTTAGCTTTAGATATCTTATTTTTATGATGATTTCTTCAGTGATAGAACAAAACATCGACCAGGAGGAACAGACAAATAAGTCTTCAGCGGACCTTCGGATACGGAAAACGCAACACTCGACGCTCAGTCGCAAGTTTGTTGAGGTGATGACGGAATACAACCGCACGCAAACAGACTACAGGGAGCGGTGCAAGGGCAGGATACAACGTCAGCTCGAGATCACCGGTAGAACAACGACCAGTGAAGAACTCGAAGAAATGCTCGAGCAGGGAAACCCCGCAGTTTTCACCCAGGGGGTAAATGTCAATTCTGATTTTAGGCTATCTTGATCAAAGCTTTATTATTAGTATCCATGCTTTAACGTAAGCCGTTCGTTGATTACCTCATTATCTTACCAATATTATATAGCAAGACAACAGTTTTCTGAGTATCTCTCACTGTAATCATTTACTGATAGGCCAATTGGTAAATTCTGTCATCCCATAGGTAACCAAGACTTACCAAGTGTACATAAGATAGAATATATAGACAAGAAGTTGGATAATAGTGTGAAGACAGTTGTTATTTAATAGGTTGTTTTGGACTATTATTTCCATGGTGTTTAACAGCATAAAAAGAAACTAAGCTATGTATATTTTCTAACAAACATTAGATCTTTAAATATGTTGTGAAATAGTAATAGAACTTAACACTTATGAGATATCCTGGCAATAGTTTTTTTAAGAAAATTTCTTTCCTCTCAAATATTCAGTTTGCACTATAATTAAATCTGATACATCTGAGTAGAGAGAAGCTATTTTGTTAATTTTTTTGAAAAGTAAATAAATTTAGAAAATGTAATCTCGAATATACGTGCGTTCCAGATTATAATGGAGACTCAGCAGGCAAAGCAGACGCTAGCAGACATCGAAGCTCGCCACGCGGATATCATCAAACTTGAAAACTCAATCAGGGAACTTCACGACATGTTCATGGACATGGCGATGCTTGTGGAGAGCCAGGTCAGAATAATTCCACAGGGGAAAAAAAATCACATATCGCAAATATTTTCCAAAAATGCCTTTTCTCTAAGTAAGTTCGCAGCCAGACTGACGGATGCTAAGTGGATGCCAGACTGACGGATGACTTTAAAAAAATAATTTCTAAACTTTTCATTAGATTCATTTTTAATGTAACTTTTTTCAATAGTGTAAACTCTAATGTATGTTTCTGAACAGGAACAACTATCTGGATATTTGCCAAGAAAGCATAGATTGCAACAAGAGAGCGTACATATTGCTTTTATACAATGTTCTATTTTGGAACCGATAAAAGAAATCAACTCCAGAAGATCCTACAGAAAATTTGTAACAGTAAAAAAAAACAATTGTCAATTAAAAATTAATGTAGACAATGAAATCAGGTTTATCAATATGTTTCCCCGACTGTTTAATTTTTCTTTATGGCAATATTGAATTAAATACCATTCGTTCAGTCATTATAGTTTGATTATGTTATAAAGAGAAACAATTTATCAGTTTTTATCAATCTATCACTTCTGAATTATCGTAGAAAATATAATTCCATAAATTCATTTTAATTTATGAAAACTCAATATTCCAAGTATGCGAATATGGACTTGATGGTGATCATTGATTTATATAATTGACTATTTGGTTGATTTTCTTAACTCATGGTAAACCCCACAAATAATGTGTTTGTTTCAGTTAAAATACATTATATCAGGATCAATTTTCATAATATGTATATCTTCGAAAACCGCGTGAATCCTGTAAATACCGTTACGGCAGTTGAATGAAATGTTTTGTGCATGTTGACGTGTCCGACAGGGCGAGATGATAGACCGCATAGAGTATCACGTGGAGCATGCTGTGGATTACGTCCAGACCGCCACACAGGAGACAAAGAAGGCGCTCAAATACCAGAGCAAAGCTCGCCGGGTGAGTTATCAGACCCCAGACACGGATGCCATTACACGCATTGCTAATTTGCCTTTTTTTTTTGTTTTGTCCCGTTCACCCGCCACATCCTCCACCCTTCGCAAACTATTTTTCTCACATAACAATTTGTATTGTGTCCTGACAATATAATTGTGACTTTCCGTGTGCATTTGTTTTATTTTCTAAATGGTTTTACGTCCTTCCTTCTCCTGGTTTACTGTTTTTCTTTGGTCTTTTATATCATTTTTATTTATTACTCATTTATTTTTTTTATATTATGTCTAACACAAATTCATAACATGCAATATAAGTTATTCTCTCTAATCAAATTATTTTTATTTTAGCATTTCATTATATATATTTACTATTCTATACTACTAATGTCAGCTTATATGTGTGAATTTACCTATAACAATGGTTTTAATATAATATATTATATTCTGTATTTTGCCTCTGTCATTGTTGGATATTTTTTAACACCGGGCGGGGCCCATTTCACCAATATTAACATGTCTAATTTTCATTCTTTTATTTCAAAATGTGTGACTTGACTGTCTTAACTGTTACGTGTATGAAAAGAAAAATGTCTTTCACATCTGTGTTGTAAAAAATCTGCTTCTCTTCCTGCCTTGATAAGACATTTGACATCTTCGTTATGTGTTCTGCATACCTGGACTTCCTAACGACACCTTCCACTTATTCTATACCTAAAAAAATAATTGAAACACTTCCTTCTATGTGAGCGCATGTCCGTGTGTATGAAATACTCTGAACGTTGTATGTACGTCTCTATCGTACGTGTGCCTATAACACTTTCATTCGTTTGAAAATAACCAAATAAATTCATTGCCGCTGGATATATTTCTATAACATCTTGATCCAAAGAAATCTGCTTCCGATGATGAATCGCGACGTTAGATATTCCTCTTGTGCGGGTATCCCTGTGCCTCTCTGTTGTTTCCCTTCCCGTCCCAATGCAGGGTGAGTTGGTGAACCGGGTGGAGTATCACGTCACGCAGACCACGGAGCACGTTGAAGACGCTCGGGGAAAGCTCGTGATAGCCGAACACTACCAACAGAAAGCCAGAAAGGTAAATTTTAACCGCCACGTCGCGATACCGTATCCTGGCAACAAACTAGCCTTCGCTCGTCTCGCAGGGATCGCGGGGAAGATAATTTTTTCATTTTTTTGCCGTGGGAGTATATTACCGGCAGTAGTTATCTTGACTGTACTGAAAATTTCATAAGAATCAAACTCAGTAGTGAAATCTGATTAATAGATTTTTGAATCTTTCAAAAGTTAAAAGCATAATTCTTACAATTTATTTCAACTCACCGATAGCAATTTTATTAGCTAAGAACGTAAAGTAAAAAAATCTTTTCTTTGTTTGTGGAAAAGTTGTTTACATTGCGAAATCTATTTTGAAATATTGTCTTACTTATCGATCCTCATGTAAAATGAAAAGAATTTTTTACAGTCGTTCATAAAGGCTTATTCTCGATACATATATTTTTAACATGGGTTCGTTTTAAAATATAGTACAGTGTAATCCTGAAAACACCCAATGTTTTGTCAAAATTTCTGCATATTGTCTTGTTTATGTGATGTAAAATTAATTGTACTTTAACTATTTAAACATTCCGATGAGATGTTATTACCTGGAAGCAATTTCAGATTATTCACACATTTACACTCACCAGACACACGCTAGTTGATTGTATGAATGTGAAAACAAATATTTATGTGTTCTATAAAATGTTTGTTTATATGTTTTTTTTTATTCAATTATAGCTGATATATAGTAAATGGTTGTATTCGATGGGTAAGCACTTCTTCTAAACACAATTATTTTATTGATATTTCTATATTCTAGCGTTATATTCTATTGGCATATGTGATGCAGCATTATTTTTCCTCCCGCCTCGCAATGAACACGGCAGTAGCTCATATTTTATAAAAAAATAAATATATCGTTCAAAAATAATAATCTAATACTCATTAACTCTTTTTTTTCACCATTAAAAGATACAAATATGATGGTTGTTTCACAAATTAATTAAATATGTCATTAATACTAAAGATACGTAGGTATTCACTCTTTTAAAAAATATTTTAGAGCCTAGCTAGATATTAATATCTTTTTTAAGCCTAGTCTGCTCCTTCATGTGGAGAATAGTGGAGCTTATTTTGACAGAAAGTTTTCTATGAGAACTGCGTGTTACTTAATTGCTCAACCTCAAGTTTGTTATAAATGAGACCCTCACTTTTACCCTCTATTGCAGTTCTTCCAAACCTTGTTCATGCCACGGACCCCTAAATCTGAATGCTATAATCTGCGGACCCCTGAAATTTTTTTTTTATACACATGTTCATATTTCATCACAAAGAAAAATTTCGTGGACCCCCGTGAAAAACCTGCGGACCCCAGGTTGGGAAGCACTGCTTTATTGAACCTTTTAAAACCGTTCAAATAAATACGTGCTTTGAAAACACGCTCTGCAGTGTTCTTTGACTGAATTAGTGGCAAGTTTTGATTTCATATTCATTCGTTATTTGGTAGATGATTATAAAAGGCCTTTTTGATTTTGGCGATCCAATTTATACAAAAACAGGGATAAAGCTATATTGTACAATTGGAATTAAAATCTCAAAAGTTGAGTCATCTGCTTGTAGTTACATAGCTGCTCCTATTTCTTTAAATGCATTTTTTTTAAATTTTGATATTGAGGATTCCATAATATCAGATGGCTATGATAAAGTTGGATGAGAACTAAACATATTTTTCCGGCCACTCTATTTCAATTTATTGTTAGTCTGTAACATGAACACAACATACACACTATAAGTACCGGTTCATGAGCATTCACGAACGCACTGAACTTTTTGCCAAAAAACCAACAGCATTCACATTTTCTTCTGTGGTCACACTCGGAGCACAGAAAGTTATCAACTAAACTACGAAGAAATAGGGAGCACTGCTATTGGATATGCGGCGTTTTGCTAATTAAGAGCACGATGGAACCACATTTCAATATAATAAAAATATAGTATTAGTTAGAAAATTTACATAAAAAATATAATTTTGAGTTACTGCTGTTTTCGGAGGAGTTTATTTTGCACTTTTTAAACAATTGCAAAAAAAGCAGCCGAAATTCTAAGCCATAGTAATCAATATTTTTAATTCAACAATAAAATGACTTAACATTTCCAATCTAATCATCATAATTATTTAGCCTTGAAATTGTATTCAAATACGTGATCTTTTGATTTGTATAGAACTTTTTGATTTAATACAGCGTAAGTTCAAATTAATGATATTGGTTACTGAATTTGGTAGCTTTAGTTTTAAAAACAAAAAAATATTATGTTTAGTACACAAGACTGCAATCTCTACACCAGTGCTATTACCTACCACAATAATAATATTAAAATTAGCTTAACCAATTATTATCTGTGTTTAGTTATGATAAATAACTTTAAGTAACTTCAATATATTCTCAGGCAATTCCTGAAAAAGTGACAAGCTGAAAGACAATTTGAAAATTTACTTGATACTTTTTTCTTTGTGTTTATTATTATTCGAATTCTTGTTTATAGAGTTGACCACAAATAATTAGCAGTACACTGAGTGTTCTACATTTAAATTATATTATTATCTATTAATTTCTCTTAGTGAAGTTGTGTAATAGTATTGGTGAGGGTATTGCAATAATCAAATATTCTATTTCCCATCACAGCTAGAGCTATAGTTGATCGCAAATGTAGATTCATATTAGTGTTGTTTCTTGAGCACAATCTCATCAGCTAGTACGAACACGAATGCCTCCGACTCTTTTAGTTTTGAATTCTATACCCGTAATATTTAACAAAACCTCCATATAAAAAAAACTTCTTTTTCATTGCATGCTTTTCAATTACAGGTTCCAGTGATGTCCTGGGTCTTCTGACAAATTCATTTATATATATTTTTTGTTACATCGATTCTGTAGGAATATTTATCAAATAATAATGATGCTTTAAAATTTTTTTATTTTTTAGTTTTAGTGAAAGACTGCTACAAGTTTTGGAATAAACTACATGTTAATATATATATTGCGCTCAAATATTCACTAATAATAAAATAAGCATTTTTTTTTTTGACAATTCAATATATCAGTACACCCAATCCTTTATTTACGTAATGGTTCCAGAAAGTGGTGCGTAAAAAAAATCACGTAAAAAACCTCACTTTCATATAATTTGATAAATCGGTTCCAAAAAGCAAAATATTGCATAATATTTTTTTACATATAGAATTTTATTTATTTATTGATTATATAAATACAATGAGAAACAGATACCTATTATGTTTACATCCATAATTGTATTCACTTATAGGAGTTATTCGCTGCTGTCACTGTCGGTTACGAAATATAATCGTTGGCGATTTTTTGAATGAACATATTGAATTTTACTCAGACTCATTTGATGAAACGCTGTTCCTAGATTCTTGATCTGAGTCAAATATTAGTTGAAACTGAATTTTTGAAATACACATATGTAATATATTTAATTTCTAAATGCATGTGCTTATTTGGTACATGCCTAAAAAATCACCATATAAATGTTTTTTAATTAAAAAATGATATTTTTCGGTTTGTATTTAAAATATTTGGACGTTTAAAGTGCATTTATTTGACACAGTAACTCTCAGTAGTAAAATTTATGACCGGGAAACATGCTATTCAACGAAAATAATAAATGCATTGTATTCAAACAAGTTTTAGAGCAGAATTACATCACATGATTTTGCGCAGGGTCATCACTTCTTCAGTAAAAAACTTTTTCGAAAAAAAAACGTGTAACAAGTAAATTGAGTTAAAAAAAGTAATGGTGCCATCCAAAAATCACATAAATTCAAAATCGCGTAAAAAAAGGATCGGGTGTATAGTATTTTATTCACATGCTCTTATATGGAGGTTTTTACTTATTAAGTTTGATCATTAGTTATATTGTGCAACTTGTCATTGAGGTTTTTTAAAACACTATTTTCCATTTTTGAATTTATTAAGCTACTAACTTTTTCATCATGTATCATGTCTATCTAGTTGCCAACATAATGAAACCCGTTTTGAATCTATGATTAATTTAATAGATTTTTTTTAGATATTAGTTTTTAAACACATTTACATATCAGGTTGTCTCTCAAATATAATTTTGGGTTTTTATAGAGCATTTTCGAAATTTGTATTTCAGTATATTTGTTTTATTAATTCAATTCAAATTTACTATTAAGCTCTGCAACAATTTGAAAATGTTGACTTCCTTTACCATTCTGAAATAATAATTGTACTTGTTCATTTGCTTAAATCCTATTTTCAATAGGGAAGCGAAAGAGGAATAAGCTTAAATCTTCTAATGCACAGTTCTCTTTAATAAATTATCACGGCAAAATATATTACTGAAACAAAGGAATTCTAAAATATATTCGCCATGTTCACAAAATCAAGCAACATGAAATTGTAATTAAAGTCTCGTGAGACAACCTTACATGTATTTGATCATTAATTTCTTACTAGTGATAAATATTTTTAGCTTGCATGTTTACCTATTGCTAAAAAGAAGCCCTGAACTACTTTAAAATGATTATATTTCACTATTTAGAATTATTATTTTGTTTTAGTGTAAATAAATATGAAAATTATTTCTCACCTGTTCTGCTTTCTTATTTAACCCTTTAACTCAATTTGTTTTAAATCAAAAGGAATATGTTTACAATATTACAAAAAGAATGAACTCACCCTGCTTGAAAGGAGTTTTGTATAATACACTGCATATTGCTTGGTGTTGCCATTTTGTTAATCTCATTAATTCTAACAAGTCTGTTTTTAAATTAATAGACAATGAATCATTTTTTGATAAGCTGATCCAAAACTTTATTTAACTCTATAATCTTTTAATCTTTTGAAGACAGTCACTCATATCTACTAATCTGCCTGGATTATTAAATTTAGCACATATGGAAATCGAGCTTGAACTCTGTTCTTCTCTATACTTTGGTCAATATTATAATTAAAACGACAAACTTTAATTGCATATTGATGATATTTTGCTACCATTTGAGCAATCGATAAAAAAAGATATTTAAATGGATATTTCTCTTAATACGAACATTTTATCAGCAATTACACCAAATGTGTAACTTTTGTGAAAATGAAATCTTTTTTTATTTCAAATCTACCTAATTTGATAGCAATGTTGTCTCCAAAAAAATGGTTTGTTCGTTTAAGCAATAAAAATACATGCGCTACTTAATGCAAGAATATATTTTTTTATTATATATTGGAAACCATCTTCATTTGGTAAACGAAATAAATATATTTTTTTTATTGTTATAGATTCTATATATGTGGTTAAAAAAAAATTGAATATTTCCAGTAAGTTAATATGCAGTATTATTGAAATACGAAAATCATAATATTCCATGATATTTTGATATAATTTTTGTACATATCTAGCTATTTTTAGTATTAATAAAAACCCAATATTCCTTTGTACTTCATTCTACTTTATTTAATAGGTCAGGACCGGTTTCGCTCATTGCGAGCATTGTCAACTGAGTAGTATCTCTAATTTTAAAAAAGTCGGTATTAATTTAGTTTTCGCCAACTGGATGTGTACAATTTAACACCAAGCAGATTCGATATATTTACAATATATTACATCAACGTCTTTTTCTTATTGGCAGAGCAGGCGGATATATATTATCGTGTTGCTTTAAATAAATTCAATTAGTTCCTGAATAGAACGATCCATAAAATTGTGATTACTTGTTTCATGAATCATTCTTGAAAAAATGAGAATATCATGACCTTGCTTTATCTACATAAACATAAAGATTTATTACAAAACAATATTTAATCTATATGTTGGAATACAGTGTAAAAAATAGCTTAGTATATTTAGAGAGTGTGAAAACTGACGTTGAAATAAATATTAAAAGTTATCTTAAATTAACAGTAAAATAAATATTTATGCTCTAGTTTACTACATGAATAATATTTAAAATTTTGCCTTGTAAAATTTAAAAAGAAATGATCAGAAGATTTTGATGTCACTAAGATTGGCACAAAGCATTGGCAGACTTCAACTAATATAATATGGAAACTGATTATATAAAACTTATATTTATACAGTTTTCAATGCTTAAATAATAGATCAAGCTACTTCTATGAGTGTCGATACCCTGTAAGACTGATTGGAATAATATCATTAATTTCTGATTGCTAATAAATATTTCATTTCATTTGTCAAAATATAGACGGCTTTTTAATTTTTATCAACTTGATTTAAAGGGTTAAATATAATTTATGTTTATTATTATTTATACTCAGCAATGACACCATTATTATTCGATTTCATTTTTGTTTTCAGAAAAAAATTTTCATCATAATCTGCCTATCCATAACATTGATTATTTTAATAATCATCTTGGCCTCCACTCTAAGTTGAGAGACATGCTGCTTAGACTAGTGAATGCTATAGGATCCTCCCGACCAGAAAGCACTGCACAAACTAGATATTATAGGCGATGTTGTTCTTTTTTTGTGAATTTCACCCGTCCCAAATAAAAATCATACACATAACCTCACCTTTAGTTCAAATTTTAACTTACTTATGATGTACAATTGAGTAAAAGTTTCTATATTTAGACAGAAGGTAATGTATGGAATAATCAACTCCACACTGACAGATGCAATTAATTTTTACAGTATTCTTCTACTCTCTGATACAAATGTAACTTTAAAAAATATAATTTCCAATACATAACGTTTGCATGTACATATATGAATAACAGTTTGAGAGATGCTCAACTCTTTACACTTGTTGGAAATATAAATCACACTGTGGGCTCACTCTATGACACATTGTCATAAATTTAAACCTATTTTATAGTCATTGAACTGCTTTTTACGAAGCTGGTAAATGTCATATTTGTGAACTTTATTGAAATAGTATTTATTAAACATAAAATTATGGAATGTTACTTACTTGGCACTATCGACTATCTGGGTCCGGCTTTCTAACTGTTCAATCATTCTCGGAATCTCTACCTTCCCTAGTTAAAGTAAGGAAAGAATTTTATGAAAAGTAAAAAAAAATGCAAATTACATCAATGTAAAGATCACAAACCTTGCATCGCGTCATTTCAAGAAGAAACAATTACGACTTTTGTAGACGTATCTTGTTAAAATTGCAATAACTATGAAAATAAGTAATCCATTTAATGCGTTTTTTTATATGGTTACGAATAATTCTTCAATCAACCTGGACATTGATGACTTTATAACATATAAATGGTAATTTTCATTTTTCAATGAGTTGTTATCAATATATTAACAGTTCTAAAACGCATACTAATATTAAGTAATTTATTCTGTTTCCTCTATCACGGATAATTTACTAAACATATGCTATATTGCTATGTTTCTATTGCACTTGCCTTACAAAATACCAAACATGTATGATGGGAATGTCCGTTTGTATTAGTGCTTATACAATGTATGGCTGGATGAGCAGTAATACAGATATCAATATTCCCTATTCGCTTGTCACGTAGGACTAAAAGAGAGAGTAGAGAAATACCAATACTGTGTCACTTCAATGTTATGAAAGTTGTTGCCAGTGTGAATTTGTTTTCCATACATTATTGTACATTCAAAACGATACACTGTTGCTTTAATAGTTAAGTTCATCATTTCCATAGCCTTACTTTATTGTTCTCATTTCGCTACGTATATAAAGTGACTTAAATGACAATAAATTGTATGCATTTAGTAGCTCTATTTATATTCTGGGTACCCCATAAGTAATCGATTCTTCCACTTTTTTTGAGACCAATCTGTATGTATTATCTATGCAAAACTGTCTAAATACAGTGGATGCGGAAAAAGTTCATAGAAAATTTACTGTATTTGTTCCTGGTTTATGTTTTTTTTTACAGTGATGAGGCATGTTTAAATATGTTTCCAATTTCACAAATATGTTCTCCAACGAGTGGCTGCAAGTTTGTCAGATATTTCTAGCGTCATGGATTCAACACAATTTGAAAGAATAATGATTGAATCAGCTGATTGATTAATAGGAATATTATTGGTTAAGTTCCTAAACATAATAGACACTTAACTTAATGACAGGTCTTCAAAGCATCTTTGACATTCTAAATGTTGGTAGTTCTTCATTTTGTTATGTAAAGAAAAAAAATCAAACCAATAAATACACCTAAAATATTGTCGTGTCACAAAAGAAACTTTAACTTATTTACTTATTAAAGTAAATCGACGACTTATGGGAACCTTGCAATTCGTCTATGACAAACCTTTTAGAACTTTCATTCTAATTGGATGCTATTTGAGAAATATATATATTTTTGTTAAGGACTTGATTAATTATTTAAGCAATTAGGGTATTGAATACTATGATCGCTATAATATGATAAGTATAAAAAGCCAGTATTTTCCAGTTATTTTGAATGCATTTTATTAGTATGAAAACAAGTTTAAAAAACTACACGCATTTATTAAACGTAATATATCGAACAATACCAAAGTCATTTTTTATTATATATGGATTACGTATGTTAAATCTAGCACTGCATTTCACATCATTATTTCATTTTACGAAAATTCTGTTTACTCACATCATTGTTTGCATCTTTATGATGAAGTGAAGAAACTATTTGAAACTCCATCGATGATCAATATTTTGGTGTTAATACAAAATTACCTTCCGGGTATTCAGTGTCATGTCTTCAACGTTAAATATATATTAAATATATTATCTGATAACATTTGAAGATCATACAGATCGCAAACATTTTTATTATTAAAAAGAAATAGTATTGCATTACATCCAAACAATTTTATAAATGATTTCTTCAAAATTCAACCAATAACAAAACGGCTTTTGTTATTGGTTTTCTATAGAATACTTATATTTTTATTGATTGAAATGTTCTCATTGTTTGATAAAACATGTTTTTTTCTATACTGAAGTATCAACAGTATGATTTTATCCATTGTTGATTTTATTTTGGTGTTCAATTGAAGGTGCTAAATATTTTTTTGTTTATTTATTGTTGTCACAATTGGTATCATTTCATAATGCGGCGGGTGAATATTTGCATTCTATATTTTATAATGTTGAAATCAAATGTTTATGAACAAAGATCCCTAATTTACTAATGACACACACACACACTCACACCTTACAACGAAATGTGTAGAGTCAAACAGATTATAACACTTAAAATTACTTGATATGATATTGTTTCATAAAGTTGACTACATTACCGTTTTGATGTATTTTCATAATTTGTGCAAATTTATCTTGAAACTAGGTAAAATTATTTTTAAATATCAAATGATTTTGAGTTGTTTCTCTCATAAAATAATGGGATAAAGTAGTTTATTTTGTTACATAAATAATGACTTAATTTAATTGTTCATGCTTACCGTGGAAGTTTATATGGGATTTATTTATTTATGCTGATTTGATTCCACGCATTTCGTTGACTAATATATTATTATTATTTAAATAATTACCTATGTTATCGAAGTGTTAGATATGTTGTAAAAAATGTGTTAAAAATCTATTTACCCAAAGTTAACAGATCTGTGTAGAAAAATGACAATTTTTTAAAACTATTTACTGAAATATACAACTGCAGAAGAATGGTTTGTGAGTCTTGACAAAATCAATTTCTTTTGACATTTTGGCGCACACATTAGTCATAGCTAATTATTTTTTAACCCTCTTACTCGAGGATTTTCTAATAGTATATGATACAAGAATAGTAGTATGCGTAGTAGATTTATACTCCATTTATATATATAAAAATTATATGTTGACAGTTTTTGTCAAGGGCTCTTTGTTTATTTTCTATCAATAAATTTCAAACTTCCAATAAATGGATCAATTATAACTTACTTTATTGCTTTAGGTTGGTTCCTAAGTCCTATGGCCCATAAATTATCCGGCCTGCTCAAGTTCTCAAAATCTTGGGTGCATATCCGATTTCAAAGACGTTTTTAAAATAAAAATAATCTTTTAATAATTTTGAAACTTGTAGGTATAAATGAATAGGGTCTTTAGTATATATGTCATTTAAAAAATAATACATATCGATCCACGGAACATAAAGAAGCAAGCATTTCTATATATCGGTGGTGTAAGAGTAAGAGGGTTAATATAGAGCTATTATTGTCTGTGGAAATTAAAAAGTTCGGTACCTAAGCAAAGTAGGTACAGTTTTATTAATGCTTTAGTTTGATTTTGAAAAAATCAATCAATTGTTTTCATATTGATGCCATTTGCTCGTTAATTCTTTGAGTCGCAATGTATGGATATTTTAACGCGATGCTTCGTGCATATGCAATGAATTATAATTGATGTTTATAATTCGTTGTCAAATAATTCTAATTCACAGATGATAAAAACGTACAAAGAAATATATCTTCTTCGTATGTTCCTACGCCGATTTGTCGCACGTAAACTATCATCTTTTCAACCGGTATATTATTTTCTTTCATTCGGTCCGGATTGATTTAGATTCGTTTTTTCCGATAGACATTCTAATGTTATTCTGCAGTGAGATATATAATTTATTAATATCTAAATTACTACATATCATCTTACAAGCTCTGTGGCCATTTTTGTCATCCCCTGTAGTGATGGTGTCAAATCATTAATATCAATCCGATGTCATATTTTTAACAAACGTCTACGTGAAGTGGGATTCATCTAATTTGCTAGTTATTTACGGAGGCTTGTGCATCTTTTCTGAAACGATAAAACTGGCCATTAGTCATTCTCGCTAGAAAAAATATCTATATGTTACTAGATATCAAATATTATACTGTTTTTACTGTGTATACATGATAGTTTTTATTGGTAATATATTATACACATACTATTATGTAGAAAAATACCCTGAAGAGTTATTTTATGTATTATTGTAAAGTATTATTTGTTAATTTTATGATAGGAAGAACAATAAAGCAATATATTCTCGGAAGTTGTTGAGTTGTGGGTATGATAGTTTGGCATTTATATAACACTGCCAATTATTCACAATTACCTGTCTTTGAAACTTGTGTCAAATTTCATTTATCAATGGCACGTCAGGAAATGGATATCTTAAAATGAGTTTATTCAACACATTCTTTGAATTTCTAAATTGAAATTAATTGCTAGACTTATATTGTGTCACTTGTCTCACTTGTTGCAACCTCTACGCAATAGGGGACTGTATATACATTTTTTTTCAGGAAATTATTTATTTATACATAAAAAAATTTAGCTACCTGTAGTAAAACCTCCTGGCTCATAGATAAAAAACAGTAAAAGTTATTTAAAAACAAAGTTTGAGGAAATATTGGGGGCGGCAGAACCTTTTCCTACACCTCTGTATTTAGGCATGAGAAGTGTTGGGGAATGTCAATCAATTGATATCTGTTTTAGCTATAGCCGGCCCTGATCATATGCATCACAATAATTGTCTCAGAGAAATATTATAGATTCATTTTACGTTATTGTTTCTTGAATCCTGTTGATGTGTTTGGATTAGGATGATGATCTGTTATATTGGTGAATATTGTTTTTTTATTATTATTTTATTAATCGTTTTCTGTTAAAAATTGATCTTCATAACGTAAACTTTGAAACATTTGAATCTTGCCTTATATATTTTTATTCAAAAATGTGTTAAATAAATACTATCGCTTTGTTTAAAACTACTTAAATATATTTATAAAAAATGTTGTATATTCAAGTAATACCTACCAAGTATTGTAACTGTGTGGTCCTCCGTTACACAGTAGCATCTGTACACTTTTATTCTGTGTTATTTTTTTATTTCCGCTGAAATAATATTTTTTTTGAAATTTATAGTCAATCGATTGTTATATATCTTTTTTGATAGATTGAATCCGCATAAAGAAAAGGTATTAACATATTAGTGTAGTATTTTTTAATAGTCACTGTGACAAATTATTTCAACCGTGAAATTAGTCGGAAAAGAATATTTGCGACCTATGTCGATAGCAAAAGTAATAAACAATATGCATATGCAAATTGTTGACTACAAATCTGTTTAAAAGTCCTATGTTGGAGTGAATGAATATAAAATATTAATGACAATTAGTAAGCGTAACAAAAGTTATACTATTATAATTTAAATGATGCGACAAAAATTACAGTTTGAAGGCTTTATCTGTAAAACAGGCTCGCCGATAAACCTCGCTCAGCATTTAGAGAAAAATAGAGTTACTATTGTGTGAAAAAAAATCCTTTCTCGTTTATGACTTAATTAGATATTTTTCTTAAAATCAGGACGAGTGCGGTATGTATCCATTCTACATCGCATATATTATACTTGTGTATGCATGTCGTGTTCTGATGGCGGATCTGTCTATCAAACGAGATAAAAAAAAATACCTGAATATCTGATGTACCATGAGAAGCTTGGTGTAATTTTATTGATTGTGATGAGTTTATTGTAAATGCACATAATTTCCTCCGTTTGAAACATTATTATTGTAAATACATTTTTCATAATTATAATTATATTTATTTTATTTTATTTGTTTTTTTTTTACTTTTTAATTTTTTTTTTTGGTTGATATTTCCCATCCAGCAAATGACAAAGGCAAATGATTGGTGAAAACAATAAGGAACATTTCGATTTTGAATCGATACGGAAACAATATACAATTAAGATTGGTATCTTTTTACTTCACTGATCGTGACTCATGTTTCGCCTCTGAGAAGCATCTTCAGACAGACATCAGATGTTATCAAATTTAATTGTATATTAAAAACGAATTTCCACAATGCATGCTAAATCCGTTGAAAAAATTTAGTGCGGAGACATTTAATAAAGCTGATTTTCTTCCAGGCAATGTGTCGATAGGTAATTATTACTAATTTCAATAACTTCAAAGTTTCTAAGTTTAATTACCAAAGATGTCAAAGCAATAGATTTATATATTATATTTTTAATGTATTGTGAGGAATTATTTCTTATATTTTCTCGCAGTTTTTCACTGGTTGGCGACCACTGTTATAGAGCTCTGATAAGCATGCTTATGTTTGTATCGTTAAAAAACATTGGGATGCTACATTACTGCTAAATAATTTTAAATACATAATGGTGAAACTTTAATAAATTAAATTTAGAATTTGACATCACACGCTTTTGTTTCATAACAAACACCGTTTAAACTTCTGCATGCAATATTGATATAAATAATTATAAAGTATAATATCTTACAATTAATCAGGTTAAATTCATATGATTGGGTAAACATAGATAATTTGGGCTCAAATGTTATATTAAACTAAAATGCTTTTTTGGGTTATCGTGTTCATCATAGTGTGTATATCAATGGATGCAATAGTCAAATATAATTTATTATTTAACTTAAAATCTTGGATTTTGATAGACGTAGCAATATTAATTTTAAAAAGATGTAATCAAATATTTCATTAAACTTTCACCGAAGAAAACATTTTCGACAATTCAAATCGAGCACTCGAGCTGATTGTTCAAATATTTAAAATATAAAATACTACAAATAGTGTACAATATTATCCACAACATGACAGTGATATCAAGCTACACAATTTGATGAATTCTTTGTTTAACTACACAATCACATATCAGGGTTGCGAGTGAAACTTTCCTATTATAAAGAGGCATTCCAGTGTAAGAAATATCTATTGATAATTTTTAAAATAATACAGTACAAGCAGCGCCCTATTCATGCTTCTTAACGAGTCTCAAGATTTCCTGAGATGTATATTTCACTCTTTTATTATTCCAAAATTTAATTGTTTGTGAAATTTACCGCCATGATTTGGACGAAACAGAAAAATGTAAAGTCATGTTGATGCATTCTGTGTCCGTAGTGATGGTTTGAATTATATTACATGTGTATGACACGTAATTGTTGCCCTCGCAGAAGAAGATAATGATCCTAATCTGCCTGACGGTGCTGGGCATCATGGTGGCCAGTTACGTATCCAGTTACTTCATTTAAGACACCTAAACCCCCCCTATCCATTACAGGTAATTAAAACTGATTTAATTAATTTATATTCACCCATTTAATATGTTTATTTCTTTTTTGACGAGCAGAAGAAGATCATGATATTGATCTGCCTGGCCATATTAGCGGTCGTTCTGGCCTCCACGCTCGCCGGTTACTTCGGGATGTGAACATTTTAAGGTTTGACTCGGTCGCGATGAGTATTTTGCATTCCCACCGTTAGCACCCTTCAGCTTCACACAGTCGTTGAGTACTTTTCGTTTCGGTACAGTATCATAAGAATAGTAACTAAATTAAGCCCTCCGGTGAGCTTTGGTTCTGTATGCTAATTCGACATTATTCCGATTGCATCGTTTCCCTCGTCAATATCTCAATAATAATTTGGCAACAATCCCGAATACAAATTGTAGAGCATGTGACACGAGTTTGCCCCCTTCCTTCCAATTGACGAAATTCAAATTTAGACCTAAATTCCTGAAGCAGCCTGCGTGTAAATGAAACAATCTGCATAAAATCAAACGCACCGTTTATACGAAAATAATTACTGATTAATATTTAAAATGTTCCTACATCGCAATAAAATAGTTATTCTAGACTGAAATTCCTGCTGAGATTTCTCATGAGCTCTGATTTGTAGCTGTAGTTAACAATTCTGTTGATATTTTTAATTCTGGTAATCAATATATACAGTGTAAAATACGAGCCGGTAATAGTTCATAGAACCAGAAGACATTTATTTTTTCTTACTTTAATATGAAAAGTAATTCTGCAAATCATAGTTAGCAATTACAGTTATTTATACATATCTACATAGCTTTTTTATATATAAATAAAAATCATATTGGTCTTCTTCGAAATATAATTGTCACAGAATCTTAAGACTTTGTTTTCAATCAAGTGGCGGATTATATCATACAATAATTAATTTTAGTGTAGAATTCTCCACATAAATTAAATTTACATCACCCAGTGGAATCGTGATCTATCAGTTTTGAAGAAAAATACATTAAATATCCATAATTCTTGTTTTGTTTCCGATTCATTTTATATTAATTGTTAGATTAACACAATATATACAGAAGAATTATATTATAACGATAATAGAATGAAAAATACTCAAAAAGCAATAGTTTACAGTTCCACTGTCTTTCTATGTTGACAAATTTTGAGTTTGATATGAAATATAAGTTATAATGTAAGCGTTTCTCGGTAAGTATTATATGAGGTAGAAGCTTATTGAAACGTCAGCAGGTTTTAACGAACCCCTACAATAAGCATGGACTTGCAAAATGTTTGAATGAAGACACTATCACATGCACTCTTCGAAATATTTGATTTAAGGAAAGGATGACTTGAATAGCTCTTATGATAGGCTCATTTGCAAACATACGAACATAATAATTAATATTTAGAATGGAAACATTGTACATGTGTACGTTGTACATGTGTACTCAAAATAAAATCATGTATCAGCATGTACAGAAAAGAATATCGACACAAAAAATTGAAACTACGTAAACTCTCATGTCTATTTATTTAATAACATATTGAATAATACATGCACATCTAAATTGATTGAGAAATATGTCGAGGTAATTTTCCCTGATGTTATATGTTTTATCACATGCCTTGTCGTAGTGTCAAATGTTAAATATTGATATAATAATTGATACTGTTGATTTCTTCACTTGATGGAATTCCAATTTAGATTAAATATGTGCAAATTTCACTTGAAAACAATCTTACTGTTGGTACACGTACAAGATAAGTTTAGGCTCTTATTCTGAGCACTATCGCTCAGTCTTCTGACAGTTTGTCGTTCATGTTGACACAAATAGCAGTTGTGTACTATATTGTCTACTGTTAGAGTATTTACTCAGTGATTGCAATTTTTAAGTTAGACACTAAACCTGCAGCAGATATTCAGATCACATAATGAAATATTGAAAATCTTTAGAACGTAACTCCATATGTTCTTTGATTCATAAGTTTATATCCGTAGATAAAGTACGCAACAACGTTTCCTCGATTGATTGTTTTCATCTGAAAGTTAATAAGAAAAATCTCTTTAGTAAACCAAATGGCTCTGTACTCTTTTTAAGGTTACAAAGTAAAATCTAACCGTGTATAAAATAACATTCCATACAGTATTCGCAGTGAACAAATTTTTTTTTTTTATGTTAATTGCTGAAGTCTCCTGCTTGACTGGAATATTTCTAAATCTAAGTGATTTTTTTTAAAATTAACTACACTGCTGCATTGAACACCAATATTTATATTTAAAAATAATTGTGTTGACTAATGTTTGTCAGCGTAGCCGATGGAAAAACAATCATCTTTATTATTTCCATCTTTCTCTAATTTTATTTATTATTAACTTTCATCCCAGTTAAGCCTGAGTCTATCAGTATTTTAAAAATCAATTCCATCAAGTGGTAAGTCTGGTGTGTTGCTATTTTAGAACTGAGTGAGAAAATCCTGATGTTGATTTGTGTTGTAGGCACTTCATGTACTGCCGACGCCCAACCGATCCGCCATCACCTCTGTGTTTTGTCTCTGTCTATCACACACACCAATGATCCATGACCCAGTATCGCTCTGGTTCCACCCGATATTGCTATTGTGTCAAACAGTGGTTTCACTTTATTTGTGTTCTGGACTCGTGCACTCCCGGTAATACATATCTTTGATTAAGTCTGTTTGGATTTAGTGAATATCCCATGTGTAAAAAATTTACAATAGCAAATATGTACGTAGATTTTCACAGTCTGACATCAATGTTTAGCCGGACGCGTAGTGGTTTTTCTTCGGTTCGCTTCTGCTTCGGTTTGCGGTGTTTCAGAAAGCGCTCTGTCTCCGTCATTCTCATCCCTCGACTGTAACGAAGATATCACTGTTTCCGCTCAACTTTTAGAAAGATTTTTTTGATAGCTTTTGTAATATACGCATTCCGAAACACGGACGGCCGATTTTAAAATGGTAACGGCCGGCTAACCGTTCGGCACTATCCCGTATCCATAGAAGCAGAGATCTCCTTCGCGATATGAACACCATTCCCATAATGTTAAATCAACTTTATTTTACATTAGCTCTAATTAAGTAACTAATATAATTAACATATTGTGGAGCCAATGACGTGCATCTCTTTGAGAAAAATATCTATTTCTTGTTCAACGGTCGACTTAGCCTAGTCATTGTTCAAATCGTTGTATCTTTAAAACCTCCTCGTACACTTAAACAAATCTTCAGTATAACTGATAGAAAACACTTGGCGAAGCAATAATTTTACTGATTACTGATGAGGATTTGTATACAATTTACTTCAACGTGTGATATATAGAAGTTGTTAAAAAATCATTTATTTACGTATATCAATGTATATTTGTATCTATGTATGCATATATAGATATATGTGAATAAATATATTTATATATGTGTATATAATTAATATAAAGTGCTTTTTATGCCGGAGCACCGGTACCTCTTAATGCATATTAGAGTAACAACTGGAAAGGTTGTAGAAAAACAGAAGAGTTCCAGTACCTTGATAGAGAATATTGGAGATTTCCGGTACTTTTTCCGCGGTAAACATGTGAGCACTGTATATATCATATGTGTGCATATGTGTCAGAATTTCAAAACGGGTCAACGGCAGCCGTCGACTCGACGAAACGATCTTTCCACCTTGTAAGGTTCGGCCTAAACGCTGTCTGTTGGCATGTAACACGTAATAAGTATAATAATCTTGAAAATGTGTTCTGAAATTCATTTTCATAAAGGCGTCTGAATCCGCTGAAAGTGAAGTCTTTTTATTGTCTTATTTCTGTGTTGTCTGCTTAAAATAAATAGAATGTTCAATTTGCATTCTTGAAGTGTGTTCCACATATAAGCAAATGCTGAAAGCAATCGCATAGAAGTGTTTAACATTTTGAATATAAATTAAATTTTTCTCTAGATGCCTTTATATATTTATATACATATAAGTAGAGTTAAGTATAGCGATGAACGGTGACGAGTTGTTGTTTATTAACTTGTATATGTTGGAAGAAGTATAATGAAATCTGCCTATGTTGCCATTACCGTTGCCGTGTCAATTTTCGTCCCGCCGCGGCTCGTCTTCCTCGCAGACGAGGCTCGCCGCGCTACGACGGGCCCGTCGGACGGGTTCATCCGAATCCCTGTCACCCATCCCGATCGGCCCTTCGTAATGCGCTGACGCCTCGGCGCGGGACCTCTCACAACTGTGTGCAACTTTTAAAATTGTGTTATTTAATAATTATATTGTATTATTATTGTACAAAATTGACTAAATTGTTACTTAATTGCAAATGGAAATTTATTAGGTAAATAGAATTTTAGGTTTGTACATAAATTATTGATAAAATGTTCTAGTCAGCTTTCAAAATCTCTTCACATTTCTATATTATAAAATAGATTATTAACATATGTACTAAAATCAATTATTACATTAATAATAAATAGTCAAAGAAAATATTATTTCTTATCTGCACTCGTTTTCTTTTGATTTTCATCCAAATAACACTATTGCCTTCGATTTCAAAGTGTGAACAGGATAACGCCGCCGTAATAACGCGGCGCTTCAAACAATAGATTGTTTCTTTCGTAGACTCAAAACAAAATAACGGACGAGTTAATGTCATCAATATAACTGACAGAGAATGAAGAGTTGTTTAAAAATTGTATTAGTCTATTCCAGATTCTTATGTGTCAATTTTGTAGCATTTTACTGCGTTCAATAGAAAATAAGTTGTTAAAATATATTATGGCAGGTTGCCCGAAGGCGTTGTGCAATGTGTGGAACAGTCAAATATATTATACAATGCCATCATTGAATCAAACAGTTGTCTGTAAAGTTAAAATATTTATCTTGTGGTTTATCTTTACAATTAATATGTATCTCATTCACAAAGAGTTTGACTAAAACACTGCGGTGTAAGATAGTTGATTTTTATAGGAAAGTTAAATTATGTATGTAGTAAGAATACTTCGAAAAGTTCTCATTAATAATCATAATAAACGGTGTTTCCTGATTATATCTCTCTAATAACGTGTTTTAATTCATCCTCTCCTCGCTCATTCACAAAACCCATCTATATGGATCTATTTTGTTTCACCACACTTTTCGAAAACGGAAAACATTGACCTTGCAAGATTTCAATACTATTTTTTTACATATAATACACTTGTTAATATGTCATCGATTTGTAAGTTTTATTTTCGCAGTTATAGTCCTACATAAATATTATTGTGAGAGGGATTAAATAAACATGTAATTTTCAAAAATATTTATATTTACCCTGTCATTAGAAATTTTTTAAAAAAAGTTAAGATTACGGATT
Source organism: Himalopsyche tibetana (assembly GCA_030503985.1). NCBI lineage: Eukaryota > Metazoa > Arthropoda > Insecta > Trichoptera > Rhyacophilidae > Himalopsyche > Himalopsyche tibetana. Next base: position 4,600,143 of record JAPJYX010000019.1, on the reverse strand, counting down.
GAGATTACTTATACATATTTCTAACACATCAAATAAGATCTACTGTCTCTTTAAATATTTGGACAAAGAGTGTCATCAGCTTCAGTGGACACAATCTCGGCATGCTTCAGGAATCCGTAGCTGTATTGGCCGTCACGGAAAATATGTTCAGCACCTTTAAGAGCAGACTCTTTGATGAAATCTACGACAATTTTCTTCGATACTACTGACATCTCCAGGTGACTTCCCCAACTGACAAGAGCGAGAGGCTGAAAATATTAAACATGTTCTTAGTGTAACTTAAATGAAATTAAAAGAGTAATTTTCCAATTACCGTAACATAGTTTCTAGCAATCACTCGTGATACAAGTCTCAAAATGTAATTTTTTTAACATTTGGTTTGGCAAAAAATGACATCTTTGTCCATTTAGTCTGTTAAAATAGTTATTACTTTCCTATTGTACACAACATATATCAGTTCAAAATGTTGAACATGTTTATGAGCGGTATTTCAACGAGTTGTAATTTAATCACTTAGCCCCTGTTCGGAGAAAGAGAGAGTGGATAGGAGAAAGTTAAGTACACTAATCAATCTATCTAAAAACCTGTTTTAAGGATCAAATAGAGAAGGTGTGAAGGGATGGAAGTGTTAAAAATTCAATTTATGTAAGTGTCGGGTCATTCAGGGACTCGAAGCCTTGACCAAGCAACCGAGAAGAACAAAAGAGTTAGAATGTTAATACTTAGCTTAATGACCAGTAAATATGTACATTATAAGAAACACTACCTTTTATGTTAACCACTGACAATATCATTTCAACCATCAACAAAACATCTCTTGTCTACTTCAGCAAAAAAATAAATGCTTTCTGGTGACGACTTTTAATCTGGTGGTTAAAAGAATTATAAGTATTGAAGAAAAGTATAAATATCTAGTAAGTCAATGGTTGAAAGAACATATTATAAACTCACACGTTCAGCACTCAGAAGATTGTAAGGAGTGATCACATGCCTATAAAGACACATCCTCAAGAGCTCCTTCAATTCTTCTACTTCTCGTTTATTGGCACATGGGTGGTACAGCATCGCGATACCGCCGTGCTCTAGGTTGTGCAACCATCTTTGCTTAGGAAGAAAGACATATTCACCCCACTTTGGCCATAGAGGTCTGTGTGTACCGCTGGAAATAATTATCAAAATTTATAAATCAACAGTGAGCAAAGATGGGCAAATTTTGTCAAATCAATTGCACCGTACATGTAAAAATATATTAAAGACCTTCGACGAAGTCTATGCTTTTGCTACTCATATTTGGCTATTATGGACTATCAGATTAATGTCTTGTGTGCTAAATTATGAACGGAACATCAATATGCATCGTTCAATTGTAAAGAAATGGTATTATCACCATTTTATATCAAAATTATGATGAAGGAATTCTTCTGAACACAGACTCTTCCGTACACAGAACTTTCCATACATAGAATACTCCATACATTTCAATATTTTTAATATAAAAATCATTACTTTATTATAATTTCTTTGTTTCTGTCTTATTTTTTATTTTATTCCAAAAATTTAAAGAACCATGATTGTAAATAATATTAATTTATTTTCATTAAACATTAATCAACAAAAAACCGTATTAAACAGATCTAAGTAATGAGTTGCTTCAACCATAATTATATATTTTCAACCATTATGAAAATTAATTATTAAACTTTGTGTCGATTAAAATTTGACAAATATGTTTAAAATTTTAAATACACATTTTTGTATTTGTTAATTGAATGTAAAATAAATATGTACCAATAAGATAAAAAAAATATGTAAAAATAGTGTGTATGTGAATTTTCGATTTTAAACACCTATATGTATGGTATTTCTTTTCAATATAATCAAAAATATCGGCCCATTTACAACACAGCACATTTTTTCTAAATTAATGAGCCAAAATACGTATTAAATGATAAACTGTTTATATACATTAAAATGAAATATTTTGCTTTTTTTCATTTTGAAAAAACGTTTGGCACAATTGACATAAGACTTTACACAATGATTTGTATATCTAGAATATATAAATTTAAGATTTTTCTGTGTATGGAGTAGGTTTATAGTACGGGGCAGTTGGCTATAATACTAATTTAATTGTATAAATTCATTATGTAACTTACAAAGTAGGAATAATGTCATCATATGATATAGATTCATTCATGCACGCATGTGCTGCCTGAAAAACACAAAAGGTAACATGACATAGCCTTAATAAACTATAATAAGTAAATATGCTCAATCAAATTTACTCCACGTGTAACTTTATCATGCGATAAATTGACAACTTTCATTTGACCAAATTAATATACACACAACCCTTCTTTTACACGGCTTTGAAATAGCACGGTCCATTAAAAAAAACAAATGACGCTATTATTTGCAAACCCGGCTCGTTCCGAAATGATTAGAAAATGAAACTTGAATTTCATTTTGTAAAACAATATACATTTTAAAAGTATTTCTAGTTTTACTGTAGGGGAGAGCGGAGTCCAAAGTAACAATTTTGATATTTGTGAACACTGTGACAAACTAAATACGTTTAGAATAAAACTGATTACATGTTTAGGTAGCTTATCTATTTGTTTATAACCCTAGATATACTTTTTCTGTTTAACTAAAAGCATTTGGGAGCCATGGAAGATTTCCAAGGACATCACCAGTGTTACGACTGATTCCGATGCCTGGGTCAGTTGTAACACACACCTGGGTCGAAAGTAACATTGTAAAATATTCCATTTAATCGAATAAAACCAATAATAATATCAAATAGTATATTACAAATGTCTAAGAATATCATTTAAAAAGAACCAAATGACATAAATTATACATTTTTGCCAATTCCCTGACTCTCAGTCTATTATTCAGGTGATTTTGGGCAGCGTGTTCGTGTAATGACTAATCCGCAAGACCTGGTTGTTATTCTAGTTTTTTTTCTAGGCATTCTGAAAAGAAACAAAAATAACATCAGGCAGGCTTGAAGTGAAAAATGACGCAGAGTTGAAAGTAACTTTGGACCTAGGACTTTTTGTTACTTTGGACCCCAACCAAGTTTTGTCTGATTTATATCAAATTATTGAAAAACGACAATGGTAAGGTTAAATCTATTGACAATAGCATGTAAGAAGTTACCAAAATAAACTTAAGATTACCTTGGGTATTTTATCACAAAAACAATGTAATAACATAATATTTACCCGAGATGTCAAAATTCACAAAACTCGATCTCTCAGCGTGCGCAACACGACACGGCTGGTGATCTATTGGAAAAGAAGAAGCTTGCGGAAACCGCTTTTTGATCTTCATCATCGCTCGGTCGATAAAGTAGTGGGAGGAGAGGGGGTCGTTGTTACTTTCTACCCGTGTTACTTTATACCCCGATCTCCCCTACTTTGGAAGGATATTTTATATGTTATAAAGCCAGTTTTGAGACTGCTTTAGAATAATACTTAAAAAAATATTTTTATTTACTAAATTGCATTCATGGTTTATGTTTCACCAATTTTGGAATGAGCCAGGTTTGCAAATAATAGCTTCAAATACTATTCCCAGACACAAAAACTCACAGAAGTGAATAACGGATTTCCTAATAACAAGAAATTCAACAACACAAAACAGTAGAGGGTCTACACGGGCCTGGGCTCGGGTGGGTAAGGTCAATGGAGTTTATTGAATATGATATGATATTGGAGATATAGAGAAGGAATTTTTTTTTTAGAAAAATATTTCGAATTTCAATGGAGTTCTACCAAGTAAACCCATTAGAATAAATTATTGAAAAAATTAAAACAAAACCAGTATAGTGTTTTAAACAAACCATGTAAGCTAATGGTATTGTTTGTATTTCAAGAATCGGTCTGACGGAGAAGTCTGGGGTGTATTTGGACCTATCGTCAAAGCACGTGTGATTTTCTGGATTGTCCAACCAATCTACTTCTAGATTTTTCTGAAATTAACAGAAACAATTCATGAAATGTAAATTCAATTCAGCATTAATAGTCTAATCCAGTCGTGGGGAACCTGCGGCCTTTTTGGCTATTCTGTAATTCTGCAAATTTGTGTAAATTCGTGAATTCCTGAGATTTTCGATGTCCAAATCTTTGGAAGACCTTAAAAAAGGTCCCACGCTGGCAATTTTGGGAAATCCGCAAATTTCTGGGCTTTAGAAAACGGCATAAAATTGTTTCCGTCCAAAGATTCCCTAGTCAATGTTTACTGCAGCCTTATGTTGAATCAGAAAAACGAATGCGGCCTTTAGAGAAGAAAAGGTTCCCCACCCCTGGTCTAATAAAAACGGCTGACTCCGAATTGATATCTGTACAACAATCAGATCATTTTTCTATTTTCAATATATTTAAATTATTTTTCTTCGATTTTTTGCGACTCCGACACCACATCCTGAAAAAAACACACGACTCCAACTCCAGAACCCTGGTTTTTTCGATACCAATATACTGGTTTTGAAAATGCAAAAATACCGGTAATTCAGTACTGAAAATTAAAAAAATCACCAATGTAAGCTGCGGTTTCCGTGTTGGCGTACACTCTAATACAACTATTGAATTAATATTTGATTGGCCCTTTAAAATTGGTCTTTGAAATTTCCGCGCAGCTAACCCTTGTCTTAGGGGGAGCATTGGCCATCACATGTTTTCATAAAATTGTTCGCGATGAATTGAAATATTTTAAATCTGCTAAGAGTTATAACAATATTGCCAGATTCTGAAATTGATGAGCCATTAAATGGTGTATTATTTAAATAAAACTGTAAGTTTTCTCTAAAAAAAGACCCATTTGTGAAAATGACATATTTTTTCATGGTTTTAAATTATTCGCCGAGTATTGCAAATTTTGCTTTATTTAAACAATTTTTGTAAAATCGGTATTGATATTTCCAATACCGCCAATGCCTATTGAATTTAGTTTTTCTTGGAGGCCACTCAAGGGAATCGGCCACCAGTGATATAAGGAATATAATGAATAAAAGGACTGCTTTCCTATATAAATAGACCTGATAATATTAATTCAGCCCCTATTACCCACACCACATTATACTTAGTTATACACAGTTTTACAAAAGCTTTTGTACCTCGAAAGGTGGTCTTGGAGAGATTAACTTAAAAATATTCATTCATCTAAACATAAAAACAAATTGCTCTGTCTGGTTTAAAGCCACCTTCTACTTCTCCATGATTCAATCTGAAAATATAACTAATTCTTGGCTATCTAAAAATGCAATTTATTTTGAATGGAATTCTTTTGGAAGTAGCATTTTTTAAATTCAATCATGAAATATGTAGTCAAATTTTTTCTATTGAACTTTTCATATTGAGATTATGTTTTAATTTGTTCAATTAGCATCATAAGAATATACTGAAGAGAAATGTTCAAACAGCATTATCTCACAATTGTATTTCTTGAATTTTTTTCTTATTATATGGTGTGAAATTTGTTGTTTGTGGCAAGTTCCAATTTTGCCACCGATGAGAAGTCTGCTTTTGTCATATTCACTCATAGTGGACAGGTAATATGCTGCTGTGAAATTGTGCACACAGTGCTTTTAAAAAAAAAAAAAGATGCAGGAACTCACTTCTTGTCAAGCTTTTTACTAAAGATTTTATTCTAATTCATATCCGTCCCCAATCTTGACAGATTTTTTTTATACAAAAACTGCTTGTTACTAAATTGCTCCTCTCTTTTTTTTAAAGAGAGTAAGGATAGAATAATAGGGCTAGGACATAACTAATGGTTAAATAATTGGTCTCGCCTTGCTTCGTCTTCCTCCGAGTGATCACTGTTTAATGTATTTCAAAGGATAGAAAAGATTTTAGAAGAGGTTAATGAGCAAAACTGTTGTGGAAGGAATCCCACTAAGCGCACTAAATCAACCATTAGACCCCTGGTTCTGGTTACAAAGTAAGTCTATGGACCTGGTATTGTTTTGTATTATGACATTAATTTATAAGCGTTACGATACCTAGTAAATTACATTCAAAACAGATCTATGATAAGAAAAAACGGCCAATGGTTTACAAATCAAAAGTTTTCAAAGCAAAATATAAATAAAATTTTGTTAATACTGATTTGAAACATTAAAAATGCCAAGAAAAAAAGGTAACGGAACGCCGTTCCACCGCATTTAATGGGAAAAAAGCACTGCATCTACACATTAATTAATTACATTTTCTTTCAGTGAATTTTCTTCAATTTTTACTTAAATAATGTTTTGTCAGGTGTTATTATTTCATTTGTGTATATATTGTGAATATTGTTCTGGCATTTTTTTTAAAGTCATATTTAAAACTATATTCTTCCCCGGAAGGACAATTACATAAATTGATTTATGAATTTGTGTTTAAAAGCATGGATGTCTGCGATGTACAAGTTCCCATAAGTATTTTGTTTCAGCTTATTTTTGGGAAATGTTAACACTTCTTAGTCGGGCGCTTCAAAAAATAGACTCAAGCCTGTAGCGGGCGTTTTTTAGTGATTAGCGCACAAATATATTACATTCTTAAAATCAACACAACTTCTAAACCAAACGATATTTTCGATTGAAATTTAAAAACAAATCATACGTGACATCTAATCATTAAAAATAAAATTAGAACATTTCGATATCATCATAATTTCACTATGTTTCAAAGCTGAATATAAAACCTGTTATCAATTTAGTAGATAGCACTCCGCATGTTATAAATATTAAATATTCAAAACATTCTATATAACAAAATAGCATATTTATCAATATTTTATAATTATATGAATAATTATAATATATAATCGCCATTCCTACAACTTGACTACCACTGGAAGTGTAAAATCTAATGCCGTAAAAATTACAGCGTAATTACACCCTTATAATCTAGCAAAGAATTAGGACTAATGTTAATTAGTTGCGGCATTTTATTTAACGCCGACAAACAAACCCGTGATATTATGTGTCCCGCAAACAAGCGACGATATAAAAAAAACATATTATGCCGTGATCCGCATTCTACCGACAATACGCTAAAAACGACTTTTGCCGTGATCCGCATTCTACGTACAATCAGCTAAAAACGACTTTGGTCGTGGCCCGCCTAAGAAGTGTTAAGTGATGTTGTTTCAATTATCATATTTACCTAAAATTGATTTTATACTACCATCAGGATTTCTCTGATACACCATATCTCATCAATTATAATACACTCTATATCAGGGATGGCGAACAAGGGACCCGCGTGAGAAATTATCTGACCCGCTTGAACTTTTAGAAATAAACTCTGAAAATTATAAAAAACGAGTTTCTGTGACAATCTGGAAAAAAGTATACCAAATCGAGAATTTCAAATTCCTCGGTGAGCTAATCTCAATCCCGGGATCCCTATATGTGACCCGTGGCATGATTTTTTTTTTTATTTTTTTAAATAAAATTTGACCCACTTGCGAAAAAGGTTTGCCATCCCTGCCCTATATAGATATGCCAATCGTAAAAAAAAAACAAAATGATGTTGCATTATGTCGATTATAAGACAGCCCGAATTCAGAGAAACTAAGATAGGGAAAAAAACATTGGATCTTATTATCGAGGAAATACGGTATTTCATATTTTGATCACATAAAACCAAATGTTAAAATACTTTCGCTTATTTGTAATCACCAAAATGAAAAAGGAGATATCGATGGCCATACGTTGACAACACAATTTTACAGGAGAGCCACAAAACTGTATAAATAAATAAGTATTGGGAAATCGATGAAAATGAAAGACACCTTGGAGTAAAATAATTATTATGTACAGTAAAACCCCCATTTACACAAAAGTCGGGACAGTGTAATTTGGGGTAGTGTAATTGGGGGTGTGAATCTCATACAACATTAAGCATTTGGTTTTTTTACACAAAAAATGCAAAACTAAGATTTCCCTTAGTTTTGCAAAAAAAAAAAATATTGACGAAATAGTTAGTTACCAAGTGATAAAATGCAAAGGGCGCCAAAATCCCACACATAGACCGTCGCCCGCTATACGTGTATAGCCTGGCACGTGTTGAATACACAGACGCTAGCCAACATTTGACTGTATGCGCGGCACAGACGACCGTCTCGTAGTAATGACAATGTAATGCGACAGTGCAATTGGGGGATTTGCGGCGAATATTTCAAGCCAGCGCGTAATTCGGGGTAGTGTAATTGGGGGTTCCGCTGTATATTTAAAATAATCTGTAGACACAATATTCATTAAATAATTTTATTATTAACAAGAATGTTTGATTCTTTTAACAATTTTAATTTTGTTTCTTCTTTTATGATACAAGGAAGCAATTCCAAGTAGTTTGATCAATTCAATGTACCTGTACCTAAACTTCATCCATATAATAATAGAAAAATTATACATAATTGTGATAATTTTTTTTAATCCAGTTACGGACTGTCCACTCTCCAATACAAAATGTTGCAGTAAGCATGATGGAATTTTTTCTCACCTATTTTCAAATAGTAGGAAAATGATGTAGCTCTTCTACCATCTTCTGGCAATTTGGTGGGCTTTTTTTTCTGTTACGTGTTTTCAACTTTAGAACAATTTCAATGAAAAATATTTTTTGTAAATTACGAGATGTCAATATTTTAATAGAACTTGAGAAAACAAAGAAAATGATATGCATAACTCATTTTATGAAAAAATGTCAGTTGCGTGCCGTCAACCTATGGCCATCGATATACTTCAATGGAAGAAAAAATATTGCAGATGTTTACTTACTCTAAACATTACTTACCGGGAGTAAAATGTTGACACTTATCCTACGATTTAAGTAATTAATTGAAGAGTAAAATTGATATTTCAATTCCTGACTATTTTATGCAGAAGTTAAATGACTTTTAGCACATAAGGTGCTCTTTATAACTTTCCAATCACTTGATTTTGGATCATACGGTCACCAACTGTTGCCTAGAAGGTTTCCTGTCACCCACCAACGGAGCCGAGTTATTTCTACTAGAAAGACATCCAGAACACCTGAATCTTAATCCCACCGGTCGGAACATGAGACAAGCATGTCTGAGACTCTTCGAAGTCTTCCACAGGACGCGATCGAATAATTTCCGATGCTTCTCAATGACTCCTAACGTAACAGGGCACTGCCTGATCCGCTTTCTAATCTCCGAGTTCCTCATGAAACAAGTCTCGACCCCAAAATTGTATAAATAAACAACACTAGAATTTTGACTGCTGACAGAATATTTTTGGGAATAAAATGTAAATTCTAGTCAAATTAATTACATAATTTAAGGTGACTCTCATTTTTTTTAAAAACAATTGGATCTCAAAAGACACTCTAATACAATGGGTCCTCTATTTATGCAGATAAGAATTTAAAAAAAAAACATTTTTTTCGTTTTTTTCATTGGATTTTGTTACTGAATTTGTGACATAAGAATTGGAAACACGCTTTATAAGATCTTTATTTAAAAAAATATATTTGGCATTACAGGTAGTGCCAATATGCATTTTTTTTTTAAGTTTAAAGATCATACGAGAAAACTCAATGAGAATTTTTTGCGAGTCACTCAAGATTAATTTAAGGAGAATGGACATCACAAACATCCATGTATTAAGTCTCAAATTTAAATAATCTAATTTTGACATTTACGTTACCGGGAGTCGAACCCAGACAAGCCAAATCGGTTGAGCAAGCTCTAACCAACAAGATCGCAGCGGGCGACAAATATGAATATAAGAAGGAATGTGAGGCTTAGAAGTACAAGATCCTGATACAGATCGATTGGCGAAAGTCCATAAGCCGGTGCACGATGCAATCGCCTGTTATTAACTTATTTACCATAAGAAAAAAAGAGCTGTTGTACTAAGATCACTGGATAAATATTTCAATAAATAAAATAAAAAAGACACTAATATCATCTAAAGCCTGAGGATCTTATATGTAGTGTAGAGTTGGATAAAACTACTGTTGGCTTCATTATGTTTTTATTTTATACACGTAATAGCAAAGAATTATGTAGACCAATGTGTACTCTGAAAACTGGAGAGAGAAGAGAATTAGAAGAGATTATATACTTGAGGCGTACAGTATCAAACACGGCCAAGTCATGTTTTTGGCGATGTACACTTATTATTGATGTTGTAGGGAATTTTTATGCCTACAATTCAACTTTTTTTTACTATCAAAAGTGGCCATGTCAAAGGTATATTATTATCAAACCGGCCAAGTCATAGAGAACCAATTAGAATGAGTCAGTAAATTTTATGGAGCTTAAACGCTAAATAAGTTGACGTGTAGTACCTGGGTTTTTCGTACTTATGAAATTTAATTTGCAGTAAAATGGAGCAAAATATTGTTAATGTTCTGTAGTTAATGGATAATGTGGATAATTTTTAATTGAATGCACCCTATTCCTATACATTATATTTGAGTTTCGTTTATTTGAGTTCCGCCACTTTCCTGTATTATCGGTTTACCCATCGAATTCCAATTTTTGTTTCATGAAATTTTAATAATTCACTGTTGTAAGGCTGTATTGAAAACGTAAAACAATACATTAAAATGGTCATCTCAACTTATTTTACTTTCAAAAGTGGCCAAGTCGACACTTAAATATCAAACACGGCCAAGTCATAAATTTAAACTGATTTTTATGATGAAACCGGACATTTTAAAGTAAATTTTATTTTATCAGAATTATTATTTACTGAAAAGATTAAAAAAAGGCATAAAATTTCATCAAATGGTAGTCAAAACAGAATTTCGGTGAAACTGACTCGGCCGTGTTTGATGCTGGACATCTCACTTGTTCTGATTTACTTTAGCATGTTCCACAATATGAAACTGTGAATACAATTTATTTGCACACTAAATATATCACATCGAAATTGAAGTATTCCTCGACTTACGCTGAATTCCTCGGAACGCATTAACCGCCTAAGTAGAGGACCCACAATCAACTCTTCCTGTGCATCATTGTTCTACAGTCTACTAAAGACTGTAGAATTTAACTTTTTTTGTGAAGTAGTATTATGAAAAACACTCTTTGTGTATGTAATGTATAATCAATTGGATATTTATAATATTCAGCGAGACAAAATCGGTATAACAAGTATGCTCCACCATTTATTTGGCTCAGATATTTATCTGTTTTATTTGCCGTCATTCTTATAATATAAAAATGTAAAAGCGGGTATTATATTTACTTAAATTGCACTAAAAAATCTGGAAAACGTGAATTCCTACATTATATTTGAATAAATACATAATAATATATATAACAACTGGTGCAACGCCCCTGCACATTTGACATTGGAGGCAATAATTGCCGTTCATATCACTTTAGCGATGAATATTGTATAATTGTATTAATGACTTTTTAAATACATTTGATGCGGTGATTATAGTAAATTGAGATTACACTGTTATTTTTGGATAACTATTGTGATTATTCTAGTGTTTGTTTCTTTTGATTTGTGTTATTTATTAAACTTATGACTATAAGAGAGAGAACTTGGCATACGTGGGCATCATCGCAGTTACGGTTATAGACTCCCATGGGAACTCGCTTTGGACTGCCATTCTGTATAGCATTGCCGGGAGTTGTTACGGTCGGAGGTCCAGGAAACCATTTACCAGTCCACGGTTTTTCTGTATCGTTACTGCCTAAAATAATTCAGCATTCATGAGTATAAAATATTTTTTTTATATATATATTAATAGACTAGTCAATCAGGTAATGGAGTCTTTTTCTTTATTTATTCTCTCTAAATCTATCTTCGGTGTTTTTCACTTTCCAACACTTCTATTTTTAAGTATATTTTTTCTTACATATAAGTGTGATATAATTGGAGTCTCCGCTTAAACGGGTGGAAGTGTAGAAATAGGAACCGAATACATTTCTCAGTATCCCGGTTTTAAAATTTTCTTGCTGTCATAATTTTTTACCCTTCCAATCAAGTGGATTTTTAATAAATTGCACATGTCTATTCCCGAGAAAACCAAACCTGTTGAAATCAACCATAGTAATTTGTTCTCGCACAAAAACTATATCACGACAATAAACTCTGAATACTTAAGATTTAACACGAAAAATAAATATATCAGTTAAGCAAATCAATTACAACAGTACATCACCTGAGTGTTCAAAATTCAGACAGGTTTGAAGGGCGGTCAAGAATGACAATAGCACAATATAAAATTTAATATTAGACATCTTTGTCGGTTGACTACAAGAGTCTCACTACTGCTATTTCATACAGCCGAATCGCTGCAAGCAATAAATAAACATTGTAAGTACTTGATTTTATAATGAACTGGTTATCAGTAGCTCAGTATAATTGCATTTTAATCTATAATCCCCAAAGTAGTCACAAGCTGATTCAGCGGCGGCATGTCTGTCGAAAGTTTCAGGGTATTATACAGGTAAATAAAATCAGATTTATCAGTTTTTTATAAGGTATATTATAAAAATAGTTCATATGGTAACCCATAAATGACAAACAAATGAAAGTGTTTCGTTTATCTAATGAAAAATCTGTCAAGGATAAATGGACCTTAATAATTCAAATGAGGTATCTTACGAGATACCTAGTTCAAGTAGAGATTTATAGATAGAAATGAAATCCGGTAAAGCGCCAAGAGAATAACTGTGAATTTAGGTATTTTTGGTTTCAAATGAATTCAAATTGCATACAATTTTTACAACAAAATATGTATGTATATTATGTAACATTTTCATAGAAAATGGGTCTTTATCTGCAGAATCTGAACAAACCAACCACAAATTATTATTCACTTATTATATCCACATTATTTTCAAACCACTGAGGAATCAGAACTCAAAAAGTTTTGCCCCATGCGTGGTAATAAAAAGAACTAATCCAGATATTTTGACTGTGCTTAAACTGCAGAATATTTTTTTGGCGTGTATTTAAATGCTTGCTTATTTAAGGTTAGAATAAGTATTGCATATCACGGATTCAGAACAAAAAAGATATGAAGTGATTTTCAACATCAGGAATGCAAAAATCAATACTATTCAAATTGGTGGAGTGTTATCAACGGACAGATAATGAATAGCACAAATGGAATTCATATTAACAGCTTAACGACCACCGCACGTTTTTTTTATAAAATTTCACCTGGCGAAATAAAATTTTGCGAAAAATTCGCAAAAATTATAATTTTACTAAATTCACTATAATTAGTAAGCAAATCGAGATATCTTTACAAAATTTAATTTTCTTCCAGATACTTCGCCTATATGCATATATGTGTCCGCCGGCCAGCAACCTTTGTTTTTCAAAGACTCAAATACGCGTCCACGGTCGTTAAGCTGTTAAAGATTACAAATGAAATAATATAGAAACAATTAATAGTATTATGGAAGTTGAAAAAATCTCTCTTTGTGGCAGCCGTGTCCAACTTGATAAGAACATTACAGTGGAAATCCGATCTGTCGTTCTTGCATGTATCATTCACTTTTTAAAGTCCCCTTCCAAACACCCATAAGAAAAATGTTAAATAATCCCACATTCATCTCTCCCTGATCTATCGTTTTCCTTGATTTATCAATAAATTATTATGGTCCCGTCACAAATATCATATTACCCTGATTGATCGTTTTTGTCTCGAAGATATCAAGATATCATATCAAATCCTGTGTGAGAAAAATGAGCAAATTAAATAAGCCATCGTTTGAATTAAAATGCTTGACTGCAAAAGAGGACACCTATTACGAAAGACTCTTTCGTCAAAGAATAAATGTACTGATTTTATTCCCTCAAGTTTTTATACATTTTAAGGCAATGCTTGCTTTTTTATTATTTATGGGGTTGTTGGATATGTTTATTAATTAATTTTTTTTCGGAAGGGCCCTTAAAAAATGATAGATCAGGGTTCCACTGGATTTATTTCACTTTGTAAAATTAATGTTATACATATAAATACATAATTCATGACTTTTCAAAAAAACTAAATGATCAAACAAAATTGAAAAAACATTTAAACTAATGAGTATAATAATTAACTAGAGAAGGTATATAAACATTTTTTTATCACATTTAGCAGACTCTATCAACCTATACTTTCATTTTTCCACAATTCAACATTAACATTGTATTATTATTTGATAATATTAAACCTATGGCACCATTTAGAATAAGTGACAAAACAATATCACTTTAAAACAAAAGTGTCTTTAACAAGGGGTTCAACTGGCATTTCACTAATTAACAATAACAGATCGATTCGGAGGGCGAATCTTTACAATATATCACACCTGGAACACGCTCCCGGGATGTCAAAGTCCAGAACCATCAATTTAGTATCCTCTGTGCCGTTTCGGGAACCGACAGCGCACACCAGCTTCGTGGAAGAAGCTCTGATACGCCAAACGACCCCGCCGGATCCTCCCGAAGACAGAGTTACCAAGTTACGAATGAACTCTCCGGTCTTCAAATCCCACAGCTTCACCGTGCCGTCGTCCGAAGATGTTATCACAAAACGGTTGTTGGATTGGACACAAGTGACCGCCGATTGATGTTTATTTTGTCCCGTGAGAGTGTGAAGGCATTGGCCGCTGATGATGTCCCAAATTTTCACAGTACTGTCTGCATTTCCAGACATTAAAATATTTGAACGCAACTCCATTCCGGACGTTATGGATTGGTGGCCTCTGAGAGTGTGCTTCAGAGCGCCGGACTCTACATCCCAGACCATGATGGAAGTGTCCAAAGATCCGGTGACGATGTGGACACCATCAAACTGGAGGCTGTAAACTCTATTGCTGTGACCGGCTAGGGTGTGCAAGCATTCCGCCGTGTCAGGATTCCATATCTTTACAAAGTAATCATACGCTCCGCTGACTACTCGATTTCCATTGTATTGAACGCATCGAACGGCTGCCATGTGACCGACTAAGACACGGAGGCATCTACCGTCAGGAACAGACCAGACGCGGAGCGTCGCATCGCGTGAACCGGAAACGACTTTGTCGTTGCAAAGGTGCATGCATCGTACGGTTGAAGTGTGCCCGGTTAACGTGCGCAAACAGGCACCAGTGTTGGCATCCCATATGCGTAGAGTTCGATCGGTGGAGCCACTGATTATGGTGCGCCCTATCATCTGCGATGACCAAACGCCGCCCGTGTGGCCGACGAGCGTTCGAAGGCACCGTCCGGTTATTGCTGACCAAACTTTCAAGGTGGTATCGTCGGATCCGCTGACAATTTTGTTTCCGTAGAACTGGAGGCAGGTGATAACATGATCGTCGTGTCCTTTTAAAATTTTAGGAGAGTCTGTAGGCTTACGCAGCCAATTCTTTTCAATCATGTGTTGTCTTATATATGCAGCCTTCCAAGTGGTATCAGATAGCGATTTAGACCGTACGCATCTAGGAAGCACCGCGACATTGATTCGCCGACATTGCTCTTTCCAAAGTAGATTATCGTCCGCAAGGTATCTCCAGTATTTGCAGGTGTGCGCCGCTCTGAGAAGATCTTTCGGCATTAAGTATCCAAGAACGGCTAAGGCCAGTTCTCGCGGTAGAAGCGATATAAAATCTCGTTGAAAAAGCGGCTCGATGGCTTGCATCATGTGACGAACTTGATCAGCGGCACAGTGCCCTATTAGCAAATCGATCGCTTTGAGCCGGTCCGATCCTGACCACAAAGAGAATCTATTCAACCAATCCTGCCCCTCGGGAGGGTATTCCGGAACTTTAGCATTCTTAGGCTCCGCGGTGACATCGATGTATTGTTTTTTGGTCGAGGTGCACGTCGGAGAAGTTTTGACTTTTCGTTTCCGCAATAACCTTGAATTTTCACTAACTGAATGATTTGGCACTTCACTGTCAGACGTACTCAACGATGCCATTTCATCGTCACATATTTGTTTATCGTCTGCTACGTATATATTATCATTAAAGCTCGATACACATGTACAAATGACTTCATCTTCTTCCGCCTCCCCCGTATCAGGATCTTCGTAATCAGGAAATAGCATGCTATGCTCATTTGAAAGAATATTCGATGGCACTTCTGAATCATTCGCAGTTAATAAATCTTTGGTATTTAAGCCATGACTGCTTCCGTGTCCTGTTTGATTCATATAATCAAAGCTGTCTTTGAATTTTGCACTTGCAATAGAATAATTGTGATCAGTTTTATCTATCATTTCATCACAATCTTCCGTTATTCTTTCACAACCGTTACTTAAGTCGTAGACATTGGACGAGGAGGAATCATTCTCATGAGGATCGAGACAAATTTCTTTAGAATTATTGGACTGACAATCGATTGATTGATTATTACAAGTTTCAAATACATCTTCGTTATTCTCACAAGGTTTACTTTGGTCACTTTCTTCGTGTACTTCTTCAAACTCAAACAATTTGTACTTTGGTATAGAAAAGGGTCTGACTGGTTTAGGTGGCGTAAAATTCATAGTATATACATGATTTTTTTTAAGACAGCAGTTGTCAGGGGTGTTGCTTTTCTTATCGTCACTAAGCTCGAATTGTACTTCATGAGTGTCTATTTTCACATTACATTCATCATTAACTGCATTCAAAATAAGGCTACATTTATTTTCATTACTGTGTGTTGTACTAGAATTGGCACAGGAGATACCCGCATCACAGTTGGAAGATGCAGTAAGGCATTCGGTATCTTCTATCTCTTGCGAGTGTAGGTTTATCAGTCGGTTTTCTAATTCAAAGTCTTTTCGCTCTATTTCATCGATTGAAAGATTCCGCAGTGGCTGAATGTTATCATTGTCACCACTGCTGGCTTCCAGCTCGTCCCCGATCTCTATATCACCAGTCTTTGTCTCTGTGTGTGTCGTATTCGGAACAGATTCGGCTTCCTCATTGATATCGGTTGGTTGTCGCGAACTTGAAGGTTCCATATTTGAAATAATATCTTTTTTATTTCGAGTTAGAACATGGGAAGCAGACGACGGTTCCGAGTGAATATTTATAATTTTATTGACATTAAACCACGTTTATTTTTAACTGTTATTGTCTTTTATGGAATTTCTTCACATTATTTGACTACCTAACTTGAATACCAAGCATAATTGGACGTTTAGTCAGGATTTAATGATGTTCTGTGCATACATTAAAACCTATATACCAACAAACAATGGAGTACAATTATCTTACTTTTAAAGCGATCTCTAAAAAAGGCATAAATATACGGGCTGTTAAAGCAAAGTTAGCAAAGTATACCAAGCAAAGATATTATAATGATTAATTAAATAAATTAAGACATGTAATTTGAACTACAAAGAGATAGAAAAAAAAGTCCCCGTGCGTTAAACTCAATAGTATATATAACCTGTACACAAAATGTTAACAGAATGAAATTGGGCAGGGAACTTACTGGCATAAGAAAGCGGTTTTGGATTTCTTAAACTCGTGAGTCAGGAATTACCTACAACATTAAAACTTCAACTAAATGTTAAATAAATTGATTTCATACAACTGGGTTATTTCAATTTAAACTAGAACATTTTAAAAATCTAATGACGTACGTAATTAACTAACTTTAAAACTTAGGTTAAGCACTGTATTGAAAATATAGAAAAATATATGCCTAAATCTAATTTTAACGAACTCGCCATATCAAATCGAAATGATTAATAAATTAACGATGAATGAGAGTCTTTTATAATTAGATGCCATGAATTGAATGCGGAAATAACTGAAAAAATAAATAATTATCAACAATGACGGGTGCGGTAGGATGATAAAACAATGTTGTAAGTGAGATTTTGATTTCCAACTATTGTTTGCGAGCTAAGAAATTAATAAGCGCCACCTTGTTAAAAGATCAATCTGCACAATAACCAAGAAAACTTCCACTTTACGACTAATTAAAATGATAATGATTATTATTCTCCACACCTAGCACGTAGCCGAAGTTTGAAGTTTCATGAATGTTTTTTTTAATATTGCCACTTACCACAAAATTTTCATGAAAAGCAAAATATTTCGTATACATTTATTTCAATATGGGCAATATAAGAGAATTTAATATTATTGATAATAATTAAAATATATCCATTCGATTCAGTAACTAAGATATTTTCAATTACTTTTTTATAAAAAGTATAGTTCCATAGACAAACGGATAGCTTTGTTATCAAATGATTATGAATAACAATATGTACTTAATTGAATTAATCAAATCATTCTACGATTCTTAGTCAATCGGATTTATTGTTCATATTATTATGACGTTTGAAAAGTGTAGCAGTTAAAAAAATATTTATTCTTTATTTACTTGGTTTTTATTGAAAAGTCTATGACGGCATGTTTTTTAATCGACAAAACACAACCAACTCACATACCACCTAGTCTTGGTATACATTTTTATATTTTGACGTTTCTTGACAGGGTGTATGATAAACAGCAATATTACGCAAGCTAAAAAAAGTCGAAAATGAATTTCTGATAAAATGTCATACAACGAATTAGAACATGGGTATCAAGATTTGAGACAATCTTCTCAATCCCCCCAATTTTATGTCGGTGAAGACGGAAATATTGTGCCGATAAGGTCCTCGGTAAGTATAACTTAAAAATGTCATGGATTCAATCAGTTATTGAATTTATGCATTGTCAATCTATTCATAAACACATCATTCCACACAGCTTGTATAAATTCACTAGAAAAATGTTTTTTTATTTCCATTTGAATCACATGCTTATGGTGGACAAGGCCAAAATCTCAATTTAAATCGACGTCAAGCTTTTTTATGTTTTCTATCTACAAGTTAAAAACAGTTTGAAATGCTTTGTATATATGCAAGGTAAAATAAATGTCATCCTAAATATATAGCTACTGAATGAATCCTCAAGCAAAACTATGAAATCGATAAAAAAAATTGAGTATTAAAAAATATTGTTCCAAATTTAAGCTCAGTTTTTATTTCGTGGAATAAATAGCTTACTGTTTTTAATTGCGAAAATATCACTACAATCGACACTGAAAGAAAATTTGGTAAAAGTAGAGTATAGCTCGTCATGGATTATTACGGCGATAAACTTCACAAACTAAACTAAAAACAGCGCCACGATTTAAAGTTATTTTTTGAGAGCTTTATAATCGCGTTAAAACCACACATTATTACGAAGAACACTGATAAATTATGCGAAATACGAAATATTTTTCAGTACATCGCCTCTGTTTTCCATTATGGCGGCGCCGCCATAATGGAAAATGTTTAGTTTGTGAAGTTTATCGCTGTAATAATACATGACGAGCTATACTCTATAATTACCGAAAATTTCGTTAATTGCTTTTAAATTCTAAATAGAAAGAACATATTCTCTTCCTGTATTACATTTAAAATTCTTTTATTAAAGTATGCCTGATCATTTGCAATTAATTATAAGTGTCTTCATCGCGCCAAATAACCAAACTTTGTCCATCATCGAACCCACATTATAAGATATATGTTTGTTAAGGGTCCCACGAGAAAAACCACAGTTCAACCTGCTTTAAATTGTTGAGTCATCTGTGATATATGTTACAAAAATTCTTAATTCTTGGATAGGTTCAGTATATTTAAGTGATTCTTAAACTTCTAAATTTGAGCCAAATTTTTGTGTACTGAATTGGTGAACACATACATGTCCCTTAGTGCACTGGTTGTGTATGGGGAGATTGGTGTGCCTAAAAATTAACTAATTTAATCAAAAATATCACTTCACTCAACACCGACAATCTTTCCCAGTTAACAAAACATTCCACTCTGTAAGTATTTGTTTTTATCGCCTTGGGGGTATGTGAATGAAAAAAATTAGAAGCTACTGGTGTGGAGAATCATTCAAAAATAATAGTTCTGCAGAAAACTTTGTACCGAAAAATTGAAACTTAACACTTAATCACCAGATTACTGAAAATGTTGTGATTATTATTGTGCTCTATTGACAGGTTTATGGAATGTTCTTTGTTTCAAAATTTTAATTGAGCTACATATTTTAAGAAATGTTCATATCGAAATTTCAAATTTCGACACCTTTTTTATGAATGACTTGCTAGACGATATTAAATTATGAATTGAATTTCATGCATATGGTTAATATTTTTGTCAAAAGAACATTCTTTCGGACATAAATTCCATTATATGATTAAGTTGTGCATATCACATTGGTATACACTTGTTTTGAACACACTTCGTGTATTTGCTTGAAATTGCATTTGTTATTTTAATTCTGTGTATGAACATAGACAATAAACTTGCCTAAATTATTCAATTTAATTTTCACAAAAACGTAAATTTTTATTGAAACCTGTGGCATACATTTCTCCATATATGGATTTTTCAGTACATTATAAAAAAACATTGAAAATAGATGTGAAGTGCAGACCCTATATATTTTTTAAAATTTGCAAGAAGCTACCTGCTGATTGAATGCTAAAAATGCTTTTTCTCAATAATTTTTGTAACATAAACCACTTTTGATATCGGCGATTCATATTTACCTTTTCAATGTACATATATTGAATTTAGTTTCTTTGTACTCTTTCATGACCTTGCCTGATATCAATAATCTTACTTCGCAAACCCATCAGCTCTGTAGTTATTAGCAGTCACAATAATAGAATGATAAAAAAAATGTAAAACACATCATTTTCATTTCCTATAAAGATGGTTGACACCTATATAAAATTTCACGCTAAGAATGGAAGAGGTTCTACAGTAATCTGATAATTAGGGGATTCTACAATAACAACAAATGAGATAGCCTGGTTGAGAATCAAAATAGACACTGAATTTGATTGATTGAAATAATAAGGAATATTTGATTGGACAAATTGGTCAAATGAAAGTGCCGATCAAAAAGATAAATTTTGCAAAAAATAACTTAACACAACTAAAATCACATTCTATGTTTCAGTGCTTAGCAAGTGTACCTAGCCATTATGTTTTTTTAATTGTAACAAAAAGCAATATTGCGCTCAATTCTATAACAGTTTCACTACAAAAAATAACAAACAAATGCTTTGTTTATTGCTGTTTTAATAAAATTCGTAATGAAGGCATAGACAAATTAAATTTATTGAGTCGTGGAGATTATTTACACTAAAACCAATAATTATTAAAATTTCTATTATTTATTTCTTCATAAGAGAATGTAATAACAGCTTTATGTTGATTTAACTAATAAATGTACGCTCTTTCTCAAGTATTGCCCCTATCAATCCAATACATCATCATCAGCAAGTATAACCATTGTAGAATTTGTAATTTATAATGGTTAACACTTATAAACATACAACATAAAATACACCTCAAATTTAGCTTGCTCTAATGTTATGATTTGTCGGCTAATATCAGCATGACAGAGTAAGTGAAAACGAACATGTAATTTACTGTACGTTTATGTATACGTGAATCATCCTTCACTGTAAACAGTTATCACCTATTATTCTCACTTGAAATAATATATGTTTCAAGTAATAATATATTCTGCACTCTTCAGTCCGTTTGTGGATGTATGGATGTTGAATGTTATATATCATAATCACTTTCCTTGAAGTTATTTAATATTAGATATTTATTAGTGTGGTAATTTAAGACAAACCTAATAAAAAATTAACATTTTAAGCACTGTTTAAAGTTTCTATACAAACTAGTTCTACTGATTCAATGACATACTTATAGCCAGACCTGTGCTGTATCCAGACACGCGACAGTTCAAATCCCTTGAATTACTTAAAAAATTCACTACACCTGTTTAAAATAAACCCAAATCTACAGCAATATAAGGGTGAGAATGCCGGTCACAAATTATAAAGACCAATAATATAATAATTTTTTGAAGATCATGTTATTTATGACGAAAGCAAATTCACTGAGTAAAAAATGCACAAAGAAAAATTAATTAAACCGTGTATCTAAACATGATGACAAAACTGAAACTATCAATGATAGCGAACCAAAATCATTTTTTTGGAACAGCTCTTATCTAACGTGCTCTACATCTTGAGTAAATTTTGAAAAAAGCATTATATCACTAGCTTACAAAAACATTGCAAACCATAAAATATCTCATCTACATTTATTGTGTATATGTATATTATTTGTGACATAGGCATACATGAAATTCTATGATACTTGGTTATTAAAAGATGATCCATGTTATCAGTAAATATTTGGTACCCTAAAAGATTAGGGGACGTATATTGATAATGTTATAATAAAAAATCGGTTTTTATCACCGCTTTATTAGTTAATACTGTTATATTGTTTTTATATGAATATACGAATCCTAATATAGATTGTAGAAAAAAATATTTGATTTATATCTCAACTTTATCAAAATAGTAACAGATGAAGGGGTTAATTCACACGAAAACGCGGGTGAATATAAATGTTTTCCCGAGAAATTTTAGAAATAAATAAGGCACAGTTACACAACTCACCACTGCTATATCCAATATGTATGTAAATATAAGTATTAACTTTCGTAAAATAATTACAAATTTTCCATTTAAATCAGTAGGCATATAACATTTTAACGATAATCACATGTAATTTCAAACTCCTACAAAGAATGTATTTGTTTGTGAATATTTCCCCAGATAATTGAACGTCGTTAAAATCAAATCATTAATAAAATTAATCCATGTCGCCATCACTAGCTTTTAACTTTTTGATAAATATTTTTTTTTCTTTCATATACACGATACACTTATTTACCAAGCGTCAGTTCAAGTTCATATGCGCTCTTTAACACCTGAAGATGCCGAAAGGCGAAACCTGAGTCGCCAGTGACAAAACTTGTGCGAATGTACAAAATTTAAACAATTCAGATTTAGTAACACTCGAGCAATGATTATCTACATAAAATGTTGTCAATTTACTATAAGGTATAATTTTCTGAAGTCATTTACACAATTTTAGTAATTACTTTGCTTATAAAAATGACTCACTGTAACTGTCACATTTTTAGTAAATGAAAAAATCATCTAATTGGTTTTAACGTCATGAGAAAAATTCTTTTGCCTGGTGATGTAACAGTTTTGGTTCCATGGTGATGTAACATTCCCCCGCAATAAGTACACATAGTAAATCTGCAATCATCAGGTCCATTTTGGTACAGAAAGTCTAAATTTAGTGCTATTTGTGTAACCTTGGTGTCTTCGAGACAAGATTACGTCATAAACACCTGCACCATTATTATCAACTAGTTGGATAAAATAAATTATTCTTTTGAACTCGTAATGTTGTCATCAACAGACCTGTGTTTTTTTACATTTGTGTTCTCTTCACATGTAAACCGTATACTAACTATTACGGTATCATTGATAAGATAAGGTCTTTTATTGAAAGATTAAGTGATTGTAGAGTAGGTGAAGTATTAACTATTTCTCTGCAAGAGTAGAATATTGTTATTTTACATATTTACAGTGTTGTTCTTTCAAGATTTTCTTTTCGAAATATATAATGAAAACTCAATTACTTGGTTCTCTACCAAAATTTAAAATCATTAAAAGCTATCTCGATAAAGACATTAAAAAAATATATGTATTTACACCAGGGCTTGCGAAACAATTGCGACAGTTTTCATAATCCTAAAATGTCAAATCAATAATAACGTGTTTTTTTTGGGATAAACTTCTGAAAAAGTAATGTTGAATATTTTTATTAGTATTACCTTGTAGTATTTGTTTTGTAAAATCTGTTTAATAACTGCTGCGTTTGCTCTACATTATGTAAACTGCCGCTTTTGTTTCAAACTCGATTTTTCTTCTTCAAAATTGTACATCTTAGAACATAATTATTTTTAATTTAACTTACTACCATTGCAGAATAGTCAACTCATGATGATATATATGTATATCTAATAAAAATAATAAAACATTTTTAGTACTTTTTCCACATAAAATTTATTAGATTAGGACCGGTTTCGCTCATGATGAGCATTGTCAACTGATAAGAAAAAACAATAAAACAGTGATATTTATACAAAAGTTAAGTGATAAAAACAAGGTATGACAAACAATTGGTATTACAACCTAGCAAAAGAATTGAAGTAAAATACAAGGAAAATAAACTATAAATAAAAGGTTGAAGACCACTTAGCAATGAAACTATTATGACAAAAACTCATTTCATTGCTAAGTGGTCTTCAACCTTTTATTTATAGTTTATTTTCCTTGTATTTTACTTCAATTCTTTTGCTAGGTTGTAATACCAATTGTTTGTCATACCTTGTTTTTATCACTTAACTTTTGTATAAATATCACTGTTTTATTGTTTTTTCTTATCAGTTGACAATGCTCATCATGAGCGAAACCGGTCCTGATCTAATAAATTTTATGTGGAAAAATTACTAAAAATGTTTTATTATTTTTATTATAATGCCATTCCACCAAGTATTGACAGTGAACACCTTAAAAGTGATATGTATATCTATTGAGCATAACTAAATAATCTTTTTGAAAAGACACTTATCTTAAATGACGCTTTCGTACGTAAATTTGGCTGATTATGAGACAGGAATACATTGCAAGCACTGTTTCAAAATGATGATAATGATGTCTATAAACTTTTTAGTGCAGAGAAAAAAGATGTCTCTACACGTAGTTTCGTAACACGGTTTATTAACAAACATTTTCTGTAACAGTTGTGTCTAGAAATGTATTTAATATATAACAGAAATGTTATACATTCTATTATTTAAACCACCCAATCGCATCATAATTCAAAACCCATGATTTCCTAGGGGGGAAGTAGACTTCAAGTCTACAAGATATATTCGAGGCATTATACAGTTGAATACTTAACGGTATAAGAATATTGTTATTTATATTAATGATTTTTTTTTTAGTTGCTACATATGTTTGTCATATCAATGAAATTCGTATTCACATTTATGGCTATAATCTTGAGTAGTTGTGTATTTTGGTATACCAAACATATTAACAACTTTCAAATGATCTGCAATTAAAAATGAGAGGAAAAAATATTCTTCATTATTTTCAGCTTATTTGGTTGGAGGGTATAATGAATATTAGAAGAAAATATATGTGTTCATAATCGCATTGTGTTTTATCAGACTAATATTTTTCATGAACAAATATAATATATAAACTAACCAAACAAAACCATTCTAATCAAGGCTAAAATGCCAATTTGTAAAATTATTTATCCGAATGTGTTATATGAAGAAAATATGTTTTCCGATTTCACAATTGGCCAGCCAACGGTGTTTACCTTACAGAAATAGCTTTCGCAATACAAACTTACATGCGGTAAGGTATTTGAGTTTAAATATTCACTTTGATAACACTAAATTATTTACTCGAGATAGATTTTAGATTCAATCGGGTCCATTTTAGTTTAATCTTAATCTTCATTCCGCTTTTGTGTCACCAAACAAATGGAAATACTACATGTAAGAAAATAACAGAAATTCATTGAACATATAACTTGCTATATATATATATATCGTCTATGCTATTTTTAAATGTATAAAATTTTCCATTTTGACAAAATTTTGAACACTCGCTCTTATGACTGGCTTTGGTCCAAATTCATATGCTTTAAAAAACTCCTTCATTAAAAATGCTTGGCTACGCTTACTAAAACGAACGTTTAGTATTTAAGAAAATTGTTTAATATTGTAATATAAAACACATCCGAAATTGTTTAATGTTTTAACTGAGATTGGTTTTGATGCTTTATTTTTAAATTTAAAAAATCAGCAATATAAAAACAGCTTTGTGCGTACGTTGAAGCTATTCTAAATAACTGAAGTATTTACGTATGTATAAGTTTGCGTAAGAAAATTTTATTTAATCTATCTTGATTGATTTATAAGACATTCAGTAAACTTTGAATTATCGAAACAAAAATTGTTTTGCAAAGTAAAAAATCTTAATTAATATTTTGTAAATATGTTATTTTGCTTCGAATAAAAATTAAGTTAGGCAAACGATTTAACACAGAAGGCCATTGATGATTAATTTTATTTAATGTCATTCTCATATAATCATCAATAAATTTATAAAATATTCTACCCACTTTCTGCAATTTTCATGCATTTTCTTTTATAATATTTTTGAGCAAAAGCTCAAAGGACCAGAAATAAACTGAATTAAATTGTTGTATATTTTATCGAAAAATTAATGTTTATATTTAAAGTATTAAATATACCTATGTAGATACATCCAATTTCATATTTCCGGTGGATTTGTCAGTATAAAATAATGATTTAAAAATTATTTGATCCATTCATTGTGTAACTGCTTTTGACACGTGTTTCACTTCTTTAAAAACATCTGACTAAATGTTCTACAAAAGTGATGTATAATGTTAGTAAAAGTACTAGAAAATTGAGGATAGGATTTCACCTTTGACCAGGCAATGAGAAAGTATTCTTCGTTCATCATCATAATTTCTTTTGAGGAGAGGATATTCGAAGAACTTAGACATTCTGGACTAGTCATCGTCAAACTTTTACCGTCATCAAATTGGTTAGCTAATTATGCTGACAATTTGCAATGCCGATTGACAGTGATGTACTGTGTGTTTCCAGCTTTTATAGATAAATTTTCTTTGAAATATCTACCACATCACTTACGAACATGTTTAGTACCTCTGAAAAATATTTCTGTCCAACTATCTGATCATTTTATGTGGTATATTTACTAGTATTTAATTAATTCCATCACAATTAATATGACAGTTTATTTTTATTTTTAAATTTGTCGATGCATATGCCAATCTTGTTGAAACAGCCTTTGTAATTAAAATAATAAGAGATGTCATTAACAAAAAATAATATCATTTTAAATAATCACAATTTCATATTCGCTGCATTGTGTGCTAAAACTTTATCAACAGCAACCATATCATAAGATAACAAAAAATATCTGAGAAATGTTTTTCGTAACTCAGACTGTGTTGTAACTTGTCACTCATAATCATCACAATTTAATTATTATTGTTTGCATTTGTGATTGTTGTTCTGTCACAAGTGAAAAAAAGTTATTTTTACATAGTTAAATAGTTATTAATTGCAAATGAGTGCACGGAAAACGATTAACTCAAATTAAATTTCAAGTGTGTAATCTAATAGTATTGAAAACTGACAAAATTGAATTGTGTTTAGTTTAGATAACGTAATACATAGTGTGCAGATTACTCATAGAATGACACGAAACACTTAAAATTATAGTTAACATCTTCACAGTTTGAAGAAAAGGACTTTCAAATCTGTATGTAGATAACGATAAAACAGAAGCAAGTTGCTGGATTAAAAATCCTGGTCTGTATTTGACAAACCAAAGGAAAACTATCAATCTGTGAAAGCAAATATAATTTTAACATATTTTCGATAAACAAAATAAATAAGATCGCAGTTCTTAAGCAAGTAAATTAGTTTTATTTGTGTGTAATAAATACGTAAGAATGTTTATGGTATTTTCCAACCTTACATAATCCTTCAAAATAAGCATTCATATTCAAGGAAAATGCAATTGACAGCAGAGTACATAGAATTTTCAATTTGTTAAATTTAAATTGCCGCTTATATTATTTACTATGTAATATATTCACATAATTCAATAAATAATCATTCAGGATGTTGCAAAATTAAGATAACTGAATTTAATAGATAGTTTTTTTATACATTTCTTAAGAATTCATTCCATGTGTCGAATTAATAAATGTCTGTTAGTAACTTCAATATATCAGCTTTAGCATCATTCTATTTTTGACGCTCAGAAAACATTGATAGTTCACAGATAACTATTGACAAATTTTGATTTTAATGCTGCATAACGATTGTTCAATTAAATTTATTTAGCCTTCAATGAAAGTTCTGACAGTTGTGAACGTGCTTTGTTTTGAATATTCATTTTTGGGTTAAACGTTTTCCGCAGTCACTTATTTCAAGTATTGCATAAATTTTTATGTTAATATTCATAGTAAATTGAAATGCCAAAAATGGAATGGTCGTGGCTGAAAGATTGGTGGAGACTAAAAAAGTGGACAAAGACTACATCAGTTCCCGAGGAGGATATTTGTTACTGTGACGAATGTTTTCAAAATGTCAGTTTCATTAAAAATTTCATAGATTTAAGCAACCATAATACTATTATAATATGTCCCCCCTTTTCGCCAAATAACAGGTTAAAAACCCCACCCATTCAAATTTTTTAATCCATTTGCATCTTTGTACATATGAACAAACAATATTAAAATAATGTTTTATTATTACTTGCAATTTTAGATTGTGAAGCCGCATGCCAAATATCTAAATAAATCAGAGATATTTTTGATATAAGGCAAATTTTGATATTTTTGATATATTATATATATATTGATATTCAAATACACAGAAAAACATCTGCAAATATAATTTTCATAGGATCCCTCGACCTCGGTTTTATAATATAAAACCAAATCTATCATTTTTCTATGTCTCGTGATTGTCCGTCACAATATTTGTACATAAATAATGTCTCACCTGAGGAAGGATTGGGGGTCATAGAAATATTATTTTCTTCTACCAAGTATTTAAATTATCACTACTCCTTTCTTTTTTGGTAGTCTATTGGAAAATCAATTCAATCGTTTAAGAACTAAATATTTTTAAAAACTTAGGGCATATAGAGTACAAAAATGTGATAGTTTAGACAGGCAATAAAGTTGATAAATCTAAGGTGATATCAGTGATTGAAGTATAATTGTAATTAAAACATGTATTTTAAAAAAAATTGTCATCTTGTTTCACTATATGTCATTCATGATTATAAAAATTTAATTAGGAATATAATTTCAATGAATTCTGCAGATAATTATTTGTCGTAATTCTGATATAAGAGGTAATATTAAAAATTAAATCACTTTTTAAACATCGCCTCACAAATTAGTTTTAGTAAGCCTTACATTGCTTCTTAATAGATCGAAACGCGTGTCGCTTGCATTAATGCAAAGTTTATTTAATAGCAGGAAAACACAAGGTAGGTACATTCAAACTTTAGATCCTGCTCACGATGCAAATGAGTTGAAATATCAGCTCGATTGCAGAATTTTAGATATCCCAACACAGAAAAGTGTTGCGCATTCATAATCTAAAATTCCTATCAATGTCATCTATTATTTGATAAATTCCAAATACTGATTAATTAAAACAGTTATCAGATAAGATAATTCTGTCATTTATATCAAAGTGATTGTTCCAAATTGAACAAGAGATGACGGTTGATGCGGTTTGTTTTTGTCAGTATGTAAATGTCTCGAGTAGTTTGATAAATATGAATTAGCAAAATATTCAACATTTGTGTTGATGCAGATCAATCCTGGCCTTCTCCAGTGAATTTTAACTGAATGTATTTGCGAATAAAAATTTAAACAGCAATGCAATCATAAAAATAATCCTAATGAAACAATCTCAGCTTAGTACGAATTGATGATATCCAGTGTTACTGTATTTTTTATTTGTCGCAGTGGATTCCACCATTTTCCATATTAATTCGGATAAGATAATACAGGGTTATGAAAAAATCAAGTTATTAATTTTGTCTCAACAAAGAGTACTTTTTTATCTATAGCAACCAAATATATGTTACAAATATTTCTGGAGATAGCCACGCTTGATCAACATTGCTTTATTTACCAGCCACTGACTGAATAAATTTGGGATGATCATTATGGCTTTACACCCTTGATGATATAATATTAAACAAATAAATCACACATCCAAAATAGTTTTTATTAAAGATAACCATTAAATGTTAATTTAAAAAAAAGGTTTATTACATAATAACATAAGTTAAATAGGTGGTGCAGTAAAATATTATCCTTAAAATTATTTTTAAGTCTTCCATTAACCACTTCCCCGGCGTTCACACGAATACGTGTAAAAAAAAGTGTTCCAATTTCGGCGCTCACGCAAATGCGTGTGATAACCGAAGCGCGCCCATATAAACATTTTAAAATTGTCGTTCGATTTTCGGCGTTCACGCACATTCGTGTTTCATACAATTTCACGATATTCAATTAATATGAATAGCTTTGTGGAATTCGTATATTTTATATAAAAATTCAGGAGGAAAATCTTTAGTAAAAATAATATTTATCTGCTTCGAATTAAAAGAAAATAAAAATAGTTTTCTTTTGGAACATTTTTGCAAAAATAATTCGCCGGGGAAGTGGTTAAACTGATCCTTTTGTGACGTTCTGGACATTTTGTGATATGTTTTATAACGTGTTTTCAAATTATAACATTGAATGTTTCATAAACTTGAATTAGCTTCTTGCTGGTAATCATTAGCAACTGTCTGCGATATATTTTGCCATCTTTATTGCTCTACGTCAGTTAAGAGAAAAAAATACATTACTACATGGTACGGTTGGCTCTCAAAGTAAAACTGCAGGGTATGTTAATAATCATAACAGGAAGAAGAGATTCTATGGGGAACTGTTTCTTTGATATACCCCGAAATCAAAATTGAGTTTTGGAAAATATTTCTCTAGAAAATCCGGTCACACTTAATTAATGTAACATTAATTTTTTTATTCTGTCGGGTCATAAGAATTTAAACTGAATTTAATTTAATAAGTTAACTTGCCTTGTTCTTGCAGTTGCATTTTATATAATATATTTTGTACCTTTTTTTGCTCCAAAGCGAATGGGGCAAAAGTTATCACACATTGGTGCTTAGAAATCCTAAAAAAAAACCACGAAAAACGATGAATTATTTTCATTTTACGACAGGTTCAGAGGATATTTATTGCCTTAGTTATGCCACATTAGTGATGTGTTATTATTCACACTGATCAATTTAAAATTTACTGGAATTCTGGATAGAGTCAATTGGATAGAAGATATAAGTGAAGCAAAGTATGTACTCGTTTGTAAAAAACAGTTTCCTTTTTTGCAGGGCGAACTGGATACTAGCGGCGGAAGTGATTCGGATTGCGATGTGGAAAAGAAAGTTCTGGTGGGCGTTTGTGCCATGGCCAAAAAGTCTCAGTCCAAGCCGATGAAGGAGATCCTCACGCGTCTCGACGAATTCGAATACATAAAGATGCTTGTGTTTCCCGAGGAGGTTATCTTAAAGGTTCTCAATAAAAAAATCTAACGAAAATGGATGCAACAGAATAATGTGTCTTGCCTTTTTTTAATTATTAGTGATCGTGTCGACTGTTTTTTGAATTTGAATATTATGAAGTAAAACTCGTAAAGGCTAAATTAGACAACACTCTTGATCTATGTTTCACGGAAAATATATTTTAGAAAATTAAACGCAGCCAATTTATTCCGTATAATTTATCACCTTGACGATTTCTCAAGCGAGCAATTTATTACAAATACAATTCAGGCTACTATTTGCAAACCCGGCTCGCTTAAAAATTGATGAAAGATGAACCATGATTGTAATTTAGTTAATAAAAATACATTTTAAAGTATTTTTAGAAAGCGGTCTCAAACCTGGCTTGATAACTAACAAAATATCACTCCAAAGTAATATAAAACTAAAAATACTTTCAAAATTTATAATGTTTTACAAAATGAAATTCGATTTTCATTTTTCAACCATTTTGGAACGAGCCGGTTTTGCAAATAATAGCATCAATTTATGTAGATATGTATATATATTAGGTAGTTCAGAAAGAAATGACCATTTTTTTTATTTATTGAAACAAATTTATTTGCATATAAACTATACATTATTATTCTATTATATAATTACCGTCGTTTTCTAAAATCTTTTTCCACAAAATAGGCAGTTTTTTTGATAACTTTGACGAAAAAATCTGGTGGTTTACCGTTAAAAAACGAATCCAGGTGATTTTTCTCCTGCTCCACATTAATAAACTTTTTAGCACAAAGTGAATGTTCTAGGGATCTAAAAATATGGTAATCTGATGGCGCTATATCAGGTGAATATGGTGGGTGTGGCAAAATTTCGAAAAATTTCCAGCTCTCTGATTTTTTCCTGGGTAATTTTTGCAGCGTGTGGTCTTGCATTGTCGTGATGAAGAATTCGCCTCTGATTATTGACTGAACTGATCGGTTTTTAAGCAATTTCACCTTTAAATGTTCTAATTGGGCACAATAAATCTCTGCAGTAACGGTTTCAACAGGTTTTAGTAATTCATAATGAATTATTCCTTTAACATCCCACCAAATACAAAGGAGAACCTTTTTTAGCGTCAATGTTGGCTGAGCAGTAGGCAAAGGTACCTGATTTGCCGATAACCATTGTTTTTTTCTTCTCGAATTAGTACAGGACCCATTTCTCATCCTCCGTAATAATTCTTCTGAAAAATGGATCCGTTTCGTGTCTGGACAATAGAGATGCAAGGCTGTTGGAAAGAGCTCGTACGGCACCCAAATTCCTTGCCTGTTTTTTTCCCAAGCCTTTTCAAATGATCTTATACTGTTGTTTTCAGGCAACCAAGTTCATGTGACAATTCCTCAATTGTTTTTCGCGGATCAGATTCGACCAACGAGTTCAGGGTATCATCATCGATTTTTTGAGGTCTTCCACTTGGTTTGTCCGTTAACTTCCTATCACCACTTTTAAATATATTAAACCATCTAGACTACTTTCAAAGCTTCACAATGTCCCCATAAACATCGCAAATGGTCTGCATGGCTTCTTTCGATTTCAATCCTTTATCAAACAAAAACAGCAATATATGGCGCAAATGTGTTTCTTCAATTTCAGGCTTCTGTATTTTTCTACAGCGGCAAAAAAAAATAACAAAATAGAAATAGTATTAATAAAGCTTTAGAATGATACCAACCACGACGTGCTAACTCAACGGCAACCGGTGACAAACTGACGTCAAAGTGACACAAAAAAAAATGGTCATTTCTTTCCGAACTACCTAATATGTGTTTCTCTTTTGTTATATAATATTTATAGAAAAAGTCAACGATACTTTGATATTTATAATTAATAAGCAGTAGTTGACTGTTTTTTGAAACGCTTCAGTAGAATTATTTATTATAAAACTGATCGTCAACAACAAAAAGATTGTTTTGTTAATCTGGTGATGTGCTAAGTAATCAACTTAGCACATCATCAGATTAACAAAAAAATCTGTGCAGTGTCAAGATTATCAACATGATAAATTCTTCGATATCAATTTTCAACACACTGCTTATTTACATGGATATAGTTTTTGATTGATTAAGAATAAAAGTCAGATAACTAAGGTCTATGATTATCGCTATCCAGTGGTAAGAATAATGCTGCATTTGATTTCAATAGTGAAATATTCTTATTTTCATTGTTTACTATATTTTGTAGAGATTTAAAAAGACTTCTTTGGACATAAATGATTTCTTTTCATATCAACTGGAAAAGCAAAACGGTGTTACTTGCAGTTTTGAAATTTAAAAAACACACTAGTTTCAGGCCTGTTGGATTTTTACTTAAACTTTTATAAAAAAATATTTAAAATTATCAATTTACCGTATTTCCTCGATTATCAGATTTCATCGATATCGGTAAAAAAATTGAATAAAAATTGCTTAATTACATGGGCCGTCAGTCACCTGTAGGCCAATATTATGTCACCATTGTGATAATGGATAAGAATTTTATAATGATCAATTTATTTTTAACTTTGGTCATTTAGGGTTATTCCAATTAATAAAAATAATATTTGAATAGTTGTACTGGAGTGCGCACCAACCGAGAATGTGTGCGCAGGGGTTTTCAAAATGGCTAGTTTAACGACGATATATATATATATAATATCTAATATCTTTTGCACTTTTTCTAAAGTTCTTTAATGAAAATTTATTTGTTCTCACATTTACATTACAGTTTGTAATTGTCATTTTGTCCTTTTTTAAAAACTGATGACGTTATTTTTTGATTTTGTTGTGTCCAGTGTCACAATAATGTATTGACCAATGCATGAGTAGATAATAACTATTGATTGCACAATAATTGAATAATTGGTCATTGGATTCAATATTTTGAACACTATTTCTCTGGCAGATAAATGTTAGTCTAAAAATATTGCTTTGTTTCATTTATGATAAAATATTTCCTTTACAAGCTACTTAGTCTGATACACACAAATGAATTCAAATAAAAAATCTATTACTATAAAAAAACAAAAATGCTTAATAATTATTATTTTTATGTGAAACGAATAATATTTGCTGATTGTACATGTGTGATTTAGCACAAAATTTTGAATTCAAAACTAGTATTAACCTTTTCCACACTGTAAAATTTTATTTGTATACATTGCGCTAGGATAAACCACATATATTTTTTGCCACAATAACAGTAATTTAATATGACTGAAATCTACTTTTCTTTTGTCCTCTAGACCAGTGGCTTCCAACCTTTATGTTACTGCGCCTCTCTTTGAAAAAAAAATATGTTCGCGCCTCCCCATTCTTTATTTCATATGGTAATAAAGACGTTTTAAAGGCTAAATAAATATTTTGGACTGTTCGCGCCTCCCTTTGCAATAGTCCACGCCTCCCACGTTGGGAACCGCTGCTCTAGACATTATATACTAGATTAATGCTTTGGTGGTGAATTTAATGAAATCTTACAACTAAGTGTGTATTCTCCGTGGTCTATTTATTGTAATGAGTGTCATTGTCATAAATTATTAAATAATCAATGTGATGCAAGCAGTCTAGGTTAAAACATAAATCTGTTGATTTGTTCACTTCAATACTCAGTCCAGCAGTGAAGGTTTTGGTTTTGAATTGAAATAATGTTTGAATTGTGGATCAATATGTCCAGCCCAAGGAAATAAATAAATGACAGATTTCCTTTAACATTCATTATTTTTGCGTATTGCAGATGCCTGTCGAAGAGTGGCCAATATGTGATTGTCTCATTTCATTCCATTCCAAAGGATTTCCATTAGATAAAGCTATTCAATATGAAAAGTTAAGGAACCCGTATGTGATAAATAATCTTCATATGCAATATGATATACAGGTAATTATTAATTTAGTATTGTCATTTTATACAAAATTGCTATCCGAAAATTCTTTACTATGTTGAACTATTCTTTTGGAAAGACTTCTGACAATTAAATATTATTATATAAATAAACAAGAATACTGACAATCAAAAACTGTTCCCAATGCCGTTTATTATTTTATCATTGTCTAATTACAATAATCAAGAATGAAAACTGAATCGCTTTCGAAACTAATCAAAACACGTGTGTATTTGATTAGACAATGATATTGTAATTATTAGACAATGATATTGTAATTAGACAATGATAAAATAATAAAGGGCACTGGGAACAGTTTTTGAATGTCAGTATAAATAATAATGGCTATATTACACAATGTTACCACAATCTAAAAAGACACCCACAGCGAATAAAGCAGTAACATACTCTAGGTCATTTTGCAGGTGAGCAAAATTGGCGAGGCGATTCTGATATTTATTAAGATCTAGACACTTATTAAGACGTGTCTCTAATACTCAATATGATTTTTGGATTTAGTTTTAATGGCTGGTATTACTTAAATGTAATAATTGATTTTTATTTCTGATTTCTATTAATAGTTGATTAATAATTGATTC
This sequence comes from Himalopsyche tibetana, assembly GCA_030503985.1. Classification (NCBI taxonomy): domain Eukaryota; kingdom Metazoa; phylum Arthropoda; class Insecta; order Trichoptera; family Rhyacophilidae; genus Himalopsyche; species Himalopsyche tibetana. The sequence goes on along the minus strand of JAPJYX010000019.1, from coordinate 4,564,562 downwards.
TATTTCTGATCATGATTGAAATAAGATAAATATACTTTACGAAATCCCACTTGACGTTAATATTGGCAGTTTGACCTCTTTCTAACGCACTCTTTTGATTGGTTAAATAAATAATAATAGATTCACTTAAACCAATAGTAAACATAAAGCTGCAATTATTACATTTAAGTTATACTAACCGTAAAAACCAAATACAAAACTCATGTTGAGTAATAAAGGCCCTCTTTAATTAGTGATTAGATCGTAAGAATTTTTCGGCTTAAGTTCCATTCACAGTCATTTGGTAATATCTAGTTGTACCAATATACTTTAAAGTACATTTAATTTTTCCCTGATTTTCTAGGATCGCCGAAAGGTATATTCAATATTAGAAAGTGAGGGAATCGAAATTCCAAGATATGCTGTGCTAGATCGTGACTCACCGGATCCTAAACGTAAGTAAATATTTTGACACTCTTTTATTGTCGTTCATGCTGTGGGATTTCTATTTAACATTGAATTTATGTTATTTTTAAAATTCCAGATCATGAGTTAGTTGAATCAGAAGATCACGTAGAAGTAAATGGGATAATATTTAACAAACCGTTTGTGGAGAAGCCGGTTTCTGCAGAAGATCATAATATTTATATTTACTATCCCACATCTGCCGGTGGCGGCAGCCAGAGGCTTTTTAGAAAGGTGATAATGCATATCAAGGCTTAACTAATGACAAAAAATTTGTTATCTTTCATGTCACATTATTATGTATTTATTATTGTACTGTTTGGAGTTGCGATTGATTTTTTTATTTAAAAAATAGCAGTGAGCATTTTAACACTTATCCAATATGCAAAAAGATGAAATGAACTTTTGGACTGGATAATTAATGTGAATGATGCAAATTTCAACTCTTATTAAAATAAAAAAATGCTTGGAAATAGTCCATAAGCAACTCATTTTTAGACATGGTGAGATATAGAACTTAAAAATCATGGGTATAATAATAAAATAAACGAGTCCATGCACTTAAACTATTAAATGCGTTATTGTAATGTATTTACGGAGCATTTATTTCATGTTTTTCTTCATAAAGTGTTTTTACAATAGCATCCGCTTTATTTTAGGATGAGAAATAAGAATATGTATGATTTATTTCAAATCCAGTTAAGTAAATGTTTCAAGAAATACTTTTAATTATTAGCATAAACTAATCCAAAACCTACTCATCAACATTGTTTTGCAATGTTCTATATTCATTCATTAGCATTTATATAGAATGCTATAATGAATAGATACTTCTACTGTTTGTTGTGGATAGTGCTAGCTATGCGAGACTGGTATAAGTTATATTTTATTGTTAGCACCTCTACGAGCGAGCGAGGACACACTACTACTAATGTTAATAAAATATAAAATGCATAGTGCCCTTGCAAGTAGAATTTATACAAAAAAAATATTTATATTTTCATAGATTGGCAGTAGAAGCAGTATATATTCCCCCGAATCAAGGGTTCGGAAGACCGGATCTTTTATCTATGAAGATTTCATGCCCACCGATGGTCAGTATGAAAGTACAGTTCTTGTATAATTTTTTTTATTTCTGATTGCTCTATTTTATGCATTTAATGGTATGGCTTTTTTTTTTTTTCATTATAACTTTTTGTCTCCGTTCTGGCAGTTGAAATAGTCTTACATTGAGTTATATTTACCAAAATAACCATTTTTTGTACTCGCAGGTAGAATGTACAATAATGTTGCAAAATGTGTAGGAATGAAAAAAGATATTGTGCAAGTTGTATATAATTACATACCTAAGCATTCATTTGCAACCTTTATTACTTGTTACAATATTTCAAGTATTCATTTTTAAGTGCTTGTGTTTGAGCAAACAAATATTCAACTGTGATGAACTCAAAACTAATCTTTTTGGCACTTTTTTGCCAGAATGAAAATGGATAAAATAGTATTATAATGTTAACCATTCATAAATCATTCATTACACAAAAAATACAATTGAGCAAAGCTAAAATACAATATTAATTTGCCAAACCTTGATAAAGTCCTTAATTCTCTATTCTAAAATCCAGTTCTCTGAATATGATTAGTTTGGCTGTGAAATGAATATTTGAATGGACTAATTCATTTGACATACTTCAAATTCACAATTATTTGACTCGATCATCTAAAGATTCTATTCAATTTTATTTTGTTTTTTAATTATAACTGAAAGCATTTTTTATTTGCTTTTATTATTTTTTTAACTGCCAGGACTACCTACTAATCTCCCTCATAAATATATAATGCTTAGTTCCACCTGATATATTACATTTGATGGTCCCACTGGATGCCTACATTCTTACCAACATCATTGTAATTAGGGAAGGCTTCTTGATCTGCTGTGTAACATCTGATTCAACTGAATTCTTAATCAGCTGTGAGCCTTCAGCCATTTTAATTATTACCTGAAAAAATTATTTCAACTTCATTTATCTATATGATCCATGAATTAAACTACCAACATTATGGCAATATTGTCTATGGTCGATTGGTTGCAAATAGCATTGATTCTATATCACACATTCTTTGCCATCTTCCAATGGTAACTCGCATGGTTTGCAGCTTACAATAGTTTTGCATTCAATGATCAAATTAGCTTTGCAAATTCAATTACCAACAAATAACATTTCCATATGGGTAATAGAATGTATTAATGCTTTTTGGAATAATTTTGATATTGTTTGGCTTCAGTTTTTAAGTAAATATCAATTTAAAGTTCAAACTTTTTAAAGATATTTAATATAATAATTACAGTTTGTATCTTTAAAAAATTATAGCAAACTCACTTTTTCAATTATAAATGACATTGATACCTATTCTATCATCAGTATACGCCAGAAAACGTTGAGTCAAAAATTGAGTTATGAACAATAGATTTAAACACGCTCTATTGTTTGAAATAATAAACTCACTCATATTACATTTATTTATTTCAATTTTTAAAGAAGTAATACGAAGTACATAAATTTTGTTACCTATAAATAACTTAACTCATTTTAGCTGTACAGATTTCTTATTTCTACAGCTACTCAGAGACAATGAGATGACTAAACGTTACTGAACTGTTGATTAATTGTTGTTTATTCAGTTGTCTTATTGTCTACAGTCACGCTACATTTCAGTTTGCTTCATGATATTTGAAAGAGTGGACTATCTCAAAACAAGGTTTTTCAACATAACATTTTCTGGATTATTTTTTTTGTCCATATACGCTCCCTAGTCGGAGCATATGGCCACAACATGATTCTTCCAAGATTCTGTCCCCTGCCAGTCTTCTTGCTTCCTCCCATGTCATTCCAGCGTCCCGTAGCTTCGCCGAGTACATCCTATAGATCAGAGATGGCGAACCTAAACCACGCGTGCCGGAGGTGGCACTTTTGAGAATTTAGATGGCACGCGAACGATTTCCAAATTAAATTAAAAAAATTAAATTTTGATGAAATAATCTGTGAATTATTAATTTATTCCGTTTTATTAATTTTCAAATGTTTCCCAAGATAAACGACAATCGTTAAAAAAAAATATGTTTTTTCTATTTTGCTATTTTTTTTTACTGCTTGGCACGTCACTCAATCGAGAAATAATATTTGAGAATTTTTGGCACGCGGACCCAAAAAGGTTCGCCATCCCTGCTATATATGGTCATCAGTGGCCCTCCCACAACAGTGAAATCCATTCGGTTGGTAGAAGAGACGAGCAGAATTCAGGCTTTCTTGTTGCATCCTCAGCACATGTCCAAGCCAGGTTCATCGTTGCTTTTTTATTTTGGACGTAATTGACGGCTGTTTAGTCCCTTCCCTAATCTCCGTGTTTCTGGTAAAGTCAAACCACCGCACTCCCAGTATTCGGCGCAGGCATCTGTTTTCGAAGCACAGTATACAGTTACTCTGTGCTTTTGCAAGGTGCCATGATTCGCAACCGCAAAGCAGCACTGTCAGAATACATGCGTTAAACAGGAGGCACTTGGTTTTGACTGAATACAGCCGTGAGTCCCAGACTTTCCGCAATGAATTATGAGTTGCTCCAGCGATCCTCAATCGGGTTGCGAGCTCTTTACGCAGATTGCCATCTCCCATGATATGTACCCCCAGATACTTGAAGTCGTCAACCTTCTCGATGTTCTGTCCTGCGGTCGTTAGAAGGTAGTCTGGGTCCGGGCAGGTATTGTTGCAGAGCACATTGGTTTTACTCGCATTGACCAATGCGGTGTGAGTTGCTCTGTAATCTGTCCATTGTCACCTGAATACCCTCTACAGATTTATCAAATATAACAGCGTCATCGGCATACTCGAGGTCGCATAGCCTCAGGTTGGAGGCAACAGCTACACCTCGGTCAGGTGGAATTAACTTTTTCAGAATAAAGTCAAAAATTACGATGAAAAGGAATGGAGCTAAGACGCAGCCCTGTCTGACCCCGGTTGAGACCCCAAAACATTCGGTTGTAATATCGCCGACTCGTATGCAGCACTCACTACCCTCGTGCAGGCATTTAATAATGGCAGCGATCTTGGTTGGGATTCCGTAAAGTTGTAATATTTCCCACAGGGAAGACCAGTGCTGACTATCAAAAGCCTTCTCGTAATCTACAAAGCAACATGCCAGCGAGCTGTTAAGTTTGTTGCTTTCCTGAAGAAGGCATCTAAGGTTGTGTATTTGGTCCGCACAGGATCGTCCAGGAACCCAGCCTGATTTTTCTGAGAATATTCATGACTGGAATCCTTATTCTCGCCAAGATTATCTGTGCCAAGACCTTGCTAGGCACACTGTGCAGTGTGATGCTTCGATAATTATCACAGCATAGTGGGTCACCTTGTTCGTGAATCGTAACCACCTCACCATTGATCCAATCCCTCGGACAGCTTTCCTGTTTCCACACCTTACTACGGGACTACGAATAGGCCCGGCAATTGGTGGTCGTCTACCGCAAATTACAGATATAATCTTTTTCATAAAATAAAATAAACCTTATTGCTTCCTAGCCAAAGTTAGGCAGTATTCATTTATTTTATAATATTTCATGATATTAAAGAACTGCATATAATTTGCAATCAAAAATATATATAAATTGTCTATAAGTTAGTACTTGAAAAAAAGAACAAATACTCGTCCGACATTCCTCAAAGTCTTGCGTTTTAGTTATTCAATAATGAACAAATTTAACTCAATCATATTAATCAAAAAAAGTGAAACTTACTCAACTACAGTTGTGTGTCACACTCTAAACAAATTCAAAAAGCCTTACCGCAAATGAACAGTCCCAAGAATCACATTTTTTTATATATCTGAATATTTTTTTATTTAAAAATACCCCTTTCAGGTCATCAATTCCACATTCCTTGTAATTAAGTGGTCTATATTAGCCGTAATATTGCAGGGACCGATGTGAAAGTTTACACAGTAGGACCTGACTATGCTCACGCTGAAGCCAGAAAAAGCCCAGCTCTGGATGGGAAAGTAGAAAGAGATTCAGAAGGAAAGGAGATCCGTTATCCGGTGATTTTGTCCAATCAAGAAAAGCTCATTTCACGTAAAGTCTGCCTCGCTTTCAAACAGACTGTCTGCGGATTTGATTTACTTAGGTATTGTACAATATTCTTCTGTAGTTTCCTAACAGTACTGATAACTTTGTACATTGTGAATGAGGATTTAAGTGACAATCCTTACTTGCTTTAATGAAGGGAATGAATCCAAACTAATGTCTGTAACAAAGGTGATGCAGGGGAATTAGTCGTAACAGTTGAATATGCAATATCACTAAACTAAATTAATGTATTTAAAATATATCGCATGATTTTTTTGAATTATTACTATGTTGTTTGCATTTTACACACAAATGTACCGAGGCTTAAATTTATATAAAAATAAAATTAAGCTAAGAGGTTTTTTAAAAATATATATTAACTCTTTTAATGCCGGATGATTTTGCTAAGCGTATGCTAAAATTGCCAAGCGTTTTTTATAGAAAAAATCGTCTTTTACAATTTTTCAAAAAAAGTATTGAAAAGAATTTTTTAGGAACTTAAAGAAAATAACGTGTATACTCTATGATCTATGGAAATAATATTCGGAAATATTATCTGCATTGTACAAACATGACAAAACAATAAAAAATATTAACGTTTATAAAAGAAAATTTAAAACAAAGTTCCCCATAAAAAAAGTTAAAAACAAATAAATTTTGTAACACTTTTTATGTCATTATGTAGTAGAATCTATTAGTAGTCAATGAATGAAAAAAAAATGGAAATATTTTATTATTTTACAAAGAACCAAATTTTTTCGCATATTTGCAAGCAAGTGAAAAAAATGAGTTTATCTATAATGTCACGTTACATTGCGAAAAGATTGATATGGGCCGATGGGATAGATTTATGTGCCGGGCCGAAAAATCTAAACTATCAGACTAAATCAGTGATACCCAATCTTTTTTTCGCCTGGCCTGCATGTAGATTTTTTGGTACATGGGCTACAGCATATTAATAGTAATAAGTAAATATACCTCATGCTTTACATAATATAGTGATATAAATACTTATATTTGTATAATAATACTTGATATAAATCTAAGTACAAAAAATACAAATGTATCCAAAATATTTTCTTCGTTGACGTAAGGTTTTGCAAACAATACCAGACGTTTGAAAAATCATCTGGTGACTATGATTGTTTTGGGCTACACACAATCAGAATGGGTATCACATTGAGTATCGAAATAAATCAATTTACAAGTCTCTTTTTTAACTTTTTAAGTGTATAATGGAGATATATTATTTCTCACTTTTAAGATGTTCACTGTCAATACTTAGTGGAAGAGCATTATATTTTTAAAAAAGTCCTGATCTTGATCGTGCAGTTATAACAAAAGAATGTTTTATTTTTTTAATAGATCATTTCTGATAACTTTCTTCTGCATTCTATTATTTTAATCAAAAGATTTCATCATTTTGCAGAGCTAATGGAAAGTCCTTTGTCTGTGATGTAAACGGATTCAGTTTCGTGAAGAACTCAAACAAATATTATGATGACTGTGCCAAAATCCTCGGCAACATGATACTGAGAGAGCTGGCCCCCACGCTTCACATTCCATGGTCGGTGCCCTTTCAGTTAGATGACCCTCCCATTGTGCCGACGACCTTTGGGAAGATGATGGAACTTCGGTGTGTCGTGGCAGTTATCCGACACGGTGACAGGACTCCGAAGCAAAAGATGAAAGTTGAAGTCAGACACCCTAAGTATGAAATATCACTATATGTACTGTTACCAACTTATCAATTGTGTACTGTTTTCAATTTATTGAACGCAAAAGAGCACCATGTATTATAAGATAAAAACTATTTGAAAGAAAGGTGTTGGAAAATATTGTTAGATTTTATTATGAACCTTCTAATTATTAATTACAAGTTAAGGGCTACAGCACTGCTGAAGCTTTTGAGCGAAAGACTTCTTCATTTACCATATTGTCAGCTTGATGCAAGAAGTCATGACATAAGCTTATTAATGATGTTTTTCATTCCGGTATTTGTATGAAATACAATATAATAATGTTAAAGGTATGTTATTGGACAATATTTGTTGATGTTAAGACACTAGATTAGATTTAATTTATGCAACGTGAAAAAATAAGCACTTCTGTTAATGTAACTCAGTGTTGACCAACTTTTCAATAAATGACTTATTGCATCAAACCGACGATATTTGCTCCTTCTGTCTAAGCATATTATGACCTCAATGATTCCCTGTCTCTTGCCACATGCTTTATTTCTTGACAATGTCAATGCCACAGAACTTTCAACATTGATTTGAGTATTTTTTACAAATCGCTCTCCACTCTATGTTTTGATCAATATTTTGTTTCTACAAAATATATTTGTATCGACAGCACCGTTAGTATTGCAAATTGTTGCCTTTTGTGGTCCAGTGGTAGGAGCTTTAACATTACAATCATATAATGTTGGTTTCAAGTATCTGCAAAGAAAATTTAAGCATGGCTGTTAGTGATTTTGTTTTTTCCTCGAGTTGATTTCGAGTAAAATTAAAAATTGTCATTGAGCTCATCTACAATTTAAAAAAAACCACCGGTCTCGACAGGGGGAGAACCTGAAATTCTATTTGTGAAGTAATGATTAGATTACTGTCCCTTGCCTTGTGATTTGATCCAATACAGTGATCAGTGACCCTGGACAATAATACTGCCAATCTCAAACCATACTCGGTCCTCAAGGAATATAAATAGTTAAAAGACAATCTTTGCTTATTCTTGATTTAATTTGTTTTAGATTTTTCGAAATATTTGAAAAGTACGATGGGTACAGGCATGGCCACGTGAAGTTAAAACGCCCAAAACAGCTTCAAGAAATCTTGGATATAGCGAGAGGACTTTTGGCGGAGATTCACACACGTCATGCTGATCCAGAAATTGAAGAGAAACAGGGAAAACTTGAACAACTCAAAGGAGTTTTGGAAATGTAAGAATTATTACAAAATTAAATTATTGCTCAGTAATTATAAAAGATATACTGCAGTCAAAACATAACAGCATTAATTTTTATTGAGTTTCATTTTATTAAATCCAGGTATGGCCACTTTTCTGGTATAAACCGCAAAGTTCAAATGAAATATCAGCCCCGCGGCCGACCACGAGGCTCCAGCTCTGACGATGGTAACGCCACTATAAGCCGTATGACACTTTTCTTTTTATTTTCACGTGTTTGATTAGTGTAAAAAAGTTTTTTTATCGCATTTTATTTTGCACGTCATATCTATAAAATTATGTTTATCGAAATTGGCATTGACTCGATTCCGCAATCTAGCCCAAACAGCTTTATGCATAATGCGCAGTTTTTATTGTTTTGTAAAATATTTTGTTTTATCTAACGTAGTCATAAACTATCCATTTCTTGTCCCTATGATTCAAGACAGAAAAAGGAGAGTTTTTGACATGACAATTTGAATGCATATTATTGGGGTGATGATTTTTAATCCAAATTATATCTGCTTTATCGTGGCCAATGATTAACAGCTTTCTTAAGACTGTCTATAAAATTTTGTTGACAGGATGATTTGATTTTTTATAAATAAAGAAAATTATGTAAACCAATGAATATTATCAATAAATTTATTTCAACATTTTTCTATAATTTAGCTTATTTGGATATTGAAAGCACATAATTATTTATGTAGATTCAAAGAAACTGCATGCATAATTTCTATACCCAGCTGGCAACTGCATCCAATTTATTGCTTCAAAGCTTATTGCAATTGAAAGTTCACAAGATATCTTTCGTGTGTATTTGATTTGGTAAACAATGCCAACCACAGTACTGATTCTTCTTACTGAAGTGGTTATAAAAGTATAACATAGCTACATGCAATTTCATGGTTTCATTATAAGGATCTTCATGGAAATGTGATTTTACTTACAAATTTCTTAATTGAGTCTTAGACTTATTTTAGACTAGAAAAACTTTTCTTGTGAAACTAAGCACTAGGCTATATTTTACTTCAATATAATAGAGTTCTAACAATTCAATAAACACTATTTATATGTTTCATTTTGTAATATATAATATTTTCATATTATTTCAATACATTTTTTTTATTTAAACACTTAGCTAAATTTGATATTGCTTCTGATGAATTATGTAAACAAAACAATATTAATGATTATGTCTTGTATTATTTGTAATAAAGCAGCCGACGGCCCAGGGGATCCGTCACTCGTTCTCATCCTGAAGTGGGGCGGAGAGCTTACTCCCGCTGGTCGAATACAGGCTGAAGAGCTGGGAAGAATTTTCCGGTGCATGTATCCTGGAGGACAGGGCAGACATATTGGAGGTTTGTCTTCATTTATGTATTATTTGTTCACAGTACTGCATTGCTGAAAGATATTTAAAAGTAAAAATTATTCTCATAAAAAAGTATTCTCTAAAAATAATATAAAAATGAATAATGGAACGGCTATTTGCTGGATATCTGAAACAGTAGAACCTCGATTATTCGTTTATTTTTTAAAATCGATATTTTTTTAAATCCATGTCTGCTTCAAATTTTGATTAAATGACCTCCTAATGTATCAGGTATCACAACAAATTGTTTTCTATGAAAACTGTTTGTTACTCAGTTGCTCAACCTCCCTTTTACAAAAACAGTAGAGATAGAAGGATAGGACTAGGACATGACTAGTGGTTAGCTAATCACTCTAGCTACGTCTGTTTTAGGATAGAATGAGTGGGAGGGAATTCAAGACATCACATACATCCATAAATCAGACAATAAATCCATAGACAGAAATCTAAAAATAAATTGAAAAATCAATCTATCAAAATTGTCGGTACTGGGATTCGAACCCGTGTTCTAAGTCAATGACATTAACACTTGACCACGCAGTCGTTCACTAACTATTTTAAGCAACTAATTTATCCGTATTGCTCAAAATAATCTGCTATGCAAATATTTGCGGTAAAATTTCTCCCACCAAATGTTACATCTGCAATACAGCCAACAGATCAGAGTGTAATAAAGTCATTCAAAAATTGTTAAAAACAAATGTTTCGACGATTATTGCTAGCAGACAAAAATAATGAAGAAACTGTTCAAAACAACTCATGTTTAAGGTTAATTAATAGTTGATGCAGGTAATAAGAAACATGTAAACAACAACATTAAATTTAATCACAAATAGTGGTATACTTTTACTACCTGGGTGATGTATTTGTTTCTCTCATTATATTTATGAGCTCTTCCATGTTGTGTGCTCAGATGAAGGTTATAATATTTACCTATACATTTGCCCGAGACGATATTTCAAACTGAATCAGAAATACAAGATATGTTGTGACCGCTCCGATAACCATGTACAGAACGGAGAAGTCCACTGGGAAGAATCCGCACGCTGTAAATTCCACTTTCTGGTGGAACATTTGCAGTGAGAACATTTCCACCTGTAAGCAAATAAAACTCAAAATGTGAAATCTGTTTTTTATACGGCCGTTTTACATTCACATCTTCCAATATACAAACTATCGGTTTGTTGTACCATGATCAGCATCAGTCAAATCTTTTACGTGTTATATTACGCCAAGTTTAGGTGAAAAAGTCTCAAGATATTGTATTTGAATTTTCCCTCACAATCTAATTGAATAAACAGGTCAAATTTGAGGCCCCAATATATTCGTGCCTCTACGATATAGTGTCATGATTAATAATACTTACACTTAATCGCAAATCATTGTCTGTAATATCAATATTCATCTTGTGCAGACAAATGCTTGCCTCCCCGGCCTGTAAAATTAAATTCATTATTCATTGTACCAAAAAAAGTTGTCAATTTACAACATTGATGTACAACCAAATATTTTTTTCTCAAAACATAATACTTTCAAGTAAAATATTTGATTTAAGATTATTTTTTTTGAATAAGGAGAATAAATCGGTTAGTAGAAAAAGGTTTAATTTAAGATTTCGACTGAAGGTGCTTGGTGGAATTTCAATATTAAATTTGATTCGTTCAAATTATCACACAGATTTTGTCACTAACAACCTGGGATTCGCCTTTCGGCATCTTCAGGCGTTCAAGTGCACGGATGAACTAGAACTGACTCAGTTCATTCAAATTGAAGAAAAAGGCTTACTGATGAAAATTTGGATTCGATTATGCGACTTAATACTACAAATATTAAGTCAAATTTTAGAGAATTAGCAGAATTAATAAAGACAAAGATTGATTTGCCTTTTGAATTGCATATAAATAATACATGTATACCTAAATATTTTATATTAACATTTTTTTAAACAAGTATTCATAATCCTCTTTTAGCAGTTTATTTTTTTCACAATTTCAAAATAACACGGTCAAAATAATGTAATGTAACCTATAATTAATTTATCTATATTCACTTTTTTACTCGATTTTTTGCACGGCTGTTTTACATGGAACATATCTTCCGTCAAGAAAAAGGATAGAGTGTACCTTAAATTTAATAACCCGAACCCATCATGATTTGTTTTTATGCAGCCCACTAGGAGAATAATGTTGTGCATGTCTGATTTACAATATACAAAAGAAAAGTTTGCACTGCGACAAACATTCTGAGCTCAATGAAAAGCTGTTATATTAGATGTGGTGATTAAAGTGGCCCATCACCGCAACATCAATTGATCCCTTGAGTTTCCCCATTTTCATTTAATTGGTTATGGAAATAAACTCACAGTGTATCTTTACAACCTTTCATTGTCAAAAGGAATCAATATTTGTCATAAAAAGCTTTAAGCCTCCCAAATGCCTTCCTGTCGCCTTGGAAGAGGAATATATACGAATTGGAAAATATATTACCTTCTCTTTTGTCTTCGAGCATCCATATGCTACGACAAACATTATAATGAAGAAATAAATCCCCCAGAGGGACGTGCTCCACGCTTTTTCGAGTGTCAATTTGTAATTTTGATTTCCGCTCAGCATCAGATAAAAATAATACAGCTGCACCACTAGCACCACGAACGTCACGCTGGTCGATATCAATATAATAACAGAATACATGGAGTTGACCTCTTTTGATAGGGTGCACAATTTATCGTGTATCTCGGATAGGGAATTGACAATTTTCGAATTCGACAGTAATGCAGAAATATTTTTCATCTCCGGGGGTTCGCTTCCCGTTAGGGCAATATTGTATACTTTATTGTTTTTTATTAGTATTTTTTTTTTCTTTTTATTTTCATTAGCACTATCTATTGTGCTTGGAATGCCCAAAAGTCGTTGATTGATCAGTGAAAATCTGTAATCAATATAATAAATTGTGTTTTTTTTTCACTAATTTAAAACCTACCGGTGGTAATATGGATTAATTTTAATGAAATTAATGAATCAGATGGGGAAATAATCACATAAACAAATACAATCTCTATCGGTGTTTGAAATTATATGTGATTATTGTTAGACTTTCCTCTTCACTTTAATTAAGCACTTACATTTCTCGACTTCTATCCAGCTCATCGACTGCTGACACGTTGGACTCGAATTTCATGTATTCTGACCAAAGTTTATTAAAAATCCAACTGAAGGTACATATAATCAATAATCTAATAATGAATAAGTCAGCGAAAAATTGTAAGCATTTCGTTTCATGAAAAAATTATGATGTACAATGTACACCGTCTATATTAAATGATTGACTTACAACAACATTAAATAATATCGGTGGCTTAGTTCCACAGTGCTACAGCTAAAAATTGGTAATTTTGAGATACGGCTAACCAAAGTTTTGACACATCTGAACTGAGTTGTAAAAAAGTGATCATTATTAGTTTTTTTTATCTTTTAAGTGAATCATTTAACCATTTATCTCAATTCAAACAAATTTTATTGAAACATTGACAAAACTGTGAGAAGATTGTTTATATGTCTTTATTTTCTTATGAAAACATCTGCGTACTGAGAAAAAATTGTGATTTTCTTCTAGTTTTACTTTTTTGGGGATGTAAAAGAGAGGTATTCGAATATAACGGGTAATATAATTCAAAACATCAAATTTTTGATATATTGTTCTACGGAACTAGGCCATCGATATATTCCCAAAACACTTACCTGTTGTATAATATGTATATGTACACCGTTAATTGAGTAATTGTCACCACATGAATCAAGAATCCGAAAATGCATATAAACCAATAAAAATAAATGATAAACATGTTAAACTTCTGCGTAAGAAAGACGAAATCTAACGACACACTTATAATAAATCCCACATAACTACTGACAATTGTCAACGTCACTCTTTTGTACATGGCTCCGTAGTCAATATATACACCAATTTTATCCATATCTCGATCGATAGCAGTCATTTCCTGCATCACGTCGCACGCCTTTCTGCTGTTCACCAGACCCAACAACACCGCAGTTACGGCTATGAAGTAATTACCTCCTATCTTCAATAAGTATGAGGAGATTGCATCGTTGTTAATAATTCCCACATACTCCATCCGATACATATGAATCGGTGCGACTCCAATTATCATAATTGATAACATCGTTATGCCGCTCAGGGTACCCGACTTGTTCCAAGTCCATTTGTAATTAGAGTCGTGCCCGGTTATCGAATACGGAGCTAATCCGAACAACTTGGATAAATAATAAATTATCGCTACGCTTTTATAAATATTGTCAATCTCCTTGATCTTAAACATTTTTTCGTTGTTAAGCTCTCTTGATTCTATTTGTAATGACGAATGTCCGAAGGCTAAATGAATACATTTGGCTGATTGACTATTGATTTTCATGAAAGCTCTTTATAAATTTGACACGATTCAATTAAGTAAGTTGAATGATTACTTGTTACAAGTTTTTTTATGTTATCAATTATCATAATGAAATATATTTATTATCAGTGTGTCAGTCAATAATTTTTTTTTTATTGAGTACCAGGAAACAAATAACATACAACCTACTTTTATTTTTTAAATAAAGCAATATTATATCAAAAAGATGCGTTTTAAGCAAAACACACGAAATTAAAAGCACTCTTTTAAAAAAATGTTTGCTCCAATTACAAAGTAATTTATTTATCACACATGAAAATTAATACATTTTCAAAGAAACCAAAAACAAATAGTCGAGTGCCCCACATCATTAACCAGCTATTTTCGATATCGGGAAATTTTGTTACAAAACGATCAGTGGAAGCTTTGTGTTTTCCTTAATCATATTTTCTGAAGAGTAACACCAAATAATTTCTTGTTGTGCATTATTATGTATATACATAAACAACATAAAAAAAATATTTTTTTTCTCGCTATTTTGATTGAATTATCCATTTTTCGTAAAACTTCGAAATAATATTAACATTCGACAACCGGTTTTTTCAAAAGTCGGTTTTTGTATAAGCCCTAATCAAGACCATTATCAACTGATAAGGCAACAGAGTTCATGTAAAAAAAATTTCCCGTAGATAGGTGACAGTCTTTATATTGTCAATCATATCACATTATATACACTTCTTATACCCACTTTCAATAAATTTTAAAAAACATTCATGAAAATTATAATTTTTTTGTGTTTTTTTTTCATGTTGAAAACAAATGTATGAAAGAACACATCATTTTTCCACTATTTTGTGATAAACAATTTGTCACATTGAACATTATCATGTTCAACTATTCCCACTGTATGTAATTGGCAAACAAACGTGTTGTTTGTTCAAAACATAATTCAAACCATTATAATAATAATAGTTTCCGGATTGGTTCCATTGAAGACAGTGAAAATGATGAATTATTTTTATTTACTTTTTCAGGGGAATACTCTGGAGCTCAAGGACTAGGTCTGTTGAGACTCCATTCCACATTCCGTCACGATCTAAAGATCTACGCTTCCGACGAGGGAAGAGTTCAGATGACCGCCGCCGCTTTCGCAAAAGGACTGCTCGCTCTCGAAGGAGAACTCACTCCGATTCTCGTTCAAATGGTGAAGAGTGCCAATACCAATGGATTATTAGACAATGACTGTGATTCTAGCAAATATCAGAATATGTAAGATTTTTTCTCATCCAATCTATCACAGCTTATATTCAGCCAGATCGAATTTCTATATAAAAAATAGTAAATACTCAAATCATTGAGAGTCCAAAAAATTCCCAATCAACAAATCGAACCTCAATATGAGATAGAATATCAAGCCAATTGCGGGAAACATCGATATTTGAATTGTGATCAAAAGGTATTTATTTCTTCACAACAAAATCTTTAAATCGCAATTCAGCAGCAGCTTTCTACTTCGACACCGGGCCAACTCGCTGGACACTGAGATGCGGTCGATAAATTTCAGCCGGTTTAGTGTGGCTGGCATCTTGCCGATGTCTTGTATTTTAATTTCCGGTGGCATACAATATTTTCTGTCGCGCACTCAAACATACTTTTATTTCAGGGCAAAGGCTCGACTTCACGAGCTGATGCAAGAAGACAGAGATTTCACTCAAGACGAAAGATCGAAAATAAACCCCGGTAATGCCCTGAGCATCAACCAGGCTCTGGACTTTGTCAAAAATCCTGTCAAATGTTGCTCCTACGTTCACACACTTATTCAATCTCTGATGAATATTGTCCATTTAAAAAAGGACGATCCAAAGACAAAAGGTATGCTCGATTAAGTTGCAAAATTTTACAATACTCATAACTTTAAACTTTCTTGCAAACCGTACGCAATAAACCCGCTCATTTCTAAATGAATCCGACAACACAATGCTGACATCAAAGATCACCTGTACATAATAATTATAAAATACGAAAAATTGGTTACAAACAATTTAGCTGACGAGTAACTGAAATATCACGCCATAATGATATTGAAATAAACTACAGTTTATACTGAATAATCAAAAAGAATTCAATCATTCTAAAATTATGTAGCACATACTATCTAAACCACTTTGAAAACTGGTGAATTTTGTGCAATCTACTATTCACAATCAACTTTCCAAAGCAAAGTTCCCATGAACCACCATTGTTTATCGCGGTGATGTCATGAAATGTGTATTATAAACACATTAAATATGCACCCGAAACCTATTTAAAATTATCATCAATCTTATTCATTGCTTGTAAAATAACTTAATTGAACAGAATTGCAGGAATAACAGTTTCAATAAGTTTCCTAAATCTAATTATTATATATTTATTTAAAAAATATTGTTACAGAGTGTTATTTTATCTTTTATAATAGACACTAATCACACACTCTTTGATAGATGCCATATTGTATCACGGCGAGACTTGGGAGCTGATGGGTCGGAGGTGGGGCAAAATCGAGAAAGACTTCTGCACCAAAAACAAGTCGTTTGACATTTCAAAGATTCCTGACATCTATGACTGCATCAAGTACGACTTGCAACACAACCAACACACTCTTCAATATGAGCAAGCTGAAGAGTTGTATATCTATGCAAAATACCTGGCAGATATTGTCATACCGCAGGTATAGGCATACTTGGATATTTACTAAAACAAATAGGAAGCGGACTTGGTTATAAACAAAACAAATTAAAGTTGTCAAGGAAAAATTATATTCTACTCCCAAACTTCTTTAGAAATTTTTAAGATCATGTAGTTTGAACTTTACGGAACTAACGTTTTTGTCTAGGGCAGCATCGCCAACCGGTGGTCCGTTTTATAGCAAGCAATAACATCATAGAAGCCAATAATCCATACATTTTTTTTGGTAAAACACGCAGCAACAAATATCTCACCCTATTTTTTGTTTTAATTAAATAAATGTAGTTACTTAAGAATATAAAAACTTGATTTCATTATATTTTTTAAATGTTTGTACTTTTTTAAAACAAAATCATAGTCCACTAGATTCAAAATTGTGAGTTTAGTGATCCCAAAGTCTGAAAAGTGGGCGACTGCTGGTTTAGAGTGCGTTTTCATACCTTTAATGTATTTTTTCAATTCCACAGGAATATGGTTTAACCGTGCAAGAAAAACTTACAATCGGTCAGGGTATCTGTACTCCGCTATTGAAGAAGATAAGAGCTGATCTACAGCGAAATATTGAGGAGTCTGGTGAAGAGACTGTAAATAGGTTGAATCCAAGGTTTGTTAGAGATCATCACCATAAATGAAAAAGTCAGTCACAGCAGCATTTAGATAGTTATGTTCAATTCTATCGCTGATTTTATTTTCCCTTAATATTCACGCAACAATGATGATGTAGCAAAATTATAGTTTCAATGAATTTATCAGAAATTCATTTTTAGTATAAAATTTTAATCAACAAAAATAAAGTTACAAATTTAGATGTAGGATAAGTTCTGATGAAAGGCATCGACTGTATTGCGTAAATCATTTCAAATTTTATAATGGAGTTCTAGCTAGTCAATGGTCAATCAATCGTTACAGTTATTGTATCACATCACACAGGTAAAACATGTGTCACGCATAGTTACATAAGACATAGAATCTCATTTTGGTTTTGATATTATATTCATTTACATTTTTCAGGTATAGTCACGGGGTATCCAGTCCAGGACGGCATGTTAGAACTCGCCTCTATTTCACGAGTGAAAGTCACGTCCATTCGTTATTGACTGTCTTGAGATATGGTGGACTTTTAGATGTAAGATTTATTTTGTACTAATAATTTCCCTTCATTTTTATATACAAAAAACATTAAATTGCTGGTATTATTACTGTCAAAATATATTTTTTTATTATAACCAAGAATGTAGATTCATGAAAAAAAACTGCAACTTCAACTTCAACTCTGACTCTAATTTACAAAAATATTTAAATTTTTATATTAACAAAAAAACGAGTCTCCTTAGTATTAAAAATGGAGTCGTAGTAGTCAGGCTTTTTACGACTCTTACAACATCTAAAACACTGCGATACTGATTCCGACTCCACAGCCCTGATTATAACCCTATTGTGATTATTTTGGCCAGAAATGGAAAACATTTTGTTGGAATACCATATTGATTTATCTGTAATCTTACACGGCTGTATTAAAAAAAATGACATTTTAGATACACTGAAAAAATGTCCATTCACACATCATTAAATACATCAAATGAATAAATTTAACAAATAACACATTTGAATTTATTTAAAAAGTAAGACTTACAGACTTGAAATGCCGCAAAGTCATCGTTAGACCAGTATACTCTATTTTTAAAAGATATGAGCTGTAATTTAAGATTTCGACTGAAGGTGCTTGGTGGAATTTCAATATTAAATTTGAATCGTTCAAATTATGTACATTCACAGTCAGTTCAAGTTCATCCGTGCACTTAAACGCCTGAAGATGCCGAAAGGCGAAACCCGCGTCATTAGTGACAAAATCTGTGTAAATGTACATAATTTGAACGATTCAAATTTGATATAAGTTGATTTATAATGACCATATATTTCCATGAAATGTTCAAGTGCTGTTTCAAGTTAAGAGCGGAGATTCAGTCAATAAATATTTTTATTCTGTATTTTATTATCTATTTCAGATTGTCACAGACGAGCAATGGAGACGTGCCATGGAATACGTGTCTATGGTTTCCGAACTCAATTACATGTCACAGATTGTTGTTATGCTCTACGAGGATCCAACAAAAGATCCATCCTCGGAAGAGAGGTTAGTTTATGTAATTTTAACTATATTTCATTCCATGAACTAGAGAGAAATAATGAATAAGAAATGAAGAAATAATTAATGTTTATCTTTTAGATTTCACGTGGAGCTACATTTTAGTCCTGGTGTCAACTGCTGTGTTCAAAAAAATCTGCCTCCTGGTCCTGGATTTCGGCCCCACAGTAGAAATGAATCAGCCAACGCTAAAAATTATGTAAACCGAAATTTCCATGAATTAAGTCTCAGATCGGTAATATTCGCTCACGAGCTACCGAGAGCTCACAACAATATTTACATAAACTCTTATAAAAAATATACTCAAGCAAGCTCATAAAAATAATGGTATACAGAAAAACATGCATTTCTTGCACTGTCATGTTAGCCCACTTCCTCATTTTAGACATTCTGGACGACTTTTGGGAAACAGCTGTGGCATAAATTTTTGTTTTGATGACTATCGTGTCTCAAATTTCTTTTGTAAAAAATAACTGATAAAATTCCAGCTCGGTGTTGTCTCCTTCTACTTTAATTTATTTTTGATTCCGGATTCAAAGTTTAACAAATTTATGAAGCGTTCGAGTGAAAGTAGAACTGTTCCAAATCCTCATTTCTTCCAGACAACGCTTAGCGCTAGGTTATGTCTCTGACTTTTCGTCGTCACCAGATGAAGAAGAATCATATTCCATCGATATATCATCATGTTATCAATGCAGTGGTATAGGAAAGAGTCATGCCGTCCGGGGCGGTCCTTGAATCTGCCACCCCCAAAATTTCCTCTAATTTTGTTTTCAAATTACTTCTATTTTTTATCTATGAACTAGGAGTTTTAACTACAGGTGCCTGAATTTTTTTTATTTATCAATAAAGTTTATCAAAAAATATTGTATATATTTTTGAAAATGCCGCCCCCAAAAAAATGCCGCCCGGGGCGATCCGCCACTATCGCACCCCCCCTTGCTATGCTACTGTATCGATGCTTCCTATTCATTGTCAGAGTTAATGAGAATTTCATCAATGTCTTTGTCTTTAAAGGAACCCATTTTACGAAGCACATCACGATATGAAAATAAAAAAAACTTAAAATCACGTTCAAATACGATACAATCACGTTAAAACACAAAATTCGGCACAAGAAAATATAAACACTTCAAATCTTTATAATACGATAAGTCACAGCGAAAATAAGTTCGGACAATTGACAAGCATTTCAAATCACTTTATACGGTAAGAAAAACTAAAAAAACCACTGTATAACACAGTCTAATACAGTAAAACACGGAAAAAGTTAAAATTCGCAAGAAAAATATTAACAATTTTACGCGCGTAATTCTAGAGTTTGCGATGTATGGATCTGTCACGAAAGTCCGTTATGACGTCACACGGTAACCTGTCAAAAACTAAAAACTTTATTTCTACCTTTCTTAAAGCTGAATTTTATTTTTAAATGGTGTAGAAATGCGTTTAAATGTCCACAGATTGTAATGAATCACAGACACATAATACTGTGTTATGTTAAAAGTACGTCGACACTCCTCTAGTGAAAGATTTCGCCGACGTACATGTACGTCCACACTCCTCTAAAGGTTAACAGAATTTTATTTTTAACATTGCTAAAAGCCTCACAACTTCCATGCAATTATGTGTCAAAATATGACCTTATAATCGATAAGTTTTTATAAGAAAAATCTATTTTCCTCAGCTCAGAAAAAAGTGGATCTGATCATTTTTGATCCCAAGCTACACTTTCATGTTGAACATAATAATTATTCTATTTGTTCTTCTATACATTTTTTTAGATCGGAAAATACAAATTTTTGATGTCAGTTAAATCGCCATTGGGGACATAATATAGTATGAAACGCTAATGGAGCAGTCAAGAACCGCCCGGACATTAAAAATTTTAAATGATAAAACATAATTCAAGTTAAAAACCAACCAAAAACGATCTTTGCGACAACGGCAAGGGGATATTTTTGAGAGTTGTTTGAACAAAAAAAATGCATTTTACTATTTACCAACCCAACAAAAATGTGTATAGTGAATGCAATAATTCTTTTGTTTCACATGAAGGTGTTGAACGTAACTGTATAGATATTTTTAGAGGTCTTAAATATGAGAATAAGTCCAAGGCGACATCATCTAGGAATATATGTAGTCTTAGAAAGATTTGTAATGAGCAGAAATCAGCCAAAGTATTATACATATTAGTTAATTTACTCTAAACTAATTAATGCTGTAAAACATTCTTCCATAAAAACCATAACATCAATTCTCTTCGATTGCAGAATTGTGACGAAGAAGTGAAGTGCATTGAAGAAGAGAGTGAAAATGACGACCAGAACGCTAGCCAGGAGACCTTGATGGGGGTTAGTATATTTTATAGAACTCATGGAATCTGAAGAATCACTATTATTTTTTGACTTTATTATTTAGTAAATGTTTTAATATGTCATATAAATGTACAGCCTGATGCGGTTGAGAATCCTAGGCCGCGATCCGAGATGAATCAAGGAAAGTCGAGAAGTCATATGCGGCCATCTGCTCCTATCCCGATATGGTAACGAACATGCATTTCCTTTTCTTAATAATCAGTTAATCTATTCTACAGATTATTTGTAGTTATCAGTGTTACGGAGCTGTTTAAAATCCTACGGACTTTTTTCCTATGTGTAATCCCGCTGTTCAAAAAAAGTATGTGAAATAACGCAAATCAATCAAGCAGGGAGTCAAAGCCTGAATACCATAGAGTCCAACTACCTTCATATATCCGGTAGTTACACTTGAGTAATGAGTATTTAGGAATATTCTATGTAGTCAGTTTTTAATTGAACATTCAATTTATAGTGAAATTACGCCCGAAGCGTTAATAATAATCATTCAGAAAATTTTACACACCTGTTTTAAAAAGAAAAACTTAAATTAGTTGTATTGAGTGATTTTTCGTTTTATAACAAAACAAACATTTGATAATATTCAATCAATAGATAAATCCTGAAAACTTATGACGGTTTCAGCAAATAATAGTGCTTGCGCTGTGCTTAAAGCATAGTGCAAAACACATTACCGATCAATTAAAAGTATTGTAAATTCAGTGGAGCAACAAGACATCCCTAATAATCTAATTTACAATCTATTAATTACGGTAATATAATAAATGGCATTCACTTTCCTCTACATTTTTTTCAATTCTCGGTGAGTACATTGTCACTCCCATTCGAATGGATCAAGATGTACATCTGTGAGTCTGTTTTTATATTTACTCTTAACCACTTTCATAGTGGAAAACATTGATTCACATAAGTAGGTATAACAAAAAAATGATTCCATATCTGATGAAGGGCCTTGAAAGTTTTCGACGATACAACTGAAAAAATAATATTACAACGGCAACCTTTTAAGCATTTCGTTGAAATTTAGCTCAATTTTACTTTTTATTTTCCGAGTTCAATAATATTTTTTTATAGGCAAATTTATAAATTTGATAAAATATTCTACGGGAGCTACCGAAAAAGCCTCGGCGAGCTACCGGTTGCTCGCGAGCGAGCGTTTGGCGATCACTGCGTTTGATACACGTGTCTGCCTGACATTGATTTTCAATGTTGACAAATTTTTGAATGAATAAACACTAAATTCATTGTAAGTTGAATAATTAATGTGTCATAATTAATATGACACACTAAAAGGGTTAAAACAACAAAATTATAATTGATATTGAAATAGAAACACAATGTACTTGTCAAACTGTGTTTCTTGCTAGATTTAATGATTTTCATTATTTATTCTAAAAACATTTTAATAAACACTAACAATCTTTATATGTTCAAATATGTAACAGTAATATCCACCATACTGTAAGTGGACACGAAGCAAGTGAACTGGCAAAGCGGCTGACTGAAGAACTGCAAAGTTCTAGTCACAGCATTCAGAGCATCATGGAGAAGCCTTCGCCTTCTCGCCAAATATGTACCACGTCTCCCGAGCCCCGAGCTCGAAGTCTCGACCAGCAGAAACCAGGTCACGAAGGCTCGGGTAAGCACATTTTTCTGATTATTACTCTCACATGAAATCTACACGTGAGTGGTGATATCTCACCGAGTTAATGATAGTGGCATTATTGCATGTCCTAGATTTTCCAGGCAAAATTGGAGGAATTGAAATTTTACAACAAACAAAACGAATGCTAATTTATTACATATTTGTTTCATTGGCATTTTATCATTCTTTTCGAGATACTGCGGGAATTAATTACTGACCAAAGTAAAACCCTTGCAGCCCAATTTGCCATTTATATCAAACCTTGGGGCCCATACAAGAATATTGTTATTACTGGTGGTCAGGTATTCTCCAAATGAATTGTCCGGCTGCTTTTACAAGCTTATGAAGTATGATTTTGTCTTATGTCAATATATTAGGTAAAGTTTGAGTCCTATTCTACAATATATACAAAAGATCATATTATTTTTACCACATTAAATGTTTGAAAAAAGTTGTTAAAAGCAATCGGTCAATGATTTTATTGGATGGAAACGTTTCCATCATAATTTCTCTGATTCTTCTTTAAGAATTATATCTCTGAAAAGCAATTTATTTCTCTCCTAGGGTTCTATCACAACCACAATTGAACAAACGAAACTATATAAAAATCATCTTGCATAATTTGATTTAAGTTTCTTAAAAATGTTTCATAATTTCACGCAAACAAGCACTCAATGTAGTTAGTACATGTCTTATGCCAAGAATATCAGGCCAGATACCTTTTTAATTAATTTAAAATTGTGACTTTTTCATTATTTTACTTGATGAATCAGTTTTACTTTTTTTTTAACAATAATGATGAAATTCTTTTTAGACACAGTTTGCATATATACAAAAAAAAATTGGAAAGGTACCATGCAAAAATTTACAAAAACATTATTACAGGCACTAACTATACATTCAAATCTAACTGAAAATATTGGACATCACATTCAGCAAATCGAATACACAGTCTAAGAATTGATCTCCACAAGATATACTTTATTTCTAAGAGCAACTTTCTATATCAGCTAAGGTACCCTTACATTAATATCTCAATGTTTGATTATATATTTTTAAAATCAAACCTGTTATGTTTCGAAAAGTCAGATGGTTACCACCAATCAAAACAAGTTGTCTTTGCAAAACATTACTTCTATAATATTGCTGTGGATAACTAAATAGATTCTTCGAGTCATCATTGACAAAACGAACGGAATTCAGCAAAATAGAAATGTTGATTACTTGAAATTGAAATAATTTATTCACGTAGCACCTTCGATCGATATTTATAATTGATATCTTCATTAAATTTGAATCGTTCAAACTATGTACATTCTCACAAATTTTGTCACTAACGACCCGGGTTTCGCCTTTCGGCATCTTCAGGCATTCAAGTGCACGGATGAACTTGAACTGACAGTCAGTTCAAGTTCATCCGTGCACTTGAATGCCTGAAGATGCCGAAAGGCGAAACCCGGGTCGTTAGTGACAAAATTTGTGAGAATGTACATAGTTTGAACGATTCAAATTTAATATTGAAATTCCACCAAGCACCTTCAGTCGAAATCTTAAATTAAATGATATCTTCATGTTGCCGTTTCACAAAAAAAAAAACAATCAATACAATGATAAATGGTTGCATAATATATTTATTGAAAATATTTTGTATTTCACATGAGTGGACTCTCTTGTTCATCTCGGCTTGTTTAGACACGTTATATATTTACTCTGCTGTATCTATGTTAACTATGTACATATATAGGTGCATGGACGATAGTATATTTTGTCATATAGCCTCCTTAACGGTACTCATTAACATATCTCAGTGTTGTATATTGAGTTGAATGCCACTGTATTAGTTTGTCTTCTATCATTAATATTCCATTATATTAATTATCAATCAACACACTTCGAGGAAATATCACACTCACCATGTATACGTTGATTTCCATTTATGTTGATACACTATACAAAGGTTTAACCATTGAAAGCAATTATTGTATATGTTTTGGTTCATACCCATCACGTGAATTCTTGATTCAGGAATTTTTGATCAAATAGTTTTACAATCATAATCGTTAAGTCGGAAATTGAATACTTGAATCGTGGTTAAAATCCTAAATAATCAACTAAATAATACATTGATTATTTTTCACTTCATTGTTATTGAGTTCTATCATATATATACCAATTTAATCAATGAAAAAGACGCAAGTGTTCACAGAACAGAATGAAACACTCTAAGGACAGAAATTAACTTTGTAAACACTGATATATATTAAGTTTAAATGATGAATGAAGTACATCTTTTAAAATCTATTACATAAGACTTGAAAATTTTTGTTCTGCAATCCAACAAAGGTAAAGTCTTCTGCCGACCTACTTTGTGATTATCAAAATCAATTTTTAACGATACACATATGCTATAAGTTAATTAATCAATAACTGTAAATGTGATCTTGTTTTTTTTTCATTAAAGGCAGGCAAAGTGAATGAAATTTAGTAATCTTTATAAACATTTTTTTTGCATAAATATTGTTTGTTTTTGGTGATAATAACAATCTTTAAATTGCTACAATCCAAAACACAGTATAGAAAATAGCCTATTGAGATGTCTTCTAGTGGCAGCAGTCGAATGTCGAACTAGAAAAACTCCTACGAGATTGTTCAGAATACTTAATTTTCATATTTTGCAGGTGTACATTTATCAATATTATTGAGAGTGTATGGTCTCCCTTCAATAATATCAAAACAATTTATCTGCAAATATTAATTTGTTTTTGCAATCATTTGGGAGCTATCATTTTATAGTTTCACCCTTACGACTCTAGCGACCCGATTTGATATTGCAAATTCGAAAATATAAATTAGATTTTTTGATCCACTGCCTTACTTTCATAAGAAACCATTTTTAAACAATATTACTTCATTTCAATTGACCAAGAATTATTTATTATGCTATTTATGACAACTATATATTATTTTCATTAACTCATGCTATAAATTTAAATTTGCTAAAGATTTTTTTTCAATTGAAACCAAAATGATGTGGAAATGTTTTGTGGGTTACATGTTTCATGCAAACTCAAAACGTGTTAGAATTGTAAGATTTTTTTATTTTATTATAATGATTAATGCATATTAGAAGTATGCACCGCTTTGGTATTTATTATTATGTAAAAACGGCAGCGACACGCCTCCATCCGTTGCGTTGCAGAATTGTGAAATAAACTTGTCAAAGCTTCATCTGACTGGTAGTGCCGTCTTTCTGGAACCCACCACCACCACTCTGATTTCTTCATTCTACTCGCCACACTGAAGCCCACACCTTTGTAGTGTTATTTTGTATTATTATTTATTTCCTTAGTATCTCACCCGGTTCCAGTTAGTTTTTTCTTGAACAGCTTAAAGTAAACCCATCCGTGGTATGCGACAGAGACGTCCTCTCGATGGAGGGCTCTGGTTTTCTCTTTGACTTTTCTACGTCTGCTCTTATGTTTTGTTCTTGTAATGCAATATCTTGAGAGCTGCATAATTGCAGCGAGGCTTTTTTTAAATTATCTAATTTTGATCTTCTCTTTTTACCTTTTGATAATCTCTCCCCTCATAATATTAAAAAAATAATCACTCGCATTAAAAAAATCTCCTCCATTCTTTATGTGTAATGTGATGCTTTTGTGCTTTTCGCTTTGCAACGAGTAATTTTACGCGGTCGAATGCACCGCATCGTTGTTCATTATTATTTCTCTTCGTAACGTGCATATTATATTCTGTCGTGACCGCGCACGCGTCGGCCACCCTCCCGCTTACCAGCATGCCTCGCCGTCGCGGTGACCTTGCCCATCATCCGGTGCGACAGTTGCGACTACGCGACCCCGGAAATCGACACCGACGGCGTCCCCGAGTCCTCGACTAACGAGCTCCCCCTGTCCGCCATATCTTTCAAATCCTCGAACAGCAAACTGAACGTCGCTCTCGAGTCCGTAGATAACCCTTCAGCCACCAACGAGTTGCCCCTGTCCTCCCCGGTGTTCGCGAGGCACTCGATAAGCCTGGTCTGCTCGGACGACGACGACGAGCCGAAAGCGTTTTCCCCCGATTCGGAGAGGAACCTTTTCAAGGCCGCGTCGGACTCTAATATCGGACCGCCTCGCGGGCGTCGGGGCGACGTGAACACTTCATCAGATGAAAATGTGTTTAAAGGCTCGGAGGCGAAATCGAAATTGAATGCGCAGCTAACAAACGAAAATGAACGCGAAAGCGAGCACAGTGTAGTGGGTAGATTATCGCAACCCTCCCGTCCCCCCTTCTCAGAGACGGGCGGTGTGCGGCGCCAGAGACACAGCATTGCCGGCCAGATGAGCTATTTCAAAATGCTGGGCTTCGGCTTGGGAGCCAACAAGATGAAGACGGGCGTGGGCGGCGGCTCGGCCAACTCCCTTTTCAGCACGGCCGTCATCAGCGGGAGCTCTTCTGCCCCTAACCTCAGAGATATGATCCCCTGCAATGTGTCTGCCACCAGTGAGTTACCCTTTCACTTTTAAACACTGCTAAATACTTAATACTATCATATAATACTTAAAATTTGAATCATTCAAATTATTTACATTCACACAAGTTTTGTCACTACTTTAGTGACAAAACTTGTGTGAATGTACATAATTTGATTATAATACATCATGTTTGATTTGTCAGTTAACCTCTTCCCGGTCAAAATGTACACCACAAGAAAACTCTACAAATTCTACAAAAAAAAACAATGAATTCTTTCACTAAATATGCATGTTTTATAAATATAACACATGTGTTTGGTGTTAAGCATAATAAGAAATATGTGATCTTTTTAGAACATTGCTTAACCCTCCAGAGACGAGAGCTTTTTTCCGATAAAAAAAATATTTTCTAAGCCATATTGAAGTCACGGATAACTTTTATTCCTATCCAAAATTAAAAAAAAAAAAAACGCAAAGTCGTTGTATAGAAACCCCGCATGACTATATGGTCATGCTCATCCTTTTATTACCGTGTAATATTGAGTACGGATAGTAGTAAGGACAAAAGTGACCGTATGGGCTTGCAAACATTCGGGGTTGAAATATAGCTAAACGTGATTTTTTTTTAAATATTTACAATTTGACCTCTTTAGATCAACATAATTTCAAAACAAATATATTAGCAAAATAGCTGTAAATAATTTTATGTTTTTATAAAAAAATATCTAACAGTTTCAAAAAGTAAATTAAAAAAAACGGAAATTCAAAAAATCACATGTGCTTTGGGAGACCGTTCCTGTTCCCACGGCTGATGACTTACTGTAGTCCGTACCCTTCTTAACCAAATATGAGCGAAAGCAACGATATTCAGGTAGAAAAAGTATGAATAGTGGGATCAATAGACAACGGTGTTTTGTGTGACCATATGGTGACGCTCGTCCTTGGAGGGTTAAATCAATTGGACCGGCAAGTGGTTAAGATCATTTCACTATTTGATTATATTGTAATTATTTATTGGAATATATCTAGATTATTTGTCAGATATTTATTATAATTTGATCAGAATCTATTATTGAAAAATTCCACCATTAGTCTGAATATCGATATCAAAATATTTCATTTATCATACATCATTACATCGATTGAGACTAATGTTTATCAATTGCTGCAGCTTTAGAAGGATTCGGTGGCGTTCCTCCGATCAGGCCGTTGGAGACATTGCACAATGCCCTCTCTTTGAAGCAGTTGGATATCTTTTTGGAGCAAATGACCTTTACCCCTCTCTTTAGGACTCCCGCATCCTCACCTCCAAAACACCCATCCACACCTCTACCGATGCAGCAGAGAAAGCATCCATCACCCACAAACAGTAAGCAAACATATTTCAATATTGTGATATAAAGGTTTCCCGTTCGAATAGGGTTTAATAAATCTGCATTCAAATTTTATTTATAAAGTAATAGCCAGTCCTGTAGCAGAATTGTCTTTGCTTTTAAATGTCTGTCTTGTTCGGTTGTGATGTCCACAGGATCGAATCTCTTTATTGTAAATTTCAATCTATAAATTTGTGTTCAAAAGTTTCCTATAAATTCTTCTTCTTCTTCTTTGACAATATTCGCTCCCTATGTGGAGCATATAGTCATGTTTCCCTGTCTCTCGCCAATTGCTTTGTTTCCTCTGATGGCATGGCAGCGTCCCTCAGTTTCACCGAGTATGGATAGTACCCAAAGGTCGTCTAGGATGCCGGAATCCCACCGGTCGAAAGAAGAGACAGGCAGTATTGAGGCTTTCCGGAGGCATCCGCAGCATGTGACCCAGCCAGTTCCAACGTCTCTCCATAATCACTGACATGACGGGACGCTGTCTTGTTCTTTCCTATAAATTAGGCGTAGCTAAAGCGACAAACCAACCACTAATCCTTTTTAAGTTCTGTTTTAAATATTGTGCAAATAATAATAACCAGTTCTTGTAAATCAACTTCTCTTGTGATGTTCAATTAGGAATCCATATGATCCACAAAGAAAACTGACTTGGGAAAATTTTACACACAGATAAATTTATGTATTCTCGCTGCTCAATTTTTGTAGGTTTCGGATGGAGTGGCCCTCCAAGCCTGATGTCCAGCTCGGGGGGTCCACCGAGTGCTGTTTCTTCGAGCGGACCTTCGTCGCCAAACTGTTTCTCAGATTTCTACTCGAGGGGTTCTAGCGATGTATCTGTCAGTCACGTTAGCAATGATAATGGGTAAAATTGTATTCCATTTTGTTTGCTGTACCTTATATATAACACAATTCATTTTAGTCAATTGAAATAAAAAAAATTAACATACAATCATGGTAAGGACAGTTTTATTATATGTATATACAGCGGTTCCTCTACTTATGCGGATGAGAATTAAAAAAAAATTACGCCTGTTTGATCCATACATTCTATGGATTTTGTAACTAAATTTGTAATTCAAAAATTAGAAAAATGCTTTAATATCATAAATAGAGTGACATGTATGGTTTTGAAGCACAAGATACTGATTTATGAAAATGCACAAAACGGTGCAGGACGCAATTTTCTGTTTATTATGAGAAGAGAGCTGTCATACAAACATCACTGGATAAATATTTCTATAAATGAAAAAAAAACTAATATTTCATCCGTAGAGCTTGAGGATATTAATATATAATGGAATAGTAAGTAGTACGAGAGTTATACATTCATTTTTGAGTTCATAGTTTTTTTATTTTATATTTGTAATGAAAAAGAATTATGTATTGCAAAGAGAGGCGCGAACAGTCCAAAATATTTATTTACAATTTTCTGAACCGTTCGTGGTGTGGTCTTGTGTTTTGCACCAAATTTATAGCAATTGAAGAGGGTTTGATCTACCCCCTTGTGCATTGTTTTCGCAATGGAATTGACAGTTTGAGAAAAATTTTGATATTTCATGGGAACACTAGTATTGGAAAGGTTTCCTTCGTTTAATAATCCAACAATTGTTTTTTTTCTCGCTTGATTAGTTATTGTCGCCATTACGAAGAAAACTTTAATTGTCGAAAAATTTTAAAAAAATATTAGTTATTTAATTAGTTAAGTTTAAATCATGAATTATAATAGAGTACTCCTTACATGACAATTTCTCTTTTAAAAAAAAAAACGCTAAAACTTGTCAGCACAATGCAGCAATAAGATCTCGAGAATTTGTTGGCAATTCAAAAGTCGGGCAAAAACTGACTTGTCTCGTTATCTCAACCCTTACCCTTTTGTAAAATCAAATTAAAAAAAAATGATACTTATTTTACATTTGCTTAGAATTTGTCGCACTGTCTTACTTTAAAGAAAAAATATCAAGCAGTTAACTTATTCTGGTAGGGGACTGTATACTTATTCTTATTTATTTTTACATGATGTTATATCACATATGAAACTGTTAATACGATTTACACATTAAATTTATTATATCGAAATTTAAGTATTCCTCGACTCACGCAGAATTCGTCGGAACACGTTAACCGCATAAGTGAGGACCGTTTAATATATTTTCATTTTTTAATTTTTACCACAAATTGTTTGCTAGGTCATCAAATTTTAGATGTATCACTTTGGTCTATTATAAATAATTTGCAGATTCAGCGCTTTTGGTATTTCATCAATGTCCCGCATATTCCCCGAGCTAGATCAAGATTTGAGTTCTGTGGGTCTTGATGTCGATTCTGAACTCTATCCTGGGTATGTTTGTCAACCGCACGGCCTTGCTCTGTCCACTGCTTCAGGTAAATCTTCATTTCCACTATTAAACACAACTACAAAGATAATATATTAACATTTTTTCACAGAGGCTCTAAGCAGTGTTCTTCAACCTATTTTGTAAGTCAGTCGGTTTCCGCCCACTCTTTTCTGTGATGATAAAAACCAATGTATTGAGGATATGAAACAACCAACAGTTAGCTAAATGCTTTCCATCTATCCTGTTTTCAGAATCGAGTAGGGAAGTCAGAGACAACCAAAAATCATTGAAATTCAAAAAGTTCTGTATATATTTTTAATACGACTATATTGATCATCCAGATTGGTGTTAGATCGATGTTCTTCAACCTATGATCCGCGTACCCACACTGGTCCGCAAGAGTTTATTGCCAGTCCGCGATAACGTTTGTTTCTAAAAACTTTCGACTATCTCTGATATCTCTTTTGTACTAAAAATGAGAAAATTTGATTACAAAAAAGCAGCAACAAATGTTGCACTCAAACAAAGGAGTTTTATTAGCTTTCACAAATAAAATTCTATGTAACATTGACTTGACCTACATTTATACGGTCAATTTTCGACATACAACAGGTTCCATTACGCACGCCACCTTGAAAAACCTTAAATAAAATCCAATAGATGGTTCAGCTGCGGCCAAAAAATATTTTATAAAATATTTGAAAGAAACTGGAGAAAAAAGTATTTTTCAATTATTTACACTCCATCATTAGTCCAAATAGTTGTTTGCCGAGAACTGGCTGTGTGTTACTTATGTGTGTCTGGTGTCAACCACTGGTCTGCGAAATATTTTTACATTTTTTACCAGTCCGTAGATGTAAAAAGGTTGAAGAACACTGATCCAGATCAAACAGATTAGGTAATTAGGTCGGGTTCAGCTTTTGTTGGACATTCATAGCTAATTAAATGTTGAAATAGAATCTTGCCAAATGGAGAATTTAAAAAAAATTAAAAACTAATGTTATTATTGATGTATTTAATTTTTTATTAATTTTTTTCAAAAATAAATAGTGCATTTTTGTTGTGATGCGATCTTTTATGGGAAAAAAATAAAAGGTCACTGGTTAAACACGCCACTGTAATTTTTTAGAGATAAACTTTATTACAATATAATAATAAAGAATGCTTAACTCAACCGGGATGTTTAAAAAATCCTATTACGCTAGATTCTATCAATTACACGAATGTTTGTAAATAAACCATTTAATATGTGTTCTTAATTATAAGTGTCGTTGTAGACCGCTACACTCACTCACTGTATATTGAACTGAAATTTCGATTGTCAATTGTATAAAATTTTGCATCTTTTTAAAATCAGAGTCGAGAATTGGAGCGTTTGTTGGGTTTTTCTTCCACGACTCTATTGCCCTGTTAAGATCCATTGATTGATCAATCGAAAATGCCATTGTACGAATGGACATCTGGGATTAGTAAATATAATACTTAGACCGTGAAATGCAATTTATGTTCACAGTAATAAGTAAATACTTACTGCTCAATATTTTTTTCTTCCCATTCATATGTACGCTTTTTCTTCTGTATTTGAATTAAGGAGCAAGTGACCCATCCAAGAACATGTGCGGTGAAATAACTCCCGTTTCCACAGACGTTGAATGGGCGTTCAACCCGAATGAAAAACCTGGCAGCTCTCCGTCTGATGTAAATTATATTGAATTTATATAATCATAAAACATATTATCTGTATTTTTATTTTTTTTTAAATAAAGTAACACGACAATGTGATACTTAAAATGTCAAATGAATTAGTTATATAATAATATGATGATATATGTATAAATTACAATAGAACCTCGGTATAACAAACTTGAGATATAACAGATTCTAGAGTGGCTCGTATCTGTGAGCAATATGACATCAGAAGGCAAACTCTTTTGAATAATAATTAATAACACTCGTGTACTGAAACATTGAAAAAAGGATCGAGGACCGGTGGGGTACAATCTGACTCCAGACAAATTTATGTAATATTTGCATTGCATTGATTGAGGTGTCATTGTAGATTACCATAAGTATCAACTAGATATTATTGGTATTTAGCAAATGGTTGAAATAAGAAGGACTTTGCAATGCAAATGCACCCCATAGGTACACGAAGATTAAAAAAATAAAGTATACAAAATTTTCAGAAAACCTACTTTCATATAACAGGCTATCGGTTTTAACGGACACCCCCTCATCAGTAATAGTCTGTAATATCGAGATTCTACTGTACTTTTTATTTTTTATTTAAAAAAATGCATGTCAGGGTTGATTGCACAATTATAATCAAATAACTGCGAGGAAATATTCTACAAGTAATAACGTATGCACAATGTTCTCGACTATCAAATGTCGACATTGTCTCGTCTTCCTCTAAATCATGGTTGTCTGCGCCATAAATTACAAAACTTTGCTATAAATATTGAAAGCAACCGAGAAGTAAGAAAACGAAAAAAACAAATGTACATTTGGTTTTATGTTTCAGGGCATTGATGAAGAAGATGAGGAAACCACGATTTCAGCGGAAACCTTTTTCGCCATTGATGAACATGAACAGGCTGAACAAAAGCGAGAAAGTATTATCGCAGCGTCGTCCCTCGAACGTTCACTTTCAGCGAGTCAAAGCTCCTTTCACACGGGAGACTTATCCAGGAGTGATTCCACCGATTCTTATCATATAACTCAAGATCTCGTCGATATTCCTAGAAAGTCAGCTATAGAAAAGGACTCGTCTAGAATGAGAAATGATAAATGCCTCGTACGGGATCATTTGAAATTAAAAAAGACGCCATCTTCAGAAACTCAAAAATCTTTTTCGGCCATGTCGGAAGCGTCAGGAAGTGTAGATCAAATTACAAAAGATTTGAGCGGTACGTCTGTCACTTCTCGAGGTGATGAATCAAAAAGTGGATTTGACGTCCGCGCTCCGGGTGATTCGCAAAAAATAATGAGCGGAAGACCTATGATAGAAAGTTATATTGAACCATATAAAATCACGAGATCTTCAAAAAGTTTGCATGGCAAACCTATCGTCGCGGAAAATGTTTCTCGTCGAGCGAGTGAAGGAATAGCTGTAAACCCATCGGAACAAAGTGCAAAAGATAAACCTGAGAGCGGCAACGCTTTACCAGGAAGTAATTTTTATAAAGGCGCAGCCGATCCAAAAAAGACAGTGAGCAGGTTCACAACGACACCGGTCAGTGAATCCTCAGCCTACACATCGAATGCGTCGTCAACTCAAAGTTCTCTGTCGTCTTCTAGAGATTTAGTCGATGAGAGCGATTGATTATCGTAGCAGACCACCTCAACACTTTGTACACGCACGATTAACTTTGATATGTTGTTAAAAAGATTTTTTATTATTGTTTATAATATATTATTTTTCTTGTTTAGTTCAATATTTCCTTCATACAAAGAACAATAGTGTGCTCCTTTCTGAAGCAGCATGCCCCGGAAGCTATAGTAATGTTATTATAAACAGTTATAAATTAATGAAATTGCTATAGATCTTTGCTCTGCATCATGAATAATTTTAAGGGTGAGTGCGGTCTACAGCGACATCTATAATTAAGCTAAATTGTTAAATGACTTATTTACAAACATTCATGTAATTGATAAAATCTAGCTGAACACTTTATAGGCAAGTCACGGAAAATTCTGTTTACTATGGGTTTGCCGTTAACGCAGTGTTGCACTCACCCTTAATCAGAAACAAAATGTCACTGATATTTTTGATGGATAGATAACATTGTAGAAATTCGTTATTGATGATAAAATCAAAATTGATTTGTTATTACGTGCGATACATGTATTGCCTTTTTGAGAGCAAAGCACGTGATGCATCTGGTAATACAACAAATAGCATTGTTCCCAATTTTTATTTATAATCTTCTATAACTGATCCCTATTAGAAGCATATAGCCACCACGCAGTGCAAGATTCAAAGAATCTCTAAATAACTCCAAATTATTTTTGGCAAGTGTTGAGTCTTGTAGCTTCAGAGAATACATATCGTTGCTGCACATTTAATTTCTTCTATGTGACGTGTTTGTCGAAATTGAGTTATAAATGTTGTGCAATCCGTGGACATTTTCTTCACATTCTACGTCGTTTAAAAATAATGGATAAATAAATACAAAATTATAACAATATGTAATGTGTACTATGTGATACCTTGATAAATTAAGCCCAATAATAAGTCCTATGTGAGGAATGAGTATAGCGTAAAAATAATGGTACATTTTACCAAACAGATAAATATATCAAGATCTTTCAAAAAATGTACACAAGATGTAGAAAACTCTGATGTATACACCATGTTGGCCATCAAAATTTTAGACCAGAGATTAAAGCTCATTTTCAAGGTCTCTTAGCCCTTTAGCTGCCATAGAAAAAAGTATTTAATTACCTAGCACGCCAACTATAATTTGCAATTACTAATTTAATTAGTTATTTACGAGTTAACTCGTAACTGGCGTGTTGAACACGAAAATTTTTACAAGATATCTCGTCTGTGGCAGCCATCGATTTAATGATAAAAAATATAATTTAGTGCAAATTTCAATGTCATATATGTAGAAAATACGCAAAGTATTATTTTCATTTAAAATATCATGAATTAATAAAAAATATATTATCAGTAAAATCATAAATAAAAAAGTCATACTAAAGTAAATGGTTTGAAAATTGTTATTTGTTTCATTATTTACAACAGTTTATCACGCAGAGTTTTTTTCGCCACATAGGACAAATTAAATGTACAGTGGCAATATGCATCTTATGCTGCAAGTCACCACATAAAAAATCTTCACACTAGTGAAATGCTTATTATAAAATAATATCTATGGTCATTAATTAGCTTAAGATATGTGCGGTACTGAGGTGGTTAAAAATATTTTTTTCATAATTCTGTACCTCAGCTTAGGATTTGAATGTGATATTTACAATATGTATGTAATATGTAATAATGTAGGTTAACATTTTGTATTCTATTATTTTAGGAGAGGTGGCATTACGCCATCATAAATGAATACCTGATTTATTTTTAGTACTTAGCATTACATTTTTTAATAGAGATGTTATTTTGTGTTTGTTATTGCACATTTATTTTTCAAATAAATGTATTAGTACTTTAATAAATTTAATGAAATTCTTACACAGGACTTTTTATTTTTTCAACGAGACCTGCACACGGTGAACTGCACAAATTAAACATGTGTTGAAATTATTTTGATAGCATATATGCCTCCCAATAACAGGTTGTTTATTATTTTACCTTCCAATTTCCAAACCCTTTCGATCCATCGTGTTGGCGGCTTCATTATCAAGCAGTTTGAAAGATAAGCATGCAAATCTAGGGACTGCGCAATTCTTACCTTATCACCGTTCAAGAATGACCGTGCACGGTGTCGTGCACGTGCTTCATTGCGTAAAAATTAAATAATTTCACAATCTTTATTTTTACATCTTTATGTGCCGTGTATTATTTTAGAGTAAAATTAAAATTAAAAACAAACTATTGTGTGCATTTAATGGCAGAAAAACGTGTTTATACACAATCATGTTGGCGGCAATCATTGTTATTGATAAATATCTAGACGGTTTTGTGTTGGTCTTTGGTCAAAATGCTCATAATTGTCTAGACCTTAGATATTAAATGTAATTTATTAAATATAAATTAAATAAATTTATGTGTGATTCAAGTGATTGCAATTTGAAGCAACAAAATAACATTAGAAAAATGTTGCCATGTTCTAAGGGTAAATAATAGCAATAGCTTGTATATTTTAAAAGTTATAGGGAATTATTGTAAAACATGTTTTTTTCACACAAATCTGAAAATTGCCAATTTTACGCTGATAATGGTACGTAACGATCACCCGTATTTAATGTATAATCCCTTTAGACTAGTGGATCTTAACCTTTTTAGTGATCCGCACCCCCTTTAAAATTTATTCCGATTTATTAATTTCGGAAATGACATTTATTGCAAGATATTTGTTTAATTGAAAAATATACACATACATTTACAAAAAAACATCTCAAATTTTAATCACTAGGTTGTTTTGTAATACATTTAATATTATTTTTTTTATACAAAATAGAAACTTCTCCTGCACCCCCGGAAATGCTTTCTCGCACCCCAGGTAAGGAACAACCACTGCTCTAGATCCTAAGAGATGAAACATGCAATTGTTTTGAAATGTAACATAAATACTACCCATCAAAATAGTGCCTTCCCGGTATTATATTCATACCAAATTTTGCCTGCATGATAATAATGGTTCTGTAAATATCAAAAATCATTTTAAATTATTTGATACACATAAAAGTTACTAGGAATAAAAATGAGTAATTAGTTCATACATTTTATTATTTAAAAACACGTATTGGAAAATAATATCAAACAATAAACTCTAAAAAAGTCATTATTTTAAACGTACATTCAAAACATTAAATTTGACTTAAGTTTATTTATGTACACACAAAATCATCAAAATATTGTGAATAACCTAGCTTAGTATAATAATTATGTTGTAAGTTGAATATTTACATGATCTAATGTTAATTTTGGCTTACTTGGACACGAGTCATGTTTTGGATTTCACTACATAAAATTTTGGACCATACTTGAATAATTGCGACAATAAAATTTCTACATGCATTTAAAAAAATCCTGTATTGCAATTATGAAAAACAATTTCAATTCCTAACGAGTGTTCCTTTGATACTAAAGAATAAATCAATATCACAATGTTGGCAGCACAAGCACTAGTCGTGATACAAACAACACTTCAAAGAACGGAACATATTGACTAGAGATAATCATTCACAACTCAATTCTATAGGATATTTTTGGTAGCTGTCTTTTCATTTATAATATTCACATTTTTCCAAATACCCCAGTGAAGATACAGTACACTATTTTGATATTGCTTCTAAATTTGAATTTAAAATGGCGTTGTTATTCTACCAGAAAACAAAAAAAAATATTTCATTTAAATTGATTTTTAGTATTTTAAATAATGATAGATTTTCCATTATGCAAATTATTTCATATTGATTAAAATTATTGGTACTAAAATTAGGTAATTTTTACGAAAATATTTCTCTTATACAGGGACCTGAAAGCGATTTTTAGCCGAAAGCCCCATGGTTATAGAAAATCTATTATTTTTATTTAGCTGCACTTTTAAGATTATTAAAAAATAAATGAGCGATATTTGTGTCTACAGGAGGCCTTACTATAATAACTTACATTTACTCCTCTCGAGACATCATATTAAAAATGTGAGGGATAAATTCGTTTTTATCAATAAAAAAATAGTTCGATACTAATGGAATTATTCACTGAAAATTACTACTGATATATGAATGTTTATTGCTTTGATCGTTGGTTGTAAAAATACATGCAGGTTATTTCTTGTACCTTTAAATCTACCGGTTTTCTAACTGCTCGACTTATAAAAAATTCATTGAATTAAGGTCGTTCGCTAAATTTGCAACACACTATTGGTGTTGGAGAATCATTGAAGCAGTCGTTTACTTTTGCTTTTTAAAATATCCTAGAACTCTACGGACTGTGTGAATTTTGTGAGCCACAAAGTTTCCGAGCCTTTCGTCATTGATGAAACCCGGCAGCAAGCAGGTCACTAACAACCCAGCATACATTATGAGCAGATTGTCTACGGTGAGACCTATCCAGGCAAATATGAAGAGAGTTGCAATGAGTGCTGGATAATACTGAAAAAAAAAAAAATTATTATAAAACATGCTGTGTCCTAAACGCTATGCACTGAGAATAAATTCTTCAGTAACAAACTATTTAATTACAAGTTATACAAAAAGTTATATAAAATTGATGTCAATAAACAACGAACCAAATTATAAACCTATCACTACAATAAACAATCAAAGAGCTTTTCTCAGAGGAGAACGATTTTCACATTCCAAAAGATAAATGATGCAAAAGTATACAAATAGTTTTACTAAGCATGTCCTTTGTGTATGTTATTGAAATAAAAATTATTTATTTGTACCCGTTGGTTACTTATCACTGCCATATTTTGGTTCAAACGGCGGATTATTGGAGCAGTGCCACATTGTCATGAAATAATTAAAAAAAAAAACAAAAAAGAGATTGAATAAAATCAAATTATTACTGATGTGGTAAATCTGTCATGTATTATCAATACTTGACAGTTACGAATTTAAAGTCACCAAATGATTTAAATATGAGTTAGGGCAGGGGTAGGGATCCTTTTCATTTCCTTGGGACACACTGTGGCCTCCTGGGACGAGGTTGAGAAACCATAATCTAGATCAGCGTTTCTCAACCGGGAGCCATGTGGCCCCCTGGGGGGCCACAGCATGTCCCAAGGGGGCCACAGAAGAAAATTTCCGTTTTGGGGAGCCACAGCAGACTTAAGGGGGGCCACGGCCACCCAAAATATAATGAACTAAAATTTATACTAAAATGAAATAGAATACAGTAGGACAATGATACACAGCAGAAATAATGTATGTATTATACATACTTTTTCTATTATTTTCTAATGGTATTTAGGGATACCATAATAACTGCATCTAAAAGTAAGTGTCGACAATATTGTATTGACTATCTTGTCCACGCATTTTTTTCATCACCCCGTGACAATATGAAGCTCATGTGCTTAATATGTTTTGCTTCGCAAATACTAATATCCATTGTCAAGGTTGGGTTTTTATTGGCACCCGCTTCCACAACCACTTTTGTGAGGAAAACTGGCAGGATTTTAAAAAAATGTGTAGCTAAATTAATTGTGTTTGAATTTTGTTATCAGGCAACCCGTAATATCAATTGTTTATTGTTAATGGTCTTAAATGGCAACATTGTTTTTCGATATCGATGTGATTTTTGTTTTTTTCTTCCTTGCTCTTTGGGATACCATCCGCACCTGACGTGTGTTGGGAGACTTCCCAGTCTCTGGAGGATACTTCCAGAGACATTTAGTTGTAAATTCACTTGCAGTTATTTTTCTTTTGTGGTTTTGTGTTTTTTTTTTCCGAGATGAAAGAAATAATATTTTTCCATTTCGACGAAAATTAAATTCCATTTTGTTCTCTGCGCAGAGTTTAACGTCATTTTTTTTTATTTTACATTTATAAAATCGTGTGAGCAAGCTAGGTTTGTAATAGTTATTGTGTATTGTAATAATTCAAAATTTTGTTGTTAAATATTCTATGTAATAAGTTCGTGATTGCAAATTTTCTTAAATAAACGTTTTCGTGATAGTAGGGCGATGTTTTGATTTAATAACTACCTACATGTGGACTCCAAGTTTAGGCCAGCGGTATTTGTCGTAATGACTTTTATTAGTGGGGATTTATTCTTGGGGTTTAACATCGTGAACAATAGTAGAAATTTCAAACAATAAATGAAACTCGCTCCGAAATTAAATCGCGAGTAATGTTACCATTTTATACAAAACACATGGGAATGAAAGAAAAACCATTTGAATAATTTAAAAAGCTTTAAGAAGTTTCCACATCAAAGAAAATAGGACATATAGTATCCAGGCATTTCTTATATAAACACAAAACATTCATTTACTAAGCGTCAGTTCAAGTTCATCCGTGTACATGAACGCCTGAAGATGCCAAAAGGCGAAACCCGGGTTGTTAGTGACAAAATCTGTAAGAATATACATAATTTGAACGATTCAAATTTATTAAAATTCCACCAAGCACCTTCAGTCAATATCTTAAATTTTTAAATAATAATTTGTGTACAATATTTTGTGTTGTATTTTTTAAAAAATAAATGTATATTTTTTAATTTTTCCCGAGCCCCGAGAATTTTATTACTATGGATAGGGGGGCCACGGAAAAATTTGAGACTCAAAAGGGGGCCACGGGCTTTAAAAGGTTGAGAAACTATGATCTAGATTATGTTGAATCAAAAAAAAAATACTTTTTCATTTAAAATACTTTTAGGTTAGACACCAAACGTAAAATCTTTTCAATTCTGCGCTCAGGGTTACAATGATAGCAATTTTTAACAACTCCGACTTCTTTTTAGATTCCAAAGATAGTTTTTCTAATATTTTCGTATCTGCAATAAAGGTTCCCAGATAATTTCTTTGTTTTTTTAGGGTTTTAGTTAATTTTCGGGAAGAAAAAGAGTAGCATGTTGTAAAGCAAATGTACCAAAAAAATAGACGCCGTGCAAGCCACATTTAGCGAATTGTGTAATAACCGACTCCCTATATTTAACCAAACTTACCACACATGGTCTGGATTCTCTTAACTCAATAAACGATTTACAAAGCTCCTGCTTTGCATTGTATTGATACACAAGACTCCGACAGATATCTTCATAAGTCTTCTCTTTGTGCTTTGTCCATGTATTGGCGTAAAAGTTCGCAATCAATGTCGGCATGATAAAGTCAGCCAACGTCAACGAAATTCCAGTCATCGCAAACATAGTAAGAATTGACAGCTCCAATAGCCAAACGAAAAAGCATACAATGCTTATCGTACTCAGTATTATCAACCGATGCCAATCATCCGTGCATGTGAGAACTGAATGCAAAAATATGATGACCTCTCGCCAGCCTTCTAATTTTCTCTTGAGCTTTTTTACGTTCTTTTCCTACAAAATATAAATGTGATTACAATAAAATTGGAAGAAATTATTGGAAATGCTGTTATCGAGCAGTTATATTTTAATATACATAATTAAAATAAATACCTCATCGTTCGTTAAAAAGAAAACCATCTTTGTTGATTTTTTTATGAACAATCCAGAATCAATGTTTTTAATCCAACGCCATTTCATCTGTCATCACAGATGAAAACAATAAACATGATATCAATATTGCTACAATCGAAAATATTTTTTTAATAATCGCACTTTCGCAACCATTTATAGTTGAAAATTGATTTTGCTCTTGAATTACTATCTTAATCCTTTGAAAAAACCGTTCGTTAGTGGCAATCATCTGATTATCAGACATTGTTTTTTGAGTTTTACCATGATTAATAATTTATTGTAAAGTATTTTTATTATACTTGCAATCTTCATAATGCGTCAACTGACATTTACTTTAAATCAGAGATAACTTTAAATCTAACAGCTGATGCTGGCTACTTTTATATTTTAGGATAGTTTTAAAACTTCTTCAAAAAAACGCCTAAGAAACGTTTGAAGGTATATTAAAATATCAGGAAGTGTGAGTAAAAATTATTCTTTCTTTTAGCTATTTTTTGATAACTGACATAAATAAATACACATTGTTGTTTATTATTGTTTCATTTTTAGATGGAGTCTAGCAGAAAAAGACAAACATCGGACAAAACGGGTGCTCAGACACCGCTTAAAAAATCTAAACTTTTCAATAATATCGACAAGAGTATTGAATACACGGATTTAATAAAACCACCTCAAAAGAGATGTGCCATTAAAAAACCAAATTATGTTGATGATCCGTCATCATCTGACGAGGAAATAGTTGTAAAGAAACCAAGAAAAGCTTCAACGAAGACGGTCGTTAAAAAAACAGTGATCTTAAAAGAAGAAATCATTACTCTAGATTCTTCCATAGAAGAAACTGTAATTAAACCAAAAAGGGCTCCAGCTAAATCGACAGCAAGAAAATTAACTCGAAAACAAACTGCTACCGAAGATACAACTGAGTTAGATTTACCATTAAACGATGATACTATTGTTAAGAAACATGATAAGGCTCTTCCGAAAAGAGCAACCAAAAAATCTACAACCGATGAAAATGTAATATCTAATAGTGAAAATAATGATCTAGATAACGCTGTTAAACCTAAAAGGGTTGCGCAAAAAAGGACAACAAAAAAAACTGAAACCAATCAAAATTTGATATCTGACTGTGTCAATGATGATGTAGAAAATGTTGTTAAACCTAAAAAAACTGTCACAATAAAAGTTGCAGCCAAGAAAAAAACATCAGACAATGACA
The DNA here is from genome assembly GCA_030503985.1 of Himalopsyche tibetana. NCBI lineage: Eukaryota > Metazoa > Arthropoda > Insecta > Trichoptera > Rhyacophilidae > Himalopsyche > Himalopsyche tibetana. The sequence continues at coordinate 4,521,176 of JAPJYX010000019.1, read as the reverse complement.
ATATTGACGGTAATGTGAGTGACAATGATTGTAATTATAATGTCTGCGAATCTGAATTTCCGATATGGGACGTGCCCGGAATGCTGTCCTATTTAAGTGGCACATCTTTAAATGTCGCTCAAAACTTTGCAAAACTCATTGAAGATGACAATACGCTACCGTTTATTGCCAGATATAGAAAATCTATGGTAGACCATATGACACCGGAGAGGTATATTTTTTTATTTAACACACTATACTTAGGCCTTTGCAACGAACACAAAAATGTTTTTTTATCTCCACCATTCCCTGCTTATTCAGGAGCTAGTTTATTACGCACAGCTAATGCATTCACCATATGTTCACTTGAAGCTTTTTCACTGTTACTTAATATTCAGTTATATTCTCAAGGGTTGGTAATACTATAATATATATTTTTAATTTCCAATCTTGTCACAGTATCTTTTCATAATAATAATTCATAAACACAAACTATAAAAGCTTAAAAACTTCTTCTAAATCAGGTTACACTTGAACATTGTAGAAAGATAAGTGTAAAAATGATTCTTAATTTTTTTACTCAAATTTTTGTTCCTTCTCTTTTTCTTCTCCGATCAATACTTTAGCCACTGCTAAGTTTCCTTTCAGTGTCTGCCGACATAATGGTTATTTCAGCTTGGGATGGTCCTTATCTGGTTAAGACAGTTTCTGTGGTCTGATCAATTTATTGCATTGTTCTGACAAACTGTGCTACAAGTTTTAATACAAGGTAGAATAAAGTACATTTATGTCTCTCACAAAAACTTGTATTTTTTGAGATACGCAGTTGTAGAAAATCACTGATGATATTATAATTAGATAAAGTATGAACATCAGAGCATCGTATTTATTTTATTGTTATAGATTTTTTGTATTTTTTTTGTTTTAGTCTGCACGATCTTCACAATAGCTATACAAATATATGCCAAATGAGAAAAAAGGCACTTAAAGTCTTGGATACCCTTAAAAAGAGTGAAAATCTAACACCTGACTTACAAAAATCTATCATCAATGCTAAGTCTCTCTGCGAAATTAACATGCTGGTGAGCTAGAAGTAAAATAATTCCTCTTCTAGAACTAACTTCGCACATCATTGATTGACAGTTGTAGAATATAATTTTAGGTGTAGATGCTTACATCAAAGATTTACTCTCATAATGATTTTAAAATTTCAACATTACTTGATAATTTAGGAAAATACTCCATGGCTAATTTTTAAAATATCTATTTGTATGTGTATACTTTTTATATTGTAACCTAGAATTACTACAATTGTTCACTTTCCAAATCTGGTAGGTGTATCAACGCAAAATCTTCAGGATGATCTAAAAACATGTTCACGTGTGTCATGAATTCCACGTCCAACAATTTTTAAAATCAAAGAATTGTGTTCACCTATGCATTTACTAATTCCATACACAATTTCAACTGCAGTTATGTTTTATGACCTATTAACAGCAGAATTGCAAAGAAAAGTTTTGGAAAAAATCAGTTAATTTTCCTTTAAAATTGAATAAACATGCTCTATAAATTTGGATATATTTATATTTCTTTCAACTAATCATGACTTGTGTTTCTTTAGTGCTGTATTGAAATGGTTTTAATGCTATTTTCATGCAATTTATTTGTTTGTATCTTCTATAATTGTTTATTATTCATCATAAGAAATTTTTACTACCTTAAATGTCATTAATTCATGTTACAACAAGAAATGTATAGAACAATTAGACTATAAAAACACTTATTGAATTGCTGTTCACTTTTCAGCATTGCTTTTGTTATGTTAGCCGTGAATATTCATTATATTAAGAGATGCTTTTTTTCAGTATGACCCTTACAAACCGCACGGAAGAACCTTAGCAGAGCGTGCCCGTAAGCTGGGACTGGAACGAGCCGCTCAAACTATACTCAACGGTGGTCACATTTATATTTCTTCACTCTGCGATGCCAATGTTGAAGGTTTGCAGAATGTGGATGAAGTTGAAACTAACATCATTCATCTGATCGCCGAAACAATTTATAAAGATTCTCGAGTGTTGGACTTCATACGAAAACTGTAAGTGAAGTTTTCGACTAGGTGCTTACATATTTTAAATTAATCTTTTTTTACATATTTTAAAATATAAATCCTTTTCTATGCATTTTTGTCCTTTAATTGCGAGGCTAGCGTTTGGATTTAATTTTACTATCCACATTAGCTCTGTTCTTCTGCGTACTTCTGACGGTTTGCAAACTGTTTTCGAATTAGAATCGAAGTGAAAGCTTTAAGATTCTTATTCGAAAACAGTTTGCAAACCGTCAGTAAACCATCAGAAGTATGCAGAAGAACAGAGCTATTATATTTTGGTAAATGATTTTGCCTTTTTAACAATCAAATATATTTTCAATAAGTATAACTAGAATATCAATAATAGGCCGATAGAGTAAGTGAGGAACTCAATTTCCAAACTTACCTAAAGACCATTTTTGATTTTTTCAAATTTTGATGCCAACTTGTTCTCTATTTCAATATTTATACAATCAATAAATTTCCTATTTCAAAACCTCTCTAAATATAGAGAAAACGCATTTACAAAAACCTGCTTAGTCTCAAATCTTACTTAAATCCAAAAAGCCCACAGCAGTTTTTTGCACTTTGTCAACAATTTTTGTTTTTGGAGTTAAGTAGGTTTGAATCTAAGGCGCTCAAGTGTCGACATAATAATGTTGGAGCGACCGGGTAACAAATTGAAATAAGCTTAGGAGACCATATGCTCCACACAGGATATAATTGTGCTCTAAACCAGGGTTTCTCGACCTTGGCCTAGGGGGCCACAGATATTTTTTTCAGATTTGGGGAGCCACAGCACAGTTGAGGGGGGTCACGGGTAAATTTCCTGGATTCGAAATTCTTGGAAGAGCTAAAAATAAAAAAAGAAAAAGATCTCGCGGTGTTCATAAACCAGTGTTTCTCAACCTTTTTGAGCCTGTGACCCCTATTAAGTGTTTTTATTTTTCTGTGTCCCCCATACCTATTTGTACTATTGAAGTATAAGTGTTATAAGGAATATTGGGACCAAAACGAAAAGGTCTTCCCATAATTTCGAAATTTCAAAAACCAGGAGTTTGCGGATTTCCCAACATGGACACCGCGAGTTCTTTTTCTTTTTATTTTTTAGCTCTTTCAAGAATTTTGAATCCAAAATCCTGAGAATTTACAGATTTCCCAAAATAAACACTGCGAGACCTTTTTTTTTTAGCTCTTTAGACATTCCAATTTCTAAAACACCAGAATTTACAGGTTTCGGAAAATTTGCCTGTGGCCCCCCCTGTACTGTGGCTCCCTTAATACAAAATCTCTGGCCCCCTTGGAACACAATGTGGCCCCCCATTGATAAACCCTGCTCTACACCATGTTCTTGCCTTGTGATCTTCATGATTATGTTTTCAATTTACAAACTACAAAAATTAAATACTATACTTTTGCAAATGATAAAAACACCCTTGTATCTTAAAATGTTACATTTTTGATTATGGGTAATCTTTTACATTAACTCTATATATTTTTTTTTATTTTAGAAAATCAGAAACAGTTATTTACATCGAGAGCAGCAAGGCAAAGGCCGCTAAAGCAAAAACCGTGACTGAAAAACCCACCAAAGTTTCAACCGGCAACCAAAAATACCACAAAGATGGTAAAAATGACATTGATAAGTTCAATTTATACCTAGAGTTCAAAATGAAAGTGGATTATTTGAAATCACATCAAATTTTAGCACTAAACCGTGGGGAAGCAGCGAAGATACTTTCTGTAAAAGTCTCCATTCCGGACTGGTTTTATCATAAATTAGAAGGGTAGGAATTTTTTATTTTTCAATACTCAATATCTAATTATTTTTTCATTAACTAATCATATTTTGTCTGTATATAACTTTGGTTAGTTTGAAAATGTATTGAATTTAAATAATTGTTATTTGATTGAAATATATTTGGCCGAAAAAATATCATCATGTTTCACATAATGCAAATTCAAAATATTTCGCCCAGATATTTTTTATTTAATTTTAATTTTGGGATTTTTACATTTTCCGCTAAAAGAATATATTACCCTTCATTTTTTTCTATGAGTATTGTTTACTTTATAACGCATTTATCGAACTTAACCTCGCGTTATCAGAGTATTTACTGTATTTAATTCCACGAGAATTATAAAATATAGTAGATAACTCTTTCGCCATCGTGTGATCATCAGACCTCTCTGATAGTGTGATGCTGAAATAACTATCAACTTTATTTTATAATTGCTGTGTAAGAATAAAAATTGTGTTATTTTTACCTTATTTAAATGGTGTTCTATTTCACCAAGTAATTGGCAATTTAATCAACAAATAATGATCATTTTACTATATGATATAGTGACTAAACATTTGTAATTACTATTACACTATTTTCAGGTTCTGCTTAACTCTTTGGCGAGGCAATTACATTCCCAAGGCTGTAGCTGATGCCTACAACAGATATATCAAACCGTGGCTGTCCCGTCAAGTGAGATCGGATCTGAGCGCTAGGGCGGAAAAGGAATCCATTGCAGTGTTCTCCTCTAATCTCAAAAGACTACTGATGACTGCTCCTATCAAAGGCCACACCATATTAGGCATAGATCCTGGATTTGCCGCCGGCAGTAAAGTTGGGATAATAGATAGTTCAGGGAATATCCTTACGACGTGCATATTATATCCTAATTTTAACATCAATGCATCCTTCGATAAGGAGTCACAGAGGATACATAACTTGGTTTATGAATACAAGTAAGTAAAAGATTTAAAATGAAGATTACCAATGTTTTCCGCTGTCTATTCAATATGTTATTAAAAATTGTTTCCTTCGTAAATATGTAAAAGAATAAGTGTATTAAGTCTAAAATTCTTACTTCTCAAGAGATCCATAACAAGATTTATTCTACTGAAAAGTTTCTAAAAATTTTACAATGTGAAATTTAATAATTCAGTGGCGTTGATTCAACCGGTCCTGTTTCTCTTTTACACATATATCGTCACTATATTGAATATAGAAGTTCACAGGCTACAAATTGATGGTTTAGAGTAAACAGCAAATGAAAACTTGAACATTCTAAAGCGTGGATAAAACCTTGCCGGGTGTGTCGTCCAGTGGTCAACGTCATGCTTTGGTTCTCGTAGCACGGATTTTTTGATAAATTTATGGATTTTTATCTGATTTCTCTTTTCAGTTGTGGAGTAATTGCATTGGGAAACGGAACAGCTTGTCGGGAGACAGAGCATTGGCTAAGGAAATGGGAAGTTGTTAAAAATATACCTTTGGTGATTGTTCCTGAACAAGGCTCTTCAATTTACTCCTGTAGTATTGACGCAGCTAAGGTATAGTTTAAAAAAATCAGTTTTCAATTGTTGAAATTATGAAAAATAGTAAAAATTATAATATATGTCGGGTTGTGGCGCAATGGTCAGCGTCGTTGACTTTTGTGGCAAATCTCGCAGGTTCGAGTCACAGTACGAACAGTATTTTTTCAATCGATTTATTAAAAATTCCCTCCTATCCTTCCGATCCTTAATTCACAGGGCGTAGTGAATGCGATTAGTTACCCAATAGTCCTGTCTTAGCCTTATTCTTCTATCCCTTCTACTCTTTGAAAATGAGAGGTTGAGTGACTGAGTAACAAATAGTTCCCGTAGAAAAAACTTCTACTAAGATACCTCCATTAGGAGATCACATGCTCCACATTGAAACCGGACATGAATTTTAAAAAAATCACAAAAAAAACTATTGCTTCATTTTGTAAATTTCTGTAAAAGTTAAAAATATGTTTATCTATACTCGTACATTAATAAAGTTCTTTGAATGCAATTATTTCAGGAACATCCTGGGATGGATCCCAAATTAATATCAGCCATTTCTATCGCCAGACGAGCCCTCGACCCTTTAAGTGAGCTGGTAAAAGTAGAGCCAAAGTGTATCGGAGTGGGGCTTTACCAGCATGATGTGTCTCCTAAACTTTTAAATGAAGCACTCACCGATACCGTCGTTAGCTGTGCCAGTTTTGTGGGAGCTGATCTTAATACGGCATCCCTTGCTTTACTGAGGTAATAGATGATTCCCCCTGATTATATTTGTACATAACATCATGCTGACTCTTTATTATTATGAGATTTCTGTTTTACAATTGGTGCTGGTGAGTTATACAGACACCAATTATATTGCTGTACTGTCAGACCACAGGTGATTACGGTGGCATCCCAATCATTCTTTTTTTAAGGGCCCCAAAAAAACCATAGCTCTGAGAAAACAATAAATGCAGGAAACTCTGCAAAACCGTCAATATAATTAAAAAAAAATCATTTTACATCTGATGGTACCGCAAAATAAGAATTTTCTTAAGCTCTTTGAATGAAACTAGACTCCTACCGGACTTTCTTTTCTTATAATTATTACAATTAAATAGCAGATCTCTTTTTTCTAACAACAATTGATTTGATAGTTAATGGTGCTATACCGAGGTGTTTTGCTGTATCAACATGCTTTCCTCCTGGATTTCTTTCAACTACTTGAAATCTTTTCAATCTCTCAGCTAGAGAACTTTGAGAGGCTTTTTAGTTGTGAATCAAAATAATTCACGATGCGAGTTATGCGATTGATTATTACCATGCCTAGTGCAGGGATCGTCAAACGCATGCGGCTCTTTAAACATCAACTCTTGAACTTTTGTTGCCCTAAAAATCCATATATAAATTGCATATTTATGGCTCTCCGATACCTTTGCTATCCTGTTATCCTATCAATTAGGCTCTACTTACTTGAAAGTTTGTATTTATTTTTCCTTGAACTTATCATTGCAGGAGAATTGCAGGCTTGACCGAAAAACGAGCTTCCGCCATTCTTAAGTACAGAGATGAGCACGGTGCCTTTCAAAGCAGAGAAGAACTTCTCAAAGTAGCAGGAATCGGACCAAAAGTTTTCAAACAATGCGCCGGATTTCTGAGAGTTCCCCACAGTAAAAATAAACTTGACGACACGTGGATACATCCAGAAAATTATAAACTGGCAAACAGGTAAGGAAAATTATTTAACATTTTGGAAGTCGATGCGTGCAAAGAAGATTAATGTAATAAATTTTAATGCATTATGAATTTATACTGTATAGTATTTAAAAAATCATCATTTCATTCACATTTTTAGATTAATGACTGAAATAAAGCTAAATATGAAAAACCTCGGTAACGACAGCTTTATAAGCGATGTGAGAAGAATTATTTCAAGTGTAGGCATTTCTCAACTGACTGAATCTCTGAAATGTGTCGAAAGTGATCTGCAGCTTATCGTAGATGCCTTTACCACTGCTCCTCACGAAGATCCTCTGAGGAATGCCAAACCGGTTTACTCCATTGCTGTAGCTAATATGGATCAAATTAAAGAAGGGGCTAAACTTTCAGGTGAGACAGCTCAGTCTTATTCAATTTTCAATTGAATTTGTCAAGCAGTATGCTATTTATCTTTTGTATAAAAACACATCTACTGTCACTACATACATGATGTACGGAACAGTTCCGCTTTTGATACCAGACGACTCAATTGACATTTGTATTTATTGATTTCTTTCCCGATACAGGTGTTGTCAATAACGTCACTCCATTCGGGTGCTTCGTGGACTGCGGCACTGGACGCAATGGCTTGATACATATAAGTCAAATGGGAGGGTCAAGAATTCCACAGTTGGGCGAGAGAGTCATGGTCACCATTATCCCGCCTCTTACCAAAGATAGGATGCCTCTGAAGCTCGACGAAATCCTATAAATATATAACCTCAGGCGTAGGACAGCTTTCCATTTCTCTCATGACATGTCGTATTCCCTAGACTGAATCATATGTACTTAGAGCAACCCAGAGACAATACTAGGCAACCTCATCATAATCTATTTAAAAAAGATTTCGATGGTTTTTTCTTTATTTCTTTACAATATGCTCCAAATTGGGAGCTTGGATTCTGTTTTGAGCCTTCTACATAATATTGTGAATGTCATGTTATTACGAATCTTTTGACTGTGTAATGCTTTCTTATATTTATTTTTTAAATATTTGATTTTAAGTTATCTTGAATTGTTTGCTCTTGAATCCGAAACTGTTGATATGAAGTGTATAGTCTCCTGAACTAGCATATCAATAGGTGAATAATAACTGGTTGTAAAACAGTAGCACAACCCCTCTTAAAGAGTTGGTAAGGATAGAAAGATAGGGAAATAAAGACTGATTTATATATTATGGTCAGAGAAATATTTAACTCCTTTTCTTTATTTGTGATGTCAGTAATAGAAAAGAGAATCACAATTATTATACAGTAATAAGTTCTGAAGCCTCCTGATGTTCACTGCCGATTCTTGGTAGAAGGCATTGTATTAACCCTTTCCACTCCAATGTCAAGTGTCACTCGACATGATCGGTTACATATTTTGATTTGATTATTTTTGTGTGAAGGAATTTTTTCTATATTTTTCTTGAATACCCATTCGAAATACGTGATTTGTCGAGCAATTTAGGAATGTTAGAAAATTGGGACGCTTTGCGACAACTACCTGGCGTAAACAATAGAATGGAATATTTTGGGGGTGCAAGCGAAGAATGCAGCGACGGAACAAAGGCAGTTGTTCTCGCGCCGAGGTTACGTAAAAATATGTTGTCCGGCTGTGATATTTTTCGATTTGCTCAGTCAAACGGTTTGAAAGTTATTTGTCTTTTTGTGAATATTTTTTTAAAAAAAAAATTGAATTTTTTCAAAGATTGTGGGGCTAGTGGATGGTTTTAGTTTTTTTAGGTTTGGTTGTTGACAGATTAGTAAGTTGACATCATGTGTAAGAAATCCTCATATTTTTTTTTTTCAAAACTGTATTATTTATTTATAACATCAATATCTTTTTATGTGCAAATTCACTAAAAATTGCTGGTGGAATTTTTTTGAAAAACCTTTGGAGTGGAAAGGGTTAAAAGATACAATTTTGTACTAATAGTACAAGTGTTTTTATCATCTTATTGTTGAAAAATAAATTATTGTAATGGCAGAGAATACTTGATAAATATTTTTGAAAATATTCAACGCCATCAAAAAAAAAATAAAATTGTTCAAATTTACTGTAACAAAAATCTTTTACACTCCATTTTATTATGAAGAATCTTGTGATATTTATGATAATATTAAATATATGTTAATTGTCATGTGGTTCCATTGTTTTAATTTTATAGTCACAATAGTATTGAAGTTCTCAGACTTCTTCGCATTGTAATTATGAATGTATAAAGGTGTTTTTTTTGTTCAAATAACGTTACCTTTTATATATTTTTTTTGTTTGTTTTTTTTACATTATTGAACTATGATTCATTTATTTGCAATGTGCTTTTACTACATATTGGTGGAAATCATTTTTTTAATAATTGTCTCTACTAAGGGAATAAATAAATTATCGATTGGGTTATTATTTCCTGTTGTATTTTTGTGATTAAAAATTATTACAACATTTATCTAGTTGAGTTTTTTTTATTTTGTACTGATGCAACCTCATTTGGCAGGAAAGAGTTGATTAATAAGGTGTCTAACTTTTCCATGACTATTGTATCGGCCTTCCAGTTTGAATTTGTGGATTTTTTTTCTTCAATTTGGCTCTACAACTAATTGTAGAAAAACTTCACTTATCTCTCTAGATTTATTATAAACCAAGTGAAAAGTTATCAGTATGGGAAATTTTCTGCGTGGGCTATGTACTTCACCCTCAATTTTCTGTGAATCTACAAACAATGATGATCAGATTGGTTGGAGTTCCAAGTTCAGCAGGGTTATTCTCAACTTAATTATTATCAAGACACCAATTGGAGGGGGGGTTAATATTCAACACAACTTTTGTATTTGGTATTTACGGTTGGTATAACATGAATTTAATAATTTTGAATATGAAAATTATTACTGCAGTCGAAAGCATTGCTTTATAAATCATGTTTTGGTTGTTGGTTCCTTTCAGGTTTTGTCATGTTTATTGATAGTGTAAAAATAAATTATAATAAAAAACAAGGATTAAATAGTTTATATTTTTTTTTATTTGTCATGTCGAAAATAATTTCTTGATGTTGAATCGACAAGAATGGTGTTTAATAAAAATTAGACAGTCACTTATCACTAAATAAATTGTGTTTTTGTGGTAGAATGAGAACATAATGACGGTTGACATCAAAGCTCTTTCGAATCACGTGATAATAGTCGAATCTAATTCTTCATCCTTGCCTTCGGGTTGAGTGAGGGTCTTCTTCAATACCTTGCTGACGACATCGTTTAACGATTCGCATGCGCCTACCTCTAGTAATTGCAGACACCGCTGGAAAATAAATGATTTTAAAACAACAACTAAAGTATATAATAAAATAGATTTTTTTATAAATGACTTAATAGACCTATCCCTGAAAACAATCCAGGTTATGTAGTCCTTACAATGTTTCAAGTTGGTATTGTGTTTGTAGTAACGGTTTGTTTAAGAAAAGCTAAATTTATTGGAAAATAAATCATTTCGACAGAGAGAATACATATTTATGTATAAGCAAATATATATTTATTGATGTCAATCTTCACCTGGTGGACTTCATCTCCGTTTCGTAACCTCAAGACGGTGACTAGAGCAATTTCAGAATTGGCTTTCACATATCCATTCTTTTCCTTGGTGCCATTTACTAATGTCGGTAATAGGAGCTTTAATAATTCCGGTGCCATATCTTTGGGCTCCACGCATTTTCCGAGCATTGTACAAACCCTAGCTAAAAGTTGCTTCACATCATTGTCTGCGTGATTCATTGTCTGGAAAAAAATAGGGTACATTCAATTTCAATTTAAAATCAGCTCGATTGCGTTCAGATGATGCATTTTTGAGTTTTCGAAATTGTGTTTTTTCACACCATCAAATTTATTTTACTTTGTCTCCAAAACTTATGAAATAAAACATACTTGTTTTATGAAAAATAACCCTAGCTGAACACTGGCTGCGTGATCAAGCGCTAAGATCATCCTAGTGGAAAAAAATATCTCGAGAACATTTAAAAATACATTGAATGATTTAGAAAAAAAACTTACCCTGACAAACGGTACTATGATGTTCTGCGGTATCGGCAGCCTATTGGTTTGAAGGTATCTCATTAAATAACCGATTCCTCTGACTCCGTTGCACGCAATGGGCACTTTATCACTGGTGAGATATCCTAATAGAACTTTGCAAATCTTTTCTTCATTGGGAGCGACAAACACAGTATCGGGGTGCTCTTTGAGGGCGACGAAGAGCGCGCAGGATCGACCGTGGCGGAGAGCCCAATCTGAAGCGTCCTCGCTGAGGATCTGCGTAAGAAGAGTGGTGTCTCTGGATGCGGGCGGTAGACAGTGCAAAAGGGCTCCTAGACAGCCGCCGACGGCCGACCGAGGTGGATCCTCAGGATTACCCAGAAGTGCTGCAGTTGTGAGCGTGTTTAACACGCTCAACGCTAAACCCTCTGACATTTTTTCACCTCCTCCCGTAATGATGCTTCTGAGAGCTTGTAACATCGTTTCCATAACGGCTTTGTTGTCTGAGTTTTTGATACCGTTGTGCATTTCAACAAACAGCGGGTCCGCTCTAGTGTGAATGACTACTAACTGACTGAGAGCGTATCCGGCTTTGATGCGGACTTGCCTCTTTGGATCGTTGAGCGCTTTTAAGAATGTTGTTTGAAGTTGGGGCAAGAACTGCTTGAGCATCACGCCGACCTGAAAAAAAAAAATTATTGTATATACGTAAAAACATCGATAAGGTCAACAGTGACCAATATCATCATTGTCAGAAACACTGTTCTAATCTATATCTTTCAAGCCAATGTGCTTTCAAACCAGGGCCATGGAGTTGCAGTATTTTGGCCAGAGTCGGGAGTCGTGAAAAATATATTTAATGATATGTATTCAAACAAAATAGTCCAAAGTGTTGACAATGGCTAACTAAAGATGATCTGATGGTATACATATTAGGTAAAGCGAAAAGTAATCGCGGCGACTTCCGTCGAGTAAGTACGTCAATATTGGTATTATTTTGAAGCTCCTTTTATCCCGTTTCAGCTTCGATACATGTTTTTTATTTACACCCATAGAAAAAATGTTACGGCCTGAGATCGAAGAGATGCAGTTGCGATGTGTTTTATTGTTTTTATTTGACAAGGGGTTGAAGCCCAAAGAAGCCAAAGAAAGCATTTGTGAAACCTATGGTAATATTATGAAGATACGCAAGTGTTATTGGTGGTTTAAAAAATTTAAGACTGGTGACAGAAATTTGGAAAATAAACCAAAATTGGGAAGGCCTCAAAAAATCGATGACGAAGTGTTAAAATCGTTAGTGGAATCCGATCCTCGAAAAACTATTAAAGAATTATCACAGGACATCGGTTGTCCATGGTCAACCGTAAAAGATCATTTAAAACTGTTGGGAAGGAAGCATAGACAAGGAGTTTGGGTGCCTCATGATTTATCGCATTCGGCCTTGGATCAGCGCGTGACCATTTGTTATTCATTGTTGAGCCGGTATGAAACCGATTCATTACTAAAAAGGATTGTTACTGGAGATGAGAAATGGAAAAGTTGCCCAAATTGTGGAGAGATATAAGAAACGAAGGATATTATTTGGCAAAATAAATTATGTGTAATTTTGTTGTAAATAATTTTTTTCTTTGTACCAAAAAAAATGCGATTACTTTTCGCTTTACCATATTATGTATTGGGTTGATGCAAAAGTTATGACCGTTTTTTTTGATCCTAGGTAAAAAAAAAAAAAATCTTCAGAAATGATGAATAGTATCTTCTTTTAAATGATTCCATTATATAAAGGATGCTTTCCCTCTACTTTCTATTCAGTTTTGGCCTGGCCAGAGTACAGTGAAGGGCTCTTGTATTTTTTCAAAATTTCTGTCGATAAACTGCATTTACGTCATTGTTTACTTTATGAATTCCGTCAAGACAATACCGCGAGTGTGGTAACCAAAAACATTTGCGAAGTGTATGGAGCAGATGTCATCAAAGTTCGACAGGTACGAAGCTGGTTTACAAAATTCCGATCTGGAGATTTTTCACTAATTGATAAACCACGTACCGGGCGGCCATTGAAGTCTGATGACGACTAATTAAAAGTCACAATTGACACCAATCCACGTCTAACTACCAAGGAGATCGCGCCGATGATGGGAGTCAACCAAACAACCGTTTTAGTAGACATTTGAAGCGTATGGGGATGGTTATGTTAAGTATGTGATATATGATATGCTATATGTACAACCACATGTGGCTATGATGACCCAACACAAGCTAAATGAGTTGAATTGGGATGTTATCAAGCATCCACCGTATTCTCCAGATCTTGCTCCTTCCAATTTTCATTTATTCCGATCACTGCAAAAAATTTTAAATGATAAAAAATTTGTTACAATAGAGCAGGTTAAAACATCCCTTACTACATTTTTCGCATCAAAATCCACGGAATTTTACACTAATGGTATTAATAAGTTGATAGAAAGATGGGAGAAGGTTATAAGAACGGATGGAAATTACATAATTGATTAAATAAATAAAACAAATCTAAAAAAAAATGTTTAATTGTATATATAAAAAGCGGTCATAACTTTTGCATCAACCTAATATAATTTAAAATTTCCTCGGAGTGTAATGTTTTTGATTTTTCCGTTGCATTTTTTGAAACTAAAACAACGCACAAAATGAATTTTTCTTATTCAAAAGTTGAAACATTTCATGGGAAATGAATGAGTCACTCGGATCAAACAATGCAAGCCAAATAATGCCCTCTGATTTGTTCATTTGAGAAGTATTATTGTGTTACAAAGACAAATGATTCGAGATCCAATTCTTTTGGATTATATTTGAGGGGTTTGTTTTCTCAACCTCACAATTAAAATACTTCTAATGACATGAGCATGAAAACTATTATTCCTTTTTGCTATTATTGTTTTGTGAAAAAGATATGTCTAGTTTAAGAGTAACTGAGACAATTTTGAGGTAAAATAGAAATTGTAAATGATGTTGTTGGGGAATTTTCAAGTTGTAATGGATGTTGTTTATCTGAGATTTTGCTGTTTTTGTGGAAGTATACAGTTTTCATTAATGTCAATATGTAGGGATTATTGAAAGTGATGAAACATTGTTTGCATACCTTGGCTAGAAGTAGAGCCAATGTCTCTAATACCGCAGCTTTAACATTGGCGTTAAACCTGTCTCCCAGGATTCGAATAAGCGGTCCGGTGATGTGAACAACCGACGGCTGCAGGGCAGAAGCCGAGGTGAGCCGAATGACTTCTCCTAACATGAGAGCGGCTGCTTCTTTCTCTTCAGGAAGACCGTTGAGTATTGATTCTCGGAACAGCGGAAGGATTGGTGTAATTCCCTGAAAATTATTTATATATAACTCTATTGCTTTTGAAAACGTAAGAAAAAAATAAATGTAGGTGTTATACATGAATTAAAATATATTTCGATGTTCTATTTACCTTGGGGAGGCAGAAACCTGGCAAAAGTTCAGCTCCTTTAAGATCACTGACGGCAAACCTCACAGCCTGTCGCACATCAGACACATGCTGAATCTGCTGCTCGGCATCCATACTCTTGGTGACAGCTTGCAAAGCCTCCCATGCCATCAGAAGCGCCTCGTTATCAGAATCAGCAAAGAGATGAATGAGACCGCGAAGCAGTTGCGGTACATAGTGAGAATAGTCAGCGCGAGAGTGGGAGCAGAAAGCAGCGAGCAAAGTGGCCGCGGCACGTCTTTGCGGAGCCGACGGTGACCTCGAACCTTCCAAGAGGGAGTCCATAACCGCTCTGACGCCGGCTTCATCATTCACGGATAAAATGACACCGCGGCAATATTCCAATTCGCGAGCTTCGGCCGGAGTTCCTTGCGCATCACACAGAGCGTTGAGAAGGGCAGGCAAAATTCTATGCAAATATTTGGTTAGTGCGTCTCCGGCCACTGAGGCTAAAATGGAGAGAGCTTTCGTGTTGACCGGCGGAGCGGAGAGCTGCGGTACAAGATAAGGTAAAACAACTCTGGACTTGATGGCCATGACCTGTCTCAATCCGTCCAGAGTCGCTTCGGCCACATCCGGATCTGGGTCGTTGAGTCCTTCCAACATAGCTGGTAATATATCATCGAGCGCTCGAACTCCGACAGTGGCGTGGAGACTGTCGAATGTTTTAGCAGCCGCAAATCTCACTTCCGGCAAAGGATCACAGAGCGCTCTCCTTACCGTCGGAACGAGACTGTTCACGAAAGTCAGAACCATTTCTTTGGAGGTGGACGCCATGATTTCACTCAGTCCGATGCACACGCCCTGTCTCTGATCTGCCCTATCAGATTTTAATCCTCTTTCTAAGATTGGAATGATTTCTGGTAATACTCGTTCGCCTAATTTTCTGACTAGATCACCCAAGGTTCTGGCGGCCACTTGTCTTTTGTCAAAGCTGGTAGAAGCGAGACAGCCGAGAAGGAGACCAAACAGAGTAGGCAATATCTCTCGCAATGTTCGCGGAGTGTTAGTGACAACAACTTTCCAAACGTGAAGAGCCGCTTGTCTGACCATCAGGGCGACGTCACTGCGACCCATGTACAAACCGGCGAGTACTCTGTTTCTTCTCTCTTGTCCGAGAGCAGTCATGATTGCGGAATGAGACTGTTCAGTACCGAAGTTATCATCTTCGGATGCCGTTTCAGTACTCATCTTTCCAGAAACTCCAGAGATTCGATAAAGGAGATCTCCGAGCAGTTGAACGGAGCTGTATCGAATTCTCCAATCGTCATCGAACAGACCTTTCTCCAACTCGGGAAGTAGCAACATGATGGCTGAATCAGCGTAAAGGTTCACGATTCTCTGGCCGGCCTTCAGGGCGGTATCTCTCACATATTCGTTTTCATCGGCTAAAGCTTTGAGGATAGGGTTTATAATCTGGCCAATGTAAGGAGTGAATTCACTTGTGAAAGCACCTGGCATATAGATGAACATCATGATGTATCCGTCCTTGACATGCGGCGCAATATCAGTTCTCTCAGATGTTGCGATGATATCTATAAAAAAATTATACAAAATCATATAAAAAACATTAAAATAACTGTCATGAAATAAGTTTATGAACATTAATTCCAGTTACATTAATATTTGATAGGCAAGCTTATAAAACCGTCGACTTGAAATAGAACTGATTGAATATGAAAATACCTGGCATCAACTTGTGCAGTTTCTCAACACCCAATCCCGCTACGACTTCAGATAGTCCTTGAGCGGCACCCGATCTGTCTACGCTGCTGCTTTCTGAAGTGAGAGTCTGCATGAGCCACGGCAGGAGATCTTCGAAACTGGCTTCACCCATTCCTCTCACCATCGCACCGAGGGCTCGAGATGAAACACTTCGGACCTGTAGATATTTTTTAGGGATTTTTTGAGAAATAGTGTCATTTATGTTAGGTTTCCATATTTAAGTTTATACCTACGTGAGTGTTTAAGTTTTTATTTATATAAAAAGAATTGAAACAACCTTTTTAGAAAATAGCTAAGATTTAAACTGATTTTTTATCAGTAGAAAATGCTTTATTTTTAGCAAAAATGGTGCTGATAATGTAAATAAAAAGTGATACATCAGAAAAGTTTTCATTACATTTAATATTTTAGAAAGTCACCATCCATTGTGCGTTCAACAATTCTTTTCTTTCTTTATATACTTGAAAGTGATTATTCAATCTTCAATGAGCAGATATGTTAACAATCCTACAGATTCTATATTGTTTTAAATTAAAAGATAAACCACAAATGAAAATAAAAAATATTTGTATCAATTACCTCTGGCACAGGATCCAGCAGCGATTGTTTGAGACCAGGAATAATGTTGGGCAGGTATGGCATGAGATCCTTTTGATCTGTCAGCGAGTACATGTTACCGATGATCTGCGCGGCCATCTTTCTCGTTTCCGTGGAGCGATCCATGAAGGCTCGCTGAACAACGGGCATTATTAAAGCTAGAGACGGAGCATCAATGAAGTGAACGAACTGGGTGTCCAATAATGTTTGTAGACAGGCCGAAGTCTTGTTCGAAGGATCTTGCAAGGCTTCCAAAAGCGGTGGCACGATGGCTGCAATGTGAAATTAATTTGTCAAGTCTTGCTAATCCGGAATTTCCAATATTAGATTACAGATAAAGCAGACAATATGAAAAATATTATTAAAAAATCAAACCGTGATTAAAAAATACATTTCTTTAGGCAGAGAAAAAATAATCAAAATGAATAAAAATGCTAAAAGAATAAAAAACTGCTTTGTATTAATAAAAATTAGCTTAAATTTTAAAGTGGTGAATTATTTTGTTTTTTGTATACTTCAAGTAGTAAATATTTTGTTTTTCGACTTTTACAACGCATAATTATTATATTATTGGTTTACAAATAACTTTTGTACAAAAATAATGACAATTCAATAAAAAAACATGAGAACGGCAACGCAACATTTGGATGCGCAGACGTGACGAGACTCCTCAAAGGGTTAAGCTTAAATTAAGACTATTAGGTAACGATTAGATAAAATTTGTGAATGAAATTGTCTTTTTTCACCTTGAATTTCAGGATTACGAATGACTGATCCGATAACCTTCAAAGCTTCAGCTCCGGCTTCTTGTACTTTGATATGTGAATCGCTAAGAACTTCAATTAGCTTGGGAACGATGCTCGGCAGACACGAGGACAGCTGTTTGGGAGCGCAATAGGCCATCGCCCCGAGAAGTTCAACAGATCCTTTATAACAAAAAAATATCACATTTGAATACCAGTTTAGCTGAATATTTACTAAGAATCTTTTTGAAGAAAAACCGTTTGTAAGGAAAGAAAAATACATATTGCAAGTGTTACCTGTTTTAGTTCTCCAACTGTCATCTTCCAAAGCAGCGAGAAGTGAAGGTAAGACAAGTTTGACACCGTGGGCAGAGAGCTTGCTCATGACAACCTTGGCAGTGTCGTCGGTAGCGGTTCTCACATACTGCGACGAGTCTCCAAAGCAGAGGAGCAGATGCGGCAATACATGCACAATGTAAGGCTCAAACAGTCTGCCCAGTTTTGTGCACAGCATTTCAAAGGCAAACAAAGCACCTAAAATAATATAAAATATATTGGATTGTAGATTCATAATGTAATGTTCCTTTATCAACAATATGTCACACATGGGGACGATTTAGTGTATTTATCATGTCTTTATAAATCCTATTTAAAAAAATTAATTGGATGTCGATGACTTGCAAAGATTGGTGATACTATATACTAAGCGAATAGTTGTTTTTCAAGTAGCTGAATTATTTTACCTTCACGACATTTGAAATTCTTTTTGTCTTGAATGGCTTCCGTCAGTCTGGTCATTATATCTAATTGTTTTAATGCGAGGATTCCTAATCCTTTTACAACTCCAGCAAGACCGTAAGCGGCTCCCTGTGAAAGCAGAGTCGAATCATTCATATTTTAATATAACAATGTACAGCGATCAAAGTTGCTGCATGAATTCAAAAATTTACTAATATTTTTTCATATAATCTGAAAAACTAAAAACATCTTCCACAATCTGAAATATTTGAAACATATAAAAAAACATGTTTCCAAATTTATTTCAAGCCCTCCCTCACTGAAAGGTCTTGCTTGGGATAGAAACTTTTAAATGTGTGATTTCATGTTTGTAGGTTATCGATGAATAAGATAGAAAATAATTATCAATCTCAAATTACCTTCCTCTCGCCATATTTTTCGGCCTTCAACAACTTCTGCATGAGTTTATTGACAATAACTGTAGATTCATCGCGAAGTACCGGCGAAGTTATCAAGTGAGGAAGACAATTGCTGACGGCTTCCTGGACCTGCTGCGAAGGTGTCGAGAGAGCCGCGACAAGTCTTAAAGTGATTGGTTTAATTCTGGGATCTTCGGGTGACAGATGACGGGCGAGCGATCCGACCAGAATGACGACAGCTTGTCGAACAACATCGAAGCTTCCAGTCTTGGGTGCCTTGTCAAGAAACTCTTCAAACACCGGTAGTTGGTCGCTAACTGTATCCTGAAATGTCAGTTAATTATAAATTAATAAAAGATTTATGCATCCTTTGTAAAGAAATACAATACAATTAATAACAATTTCATAAGAATTCTTACTGGCAGTATTGAGAAACATAAGTAAACATTAGAAAGATTCGCTAAAATTGAGACTTTTTGTAAAAACATTACATATAGTTTACCTTTCCATGAAGTTCTACAACAGCCATTGCAGCGTTGAACATTTCAGTTCGGACGTCTTGAGCCCTGTCACCGAGTCCATTAGAAACGAAGAATTGAACCACTAAACCGACAGCTTCTCGTTCAAGTAACGGCGCCAGCGAAGTCAGAGCCAAGCCCACACCTCGCCTACCGCCCCATTCGTCTATCGGTTTCTCCACAATGTGACCAAACTCATCTAGTTTTGGAGGGATCATCTGTAATTGAGAATGATTTATTTAAAATTCTGTTAGATGTTAAATATTTCCATCAAATAAATCATTTTACTTTCATATACTCATAATGGAGCATTTCAACAGAAGTTGTTTTTGATTCTAGCAAAACCACTTATGATAAACTTATTGAAAAGAATTGTGTTTTGAATTGTTAATTGCCCTCCCTACACCTGATTTTTGGGATCACATGGTCAGAATAGGAATTTAAACATCACACAATACCTGTGAACACAGATCTACAAATTGGTGAAAACAAACAATGTATAAGAGTTTCGATCCAATGGATATCGCAATCAAAATATAAGAATGACCAGATACAGGACCTGCCAATGACATGATAAAATAAATATGTATTTGAGAGTTAAGTGTTTGCCGGCTTAGCATAGTAAACGAAAAATCCTACTCACGTTCAATTTGTCATGATAAAGCTTCAAAAGCGTGTGCAACGTAGCTGTGACAAGTGTGGGATCTAACAGAAGCAAAGCGGCTAATGCGTTAGCGGCCGCTCTTTGAATGGGTTCCACGGGGTGGCCGACTTCCTCGGCTACGCTTTCCACCAGGCAAACGCCGGCTTCTAAGCCGCTGTTGGTCCATAATGATTCGGCTAATGCTCTGGAATATTAAAAAATAATAAAATGAAGCCATTGGTGTGAAAACATGAAGGATTTTTGTATAAATAAATTCATGCAGAATCTTGCGTTTGAAAAGTTGATCTCGAAGCTTGAATAGGCTCGCTGATATCTGCAGTGCTAATGATAAGCATGCATTCAGAGAAACGGATGCAAGAAATAATTCTCATATTTTAGCTTGATTTCAAATAAATTAAATACGCAGTAACGAGTGAAGATGTGTTTAAAAGTAACCTGTTTCCTTCATCGACATCGTATTTGGCAATCCAAAGACGCTTTGTGAGAGAGAGGGCTTGCACTTTGTCATCTTTCAATGAAGGGAAGACATTCACTAGGCACGTCAAAGCTCTGAGGGATGCGTCTCGAACAACCTATAAAGAAGATTTAAATACATGTCGTGAATGATAGACGAGTGACACTCACGTTTGTATTTACCGGGCATATCCCGCCAACACAAGCAATATTTAAGAAAACTGTAATTTTAATATCATATTCCTCAATTAAAAGACACAATTTTTTACTTATTATGGAATTTTTGTATTCAATGTATATCTTATAACGGATGAAGACTAGTAAAACCGATGAAGTTTAAGATTGATGGTAATAAAGTACATAAATATCTACCTGCTTTAAATGCAATATATTGTCATTATGTGACTTATTTGCTAAAACAAAGTATTGTTTATATTATAAATATAAGGGATTGTTTTATAGTCATCGATAGACAGACAGTGGTATAAAAACGGTCCGTTACTGCAGAATTTATGTAGAGTGCAAGATGATATCTTGATTTAATTCAGACACAGGGATATATGTGTTTCTTTAATGTGAGGTGAAAAGTGATTATTTCAATTGAAAATCACCGCAAATGTGTGTTAATACAGTAAAAGTCCGTTAATTCGAACAACGATAATTCGTAATTCGAAATTTTCGTAATTTCTCTGTCCCAAAATTGACTTTTCAAAGTAAATTCTACCGATAATTCGAAATATCGCATATTTCGTAATTCGTAATGTTTTTCGTCAAAATGTACTTATGATTTCTAATAATTCAAAATTTTTGTTGAGGCTTTTGTCACACTAATGTGGTAAACAGATGATAATAAGAAAGTAGGGACGGAAAACACAAAAAAAAAATCTCAAGGATGCTTTTTTAGGAAATCAGGTCCCTTGAATTTTGAATTAACGGACTTTTACTGTAATACTAAAATTTGAACAATAGTACATTTAACAAAATATATATTATGAGTTATCTCTGCCGAAAGCTTGGTATTGTAATTTTAAGGTTTTTGGCTGCACTTTCAAGCAGAGAAATACATATTTGAATAATGCTCGAGGGAATCAGTAAATTTTACTTTTTACTGAATCATATGTCTACTTATATACTATTAAAATGATGTCAACGGTGTCAATCTTAGCAGTAACCTGAACTGCATTGTGTTTTGTAAAATAAATTAACACCTCTGATTGGTTTTGAAGTCCCCATAAGAGACAGTTGACGTCTTCAGGTGAAGCTCTTCCGCAGCAGTCGTTGCCCGACATGGCTGTTGCGACTTCCATCAGGGTTACGCTACTTTGAGATTGGACTCGTCCTTTGCTGCTGCCTGCAAATAAAAAAATATTTCACAAAACTAAAGCAATCATATTTTATTACCTATGGATATGAGCGATACCTCAAATAAGCACCTATTTGCAACAAAACAGTGCAAATATTTTTATGCTGTATGATTTTTTTCACCAACTAGCCAGTTCTAGCCTGATTCTAGCCAGGATTTCTATTAAATGTTAAACCTTAAAAGACTAGAAATCTAAATATAACAAAGTGTGTTCGTCTCTAAGGAGTCATTTTCCAAATCAAATTTATTTTTTATGTTGTGTGGATATGTATTTGGGTGAATATTAACAAGGTACTAAATTAACCTTTATGATATATTTGCAAAGAGCTCCAGTTTTAATAAGTTTTGTTAAGTAAATATAAAATAAATATGCGCAACTCACTAATGACATCAATGAGCAGCTGGAATATCTGTCGGATCGGCAACAACTGCGGATGATAGAGATCGCTCTCGACAGTGGTGCTCCCTCTCAACTTGGCGTGATGTGAAATTATCTGGAGACCGTTGTGAACTATTTTCTCATCGCTCTTGATGCTCGAAGACATCAGACTCAGCCGAATGAAGTTGAAACAATAGCAAAATGCCGGGGCGGAGAGAAACTTTTTGCTGAGTTTCATGTTTTCGAATTCCATTTCTTCTGCGGAATGCTTGACAGCCACTTGCAAATGAAGCATTTCCATGGTCCTGGAGATCGCTTTCTTGATGGCTTCTTCTTCCCAATTCGGATCGAGATCACACTGCGGTTTGTATAGCCTGTTTGTAAAAATAAGAGAATACACTATATATAATAACATGGCATTAAAGCCGACAATGTGCTATGCATTTGGCAACTTACATTATAGACTACATGGAACTAAAAAGTAAATCGAAAGGAATTGAAAAAAAAAATATTCAAATAAGAAATGCAATTATTGGATATGTCCAGCTAGACAGCACTTGAAACTGGCATCTCATGCAAAAAATGTGTTTTGAGAAAAAATATATTGTGCTTAATCCTTAGACCGCGATTGACTGCTATAGCAGCCCAATCTGAACCGATCTGGATCCGAGCCGCGGTCAAAAGGTTAAGGTTTCAGTCATGTAGATAAAAATCGGAAGCATGTAAGTTTACAGGATTAAGAACTTCAAACTTGTTAAATCAAAAGCAAAATGCTTCGAAATCAAAAAAGAACTTTGAGATTTAAAGGAAGTGAAAAGATAGTAATCACAAAAGAAATTTGGTGGGGTAATACTCTTGTGAATTATTAAAACTAAAATATTTAAATATAAACTATTAATATTAGTTCAACCACACCCGAAAAGATAATTATATAAAAACTGATTGACACTGTTGGAATTGTTGCTTGCTTACCTCAGTGTGATGTGAGCGACAGATTCTCCCAGCAATGACAAGTGGTTGGGCCAGAAAACAGTCCGCAGTTGTAAAAAGAGCTGTGAAAGTCTCGGGGCAGCGAGAGGTGACTGTAATGCGACCAAAATGTGATGTAACAACACGGCAGCCTGTTTGCTTAAGGAAACTGCATCGCCGACACTCGCTGATACTATTAACCTCTCCATGCAGTTCAATCTCTCCTCCAGCTGGAAAACAATGACAAAATACTTTTACATGCATTTTTAATTATTCCTATTGGTCGTACAGAATCGAACCAAACCAGCACAGCCAACCCTCTATAAGTGCTCCGCAATATTTTCTCTCCCACGGCACACCAAAATTTACTCCAGATTTCCGCAGCCCACTTCAAATATGCATATATGTATATATACATAAAGGTATATGCAAAAATAACATTGGACATCGTTCTCAATTGTGTAATTTAAATTGCCACCTCAGTACTACAACTAGGCAATTCTGATTTGATCATTGTATGAACAAATTATTGGATCTTTTCTTCACTGAAGTAACGCACTGCGGCACACTAAGCATCGCCCCACGGCACACTAGTGCGTCGCGGCACAGCGGTTGCGGAGCACTGCTCTATAACATAGATATAGGTTCCATGTTATAAAAGTTGAGTGCTCCACACAAAATTTGGCGTAAAGATTTTTTGTTATTCATCCTTCCACAAAGAAACCAAACATTTTCTTGCCAATTTTTTTAGATAGAATGACTAACGTAAGCTCACCTTTTATAAGTCTGTATACATCGATTGTTTTGTATAAAAACTTCATTTATGAACATTTTCTAAAGAAAACGTTGTCACATATATTTTGTTTGCCTTTATTTGTGTATTTTTTTGTGAAAATTTGCTTTAGAAGTTTTCACTTTATAAACTTATTTGACACTAAAAACACTACTCACCCTGGACAGTTTTTGTCTTATTTCATTTTCTTTGCTGATTTGATATTTGATAGCCTCTTTTTGTTTAGAAGTCAATTCTTTCGGAGCCTTATTTCGGCCTTCTAATCTCTTTCTTTCTTCCAATTCTCTTCTCAGCTGTAATTCTTCCAGTTGATCCTTGTAGGAATACGCTTTGCTCTCCCGTTTCAAGTTCATTTCAGAATTATCGTCACTTCTGTAAACAAAAATAAACCAAAATTTTTAAATTGCTCGGATCCACAAATATAATATAATATTCTTGGCGAGGGCAACACTTCAAAGCAGTAGGAAATCAATTAAAAAATAATTTTCTTCGTTCACTAAAATTTTGGTCCGAGTGGTCAACGTCGCTGGCTCCAGGTTCAATTCCCTGTGAGGACATATTTTTCGATCGATTTATGGATTTCGTAGTAGTACATGCCAACATTGATCCTGAGGTCCAAAAATCCGATTTTTTATCGCACCTTTCTACACTGATACACGCTAATGCGAACGAGACGACTCAGTAGTACCGAAGCGATCCGTACCATGTCATACAAGTCCTTGTAGTCAATTAATAAACATATTCTCACCCTAAAATGACGCTCTTGTCGTACAGCTCTCCTTCCGGCGTAAGGAATGTGAAATATTCATCTCTAGTTATTTTCAGCAGCTCTGGATCGTCTAACGTTTCCACAACGTATGACATGAGACTCGGCAGTATCACATTTGAATTTTGCGCCACCAGCGTTGCCACAACACGATTGTAACTCTAAAAATTAATTACAAAAATAAGAACAGGACTTTGTTCAATTAAATTTATACATAGCTTCAATTATATTATATATCTATGAAATTTCCTACAATTTACACAATACTAAAATAAATAAGTATTATCCTTTCCGGATAGACAGTAATTTACACTCAAAGTTTGATAAACTTTATTCCATTTAAAATAGCTTCAGTTACCGGGTTAATTAAACAACGGCTTGGATGCCGCGTGTACACCTTTACGGAGTATATAATATTCAAGAAAAGAATTGTCAATTTGCAAGTAAACTCGGTTAAACCACTTAATGAAGTTAACACTTTACCTGCGGGCTAGTTTTTGCAAATTCGCAAAATTTCATAGTTTTTCATTAAAATACATAATAGTTTTTACATGTTACTACATAAATTGCCATATTCTATGTTAAGGTTTTATTATGATGGACGTTTCTTACTCCAGTGCATCGAAATCCGGCAATGAAGCTGTTTTTAATATTGTTTGAGAAGCTACTGATGAGTTTCCTCGGTTGCAAGTTGAGATGTTTGACAATTTTCAACCATAGATTAGGATTGGTCGCTACGACTATCGGATGATGGGCAGCCAATAGAGCATCTACGGCCAGCAATTGGGAGTCTTCAACGGAATATTCTGAAAGCAAAAAAATCAGTTAACTCAGTTATTTTTTTGGAGCTAACAGATTACATAATAGTAGATCGGAAGCCATGGCCATCAACAATAATAATAAAACAGTATATATCTATTTGTAATTCTCATTTATGAATGGATTCATAATAAATGGACCTATGCCTAATTTCTTAATGACGTTTGATTTTTTAATTTAACCCTTTTACACTCCCCTTTACTCATTTAATATATTACTATAAGTCTAGATCTCTCAGCGTAAGAAGAGCCTCAGAGCGATGTTACATGTCATGTTTCAACATAGGTCAATATACGTATTCCTTAAAGTAAATTATTTTAACAAAGATGCTGGCTGGTTTGAAGAAAAAAAATTGTGTCGACTGAATAAGATATGAATGACAGAGAGATTGAACCCCTCGGTTACATGATCAACTATTGTTATGGCAATACTGCTAGGAGTATCAAAAAGCAAGATCAAAGAGACACATACTAGTATAAGCGCAGAATGCAAACACCGCATCGGCTATCATCTTCCCGGATACATCAGTGGATGACGAGCCATCGTCGTTGGCCGAGTTATTATTTTGACTGGTTTTGATTCCTTCCAGAAAGACAGCGAGCTGTGTGACGAGCGCTCTGGCAACTTGAACAGTCTTTTGGCTGCAAATTTCTTCAATATTTTGAATAGCGACGGCTCTCACGTTTCTGCTCGACGATAACGAACAGTGAATCAGCGCTCGGCAGATGGTGGTGTATTTGCTGTCCAGTTCGTCGCCGTAATTTTCAAACAAGAGTCGGCAGATGTACACCACTGTTATTAAAACTGAAATAATAATAGATTTATTTTATTCAGCAAATAATGATGTAATCCATAATGCAATTTTTAAGCAGCACAGAATAATTATACATTATTAGATCAGTTCTTGGGTCAATTTTCAGTCTTAATAAATAGAATCAATAAAATCTTTACGGAACTAGACCATCGATATGTTCTTAAGATAAACACTGCTATCGGCTGACCAACTGTTTGGTGATGGGTAACCTATGACACCCATGTCAGAGGTGACGAGCCACAACATTTTGGGTGGTGCGCGTCGCTTACAGACGATCTTCGGCCCAAGTTCAAAGAACATTTACTAGGGCTGCAAAAATTATTAATATTCCTAGATGTGACACGGCACCCGAGTCAAGCCAGATTTTTTTTAGAATCACTGGCCTAGTTCCTTGAATCCGCATTTATACACATGGACTAACTAAACGACATAGATTCATTGGAAGTAACTGTGTACATATTGTTTGAAACAAACAGTTCAGTCCCACAAGTAAACAATTTGAATGAGTTACCGATGATAATAAATAAAATTAATATCCAGCATTTTAGTACACAAAAAACCTGAGTCATCTCATATTGATGTAAATTTATGTTTTTTAAATGACTATAATTTTTGAGGAAATGATATCCTCCAAATGTGTAATGTGTAAAACAGAGCCAACATTATGTTAAAAAAGTAAAAAGGACTCACCATCATCGGACGCAGAAGCTAAAAATTTATCTTGTAGGAATATTTGCTTGTCAGGGTTTACGATGGCATTCCATATGGGCGTATATTTGCTGGCAGCCTCTTTACTAGAGTCGAGTTTGAGAAGGATATGCGCAGCGCACAAACCTTCACTAACAATTCCGCTCTAGAATAACAGATACAGAATATAAATTACATACAAATAATGACAAGACTTCGTGTTTCTTAGTTATCTTATTTTCAAGTTCCCCGTGATGAACTAAGACATCATAACCGTCACTTTCAATTTCTCCTTGGAGGTGGTCATAAAGGAATAATGGGGAAATAAAAGAACTAGAGGTTTAACTAAGGTAGTTGAATACAAATCCAGTTTCCATCCGGAGATACAAACTCTTTCAAAGAACCATGGAAGACTTGACCTTTATTCCGTTGCCCGACAATCCCCCGAGGCCCCGTAATGCCTTCAACATAGCGAATCATAATTTTATTTTGGATTGATATTTACAACTAATTGACTAATTTAAAATGAGCGTGTTTACATTGTTTCAAGGATGACCACTGAGTTAATTGTTTTTTACTCCATAGGTACTTTAATTACCGAATTCAATCACCGATAATGCGAAAAAATGCTTGGGCAGTGAACTAGTCCGATTGCGCACAGCACGTGGGCGGATAAAGGTTGAATAAAAAGAAAATATTGTGTGTAATGAGAAACATATAATGGTAATTCAAAAATATAAAACAAAGCAGCAATTTTGATATCAAAACAAATAATGATTACCTGTAACGGTTGCTGTATGGCTTTCTCTATTATTGGAATGACTAAGGAACAGATCTCGTCTTTTGTTTTGGATGAAACTGTTGATTTGTTCAGACATTGTCCAAACCATTGGAGATAACCAATCTTCACTAGCTGTGTGGATGACTTAAATGTAAGTCCTTTCTGAAATACAAAAGAAGACCGTGGCTTAGTTATATTTTGTAATATAAAAATCAAGAACATTATTGAGCCGGACATAATGGATGATTTAACATAACAGAGGAAGCTTCTGTTTATTGTCTGCTATTATTTTACCTTGAACGCTTGCATCACATAATCCGGCAGAACTCCCGACACATTTTTACTCCAAAGTGTGAACATTTCCAAGCAGCAGCAGAGGGTCTTTTCGAAACTTTCTGTTTCAAGAACTTTGAAGAACAATTTTGAAATGTTTGCGTACAGCAACATAATTTTGTCTTGGGGCACATTGTTGAAGCTGAAATTTCCAGCACCCTACGAGAAGAAAAAACATTCAGATAAATATTTTTTGGCATGCTAAACAATGGCCACTCAGTTCACTAATAATATTTCAAGGGTGTAATTAATCAATTGATTCAATAATTTTTGGTGTACATACTATGAAATATTCAGAGTAATTATGCATTATTTTTGGACATTTTAAGCCTACGGTGAGTTAACTTAGAAACATAAATAATATTATACATACTAAATAGCTAGGTTAGGTTTTCTTGTGTTGTGTTCAATTTATTGTTATAAAGATTATTTGAATAGGAGTTAATAAAAAAGAACTTTCTTTCACATTATTTTTTTTTTAAAAATCTCCTTCTGTTTGATTGATTGAACGAACAGATACAGTGCATAATGCATATTGCATACTAAGTATGGAAATGCAAAAACAAACATACCAATAAAACGGCAGCTTTAAGTTCAGCCAATGTAAGAGTTCCATTCGATCCGTTGAATATGTCAAATATTTGCTTTACAATGTCTCCTATAGCGGTAGGGTCTGATGATTTTGTAGCCAGAATTTTGCATGTCGCAGCGGCTTCTGTTCTGACCACTTCTTCTTTGGAGTGCAAATTTCCTACGTAGCACAAGAAATTTAAAAGTAAAAATGGTTCGAGTATTGAAGTAAAAATATGTTATAACTATAAATCATAGTCACTGACCCATTAGATTCTTGGCAACGCCCATAGCGAACGGACTGAGATCAAGATTGAGACTGTTCAATACGTATCCCACAGCTTCAATTATAACTTCTGGATTTCGAAGCATAGATTTCTGCAACGACGTGAGAATGCTCTTTTCGAAGTCTTCACTGGAGAGTTCAGATAAAAAAGTGTGGCACGCTTTGACTAGGTGCTTATTGGGTCGCGTCTTTACTGTGATTAAACTTTTATTAAACGCTTCTATAATTTTCTCCTGGAAATAAAAGAGAAATCATTTGGGTTGTTATTTTTAGCGACAATAATATTTTAAGGGTATTGATTGCTTTTAATAAATTGTTTTCAATATAAGTAAAAGTAAATATCATTTGTTAACGATTAGATGGTAATTGTTATTGTGGAACCGAATTGAACCATGGTATGCAAGGATCAATATTGCCTTCGAGGATGTGTATTGATAGACAAATCATTTACCATCACCAATTTTTTGAACTTTGCAATTCACTAACAGCATATTTATATTTTTAATATTTAAAAATACGTATATGAAATAATGCTTGTTTAAATATAATAAGTGAATAAGTTTGAAATTTGTTGCTGCATGTTTAGAATAAGTTTATGTATTCTTTTTTCAAATGACACCACTGCATCAACTCTATGGACAAACAAATTTTCCCAAAACCCTCAACGGTTCGTGGACCAGCAGTTGGCAACTACTGATTTAGCACACAGGTGGATTTATTTACTACAGTCAGTATTTATTACGTACAGTCACGTGTTGATCCTTGTAAAACTAGCAATATCGTTGAATTCTCGATTATAATTTTTCGATTATGTATTAAATTCAGCTAATATCGCTACACTTGTATTGGACAATTTTATGTTTAGATTAGTATTGATTAGATCATATGTTGTATTACTATTAAAATCATACTGAGCATATTTGACATCACGAACGATATAATTATAAAATTATAGAAACTTAAAGTTGGCTGGGAAACTTTTTGCTCATTTTAATCTGTTTGTAATACCAGTATTGATATTTTAATCCAGAATTGCAATCCCTGCCTAAAGAAACAATGTTAGTCGTTACCCCACTTATCATATAACAGCTTACACAAAAAGTATTAATGATACGATGTCATTGAAATAAATTATGTTTACAAAATTTTCAGGATTTATTAGATATTGATATCATCAAAATAGAATTTTACAGTGATAACGTGAGAATAGAATAAACACGTCTTGAGCAGCGAACAAGTTAAACACTGCATGTATAGTGGTATAAGAAGGTTGATACAAACTTTGAAAGAACTGAATTCAGCAAATCTCCCTTCTTCTTTTAAATGCCTGCAAATGACTGAAGCCATGATGGGAATCTGCGGTTTATCAGATTCAAGACTGACCAGACAATTTAGCCACTTTTGTTCTGAACTTTTACCCAATTTGTTCCACATATGATGGAGCTGAAAGAAATCAAATAATTCAGTTACATTGAAATGTGGTAGATCCATTTTTAGTTCCAGTTTTACCGCTTTAGGGTTTAAAAAATTATCATAAATATATTAACTATATTTTTAAAATATTCCCAACATAGTTGCAAGAAATTGAATTAGTTGACAGTTATTTCAATCATTATCAGGCTATATAGTTTTGAAGATGGTGAAACAAAATATGTTGCTTTTGTGTAACTGTGCTGAAAACATACAAAAATGAATAAGGATTGCAAAAATTACATTGATAAATGACAAGACTCCAAGATTTTAAAATATTTTAAGCTGCAGTCGAAATACTTTAAAAGGGTTTTTATTATTCAGCCAGATAAAAAGTTGTAAGAAAAAATACACAAAAAGTGAGATTTAACATAAATTTGGGTACTTCCTTGTTTAACGCCAGGCACTGAAAAATGCAACGCAAGTAAGTGCACCTCCATGTCTAGATGAGATGTTAATCAAAATAATTCAAAATATAAAAATAACATTAAAAATTGCCCTTTTTATGTGTTCTCGAACATCAACTTCAAGGCGTTAGTTACGTGATAATTATCGCTACGTGACCATTCATTTTTTCCTCAAAACGAGACATGGGTTTATTTTTAGTTAATGCATAGTGAGCTTTCTTGAATACACAATATTCAAGAAAACGAATATTTCTTTATAGTTTTTATCTATTTCTTAATATAACGAAAGATTCCTAGTGTTCTATTCCATCACTTTTTGCAGTGTAATATAGTTAGAATAAAGGTATTACTCATCAAATAAGTCTGAATAGTGATTATAATGTAGTTGGCTGATTTTTTGATTTATCGCGATTTTAATTGTTAATTAGGTTTCCGTCCTTCACAATTTTAAGCTCTGCTTGGGGACAACAAGATAGACTACCTAAAAACGGGACGTATGATCATATTCCATATAATGTGACGTATCGTATTGAAAGGTTTCGACGCCTGGCGTCAAACAAGGAAGTACCTAAAGTTGGGATTCCCCAGATTGCTGAATTCGTTAAACCATCCGCTTACCATAGTGTAAGCTTTCTCATTTTTCTTTCGATTGCCAGATGCCGTGACCGCCATAAGAAGTGACGCTTGAGCAGTGATGAATGATGAAAGCGTTGGAGCATCAATATCATCGGAGAGCCCATTTTCAATTAATACACAAGACCACTTCAACACATATAAACTGCTTTGGCTTGTACTCAATCTGAAAATGACAATATTTACATGTTGAATAATTGAAACTATATGTAAATATTAGTGAAAAATTTTGCTGAAAAGCATTAATACTATGCATGCATACACAATAATTAATATGTTTTCTCAAATCATATTTAGAAATGATAATTGTTCATAGATGCAATTTATTTTGGTTATTTTCACAAAGTCTATATCCAAATATAACGAAATTATGACATGAAATCAATAACAAACAAAGACAGAATACTATCACTAGAATCCCGGTAATAACTTAGCAAACTTATATAAAATAACACTGATAATAATAATTACACATAACCTAAAAATATATTGAATGAAAAATATTCTTGAAACATATTATGATACTCACGTTGGCACAAGATTATTTTGCTGATTTGCAATATCCACGAGCGTGGGAATAAAATATTTGAGGGTCCATTCTCTTTGTTGTTTTACCAACGTTTCCACAAGTTTGATGATATGGGACTGTGAAGTAGAGTCTCTATATCGCTGTAATGTTATTTGAATAGCTCTACATAGTCCTCTGATGATTTGCTCATTTATTCCTAAAAGAAATAGAAACTGATTGATTAGTATTTTAATGCACTATCAAAATACAATGTGAACCATTAAAAAATATGACAGTTTTACCGGGATTTGACAACACATCGCAGACGGCGTTTATAACTTGTCGTCTCTCTTTTGTACTTGGTGTTTGGATCTTGAAATGCAGATCTTTGAACGCACTTGACAGCTGCAATAAAAAGGGTATTAGATTGCGATAAACAGTGGAATACTTTTTTAAATTTACACGTGATGATTTACCTGAGTTTCTGCCATGTTTCTACACCACAGACAGTTTTAGGTAGTGCTGCCAGATGGTATTTTGTATAATATTATCTTTACTGTCATATTTATTTGCGTAAAAATGTCATAAAGTTCAAGTCTTTTAAGTCCGCATGGAGAATTTTACTAACGCGAACTTATTTCAAGTAATAATATTGTAATTGTGAAGAAATTTGGAAAAACATCATTTTGATTATTTTTTTCTTGCAATAATTTTATGTCTCAAATATTGACATCTATGGGGGGAAAAAATTGCTTATCTGTAAAAGAATAAATAAATACGACGTTTTGTAGATGTCGGTAAAAAGAAAATCTAAGCACAATATTCGTAAATTTTTGGATATACCAAAAACAATGTTACATACATACCTAAAAAATCAAGAATATATATTTTTTAGCTTCCGTTCCTAATGTGGAGCATATCTCAACATAAGTTTTTTACGTTACT
The DNA here is from genome assembly GCA_030503985.1 of Himalopsyche tibetana. Taxonomy (NCBI): domain Eukaryota; kingdom Metazoa; phylum Arthropoda; class Insecta; order Trichoptera; family Rhyacophilidae; genus Himalopsyche; species Himalopsyche tibetana. Next base: position 4,488,195 of record JAPJYX010000019.1, on the reverse strand, counting down.
TACTAGTTGCTCTACCTCTTTTTTTCAAATAGAGTAGGCAGTAGCAGGATAAGACTAGGACAGGACCAGTGACGGACTACGTACTTGGGAGGCACCATGCCTTAAAATAAATGAGCTGTATACTGTTTTGAGGCACCATAAATTCGGAGCTAAAGGCGTGCGCCTCCTACGCTTATGGGGCAATCCACCACTGAACAGGATGAGTGGCTAACTGATCGCTTTCACAAGGCCCTGTGTGAGGAAATTTCAGACATTAAAGCCTTCGAAGAGAAATCAATCAAACGTTTGAAAAACACGTTTCACAATTTGTCACAACCTGTGGAATAACTTAAGCTTTCGATTTCAATCACAGAGATTGAAAATTTAACTTTCCTTACGAAAAATTCAAGAGAATAAGTATCATAGCCGTATCAAATGACGTTGACCACTCGACCACCGACCCAAAGAATTATTATGTTTTACATATTCTCCGCTGATTCTCATTTTGTCGAAAATCGTAAATAAGAATCAGTCGAGCAGAGGCACGATGTGGGTTTTGCGCGTTCCCGGAACCTTGCTCAGCGTTCCACGAAAAGCTCATCGTAAATTTTATTACATACGAATTATGGGTTCCTAAATTCCATTTATATACCATATACATTTAAAACATTGGTTCTTAACCTTTTCGAAGTCGATTTCGAATTTCGATTTCGATTTTGAATTGTAGATTGCGGCTTAGTTTTATGGTGTTACCAATTCGCCAATTTAAATCGATGAATACAATATTATAAACATAATTCACATTCACAATGTGTCCACTGTCAATAGTTGGTGGAAAGTCATTATATTCAAAAAATAAAATATTCATTTGTTCTAATTCCACATGTATTTAATTCAATCAGGACCGGTTTCGTTTGTGACGAATAATTCAGTTAAAAATGCTCGTCGTGAGCGAAACGAGCTGATCATGTAAAATAAATATGAAATTAGTACAAAAGGATGTTTTATTTTTTTAGTATAGTACATACTATTTTGTTATTAAATACTTCCCAATCATAAAACGGTTGGCTTACTATTTGTCTCTCTAACTTCAAGCCATCTTCTATCCTTCCTTACCGTCTCAAAAAAGAGAGGATATTAGATTATATTGATTTAACAGTGGGGGCTCTACGTAGTGGGCTAGGTGCGCCTAGCCCGACCTGCATTTTTCATCCAAAATGTGTAGAAAAAACACTTTAGATGGCTGAATAAAAATAAGCAGCAATTCCGCCGCTGAACAAAATAAATACATATCTAAACCTAACTAACCTTTCCCAAATTAATACAATAACCCTATATATACTTCATACACAACAGGCAATGTGATGTCAGTCTGGTGATACCTACGTATTTATAGTAATAATAAAGGCTCGGGCTATTTCGGATTTAGTCCGAGCACTCTGTTTACACTGGGGCGCAATCAAGCACGATTAGAAAAGTATATATTTTATTCACATTGGCCATACGGAAACGTTATCTAATCGTCTACAACTGCGCCTCGCGATACAGCCTGCAGTCATACGTCAGCGGGCTACTTCAAACTAGCCCACACATACAAACACAAATACCAATCTCGTTGTATTGTATGACAGTTGATGACCGTTCCGTGCGGCTTTTTGTACATGTTCACTTTGAAGGAGACGAATTTGAGGTCCAGTTTTTACTATTCTATTATTTCTTACTTACATTAGCTTTGATTTTATTATATAATAATTTATGCTTTGTTAGTAGTGTCGTAGTAGTTGTTAATTTGCTTGTAGATTTATGCGGTGGTTTCCAACCTTCATGTTACTGCGCCTCCATTTGAAGAAAAAAATATCATCGCGCCTCCCCATCCTTTATTTTATATAGTAATAAAGACACGTTTTAAAGAGTGAATAAATATTTTGGACTGTTCGTGCTTCCCTTTGCAATAGTCCGCGCCTCCCAGGTTGGAAATCGCTGGATTAATATATAAGGTGAAATGGAAACATGTACAATTTTGTAAATAGTATACAATGCTAAACTTTTCTCTAGTCCACCCAAGATTTTAGGTCACGAACCGTCACTGATATTGAACCAGTAAAAATATCTCTATCCGAGAAAAGAAATATACCTGTATAACAGGTGACTTTGAAATGATTCAAACAGGGCTGTGGAGTCGGAGTCGAGGTCGCGGATTCGCGGTATTTTGGTTGGAGTCGGAGTCGTGAAAAATGAGCGGCTCGAAATTGTTTTGAAAAATATATTTAATATTCAAACAAAATAGTCCAAAGTGTTGACATTTCATGTTTGGCTGACCTAATATAATCTGATATACATATCGACTGTGGAAAGGAAAAAGGACTTAACCCACAGTTTCTTCAAAACAGGTTTTTTTCGATAATCACAATGTATCAAAGTTGATACACGTTCTATTTAAAGGATGCAAGCTGCAAATGCCGAATTAATATCTAAATTTAGCTTTTAAGTTTGAAAAGATGACCTTGTAAAAAACTAAAACCAAGAAAAAAGACTGAAATAAAGGTTTTTCCTAGACAATTTCTTTAATTAATATAAGATTATGTCAATTAAACACCAGTTTAGAAGTCTCCATGCACTTCAGGGTTGTGTATAATTCATAATTTGCATATGTCACAAAATCATCAAAACACGTTTTTAGCGCCTCCTGTAAAATTTGATATGCGTGGGTTACGTCCTTTTTCCTTTCCACAGTCGAATTATATATAAGCTAAAATTAAGTTTTTGAAAAATTTCCTTGGAGTCAGAGTCGTCTTTTTTTTTACACGACTCCACAGTCCTGGATTCAAATTAATAAATCCTGTTGCCAATTAGCAAAAATCAACGAATTTTTGTTCATGGGCTGATTTTATACATCTTATTTAATCTCGACAGTTGCCTCAAAGTGTTCTACTTCCCCCAAATGTGTTTTTGTTCACCCCAAGTCATGGCAACGTACCTTGCTTCTGAGTAGTATATCTGTTACAGCAGGGGTCACCAAACTTTTTGAGAAGCGGGCCGGATTGAACTTTTTAAAAACTAAGGGGGCCGGACGACAAATAAATTCTAACGGTACGCGTACACCAAAACCGAATCATCGGCCGACTACGTGTCGGACCTATTCTGACGTAAATTGTCGGCCGTTCATGTGCATTCACTGCTGCCGTTGTCGGCCGACCGGTTTTGACCGATTACAACCTGAAGTTAGTAGCAGTAGAATCAGAATACTATTTATATTTTATGTATTTACATAATAATTATGAAATCTAGTTTATATTGTTATTTATAATAGAAAATATGTATCTTTTTATACGTAGGTCTACTTTACATCTAATTAAAAAAGAAGAAAGTAATAATAAAGACATTCCAATTATTGAATATATTTCTTTGCAATATTTTAAAGTTTCACATATTGTATGGATTGGTGTTTTTCTGTAGAATAATAAGAATTTAAGCAATTGAGAGAAGTACATATATGTACACATATACAAAAAAATACTTACTATTTAATTTAATTATATATTTTAATACTATACTATCATGTGTAAATTGTAATTATTGCGAAATATACAAATGTTTGGTTGAACTTATTTCTTTTGATTATGAGGTACCAACTTGCAAGTTATTTTTAATGTGAAAATCAGTTATACGATTCTATATGTCTTAGTTTTTTTTTTTTTAATTATTTACATAAATATGGGCTACTGGTGTAGATATGCTTGGATATGATTTTACTTAAACGATAGTGAAAATGTAGTTCAACTAACGATATAATATAATATCCAAAATGCCGTCCTTCGGGCAGATAAAATCTAGTTGCTTTGAATATGAGACGAGCGACAGCTAGACTAAATTGAACAATATTAAGCATTTCAATATAGCCGATCTATTTTGGAATCACATTTTAAATAATTTTACTTTTTTCGCAATTCCATCCGTTGTAATATTTTAATATTACGATTTTTTTTAAAGCGGAGCATAAAGCCAGTTGAAAATATATTTTTATGTTAATAACTAGGGCATCCAATCCCGGTATCCAGGTTTCTGACCAATTTAGCGATCTCGTACTCCCGGAATCGTCTTAATACCGATCTGGGGATTTCAGGAGTGACATGTGATTATAAAATGTTTGGTTCCCGACTTTCAACCTTATATTTTAATAATAAAACTCATTTTGACAGTTTACCTCAGTTTGCTTAGATACATAGTTTTATATAATACCTACATACAAATTAAATGAACTGTGTTTTTATTCCTTCTCATATTTTATTGCAGTCGTAGACAGGAAGAGACAGTTTTTTCCACATTTTTGTACAATATTCAGTTGCAGTTATTTCTTTATTAGAGCGGTGTAAATATTCAATTCAATTAAATTTTAATTTTAAATATTGGACATGGGTGTTTGTGATATCTCTTCTACCCGAATTGATCTCAAACAACAATTGTTTATGAAAAGAAAATATGTCACTTTGGCCGAAAATGAAAACATGAAATTATCAAATCCCGGAATTGAAATATGGTGAATCCTGAAATCCTGAGATCACAAAGGGGTCAGGGACAACGTTTCCTCTAAGCTGGGCGCGCGTGGCCGCGCAGCAGTTAGAAAGCCTTCGCGCACTCATTCCGGGTTGGCGCGCACTACATGACAGTCATTCAATTAATATTTGATCGGTCCGCGCAGCCTTTGAAATTTCCGCGCAGCTAACCTCTTGTCTTAAAAGGAGCATTGGTCAGGGGTCGGACGCCCTACTTATAACAACACAATAATATATCTAGTCTACTTTTTATCATTGGTATTCCTCACTCGTTAGCCATAAATTATTTGTAATTAAAATACAATTAAATTACATTTGCTGATAATCTGAATAGCTTCCACAACAACAATGACAATAGTAGATTATATTGTGAGAAAAATTTCAACTAACGGAATATAACTAACTTAATTAAAATAATTATTGCTGTTTTTAAAGAAAAGCTCGACCGTTTGACGTAAAATTATTTTTTTATCACAAATACCGCTTAAAGCTTATAGCATCTAGTAGTTTAAGGGTTGCGGTTGCAGGTAAAAGTGTAAATAGTTTATACACGGTGGTTGAGAAATATCGCCGTTTTATACACTTATGAATCCATCGTTGTGTGTAGTCAATACAAATATTTTTTAACAGATAATATCAAGAAAAGAATGTTTTGTTTCGCTTTTATATTTTTTAATTAGGATAAAAAAAGAAAAGAAAAACTTTCACTTCATTTTATTATATTATTTAAAAAAATAGTCAAAATACTTACGATTAGCGAAACCAGCTCTGATCACTCAATAGTATAATAGAATTACTACAATAAACTGTGTTTTATTTTAACAAACATAAAGTGTTTTTATCAAGAAAGAGCAGTTACATTTAAAAAGTATTTTTATTACTTTACGAAATTTAATTTTATCATATTGATAACAATTTATCTTGCTTGGTAGTATGTACACAAAAAGTATAGTATATTGTATTAATATATGCTATGTTTTTGGCGTTTTTGACAGCGCATTTGCATCAATCAGTGATTTGAAATTTTAATAAAAACTATCTTAACCAAGAACAAAAATCATTTACTACGTATCTCATCGATCAATAGTATAATAAATAATAATCAGAGGAAGGAGCATACATACTTTAAGACCACATATGAGAAACAGTTGAACAAAATGAGACCTTAAATTTAGACTTGAGAAAATTCTATATAATTCATAAAAATATATTTGTGTTTGTAGCTTCAGTTCGTCTATAATGAACTGAAAGCTATAAACACAAATATATATTTTTATGAATTATGTTATATTTATCGACCTGCTCTCTGTTAATTAAAATATTTTTGAAAATAAAAAATCGATGAGAAAATAAAAAATCGAAAAATCGATCGTACGAGCAAAATTGCTAAGATAATAAATAATCTAGTAACGAAAAAGGTCGTTATAAAATCGATCGAACAATGTTTCGATTGTTCGAACAAATCGATTGAACAAAGCCTAAATGGTCATTTTTTACCAGGTATCCGATCACACTCTTTCGTATGTTTGCACACATAATAAGTTCATAATTAATCACATACTTTTAGTTAATGACTAATCGTTGTTTTTGTGACGATATTTTTGGAGCGCCGTGTAGGAGAGCTTTTAAAAGCTTGAAGTGGTATACAACGGTCGGTTGCACAATCTATTGCCAGTCTGGTTATTAACTTTTACTTCAGTGGCGGCACTGGGTTTGTCCCCGCTAAATGATCAATAACATTTTATATACATAACCCCATCTCGTAGCTCGAATTTATCAATGTGCCAATGAAAAAACTAAATTATTCAATATTCTTCAAAAATATTAATTATTATATTTTAGATTACGGAAAAATATATATACAGCAATCTGCATATATATTTTTCAAGACATTTTTTTATAATTCATTAATATATCGATTGTTAAACATTCTATGGTATATGGATTTCAACTCTCTGTGCAAAACACAGAGAGTTGAATACTAGACTTAGAAAAGTCGATATTTTAAAAGAGGCAAAACAAAACATTCACAAATTCATTTGCATATTTAAGAATGTGTAATATCTTCTAGGAGCGTTAAAGCACTTAATATAATAGTTGTGCGTATATGTTTATGCTTAATTAAGAATGGCGAACGGATTGTTCCGTAAACAAATTATATTCGCTCCGAACACCCATTAATCCTGTTTGTACTCAACGTATTATCATAGTATAATAAAAAGTTTCTTTTACAGCTTAAAGAATACATCACGATAGAAGATATTATGCTTATTGAATATTGTTGTAACAGTTAAATATAACACAAAAGAAATAATAAGTATGCGGAGATTGCGTGTACAGAAGAACCGCTGCCTAAAACTATCAAAAACAACATCTACAAAGAATTAATGGTAGTATGTTAGATATGAAACAATATTCTATGACCATTACTCAAAAATAGGCACACGTTTATTAAAAATGAAGCCGCCGACCGTGCTGCATGTTTTTGATTTTTTTATAATATAATTATTGTAAAATATTTATGTTTTCTGTGAAGATGTAGTTTATGTAGTTTCAGGATTTTATTATAAGCGTCTGATGCTAAATCCCTATCTACAAATTAAAACTGCACATTAGCCTAAAAGCTCCTGTCGCGGTGGCGGGCTTTTATCGAGTGCTACGCCACTGTCAATCACCAGGTATTTCATTATATGGCCTGGGAGTTTTCGAGCAGAGTTACGTAGGTATTACTCGTATGTATAACGGCGGTGTTCAAGAACGACGAAGAGGATCACAGAAGAGAATCAGTCGACCTCAGCACGTCCATGTGTTTGCACGTCCGGCAATTCGCGACCTTGCTATACTTTTTTACGACCGTCCGCGGTAATAACAATTGCTTATTTTTTATGAACCCAAACAGTATGTGGGAATCTTTGCATGTATAATTAAAGAAAATGTACACAACAGTGCTACGGTTTTTACAGCCGGAGTGTGAAGTGAAACAATGATTTGATTTCTATCTTTTTTTAAAGAAATGTTGTGCCGTATTCGTTAAAAAAACCAATCGTGTCAGTGTGATATAAAATAATAACAAATGAACCATGTTTTACAATCGGATATACTAAACTACATATTGGATTTGGATTATTAAACGTTATTATAATGAAGAGCCGAGCTAAGGTACCTGTGCATTATATTATTTTATTCAATACAGTTATTTGATTGTGAGTTTAAATTTTGATTATATATATACTTACCCATATACGCTTTGAATATTATTCGGCAGGGGTAGAGATAATCAGACAAGCGGCCGCAAACTAATAAACTGCGAGTGAATTTTATTTAAATTTGATCAGCCTGCCGAGTGGTCAACGCTGTTGGAGCTTTTGTTTTCTCCGCTGTGAGGTCACGAGTTCAAGTCCTGTGTGTATCCATAAGCTTTCCGATCTTCAAAGCGGGGCGCAGAGAGAGCGACAAACTTACTGCTAGTACCATCCTAAGCCCTGTTCTTTGATTTAATTAAACGAATAATAAAGTTAAGCTAGTGTCTTACAAACAGTTCTCATAAAAACAACGTCTGTTAAGATGCTTCATTTGTAATCAATGTGCTCCACATCAGAAGGAAATATGACATGAAAGTATATTCAAATTTTTAAACTTGAATTGATCAAATAATAAATATAATTTTGTTCTATTTTTAAAGTATATCCTACATGGCAATGTCATTTGGTATTAACGATGATGAGTTATAAGCAATTGATTGAATGATTCTGAAATAATAGATGTCGGGACAATTGAAGTTTTGCCATTGAACACCAATATTTTCTTTATAATATGATAGTGCGATTACGTCAAAATAAATCTGGAATGTTGTGATTATATCTTCTTTCCGTTTATTCAGCTTATCCGTATTCTCTATAGTTAAATTTAGAAAGAAAACTTACACCGTAACACATTCGCATACACTCTAAAATCAATAAAAAAATCGTTACTAACGATGATGATAATGCAAACTATTTTAGAAAGTGGACAAATCATAAGACAGTTGTTAAAATATTTCATCAATAAATAATTTGTTTTTTTAAATGGTTGACCTTTCCTTCAATTCTTAAGGGTCATTGATATCGAAAAAGAAAAAGAGATGGTAGATATATATGCAGCTTACATGGGTGGTTATTATTATGCAACTTCGTAAGACCCTCAACAATCCACCGCAAATATTATGTATTCTTATATTTTTTTATAAACTCGTGGAGTTTATTTCCGAGCCATGTTTTAATTATACGCAAGCTAGCGAAGGATGGTAATTTTTAAATATTTCTATTAAGATTTATAAAAATAAAGAGGCACTTTTTTTTCGTCGTTTTGATACTTGGACCTTTTTTATATTATATCGCTGGGCTTATATCGCTTAGAATACTAAGAAAAAAGATATAATTGATTGAATTCACTATTATAATTATTCACTGTCGATTGTTGGTGGAATGGCATAATACGAGGCATATTAAGATTGAGTGCAACGGTTTACAGCGACATACGTCATTAAGACAAATTATTAAGTGACTTATTTATCATTCGTGTAATTGATAAAATCTAGCTTAAGACTATTTATAAAACATCCCTATTGAGTTGAACATTCTTTGTTATTCTATTCCACTAACAACACAGCCAGTGGTGAGACTTTTTTAAAAATAAATTTATCTCGACAAAAATATTCTTCTAATGATAAGTAATAGATGAATATCATCTTTCTTTTTTTGACATTCAACGAATTTCCAATAATTGATAGTTAGTATTTCAAAATTTCGACTATGGTTATCCAATGAAAGATGACAAAAAGCTTATATTAATATTGTTTTTCATTTTGTAACCGTTTAATAAAATTTTCAAAAATAAATAAGTTGTTTTGTTTGAGATTTATCAATGTAATGTAAGAAAATAAGATGTCGCTGCATGAGCACGCCACTGGCTCCCTGTTTATTATATACAGTAAACTTTTGGTGAAATAGTATAGTAAGGAATGCTTTTATCAACTGAGATGTTTTTAAAAATCTATTCAACTAGATTTTATCAGTTACATGAATGTTTGCAAATAAGTCACATATTTTTTTAAATTAATTAGTGTCCCTGTTGCCCGTTTCATCTACCCTTAATACAAAATCCATAGTGTTGTATGCCATAAGAATTTAATAAATAGTCGACTGAATTTAGAAATAGGTTAAATGCTATTTGATCAATTTTTCTGAAGAGCTGTTTTAAGGTTTGATGTTTCTACCTTTTAAGAAACGAAGGTTTTTTTAAATTCAGAATGTGAATACAAATGTATTGTATAAACCTTTAAATGTTGCAGTTCTTTAAAAATATTCAACAAGAAATATTTTTTATTTCAAAATTTTAGCATGCAGCATGCTAAAAAAAATGTGGCAATTCAATTGAAACATAAAAATAATCATGAAACCCTTTTTTGACACTTTAATTTAGAAATAAAACCAGCTGCCGATACGATATCTGAGATATCACCATATTTATCTCATGAATGTTTCACGGCAACATTTTTTATAGATAATTTCTGCCGTAGATAATTTTACTAGCTGTTTGCTGCGGTACATCCTCATGCGAGACTAATAGCCTAGGCTGACCTGATCTCAGCCCTAGTAATTTTGATAATTTTTCAACATCATACGAGGAACATGACATTTTTGATTATTTAGATTCAACGCGATGTATGAACTCTCCTACCATATCAAATAATCAGTGGCGGTTCTTGAACTAAAATCTTGGGTGGGCTAGAGAAAAGTTTAGCATTGTATACTATTTACGAAATTGTGCATGTTTCCACTTCACCTTATACATTAATCCAGCGATTTCTAACTTGGGAGGCGCGCCTCCACTGAGTGTTTCCACTTTACCTTATACAGTAATCTACAAGCAAAGTAACAGATATTACTACACTATTGCAAAGCATAAATTATTGTATAATAAAACCAAAGCTTATGTAAGTAAGAAATAATAGAATCGTAAAAACTGGACCTCAAATTCGTCTCCTTCAAAGTGAACTAACATGTATAAAAAGCCGTACGGAAGAACTGTCATCAACGGTCATACAATACAACGAGGTTGGTATTTGTGTTTGTATGTATGGGCTAATCTAATGTAGCCCCTGACGTCTGACAGCAGCCTGAAACTTTGAAGCACAGTCGCGTACGTTTAGATGACGTTTCCGTATGGCCAATGTGAATAAAATACAAAAAAATCTAATCGTGCTTGATTGTGCCCCAGTGTAAACAAATTACTCGGGCTATATTATAGCTAGCCCGAGCTTTTGTTATTAATATTAACACGTAGGTGTCGCCAGACTGACGTCACGTTGCCTGTTTTGTATGAAGTATGTATAGGGTTATTGCTTTTTTTATGCCGGCTCAGTTTAAAATTGTAAAACAAAACACAATCGAGAGTATTATTGTAGGTAGACATCGCATTGTCTTATATTGACAGAGGAAAATCAAAACAAAGATATTGTATTAATTTGGGAAAGGTTAGTTACGTTTAGAAATGTGTTTATTTTGTTCAGCGGCCGAACTGCTGTTCATTTTTATTCAGCCATCTAAAGTTTTTTTTTTACACATTTTGGGTAAAAAATGCAGGTCGGGCTAAGCCCACCTAGCCCAGGACCTAGAACCGCCACTGCAAATTATCAGTACAAGGATACACAGGATCAATAATATCGACTAAGTAGCTGAGCAAGTCTTATTTTCTTTCCTTTTTATGGATAATAGATTGTTCTTAAAAGATTGGTATTGTTTCGAGACAAGAACGTCAGGAATAAATTCGTTTTTTCTTGGTTATTATTGCGTTGTAAAAGACTGACAGCCAGCTTTATAATACATATTACGGATATTGTTGACAGTTGTTTAAAAACAACGAAAAGAACACCACAAATAATTATTGTTAGCCAGTCCGTTTCTGATATTACAATAGTTGTATGATATGAGAAACAATGTCTATTTTACAGGCTAAAGTTGGGCAATTATCATTTTTAATTGCATAGCAAAAGTATGAAATAATAATAACAAAAAAGGTTCAGCTTATGAAACATTATCATAAACGATTAAGCCTAGCGTCAGTGTTTCCATCACTACTCTCGAAAAATGTATCAGTTTGTTTGGAGCATTCATTTCGTTTTTTATTGAATATTTAATTTAGTTTAATTATAATGAAATTTAATTTAGCAATTGCGCTTTATATGTATATATATAAATATATGTGTGTGTGTGTATGTGTGTGTGAGAGAGAGAGCGATGCCACCTGCATGGTCGAGTGGTTATTGATTGATTGTTCAATCGATTTATGATTTATGAATGAATTCGATCGCATGGATTTTTATGATGTTTTGAATTGCCCCCTCCAACCCATCTTATCTTAAAATTAAAAACTTAAATTAGCTAGTCACTAGTCTTCTTATAGCCCTATTTAGGTTTACTTTTTCATGAATTTATAATGCTCGCGACCAACTAAACCAGTTTTGATCTTTACTGAGACGATTAAAGAACGACTCTTCACTTTTGAGGCTGAAACAATTCAACGATTATTCAGGTACTCACCTAGAACATTATCGCTAATAAATGGAAATATAAATATGTTTGCATTGAATCGTGTAATGCCATCCTGTCAATCATTCGTAGTTAGGTACTTTTGAGTTTTTATTTGTAGAATATAATAATAAAAAAAACATTAAATACATTATGTGTGCTCTATTTTCCTCCAGTATTGTTATGATGAAGACACCAATCCGTTCCGATATCAACCGACAACATCCGTCCGGCTAAATACTAGGCACCTCTGTATTTTTGTGACATGACAGTCGTGTGTTTTTGACCTCTACGTTTCAGACACGCCATGTTTCAATAAATTATAATTCTTACTGTACAACAACTAATTTCTTAATAACATTAAGCAAAAAATCCAAAGCAGACTTCACGGTTAGGCTTGTTGTTTTAATTTCTAAAAAACTAACCAGAGCATTGTTTATCGTTCCGTTAATCGGATCCCACGTGTTCGTTACCTACAAAAAGACGCCATTTTACCGATTGTTTTAAAAATTCAGAATATTAATTATTATTATGTGCATAGATTATTTATTATTACTTTATTCCATATTAAGCAAACATAATATTTAGAATTTTTTAATGTAGGTTTTATCTACAATTATGAATATTTCAATACCAAAATCATTGTATTACTTTGGTGCCTACGGAAACTTAAGCCGCCATTCTGGTGATAATTTTGAATTCAGAATAATAAATACAATATAATTATGTGAACTTTCTCCACTGGACTGGAAAATTGTCTTAAGTATTTTCAAAAATAGAATATGTCAGATGCATACCTTTGTATAATTCTATTTAGGTATATTAAAGATATTAAAATACACAATATAACCAATATTTTGATATCATAATATTTATTATTTTCTATAGTAAAAAATGAAGTAATGTAACACCTAATCGATAAACGAATTCAACAACTACTATAATACGGCAATTGAAAATGCAATTTGTTATCTTGTACAATATGTATTGTTTTTATTATAATATTTCCATTATTATATTTAGTGCCACCATTTTTTCTCGCATTGAAAACTATTACATCAAGTTTTACATTTTGATTGGTTTTTAATTTTATTTGTACATATTTTTCCACACACACAGTTTTATGAATTGTATGCGCGTTCAAATATTCTCAATTTGAATTTGAATATTATTTTTATTTCGATCATATGCGTCTTCAATGTGAACTTCACATTGTGAAGCATACAGACTTCTTAGAGTGTATTCAGTGGCGGATCGAGTCATAAAATTTAATAAAAGTAATAGAAATAAAACAAAAATACTTTTTTTTTAAATAAATTATCGCCTTGCTTTATTTCTTGCAAGTTCGTAAATTATACCGCAGTGTCAATTCGGCTTAAAATTGTTTTTCTCTATATACAAAATGGCCGTTCTAGTTCATCTTTCTTATCCCATAGTACTTCTCAAATATGTTTTACACGCAGAAACAGAAAACGATTTTTCACATGACGCATTAGATAAGGGAATTGTGAAAAAAAATCAATAGTATTTCTACATTTAGGAATGTGCAAGACATTTCTTTGGCAGCTCGATAGATGTCTGGTGTGGTTTGTATAGTGTCTTTATTTTCTTTTAGAAATATTTAAAAAATGGTCAAATTTATCTTCAAAAGTACAAACAAAAATGTCCTTTTTGTAAATATCTACTAATATTAAGTAACTATTTAAAAAATATATAAATACTATGCCACGTAAAATATCTTCAAACTTTTTTGATAATTTTACCCAAAAAAGTAGTACATATAACATAATATTACGAATCATAAATCCAGGGGTTTCTTATTCGACCACTCGTTGAAAGCTTATTGTTAAGTATGAAAAGTTTCAACGCAACTCACGATGTTTTAACTTAACTACTGCCGATCTCTATAACCTTAAAAATATCAAAAGATCAAAGTTGACGGAAGACGTGACCAGTCACTGAAACTTTCTTGTATAGTATTAATGATTTAAGCATTGACGGCTATTGTGAAGAAAAATTATAGTTTTATGTACCAAATATGTAAGTTGGAACCTATTTTAGAATGACCTTTTCGAACAGAACGTTACCAGAATGAATGAAGAATCATGACTTAATAATAACAGATCTGTGAAATAAATTACCTTTTGCCTAGCATGGCTAAGGCTATTTTTCCGCATTGTGTATCGCGCGATCGGGGTTCGGGCTAGAAGTTTTCTTTTTACGAACCGGTGCGCCCAGATTAGTTATATCTATAACGACGATAAACCAGAGTGCTCTCACTCAAATGACATAATATTGTTAAGGCTCGTGGTCCACATATTTAAAAAAATAAAAGTTAACACCTTACATAGATTTGTGACCTTTTCCGAGTCAAATCGAATTATTTTGGTTCAACCTTTTTCGTAAAAACCGTATGACAATAATGAAAATGAAAGTCAATCGATATCATATTCCTATCTTCAAGTCGGGTCCGTAGCACAGTGATCAACTTTTTTTGCTTCCGCGGCGAATATCACGAGCTCTAATTCCAGTAAGTGCAACAGCATTTTTCAATCGATTTATCAATTTCTGTTTGAAGGCATGGATGTTTGCGATGCCTGAAAAATACCTCCCACCCTTCCTTATTAAATAACATGGCGTATGCAGTGGCGAATTAAGCACACGAAAGGCCCCAGGCGCAATAAAATTTGTAGGTGCTGTTTTTTTCGGATAACATAAGAACGTTAGAAAATTTCATGTAAAATAATAAAAATATATGAAAATCTGAACAAAAAGTATATGGGTTTTGTATAATATAAGCCATTGGCCCTAATTGATGGCCCTAAGATTCGGAGGGCCCAAGCGCGCGCCTCATTCGCGTTTAGGGTAATCCGTCACTGGACGTATGCGAGAGTGATTAGCTAACCCCTAGTCCTGTTCTAACCCTGCTCTTCAAAAGCGAGGTTGAGCGACTGATAAGCAGTTTTCATAGAAACAAATACGTTAAGATACACTCATAACGAGGCCATACGCCCTACATTGGAAGTGGACATGTATTAAAAAAACAAAGATTAGATTTAAAAGTGTCATCAGAAAAACACAAATTTTTCATTTTATGTTGTCACCAATTGGCCGTCCTTTTTAATTACCGCTCTTAAGCATTGCCCGCCTTACCTATGTCGATATAAATCCATCGAATAGATTCTTTATTGTGTATTTTATACCCTGATTTTTCACTGTATCATTTATAACATAATCATCATGAAATATTATGTAAAAACCATAAAAAAATAATTACATATACCTTTTGTAGTATTAAAATTTATTATGATTGACATATTATTAAACTAACCTTGCCCCACTTAGCAGAGAATAAAGCGTAATAATTATGTAATATCATTAATAGCCAAAACAACAATAACTTTAATATTGTTTTAAGATGGCGAGTCTAAATTGTATTATTGTTGTTAACGCGTATCCGAAAGAATCTGGCCTCACAGCCCGGGGCAGCAATTTATTTATTTTTGTACGATGGAATGTGCAGGTGTAGGGTTAATTATCTATCACTACTATATATATTGCCATGCGATCATATTTCTTGTATTTGTGAATAATTGTTTATGGTTATCATTATCATTGATATTTGAAACTATTATCACACATACAATACTTTTTAATTATGTTTGTCATTTAAATCGTTAAAATTGTCTACACTCCCACACGTTTTGTCACTAACGACCCGGATTTCGTGCATTCAAATGCACTAATGAATTTGAGCTGACGCTTGGTAAATACGTGTATCGTTTATATGTATATAATAAATAAATTTATTTGTTAAAATCTATTGATGGTGATATGGATTAAATTTACTAATGGCTTGATTTTAATGACGTTCAATTACATAGTTGGCGATCTAATCACATAAACAAATATAATATCTGTGAGTCTTTGAAATAAGGTGTGGTTATCTTTAAAAGGTTATAACATGGGAATGTTCACTGATTTAAATATTGGGTATTTTTAACAATTATTTTATTTTGATCGCCGATTTTTTTACGAGAGTTCTATTATAGTTACATACATACAAAGCATATGGGTGAATGAAGGAAATTTATCTGTTTATTTAAAATTTGAACGATTTAAATTTAATATTGAAATTCCACTAGACACCTTCAGTCAAAATCTTAAATTATTTCAAATTCGGCGTGTCATGTGGTCAACATTTTTGAAAGTTTTACAAATTGATTTTTCAATCGATTTATGGATTTCTGTTTGTGTGGAAGTTTTGTGGTGTTCTGGACTGTTTGTGTGGAAGTCAAAATTTATTTTACAATGTGTTAATGACGAAAAATTATACCTGGGATAAGTCGACACTTAGATTTCTGTTAATTTCGCTGATTGTCGAACCTGTGGTCCATGATATAAATATAATAACAAACCCTTATTTTTATATCTGCTTATTATAAGTATTATGTAATCTTTAGTCAAGCTTTTGAAACTATTAACTGCCGGCTTCTACAATCTAGAACTTTACAAGGATCGAACAAATATTATTATTTTTAAGATTAAAAAATCGCCCACAATCTATTTGGGATAAAATATATTATGTCTATATTCTTCTTCCGTTATGTATTTCTTGTAATTTGATAAAAACAGAGGTATTCGGTGAGGAAAAACTTACGCATTAAAATCTTCGTAGTTGACATCCAAATGTACTTCACGTATTAGTTGTACTGTTCCATAGTTTCAACTGTTGTGATAGTTTCTTAAGGTTCGTCAAAATCTTCAAAACTACTTATCATTTTGCGGGCAAAAATAAATGGAAATAAATGTACGTTATGCTAAAGTAGAACAGAAAGTCGAGGACTGCCTTTTCAATTATTAATATGCTTATTGTTTTAAGGTGAACTTTCTTTTTTAAAGCGAATGCTATAAAAAATCAAGACATTAATCATTTGGCAAGAAAAAAAATGAAAACATCGAAATACACTTACCAAGAGCATTACGCCACTCTTGAGACGTCTAAAAAATAAATTGTTATGTAAATTTCAGAAATATACGTTAATAAATATGAATGAAAGATTCAAGTATTTTTTTGATTCTTGCCAGGTACACCGCAAATTTATATAATTTCATCACTGGATTCACTCACGAGATATCGTCTGTAATTTTCTCCAACCTCGTACCTCAAAAAGTACAAGTTTTCAGGAGACACACAAATTTGTTTTAATTTACCGCTACCGCTATCGATGGAAATCCCTATAAAACACCACAGAAATGGTTTTGTCCTCAATATTTTTGAGGAAGTTAAAGAAGTAAGCAAAGACCTTTCCATCCATGCCATCCTCTTAGTGGCGGATTAAGCACATAAAAGACCCCAGGTGCAATACAACTTGGAGGCCTTTATTTCGGATAACATAAAACCGCCAAGAAATTCTAATTAAAATATAAAAAATAAATAAAAATCGAAGCAAACAGTATATGGGTTACACCAGCGTTTCCCAAACTTTTTTCCCCTCGAGCCGGTTATTTTAATATTTCTCCTTTGTGACCCACTAAATTTGTTTATGGCCTATACTACCAGCCTATAGGTAAAATAAAACAGTATATTTATGTCCATACAGTCTTTATATGTTATAATAAAAAAAATCCTCTGATAAACTTACATAGAAATCAAATGTACCAATAATTTAATTATGAGAGGTATTACGAAATTATATAGTAAATATACAGATTTATTTTAGGAAATTGATGACCCGGCATTTTGCTTTCTGCGACCCAGTACTGGGTCGCGACCTATCATTTTGGGAAACGCTGAGCTACACAATATAAGCCATTTTTGATACCCATAAAATTTGGAGGCCCAGAGCGCGCGCCTCATTCGCTTATACTGCTTGTTGGGTAGTTCGCCACTGCACCCTTTCCTTCATCTTAAATTTAGCACATGATCATATTATTTGTCAAAAATTTTGTACTAGGTTAAAAAAAATCATAAAATACTTTTTTTTATACGAGTTAAGAGAATATGTGTGTATCGAAATTTTGATTTCATAAGAACAAAAATTTCAAAGCTGAAAAAAGTTAAGAATTGTTTTTATAGAAAATTATCGACAGCGTCTTGATTCAATAGTTTAGTTAAAGAATAAGGGGTCATTTTTACATCAATAATTTTATTTATACAATGTTATGATTTTCAACATATTGGTATTCACCTTCTGAAATATATTTTTATCTAAAGGAATATTGTAAAATAGTTAAAGTAAAATAAATTCTAAGTAAAAAAAAAAATGGATATCAAATCAATGGAACTTTGAGATGACAGCTTTTAAGTTCGTCGTTCTCCTTGATCACTGATGTTTAAGTTATTTGCATGTTTACTATTTTAATAATAAGTGTTTTAGGGAAATTGCAATGAAAGTGTTCGATTTATTTTGCAAAAATAACACATTAAAAGAGTTTTCTACAGTTCGCCGAAGAAAATCGATGACGAATGTAGAAATAAATTAATGTTTGGTATTCTGCTATTATAAAAATTTATACCGACAGTAAGTCAGATATAGGAAATATGATCAGTATAATATGAAGCGATTATTATTGTGATTAATTGATACGCAGATTTATCTTTGACAGCATTCAAATTATAAGATTATCGAACAGATCTTCCGTAACAGTGACGGCCAACAAACAGGTCGATCGTAGATGTATTTTCCTTGTATGTAAAGCATGATAAATTATTGTCATCGGTCATCACACGGTTACCAATTTTTTTTAAATGTTGCCAAAGGTTCATACTAATTAAGCTTTATTTTATTATCTGAAATGCTCAAAATAGGACATTTTACAAACTGCTCGATAAAAAAAAATCGACATATTAAACTATTTAGAACATATATGCTCTATGTGCCCTTTTCTTTCGCTTGTCTTATATTATATAATATAATTAAATTCAGATTGAAAAATATGTACATGAACTTTAACATGAACTTGAACTGAACATACTTCAATTTCGTAAATAAATATTTTTCTAATAAAAAAAACAGCTCAATCTGTACACGATTAAAATCAAATCGTTTAACTCTTGTATTCTACTAGTGCAACGGCGTAAACGCCTCATAGCCATGCTATGCATGAAAGCCTAGCGAAAAAGAGACTCAAATTTATAAATACTCAATAATATAACAAAATGGGTGGGGCCTTGCGTGATGATTGATTTCATGAGTCTCCAAATTTCTAGCTACACCACTGTACTAGTGCTGCTAATAGTAACGAATCATGACACCAGATAAAGACTCACTATAACTCAACCATAAACTGAGGTTCAAGAATACGCAGATCCTTGCGTCGGATATTGGGAGTGAGATGATCTGATTTCGCGAGGAGCTTGGAGATAAGGGAACGTATAAGTCAGTGCATGTTACGTCAGTGATAATGAAGAAATATTAAAAGTGGCTCAGTTACATGTTGTTAATGCCTCTGTAAAGCCTCAATCCTGCTTTCCTCTTCTCCAATCTGTGGATTTGCGGCTTCTTGAACGACCGTTGGGTACTATAGATAGAATATACTCGGCGGAATCGAGGGATCGTACGTAACATTTCATGAGAAAGGAACACAATTGGCGGGTGAACGGAAATCATGATGGCGACATAAAATGGCCATGCGCTTCGCATAGGGACCAAATTTAGTTGAATAAGAAAAAGAAAAAAAATCTACTTGAAGCTCGCCATTACTTTTAAATGTAAAAGTTTTTCACAACAACATAATAGTTTGCCATCCATGTTCAAGACATATTACACTGCGGATCAATTTTTCTTCAGAATAATCCTAATTAATGAGAATGATTTGGTATAAATAAAATTGTTAGTGATTATTATATATTTTAGTATCAATGACCCCTGTGTCCATGCATACAGTATTCGGGTAAGAAGTTTGTTACGATGATAAGTACAGTGGTATAACTAGTTTCTTCGTACATATTTCAGTTCACGGTAAATTATTTTGATACAGAGAGAAAAACGCGATTACATTTGAAATTAATATGGAAAGAAATACTGAGCTACAAAACTAGTGGGTTGACAAATTCCATGTTTTTAAATGTATTTAACGGTTTCAGGGTGTAGTAGCTGCGTTGCTACAACGTTATTATTAAAAACTTCATAATTATATTCGTGTTTATAAAGATAGTAATGTTTCATTAATAATGGATAAGCTTCAACGAGTTGAGATCGAATCTTTTCACACAGGAAATGTTTAGTATTTATTCATATAAAAGCTTACATATTGATTTTTGTATTTTATTTTAAAAATATATAATTATCGGACAACCCTCGAATTAAAACCGCAACTCTTTTGTTTTATATCATAAAAATGTTTACTTCCTGTTATATGGACAAATTAATTAAATAATATTAAAAAAGACATTTTCAAATAATTTATTTTAGTCGCATTTAACAATGAAACTATTCATTCTGCCGTAGGTATATCAAAAAACAAGTGGTTAAGTTTTTTTAATATCATTTAAATTTTAAATGATGGATCCAATCATAATTTATATATTGTTGGTTTCTCAATAATTTTGTTCTGTAATGTTAGGTTTTTTTTTTAATATATAACATATAACAGGAAATTACCAACATGGTTCTAAATATCTAAAAAATGTATTAATCTTACAAATATTTTATTGGTGTGTCAAAAATTACAATATTTATCATTGTAACAAGATACATAAGTCATAACAATACTGCTTCTCAATATTCTAGAAATGATACAGATACAATTACTTCTGAAATATTTCAGCGCTGGAATCTTAAATTTGAGGTATTTCGTCTCCAGACAAAAGGTCAAATAATAGCCCTTGAATCGATCCATGGCGTGCGAAAGATTTCTTACGAAGATAAGATAAATGCAAAAAGCAGTAGCGGGTATGCACACCTCAACCACACGACAGGCTTTTGTTTTTCATGTTTTCTGCTGAAATTCACCAAAATATGTATATTATAAAATAGGGAGATACCGAGATTTTGTTTGTATATATGGGGCGTAGTAACATAACGTTAGGAAAACCCACACAACCTTGCTTATTAGAGGAGGTGTTTAAAGCTTGTTGGATTGCTATACAATGGTATCATGCTTAAACGTGACCTTCGACACGCATCAACTGTAATCTATCAGGCTGCTTTTTCGCCATTTCAACGTTCAATGAAAGAAATGCAATATTTTTTTTATTTCAGAACGAAATGCTTATATTACTTTAATTGTTACTGACTAGAGGACTGGTAGAGGGTCTGCACGAGCCCGGGCCTGGCCCGGGTAAAGAATTTATTTCTTCAGAAAAATATTTCAGACTATGTTCGTGTCATCAATCAGCCATGATGATTTTAATTATAACCAGCTCTATGGAGAATCGTAAATTGTTGTAAATTTGTTAAAAAAAAACAGGGTTTGTTATAAATCTGGGCTTCGGGTCGGGTTCGGGTAACAAGTGTGGTATTAGACTCGGGCCCGGGTCGGGTCTGAGTTTTTCGAGCTCGGACCGGGTAATTTTGTAAAATTTCGGCCCGTGCAGACCTCTACTGACTTGGTAGAAGTCTTTTATATTCAGTTACATGTAGAAGAGCAGTCAGTTCTACGAGAACAGTGTATAAAGCTTTTCGTCAGAACTAGTTAAACGCTGAGATTGAGACCTGGTGCCATGTCATGATATTAAGCATATTTATATGGGACATTTCCATAAGTGATGATTGACGCAACATATATCCAACCACTATCACGCGCCAATAACGCGAGATAAGACTTCGTAGTCAAAGATAACATAGCCATAACTGCAATTTTAAAATTAAAGAATGAAAATAAAATACCGAAATGTATGAAAATCAAGTTAATTTTATCTAAATAATGTCGACGCTCGATTGAGCATGTTTTTACAAATACGCCAAGCAAATTAAATTATCCATAGCGAAATAAATCTTGATATTGGTACGTATGCGTTCCCGGGATCCCGGATCTCGGGATGGAAAGCCCTAATGACAACCCTGTAAGGTGGGCTTGTGCTAGCGCTAGTTTTGTTACTATATGTGTGTTATCAAATTTACTTTAACGAGCAGTAAATGTCGGCGGCTTTCTCATTGTAAATATTTTATTCTCATTCGCTCTTGGTTATTTATTAATTCGCAAGGAAATTAATTATCTTGACAACCGTACAGGTCAAAAGTTGAAAGCGAAACTAATGAAAAGGCCACATTAAAAAGAACAATCCAAATTATTTTATGGCAATCCTTAATTTAATGGCCATAAAACTCTTCTAAGTATATTCAGATGTTAAATGTTGTAGTGAAATCTTCCCGCGTTCTGGTTTAATAAAAAGCTCACACCATAGAGAATGAAATTAATAGGTATATCTAATATTAATTCAGAGGCGTATAATAGAATTTCTAATTGATACGTAAACAAATCGCTGCTGATGAAACGTGTGAAAGTAATGAAATTATTCGAAAAGTTATCACAGAAATACTCACGTATTTTTTTAAAAATCTGAATAATTATTTATGTGTTATTTGGAAACAAGTAGAAAGCGCCCATAAAAACCCTCATTATGAGATACACTAAATTAAGTGTATCTTTCATTGCCAATTCTTGAAATTGATAAGTCAAAGTGTAAAGAAAAGTTTCACTTTAAAACATCAATATTGGTATACTTATTATATATATTTTTTGAATCATTTGACCATTTTAAGCATAAATTATTTAAAATAATCTATCATAAAATTGGTGTCAATTCTTTTTATGAAAAAATCACAGTATCTCGTCGCAGTTACAGTATGTAACGTTGCATAAGATAATTTGCTGTCCGCACATGTTGGTTGGCTTGAATTTATAATCTAAAAGTTTATGCATTGTTTTCAATTTAAAGTTAATAACCAATATCATTTTTTTACAAACTATTATATATTAGATAAGAAGCCCGCTTCACATTTATTATAAGATGAAAGAAAATCGAATATGTGTATACAATAACAGATTGAGTTTTACACAATAAAACAATAAATATGTATTTATAAAGCCCACATTAAAAATATTTTGTTTTAAACTACCAAGCATTTCATGTAGACATTATGTTAATTAAAATTATCTATTCTTAATCATTAATCAGTTATTGTAATCTAGTATATGCATGTGCCTGTGTTAAAAAAAGCCATTATATTGAGTCTGCAGAGTCGATATAATACATCTATAAAAATGTTATTATTTGGGTTCGATTGCTGTCCAACCGATCAACGGACTCTTTCAAAATACTTTATTTAGGCATGCACAAAATTTTATAAAACGTTGTTGAATTTCCACTGTAATAAAATAAGCATAAAGTCAACTATATTCCATTATTATATTAACATCGCTCAATAGGAAATAACCAAAAATACAATACAATTCTGAACAATCACCATGCACGCCACTGCTGTACGCAAAGGTATGAAATAATGGCCGTGAATTGGGTAAAAGGGGAGCGACCCCACGTTTTCTTTGAATACGTTATCAATACACTGGAATATTTTTTGAGGGTTTCAAAACGTTTATATCCATAAAAAATATATCCTTTAACTATTCGTTTTCATCTGGCATCTAGCACAATATAGCGAACTAAAAGGTATGTTTTATGCACTTATGCTATGTGATATCGTGGAGAGCAATTTATACCGGCATACATCTTTCATATCGACTGTGGTAAGGGAAAAGGACGTAGCCCACACATTTTACAGGAGGCACAAAAAACGTGTTTTGATGATTTTGGGCCATATGCAAATTATGAAATATACACAACCTTGAAGTGCACGGAGACTTGTAAACTGGTGTTTAATGGACATAATCTAATATTAATTGAATAAATTGTCCAGTAAAAACCTTTTTTTCAGTCTTTTTTCTTAGTTTAACTTTCACACGCTCAAATTTTTTCAAACTAAAAAGCTAAATTAAAATACTAATTCGGCATTTGCAGCTTAAATCCTTTTGATAGAACGTGTATCAAGTTGAATACATTGTGATTATCGAAAAAAAGCTGTTTTGAAAAAACTGTGGGTTACGTCCTTTTTCCTTTCCACAGTCGATATACAATCTCGCTGATAATAATTAATTGTTGACTAGTGTTTGGAAATGAAGCAACCAATCCAAAGTTAAGCATATACAGAACTCCTATCATAGGAGTACATAAATTTAAAACAAAGGTTAAGTTTTGACAATTAATAAATAGGTAACTACTTAACGTATCGATAGGAATAGAACATTTTTGCTGCGACACGCAATTGAGCACGAGTAAAACCAAATGTCATTTGTTATACGCTTGCTCACTACCAATGTTTCTTTCGGTAGGCAATCATGGCACCTGACGAAGACTCAGAAAAACCGTTAACTGAGCTTCGAGAATAGATGCTTCCGTCGAATAATGGGTAAGGTGGTTTGATTTCGTGAGGAACTCGAAAATTAGGGAACATATAAGACAGCTCTTCGAACTACTCCTTCCGTCAGGTGGGATTCCAGTGTCCTGGACGGCTGGGTAAAATCCATTTGATGTACTTGTCGGAATTGAGAAATGCTGACATGTCGTGGGAGGAAGCAAAGCAATTGGCGGGAGACAGAGAAACATGGAGGTGCCACATGCTCCACATAGGGAGGGAATATGATAAAAAAAAAAATAAGAAGAAGCGTGTCCGAGAATACAAAACGTCACGTTGGTAGTAAAGCTATCCCAGTTTTGGTTTCCAGTGAGCCACATAAGGAACGATGACGATGTACATAAATGAATACAGAGAAAGTTACATATTATTATATATCACTTTGATTGCTCCATACAGCGCTATTATCATTTGTAATCACTGTCACTGAATGAAAAATTGGCGTTCGGCCATCTTGGCGAACAGCTGCTTATTGACCCAAACACTATAAAATTGACTTTGGTGAATGAGAAAGGGCGAAAATTCGTAACTTCACACATATAGTTACAAGAGGCCAAAACTTGTATTGATTTTTAAGCTGTCATTATTTTCATACAAGTGCTACAATATAATCTTATTTGAATTATCTTAAAAGCTATTTTAAGCCGACAGTTACTTACGCCCTTTTTTGATTTCTATATGTTGTCAAATTACTCACTACTGTGTGGTGATTTGATGTCGCTGTGGTGTTATATTATAGCGTCACATTTGATAGTTTTTCGGGAGCTTTGTATGTGAAACTAATACTGAACGTAATTAAAAATAATATTATTATGTCATTTTGTTCGTTATTTTTTAACTGAATCAAGTAATATCTCAAAACTGCTATTTTTTACTTGTGAAACATTTTTTGCGGGGTTGCGATGTAGGGTTGCAAACCTTTCTGAATTGGCCTGGATTGTCCAGGAATTGAAATTGCTGTCCAAAATTCTAGGTATGCTTATCTTTGGATATATTTTCTGACAGGAGAAGTTGACAGCTCTATTAATAATAGTTTCCTGAGAATACATAATAACAATGCTTTTTTGGAAAATAAGAGTGCCAGTCACTTCTTGCCAAGACTTTTTCCTAATCTATGTCCGTTCCCGAATGTGGAGCATATGGATTTTTAATTGAGGTTTATCAGCAGAAGTTTTTTTTCGAAAAACTGCTTGTTACTCAACTTCTCTTTAAAAACAATATATCAAGCATAATACCCTTGGTTCTGGTCATAGAGTAGGTCTATGGACCTGGTATTGTTTTTTTATTATGAGATTATGTTTACTTATGAATCTTGCGGAACCCGTCATATAACATTCACAAGTAATCGTAGATGGCGACCAACAGCAAATGGCTATGGTTTACAAGAAAAAAAACAAAAGTTTTCAAGAAAAAAAAATATGCTAATATTTATTTGATTATAACAATGCCAAGAAAACGTGCCAGAACGACGTTCCACCGCGTTACATGGGGGGAAAAGCCCAGTATTCTAATATTATCTGAACTGCTTTGTTTCGTTTGTCAAATCATTTTATTATATATGATGATCCGTCAATGTATGACTTTAGCACAAAACGTTCAACAGTTTTTTACAAAGTTATTCTCCCCCTGAGTTTTACTACACATAAATATTATTACGTCTATTGTAGTTGCTTAATAAATTCGAAAACTAGTTATACTAAAGTAGCCGTTAGAATTTGTGTTCAAACACTCGGATTAACTCAATAACAGATGCTGCACGGTGTGCATCAAATTGATATTAAGGCCAGTGGTACACAACCTTCTTCATCAGTTCGACGAGTAAACGGTAAAACCGTCGATTAAGTTACAAACGATTCTTGGTCAATTTTAATAGCATTAGCGGATATTTTTACAAAGGAAGATTGTATATTATTTATCAACAAAACTTCGAAACACGATGCACGAAGTTAAATTCCGATTTCACTTTTGGAAGCCATTCGTGGCATTTTATAATAAACAACCATCAAATCAGAAATGATCAATTCCGCGCTAATTATAAAGTGATAACTTTCGATTCAATTCAATTAAATTTACCGTTATAAAATAAATTACTACTTTTTTAAGTTGCTAACTTTCGTAAATTAAACTTGTATTATTATGGAGTCGGTGTCGTGGATTTATGCTATTTTGGGCGGAGTCCTTAGTTGTCAACTTAGAATTATCACAAATCCTTTGTTGATAACTGTTTTCTTTATTATTTTATAAACCTATGAGTTTCTATGGGTTCATTCGCATCGCAAAAAAAACTTATTTTAACCATTTGCTGATATTTATTGTAATCTTTAATTACGTATGCAATGCAAATATTACGCAAATTTGTCTGGGGTCACTTTGTACCCCGTCGCTCCTCGATCCTTTTTTCGACGTTTTGCTTCTTAAAGTGGTAATCAATAAAACACATGTGCAAATAAAATTGTCTTAGAATAGGGGAAATACGTCTGGCTAGTTGTTAATAAGATTACTTAATTAAAAAGTTCTTCTCGGTTTTTTGTTTTTTATTTTCTATTGTATGTTTCGTAGGTTATAAATTCTTAACAAGTAAATATATATTTTTTTTAATAAACAATTATACATACACAATAAAGTTTATCGGGTTCACCCGGGTAGCTTGCGAAGTTATGAACGTAGCGAGCTAAAACAGTCATTTCACCTGGATTGACCAGGTATTGTGAGCTCACGCACGTTCCGTGACCTCAGAGACCGTTCGTCAGATTTAAGCTACAACCAAACTGACGAACATATGGAATATTTAACTTCTACATCAATCTTCCAGTTGATTAGTCAGGATAACTCTTAAAAACTAATTCAATGTTTGATAATTATGCAGTTATGTGTAAAGCTTACGCTTTATAGAGTCCAGTTATCAGATAATTTAAAAAAAACTCCCAAAACGCTATTGACTAGAAATTTAAATAAATTAAAAATTAAACTAATTTAAAAAAATGGTTGTATCTAAGTCATTACACGTATGTTTTTAAATGCCCTACTACTGAATCCGACCTTATTAAATAATCTATAAACTCCTCTTGCTAAAATGTATAAATCTCCGGGACAGATGACTAATATTTGATTTATGTTGACCATTTTAATATTGCTTTTTCCACTATCTTAAAACAGGTTATTTGGAACTGTCTGACTAGTGAACTGGATGATTGAATTATTTTAAATCAGTGATGGATGGATGGATGGTTTTACCTTTGCAGATATGGCACGGAATATGACAGTTTTTAGTATAAAGAAAAACCGTTCAATCTTCCATTCACTTTTTTAAGCTCAAATAAAACTATTACATGTAATTGTATTCATCACATTGCCAGAGTAGAACGTATTTGAATCAAATAATTGTTGAGCATTATTTTTTAGATTAAAATTGTTTTTTTCTGCCTCGCATACTTAGTTGGTACACCCTTACTGATATTCAAAAAAGATAATCGAAATACTTCTTAAGATTTTGATGTAATATGATTCTTTACAAAGTTTTGTCAGTGTATTAATAAAACAATAAAAAAAACTGCAGAGCAACAAACTCCGCTTTTAAATTTCGCAAGATCAAAAGAATATTTTGAAATACGCTCGCATGAATTATTTATTATTATCATAACACTACCGGACAATTACCAAAATGACCGTCCATGTTACACTGCAATAAAAAAGTGTTGGATTTGTTGTTTTGTTAGATCGGACCATGTGAGACCAGCCACCACAATGTATAAAACGATTACGCTTCTAAATTGCGTACGCCAATTTGCTGTTTCGATCAAGTTGCACTACACACGTCTTTTTTTAATTGGTTGATTATATTAATTTGCCTACATGAGTTTTATATAGATTTGAACAGTTATTTACAAGCTCGTATAACATTTTATTTAATATCGTATATTTAAAACATGGCACCTAACGTGTAATCGTAAATACAATTATATAACGTAGGTAATATTATAATATTACTGTGCACAAAAATGAAGTGAGAGGCCAAATAAATTGTTTCGAAAAGAGATTTTCTATTTTTGAAATTCATTCATATTTTGGATCTTCTTTTCTGTCTTTAATTCAAACAATAGTTTGTATAATATTATCTATCTCCTGTGATAATATCGAAGGCTAAAAATGTATTTTTTTAAAAAGGAGAGATTAGAATTAATGCTTTTTGATTAGTTTGGGTCTTTTCTAGGTACGTTTGTCCTATATTGAGACTGCTTTTACGATTAAATGGGAACTTTGTGAGATTTCGAGATTATCCTATTGACAGCCGCATTATTAAAAAAAACATAGTTAGTTTTTCTCCTTTCTTTTTCCAATTTTGAAAATCTATGTTTCAGAAGCCTGATGATTTATGAAGATTGATGATTTAGCAAACTAGAGCTGCATCTATTTTATAAATCTATAAACGAGTAATTCTTGGTAAGAGTTGATCTTTTGTTAATGATTCAAAGGCCACAATTCTCCTTAGGGATTTTTCTAAATTGTTTTCCCCACACAATGATACATTTGGGAATACAAAATTTTGAAGTATTAAAGACCACCCTAGCAAGAGTTTTATACAGAACCTAAAAATCCGAATTGTAGAACCCACATATAATTTTAGTAGGAAAGTAGAACAATGACAAGAAAAAGGATTTAATTTTGTTTTTTATCTGAATAATATAAAACTAATTTTGATAATTTTTTTATTTCATTTGTTGTGTTAAAAATGTGACACGTGTTTCGCTACTTTTTTAGCATTATCCCTGAAGCGATTGTCGGCAACGATGGCAAACTAATACAAATGACAAAAACATTAGCGATGAAGGAGACTCGAAGAACTTTGACGCTAACACGCCCTAGTAGTATTTGAAATCTAAAATAAGAATTCATTGTCCGATGTAACATCGCAAGTTTTACGAATAAAACCGCCGAATTCATTAAAGATACACAATATAACCAAAACAACTTATGTACTCGTGTATGATTGCCTATATTATGTTACTACTATATTTTAAACTATGTCATTATTGAGATAATGGCTTTTATTTTTAAATGCTATCAACAAAACGAAGAAGTCGTACAAATACCATTTTATCTTAATCGTCACAATAAAATTGATTATATCCGCTGTAGACCGGATTCCATGTTTTCTAAATTCGTCGCAGGTCGTAGGACCTAAAACAATGGCAATTTTTTGTTGATAAAAAGAATATTCCGACATCTTTTCCGGGAAAGCGATCGTATTTTAAAAGTTTTTACAATATCTTTGATGTATGATGAATGGGAAAAAATAAATTGCTGGACATGTTTACGAAATATTTCTGGAATGAGCTGAAACATTTTTTTGAGGGCCCTTCAAAAAACTATGCATGCTTTGAAACCAAAAAGTTTTTAAACCATCTATAATTGCGAAAACGATCGATCGGGGTTTTATAATATTGTTTTTCTTCCCATTATTTTTATAAATGTGTCCACTTTTAATGTGGAGCATCCCGACCCTAGTTAAAAACCCCATTTTTGGAATGTTTGGAAGGAGATTTTAAATATCGCATATGATCTTGCCTTTGAACACGATTCAATAAACCTATTGAAAAATCATTTAGAACGTGCGTGAATTTAAACCGTTGGACAAAGCAATCTAAAAGAAAGAACAACCGAAAAAGATTTATGTTATATTATTATATATAATATTTATTTACAAATAAAGCAGAAAGAAATAAAGCCAGCTCAACGATATTTTTAAATAACTTTAACAGTTGTTTGCGCAAAGACGCAACATAAACTGCATAGGCCCAGAAATGTAGTAAATAGGTGGGTGATTCTTGAAAGCCTGTGGAGAATCTGACAATAAACTTATCTTTTGTGTGATTTATCAAGATGATTTAAAAGTTTCATGCTATTATTTATTTGTCTAACATTTAAAACCAGATTTTTACTACGCATTTAACACTACACAAATTCATTTTTAAATTTGTAATATAAAACCATAAACTGTATCAATCAATGAAATTAAACATGTTAGATGATCTATATGCCAAAAGGCATGTAATATGTACATACGTATATGTTTTTACTCTGGTAACATCTTTAGCTACTTCACCGCAGACTGACACAACGTTGGGCGGCGATGTCTTCGCATCATCACCATCAGCAAATATTATTTTGCATTTTTTGTAATTTTATTTAAATCATTTATAGCGCTATTATAATACGTGAATAACTTTCGCGTCAAACGTTATCATTAGTTGTAATTTTAAGGATACTTGTCAACATTACTGTGAAATTTAAACTTTTTTTTTAATCGGGTCGACACCGATTGTGGCTAGCGGTACAAAAGCAAACTTAATTAGAGACTATAACATTATAAATGTATGTAAATATTTTAATAGCTTTAGGTGAAAATAAAGGTATCCAAGGTTTTCTTTTTTTTGTTTCAAATTTGTTAGATGGTTAATGTTAATGGCAACCAAAAAATAAATTATTTTAGACAAAAACTCTTCATGTGTAAATTTTAAATAAAAGCAAAAAACAAATTTGATCCAGCTACATTAACTTCTACGTTAATTCTTCTGTTTATAAATCGCCAAATTTACCTGATGAACGCGAAAAGTATCGTGAAAATAATCAAAAGTACATTGTCTATTATTACATTTGAATTTCAATTAGGAATAATTTTCTACAGCACTCTTCGGAATATTTTTTTGCACGACTCTTCACATTCAGCCAATTAAAGGTATTAGAGGTATTATTATTATAAATGCAGCCCTTACATGGCCCAAGGGCGATGCCCATGTAACTAAATTTTAAAATCAACTCGAGAGAGGAGATCTAGCTAATTATTAAAAAAATATTTTTAAAGTAGTATCTATTTCAAAGGATTAAAATTGAATACTCTATGCACTTTAGTATTTTATAATTTTTAATCGGTACCTAAAAATTCAAGTACAATTAAACAAGATTAAAAGTCTGGGATTAAAAGGCTACCCTAAAGATTAAAAGGCTACCCTACTAGATTAAAAGGCTGGGATCCATACGCTATTTTGGTGAAAAGGTATTTAGTTCCACAAGAATTATGTTATAAAATTCATAACTTTTATCCATTGTTTTTTCCACTTTAGTAAAACGGAGTTCTATTTATTATATACCAATCCAATTAACTTTAAAAACATAGATTTGATATTATTATTGGCGGCGAATTGAGCTTGGAACTTTGTTATTGCGAAACAACGTCAGTTAAACATCTATTTTTTTAATAAACAACATCGGAGAGTTCAATTAACAGTATCAACAAATTAAAGAGTTTTTAAAATGTATTATCTATACAGCGGCCCGGTCTTTTATTATTTCTTCTGATATATTGTTGTTATTAAATTTTATATATTCAGGTAAAGTTTCACGATACAACACATTTATTTTTGTGAGACTGTATGAAAATATTGTGTTGAGCCCATCACTCAATTGGATTTGGAATTGGTCAGCGAGATTTTGACCCAAAGCTGTAATTGTGAATGATATGTATGATTGAAGTATTATACAATTGCTAAACTGGCTAAATAGGTGGTAATAATGTTTGTACGTGTGCAGTGGAGTAGGAAAGGGTCCTGCCGACCGGGGCGATCATTGAATTTTCCGCCCCCAATGTGTCCTCTAATTTTGTTTTTAAATCACTACAACTATTTATAAAGTATGAATGTGGGTTTTTATGCATAATTAAATTTTTCGAAAAATATTTTATTTATTTTTGAAAATGCCGCTACCAAAAATGTGCCACCCGGGGGTGGTCCGCCCCTGCCGCACCCCCCTTGCTACGCTACTGTACGTGTGATTTTTGATTAATAAAAACAAAGATGATTTTGGTACATTCACAATCAATTATTTAAGTTGTGTTTTGCAACATGCGCATTTTAAACCCTCAAAGAATTTCAGATATGCTGTCATTTTGATTGAATTGAAATTTACTTGGAACAAGCAACTTCATTATAAAATAACTTCTCCTTCTTCTTGGCGCTATAGTCCGGGCTCAGTGTGAACTTTTCTCGCCTCAATCAATCTCCTTTGCCATCCTACGCCAGTCGCTGACCTCCGGCACTCGCCGGTCCTGTGACACCCCGTCTATCCAGCGGAGTGACAGTCTTCCAAAGCTTTGTTTTCCCTAAAGGGTAGTTAATGTTATGACATTATTCTGACGATGATGTATTAGAACTACATATGAAATGTATTTTAAAATACATACGCTATGTTGTATTCTTATAATAATGTATTATATAATTTTGTAAAAGCAATATTTAAGAATAACGATTTTAAGTGATCTAACAAGAGAAAATATGGTAAAACGACACCTTTAACGTAAATATCTTAATCCTAGTCGGTTGATAAAAAATGTCGTTATATTTCTTAGTTATCTTTCACCTCTCGCGGAAGATCACACACAGTACGCAAAGTCAAGACGGTCGAGGGTCGCCGGTGCACCGATGCGTGTGTAATTTTTTCATTTCGTCTTTTTCTTCTTTCTACCTTTTGTTATTACGTTCAGGTGAGTTAAAGAGGTCGACCCACGACTCGGAAACGGCGCGGTTCGAATACATCTATGAAGTGCGTACGATTGTTTGAGACCTATAACTCTTGGCACGTATAATAAATTTATGTTTACTTTACGCAATCTTCTACGTATTATTTATTTTTATCTATGATCCTCAATGCTGCAATAAAAAACGCTGCGTTCGCATTCAATTGGATATGTTTGTTTACACGTAATTAGAACATACTTATTGCTTGGATCTATTGTTGAACTGATGATTGTTACGCAAGATTAAGAATTAATGATTAGAATCTTTGATGGACGTAGAATCAACTAATAGAAAAAAATAGAAATTTGATATACCTATACATATATTATGTACATACTCAAACCAGAGGGAATTAATTATACTATTTTCCAATATAAATTCATAAGTGGATCTGGGCCTGGCCCTTACAAGCTATGTCTATCACGGGCCCAAATTTTACTTTCAAATTTATCAATAAAAAATATGGGTCGATTAATTTCTTTATTGTGGTTATTTCTAGTAAACGTATATATTGAAAATGATATGACCAATATCAGTACAATTGTAGCTTTTCATACAATAAATGTGTGTGTTTAAATATTAAATTTTTAAAATTAAGAAACGAAATAATATTTTTCCGAAGAAATTGTTCACATAGCCCACTTGTGCAGATATCAAATATTAAATGACTGAATGTGAAGAAAACATAATTTATACATTTGGTAATGGAATATAATACACCACTATTTACATCAGGGACTGTGTACTTTAGTTTCTTCAATAATGTGGCATTCATTTTTTTTATAAATACTTTTAGAAAGTTACACTAAAATTATTAATGATTAAAATGTGTAATTAACATACGACATCAGTTAATTAGACAAGGTTAATAAACAAATCGCCACCGTTCTGGCAGAAGTTGGTAAGTAACAAAAATTTTCAAAAATTCGTACAAAGAGATTTTTTATATCAATTCGTTGTCTAGAATAACTCATTTGGTGCATTGATTATATTAGTTTTCCAAATAAATAATTCATTTATTATTAATGCCTGTTTAAAAGCAGACAATTGTCCTTGTCTATTAATTTTAAACTCTTATTTGTGTCAGATCGGCATTAATGTACCTATCTATATTTTGATATTATAATTATCTATGGATGCTAGAGAATTTATCCTTAAAGTTGAAATTGTTTATTTACTGTTTACTTGAAACTATCAATTTGTATCATGCCACGTAACAATTTTTACAAGAACAGTGACGAAATATGTTTATAGATTTATTAAGTCATTATGTGCTTCTTTCCGACACGAGATACTTTATAAAAACTTAGGCATTTCAGATAGTTAGGCTCAACACTACGTATTGCTTGAATTGGCATTTACTTGGTAGGACTCCATTGTAATAAGGTAAATACTGCGTCCAGCGGTGGGCTGCCAACATGTTAACAAGGGGCTCGCTTAATCTCGAAGCAATTCTCAGTGTTCTGACGAAGGGTGAAATTTCTAATCGCTCCTATGCAATTTTATGCAAAACTTAAGTAAGCAATCGATTGTTACTTAATACACCTATAATATGTAACAATATGCAATTTACCGTACACTTATCAATGTAAATAGCTAAAAATATACTGTTATGTATACTGAAGCTGTCATAGTTAATATATATCTTAGAAATTGCAGTTATATACTAAATTGATATGAGAATATTGTTTTCTCTTGAGTTAATAAGGGGCTCTCCAGCCTTAGTGAAATTCAGCAAGGGGCTCGCGCGAGCCCATTCCAGCCCACCCCTGACTGCGTCCCTGTTCTGATTGGGAACAGACAGGGCAGCCATCGCTGACCTTACGTAACAGAGATTACTGCAATAAGAAAATTACCCTTGAAGGAGTGAAACTTTGCTTACTTTTAGTTCCATGAGTTTGGGTAACGCACGTAGTTAAGTCTTTTGAAATAATATGTGGTAACATTCGCTAGAGATATTTAAACAACATCAATTATTATCGGCTGAAATTCTTTTCCATTATTGTTTTCCACAATTGCCTGGGAATAATTCTTTCCCGTGAGTCAATAATGGTTGCATGTGTGAAGGTTTCAGCGATAAGCCGATTAAACTTACATTAGTCAGCATCTCCTAAGCCCGTGCTGCGTCAGGTGAGGCCTCAACCATAACGAAATATGCTATCACAATTTACAATTAGGACTTCCGGAGCTGGCAAATTTTATTCGCGGCGTCGATGCGCACGGCTGGCTTCATCCACATCCACTTGGCACTTTTCGCGACTCCTAACCAGCGCCGAGCAGACATTTTGATCCAACACGCCATCAAATGATAACAATGTATATGTATTGTATATTCATTTGTAGCATTCGTGATAGGAGTACTGCTAGAATGCTGAAAGATTGCCAAACACGTATTTTTGTGTAGAATATTTTCTTAGCATAAACAATCAATAAAGATACCATATATACGCATTGTTTCAAAGCTCGAAACTTTTTACTTGGATTATTATTTTCCGAAAAAAATTACGATGAACTTTTATCAGACACAAGACGAGACTTATATTATAATTTGCTGGGCTGGGTTTCGATAAACTTCCAACCGTATCCATGAGTATAGTCAAAACTGATAGATATAAGTAAATTTTACATCGACTCATTTCAAATACTAGTCCCAATAAAGCAAAGTAATTGGCGCTCAAATATAAATATATATTGAACGCTTGTTTTCGAAGCCCAAATTTCATAAAATGAAGTATATTTGTGCAAATAAAGCACATTTTTTTGCACAAATTTCACAATATTATGAAATAATCCGAACCTCTTTTGCTCATCGCAAGTAATTTCAACTGATGGTCAGATTTTATACAATTAAAAATGCTTGTGATGAAAAATACCAGTCCTGGTCATTTCATAAAATTGAGGAAATAATACAAGAAAATATCTTTTATTTTTATAAATACATATAATGATTTTACACCACGAATTGATAGTTGACTGTGTTTTTGATTTCAGCATTTCCAAACAGCTTGTGTTCTTCTATATTTACCTCTACATTCAATTTTGCTAACAATATGCGAGAAAACTAATTTTATGTCGTGCTGAATGTTCAAATATTACTATAATGCCTTAATTAGTTATTTTATGTATTAACGATGTTTGTAAAATGAATTGAATATTAAAACAAAAAACTTCACACGATATTTCATCCAACAATGTGTATTCAATATATGTAGGCTATTTTCCTTTATTTAAATTTATATTCAGATCTAATTACTGCAGTTTAACTTATTAATATTATTTTATGATAAGATGTACTAATGAAGATTTGTTAAAATAATGGTTTCCTGCTATATAGAGGAATTTAAAATGGGTGATTAAAATGTTTTTACCACGTTGAGTAAGTCATTTATTTTTTTATTGTAAAAAAATCTTCTTTGTTTACATTTCGTATTTACGTATTATTATGAATCTACAAATATTTATTTATAAATTATGATAAAGAAGAATATATTATTTTTATTGTTTGCCTTTGTCTACTTGTTTATCCATACAACATGGAGATTCCTATGCAGATTCTTAAGTTGTTTAGCAGTATAGGAATAAAGACTTTATACCCTTTACTCAGATGTATTCCAGCTAAGTTTTGTCTCATTAAAGAATCATGCAGCTGTTTACTTCTTGTGAAGAAAGCGAATAATAAAAACCCTTTGCAAATAATGACTAAATAGGTTCAATTAACCACAGATTCCTCAGGGCTATTTGAATATATGAAGTATCCAGCTGCATGAATCTTCAATTAAACAGAAAAAAGATAGAATACATGTGAAAAATCTAAAGGAGAATGTACATGGCCAATGAAAAAATAAGGAGGAATAATGCAAATGATTTGCTTTATTACAGAACACATTATCTCCCACAATACCTGTACCACGAATGGCACACTTGGAAACTTTGGAAGCTAAGGCTAGTAAGATTTTTTACACATTACAATATTTATTTCCACTTTGCGTTGAATTATATATATTTTTACCTAAATGATAAATGAGATACAATAAAATTTTGAAACAATCATATTACTTCAATTTCGAAGGGCTCCTTTAAACATTTCAATGATCACATTGCCTATGTAAATAATTAGATATCAACTTTTTGTTGGTGTACAAATTTGAATCCAAAGTGTTCAATAAATTTTATTCAAATAGTTGACTTTGTTTAATAATTATATATCTATTATATTCATTAATATAGATGGCAAGCATTGAAGTATCATTGTCGACAGCCCTACGAAGAAGAAAAAGTGGATCTCTTGGTGGAAGAATGCCTCTTACTCAATCATCACCTGTTCCACTAAAAGAAAAAGAAAACATAATCCATTGGTAAATTTTAAAGACATTAATTTGAAAAGGTTGCATAATGAAAATTATTTTTATCATCGATATAATATATGTAATAACTTTTGATTTCAGCATGAAGGAGCAACTAAGTACAAAGATGAATATGATGGGAGCCAAAAATGGATTCGGTGCACCGCCTTTAGCTCAACTGGAACGTGTCACAGCTGATGATCATCTTTCTCGGCTTAAAGTGGATATGGACGCAAAGAGACTGATCATTAATAACCTCAAAATTGCTTTGGATAGATTACAAATCACAGAGTGAGTATAAATTCTGTAACAGACCTATTTATATATTTCAAATTATTGTTAATCTTTCAGGGACAGATATATATAAAGAAACATTTAGGAGGTACTTGATTCGTGATATCAATCAGAAACATTATTTACACAGTTATATGTATTAAAATATTTTTAACATCATTATTACTTTGTTGAACGTTTCCCTATTTAACTAATGATTAAATAAGTTGTGAACAAAAGAAGTCATAGAGGAGGATCATATGATATTAATTATGCGATACATTATTTGTAAATCACAGACACTTGGCAAGTAAAGGAATATTTTTATATTTTGATCTCAGAGTTATAACTTTTTTTACAGTAACATCGACGTCCGGATACAACAGGCAGAACTAGAGTACCAGTTGGGTCGGGAAGAATTGGAACTGCTGACATTATTGGAACAGAGTAGAGCTTTGCAGCTATTGATTGAACAAGATGACTACTCTAAAACAAAACAAGACCACCAGACCATATTTAGGTTTATACAAAAAAAACATTGCATATCTTGGTACATTTAGAAATAGAAAATTAAAAATAATTTCTGTGTTAACCTTCGAGTTCCTTGAGGAGTGCATTCACATACAAAATTCTTCTTATTTCAAACATTCGCTAAATACTAATAATATCTAGCTGATATTTATTGCAATTTTCAATAATACCTCACTAAATCTAATGCAAATATTACGCATATTTGTCTGGAGTCACTTTGTACCCTGTCGCTCCACTATCCTATTTTCAACGTTTCGGTACTAAAGTGTCGACAGAATTTTCATCTGTGATTTTCTATGTAACTGACAAACAAAGGAAAGGAAAAGGATATTGCTGAGGAATAAAAAAATGGGCTATGTACAGAATTAGTTATTGCCTTAATCACTCTATCTTTGCTTGAAGGGTTAAACATATTTATGACATCATAGTTCTGGGTAAAAGTTTAGTGCATGTACGTATTGGAAATTCTATGCAAAAAATTTGGATGCTGGAATTCTCAATTGTGTAACCGAAATAAATGGAAACCCCCAAATTTTACCATTCAACTCTGGTAAAATCATTGCCCCCTGTGTGGTCGAGTGGTTAACGTTGTTGGCTTCGGCTACGGAGGGCCCGGGTTCAAATCCCGGTACGAACAGTTTTTATAAATTGATTTTTCAATCAATTTATGAATTTCTGTTCAAAGGCATGGATGTATGTGATGTTTTGAATTCCCCCCTTTCACCCATCCTATCCTATGAACGGGGCGTACTGAGAGCGATTAGCTTACCACTAATCCTGTCCTAGCCCTATTCTTCTATCCTTACTCTCTTTGAAAAAAGAGAGGTTGAGCAACTGAGTAACAAGCAGTTCTCGTAGAAACACTTCTGTTGAGATAAACTCCTTTAGGAGTCCATATGCTCCACATTGGGAGCGGACATGGTTTAAAAAAAAAAAAAAATCATTGCTACATTTAAGCATTCAACCTCTCTTTACTAGTTTCTTATTTGATTTCTACTGTTTCTATTAACTGTTTCTTAAAATGTAGATAATGTCATTAAAAGCTATAAATTGCTTTCAGATGTATCGAGAATTCAGAAACTGTGACACTGCATGCTGCAGAGCTGGAATACGATCCAAAGAGCCCGCAGTTTGGAGCCGGGACTCGCCCGCGTCATTGGGGGCTTTGGTTAGATTGGGCTCTTCCTAATACTGGCATGTGTAAGGGTGACCGGTCAGTAAACCATTTTTTTTATTTTCCACTGATGATTCTAACAGAATAATGTGATATTGAATAATATTTTTATCATGGTTTTATAGTTATTTATTTATTTCACCATGAATTTTTATCAAGTCATCTTGAAAATTAGAACAATCTCTGAATAAAACTTCCAAGTACATGTGTGATTTTAAATGAAATTATTTCAATTTTCAATATAATATTATGAGACTTATAGCGACACTGACATCTGTTCTGTGCTAAGGAATTTTTGGGAAAGCCACTGTTAAATCAAGCCTTTTAAATTTTTAAACAAATGACATAATTAGATATCTTTTAATAAGATTTTAATATATTCTTTTTCAAATATAGTGTGACTTTTCTGTTGAATGGAATGTACTTGTTGAAAATAAAATAGTAACTATCCTATTGCACTATTCGCGACGTTTCCATTTTCTGCCCACAAAGTCAAACAAGACAAGACCCTACCAATACACCAAAAACATTTTCGTAAATTTTTCACATCAAAACATGAATACAAGTGCAAGGTCTTAGTATCCTAGTTAGCTAATGAGCCTTTTAAGTATATTTTTATAATTGGCGCTGGGTACTTTACTTAATCCAAAAAAATGTCAGCGGAAAAACACAGATAAATCCATTTTTAAAAAAAGTCAGTATTCAGGGCCTAATTTATGGTATTTTTGGGATCCCTGATCTATGCTGTGGACAGATGGAGATAACACAATCACTATTTGAACAAACCCAACAGAAATTTTTGCAAGATTCTAGTACTTTTTTTCAATAACTAAATAATTAAATCAAAAGATATCACTAAGTGTTTCGCAATGACCACGCAATTATGGTTATTATCGATTTACCATAATAAATTGGCCACCAGCAGAAGTCAAAACTAAAATAGTTAATCAATACCGTGGAGATAAAGTCAATACAATTGAAAATGTGTTTAGTAGTGTTTCGAAACTAGTGTTTTGAAAATAATAAAGAAGTGATGATTCCAATCAATAACAGTGGCGACCATCTCGACCATCTTGTAAAATCTTATGAAAGCATTACTTTCATGACACTAGCGCCCTCTCTTAACAGACAACTTATAATGGTTGATCTTTAGCTTATTTCTATATTATACACAAACATAACATCAAGGAATCAGCCTTGCAGTTTGTATAATATATATTTTTTAAATTTTATATTAGGTTGCTAGAAGTAAACGGAAAGATTGTACTCTCAAAAAGCAAAGAAGATATGATTCGTCTGCTGAGTATTTCTCCGTCCCCTGCCAAACTGGTTGTCATGAGAACGAAGCCTCGACCGATGTCCACGCCTACAGCCCACTCTAATTCCAAGGTAAGTTAATTCATAGATTCATAATGTATTTCATAGAGGGATATTTTTCTGAGTTCTGAATTCTTTGCTTTTGTTATGATACAAATAATTGTGTAATAAAGACAAAATTTTTAATAAGCAGCCAAAAATTCTCAATTCAATGAGTTCAATGACATATATTTAAGGGACTTACAAAGATGGGTTTATTTTAGTTTTGGGAGGGTATACTTAGACTTACCGACTTTTTATAGTTAAATTCAGGGCTGTGGAGTTGCGTGAAAAAAAGACAACTCCGACTCCAGCTTTAAAATAATTAACGACTGCGACTCCAAGATTTTTTTTTCAATAATTTAATTTTAACTTATATATATATATCTACCATCAGATCATATTTAGTCTGCCAAGCATGAAATGTTAAAAATTTTGACTATTTTGCTTAAATACACATCATTAAATATATTTTTCAAAAAAAAAATGAGCCACTCATTTTTCACAACTCCGACACCGGCCAAAATACCACGACTCCACAGCCCTGGTTAAATTTGATTTTTAAAAAAAGGAGTTGGATTTGTCTGTTTTTTTATGACTCCGATTCCGCAGCCAGTTAAAATAACTGAAAAATTTACTTGAGCAATAATATTACTTTTTGATATTATTTTTTTAAATGTTCAAATGCTTTTAATTTATATAATCCCAACAATGCAGACATTACTATTTATATATATGTATGTAATCTATTTTTTTCATTGAAAATCTGATTGCAATAATAATTAGGTATTGTGACCACAGCATAAAGGCGATTGAATTATTAAGAATAAGTTCAATGCGCTTAGTCTAAGCTTAAATAAAAACTCATGACATTAAAATGTTAATTATGTGTATAAAAAGCTGTAGATTTATCGTGCCAAGCAACAAAAAACAATAACGATTGTTTTTATAGTGTTGACAAGTGTTTATTTTTTTGTTGCAACCTGTAGAATAATATTGGTAGCAAATTCTAATGTTAATTCTATTACATAGACATCGGAGCTCGGATGGAATAAAGAAAAAGAGCGAGATGAAGAAGGACTTCGCAGCGATAACTTACGGCTGACGCATCGAATAACCTATCTCGAAGAACAAGTAGCTGATCTTCTTGATAGAAAAAAATCGCATGACCCAGAGGTAAATAAATATACCATTTTTTTTCTCTGTAACATTTATAAGCTAATTATATTTGATATCTTTCATAAATTATTTAAGTTCTCTTCATTTTCATTTTTTACTTTTTGTGTCACTTACAGACATCTCATTATCTTCATATCAGCGACAAAATGTCTTTTTCAGATAATTATATCTCATATATAAACAAATACAAAACCATTTAGAGTGTCAATGGTTTTGTATTTCTTTTCTATAATCAAAGTTTTAGATGGTAAATTTTTAAAGTGGGGGGGAGGGCGGCACATTTCTGTGGGTGGCATTTTCAAAAATGAACAGAAAATTTTGAAAGTAATATGAAAATAAAGATTGATATGTATACAGAACCAATGTAAGCAATATCACTTTCACTATATTTTCTTCCGCCCACTGACAATGTATACTTTTTTGGAGCCGGCATTTTTGAAATTTTCAAAGATAAAAAAACAAATACAAATTGTTTTGGATATAGAATCAATGCGA
Organism: Himalopsyche tibetana; assembly: GCA_030503985.1. Lineage (NCBI taxonomy): Eukaryota > Metazoa > Arthropoda > Insecta > Trichoptera > Rhyacophilidae > Himalopsyche > Himalopsyche tibetana. The sequence goes on along the minus strand of JAPJYX010000019.1, from coordinate 4,445,755 downwards.
GCTTTATTTCAATATTATGCTTTCTTTCGTCTAATTTGTACTTTGTGACTTACTGATAAGCACAACTTTTTGGCGGTGCGTTTTAAGAATTAGTAAAAAACTACAGAGGTAATAAATAAAAATTGATTCGAATAAAGAATCAATGAAAGCGATAATTAATTCACAGTGTCGTTAGTTTTTTCCGACTACGGTAACGACTCCAACTCTACAACCATGTTTTTGATAAAACTTTAACTGTCAGTTAAAATAGATGTTGAAAACGTTACTAACAATTTTGTGAAGAGAAAAGCCAGAAAATCAAATTTTAAATATGTTTTTTCCAAAATGTTATGTTTACAAAATCTGGTATCTTTTGTTATGAATCAACTTACATCTTTAAATTCGTTTACTTATTTGTAAAATGAATACTTTTAATAATGGCAATAATTTGCCACTTTTCCTCCAAACAAAATAAAAAGGACAATTGACTAATATTTTTTTTGACACATTAAAAAAAGTTCCTGCTCTGAAAAAAAAATAACAAAATACAATATTTTTAGAGAAATTATATTACTTCCTACGCCACTGCCTTTACATCTAGTAGAAAAACAATTCAATAAATTGTGATGGCACTTATTTCATTGAGGAAGTTATAACTATTGGTGAGGCAATGATTTAAATACCAATAGTTTTGCAAATGGTTGATTAAAAATGAATCATTAACGATATATAATTATTCGTCATAATTGAATAACAGGTAATATTATACCCTAAGTCAGCGGTCAGCAAAGTGTGGTCCACGGACCACCAGTGGTCTGCGAGAAAATTTTGGTGGTCCGCAGAGAAATCTGGCTTTATGAATTGAATTGAACATGAATTTTATGGTGTATTTTTAGACGCATTTGATCACTTTGATTTCAATATGTAATATTTAACACATAAGTCCAGTTAGTGGTCCGTTGGATTAAAATTGTGAATTTAGTGGTCCATGAGCCCAAAAAGTTTGCCGATAACAGTGTACAATCACAAGGGTGTGTTTTACGTTACTGACAGATAGATAGATAGCTACATTAAGATTAATATATATTGTAATGAGAATCTGCTTTTTAGTGCCAAATATTTACTAAGCGAATTATTTTTATTTGCAGGTCCAACTTATTTCACAGCATAAAATGATGACATCTACTGTCCTAACGCAAAAAAATGTTACCAATATTAATATAACATCGGATCCGAGCCCGAAAATGAATCAAGCCGTATCAGAAGTGCAAGTGTTTCAAAAAGGGCCTGACGTCACTGCGATCGTAGCGAACCTTCCCGGGCTAGAAGTGGGAACTGCTGAAACTAACGCCAACCTTCCGGTGATACGGCCAAGGTCGAATCAATCATGCTGCACGGGGACACAAATTGAAATAGAAAATTCACACGACATCGCATTAAAACTTAGCAGCTTGAAAGAACCCAACACCAGGTCCTGCAAATCTTCTCATTCGCATCTACCTTATAACCATAAATCTCATAAAAATCCTATGAGCGGTCACAGGCTACACCCGTCCAGAAGTTCTCATTCCTTAGATTACGGCGAAGACGGATTAGATTTCAATTCCGAAATGAAAAAATATGGTGTACGTCAGTCGCAGTCCAATAATTTTATACACAAATCGAAAGATTCTAAAGAATATGATTACAATAGTGAAACATCTTCGGCATTACAAATTATAAGAAAGAATCAAAGACAATTATTTGAAGCCAATTACGCGAACACAAAAGAACAGAAATATTTTGCAAGAAATCAAAGTGATGATAATTCAGATGTTGTTAAAATTCCTAAGCGTGAAGGCCGAAAGAGTTCAATATTAGAATATTTCGATAGCAGAAGGACGAATAGAGAAAGTAGTGACGTGCGGAGCGTAGATACGTCAGATACTGAAAAACACTCACATAAAGAAAGGTTACTAGGTCCGAGTCGTAAATCTATATTACTGAATAGAAAATTATCAAAAACACCCGAATTGCAAGGATTGGAGAACAACGAATTCCATCCTGACAGAGATTACGTGGATCATCGAATAGATGGAAAAATAATTCAAAACGCTCACAAATCTAGCCGACGAATGTCTAGATTGCACGTGAGAAACTTGAAGTCCCCCGATTGCGACTCCGAACCCTCTCAAAACGACACGGACAAGTACAAAAAGAACCGAACAAAAATATTAGATTACACTTCCGAGCCTAACTCCGTCTTGCAAGGCCACTATAAGAAACAGTACGATCATTTAGACAGGCCTCGTCCGAATCCTCCGAAAAAGCCTCTGCGGTTATCGCTGCACCGCGCACAGAGCATGCAGTCCGTCGAACAGACAGAAACGCAGCCTAATCGATTTTATCTGCACGACCCCACGCAAGCCGACGGGTCTGCGCCTACTGTCGTCAACGGCAAAGGAAAATATTCTCATAAGTCTGACAAGAAAATCTTAACTGACAGTTTATTCAATACGAACAAAAACAAAGTTGAAAGCCATATGAATTATATAGAAAGCGGATACGCGCCGACAAAACGAGGTCTAGAAAACGAATGCGTTGAATTTTCAGAACCGTTTCCTTTCGACGAATACACCGCATTAAAATATAACGACTGCAGTCGAGAAAATAATAACAAGATAAAGAAGCGCATGCACAATGGTAAACTATCTCTTACGTCCTCTCAAACGTCTGTCACCCACAACACTGAGGAGACAGAGAGATACAATCGAAACGTGAAATCAAAAAGTGGGTCTCTTTCGTCAATTCCAAAGTCTCCCAGTGCCGCGCACGCTGAAAACAATCACGGACATTTTAAAGACTGCATTGGTGCAGGAAATCCGACCGATACGTATATCTTAAGTGGAGGAAAGAGCAGATCGAGGTCTGACATTCACGCTAAGATACTGCAGGCGGATGAAGTATCCAACTCGGGCAGAAGCAGTTATTCAAATTACGATCAGTGCGAGTCGGCGAGTGAAAGATCTCGGACCTCACATAAAAGTTCATCAGGATTTAGGTGGCCTTCTTCGTCTGTGTTCAAAAACATTGAAATAAAAAGTTCCAATAAAATATTGGATAAATAAATTATATTAAAACTACCGACCTTGTAAACAATATAAATTTTGTGTATCTCGTGCAGGAATTATTCAGAAAACAGAACTGTCTATTTATAAGCATACTACGTCTTAAATTGTGCTGTAGAAAATGTCCAGGGAAATAATTTAATCTCTTAATTTAAATTGGAAATGCTTTTATTTTAAGATTTTGACTGGCGGTGCTTGGTGGAATTTTAATATTAAATTTGAACGATTCAAATGGAAATGCTTTGTTAACGGGTGTTTTCATACAACCAATCAGACAAACAAATATATAATGTCGTCTACATTAGAATATTAATCTATTCGAGTATCCAGCTATAAAATTCAATTGCCTTTTGTCAAAAGCATTTTTATTTTTCACATTATGTTGAAAGTTTATCGACCAAGGGATATGTGTAATAGACACACTGTATCTAAACAGATACAGTATTTACAAATATATAATTTTTTTCTTGTCAATTTAGATTGTGAATTATTTTACCTCATTCCGCTCGCCTCCTGAACATTTTTCTTCGCGGATCTGATACGCCACTGTATTATTTATTCTAATATTGTAGGTGAAATGAAAGACAAATTAAATATTCGAAATATATATATATTTATTGCCTTAATCGTATAGCCCTACAAAATAGATTTTTATTGCCTCACAACTAGAGAAAATATATTTGTTATAAAATGTGTATTATAGAAAAGAAAGCTAAATATACAATTTCTGTAATAATTACTGTACATTGTAACTTAAAAATATACACTACTTTCAGTAGTAAACATAAAACCGCCTCAATCGATACTGTTTTTCCTTTACTTAAGTATACCCATAAGATTATGTCAAAATAATCTTGAAAAAGAAAACAATGTATAAAACATAAGTGCGTCTATTAAAATATAAATACAGTGGAACCCTGATTCGATGTTTCTTAAACGTCCCTCGAAAAAAGAAACAATTGCGAGAATAAAATTAATGTGAATGTTCAAAAAAACAGGAAAGTTCTACTTCCTAGCAACAATTGAGTTGAGAGTTGAAGGTACTAGTCCCAAACATTTTCTATGTCAACGTGCATTTCAGCTGGATTTCTTTCAACATCTTGAATTATTTTCCGTTTCTCAGCTAGAGTTCTTACAGTTTTCATGGCGCTACTTTTCTTCCAAGTAAAGATAATTCACGAAGGGAAGATGCAAAGGAGCAACTAGCAAGATGACTGACCAGTAAGTAACTATACTTAATGAGAACGCTGGTTCTCATTAGTTAGGCAGCGACAACGTAGAAAAATCATGAGCAGTAATGTTTGCAGACTTGCAGTCTCGATCTTCTAAGCTAAGGGTGTCCAACTTTTTTTGTTCTGGGATCGACTTTTCAATCTTAAGTTTCCTCGTGATCGACTTCTAACATGATTCTTATAAGAACTTTTTTTATTTTGGGCTTTGTCCCTTCTTCAAACATAGAAATGTTTATTTTAAATGCGAAATGCATATCATTAGATAGATATGGCCTTACAAAATAATTCAATTTTAGTATTTTTGTATATTTTATATTTAAATTATATATTTTTTCGAAATTCACGGAAGTTTTCGGGATCGACCAAATTTTGCTTTGGGATCGACTGGTCGATCGCAATCTACCGGTTGGACACCCATGTTCTAAGCCATCAGGATGGCTATGGCAGCTGGATAACAAATGTTCAGCAAAACAATCAATCAATACAAAATTTGTGACAGGACTACTATTTTAAATGATAAACGGAATAACAATAAATGCATGATTACAGGTCTTTCGCAAGGACTATAAAAAATAATGATTAATGCGGGAAATTTGAGAACAATACATCGGGGTTCCACTGGACTTAGATATTTTAATGCATCACAGAATATGGGGTATTGTGTGCTATAGATATTTGAATACATTAGTATTAAATATATCGCTGGCAGAAATACATTGAAATTTATTCACACATGACCGAAAAAAGTCTTAACATTAAACACGACAAGTTTACGTATTATTTGGATCAAACTTAATCAATATTATATGAAATTAAATGCTTTTTTGCATATGGCTAAGAACACATGGTTTCAAAAATGCAATTCAATATTACGGTGATAGTATGGTATCAATTATATTTTAAGCCAGGGGTCTCCAAACAGCCCAATAGCCGAGGCTAGCCAGTGAGCACCACCGACCGACCCGGAACGCTGACATGATTTTGGTAGTAATACAAAATAATGATCAAACGTTCCTAATTACTGGAAAAAACCTCACTAAGGTACATAACACAGTACAAAAGAATAGAATTTAACATTTTTACAGTAATTGGTAATATTTACACAATGCCGATTCACAAAAATAACTTAAAGTGATCTTCAGTCAACTCGGATCTGGGTTGATAATTTTGGTATATTTCATTTTAGTGAAAGTATTAGCTTACTGTATTTTTTTTTCTTTTTAGTAACAATCCCTGTACTGGCAATGGTCTTTCTAATAGTAATTTCTTTAACTATTTCCTACCCTAAATCGACAGTAGCAGTCGAGACAAAAGAAGCCCAGCAATTCTGGCATTTATGACTTTGCATATTTATTGTTTTGTTTTAGAAAAGTTACGGTATGTCGACATTGCGGAGCATCGAGTGTGACCTGAGACAGTCGCTTTATATAAACCAAACTTAGCCTTTTGGCTGCTGTAGAAAAAAGTACGTCTTTACCTAGCACGCCGGCCAAATTTTGCAATTGTTAATTTAATCAGTTATTGACGAGATAACTCGTCTCTGGCATGTTGAGCACGAAAAGTTGTATGAGATATCTCGTCTGTGGCAGCCATTGAGATAAAAGAAAATAATGTCAATTTTACTCGATAACAAAATATGTCATGGGATTTCATATATTGGAATTTTTAGATTGAGTATTTCCGTTATATTCACAAATATTCAGATGAATATAATGACACCGGATAGGCTACATTATCTGAAAAACGATTCCTTATATATTAAGATTAGACAGCTTTACAATTTCAAGCCATCATCTATATAGCTAGCGTTAAAAACATTTTCTGTTCACACTTGCCTTTCGATTCGCTAATAATATTTTTCATACTGTTACATACTACTTACATTAATCATATCACATATTTTTACAGTTGTTCCTTTCCAACCTCGTTTATTACCTTATCATCCTATTTTTCAGCATTATAAAGTACGTAATTTTTATTATCTATTTTTACTTTTTTCCTTTACAATCCTATTTGACTACGGCGACAAGTATTTATTCCGATGACTTTCAGACAGATAATTAACACAACTTATGCCTGTAACGAAAACTAATGGTGCATCTGAATTTTTGTGTCAAAAAGAAGTCCTACATTTACCGCTAAAGATCTGTAGCGATAGAATCAATAAATAATCATTATCATATATTAAAATAAATATTCCTCCCGGTCTATAACTGAATAATGTCCAATAATTGAAACCGCTGAAATGTTCAATCAAATTGCACAGAAGTATTCTTAAATAATGAAGGGACAAAACAATCGACTACGATGATAATAACCATAACATTATTAAACAACCATTAGAAACCTGTTTCCAAACAATAATTGATTTACATTGCATAACAACCCACATTCCACTTCTCCATTCTGATATTATTAAGTTAAGCTGCCGTATACTTAAAAAATATTAAATTCGATGCTTAAAATTATGTACAGGTTTGCCACAAATTCTTTTGCATATTTTTAACGGAAGAAAACGACCTAAAACTAATCGAAATTGACAAGTTTGCAGGATTAGAATCCCGATAATTCAATTTTAGGTGAAACAATATTGCTCGAATAGTGTTTCCACACAATGTCTCGCTCCAGTGGGGCACATGACGCTGGACACTTATTTTGGACGGTCTGAAATTTTATTGTTCTAGCTTTTGAAGGTTGGTATGTCACAAATTTATTAACTGCGGCTATATTCTTTATGGTTGTCACAGTTTTATAAACTTGATTGTCAACCTAACAAACCCATACGATGTCGTAGTCGACAGCGTTAGGTAAAAAAACAGAATCTTGTTTTATTTGAAAAAAAAATATATCTAAGCAGTGAATGACCACTCTTCTCGACATCGTATGCTTTCAACAGATCGACTATACAAACCGAGGCCACGTTTATGATGACAACAGTGAAACGTTTGACAGATAAAATATGACAACCGTGAACATAGACACAATTATGTTATTCCAACTGTCAAAAACTAATACAAAACGGTGTTGCGTATTTCAGGTCGTCGCAAATAAGTATCCAGATTCTTATGCACGAGAGAATAGTCCCGCAGGTAAAATTCGGAACTAAAAAGTCAATCTAAAATGAGTAACTGTCAAGCGTAAGCTCACGAATGTCATAGAAGATTTTTTATTGGTTATACTATAAAATAAATACAATAGATAATTTCCAGTGCTTCAAAAACGTTTCGTGGAAATTTGCAGGACGTTACTAGAAGAGTGTCAGTTCTCCAAAGACAAAAAGTCTCATCGCTACTCAAGGGACACTTGTTAAATAATCATCTTAAAACAGTAGACCTGTAAACATGCGTCGTATGTGAAAAAAATCCAAGCGACGTGTACTTCTTTGATAATATTATAATCAACACGAATCACTGATTCACCAGTTATTGAAAATTCTCAAAACATTATTATAGCAATGAGATAAAAAAAAATCTTTAGAAATTGAAGTCTTCCAATATGCACTTAGCAAATAATTGCCATTGTAAAAAAAAATTGCGAATTGTAAAGAAATAAAAATTGACGTTGTGTTGGAAACGTTCAGGTAATTTGACTAAGTATGTTCACAAAATTACAACACGTTTTCACTTTATTAACTTAATACATATCAGATTGAGGGGGATTTACATAATAATATATTTGTCTTTATAACAGAATATAAAAAAATACGAATTCACCTATTCAGTTATGCGTGAAATTTTAACAACGGTTAAAATATTCAACTCTTAAAACTATGGGTATTGGATTAAAAATTTATACCAGACAATTGTAAAAATTGCAGTTTTTCACATAACAAATTCATAAGCAAAGATCAGAAAACTTTCAAACATTTGTATCAGTTCCTGCAATTGACTATCTTTGACATTGACTAGTGATATTAAATTTTAATCAAAACTACTTTGGAAGAAGAAATAGAAATTTACAGCTAAAAACAAAGAGGAATTCCTCACGAGTAATTGGCACCAAAAAAGACCTCTTTAGGTGAAGTCGCAAAAAAAGGGACCGGACTAAAAGTGAGTTGAATAAGGTGTGAATGTGTGAATGGAGAACAGGTGAATGAGACAGGAAGATAAAGCGGTTTAGGTGTGGGTATATGTGATTTTAATTAGAAGTTGATGACTGTATTTTTATATATTTTTTTAGATTGACTATTTGATCCTGACCGGCGGTTTGTCGACAAATGATCCACAGCAGCAGAACAAAAATAGGTTTGTATTTTTAGAAAAATTACATAGTGCCGCCTCTTTGATAAATAAATACAATCCTAAAACAAATGTCTCCACTCTATTCTGTAGGAAAATAATTAAGACAACGCACACAGCGACAAAATAAAAAGCTGTAACTTTCTAAATTATAAAATGAAGGTTTAAAGGTTTAAGGATTAAAAACATGGTTTAGTCAGACAATTAAATACCACACACTGTACTCAACATATATATATTCACATTTGGCCCAGAGCCGACTACGGCTCGGTTGAAACGATTTTTTTCAGACCCACGATTATTCAGACTTTTTAAGTTTACTAAAACTATTTGGAATGTGGAATTTAATCATTTGATAAAAATATACAATAAAATCCTGATTCCAAAAATACTTGATTTCTTTTGTCGAGTAACCAAATTACAAAATTTGCAGCACATTCATTGGTAGAAGTAAAAATATCTTTCTGAAGTATTTCACAATCGTTTCACATAACTTCGCTACTATGGCAAAACCACTTAACAGGATATTTGTCATTGTTGCACGACAATGCTTGAGCTTTTAGCTGCCGTAGATAATTAATAGTAATTACCTAGCAAGCCGGCTTTAATCTGCAACTATTTATTTAATTAGTTATTGAAGAGATAACTCGTCTCTGGCGTGTTGAGCATGACAAATTTTACAAGATATCCATCTGACAGCCATCGAGTTAAATAGCAAAATTTATCTTTCAAAAATTAATATGAAATGAATGACTCGTAACAATACTAGAATTCCTAGAATGGAACTTAATTGAAACAGACATTATATATTTGGAAATTTTCAATTTTTTTTAATTTTTGCCAGGTGATATAGAATATTATTTTGAATACAATGACATTCGAAACTCAAATTTACATTTTTTTCGATAAGTAGTTTTGCCATGGAACAGTGATTTATTTATTTGTTCACGTGATACTATCAGGAACAAATTATATTATACATGTAAAATCTTTTTATTCGTGACCGTTTTGCAGTTCTTCTGCTTCCAAGGCCGTTTCGGTCGGCGGTAACGGTGCTGGAGGTCCAGCAATAGCAGGCGTCGGAGAGACAGACGAAGATCCGGGAGACGACGAAGCCGTTCTTCGGAGCGCACTCGGGGAAGCTCCGGGCTGGCTCGATGAAGATTGCTTGGCCGATAAGCTGGTCGAAGACCCACCGCTGTCTTCTTGGGCGGGGCATTCAAAGTGCACAAGGTGGAATACCTAAAGTTATTAAGACAATGTAGTGTAAAATCTCAATGATCAATTAGTAAAAGAAACATAACCGCCAAAATAAAGTATGTATGTAGCAATTGTTGAGGTCAAATATGGATTTGCTGAACAAGACCATATGAGCACCTGAGAGGTGAAGTGACCCGAATGATATTTTAGGAAAAAATGTGTTAGATGCGCTATATTATTCTATGTCTTAAAGCAAGGGTCGGCAACCTTTTGTTGTAAAAGTGCCAAATATTTTACGTGGGGATTAGTGCGGGCCGCACTTGGGTCACATATCATTACACTGTAATGACATGTGTAAGCAAATATTTTAATCTAGAGAACCTTGCGGGTTGCCGACCCCTGTCTTAAAGTATTGTAATAGTGAAGTGAACATTGTAAATACACACTACACTAAAATAAAAATATGCAATCCACCAAAACACCAAGTAAATGCGTGATTGTTCTTAAAAGTTCAATAGAAAAGTTTTACCATTTTGCTACTTGGCTCACTTCACTTCTTGAGGGCTCATATGATCAGCGTATTGGTCTAGTAATTTTTTTTAATAGAACCTATGCTTTAAAGTTTCACCTGCGTATTTTTGAAAGTAGGTCGCATTCATGTTTACAGAGGCAATCTTTGGCTTCAAATTACCAATAACAATATAATAATACGAGTAGTGAAATGAATAAATATTATAATATGTACATACCTCATTAGCAGAGTTATTTGTCCCGACAATTTTGATGAGTACAACCGGCCGTGGTGCAAATCTGACTACTTGCCAAGATCTGAAAAAAAAACATCATGCACTTCACCATTAATTTGCTGATGAATTTTTTTTAATTAAAAGTTATCGTTTGTGTAATCATCGTTTGGTAAAATACAGAACGTGTTGTAATAAATTATGTAATTATGATTATGCTGACTGATTTTTATTTCATACACACATTATTTTAATGGCCAAATGCATCATACATTCTTCACATACAGACATCCTTTTTCTTTTTAGAATACAATTTTTTAAAAAAACGTGTGCTTCAATTATTGTTTTACCTATCAGATATCATTAAAATTTTCCGTGTTCCGATGTCAAATGAGAAAAAATAAAGGTAAGTAAAACATTTTTTTTGCTATTATTTGGCGGGCTCTACCTGGCGGTCAACATCGATCACAGTCACGGGATAGAATCCCAATACAGACAGTTTCATACCTGCAAGAGTCGTGTGTCTTATCGGCCACCATCTCCCAATCCCAATCATTGACAGATGTCTCAATGTAATAGGAGTAGGTGCGATCATCACAGTCCCACAGGAGCATTCTCATCGAACTGATGATGTAGGGCTGTGCTAACTGCACAATGATGGCTCCAGATCTGAGCTGGTGGCAGGTATAACCGACATCCCAGTCATAATGCTGGATGTCCCCGTTAAGAAGTGCATCGCGGGATCGACTGGAATCAGAGAAATTCACAAGTATTTGAGTACTTCTCAATTTTCACACATTTTTAGACAATAGTTTGGCAGTTTTAGTTCTGACCTAATTTATAAGTAATAAATTTCAAGAAAATTGAATGGCCAATCTGGATTATCGACGAAGACTAGCCACTTCACATATCCCAACAGAAAATAATCCAAATGTGTTAAATCACATAATCACGGAGGCCAATTCACAGGAAATTATGAATTCATCGAATTTTTCCTTCAATAAATTGATTGTGGCGTGCGCTATGTGGCATGTTGCGCTGTCGTATTGAAACCACATCTTTCGACATTAACGCTATTCAATTGGGGGAAAGAAAATGTCAGTAATCATAGATCTATAATGCTCTCATTTTTTGAAGAAATATGGATCAATGATTCCACCAGCCAATATAAGGCACAACAAATTCTGACACTTTGTGGATGTAATGGTGTCTCAACAATGGCTTGTGAATTTTCTTGCAATACCAAATCTCCAAATGCGATAAAACTTTGCTTATTAAGATAGCCATTCAACCAAAAATGTGCCTCATCCCTAAAAAAACTTTCTGCTACTGCAAAAAATGCTGAAACACAATTTGCAAAATAAATTAGCACAATTCGCAAGAATCGTTTTGGTGTAAGTCTATTTATGGTGAAATGGAAAACCAAACTGAGCACAAATCAGCTGTCAGCTGTTAAATTGGTTATTGCTGGAAAATGTGTTGAGATTTCGAAAAACTAACTTCTAAAAAAAACAGTTCTCCATCCTATATTTTACCAAATGTAATAAAAAAATATTTCCCAACCTTACTCCTTCTAGGACAGTAGCGGAGAGGGTCAGAGTTGCCACATTATACGTTGGCCTAACCATTCCGTTGACTAGTGTTGGCATTTTCTGCGTGTGCATAGCTTCCATAGCTACTGCATGGAAAACCTGTAATTATTAAAAATTGTAAGCAATCACCTAATACACAAATTGTGGCCAAATTTACTTTGGTAATATTTATTAACATTTCAGGTCCCACTTTACGAAGAGATAGATTAAGTGACATGATACCATGATAACTGGTTGTAAATACCATATTTCTTCAATTATAAAATGCACTCTTATTTTTAAATAACAATAATAAAATAAAAAAGTTACACAGTGTTATTTAAGCCAGACACTAAAATAGTAAAAAAAACATGCTTCTTATAACCGAGGAAATACGGTATTTACAACCAGCTATCATGGTTCGTTGAAGGAGCAGACATGGTTAAAATAAACTATAATAGGTCAAATTTTTTGTCATTTTATTAATTATTAGTTTTCTTCACTTTTTCAGAAGATTATTTCTGTCGAGTAAATCTTTTTGGTGGGAAAAATAATAATATATACTTTATGTATATTAACAATCTAACCCTTTTAATTGACTCTTGAATGTATAAACTTTTGGGAAAAAGGATTTACAAAAATAACAATATGGAGACAGCAATACGGCTATGGATGACGTTCGATCGGCTGTTGAAAGTGGACACTGTCGAAGGCTTTGTGGTCTACCACAAGTGGTAAGTGAAATTGGATTAAAAACCTTTAAAATATATATTTAAATATATGCCAGTGACAAAGACTATACCATAAATGGATAACCTCAACTGTGATAATCAAGTCATCGAAACAGTCGATAAGCTTGTAAATCTTGGGTCGTCAGCATGTCATGAAACACAAAAATTCATCTATATGAAAACCTCATAAGATGGCGTATCAGTCAGAGACCTGGACGCTAAGTTTTGAGGACTGTCAGAAACTATCTGTGCAGAAGATACCGCAAAAGATTTCCAGCACTGTCTGCAAGGATAAAATAAGAACTCGTCTGAACAACTATGAGCTCAATGCCCTCTATGGTGATCCAGATATTTCATTACTCAACGCCTATGCTAAGCCAGACCTAAATTACAGATGGATGAGAAGAAACCGCCAAAACATTTTCTCACATTTTCTACTCCTGAGGGAAGACGAACAGGTTGGAAGATCGCAACTTCCCGGGACGGATGGGGTGTCTGAGGACCCACGAGTACTTGAGTCCTGCTATTAGCATAGGAAGGCAGAGGGGATTGATTGAGGTGGCCAAGGTTCATCCCAGACTGTAGTGCCAGAGAAGAAGAAGAAAAAAACAACAAAATAGAAAACATTAGTACCAGATTTTAATCATTTTGTGATGATTCTCATACACACTAAGAAAGGTATACGGTGCAAGATTGAGTTCCATATTTTCAATAAGCAGGAATCAAGCCAAGGTTAATATCAAATAACCACTTAGTACCGAGTCTTCAATGCTAACATATACCTATGAGGCTTATCATATCAAGTAGAAAAAAATATCCACCTTATTGACTGTGTTATTAGTTCCTACAATTTTGATATACTGAACGACCCTCGGTTGAAAGTACAAGTGTTGCCAGGATCTGCAGTGGCTAGACGAATGATCGATGACGCAGAACCAATCCTTCTGATCAACCGAAACTTGCACATAGTAAGAATATGATCTGAAATAAATGAAAAAGAACAATTCTATTATCCTTCACTATAATGTCATATTTACACAAGTTAAATTTAAACGTAGAGCTCGAAGAGAATCAACGCTCGAGGCTTCCGGTTGGTGGAACAAATTTTCTAATGAACATTTTCATAAACAAATCCAGTTTTCAATTTATGAAACTTAAGACAATGATGTCGACCACCCAGTTATAGGCCTGGCTCTAACACAGTGGATGAAGAGTTACAAACTGAATTATAAATGTTTCTTACCGCATATCTCTGTCCCACAGAAGAATTTTAATATGATTGATGATACTTTGGGTACCGAGTTTGACAAGGATCCCGCTATTTTCTCCACCTTCCACGATGGCATGTCGCGTATAACCTCTCTCCATGTCATATTTGTGGGTGTCGCCATCTAAAAGAGCTGTCCTCATCTCTCCTTGAATAACTGTAGAGCCGTATTTTATTGTGGCAACATTCTCTTCGGGCACTATAATAAAGAATTCCTTTGAAATACTTACAAACATAATTCAATCTGAAATATAGATATTAAATTTATTTACGGTGGCAATTTTTAGATTCATGAACTTCCATTATAACAATGATAATCTTCAACCTTTCTCGGTGGTCGGCAGATATGTATGCCTCAACCGATTGCCTATGAAACCTAGCAATAAGAGTTACAATTAAATTTCCATTTTTTTTTCAATTTTATAGAAGTGTATTTTCTACTAAGGTTGATTTCAGATGGTTTTGTCTAAAATCTTCTTTCCAAGAGTTTTTTAATAAAATATCTACCTCATGGGCAAATCGGCTAAAACATATGCAATATTTTTGCTGTCAGTGTCAATAATTAAATTATAATTTTGGTTAAAGTTTTTAGCATTTTTCAGTAACGAAAATTTGAATTACTAATCACAATAGTATTGCTATAAACAAAATTTTTGGAATTCGAAGCCCTAATTTTTAGATTTAATTAATTGCTATTTCAACTCCATACCACCACCAGAATCTGTCCATCAACTGTATATCTCGGGGCATTACTGTTTATAACAGACAATATTTCAACCAGTGGCGGTCCTACGTACTGGGCTAGGTGGGCTTAGCCCGACCTGCATTTTTCACCCAAAATGTGTAGAAAAAAAACTTGAACAGCAATTTGGCCGCTGAACAAAATAAATACATTTCTAAACCTAACTAACCTTTCCCAAATTAATACAATATCTTTGTTTTGATTTTCCTGTCAATATAAGACAATGCTATGTCTGCCTAGAATAATACTCTCGATTGTGTTGTGTATTACAATTTTCAGCCGAGCCGGCATAAAAAAAGCAATAACCCTATACATACTTCATACAGAACAGGCAACGTGACGTCAGTCTGGCGATACCTGTGTATTAATAATAATAACAAAGGCTCGGGCTATTTTAGAATTAGTCCGAGCACTCTTTTTACACTGGGGCGCAATCAAGCACGATTATAAAAGTATGTATTTTATTCACATTGGCCATACGGAAACTTCATCTAATCGTCTACGACTGCACCTCGCAATACAGCCTGCAGTCATACGTCAGCGGGCTACTTCAAACTAGCCCACACATACAAACACAAATACCAATCTTGTTATATTGTATGACAGTTGATGACAGTTCCGTACGGCTTTTTGTACATGTTAGTTCACTTTGAAGGACACGAATTTGAGGTCCAGTTTTTACTATTTTATTATTTCTTACTTATATTTATTTTACAGATTTTATTATATAATAATTTATGCTTTGCAGTAGTGTCGTAATATTTGTTAATTTGCTTGTAGATTAATGTATAAGGTGAAGTGAAAACATGCACAATTTCGTAAATAGTATACAATGCTAAACTTTTCTCTAGCCCACCCAAGATTTTAGGCCACGAACCGCCACTGATTTCATATCTCCTTTTTTTAACAATTATTTCCAATGACTTTTCGAATAAAAAAGATCACTATACATTACTCCTGATAATATTTTTTAGCTTCTACAATTTTTTCAATTAACCTTTTAAATATTAAAAGGTCTTACACAATTGTCCCCTGTGTTTTAGAGTTGTACTGTTTGTGTGTGTTTTCTCCTGGATGGCATCTAGAAGCATGTCAGGGGTGACTAAGGAAAATGGCCGCACGACCGTCAACAGCTCTTCCAACGACATAAGTGGGAAACGCACGCATCTTAATATTGTTTCCTATAAAATTATTTAATAGTAAACATAACATTTTAACAGTTTGCTCCACAATTTTTTGCATTTTATCAAATTACTTCCTACAATACAAAAAAAAATGTTTAGAAACAATCATTGTTAATAAAAATCATATTTATGTCATTTTAGAATTCTTGAAAATAATTGATGAATAAGTGCTGTCTGATGTTTTAAAAAATGAATAGCAATTTCATTTTTGTATTTTCAGTTATAGAACCAAATAATATTATGAAAATATATTGGCATATAGATTTCATCTTCGCATTATAGATGTCAATCGAAATTTACCTGCCAATATTTCATCGGATTGTCGAAAATTATGGCATCGCATTAAAATAATTGATTTAATAAAATGACTAACGGCATGGAATTGCTCTTCGTTTTGTTTGGATGTTTGCGGATTCGCTTTGCACCATCTGCATACAGCCTGGAATACTTCTACTTCCGGAGCAAAGAAAGAATCTCTCTCTAACAAATCTTGCAATGATTCCTGCAAATTATCAAGTGACATTTTTAAACAAATGCAATAAACATTTTATCAACGAATACCGAATGAATATCTATCAGTGATGTAACTTACTATCGACATGTTCACGAAGGATTCGTGCTGCAAAACTTCATAAGCGTGCCTGTCCATGTAATTATGGCACACTTTTGTTAGTCCAGCTAATCCGTACAACCTTTAGACACAAAAATTACACCATAAAATCATCACTAGATAATCAATTGGGACAATGATCTGATACTGGTTAGAATACATATTTTTTTCAAGTAAATCATTTAATTTAATAAATGTGAGCAAGCTTTTTCGTTAATGAAGGAAAATAAATTGATTCATAGAAATAGGTTTACTGATGAAAATTTGGATTTGATTGTGCGGTTTAATACTATAAAGTCAAATTTTAAGGAATTAGTTTAAAATTAAGAAAGACAAAGATCGCATCGACTTTTGAATTACATAATAATAAATAAAATACGTATACCTCAATATTTCAAAATAAAACATTTTTGTAAGCGAGTAGTACTCTTTTTGCACGGTTTATTTTATTTCACGATTTC
This sequence comes from Himalopsyche tibetana, assembly GCA_030503985.1. Taxonomy (NCBI): domain Eukaryota; kingdom Metazoa; phylum Arthropoda; class Insecta; order Trichoptera; family Rhyacophilidae; genus Himalopsyche; species Himalopsyche tibetana. The sequence goes on along the minus strand of JAPJYX010000019.1, from coordinate 4,428,690 downwards.
AAAACCTATCATTTATTTATATACATTTACTTTATCTTGCACGTATCCGCCGTGTAAAAGAGGATTGAGTGTTTTTTAAATTTAATTTTTCCTTGCGGCCTGAACCCAACAAAGTTGTTGTCACTAAAAGAAAAAGTTTGCGCATGTCTGATCAAGATAAATATAATTGTCTTAAGTGCTCAAAAGTGTTTGAACAAACAGACAGACTCGCTCGAAAGACTGGTCAAACTTTCCTTGAGCCACCTTAAATACTGCAATAAGTGAAACATAGTTAACAAAACCGTAGGCAAGACGAGAATTTAGTTAATGTTAATTCTCTTTTTTTTGGGAAGATTTCCTAGTTTCTAAATTGGATATGACATCTGTCCCCCTTTTTCCAAATTGGAGATGATGTCCGTCTATAAACTGATAATCTACTATGATAAACATTTAACAGCTAGTGACATCTCTGCATAAGTATTGCACGCTACAATTTTCAGTTACCAATATTATCATTTAACAGTTTGATTATTTTATACAAAAAGAAAGTTACATATTGTCCGGTCTCAAGTAATAGTAACATATTAAAATTTAAGTATTTGAGATGTAAGCCACTCTACATGAATTAAATACGAGAATAGATTTCTTTTGAAAGCAACTTGTACCATGTAAATGATGGTTTCGTCACAATTTCAATGGTCTTTCTAACAATAGTTAAAATTATGTAAAGTAATAATTGTACACATTCACCTGGCTGCATCCAAAACTGCACAGACATTCCTGAGAGCGAGAACTTGCCTCAAGTAATCAGATATGGCCGTCTCCAGATCTTGGAAACCGAATTGGTGTGCTAAGCCTAACGTATCTAATACGTTATCCTCACGCAGTGTTGACAGCGACATGTGACCTGAAATGTAAATATGAAATGTTCATAGGCAGGTTCAAAGGATATAATTGATACAGTCAAATATCTAATAAGCTCAACCGCCCAACAACCCAAAAAGTAAAAGTTTGTCAGATTCCTTTCCGACTTTCGTCTCATCAATACACAGGGCGGACAAGGGAGTTATTTCTCATGCCTAACAATTCATGTATAGCCATCTATAATTAAGAAAAATCTGACACCGAGTCCAATGAAGTTTTGAAGCTGATGATAAGAAAGTATGTTTATTGTATACCTACTTGAAACATTTGGAATTTGAGCCCACGAGAAGTGAAGTGAGCCAAGTAGTAAAATAGCAAAATGTTTATATTGGACTTTCTAATACAATCACATGTATACTTTGTGTTTTTGTGGATTGTATAATTAGTTTAGAAAGATAACACTATTGCAGTGTGTATTTACTGAGCACACTTCACTTTTACGATACTTTAAGACATGTAGAATATCACAACAAATCTAACTATTTTTTTAAAATACCACTTGGCTCCCTTCACCTCTGAGGGGGTCATTTTATTTTATGGTGTTTTTTGTCAAAACAAAATTTTTGTTATGTTCTTTTTATTGGTATTTATAATTATTTTTTTATTATAATATTTTTATTTATAATTAATTTTTGTTGCCTGTGTGGTCGAGTGGTCAACGGTGTTGGCTTTGGCTACTGAGGGCCCGGGTTCAAATCCCGGTACGGACAGTTTTATAAATTGATTTTTCAATTGATTTATGAATTTCTGTTCAATGGCATGGATGTATGTGATGTCTTGAATTCCTCCCTCTCACCTTTCCTATCCTATGAACGGGGCGTATCGACAGTGATTAGCTTACCACTAATCCTGTCCTAGCCCAATCCTTCTATCCCTACTCTCTTTGGAAAAAGAGAGGTTGAGCAACTGAGTAACAAGCAGTTCTCGTAGAAACACTTCTGTTGAGATAAACTCCATTAGGAGTCCATATGCTCTACATTGGGAGCGGACATGGTTTAAAAAAAAAAAAAAAATTAAGGATGTATTATATGATCGATGCCATCTTATAGTTGAGAAAATATGATATATAGTTTTTATTTTCAGATTTTGGCAATACCAAATAAATTTTCTGAATTCATAAATCCAAACACTGCAACCAAAGACAATGTTGCCCAATCGGCTACAGGCTCGGCAAAATATATTATGTACATGAATGCAATTACCTGTGTAGACATATCTCAGGAGAGCTTTGAATGCCTGCAGAGGTGTTCCTAACAATTCGATTTCAGTCTGGAAACAAAAAAGTCAATTCAAATTCCGAATAAAACACGTCATTATTTTCAATAGAAATCTGTGATTACAAGGTGTTCTTTACCTGGGAGGTTTCCCGCATGCCACCAAACAATAGCGCCCTAAAGTATTCGCTCCTGGCAGCGAGGATAACTTTGTGCGCTGGAATATGGTTGCCTTCCACTACCAGAGTAATGTCGGAATGGTCATTCGAAAGACAAAGCTGACCAATATTGTCTGATAAATGAGCTGGAATATAAAAAAAATTCTATGACTATTTTCAAAAGAATAATATTGTAAAATTCACGATTGACATGAGATTTGAAATGAGAAATTTCAAGTTAAACTTTTGCGTAACTAGGTGTGACATAAAACATGTGCATTCAATATATTATTTACGTATGAAATGTAAATATTATATTGAATATAATCATTTATAGCATATAGGTCACTGGTCTAGTAATGAGAGCTTTAACCTGGCAAACAGATAGTTCCGGAGAAAATTTACAGCACTGGCAATTAACATTAAATTTAGATTTTTGCAATTTGAAATTCAAGATCTTTCACATTGGCAATTATTCAAAGTAATGCTTAATATTTTTTCTGACATATGCTTTCTTTCTATTTTACAAATGCACTAAATTACAAAAACATTTTTAAAAAAATATGACATGTAAACAAACTTACATGTGTGTTCAATGTCACCGACCCTCGCCACAGTTGGTCCATTGCTGGTCAGGTATTGGTGTTGACTACTCATAGTGATGAGATATCAATCTCTTCTCTTTAAAATTGCCAGAGCATTGTCACATTTAACACTTTAAAAAGAAAATCACATACTTCACTAATCTAAAATCATAATAAAAAGTAAATCAATTTGTTTGGTTTAGATATAATTGATACAAGAGCTGTTAATAATTTGTGAAAAAATATTTATAGTGAGCATCTAAACTAAGCCGAAGACTAGAGCCAACAACTTTGCCCACCATAGGTCAAACATAATTATTTATTTTTGTTTGTTTTTCTACTATTTAATTGATCTTTATCTCGGATGATTTTATATACTAAATTGAAGGTGAGGAACAAACATTTTTCAGTACTTCGTTGCTATACGCCAGGCGGTGAAACCTTTCCATATGACACGTCACATAATATTAAATGTGATCAAACATCCGGTTTTTAGGTAGTCTACCTTGTTGTCCCCGAGCAGAACTTGATATGACCCGTTTTCTGAAGAACGGCAACTTAATTTGGGGTATTCAGGCGTTAGCCCATTGACCCTTTCATCTGAGGTTGTTCTGAACTGGTAGTGGTCTATTTATTTGGGCTCAATAGCCCAGTATGCCGATGTTGGCCGTGGTAGGGGGGGACATAGGGTGGGGATGGATCTTCATTAGTTTGAAGATTCGGTGAACACAACGCGACACCAGACGTGATTGCGGAGATATGTGATATTATTAACGCCCAAAAAACAACCCATTTCATGGCCTCCAATAGGAGAAAAACGTTCCAACAGTTAGCTGAATGGCTGAAGGAACGCGTTGAAAAACTCCTCTAACTACTACATATTCCCACTACTCCGTTATTCCTTTTTTATTAATAAAAACCGAACAGCAGAGTTACATATTAAAACGGTACAATTACATATTAAACAGAATAGCAGGGTTACATATATTTTGACATTGACATTAATCAAGTGTTTATCAAAATGAATACAAAACGAGTACAGTGAGCTTTATTCGCAATATTTGTACAGTTGGTCAATTAGCAGGAAAAATCAAGTCAAAAAAGAATAAAAAAAAACAACAGCTGAGAGATAGGGTCCAGGGTTTGTGTGGTATAGAGTGCAGTGATGAGAAGTCTCGAGTTCTGTTGAGGGTGGTGACTCTAACGAATGATTCAACAATCTCGAGCTGCTTTATCTTTAATGTGGTATGCAGTGATTATAACTATAACTACCTGAGTGTGGTAGTTATGTTTGGTTTGATTAATTTTAGTTTTATTTACATTGATATTAAATGTAATGCAATACAGCGTTTTTTTTTTTTTTTTTAATTGTATTGATAGTCGGATAATTTTGGAATTTAGTTGCGACAATCGAGTTGTCGATCTTTTGTTTAACACGTTGTAAATGATGTGATTGATAAAAAGTGGTAATGATATGTGAGTTATGGTTGTTTGAGAGCCTGATGCTCGTCCCTTTTTTTGTTTGTTTTTTATCCTCGAGAGGGGGTCAAATCGCTAAGTCCCAGGCGGGTGTTTCTTGTTTCAGGGCATCCTTCCTTCTTATTCTGTTCATCCTTCCTTCTTTTTCAGGTCATCTTTTTCCTCTACGCCGCAGTCTATGGTTAGGGCTATGCGTAGATCGGTGAAGGGGTGGGGTGATTGGGAGTATATGATAATAATAATAATAATAATAAAATTTGAATTTGAATTATTTGAATTTGAATTGTTTGAATTTTGTACTTTTCCATGAGTTTTGTCGCTAACGACCCGGGTTTCGCATTTCGGCATCTTCAGGCATTCCAAGTGCACTGATGTACTTGAACTGACGCGTAGTAAACAGTTTGTATCGTTTATATACAAAAATATAAGTAGATCACTAAGTTAAAAGGCTATTAAAATGTAAATTAGCGAAAATTGAATGTATACAAGTTTCAATGAATTAAGTGGGTTTGTTATAACTATGCGGATTATTTGAAAATAGTAATGACCAGATAATAACATAGGAATATTTAAAATAAATCTAGGGTTTTATCCGACCTATTATTAATGAGTTGATTGATTTTAAGCCTTTGAATTAATATTTAATGATATAATGCCAAAACCTAATATCACCCGAGTCTTTCGTTATTGCTTTCGTGGGCCCATATGGGGCATGCGTACGTCATGATTGGTCTAGTAATGGCAGTATATAACAGCAGTTTGCTCGAAAGTTCAAGTTCGCTGCTGCGACACAGGATTGGATATAGTCTGCCCATTACTTGGGCAGCTTGTCGTTTCTTTAACGCGATATATTCGCAGAAATTTAATTTGGTGTCAAGGGTGAGGCCAAGGTATTTTACACTGCTGGACCAAGGGATTTCTGTTCCGTGCATTTTGATGCGTTTTATATTTTTGTGGTGTCTATTTGGACGTCGGCTAAAAGTGATGGCGATGCTTTTTTCTGTGTGTATTTTAATACACCAGTCGGAGCACCATTTTGCTATTTTCACTATTTTCACTATTTTGCTATTCACCATTTTGCTATTTTGCGAAGCCCTGTTTCTATTGAGCGATCTGGCCAGAATGGCAGTGTCGTCAGCGTATTGCGCGAGTATGATTTCCGTACCTGGAGTGGATTTGGGAATTGGTACGTCATGCGTGTACAGATTGTATAGTAACGGAGCAAGTGCTGATCTCTGAGGGACACCAGCTGTAGGGGTCCTGGAGGAGGATAAGATGCCGTTCAGTCTGACTCGGAAGCTTCTGTTAGTGAGATATGAATTAATTACTTTGAGGTATATTTTGTCAAGGTTGGCCTCGGCTAGTTTGACTATTAGGCCTTCAATCCAGACTTTGTCGAATGCTTTGGCTGTATCTAAAAATAGACCAGTGGCAAAGCAGCGACGATTGAAGCCTTCGGTGATAAATTCCGTGACTCTTAGTAGTTGGTGGTTTGTCAAGTGTTTAGTTCGAAAACCGTGTTGTTCGTCTGGAAGTATATAACATTCTGAGACGAGTGCGTCGATTCTAGCTTTAATCACACGTTCGAATATTTTTCCCATAGTGGGCAAAAGGCTGATTGGTCGGTGGTTTTCGGGAATCGTGTGATTTTTTCCAGGTTTTGGGATTAAGATGACTATGGCTGATTTCCACGTTGAGGGGAAATAGCCTTGTGATAAACAGGAATTTATAATTAATTTTAGTATTTCTATGGCCTTGTCTGGTAGGTATTTAAACGTAATTTGGGTGAGTGAGTCGTGACCTGGGGCTGTTTTGTTCATTAGGTGTTTTATTAAGAATTCGATTTCTTCAGAGGTTGCCTGGGGGATTGGGGGTTCGTTATTATCGGAGTCTAAGTTTTGTATGATTATCGCGTATTTTTCGTTTATTGTTGTTATGCGTGAGTGCATAGCAATGTCATTCGCGACGGGTGAATTTGGGGTAAATTGGAGTTGCAGTGAGTTTGCAAAAGTTTCCAATTTTTCTTCAATCGTATGTACGGGACCGTTAGGGCTGATTAACGGGTAGATCGGATTTTTTGTTTTACGAAGGATTTTACTGAGGGTCCATTATGGTTTGTCTAGATCGGCTAGAAATTCATTGAAGATGAGTGTGCGGTGTTTTTTTTAGTTTTATTTTGACGAGCGCTTCGCAATGAGCAATCGGGTTGGGTTGGCGTGCGTTTGCCATTGCTTACGGGCGCGGTTTTTTTGTTTGTTGAGTTGATTAATCTCATTTGGTAGTTCTGGGTGGTTGATAGCGGAGGATTTTATGGTTGATGCGGCAACCAGCGCGTTTGTCATAGTGACGGTTATGTGAGCGATCGCGGCGTTGATGTCCAGCTAGGTGATGTACGTTTCGCTCACCTGTAGATTTTGGTCAATATGAGACGTGAAGTTGTCCCATACGATGTTGGTGCTGTATCTAATCGGAATCGCGGCGTATGGGTCGCCTAAATACATCAGTAACGGTCTATGGTCAGAGTTTAATTCGTTCAGTACTTTGATATTTGTTGAGTGAGGAATTTGAAATAGGAGTGCGAAATCGAGCACGTCTGCGATACCCGACGGTGTATGGTAAATGGCGGGCTCCATAGGAGCATTTATGGTGGCATAGTTATCATTAGCAAAGTTGTAGACTACTCTTCCGCGAGCATTGGTTAAGCGGCTGCGCCAAGCAGCGTGTTTGGAATTGAAATTACCGGCAATGATTGTGGCTGGAAAAGCTGGGTCGATTAAGGCATTTAGGTCGGACGTCAATAGATGACCTGAATTGCAGTAAATGGAGGTGAATTTTATTAGGCCGGTATTTAATGAGTTGACTACTATTGATGTAGATTCTATAACTACAAGATTTGCAAGTACTGTGGGGAGTGCACAGTAATCAAATTTAGATTTTATGAAAATAGCGGTGCCGCCGCCCTCTTTGTGTAATCGGTCGTCGCGGTGGGTGTCGTAATTAGGGATATTAAACGTCATCGCGGGCTTGAATCTTGTTTCGGAAACAAGGTGTATGTCTACGTCGTGAGTACTCAGGAAATTGATGATTTCCAGTTTGTTTTTGTGTATCGTTCTGTTGGAATTCCAGAACGATGCGTTTAATGATCATGGTTTTATTTTGGTGTGCGCCATAATAAATTAATATGTGGAGTCTCGGGTGGACAATGCCGACGAGACTTTGTTTAGTATGTTGTTGCCATCGAAAAGCATGGCTCTCAGGGCTCCGGTGAGCTCGAGGAGTTCATGGTCTCGGGAGGCGTGTGTGTTGGTTGGGAGGGCATGTTTGGGATGTGGGAGCAAGCTCATTGATCTGCCGCCATTCGCTTCAGCCATGGTGGAAGTCCGTAGATGGTTGTCTGCTAGGGGGGGGTCCTGTTGTTGTACCTGTCCCAATTGTTGTTGTACTCAATTGGGTGATGGGTGCTGGGGTGCTGGTGGGAGTTTGGATTCCTGTTGCGGCTTGAATTCCTTGTACGACTTGCGAAGGTGTTGCTGTTATTGTTGTAATTGGTATTGTGTTGGGCAGGGTTGGAATTGGCAGATTAATGGGTGGGTAATTTGATTGTTAGACAAAACCAACGCAGAACGATAGTGTGATTAACATTAATGCCATGCGTAAAAAACCATCGTCTTTTGAAATTGATTTATTTTTAATTAAAATAAAATGAAATTTTTACACCGTGTTTTTCCTCTAATTTTCCTTAACTTTTTTTATGTGATTCTGGGTATATTTTAACTAGCTGTTTCAAAGTTATGCAGATTTAAAAATTTATGTAACGTATCCCCACTTTTTCTATGGAAGTCAATTCTTTTTTTATTTGATTCTGGGTATATTTTAACTACCTTATTCAAAGTTATGCAGATTTTAAAATTCATGGAATGCATCCCCACTTTTTGTATGAAAGTAAAGTCTTTTTTTAGGCGATTTATTTTTATGTGATATTTTGTGGAACGCATCTACCCCATAAAAAGAGCATCTACGCATCTACCGCATAATTATATATGCCTTTCCACCAAGTATTGACAGTAAACACCCTAAAAGTGAACTACATTATATTCGAGATCCAGAAGTATTTGATGAGTATTTACTTAATTCTTATATTGCACAGCAAAAGTGGCAGAATGTAACGCTAGGAATGTTTCGTGAACAATTCTGTTATTTTCATTAATAAATCAAAACTATAAAGAAATATTTGTTTTCTTGAATACACACACTATCAACATGTCCCGTTTTGTGGAAAAAATGAATGGCCACGATCAACGTTCCCTCTAAGCTGTGTGCGGCCGCGCAGCAGTTGAGAAGCCCCCGCGCACTCATTCCGAGTTGGCGCGCACTACAAGACAGTTGCTCAATTAATATTTGATCGGTCCGCGCAGCCTTTGAAATTTCCGCGCAGCTAACCCTTCGGCTTAGAGGAAACGTTGGTCACGATGCGATAATTATCACTCAACTAACGCCTTGAAGTCGATGTTTGAGAGCACATTAAAGAGGGTAGTTATATTTTAAGGTGTTAATTTATATTTTAAAATCGGTCGAGTAACAACCGTTTCATTTTTCAGTGCCTGGTGTCAAACAACAAAGTACCCATTTTTCATACAGGTGAGCAAGACGGCTGAGAAGCACGTAAATATTTAAATAAAATGATCAACATATTTAATTCAATAACAATTGTAATAATTGGATGGGTATTCAGTCCTTATATTGAAATTGTTATTCCAAGTGACCTTGCATCAAGAAATTATGTAAATAATATAAATACTAATTAGACAAGTAAATAAAATATAATGATCTCAGACTGTTTTACTGAATTATGACCTCCAAAATTTTGTTTACGAAAAAATGTAGTATCGATTAAAACCATCAAAGATATTGAAATTTAGTTTTACGGAAAAAATATACATAAAATTGTCCGATTCATGGGTCCAATATGTTTCATATCGAACGAAACAACAATAATGTCAATTTATTATCACCTTTTTACTATCACATAATATTGCTTACCCAGTTAAACGTCAAATACACAAGTACCTATCCGACCGACAAGGTAAACAATATAATTTAAAATAATGAAACTACATTTTATAAAACAAAAAACTTACTTCAATTCTTTTCTGCTCTTGTGACTGGGCAATATATAAAAATCATATGTTAACTAATTTGAATTCATCAATGATAATAACAGTGTTTATAGTATTCGGGAAAGTGAAGGCTATCGTATTTTTGTACTTTTTTTAACTGTCAAAATGTGTCTATAATTTTTGGTGTGCTCGAGTTTAATAGAAAGAATACAGGGTTTTCTTTCTATTATCATCTATTTGTGATTACCGTTACACCAATAATTAAATACTGATGAGAAACGTCTTAACTGGTCAATTCACGACTCAACTTTCGACCTATTTAACAAATTGCGCACATTCCGCAATCAGCAGGCTTATTCTGGCGGAGGTACTTATTTCCGACCGGTCTGAAATATTTACCATAAGCAATATTTTTGTTTTTAAGTTGGTACCAATGATATATCGCGTTCGTCCACACTAATCGTCGTACTCCTGTCAAACTATTCTCTGACGTAAACATAACCTCTATTACTATGGTAAACAGAGATGATACTTTGGTTATTTTAATGAATTGATCTATGAAACGAACACGATGTCAGGAACTGAAAATATTCTTCCAGAATTTTTATGCCTGATTAGTTCTGCCCACTCGCTATATACGCATAAGGGTGATTGTTATGAGACAATATTATGTCTTACGTTTACTGCAAATATGCTACATTTTCTTCCTGAAAATCAACTAAATGCCGCTAATAGCAACGCAGTTCTGTAGGAAATTGCCAAACTATCATACAAGGAGATCAGGGAAAGCGATAATTTACGCTAAATACGAATATGATATCCGTATGAAACAGGCCATAAAGATGTCGAATTGAATTTCTTATATCCATAACAGAGCAAATTTGAAATACGTCGACGAATTTTCCTTATACTTTTTTAATCTGCATCGATTATCGGTTCCTTAGATTCCTAAATTTGTTTTTGTATATTGTCCAATTGGAAATTAAATATCCTAGGAATCGCATTGCTTTCTGTGGAATTTGACAATTTTCAGGGTGAAAATGAGTACTTAGCATGTTGTAAAGCATTTAAAAATATGAAAGAAATAATCAAAATTCGGTCTTCGATTCCCGACATCGTATTCGTTTTTCGTTCAGTCAAATAATAAAAATATCGTCTTTGTTCACGGTTTACGGCAGAAGGCTTCCCACTTACGTTTGAAAAAAGGTGCGAACATAAATGCAAATATATTTAACGAGTACCAACAGTCAAATACCAATACAAAAATATCGTGTCCGGCATGAATGGGTTTAAATAACAGACCGGTCGCATTCGATAGAAAAATTAATTTCAACCGGTCTGAAATACTTTACCCATTCGAGTCGAGCACATTTTTTTTTGTATTATCATTTGAAGGTTGGTCAACATTCGTTGATTTTAATCTTCGATCTGTCAAATGAATGGAATGTCACATAGTGGAATGTCATATTTTCTTCATTTGTCTGGATGATAGTTCAAAGTACTTAAAAGTAAATGTATCATTATTATTTCTGTAAAATATAGTTTAAAAAAATATCTTATTAAATTTGTGACCCCGCACGTGGATAAAGAGGCATACTAAAACCATCAAAGATCTTATTCCATTAGTGTTTCAAATTGTTAGTCTAAGTGAAGTGATAAATATTTTTTGTAATAATTGATATTTTTTTAATTCATTTTCAGATTTGCGACAATGAACTTAACATTCTGGATGCTATTGCTAGATATCCAGGAAGTGTCCACGATGAATTGTATTTTAAGACTTCTAAAACTACGATTGAAAGGAAGATATTAGTCAACGAAAGGATTGGAACATTTTTCTGATGGGTATATAAACATATTTTGAATTTTGTGAGGAATTCGGAGATAAGGGAACGTACAAGACAGCGACTGGGTCACGTGCTGCGAAAGCCTTAATCCTGCCCGCCTCTTCTTTCGACCAGTGGGATTCCGGCGTTCTGGACGACCGTCGGGAACTATCCATAGGATATTTCCTTTAATTGGTTTTACAAATTACCAAATGAATGCAGATTTGCGCGAAAACAGACTAAGCATCGAATGGTCTGTAACGTGGCATGATAATAATGATTTTTATAGTTAAAGAAATTATTTATAATATATTGGGCATATGTCAATCCTGAATTGATTTAAACATATCTTCAAAAAAAATCATTTTGAGTTCATAAGGCTAAAAATATTATTATTTACCCTGTCACAAACTTTCAAAGTCTAAATGAATAATAGAGGTTTCATTGAAATTGTTACTTTCTATACCATTGTTAATGGCATATTTTATCCTTACAGGATTCCAAGGCCACAGCCACATTCAGAAGAGATGCCAGCAATACGTCTCGGGTAGGCAACAACATCATCAACGAACCGGTGAACAGATTCCACCAAACTTGATTCTTACGAACAAGAATACTCCGAACACAGAATCTTCGCACACAGAACCTTTCGCACATAGAATACTTCGTACATTTAAATATGAAAATCATTCTTTTATTATAATGAGTAATGTCTTAGGTCAATTATGCCAAATATTTTTCAGAGTGGAAACCAGCAAAAAATTTAATTATAATGTTTATAATTTTGAACTTCGACTGAAGGTGCTTAATGGAACTTTAATATCAAATTTGAATTATTTTGATTCTGTACTCTTCCATGAGTTTTGTCGATAAAGACCCGGGTTTCGCCTTTGGGCATCTTCGGGTATTATCAAGTGCATTCGTGCATAATCTATATATTGTTTATGAACAGTTTATCATTTAATACGTATTTTGGCTTATGTATTTAGAAAAATTGTGCTGTATCCTGATAAGGCCGATATCTTTGATCGTATTAAAAAAAAATCATTCATATAGGTATTTAATATTAAAAAATTCACGTACACAGTATTTTTACATGATTTTATTATCTTATTGATACGCATATATTATACATTACTAAAAAAAATATCAAATTTTAAACATATTTTATCAAATTGTAATTGAAACATTAGACTATAGTTATTAATTAAAACAATTTTCAAAGAAGGAATTAACAATACTAATGTTGGTAAATATAAAAATCTATGTGTCCCCTGTGTGGTAAAGTGGTCAACGTCGTTGGCTTCGGTTACGGAGGTCACGGGTTCAAATCCCAGTACTGACAGTTTTATTAATTGATTTTTCAATCGATTTATGAATTTCTGTTCGAAGGCATAGATGTATGTGATGTTTTGAATTCCCCCCTCCCACCCATCCTATCCTATGAACGGGGCGTATCGAGAGCGGTTAGCTAACCACTAGTCCTGTCCTAGCCCTATCCTTCTATTCTTACTCTCTTTGGAAAAAGAGAGGTTGAGCAACTGAGTAACAAGCGGTTTTTGCAGATACACTTCTGTTGAGATAAACTCCATTAGGAGTCCATATGCTCCACATTGGGAGCGGACATGGTAAATGTGTATATAAAAATATGTTAGGAGCTTCGTTTTCTTTGGAATATTTTATTGTTATATTTATAGGGTGAATTTCTGTTTTTTTACTTTTTATAATTAAAAATAAAGAAAGTATCAAAATTTTGTATTTTATTTCAAAACAGATAAATCATAACATATTATGTTTTGATGTTATGAATAGTGCTTAAATAAAAGCTAACAAATACATTTTTTTTAATAATAATAAGTTTTTGTTGAATTATGTTCAATGAAAATAAATTTATATTAATAAGAGTATTTAAGTAAAATAAATTGAATAACAGCAGGCTGATTCAGGCGATGTCAGGAACTGAAAATATTCTTCCAGAATTTTTATGCCTGATTAGTTCTGTAGGAAATTGCCAAACTATCATACAAGGAGATCAAAGAAAGCGATAATTTACGCTAAATACGAATATGATATCCGTATGAAACAGGCCATAAAGATGCCGAATTGAATTTCTTATAATTTAAGATTTCGACTGAAGGTGCTTGGTGGAATTTCAATATTAAATTTGAATCGTTCAAACTATGTACATTCTCACAAATTTTGTCATTAACGACCCGGGTTTCGCTTTTCGGCATCTTCAGGCATTCAAGTGCACGGATGAACTTGAACTGACGCTTAGCAAATGAAAGTTTCGTGTTTATATAAGATATAAATGCATCACTGAGTCCAAAGCCATTGCTGGCGAAAAGGATGAGCCCATGGGAATGCCAACAGATTTGTGTAGTGAGCAGTTTCAAGAATTATATAATTTGTTTGTTGGCAAAGGTATAATCATAAAATCTTTGCCGAAAAACCTTTGCCGACAAACAAATTATATAATTCTTGAAACTGCTCACTACACAAATCTGTTGGCATTCCCATGGGCACATCCTTTTCGCCAGCAATGGCTTTGGACTCAGTGATGCATTTATATCTTATATAAACACGAAACTTTCATTTCCTAAGCGTCAGTTCAAGTTCATCCGTGCACTTGAATGCCTGAAGATGCCGAAAGGCGAAACCCGGGTCGTTAATGACAAAATTTGTGAGAATGTACATAGTTTGAACGATTCAAATTTGAATTTCTTATATAATTGAGCAAATTTGAAATACGTCGACGAATTTTCCTTATATTTTTTTAATCTGCATCGATTATCGGTTCCTTGGATTCCTAAATTTGTTTTTTTCTATATTGTCCTATTGGGAATTAAATATCCTAGGAATTGCATTGCTTTTTGTGGATTTTGTCAATTTTCAGGGAGAAAATGGGTAGCATGTTGTTAAGAGTATTTACCTTTCATGATACTTCTTGTTTTCAGTCATTCAAGAAGAAAGAATGAAGCATTTGAAGGTGGTTAAACCATATGCAGCTTTCAGTCAGTTGCAAATGCTCGCAATGAGCGAAACCGTTCCTGACCTAATTAATAAAGTGGAATTAAGTACAAAGAAATATTGTATTTTTACTAATATAATGCCTTTCCACCAAGTATTGACAGTGAACACCCTAAAAGTGAAATAAGACTGCCTTTATTTACATTTTCATTCAATTGTTTAATAAAATATCAAAAAAATACAAAGATAAGTAATAAAATAACAAAGAAACCAGTCAACCAAATTTAAACAATGGACTTCCACAAAACTGTTATATTCAATGAATCAAAATCTTTTTATACACAAATATTTTTTTAAAAAAGTTAAGAAAGTGGGATTTCTGGGTAATTGTTAGTTTTGGACATAAGTTGATGATTCATTTATTATACTTATATTGGACAAGGGTACTTGTGATACAATTTTTTTTTACCCCAAATTCATAAAAACATTTTCTTTTCAAATCCATTAATACCGTACGATTTCACACCAAACAGCGTGAGCTTCAGCTAACCGATGGTTCGTTGATGATGATGTTGCATGCCCGAGAGGTGTTGCTGGCATCTCTTCTGAATGTGGGTGTGGGCTTGGAATCCTGTAAGGATAAAATATGCCATTAACGATTACTCAGGAGTCTACTGTTCTAATTTATCGAAAGATTTTTAATTTTTATCTAAATTCATAATATTGTGTAATGGTATAGAAACTAAAAATTTCAATGAAACCTCTATTATTTGTTTATACTTTTGAATGTCTGTGACAGGGTAAATTATAATATTTTTAACCTTACTGCATTAGCGAATATATTATAAATAATTTCTTTAACTGTAAAAATCATTATTATTATTATGGCACTTTAGAGACCATTCGATGCTTAATCTGTTTTCGCGCAAACCTGCATTCATTTGGTAATTTGTAAAACCAATTAAATTGTATATCATTTACAAGATTTTAAAATATCGACCTTTTCTTACTTGCAAAATATTTTTTGTGTCACTGACGTGCATGCCAAACTACGGTATAACTCTGGGCAAGTATTTTGTTAAAAATTCATTGAGCAACATGTTCACAGTATTAATCATTGTAATTGAATGTGACTTGCTTCTTGACTTCAGAAATTTTATATTTGTTTCCAAGTTCTAGTTTCTACTTGTGATTTTATTCAAATGTTTTTCCAATAAATGTGAATTATAAGAAAAAAGGTTTGTTTATATGCTTCCTCTTCTTCTTTGACCATATTCGCTCCCTATGTGGAGCGTATGTCGGCCACGCGGCACCTCTGTGTTTCCCTGTCTCTCGCCAATTGCTTTGCTTCCTCCCATGACATGCCAGCATCCCTCAGTTCCGCCGAGTAGTATCCATAGGATGTACCCGACGGAATCCCACTGGTCGAAAGAAAAGGCGGGCAGGATTAAGGCTTTCGCAGCACGTGACCCAGTCGCTGTCTTGTACGTTCCCTTATCTTCGCATTCCTCACAAAATTCAAAATATGTTTATATACCCATCAGAAAAATGTTCCAATCCTTTCGTTGACTAATATCTTCCTTTCAATCGTAGTTTTAGAAGTCTTAAAATACAATTCATCGTGGACACTTCCTGGATATCTAGCAATAGCATCCAGAATGTTAAGATCATTGTCGCAAATCTGAAAATGAATTAAAAAAATATCAATTAAGTATTACAAAAAATATTTATCACTTCACTTAGACTAACAATTTGAAACGCTAATGAAATAAGATCTTTGATGGTTTTAGTATGCCTCTTTATTCACGTGCGGAGTCACTATTTGCATGTGTATGCGATCTACACATCTGATTACACCAGGGAAACATGCCTCTGTAAGAAATCTGAAAATATATGAAAGTGCTATATAAGGAGCAACGGCATAAACTTTTTTTAAACTATTGATTGCACTGTTTTCATGTTGTTGATAAAATTCTAAAACGATAAATTAAAACAATGTCAACTCGACAAGTATTGAAATCCACAAGTAGTCTTAAATACTTAATCACACATCTAATAAGATAATTTTTAAACTATATTTTCAGTCAGTCGTCGCTTTTGAAATTCGGTATGGTTGCTGGAAATAGGTATCCGACATTTCAATAGCATTTTACGTATCGCACAGTGCATTTACTTTAAATTGAAAACATGACATTGTGCGTTTGACAGATCGATAATAAAAATCAATTAATCTTGCAAGGTTTGCAGTACACCAACCTTCAAATGATAATACAAAAAAAAATGTGCTCGACTCGAATGGGTAAAGTATTTCAGACCGGTTGAAATTAATTTTTCTATCGAATGCGACCGGTCTGTTATTTAAACCCATTCATGCCGGACACGATATTTTTGTATTGGTATTTGACTGTTGGTACTCGTTAAATATATTTGCATTTATGTTCGCACCTTTTTTCAAACGTAAGTGGGAAGCCTTCTGCCGTAAACCGTGAACAAAGACGATATTTTTATTATTTGACTGAACGAAAAACGAATACGATGTCGGGAATCGAAGACCGAATTTTGATTATTTCTTTCATATTTTTAAATGCTTTACAACATGCTAAGTACTCATTTTCACCCTGAAAATTGTCAAATTCCACAGAAAGCAATGCGATTCCTAGGATATTTAATTTCCAATTGGACAATATACAAAAACAAATTTAGGAATCTAAGGAACCGATAATCGATGCAGATTAAAAAAGTATAAGGAAAATTCGTCGACGTATTTCAAATTTGCTCTGTTATGGATATAAGAAATTCAATTCGACATCTTTATGGCCTGTTTCATACGGATATCATATTCGTATTTAGCGTAAATTATCGCTTTCCCTGATCTCCTTGTATGATAGTTTGGCAATTTCCTACAGATCTGCGTTGCTATTAGCGGCATTTAGTTGATTTTCAGGAAGAAAATGTAGCATATTTGCAGTAAACGTAAGACATAATATTGTCTCATAACAATCACCCTTATGCGTATATAGCGAGTGGGCAGAACTAATCAGGCATAAAAATTCTGGAAGAATATTTTCAGTTCCTGACATCGTGTTCGTTTCATAGATCAATTCATTAAAATAACCAAAGTATCATCTCTGTTTACCATAGTAATAGAGGTTATGTTTACGTCAGAGAATAGTTTGACAGGAGTACGACGATTAGTGTGGACGAACGCGATATATCATTGGTACCAACTTAAAAAAAAAATATTGCTTATGGTAAATATTTCAGACCGGTCGGAAATAAGTACCTCCGCCAGAATAAGCCTGCAGCTCTTTAACTATTGTTTATAATGTGTTACCAGCATATAAAATAGTTAAAATTCGAATATATACAGAAATCGTTTTCTATATAAAAGCCGGAAAGCTTAATATTTTTTTAAGAGTAAAAACCTTTTATTAATCATTAGAACTTTTGAAAAATACGCGAAGCGTATAAGGCTAGGCGCGCACTTAGCAGCCAGGCTGAGCCAGGCCAGGGATAACTAGCCAGGCTGCGACAGACAGGTAGGGACGCCTGTCTGCTTAATGCGCGCCCAGCATAAGATGAGTCGACATTGGTCATAATCTCAAAATATAGCACTGTTAATTTTGGGAATTCAGTAAATTCCTGGAATTTCGGACTCCACAAATATCCGCGGACCGGGATTGGATTCCGAGATGCAAGCTGGCGGCTGGGGCAGCTACGTTTGTCGGCCTAAATAAGAATAACCCGTGCTTGTTTTAAGAAAAAAAAAGTGCCATAACTCATCTCTTGTCAAGCTTTTTACTACTTTTTTTTAATCCATGTTCATTTCTCATGTAGAACATATGGCTACCTAATAAAAGTATATAAACATAAGTTTTTTACGAGAACTGCTTCAGTTCTTCAATCCCTCTTCTTTTCAAAGAGAATAAGGATATATATAATATAATATATGACAGGAATAGCAGTTAACGTATTTCTCACTCTATGCCCCGAAAAATCCTTTCACTTTTCAATTTTAGAAGTGAAAGGGTGGGAAGGATATTTTTAGTTATCACAAACACCCGTGCCTACAAACAGAAATCGATAACTCGATTGTGTAAATTGGAACTCGGACCTGTGACTGTGAGATTCGTCACATATGACAACGACGTTGACCACAGCGCAACGAACCCAACAATTCATTCAAACTATGTTATATTTTGAATATTATTTAATTTAAATCAGCTTTTCATGATATGAGTTAGCTCAATTATAGCTTCTTGTCTTCCCAGAATATTTTATTTCATTGTAAGACTATTCTTTGGACATTTTCATATACAAATTCACTTCAGTTATGATATTTCTGCAAGTGTAGGTATGTTCAAACATAAAATTTTTGAACAAAAATCTTTTTTTTGTTGTAATGGCCAAAATATGGCCAATCTTATTGAGTTCAGCTTTGCTCTTCGAGATCAACTTGGGATGTTTCAAGAACATCAACTTGTACCGATATTTCCATTTCATCTGTTGTCAGCAATTACATTGGCAAAAAGCACTGAGAATAAGTATATACAAAATAAAAGTATGGGTTGGTCCTATTCTACTGAACTCAGGGAGGGTGTATGATACAACTTTTAATTTTACTAATTAAATACTAATTACTTTCATTGTGTGGCAAAAATCAATATAAATAAACTGCGTCCACTAGAAAAGACCAAGCCCCGACTTTTATTTTGTAATTTATAATACACCCAATCCTTTTTTTACGCGATACATTGGTTCCAGAAAGTGGCGCGTAATCATATAATTTGATAAATCGGTTTCAAAAATCAAAATAACGCGCAAAAAAGTATTGTAAATGTATGAAAAAAACAAAATTTGTTCTTCAAATTCGAGCAATTTTTTTTTTACATTTAAAATTTTATTTAAATAATTTTAACATTTTACATAAATCAAGTCAAAATATTAACGTTTTCTTGAAATAATAAAAAACACAGTCACCATTTCTTAATTTAAAAAAATTCGAAAAGCAAATTGCGTAACGAGTAAATCGCGTAAAAAAAAACGGTGCCGTCCAAAAAATCGCGTAAAAAAAGGATTGGGTGTATAAGATTTGACTTATTTTTTATTTTCTTCATAAACGTTTCGATAGCTTGATGATGCTTTTCAAAGAGGCGAAACACGTGACGCAAGTAGAAAAACATTTTTTTAAAATTTAATTTTATATTAAAAATGAACTTCTACAAAGTTACCGACGAATCTATCGAAGATATAAAAGGAAAGAACATCATAAATTGAATAAGATGCAATCATATTTTATTAAACTTCCTTATTAAAAACAATATATAATAAATTTACCCTGTACCTCCAATTTAGTATTGTATTAGAGTAATTTATGTTACTAAGAAATACACAAATAGAAGCAACCACATTATTGTAGATTTAGTTATAATTTTCAAATAGATAAATTCTATAAAATAAATTCTAAAAAATTAGGCTCTACAAAAATTTTATCAATACATTTTTTGTAATAATTACAAATTTGGAACAAAATAATGACTAGTTGGCTTAAAATAAAATTATTTGATTCATATCGTCAATTTTTCTAAATATAAATTTTGACAGGCACAGGAAGCCTTCGCTTTGCACGAATTATAGCTATGTGAATTCGTAGTAACACGATTTTAAAAGTATTTATCTTACGGAGTCTGGTTTTGTCATTAATTTATGCAAGAGGTTGACAAATTTTGCAAAGAAAAAGCCCTTTTGTGAGATCAACTAAGAATATCAAATAGGAATTAAGACATCACAAACAACCATGCCGAAAATCAAAAAAAAAATACATTATCAATTGACTTTGCCAATACTTGAATGTTGATGCTTCTAATCGGCAAACAGAGATCTAAAAGCTGGTCTACTTACTGACTACAAAAAATACATAAATAATTTGTTATATCTCAAAAACTCCAAAAAAGTTACTTATCGTCAAAAAATAATTATTAAATATTGATTACAACATTTACAACAATTTATTGTAGTGTGATATATAATATTAAAATAGAAAACTATTGCCAGTAGTTTAGTGGAGTGGGTGCGCTCGGGGTCGACGCTCCTACATTTTTTTCTAGACCTGGAATATATAATATGCATGTATATATATAATATAAAATATATAAATATCTAAAATAATATTCTTTTCTTAAGGGGTTATTTATTCTACAATTTATTCAATTACTTTTTCAATCAAACCTGAGAGCTTAGTAACCAAAGCCAAAGACGTTGACTACTCGACAACGAACCAGGCAACTAATTGTTATCGAACTTTAACAAACGTGTCAGTCGAGAAGTAAATGAAGGTATTTGTTTCTTCTTGTCAAGATAAGGCTTGTCTGGTACACTTGATATATAATCAATTGCAACTCTTTGATTGACAAATGTCAGTAATGTTCCAATATCGTATTCTGTACCATGATCTTTTAACAAATCCACCAGTGATTTGATATACCATGAGCCTTTACTCGTATTGCGCCATGATAGATATCCTGGGATGGTAGAGTATCCAATTAAGAAATCAGCTTCAGCAGGTAACCAGTATGACGAATCGCCATCTGACTCTGTAGACTTCATGAATACTCCGATGTCTACTTTTTCTCCTTGACAGGCTTGAATGAAAAACAGCTTTGGTTTCCCAGCTAAGGTAGGGCACTTTTCAGCAGTTAAGTCTTCCCAAAGTAAACTAACATTATAACATGAGTCATTGGAATATATTACACCTTCGCTGCCATGGCTTAACACACAAATAATGATACAGTCACTATCACTGTGATCCATTGCAGCGATATCTTTTAACTTCTTGTGGATCTGTATCCCAGTATAATTATTACAGACCGTAACCATAAATCCAAAGTTATCCTTTAAGACTACTTTTAATGCACTGCAGTCCACATTCGTCCCGTCTCTTTCAGAAAGTTTCCCACCAAATTTGCTGTGGTTAAAAATAATAGCCCTACCGCGATTCTTATGTTTCATGTTGTAATACATTGCATCTTTTTTTGTCGGTATTCTTACTATGACAGTTTCACTTTGGCCTCCGACAAAAGGTTTAGTGTCATGCCCATCATCACCATTTTGACCAAGGTAAATAGTTCCAGAGGATTCGCCATTTTCAATTTTAGATTCCATAGTGAATACTCACTGCTATAAAAATATGTGACTCTTGCAATAAAAAAAAATATGCTTGAAAAAAGTAAATGTAAGTATTGGTGATTTTTTAAATAATGTTACTCAACTTTCAATAACAGGCCTCAGTCCGGTTGTCCAATGGTTTATGTCAGATATCTGATCAAAAAAGAAATATCCTATTAATATATATCAAAAATATAGTGCTTAGTTGAGATGAACTTATGAAACCGGTCCCGACCTTCTAAATAAAGTGGAATAAAGTACAAAGGAATATTGTGTTTTTATTAATGAACTTATTTATTGAAAAGGTTTAACAATTCATTGTTGAATATCGCATATGGTACTCTACTTATAATGAAATGAAATGATATTATAAGCAGTTTCGAATTTCTAGCAAGCTAAATTTTATCAAGTGAATGTTGAAAAATCTTTTCTCATTAAAGTTAGATGTCATTGTCACAAAAACTTAAGGTTTATCATTATTGTAACGTTTCGTTTAACCTGAAATACCATTTACTGTTTAGTGAGTACGAGAAAGAAACGAAAAATTATTTTAGGATGCTAAGATTAATATTATTGGTATAATATTTTTATTCAACTAGGTATAACACAGTGTAATTATTGATTAATTGGTTGATTGGTTATAATTTTTGACTGCATACATTATTATAATATATATGATTGCTTAAAATATAGGATATCACATGGAACACTTGCTGTTGGTGGACATAGGGAATTGTTGCTGAATAAAACTGTTTCACTTTTCTCTTTTTATTAAAAAATATTTTAGAATTGATTTTACATTCTACTCTATGGAATTCTATAAAATGAAAAAAAACATATCAATATAAATAGTGTAGTTATGCTTTACAAAATGCTACTCCTTTTTTCCGCGAAGACTTACTGAACCCTGAAAAAACAATGTGATTCTCTAAGAAGCTTAACTGCTGATACGAAAATATCAAAAAAACCAACGCTGGAATCAAGGAAACTAATAATTAATCTGGATTACGAAAACATCATTACTCTATTTATCGTATTGATTGGTGAAATCTACTAGCATCTTTTTTAGTGATAAAAGTAATCTGATGGTATACAGATGTGTTAGTTAAACAGAAATATTTTTAAAAAAAACGGAGTCGTTTTTTTTATTTTCAGCTCGAGTCGAGTTTTCAGTTTCTCTGATTCCCATGCATAATCCTAATTTGACATTTTCTCATTTGTTATTAAATCTCTTACATACATAGCTGCAATTGTTATTAGCGGCAATTAGTTCATTTTCAAGTAGAAAGAGAGTAAGTAAGTAGCATATGCAAAGCAAATGTGCCTATTATTTTATTTAGGGAGAACACAACATAACAAAATTCATTGAAATGGCCAAAATTAAGTTCAAGGCAAATAATAAACTGAACAAATCTTTTTTTCGGTAAATTTTTCTTGTATAAAGTGACCATACGTCCCGTTTTTAGGTAGCCTGTCCCGTTTATTAATACATAAAAACTATGAAAAAATACGTGTTTTCTTGAATATACATACAATTACGTAAAAATGTCCCGTTTTGAGGACAAAAATAAATGGTCACATTAGTCTTATAGCGTGTCATTTTAGTATGACAACTTCGACATCGTATATGAAATGTTTCGGCTTCGTTACACTGTCCATATCTTAACAAATCAAACATTGAATTTAAGTATTCTCGAAATGCACAGAAGTTATTTGTCATTTTTTTCATACTGAAATGTTTTTCGTATTTTGCATAATTTAATGATATCCATTTTAATGTGTGATTTTAACGCGATTATCAAGCCCTTAGAAATAGATTTTAAATAATGGCGTTGTTTTTAGCTTACAATGTGAAGTTTTTTGCCGAAATAATCCATGCCACAATGTAAAACAAATTTACTTTTATTTTCAAACATATTATTAATTATACAGTGAAAATAAATTAAAACTTACGTTTTAAGTAAAAAGCCACACCTTGGGCGAATTAGTCAATTTTGACGACTGTTTATTTAAAGTGTTTTTTAAGATGTCTATTTTTATCAACAAAAAAAACCCAGTCGGTAAATTCGCGTTATCAACTTTTGCGACCTTATCGCTCGACGCCAGTCGACGCATAGAAAATAATATCCATACTCACGATATTATCGCTTGAATTTATCATCCCTGCATTATACCTCCTCTGTGACGATTTTTAAGAAAATAAGTTATTGATACCACGAGATTTTTTTCATTACGCTTTACTACGTGTATCGAGTGTTAATAAAATAGTTATCTCTGAATAAAATGCGCGAGTTGGCGCGAGAAATGTCTCTGATGGCGACCCTGCAACTAGTGATGTACTGCTAAAAATTTATCAACCGGCTCGCACCTTGGTAAATTGAGAATTTTTTCAGTCGGCGATCTTTAAATCATGGGATTTTTCAAACAACTTCACGTCAATTCCAAAACCCAGAAGTTAGCGAATTTCCCCTTATTGCCTGCGCGGGACGTTTTTTTTTAGTTCTTTCAAGTATTTTGAAATCCAAAATCACAATAATTTACAAATTACCTGCGCACTTTTCAAATGTTATAATGCATTTGTCAAACATTACGCAGTGTCCAATGATTACCAATATTTCATAATTCTCATAATTCCCCATTTGTGTTCACATACAAACTGTACGTAAAAGGTATAACAGTTGCTAAAAAATTAAACAGTATGATAATTTCCATATCGTGTAAAATCAGTTTTCGTTTTATTTTTGTTTTACTTTTTTTAAATCTTGAACTGTTTGATAATCTTTTAATTTTCTCTAGAATGGCAATAAATTATAATCATTTATATATATGTTCTTTTGCGTACTTCTGATGACTTGCTGACGGGTTGCAAGCTGTTTTCGAATTAGAATTTATTTCAAAACTTTGATCACAAGACTTGGATTGTGATTTTGACAGTTGGTTCTGTTCTTTTCCGTCAAAACCACATTCCAACCGTTTGCAAACCGTCAGAAACGGTTTATGCTCTAAAACGCTTATTGTTTTGGCGTACCAACCTCCAACCCCAGAATGGCGAATTTTGTTAAAAATGACAACTTAACCGACTAAATACCAAATGTCAAACTGATAGTTATACGTCACTGATGTATATTATACAAAAAATTTATAAGTCAAATATTTAAATGAAATATTTGGCTTAAAACATTGTTTTGTTTGTCTTGAAAAGCATGGAGCATTTTAAAACGAAATTATAGGATACATTTGTATGACATCGCACAAAACCGTTATTCGAGTGAAAATTTCATTTTTGTATCTGTCAGCAACAATGAATGACAAGGTTTTACACTTTTAATCTATACTTTAAAATTTAGAGTATGGATTAGAATAAAAGAATCGATTTATTATAGACAATAAAAAACATTGTGTTATCTTCGCTGAAATAAGATGAAATGAAAGCGAAAGAAAATCGTATAATATTGAAATAAGGTTATGTTTATAATCAGGTATAATTTCTTTGTTTGACAACAATATTACGCTGTTTCAATATAACAAGATACTTTTAAAACTGTTGTACGTATTTATTGTACAGTTTTCCCTCAAATAGTTCACACAAATATATTTTTTACACCAATTAAGTGAAAATTATATTTGTACTTCCCATGGAGCCATTGCCGTTTTTCATCAAATGCAATAATGTTTGAAATGGCGAATAAGGTTATAATAGAATGAAAAAAATAAAACAATAAGCTATTTATGTGCAATCAAACATTTTCCATAGTCTTATAAAGGCGTATTCGCTGAACTAAGAATAACTGAATGTCGATAGTTAATTATTTTGATTTTGCCGCTTGTAAGTTTAAATGGAAATCTGGCTGCAGGCCTAGAAGTTGCTACTCTGAAAAAAACAATATATGTATAATTATTTTATTTACTGGCAGCACAACAAAAATTTGGCTGTTCTCAACTGGTTTTGGCGGAATTCAGTTGAAATGCGGTTGGGATGTTAGTTTTGACGTTTGCGCATAAGAACAGAGCTTACGCGAAGATTACTAGTTTACTTTAGTCAACTTTAGTCTATGGCGTGTATCTATGGGCGTCGCGTCCATCCTGTGACAGTCAGTATCTGAAATCTATTCCGTTTTATTTATTTTTTAAATAAATTGACGGCCCATGCATCCAAGTGGTTGTATTCTGATCAAATTTAAGCTTCACACACTTGGCGTTACATTTGCGTCGCCTTAAAACAGATTTTCGCGTGTTAAATAGCTCTTCTACACCACATATTGTGGAGTTCTCGGTGCAATAATTACTGTGACAGCATGCAATATTCGTATTCTAGGAAATGACAGCAGTTGTGAGAAATAATATGTGTAGTTATATTATTATAGTGGTATTTTAAAGTCGACGATGGCGAAGACATCCGTATGGTTATCAATCATTGAATGCCTGGTTGTTCTTTCTTCAGGTATGTACTCATTTGAATGGAAATTAATATTATAATCATGCGAGTGTAAATACATAATGCATCAATCGAACTCAGCCACTGCTAAAAAGATTGCTTGTAAAAGAATAAATCTGATTTGCACGGAAACGTTTTTAATTATGTAAAAAAATAGATTCTAACCTTGGGAGAATATTTGGTAATCATTAACACTAGAGTCTGAAACAAAGTGACAGCTAATATCGTGTAGTTGCTGCCAACAGAAAAACATACTTTTTTTCTCTCTCTCTCGCACTTATACGTAAATATTATTGTTTATACCTAAGAGCGAAACGCCAGTTTGGTACAAGTAGGACTTTATTCGGGTCCTATTTGGATGAATTTGTGTTTAGGAATTTGTTTCGTTCCCCAGGCAGCAATATGTTCGGAGTATTTCTAACAGTTATAAAAGACAACTACGATTCTTAGGTATGTACAATATTTACAAATAATATTTAATAATAATTATTGAGTAATATTAAGAACTAAAGATGTTTACTTTTAAGATTACGAATATGGTGTTGTTCTTAGGTATAAACAATAATATTTACGTATAAGTGCGAGAGAGAGAAAAAAAGTATGTTTTTCTGTTGGCAGCAATTACACGATATTAGCTGTCACTTTGTTTCAGACTCTAGTGTTAATGATTACCGAATATTTTATACAATAATACTGAAATTAATAAGTTTTTGAAGCTACTATTGTGGGCAAGTATGCATTCTAACCAAAAACTCACTAAATGCTGTAAAAAACCAATTCAATTATTTAGGGAGTTTATGTACAACAAAGAAAATACCCTAAAACAAACATTGGAATTGAGGAATCCAAAACTTTTTGCAAATTACAACATATTAGTAGAAAGATTTGCCGCTATTATTTAAATTTCTTCTATGGAACGAATAATTTGTAATATAGTGACTTTTGCATACCGATATTATTTTCGCATTTCGCGTATATTATCGATTTCCCCGATTTTCGTGCAACACAATTTGATATTTTCATATTAGTAATTCAATTTCTTAAAAGATTGCATTGTTCTAAGCGGCATTTAGTTAATTTCTGGTAGATTAAGAGTCATTGGCGGTTCTATGTACTGGGCTAGGTGGGCTACACCCGACCTGAATTTTTCACCCAAAATGTGTATAACAAAAACTTTAGATGACTGAATAAAAATTGAAAGCAATTTGGCTGCTGAACAAAATAAATACATTTCTGTACGTAACTAACCTTTCCCAAATTTATACAATATATTTGTTTTGATTTTCCTCTGTCAATATAAGACGCTATGTCTACCTACAATAATACTCTCGATTGTGTTTTGTATTACAATTTCAAACCGAGCCGGCATAAAAAAAGCAATAACCCTATACATACTCCATACAAAACAGGCAACGTGACGTCAGTCTGGCAATACCTACGTATTAATAATAATAACAAAGGCTCGGGCTACTTTGAAATTAGTCTCAGTACTTTGTTTACACTGGGGCGCAATCAAGCATGATTAGAAATGTATGTATTTTATTCACACTGGCCACACGGAAACGTCATTTAAACGTATGCGCCTCGGCACACAGCCTACAGTCATTACGTCACACGGGCTAATTCAAACTAGCCCATACATACAAAATCACTCGTACCAACCTCTGTTCGTTAAAAAAATAAACGTCAGAGTTCGTTGTATTTAGAGACAAGTTGTATTGTATGAAACAAAACACGGTAGTTCACTTTGATGGAGACGAATTTGAGATCCAGTTTTTACTATTCTATTATTTCATACTTACATTAGCTTTGATTTTATTATATAATAATTTATGCTTTGCAGTAGTGTCGTAGTATTTATCAATTTGCCTGTAGATTGATGTATAATGTGAAGTGGAAACATGTACAATTTCGTAAATGTTATACAATGCTAAACTTTTCTCTAGCCCACCTAAGATTTTAGGTTACGAACTGCCACTGTTAAGAGTGGCATGTTGTAAAACATGCTTAACCCTATGTGTGTTTCCTTTGGAAAACAAATATTTTTAAAGAAATTTAAATTGTGACAACTAGCTAACTAATCCATTCTCTTATCATGGGCTTAAATATTCGAATGGACACTTTCAATCAATTTATTGATTTGTGTCCAACGCTGTGTTGCAATTTCTTCAGTGATGAGCTTACTATTAATGCTTTCTTTTCAACTTTTTATAAGTAGTTCGAATTCAATTCAAGCAGAAAAAACTACACATAAATCTCAAATTTGATATAGACCTTACTTAGACTCGAACCCTGGCCCACCTTACCAACTAGACCTCATAGGGTGGTTAAAGGTCCATAAGCTCCCAAAAGTGTTGCTCATCTAAAAATTAGATTAAATTCTGACATGCAAGTGATTAATTATCTACATCATAATTTGTGCTTTTGAAAAATATGTATTCTACGTGCAATATTTTTCAGAGAACATTTGCATATTTCCTTACGAATTATTACGAATAGCAAATAAGTCTCTTGGATTTTTGTTTTTGCTATTCGATGGTATGTTGCAGTTGAAAAACAGACTGATGGCGTACTTGTAAGTTCGTAAATTTTGCCAATACTGCATCAAAAAATCATAAATTGTCTTAATTAATATACAATTCGGTAAAGAATTTCAAGATTTGAGCACAGTTGAGGATGCTTTTAGAATGCTTAGTTAGTGCTCGATTATAAGGCTACCTTTGTTTTACCGCAACTCTTTACCTAATATAAATCACTGTACAGTACATATTTTTAATGGGTCTATTGCACTTGAAGATTGGCTATGGCCCAATTCCAAACGAATCTTTCTGCAACATCATTTTTGAATATAAAAGAAATTCATTTGCCAAATATTTTTAAAAACCTATAGAAGTCAATATTTAAACTTTTAATCGATGTATGCATTTGCGTTGGAAGGCATGGATGATATGTAATATCTGAAATTCCCTCACCCATATGGACAGTGGGGAGTTACGCACTTGGAGGCACTGTTATTCGGATAAAGTCCACGTAAAATAAGAAGACATATTGAAAACTGAGTTAAAATTATATGTTTTTTAAGCCTCTAAGATCCAAAGGCACAAAACGCGTGCCTCCTGCCACTGCATATTGGGCTAAGCATCATTTATTTTCTTTCTTTCTAACCTTACCTAAACTTTCTATGTTTATCAATCATTACTACGTTTATTTGTGTCTTAACACATTCCCTGCCTATTGAAGTATACTGATGTCGCACTTAAATGCTACGTGATACCAATCTTCATAAAATAAGTCACTTTGAAGGTGTTCACTATCAATTCATAAAAAGCAGAACATTTTTCGTAATTATTCCACATTTTTAATTATCACTTAAGTACTGAAACGTTAAAAAGGATCGAGTAGTGATGTCGTACAAAGGGGCCCCCAGATAAATTTGCGTAATATTTGCATTGCATTTATTGAGGTATCATTAAAGATAACAATATAATGGTTGAAATAAGAAGAATTTTGCGATGTGAATCCATCCCATAGGAACTCAAACGTTAACATCAGGACCGGTTCCGCTCATCGCAAGCATTATTAGTTGATAATGCTAATCTAAAATACTTCTGCTCTGATGGCTTAATCCTCTTATTGCCAGACCTTTGGGGATTATTATTTGTAAAATACTGCGTTTTTATAATAAACAATTAATTATAGTAATATGTTCTTTATATTTTGAACGACAGTATTAATGTTGTCATAATAAGCAACATGTGCAAGTTAAGAACCATGGGCGGCAGTTTCTCTTTTCTATAAATTGACTAATTTATAAAATATTCCTATTTTATTTTGACATTTTTTATAACAAACCAAACATGGAATTGTTGAACAAAAAATTCAACATATGCCCTAACTATTCAAAAAATAAAATACTCATTTGTACTAATTCCACTTTTATTGAATAAGATCAGGACCAGTTTCGTTCTCTTAAATATTTGAATATATTATCAAAATAATCACGATAATGTTTTTTTTTTTCACTGAACTAATTTTAACTAATAAATGATACATATGTCGATATATTACTTATTTAGTCTTTTGGCTGCTGTAGAAAAAAGTACATCTGCACCTAGCACGCTGGCTATAATTTGCAATTATCAATTTAATTAGGTATTGACGAGATAACTCATATCTGGTAGTCGTCCAGTTAAAAAAATGTAAAAATTTTCTTAAAAAAAAGTTGAAGATATATCGCATACTTTTTTAATGATGACATGAGAGTCGACCGATTTTGGCAATTCTCGCTAGAGTAGCAAAAGCTGATTCAAAGAGTTTTGCCAAGCAAAGGGTTAATGGACGGAATTCTTGTTTCATGAAGCAACAATTACACCAGGCGAGATAACATGCCCGTGAGATATGTGCATCATGCACATAATGCAGTGGATAACCAGGCGTGTTTTCACCACTGAACATACATAATAATTTTATTTATATGTTGTGTCTTTTCATTTTCGAATAACTATAAACTATGCAGTAATTATTAATGAAATTATCCACTGTAATATGCAACCGTGAGGACTCTGTCAAATAAATATGAAAAAATCTATTTTGTTTTTGCCCCTGTCGAATTCATTAAGACAGTGGTTTCCAATCTTTATGTTACTACGCCTCCCTTTGAAGAAAAAGAATATCTTCGCGCCTCCCCATCCTTTATTTCATATAGTAATAAAGACACGTTTTAAAGGGTAAATAAATAATATCAAATAACATAGATTATTCCACGTATTGTGCTCCAAACTGTGACACGTATATCGCCTCTTTCAGAGGCATCTTCGGACAAACTACTTTCACAAATGCTTGCTTAGGTACGACTGAGTTTAATTTTACTATTCTGTTATACCAATCTCCCAGGTTGGAAATCGCTGCATTAAGAGGTTATTAAATGTTGAACAGAAACACGTGTGTTAAACCAATCAGTGAGTATTAAGAGATTGGAGTTGGCAATATGGAAAAAATACAATTATAAATGTATTTTTTGTAATGACAATTAGTCAAATTTTAAGGACATGTATTCAATTTTATTTCAGTTTCGGGTGAGCGTTTGCTATGTGGTTCTGTGGAAGAAATACAGTTGGAATCGAGCGATCTCGTTTCCGCAGTTTCGCTGAAGTTGGAAAATCGAGGAGACAACAACCTGGCATCGAGACAACCGTGCACTCTCAACATCCTGGCTCCTCATGTATATGCCCTGTCTATACGTATCTTCAATGATACAACGGTAAGGAAATTTTGATTTGGATAATGATAGATCAATCAAATGAATTGGAAATCAATATACTTTCTCCGAATGATATAAATTGATAATCAAAGCTGTGATTTCATAAACAAGAAAACGCGCCACTGCATTTTCCAATTATCTAAAACAGTGTTTCTTGACCGTATTGAAAGAAGGGGGCGACCCTTTATCAGAAATAAATTATCCAAAATTATCTAACGTCCCCCAAAAAAACGAAATAATAAAATTACCTAATTCTCTATATATGTACTATTATTTCATGCAATGGACATATGATATTATAATAATATAGTCTTACAATATATCAGTGGCAGTACCACCCCCGTTAAGAACCACTGGTCTAAAAGTTACGTAATCAACTCAGTTCTACAATATTGATAAAAGATTTTTTTATTAGCACAAGAGATTAACCCTTTGACCGCGGTTGACTGCTATAGCAGCCCAATCTGAACCGATTTGGATAGGAGCCGCGGTCAAAAGGTTAATGCTGATATTTGACTGGTTAAATGTTAAAACATCAGATACCTGGTGTCAGCCTCAAATTCAAGTAACACTTGAGCAGAAAAGCTGAAAGACCCCTATGTGGAGCGTTTGGCCACCACATGACACCTCCCATTCACCCGTGCAGTCCCAACATCCATTTTCCGCTAAATATTTTCAATTAATTGCACCCGACCCCTCATCAAACCACCTCTCCCCAAATCAAACGCAAGCATTCTTAAATCTCGGCATACTAATTATTAAGGTACTTTCATATTGTTAGTTGCCATAATAGGCCTCTGTGCAACAGCAATGATATAATGAAAGGGTTGAGTTACATTTGGTTTCGCCTTCGCTGGTCAGGGTCCTGTTAGAGAGGTCCGTGACAGGTTCGATTGAATACTGTATCGGCCTTTCTAACTCTCATTTTCATGTCTTTAACTTCTTACCTCGAATATGAAGTATATATTATTCAAGGTTACACAGTTTCAGACTGGAAGCAACACATATGCCTTGGTCAGGCTGAATTGACTTCCGAAGTATAAAGTAGAACATAATAATAGATAGGTGAATAGAGACTGACATGGTTTTTCATAGTTTAAGAATCAATTTGAATGATCAAATTGCTACCTAATTTTTTTATAGACTAGTAATTGTTAATAATAAGTGTATGTGTGAAATTTATGCATGCAACTTGAAATATTCTGTTTTTCTCTTGTATTTTTTTTACAATACATTAAAAACCGGTTTTGTCATACAAATATTCAGTTAGTGATATAAACTCCAAACTATTATTTCACATCATGTTTCTACACAAAAAAAAGTCTTGAATAAATATCATCTGGGGGAAAGATGGTTAATACGGACCACTTTCTGTTTTTTTTTTACTGGAATAAAGTTTAAAAAATAAATTATATTATTACATATTCCATATAAATCAATTTCTTGTTTGAATTATAGATACGATAATTCCTTGACAGTGTTTAAGATGACTGAATAATTCGAATATGTTTTAAACCTTTCTATATGTATCATACTAAATTTAAAAACTTATTTACATTTCATTTGACGGTCATCGGGACCATTTTTCGTTGTATTGCCATGTTCCCATGGTGCATATGGAACACACGTCAGCTAATCGTGGGTGACTGCGCTCGAGTGTAAAGCTTGCTATTCTCAGAAATTATCAGCAACAAGAGACGATTAACGATTTAGGATAAAAAAAATATCTGTTGCTTCAAACAATAGAGACATTTCGGTCAGCTGGCTGTACGAACGAAAAGTATTTTGTACATGAATAAGGATTTCTCTAATTTAATTGAAGAGCGCGGCAACCCGGAAGGAATGCGGTTCTGAAACTAATGCCCGGCCTTAGAGGGAAAGTTGTTAACAACTAAATCTTCGTTATTTCAATGAAATCAGTGAACTTATGCTGTTGCAAATGGACATTAAAACAGCATTTTTTTGGTCACATCATTGGGCTTGAGGGTTAATAGAGACCACAAACAAACAAACTATATCAAAAAGTCAGAGCATCATTCAAATACTTTATTTCCATATTTCATCCACCTCGCTTTTGTGTTATGCTTTATTGACAGCAGTGCTTCCCAACCTTTTTCATGCTACGGACCACTAAATCTGCAGACCCCTGAAATTTCATATTTTATCGCAAAGAATGTTGAAAGAATGAAAATATTCACGGACCCCAGGTTGGGAAACACTGATTTACAAGACACTGGTTTCATCAATCGATTATTATATATGATGGGCAGTGGCTAAACATCTTTTATAAACCCATCTGGATTGTCGATATATAAATGATTTTACAAATATTTAATTTAAATGATCTAGTTTACTCAACTCTCCCCTGGGCACATGCATATTGAGTTATGTATGTGGTTCACAATTTGGTCAGGCTTATCTGCAGTTGTGTTTAAATTATTTAAAATGACCATCTATTTATATGATAGTTGTTTATATAATACTAGAACTAAGAGAACTGGTTTTCAAAATATGACTTTTCAGTACAGAAATGAGAGATTAGCGAATTCGGGAAATATTTTTCAAACCTAATTAATTTTGACCTTGCCAGAATAATTATCATGTTCTTATATGTATAAAACAATTGGCGCAAGTCTTAATCAATATTTTCATGAATTAAATTGCTGGGGACCAAATTGAAACGAATGGAGAATTTTGCTACAGTTGTTTGACGAGGTTGGTTTCCCACCACCGCCTTTTGTGTATATGAGGCCAACGTTCAATGGCTCCTCCACAATGCTATCGATAGAAAAAAGGAGTTTACCCCTCACATTCATGGCCCGAGCAGAACTGCACTAATGTGCTTAAAAAAGAAAATAATAATAATAATTAAAAAAGTGTGACTAACTCAGCCAGTCGTGTATAATCCAGTATTAGGAAAAGATTTTATTTTTTTCAAAGCTGTGAAGTCGAATATACTTTCACGTGCAGGTTTTTGGCAATGAAAAGGGAGGCTGTTGAGGTTGGAGGTATTCTGGTGTCCCCACCTCTCGGTTTGGATTCCGTAGAGTCGCACCATCGCAAGGCCACTTAGCGATGGACGCTGCTTTTGTGTGTCCGGCAGAAACAGTAGGAAACCTCTCCCAGGAGGCGCCAGACTTACATATTCTTAGAAAATGGCGAATCGCTGTAACCAAAGTCTTGACTCCAAATCACTGGATGAGCCTATTGATTACTGGTAACTGGTTTTGCTGCCAAGCTCTATAAGCTTGGCCGGTAAGCAAATGTGGTTATATAAAGCAAGATACTAAACGCATCCTATATGAGTGTCATTTAATGCAGTGCTCCGCAACCTTTTCTCACCTACGAAACACCAAAATTCTTCCTAGAATTTCGCGGCACACCAAAAGCAAAAATATATAGGTATTAAATTGATATACAAATTTTACAATAAATTTTCGTTTTTATTTTAAAAGTATACACACATAAAATTATAATATATTTACTTTTATGCAATCTTAATAATTATTATAAAATAATAACTAATTAATGTGATACCTGCGATTATTTCAATGAACACAAAGGTTTTATATTCGGCTCGATATTTGACAACATACCCCAAAGTTCTTGGTCAAAATAATTTTTCATTATGTATTTGACCGCGGCACACTTGTATCCGGCTCACTGGTGTGCCGCGGTACACCGGTTGCAGAGCACTGATTTAATGCACGAGAAGAGGGAAAAGCTGAGCAAGTCAATCCAACTGTCGATCAAATAAGACCGATCGGCAGCTCAAATTCAGTGGATGAAAAGTCAAATTAACAGGTTTTTGAGAAATTTGTGGGGTAATATGGATACCTCAAATCATTTTCTTCTTCAAGCTTTTCATTTATCTTGAAGGATTGATTTTCTGCACACTGAAGAGCATGCCACGGGCATGTCGGTTCTAAGCAGGGCTTCGAACTGGAACTGAATCGAAAACCGGAACCGACGCAGTTCACGGAGATATTTTGGGCAAATCGGTAAGTTCCTGGGCTTTTGGATTCGAGCTGAACCGATAACCGTTAAAACTGTTATTTTTGCCGAACGAAAACGGAACTGAACCGATATATATTTTTTTACTGGAACAGGAACGTCAAAAATAGCAGTTCGAAGCCCTGGTTCTAAGACACCCCCAGTCAAGGAAAAAACTTCTAAATACACGTTACTTTTGTTACTCCACTGGATGCTGCCATATAAATTTAACGGATAGTAAAGCAGTTG
Organism: Himalopsyche tibetana; assembly: GCA_030503985.1. Lineage (NCBI taxonomy): Eukaryota > Metazoa > Arthropoda > Insecta > Trichoptera > Rhyacophilidae > Himalopsyche > Himalopsyche tibetana. Next base: position 4,393,338 of record JAPJYX010000019.1, on the reverse strand, counting down.
TGGGTGAAGGAGGGCAAGTAAATCAAAGTTATAAAAACCAGGGACAAATACGCCATTTTCGAATTATCAAATGTTTTTTTAAATCAAAGTTGGATTTGTAGTTGAAGTCAGACTGTAAATGCTGGAGTCTGAGTCGCTGTTTTTCTAAGACTCGAAAGCCATGATATTAATTTTTAAAATTTAAATAATAATTAATACTTTAATAATAAAAAAATGTCCCCAATAATTACATTTTTTTAAGCCGGTGCTGAATTGCTATACTTGTAAATTTTCATTTTTTCTTGTCTGTCTTCTGTCAGTAGAAGTAGGGTCCTGTAGAGTTATACCGGGCATTTAATGGCAGATTTCATTCTACACATATTACTGCTATATTCACATATCACTATCGTTATTTGTTATATTGACAATAATAAAAAATACATAAAACAATTTTGATTTATTATGATGGCAAATAATAAACCGCACACTTATAACATGGCTTGTAAACCTTGAAACTTGCCTCTTCTCAGAGACTTATAGTCTTGAGAGACATTCTATTGTGAAAAATTATACAGGTTGTCCTCGACTTACGGCCAAGATACGTTCCTGAACTTTAGTCGTATGTCGAATTTCATACAAAATATCTATTAGAATTAAACATGCATTTATACAGTATCCGCAAATAATCTTTTGCTTTATCGAATTTACTGTTATTTTTTCGAAATTTTTACTTAAAATTCACTGAAATATACAGCTTGAACCTCTGGCTGGTCCAGAGTGCTCAAAAATTAAAGGTTTGTTGAGTTTTTTTTTGCGTTATTCGAAAATAGTATAAAAATAAGGCATCTCACCGAAATATATCATTAGTGGAAAGAGCAAAAATCGTCCCAAAAAAAATTCAAATGGGTAAGAAGGTGTTTATGAAACGAAGAAAATCAACAATGAGGTGTTTCAACTTATCAAACGAATCTGTTTTTAAAAAAATCAACGTCTCAAGTTAGAAGGGTGTTTAACGTTGATAAACATTAGATTTTTTAAATTTTCCTTAAAAAAGGAAGTGTCTTAATATTTGGTTAATAAATTAGCCTGTACGCACGGCGCCCTGCAAAAACACCACCATTGAACAAGTGGATGAAGCAAAAACGGCTGAAGTAGGCTAAAGAATAAAATATCTGAGAATGCTTGACATTATCCAATAGATATAAAATATATATGCCTAGGACATTGTTTCATCAACAGTAGTTGACAGTCTTTAAAAAATATATCAATTTTTTTTTTAGTTCTTTGCTTTTTCTCCCTGTGTATTTGTCTGTGTTAAGCGAGACAGCTTACACTTTTTCAGGTTCGGCAGGTTCTTTCATCATTTATTTTTTAAATTTTTTGCAATCCTTGGTCAATCTGGAGACAATGTGGATATATTTCTTTCAATACGAATTTTTTGATAGATAACTATTTTTTGTTCGTTTCAAATTCCTTTTTTTCAGTCTCCTCTTTAACCCTTTGATTTTCAATGTAAAACAATTCTTCATTAGAAATATCTTTCTTTTGTCGGGTCCTATGGCGCAGCGATTAACATTGTTAGCTTCCGTGTCAGATCTCACGGGTTCCAGTATGAACAGCATTTTTTCGGTTGACTTATCGATTTTTGTTCGAAGACATGGGTGTTTGTGATGTCTTAAATCCTTTTATAACTGGGTGTAGCGAGAGCGATTAGTGAACCACTAGTCTTGTAATAGCTTTATCCTTCTTTCCCTACTACTCTCTTTGAAAAAATGGAGGTTAAGCGACTGAGTAACATACAGTTCTCGTAGAAAAACTTCTGTTGAGACGCCTCCATAAGGAGGCCATATGCTCCACATTGGGAGCGGATATGGATTAAAAAAAATCTTTCAATTAAATTTCTATAAGTTGGTTTATGTCTTCGTGATAAATATTGAGTGTACTCCGTTTACCAGTCATCATGGGCACGATTTATGAATTATTCACTTCAGAAATTAAATAAGTATAAATTATGTTTTATTATAAAAATAAATCAGAATTTAAAAACATAGAAGGGAAAAAGAGAGAAACAAACGATATTCATCAAGTAATGGCAATAGTGCCCTGTGATGCAATGTAAAATTGAAGGTTTTTTTTTTGTGTTACAGAACCCCTTCGATGGAATAGCAGACAGGTACATGACGCGCATGTTGAACGCGAAAAGAAAACCAACGAAAGCCTACCACATAGACCGGAAAAATAAAACTTCTGCAGATTGTATGCTGAATGTGGTAAGCGTAATATGCTGCAGTAATTGTAAAATATTTCTACACTAAATACTCTTACAGTTATAAACAAATACAGACATTTAAATATAGAGAAGCGACATGTTGGTTTGTATTGCATGACCATGTTTGTGTGTCATTTGACTGCTGCGATAGAAGATGTGATCATATTTCAACACCATCCGACGCCACCAGTAAATACTGTTCTTGTTAAGAGTCCCTTATAAATGAAATGAGTGAAGAACGATACCTACTTTCAATGAACTGTAGCAGTGTCAAGTTGGCGGGTGTCAAATGCTCCCTTGCTCGTTGACTGTTTCCCAGGCGCAACATGAATACGTCTCAAAAAAAATTGTACCGTTTCACGCAATATGTGCAATATATTTACTTTATATTGTTTTCAACCGTGCGTCCTCATCAAATTGTTCGCATACTATGTGTTTAAACGTTAAAAGTCTTAAAAAGTAAATGTCATTGCTTCTTCATTGCAGTTCCACTTAGATAAACCGTCGCTGGTCAACCCCGCATGGCAAAACTCACCGTGCACGTCAACTTGGTCTCTGAAAGAATCTATGTCACCTTTACTGTCGCCGCCTGTCCGAATAGAATGGTTTCCGCCGCACTTGTCGCAGGGCACAGACTACCTCAAGGTCATAGTCACGGCTGTGAATGCAGGTACTAAGTTTTGTCTCACAATATGCAATGATATAAAACTTGCAAAACCTAAACGTTTTTCAATTTATCAGTAACTGATATGAGATAAAATTTTGCTTTTATCGCTTACTTTTAAGAATAAGAAAAGAAAACTGGCGTGATTTTGTGAAACATTTTTGAACATGATAACCTTACTGAAATTGGATCGGATCCAATCTACTTGTAATGTTTGTAATTATATTGAAATATGTTGCTGGACCTCTAGCTGATTGGTCAGATCCCCTCGGTTTCGGTTTCTGTGGGCTCAAATGTAGAATGAACACCTTTGTAAATATATTTAAATCGATTGACGGTTGTGTGTTCGAAGCCGTGAATGTCTATTATCTAATGTTTCCCACCCGAATACCAGAAGCGATTAACTGACAGCCCCTGACCATATATTTGTATCCTTAGAGGGCTTAAGAAACGAGCAGTTCTTGTAGAAAAACTTGTTTGTATAAGCTTTGTTAGAAATCAATTTGCTTCACATTGGTTTAAAAAAATGCGTTGCTATCCGTAAAACTGACAATTTGAAGTATTGTTGGAACCATCATAATGATTTGAAATCCACCGTCAATATATTGTATTGTTTTTTATGCACTAGGGTCTGCATGCATGGATGCAACACAAGTGTTATGCTCCGAGGGCACCCTGATGCGACCGCGACTGTGCGTATCGGATTTCCTAGCTTGCGACGGCGTCGAACATTGCCCGACAGTAAACGGCCGGGACGAAAGCGAGAAAGAATGTCCCCTGGACGATGCCGGGAATTGGTTATCCGTGATGGTCAAACGTTTGCTCTCCCGCCACAGTGAAATTTTCAATATTGAAAACATCACTGTGAACCCGCCCGAACGTGAGTCCTTCTGCTTCACATTCTAGCTTGTTCATTGTTTATTCCTAAACTTTTCATTATTAAATCATTGATTAAATTAATTAAATCATCTTACACGATTCGGATATGAAATTTTATAAATTTCAAAATAAAAATTGAGGTTTTTACATCTGTTGTGGACTTTCCACTCTGAGCAAATGTTTAACGCACTCCTTGGTATCATCACTTTTGTTTTTGAATGTGTACTAGGCAACGTCTAAAAATTTTTAACCTTGAAATCAAATTTCTGATTATGTATGTAAATAATAAATTAAGTAATCATAAGTTATGTTTTAATATAAACTGTAGCCATTTTAACATTTATCTCTCTATATTTGAATAAATAAAATGAGTTAACATAAAAAAAAATATTTAAAACTGTATAGCCAAGTAAAATTTTTTCACGATGAATCAGTTAGTCAAAAGCTTAGCAATCATAATTTAATAGCGTCACGTGTTCTGTAATTAAATGTCGACTTGTTATAGTAGTTATTATCCTTAAACAATGAAATAAAATAAAGCCATTTAAAAGAAACACCAAGACCATGACAAACAATAACTGTTAAAATACATTAGTACACGGGGCTGTGGACTTTTGTGGGTTGACGATTTTAAATTAAAACACGACTCACTAAATTTAGTTAGGAAATATTTTTTCATCTCCATACTTTTTGTAATATCACAATATAATTAGGAAGATTACAATATATGGAGGAATTCAAAACATTGCCTTCAAATAGAAATTCATAAATTCAATATGACATCGGTAACCAAAGCCAACTGTGACACTTGACCACGTGGGCAGCATTATTATTAATTACATAGTTTGATTGTTTATATGCGTTAGGACCTCTAATCTTTTTTTAAGGCTTAGTAGCATGCAGTGGCGTCACTTTTACTCAAGCGATTTGTATGAAAAGATTCAAAATGGAGTTGGGAATCGTTAGTTTTTTTCCGACTGGTAAAAACAGTCAGACTGGCAAATAAAACTTAAATTCTGGATTAAAAACTTTGATATCTTGCACAATGGCAAGATAATGTTATTCTTTCTAATAGAGCTTTTTTTTAAAAATATTTTTAGCACCAAATTCTTTATAGTGAAGTTTCAAAACACAAATGATATTTTTACTTTGTTATTTTTTGACCTTAAGTGGTGGTTTACTTTTCCTAATAATTGTAGTTATAAACAAAATGAAAAGTTGGTGATATTAGCTTATTTTGCATTTTGTCAAAAAACTGTGCTCGACAATAATTAAATAAAGTGATGTATATGAATTTTTTCACTTTTCTATTTAACCTTTTGAGTAGCGAGTCATTTTTTTTTCTAAATTAAGTTTTTTGTGTAAATTTTGATTTACACACAAAAACATAAAAACTTTTTTTTTAGATATAGGTTAATCTGTGAAGAATATTAATTATTATTTCACTATTTTTTTTTTACTTATATAACGCATACTTGAATGTGTAATGTCAACTAATTCACTTTTACTTCTAAATCATTTTCTAGAAACTATTACTTCAACTTCGCGCCTAGATCTTTTTTTGCTTTCATCTGTGGGCATCTGACGCTTCATTGACGTTGATTTAAGGAAGGGGAATCAACCTGAAATTAGATTTTACGCTCAATATTGAATGGCTACCGATTTGTTTACAAATATTAACCCTTTTAAAAAAATCTTTTGTTCATTTGCAACAAATGATAAAAAATAATCTGATCGCCTAATATCACTAATAGATGTTTATAACGATAATTCAATGAAAAAAAGAGAATGGCAATAGATTATAGATGCCAAAATATTCCGCCGTATTGGTATGACATTACTACTCAAAGGGTTAATTAAGAGTATGGCAGGTGTTAACCTAACTCCAATATAGTCTTCTTTATCATAAGCAAGTCATTCTGGGTTCATGTCTTGACTGAAAAGGTTTCCGACTTTTGCTTCAGAGCTTGTGTAAGACTTTGTATGATTATATAGCGGTGACTGAGAAGCCAGGATCCAAAGAAGTACCTGTCAAGCAGAAGCCCAATAATTTTTTAACCGCTCTAGAGACTGCACTCGAACCTTATGGCTCTTGGGGATACATCATGCTGGCTCTAGTCATCTGTGCTGCCGTCATGATGTTCTTTGGAATATGGGGTAAATACTTTTGTTTAATCTCTATACCATTGTTTACCTTTTTGTTACCACGGGCTCCCTGTAAAACAAATTAAATCTGTTTGCTTAAATTATTAAACCAACCCTACGAAACGGATTCAGGTTTGGCAACAGTACTAATCGATTATGTTTAGATTTTGAATATTATAATTCCAGTATTTTACATTTTCAAAACTGTTGTTTTAAAATTGTATGTTGTAGTAACAGCGAAACTGGTTCTGATCGGTATCAAAATTAAGAAAATAGCACAAAAAAAATTGTTTAATTTTAAAAAGTATAGTGCCTTTCACCAAGAATTAACACTTGATACTCTATAATTGTCCAAACGCACTGGCGGCTAGCTGATTTGCAAGTACTGACTTGCAGTGTATACAGTGCTGGCGTTTTCAGTCGCAGTGCTTATAGGCACTGACACTTCTTTACTTGTTCTAACATGAAAATACTAGAATTCACTATGTATGCTGACTGAAATTTAGTTTTTACGTGTTACTTTTTAGAATGGTTCTGTTACAAACCGAAGCCGCCGCCGCTAGAAATGCCTCCAGATTGCGTGGCGCCCGCGGCCGTCGTCTCTTCCACCCCGGTTTATCGAGACCGGCCAACGCTTCCGCCGCCGACCTACGAGGAGCTGGAGCAACCGCCTCCGCCTTACAGTGTTCTCTTTCCGAATTCAAACAAAGTTATCATCATACCTGATACCTCAAGACAGACGTCTAATACGGTCGCTTCCTGAAACACGGTTGTGTTTGTGTTTTTTTTTTTATAATCGACTGTATAATCAAAAACTGACTCCAAAGTTTTCTGAACGTCTGTATGGCCAAATATGTGTTAAGTGATGACGTCCCGTAATTTAGTTGAATATCATATAAACTTTCTAAATCATTAATGGGTAGGTAAATGGCCGCCTGTGTGGTCAAGTGGTCAACGTCGTTGGCTACCGCTACGGAGGTCACGGGTTCGAATCCCAGTACGGGCAGTTTTATAAATTGATTTTTCAATCGATTGATGAATTTCTGTTCAAAGGCATGGATGTATGTGATGTCTTGAATTCCCCCCTCCCACCCATCCTATCCTATGAACGGGGCATACCAAGAGCAATTAGCTAACCACTAGTCCTGTCCTAGCCCTTTCATTCTATTCCTACTCTCTTTGGAAAAAGAGAGGTTGAGCAACTGAGTAACAAGCAGTTCTCGTAGAAACACTTCTGTTGAGATAAACTCCATTAGGAGTCCATATGCTCCACATTGGGAGCGGACATGGTAAAAAAATAAAAAAATGTGAACCCGCAAAAATGAAATCTGTTTTAGATTGAGATCAAATAATGGTGCAAAAAATAATATTAAAGATAAATTTTACAGCCAACCGCTGTAAAATCAACGACAGACAGATGAAACGGCTGACTATGAAACCGTTGCTCATTAAAATACTTCATTTTTAATTTCACATGTAAATTATTTAATTTTCAGAAATTCAAAGCAAAATATAACAGTGACAATCTGCATTACTCGGTTCGCAAAATACTTTAACTACTGTTTAAAAGAGAATGAGAATCAGTCTTCATCAAATAAGTTTGCATATATTTGATGGTAATCTGCATTCCTTATTCAGTCAGTGACTCTTTTCTCAAAGGACAGAAAGTTAGAATGACGTCAGTTAAGATGTCTACATATAAAGTTCATAAGTCGCACCTTTATGGGGCTCAAACAATATTAGTTGTCGGCTAAATGCTCTCGCTGTGCGGAGCTTAGTATGGAAAGAGTGTAGGAGAATTATAGACATCCGTGCGTTTCAACACAAATTGAAAAATTAATTTGTGAAAGTTGTCATACAAGGTTTCGAATCCGCAAACACGGCGACCAAAGAGTTTGACGTTGACCATTCGGTTACATGCCCAACGTTCACTACTTACCTACCCAATTTATGGTTAGTGTTGATATAAAAATTTCGCAAAGCGAGAAGAAAGTGTGGTTGTCAATCAATAGTGAAATACTTTGTACTATTTGGAACTCATCGGTGAGATAACACTGTTTTAAGAATTTAATAAAAACAAAACATTATTAACCTTTCAGGCTCGGTAATCTGAAATCGATTTTTAGTTCCGGGGACATACGGGCCGATCACAGTATCACACCAGCCTTTGTTTGAGTATTTTTAATTTAAAAATATCACTAAGACCGCCTGACCGGTAACTCAAAAGCTCCGGCCGCCGTATCGTAGGTGCTTAAAAAACACTGAAAATTTATCAGTTGATAACTTTTTAATACAATAAAAATTATCACAACTCAAATTTCAATATATTCTTTATAGTAATCAAGTTATTTGAACGAAATTGGTTAATTTTTGCTCTTATAAATGGAAGATAAAATGGGGCATCGTTCCGTCTGTCCCTGGGAGTGGTTTTTGATTATGCGATCGAAGGGTTAGTCATGTGTGTTCGAAATGTACAAAATCTGATTTAAGTGTCACCAAATAAGGCTGTTCAATAATTATTTTGGTAAAAAATTATCAAATACGCAAGTTTCTCGGATAATAGACGAAACTCGATGGAACTGCAAGACCTTAAATTGAATGTACTATATTTTTAATATTTCCTCTTGTGTAAAGGGAATTTCATTAGTCTTTCTGAAAAAGGCAGAATTTTTTAATATAGAATAATATTTTGTATTGATTGATACATGAATTGATATTTTTTAAAAATTATAATTAGAAATCCATAGGCTTACTTTATAGTAAACTTAACGGTTTTTAGATAGCGGGAGAATTTTGAAAATGTAATGTTTCGCTGTCAAAAACATACAAGTATAATTATATTTGTAGTAATGTAAAACAGTTAGATTAAGTTTTTTTTTACAAAAGGAGAAGTTAAAAATATGACTGAAAATTGTAGTTGATGACTGTGAACAAGCCTCGAATGGAAGAGTGATAATGTCTTCCAATATAAACAATCATGTTTATTTTATTAAAATAAATTAAAGAGTGAATAATAAATTAATACCGTAGTTCTAAAAAATAAAAAACGAATACTTCCGTACGCGAATTCTCTGCACAAGAAAACTCTACAAACCAATTATTCTTTTCTTTTATTAAATAATGTAAAATATTTATTGTGCTTTTTTTATTTCAGCAATGAACTATATTTTTTGATAATAATGCTGTCATAGTGTCGTGACTTACTCTTTACATGGATGTGAATTAGCTCAAAAATAAATAACATCACTCGCATAAACTTTACTGTAAAATATATAAACATAGTTTCAATGTCTTCTTTATTTTTTTATATTAAAAAGTTTAAAGAACCGAGATTCCGCTCAACTTTAATAAATATAAATCAACAAAACAATACGTGCATGATGGGAGATATTATATAATTTTATTTCGTTGAACATAAACAGATATAATCGGTGTGCGGAGAATTTGCGTAGGAGAGAATCACCAAACATGAAAAAGGCACAGAATTTAAAAATCAACTCTATTTTTACATTTTTCAATACTTTTAGTATTTGTTAGTATAAAACAATTCAGTAAAAACAGGCAACTCTGATTTTCTGTGCCATTATGTAAAAGTTTCAAAGACCTCACCTCACTTGTTATACAAATTTCTCTCTCGAATCTGATAAATGTTATGCAATATAATGTGTATTTGTCTTATGAAATCTGATTGGATGTGGACGTAATCTCTTTTATTATTGTAATGCTGAAACTGACACCAAAATGTGGTTCTTAAAGTCGGCGGTATCGATTACCTTAATAGTTCAATCGGAACGTGACGATGGGTGATAATGTTTATTTTAATATTAACTGACTCTGTGGCTCATTTTTAACATTTTGTAATCTGATCCTCACTCATAGCAGTATTACTGTTATTTTTGCTAGAAACCTGTGCATACTTTTCAATGCAGTCGATTCCGCTCAGTTGGGACCAACGTTCCCTCTAAGCTGCGCGCAGCAGTTGAGAAGTCCCCGCGCACTCATTCCGGGTTGGCGCGCACTAAAAGACAGTTGCTTAATTAATATTTGATCGGTCCGCGCAGCCTTTGAAATTTCCGCGCATCTAAACCTTCGGCTTAGAGGGAACGTTGGTTGGGACACGTCAAGTCTAGAGCATTTACATATGCGTCAAATATATTTTTTTTTTTAAACAAGAAAATATCTGTTTTTAATAACAAAATTATCATTTTGCAAAAATGAATCAAGTGTAATCTATCTTTTGTTTTTGTAATTATGCACTTCTAAAAAATCAGCAAAGTTATTCAGTGCAGTTATATAATGCCGTTCTGCAGTAAATAGTGCCGAGACCTGGTTATTATTTTTTGTTCCTACTGGTTAGTCATAGTCATATTAATGGCCATCATCAGCTTAATTTTTGATTGGATTCAACAATTTCAATCTCAAAGTCTTAATTAAATTGTTATTTATTATCAAAATTTCTTGACAATTATCAATGAGAACTTGTAACGTGTCCACTTTTTTCTCATTGCTCAAAATTTCAGGAATCTAATGGTTTTAAGTCAGAAACAGCAAAGAATTTTTAAATTTACTCTCCCATTTGAACAGAATGCTGTCTCAACCGAGTGATGTTTAGTACCGTTAGTGCCTTTGAAATTGGCCCAAATAACGGGTGCTTGGATAAACCGGCGACACGATTATTAATGTTTGCAGTATGATACTTGAAGTGGCCTTTGCCACATAATAAATATTGTCAGTTCAATAAGTATGACAAGTAACTTGTTAAAATTCAAATGAAATTATGGAAAAGAATAATTTTGTTTGTTTTTTTTCTAATTTTTACTCTCAATACCTTACGTTCGATGTTTGTAAATTTCTAGTCCATAGGTTACTCAACTATCGTTTAATCATTAGTTACCAAAATATCGATTACTTGCTTTGCTAATTGCACTGACAATGAAGTGAGCCGTTCAAATTGAAACATTGATCTCTTTAAAAAAAATTGATATTAGAAAGAGTGAATTCTTGAAATGTACGTATCGGACCGTTTATATTTTCACGATAAAACATTGTTTAATGGATAAAATTCAGCTTGAATTTCAATCACTCAATGATTTTTTGAAATACATTTTTTTTTTTGTTTTTTTCTGAATTTGATATTATTGTTTACAACTAGTTTTTAAATTAACAAGCATGAATTTGTATTTGGGGGGTGTTTATCCCTTAGTGCAAGGGTGCCCAACCTTTTTTTGCCCTGGCATTGACTTTTCAATCTTAAATTTTCTCGCGATCGACTTCTAACATGATTCTTAAAAGAAAGTTTATTTAGGGTTTTTTTCCCTTCAAACTTATTATTTAAATGCGAAATACGTATCATTAGATAGGTATGTGCTTACAAAATAATTCAATTTTAGTATTTTTGTATATTTTTCCGATATTCACGGAAGCTTTCGGGACCGACCAAATTTTGCTTTGGGATCTACCGGTTGGGCATCCCTGCCTTAGTGTGTTAGAAATAAAACAATCATTAATTTTATAGAGTAAATTGACACTGCTGAACATTACTGAGGAAATTTCTGAGCGTTTGACGACACCAAAATTTATAGCATAATTAAAATTAATATGGCACGCATATTAATTAGAATCTCGTTTCTTGTATGATACAAAAAGTGTTGGTCCAATTTCGTCGATGGCGATGGCTGTATTTCTTTGGTTGTGTGGGTAATTTTTAATCGTTTGTTTATGACTGAGTTTTAATGTGCATGTTTTAGTTATAAATATTAGATTATCTTATTTTATAGTGCAATAGCTTTAGTACTCCGAGCAGCTGTATCGAGTGTTATCTTTCGCGCAATAGGTTGTTTGAATTGAAATTTTAAGGTGCTATTAGAACATCAAAATTCATAGTTTAGAACAGTACTTCCCAAACCGGGGGCTGCAGGTTTTCTCCGAGTGCCGCCACAGAACACGTTTTATGTTCAGGTGGTCTTCAGATTTAGGGCGCCGTTGTATGAAAAAGTTTGGGAAGCACTGGTTTATAATATTTACCTTTATCTGTCTGACAATTGTTATTTTTGTATTTCCGCATATTTTTTTTAACTGTTTCAAAACACATTTAATGATTTCATGTTTTGCTCCAATTTTTCATATCAACACTTTGAAAAAAAAATATATTATTATAATATCTTATGTATGAACACATTTGACATGTCGCTACATCAATGCAACATTTGGAAAATTAAAATAAAACATGATTTGAGCTATGAATGCCATTATAGGAAACTGATATTTTCAAATTGACATTAGTTGATATATATGGCCATAGACAATCACTTTAGTTCTCTACGTATACGTACACATATGCTCCCGGTACAGAGTCTAATGTCACCTTTAGATGTTCCTTGTGGTTATTTTTATAATGCATGTCTTACAAATAATAATTAATTCAGTATTAACAATGTTTTATGTTTGTCAAACTACTCAGAAATTTACTCAAAATGGGATATAAATTTCCGATAGGAAAAGTTTTAGATAATGGGCATTTTTTTGAAATTGTCAATGTACCTCTTTTTCATAGAATATTCATAAATTGGGACCAACCACTTAAGTTAAGTATTTTTTTTTTATTTCGGTATAAGTTTCGTCCATTTTTATTTTGGACGTTGTGCATTTTGTTTAAGATAGTATTTAATCACCTATGCTATATATTACAATAACGATTTTGACTGATCTAGGTTTTGAAAAGTATATATATTTACACTTAATTTTTAATTCATGTAAGAAGGACTTAAATAATTTCTTCTATTATAGATCGAGATATATATTTTTATGATATTTCATCGCATTGAAATCCGTTTATCATCAGCTTTAAAAATAAATACAATTTAAAATAAACTAAGCTTGACTGAACGTAGCGGAAATGGTGAGTTGTGCACATAAATGAAACAGGCATCAATATATCCAAAGTCGCATTAACCCTTAGGTTACGGCGCAATTTTGCAAGATATTTTTCTAAACTTAACTATTTGCTAAAAAAAAAACTAAGAGAAAACGATTTTCAAATTCCTGAAATAAAATCTAAATCATGGGATAAAAATCAACCCTAATTTTAAATTATATTGGATAAAACCATTTTTATAACACGATAAACCAAAAATCTTATTAGGTATATAAAACTTACTTGCACTAAGAGTAAATAATTAACATGAAATGATATTATTTTATATAGAATATGTTTGTGAATGCTTTTCCAAACATATAACAACAAGAATAGTAACTTAGCATTCATTCAAATTTACATGGGACATTATATCTAGAAGCTAAAACAAGGAGCTATATTTCGCTCCACCGTAATCAAAGGGTTAACCAGTGTGATATGTTTCGTTTGCTGCCTCCATTGCTAACTGCAGTTGAATGAAAAAATATTGCTGTCTAATTGAAGTGAAAACTCTTCAGCACCCTCTTTCTTGCAAATGAAGTGGTTGCCATGCAGTCGTCGGCACATCCTTTGGCTAGCTGAGTTTTGAACACCATATTTCAGAGTTTCAACAGTGTATGAAATCTTCGAATAGTAATAGAATGGCAAAGAGGAATGAATGAGTGGGAAGAAATGCGTAAAATTCCCTATAAACAGTTAAATTAACTCAATGAAAATCTTAGCCACTTTTATACGATGCAGCTCGTTTTTCTTCTCATCGTTTCTAAGAGTTTAGTAAAGCCATAATCACAATATATGTCTTGTTTGTGACTAAATATAATTTGCACCTGGTGTAGCACCAAAATACGTTTGCGCTGCTGTTTCCACACTATTCCATTCAGTCAGGCTGAGGAGAGAAAAAATCACTAAAATTATCAAAATATAATTAAATTTTGAATTTATTCCGTACTGAAATCTTTACCTAGTCAATGTCATTGACTTTTATTCTTCCATTCAACATTTTTCTCAAACGTTAATACATATTTGTCTCTGACCATATTTACCTATCACCTATTTTTTTTCTTTATATTAATTGCAATGAAATGTCTTATTTTAACGACAAATACTAGTAACAATTTGCCAAAATGAAAATTCATGTAGGGATATTTAAGAAAGGAGGAAATCTTTGAACTTGTCGACGATCATTGGGTTTTCATATTTGCATGAGGTTTCAATGTCATGTAACATATATATTCCTTTTACATTTATTTTATTATATGTTCTAATTGATCAAAAAAATGTCGTGCCATTTTAATAAAAAAATGTATTTACACAATCTTTGCTTAATTTTTCCATTATTTACTTTTTTTTATTTTATTACATCCCTCTGCACTCACTATACAGAAATTCATAAACGTCCATCACCATCAGCTGCAACTTCATACCTTGAATTTTAGTATTGTGCACTTTTTGATAACGAATGAAACTTTATATCAAAGCTGATTGTTAAATCCATATGCTCCACATTGGGAGTGGACATGATAAAAGAAAAAATAATCTCATTATCAATACAATATTTTTTGCTGACCCTCTCCAAGCATGAAGATGATTCAGAACATACCCACCTTTTGAAGGAACAGTCTGCGCAAAAATGTTTCGCACACCTTACGAAAATTCAGTTTTGTATTTTAAAATTTCCTTTAACCTTTTGACCGCGGCTCGGATCCAAATCGGTTCAGATTGGGCTGCTATAGCAGTCAACCGCGGTCAAAGGGTTAACTCAACAGCTGCCACAGACGAGATATCTCATAAAAATTTTCATGCTGAACACATCAGTTGCGAGTTAACTCATCAATAACTAATTAAATTAATAATTGCAAATTATAACCGGCGTGCTAGGTAATTAATTACGTACTTTTTTCTACGGCAGCTATAAGGTTAAGAGTACAGATAGATTATATCTTTATAAATATCATTACCAATTTGTCTTAGCATATGTACCCACATCTTAAATACTAGTGTTTTTACCGTTGATAACATTTGGAACAGTTTATAATGGACTGATGATAGTCCGAATGAATTGAAAAAAGCTGTTGAGGATGTTGGGAATAACCAAAAAAACTTAATTTATTGAAAAAGAAATATAATTCCTTGCCATTAGATAGGTATTGAAATTAAAATATTAACAGCTTAACGACCGCACGTTTTTTTTATAAAATTTCACCTGGCGAAATAAAATTTTGCAATAAATTCGCAAAAATTATAATTTTACTAAATTCACTATAATTTGTAAGCAAATTGAGATATCTTTACAAAATTTAATTTTCTTAGCTTCCAGATACTTCACCTATACGCATATATGTGTCCGCCGGCCAGCAACCTTTGTTTTTCAAAGACTCAAATACGCGTCCACGGTCGTTAAGCTGTTAAAAAAAACAAGGATTTTTTTCAATGCATTTAAATATTCTCTGGATGTTATTATTGATAAAAAAATTATCACAAATTTTAATAAAAAAATATTTAACGAATAAAACAATTTGTTAATTCTACTACCCGGGGTTTCATCAGTTCATTATTAGCTGTTAGATTTTATAAAAAGTAACCATTTATATCTGAGATGTGGATGCATGCTCAGACAAATTTGTAATGATACATATTAAGATAAAATTTATCTGCACTCTTAAAGGACATTTTACATTACAAAACTGAATGTTCGCAGACTGTAGATCCTGATTACTCCTGATTGACCTATTGATTGTGGTAAAGGGTATTACAACTTTCAAGGTAATAATAATAAAACAACATTATTTCTTAATTCTTTTTTTATTAAACTTGGAATATTTTGTTGAAAAAATTTATAATACAGCACACTTTTTATACAAAAGATGTTGACCGACTGAAAGAAGGATCAGTAAAATAATTTTGACCTAAATATAAATCAGAAATGAATTCAAAGTATCTTGAAATTAATTCCATTTCTTTGTCAACACTGATGGGGTATCTAAATTTCAGGGACGATTTTACCTAAACTGCTTCAATTTATAGTTTTAAAAGATCACGAATCTTTATTTCAATTGTTGTCAGATTGCAGAAAATACTATAAATTATAACGTATTCCATTGTCATAAAAAATACCTGCAAAATTACAAGTAACATTTATTGCTCCAACTATGATGTGTAAACCATATGCGAGTCATTTCTGGCAGTAAAATTAAATCCTTCTGTGGTTATTCAGTCCATGAAAAATACACATGACACATTGGTGGATAAATATTATTCGCTTGCTAACAATATTAAACCTCCAAGGACGAGCGTGACTATATGGTCGCAGTAAACACCATTGTCTATTGATCCCACTATTTATACTTTTTCTACCTGAATATCGTTGCTTTCACTCAATTTTGGTTAAAAAGGATAGGCGTCAGTCATCAGTTGCGGAGAGAAACGACTACCAAAAACACACGCGATTTTTCCAAGTATCCGTTAATTTTTAATGAACTTTTTGAAACTGTTAGTTATAATTTTATCAAAACAATAAATTGTTTACACTACTTTTACTAATATATGTGTGATAAAATAATGTTGATCTAAAGAGGTCAAATTGTAAATATTTTAAAAATTCACGCTTGGCTATATTTCAACCCCGAATGTTTGTGTGCCCATACGGCCACCCTCGTCCTTACTTCTGTCCGTAAACAATATTACACGGTCATATAAGGATGAGCATGATCATATAGTCAAGCATGGTTCCTAATCAAATGTGTTTTTTTTTTTAGAAATAAAAGCTATCTATGACTTCAATATGGCTTAAAAAATATCTTTTTATTGAAAAAAAGTCATCTCTGGGAGTTAAGAAAATAAATAGAAATACTAATCAAGTTTATTTGTTCCATGATAAAAATTGAATATTTTTGAGGAATAGAGCTCCTTTCATTTACTGATGTGCTTTATATGATTGGCAAGGTATGTACGAGAATCATATCCATGAATGTGCTTAACCTTTAGAGGAGTATGGATGTATAAGTACGTCGGCGCCATTTTTCTGTAAATGAGTACAAAAGTAGTTTAAACTCAACACAGGAGTGTCTGTCTGTAAGCAAATTTATGCTCTAAGTATGAATTACATATATTCATTGCGAAAAAGTCACAAGATTGTCATGTTAAGAAAAGGCAGTAAATTAAAGTAAGGTATGTATAAATCTATCCACTCCTCTAAAGGTTAATGTTGCAACACTGTGTTATTATTAGTTAGAAGTTATTGTTCCTCAGTCAAAAACATTACTATAAAAATAGTGTTGGGTAACAAATTCCAGTCATATGAATCCACCTTATCACCAGCAAGCGATAATTCTCATGTTTTGTGCCCAACCAACGTAGACACATAATACGGCACAGACACGTAACAAGACACTGGAATTTTCTTGTTGAAATAAACTTGCGTGCAACGGCAAATCATGTTTAAAAAGTTAATTTTACTATCGACATTCCTCGCAGTGGAATCGACTTGAACGTTAAAATGAATCAGGAAAACACGCCCGCTTCTGGTCAAACAACAGCGCATGACATCCTACTCGGGGCTCTAAATTGAATATTAAACTTTTGTGTAGTTATTTTTTATTAAATATGGTTTTTTAGTATATTTCAATTATTTTTATTGCAGGTTTATTTAGGAAGAATGTCACATTTTAATTCAATGAGTAAATGTTTTAGAATTTGAAAACAATGAACTGTAAATGTGGTAATTCTTTATAACTTTTAAATAAATTTATAGTAACTATTTCTTCCAGTTCGGACCGAGATTTTTATTGTGTTCATGCGTGGGCATGTGGCTCTTTAGCAATGTTACCCTAAATATTACATGGGTAGCGATTTATTATGTAATTTACAACAAAAATTATAAATAACGTGACTTCCAAAAATCACTGACAGATGTGTGCAGTATCCATATCTGAAGAAATAATAATTTAATAAAAAATTTGAGAATGACAAAATACTTGGACGCGCGAGTGGCATTTCTAATCAAATGGTTAATTACTATACTACAGGAACCATTGTAATTAATAACAAACAACTTTCCATACAATAGTAAATTCAATATCAATAAAAACTATGACTGGTGTGTTGTACTGCAGTATAAAAGGAATCCAATAACTTCTTAACACACTGAATGTTCATTCTTCAGTTATTGGAAGCGATAATATTACCCAAACAATCTATATTATTGTAGACTATTCTTTGCCATAAAGCTTAAGTGTGCGGTCCATGCTGGTGGACGCCAAATATTGAGCGTTACGTCCGAATCGAACACCTGTGGCAGCTGCCGTATGATCATTGAACACCTTCAACTCTTGCCATTGTTTGCACAAGTAAATTCTAATATCGGTACCGGCAATTGCCAAATAAGTACCGCTCTGGTCAAAGCATAAATCCCTGATCTGATATCCGTCTTCCAATTGAATCGTCTTGAAGTTCTTCAGCTTTCTCAAATCCCATAACTTGACGCACGCATCATCGGCGGCGGTAGCGAGGTAATAACCGTTTTCTGAGAAAGAAATCGTAGTAATTGGGCCAGTGTGTCCGGGGAAGTTTGCCACATTACTCTGCTCTTTCAAATCCCAAATTTTGACTAGAGAATCTTCTGTGCCCGTGCCGAAGATGAGACCGTCAGGATGGAACTGAGCAGTAGTGAGGCCGACGCCTGAGGAGTCAGATACTTTGGTTAATAGCTGTCCCGTTCGGATATCTGAAAATGCCCAGTGTTGATCTATAGATGTCGATAACACATAGTCTCCGGTGGGATGCAACGAGAGCCCTGTAACCGGACCGTCGTGAGAACGAAGAAGAACTGTGGTCTGTGATCTGAAAATCAAACAAAAACACCATGTTGTATAATTCGGTAAATGAAAAATAATTTCAATGTCGAAAAAAAAATGTTCGATGAGCATTGTTTTTGGAACAATATCTGAAACCATCTCGAGACAAAATATTGAGTTCCAAAAAGTATCATGAAATTGTTTTTGTTACTATTAAAATTAACATAAATATGGCTTACGTTGGTACATTCCAGATTCGGATAGTAGCATCCGGAGATGCAGTGATGACAGTGTCTTCATCGGGATGATAGATAACTCGAGTGACCTTTTTGGAATGTCCTTTAAGAATGGCGACAACCTGCTCGGTGTCTTTGTTGAATACTGTAGCATTTTTGTCATTTCCGCCGGTCAATATTTTGCAGTGGTCTGAAGGGTTAATATCAAGTGATAAAATACCAGGAACACTGGCTGAATGTAGACCCTGTAAAAATTAACAACACGTAAAGTTTAGCACATCAAATTTTAATACAATGATTAAATTTCAGATATTTTAAGCGTACAGTAAAAAGTCAACACGGTATGGTCTACTTACAGGATGTGACGCAAGAGTGATGAATCCACGAAGAGTATCGGGAGTAGTGAGTTCCTCGGGAACTGTTCTTCCTCTCTTTTTTCTCTCCTGTGTGAGAAGTGTCGCTCTTTCTTGCAATTTTTGAACAACCTGCGGTCCCATTCCAGTTTGAGCCATTCCTTGCGCCGCCGGCTGCGCTGCCCATCCTCCCGTCTCCGCCGCTGAAGCCTGTTATCAAATAATATTCCCAGTTTAAAAGTAATGTTGCAGCGTATTTGGCAAAAGGTAAGAATATTCTTCGAAGAATTATATTATGGTTGGCAAGTGAAAGCCAGTCCCCAGAATATAGACAAAATATAAGAAGATATATAGACAGTATTGACTAATCAAGCATAAAATAAGTGATTATTTTTGATTTCATTTGTCAGTAGAATAGTACATTGAAAGTACTTTGTATCAGTAAGATAACCGTTGAAAAATTTGGTTGTAAAATTCTTTCATACCATTCCCAATTCTACACGAAGCACAAAAATTTTATCAAAACAAAAACATGTGATAAATATGTTTTTTATTGTAGATAAAATAAAAAATAATGTTGGCATGTAAACATACCTGCTGTGGGTGAGGTGGATTGGCAGCTGTGATACCAGCTTGCGGTTTCAATGTAGCCAAGGCTTCTCTTGCGGCCGTTACTTCTTTCGTGAGACGAGCGATAACTCTGCATGCAGCGTCATGTTGGTACAAAGCGTGACTGAGTTCCTGCAGAGATGTTTCAAAATATTACCTAATGAGTTCTGCCACATTGATATAAATAATGCATAATATTAACATAGATTTGTATAAATTTAATCAAATAGAACCGCTGAATGTAATCATATTTAAAATAAAGTCACACCTGTCTTGCAGTTTGTAATTGCTGGCGCTGCGTGAATGCGTGTAACATGAGAGCATCCCATTCGTCCTGCATACTTTTCAAAGTGGCGGGAATACTTGTCGCACTCGGAGGTTTAGGCTTAACAATTGGTGTAACTAGAAAAACAAAGTGAACAAAACTAAAACAATTGCGCTATCGAGTTTTGAGTTTCAGATCAGGAGATAATGCATAACACTCGAGGCTTGGATTAAAACCATCTATAGTTTAAATAATATTTGTACAGTGGTGTAGCAGTGGCAATGGTGGCCACTAACCATACCATACACCAGGGTACGTTTGGCATGGAAGCGGTTAAATCTATAAGAATATAAAAATCTAGAAAATTTTGAAATATTCCTCAAGTTTATCAATGAAATTATTATTTAGAGGTTATAAGAAAATAAAATTTGAAGTAGCTAGTGGCAAATTCAATCCCATGCATATTATCCACAATACTTTGTGTACCAAATATTACCAGGGGCAAAATATTACAATTTTTCAACTGTAAGGAAGCCAATGTTACACAATTCTTTATAAAATGGAAACAAAAATTCAGGAGGTCGTATGTCCCAATATAATAATTAAAGAACGATATAATACATACTTTTAATGTCAACGAGATCTTCGGCTGACAATTCTTTACCACTAACAGGGTCGATTCCATTTTCTATTATGTATTTCTCAATAAGCCGGCGTTCAAATACAGCACCTGACGACGGCGATACGACTGGATGTTCGGGAACCTCGTTAGAAACTAGAAATAAAGCAAAACATGTGATGCACGGACCGCGAAAAGGAAAGTATTAGCTTAAATGAGGTCATTCAAATTATTGTAATCTTACTAGCGCAACAAAGAGCCATTTTTAATAGATATGTTATTTTAAATTATCAAATAAAACACACGGCAACCGCCATTAAACAAACGTCATAGACAATATTAGCTATCCGGTGGCCATCATAGACAATATACTGGTCACTCGTAGTAAATAAAATATAATATAAATAATAAAAGAACATTTCATTTATAAAATATTATCATCAATAAGTTAAATAAACTAACTATGGTTATGGCACTAAATAAATCAAAAATATTACGAAAACTACATGGCTATTTTTATATAACGGAGTATTTATTCATATATTTTAAAAATAACCTTCACGACGGTAATAAATAATAATAATAAAACCTGTAAGTACTGATCAAATTGTATTTTTTAAAAAAAACATCATTCATTATCTTTAAATAACCAACTGTGTTCTCATTTCTCACTAAAAAGCTTGACATGGAGGAAAATATGAATAACTAATAATTGACACATATAGCTACTGTTGCACTAATTTCATGAAAATATTACACTCTCGGTTCTCTTTACCTCTTTTAGTGTCAACATATTCATAATGCATCAAGCCATAGCCTCCTATATGGAGGCGGTAATGATCAAGCTTATTTTTATTCACTGTTACTTTTGTTTCATCAAAAATCTACACTTAAAATATCATACATAGTTTATATTAAAATATTGTACATAGAATAGCAAACTATCTGTGTTACATTAAAAACATTAGTGATGGAAGATGGTTTTAATAAGAAACTCCGGTTTTCTTCGAATCTTTTTTCTTTGGTTTTGAATTTTGACATTATAAACTTACTAAATACAGTGGAACTCCGATTTTACGTTTTTCAAGGGATCGAAAAAACTCAAACACTATTGCAGTCTCGTTTTTTTTTTACAAAATTTTTGTATGGGTCGATATTATGAGAAGTCATAATAAACAATTCTACGGCGCTTGCACACTTGCAGTCTCGTTTTTTTTTTTTTTTTTTAAATGTACGAGTCGATCGTGTTTCTAAGCGAAATGAGAAATATATATTCAAAAAAAAAAGCGTTCAATCGGGATAATGTTTGGGAAGGGACCATAATATTTAGACGATAAATCGAGGAAATCGTATAATCGGGGAACGATTAATACGGGATTATTTAACATTGTTCTTATGGGTGTTTGGCCGGGACCATAACAAATGAACGATCCATGCGGAAAAACGAACAATGCGAGAACGGTAGATCGGGGTTCCACTCTATTGTGAGTTGAGTTATCTCTGGAGTTGAGTCAGAAGCAGCTACTGTAAAAAAGATGACTGAAGACTTTTTTTATATATTGTTTTATTTTGCTTATTAGCACATTCTTCTGAAATAGTTTCATCTGAATTTGCAAATCTCTTTACCAATCAATCACTTTTAAGCCCACTATATTTTCAAATACAAAAAGAATTTTTCCCATTTGATGCTTTAAAGAATTTTATTCATATAGTATGTATATCAGCTTTTGAAAGTGGCATTTGTCCTGAGTTACTATATATTCTGTATGATCAGCAAAAGACATATTTAATTTATCTTTTCGCTAAAATATATATTTAACCAGTAGTTAATGGCTAATGTACTAAAAACATTAATTTTTATTTGAAGAAATGTATTCCGAAAGTATCCAAACCATATGTTTACTGTCAACAATAAGTGTCGTTACCATACTCATTTACTTTGCTTTATGGTTTGTTAACATACTCAGAGATAATAGGGGCCCGCACACTGGGATGCCGGCGTCCAGGATACGATGACGTATGTCAGAGCGTGCCGGATATCGTGTCATGTAAATTGATATCAAAATTGAGAGGTCGGCGTCCAGTAAGTACTGCACGCCAAAATGGCACGCCGATAAGGGACTGTACACTGCCTGAAACTGCCGCTCCGTCGTGCAGGTGAGCCATAGATATCGCCTCTCAATCTATGCTCTCTTTCGTCGCCTTGGGTATACAAGGTTCCACATGAATAATAAAACCGCAGGAGAAGCAATTTCAGACGATGTAACTTTTTGTAGAATCGATAGTTTAGATTAAAAGTAAATTATTTAAAAGCATGCATATAATCAGAATTAGATTTCCATCATCCGCACGTACATCCGTTTCGGACATCCATCCGCACGTGGTCGAAAAATTTCACGGCAGATTTCATTGCAGTGTATATAGATCGCATCCATGCTTATGGAAGATTAAAAGCTTAGATTACAGGAATCGAAATCTTCGTGATCAGGCCTATATTCAAAGGATACAGTTTTGCAAAGCAAAAGGGATCAGTGGTGCCAATAGGGATTTTGTGGCAAAAAAGATACAAAGCCTTCGAGGATCATATAGGAATGAATTAAAAATCCAAAGTGATAGCCAACGTAGTGGGCGAGGAACTGAAGAAATATTCTTTTTCTTTCTTCACAGAGTAAGCTGAGGCCAACGCAAGATAAAGCCAATTTAAAATTATTCAATCGGTTATCCATTTTTACGTTAGAGTTTTGACGTACAAGGTTTGACGTTTGACGTTTGACATTTAAAGTCAGAGCATAGACAGAACGAAAACTCTCGATCCTCTCGATAAAAGTCCGCTACTCGCAAGCGTTCCAAGCAACAGGCCAACACGCCGCGTTTCCCACACGATTAGACATTACACTGACATTTCTGCCCGCGCTCCATTTGTCCTTTCTATTTTCGTGGACGCCAACCATTTTGCGTCTTTTAGTGACAACACTTTTGGATGCCGGATAGCCCGAACGGTTTATTCGACAGTATTTACCACGTTCTTTTGGCGTCCACGCCTAAATCCCAATGTAATGTGCCCTATTAGGGTCCATTACATTACGTCTTTTTGAGTAAACATGGGAAATAAAAATGCACAATCTGAAAAACGTACGAATTTTATAGGACATTAAAGTTATATCTGAATGTATATTTAAAAAATATTAGAAACGTTTTATTCTTTCATTCGCGCCTATAGATGCATAAGTATGTTTCATACGGGTATTCCAGGTGCATGGAACGAATGTAGCATACCTAAGAGAAATTATATGTTTGAGTATTAATGCACCAAGGTTCGACCTGCAGATTTCTTTCAGACATTTAAGAACATTTGAAAGCGTCGAACTGCAGTTTCGTCTATTCTAAATATGCTAATAGAACAAGAGACATTTAAATTAAGTTAATATGTTAGGTAAACATCTAATTCTGATTATATGCATGCTTTTAAATAATTTACTTTTAATCTAAACTATCGATTCTACAAAAAGTTACATCGTCTGAAATTGCTTCTCCTGCGGTTTTATTATTCATGTGGAACCTTGTATACCCAAGGCGACGAAATAGAGCATAAATTGAGAGACGATATCTATGGCTCACCTGCACGACGGAGCGGCAGTTTTAGGCAGTGTACAGACCCTTATCGGCGTGTACACGACGGCGTGCCATTTTGGCGTGCAGTACTTACTGAACGCCGACCTCTCAATTTTGATATCAATTTACATGACACGATATCCGGCACACTCTGACATACGTCATCGTATCCTGGACGCCGGCATCCCAGTGTGCGGGCCCCTAATAACATACTGCAGAATGGCAATTTCACCGGCATTCTTTATCTGACATTGACAGAAACAGAACACGAAAAACGAATAAATATTCACCGATCTGTCCTTATCTTGTACGCAACGCTTTATTTACACTATCAAAATGATCTCGAAGCTAGTCGCGTGTGCAATTTTATTACTAATTACAGTGTCTGGAATTCATGGATATGACAGTAATATCCTTTCGGCGAGAATTGAAGTAGGTACCATGTCTACGATGCACAAACCATCCCTATCGAACTACATCTATAATAACAATAAATAATAATAATTATGAAAATTCGTCTAATCACGGTCCCACAGTCATGTCTTACGTGTCTCTTTCTAATGGGTTAAAAAATATTTGATTTCACAAAAAATGTCTATTTAGGATATTATTCTTTCATAAATAGATTTAACTATAATCATTGATTTTTTAATTTGAATCCTAACACTTTTGAACATTTTAATTATCCATGTGTAAGTAAAGGGCATATTTACCTAATGTATATCGACTGTGGAAAGGAAAAAGGACTTAACCCACAGTTTCTTCAAAACAGGTTTTTTTCGATAATCACAATGTATCAAACATGATACACGTTCTATCAAAAGGATGCAAGCTGCAAATGACGAATTAGTATCTAAATTTAGCTTTTAAGTTTGAAAAAATGACCTTGTAAAAAATTAAAACCAAGAAAAAAGACTGAAATAAAGATTTTTCCTAGACAATTTCTTTAATTAATATTAGATTATGTCGATTAAACACCAGTTTAGAAGTCTCCGCGCACTTCAGGGTTGTGTATAATTCATAATTTGCATATGTCACAAAATCATCAAAACACGTTTTTAGCGCCTCCTGTAAAATTTGATATATGTGGGTTAAGTCCTTTTTCCTTTCCACAGTCGATATACAAACAAACCATTCTCTTCTCATTCCAGAGTTGCCGAGGATGTTCACTTAACAGACTCCCTGAAGTAAAGCAATTTATTTATCAAGACGTTCCTCTATACGAAAACGTAGTTTTCGAACATATCCAAGGAGCCGCTCCAGAGTTAGTTCTTCTGAGCGGTGTCGGTGAGGAAATCGACAGACTGCCACTGAACAAACTTACACGTTTGGAGTGCAACGAACTGCTCCAGAATTACGGTTTCAAGAAGGCTGAGAAGAAAGATACCGATAAAACAGAGTTCTAAATGCTTAACGTTAGAATGTGTCTATTGATTCTACTGTACTAAGATTTGAAAGTAATACTCATATTATCTTCTATAAACATGGGCTTTAAGAGTGCCTGTAGCTTTAATGACATACATTACATTATAAAAGGGTTAGCAATTAATCAAATTTTATTATATTTATAGAACAACATAAAATATTCAAGATAAATAATAATATTC
This sequence comes from Himalopsyche tibetana, assembly GCA_030503985.1. Lineage (NCBI taxonomy): Eukaryota > Metazoa > Arthropoda > Insecta > Trichoptera > Rhyacophilidae > Himalopsyche > Himalopsyche tibetana. Next base: position 4,367,396 of record JAPJYX010000019.1, on the reverse strand, counting down.
CAGCTTAGTACAGCAGAATGAGTAATATTAATTGCATTTTAATAACAAATACTTAAACATTTCAATAATAGTTTTTTTGGTAAATATTTATTCTGGCCAGTAAGTTTTTTCTGGCAATTCCATTGATAACTAATATGTCATGTGCACAAATAGTTTTTAAATATTCTACTTATATCTACCAATTTTATGTAGATGTATTATGCTTAAAATAACAGTACAAATATTAAAAAAATATTCTTACTAATTATTAGTCTATTTACTTTATTTACCAAACACCTACTAAAGCATACAGAAAAAAAACCAAGCGCAGCCATCATTCCCTCTAAGCCGAAGGTTTAGATGCGTGGAGGCTGCGCGGACCGATCAAATATCAATTAAGCAACTGTCTTGTAGTGCGCGCCAACCCGGAATGAGTGCGCGGGGACTTCTCAACTGCTGCGCGGCCGCGCACGCGCGCAGCTTAGAGGGAACGTTGAGCGCAGCTCGTAAATACAAAAATCCAGACGTGAATGGGTGTATTGTCTCATTTTTTGTAAGTTTATTTATGAAATCTATACCATGATTGAAATATAAAAAATATTACACAAAAAAACAATTTTTATTTGTAGAAAATTGGATTTATTCAATTCAATATGTATACAATTAATATCATAAAAATATATTTTCAATTATCATAAACAGAACATCATCAGCTTAATTTTAACATATTGTATATCATTCAACGGTGCTTTATTCAAATTTAATACGACCTAGAGGTTTGTTAAGATTGGTCTCTTATATTGAACATGATTATTTTATTTAGTTTTAACGGGTGGTTGAATTTAAATGTAATAATCGTAGCTATGTTCACTGATGTTATAGTCGATCAGTCAAACACCTGAACTGTTAACGGAATTTTATTTTATTCTTTCAAGTTTTTATATCTGATTAATCATGTATAAACATATTAAAGGGATTAATATGCTTCACAACATGCTACTTGACAAGCTTACATTAATTTTGGCAGTTAGATTCCAAAATAACCTCATTCCAACGCACCCTTTGATGGGTTGAATAAATCATAAAAAATTGACTTTAATAGTGAACAGAGCCACAATTATTACATTGATGCCTTACCAACCGTAAAAAACAGAAGGCCGCACCAGAGTAGCTTAAAGGCCGCAGGTTCCCCACCTCTGGTCTAGATCCTTACAAATATAAGAATAACGCAAGAAGCAATTATTAATTTCAAGGCTTCGAACCGGAACTAAACCAAAAACCGTTATTTTTACCGAATCGAAAAAAAAAAAAGGTTTTTTTTTAGTTCATGCTAGTATTTTGGGCAAATCGGTAAATTCCTGGGTTTTTGGATTCAAAAGAATCAGATTTGAATGTTTTGGAAGAGCTAAAAAAAAGGGGTCACGGAGATATTTTGGGCAAATCGGTAAATTCCTGGGTTTTTGGATTCGAGCTGAATCGAAAACCGGAAAAACTATTATTTTTTCCTGAATCGGAACGAAAAAAATAGCGGTTCGAAGCCCTGATTAATTTTGTTTAAACTTTATATAATTATTTATCTGTAATAAACATTCATGTTTGGATATTTTAATATCCAAATATAAATGTCAAAGCCAAAAAGTATGTTAAAATCAAGCCGGCGATTTAATAAATAATATATCTTTGAATTAATGAAAAATATTTTTTGATCGAGACTGAATTCTTAGAAATTATAAAGTAATATACCTTGTGGCATTTGAGCCCCTTGATCCTTCACCTTAACACATTTGTTATTATAAATATTTTTTACTAATGATATAACATTACAGTGAACATATCCATAATTTCAATTTAAGACACGTTGGTAAAGTGAATCGTAGCACCAGTATAAAAATAATTGGTAAAAATGAAATACAATTTGATTATGCGAGAAACAAAGCGATGTCTCTTAATGTAGCAGAGAGATTTGCAATCAATTTATTGATTTTTTTAACAGCGAGAGAACAATACAACTTTAATGTTGATTTTATTTAATCATGTAAAAACAATCTAATTTCAATAAGTCTACAACTTAAGGCGACTCAGTAGGAATGCAAAACTTTAATTTGACCTACAGCATAAATATTGCACTGACTTAAATAAGTAACCACCACAATACGTATTTTTACAGTATCAAAACAAGCAAAACATTTTTCTATTTCATTACAAAAATAACAATACCACCTAACACACGAATGGGTATTTAGACAGTTATAAAGGTTTTTCATATAAAACAATTTGTATTAATATTAGATATCGACGAAAATCAATAAATATTTATTTATCTTCATAGCCAAGACTGACAATCTAATTTACTTCCCCAAATATCTGTTGCAACAATTATATGTAACTGAAACTATACGTTAATTATATATTCCTTGAAAATGCTTCATATGAGGTATTGCTACATGTAAGCAACAGTAAGCTATCGTACTAATAAATTAAATCATGAGACGGCTTTTGCCAAACGTAACAAGAGACGCTAAACAAACCATACAATACAAATTTCTCAAACTTTCTCTTATATATTGAATTAGTTTTTATTTTTAATTTTGTATAACCTATTTTTTATGATATTGATTTGTTATATTGATGAATACAGTTTTGAAAAATAATTTTGTTGCATAAAAAATTTTAAAACATAAAAAATATTGACATAATAAGATTAAAATAGAAAAGTATTGAGTTCTAAAAGAATTATAAGTTGCAATTGATAGTTATTTCTGGTTCGCGCTATAGTTGACCATGAATTTAATCCTAAAATTATCTTAACTATGTCTTATCGTGTGAGACAAAAAACTTCGATATTTTTAAATTATTATATGTTAAGTAATCGTTCTTAACAAATCGATTGAACATGTCGCACAGTGACTTCTTTACATTTTTTATTAATAGCATCTAAAATGTATTGCGGATTCTATTATATATTTCTATTGACCTTTTGAATCTAAGATCCAAAATCTCAGGATGATACATTAGTTCCAGAAAGTGGCGCGTAAAAAAAAGCTCATTTCATATAATTTGATAAATCGGTTTCAAATCCGTGTAAAAAAAGTACCAAAAATGTATGAAAAAACGTAACGGTTTATTCAAAATAATCGAGTAAAAAAAGTATTGGGTGTATATTTTACTGAATGCAAATAGTTTTACTTCAATATTCTATAGTCTAACTCAATAAGGAAGAAACTAAATGAATATTAGACCAGATCAAAAGTAGTCATTCAAATAATTTATATTGAATGCATAGATATATTTGTATTTCTTTATATAATGTTTGAGAACTTTCTTTACTGGCAATTTGCATGTTCGACGACATGCAGGGTTGTGACATATTAACATATTTTCCAATATTTTTTTGTTTCTAATAATAATGCGTTTTTTTACGTTTAAACGACGAACTTTGTTTTTTTAGCGAAAATCTTCCCCATCTGTAAGCGGCATAAAACTTTTGAAACATAGAAATGATTCATAAATACTAATGTAAAAATGCTTTTATTCATCTATTATTACTATTAGATACAAATATCTATAGATAGAATCTCTGTTTAAAAGCATTGCCAAATAAATATTTTAAAATACTTATCCATTAAGCCAGTAGTTTCCAACTTTTGTGTTAATGCGCTTCCCTTTGAAAAAAAATATCTTCGCGCCTCCCCATGCTTTATTTTCATATAGTAACAAAGACACGTTTTAAAGGGTAAATAAATATTTTGGACTGTTCGCGCTTCTTTTTACAATAGTCCACGCTTCCAAGGTTGGAAATCGCTGCATTAAAGGGTGCAAGGGTGTCCAACCTTTTTTTTTTCTTAAGATCGACTTTTCAATCTTAAGTTTTCTCGCGATCGACTTCTACCATGATTCTTGTAACAATTTTTATTTAGTAGGGTTTTTCCCTTCTTCAATCTTAGAAATGTTTATTTTAAATGCGAAATACATACAATTAGATATATTAGATATATATTAGGTATATGCTTACAAATAATTCAATTTTTGTATATTTTATATTTAAATTGTATATTTTTTCCAAATTCACGGAAGCTTTCGGGATCAAACAAATAATGCTTTGGAGTCGACCGGTCGATCGCGATCTACCGGTTGGACATCCATAAGCTAAAGTAATACTGGTCTTTAGAAGCATCGCTAATGAAAAATACATTATTGTATTATAAATAATAATATTATTTGTCAGCGCTTTGGGCAACCCTTACCCCAACCGATATAGCACGTTTTTTTTGGCAGAATAAAAAATACATTGCTTTGATTACCTCTAATATTCGTTGACCAGTGATTTAATATTTTTTAATAAAACATTGGACGCGTCCACTCCGCACCACGTACGATCTCAGACTGAAGCTCAAACTGAACCATAGTAGGTAAGAAAAGGCATCTCCGAAAAATGGTTACCATTTATTGGTATTATCATTATTATTATTTTTTTTTTGCTTTTAATGTAAACAATAAAATGGTTTTTTATTTCAATTTTTTTTAGAAGTATATATGATACAATTATGCTTTAAAAATCAGTCAGAAAAAGTGGGGAAAATGGTACATTTAAAATGGCTGTATAATCATTATATACGATAAATTAGAAATTCTGCTCAAATCACTTTCTTAAACCAATCTTTATCTGTATTTCTTTCTAAGACTTCAAACTTCGGTATCTTATAATAAACCTTAAAACGATCTTCGCGTAAAGTAGTTGAAAAAAATCCAAGTCAATGTTTTACCGTGTAATCTTGACATTTTTACTATTTTCATAAAAAAAAAAATGCAATAGTGTAAAAAAGCGTTTGGAAAATGTAATTATTGAAAAAAAAATTTTTTTAAGTGAACGGTTTACGAGATTTCGTCGATGGCAAACGATCGATTTACTCTGTTTTCAGGCGTAAAGGTACTATATCCTCTTAACCAATACTCCATTATTTAATAATCTTAACTAAGATGTACAAGTAGTTACACATAGCTCCCAATATTGACGATTTCGCAGCGAAATCGGTACGATTGAATATACATTTATTTTTTTCATTTATTCTGACGCTGACTTATCATAACGCTTCTTAGATTTGTATAATTAATTAAAACATCGTTGCATCGAAGGCAAATTATAGGGCATTTAAAGAAATCTCCGCGTCATTTGGAAAAAGAGTTGAGTTAAATAAATGAAATCTCATATTTTCAACTGCGCTTAATTATTTATTAACTTTTAATTTCTGCACAATAGTCTTGAAGAATTTCTTCTCGGGACATTTCTGGCAAAATTTTGAACACGACTAACATTGTTACGCTACGGAATACACCCTATAAGAAGAGTGTGAAGCCGTAGTGGGTACAACGAATTTAATTAATTAAAACAAATAATTCACGAACGATTTCTGTGTTGGCGGCATTTCGATTAAACGTCAAATGCTTCACGTCACTACTCTTTAAGATAACCCACAAAGAAAGGTAATTATTTTTTTAGTTGCATAAAAATAAGATTGTTTATTTTATCTCGATATGATTAGTTCTGCTTGGCACTTATTCTTTTTTTATATTCCTGTTACGCGAATTAGCTTCATCACGGCGAACTTTCGCCAAGTACATGACCCAAAAGAATCCCACTAGATTGACATAGAGCACTCGCAACTGAAAGAAAATATTTTATTATCACATTATCTTGCTTAACATCTAATCTTAATTTTATTACAAACAGTGTAGTGACAAGAATTAAAAAAAAAGAATAATTTGAAATATCGGTATGTTATATCATATTGCTCAAGTTAGCGTCTTTTTTCATTTAACAATAACTTTTTATCTTTACATACATATAATTGTTTTACAAACTCTTTTCACGACACTTGCGAGATAAAGAGATAACACAGCTAAAAGTTCTAAATAAACCATTTAAGTTGGACAAAAGGTTAGCTGTGCGGAAATTTTAAAGGCTGCGCGGAACGATCAAATAATTGAATAACTGTCTTGTAGTGCAAGCCAATCCGGAATGAATGCGCGGGGCTTCCCAACTGCTGTGCGTTATATAAATAACATTGCGATATTTTATTTAAGTAAATATTTTCTGCCTAATGGTAATAATTAAAATTTGTTGGTTTTAAATATGTGATATGAATATCCAAACTTACCACTGGCGGTACAACAGTCAAATTCAAAATTTGGAATAGAGTCAACCATTTCCAATTGGCGTGCAAAACTGGTTTCAAAAGATTAGACATAGTGGTAAACGCCCCTTTGTGATCCTTTCCTTCAAATCTTGATGTCATGTACAATGAAAAGACTTGGAAGAACGGTGTATATAGTAATCTTTCGATCAGCAATTGCCGTAGAATTCCAAAACGGAGTCCCTTGGCGGGAAAAGCCCGCTCCAAAAATCCATAGAAAAAATGTGGCAAAGATCCTCCAAATAATAACCTGGAAACCAAAATATGTTATTTATATTGATTGCTTAAGAACAACTTCAAAATTTAGAGATGTTTTATAATGAATTAGGTAGGTTAACAAATATCTACGTTTGATCACAATCTTATTTTAAATCATCTTATCATTTAATAGTTTTTCTTCTCTACAGTTCTCAAATCGTAAAGCTTTCAATAAATTGTTACAGGGATGCTTATATAAAATTAAATAAGACTAAGATGTAAAAGAAAGTAATGTGTAAAGAATTTTTAAATATATTCCTATTATGTTTTAATCGAAATAATAATCAGTCAATGTTTCATTGATAGTATTTTCAATTCAATTTTATAAGAAAAACTAAGTGCCACAGGGATATGCGTTTCGATATCATAAAGGTTAACCCAAAAGAATATGCATTTAGTCGAAAAGTGGAAAAAGTCATTACCCAAAAATCAAGAGGAGAAGAATCAAATCACTATGAGAATAACATGTTGCAGCGGCAGAATAATTTATGATAGAAAACTTACCCGAATAGTCCAAACGCCAATATGCTATCACCGTTCAATCTTCCTCCTCCTATTAACTGAGAAGAAAAATTGGCACTGGCTGAAATGAAACAACTGGAAAAATAATAAATATTTATTACTATGTTTTGCAATATTTTCCAGCATTTTATCCAAACCACAAATTAAATGAAGTCACATAAGTATTTTTATTCTAACATCATATTCTGTATGAAAAAGCATTGAGCGACTAACTTACAACCACTTTTTGTTAAAATCCTTTGGTTGTAATACTCCGGTGTGAATTTGAAAAACATATTTTGTTGGGTAACTTAGTTACTCCACTTCTATTACCAATAATGATAGGGGTTTCGCCTCTTAGGAAGTATCATAAGACAAAATATCGCAAGGTTTACAAATAAAAGTTAGAAATTTTTAAAATCATTAACAAATGAAGAAATGCAACATTTTAAATAATTAAAAAAAATACATAATAATTTAAAAAAAGACCGATGACTGATTTGGTTTTATCAAGGAACATTTCTTGATAAAACAAAGATTGTAAATAGAAAAAAAAGTCTTTCTTACGTTTTTGTGTACAAATATTATTGGAAAGAGCATTACATATATTTAATTATATTTCGAAAATAGTCTTAAGGTACAAGTTGAAAATATGGAAACCTACCTTGTTAACGATTTAGTCCTGATAGGAAACAAGTATAAATTTTGTAAATAAGAGCCTAGTATGTTTAAAAGTGGTTTTGAAAGAGACATCTTTATGTTATAAGATACGTTCTAAAAAAATTCTCACTTAAGAAATATATATTTTTAAAAAAAATGGCAACAGAAAACCGAGCAAAGTTCAAAGAATTGATGAAACGTGATAAAGTAATGTCAGTTTGACGATAAGCCAAACAAGTTTTAATTATCATAATACATACGTCAACATCATAACCAAAATTTCAAAACAATATTTAAACCAAAAAATATGAGCGCAGCAACGCTACACTAATTTTTGACATTTATAAAATATTATTAAAAAAAATGATATTTATTAAATAATTTATTATGAAACATACTAACTAGATTTATTCTTATTAAAATAAAATCTGACCCTGTACCACTAAATTGTGCTATGTTTTATTGTTATAGATTAGAGTCCGCATTTAACGATTGCACAGTTTGTAAATACGGCGGTGTTTATTTAGCGGCATTTTAAATTTAGGTTATGTTGACTGATGTTGACAGAGCCCCGCTGTCAAAAAATAACAGATACAACCAGATACACTATGCTAGATAAATCTTTTTACACGACAGTACTATGCCAAACCTTTTCAGCGTGCGGGAACTATCTTCTCGCTGGAAACTCCTATGGTCAGATAGCTATTTATAAGTGAGTTTTAATTTATCATTTGTGTAGTATTTTTCATGATACTCATTTGGAATTCTAATGTAATACTGTAAGTACTGTTTTTTTTCTTTTACAGCTTGGAAAAAATACTGAATCCAAAATTAGATGACTTTGAATACAACAATAATGCTGAGCTCATCTTTGACGTTGACAAAGATGCCCAGATATGCAGCATGGCTACAACAAAGAGTTTCCTCGTTGTCGGAACTCACAGTGAAGTCACTGGATGGGACTGGAACAACATAATTGATCTGAAACCGACAAAGCCTGCGTGGAGAATACAGATCCCCGAAAACAAACGTATGATTGATCGCACTGATATAAATTCTTTGTGGTGGAATGAAGAGAATGATTTGTTATATGCCGGTTGCGGGGATAACAATGTTTACTCATTCAATTTGGAAGAAGGCAAAATGGTCAGATCTTATGAAGGACACACAGATTATATACATTCAGTGCATGGAGTGTAAGTTATGCTTTTTTGATTAGTTGTATTGTCCTGTGGACCTTTTTAGAGAAAATGTAAACGGAACATCTACTCATTTTTAGTTAATAGTATGTGTATTCAAAAAATCGAATATTTCTTCATAGTTTTTATTTATTAATGAAGAGATCAGAAATGCTCACAAAACATTCCCACTGTTCCATTCTGTCACTTTTTGCAGCATTATGTAGTTAGAATTAAGTGAACGCTCATGAAATATTTATGAATATTGGTAATAATGCACTATATTAAAAAAAATACAATAATCATTCGTACTAATTAAAAATTATTGAAAAAACCAATTCGGAGTCAGTCTTTTTTTTTGTACCCGACTTCACTTTACAACCGACAATTAATAATTAAATAGAGGCGAATAGTTCTAAGCTTCGGATATCTCTTCAAAATCTATTAAAAGTGTTAGATCCCTCAGCAAATATCAAAAAAACATTTTATTTAAAAAATATAACTTTCTTCACCACAAAAAAAATTGTGCTTAAAAAATATTTTTTTTTGACATTTCCTTGGAATAGGTCATTTCACCACCGAGGTGACGTTTTTTGATTGTTGTTATTTGGTTTTAATCTATTAAATGTCTTATGGAAGTGGCGTTTACCTTAAATATACTATTGCTTTGAAGCAACACGTGTAGTAAAATAATTTTCTTGCCATATTAGTTATATATATATTTTTTATATAGAAACTCTGATATTGTGACTGCCAGTGAAGATGGAAGTGTCCGCTTGTGGGATACACGCTCCAAAAACACTCACAATAAAGTCATACCGCACGCTGATGACAGGCTGGCGAGACTTGATCTAGGAAAGTGGGTTGGTGCTGCAACATTGAGTGAAGATTGGATTGTAAGTTTTATGCATTTTCTTTCAAAAGTTTATGTTCTCTTTATTAACTTGGTGGTTGATCTATAATAATATCTGACAAAAAAACAATGATGTTTTATTGTGTTATTTGAAATTGGATGTTCTTTCCTATTCACAGTATTCATTTACCCTCTCTTGTCAAGTATCTTCTCTGACCTTGTTTCACTTTCTTCCTTTAAATTCAATGTTTATTTTCCAGTTTTAAACATTTTTTTCTCCTCTACAAACCTTATTTATATTAAAATCTTAAATTTCTCAAGACTATAAAACTATAACTTTCATGTCTAAAATTGTGGAAATATTCAGCGATGAATCGTTTCAAAAAAATCTTATTTGAATATTTTGTAAATATTTTTTTTTCTGTTCTGACTTAATTCCATTTAATTGACTTTTTTATTTAACCCCTAGAGATGATAGTTTTTTTTTCAATAAAAAAATATTTTTTAAGCCATATTGAAGTCACGTATAACTTCTATTTCTAGCAAAAAAAAACTCATACATTGTACAGAAACCCCGTGACCGACTATAATTCTTTTTAGATATGCGGTGGAGGGCCCAGACTGGCTTTATGGCAGACACGACTTCTTCAAGTTTCGACAGTATTTGATCTCCCAGACCACGGAATACATGTCAGTTACTTTCAAGAAGACCGCATCGTGGCGGGAGGGGTGGCGAAGCATCTCTACCAACTGAATTACTCGGGCGAGATCATCGTTGAAATACCAGTTTCTGCAACAACTGTGTACAGTGCAATTTACCAACCGTCTCCTCATAAAGTCTTCACCATTGCGGGATCGAGTTCTTCTATTGACCTGTGCACTACCCTTAATTATAAAGACCAAACTTTGAATTTTAAATGATAGTATAATTACACAATTGAAATAATTTCTCCATTATTTATAAAACTTTTCTGTTTAACTATGTGAGAGAAGTCAATATTTTTTACTGTATTTTATTAAACAAAAAAAGGTCTACATTTCTTTCATTTTTCAATATTTGGAAATTCATTCATTTATTTCTAGTGAATTATTTGTTTTCTTAAAAAAAATTTAGGCGCATATTACCTTTTCAAATTTATTTGTCACATGAACAAAGTTAGATGCGATAAAGTTATTGGGCAACATCTGTGTTGAATATTTATAATAGATTCAGCGGTAACTCATGTACTATAAAATTAAAATTGATAACATTGTTGTTCTACAGTTTGTATGTTCTGTTACTATCTGTGACATCATGTGTCTCATCACTTTGGAATGGATTTTCATGCAGCCTGGCGAGCAGTCAGTAAAGGCTTATCAAAAAGGGGAAACTCCTGTTTCAATTTGTCATATAATCAGTGGAATAAAAAAGTTGTCAACATTATTTTTTATTGACAGACAATGTTTATCCGTTTATATTTTTTAATAAACCGGCATCATTTATTAACATGCATGTTTATATGAAAAAAACATTATTTCTCTCATCTCAACAGTGATGAGTGATATTCATATGAAATAAGCAACACGACAATATATATTTAAAATTTCTATTTATCGAAAATTAACAAATAAATAACACGCTTATAAATCAAAAAATGTCATAAGATGACTAGAACATGTCTACTTCAACAGATTTCTCAGGGCTCAACATAAATAACCCCAAGAGTTAAAGAAACCCATGACCAGCTATCGCTGCCGGAATAAAACCCTCCACGCCTTCTTTGTTCCTCACATAGAACCATTCAGAGTCCACATCCGCCTCTACACCGTCACCCTGAAGTAATATCACCACATCCCCTTTGCCTACCGATAAAGTGTTCACTGATTTGGATCCTTCGTAATCTATCTCGACCACTAGCAACGTGTGTCTTGTAACATAACTTCTTTGGCAAGTGTTGTCCAAATATTTATGCTTTTTTTTACGCACTGGAAGTTTTGTTTTAGAATTAATATCCCGTGTCTTTGACGCGACAGAAACGCTTCGCACTGAACTGTTATCGCAAAAGTCTCTTAGCTTAGGACAGCTGGACGTCGCTTTCAGGTATAGTTTATCGAACGTTTTTTCACCATGCGCAGACATGGCGTCGGCGTAAAATTTTGGTTTCGGGCGACTCCGACCGCACTCTGATTTAGTTCCGCCTCGTAGTTGCTCTTTCTCACTGTCAGTCATGTTACCGCATGGCTGTGGATACAAGTCGAGAGTACTCTCCCAACAAGGTGCCGCCTTCCATGCAGGCTGTGATCTGTAAAAAGGCATATTATTAGACATATTCGATAATATTTTTTTCTGCTACCAAACTGATTTAGTTATGAATGATGGACCAAATGACAAAGGGAATGAAAACATTTCGAAAAAAAATCCATCAGGAAATTTTGTCTGGAATTTGAATCCAAAAATAGCAACACTTTGGCTTTCATATTGTTAACCCTTTGATGAGTTTCCCTGTGTATGTGCATCAAAATGTGTAGACTAATAGCAATCTCCATTCTCATTATTTCTAATAAATTGTCATTATGTCTTCACATATAGATAAAAAAAAAACATTTATCTACAATTTTTGGCACTCACATTATCTTTGTTATTTGCTACAAATACATAAAATATATTTTTAAAAAGGTTAATTTTTGTAAACAAATTGAGTGTAAAATTCCATTTCAGGTCGATTGCCTTCCTGGAATCGAAATCAGAACATGGTCACATGCACACAGGTAGGAGAAAAAAAGATCTAGGTCCTTTTTTATTTTTGTGTGTAGCGATAATACAAATAATCAAAATATAAGAAAAAACCTGAATTGATAAAAAAATAATTCACTCCTCAAAGGGTTAAGTGGAAAAGTAACAGCTCCACTGTTGTAAAAGTAAATTAGTATGCAATAATTCTTTATATTTCTCTGAATGTATTCTAGTTTAGCACTGTATAACTCAAGAATCTGACAAATGAAGGCATTGGATAGTAAAAATAATTAAGAAAAAACCCTTTAAAATAATGATGTGTGATCTATGTGTCCAATTTTAATTAGGAATGATTTTCAAAAAAAAAAAAAAAATATTGGTGATACAAATTAAGACAGTCAAGAACATATTCTCACTAGCAATTACACTAGCAATTTTTTACCAATTTTTACAAAATTTATCTTTTTTCGTTAGCTAACATTTTAATTATGATACCATTGTTAAAAGCAACTTTATTCGTCACGTATTTTCCCATAGATGTCATTGTAGGTTCATTATATTTTAAATGATTAAAATTCTAACAATAACTCATAATTCAAGTTCCCTTAAAAAAATATTACCTCTGAAGGGGTGGCAGTATTCCTAGAGGTAGAATAGAGGCATAAAGAATATACCCTTCTTCGCCATGAGGTGTTTGCACATAGAGCCATTGTTGATTTTTGAAAACAGCATTAACAACCATTCCCAATGATAATGATAATTCCCTTTGAAAACTCCCTGTTTGGGTTTGGTACAGTACACTCGGATAAGTAACGACAACTGGTATATTTCCTGGATTGTCAATTGTCGCCTGTAAACAAATAATAATATAAAATGAGTTTTCAATACTATCATAGTATAGTCTTCAATATTATAAATATAACAACCAGAACCAGTTTGCTTTTCAGTAAATATTTCAAAACAAGCAATATTATAAGATTTACACAATATTCACTCAGACGCATACTTACACACACTCTGTTACTCTCTTTAGATTATGCGCAAACACTGTGTTTTGTGTTTCAGAAAGACATAAATAATGACAAAGGATTTGGTAAAAAATATTTTCAGTATAATCTTATGTCTTTTGAATGAACATTTTTTTATATAGGAAACGAAACTGTGCAATGAAGAAAAAATATTTTACATAATTCAGTAAAACGTTGAATATTTAAATAGCAAATGAATTTTCTGTTATTATATTTTTGGCTCGAGAAATAGTAAAAAAATATGCATTCTTCATTTGTTTCCAATTCGCAAATAAAATTAAATCACTACAAATAGTTTCCAAAGAAACATAAATTAAATAGAACTTCGACTAGGGTTATCTTGCCCGAACGTGATTGGTCAGTTACATAGATGTATTGCATCGTTTAAATAAGTTTACGATGGTATAATTTAAAATTTCGATTGAAGGTGTTTGGTAGAATTTCAATATTAAATTTGAATCATTCAAATTATGTACATACCACCAGTGGCGGCCGGTCAATGTGGCATTGGATCGATGCACCCCTTGTATATGCAGGAGTGGTTATATTTCATGAAGTAATATTCAAATATAACATTTATACCGTTCACTCATTTTAAATTCTTCATGTACTTATTGTCTATTTCTGGAATTATTTTTTCATTAAATATAACCGCCCCTGCATATACAAGGGGTGCATTGATCCAATGCCACATTGACCGGCCGTCACTGCATACCAAGAAGTTTAAAGCCATTGCTGGCTAAATGGATTAACCCTACCAAAACAGTTCAAATTAATTCCAGAAAATATATCAAAAATTTAAAAACACGTGAAATGCAACGATTATTTGCGATTGAATGATATTCAAACTGAAATCAAAGATAGACAACGTAAATTTAAAAAAACTGCATAGCACATGTTAATAATTTTAATTTGATTTAGTCAGCCATTGTTCAAATCTTTCGGAATACAATATTATTACAAAGCATGGATTGCTTCTTCGCATCTAATTTTACTATCAATTAACTCAAAACATTGCTGGAATGTTGAAACATGTTTGTCATTTATAACATAAATACTATACATTTTAGTTTATTAATGATCGTAATATTTTTTTTAATTTAAATTTTAAATGATAAGCATAGGTATGTTAACAGGATCAAATAGTAAAATTCACCTCAGTCAAAAAGATATCAATATCTTTGATTTCATATCCAAAGTTTTGTGGATTCTTTTCTACGGTTCTGCTTTTTCTTCGTTTGTGACGATGTTTTTTAGTTGACGGACTACTTTCGAAACCTCCATAAAAATCGGCCCACTGATCATGAGGAAATGCACTATTATTTTTAACAGATTTATTTCCTCTGTGAACATTCTCACTCGAAATTAATTTACTGGATTTCGGGTTTCTACCAATGACTCTATCTCCATCAGTATTTCTGTGCTTTTCCAAATGTTCTCTGTCATTTCTAGTAACATTTCGGCTGTATTTTTGGCTACTTCTTTGATATTTTTGCGAGAATTTTTCTTCATGGCTTTCACGAGGGGTGAGGTTTTCAGTCAACGAACGGTTGTCGCAAAGATCGGATCGCTCGCGTAAGACCCAAGTCAGAGAAACTTTGGAACGGTGACGACCTGTCAATAACGAAGTCTTCTGTCCCATTTCTAACGCGTGAGAATTCTCTACTTGTTGACTTTCCAGTTGATCAGGGCTTCGGGATATTTCTTCTCTGGATCTGGATGTATTGCAGTTCTTACAGGTCGCCAGTAAGTCGAGATCAGAAAATGTCTGGATAATCGAATCAACCTGTGAAACAAATCAGACACTTTATTTAAATGAGTGAGAATGAATAATATATTCAAAATAAATTCCGGTAACCATTATAAATTAAATGATATTTAAAACCTCTGGGTGTAGCGTTCACGAAAGCCTTTCAGAGAAAATTGGACCGATCTTTATAAGACTCCACCCAATATATAAATTAAAAACTGCACGGAAAAATATGACATGATTCAATTTATTTTAGAATTATTAAAAAAATGTATGTCAGTGATGATTGGATATCACGTTTAGCTTGAATGCTTAAAACTTCAGACTTAGAAATTGAAAGCCATAAAAGTCTTAATGAAGCTGGCTTTCTGCCCCCTCTGATATTGCCTGCGCACGAATATGAAGAAACTTCTAAATATTTATTTATTTAATTAACATTGTACAAGGTTGACAAATTATAAATTTAAAACTTTTACGATGGAGAAAAATAATAGTATAATTTAATATTAAAAGCTGTAAAAAAAAAAGTGGCAAGGAAGTCAACTGATATATATCAGCCAATAACATATCATATTATCTGACAGCGATTTATGAATGACACTTGTGCCAATCATGAAAGTTAGACTCTTTTGACTATCTGTATATGTACATCAACCATTCGTGTGTAAATTGGACCCTGCTTGGTAAAAAAATAAATCATCCAATGTTATCTATCTCTGCATTTTTTAACGATGACAAGCATTTTGATCATAATATTTCGAATCTCCAGCACTAAAGTATAGTCGTAAGTCTGTATTTTCTATTTTGCGGAAAAACAATTAAAAGATTTTTTTTACATGTAAATATCAAAAGACACTGGATGCATTCATTAACTTATTTTGAATTATTCTTTATAATAAATAAGGATTATAATTTATTTACTTTAGATATCACTATTTTGAAATGTGATTAAATGAGCTAAGTGCTCTTAGTATGCCTCTATCTGAGTTCAAGACCAGTGGCGTAGGTAGACATTTGGGGCTCTCACGCAAACGCCATGCAAGGCCCACGCGGCCGATATCACTCTCTAGTTTAGTGTAAAAGAGGCTTAAGTATGTAGAAATTTGATAGAAATTAAAATAAGTTATGAGATGGCTACGCCGCTGTTCAAGATATGAACATATTAATAATATTATAAATAATAAATGACAAATCAACCATATAAATTTATCTAATATGACAATTTCAGAGATACCACAATATGTTACTGGGGTTATGACAGGGATGTTAAAAATCGTAACTTTACCTGGTTTTCTTGGTAATTTGGTGGGGCCTGTGCGAGATCGCTGCCCGATGACACTGCATAAATCGATCCATAAGGTGGTGGAGCCTCTTCAGGCCCTACTGCACCTGAAGTAACAAAAACTATAAATATTGACATAAAGGGAGCTTTTAATAAATTAAATAATCGTATTCATGGGTTGTTAGTGCTGATATTGTTCATAGGTGCAAATTCGAATGGAAGACTGCAAAAGTATAATTTTTCCACGTGATTAAAAAGACGTTTGGCGCCGACCCTATAGATTTGTTATAATATAGTCTCAAGCCCTGTTTGTCGGACGAAAAATCATACTTTGCGTAATGAAATTTGCATAAATACTAAAAACATAACAACATACATAATATTCTTATTTACGATCCCTCGATGTAATATGTAGGCTTTAAAATGATTAAATTATGAAACAACTTATATCGCATCTTTGCAAAACACATAATAAATTAAATGTAATCACGTTCCCCATAACAACTCTTCCATTAACCCCCCCCCCCCTGAGGAGAATTTTTTTTTTATTTTTCTGTTTTATTAAAACTTTATTGTGAAATGGGCTCATTATTTTTTTAGTTTACAATGTTTTATAGAATACATACTGAATTATGTAGTGACTATTTTTATAAAGATACATTATTTTTAAATCGTCTATTTTTTAATGTATTATTTATGTTTCATGTTTATTTTCAAATTGAATGGCCCCCTCCTGGGACAATTTCTGGATCCGCCAATGCATAGTATATGTTTTGACACTTTTTTCCATGGATGTCGGTTTAAAAAATGAGATACTTCTCAACACCCTATCATCGAATTTCATAACTAAACAACCTTCCAACGAAGTTATTTGGAATTTTTGAAACCCTTAAATTCTGCTACGGAATATTTTATTCCGATTTTTGTACTCCATTTTTAACAAATCATTTAATCCGTAAGTTGTTTAGATCTGCAAATTTCCACTGAAGGTAGAGAAAAATTTCCCACTCGGATTTTCTGTTACACGCTAGCCGAGGTCCAGCCAACCCGCGGACCGCGGTCATATGTAAAAAAATATGTTTTTAACGTATCGGGTACTCAGAATGTATTTAAAATCACATTTAAGTAGTAAAAACCAATAAGGTTGTTAAAATTACGTAAAAAACACATGTTGTTATGAAAACAGTGACTATCCCGAATTAGGAAATAAAGAGTGGTTGCAAAACTATGTTTCTCGGTTGTCATCACGGAAAAAGTCCTAATATAAGATGTTTTGCAAAAAAAAAATATTGATGCCTTTGGATCTACAAACTTTGTGAAGCTATTTTCCAAAATGAAATATAATAAGAATACAAATAGAGTTTAAATAATGTTGATTGTTAAAACTACATAATATGTATGTTTATTACTATACAAATACATTTTTTTGTTGGTTCAATGCGTGTTTTCTTTTCACATCTCGTTGTAGTTTTGTTTTTTTACAATTACCCTGATTAATTGCTTTCAGATTATCTCTGAATTCAAATTATTTATGTACTTTCAAAAAAATCAATAAGTATGTGTATGTGTGTGGGGCCCTTAATTCAGGCTGTCAATGTGGCCACACATTTATATAACAGATTAAATTAAATTAACACCTATTTACTTAATAAAAATAATATTTGAAAATTATCATTATTTTGGATTTAAAGTATTGTATTTGATATGCACCAAATTGATAAAAAAAATCGATAATATATTTGAAATACTCGGTAAACAGATTTTTTATTAAAATATAATAATGAACAGTTTTGAGTATAGTCACTACAATTTTCTTTTATTTCACGCGTGTTATCTACTATTTCAAACTGATGTCTTCTTGATTACATGACACAAAATAAATGCAATCCAATAAACTAATTAAAGTTAGATAAAATAATTACAACAATTAACATTAACATTAATCAATTACATTAACACACCCGTTAAACATCAACAAAACCGTCCATATTCCAAAACTGAATTTATGAAAACACACTTTTATAGGAAAATAATATTCTAAAGCACTTAATATAATAGAATGTTCAACTTTAATTCACTTTTGTCTTTTTTTATATTTATTTTATTTAAATTCACGGTATTTACCAACAAGGTCTGTAATATGATTTAATAAAAATACATATTATTATATAATATTTTTTTGTAAACCCATAACGTAATACAATATTTTCACGAATTTAGTTGGTCAATTTACAGACAACCCACCTCCACAATAGTAGCTAGCGAACTGAGATTATTAAAACCCTGACACCGCGAACGGTGAATCCGCCGTTGAAAATTGACTATCAAATCGGGCGTTCACTGACTACTAACAAACAATTTTCCACTGAAAAAAACTTCAACACCCTTAATAAATTTAATTTAAAATCTAGCTCGAGAAATAATTGCACGTAACGGCGCTTTTTAGACATTTATTAACAACTCGTCAACTGATATATTAAATCAAATTTGATTGATTTTTTTTCCCAACTGATTTTCTTTTCGTATCGATTTTGCAATCGAGAAATAAATTGCATTCATGGCAGAATGTCTGTGTTTTTTCAGCTCATTATCTTCCCATTTGGGTCAGTCTATTCGACTTCTAAATAAGATCAAATGTGTCTCTAAGTATTTATAATTCATAAAAAATACACAATACTAAAATAATAGGCAATCCAAAAAAATGCTTACATTACTTGTTTCGATCGGATCGATAAAATTGACACTCAAGTTTAAAAAATGAATAAATACTAAATGTTTAATCTTTTCAAAAATAAGTGTCAATTAATACCATTCAATTGACAACAGTCAAAATTCCAAGTTTCCTGATCATACTGATCATATTCAAATAAATAACAATTCCATCAATTCAAATATTCAGATGTGCCTTATTAGTTACTTATCATTTTTATCGGTACCGTATATTTGTCTTTCATTTCGCGCTAAAACTGTTTTTTTTATCAAAAATATTTTCAGCATATTATACGGCGCAAAATAACCCCATCACTCATTTACTAATTAAGCATCATTATAATAAACTACAGTCTAAAAATGGATGGTAAAATAATAATTCTTCTAAACATCATTAATAATTCTCCTAAAGGTCTACGAACGAGCGGTCTATCAAAAGCTCTCGTGTGATTTACGAGTTGTGAGCGTCTCTCTCCGCCTTGGTCTCGGTATAGCTTTTTTGGCCTTCGGCGATTTGCACTTCTTGCGCATTATTAATAAATATTATAATAATTTATCGCTCCAGTGCATCACGATAATTATTTACTTCCCAAGGCCAGTCTTATTCGACGAACGTATGCCATTTCAACAATTGAACATTTTGGCTTAGGTCACAGGCTCCCAAATGAAGGTTAAGGATCACAGGGACATAGTTTTGAGATAAACACAAATAGAGATTTTTGTGCCACTGTATTCGGAAAATAGTGCACATGTCATTTCACTAAAATTACTCTGTTTTTATAGGAAAATTATTTCAATTAAACCAAACTTTAAATAATACATTTTTGATATCAAAATTCTCAACCAAATCTGCTTTTTTATCATATACATCAACTGTTAATGCAATTATAATATTTAAAGTATACGTAAACATTTTTATGTATAATATAATTTTATCTAAGATATGTTTTTCGTTATATAAAATGAGTTTTCAATTTTCCTTCCTGTCATAATTGCAAGTGGTGTAGAGACACCACTTATTTATTTATTTAGAGAAATAAATAAATAATTAAGCCCAGAAGGTCACGTATCCGTTAAAACAAGATATTTATGGATTTATTATTTTAAAATTTTGAAAAGATTAACATAAATTCTTATCGAGATTTATTTGTTTGGTTCGGGATGGTGTCCACGAAAAAACATAATGAAATATTAATTCTTAACATCATTAGCTGCTGTTGCAGATTCTAGATTTAATATAATGTATGAATTTTATTAGAGATGAATGGATCATTTCATTAGACTATATGTATTTAGTAGAATATATTGACACGGTAGGGCTTATTGTCACCCGCTCCCACTACCACATTTGGGATGAAAACTGACAGAATTTTAAAATGTGTAACTAAATTAATTGTGTTTAAATTTTGTTATCAGGTAACCCGTAATATCAATTGTTTTATTGTTAATGGCCTTAAATGGCAACATTGTTTTTCGATACCGATGGGATTTTTCTTTCTTTCTTGCTCTTTGGGACACGAACCGAACACATCGTGTGTGGAATGTGGTTCCAGAGACCTTTAGTTGTAAATTCACTTCCAGTTCTTTTTTTTTTGTGGTTTTTTTTTTGTCCGAGATGAAAGAACTGATATTTTTCCATTTCGACGAAAATTAAATTCCATTTTGTTCTCTACGCAGAGTTTAACGTCATTTTTCCAACATTTATAAAATCGTGTGAGCAAGCTAGGTTGTATAATACTTATTGTGTATTGTGTTAATTCAAACTTTTGTCTGTTAAACATTGTATGTAATTAATTCGGTGATTGCAAGTTCTTAAATAAACGTTTTCAGGATAATGGAGCGATTGGTTTTATTTAATTTCTACCTAACTACTAACGCCGAGTTTATACCAGCGGTATCGGTCTTAATGACTTTTATTAGTGGGGATGTATTGAACTTAGTGAACAATCGTAGAAATTTCTCACAATAAATAAAACTCGCTCGAAAATAAATTACGAGTAATATTAAAATGTATAAAAACAAAGTTATAGGATCGAATGAGTTGTCTTCAGATGTCTTCCGATGCAAATCCATGAATCATTTGGGAAATCAATGAGTGAAAGTATTCATTGCGAGATTCCAACATATGATAGTGAAAATTGCACGGTTCAATCGAATAGAAAGAAAGTCTGAGAAGCAAGAGCGTTTGCCAATCGAATTATATCGGATATATTATAATTTCAGGTCAGGTCTGAAAGGGTTAAAATCTTCGGAAAGAACGACAGTATGTGTACATTTTGTACTATAGTAAAATTTGTCTTTGGGTCCGATATCCAGGGGTGGGCTGGAGCATAGAGGTTTTTGTATGCCAAATTTTGCTTGGGCCCCTTGTTAAATAAAAAAAAACACTTTTTCAGATAAAATCAGAATCTTAATGCAATTTCTGTTGATGGGTTAATTGTATTATGAAACAAAGCTTTGTTGCTTCAATTTAAAAAAATGCTGGTGCATAATTAAAGAGACCTTGCCATTTTTGGTATAATGGCTGAGATTAAATGCACCCCTATTAACATATAAGCAGCCTACCGCTGCCGATATTCCGTTAAAATGATCATGTTAAAACAACCATCGCTGAAATATTTTACAGAACTGACCAGAGTCTTAAAACAAATTTACCATTTTTTGCTTAATAATTAATATAAACTTTCGCTGTCATAAATTGTGTGTTTCTATTGTGATATGCCCATATATAGTAAAATTATTAGAAATTTTCTCTAGTCATGTATTCTACGACTTGACTGTTTTTACTATTGCTTATTGGTTTTATGAAAGCAAACTCCTCCATGCGGTAAATTTGCCAGACCAGTGGGGTGCCTAAACAACTAAGTCTAGAATGTCATACGCTGGTTAGTTATAAATAAGTTACGACACTGCCGTGTAAGTTCTTGATGACATGGTAACCGACGAGTTAGTATATAGTATATAGAAATAGGAAAATAAGCAAGTTTTATTTAGTCAATATAAACATAATATTATTATATCTGGAAATGTGTTCAAGCCACAAGCAGTGCTCATGGTGGAATTAAAATGGGAATGGTTGTTCAACCTCCTTTTTTTAAGAAAGTAAGAATTGAAAGATAAGACCAGGACAGGACCAGTAGTAACCTAATCACTCTCGCTTTGCCTTAATTCTTTAAAAAAGAGACGTCTTGTAGAAAAATTCTGTAGAGAATCACAGATAGGACTTCATGAAATTAATATCGATAACATTAAAAAATATCTATACATCGAATGTCCAATTTTCGTATTCCATTGTGCACGCATCTGCTATATATTTCAAGCATCCACAAGACTGTGCAAACCACACTAAATATTGCAAATATTATATATGAAGAGAAATGAGTGTACTATTTTATCAACGGAACAATGATTGACCACAAGACAACTAACGCGAGGTAGTATAGATTATAGTTTAAACGTCCCAAAGACCCGCAAGTAGACTGTGAAGAATACATGAGAAAGTAGAAAATATCAGTACAGTAAAAATGTACTCGAATATAGTGAGTGGTGTAGCTAGAAATTTGGGGGCCATCATGCAAACGTCACGCAAGTCCGCCCCATGCAATTTGTTATATTGAGTAGGTAAAAATTTGGCCCCTCATGCATTGCACGACTCTGCTATGAATTGGCTACGCTGCTGAACATAGTAAAATTCTTTCATATAATAATTAACCTCGATCAATCTTTTCCAATTTCGAGTCACTTTTATTTACTGGCAGAGATGTTAACACAGACTAACCCTCGTTAAATTCTACATTTTATTAATTTAAGTTTCAATAATGTTTGGACTACGGAGTGAATACGGTGCATATGCGAATAAGTCAGAAGGTTTTCCAACTCGTGAGCAGGCCACATACAGCTGTCATTGTGAGAAGCATAGAATATTTTCAAAATTTAGTCCACACACTTGTGGCGATTTTTCCAGTGCTTTTTTGATGGTCGTTGCAAAGTCGTGGCGGATTTATATTTCGGAGGAGAATGATAGGTACGCCAATTTTCAGTATTAAAACGTGCGGTGGCATGCCTTACAAATCAAGTCAGTTTAAGAATTCAGTTGGATAATTGGCAACTTCGTCTTGATTCATTTATAATATCGATGGACTTATACGTTGTCTCTTCGTCTGGTATTTCGTTTTAAATCCTGAAGTTAATGGCATTAACATCGTTGTTTTTGACTGCTAATATAACACGTTCACTGAGCCACTGATGATTTTTGTAATTCCGTGCGATATTCGGGCAAACTTTGTGCATCAATTCGCATATGGTTGCTGTAATTTTACAGAAGCTTGGTGGCAATGTGTGAATTCATCGATTTCCATTTTTCATTACCAATATCCGACAATTGTTTTTTTGAAACGTTCAGCGGATGCGTGATATTGTAATTCTACACGCATATTAGCTTTCAAAGTCAATTTCTGCACATGTCACCATAAAACTGATGATTCGAGACATGCAATTGATTCATCAGCAGCGGTTGAACGTGATATAACTGGTAGAGTTTGTCGAAAATCACCAGACAATAAAAAAGGTGCGCCCCCAAAGACATGTTCATTTCCTCTCAAATCTTTTAGTGTACATATAGTGAAGATTTTCCAATGCCGTTTTGTGCGCCATAGTAAATTCGT
This sequence comes from Himalopsyche tibetana, assembly GCA_030503985.1. Classification (NCBI taxonomy): domain Eukaryota; kingdom Metazoa; phylum Arthropoda; class Insecta; order Trichoptera; family Rhyacophilidae; genus Himalopsyche; species Himalopsyche tibetana. The sequence continues at coordinate 4,343,630 of JAPJYX010000019.1, read as the reverse complement.
CCCATTTAATGAGTTCATATGATTAAAGTACTTCATCCATTCAGGACTTTTTTTTGATATTGCATGTTGGTGTTCAAATGCAATTTCTTTGCTGAATGCGCTGTTTGACCACCATCCAAAAGATTTTCTGCAATTGCAGATGAAGCAATTGCCAATGAAATATTGTTTCGTGATCCAACGTTTTGGCTTGTGATTGATTGCATGCATAATTTTATTATGCAATGCGTTGTTCTGGAACCAATTTCGGAATATTTTTTGAACGAATGTATCCAATTTTTCGACTTCAAAATGTGTTTCTCGTTGCAAATCGCGATCAAAAAGATGGTTTACAGATCGATTCGGAGCAACTATTCCCAATTGTATCAGACGATCGGGCTTGAGCAGAGAGAGCTCGAACGGTTTCCAAACTTACTTCACATCGCTCGTCTGTTTCTGAAGCTCGTGGTACCGTTTTCTTTCGTACTTGAAGTGTAGATCGACTAATAGCTAGTCGTTTGGGTGGCATAATTGTTTGACAGCGAAAGAAATGCTTTGTGACGACTATTAAAAATTCACTTGATTGTTTGACGTAACCATGGCGCGTATCAAACGTAACTAAGGAATCATAAACAACTTGCTTATTTTGGACGTTAGTTGTTTTTGATATCTCAGTAAAACTATCCACACCGAAAACATAAAAACCGTCGTTAAACAATATGAAATACACACATTTTTTTATTCAGAAACCTATTCGGGTATGCGCACAATAACTCACTAAAGTTTTTATCGCAATCGGATTAACGGTATAGGAGCGTATAGGTAACAAACAAACAAACATTCATTTTTATATATATACTAGCCGGTACCCGGCAAGCGTTGCAATGCCATTCGAAGAAAGAAAGTGATTGTATTTTAATTCTGTTTATTGAAGTGCTTTTAGATATCTTTTTTTCCGTCTGGTGCGTATACGAATAGATCTGAAGGTTTTCCAACGGGTGAGCAGGCCACATACAGCTGTCCATGTGAGAAGCATAGATTTTCTAAATTTAGTCCTCACCCTTGTAGCGATTGTCCTTGTGCTTTGTTGATGGTTATTGCAAATGCGAGTCGCACCGGAAACTGCAAACATTTTAATTCGAATGGCATATTTGTTGGAATCATTGAGATGCTTGGCAACAGTACATAGTGCCCCTTATATTTTCCCTTTAATTTGTTTAGCTTCAATGATATTGTGCATTATATTTTTCAATGAATGTCTGGTACCGTTGCAAAGTGGTGGATTTATATTTCGGAGAAGAATGATAGGTACGCCAATTTTCAATGTAAAAACGTGTGACGGCATGGCTGGCAAATCAAGTGAGTTTAAGAATTCAGAAGAATTTATTGCGATATTTTTGGGAAAACTTTTTGAATCAATTCTCTTATTGTTTTTGTAATTTTACAGAAGTTTGTTGGCAATGTAATACATTGTGTGGAATTATCTATTTCCAATTTTCCATTCCCAATATTCGACAATTTTTTTTGCGAAACGTTCAGCGGATGTGTCATATTGTAGTTCTACACGCATGCTGGCCTTGAAAGCCAATTTCTGCACGTGTCGCAAAAAAACTGATGATTTGAGACATGCATTTAATAAGTTGAACGTGGTATAACTGGTAGGGTTTGTATAAAATCACCAGACAATAAAATAAGTGCGCCACCAAAGACAACTATTCATTTCCTCTTAAATCTTTTAGTGGATAGTATACAGCTTACAATGATTTTTTGTACGCCATAGTACATTCGCCTCATATTATGAGTTGGCATGATTGAAGTACTGCACCCATTCCGATTTTTTTTGATATTGCATGTTAGTGTCTCAGTGATTTGCATTAAAATGCAATTTCAGTGCTGAATGCGCTGTTCGACCACCATCCAAAAATGTTCACACCAAAGACACGCTAAACTTTATGAAACACACACATTTGCTAAATTGAGAAAAGTCACCAGAAAAAGCGATAATTCTTAGAAAATGCGCCACAGAGAATCCTAAAAATAGCCAATCAACGGGTCCAAATTTCAATTTTCGCGACTGACGATTTGCCATGAAACTGACAGCCGTGGCATACAGATCGCTTTATTCGGCGAAATTTTTCATTGTAAAATGGCTGCACTCGGGGGTGGGCTGGAGGAAGCTCAGAGGGGTTCGCGCAAGCCCTTTGTGAAATTTTGTAAGGTCAGCCAGCCCCTTGTTAATTTAAGAGAAAACAATATTCTCAAATCAAATGAGTACATAACTGCAATTTCTGACTTACATACATTATCTATGACAGCATCAGTATACACAGTATTACATTTTCGGCCATTCACATTGATGAGTTTACAGTAAATTGCGTATTGGTACATATTGTAAATGTATTAAGTAAAAATCGATTGCTTATTAAAGTGGTCCATCAGAGTGATAAAAAACTCACTGCTTCCTAGAATACCAATAATTGCTTTGATATAAAGCGAGCCCTTTGTAAACGCATTGGCAGCCTACCACTGGCTGTACTAATTTAGAAAACTTTGAGGGCTTTCGCACAAAAAATCATCAAAGTTTTATTGCAATCGGATGAACGGTATAGAAACAGGAACACATAAAAGAAAAACTACCAAATTACCGTATTGGCAGCCCATCGTTGTATGTTTTGATTCAAAAACCTTTGCTGGTGTCCGCAAAACAACTCACCAAAGCTTTATCGCAATCAGATGAACGGTATAGGAACGAATACGGAACAAACGAACAAATTAATGTATTGGAAGCCCACCGCTGGCTGTACTTATTCAGATACCGTTGCGGGTGTTTGCACAACAACTCACCAAAGTTTTATCGCAATCGGATGAACGGTATAGGAACAGGAACGCATAAAAGACAAACTAACAGATTAACGTATTGGCAGCCCACCGCTGATTCATATACATTCGCGAGCCTCCGCACAACGGCTCGCCAAAGTTTTATCGCAGTCCGATGAATGGTATAGGATTGCATACGGAAAAAACAAACAAATTAACGCATTGGCAGCCCACCGCTGATTTATATACATTCAAGGGCGTCCGCACAACAACTCCTCAAAATTTTATCGAAATTGGATGAACGGTATAGGAACGCATACCAGACATACAAACAAATTAACGCATTGGCAGCCCACCGCTGATTCATAAACCTATTCTGGCGTCTGCATAACAACTTCCCAAAAAAATTATCGCAATCGGATAAGCGGTATAGGAGCACATAGGTAACAAACATACAAACATTCATTTTTATATATATAGATAGATAGATAGATAAGATAGATTATATGTGATGCGTGTTAATGTCGAAAAGAGGAGGGGGTTCGTGTGAAAATCTTGGATGATGTCCATTGAAAGGTCAACGTCGCCCGATTCTCGAAGTCAGCGTGTGTTGGAAATTCGCTTATAGTGTACATCAAAATACTCACGCCTCGCCACAGTCTCCAGAACCCCTCCAACATCTTTGCCCCGAAGCCTCGAGAGCTGGGACCTTTTGCCCTCTTGCGAAAGTGTTCCAAAATGTTTGAAAATATTTTCAGTTACTATGTGCGATAAACAATTTGTGATATCTTCGACCTTTTTAAATCTCACCTCATCGTTACCAAGCGGTCGTTACGCTCTCGAGCATTCATCTCATTTAGTTGCAGTATATATGGGCTCAAATCTTCAAATTTTATTTAAAAAATAACACAAAGAGTGGAATATCATGTTATCAAAATTAATCTCAATATTAAAACTGAATTTGCACAAAGTTACCACTAAATTCATGGAAAATTTAAATCAGTAAAGATTTATAACAGGAGGTCAGAAAAAAACAATATCTATTTAAAATTCTAGACAATTACGTGATTAGGATAGATCTATTTAATTTCAACACTGGGTAGTGTCTACTAACCATTAATAATAAACACAACTGTATTGACATCTAAATTTTTAATGTGGTGCGTTTGGACTCTCCGGTGCATCTCAATATAGGTTATTCTACGAGAACTGGTTGTTACCCACTCGCTCAAACACTTTGATAATGATATAATAAGTAGAATAAGAATGTGTCTAAGACAGAAATAGTAGACAGTTAATCGATTTCGCTGTGCCCGAAGGACATTACAGACATCTATGCGTTTGTAGACGTATTCAACGACCCGATAAAAAAACTATAAATCAAAATTTTCCGTTTCGTGATTCGATACGGTGCACACCGCAACCAAAGAGGACTACGCCGACCCCTCGAGTACAGCATCGGCATTTTTTTGCTGACCTGACCTGGATGTTTTTCACTAACAAAAAATAGATACTGATCAAATAAAAACATGTTATGATTATTCTGAGAATCAATTTTCCGCCGCCCACCTGAAATGTGTCTAATTGAGCTCGACATGCATGCATGAAGCGAGCGCGGGAATATTGTGTTGCACTTAATGCAAATCCGCGAAGCTGTGTATTTGTAGGAATCTGAATTTTCCCACAGCAACATAATAAACGCAATAATTCGATGGCCCACGCAGCTTTCTGTCCGCTAATATTCCGTGTTCATTGCATCTCCGGGCACTAAATTGCGAAGCCTATATTGAAAACATTCTATCTCTTAGGGACGAATCATGCAATGAGACAATTGCGCAGTGAATGAACGTTCTTAATCAATTATTTTTAATTAGGTTCCAATGTCACAAATATTTTTTTAAATATCGAATCATATGAAATGAAGTGTATTCTGAGATTAATGGCGTCATTCCAATTTAATCTCACTGGGAAACTATCAGTGCCAGTGAATTTAATTGTAAAATAACTGAATTTGACACGTTTCCGATTCGGAGCATAAAAATCATGTCGCTACTAGAATCTGACAGGTTTTTTTTACAAAATTCCAAGTCATTTCAGCGTCCCATAGTTACACTAAGTACGTCCAATGGATGATCATCTGTGGACTTCTGGGACGAAGGAATCCATCCGATTGGACGAAGTGACATGCACGATTCAGGTTCCTCTGGGGTATCAACAGTACATATCCATCGTCACTAATTTGGACGATATAAGGGGCTGGTTATTCCGAATTTTTAACTCCAAAACTAATATACTAGTCAAATTATCTATTTTAAAAACGTTTCAGAAAATAAAATGTAACAAAAGCATTGCGTGTCAAATCATGAAGATATCTAATAAAACTAAGATAAATAAAATATTCATATCAACTTTTAACATTCCTAACTGAAGTGATTCGATGTTAGGTTGTTAAATTCATTCTCGATTTAGCGTGAATGAATTAAGAATGTGTTCTGGGTCGGAAATTATTTCATACAATAAATGCAACTTGAACTTTTTGACATTTCTCATAAACCTGTTTTTAAAGTGGTTAATGTTACATACTGCATATTATGCCAAGTCTAGTATGAACATAACATGTACATATTAACAGTGCTCGAATTGGCAAACTTATTTTCGTTCGTTTTACTTTCAAAAGATTTTTCGTCAATACTATTTACTAATATTCAGTATTATTTTTCTTATATTACCAAGAATGAAACGAATAACATAAACACTATTTCATGATTAATCTACATACATGTATCGATGAAATATAACGTGCCGCCTTATTGTTACAACGAGATGACTGACAAATTATAAATTGGTGTTTCTAAATATATATATAATATTACAAATTTAAGAAGTATTTTGCGTTATATTATGTAAAGAACACTTTATGTCTATTTTTTTATTTCTAATAATCATAACTTTTGAAAATATGACTCAGTTTCTTTTTAATATAGCAGAGTAAAATGGCGGCTAATTCATTTAATAAAAATATAACCGGGCCTGCAGCCGAGATGACAAAGCTTAGGAGTTCGCTTTGGTTAATGTTTCTACGAATTCTAGTCACTGGACGAACACTCTAATACAGGGTTTCCCAAACTATGTTCCGCGGAACACTGGTGTTCCGTGTTATTATTTTTAACAATCGATTTATCAAATTGTGTCAAGGTATTGTGTTTTTCATTATATCCCATCCATCAAATCCTGAAAATAGGTTGCTTAGCACGTAATATAAACTAAGTACTTGTCCTTTTAACATTCCCTTCTTTGAAAAGGAAAGATTAGGCGACTGGACATCAGTGTTCGTAAAAGATATATTTTTCTGAATGGCTACATTACAAATGTGAGTGTTGAGAGCAGACATTGTTGAAAAAAAACGTTAAATACGGTTAATTAGGTATCTACCAACATACTGTTTGTTATAGTTATGACTTAATTGAATTTAATGATATATTAATTGAACTGAATATTCTGATGGTACTCGTAAATAATGTTAAGCGATGATTTTTCAATATGAGGCTAAGATCTCCCATTTATCTTGCAATGGAAAAGCGGTTACAGTACGTTTGATGCAAAAATTTATTTCGCTGAAAATTTTATCGAATCGTATATCTCTTTACCGATGTGATTTATTGTTCACCTTTATACCCGCCTTCTTAAAATAATTTATTTTACCGGCAAAAGATTGGTACTAACGAAACACGCGTATGTCATGCTGAGACGGCCATAAACGGTTACACGAACCCGTTTAAAAATGAGAATTTATATTTAAAAAATCGAATAATTTTTACAAATAGGTATATTTGATATTTGTTCATTTGTTTCGTGAAAAAAAAACCATAGAAAAAAATACAGCGCCTATGTCAACTCATTATCGGCATTATCATTACCTGGTGATAGAACTTCATCAATTTCTGTTTCGGTCAAATTAAATTCAGATCTATCACAAAGCATATCACGAAGACACAAAACACTAAAATAATAGCAAAAACAAAAGTATGGCAATTCAGAACAGAGAAAAAATAAAACACGTAATATTGTTGTCGTATCTATTAGTAAATTAATTACAAAATTAATACAACAAAGATAAATATGAAAATTCACTATACCTATATAATACATGACTAAAGATAACAAATTCATTAATGGCTATATTTTGTAATTGAAACACATTAAGAGATGTTAGTTTTCCAGATAAAATTGTATTTACATAGTGTTTATAATTGAATTTAAAAAGAATCTATAGGTTGCCAACGGAGGGTGAGGGAGTATAATATCAGTATTAAAATATTAAATATACGAATGATATACGACAAAAAATGAAGCCTCGAGATATTACCCATTATTCGAATACCCTGTAATTGCTATACTATAAAAGCCAGAAACTTTTGAAAACATATTTCACTACAAACATGATGCAAATGAATTGTCTGTTTTTACATTTCAGTTCAAATAAGTCAAACTGGTGTTGGATTTTTTTCTGGTTAGAATTTCTAGTAGAATATATTATACGGAACTGGTTCGTCATTATATCGGAGTCGTATATAATCAAAATAAGAACAACGCAAAAATCTTTATTGGAAAATAACTAAATCAAAAAAATATATGCTAGCAATTCTTCTATTATTTTATATTTTGATTAACAACGATGCAAGTATATGTTTTTGAAAAATACTGGTTGTTATAATATTGTATTTTGTTATTCTAAATCAATTATTTTTTGCATTGAATCTACAGCTTTGTAAAAAAGAGGGTCAGTGGTGAATTATTTTATATCCCATTTTTTAAATTTAGTTATCTGTATTTAATTTTATTTGACATGGAATTTTGTGTCGCTTTTATAATATCCGAAAAACGGGGCCTCCAAATTGAATTGCCCCCCGGGCTTACCAAGTGCTGACTTTGACACTTGGGGGAGAGGACGGGATCAATATTTATGTGTAAAATATGATTGATTGACAACCAAAACATAAGTTATTCAATAAAACCTATATCAATTACTTCAAAACATATTTTTTTAAGTTGGGTGCCTAGTGGTATATAATTGTGCAAAATATTTATGCACGCACGGCGGGCATATAGCATACAAAATGGTTTTCAATTTAAATAATAAATAAGAAGAATGCAGATCGATGAGAATGGGAAGAAAAGCGGACTTCTTAAATGTCGAAGTAATAATTCGTGAGAACATTTGCTAAAATATTAGTAACTCGGCTATTACGTCAATGTATAAATATGAATTTAGATAATCGACGTGCCATGGACTCGGAACTTACATTGGCGTGCCCTGAATTATTGGCCCTGGCACGCCCTTAGAATAAACTATTGATATTTTCCGAACAATATACATACTAATAATAAATTTATTATTATAACACATTTTTGAGGTGTTTACAGTCAATTCATCGCATTATTGTGTACATATAAATATTAGAAAATTAATTTTCTAATATTTATATGTACACAATAACCTGTGCTATGTAATACCATTTTTTTTTTAATTAAAGATTATTACCGGTTTTTCATCACAATCATTATCAACTGATGCATATCAGTTAGTAATGAGCAAAACTGGTATAAATGCTTAATTTTAAAAAAAAACAGTTGAAACTCAAAATAATATATCCTGATATCTTTATACAATATGTTTATACATCACATAAATAATTTCCAATGTTCAAAGGAATTTCAGAAGATAATAATTGAATGTTTAGTTTTGAGTTTGGTTGAATTATATTCCATTCCATTTATAGGCCCTATTTCGATAGAGAAGGCAAAGAATCAACACCTTTCATGTTTATTTTTTAATAACATTTTAGGGTGGCAGCATTTTGTCTCAGGTGGCCGATCACGACACCAACGTAATCTGTAACATCCGTAGATGCTATTCTCCCGTGCAAAGCACTTAATTTGAACGGTCTAAAATACTCAACACTATCACTTTTGAGTATACAGACGGTGCCAACACAATTACGTAACGAGTATTTTAGGCCGTTTAAAATAAGTGTCTACGCGCCAGAATAGCACCGCTGGAACTACACACTTTATAACTCTGTATAGTGTGTGCTATGAAAGTATATACCTACTTTACATAAGATCAAAAATTGCCATATAATACTAATAAGTATAAGAGTATAATATCTGTACATTTGATAAGATGCAGTCAAAGAAGGTGAGTGAATTAGCGATTTTCCTTACTTAATATATTCATAATATGGTAGATATGCATTGAAAATTAATCAATTTGGCACATCACTGGTATCTAAGGTGTGTGTATGCGAGAAAAGGTGTATTCCCAGTATTCGGTTGGATTCATAACGAGGGGGTGGAAATATCACGATCCGTCCTTAACAGGTTGCACGCAGTATTGTCCAGGTAATTTTCGACGAGCAAAAACATTAATATATTATTATTAAAATAATTATAAAGAAAGATATTATAAAGAAATCCTGCTAAAAATATTTGCACACAATCAACTTTTAAAGTTCACGTCAGTAATGTCGGGCCTATTATGAGGGGCATGGGATCAAGCACGTCCAAATCCAATTTTGAGAAAAAAATAAATATCGTTGTAATATTGGAGTACCGATTCAAATTTTGTAAAAACAGAATTTAATTTTTATATCAGATTTCAAGTGCTTTAAGTGTGTTTAATGCTTCGTCATACTATCTTATGTATGTATGTGTGTATGTATATATGTATAAATGAATTTTTGTATGTTTGCAAAAACTTTGGTGTCTATGCGTTTAAACACCACAGGTCCGATTTCGATAAAAATTTGACAGCCTTAAAGCTGGCACTTCCGTGGAGGCTATAAGTATATTAAAATTAACTTACATTGTTGAAAAAATAAAATATTCGTAGATTTCAATGTTTTTTACACTGCAGTATAACAAAACAAAAATGGCCGCCGTTCGAATTTTGACACCGATTTGAATTACACTGCAGTATAACAAAACAAAAATGACCGGCGTTCGAAATCGGCGGCCATTTTGTTTTTATATATTGACAATCCAAATTTGACATTTGATTGTTTGTATTGAAAATGGAATCCAATGTGAGTGTAATTCGAATATTAATTCTATTATATCTTCTTCTAATTAATAAATAAAAGAATGCTTGTGTATTCTTACTCCGTGTAAAATTTTGGTGGTCAGCAGAGAAATCTGGCATTATTTAATTTTTTTAATCCTACCACCAGAAAAAAAGTCTTAAACATGGTAATAGATTCGTTTGGAGCGAACATTCAAGATACTAATTTACGCATGAAGCTGAAAGAAAGCCTAATCGATCTTTCACCGACGACACTCTAAAAGTTAAAATTAATTTATTCTTAGCAAGACCTCAGTTTTGGTGTTCTATAAAAAATAAATTCCCTTTGCTAATTGTTTTGGATTGTTTTGGAATATTTCAAATCTGTCAAATCGTATGGTCAGTATTTTGACATTTCATTTAAATGTATTATAATTGAAAATGCGAAATTGTTAACAAAGAAAGTTTTAATTGATTATTTTCATGAAGTTCAACGAATATTGTTCAATTTCTTTTTTATATGCTTATGCTTATGCATGCATTCTGGAATTCATATTTTTAAGGTTCCCATATACTACAGATTATTAATAGTAACATTAATTTATGTTTTTTACTATTTATATTTATATTTATTCATTAATTTGTTTTATTTAGTTTTGTAGTAAGGTTCATCTTTTTAGAAACGGTAATCATAGAACAATAATTTCGAATACGAAAAAAGACTGAACGTATGAAAGTCACACAATCATGACCAGAGAATGGAACAAATCGTGGAATGTTATGGAAATGAATGTTTGTTTGTTCGTACTTTATGCGTTGCCACACTGCTCATCCGATTACAATAAAACTTCGACAAACTTTTTGCTTGCACTTCCGAGAAGGTTATAGGTTTTATATATAAAAATCAATGTTTGTATGTCTGCCATACAGTTCATTTTGACAACGTACGCTTGCACTTGCGCGAAGGTTATAGTACAATTAAATTACAGTAGGTGGCGCGTGTGTTGTACCATAGACAATCGGTAGCAAACGTCAAACAGACAGAAAAAGAAAGCATGCACTTCAGTAAACCCTTTTTTTTATTAAAAAAAATATTTGACATTACAGTTTACGCCAATGCGTCAAATATTTTGAAGTTGAAAGATCATACGAGATATACTCGATGAGAATTTTTGAAAGTCACATGAGATCAACTCAAAGAGAATTGACTTAACAAACACCCATGTATTAGATCTCAAATTAAAATTGAAAAAAATCCAATTTGCCATTGACCTTACCGGGAATCAAACCCAGACCCACCTGATCGGTAGAGCAAGCTCTAACCAACTAGACCACAGCGGGCGACAATTAAAACACAAACACTTTCTTTCTTCGAGTGGCATTGCAACGCTTGCCGGGTAGTAGTTTATATTATATCATAAATAGCGCCGCTTACTGCTTAGTTATTACCACCAATGCGATCAAAATCTGTCGAGATCAGTTGTCCTCAATCATGTTCACCACTTGCGTTGAGAGCATCACATTTTTTATTGTATGTTTTTAATATGAACCAGTCGCGCAACCACCATAAAACCTTCATACAAATTCTCGTCAAAAGACGTTTTACTGTTCCTAATCCGTCGATAGCTAGGAATCTAGAACTCGAAGTCGTTATTTTCTATACATAAAAAATAGGACCCCTTTGATAACTTTTGCATGTGGACCCAGATTTTCTAGTTACGCCAGTGATGTGGACATTAATTTGAAGTATTGCCACCAACACAGAACCAATTGAGTTAAAGGCAACATTCAAAGTCATTGACAGGACAGTTGTCTTGGACGCATCAACACAATTAATATGCCTCTGGTGTATTGATTTCACATGTGGGTAATCGGTACCGCTTTCAATTACATAATCATTCAAGTCGAAATTTAGTTGGCTCAGTTTTTACACATGTTGCATCCCCAAATAACCACAATCATTATTAGAGATTTATAATATTCCAACGCAATTTTCGTAGATGGCGGCTCTGTCATAATGACTCAGTCGTAATCGTTCAGCTTAATTAGTTCTATTGCGTGGCTGCATAAAAATGAAGTTTCATCGCGAATAGTATAATTTTTGAGATATTTTGTATATTTGGCTAGTCAAATAAAAGCGGGGGTCATGAGAAGGTTTACATAAAGCTGGGTGATATTAACTATTATTAGTCACGATAATATGAATAGTATAAAAACAAGCAGGAGCTAAAATATTATGATTTACACAATTTAAATGACATACAATACTTTTCTCGGTATTCAATATCACTTACTAACGAATACTTGAAACTAAAATCAAAGATTCTGTCAATGACAGTAACTGAAATTTGCTGTATGACACTACATTAGACTAGAAAAGTATTTTAACTAAAATGTCAAATTTACACTAACAATACTTTTCTCAGTGAACATCGATTTGATAATTATTTATCTTGCAGACGAGTCGACGAGCAATTTATAAAGTCTGCGGTGTTCGACCGCTCGCCGCCCGGCAATTAGGATGGGCGGTACCAATATTTTCCTCCACCACAACCTTTGGCCTCTAACATCAGATATGGATTCCACCGCAAGATCATGGCTCTTGCCATATTAATTAAGACAAGTGTCTTCACGACGGCCCGTCAAACAATCATAATAATTCGCGGCGAGTTCGTTTAATAATACACACAGCCGACCGAATGATACCCGCGAGGAGTTAATAACAGTGCGTGAACTTAGGAAAGGGTTGATTTATTTGGCGCTGTTCGCCAAGAAACGAATCCATGTATGTAGGTACACTTAACTATTATTATCTTTGCGTTGCCTAGGACTATAAGAAACACACACCACGGTACACAGTGTGATATATCGCAAATAAATATAAATTTTCGTTAAAATGGACCTTAATTATGGTTTTCGGTAATCGTTTCTTTTAAATGCTTTCAAATTAAATCTATAAAAGCTGGAGGGTACTTTTTTTTTTACCATGTCTGCTGCCAGTGCGGTGCATATGGACTACTGGACACCGGTGGTAACTATTAGGGTCTCCAATCCTGGGATCCCGAATCCCGTAATCCCGGGATCCTCTCCAATTTTGCCATCCCGAAATCCCGGGATTGGTATGGTCGCCATTCTGGGATTTCGGGATTGAGAAATTTTTAGCAACTGATGATTAGTTAATAATGCTCGTCATGAGCGAAACCGGTCCTGATTTTGACAAATAAAAGTGGAAATAAGTACAAATGAATATTGTTTTTTTCTTAATATTATACAATGCATTTCCACCAAGTATTGACAGTGGACACCCTAAAACTGATTTGACAGGTTCATGCACATCAAATACAGTTAATACACTGATACTGAGCAGTGCGATAGTTAATTCATCTTACGATACATTTTCACTGCTTAATTGAACGAAAATATATTTACACTGGTGAAAATGTAGTTTAAATTAAAAGACACTTTTTCTGTAAAATGTACATAAAATACATCAAAATATATCCATAAATCAAATGAAAAATGAAAATGTTTGTACTGGGATTTGTCCACGGGATTTGAGCCCGTGGACACTGCAGCCGAAGGGGACGATGCTGGCTACTTGGCAACATTTCTGGAAGTTTTTCAATGGGGGCTTAATAAATATGATCATTCACTGAAATTAATCGTGGGTATTTATAACTTTAACAATTTTGATTCTAAAACAACTGCAATATCTTTTATTTGAAATCGACAGACATTCATTATAACAGTAAACTAATTTTGCTGTTCTACTATGAACTGTACTAATTATATGAATTTATGAACACGGTTGAAAAAATGAAGAATGTATTTTTATAATACAACCACGACAATATGTGGGTCAAAAGCAAGGCGTGATCGAATTAAATGGGAAAAGGCGATTACCCGACGAGATTGTGGACGAATATAATACGAATTTATTATTATTTTAAAAAATACATGGCTCGATGTAATCGGGTGATTAAAATTTCTTTGTTTTTTTTTAATATCCCGAGTTATCCACTTATCGTGATCTTCAAAAACGTTACGGCTATATCTGAAAATTCTTCCTATATACCTATTGTGCATAGTATACAATATATAATATATTAATTGTCTTATCTATGTGCCTATCTGTTACGTATTTACGTTTTAAGTATAAAACCATGATCTATGAAAATCCTTATTATAGAACTGTTGTATTTTTTAATTACTGTACTAATTTTCATTTTATATTTCTGAATTTAATTGCGAGACGGTAAAAATTCACGTCGTATTAACAAGATGGCATTCCCGCGAATACGATAATTATATTTTTTTAGCAAAGAACCGAAAATTATGAAAATAGTTTTTAATGAAATGATATATATGATATGCTATGCATGCGATATGATATGCGTTCTCCAATTAGTGGACTTGAGCTTAACTATTTGAGCACCTTGTAATTTGCAGTTAATAATATACTTATAATTATAATCTACATCCATTTTTAGCCAGCCTTCTTCATTCATTTCTGGTTCCATGAATGAACTGAACATGATCTAAAACAACTGTGACATTACTGAACAGATAAGAAAAGAACTAGGACAAATCAGAACAGGGGAAAATAAACATATTATTATAGTCGAATATTGTTAGGTCGTATCTTTTAACGAATTTAATAGAGATAAAATAAAATATAAAAGAAATATATAAAAAAAACTAGCTGACCCGGCATGCGTTGCAATGCCACTCAAAGAAAGAGTGTTTGTGTTTTAATTCTGTTTATTGAAGTACTTTTGGATATATTTTGTTTTTTTGTCTGGTGCGTATATGAATAGATCTGAATCTTTTTCAACGCGTGAGCAGGCCAGATACAGCTGTCCATGTGAGAAACATGGATTTTTTAAAATTTAGTCCACACACTTGTAGCGATTGTCCAAATGCGAGTCGCACGAAACTGCAAACATTTAAATTCTAATGGCCTATCTGTCGGAATTATTGGGATGCTTGGCAACAGTACATCGTATCCTTTAAATTTTTCATTTAAAAATGAAGCTTAGATGATATTGTTCATTACTTTTTCACTGAAAGCCTGATACCGTTGCAAAGTCGTGGTGGATTAATATTTCGGAGAAGAATGATCAATTTATAGTATCGATAGACTTATACGTTGTTTCTTTGTCTGGTATTTCGTTTTGAATCCTGAAGTTGATGGCATTATCATCGTTGTTTTTGACTGCTAATATTACACGTTCACTGAGCCACTGATGATTTTTGTAATTCTGTGCGATATTTTGGAAAACTTTGTGCATCAATTCGCTTATGGTTCCTGTAATTTTACAGAAGCTTGGTGGCAATGTCATACATTGTGTGGATTCATCGATTTCCATTTTTCCATTCCCAATTTCCGACAATTGTTTTTTGAAACGTTCAGCGGATGCGTAATATTGTAATTCTACACTCATATTAGCTTTCAAAGTCTATTTCTGCTCATGTCACCATACAACTGATGATTCGAGACATGCACTTGATTCATCAGCAGCTGTTGAACTTGATATAACTGGTAGAGTTTGTCGAAAATCACCAGACAATAAAAAAGGTGCGTCACCAAAGACCTGTTCATTTCCTCTCAAATCTTTTAGTGTACATATAGTGAAGATTTTCCAATGCCGTTTTGTGCGCCATAGTAAATTCGTCCCATTTAATGAGTTGATATGATTAAAGTACTTCACCCATTCAGGACTTTTTTTGATATTGCATGTTGGTGTTCAAAAGCAATTTCTTTGCTGAATGCGCTGTTTGACCACCATCCAAAAGAGTTGCTGCAATTGCAAATGAAGAGATTGCCAATGCAATATTGTTTCGTGATCAATGTTTTTTCTTGTGATTGATTGCATACGCTATGCGTTGTTCTAGGACCAATTTCGGAAGATTTGTTTGAACGAATGTACCCAATTTATCGAAATCAAATTGTGTTTCTCGTTGCAAACCACGGTGAAAAGGTTGTTTGCAGATCATTGTATCAGACGATCGGGCTTGAGCAGTGCGAGCTCGAACGGTTTCCAAACATGCTCGCCTGTTTCTGACGCTCGTGATGCCGTTTTCTTTCGTGCTTGAGGTCTATATCAACTAATAGCTAGTCGTTTAGGTGGCATAATTGTTTGACAGCGAAAGAAATTCTTTGTGACGACTATTACAAATCCGTTGATTGTTTGACGTAACCATGGAACGTATCAAACGTAAATAAGGAGTAAACAACTTGCTTATTTTGGACTTAAGTTACTGCGCCATCTGTCATTCAACAACATAAATAATTTCGTTCTGTTTGCAATTCGAACAAAGGAAGTCAGGAATATTGAAAAAAAAATCTGGATAAGGACACCCTTCACCTAGCGGGATGAAATATACTTTAAAATCTATTCTCATATCTAACAAACATACATAAACAATTTCATAAAAATCGGTCAAGCCGTTTCGGAGGAGTTCGGCGACAAACACCGTGACACGAGATTTTTATATATATAGAGATAGATATAGATAGAAGATAGATATGATATCTATAATCACTGGAGGTTGACAAAAAAGCGAGTCTGTTTGTTTGTCAATGTGAAAAAAACTGTTTTCTGGGTATTAATAAACCAATTATATTCAATGTAATTATGGAATAAATGAATTTATAACTTATAATATTGTGTAGAATATTTAAATTACACTTAATTGTGGCAAACGTATGCAAAATTATTTGTATTAACAGTTTCATTTGTTTTATTCATTTAAATGTGTTAAAGTTTCCGTTTGCGCTGTTATATCATGACATATATTTATTTGTTACAATGGCTTAAATTGAATCCCTAAAATTTATTACGGTTTACTTTAAGTAGGGTCAATTGAATGAAACCGACGATGTTGACCATCGGCATACGTCCCGACTAAGCTTTGGCCAGCTAGCCAGCAATAAAGCATTTTTACGGCGAATGGGAAACCTCAAGTGAATTAAAATCTATAAAACTTACAGACATACGACAATTTTCATTGTACATTTTATTTTTCCTCTGTTGTGAATTGTCATAGTTCTGTTATGCCACAGTGCTGATGTATCTTTCAGGGTATACTGGAGGGGGCACGGAAGGCTTTGCGCAAACCATTTCTTAAATCAAGAAAAAACAAGTCAGGTCAAATCATTACCTAACTGCAACTTCGCTAAATGGTTTAATTGTACGATGAAACATTGGAATTTTTCGTATATTGAAATATCTTTTGGAAAATAAATTATGATTAAAAACCCCAATGCCTATAGATATATTGCATCCTGATGTTCTTAAATGTTCAACGTAACATTTTCGTGAACGATTTTCCTTCATACTTCACCGCGCAATTTTTTCTTCTTTAACCGCAATTGGCAATTATTGTGCACATTTTTGAGGAGGAAAATTCTTGACAATTATTACTTTGTACCGTCATTTAGTTAGGATAAGTTTCAATCCAGTGTTCATTGATCTTTAGTTTGTTCAGTTAACTCGGTTTACAATAAACGACGAGTATTTTTCACAAAATTAAATTATGTTTCATCTTATCTGCGAGTATTTTCAACATTTACTTAACTTAATTATTTACAATAACTAATAACGTCGAAAATAAAAAGTCCATTATCGTTTTTTTATAACAAAACATCCTAAAACTGGATAATGTGTACAAATATTTAATGAAACCCAGTCTCCGGAATAACGTTAAGCAAGTCCTCTGTTTACGTTTTGCTAGCCCACCGCTGGTTGTCTTCATTTGTATACTGTATTTGCAGGCCGGCAGATCGAGGGAGTAAAATAATGGCCCACGCGAGGGGTTAAATGAATGAATAATTGTATTTATATTGTGTGTAGTTTCAAATATTATTTAAGTACAATAATAATACGACATGCGACGCTGGCAATAATGTTTCCTGCCGTTGAAAACTTCCCATACTATTATGTCATATCATAAAGTCATAGATTCTTAAAATGAATTTAGTTTTTCCATAAATTACAAAATTAGTAATTCATTATATTACTTTATCATTACACTACATCATAGACAAATATAGGAATAATCGTTTAAACTTAGACACTAAAATGAATACTGGAATATACATAATATTTTCCCGCCAATTACTTTTAATTTTTCAACTTTACTTGTAACACGTTACGGTGATCGATCATAAATGACACCCAAGAGCGACTAGTTAGCCGAGTTCAACTCCAATTAGCGGATTATCACGAAGAAAATGATATAATAATATATCAGAAAAGACATTCATCAAAAAATATGAGCCATTTTAATTACAATGCCTTATAAATATTCACGTATATAGTTAAATGTATACAGTATTGATAGCTAAGTGACAAGTATATTGTAAGCACCGTCAATAACGTGAAGTATCTGATTGACATAGTGGCTTTTATTGTAATTGTGAAGAAACTCATTTCTTCTGGGCAACAAATCAAAAAAATATTCATATGAGCCTACTACTCACTCCATATAACGCCACAATCTTTTTAAGAAACTAATAGACTTAAGTCAACAATTTGACGGAATTTTGATGGATGGTTGGATCAACTTGCGCAGCTCTTGCACGCATTACAATTTTATTAAAAAATAAAAAGTGATAAAATAATTAAACGATCTAGGTAGGAGAGTAAAATGTATAGAGAATGTGAGATCCGTGGCCAATAACAATGTTGGAAATCACCGCCTTCAGAATTAAAAAAATTCAAATGATAGTTTTTGTTTAGGTTATTATTTTTTACTTCCTTTCAAAAAATATTTAAGCACCGAATTTTAAGATTGTGGATTATAATTGTGAGGCTGGTGACAGCTACACTTTCCATACTCTTACTCTTTCTGATTTGGCTTGGTAATGATATACAAACAGGACAATAAAATCCTTCCTCGGAAAAGCTTCTTAAAAAACTATAGTATAATAAACTGCAGTGCTAATTAGTGGTGTTTTTGCAATCTGCCATCGCATTGGACATGAATATAAATGATGTGTATAATCGAGTCGAGAAAGAAGTAATAATATAAAGCCGGTTTTTTTAATGTATCGCAAATAATAATATTGTTATTAAAAAATGACCGGCATAGGCTTTTTGCGAAGCAATCGCAACGGACGACCAACCACACACGATAATTTGAGAAAGTTTCGAGCATTTAATAAGATAAAACGGAGGAAAAAATATGCTCGGGGTTATAATGAGTTTATATTTGGTGGTATAGCTATAGACCGCTGACAGCGCCGCATCTAGGAAATAAATTACAGCCCGTTACTTCTAAATACCCAATATAACAATTTCTTTTGACACTTGGGATTTATATCTCTTAATTAGGGCTTGCAATTTAACGTCGAATTTCAATTACCGGTAAACGGTAAATAATTTCTCCTATTACCAGAGTACCGGTTAGTTACCAATTAATGAAAAAATAGACTATGTGGTAAGTGACTAATTTACTAAAAACTTTGTGCTAGATTGAAACATGAATAATTAAAAATATTTCTTAGGTGAATAATGTCATAAATACATACATTTATGTATTTTTTGTGTTTACTGAAATATTTGGATCATATATCAAATAATCACTTTACGCTACTTCGAGCATAGTTAATTTGAAATACGACTGTATAATATTTTATTTATCTGGCTATAGGAAGTTAATAATTTATCCATTGACTTACTGATGAATCTTAAACATACAGTAGGGTGTATCCATACATAATTTTTTAATCAAACTTTACACTTATGAAATGAAATAACATAATAATTGAATGTTTTTATTGAATTAAGTGTTTATTTTGTTTGGTATTTTAATTGTAGGAATCAAAATATGCTTTTGTAAAAAAAATTGTGTTAATTCTTTCATCTTTGATAGTTAGTCTAAATTTTGTACAGATTTGTGCTAGATCGATCGAACGATCGTCTGGAACAATACTATTGGCAGGTCATTTTTTTGGTGGGATATTTACATTTTTAAAAGTTCCAATTGAACAAGAATGACATTACACGGACAATGAAGAATATATGAGAACCAAATATGTAAGTTCTTATAAAAATACACTTATAAATAGCTGCAAAGTGTGGTCGTGATGTTGATGGATTTTAGATGACACTAACAATCATTGGCGGATCAAAGGGGGCCATGGCCCTTAGGATAATTTATTTTCCATTTTTCTAATTTGTTAAAACTTTATTTGAAATGGGCTCTTTAATTTTTTAGTTTCCTATGTTTTATACAATGCATACTTAATTATAAATTGACTATTTTTATATAGATATATTATTTTAAAATCATCTATTTTTGAATGAATTATTTATGTATCATGTTTATTTAAAAATTGGATGGCCCCCTCCTGAGACAATTTCTGGATCCGCCACTCCTAGCAAATAAAAATGCGTGATTGAATGTTGAAAAACAAAAGTTCCCATCCCGCATATTCACAATAAACATCCGTTTAATATTCCTGTATCTGTCCTTAGTTCGCCATACAATATTTTTTGTTAATTATTGATTAACCGATAAACTGGTTTGCCGGGATATAAATATAATAGAATAGTATTATATATAAATATTATAAAACCACTGAACAAGATTATTATGATTTCAATATTTAGGTCACCGTTCTTTCTACACCAGTTTTTTTAGGAAAAAGGGGAATAAAATCTTTCAATGCCTTACGTCAGGGCCGTCAGGGGTCACCAAACTTTTTGAGAAGCGGGCTGGATTGAACTTTTTAAAAACTAATGGGGCTAGACGACAAATAAATTCTTATTGGAACACAATCAGAATATTATTTCATTTTATGTGGTTACATAATAATTAGAATGTAAACAAATGTTTGACCTTCTAAGAATTTCAATAAATGAGAAATTTTTGAGTAAACGAACATCTGGTCGTCTCGCCTCCAATTTCTATCCAACTTCCTTCACTTTGAGTCCCCTACCAGATAGTTGTATGACAATTGATGATTTGAAATAAATAGGTGTCGTGAATTCACAACTAAATCATGAAAAATTAAATTTCTTATATGAATAATTTCTATGCAAAAATCCAGAACTTTTCGCGGGCCGGATGAAAATCTTCGGCGGGCCGTAGTTTGGTGACCGCTGCCTTGTTGTAGTTCATGAGCACACGTGGAAAAAAAGTTGAAACTTGTTTTATATCAGCTATTTTTCTAAGTTTTACTACTTATCAGTTGTATAAAGTTAGTATTTGAAATGACCGATGATATGAACTGTGCGTTGAAATATTATGTGCGAATTAATCGAATAATAAGGCATTGTTGGCATTATGTATCCTAAGTTCATGTCTGGAGACCGTTATTGTTGAATAACGATCTTCAGTAACCCCTCGTCATTTTCTCACGACCGGACTCCAGAAGTGGGTGTATCTAAAAACCATAATCGTGAGATCATACGTATATACATAAATCCGGCCATATTTTGACCGCTGCGTGGTTTTTTTTAGACTTTTTTACTCATTGACGCGTTCTTTCGAATGGACCGAAAAATCGAGGATGAATCTGATTGGGAGTTATTCGAGAATCGTGATATAGCTGTCTAATAAAGCTGTGATTTCCAAAATGTGATAAATTCTAAAAATCTTGGCTATTGTTGTATTACTATTACCTCCTTAATTCACTTCAATATATATATACACGGAAAAACGAAATTATATGATTTTATCTGTCAACTTATTTTTAAGGTAATTTAAACATGTATATTAATATTATATTGAAATATTGGACGCCAATTTGCTAAACATTGTCGTTAGAATTTTATTATTTTCATTTTATACAGTAAAAATCGACAATAATGATTCGTCGTATTAAATTGGGTGATAATACGCGTAAACATACACGAACGGAGAGTTTGTAGTTCAAGAAAGTATATATATGCAAAACATGAAACAGATCCAAAGACTCGAACAAATACGAACAGATTTTTGTTTTATTAACGTTAAATTTTGGGAAAGTTGATCAGGTTCGAGATAATTAGCGATGCATTGATATAAATAAAAGCTCACCTGATCCTCGCACCATCCTTAGAGCTCTGGCCAGCATGATTTCTAACCCGAAGAGTCCTGGAGGTGGAACAGGCTCGTGTCCGCGACTGACGGTGGCGGACACTCAATTCTGCCAGTAAAGCACCGCGAACCTCCTGCATGGTAAACGGAATCACGCTCCATGGATTCCGATGCGGCGAACCATATTGTTTTGGGACACGCTTTGTTTGCCGCGAATGTATTACGGTTGAGAACAGGGGTCGAAAAATTAATTGATACGATACAAAATTCTTTTTATTTTTTATCTGTATCTAAGTAAAACCAATACTTTCCTCAGTATATCAACTGATTTGGAAATTATTCTTGGCGTAATTTATTCAGAAAAATCTTCTTTCATTCCAAATTTAAAACTCATATAATATAAGTGTTCATAAAATCACCTAATTGACTACCGCATATATTATATGGTGTAAATCCATTATTTTTACATAGCTTGTTAAATACGAATCTAAATTCGAGACTAATGTTAAGGGAATAAAGCGAATGGCGGAGTTTATTCGTAAACTTTCCAATGTTATGTCTATCGATGCTTCTAAAAGAAGCGAAACACGTGTTGCAATTTATAACACAATAAGTGCAATAACAGTGTTGTTAAATTTAATTTTATATTTAATTTAATTATTTTTCTCAATCTTATATGTTAAAATACTAACACAGTTAAATATGAAATTTAGTAAATTTCAAAATACAACATTCATTTTTGACTAGCATTTAAATCTCTTGAACCTTTTTCTCACATTTAGGACATTACTTTGATACTAAATTGTATTCCATTTTAACGGAAGAACATTCCATTTTTGTGTAGTACATAAAAACGTATAACATGACATTTAATTTTTTTTATTTAAGTAGTATTAATCTCGTTAACTTTCATGTCCTACCGTAATTTGGTCTTTTACAAATTAAGCTATCGACTAGTTTGGCCCGGTCGGACTTTCAATATGACCATATTATAATATTGCATAATTTCGTAAAATCCGATTATTCTTCGTTTTATTTTTTAAGAAAGGTTGAAAACCACATCTCCGTGGATACGATGTGAATAAGTGCATAACGCCGCCATTTACGAAGTCATTAAAATGTTATATTATTATCATCGTCTCTATATAATTGTGGATTACGATCCTCGTTTTTCTTCTTTTTGAACCCAAGCCTAAATTTTCTTCTGAAATATAATACGGAGCAGATATTTTACGATAAACGAAGCTTTGACTTCAATGCAGACTTGTTTTGCGTGGCGCATAATCAATGAATAAATCTGAAATAATATATTAAAAACATATTTTCAAGTTACATACTGAAAATTGCAAGTGTGCTCTATATCAGTGCTTCCCAAATTGGGGGCCGCCGCAGAACATGTTTTGTATTGAATGGGGCCGCGGATTAGTTTTTTTCAAATTTAGGGGGCCGTGGTATGATTTTTTTTAATAAGCACTGCTCTACATATTATATTGGATCTATTAATGAGATTTTTTTAGTAAATGTTTTTTCCCAAAACAATGTGCAATGTCGCCCTCTGTATTATAGGGTAAGAGCAGTGGCGTAGCAAGGGGGGTGCGGTAGAGACGGACCGCCCCGGGCGGCATATTTTTGGGGACGGCATTTTCAAAAATAAATACAATATTTTTCGAGAAATTATATTTATATAAAAAAAAAATTAAGCCACCTGTAGTAAAAACTCTAGTTCATAGATAAAAAATGTTAAAAGTGATTTAAAAACAAAAATAGAGGAAATATTGGGGGCGGCAGGACCCCTTCCTACACCACTGGGTAAGAGTCTTTACCTGTCTTTACCCTAACGCAGTGGCATAGCTAGAAATTTGGTTTTCTTCATGCAAATATCACGCAAGGCCTCCCCACACAATTTGTTATACTGAGTACACTCAACTCTATTTTTACATGGTAGATACGCAGGGATGGGCCAGGGGGGCTCGCACGAGCCCCTTGTAAATTAAGAAAAAGCAATATTCTTAAATCAAATGAGCACATAATTGCAATTTTTTTTGATGATTTTATTTTATTATGAAACATAAAACGTTGACTTTTGAAATTCCTCGTAAAAAACTTTTATTTCGGGTAGATAATAAAAGACACCTGACCGTGTTTGTCTATTTTTTCACAATGTTAACCTGTTCTGTACCGTGCGGGATTTATATGGCCATACATGGAGGGCCGTGATTTTCTTTCAAAAAATGAAACCTAATAAATATGCACTTTTTAGACATATATTAATAGAACGTCACATACACTTACCATATAAATACACGATGGGTCATTTCCACCATCATTTATCCAAAAACATTTCAAAGACAGAACTTACCGCCAAGGAATTATAGCCCTGCTAGCAACACATTTGAACACAACGAAAAAGCTCTTTTTAAAATCGATGTGTTATATGTAGATAACAAAACAATATCTTTGAAGTTTAAGTATCACACTATGATTCCAAGAGATGTCACTATATGCATGATATTTTAAAATTATTAAATACGTTTCTTGTGGCCTGTAAGCCGCATCTCAAGTACTGCGTGTAAACACCCACATTTTGTATGACTGGCCCTACGAGCATGAAATTGTATGGCGTGTTAACACGTCCGTGGCAGAGAACCGGTTAAATATAGATGTTTGCCAGCCACTGAATGAAAAAAGCAAAAGGATATTATTTATCTTAAGTTTACTTCTCATAGCTTGCTTCTCATAGTTTGACCGTTCAAAAATGAGAAAGTGCTTTTATTGTAGATTTCGTTTAATTGATAATGAATAACTCATTTTCTTTCAAAAAAAGCATCATTGTGAAATGCAACCTAATTTTATTAACACAAGAAACTTCATGTCAATTTGAAAACATCATAAGTGCAGGAGTTATATATTTTTCTCATGGAATATTCTTAGTTGTTAAAACTGTTGTGAGAGAACAAAAAAGTGTGTCAATATTCTCCCAAAATTAATGAAAATATACCAATGCAAGGGAACTCATTTCTTCCCTGTGATATGCTGATTGAAAAATGCTTGATCCAGCGTCAAAATAGGCTTTATACTTCAAATAAGTAAGTATTCTTTTCTCAAAAAAGATTCAGATCAACAAAAAAATGTTGATCAAGCAATTTTCAAATGGTATTCTGGAATTTAAAAATTGGTGGCCAAGATAATATTTAAAAATAAACGTGACCAACTGACTCGTTAGGCAAAGAAGTTACTACATAAAAATGTACCATTTACGATATATCAGTATCATTTGTTTTATTATAAACTTGATACTCCGGGAATTACTGTCTGTTGTTTGAAGTTTTGTGCTTGTGAAGAAGATTAGGTATATTTAAATATGTGAGGAATCCGTGACCTATCTTATACCCCTTAAAATAATACCAAATGGCCAGGGTACTTCAGTTGCTAGGAAACAGCTTTATACAATGATAATCAATATTTAGTACTTATTCCTTGGTTTAATTACGATGTAAAAACATTGACACATTGTGTATAAATTAACTGCCAGAAATAATTAGTGAAAAAGTTTTTCATTTAAATACATAAGGAAGATATTTATTTCCATGTGGAATAATTTTTTTGTTGTATAACGCCTATTGAAAAATACCCTTTGATTACCATAGGTGTTGTAGTTCCAACAGACTTTCTATAACTGAAATTATCTTACTTAGGTAAAAAATAACAATATTTGTGTTGATATCTCAGGATTAATGATGGTTCTAGTGACTGTAAAATAGTTATCAATAATTAAAAACTTTGACATTTTTATAAATAAACATTTATTTTTTTATTCAAATGCATTATAATAGTTGAGTTTTTTTGTTAGCAAATCAATTATTTATTCATAAAAAAATGGTATATTGTAGCCATATAGATAAGTATGTATTCTTTATTTGTAATTAAAAAATTGCCATTAAACTTTTGTTTCAAAAGGATGTGATTAATTAAATATTGTTATATTATTTAAGATTTTAATCATTTTTAATTTCTTATTATGATGAATGTTTTAGGAGATCAGAAACACAAACAAAACAAAAAAAAAGATGGCAAAGATTTAAAGATAACAGAAAAAAAGGACTATATCCAAAAAGTATTTTCTCATAAGAATGTTGTTGGTAAAAATGTTAAAATTTTACTTGATTATGAAGATGTTACTCCTTTAATGCTTCTCAGTGATGCTGACGGAAATACTAACGTTATTCAAGATACCGCTTCGAGGCGCGAGGGTAATAGAAGGCTTAGCCTTTCATCTTATAGATCTAATCAAATCAGCTGGCAGCTAAGTACAAAAGATTCTTATCGTAATCACACACCATTTAACTTAGAAAGTGAAGAAATACCTAATTATTTGGAAACTAATATTGGTGATCTATCGCTCGAGGATAATATAAGCGACCGGGCAGCATCAGGATTCTGCTTGCCAGCGATAGTCTCCAATATGGCGTTGCCGGAAGAGATTACAATCTATTTAGAAGAAACCGAAACAGTGTTTCTGTTTAATATGCCGAGTGTCACAGTTACAAAAGGAACCGACGAAGGGGATACGGCAGAAAAAGAAAATGAAAATTACGAGTTTATAACGGTTGGGAAAGGTCGTAATCATAAAATTGTATCAACAGAAGCTCAAACCAACGAATGCATATTGAAAACTAGACATACCCTCGCTCCGAGAATGATAAATAAAAATAATTATGCGTTTGCGTCAGCTTGGGACATGTACGACTCTTTTAAACCGTGTGAAGCAGTAGAAACCAAAACTCGAGAATGCTATAACACGGCAGACAAAAGTAAGGAATCGAGTAGAAATAAAAATACACAAACTGTTAACGAAGAGGTTAATTTCATGCAAAATCCAAAATTTCTTGATTCAATCATTGTAATGGAAAGAGTCTTAGCAAACAACGTTTACAGAAAACAACAGGAAATATACAAAGGAATTGTGGAAGTGGAAGTGCAAAACGACCGAAAAAAGTGTCAGTTGGAACTTTTATGGACATTTAATACTGACGACACACAAAACAGAACTGTCACCGCAGTCTGCATCAATAATTACAATCACGACATCATCGCTGTCGGATATGGAAAATTTAGATACACGGATAATAAAGATGGACTAGTCTGCGTGTGGAGTATTAAGAATCCAACACAACCTGAAAGAATTTATCGCTTCAAAACTCCGGTCACCAGTATGGCATTTTCACAGGGCAATCCTAACTTTTTGGCGATAGGATTTTATAATGGCACCGTAGCCATCGTAGACGTGACAGCTAATGAGAAAAAAATTGTAGCTCAGAGCAGCCGTAAAACGTCTCCTTCCTATGAGCCAATATGGCACACGCTGTGGTGTTACGGGGAAGACCTGCACGCTGCTTCCGAACACGTCATTACAGTCGGTCAAGACGGTAGAGTGAGTCGCTTCTCCCAAACAAAAACTAAGGACTTCGTATGCAATCCGATGATGAGGATCACCCGTGTTGAAGGAAACATTCTGAACCAAAATGACGATCAACATTGTAAGACAAATGACATACCGATACTTAATCATCCACCGTGTCTCCTGTTTTGTCACCATCCACTGTTAACGGACATATATTTCATCGGTACGGCTGACGGCTGTATTTATAAATGCTCTACAAATTATTTGAATCAACACATTAGCGTCATTTACGCACACGATGGTCCTGTATACGGAATGCAATTCTCACATTTCTGTCCAAAGATCTTTATTACTTGTGGAGCCGATTGGACTGTGAAAGTGTGGTTGGAAGATATTTCTGAACCGCTGATTGTGTTAAATACGGCGATGAATCCGGTGGAGTCAGCCGTTTTTTGTCCGACACATTCTACGATCATCGCCGCCATCAGCGGGACAAAGGTTTTCTTATGGGATTTAAAACAAAAAATAGACATGCTGGCGTTGGAAGAAAATCTATCATCGTCTTTAAAGAAACTCACTATTATACAGTTTACACACAATGGGAAGAATCTCATCATTGCAGATATCAATGGAGCCGTTCATATATACACATTGGTAGGTTTGCCTACTAATCCATATCATCAAGCATATGTTTTAGAAAAATCTCTTAAAAAAGCACTCACAATAAAGCCAGATTTGTTAATGAAAATGAAAAAAGTCGGCAGACTGTTCTAAATGAAAGCGAAACCAATACATGCGAATTTTAGTCAATAGATAGAAAAAATATACATATATATCCCAAAAGAAGTATAGTACGAAAAATTCTTATAACTCAGTCAATAGCTAAAAAGTGTATTGAATATCTATTTTAATAATATTCTTGATAGCAGTAATTACTAGCCTGCTTAGAAAACTAAGTTTAATTTATGTGTATTACATCTCTTCAATCGGAGAATATTGGGAGCTATAAATAATCTAATCTAAAGCTGTGTATAAAATGAACATTATAAAAGAAAAACTTGTAGAGAATCAATAAATATATTTAAATGAAATAGTAACATACATGTTATTAAAAGAGTAAATTAAAATAAATTACAATGTAGATTTGGATGTCGTTTGGATATAATATTCTTGTTTTAGCTCTTTAAGATTCGTTTCCAAAATTGCAACCTGAAAAAAGAAATCACAGAACCTTGATTTATTGACTCACAGATATTATTAATTAAGTATTTCGACTGAGGGTGCTTGATGGAATTTCAATATCAAATTTGAATTGTTTGAATTTTGTACTTTTCCATGAGTTTTGTCGCTAACGACCCGGGTTTCGCCTTTCGGCATCTTCAGGCATTCCAAGTGCACGGATGTACTTGAACTGACTCAATTCAAGTACATCCGTGCAAAAATTCAAACAATTCAAATTTCACAGATATTACTTGTTGTTAAACTGACATGGGAATCTCTCGCAACATGCATGCTTTTGGTTGGCAAAGTATTGTTAGATATAAATAAGTGTTATGTATATAAGTAAAATTTAACACACTTAAACACAACTAGACATGACTACTTTTGTGTTTTGGTACACTTGACAATTTTTAATAATTAAAGTAATGCAGAAACAGTTAAAAAAATTACAGCATTTTTGTACAACATTAATGATGAATGAAGAAGAGTGGTCGCTTTTAGCAAATCAAAGCTAGCTTATTCAGGGAACTGTGAATTATTTAGAATGCGTTTATGGTTTTGTGTATGAAAACAACCTGGTTGATTTAAGCAGAAGATCGAACCAAAATGTGAACCATCTGATGTTTTCCATTTCTAGGGGAAAATCACTGTGTCATAAATGGTATCTACAAACTCCCAGACAGGTAGAATTTTAATATTGGGATAAAATAACAAAGTATAAGAATACTGATACCACATAGGACTGCCGACCACATAGAAAATAGTTTCTGGTGAGTTTGAAAATAAAATGTCCTGCAGGATTTCACAGTGATTTGAAAAAAGGATAATTATTCATGCACATTGTCGATCTTTGCCTCTGTTATGCTAGAGTCGAAAGCTGCGTACGCATTATGTTCGCGTATCAGCAGCGTACCACAACTGCTCCATGTGTGTACGTTACCCCACTCGGAGTGACTCTAGTAATATTGGTGCAGATGCGTGACACACAAACATAGCGAGTGCCTAATATTATGCACACAAAAATCTCAATGTAGTAATTAGTAATGATAATTTTTCAAATAAATTATGATAGTTGATACAAGTTGAACACAAAAAATTATAAATACCTCTTCGAAACGAAGTTCTTCTCTAGCCTGTTTTATGTAGCCTCTGATGATATTCATCTGCTCCACCAGTGGATTGTCCAAACCATCATTTAGAGTATTATCATTCTGGACAACCTAAACAACAAAATAATTTGTGATCAATAAATAAAATAGAAACAATGCACTGCCATGATTAAGAAAATATGTATTGAAGGATGCATTGCAAAATTTTGAAAAAAATCTTTATGGGACATGATATAACAGAACATGAAAAGTATTGTAAAACACAATTTAAATATTATATTGTAAATATATAATTTATAAAATCACCGCACGTTGACCGTTTGTCATAGTAAAATTTATAGCCCACTGTTATTATGGGTTATTTAGTTTGTGATAATTCAAATATATTGATAGGTTGAAATCATAAATTCATTCATATTATTCATAGAATCTAGAGTTATTCAAATGTTCACTTTTAGGGTGAATTATGAATATAAGCCGCAGTGCATACTATTAGCAAATATATATCATGCCGAGTTGTCAATAATATATTCACGCCATACAGGGAAATATTTATATTTCTAGTAAATGTTGTTTATATTATATTTAATTCATAAATAAATTAATTCTAATAATATGACGTTTTATAAACTCACAAAAAATTATTCTATTTTATTTTGTTTTATTTTAGTATTATATTTATTTTTCACGTTTACATTTTATTGTCTGGCAATTCATTATGCCCAATATTATAATCTACCCACTTAATTCACTACAATAATTCATATCATAAATTCTCGCTATCAATTAGGTTAACAATACGTATAGAGCGAATGTACTTGTGTATTTGTATATAGACAATACAAACTTTCCGCTGCCTGTCAGTTCGAGTGCATTCGCGCACTGATTAGCACCGGAAGATGCCGAGAGGCGAAACCCGGGTCGTGTTCAACCAAGAATTTTATGGAAGTGTACAAATCAAAATGAAAATAATTCAAAATTATTATTAAATTACCTTCAGTCGAAATTTTTAATTATATAAATATATAAATTAAAATCAATTTACAATCACTATATTGGATTTAAATTTGCTGTGTGGCAGATACAGTTTACAAATATTATTGTTCAAGCAAAGCAATAACTTGTCACTCAGATATGATAATGAACTGTAATCGGTCTAATAACCTTCAACCTGTAAGCATGTTGAGCTGATTTCGCAGTATCGGTAGAAGATATTTTTTTTATCAAAGTATGGTAACTTAAAGATTCAAATGCATCAATAAATAATAAATAAAACAATAACATCACATCACAGTAGGTATTGATATAAAATTAAAATTGACGGCTTTATAGTTCTACAGATGAATCTACTTCTTTTTGTCTGATGCATAGAGGTTAGGTTAATGCTGGTCCTGCAGTCGAGTGATTAACCAACACTATTGTTAAAGCGCTGGACATTCGTTTAACATATAGCGCTGTGGTGTACGCATGTTTAAATCATCATATGGACAATTTCATAAATTCATTTATGGACAGCAGTAAATTGCGGAACAAGGTTGTAAACATACGGTCCATCCGTCGTCCTCCTGTCCGCGTCTTCGGCGCGATGAAGATTGATCTTCGGCTGCTTGTCTTTGGGCTAGTCTTAGCTGCATCTGTCTCCTCTCTTGCTCTATACGTTTCTCAGCATCTTCACGTTTCATTTGCCTTACCTCTAGTATTTCTGCTTCGGTCGGTACCGCTGATAACGATAATAATTGATTCTGCAAAAGCAAATAAAACGTTGTAGCAGATCTAATAAAAAAGTCTTCAATCTGTTTAGTACTTGAAGAAGGTATATTTACATTGTGCTAATGCTCTCCTGAAGAAATAAGAGTGCCAGATAATAATTACTGAACTATTTTTATTTGGCAAACAAATCTTTATACCTTTATAAAATATACAGCCGCTTGGCGTATTGTTATTTGCAATTTGTTAGTCCTACTTCCGGCCTGAGCGATTTGCAAAGCTGCAATTTGCTTACTCAAACTATCTATGCCTTCTGCATATTTAGCAATTCTAGACTTTAAAATATTCGCATCGGATAAATGATATGTTGTTTCTCCATCCCTCAGGCTCAAACACATCTAAAAGAATGAATCATTTATTAAGCCGGCAGTTATACCTCAGATAAATCATGCAACAATAGACACCGATAGAAACAAAAATATCCATTATTTAATAAAAAAAAAATATGAACAGAAAAAAAATAATGCTTCATACTTTTGAATACATTGCAGCTGCAGGCAATGCTTGCTCCATTAAACTCCTCATTTGTTCATAGCCTGTGACAAGTATTGTCTTAGAATTACGACTGTCTTGTAGTTGCTTACGGAGTTCAATGAGACTGTAGCAGTGTTCGCATAGACGGAGCCCTGTCTTGGTGTTGTCAAGATTAGCAGGTAGAAGGTTTATGTCCTTTGAAGGATCGATCATGCATCCTAAAAAGTTTTCAGAAAACACTCACTTAACCCTCCAGAGACGAGAGCTTTTTTCCGATAAAAAAAATATTTTCTAAGCCATATTGAAGTCACGGATAACTTTTATTCCTATCCAAAATTCAAAAAAAAAAAACACAAAGTCGTTGTATAGATACCCCGCATGACTATATGGTCATGCTCATCCTTTTGTTACTGTGTAATATTGAGTACGGACAGTAGTAAGGACAAAAGTGACCGTATGGGCTCGCAAACATTCGGGGTTAAAATATAGCTGAACGTGATTTTTTTTTAAATATTTACAATTTGACCTCTTTAGATCAACATAATTTCAATACAAATATATTAGCAAAATAACTGTAAATAATTTGATGTTTTTATAAAAAAAATAACTAACAGTTTCAAAAAGTAAATAAAAAAAAACGGAAATTCAAAAAATCACATGTGCTTTTAGAGGCCGTTTCTGTCCCCACGGCTGTACTAACTGTAGTCTGTACCCTTCTTAACCAAATATGAGCGAAAGCAACGATATTCAGGTAGAAAAGGATGAATAGTGGGATTAATAGACAACGATGTTTACAGTGACCGTATGGTGACGCTCGTCCTTGGAGGGTTAAAGCTGAATGTTTAAAAACATCATTGGTTTGATTATTGTGCAAGGTTGGACTGTATCTAAGTAAAATAAAGTCTTTTGGCTTAATATGACTAAGCCTAGAGGATTGAAGAAGTTGTGAGACTTTAACTGTAGTATATATCTAAAGAAAAGACAAGACCCATGAAGTTCTACCGTTGTATCCCCTTAAAGACTGGGGTGGAATTTTGGTGAGTAGATTAATTTTTAAACAAAATAGTCGCTAATGAGAATGAAACTTTTTTAAGCAGACAAAAGTTTCTGTAAGAGAGACTAGTGCTGTAATTATTAATTTATACAGGTATATGGTATCGCACAAACAATGTGTACTTATTGTGTGAAATCATTTACTTAAATAACAACCATAGTATGTGTACCATATAACGTGCTTTCATATTGTACTCAACCGTACAGTAGATTAGTAAAATCAAAATTTAGAATGTATTAACAATATTATTATAAAAAGAGCAATCTAGCCAAGGGTAAACACTATTTCAAGGAATAAATGAATATACCAGAGAGAATATGATGTAAGCACAACACTGGGGAGTGCCCTTGAAACTGCCAAGAATGGAGCATGAGAAAAATGTACTTCCGCGTGTACGGATCAATATACTAAACCTGTACACGTGTTTACTGAAAAACTATATAATTCTAAAGTAAACATGATTTTTAAGTTAAAGAATTTATCCTCACTGGCAATGTTGAGATCAAAGAATTGCGAACAATCGTGGCATAGAATAGATCCGCAAAGGCGACAGTGGTGTTGACGGCGTGCAATGTTAAATGCTTTAGCGCACCCAGGACAAAGTTTAACTGATGAACCATCCAACCAGGGAACAATCTGTAAAAAATACAAATAAATACCATATCAAAAGCGGTCATAAGGACAATACAACAAAATCCAGGTTTCAAGATATGATTTTCATTTTAAACTTAAAATAATATTTTGTAAACTTTGTACAAGTTTAAGGAAATAAATTGCTCAATAATGTCATTGGTTTGCTGCAAGAAGTCATTGATTGATCATTTGGTCAAAACTGAGTTATATTAACCAAAGTGCTTATTTTCATTTTGCATAATCTCAAAAAGTCACTTATATTCTATATAATACTTATATTTCATAATTTCAAAATTGTCCTTTGGTATATATTTAAAATTATTATGTTGTATATTTCATGCACATACTGGAATAAAAGACATCATTTACAGGCTTATGTCATTCGTGCCAAATACATTTACAAACAATATTGATAATAAATAAGGTGAAAAAATAACTTTCGAAATAGCTTTTAACTATGTATAAAATAATATTTGTAGAACTAAAATTATTTATTTTTGATAAAAATGTGTTGAAGCTAGTCATGGATTATTTCGGTGAAAAACTTCACAAACTAAGCTAAAAAATATTTAGTATTATTCAGTATTTCGCATAATTTATCAGTGTTCTTCGTAATAATTTGTGGTTTTAACGCGATTATCAAAGCTTCAATAAAACATTTTAAGCCGTGGCGTTGTTTTTAGCTTAGTTTGTGAAGTTTTTCGCCGAAATAATCTATCACTAGCTTTAACACATTTTTACCAAAAATAAAGTTTTTTAGTTCTACAAATATTAAATCGTACAGACATTTTAAATCGTGGTGTTGTTTTTCGCTTAGTTTGTGAAGTTTTTCGCCGAAATAATCCATGACTAGCTTTAACACACTTTTACCTTATTTTTTTAATCTTATTATAATGGACATCATCTACCAAGTAAATGTTTGCTAAAACTTAATAGAAACCTCTTGTTCGTGATGTTTTCTTTGGCTCTGATCTGTTGGCATATTAGCAACAAGTTTATCCAGTCTGATTAGCAGTTTATTCGTCTCGGCGGCATAGCGTTCCAATTTCGCCGATCTCACAGCTTTGTAGTATTCGGATATGGTTCTGGTCTGTCCGATTTCTTGCAATTCATAAAAATCAAAACTAATTTCCGGCGTGAATTTTAAAGCCTTGTCAAACGTTTCTTTCAAATCTGTTTCATCTAGATTAAGGATCTTTTTGGCTTTTCCGTAAAATGCTTTCAGAGAGGTCAAAACGTCTTGTTCTTCTTGGTGAAGGCTCTCAAAATGAGAAGTGAGTTGGTTGGGTGATTTTAGATCGGCCTTGCAGATGGGACATAAAAATCCTTCCAAAATATCGTCTTCAGCTAGCGCCCGGGCCATTTTGCTCAGGGATTAAAGGGGTCACTTACCACCTCGTCAACAAAGATTAATTTATAGGATAATCATGTAAATTACTTATTTACACCCACCCACTTTCAAACGATAAACGTCAAATTGCACTGTTCTTTGACTGCTGTAGGTTGGTAGAAGACAAATAAAATGTTCCCTACTAATAAATAATTGAAAACAGTCAAAGACCTCTTTATTTTAAGGATTTAGAGCAGTGGTAGCCAACCTATCCCTACCACTCACAAGTGGGCGTTTCAGATTTCATAGTGTGCGATAGGGATTTTAAAAACACTTTATACATCACCATTACTGTGGAACCGGTAGGCGGTTTAAAAAATTTACTACCAACAGAGATACAAAAGTGGGCTGTAGTTGTAAAAAGGTTCACTTCCCTTGTTTTTGATCGAGATGCGATTAAATGATTTTCACTACAAATATCGCATTTAAATAAGAGTTATAAAAAAACCATTTTTTGCATTATCTCTGACAAAAATATCATTCCTATACTTGTCTTAAATATAGGAATACAACGGGTTGAACAATTTATAAGTAAAGTAAAGAATTACTGTCGTTACGTTGATTGTACCCGATAAGATTGCTGTTTCCATTTTAATCTCATTTCATTATGGCTTAGGAAATAAGTTAATTTCACTCTGGCAAATCTGTAACAAAAGTCAGTGAAGAAATGTCAAAATAGCGTGTTCGTTTCAGTGCGTCGTAGAAAACAGGTTATCTACTGTCAAAAACAGAACAATATTTGACATACAATTTGAATAATTCCCCATTACAAGGATGGTTTCTAATGTCGATTGCTTGTTTTTGTGCAATTTTGAAGATGACGCCGACTTGAAAGGTATCGTTTTACCACAAGATTCAATTCTTTTTCCATAGATATATTTTGAAGTTACAATTTGAAAATCGTTTTTGTTTTAGACATTCCAGATTATTTAAAATGCGTATGGACCGGGGACTGGATATCAGCTATCAATGATCCTATATTTAAGGCCGTGGTCGATGGAAACGACTCATTTGCTGTTGAAAATTATATACAAGGAAAAACATCCGAAGAATGTCACACAATTTTGACTCTCGGAATCGCATGTCTCAATGCGTTCTGCGAAATTAACTGGACGGGTACAAATGCAAATTTTACAGCCGCTTTAAAAGACATATGTCCCAAATCCATTGATATAAGTGAAGAGCTACTTTCGAATGGAGAGGAAATCATTTCAACCATTCTTTGTCCGGAGTTATTGCTGGTTGCGACTAGAATATTTAACGGACTTT
Source organism: Himalopsyche tibetana (assembly GCA_030503985.1). NCBI lineage: Eukaryota > Metazoa > Arthropoda > Insecta > Trichoptera > Rhyacophilidae > Himalopsyche > Himalopsyche tibetana. Next base: position 4,307,429 of record JAPJYX010000019.1, on the reverse strand, counting down.
CTACGTATGAAAATCAGCTGGTATGTTTATTTTTCAATCATCCTTTCTTGATGTATTCTATAATGTTCTTTAGTGAAAAACACAAGGCTGTGAAGGTTTACTTAATATTTCACAAACAATGCAAAGTGACAGCCCAATATTCTACATAACTTTTCGGAAATGATTTAAAAAAAAAACCATCTCGCCACTCTCAAATGTAAATATAACAACGGACCAGTGACGTAGTGAAAATGAGGGCCCAGCAAAAAAGGGAGCTCAAATTTCATTACTTCATTGTTTTGCGCAAGGCACTGAAATGTGCAATTGTTGTCATTGCACCTCAGCATTCATATGGGGAATAATTCCAACGATTTTAAAAGACCACATCTATATGGGGCATAACTCGACTGATTTATTTTTATTATCCATTTTTCTAATTGATTAAAACTTTATTGTGAAAGTGGTTCTTTAATTGTTTCGTTTACGATGTTTTATATAATATATACTTAATTATGTAGTACTATCTATTTTAACTCTTAGAATTCCTATGTCGAGCTGGACTCGACATTACAGATTTGGCAATGTTTTTTTATTTACTGATTTTTTTAATAATATAAGTTTTTTTTCATCCAAATATTACCAATACGCATTGTGCGCAAGATAAATTTTGCTATACTGAAACATTCAAAATGTTTTATATTATAATTATACGATAATAAATTAATTAAAGACGAATTAATGTAAAAACATATTTCAATTAAAGACTGCAAAGGGTTGATAAAGATACATATGAGGAACAAACATTCAAAAAGTGTTTTGTCACAAATTTTGAAAAATGGCGTTTTATATCAATTCTAATAGCCCATAATAAAACCTATAAATGGAAATCAAAATAAGTGTTAAAACAGGTTTTTTTTCATATTAAAATGAAATCATAAAGTTGACACATTCATACAAACCGTCACTTTTGCAACACTTAAATCATCATTTTCCAAGCTTTGTATTTGTGTGACAAAACACTTTTTGAATGTTTGCTCCTCATATATTATTTTAAAATCATCTATTTTTTAATGTATTATGTTTATTTTCAAATTTAATGGCCCCCTCCTGGGACAATTTCTTGATCCGTCACTGAGGGATAGAAGGATAAGGCTTGGACAGGACCAACGTTCCCTCTAAGCCGAAGGGTTAGCTGCGCGGAAATTTCAAAGGTTGCGCGGACCGATCAAATATTAATTGAGCAACTGTCTTGCAGTGCGCACCAACCCGGAATGAGTGTGCGGAGGCTTCCTAACTGCTGCGCGGCCGCACACGCGCGCAGCTTAGAGGGAACGTTGGACAGGACTAGTGGTTAACTAATTGCTCTCGCTACGCCCAGTTATTAAAGTATCAGAAAGGGTGGGAGGGAATTTTTAAACATCATAAACACCCATGTCTTCAAACAGAAATCGATCAAAAAAATGCTGTTCATACTGGGACTCGAACCCGTGTGATCTGACATGGAAGCCTACATCGCTAACCTTTGTGCCATAAGACCTGGCAATAGCCTTAAACACGTATAACTTACAAAAAAATAACAGAGTGGTGTGCGATGAACAAACTGCAGTGAGATTTTTAAAACCACACAGTACAATCCCTCTAGAGCAGCGATTTCCAACCTGGAAGGCGTGGACTATTGCAAAGGGAGGCACGAACAGTCCAAAATATTTATTTATTTTTGAAAACATGTCTATTTATTACTATAAGAAATAAAAGATGGGAAGATATTTTTTTTTCCTTCAAAGGGAGGCGCAGTAACATAAAGGTTGGAGACCACTAATCTAGAGGTAACTTGTAATAATGGACATCCGATTGGAAGACATGATTGGCAGTCAAGATGCATTCATAAATTTCTACATACACAATATAAAATATTTTGTGGGGTGGCCTTGCTTGACGAATGCTTGAGGGTCCCATATTTCTAACTATGCCACTGTAACTGATCTTTAAGTTGGCATATTCAACACATTGAATATATTCGCATCATTCTTCAATCCAAAGTTTTAAAACGTCAAAATATCTGGACATACAATATAAAATGATGATTGTTTTTTGACACTTGATCTTTTAATACATTTTTTCAAATGAAACATTTGCTACATTCAAATATAATCTTCATTCGGTTCCAGGTACTATGTTGGTGGAAAATGCGTTGTTATTATATTTATCAAAAAATCTTAGATGAAAACAGTCCACGGCTATTCAAAATTTTAGAAAATCTCACAATGCATTTGTCCAATATGGAGCACAAATTACATGCACAGCCTAAATTGAAAATTCTTCTCAATTTGGAAATCAGCCAAGTTCATTTGATGTATGGGCGCGTCCAAAATGTTGAACAATGTCTAAAGAAAGCAAAGGAGATTTCTGGTCTATCATTGGAACTTAGAGGTAATTAACATTCTTAAAATATATATTTTTAATTAAATCAAACAACCTTTAACATTGATTGTAATGCCGGCTATTCTATTCTACGATTTAGTCCAGGGGTGGGGATCTTTTCATTTCTTAAGGCCACATTCATTTATCTGATTCAAAATAAGGCCACAGTAAAGAAAACGTTGACACCCTCTCCCCTTTTTTTTGACTGTCGAACATATAATGGGTTGATTACGCTCGTTTTCCAAACGCTTGCATATATTTTTTTATCAATGTGAATAGTTTGATCAAGTCAAAAGGCCGTATCAGAGTAGCCAAGAGGCCGCAGGTTCCCCTCCACTGATTTAGTCACTTGTTTTTTTAACCCTTCAAGCCCTGTTGATGTGCTGTGCATGCGGGTTAAAAAACCACTCCCTGGGACGGAGGCGTGCTCTACACACAAAAACAATATCCTATTTTATCTCCCATTTATAAGTTACCCGATTTCGTTCAAATAACTTGACTACTGTAAAGAATAAATAAAAATTTGAGTTGTGAATATTTTTTATCGTATTTTTTATTCGAGAAAGTTATCAACTAATAAATTGAATGCTTTTTTTTGAACGCTCACGAGCTGTCATAGGAGTTTTTTAGAATAACCAATTAGATTCTGATTGATATTTTTAAATAGAAAAATTCTAGCCAATTTATACAATTATTTTTTTTAATGAAGAGTGAAGAGAAATAATTGACATATTTATAAAATAAAGAAATGTAAGAACACTTAAAAAAGTCAACTTTCGATATCCATTAAAGAAACACTTTTCTTTTTAATAAACGACGATGAAAGTTTAAGAACTTTAATCGTATAAAAATAAGTCAAGTTTTGTTTTTATGGGAAGGAAGTGTTAATTTACATGGATTATTATAATGCTTTGAATATTGTTTCAGGTGCATTAGGAAAACGTACAAAATACCAACAAGTAGCTGTAGCGCAGTTGACATTGGACACGGTGCTCGGAGACAAGGAATGGAGAGTTCCAGCTAATATTACACATTCTTCCTCATCTCTCTTGACCCCTCTCAAACTGGATGATGATTTAAGACTGGAGTCAGTACAGTATGAGGACAATTCAGAAGGAGGCATTTCCGAACTGTCAAGCTTAGAGCAGCTCATTTGCTTGGTAACAGTGTAAGTTTTCATAAAGCATCATACTGTGTGTACGAATTTAAATTATATAACATAAGAAAGCGGTAGTGATGATACAATTTATCTTACTCTTTGTTTGTTTTTTGATTACTGTTATTTGTTTATTAGTAATGCAACAAAAAAAAGCACATTTATAAAATCATCAACAACAGGTTATTATCAAAGCTAATGGTTCATTAAGGATTTTTGTAACGGTTTACAGCGACACCTATAATTAATAAATAGTGCGTTTTGGTTGAGATGCGATTATTTATTGAAAAAAAATACTTCATTGCTTAAGCACTCTGATGAATCCCTGTTCAATGCTTAACTCATCTGGGATGTTTTGCAAATCCTATTAAACTAGATTTTATCAAAATTCAAACAATTCAAATTTGATATTGAAATTCCATCAAGCACCCTCAGTCGAAATACTTAATTAGATTTTATCAATTACACGAATGTTTGTCACCTAATGATTTGTCTTAATTATATGTGTCACTGTAGATGGCTACACTCACCCTTAACTTTTCCGTTTCTAAGCTCAAGAAATGCGACCCCAATACCAACATTTTCATAAATATCTATTTTAATATGGGTGATACAATGTTTATAATTAAGGTATTCTTATATCATAGTTTTTTGGACCTTTTGTAGTTTATATAAGTACGCGATAACGCTTATCAGCTGATTAGCGCCCGCGATAACGATTGTTCGTATGATAATTTGGAACGCTGAGACACTCTTCAGTAGTCAATTCATATGTGTGCTGACATGACGTCTTTTTTACGCGCAACTTAAAATATGATTATTTATTAAAAAAACCACAGATTTTTATAAAAAAAATTATGAGGAAAGATGCAGAGAGATATTTTAAAGCCCGTAGACTATTTTTTTTTTTGAAATTCATAAGAATAAGGCCAATAATGAGGAAACCACTGGGGTCAAAAAAGACCCCCATCGCCTGCTAAGTATTTTTCTAGTCTCCGAGCCGCGAGAGTTAACTATAAATTATTTGGAGATATTAGCACTGAAAGATATTGAAGTAATCTCAATGCAATTCATATAAAAAAACGTAAAAAAACAGGATAAAGCAATCCAATAAAATGTTATATGATTTCAACTCAAGTATATTTTTTGTACAATATTTTATCGGTTGCTTTGCGATATTACCATGAATTATATTTGAAAAGTAATGTCAATGGTTGAACTCACGGTTTGTTTCATTCTGCTTTGTTAGCATTCATTTTGCTTGTGACAATTCATAATATAACATCACAAAAAAGACTATACTATGTGTTCAATAACTCTTTTTATAACCCACCAAAAAAAATTAATGAAATATTGATAAACTTTTGTTTATTGTTCTAACTATGATATTGTTTTTAGTCAATATCTACAGAGGTCCCAGCCCAAGGATTCAATTGCAAATGAAGAATTGATACCGTTTATAAACACCATATTAGCGCAGAAATTCGGACCGTGGTCCACCATGATAACCACCCTTCTTCTGAAATGTAAACTTGAGTCAAATAATAAAAGGACAGTCGAAAGAGCAATGATGCAAAATGAGGAAATAGTGAAAAGTTATTCCAACACAGAACCCAGAGTTACCAGCCGGTAGGTTAACCAACATTATCATTATTAGTCCTAATTCAAGTAATTTCCAGAAAAAAAATAATTGCCTGAGTATAATTTATCAAATTTAAGTTTACTTGTTATGTTTACATTATCTATTCTAAAAACCTTTTTTTGGTCACACTTTATCATGTCCGCAGAATCTAAAACAAAATTATTATAAAAAAAAATATATTCACCCCAGTGGCATCACCATTGGCTGACTGTTGATACTCTTTGGAGGAAGAAAATATGTATGTCTACAATACCTCAAATAACCAAATTAAAGTCATACATTGTTAATGTGAAAAAATCATTGATTCAAACTGCGTTAAATATTTTTTATTTCGTGTCTTCAATCTTTCAGGTTATCGTATCTTTGGGCTTGCGGGTTACCACCTGTCATCGACTGGCGTTCTCAGTTTGCTGATTTACTTTTAAGTCTCGGTTTAATTAAAGCCGCTCTCGATTTGTATTTAGAGTTACAACTCTGGGAAGATGTCATTGTCTGTTACACAATATTGGAATGGCCTCAGAAGGTAAAATCTTACACATTCATTAATAAACTTAAGACATGCCTTGCAATTATATACATTGCTGTCATTTCTCATTGGGAAGGCAATATATGAAGAAAATAAAACACTTTTGTACTAATTTCACATTATTTATTAGTTCAATCAACCAGCTTGTATTGCTCGCAATGAGCAAACTGGTGAAATTAGTACAAAAAAGTGTTTTATTTTTTTTAAGTTCTCGTATCAAATCTTTTTCATTTATTTTTATAGGCAGCTGAAATCATCAGACAGCAGATTGAAATTAAACCAACTGCCAAACTGTATTGCCTTTTGGGTGATGCCACAGGTATTAAATATTTATTGAATTTCTTAGTCTGGTACTTTCGCTATTTTGGTTGACACTTTACTAAAATCATATTCCTATTAGATGATGTAACACTTTACGAAACAGCGTGGGAATTTTCAAATAAAAAAAGCAGTAGAGCACAACGTCATTGGGGAAATCATCTTTTCTCCCACAAGAAATACGAAGAATGCATTCCACATTATCAAAAGTCATGCGAAATTAACTCATTACAAGAAATCGTGTGGCTTAGATTAGGGTAAGTAGTATAATAATGATTTTAAAAGAACTTGCAACCATCTTGATTATTTATTATGCAGTGATAGTTTCATACTAAATAAAGATGGTATAGTTTCAATTTCACACATAATTTCAATTTCATGTTACTCTCCATCTATCTGGGATTTACTATCTTTTTTGTTGCTACCATAGTAGCAAAATTCATAGTTATAGAAAAAATCTCAATTCCAAACTCGTTCCCTGACCTTTGCAAATACATGTTAAGATAAGAGCTTTTAGACTCCTAAAACTGTTGAATCAGTCCAATTTTTACAGGCACAATGTGCACCACATTAAAATAGTACTAGTATATTAATTTTCTTAATATCTACCAAATAACTATACAACACACTTCGCGACCCGAATACTACAAGGTTCTATGTGAAAAATTTTGACGAAATAAAAATGTGTGCTAATAATGATACTTGGAAGACTGCCGCATTGTTACTTGTTTTGCCAAAAAAATTTCACATTGTATTACTCGGGTTGCGACTTATCTATCTCCCCAAACAATAAGATGTTTTCTATTTCTTGTAGATTTGCTGCACTTACTGTGGAGAATTGGGAAATGTCAGCGACTGCTTACAGACGTTACACATATCTGGAACCACACTCATTCGAAGCGTGGAATAACTTGGCAAAAGTATATGTGAAACAAGGCAATAAACAGAGAGCATATAAAGCTCTAAACGAAGCCCTCAAATATAACTATGACAATTGGCAGGTCAGTTATTGTTTGGTGTGTTTTTCATACCTCAATCGACAATTCAAACTACAGCACATGTCCAAACCAGTTCACTGCTGCTTATTTTACTTTGGATGTAATAAAAGATGAGCTAGTCCTCTCTCTTACTTCCAAATTCCTGATAAAGTCAAACCACCGCACCTCATCTGTGATACATTTATTGTTTCTGCTGATTTCTTTCTTACTTCAATTGCAGGTTTGGGAAAACATGGTTGTCGTTAGCTTGGATACAGGCCACTTTGATGATGTTGTTCGTGGATACCACAGATTACTTGATATTCGAAATAAGCATTTGGATATTGAAGTTTTGACACTTTTAGTCAAAGCCCTAATGCAAAACTGCTTAGATGCTGACGGAAATCAAGTAAAAAGGTAAAAATACTACTGTATTCTTTTGTAATTTCCACTCATACACAATAACAGGAAATTCATTAAATATGTAATCTTTTGGATTACTAATAGCTGACAATGCAATATTGATTGTCATCAATTTAACTGTTGCAGAATAATTCCAAAGGTGCTTGAATTATTGGGAAGAATCACATCCGTTCACCCTAATGACGCAGATTTATGGCAAATCTATGCAGATATCAGCCCCAATTCATTACTACAAGGACAGAGGCTACTTAAATCTTATAAGGGAATTACTCAGGTGTGCCTAACATGTTTTTTTTGCTTGGAATTAAATTTAAACTTTTTGATGTGTTCGCTGCAGAAAAGAAATTCTCCACATTATCTTATTCCATACTATTATATTATAGCTGGGTATCGTTTCCTTGGGCCCCTTGGAATCGTCATCTAGATTGGTTTATTAGTGCATTTTAGTGCAACATCAATCTGTTCTTAGGTTTTTTGACTGCATGGGTAATAATAAAAAATCTCACTTTTTAATGTTATATAAAAATACAACCGCTTTCCTGTCATTGATTGTTTATCAAAAAAAAATATATTTTTAAAATTTACAACATTTCATGTTATAAAACTAATGTTTTAATAAAGATTCTAGTCATTCTTATCAAATATGTTTCCACGCAATTCAATTTTGAAGTTTATTGCAAACTCTTTACATGTTTTGCTCCGCAGGGGCGAGCAGTGTCGTTAATTATATATTCTATGATATACCTACTGAAATCAAAATTGTTGTATACTTTGTAAATGATATAGTTTCCGTCTTCAAGGAGTTACAAAAATAATAATCAGTTAATAATGAATAATTCTTGTAAAAGTTAAAATTCATTTTTTTTTTACATGGTCACGCTTGTTCTCACCACTGTCCTTGCACAATATTACACGGAGTCTATAAGGATGAACGTGGCCATTTGATCACGCGGCTTCTCTATACAACGGCTTTGTTTTTTTATTATTATTTTTGCTAGAAATAAAAGTTATCTGTGATTTCAATACGGCTCAAAATTTATTTTTTCATCAAAAAACTCTTGTTGGGGTTAAAATACGATAGATTTTTTCCTAATCTAAAAGTGTGTGCGACCAGCGTGTAGTAAAGGACTATGAATTAACTTTATTCTTGACAACTTTCAGGTTGAAAATTGGTCAAAAGATCCGTTAATCTGCGAAAAGATTCTGAATTTGGTGGAAAACTTGGCACTGGCTAGTCTGAAATCTAAAGAAGACACGCCTGAAGTGGACATGGCACAAGTTTGGCAGTTGGTTTCTTCAGCTCGGCTCACTATCCAAGGAGTTGTAAGGGCTGTATCCAACCAAAAATGGTCTCAGTTTGACGAGAAGATTACATTGCTAGAAGACTTACTAAAACAAGTTACTACATTACTTCAGAAACAATAAATGAATAAATATTTTCGTACATATAAATAACTGTTGTGATATGCATTATTTTATGTAAATAAAATAAATCTATATAAAATGTTTCTTTATTTTATCATAATTGCCAAGTGAGATTTCATCGTGATTATTTTTAAATGTAGAAAACTTTTTGCTTCAAAATGACGTAGCCTTAACTCTTGACCTGTCTGGTACTGGAGTAAAAACATATGTAATTTACGGGTTGTCTGAGTTTTTTGTAAATTTTAGTGTCATTTGATAGATATTTACCATATAAAGGTGATTCATTTAGAGGTACTTTTTCTTATTGGGATTTGATAATAGATTACACGTGAGTTGTGCCCAAGTGTTATTTTATTTTTGTTCAGTATTGTTTTACAATTCATAATGGAAAGACTTACGCCGGCACAGCGCCTACAAATTATTCAGCTGTATTACGCAAATCAGCGTTCTGCGAGGAATGTTTTTCGTGCAACATTTTGATGAGGCCCATTTCTGGCTTAATGGATATGTCAATAAACAAAATTGCCGTATTTGGTTTGAAGTTCAACCCGAAGAGGTTATAGAGCTGCCACTACATCCACAAAAAACAACAGTTTGGTGTGGTTTATAGGCTGGTGGAATAATCGGTCCATATATTTTTTTAAAATGAGGCTGGCCAGAACGTAACCGTGAATGGCGCCCGTTATCGTTCCATGATAACGTACTATTTGGTGCCTAAAATTCAAGCCCATAATCTCCACGACACTTGATTTCAATAAGATTACTTGCCACACAGCCCGTGAAAACATCGCTTTATTAAGAGAATATTTCGGTGAACAAATAATTTCACGCTTCGGACCAGTGAATTGGCCGTCTAGATCTTGCGATATAACACCTCTAGACTTTTTTCTTTGGGGCTACGCAAAGTCGAAAGTCTATATAATTAAGCCGACTTCGATTGAGGAATTGGAGGCCAACATTACTCGCATCATTACCCAAATACTAGTCGAAATGCTCGAACGCGTCATCCAAAATTGGAACTTTCGAATGGACCATGTTACGCATATATATTACGCATAGTTACGGCCAACATTTAAAAGAAATAATATTTTAAAAAGAAATGTAGAAAATGGGTCAATTTATTATATTAAAGACTGCAATAATTTTTTTTTATAAACGTTTTTTTGTCTTTTGAAAAAAGTACCTCTTAATGAATCACCCTTTATTAGGAAAGGAATCTATAATAATAAATAGTGTACAAGTAGTCCCTGTCAGACGATGGGTCGACTTGAGACAATTGGCACTTAATAAAAAATGGAAAACTAAGATTTCGCTTAGTTTTGCAAAAAAAATATTACTAAGTGATAAAATGCAAAGCGCGCCAAAATCCAACACATAGACAGTCACCCAGCTATGCGTGTATAGCCTGGCACGTGTTGAATACACTGACGCTAGCCAACATTTGACTGTATGCACCACACAGACGACCGTCTCGTAGCAACGACAATAGAATGCGACCGTTCAATTGGTGGATTTGCGGCGAATATTTCAAGCCAGCTCGTAATTCAGAGTAGTGTAATTGGGGGTTCCACTGTATATACATTTTTATTGTATCTAAAATTACGTAAGAATTATTTATTAAACACTTACCACTAAATTATAATGTACACTATTCAACTCGGCAACTTAACTACCTAATATTGTTTTTTTGTGTTAGGTTACTGACTCCACGCGTTGCATACATTTCGTCACATTAAAACTAAATCGGTAAAGTCGTTTGTAGGAATTGTAGTTTGTAGATAGCAGAACATTACCCGTTTTTATAAGAATTCAATGCGCTGTCAAAGACGGGAACGTATGCATTCGGGCATAGTGCTTTTAGTGTGGTAAGTACCAACCATACAGGTACGGTCATTATTTAAAACACAAAAAAATAAACGTTTTCTTGCTGTTTTTTAATCCAAAAAGAATAACAATTAATAGGTAAAGTTGCGTGGTTAAATTGTGGGAAATCTTAAATAGAAAGTAAAAAAAAATATTTACACGTGATATTTAGGTAATCTTGGAATTAATGTCGTTTTTTACAGTAAAACTCAAATTTGATTTTTTAAATTATTTATTATTTTTTTTAAACAAAGTAATTACCAGCGTTGTCTATGACTCTTTACCATATATTTTAAAGATCTAAAATTCCTTTCTCATAAAAGGTCTTTGGTTTAGATTCGAAGAACTCCAAGAGACCTGATTTCAGTTCTTCAATATTGTCAAATTTTTTGTTTCTTAATTGCGTTTCTAAAGAACGAAACAAGTGAGTCACTTGGTGCCAAGTAAGGAGAATAGGGTGGATGCAATAAAACATCCCAACCAAGGTTGTGGGTCTTTTTTCGTTTAATGTCGGCAACATGCGGATGGGCAATGTCGTGTTGAAGAATAATATTGTATTCTACGTTCTATGTAAAACTGTAAAATTTTATATTAAAGTTATTACTACCAAATCATTTTTGAAATTTTTGAATACTACGAGAGTATAAATTGCGTTTGACGGCTTACCGAGCAAAGGATTAACACCACACTGGTTATATTTAGTCATTTAAGGTCTATGGCACAGCAGTTGGTTTTGTTGGCTTCGGTGCCATATCTCATGGGTTCGAGTACCAGTACAAACAACATTTTCTTGATTGATTTCTTTTCGAAGACATGGGTGTTTGTGGTGTCAAAAAATTCCCTCCCACCCTTCCGATACTTCAATAACTGGGTGTAGCGAGAACATTAGTTAACCACTAGTCTTGTCCTAGCCTTATCCTTCTATCTCTACTACTCTCTTTGAAAAAGAGAGGTTGAGCGACTGAGTAAGAAAAAGTTCTCATAGAAAAACTTCTGTAGAGATACCTCCATTAGGAGACCATATGCTCCACATTGGGAGCGGACATGGATTAAAAAAAAGGTTCCTCGCATCCCTCTAAATCTCAGATATCAGGCAGTCTAGTTTGATGGCTACCCATTGCACAAGCAGCCAAATGAATTTGAAATGCATTGTCACATTTAAACTACATACTCTCATTAATATTCCGGTTTCATAGCCGTATTAAAATATGTTTTATTTTTTCTAACAACTTCTCGTTCAGTCAGGGACTCTTTTTTGGCATGAGTGAAAATATTTGCAATTTGCAACTGAATGTCGTATGCCACAGATAAGGGGAGATTTCTCAACTGGACCGCCACACTGCTTGCAAATACATCAAACTCATCATGCTTATTACCATTTGGATTAATGCGGGATGCAAAAGCCAACTGTCGCAGGCTTTCAATTGCCCGATGGAGAAGCGCAAGATCCCTGCTTTCATCTTTTTTTTTGGGTAGCGAGTCAACTTTCTGATCATCATCGCTTTCTTCCTCTAGTTTGAGATTATCCTGTGGATACTCGTCACCGCTGTCTTTAATAAAATAGCTGGTATCTATTGCTGATGAAAAACTTTTGTTTAGACTGTCATCGTCTTTCACCTGAAAAAAAATATACCAAATAAATCAAACATTGTTTAACATTCACCATTGTTGGAATGTTATCAAATAATATTAAGATTCAAGGACAAATGACATATCCTAATATTTGTTTTTTTCAAAAAAAAAAAAAAATTCATGACAGTCTGTGATGTTTTCAACCTCTCCATAATTCATTAATATTAAAATAGTATTGTCGGGTCCTATGGCTCAACGGTTAGCATTGTGAGCTTCCGCGCCAGACTTCATGCGTGGAGTTTTTTCGATCGATTTATCAATTTCTATCCAAAGGCATGGGTGTTTGTTGTCTAAAAGTTCCCTCCAACTATTTTTGATCATTTAACGACTGGGCATAGCGAGAGCGATTAGTTAACCACGAGTCCTGTCCTAGCCTATCGTTCTATCCCTTCTACTCTCTTCGAAAAAGAGAGGTTGAGCGACTGAGTTGAAAAACTTCTGTTGAGATACCTCCATTAGGAGGCCATATGCTCCACATTGGGAGCGAATATGGGAAAAAATGTTTGATTACTTTATTAATATTTTGTATTAATATCACCCGTTCATCAACACAAACCATGTCCACAAACACCAATACAAAAATAATTTTCAAAAAGTTACCATCGAAAATAGAGAATATATCATTTTATCCTATCCTACTTTGCATAGGAGTTTGAGAGACTGAGAACCTTTTAACTGTTAAAGATATCCATCTAGAAGTCTTATTCTCCACATTGAGAGCAAATGCACATTAAAGCCAAGCAGTTATTTTACATTCTTGACTACAGTCAAGCAACATTATGTCAATCTTTTCTAGAATCTTCTTTAATAGTCAGTAAACTACATACAGTTGAACTTGATTCATATTTTTTCGAGTCCATACCTATAAATTTAAGCATCACCATATGGAAGGTAAACATACAATTGAATAAGAACATCACTTCTATACCCTATATAACCATAAAATCATATAATCATAAAACCTTTGCCGACAAACAAATTGTATAATTCTTGAAACTGCTCACTACTCAAATCTGTTGGCATCCTTTTCGCCAGCAATGGCTTTGGACTCAGTGATGCATTTATATCTTATATAAACACGAAACTTTCATTTGCTAAGCGTCAGTTCAAGTTCATCCGTGCGCTTGAATGCCTGAAGATGCCGAGAGGCGAAACCCGGGCCGTTAGTGACAAAATTTGTGAGAATGTACATAGTTTGAACGATTCAAATTTAATATTGAAATTCCACCAAGCACCTTCAGTCGAAATCTTAAATTAAAAGAACATCAGGTTTTAAATAAACATTTTCTTTCTTAGGTTACATGAAATAAGATTTTTTTTGGCTCTCCCGTAAATTTGCACTTTTGTAAATACCACCATAGATATTTTACTCAAATTTCTATGCATAAGAGAATAGCAAAACAGAAATCCGAATCACAGTTTGTCACAATAGGGCTTTATACATTTATGGTAATGTAATCCGTGTGGTGATTTCAAACAAACAACAGAGACAATGGTATTCTTGCGAACCTGATTAATTTGAAACTGATTCCCATTTAATATTACAACTTTTTGTAGAAATCGATGCGCAGTGGCAAACCAAGGCAATTTAGGCTTATAAACACGATCATCTCCTGATCTCTGACTCCCTATGATTTTCTTGATCTCATTGAGGTAGGTTGCTCTCAGTGCATGAACTTTTCTTGAAACATCCACAACAGTGAAATCTTTAATATTCATTCTCTCTTCGATCTCTTTTAATGCTCGCAGACGTAAGCATTTCTTTTTGTAGTCTACTGAATTATGATCCCACAAACATGATTGCATTTCATATTCCTTAAGAAATTTGAGCGTTACTGAGGTTTTCCACTTCTTGTATACTTTCATCATCAAACTCTAGGTCATAATCTAGTATACCTCTAGGTATTTGTCGTGTTTTGACGTATTTTTGACAGCTGCTATAAACAGTTATTAGTATGGTACCTAACTAGTCGGGTATCTATATGGCGCCACTAACTTTTACTGAAAAACCCGCTGCTACAAAAAAAATATGCGGATACGATTCAATACTTAAAAGCGCAATTTAAATATTAAACTTTAGTGTTTATAGAATTTGATACTGTGAGTAAAATCAAATAATTTTCCATTTAAATGTGGTAGCGGATGAAATTAGTTTATGTAAACAAAATTTGTTTGTTTAATGGCTAAATGAGACGTGTTGTTAGAGTAAAGTGGTCACTGCTTTAGAAAATGTTAGCGACAATTGATTAAAAAAACTACACTGTGGATATGAACAAAGTTTTAAAATGAAATCAAATATCCTCAAATCCTGCATTTTTTATCCATGTTCATGTGGAGCATACAGCCTTATAATGGAAGCGTCTCAACAGAATTTGTTTACGACTACTGTTTATTACTTAGTTGCTCAACCTTTCTTTTTCAAAGAGAGTAGAAAGGAAAAAAGAAACAATGAAGAACCGCATTTTCTCACGTTTGGTCTAATCTCTAGTCCAGGGTTTCCCAAACATTTTTTGCAATGGAACACTTCACGAATCCAGAAATTTGAACGGAACACCTAGCTTATAATGAGCCAAGTTTTTTTTAAATGTGTTGCAGCATATAAAACCATTCCAAAATTTTTCGGAACACCTATGCGGGATCTGTGGAACACCAGTGCTTCACGGAACATAGTTTGGAAAACCCTGCTCTAGTTGATAATGTTAATAAACAGCAGGTTGAACTTATAAAGGGTCTGCTAAATAAAGGAATAAATAAAAAATGGAACCAGTTAAGCTTTAGTGAAGTAACAGGTTGTTTGAGTGTGATTCTTTTGGCAAAATAGGTAAATCTTTCTATAACGCGGAATTAGGTTCATCGTTATGAAAATACCCGTCATGGGAATCAATAAACTGTGAAGGAATGTGACTTATGGCAGCCGGCTAGCCGCGTCCCCTTCTGCCCCATCCTTTTGCTTACATTTGAGAGCATGGCAACTAAGCTCGAAGACGTTAACGTCTTGTGAAACATCGCCGCAAATATTTTCGGCATTCGCGTTATGAGAACTCGCGTTATGGGAAGCATTACTGTACTAAACTATCATTTCATTTTGACATCTACATAAAAACATTTTGGGTATCAAAAAAACTCGTTAAAAAAATCGCTTCCGTTCAGTAATTTGAATGAGTTTTAATACTATATTTATTCATTTCAATCTGAAATAGATATTATTAGTTTTATTAATTTATAAAGTTTTTTAAAATATGCTACCCTATTTAACAAGCACCCTATTCTTGAAGTTGTGGCGTATTTTAAAAATACGTCATCTCACTCATAATAACTGGACAAGTAATACTTATATTGGTGGTTGCCAAATAAATAGACAAAAAATTTTTAGTGCTAGAAACTTTGACCCCCTGTTGGGCTGCCGGTGTCTGCACGCTTATCGTAAAATTTCAATTAACATTTGAAGTAACATTAACGCCTAATTTTTCATTTAGTATATAATGGATGCAGGCCTAGAAACCAAATATTTTGTGACTCTTTTCTTTTCGTTGTTATGTTTCGTTTTTTGTATAAAAATCGCCATTCAAATACGGTAAGGTTAACAGTTTAATATTCATGTTAGCTTTCCCGCTTGGCATTAACTGCTGAAGTTTATTTTAATATTTTTGTATCAAACCCATGTATAATTTATGGAATATGAAGACTGCACCATCTATATTTTGCTGTCCCTGTGTTATTATGTAAAACATCAATATTTCCTTCTAGGCAAACATTTCCCGCCCGAGTGAATTGCTGGTTCTGCAACAATAACTTTTGGATTAAATATTCTTTGTCGAACTCCTGGGTCTGTCGAAATTGTGATCAATACAATGGCTTTTCAAAGGTTAGTTTAAGAAGCTCTATAATTTTATTATGTAATGAGTTATTGAAGTAAGCCAAAAAACGTGTAAAGCATGACCAATATATAAAAATATCTTCCCACACACAGAGTTGACTTTTTATGAAATACAGCTGTAACTCAAGAGTGTAGCAGTGAAATACTTTATAAACGAATGCTATCAATTTTATTTGAAGACATCGCCAAGTGGGGCAATTATATCATTTAACTTTTTATAGGCACTCCCATAAAATATCATAATTTCTAAATTTCATTTGCTATTATCCTGCTTCAATTTTATAGTGGTCCTTTATACACTACTGAAAAATATGGCGTATTATAATATGTTCATTAAATTAATTTTGTGTGCATCAACAAAAGTTGTTGAGATGATTTTGATTTAATAGTCCTAATTTTTATCAGTATTATTAAATTTGTTAATTTATTTATATTTTCAGGATGGCGACTATAACAAGCCCCTTAATGCGCACATTACAAGCCCAATCTATTTTAATAAAATTCGAAGCCATTTTTCTCCGGCGAATAATGGTTTATGTTATAAATGTAATACCAACCAACAATTGAAAGTGATGCAACTTTCCAGTTTCAAACCAATGAATGAAAACAATTTTGACAATGAAGTCGATGCTTTTAAGTAAGTATGAGAGCATATAGTAATACGCTGAACTCCCATTTACACGGTAGATATGTTCCACGTGATACCGTGTAAAAAATAAATACTATAATAAAATATTTATGGTGGATAGGTTTCCTTGTATAAAAATCAATTCAAGATATCAAAAGTAAAATTCATTATTGCTTATTGTATCTTAATTTTATTTAAAAAATCAAAGGTAACAAAAATTATTCACTATCACTATAAGACAATGTACAAATTTTAGTAGTAAGTAGGATGTAGGAAATTCCAAATTACGGTTACGCATTGTTAAATGAATTTCCAGCATGATCGTGTTCTGTGTTTTCAAGATGCTGGTGAAGATCTTTAAATTTATCTGTTCATAGAACTAAACATTTGAATTCAAAGTATTCTAATTCTTGTTTTTTCTTGGCGGGTAACTCCAAATGTGATAGTGGGTAATTCAACTACCCACAGTGGGTTGCCAACTACTGGTCTAAATTCTAATAAAATAGCCCTACAGATCAAATATATAATAATTCAATAATCATTGTCTATGTATTTTTTTTAAACAATGCCTTTCCATCTAGTCAAGTTAGCGGTATTAGTGACGTACCATACCATATTGCTTTGTTCAGCATTTTGCTTTTTTACAAAACATAATTTTTCAGCAATCGCATATGATTCAACAGCACTTGTAGAATTGACCCTTCAAGCCCGAAACATGATCTGTTTTTAATGTTTATTTATAATAGCAAAAGTTCACAGATTTTATTCAAATAAATTGATATGCTATAAAAATTAGATTGATGTTTTGAAGATAAGATTGAATTTAAAAAAACTGTTGACCGTTAAAAACATATTTTTTACGTGATATTTAAGTGAATATAAAAAAGTCAAATCATATTTTTCAGTACTCAGTCAGTCAGTAAATCGCCGGTCCGTGAGTAATAATTTTGAATAAAAGACTCACCACTTCTGGTTTCAAAATTATTAACCCTGAAATGTCACCAGAAATTTTTTTCAAAATGAAACATCAGTTTTTACATTTATTTATTTGTTCATTTAAAGCCTATCTGCTAATCGTTGGATACGATTCGGCTTCTATTCAAAATCTATTTTAGGCAGCCGTGCCTGAAGGGTTAACATATTTTTCATCACAGTATATAATTTTTTTTAACATGTGTTTTTTACACAAATATTTGCTATGAAATTGACAGCATTCTTAATTTACATTTTCTTTGTACTGTTGCATTATGTGTTTTTTTTTTAAACTATTTATGTTATCTAATGTGTATCATGTTAATTCTTATTTTATCATTCGGTTTGATTTTATTTTTATGCATTATTTTTGTTTATTGTTTTATTTTAGATTACACTTAGAAAAGATTTATCAGTTATGTTCGCTCTGCAAAAAATACGTGAAAGACAAACTACAGAAAGAAAAGGGACATTTCCTCGGGACAAAATTAATTCACTCAAGAACTGAGAAAATAAGCCCCGATCACTTAAAGAATGGATTCAGTTTTCTTAAGAAATTAACTATGAAAATCTTAAGAGTCACCGCTTTAGTGTTACTGGTCTGCATTTTAACAGATGTATATTTAAACATTGATCTCTTTTTGTCCAAGAAAATCATCAAGGATTCAAAGAAACATTTCAATAATTTACACAGCCAATTGAAGAATTTTTCGCAGAGCAATATTGATTATTTACACTCTGTGTGTAATTTAACAGAATCATACTCAAGTATGATACCATCGTTTGTGTACGACATGTACAATTCAACTTTGTGTTATTTTCATCTTGACAAGGAAAGAAATGTGGACTTATATGAATTTCTACAAGAGCGCATTGGCTTAGATCACTTAATAGAGATACTGCCTCTTACCGGATGCACTATGCAATTCTTGTTACGAATATCAGACATCAATGTGTCTCTTCGCTATTTTATAAACGACGTTAGCTGGATGCTGTCTGTCTATATATCAAGAAATGCAAATAAGTTGACGCATCCTTTACAGGTGAGGAATATAATAGAAATATACCATTGTTAACCTGTCAAGTTTTAATTTTTCCTTGAAGTAATAACAGGCTCCTGGTTTTATTAAAAAAATATTCTTATTGTTTTTTGTTAACTGCCATTGATGCAATTTCACTTGGATGCCAAAAAAGTTCACGCATTTTTTTTCACGCAAAGTTTTATGCATTTTATTACTGTTGGTAAACAATTCAATTCCTTTAAGCTGCTTGTTATTCTGATAAACCTCTGAAAACACTAGTTTCTAATTTATACACACATTCTAATTTTATTTCAGATAATCATCACATTACTCATAATATTATATCCTATGACGGGTGATAACCAAAGTGCTAAGGTTTTCAAGAAGACGCTGATTAAAAAAATGAAAAACTTATCAGACTCCTCGATGTCAGTTCACGATGATGACGATCTTATTAGTGAAGAATCAGACAACGATGTACGGTCTTCGACGCCTATTTATTCTCAAGCCCGAGATGTTACCCCTCCGTGGATGTCCAGTACTTGTTCTCCAGGACGGGATCACCCCAATTACGCTAAATCAATGAGTTCAAACCCATCGAGTTTTGTTGGGTCGCTGTACAGCGGGAACACCGGAAACGCCAGTGACAATTTCAAAAACGTATCTTATTTCTCTAGTCCGTCTTCTGTGACATCTAATACTGGACTATTCCAAAGAAAATATGAGAATAATGAACTGAACAACAGTATTAGCGGCCTTCATTTAGGAAAACAAAATGGGAAGATGAAAAACAACGACTTTGTGTTTTCGACCCGCCAATATGAATGCACAAGTCCAAGTTTATTCATGCCCTCTTCCACTCGTTCCGCGGGAAGGCCTATTTTATCACCGAGCCGATTCACTCACAGCACACAACAGTCGTGGGTGGCCGGAGGGTACTGGGGAGCTGAAAGTCCACGGCAGATTTATAACCTGCGCGACACAAGTAGATCTTCTAGCCAGAGTTCCGGCTTTGAATCCCTTTCAAGTGCTCATCATAAAAACGTTAATGGGATGCCACTTCTGCATGATGATACTCTTACTAGTGATTATAATAGAAAGAATGACAATAATTTTAATTATAGTAACAATTTATACGTAAACACGAACCTGGGAAGCAACAGTGCATTCCAAAGTTTTCAACCTCAGAGTCACGCACCGATATACCCTATCATTCAAAACCGCAATTCAGTTTTTATTCCTAATTCAATGCCTTACAGTTTTCAAGGTAATCAAAGTATGCATTCTCCAAATAATTCTTTTCTAACTGCGTCCAATCCTGACCACTCATTTAAACCGTTGCACAAACCTGCTTTTAGTGAATAATATTGATCTCGACAACTGAATCTTGAATGGGTGTTTATTAAAATGTGATGTATGTAAATATTAGAGAATAAGCCAGTATAGCTAGTCGTTAAAATTAATAAATAATTTTATTTAACTTATTTTTTATTTCATTGGAATATTTCCAAACGCTCATAAATTACTTACTAAACCATTGTTTTTTTATGTATATATTATATAAGCCCCCGAGAGGTGGTCAGTAAAATGGTAAAACTTTTTTATTGGTCACATCTTTTTGTGGTGTTCTGTTGGATTGCACATTTATATTTTAAGGAGTAACACTATTACAATGTGTATTAAATGAACTTACTTTGCTTTTACGGTACTTTTTGGCACTTCACCTCTGATTGGCTCATATAATAATTTAACTAGTTCACAATAACCCTTTAGGCAAGTATGACGTGCAAATATGCAAAAAAAAATGCAGTATTTTAACGTTCAATTAAATTCAAATAACTTGTGTTAGGATTAGGTTGAAGTTTTAGTTTTGAATACGTTTATTCTTATTTGTTTTAATTTATAAAAAAACATTGAATGTTATTAAAATAAAAGGTTGCTTTTTAAAAATATGTTTGGGAAGAGATTAGAGTTTACAAATTCGACACATTCTAATCCTATTAAAAAATATAGATTTATGACACTTTATTTCCAATTTATATTATTTGTATATACCATGGTTTGTGGATTTTTACTCGTGGTGTAGGAGTATGGTGTATCCACTTCATCTAATGAGTGGGCAATTTGAAAGGTTGTGCCAAATTGCCCAAGTTGGTTATTATTACCGGAACACTTTTTGAAACAAAACAGGGGATCAATTCCCCCTGGCCAAGGAGAAACGGGATTCCGTTTCACCTTTTAAAGTGTCGGTCGTGATCTTGAAGGTGGTGGCACTGGCGTGCCTCGTATATCTCGAGTGGGCTAAATGGGGAAAGATTTTTTTTCCTCGCCAAATGCATAGGGTATTGTTTTTACATCGTATTTTTGATATTTTTGCATTTCAGATAGGTTGGGCTGTGTGCTTTGTGGCTGTACAGACTTTGTATGAAAGTGTGTGTTGTCGTGTGGTAGTGTTTTAATGGTCATGTTGGCATGATCAACCATGTCCTTGTAGAATTTCTTCGCCAATTTCACGGTGTGATCAAGGATCGGTTCAGTGTTAAGGTCTCTGTGTAGTATGCTGTTACAGACAAACCACGGCGCGTGCGTGATACGCCAGTCTTTGCACCAATCTGCTATGTTGGTGGCCGCTTTTTGGACTAGCGCGGTTGATCTATTTCTGTTTATCGAAGTGGCTAGAATTGCTATGTCGTCGGCGTACTGCGCAACGATAGTTTGCGAAGTGCTTGCCGGTATCGGGATGTCGTGGGTATATAGATTGTAGAGCAACGGCGAGAGTGCGGCTCCTTGCGGGACTGGCACTAGGTATGCGCGGCGTTGATGTTGCTCCATTTACTTTAACGCGGAATTGTCTATTTGTCAAAAATGAGTTTATCATATTGGTCATGGCTAGATTGAGTCCGGACTCGCTGAGTTTGACGATCATCCCTTCTATCCAAACCTTATCGAAGGCTTTCACGATATCTAAAAATAGTCCTGTTGTAAATTGGCGTCTGTTAAAACCGTCTGTGGCGTATTTTACTACTCGCAGGAGTTGATGAGTCGTTGAGTGCTTTTTGAAAACCGTGTTGCTCGTCCAGGAGCAGCTTGTTTTCGATGGTGAATTTTTCTAATCTCGCTTTTAATACCCGTTCTAATAGTTTGCCCATTGACGGGAGCAAGCTGATCGGTCTGTGGTTTTCGGGTATTTTGTGGTCCTTTCCTGGTTTAGGGAAAAGGACCACGTCAGCATCTTTCCACGCGGTTGGAAAGTGTTGGATTTCAAGACACGAATTTATGATCTGTGTAAGTGATGCTATTTTTTTTCGGGAAGGCTTTTTAGGGCGCTGTGGCTTATACCGTCGTTTCCCGGCGCTTTACGGTTTGCTAGTCTCTTGATTCTCCATTCTATGTCCGTGGTAGCGGGTTCGATAGGTGCTGCTGATGGGTTTGATTTGGCTTCGTTTATTATGTCAGCGTAATTTTGTGCGATTTTATCAAATTTGATAACGCGGGCTATGTCGTTAGAGTCTATCTCGTTCGGTGAGAATTGAATTTTTAGTGAGTGCAAATGTTTCACATTTGTCCTCTGCTGTGTACACCATGCCGTTAGGTCCTTGAAGAGGCGCGATGATGCTCTTGGGCTTTCTGGTGTACTTGCAAAGAGTCCAGTAGGGGTTGCTACCTTTCTCTAATGATATTAGTTTATTGTCGTATGCGTCCGTTCTGAATTTTTTCATCGCGATTCTGATTTCGGCTATCAGACGGTGCAAGCGTTGCCTTGCTATAGGTTTCGCGTGTCTTTGCCATTCGCGGCGGGCTCTGTTATCAGCGGGGAGGTATTGTCTGTGTCAGTACGGTGGGACTGGAGTTGATGCTAGTTTTTTCGCGTGTTTTATCGAATCTGTAAAATAGGCTACGGCGCCGTCTATAGCTTCCAGGCTGTTTAGGTTGGGTGGAACTTCGAGGTTCTCCGAAGTCCTCCCATGACGTTTTGAGTTTGTTTTCGCTCTGCAGTTCTGTATTGGGGTCCCCGGGGTCTCCCATATACAGCAGTACAGGCATCTGATCTGAATTTAAGTCTTTTTCTACTCGTATTTGCGGTACGAGTGGCATGCCAATTAGTATAGCTATGTCGATGATGTCCGCGGTTTGCGTTGCTGCTTGGTAAATAGTGGGCTCCCGGGAGCGGTTATGGTGGCTTGGGTGTCGTTCGCGAATTTAAATACGACTCCCTTTTTGTGTCGTGGTTCGGCTGTTCCAGTGCGAGTGTTTGGCGCTGGAATCGCTGAAGTCGCTTGCAATGACGGTCGATGGGATGTTAATGTCCAGCAGAGCTGTTAAGTCTGCTTGGTCTAACTTTCCGGTTGGTGGGTGATAAACTGCTTTAGTTTTATCTTCCCTGCGTTTCTGGTGTTTATTATTATCGCGGTTGACTCTAGTTTGGACCTGTGGGTCAGAACTGGAGGGAGAGCTGCGCAATGGTCTATGAATGATTTGATAAAAATTGCGGTTCCGCCGCCTTTGCAACAGAGCCTATCTGTGCGGTAGAATGTATAGTTTGGTATGTTTATGTTGGTCGAAGGGTTCAGCCACGTTTCATTGACGAGCAGTACGTCAATGTCGTGGCGTCTAAGAAAGTGTAGGACTTCGGAGCGATCTCTGAGTAGCGTTCTGTTGGCGTTCCAGAACGCTAGCTGTAGTAAAGCTGGTTTGCGTTGTACAGTCATTGTGGTCTAGTTTGGTCCAGCGAATTGGGACTTGGCATATGCAAGATATGCGTCCAGTTGGGCAATGATGTCCTGCTTTACGATTTTATCTTACTCGGGGGATCTGTGGATGTTTGGGTGTCCGGTTCTCCGAAGTGTGGGTATCTTTGTTGTTGTTGGTGACGGTTTTCGTGGTCGTCACGATTGCGCTGGCCGTTTGTTTGAGTGTTTCGGTCCTTCCATGACGGGTAAGGCCAATCTTTGTCTGCGCATTCCGGTTTGTACGATGGATGCTTGATGCATCCACGGAAGTTGGCGGGATGTTGGCCTCCGCAGTTGGCGCATGTAGCTGAGCCGTCTTCTCGTGTGCGCGCGCAAGTTGCGGTAAGGTGTCCTTCACCGCATTTCAGACATTTCGGTAGTGCGTGGCAGCCGTTGCTGCTGTGCCCAAACTTTTGGCACTTGTGGCATTGACTGGCCATGGCTTTTTTGTTTAATGTCTCAGTTTTTATTAAGAAACCATCGAACATGGTTTCTTGGAATATCTTTTTTCTTTCGGGGGTTCTGGCAACGTCGAGAAGGACCAGCGGAATTTTTAGTTTTTCGGCTCCTTTTCTCATCTGCTGTGCTCGGATGATCGGATAGTTGGCTCGCTTTAGAATTTCAATTATCTGGTCTGGCTCATAAGTTGTTGGTAACCCCTTCGTCACTGCTTCGTAGGTTTTCTCCTCCGGGAGTTGGTAGAGGTGGAATAGAATCTTCTTCTCGTCGAGGATTTTGGCCGCTCTCCTAAAGTCGCTAGTCGATGCCATGGTCTTTTGCTGACACTAGTGGGCATCCGGCGAGGAGGAGGTCCCTCTTCACGTTCTGGTAATCACGTTTTTGGTGTAGGACAATCGGAGGAATTTTATCTTTATAGGCGATCGGCTTGTTGGTCATTTGGGCAGGAGTGTTGTCTTTGGTCGTTTTTGCTGGTGGCGATCTTTCTTCTGATGGGAGTTTTGGTGATTCAGGATCACGTCGGTGTTTGGCCGTAACCGTGCGGAATCCGTCCCTATCTTGATCTCCATCGTTATTCAGTCTAGTCTTCGGAGTGGCTGATATGACGATCATTGGCGGCGGGGTCGGTCTCAGGCTGATGCTGTCCATGTCGGTCTCGAAGCTGTAGTGTGTGCTGCTCTTTTCCGTGGTTTCAGATGAAGCTGGGGAGGCTGGAGGGGAGGAGAAGGTGTGTGTCCAGCGTTGTCCTCATCGTCTTAGTCGCTGGGATTTTCCTCCGATTCCTCCTCATCTTCTTCCTTGTCCGGATCTTCTTCTATCTGTTTTATTAGATCTGGCGTAAATATCGTCGTTAAAATTGTGCAGATTCTGAGCAGTGTGAGTGTTGTTGGTGCTTTTTTGCTCATGATTCTGGATAGTCTTGTCGTTACTTTTTTTGGCTTGCTCAGGTGAGAGGATGTCGTCTAGTGATACGCCCATAATTTTAGTGCGAGTGTTAAAATCGTGTTTTCGTGAATTGCGCAAGTTGTGCAATAATGGGTTTTTGAATTGGGATTGTGCAAGTTGCGCAAATTTAGGATTTACGATATTTATTTTTAGTTGTGTGGTTGGGCTGAAATTTTATTGAATTAAGAGTGTGTGTTTATTATGCAATGTGTGTTTGTGAAGTGAAGAAAAATGTGGTTGATGATGATGTTATCGTGTATGAGCTGAGCGTTTGGAAGATCTATATTGTATCTTTTTTGTTAAAAAAGAGATTTTTCCATGGTCTGTATTTAATCGCGTTTTAATTTGCGGATCGTGTATATATCATTACCGCTGAAACAAAATATTTATTGGTTGGTGGTTTTATGCGTTTCCATACAGCGCCAATCTAAGCGTAATAACTTCAAATAAAAAAATTGGCAACCACCGGTGTCATAAGATGATTTTTTCGAAATGTCACAAGAAACATTATTTATGACGAAAACTATAAAATATGTTTTGATTAATTTGTGTGTGTAGGGGCTCATTCTGTTATTCATTGAAACTGAAAAAATATTCTAGTAACTTTCTGTGTTAATAGAATAAATCTTTGCTATAATTTTTTTTATCTCATTTGATCAGGGATGGATACAAAATTCTATCTATCCTTGGGAATGAAATCTAATTCAGGTATAATTGCCTGATGGGTTAAGCAATTGCTATCTACAATACAACAATGCCTTTATTCAGATAATCAAAGCAATGTTGGTCCAAAGAACCCATGTTTTCATGGAAGGCATATTGTAGAAGATTGCAATTTTTGGATATGACCTGGCAACAATGGTTGCATTATGTTTTTTTGTAAATAAATGTTTCTAGTTATTTTTTAAATGTATTTATTCTTAGCAATGATACTTACTGTAATTACTGATAAATTAATACTGCCATTTTTAAAAATAAATATCTTATTTATCACCCAAGCAATTTGCCAATGTTTTATTTTATTACTAAGTATACTTTTACTCTTACTGTTATCTAACACAGGGGTCATCAAACATTTTGAAGAACCGGCCGGATTGATTTTTTTTAAAACTTTAGGGGCTGGATGGAAAATAAATTCTTATTGGAACCTATCCAGAATATTCATTTTAATGAATAGGTATCTATTTTTGTAAGCCTACTCTACATCAAATTAAAAAAGAAGAAAGGCATTCCAATTATTGAGTTATTTTTTTGTACAGTTTTACACATTGTGTGGATGTTTTTCATTAATTGATTAAAACAATTGAGAGTATACATTAAATTACACACATATGTTCATATTTAAATATCATAATACCGTGTGCAAATGTTTGGATGAACTTATTTCTTTTTAATGTGGTTTTAATTTTGAGGTACCAATCTGCAAATAGTTGTAAATTGGTACCTCAGGTGCAAATCAGTTAAACATGATCGATTTCAGTTTTGAAAATGTTTGTTCACATAAATATGTGCTACTAAAAATTGATCTATCAATTTCAGTTCCTTTCTAAAAAAATACTTCAACACATTTCCACAACTTAACCATCACACTTCAGTTAAGTGTCGTTATGAATTATATTCTTTCAAAACAGATACAGTTTCTTTGCAAGTAAGACAATGCGCATTTGACTTTGTCACAAAAAAATATTGCTGCTCATTATATAGGCTAAAATAGGCATCAAGTTTCCTTTTCTTTGACATCATTATATTGGGCCACTAAAAGAAGGGGAGCGAATTAAATGGTCAGAATTTAAATCAATTATTAGTCAGAATAAAAATATTATACAGTGAGAATATTTTATAACCATTTTTGTTAGGTTATGTTTTTTTTTTAAATTTCATTTAAATTATGACTATTTACACTAACCCATATATTATGACCATTTAATATAAATTCTGGCCAGAAAAATATAAACCTAAAAGTACAGTCGAAATTTTCAATACAAAATGTGCACAGTATTTTGTATGTATAATATTATAGATTTCACAAATAGATAAATCACTATATATACACTTAGATAATGTGTACTCTCATAGCAGTGTTAGGTTCCATGCAGTGCTATAGAAAAATCACCAAACCATAATTGGGCCATTGAATTCGTCTCTACTAACAAATTGTATGGCTGCTATATGAGCTCATTTTTCCTCGAATATAACATGTTTTTTTGAAAGATTTCTTATATATATATTCTGTGATTCGTTGGTGTTATTAATTTACAATTTATGATACATTGGAAAGGCCATATGGAAATTAAGTAATGATTGTAAGAAATATAGCGAAAGGCAATAAATGCGGTGTGTGGTAGAGTAGATTTATTTGAATCTTAATGTACCGAAAACACAGTTTTAATTGTATATTTACTATTACAATTTATGTTATTGATCACGATTATTACTCGTAATTATTATCTTTCAAAGTTTGTAAGCATCTATATTCTTGTCAACAGTTAAGATTATTTGATTCACTTGTGCGTTTGTTGTAAATTTTTTGACCAAGTAATACAATGGCACTACGATTAAGACATTAATTAAATTACATTTAACTTCCCAATATTAAGTATCGCAGTTATATAGCAT
Organism: Himalopsyche tibetana; assembly: GCA_030503985.1. Taxonomy (NCBI): domain Eukaryota; kingdom Metazoa; phylum Arthropoda; class Insecta; order Trichoptera; family Rhyacophilidae; genus Himalopsyche; species Himalopsyche tibetana. Next base: position 4,279,818 of record JAPJYX010000019.1, on the reverse strand, counting down.
ATTATTTGTAAATTACATAAAACCATACTAACAATTGGAATTCATGTTATATTATATAAGGTTTTGACGCCTATTGTGATATTATGCACGTGGAAATAAATACTGTGTCTTTTATCGTATAATAATGGCAATTTACCAAGTAAATGATAATTTAATCAATAAGAATACAAAAAAAATAAACAAGTGAATTGTGTTGCCCCAGCTTGAATTGCAAGGAATTCATACAAAAATATAAGATAGGTTCCATCATACAAAAAACACGTAAATGAAGTCTTTGATTTCATATTAAATTTGAAGATTCGTTCTGAAAAATCCAGTTTGTTATATTAAAAATATTTATTCAAAATTGCAGTAGGTACATGTAATATTTAACATAATATTGTTTTTGTAGAAATTGAACATTTATTAATCTTCATTTTCGATGCTGTTTTCTATCATTCTAACCATTTTCTTCATAATTGGCTCGAAATCGCTTTCCTCATCAGATGAAATGACTCGCATGATCCGTTTCGGGTATTAAAATAAGGCCAACTAATCTCTTCGGTTATAACGTCATCGGTAAATAATTCTTCGATATCCTTGTCATTTAAGTCTTCAAATCCTTCTCCTGTGGATTTTGATAAATCAATAATTTGCGAAATTTTATCATTTCTGGATGTAACAACAGTATCATTTGCAACCACTTCTGGCAATATCTGTCTCCAACAACTATTTAAAGTGGTTCGTCTAATTTTTTTGTAGGCCAAACCAACCTGATTTACACAATCTAGAATTGTGAATTTTTTCCAAATTTTTGAAACTGTCAATGATTGATCGTCTTCTGCTTTGGCAAAACTTCTTTTGTTAATGAAATAAGTTTGTTTTATGTAATAAATTTTGACATGTTTTCCCAACCGCGTAAATCGGGGGATTAGTGTACATACAACTGAATATTGTTGATTGAGGGTTATTATTTGAACATTTATGTTGTTCTATTTTGCCTGCACTATTATAAATTTAATAAATAAGAATATTCAACAAATTTTCGAGTAAAATAAGATCTGGTCACCTCAACTCCAAAAACACATTTTAAACCTAACATTCTTCACTTTGGGTCCACTACCATAAGGGCGTATCAAACGTTCCCTCTAATTTTTCTATTGTGTGCGGATCAACTTCTGTGAGTAGTCAATTTTCAACAAAATAAAAAATATAAAAATTTGGTGAAACAAACTTATTTTTACAATATTTCTGTGTGCGGGGATGGAAAAATGTGTGCAGGCACATTTTGGGAGGTGTGCGCGTGCACACGCACACGCCTTAACGGGAAAATTGGTCATATTCCAAATAATGATTTGAAATAAATAGTTTTGAATTTACAACGAAATCATGAAATTTTATAAAATTTATATTTCCAATATTAATAATTTATATACAAAAATAGGAAATTTTTGGAGGACCGGATGAAAATCTTTGGTTGATCTAACACACCAGCAATATTAAAAAAATCAACCTGAAAATTTAAATCCTTCGAAATAAATAATTAGCCTTATGCTCTTTGGCAACATGAAGCTGTTTCAGCAGACAGCTCTCACTTCGGCGATTCCCCTTTTTTTCATATAAATCTAATATTGAGTGCAGAGTGAGTCAGTCCAGTTTGACTGCTTGTTTGTTGCCAACACTGACAGCTAATGTTTCTTGTTATTTCCACACTTGAAAGTTGAAGAAATGCTCTCTACATTCCCAACAGACTTGATACTTTTTTACTTCAGCAGAATGATTATTATCAGTGTTGGAGAAATAATTTCATTTACTGTTTAAGTGTTACCACTGTGCAGTGCTGCAAAAAGATTGATTGCTGCTGATTCAGATTCAGGTAAAAATTCGATAACTCATGTTAATTTAGTTTCAAAGCGATCAGTATTCATTTTTTAATTTAAGATTTCGACTGAAGGTGCTTGGTGGAATTTCAATATTGAATTTTGATTCACATACATTTTCACTAGTGAATTTTTTTTTACATAATTTGAATGATTCAAATTCATTTTTTTTCATGAAAAATTCAAATTAACCATTCCAAAGATGCAAAGAAACGGCAGTAACGTAGCAAGGGGGGTGTTGTAGGGGCGGACTACCCCGGATGACACATGTTTGGAAGCAGCATTATCAAAAATAAATACAATATTTTTCTAGAAATTATATTTTTACATACATAAAACAATTAAGCCACCTGTAGTAAAAACTCCTAGTTCATAGATAAAAATTGTAGAAGTGATTTAAAAACAAATTAGAGGAAACATTGGGGGCGGCAAATTCAAGGACCGCACCGGGCAGCAGGACCCCTGCCTACACCACTGGACGACGGTAACAGGAACTTCGGTAATTTTGTCATGAGCCATAGCACGGACTATTGGGTCGAAAAACTTCACAGACTAAGCTAAAAACAACGCCACGATTTAAAATATTCATTGAAGCATCCCGGAAGCACGTTAAAATCACATATTACAACGAAGAACACTGATAAATTATGCGAAATACGAAATATTTTTCAGTACATCGCCTCTGTTTTCCATTTCGGCCAAAATGGAAAACAGAGGCGATGTACTGAAAAATATTTCGTATTTCGCATAATTTATCAGTGTTCTTCGTAATAATGTGTGGTTTTAACACGATTATAGAGTTCTCAAAAAATAACTTTAAATCGTGGCGTTGTTTTTAGCGTAGTTGTGAAGTTTTTCGCGGCATTAGTCGACGTGCTACTATATGCCATATTTACCAATATTTCATATCTTTATATAATTTATTTATCAGTGTTCTTCATAATAATGTGTGATTTTAACGTGCTTCCGGGATGCTTCAATGAATATTTTAAATCGTGGCGTTGTTTTTAGCTTAGTCTGTGAAGTTTTTCGACCCAATAGTCCGTGCTATGGCTCATGACAAAATTACCGGAACTTCTTAGTATCAATGTAGGAGAATTGACAAATTGAAAGAGTAAATAAAGATCAGAATATGTCATCAGAAAAAATGCCTTTGGGCAAGATAGTAAATCGTTAAGTACTGTTAACACACAAACATGATAATTTATCAAGTTTAAGACAGTCAAGAATTCATATTTTTGTCACTATTTCCAAAACTTTAAGCTGGTAGATAATTCAGGTTTACTAAACATCAACAAAAAAAACTAGGACATTTTGAAATTACATTCAACAAATGAACACTTCTGCAGATTGATGAGCGAATGCACATATTATGTTGAGCTTGTCAGTAAATAAGAATCATTCTTAATCTTGCTGTTCATACACCAAATTCTTTTTCAGCTGTACAATCATTGGTGGGAGGATGCTATTCAAATGAGTGGACTGCTCCGCAAGGTGTTTAAAGTTTTTTTCTATTGCCTGCACCGAATCTTGAATCTCTTTTAACATCTGAAACAACCACGAAAGTATATTGCAACATTCATTAAGTAATGTCAAAAACACTAATATGAAAATGAATGATAAAATGTTGTTAGGTTTAAGTATTTGACCACCTACAAATTAAATATTTTCAATAATTTGTACCTACACTTGCGTAGTTTTGACAACTACAAAAGTTTAACTTACACTATTCATTTCAATATAATAATTATTTTTTTCTCCATCTTCATTTGCTTGGAACGACATATTCGTAAGGTAACTCATAAACCAGGATTTAACAATATTCAGTGTAAATAACTGTGGCCGCAAAGAAAGTAGCGATCAGTAGCGATATTCAAATGACAGATTTTTTAAACTTAAAAATCATAGACACAACCTAGTATATTATCTCTGGACACAACTCACTATGTATGGACAACAATATAGACCAAATTATCTAAATAACGTCAAACTCACGTAAAACCGTAAAAAATATTTTGTAGATCATTCAAATTTTAAAGAATAATTAAATTGAATATTATTCAGAAGAAAGGCACTATTGAAAGTTTGTTTTTCATTAGATTCAATCACATAAAATGATAAGAGCGGGATTAAAATTGTTATCACTTTTAGGATGTTCACTCTCAATACTTGATGGAAAGGCGTTAGATTAAAAAAAAAAACTCAGTTGTACTAATTCTATTTTTATTTAATAAAATCAGGACCAGTTTCGCTCATGATAAGCTCTATCAACTGATATCAATATATTATCAACTAAACTCATTTGATAATGCTCGTCATGAGCGAAACCGGTCTTTATCTTATAAAATAAAAGTGAAATTAGTACAAATAAGTATTTTATTTTTTATTTTAAATTATTAGATAACGTACACTCACTTTACAGCCATAAAGTAAAATCTCTGACTTGCTACACCTGTTCATTTGTAAAACCGTGTTAAATTCTTTCTCATAAACGTCAGTTAAAACGAAATTCTGTTTTATGTAAAAATACCTGCCGTTAGAAATGTTTGATTATTAGTGTCTCGGATATGATTGATATATTGTGGGTCGTTCATAAAAGTCTTATTTAATTGATTGTACTCAGGTTTGTCAGTGAGTTCTTATAATAATATTTTATAGTTGTTTATGTATCATCAAATTCTCACTTCAATTATTGCAGTGTTTTTTTATTAGTAAATATTCGAATGAAATGTAACATTATTTAAATAAAGCCCAACGTTTTCATTATACGTACCGATTGTTATGGATTGTATTCATTCAATCGACACTCGATTTCCATCATTAATGGAAATGAAAATCAAAATAATCAATTAAATCAATCGAATATCAAATATATAATTTCTACTCCTTATTTTTCCACATAAAATAGTAGTATGCACATGTTAACTTATTTTATCAAAAAAGCAACTTCGATTCGTTATCCCAATTTTTGACATTTGACAAGCTGAACATCCATCTACAGCGTTTTTTATTCACTTGTATTTATTATATTCTAACCAGTTATGCACCTACGAATGAAAGAAATAAATTTTTAATTTAATAATATGAGTTTGAATAATGGTTTTTCACCGATATTTCAGACAATGATTGATCTAATAGCTCACCAAAAAAACTTCTATAACTAAAATATGTGTAAAAAGTATACATATCTTCTAAATTTTAAAGAAATCTACCTTGCAAAGAAAGGATATATGTATTATTATTATAGCGTTTTTGTTCCTGGCAATACACTTTTATTTATAACTTTTTGTGAAAAGTATACAAAAATGTTTCTTTTAAACATAACTATAAAATTTATTTCTGTTATCCTTAACTTCTTACGTGTAGACAGACATATTGTTGATGCCCCTGTCTTTATTCTGTATGCTATTACTGTAATATTGTATGACCACTTTGGGTAGAGTGTTATACAAGTATATTTTTGTAGCAATAGATTTGTGAATTGAGGCAGATTGGTGTCAGCCATTGTCTCATTTGTATAAATATGTATCTATTGTCTCATGCAATCACTAAGCCTTTGCACTCAATAAGAGTCAAAGAACTGGTCTGTTCATACAGTTGTGGACGTATTTACAAAGTATATTGGTTTGTTTCATCCCCATATATTCCAGTACCAAATATTCACATAACACCAATGTACAAGTCTGTATACTGTTGGTATCTCTATTTTTTTTATTGATAACAAATATAGGGTATTTTTATACAGCCAAGTAATTAATATCTTATTTAAGTTTTAATTTGAAATATATTTTTTTTTTGTTAAATGGTGTACTCCATATATGCAAAGTTTTTCTTATTTTTTCCAGCATCAATTAAGGTACTTATTTAAAGAGCAATGTTTTTAATTGTAATAGATTACATATGCACAAAATGTTACTCTCGATTTTACGTATCTATTATTGCCAATAATTTATTGGATTACATTTCACTACCGTTGACGCAAAATATTAATTACAAGAGTGAATCATGTTGCTCATAAAACTTACAATTGCAAAAGCTTGTATTGTATTTTATCTAAGTATTGGAACAAATCTAGCATATTACAAGTAATATAAACATGTCATTGAAATGTTGACATGGCAGCAATATTTAGACTGACGAATTTAAAGATATCTTTCAATATATTATTTTCTTAATTCCAGTACGTAATGAAAATAACGTTATTATTATTACATCTTATATGTATAAAGTTTATCATCCCTTACAGCTATGACGTCACAAAAGACATGGCGCCGGTCGCCGTCCTAGATCGGAGCGCTAGGCAGCGAGAGGCGACGCTCGCGCAGAGGGGCGCGGGAGGCGTCGAGGCGCCTAGCCGACGCCGCGGGCTGCCAGAATCTCCATCCCCTCGCACCGCCCGGACCTCTCCGGCTGGCGCGGGAAAGCGGGAAAAATCCGCCGGAAAATATTATCCGATAAAACCACCCTCGCCGCAGCCCTCTTCTCGAGTTCCGAATGTTGCAACAATATGCCATACTTGGTGTAAATGATTTTGTGAAAGTTCAATTATTTGTTGTGATTTCGTTAATTTAACAATCGTGCCGCGCGTTCAATGAGCATTATACCATGTAATGTAAATTTCGCGTTTTTTTTAAATTTTATTTCAATACTTTAACTTGTTGAACATAATAATATTTAAAAAAAAATACCTGACAACGTAACATTAACATTCCTTTTATAAATAATATTTTCGTCTTTCAATACTTATAATGATATTATTTGCTTACTAATTTTATATTCTATAACAATATTTGTGTTCATATTTGACTAGTGTAATTTACATAATACGCGTCTATTTGAATATTTTCGATACATTCTGAATACGTCTATAAAAAAATTCCGAACCTTAAAAACGCCTTTCGCGCGTATTTCTCGGTGAAATCCAAATTAATTTATTATTGTGATAATGTTTACAAAAATGGATTGTTGGCGTGTGCTGCGAGCCGCTAGGTGAAAGAACTCTCGAAAATGCTCAGCAACGAAACGGCTGAGGAGATTCTGCAAGAGTCTCCGCCCGAGGATGTCCCGAGACCGGCCGACGAGGACGAAGAGGCGGGAGCAGTGGGAGGATTTGCGGGGGGCACTCTGGAGTGGACCCACGATAAGGAAAAAGGCTTCTCTGTCACGTGGCGTGGGCCTCCCCCGCCACCCAACGAGGATGGGGACTTCGTCGGACTCTGCGCAGCTGGTGAGTTATGGCTTGGAAAATTGTGCATATTAAATTTCGAAGTGACTTCCACCGACATGTTATCTTTTTATTTCAATAAAGATTTTTATCGTGTTATTACAAGTACTAGGGATTGCAATACCGATATGACGAAAATCGGGATCCCGGTATTCATATTGTTTTTAATACCGAAATACCGATTTTGAAAATGAAAATGAATTTTGAATGTATAGAAACTATTATGAAAATTGTTCACGATGAATTGTATTGTAATATAATATCAATATCGACAGGTTCTAAAATTGATGAGCCGAGCCTTTCAATAATGTTTTATTATTTTAAGAAGCCGTAGATTGTTTATGAAAATCACCCGCCTATGATTATGATATTTTTTTAACGACGGTATTTTATATTATAATATACTGTGAAACTTACATCTATTGCTATCCGATGGGCATATTATATATGTATTTCTCTCGTCGATTGTTCGGTACCCACTGTGCCAAGATTGTTGTCATACCGAATATACTGAATCCTCGATCGGACGTCGACTTTTGTTTTCCCACATTCATCGTTCGAAATTCTAAACGGCGATATTAATTTGTAAACAAATAAGTGATTAAATGCACATCTACGATGATTTGCCGCAACGAGTCCACAATTATTAATTAGTTACCTTTATAGAGATTTTTTTAAAAATCACTTTATTGACAGATACTTGTGTTATCAACAATTTTTTATTTTTTTCCAACAGGCTTTTTGGAATTTGTTCCGGAAAACAATCCGGATAATCGAAAATCCGGTAAATCGAGGTCCGGATAATCGAGGTTCTACTGTACCTACCATTCTTATATTGAACAATCCCTTTCATGGTTGCGAATTTTTTTGTTTTAACTAGAGTCTAGACCAGTGTTTCTTAACCTTTTTGGGTCCGTGGTCCCTTTTGAGTCTCTTCGTTTTTCTGTAAATTCAAATTTCAAGAAATTTTATCAGCCTTGCCCCTTGGGGGGGGGGGCACAGGGCTCCCGGTTGAGAAACCCTGGTCTAGACGGTGGAAATGTATAATATCTAAGATTGTAGCCTAAATTACTGTCTTCTTTTTCATATAACCTCCTTTCTCGCTTATTATCATTGCTCAAAATTGTTTTGACTGACATCTCTACAAACAATGATATCAATATGCTTCGCTGGCGATATTTTTATTGTTATCATTTCAATATGGCTAGCCGGTCTCGGATTTAAAGTGTGTTGCGGAAACGACAAATTAACACAGCAAAAACAAGTATTCCGTAATGTCACTTTCCAAAATGTGCGATGTATTTGCTTCATCCGTAAATTTTGCAACCGATCAGATGATTCTATTCTTCATAAGTAAGCAAGCGGTATAAATTAATGTTTCCTTCTTCATTCCGTAACAATGGCTTCATTGCTCTGTGGAAGACGCTGGGAAAATAATTCACAGACAATTTCTTTACGTAAATATAACAATTTCATTTTGCAACGGTAATTTCCTGATAAAGAGTTGCTTATGAAACCTTAATTTGTATACATAATACAATATATATAATTTAGAAGTTCCTCGTTTGTTTGTTCAACTATTGAAGTTTTGACTTCGATGATTTTTTCTGCGAAACATACCTCATCTTTTGAAATAATGTTTACATATTTTTTATCGTGTTCGAGTATCACCGACTAATATTTTATATTGCACCCACAATCGATACAATGTTGCTCGTATCTGAAAACGACTCCAATTTTAGAATGATATTATCTAAACTTTTTTGCTATCTTAAAAAACTTTTGTAATTAAACGATAATTTTGTATAGCTTTGGGCATGTTGTACTGTAGATCAAAAACTCGCAACAGTCGCAACTGAACTGAATCTGACTTCGATATGATACAGTCAATTCGTTAGATATGTTTTGTATTATTGAGGTTCCATTTTTATCCGTTTGACAGTTATATGATATAAACAAATTCATGCAGAATAAACCATAGACAACAATTATATTGGCTTTTTTTTCTAAATTTGAATCAATCTACATATGTTCTGTGTAAAGGATTTTAACAACTCTCTTTGAAGCACTCATTGTATTGATTATGTAATGTATCCAAGAGTATCTGATTTTTGTATGAACGTGTCTGTTAATTTATTGAAACACGATATTGAATATCAAATTTTAATTCAAGTATTAATATAATATAAGCCAAAGGTATTGCGGTTAGCTGTAATCCTCAGATTAACATACCTTTTCAATAATAAATTAATACGCACTACCTACCATCGCAGTGTTGTAGACGCGACTTTATATACATTCAAGATGGAAATTGATACACAAAAGTATTACTGAGCCGCAATAATACTTATTTGACCACACGTAAACTGGTTTAGTGGAACATTTGATATCCAACTGTCAGCACTTAAGATCGATGAAATCTATATGAAGCGTTAACATGTATAATATAAGTTAATATCATCGTCGAACATGTAATCCTAGTAATTCTGCTAAATTAAAACGATTTTGGGATACGTTAACATTGTGTTCTCATGTTTATGGATGCTTAAAGCCTACAAATTTCCCTTGAAACGGTGTTTAATGGTATTATTTTTATAAAACATATTTGTGTAGTATTGTGCTAAATTTTTTGTAATAATTAAAAAATGCTGCCTGTCTTTTATCGGCGAGCTTCGAACCGTTATTTTTTTCGTTCCGGTTCAAGTAAAAAATACATATCGGTTAGGTTCCGGTTTTCGGTTGCCAGATTTCTTGCAAGTCAAACCGGGACATTTGCTGACTTTCGAATCCAAAAACCCAGGAATTTACCGATTTGCTCAAAATACCAGCGTGCTTTAACACGCGCTGAACCGAAAAAAGCGATATTTTTTTCGGTTCGGTTCCGTTTTTCGTTCTGACAAAAATAACGGTTTTTGGTTTTCGGTTCAGTTCCGGTTCGAAGCCCTGTCGGCGAGTTTATTTCGGGTATATTCAATATCTGAAGTATTGTAAAAAATGATAATAGCGGTCACATACTAAAGCCATATATTAGTGGTAAAAGATGTCTTGTAATAATCTAAAATGAACTTAAAATTGACCAAGCCGTTATTTATTAAATGCCGCTTACATAATAATACTTGCACGCCTGGCGCTTCTATGTTGTTGACGTTATTTTTATTGTACATATTTTCAATTTGTTCCCTTGGCCACCCGTTACGGCTTTTCATGTTTCGTACAAAGTGTAGTGCCATTGAGCAGTAACGTCATTCTTATTTCAATGTTTTTTTCTGGAAAAATTCACTCGGCTTGATTGCATTCACTGTATGCGTGTAAAAAGTAAAATATAATTTGAATGAGCCTTTACGACTTGAGATCTACTCGCTTCCGATATGGCACCGCGAAGTCTTGGAATGCTTGGCAATTTGTCCTATAGAGGTCTTTGCCTATATGCAATCAAGAAGGTATGACCGATGGACCGATAGGCCCGACTGATATTTGTATCGTATCAAGCGATCTTTCCCACTAGTTGTCCACATCTGAGCATTAATAAAGAATGTGATCTGCATTTTGAATAATATTGTCGCATTTAAATTGTGTGATAACTATATTAAGTATATTATATTTTGTATATAACTACTAAACTGGCAAGTTGGTAGAGCTTGAAAGTGAGGTGACTATGGCCAGTTATGAATTGAATGGTTCAGAATTCTGAAATAAAATGAAATTGACCTTTTACTTTTTAGTTCATTTTCATTATGAGAATTAGTTTTTAAAAAATGTCGGCACTTTATGGGTTAAACATTAAATGGTCGTCTGCCATTCGATGGAATTTGTAACTGCTCACTGACACGTCGACGTTGTCTTCCATTCATTCTTTATTTTATTTTTATGAATGAAATGTTACTAACCCTTCAAACCGCGTCTGTTTTATCAATCAGTTAGCGTCTTGAAAATCAATTAGGAGTATTTAACGGTTCCGCTCGCTCGCTCGCCATCCGTGCGTCGTCACGCATGTCCCAATCGTTCATCAAATACCATATGGAGGCCCGTCCGTTTCACTTATATAATGGGAAAACGATGTACACTCCTCATACGTTAATAAATGATCACACAGACACTCTTGTACTATATTTTGACAGTCCGCAAAAATTGAGTGAACCAAACGTGGTCCTCATTATTGCATTGGTAAAAAGCAATACATATATTTGTCACTGTTCACAAATATAGTACTTTTTGTTGATATACATTTTTTCAATTGTACCTCTCGAAATAAGAAGTATATGGAATCCTGATGAATCATTTCAGCAACGACTATTTTACGAGAAATGGGTTTTATTCAGACGGACGGAAATTAAAAAAATAAAGTAGTTGGCTTAACGGTACATACCACTTCATTCATCACGCACATCCATGCATTTGAAAACAACTAAAATAATAATTGAAAACCATTTTTTTTACATTACATAAACCGAAAGCAAAAATACGTTAAATATTCGGCTACAGAACCGGTGTATTCTAGTATAATCCTTCATATTCCTTATGAAATCGTACTATAAAATTAAGCACATATCAAAATTAATATTCATCCGAGTGACGGAAGCCCCCAATGCAAGCGAAATGGAATTGTGACGCAGAGGAAGAGAATCGTAAAATTTTGTACACTAAAAATCAGATTTGTATTTAAAGATATCAAAATGATACGTTCTGTCGTGTGTGTGTCAAGCTTTGAACGCATATGGACTCTCACAGTTTTTTTGTGTCCTTCTGCCACCCGTTGTGCATGCAGTCGCTGTTTCGCGACCGCTCTCCGTAACTCCGTACTTATCATGTACTTGACCCGATACAGAGCTGCTCGGGATTTATCTCTCAACCATGCACTGTTTTCAGCTCAGTCATTTAGCTTAAATGCTATAAAGTATCCTGTTCATTCGTCGTGTTTTTAGTGCTGAATCTAATCCGCGGGAGAAATACCGTTCCCATATTAGGTTTCAAGTTTAAAGAATGCCTCAAAGTTGGCCTTTGCTTAGATTACATCAGCGTGGCTGGCCTATTGGGCGCGTATGAGGACGGACCGCAGAAAACAACTCATTCACTCAGTTCAGTCCCACAATAGGTGATTAGAGTTCTGATTGCTGTGTCCGCTAGTGAAAACAGGCCTCTCAACTAACTTGCCCAACCCAGAGTTAGTTTAGGCACATAATTGTATGTGCAAAAATAAAATGACAAAATCATGTAAATGAAAATCTACCAAGAGCAGTAAGCCGGTGTATAAATGTTCGCTTACGTGAAAAACATCCAATGTTGACGCGTCGATTAATTCTTTTAGTCGTTAATGCGAATTTTACCGACTATCCGCACCGTGTCCGAGAACATATTGAATTGCTACATCTTACTGCCAAGGTAACCTCGTCAAAAATACAATATAAACCAGATATTTACCGGTTTAAAAGCCACAATGAGCAGCCATTTTGGAAGCACTGCTCTTTAGGACCTTTCGGGTCAGAATAATTTCATTATTACAATCACGTCGGCTACCCGCTGTCGACCGTTTGACCTCTGGCGAATATACCTATGCGAGTATCACTAACTGCACGTAATCAATTATCAGGTCCCTATATAAATTATCTATTCTTCACCAAACTATTATCAAATCTTAAATTCTGCCTTTACTTAATATACATATATTGATTTATTAAAAAAAATAACAAAATCGAAAAAGAGATCGATGTCAACATTACACTAATCAATTGAAAAAATGCATGAAATGAATTTGTTCGTATTGTGATTCAAACACGTTTTAATTGATTTCTCACACTTAATTTTAATCTATTATAGAAACGATATCTATCTAAAGTTGTGATAAATCGAAACCTTTAATTATGCAACGTATTTGTCTGGTTGGCAGATAATAAAATAAAATAATATTTTCCATGTATGCACTCTTTCTTTTGTTTCTTTTTTTAATGTCTGATTCCACCATTAAAAATGATTATGATATTAAAACGAATTAAAGCTGGATGTTTAACGCAGCCGGCATCTTAGCTTCCTCTTAATTGAGTTAGTCCAATCCTCGCAGACTGTAATAAATTACCGGGGGCTTTCAATGCTGACCGTAATGTTTCCTTCATTTAATCGATAAAGCTTCAAATACCAAGCCCTGTTTGTAAAAAAATTGGACCAAGTTGAAATGTTTTTAAAAACGTCAATAGTTTTTTTTAAATAGTCGGTATTTGCTGCCTCGATTAGTGCTTCAACTTCTGACATCTTCAATATTTTTGTATTTACTTAAAACAATAACGCGTACGTGTTTATTTCATTGCTAATCGCATGAAAACAGATGTAGTTTGCATGACTTTTTTTAAGAAAACCTGCCACATAAATTTTGATGTAAGTTTAATTCATTTGTTAATAAGTACACAAAATCCTTTTAACACAGGAATACGTTACATGCAAAAAACTGTCAATACTTAGTGGGAAGTTTTAAGTTCGAAAAATAAAACAACGTTGAAAGATCTTTAGAGATAAATTCGATAAGATTTTTTTGTAAGTCACTCGAGGAGAATTGACAACACATATACCCACGTCTAAAATTGGCATTGACCTTACCGGGAATTGAACCCAACCCAGACCCACCTAATCGGTAGAGCAAGCTCTAACCATTCTAGACCACAGCGGGCGACATTATCTTTAGTTGAAAATGCTCGTAACATAGACATATGAGGGTATCACTTGCAAACGCGGCTTATTCCAAAATGGTTAAAAGATGAAACTTGAATTTCATCTTGGAAAACGATTTACATTTTAAAAGTATTTTCAGTTTTACATTACTTTGGAATGATATTTTGGATGTTTTGATATATGTATATATTTTTTACTTGAATCAAAACGAAAAAAATAACGGTTCGAAGCCCTGATTTTTATAAACAACTTACCGTTTCTTAAAATAATAATACAACATTAAAAAGGATGTTAATTTTGTAATTATTGTGAATATTGATACAACTCTAGTAGATTTAAAATATTTCGATTCATCACGAGCAAGAAATAAATGATGATTTCTATACATTAAAAATTCGGTGTCGGCTCATTTTCAATACCAAAATACCGGTATTTCGGTATTGAATAAATATGAATACCCGGATCCCAGTTTCGGTAATACCGGCGTTGCGATCCCTAGCATCAATATTCATATAATACACTTTAGATTAATAAAATGGTACTAACTTAAAGTTTTTGCGGTGTGTATTTCAAGATACATATGTATCGCTAAGTCTAAAGTTACAGTTGTGTTTGAACCTCCCCAATTTACGTCCTCTCCGTTGGCTGGACGCCGGCCAAGGAAGCAAGGTTAATTTAAGAGTCAAACGGTTCAAATCTCATTCCTTTATAACAATGCACACACTGAAGACCTCTGTGCACCGGTGCTAATCATGGCCGCCGTCATTCTGTCAAAGCTGACTGTTGGATGTTATATGTAAAAATATAAATATTGTGCGATGAATAAAATTATGGGTCAATTGAAACACTGATTGCCTATTCTCCCTATTAAATTTTCCAATACCATTTAGTATTAAGTGTATGATACTGCCCTATTGAAAAATATCTTATTTGACAAATAAAGGTAATAAAGGTATTTCTTGACGTCGCGTACCGGAATTCCCTATTCCCAGAATGAATTTTTTCTAACATTGATTTACGGACTCCAAAGGTTGTATTTTTAATGTTTTCATACCTCTTCACTCGCACACTATCTGATATTGAAATCCTTTTCTAAACATATCTTTCTTTCCCCACACACTCCCGAGAAATATTGAGCGTCTTACTAACAATCAGTTCTCGTAAAAACTATCTCTGTTAATTTTCTTCTTTAGAGTCCCCCCCCCCACGTCGAGAGCAGACCTGACTCAAAAATATGAATCTTGGTGATCTTTGCAAGTATGAAAATCCGACATTTTTTCAGCTTTTATCAGAGATAAAAGCAATGGTTTAATTCAAAGTCTTCGAGGGGTTTCTTTATAACGACATTATCGTGACAATAAAAAAATGCTGTCTGTGCACTTTATTGACTATGTATTTATATATTTAGATGGCAAGAAACCAGTTTTTTAACGAGTTTCAGTGTACAAAGCTTTCAGCTGCTTTGGCGCTGAATATTCGCTAATTAAATCAATAGCCCTGCCCATAAAAATAAAACCATTTCGTATGTCGGTAAGTAGCCACTTTGTGGAATAGACCAAAAAGGGGAGAGTGGCGCATTGCGGACCGCCAAGACGTATTTTCAGTTACGTAGTTTTTTCACAGCCAATTATCTTGCAAACGTTTTTCGACGTGTGCCGAATTACGTACGTGGCCAAAGAGGAGACTTTTATGAAAGGTCACTAGAAATCTATAACATACATACATATATGTAGTATAAAGACAAAGAGTCATCGTGTCGATTCCTCATATATTGACAATTGATGGGGCGGGGCTGTCACTGATTTACGCTCTTTCCAATTAAAATAACCTTACCAATATGATTGCAGTACATTTATAATCATCAAGGCATTTTTTCTCGATATTATTTGATTTTGCTTCAGGCATCTCTTACGAAATGTGTTTGCTACTTTTGGCCATTTGACAGGCGGGTAAAACATAGATAGCCAAGTTTAGTTATTAAAAAATACGTAAAGACTGGAAAACTGTGCATCTTTAAAAATCGGAGTCAGACCATTTAATGTCGGAGTCGCGGTTTTTTTACGATGTCACAGCCCTAATTCATTCAGTGGTTTGGCATTTTTTATTGTTTAAATTAGCACTTCCTACTCCTAACGGCGTACAGTTTATTTTATAACTCTTGTGGAACTAGAAATGTTTGCCTCGTTGGAAATTTGATTTAAAAATTGTCGCAGGCAAGTTCTTTTCTTGGCGTGATCAGTTGTATATTCAAATTTACAAATGTTGGAACCTTCACGGACATTTTTGCCTTTCAATGTCAATTTAATCTATGTATATAATATGAGTAAATCCATTCGGCATTGAAAATCCTGGATCCATGTATCAAAATCATTTATGGTTTTACCATCAAATGAAGAGTTGACTTGAGGAATAGAGAATCGTTAATATACATTTTGATGACGCATACATTGTTTCTTAGTGGAACCCAATCCAATGTCTAGATTGGAATAATTTCGATACGGTAATATCGATGATTACAACGCAAAACGATCTCATATAGTTCGGGTGGGTCTTCATAAATACCTCTAAATCAATACTCGCTGAAAGCCAAATGTCAACATTCGTTAGTATTTTTTAAAATATTAAGGTGGGCGATTTTTGATCAATAATAAATACTTACTGTGTTTTTATTTAAAATATTTACATATATTATATAGGATATATGATTATTAACTGAAAATTATAAATTATTTGTAAGATCAGATTCAATCTAGAATCATGTTAACAAATTTCAATTAAAATGGTTATCAATTATTATAAAATACATGGATGAAAATTTATCACACAAAACCATCCGGGAATCGGGTTTCCGTTGTATACCGTCCGGTGTAGCACTGTTATTGTTGCTGCATTTTAGGTAACTGAGAAATCCGACATAATATGTTTGATTTTGAAAGTCACATGCTATCAGATATTTTACATATTCATAGTCGACATTCAAAAAATTGGCTGCAGATAAATTTCTAAAAATATATTTTTTTATCGATTTAAATTCTCTAATAATAAAATTAACATATTGGCATGACTCATAATTTATTTTTGAGTGAGTTTCATTTATTGTGAGAAATTTGTATTTTTTTTCATGATGTTATACCCCAAGAATAAATCCCCACTAATATAAGTCATTACGACCAGCAGTTTGAATAATAGTCGAGGTACAACAAGTTGGTAAAAAAAACATGGCTCAACTGTTACGAAGATGTTTATTATTAGGAACTTACAAACATTTTATTTAAAATCACACAATTATTAACAAATATAATTAATACCTAGCTTTCACAAACGATTTTATAGAAGTTAAGAAATTTTATGCTTAAGTCCGCGCGCGCGACTGAAACCAAAAATTATTTTGAATTATCGTCGAGATTGGAAAAGATTTTTTTTTAATCTCGGGTGACTAGCTTTCCGATACGCCATTCTATGAATCACGTATCGCACAAACCCAACAAAAATCACAAATGAAGTTAAAACTACCGCCGGGACTTAATCCCAGCAGCTGGCAGCGTCACCATACGTCACGTACCGATGACGTCCTACAAAGCAAGAACCAAAAAAACGAAAACCGCATCGGGTATAGAAAAAACAGACCTATTAATTAAAGTGGAATAAAGTACAAAGGAATATTGTGTTTTAATTAATATAATGCCTTTCCACCAAGTATTGACAGTGAACCCCCTAAAAGTGAGAAAAAACAGTGTTGCCATTTAAGGTCATAAACAATAAAAACAATCGATATTACTGGTTACATGATGAAAAAAATTAAACACAATTAATTGAACTAAACTTTTAAATGTCTGTCAGTTGTCATTACAAAAGGGGTAGTAGGAGCTTATGCCTATAACTCGTCCCATGTCAATATACCAAAATTGAGGCTATTATTTGCAAACCCGCCTCGTTCCGCAATTGGTGAAAGATCCATGAATGTCATTCAGTACATGAAAATACATTTTCAACGTATTTTTAGAAATCAGTCTCAAACATGGCTCGATAACATACAAAATATTATTCTAAAGTAATGTAAAACTAAAAATACTTTTAAAATGTACATTTTTTACAAAATGAAATTTAAGATACATTTTTCAACCATTTCGGAACGAGCCAATTTTGCAAATAATAAACTTAAATTTACGAACTTAAAAAGGCAGTAAATTCTATCTAGTATTCAAAAGGTTTCATTTGACTATTTAGTAATCCCGTCCGTCGATGTCTTTTATTTTTATTGTTTGAACTGTGATGAAATCAATCAAATTTAGAGCTCCGGATTCTCCGGTCAACGTTTGAATTTTCTTACACCCCAGCTGTTTTTAAGTAACAGCGACACTCGGCAATAATACGCATTGCTATTTTTTTTCTGTTGAATACAATGTAATGATTTTAATTATCGTTTAAATTTTAGGAACTTGGTATCATATGAATAATTTTTAAGTACATAATACATACCTCCAAAAATGTTTTTTTTTTATTTGTGAGCTATTTTTTAAGTTTTCGACTGAAGGTGCTTGGTGGAATTTCAATATTAAATTTGAATCGTTCAAATTATGTACATTCACACAAATTTTGACCCGGGTTTCGCCTTTCGTAATCTTCAGGCGTTCAAGTGCACGGATGATCTTGAACTGTCAGTACATAATTTGAACGATTCAAATTTTGTGAGTTATTGTTTAAATAAAACATATTGTAGATTTGTTATTGAATCAATGTATTTTTATGTTTCGTCTTTATTTCTCAGACTTAAAATAATTTCATTAACTGTGTAATAACTAATAAAAAAACTAGAAAAGTATTTTATTTGTTATGTTATTAAGTTTAACGCTGAATTCTTTGGTTTATTTTTTGTTTGACTAACTGTGGCACGTGTTTTCATTTTCAAACTAACGTTATAGTAAAAAGTACCTATAATAATACATTTTATATTGCGTAGGTATTGATTCTAATACTACCACTATTGCAAGTTCTATACAATTAAGGTTCTTTGACATTGACCAGGCATGGATAGAGAAGAACTCATTACAAGCCTGAATTGTGGGGTGTGAAGGAATTTATGCAGGTGTCATATAATTCAAAAATATCGCCGGAGTCATTGAAAATATACTTTTTCAGTTTAATCGAATGAAAGATAAGAGATTTAATATATTGTATTGTGCCACAACCTTCAGGCATAAAGTCTATACTATATAAAAGTGTTTGCCAAAAGTGTGTGCCGCAAGAAGTCTCAGGTGTGCCGCGGTGGAAGAAACCTTAACAATGTTAATTTTAAATAATGCTTATTCATTTCAATTTTCTTCAATTTTAAATAAATTCAACATCTACACCAGTGATGCACAACCTTTACCTTCTAACAGGCCGCATATAATAAATGATCGTGGGCTTGGGCCGCAAAGAAAAAAAAAATTTAAAGTACGCTCAATCCTTTTTTAAACGGAGCATATGTACGTTCCATGTAAAACAGCATTACAAAAAACCGTGTAAAAAAGATAAAGTGAATTTATATAAATGAATGATAGGTTCCATTACATTATTGTGTACAGTGTTATTTCGAAAACGTGAAAATAAATAAGCCATGCAAAAAAAGGATTATGACTTACGAGTATTTGCTTATTAAAAATCGTTTCAGTGTGAAATATTTATGTTTCATTTATATGTAATTTAAAAGTTTATGCGATCTTGGTCCATGATAATTTTTAACTATTTTACATAATATTTTTAGTATTAAGCCGCACAATCAAATCCAAATTTTCGCCAGTAAACCTGTTTCTATGAACCAATTTATTTTCCTTCAATGAGAGAAAAAGCTTTCTTACATTTATTAAATAAATGTTTTACGTGAAAAAATATGTTTCAGAAAAAGATTTAAGGGCCGCCACAAAATTAAAAAAGGGCCGCGGTTTGTGCATCACTGATCTACACATTCAAATATATATTTGTCACATTCATACATAGTGGTCAACGCGACACATTTTCTACATTTTATTTTTTAAATGTACGTTTCCTTTTTTAAAGCATTTTTATTTGGTGTACCGCGGTACTATTCCCATTCACCAGTGTGCCGTGAAGTAAAACAGTTTGGCAGACACTGCTCTATACGCTCTCTCGGCTTTGAGTCATTCCCTTATTCGGAGCTTGGGTAGTAAAAGTAAACTTTTAAAAATTTAAAATTTTTGTTCACAGAATATTGAGTAAGACGGTACACATTTAGCAAAAATGCATTCGACTAAGACCCACCTATTTCAGAAATGAAATAGCCATTAAACAGAACCCGCTTTTTATAGATTCAGAAGGTGCATATAGGCAGGTGGGAAAAAAATGATTTAAACACCTCTTTGCCGCATATCCTATAAGAGCGATTTCTCTGAAAGTGAAAATATAATATTTTCGGTAATTTTAATGTACGGCCAGCATCATTTTAATTGAAATTGACTGAGTGTGTATTTAAAATGGTGGTGGGCGTTCGTCAACCGATTGGGTTATCTGAAATTGTTTCTCGTGTAGTGTCGCTTCCGTTCATTATTCCCATAGGGGCCGTGCTCAATTATTAACGAGACTAGGGATTCCAATTTGCCGGCACCTACCATAACCGGTATAACCGAAAAAAAAATCATCACCAGTAGTCATGAAAAACGTATTTTAGTGTTCATACAATACGATTGGAAAGATTTACAAAAATTATTGATTTCATAAATTATACACTGTTTTATTGACTTCAAAGCGAATATTATTTGTTTGTTTTTAACAATAAAAGTTAAAACAAATATTTGAGGAGCAAACATTCAAAAAGTGTTTTGTCACAATTTTTGAAAAATGGCGTTTTATATCAATTCTGATAGCCCATAATAAAACCTATGAATGGAAATCAAAATTAGTGTTCAAAAAGGTTTTTTTTCATATTAAAATGAAATCATAAAGTTGACACATTCATACAAACCGTCACTTTTGCAACACTTAAATCATCATTTTCCAAGCTTTGTGTTTGTGTGACAAAACACTTTTTGAATGTTTGCTCCTCATTTATGGTATAATCTTCCATGTTCCAACATGCCCAGTAAACTATTCCATATTTAAAAACCGACCAACATCATGTTTCTGTCAATCTTCATATGTTTTTAAAAGATCTATAAAATATAAACGATTGCTCTTATCTTTTTGACATACTACAATAGTATGTATAGGAAGACATCATCTTCAATTAATTAAACAATTTCATGAGTTGTCCTGACTTCTTTATCAATCGTATGTTTTCTTTTATACTACCACTATTATCGCCCATTGAATTTCATAAACTATGTACAATTGATGAATAAATGTCAAGTCGTCTAATTTACGCAACACTGATTCACCATATGTTGAGCAACTAATTTTTTATTTAATTAAATATAAAAAATGTTCATCTTTTATATTTTCGGTATAACCGGTGTTTTATCCCGCAACACCGGTAAATCCGAAGGATTGATTGTTCAAAATAACCGATTTCGGTAGTACCGTTATTAGAATCCCTAAACCAGACCCTTTTTTATGGATTAGTCGTATAGTGGTCTCAAATAACCACTAAAATATATTAAAAAGTATTATTGTTAAATCTTATTTCTAGCTCTACAACCCGACCCTATGTGGGTATTGTATTGACCTCATCTAGTCGGCATTATCGATCCAGTTTAAAATTTCTGACTTCAAAACTGTCCATCGAACATGTAGGAGGTCGCCCAACGCCATATGGCTTTTTGAGTGTTAACTGTTTTCTGCTGATGCGTCGTGCACAGTGTGTTCATATCTTAACCTGCTCTTAGTCGTTTTTCCGAAATTATTAAATAAAAAAAAGTCAAAATCCTGGCAAAGATAAGCCATCCTTTGTGTATCACAATCACAGATTTTATGACTTGATATAAATGATTCAATACATCGACCGAGGTTGTTTGACTGTGATAAAAATCTTCAAAAAATTCAAACTTTTGTGTACTTATTCCACACTTATTTCATATAATCAGGACCGGTTTCGCTCATCGCGAGCATTTATAACTGATTGAATCAGTTATATCAGCAGGATTTTTTCATTCTAAAATGCTCGTGATAAGCGAAACCGGTCCTGATCCTGTTAAATAATTGTAAGGTTAGTACAACAGTGCTTTATTTTTTAAGTATAATGCCTTTCCGCCAAGTATTGCCAGTGATCTATCATCTTAAAAGTGAGTGATTTGAATCGCTTAAATGCTGTACACTTCCATGAGTCAATAACGAGCCGAGATTTACTTTTCGACATCTTCAGGCAGCTTATGATACTTATGCATAAACCAAATTTAAAAACATTTTTTTAAAAAAAGCAGCACATATAATATTTAGCGCAACAGCACAAAAACAAATTGATGAGCTGGATGTTTTAACATAACAAATCAATATCTTTGTCAATGTCAGTCTCGCAGGAATCTTCGTCCCTTCGTTGAAAGGCATGACGTGTGCTTATTTTTTTTAGTAAAAATAATAACGAAAATTCTGTTTCACATGGGTATGTAATCGCAAAAGGAATAAAGACAACCAAGGCTTCTTTCGCATTGGTTGAATATTCTTGCTGTCGCCTTACAAAAAATTCTGAAATATTGTTTTTTTGTTTCAAACAAATTAACTGAAATATTTCACGGATCGCCGCAGAAAACGTGCGGACTCTAGTTTGGGAAGCACTGATCAAAACTTACAATTTAAATTAGTTTTATTATAACTGGAAGATCCTCCGTATAGCTTAACATATTTACCATAACAGCTACAATCTCATCTAAAAACACAATACTCCATTCTTGAAATGTCATATAATTCTCCCTACATATTCGGCCATACACGATTTCTACCTTCGTTAGCACTTAGACCAAGCTTCGCTTCGAATTGCGATACGGCGTCTAAATACAAGATAACTGACAATTTTTGCCTATAACTATCTGTTTCAATTAACACGTTTTATATCAGGCACAAAATTTTAACACGCTTGCTAGCTGGTTATTGTACGGCTGGAAATAGCTCGTTTTGCAACCCGTGGGAGTATGCTAAATTTGTAACAGGTTGTGTGACTTGTTTTTGCAATTTGTTTCGTACGCAATTGCCGACTTGTATCCATTGAACATTGAACACGCCTAAGCTTACATTGCGTCTTACATGCTCGTATTATTTTTAATACATTAATATTACATGTCTGCAAACATGTCAAACTTTAATAATATTATGCGGCACGCAGTATAATATTTAACACACCATTGTTGTTTCATTTAATTAATTCCTGCAATTAAAGAGAGCCGACTTCAATAAAATGTAGGTCTCATCATTTATATAAAAAACACAACACGTATATGCTTTTGACATCAACTATGAACCAATATAATACAATTGATAGACTTTGGAATATTTTGTTGATATAATGATTAATTAAATCACCAAAAACGGTTAGCTACTAATTATCCATTAAGAAAATTATAACCCTTTTAGTGTATATAATAATAACGCGGTGTTTGACGGTGCGTTCTTCGTTCTCTGTTGGAATTGAAGTTTTGGATAAGTTGAAGATAAACCAATGATATAAATGATATCGACTGTGAAAAGGAAAAAGGACGCAACCCACACATATCAAATTTTACAGGAGGCGCTAAAAACATGTTTTGATGATTTGGGGACATATGCAAATTATGAATTATACACAACCTTGAAGTCCACGGAGACTTCTAAACTGGTGTTTAATTGACATAATCTGATATTAATTAAAGAAATTGTCTAGGAAAAACCTTTATTTCAGTCTTTTTTATTGGTTTAAATTTTTTACAAGGTGATCTTTTTCACACTTAAAAGCTAAATTTAGATACTAATTCGGCATTTGCAGCTTGCATCCTTTTGATAGAACGTGTATCAAGTTTGATACATTGTGATTATCGAAAAAAGCTGTTTTGAAAAAACTGTGGGTTACGTCCTTTTTCCTTTCCACAGTCGATATGATAAAAACCAAAAATCATAATTTATGTGAATGTGATTGTGTTTTTTTATAAATTTATATAAAAATCATTCAATTACTTCTAAAAGGTCTGCATCAAGGCTTCCAATCCCGGGATCAGGAATCCCGACCGATTTTGCGATCCCGTAATTCCGCGATCGTCCTAATACTAATCCAGGGATTTCTGGATTCACTACAGCACGTAAAAAATCTTAAGTAGAGCTAAAAATAAAAAAAAGATATCGCACTTTAGAGTAATCGTGCAATCCTTCAATTCGTAACTTTTTCTGAAGAAGGACCTAAAAAAAGGTTTCACATTTTTGAATATCTGTAGAAACTGTCCATTGCAAGTTTTTAAAGTCATCGACCTAAAAAACAAAAGATCTTTGGGCTGAAAATTATTTTTGAATCTCTCAATTCCTCACTTTTTCGCCTTTTGATCAATCCCGGGATCCCGAAGGCCCATGTCCCAAAATTCCGGGATCAAAAAAGTGTCGGGGACTGAATGCCCTAGTCTGCATATCTCCTGGTAGTGGTCAGTCTTATCCCACGGGTCGAAGTTTGGAGAAACCTGCTTATACATAATTGTAGATGGGACGCCAATGCTACACCCCACCTGGTCGCACAGTCTTTGTCTTTTATTTATTTCAATCAATTTGTAATTTTTTATCCAAAGGAAAGACTTTCTGTATTTTTTTCTGTATCAGCTTCCCACACATGCGATCCGATCGTGTAAACAGGGCATAAAGCTTAGTTAACTTATAGTATTTTATCTGCGGTTTCTCGTTATTCGCATCCTCTCTGAAACGTTTAACAAAACTACTAGTTTTCATTTCTGTCAAAAATATTTTGTATTTTCCATATTGGAATGTCGATTTTCCATTGATACTTTCATAAAAAGCATTTTGATAAGCTGCAATATTTTGGGTGTATAGTCTTGCTGTGACAGCTTTTATATCGAGCAGATAAAACTCTACGTGGAAACATTAACTTATTTCTTTCAATGTGGCAGTACATGTAATTCTCGGTAATGGGTTGAGTTAAACTCAGGAAGCGGGATATTAAGGGGAATTAATTAGAATGACGACGCCCACTGTGGATTAGCAGTTCTCGCGGCTTGCGGCTTTCTAAGGCTATTCTCCACTTTATCGCTTATTCGTTTATAATGACTGAGCTTAGATGGTGCCTTAATATTTAAAGAGATCTGACTCAACCATTTAACCACACACTCACCTATTTTATGTTGCCCTTTTGTGTTGCTTTTTCAAAGCTTTTGCATCAATTGCTATGTAATGTATATTTATGGCTGTCATCATGTGCAAACCACAAAATAGACACGAGAAAGGTAATCAATTCGAACCGATTTTCCTACTGCTTCGTCTTTATTGATTTTTTCTTTCAAGTAGCGAAGCAGAAGCAAGTTTTCATTTGATCACTAGAAAAAATGGGAAACTGTTAACTGAAAATTTCTCGAAATACAATCATTGCAAGAGAGCAATTTATTGTTTAATATCGTCGTTGGATATACCACGGATTCTTATATTGTTGGTCAAATATGTATTTGTTGAAAGATAATTAATCTGATATTGAATATTAAATTAAAATTAACTTATTGTGTAACCAAGTGGGGCTTGCTTCTTTGAGCATTAAAATATATCTATACCCTGGGTATTCGTTCATAACGATAATATAATTTAAAATGCATATAATAGAGGGAAACACGCGTTCAATTAATAGAAGTATACACCAGGGATGTGGAGTCGGGAGTCGTGGAATCGGACTGTTTTTACTGTAGTCGGAAAAAACTAACAACTTTGTCTCCTTTTTAAATTATTCTTGTATTCAAATCGATAGAGTCAAAAAGGGTGCCACTGCATGTTACTAAGCCTTAAAAATATTAGAGGTTTTTTTGTATTTTTCCGTTAACATGAATAGTTTATAGCAGTGTTTTCCAACCTTTATGTTGCTACGCCTCCCTTTGAAGAAAAAAATATATTCGCGCCCCCCATCTTTTATTTCATATAGTAAACGTTTTAAAGGGTAAATAAATATTTTGCACTGTTCGCGCCTCCTTTGGCAATAGTCAACGCCTCCCAGGTTGGAAATCGCTGGTTTATAGAATATATTTGGAAGACAGAAATATTACGTCAAATATTGTCGTTGCTTACAGTTGTATGCCATCATTATTTTGAGCGTCATAATTTAATATCGCATCACCGATTTCGAATTATATATCACCAAATATTAGAGCTATCGTACCACTCAAGATGGAGTGTTCTGGATTAGCGCAGTTCCTTTCTCACCTTCCGAACGGTGTCTAGTTCTTCAATGTTTCTCCTACTCTTTTGATTCACACTTCTTTATCGGCCCACTCCTTACACCCGCGACACTTCGGCAGATGTCTGAAATAACGAACATTAAAAGCAAATGAATAAAATTAGTATCCCACGATTATTTCTATTATAATATATACCTACACTACAATTTCTGTTATAAGAGAAATTTTTATATATATGTTGACTGGTTATTTTTGATAAATTTGTAAACGCCCAGTCACCATTCGATAATTAACGCCATTTTATATTATTAATATGTATCAGAAGCCGTCAACTGTCTCGATAATTGTCATTCCATTTATTTGTTTGCCAAGTATAATAAATATTGTCGAAATGTAGTCAACAGTGCATAATTACATCGATCATTCAATTCAGTAGTCAGACAGCTCCAAATAACCTATTTTGAGATTATGGGAAAATCAATATTTAAATTCTTGTAATGTGGAGCATATGTAGTCCCAAATTTAGTTTATCTCAACAGAAAAGTTTCTACGAGAACTGCGGTTTATTAAGTTGCTCAACCTCTCTTGTTTTTCAAAGAGAGTAGGGATATGGATTAGGGTAGGATCATGCCCCGTTTTTAAGGATAGGTGGGAGGGGGAAATTCAAGACATCCCATGCATCCATGCCTCCGAACAGAAATTCATAAATCGATCGAAAAATCAATCTATAAAAATTGTTCGTACCTGTATTCGAACCCGTTACCTCCGTGTTCTTAGTCAACGACGTTGACCACTAGACCACAGAGGTCGGCATATTTAAATGGTCACCATTAATTATAAGTATTTCTTTATTCATGTGTGCATAAGATTCATAGATTTTATCAACAGGTGTTTACAGAATAGGTACTTAGGTCAGGTTCAGTGGTCATACATTGAGAAATAGAGAAAAAACCAGACAACACAAACATTTTGCTTAATTTTCTAAAAGTTTATCGCCATGTGCTTTTTTGGTATCATTTTTTAATTATGTGATTACTGCATATTTAACTCTAAATTATGTTTTAGGATTTGTCTGACTAATGAACAAATCGATCGAGATGTGATGGCATGTAGGGTATCCAATCCCGGAGCCTTTTTCCAATCCCGGGATTTCGGGATTGATCCCCTATTTTTCGGGATCCCGGGATTGGGATTTTCTTACCGAGGAATTTGAAATCCTCAATTTGGTATACTTTTCCCAGATTCTCACAGAAGCTTGTTTTTTTTTTAGCTCACCGAGGAATTTAAAATTCTCGATTTGGTATACTTTTTTCCCGATTATCACAGAACCTCGGTTTTTTTTTAGCTCACCGAAAAAATTTACATCTTGAATTTGCCAATTTCGTGTAAATTTCTCAATCCCGAAATCCCGGGATCGCAGCCATCTAAATCCCGGAATTTCGGGATCAGAAAATTGAACGGGATCCCGGGATTGGATGCCCTAATGGCATGTGTGTACATTTAAGCCTCACAACTTATGTGATGTGATGATGTCTCAGTCCGAATATGTTTCTCGAATATACCAAACACTTGTCACATCTATTTTCATTTTAAATACATTATATTTTTCCAGACAGAGAAATTATAGAACGATCGATTTCTTTGAATGATTCCTTGGGTTATGAGAAAATGAATACAAAACAAAAATCCATACATTTGGATGTATTAATCATACATCGATCTAACAAAACATTTCAAACAAGGCATTTTACAAAATAAAAAAATGCTCAAAATCACTCAGCGCGAGTAAGTATTTTACCAAGAATTTACGTAATGTTTCTATGAAAGATGCTGTCATATTAACTTACCTAGAAATACTGCTGAAATTTCTCAGATAGTAGTTTTTAATGTATACACCACCTGTGCTAATTGTGGCTTAGTACATTTCTGAGGCGTGTGCATTTGATGACGATCTTGTGCACATTGATATCATCGGCGCCGTTCCCAGATCAAAAATCAAAATCGTGACGTCACAACCAGTTAGCCTTGCGATCGTTTCGTGATGCTCGTTTAAAGATATATTAAATCCTGTTTCTTTTTCGACCTCTGATTTTGTTTGCCCAATTATTTATTTTTCTTGTGATAAAAAAAAATATGGAACGACGAAAACTTCTTTTAAATGTATTCATCTTCGTCATTACAGCGAAACCCCTGATTCCACGAATTGCAATCACTCAACAAACAAATGCACCACTGAAAGAAAAACGTATTGCAAGTAATTGTGAAGAGATAAGTTCAGTGATATTAAATTCATTAATAGTTTCATATTTGGCTTGCGTAATGGAAATATGAATACAAAAGGAAATGTGTATCAGTTAATATTTCTTACTACTGTGACGCAAACTTCATCCGACACTCCCAGGACTCGTGTTGCATTAGTTGATTAAAATATATTATTACTTAACATGTCATCGGCATCGTATACAGGGAGGTAAGGGGGCCAAAACCACCCCTTAGTGGCGCAAATAGTTGAGAAATTATACGTTGAAGCTGGGAAGCCATAACGGCGAGGCGCAAAGAACAATTCACTACTTCCGATGGGCGCGAAAAGAAATAATAAATATTTGTAACTTTGATGCATTTTTAATTTCTGAAAACCTTTTTTATTGTAATTTTCCTGTTGCGTTTTGAGCAATATTAAATGCGCAAAAACCAGGGCTGTAGAGTCAGGTAAAAAAAAACAACTGCGGCTTTAAATTAAAAACCATTTATGTATGCCATCAGATCATTCTAGTTATACTTACTAGAATAATTATAGAACTTAGTCATCATTTTACCAATCAACATAATGCATAGACAAATATGTTTTTAAACAAGGGTTGGGATCTTAAGATTTTTATTTAAGGTTCCCGAAAAAACTCGACTCCACAGTCCTGGTAAAAACCATTACCAACCCGCTTTTATTTGTATCAAACCATGTTTCTTTTATAAATCTCTCATTTTTGTTGTCATAAAAAATATTGTTGGAAGATTTTAAAAAAATACAACTATATGAATTTCCAAACATCATTTTGTTCAATACACAAGTATCAAAAAGAAGCACCCATCAAAACATCCCCTTTTTTCTCACGTCGTATGTTATGTAATATTATTATTATAGCCTTCGTCAATCGAAACATTCAATAATACTTGCAAGCATGATTGTATCAAAATATTTACTACGGCCGTACTATGGAAGTCCGTAGTATTTTAATAAAAAGAGAGTTTGTGCAATAACACTAGAGAAAGTTTTGTGCTCGATTCAATTATTTCGTGTAAATCCTTCAGTTCGTCCCCGCTGTCCATTTTAAGACTGAACGTATCAAATATTGTTTAATAAAATATTTAAATTTATACCTTTGGACATTATCCAATTTTTCCAAATCACACCTTTAAAACTAGGAGTAGAACGAATATTTGTAAACTACACAATTTCTCTCGAAGTTGTATGCTAACTACTATAGCTTGTCGGTTTTTAAAATCCGAGTTGAAAACTTTGGTTTTTTAGGAAAATTCGCGACATTTGAAACCCGGTTTTTACAACATGGTAACTCAACCTGGCTTCAAGTATATTATTATTAAATTAAAAACGTTAAATTTGAATCGTTCGATTTACGTACATTCACACAAACTTGTGTGAATGTACATAATTTTAACGATTCAAATTTAATATTGAAATTTCACCAAGCACCTCCAGTCGAAATCTTAAATTAAAAACGTTAATATTGTTACTTGAAACTGCTTTGGTTACAAATAAATTGAGATGAAATATTTAGTTTAGTAGTCAGTATGTAATGTTTGCGTTGAAAATATTATATTTATGTTAATTTTGAATTATTTTTTTCTGGCATTTTGATTACGGGTCAGGTATAATTTGCCCTCCGGGTTAGGAACACTGATTAAAATGTAAGTATTTTTTTACCAAGCGATTTTTTTTAATAATAAATAGCTTTTTCGCTATTTGAATTGATTTATCCTTTTTTTGAGAAACTGAGAAAACCGGGCTAATCCGATTTTTAGAAAATATTGGAATTCGAACAGAACCCTTCTAAATAACCATAGTGAATACAAGTTTTGCAAGAGGGTAAAACGTGAAAACTACGGGACAGTATTTGTTTCTTAAATTGGTTTACATTAGAACTGCATTTGATTTATGTTTTCGGTTCGAAGTCTTTCAGCCCTGTACATCCTAACAAATGTTGACAAAACTTTGAAGATTTCGACTACGACCACTCCTAATTTAGAACATAGCACTTCGAACTCATAATGGATTTTACCTTCAGGAGTATTTACACGTAGTTTTTCCCGTCGAAGAATAAAGCTATAAATACTACTAGTAGTAAACGAATCGCTTCGCTTTTTTTTTCGGAATTTAATGGGTAGGAGAGAATTTTAATGTCAGACATTCATCCATATCTTCGGACAGAAATCCATAAATCGGTTGATAAATCAATTTATAAAAATAGTATACTAGAAACGACATTTACTGTGAAAAATTTATGGTATGGCTAATATGTTCTAGGTTAGTACATAAGCTAGTCAAATACGTTTTCCAGTATAGTCTTGATGACAGCGTGATTCTGAAATATATATCTATAAATTTATAATATTCATAAAATTAAAAGTATTATTTCAATCATATTTAATGTTTCCTTTCGTAATTTAGCTTCATCTTTACTCTCATATACAACAATCAGTTGTCGTAGAAAAAATCCGTTGACCTATTATGAAATATTATGAATCTATGTGATTCACTTTGAGAGCCGGGCATGGTTGATTATAAATCTCAGTTATCTATTTATTCCAAAAAAACATTTCATCTGCTATCGTCGTCTGCGTTCCATTCTCCGGATTGCTTCAGCGTGGAGTTTGGCGCGGCTCAGCCTTCGCGAAGTCAGCTGTTACCCCATCCATAATCTTGCGATTCTGCAAGCAATTTCGACTATGCGTTTTCACTACAAGTAGAGATGGGATGCGAATGAAATTCAATTTAATGATCCGTATCGATATTAGTTTTAAACGCGAATGTTATTTTTATTTGTTCACAATTCCGATTGCGTCATGGATGGTCTTGTATAAAATTTAATATATATATAATTTTAACAAATAGATATTTCGATGCACAAAAACAATCTACACTTTATCTTTTTATACTGATTTTTTAAACTATAAGTTATGTTTATAATTTCAATTCGAATGTGCTCAACATACATGGGCCGTCAAATCTTATATTGATACGGTATGGTTTATTGTCATCCGCTCCCACTACCACTTTTGTGATGAAAACTGGCAGAATTTTAAAATGTGTAACTAAATTGTGCTTAAATTTTTTATCATGTAACCCATAATATCAATTGTTTTAGTGTTTATGGCCTTAAATGGCAACATTGTTTTTCGATACCCGATGTGATTTTTTTTCTTTCTTTCTTGCTCTTGGGACACGAACCGAATACAACGTGTGTGGGGGGACACTTTCCGGTTCTGGGACTTGGTTCCAGAGACCTTAAGTTGTAAATTCACTGGCAGTTTTTTTCTTTTGTGGTGCTTCGTTCGAGATGAAAGAACTGATATTTTTCCATTTTTACGAAAATTAAAATTCATTTTGTTCTCACGATTGCAAGTTCTTAAATAAACGTTTTCGTAATACTTGAACGATGGGTTTTATTTTATTCTACCTACTTATTTTACGTCGAGTTCATATCAACTGTATGGGTCTTAATGACTTTTATTAGTGGGGATTTATTCTTGGGGCTTAACATCGTGAAAAATAGTAGAAATTTCTCACAATAAATGAAACTCGCTCGAAAAAAAATTACAAGCAATGTCAACATATATGTTTTATTTGGAGTGGTGCTCAAATATTGGGCACCGTTCGTTTTCGTTTCGTTTTTTATGTCTAAGATTTTATCATACTTTAATTTAATTACATGCTAACAATCAATTTTTTTGCGAAACTGATTTGGACAGTTAGAATGCTCACAAATCTTTGTAAGCTTGACAATGCCTTAATGCGAAACCCCTCTGCTTAAATAATGACAAAACTTGCGCGAGATTAGCCTAACAAACTTCAATTAATTAATCAAGCTAATTATTCTCTACAATATTTATTTTATGAATAAAAAATACCTATAAAACTACGCCACGGGGTGAATACGACCTGAAAGAAATCAGTAGTTATCTACAAATAAATTAAATATTTACCGCACGAGCAAATAAGTAATGATATTTTATAATTAAATTGAAACAAATAATTATCGTGTATTTTTAACAACACGTTTTGTTTACGTAATCATCTGATAAAATAATTTAATAATTAATTTCGGAGTAAATTTCTTCATACAACTGTTGAGATAATTGAAACCATTCATAATTGAAATCTGTTCACCGTTCACAAATCTGTACATGATTATTTTTTTTGTTGATTAAGTTCAAAATACTAACTGAATTTCTGACAAAATTGTAGTATACGATTTATTGCTTTGGTGTTTTCAATTATTTAGTTGTAGATTGATATCATCGTCAAAAAAATGTACGGCATAATCAAAGATTGTATAGTATTGATTATCTGAAACAACCATGTCGCATCATTACTATCGTTATAATATGCTACTACTCGATTTCAATCGGCGAAAAAAAACACGCGATTTCTCCACCGCCCGCGCTTCTTCCTCTCCGCGCCTACACTTTGAAACTCGTCGGCCGTGACGCGTAGTGACTGGAACGATTCATGAATGAATACCCCCTCTATCAATCGCCGTCTAACGTAGTCCCCCCTCGCCCCGCGACATCCTGCGAGGCTTACAAGTCAAGTCATTCGAGTCAGTCTATCAGCGTGCTTGAAATTCGAATGTTCGCGCCCATGTGTTTTCCACTTTGAAAACAATTTCAATGTAGTATTCCAAATTTTAAAAAAGTGCAGCGATATATTTTTTTGAATATCGAGTATAAATTTTGTGCAGTGACGTCGGTCCGGGCTATTCGTTGCCGGACGGTGCGTATAATAATTTAATTATTATCATAATTGTGATTTTGCATAAATACTAATTTGTTGTTTTTGATCGTGTCTGAATAATTTACTTTGCCGAGGCGGTCGATCTGTTGTGCCGTTTCATTCATTCATTCGGTCGATCGATCGGGTGGAATAATAAAACAGTTCGTTTGACCCCGACAACCGATCATCAATCAGTGCCACGGGAATATATTTTTATTCATTCATCGATTTTTATTCAGTTCAACCGAGAATTGACGGTGAGTTTATTTTTTTTATTATATTTTTAAATAAAATTATTCGTACAATATCGCTGGCATCGGTTACACAATATTTATTTGTTTTGTTTTCGTAAACTAATGCCAATCATCAAATAGTCAACCAGAGGCGTTACTATAAAAATGTTTACAATTTTTGTTTACAGTCGAAAATAAGTATCTTAAATGGACTATTTACCAAAATACATGTTTATTTTTGTTAAAGTTTTGTTCATACGAACCCGCTCGTTACGCCACCGCAGTAGTGTAACTATGTCTGATTATAATAGATTTATATGTTGTAGGTGAGCTTATTATTAACCAACACACCATTGTACGGTATTCTGTAACATTTTTTTTATATTTTGCTGAATATTGTTAGGATATAAAACAAAATGTTGTTTACTTTTATCTGGGTCAAAGAAGTCGCTCGATAACAAACCATGCATGATTTTTTAACCCAAACAAACCCATCATAAAACAATTCGATACATCACCGTATAGTAATATTACTCTTCAGTTGTCAATAATTGTCATTAAAACCTATTAAAGAAGTGATAAAATGATAGTAAATAAGGTTGCTATGCATGTTAGCATATCCATGGCTCTATTTTTTTTCTTTATTTTATTAATTTTAATAGTTAAATTGCAGTGTCGTTATTACATGACTTAGCGAACGGTACTCAGAGTACAAGGGCATCCTATTTCACTATCTCGTAAGAGTGAAGTTGATTGACATTAGATACACCCAGTGGCAGCCGGTCAATGTGGCATTGGATCAATGCACCCCTTGTATATGCAGGGGCGGTTATATTTCATGAAATAATATTTAAACATAAAATTTATACCATTCACTCATTTTAAATTCTTCACGTATTTAGTGTCTATATTAAATATAAAAAAAATTCTATAATAAAATAAATATATAGTAAATAAGCCGGCTTCTAATAAAGGTTAGCGAATTAATTTCAATCCTTCTCTTTTTTATATTTATGCTAATGACTTGGTCTCACAAATAATCAATTATTTTTTACGATTAAAAAGCTATTATTGTTTCATTTTTTCATTACTTTCGCTGTTAAAACATTAATGTTTTCACAACGTCTAAATCCAGCGAATGCCATATTTATCATATTTGAAGGGTCCTCTAAAAAAAAGCAATGAATGTGGAATTTTGGCAATGTTCTTATTTCTCGGGACTATAATAAAATAAAGGCTTTCTCACATATAATACTCAAAATGCTAAGATTTTGCTTAATATATGTGAGAAATATTGGCCAGTTAATTTATACGATACTTACTTTTAATTTAGTGAAATATATCAAAAGTTGCCAAAATAGTAACGAAAAAAAACATAACACGATCGCTTGAGTAAACATCCACTTCCCGTTGGGCGATTGTGGCCAATTTATGATCTAATTTTAGACCTGCTGTACGTAAACCTGTACGCTTTATTAAAAATATTGAAATAATAATTACTGTAAATATTTCGTATACAAACATCGCACTTCGCGATTAATTCTTGTGAAGTATTTTTATACCACAAAGACTCACAATCCAATCAATGAAATAGGTATATTATAGCACGATTTGGTCTAGTTTTTTTTAGTCCATATCCGCTCCCTATACGTAGCATATGGTCACCACAAAGTTCCTCCATGATTCTCTTTCCCCAACCAGTCTCCTTGCTTCCTCCCAGGTCATCCCAGCGTCCCGTAACTCCGCTGAGTACATCCTGTGGATGGTCATCAGTGGCCTTCCACGACGCCGGGATCAGTCCGGTTGGAAGAAGAGACAGGCAGGGTTCAGGCTCTCTTGAGGCATCTTTAGCACGTGTCAAATCCAGGTCCACCGCCGCTTCTTTATTTTGGACGTAACAAGGCGAACCGGCGTAACCGGCGAACATTCATCACAAAAATCATAAGAAAATGGCTCTGAATACTTTGTTTTATGTAACGAACTATTGGCACTAACGAACGTCCCCTTACCCAAATTAATTAGTATGTTATATTGTAGTTCTACTGTATTTATTATACCTCCCGAGAGGAACACGCTACGCCAAAGCTGGAGTGTCGTAGCATCTTCGTGAGATAAGTAAAATCCATACGAGATCTACTTTCATTATTAAAGCAATTTCTTCATATTCTGAGTTGATATTGCAAGTGACATAATGCACCGTATCTGTGATGTTGAATTTTGTGACCTAGCTGGTAAAGCATGAGGCTGACATTGCCAAACTAATGAAAAATAAAATATCAGTTTTGTTGTCAGCTTTAAGAAAACGGTTAATATATGTACATACATGATGATGTTGTCAGCCATATTTCCATTATTATATTCCTTGCACTTTGGCTAATATTCTTTTATTAAAAAATAAAACATTTATTTTTGTACTAATTATCGAAGCGATGTGGAACTAGTACAGCAAATGTGTTTAATTTTTAATATAATGCCTTTATTCCATAAATTGAAAGTGAACACCTTTAAATTGAATATTATTGAATATTCCTGGAACGAAACTACCACCAGGCGACCTCTACAAAATCGTAGCTAGATTCTTATACCTTTCCTATACCAAGTTCCAATTTCATAATATCAATGACTTCGTATGCTTAGGTATATTTTCATCTTGCTTGAGAACTCGGAAGTGTCGTGTAAGACAAGTTGACATTTTTCGTCCATATTAAGTGTAGAATCTATTTGAACATCTATACATTTGCATACTATCCTCTATTATTTGTTTGTTTTACGTTCTCTATCTGCATCGAAGGATATCTCCATAAATATATTTTTAGCTCTGTAAAATATAGAGAAGTTACTATTTTTTCACGCATCTTTTGGAATTTTTTGTATACATACTAAGCTTTGTGAAATCCACTGCTTTACTTCATATTGACTATTCAATTCTAACATTGGGTCATATGCAGGGTCAGATTTAGATGAGTACAGCTGAGGCCTTAGGCTATTTCACATGTGAGGCACCCAAACCTAAATATTAGGATTCAGTGGTGACCGGACAATGTGACATTGAATCAATGCACCCCTTTTATATGCAGGGGCGGTTATATTTCATGAAATAATATTCAAACATAACATTTATACCATTCACTCATTTTAAATTCTTCGTGTATTTATTGTATAAAATAAAATAAAATAAAATGTTCTAAAATATTTATTATAGACAATAAATATATGAAGAATATAGAAAAAAAGATCCAATGCCACATTGACCGGCCGCCACTGTTAGGATTAGAGGAAAACGGAATGGAAGTCTTAATTGAAACAATAGAAAAGTCGCATAAACTATAATAGTAACTATATATACAAATCGGCTGGAAAAGCAATATACATTTCGGCTGGAGGCCCCCAGGATGTTGAGGCCCTAGTCTTCAGCCTTTTGAGCATATGGGTAAATACGGCCCTGGTCATATGTCTTGAAGCTGACATCACATTTCGTCATCTTTTCGGTTAGTAGTAATTAGGGAAGACTTCTTAGTTATTTGATTTGTTCATATCATCCGGCCGGAAATCAAACCTGGGATCCGGGGCTCGTTTGAAAAGGCGCCGCTCGGTCACTGCACAACGGGCCGTCCTCATCGCAGAGGAAGTGTTATGTTTTAGGAGTGCTTATCGGCGGAAGTAAAACAGTAATATAATAGCGATGCGGTCTCCGTTTTCACAGGCAATTACTCATGTCCAGTGTTGCCAATGTAAACGTTCCCTCCGTGATAGTATTTATCCGATTACGTAATTTAAAACATTTGTTTTTTTCTTGTTAAAAAAATGTCACTTCATCAAAAGCAAACGCCTTATTGACGGCGGCAATGTGGTAAACAGGGTTTGTAAACGACCCTTTGCTGTGAGAATGTAGTGTACATTGTTTTACTGATTCATCAAACCCTCATTCTATTATTAACCGTAGTTTCAATTGAGATGACTTGATAATGAAAGAAATATTGTACTAAACTGTTACATTTTATATTTTTTAATAACATAATAAGCTTAACTTATGCGGCTTTCTCAATTTTGATAATCTTCTATGCATGTGTAAATTAGTTGGGCTTTAGTTATTGCCGATAAATACCGTATGTATTTAATTATAGCCTAAAAATCTTTGTAACTCTAGAATTGAAAAATCATTAATATGTGTATTCTTAAAATCTCTTGGAATTTGGTGACGTCATATAATCGTGGCTCGCAGCTGTCAGAGTCGAAGAATTTCTATGCAAATTTGATGCTTTTACTACGGGATGTTGGCAACACTAGTATTTTGTTTACGCCAAGAACGCATATCCGATTTGCCAATAGAGTCGCGGTGACCCGTTATTTTGTTGTTCTACATAAAGTCAAATGCGACACCTAGCACAGTGTTCCGCAAAGCGTGTGCCGCGGCACACTGGTGTACCGTGGTCATCAGTTGGTGCGCCGCGGAAAAAAGTCAAGATTTGTTAACTCTCACTACTATTAAATCGAAAAAAAGAGAACGCCTGAGGACGATCAATGAAGAGATGAGAGCAGCCTTATCAACGATTGCTCCAAATTTTGATCGCCTGTGCTCAGTTAAACAGGTTCACATTTCTCACCAAACATCTTTTCATATTAGGTATATTGATTTTAGTAATAAATAAATATAAAATAAACATTGCTTTTTCTTTGGTGTACCTCTAAATTTTTTTGATTTGATAGGTGTACCTTGAACACAAAAAGTTTGCGGAACACTGACCTAGCATATCGTTTCCTTTGGAAGTGTCAAAGCGTATTCAATCTACTCTGCTGTAGATGCAACTTTATCGCCTTTTTTTAATACTCTTAATCTAAGTACTATCGGCATCGGTCTCACATAGGTTAATCCACTGTTTTTTTATTTCTGCACCGTTTTATCATGAAATGAAGTTTTTCGTTTCGTTGTAATACCATGGCTGACAGTCAATTGCGCCACACGTTTCCACATGTTTCGGTTATGTGCTCGATTCCGCGTTGCATTTTTTGAGCACCGTTTCACTTTTAACGTAGTATTGCATCTATCCAGAGGGCGGAGACCAAACTTAATTTCAGCCCACTTTTCTTAATTCTGGTGACATTAAAATTCAAAATATTCTTTTCTTTGAATATCCAGTAATATAAAGCATTCGTTATTGTCGGGCGTGGAATTTAGAGGCAACCGCATTGGGTCCCGTACTCTTGACTTCCGATTGAATGGCCATCCACTGGCATATTTTCTAGATCCGCCAGTCTCATTCGTCCACATGTCCTACATCTAGTTTTATATTAATTATTTATCCTACTTCACTGCACCTTTATTCTTCATGATCTTATTGCTCATTAAAACAGTTACGACGTTTAGATATTTCCCTTTTATACATCAGGGTTTCCCAAACATTTTCTGGAATGAAACACTTCGCAAGTTCGGAAAATATAACGGAACACTTAGCTGAATTTTTAAGATTTTTTTTAAACTGTGTTGCAGCGTATAACACCATTCCAATTTTTTTCGGAACACCTACTCTGGCTCCGCGGAACATAGTTTGGGAAACCCTTTCAATATATATATTATACATATTGAAAATATAACGTATTTATAATATCCAATTATAAAGCTACCATCAAGCATACAAAAATGACCTTTTATTTCAAACCAATATCTTCATCTTCCACGGCATACCAGCTTACTTTAATTCTAACAAATCTATTAGTTTGCATCTAACAAATATGATATATTTTTAAGCTATCAGAGACGTCATTATCCCACCGGTCAAAAGATCACACTGAATTTCCACGGTAGATACGTTCCACGCGATACCGTGTTAAAAATATGTGTAAAGAATGCAGTCTGCAGTCTCGCGATTCTCGCCCCTCATTATCCTAGCCCCCTTCCGCTTACCTCCCTGCGCATAGTACTGAGTAGGAAGAACATGCGAGGGATGTACGGAAATTCCAAATTACTGTTACGCATTGTTAAATAAAGTTTTTTTTGCAGTGTACTTCGATATTTCTCTTTATGAAGAGAAATAAACATAGTCTTATAAATGTATCTCGACTTTCACGCCGCAACCCTTTGTAGATTATCCTGGAATGCTTATCGGGTGGATTAATGAAAATAAATAATAAAACAATAGTTTACTCGGTATTGCTGGAAGAATGGCCCATGATTGCAATCTTATCCGCCACAGACGTTTCCAGTCGCGCAATAATGACTCGGCCGTCTTCGTCCGTCCTCCCGTGTACTGGTGTACTGGTGTACTGGCGTACCCGCCTCAATTGAACACATCCGAAACGATTAATCCGTCTCACAATAATTAACAGGGCCTGCTATTTGAGTTATTTCGCCGCATGTTGTGTAAAAGATAATAATATTAAATTAACGACGCATGGGAACGAGCATGGCGGGCGGCGGCCGGATGTTGTGTGTACCATTTTTTGATATCACCATTCTCGATCTTCGTTTCGGAGGCGATCGATCGATCTTTGTCGATCTCACGGAAGACAGGTTTAGTGCTTTTATTGTTTTTTGTTTTTTTTTGTTTATTCTCATGGCTGTGTATTTAGTAAGGAATCTATCACAGTGCTAAGGACACAGTTCTTGATCACCTCTCTGTTATCTGCCGATAGGGCCGGGATATGTTTTGATTTTGAATCGAGATTGTAGTTTTAACTGTTTCTTATGTGTCTCAAACGGCCATTTGAATCAAATACTTTCGCCTTATATATCACGGTTATATGATACCACAAAAAAGTCGCGTAACGCAAATAATATAAAGGTTTTATAGTTGATTATATCCTCTTTTTTTAATAAGAGTAAAGTAAAAGTTTGCATCACCGGAGAACGGGATGTAAGATGTAACCTTCATAAACTCCATAATTAGAGATTATCTGGTAAGGGGCAACGTGAAATAATTTCTTGAATTTTAAACTTATTTGCTTCATGATACACGCAGTATTTATGTAAATAAGATTTCGAGAAATTCTTTTTCGATTTCAAATTCAAATCATCTTCGATATTTACCTAAAACATAAAGAAGATTGAATTAATTCAATAAGAAATAAGTAAAACGATCAATGCAAAGATGTTTTTTCCATTGAAATGTAATGAAAAATTATTCTCAAAACACATAAATCAATTTCAAATCATAGATAGCTCTACCAACCATATAAGTACATATTTTACACGGTAGATACGTTCCACAAAAAATCGTGTTGATTAATTCCCTGAATTTAGAAAGCCGTGTTATATACAATCGTATAATGAAGACCAAATAAGTTAATTACACAACATATTATTTATAATATGAATTTCAATTAAGAAAAATAGTAATATTCACCGCTACTTGATTATATATAAAGACTTTTATAAGGGACTGAACATTAATCGCTTCCATCGCTAGATACGACTAATTTGGAATCTAATGAAGCCTTTTGTTTTTTTATTACTATCTCGTGTTGTAGAATTTCTTATCCCTTTTTTTGTTTCTGGGAATCGTGTAAGAAGAAATTATTCTCGTATAAAAATGGTATTTGTTCTTTTTAGTGGACCGTGTTGAATCACAAGCTATACAACCCCTTTAAGATCATTCGTTGGTAATCTTTTTTTTACATCATTTACTTACGAGGCTGAATAAAATAATATGCGAGCATGTATTTTTAACGTAAATGAATTCTGCTCGTAAAATTGTTTTCTATTGAAATCAGTTGTCTCGACTCTCGAGCAATTAGATATCAACGATATAATGCAAACTATGTAAGGTTGCTTAAATTCACTTAAATTATCATAACTACAATACTCGGTGTATCCAATTTTACCTCCATGCATGGCTGCGATGAGAGGTCACCGCGAATAAGCGCTCTGTGAACTCTCCGCACGATCGTTACGCATCTGACGTTACAATTACATTCCTCGGCCGCCTTTGAGGCCGTTCCACGGCGAAACAATGGAGTCCTCGGTTCACCGGCTGCGCATCTCGCACGGAATTTTAACTCACGAATCTCTTTCTTATCATTAAGCGTAACCTGCCGCACTTTTGTAGTCTTCATAGCCATCATCAACAGTTAAAAAACCATATGGAATCGTATAATTTTTACATAGGGTTTATACAAAAACCGACTTTTGAAAAAAAAAAAACAGTAAAAGTTTATGTTGAAACCACGTATGAAAAATGTTTTTTTCGTATTCTGTATATATATCTAAAATAGAAACATGGATGTTTATGATGTTTTTACAGCGACTTTATCCAACATAAAAGTGGTGAAGATAGAGAGCTACCTGCTAACTACTACGTGTGGTCCTATAATGACAATAGTATTGAAAATATCGTTGAGTTTATGTCATGCGATATAAAATATAAAAATACCTAGCGCATTGCTAATTGTGATAGCTTTTTTCCTTATCACCCTTTAGGAGTGAGGTTGAGTGACTAGCTTACAACGGGTTCACGTAATAACAAATTATATTGAGATGCTTCATTCATAGTCCTTCATATTAGATTATGAGAATCATAAAAGCATTACCATCCGCTTACATTATTTGTTTCATTGAATAAAACAGGGCTGTGGAGTCGGAGTGGAGTCATGCGATATAAAATATAAAAATACCTAGTGCATTGCTAATTGTGATAGCTTTTTTCCTTACCACCCTTTAGGAGCGAGGTTGAGTGACTAGCTTACAACGGGTTCACGTAATAACAAATTATATTGAGATGCTTCATTCATAGTCCTTCATATTAGATTATGAGAATCATGAAATCATTACCATCCGCTTACATTATTTGTTTCATTGAATAAAACAGGGCTGTGGAGTCGGACGGAAATAAAACTAACAACTTAGAATACTTCTAAGTAAAATGTGCATTTAAATTACTAGTGTCAAAAGTGGCACCACTGTTAGCTACTAAGCCTAAAAACTGAAAAGGACGTGTTTTAAGCTATGGTCGGAGGCGTAGTCGTCTTATTTCTTCGCGAATCCACAGCCCTGGAATAAGCTTATATAATACAAAACCAAACCGATTCGCTAAATAAAAAGAAGCATCATCAAGCTCTTAAACTGTAGTAATGGTACTGAAAAAATGCATCCGTATTTTTCGACACTCACGGTTTTATTTATTTTTTTGTTTCCAACATTATTTCGTTTTGCAAAGCGCTCCAAATTCTCACTGTAATAAACAATTATTACTGTCTAACAAACGATATTTGGAAACAATAATTATTTATTACAATTCCTAGTTGTATGCAATAATTTGATTTTAATTCGAGCCAACATCATTACAAAATGTGCACCAATTATTTTATTCATTCATTATTCATTCATTAGGCACATCCGTTGTTTGAATGAACGCAACGATGCACTGTAAAAATTACTAACCTACGCTTTTTTGATGCATTTTATATGCAATCGGGAGACGAAAAAATATATATTACACATAGTCTGACGGCACAGCGCCTAGTAAATACAGTATAATACATATACGATAGTAACAAAAATATATAGTTTGTATTTGTTTCAAACACCGCATTTTCCGATTCAGTTAAGTATAATTAATTGTAATTTGTTTTTAATACGCATATTGAATAGATTACGTATTATTGAGCAACCATTAATTTGAGAGCGGACTAATTAACCCCCTACTACTTCCAAAATAATCAAAAAATGCGATCTAACTGGCTTAGAAATCTACTGTTGATGCTCCAGGGAAGGGGATGTTTTCTACTAAGCGGATGACCGCTGATGACCATCCATAGGATGTATTCGGGTAACTGGGATAACCTCGGAAGAAGAAAGGAGACTTTTGGAGAACAGATATGTAGTTAATACATTTAATAAAATTAAATAGAAAATGTTTCGTTCTGCGATGAAGTATCAACATGTAGAATTTACTCGACAAAATGAAATGCAGAGGAAGGCTTCTTTATTATCCTTCACATCCGATTGGAACAAACTTTAAAACAATAAAATTGTAAGTTTTAATATCAAAGACCTGTGAATTAGCTGTCTCGCACAATAAATAAGATATATAATATTATTCGACATGTTTCCTACGCATGCGTCAAATTTTTTGACTGAAGAGCGACATAAAATTTTGAAATTTGATGGCGGATCGCAAGTAATATATTATTTCTAGATGCACACAATTTATTACAATGAAAAATAAATCTCAGCGATGAAAAATTGTCGATTCTAATAAACAACAATTCAATGAGACAAATAGGCGACACATAAATTCGCATCGTATAGTACAGTGTCTGCCCAACATTTTACTTCACGGCACACCAAATAAAAATGCTTTAAATAAAGAAATGTATCTTTAAAAATGAAAATGATGAAAATTTCTCGTGTTTACCACGATGTATGAACGTGACAAATATTTGTTTGAATGTTGAATTTATTTAAAATTGAAGAAAATTAAAATGAATAGGCATTATTTAAAATTAACATTTTTAAGACTGGTATAGTAGTTTTATGCCACGGCATAATACAACACGTTGCGGTTTAATATGCAATTATAGTTTGTCAATCGGGTGTATATAAATCAAATACAGACCCGTTATTCAAAAAACTAGATACTTCTGTGCTTAAAATTCAAAACAATAATTAATATTATTGTACCATATTGTAACACCCGTTTTAAAATACAAACTGTTTTTTTATTGTAATGGTATAAATCAAATACGATATTTTCTTTATTGGTATTGCATGCTACACGTATATTAAATTAATATTTGCTTTGACGCTGTGAACGACGTGAGCATATACATATATACCCTCGTATCTAAACGACATCCGTCCATTATCTCAGACTTACGACGTGTCTCCAATCTTCCTTCAAACAATGGTCGAAAATAAATATACATAATTATCACGAGTAGCAAACTAGTAACTAGCACCCAACTGTTAGATGTAGCATGAATAACTCAATTGATTTATTACGGTAAGGGAAACGTGTCAATTGATTTTGCTTTCTTGATGACGCGTACTTTCAAAATAACCTAAATACCCTCCCTGCGTCCTCTAAAAAGAGAAACCCCTATCCTGAATTTTGTGAGTGAAGAATTAGAATCAGTAATTACTTTATTAATATATAACCTCACGGTAGTAGGTCAGAAGATGCTTATCAAAGAGGCGAAACACGTGTCACAATTCGTAACACCACCAATGGAATAATATAATTTGATTTTATACCCAAAAACACACTAATAAATGGCAGTTGTATGGGCGGATTGTCTTTGATGTTGCATATTTATATTACCACATTCTTCGATTTCGACGGTAGATTGATTGGTACATAAAAAAAGCATTATAATTCGTAACCGTCTAAATAGAGTATACAATTTGCATTCAATTTATTTGTAATATTTGATAATGTATTTAAACAAAATGTTATATCCCGTCTTTAATTTTTATATTTTTGGAGTTAAAAAT
Organism: Himalopsyche tibetana; assembly: GCA_030503985.1. NCBI lineage: Eukaryota > Metazoa > Arthropoda > Insecta > Trichoptera > Rhyacophilidae > Himalopsyche > Himalopsyche tibetana. The sequence goes on along the minus strand of JAPJYX010000019.1, from coordinate 4,235,136 downwards.
TAGAATCAATTTGTGTATATGTTATAAATAAGTAGCCTTACGATAGATTTAGTCTGAAGATGCGACTCGAAACTCGTGTCACGGTTAATAACACAACCAATGAAATAACATAGTTGTCAATTTGAATTTTATATTCAAAGAATTTCGACTCGACGATTTCTAGAATCGACGTCGTCCCTCGGGTATGTTTTCGTCTAAAAACTTGATCGATCAGAACCATTAGAGGCGAAAAATATGTATTTGGTAAACACAAAAGCTACTTGAAATGTCGTCGATATAGTTTCACGTTCCATGATTAACTATTAACAAATCAGTTAGATCATATTGGACACCTTGTCTCACACCTTCTTATGGGACGTTCGTAGTATGGCAGTCGGCGTCGGCGCTTTGTTAAAAAATGTAATATGGCGTGTTGTAATTAATTCTAAATATCCGCCATTGCTTATAAATATGCATATTTAATTAAGTATGTCCCATTTGCATACAATGGGGATGATTCAGTGTTGGCACATAGTTAAAAAAGTAATTGACTCCGTTCCTCGTAAATGGAAAGTGATTGTGCGCACGTACGATAATTGATATGAGTATAATGGATGCAAATACTGCAACTGGATCGACGAAGTTTATTTAGACTTCGGCCAGGAAATGCATATGTATATCATACTTATGTTATACGCACAAGACTACGAAACAATTTAAAAGTTAATATCATTACGACAATCCATTTAAAGGATTGATTAGCACACCAAATTCATTAATATAAAGACGAATTTCATAAATCATGTTTTCTAAAACTGACTCCTTGTCGAATTTCCACTAGACAATGTTGCTTAACGCTTATCTAAAAATAGCTTTAATTAAAAAATACGATTGCGTATTTTCTCTCTTTGCATCCTTTCATTTCATCCCAGCGTACCGTATCTTCACTGAGTACGACCTACGGTGGGATCTGTTCAGTCGGTGGCAGGTAGAATTCAGGATCTCTGGAAGCTTCCGCAGCACATGTCCAGGCCAGGTCCATCGCCGCTTCTTCACATTGGAGGTGATAAAAGGCTAATTAATCCGTTGTCTTATCTCCGTGTTTCTGACAAGGGCAACCACCGCACCCCTAATATTCGCTTTAAGTTTCTCTGAGCTTTTGTAAAGGACCCATGACTTGCACTCGTAAAATCGCACTGAAATGGCGCACGCGTTGAACAGAAGGCTTTCTTTAATTACAGCACTTTTCTGTAAATATATCTTAATTTACAATAATATAGACCAGAAACCAATATAAAAACATATATATAACATATAACTATCCTTGTACGACACCTAAAATCAATTCGTGTTAATATATATTAAACCTTCTTTGAATCGAGCTGAATTTACTCATCAAACTATAATAAAATACCATAACACAATAATTACCTCATTTAAAGAGAATCGGTTTTGTATTACCTTAATTATTTGGTAGTCATTATTATAAACTTTGCCGTTCTGCGTATAGTTGAACGTCGTTACAAGGAAATGATTTCAACGTATATAAATTTCACAGAAAGCTGAATAATATAGGGGCCCTTAGAACTGTTCGAATATACAGCGCCGTTGTCAGACCCCTGTTTTAAATAATTAATTAAGGAAATGATGCTATCCTCATTATAATGTGTCTCTATCGACCTTTGTTTTGCATGTTTCAATACGATTTGCATATTATAGTATTCGGTGTCAAGTAATGTCGCGTTGGGTCACATCCTGAGAATGACAAACGATATAATAACGTATCGTACCTGGGCTACTCATTCATATTAATTTAGCATATAGCCGGAAGTAGGCAAGGTGACCAATCATACAGGTAGGTAATAAAAATATTTTACACATATTTTTGTTCGTAAATTCAATTTGGTTAAACCGGTAAACCAGTTTTCCTTAATTCAATAAAACACGAAAAACGGTTAATATTTTTCACTGATTCAATAATTGCCTGCCCTAGTGGATTGGGTTGACAGATTTACATAATTTCGAACAATATTAAAGTTTTTTTTTAATAAATACACTCAACTCTTTTTTTTACACGGTAGAAATGTTCCACAAAAAACCATTTTGAAAAATTGATAGAATTCATATACAAATTAAAGATTGGTTCGCTGAATTAAAAAACTCGTATTATTTTAAAAATTAACAACAGTGTGGTAAATAAAATCGCCTAAAAAGGGTAATAATAAAGACACAATAAGTAAATTGCACAAAACATTATTTATAAAAAAAATCAAAAACTAGTACTATTCATCGCTAATTGATAATATACTTTTATTAGGGACTGGACATATATCGCTTTCATCGCTAGAAAATTCTAACACGTCGAATGTGTTAGGATCTAATGAAGCCGTTTGTTTGTTATTACTGTCTAGTGTTGTTGAATTTCTTGTTATTAAGAAAACCGTTACCCCCTTCTGTGTTATTTGTTTCTAGGATTTGTGTAAGAACAATTAATTCGTGTAAAAATATAGTATTTGTTCTTTTTATAACTTTTTTTATTTAGTTATAACGTTTGGCTTACTCCTCAGGTTTTAAAAGTGGTAATAAAGTACGGGATGCTGATGCCATCCTCTGGGAATATCCGGAGATCGACAATGAAAGCGAAGTAATACAAGCCACAAAGATTCGTTGTGAGCATGGACGGATTGAATAGCATTGAATAACTATATTGATTGTAATGTGGACTGTTTGTTATTTAGACCGGGTGAAGTAGAAGAAAAGTCAGTATATGCTTACTATAAAACATAACAGACTAATTTTTCGAGCGTTGTGCGACTGCTATTAGAATTTTATTTTAATCAACATAATAAAAAATATTATCTCAATATATTATCAAACGTCATTAGGTTATCTTCACTGTCATTATATTGTAAATTATAAATTTTAATGACAGTGCTTATTGTTTATTTAAGAAAATTGCAATTTCATTAATTAAATGTACATTTCGAATTATCATTTATATTAATTTATTATTAACCCTGTCATTTCGATTGCGTATTGTCTTTTTTTTGTTGAATGGATAATTTTAAATTCTTGAATGTTTTCGTGGCCCATTCATTAATGTGTATGGAGTCGTTATAAAATAATTATTGTCTATGTCATAGAACCTATGACATAGTTGCGTTCGTGTGTGCGTTATTTACGCCACCGCTCGATTCTTGAATGGAGCGTCTCGTTGAATTAATTTTGTCATTTGGGGTCCGCAGAGCCGCCCGGTCAATAGGTTTCACCTTTTGGCTTATTTTGGCGTTCCGACCTTGGACGTTCATTCAAAACGAGTTACTAGATGCCCAGCGCGAGTCTTCTGCAAGCACGCGAATAATGCTCACAATTTTATTTTACGACTGAGGTCAAAAGACGAAGGATGCTATTTTGTAGTTTTTTTTTAAATATTGGTTTGTAAATTAACTTACAGGTTAATTTAAGATCTAATAATTTGAATTAATGATAGTTCAATTTACTTTGATCGTTAAAAAAACAAATTGTACATCTGCCAGTGGAGTGTGTGGTATTTTTCCATGCATTTGTTAGTAAGTAAAGTAATTGAACAATTGCCTTCTCAGTACTAGGGTATCCAATTTCGGACCAGTTTTTTGATCCCGGGATTTCGGGATCTGGGCTTTGGGATTCCGGGATTGATCACTGGTGAAAAAAGTATCGAATTGAGAGATTCCAAATAATTGTTAACTCGAATACCTTTTTTTTAGCTCAATGACTTAAAATAGTTGACAGATTCTACACTTATTAGGAAGCGTGAGACCTTTTTTTAGCTCCATCTGAAAAAGTTACGAATTCACACTTTCCACACTTGTTTAAGAATGTGAGACATTGTTTAGCTCCTTTAGATTTTTACGTCCTGTAGTGAATCTCGAAATCTCGGGATTAATACAAAAATCAATTTTGCGATCTCGGGTCCCGGGATTGGATGCCCTAAACAGGACTACATATAATGAATGTAGTCAATTTAATAGTACGTAGTTAACTTACTTATCTAATAACACTTGCCTGACTTGGCTGGTGCCCAAGTTTTGCGGAATGGAGTGAATGAAGTTTCACCTCAGGCGTTTTGCCAGTCGAGCAGTTCTGGCTTACATTATAATCATTCTGCATTACTTACATGAAGATTGTCAATTTACGCTCTGCTGCAGTATTTTTTTGCTAATTGTGTGGAAACATTGTTTTAGTTTTGAAATATTATTCACCGTACATTCAATGTAAGCAAGTAAGTTCAACAATCGCTTAAACACGCCCTCTGGATTATTATTGTGCATTTTATTTTATATATGAAAAGCCTAGTATCATAATTCACATAATCATAATACATATTGAGGTTTGATAAAATTGCAAAAAACCACAGGAGTACAATTTTTCGTAATAATAAAAAAAATATAAATTATGATGAAAATCGCAAGTGAAAAGTAGCACTTTCTTATGATGCGAAATATACTCTAACACCATGAAAAATACTAATCATTAATTGTTTTGTCTTACCATATTATACTATTTCGGCATAGTATAATATATAGCTATTTAGACGATGTCGCACGCTGAAATAGCTATAATCTCAGCTTATAAATAATCGCAGAACTAAATACTACGTTGATATTTTTACCTTATTAGATTTTAACAGTGTTTAAAGTTAATTTCAATATAACGTTTAGGGCTGTCACTGTTTTTTTACTAGTGGAATTAGTTCAAATGAGTATTTTATTTTTTGAATAAATTTTAATACCCAGCTATTTTTTGATATATTGTGCTGTGATACATTTAGATTTTTTTGCATATTTATGTATATAAAATGTTTTTATATCAAGCTCCCAATATTTTTTTTAAAATAAAGTTCCTTTAAAAAATATTATTCGTTCTCGAAATCTTTTATTTAACGGATATAATATTTTTATAAAAAATGTCTATTAATAAACATTCAACCCTGAATGCTAACTTCTTTCTCAACAAAATTTCACAGATTAAATGTCTCATTTAGCAGCTCATGTAATTGTTTTTGTTCGTTAGAAACCAAAACTAAATAAAACAATTAATGTAAGACAATATGTTGATACGGTGTCAGTTCTAATTTAATATCGTCCATTTCGTCATAGATTAATCGTTATATTCGCAAACATCTAGACCAGGCATGGGGAACCTGCGGCCTTTTGGCCAATTCTGTAATTTATGTAAATTCTTGTTTCCGGACAAAGATTCCCTAGTCAATATTTATTGCGGCCTTATATCGAATCAAAAAAATTAATCCGGCCTTTAGCGAAGAAAAGGTTCCCCACCCCCAATCTATACATACCTATTTATTCATCGGCGGTTTCATGCATGCTATAAAAGTAACATTCTTACAATTGAATACAATACCTAAAAGGCTTTTCATTACCTTGGTAATTTATCTTGCCTCCTGGCAAGTTACTCCTGATCTTAAGTTGTAACATTGTTTAAGGAAGGTATTGAACCTAAAAATCCTTTCTCTCCGTGTGGCAGAAGTTTTCACTTCGAGTCCGGAAGTTTTCTCCGTGTTTAAAGCAAACAAAAAGTTATTCTCTTACCAGAAACTTCACAAACTATTGCTCCAGAAACTTTTTCAACAGCAATAATTTCTCATCAACCGACAACTCTTTGTCTATTTATTTTAGAGTTAGACGTTTATTGTATATTATTATAACTACAACTCATTGTGAGTGATATACAAGAAAACATGTATTTTTTTAAAACAATGCATTTTTTGAATTGCAATTGCCGATGATTTTTGTTTATTTTGCATACAATAGGCAAAAAATTAAGTAAATGCTACCAACTATTCGCGATAGGTAATACCTTAAGTAAACTTACCTTCTCATATTATGTCAAACTCTATTGTAAGTTATAACCTGCGATAAATTATTGAATGAAGTGATATTTTTATAGAATAGTCACATATATATATATTACTTCATTATGTTCATTCCCTGCCTAGAGTATTTGGCCAACACACGATTCCTCAAAAATTCTCTGATCCACGCCAATATCCTTTCTTCTTCTCAAGTCTGACCAGTTCCACGTAGTTCCTCCGATTTAATACTACAGATGAACACCAGCGGCCTCTCACGGCGACGGTCCGTCTGGACAGCCTAGGTCCAGAATTCCTTGAGGCACTCGCTACACGTGTCCAAAACAGGTCCATTGTCACTTTTTTATTTCAGCTAGATCTTATCTCCGAGTTCCTGACAAAGTCAACCCACCTCACCCCTAGTATTCGCCGCAAGCATTTGTTTTTAAAGAACATTGTACAATTACGCTGTGTCCTCGTAATGTGACATGACTTGTAACCGTAAAGTAACTATCTTTTTTTTTATTCCCCCTCACCTTCGATGTTAATTGCACATACCGATATCGATTAATCATACAAATATATTCGACAAGGTAAATCTCACACTGCTATATCGTAATTCGTATTGTGTGTTTTACCTCTGACGACCAATTTCATATTGGACGTGCAAAATGCCACATAGAGTCAACTTCCTGCCCAGCAACACGTTAATTTATGACTACGTCTGATGAATGATTTGTGGGAAAATTAACAATAATAAAATGATATTTATGTTATGGTTCTTGTATTTACTACGGCTACATTATATGCGCTGTACAAAGGTTTGTTTTAAATCTTGTCACAGTATTTTATACTTCCGTGAGAACCGGAATACGCCGCCACGTTTTCGTTCCACTTCTCAATATAAAACAATACGTGCAGATACTGCAGATGTTTTGTTAGGAATGCTTTGTATTACGTAACGTATCCAGCTATTTATTGGCGTTGATTAAATCGGTATGCGCTTTCATGTTACTGGAAACGAGTCGCCGAAGCTTGGTTGTATTATTCCAGAGGTGACATGTGTAATTCTACATCGCGAGTTTTCAAATAGTGAGTTTTTTTTTTACTGAATTACTTTTTTTCGTAGTTTTGATTATTTTTACTATTACTACTTAGAAAAATATTAAACATTTTTTGGGTTTGGGACGTTTGTCTTAAGACCCCCTCATTTTCATAAAATAACTTTTGATGTTTTCAGCAAATTATTTGAGCTCTTGATGATTATTATACCGTTTGTTGATTACAAACATTATAACATTATCATGATTTTATTCGGCATACTTAAATAACCAGTGGAATCACCCCTAATACTCATGGCGCTCAATAAATTTGGGAAATAATTTATGGAAAATTATTAATCTCAAACAATTGTTTATAAACCAAACTATGAAAACAACAGTCACCTCAACACCTTTCTTCTAGTATAATACATTTGATAACTCGTCTGCGATGTTGGATATGGGGTTCTTTATGTCACGTTCCTGATTCCTGAAACATCGGCCTTTGTCAACCTAGCGGGATAGTGACGAAACTAAATTAATAAAATAAACCGTATAGCACAGGTGTGGTGGCGTGTTGCACCATGAGCTTCTCCCGTTCCGCCTTTGGGCAACACTGTCAACACTCGCTTCCGTTCTTTTGTTTGATTTCGTCATGTTTGCTCCAACTGTTGCCAACCTTGTTGATGTTAGAAAAAAGGAGAAACCCGAAAGTTTGTTCAAAAGACCTATATTTGAACTAAAAAATAAACTTGTCAACCCTTTACAGAAGTTTTCTCCCTGATACCTGACAGACTCCGTTATTATATATATATATAAAAACATTGCTTATGCTTATATTTGAGTTACATTGATTAATTTCTAACTCATTTACTAATTATACATATCTTATCCGCAAATCAATTAGAGATATTTATCTTTTTTAGAAGTTTGTTGATATTAAAGTAATGAATTTATTCTTTGAAACACGATTAGTAGACGAAACATAATATTTTTTATTGTGTGAATGAGCGCATTTTTTTTGGTTCGTACTTTGACACAGTGGAAAATATTACGTACATTATCAACACAAGAAAATAAAGAACTTAAAGCGCGGTATAAGGTTACTGGTTAGTTAGGATTAATACATCGCTTACCCGATACGTTTTTCAACAAAGTTACACTAACATCCTGAGCTGCCTCAAACAATTGTCTCCAGATTTAATAGCCAGAAATAGCCATCCTTTTGAGCATCTTAACATGACGAAAGTCATTCAAATCTCCGACAAACAAGCGAATCTTCTGCTTGAGTATACTGCATTGCAGTCTTCGTACAAATTGAAGAGCTAAGCAGTATATTTTCTCATCCGATTGACAAGTCCATAAAGATTGACAAATATATGTAAATATTTACATTAAAAATAGTTGTCACGCAATGTTCGGGTGCCGTGGGTTGACCATCAGTATACGTGGTTTACCATTTTACTGTTTGGTTTGGGAATTTGGTGCGCGGTGTACAAACAGCAATGCGAGACTTTCCTTGTTGACTCTGCGAGTAAACTGTACGAAAGAATGCATAGTTTTATTTTCCTGCCTTTTTTATTTAAATCGGTAATGAAAACAAAATAAATCCTACGCAACTGGTATGGATAGATCAGTATTTGATATGTGCTAAGGAGTTTCTGAGAATTTTAAGTTTACTGATCCGAAAAGATATTGGCAGAATTTTTCTGATATTTCACCCTCATTTTTCCATTTTTTTTATGTATACCATTTCAACACGGTGAAAAAATAGCAATGTTTAACTTTAAGTTATCCATATAAAGTGACATAGTAAAGGTACACACACCAGATTAACTTTCACTTACTTAAATATCTAAAATACTTAAAATCGTTTTGCCAATTTTGTCAATTAATTATCACAGTATAAATTAGGATGTTAGAAAGGAAGATTAGATGTATTGTGTACCTTTACTATGCCACTATATATAGATAAGTAAATGCACGTTTAGATATAGTTCTGATGAGGGCAGGGCGTCAAGCCGAAATAGCTATCAACATTTTTTTAAAAATGTAGGGCTAAAATACATTGTTATTTTCTCCACCGTGTTATAATGGAGTTCTACCAAGCAAATGCCAATTCACTTAATATACCATTTCACATTGTTTTTGTTCGTATAAGTACAATGTTTTAAAAACTATTTTGTCCTTCGGTGAATCAGTATTAAACTTGCCATCTTAATTGACAATGGAATCGAAAGGTGTCACTTGAATATCACACTGATATTTGATTACACGTGTATCTAGAACAGTGGTTCTCAGTTAAAATTTCACTGTGGCCGCATTATAAACATCAGCTGTTCTATGGAAATGTCTCGTGGTCGCACCAAATTATTGTCTTGAAATGTGATAAAAATAGTACTTGCATTTGCTAAGAAAAATTTACTGTTGGTGGGCTCAGTGAAATCCTCTGGTGGCCGTACATGAGAACGACTGATCTAGAATGACCAACCAATCCAATGATAGTTCTAAAATTTTATTTAAATAACGAAATAGACGCTCCGTTAATATGACTATGTTTCGACATCTATAATTATCAAGTACACTGAACTTCTTTTTTACACGTTAGATATGTTCCACAAAAAAACGTGTAAAAAGTGATAGAATCCATTGAAAATTTGTTTCCTAAATTTTAAAAAAAGAGTGTTATTTGAAATAAGAACAACATTGCGGTTATAGAAAATCGTGTAAAAATGTATTAATGAAGAATCGATAACTAAATTACACCAAATTTTCTTCACAATAATATGTACTTTAATTAAGAAAAGATATTAATATTCATGGCTACATGGTTGTGTACGCAGACTTTTATGAGGGACTGGACATAAATCTGACGCTTCTGATGTTCTAAATTTCTTGTTATTAGGAAATCCATTTATTTGTTATTTATTTCTGAGAATCATGTTAAAACAAATAATTCGTGTAAATATATAGTATATATTAAATTTTTTCTTTCCAGTGGGCCGGGTTGTTTCTATATCGTGTAAAATAATAATTAAGTGTATTTGTAACGTTTTAGTTAACGTAGTTAACTATACGTAGTAGCATTTTGAATTAATTTACGTAAAAGCATTTCTATTTTTGTTGTTAAAAAAGAAGGGCAAACTGAGTAATGTTGTTTATGCCATGAACTTTGCTTATTTATGTTTTTATCCTGTGTTCAACAGCCATAAACGAATACATAAATACATCATTAATGTCACTGTGAATCTTTTGTACAATACCTCATTTTTATTATGGAAGTATTTAAGTTATCATACATAATATAATTTATAATCGTAGCAGTGCATACATTTTAATAGACATTAATGACAGGAAGCCCGCCATTAAATTAAATTTTGTTCTCGTTAAGTTTGTAGAATCAAATTTTGCCGTCATTCACCTGCTAGCTGGTCGGTTAAAGATTACGTTCAACAGTGTTGCCATCGCAAGTGCACCTGGCACTCACGAATAACAGATAATTTAATATTGGATTGAGCCTTTATCGATGGGCGAATAATTCCGCGAATTATACTTAGACTATTTTGTTTGACCACAAATTTCATGGGATACTATGTCACACGGCGATTGTTCACTATTATTAATATATGTCAGGTAAGACACATTTACTGTGACCGGATATTATGTCTTTTCGTGATGACTAAATGCAAATAAAAAAAACAATATATTTTTCATACAGACGTGCAACCATTATATCGCGTGATCAAAAAAACGAACTGTACTTATACGTTATATTTTGTATTGCTAGATATATAAATTGTCCGGTGACAGTGGAACCTGCTGAAATTCGCTCAATGCGCAGTCAAAGAGAGATAGTGGGTGTGTGCATACGGATACAGATAAATTAAATCAAATATATTGTCATACCTACTATAACTATAGTCAGTATTAAGAGTCTTGATGAAACGCACTCAGGTCTCCAACTCGATATCTTTACTGAACCTCTCATCATCCACTTTTCATCTGGTATCCGGTTGTTTATCACTCATTCCTCCAGATTATGGCTGTCAACATTTTTTTATCCGGTGCATGTGGCCACTAAGTGAAATTAAACTACATAACGAATGGTTAAGGTGATTTTTTTAAATCCATGCCCGCTCCCAATGTGGAGCATATGGTCTAGTAACGAAAGTATCTCAACATAAGTTTTTCTGCGACAAATGTTTTTTACTCAGTCACTCAACCCTTCTTTTCCAAAGAGATTAGTAGGGATATGAGGATAAGGGTAGAACAGGACCAGTGTTTAACTAATCGGTCTCGCTACGCCCAGTTATTAAAGAATCGGAATGGTGGGAGGGAATTTCTAGACATCACAAACACCCATCCTTTCGAACAGAAATCGATGGAAAAAATGCTGAACGTATTGTGACTCGAACCCGTGAGATCCGACATTAAAGCCAATTACGCTTACCGCTGTGCCATAGGACCCGAAATGTGAAAAATTTTCCCTAAAAAACGTACTTTTAATTATACCGGTTTTTTCCACAACATTCCGAACTATTTTGATATTATTATACTTAACCGGCATCGTGGACAGAGAATTTCATTTCAGTCGAGCAGAGGAGGTTGACAACTTTACGACATACGAGTAGAAATTGCGGAAAACGGCCATTTTTAAAAATTAATTTCGATTTACGATTCCTTAAAATGGTAATACATATATCGTTGTAAGGCTAATCAAATCTGTGAATATTGATACAAATCTTGGCAGATTTAAAATATTTCAATTCGAGCAAATTTAATCAAATATTTGATGGTTTCTGTACATTCAAAATTCATTTTTGGTATAATTTGAATACCGAAATACCGGTATTTTTGCATTTTCAATACCGATATTTCTATTTCTATTCCCGGTTTCGATAATAGCTGTTTTGCAATCCATACATACTAGTGACACGTGTTTCGATTCTTTGATAAGCATCTTCAGATTTGATTTGTCGCAAGAAAATTTGCGAAGCAAGTTATTCATTTTACATTGAATTTGTGATTGTTGCCTCTATTTTTTATTTATGCACTCCAGATTTTTTTTTTTTTTATATAACCATTCGATTATAATTTATTTTGTACTTAATACTTTTGATGAAACAGTTTGTCATACATTTAGTACCATGTTTCGTGGAAACGGCATGAAAAAAAATACTTTTATTTTATTATACTATGTATGTTGTTGTTCACGTTTCTTTTCAGAATTTGTTTTTTTTTATCATAATATAGTTTTTTTTATATATTATTGCTAATTAGTAAATTGCAACGCGACATTCCTACACATATGATTTCCCCATCTCTTATTTCAAAGAATACGAGAACACCTGACTACCGACGCGTTTCATTCATTATTTTCTACCGCACGGTCATGAATGAATCGACTGTGCTAGACATTCCGCTAAAGGTGAACGATGATTCAAGAAATATAAATGTATCTTTATTAACTTTGTTGCAGTATGTTTTACAATAAAAGTATTAATTTTATGGATAAGTCTCCCTTAGCAAACTGTGTTTTATTATTAATAATTTTTAATTAATATAGTAAATTCGTCGAATTGTTTTGACCGCAAAATATTCAGTAGACCTTAAGACGGTTTATTATTTTAGAAAGATATCACAAGAACCGCAAACTGATGAATAATAATAAAGAAATTTTAGTTGATTTTTAATCAGATTTATCGGTAGCATTTGAAGTCGGACACTGTCGAAACTCTTCTAAACGAAGAGACAAAAAAAAAATAACACTATGGTGTAAATAATGACACCACGTTACTTCACTTTACATTTCAGATTGCTTCCTCTTATTTATAGTAATTATATTGCAATTTAGTAGGGTTTCTTAGTACTGTTTAGGTCTCAAGCTAAAATAACAAATCATTATCTTCCAAAAATCATTTTCAATTTGATACTGATAGTAATTTCGACACTACGCCATCACCAAAACGACTGATAAAAAGGAGTAATGCCAGTCTAATCATTGTATTTATTATTGAATCTGTGTGCATTCGAAACATACATCTCGTATTTATAACATTTGCCCACAGTAAGTCACCTTATTTTGATCATTCACTATGTTCTATTACACCTACCTGCTAATTCAAAATACAGATTTTTTTTCGACACAAAAGCTGTCAAACTAATCTCAATCTTCAATTCGTTTAGTTATTATTCTTTATTTGTTCTTTGAGGGCAAGACCTGCTAACTGAACTGATTTGGACATCACGCGCTTATTTGTTTGTTGTTTGTTTCGCTTCGTGCCGGCTCAAATCCCGGCAGGATTAAACATTCTATCAATGCTCCTTTTTTTGTTCCCCCCTTTGTTGAGCGTCCAATAAGGCCTAGCCGTTGCCACGACCGCTCCGCCGTTGTGCAGCTTTATTTATTTTTTTGTTTTTGTTAACTTTTAATTTATGGTCCTTCTGAAGGTCGTAAAATAATCCACCTTCTCGCTTATATACGCAGACGGCCGCTGCAGCCCCATTAGGGGTGCAATTTCATAATTATTTGTTTGCAACTGTTTCTTTTAGGCTAAGCGTTGTTTTTTTGTTTAAAAAATACATTGTTTTTGTAATTTCATTTTAGAAGAATTTATTCCCAACTTAGATTTTTTATCTAATTGAATACTATTATATAATATGTCGATTCTCGGTGAATAAATATTACATTTTATCTAAAACAAAAATACACTTATTCCACATTTTTTATAGTTTGACCGGTGTCGCTCACACAATGTTGACTAATTGTAAAATTTTCGATAACTTAAGGAATCTGGAAACCAAATTGACTTTTTAATCGATAGAAAAGTATTAGAAGAATAGTCTTTGGTACCTAATAACGTAAGGACACCTGCGAATTTATAAAAAAATCATTACTATGTACATTCACACAACTTCAGTTCAAGTTCATCCGTGCACTTGAAGTCTGAAGATGCCGAAAAGCGAAATCCGGGTCGTTAGTGACAAAATTTGTGAATATACATAATTTGAACGATTCAAATTTAATATTGAAATTTGTCCAAGCACCTTCAGTCGAATCTTAAATTATTTTTTCGGATATTTTCGATGGATTCGGTGATTTCTCGGTGGAGGTTTATTTTTAATATAAAATTATACTCGATAAAATTCTGATGATGCTTCTTAAAAAGGCGAAATACGTGTCAGAACCTTTAAGAAAACATTTTGAGTATTAAAGTTATCAATTCCAATTTAGTTTTAATTGAATAAATAAATTATACACCGTTTTGTATTGTATCTGATAATTTGACTATCTGACAAAATTGTATTTTTTTTTCATGTATATTCAATGGAATGCCATCATGTACTGGTTTTGATTACAAGAAAAACGTTGTAAATTTAGTTTGTTTTTTTTGTGTTGTTGTTTCCTAATAATCAACTTTGTAGTCGTCAGACTTGAAACACCAGTTCTAAATTAATAATAATTATATATACTACACATTAAACCAGGCGCTATCGTAATAGAATAATAACAGATGTGTTTATTTTTTCTCAATGGCATTAGATTAGATTCGTTTTTTTTAGTATTATTATTTTTTTTTACAACTCGTATATCCGGAGTCGGGCTCAGTATGAATGGAGATGATTGGTCTAGTTACCACTTACCAGTTGTGTTTATAATTGCGCCATAAAAATTATTACACTCGCAGTGCCTCATATTGGAATGGAGATATAATGGCGCACATATTTCAAACCTGGCATAGATCATATTTGTAAGCTGAACATATCAATTAAACGTCGTAATTAAATGACTTTCTGCCAAGCAATTCAAAATTACTTTTCAAGTATTTTGTCTGTTACTAATTACATAAACAATCAGGCAGTTATTTGACTATGTAAATTGAAAACAGACAGTTCGGTATAAATAACTGAACTTAATAGTCGGACTACTGCCAAAAAACGTAGTTTGGAGATAATCGACATTTTCGAATGTTATAAAGCGAACTAAAATATAGCGTGGCCGTAGACAATAAGTACAATGTATAAACAACAATTGACCAACATGTTTACACCTCCAAAACGTTTAATTGTCTAATCGTCTTCGGGTAGCTTAGAAATAAGAATTCTGTACAGCTAAAAATGTAAGTTAATTTATAGCTGATGGCTGCCAACAGAATTGACTTACTTCGTATCACTTCTTTTAATATCGAAATAAATAAATGTTATGTCAGTGAGCTTGTTTCTTCAAACAGTAGAGCGCGTTTTAATCTTCTCAAAAGGAACCTAAAAAATAATATATTTGAGCGTTTCTACATATGTTTTATGTATTGTACCTGCTAGTGATTAGATAAACAAACAAATCAATCACACGCTGCTCAATACTAAACAGTGGTTCCAAACAAACAACTCCTCGTGTTAAATTATACGTGAATAGCAAAGTAATTCATATAATAATTTTCATGGGTTGTGAACATATTTTTGTTAAAATGTGCATCGTTGTGGCAACCCTGATTGCGAGGTGAGGCAAGGTGTTTGTATTGGTTTCGTCCCACACTTCCGATCGCCTCGCGTTCAGCGGCCGACTCACAATACGTGACCGGATACTGGCATCGCGGGCCGGTCCGGCCCTGTCCGCCGTTGTTCATAAATTTTGTATAATATGTATACCTTTTATTACCTACGCGATTTGCCATCTCGCCGTTACTGCCAAACATTTATCTTTTGACAGTGTAAGAAACGGTAAGAATATTTTTTATTAACACCTGGAAATAATCATTCTTCAAAAATATTAAGGCATTAGATATTCACGACGATACGTTTTATCTAATAAATGTTATTATTGATTTCATTTATGCTTGAAATTTCTTTAAAAATGTAAAAATTTAACTCGCCGAGTTGAATCTTCAATGTTATTTATGTCATTCAATCATGCCCGCTCTCAGTGTGGATGATATGATATACGAATGAAGCGTAGTTCAACATTTTTTTCTGCGACTACTGCTTGTCACTCAGTTGCTCGATCTCTCTTTTTTTTAAAAAAATATATTCATAATAGATGGAAGGATAGAGAGTTAGGACAGGACTCGTAGTTATCTTATTGTTCCCGCTCAGTCCCGTTTTTAGGTTTATCTTATAATAAATCAACTCTTATATCGTCCCTGTTCTGGCAGAAGTTAGTAAGTAACAGATTGATAGTTCTGATAAGACACCAGATAAAAAAAACTGCTTATAGGATAAAGCCTCCTGCATCTCATTGCAATGTTCTATGTTACATAGCTAATTATAATGCCGATCTGACACAAGTACAAGTTAAAAATGAATAGACAGGGACAATTACCTGCCTTTAAAACAGCATAAATAATAATTGCCTCTTCAAATAAAGGCATTTTTTTTGGCAAACTGGTAAAATCAATGCACCAAGTGAGTCATTCCAGACCATTGGCGGATCCATGCGGGCCATGCCCCCCCCCCCTGGGGAGAATTTATTTAACATTTTTTTAATCTAGTAAAACTTTATTGTGAAATCGGCTCTTTAATTGTTTAGTTTACTATGTTTTTTAGAATACATATTTAATTATGTATTGACTATTTTTATATAGATATATTATTTTAAGATCATCTATTTTGTAATGTTTTATTTATGTATCATGTTTATTCTCAAATTGAATGGCCCCCTCTTTGGACAATTTCTGGATCCGCCAATGTTCCAGACAGAGAATTGAAATAAAAGAATCTCTTTGCAGACTTAACTCATTTTTGAAAATTTTGTGACTCACTTTTGTGATTTTGTGACCAACTTGCCAGAAAGGTGTCGATTTTTATTGTTTACGTCTGTTTTAAATGCCAAATCGGTTGATACATGTACCATAGAAAACATCTACATTGTTAATTAAGCTTTGAAATATACCGGAGTTTACCACATAGATCCGTCATATTTATACCGGCATTATAACAGTACCGGAATTATTAATAGAAAAAAACAGATGGTATGGTGTTCAAGGAATTCAATGTACATATTATAAAAAAACATTCTTCGCATGCTTACATTTCACCAACTTAAAACTAAAGTTATAAACATAGCGTGTTTTCTCTTTTGTATCACTAATTCTAGTTTTATTTACACAATTATGTCACAAATACTGCATCCAATATATTATTTTGATAGTATTACTAATCGGCGTATTTGCCAAATTGCGTTTTTATGACTTGGTCACGTTCCAAAATTAGTTTCACGTAGTCCGTGATGCTTACAATGGACCTGAAACGTATTGCTATGCGATGGCCACGATCGCCTAATCACTTCCGTTCGCTAATGTTATTTGATATTCCGTCCATCTTTGTGTTATGACGGTCGGATTTATTGTTGATACAGCTACCCAGGTGCTGCCACAGCCAATACAATACAGAGTATTTTATTACTGTGTGAAAAGCGCGATGTTACAGTGTAAAATAAATTTAAAAAAAACGCAGCCATAATATGAATTTCTACGTGCAGTAAAAAGGAAGACAAAACTTCTCGCAGGAGCCTTGTGAAGTAACCGTAAGAGATATCTTAATTTATTTTATATTTTTTATTTGTTATCTTAATTTTTATTATTTCTGAACCATATTTTAAAAATGTAAGTACATTGGAGCACCTAAGAGGTGAAATGAGCCTTGGCTTTTTGAGAAAAAATGAGTTGCATGCGTTATAATATTCTACATGTCTTAAAGTGAAGTGACCCCTGTAAATACAAACTACATAAGTGTTACATCCCTAAAATAAAAAAAATATGTAATCCACAAAAACACCAAGTAAAACGTGATTGAACCAATAGATTTTTTTTTGCCATTATACTAATTGTCTCACTTCGCCTCTCAACGGTTCATATATGAGATGCTTGGGATGAAAAATAACAACAAAAAAACATTTTTCATATTTAACCCTTAATTGCATGGAAACTACGAAGTCATTATCAACGTTAAAAAATATGTTCTTTTGAATCAATACTCCCAATATAAAAGCGATCTCATTTTTTCTCAAAACGGGATTTGAGCGAATCCCAAGCTGTTCATTTAATTGTCTCTCTCTATACCAGGGATGGCGACCCAGGGACCCGCGTGAGAAATTATCTGACTCGCTTGAACATTTAGAAATGATGAAAAACGAGTTTCTGAGACAATCTGAGAAAATGTATACCAAATCGAAGATTTCAAATTCCTCGGTGAGCTAATCCCAATCTCGGGATCCCTATATGTGACCCGTGACATGATTTTTAATTTTTTTAAAAATCAAATTTGACCCACTTGCGAAAAAGGTTCGCCATCCCTGCTATATACTATACTTACTGGAATTTTTAGTCAATTTATTAGATAACTTAGTCTACGCTCGGGATGGCCAAACCGCGACCTGTTTATTTCTGAAAAAACGTTTCCCTTTTTTACTTACCTTGATCAAAAGACTATTTGTCTCGTTTGCTAAGAAATTATATCAGTGTTGAAAGAATACAATGCCACAAAACATTTCAACACTAATCATTATGAATACAGTGCTTATTTAACTCCGGAAATAAATAAAGAAAAAAAGCTTGTGTTTTGATTCAAAACTTATTTTTATTAATAAAATTTTCATACGTGCCAAAATTGAAACTGAATGTTCATGAGCAGTTTTAAGGATCTCGAAACTATCACCTGATTTTTTAAAAATGTAAAACAATTCGTCTCATTGAATTGTTTTTTTTTTTGTTCAAATTTCTTTTTCGTGATAGTAAATAGTGTATGATATATCTAAAATCAGTATTTAACTTTCTATTTATCGTTCGTTTTGAATTTTTGACTTTTTGAATTTGTGATGTCAATTCACATTATATCGTCTCCTCCCATCCTTTTGATCCTTTAATAACTGGGTGTAGCAATAGCGATTACTCAACCACTAGTTCTGTTCTAGCCTTATCCTTCTTTCCCTACTACTCACTTTGAAAAAAATGAGGTTGAGCGACTTGGTAACAAACAGTTTTCGTAGAACACATTGGGAGCGGACATGGCTTGTGATCAGTTGATAATGCTCGTCATGAGCGAAACTGGTCCTGATCTTATTAAATAAAAGTGGAATAGGTACAGATGAGTATTTATTTTTTTGAATATTATGTTTTATGCTTCTATAAAGCAAGCAATAATATAACGTATAAAATACAGTTTGCTTAACATATTTTTTGCCTTAACGTAATGCTGAACTATATGAAATATTTATGTCATACCTTCTTTTTGCATTGTTGACATAATCCAATCTTCCGCATGGTGTGGTATTCAATGATCGAAACTCATTCAGGTAAACCCAATAAACTTCTGACATATTTACTGAGCCCGGCTTATTCATGCAGCGATAACAATCGTCATTGTCGGAGAAGTCCGGCATCATAATTGAATCACCCCCATATTATATCTCCCCGAAGCTTGAGCAGTTTTGCGACTTCCGATTTTATCAAGTACAATATATATTTACTCTCGAAGGAAATTGAAAACGATAATCCGATCCTGCATTATGATTTATTGTCGCTGCGAACTAGTTTCTGTTCGCTCCAACGGAGAAACTATAATAGAAAATTATTTTTAATGTCATACGAACATTCGACATCCTTAAATTACACTTATGCGAAAATGTTTCTTAGTTATTGTGCACCCCTTCACAAGAAACTCCAGTTCAATGCTGTAAATATTAAGGGTGGTAAGCGGATCTCTTTTTAACCCTGTTTGAAAAAAACAGTAAATTTTAGAAATAATTCGTTAATTCTGTCGGATATTTAAAATATAGGTCAAAACAGATAAGGCCTAAACAAGTAAAGTGAGCCAAGTAGTAAAATGGTAAAACTTTTCTATCGACCACGTCTTTACATGCTTTTTGGTGGATTAAATATTTTTATTTTAGGAAGTTACACTATTGTAGTGTGTTTTAATTACTGAGCTCACTTCACTTTTACATTACTTTAAGTAATGTAGAATATTATAACGCATGCAACTCATTTCTTCCTAAAATATCACTTGGTTCACTTCACCTTTCAGGGGTTCAATAGATATGATCACTTGAAAAGTGAAGTACTTCGTTGATGAACGAAAACAACCAAAAAAATCGCTGTGCATTTTTTATTTTATTACCTAAAATAGATCATTTTTAATCCATGTCCGCTCGTAATTTGGAACATATGACCTCCTAATAGAGGTATCTCAACAGATTTTTTCTAAAAAAACCTTATTACTGGGTAAATTTTAATTTGAAAAAATGCTGTTCGTACTGGGATACGAAGCCGTGAGGTCTGGCATGGAAGCCAACGACGTTGACCACTGTGCCATGTACCCGACATTAATACAAGTTGAAAAAAAATAGTTCATTCGAGTTTATCCGTGCTACTAACATTGCCGACTAAAAATGAACACGTATGGTAATGAAACAAAAATTTGAGAACACCATCTGCAATGTTTTATTCCAGAGGTATTTTTCTTAACCGCTGTGACCGCATTCTAGATTCGTCATTGTATGGTTGCCGTTGCACGAGGGTCCGACATACTTGAGAAATGAATTGAATCACCCCATACCCTTACTATTTAATACTAACAGTCGACTTCCGTTTCGACTTCCGCCACTTCCGCAAGAATGCGTGAACAACAATGAATGAACCCGAATTGCAGACGGAAGGATTAATATCGTTACTGTGGAATCGATTGATGTAATGGCCCACTTTGTGCAACGGTCGTAACCTATTTTAATAAACGGTGGTATGTATGACGCCGATAAAGTATACTATAAGACGAGAGCGAGTATACCGTCAGCTCATACAAGCGTTGTGTTTATCTAGAAAAAAAATATTATCTACACTTATGTTCTTCGAGTCACCAAGTCTCGAGCTGTTGCTCTTGAGACTCTCACCGTCATTGTTAGACATTGATTTAAAAATCTATTTAAGTGTTCGTGCGGGCGTTTAATTGTTGAACTCGATCAATTCGAAACCGAATAGGAGAAATGCACCACTAGACTACAGGACCGGAAAATATAAATCGTAATATTGAAAAGTGATTTCCTTGAAGTCCTTATTTTTCTTTACTCGCTGAATATTCATATTGATATATTATTTGTTCACATGGAAGAAATCAAATACCTTGCAGTGTGAAAAAATGATCATTTCCATTGCGCGCAGTGGCGCTTTTTTGTGGATGTTTGTTTACACATTCATAATTTATTATGTGCATTTTATATTGTCTGTCGGACAAATACAAATTTCTTCGTCCTTCGCTGTGGGACTCGATAAAACCCATCAAGGATTTTTGCTAAGCAGGAAGTCAGGATTAATTCACATGGCCGATGATTCCAGGGTCACTTCCTGCCGTCAGATTTTTACGCCGTTATTAATTTACAAAGAATGCTTAATAAAAAATCCCGCATATAAATATTAAATACACAACTCACGCTTTTTCTGCGGACAGATTTATTTCATTATGTTTTCATAATTCTTTAGAATTTCGCCGAATCACCTTCCGGCTGAGCTTTTTATGATTTTTTTTATAAGCTCGGATGTAAATAAATATTATGAGCACTTCTGTTGACTTTCCCGTGGGATATTAGACCGTTATCTACTTATTAAACGTATCTACCGCAAAAAAGAAAATCAGTCGGATCACAGATTATATTAAGATTTTAGTAAAATCTATTTATAATATTTCTAAACATTCGATCAAATTGGTAATCACAAATGAATTATTAATTAACTATATAATAATATTGTTTTTTTCTTTTTTTCAGGTAAGCATTTTTTGTTGCATAAGAAAGAGGTCGAGGGCGATGGGGCGCACTTATCAGAAGGTTTGAAGAATTAATTTAATCGTAAAAAAGAAATGTTTTTGTGCCGTTTATTTAAATTCATCTAACTTTTATTGTGTATCTAAAATTGATGGTTATTGAATATGTGAAGAACATGACGAATAAAAATTATATTACGAAAGTACATTTTTGCTCGTCGATAATTTGGATTGTGAAACTACCTTTGCTATATATTTAACTTTAATAGCAACGCCAACAAGAAATGTTCTACGCGTTTATTATGGTTATCGTGAAATGATGGATTCAGTTGCAACGCAGTTTCTGGATAACATCTTCCAGAGTAATGATCACCGGTCTTCATCCTGTACCTACATATATGCATTATATTTTTACAGAACAACTCAACACGTTGAACTTATTATTTATTTATTTAAATATTAGTAACGAATTCTTCCATATAGTGACTATTTGCTATCAATCATCTGATCTTATAGTCAGCTTAAAATGTTATCTCGCTGAGCGAAACCGTTTCTGACAATACTTTTATTATCATTTAGTATCGTTGCTTTGTAAATGTTATCAAATAAAGTCTCAATGAGGTTTTATAAAAATGTATCTTGTATTAAGTATGAACAGGTGATAAACCTGAAGCCTGTCGGTGATCATCGGTCATCATGTGCGGACTTTTAAATTAATTGAAAATTTTCGATTCACTGTTTTCATTTATTTACAAAATATTTTGCGATAAAAGCTTCTTTAATTAAACTTAATAAGATTATAAACAAACGAATGCGGCCGTGCGACATGAAAAACGTTTCCCTGGCATTAAACTTCATTATTGATTGCATCAATTCAAATAATCAGATAGATTTTA
Source organism: Himalopsyche tibetana (assembly GCA_030503985.1). Classification (NCBI taxonomy): domain Eukaryota; kingdom Metazoa; phylum Arthropoda; class Insecta; order Trichoptera; family Rhyacophilidae; genus Himalopsyche; species Himalopsyche tibetana. Next base: position 4,212,628 of record JAPJYX010000019.1, on the reverse strand, counting down.
AGCTTACGGTTATAAACATTTCGGATTATTTTAGATCTTCATAAATAGCGCAGATAAAGAGCATATACGTAAGATATTGCTTCTTTTCGATGGTATTGTGTAATATTTTCAAGTTCAATGAAACTTGACTGCATAGTTAGTTAAATGATAATAATAAATACGAATAATTTTTCTTTTATGAATTTTTGATTGGGAATATCTATTCGAATGTGTCTACTTAAAGCCGAATGATATTCTACAATACACTGTTTGCGTTGTATAAAATTTATATTTATTTAAAACGAAGTGTCATTTGTTACTGACTATGAATGCATTGTTATTAAGCGCATGATATATTGTTAAAATTGTTTGACAATTTTTCCACCTTAAGTATCTCTCTACTTGCCCAGTTATTCGACCATATAATAATGTCGATCCCTCGGCGGTTATAGCGCATAATAAATGTTGTGAACGGCCCACATGGACGAAATAAAATCATCCAGATTATTATCAATTTATGTTTGATATAAAATCCGTCAAAATGTGGGCACACGGATTTGTAGGAGAACATTTTTAGTGACGCCATTAAACTTCTGCCTACGCGGATCTTGTCACACATCCGATTGTACAATTTCTTTTGTTACACATTTATGGACATCCAACAGAGCATCTCAAACATTCCGCCGTATTTTTATCAATCTTCTTTTCAAAAAATATTACATATTGTTACCGCTTTGAAGGCTTTCAAAGGGCTTCAATAATTTATTATAATAACAAATCTTCTTTAATTTGAATTTTATTTCATTGTTTGACTTGACTCAGTACGAAAAATTTTTTTTCATTAGATTTCTGTCCGAAGACATGGATGTTTGTGATGTATTTGTGAATTCTCTCCCACCGTTCCAATCCCAAAGTTGGGATTTTTTTGTATACAAATGTATGTTTTCAAAATTGCTAGGTTAAATAAGTATTAACTGAATATGTAGGAAAGTCGGGCGTACGTTCTATTCGGTTTCTGTGTCCATGGGCTCGAATCCTCGGACGGGCAGTTATGGATTGGTGGATTTGTGTTCAAATGCACAGTTAAAATATATTTAATTATAACAATTAAGCATGCCAGACCACGTAAAATTCAATTTTGCAATTAAATGTGTTGGTGTTTTGTTGGTGTGGAGAAACTATGAATATTAATTGTATATTATCCGAATTTAATATGTTATTGACAGCGTTTCATATTTATTGTACCCAAGTTTCTTTTTGCCTCAACGTTCAAGTAAACGGGCCAATGTTTTTTACGTCTTTTTTTTGTTATTGCATTTTGTCAAATATATCGTAGATATGTTGTTATTGTCGAAAATCCAAACACTGAATGCATATATTTTTTTGATTTGATTGAATTAATTTTGATATCGCGTAATTTTCTTTTGTTAAATAAAATATAATAAATACTCTTATTATAGTAATCATAGAAATTAATACTGGATCGTTTGCGGTAGAAACTATCGCGTATTTATCTTTTAAACGTTGGTCAGTGTCCCTAGATTAAATTTCCCGTGCATAAATAGAACCGAGTTCGTGAAATCGGAATGTTTTTGTTTTGTCTTATAATAAATTAACTCATATATCGTCCCTGTTCTGGCAGAAGTTAGTTAGTAACAAATTAACAGTTCTGAGTAAACAGCAAATGAAAAAAATACGCTTTTAGGATAAAGCCTCTAGGATCAATAATTTAAGTTACATAAATAATTATAATATCAAAATATAGATACAATAATTCCGATCAGACACATTAAAAATTTAAAATTAATAGACAGAGAAAATTGCCTGTCTTTTAGCCAGCATTAATAGTTATTGCCAATACAAATAAATGAATTTTTGGCAAACTGGTATAATAAATGCACCGACTGAGTTATCCCAGACAAAGAATGTCTTTGTATTTTTTTGAAATGTCGTAATTGACAAAATCTCATTGAATGGTTGAGAACAGCTGATTTAGCTGATAACGTGGGATAGTGTGCCACTACATTGAACTCGACGGCTTGGTGGTACGCCTGTACGCTTACTTGTGCATAGCATTATTACACTTAGTGTGATTTCACGATCTCATTTTATTGCCAACGAACTTTCTTCATTGTCTTTATTACTTATTTAAACCTTGTCGTTCCAAATCTCGGGAGTCATTTCGCATTGTAAAAATCTTTGCATTATCTATTGTTTGGTGCCAACAATGGACTATCGTCGCAGCATTATATTCCAAATCCAATTTTGTCTCTATTTATGCTGTTTTACCGTTAAACGAGGAATAAATTAATAAATAATTCAAGCATATTCATGAGTTTCACGTTATATGTATTATATATGGAGTAGTTAGCGTTTTGTTAGGGGGTTCTCCGAGTCTTTTTAATTAATACGATGTGTTCCTACTAGTGACGCAAGGCGGGAAAAACCAGAGTTTTTGCGGGCTTAAACTGGGAAAATTGGGTGTGAATAAAAATTGTGAACATATTATTTTAATAAACTGATAATTGTATATATTTTTTAGCATTCGGTAATTTTCTAATTTTCCAAGTTTATTTCCGTTTTTTCCGCCATTTTTAAATTCCCAGGTTCCCCATGTGTGAAAAATTCGAGGCTCCGGCATCGTGAAAAAAACTGCGAATCTGCATTTACAAACGAGACATATAAACAGAATTGTAGCAAACTCCAGTATATTTCAAAACCTAACTAACAATTAAGATGTAAGTGTTACATGAATTTCCATTTAAAACAGCCGAAACGCTAGAAAATACATTTTTTTTAAAACGTCTGATTTCAATTTAAAAAATATGTAAAATAAGTATTTTATTTTAATATCCATAAAAATGCATTATAATTAAAGGTAAAAAGTGTATTTGGAGTGACCGGTTTATTACGATTCCGACTCCAACGCCCTGAAAAAATGGCAAAACTGACAACAATTAATATGAGTGCCATAAATTTCTAAATCCACATAAAACCAAAGCAAATAATCTAAAATACACTTCAAATTACATACAAAATAACACTGAATTTAAAGAAAATATATATAAACGAAATTCATACAAAACATTATTTAAGAGTTAAGAAATATTACAGTGAATTACTAACTCGGCAATAGTGTAAAATTGATTTCCTCTGGTATTTCACGGCTTCAATCTAAATTATGATCGTAATAAATTGATGTTTTTGAAATCCTGGCCATCGCACCCTTCCTACATATTTAAACTCGTCCTTGTCTCCGGGGATCGTACTCTGTGACCCTCCGATCGGAACATTGCCACCCGTTCGAGGGCATCAATCTACGTATTCGAAATTCAAAAATTGATTATGTTTTATTTTCTTTTTTTCGCCGTCTGCCGTGTTTAGGTCAAGTTCTGGCCAATCAGATGTACATATGCGCAAAAGTTGACGCTAGCGCAGTCCTGCGATTTTGCAATGCAAATCTTTCGATGACGTATTGCGGCTGAGACGGGCTTTATAAAATCGACGTACCTACTTATAATATGTCGCAATTCAACCCTGCATTGCGCATTTCGTTTTCTTTTCGGTGAAAAAAAAAGTTAAACCTTCTCAAAATCGTCAACCGTTTTTTCTTAACGTTGTCAGTTGGTTATGTAATAACGCTTGGCTTACCGCTAAACGTCGAAGTACTGAATCAATTCAAAAGTTATTATTTAAATAGTTTTTAAACGTAATCAAACACCTAAAATTAGGCTTGCGGAACCAGCAGCATTCTATATCATTGAGTATAGCTTTTTATCACTGACTAGATTTTTTTTCATTTTATTATTACAAAATAATTAAATTTTCTTTTCCTACTCATAGATCCAATGCAGCTTTCCTACATAAAACCTGCATTACGAAGTATCGATTTGTTGGGTAGCTTTCTATAATGATGGTGAATCAATTTTTGCCATTATTCTTGTTCAACTAAATATTTTATTTTTACATTCATTTTGTCTCAATTTTTATTTTACTTTATTTTCGTCTGCGGAGCCTATGGCCTCCTTATGAAAGTATTTCTCTACGAGAACTGCTTGTTATTCAGTTGCTCAGCCTCTCTTTTTTCTCGTCACTCTCGCTACATCCCGTAATTTTAAGATTAGGAATATGTATTTATATAATGATACACAAAATTACTGGTAATTCAATCAATTGTATCATTTTTTCAATTTAAATTAGATACGCGTTTGCAAGTTTGGCCGAAAATACAGTGGTATGTTTGAAATTAGTCATTTAGCTGAAGAACCATTTGAAGTTTTTTAAAACTACAACAGTCACTTTGCGACTTTCATTTTTGTAAATAAAAATGAGATAATTAAGTAGATATCGATTTCACCTTTTTTTGAGTTGTAAAAAAATAAATTAAGTTATATTATTGTATTATACTATTTGAGGCCAAGATAATATATGAATATGCACCTTAAAAATAAAACAAAATATCACAAATTAATTACTTACTTCAGCGGACACTTTTTTATTAAGTTTGCTACAATTATATTATATCGTTTTTGACTCTTTTGTCTTAAACTTTATAAGGGAGATCGTCAATCTTCACAAAACTTTAAATAGTAATAAATTATCCTTCAGCGCCTGATGGTGATAAAGAGATTCACACTTACCCACAACGGAATATAATGGCTTTCCAGCTGCCCACGTGAGTATTTTTTTATGAATGAACCATCGCATCCGATTATCCAATTTTACTAGCGTCCATTTATTATTTATTATTGGTGTTTCCTGCTATTTCGGTATTATTTTTAATAATCAATCTCTTCTCGTCTCACTTATTCTCTTCAATCTCCATAAAACGCCCGGAGTTGTCAGACATGTTGTGGCGCGGGTGTTTACTGTTCACTACCCACATTATATCTGTGAACGTACTACTTATGTATACACTACATTCCGCTTAATATATTATCGATAAACGAATTGTAGTGCGTTCAATTGAAGAATGCAAGTAAACGTCCAAGAATTTTGCTATTTTATTTTCAATCTTCAGTTCATTAAAACTTTCCAGTCCAAATTAAGGAATCCACATGAAGCATCCCAACATTCCCAACTAGACACTCATATTACTCGACATCTCAACTAATCGAGTATCGAGTAGTAAAATTTTAAAATACTCAAGTACTCGAGTAGTTTCAGATGTACCAAAATATATATTATTAATTCAAATTTTTGTATATAAATATAAATAAATAAATACGCATATTTAATTTCATTAATACATCTATTTAAATTGATAAAACATATATTTCAAAAAAAATAGAGAATTAAACATTATAAATTGGATCGAAGTTTTGTTTTTATAATTCCCACTCTAGAAAAACTCTGTTGCTGTGGACGTCAATTTTATAGTTAACTATGAATTACATAATGCATTTAGTTTTTCTGTCCGCTGTTTAAATGATTCCAACTTTTTAAAGACTCTAGTCATCATAAATTTGTCATTGATAAGGTACTTGTAAGCAAAGTATTTTTCAAAATACTCGATTATCGAGTACTTGAAAAATGGACGAGTATTCTCGAGTATTCTCGAGTATCGAGTAATCGATACTCGAATTGGAGTCTCTAATCCCAACATATATTGCTTTAAAAGAACTAGTTGTTATTCTGTTGCTAAATTATTTTCCCCCTGATTGCAAAGCCTACCTCGATTGCTCATCTCGTTTTATACCGTCACGCCATCACGGTGGATATTTTCGTACATTCTGACGTTTCATTTTTTTTATCGGAATCGAATAAACGTCACAATAATAAAATTAGTGGGAGCTTATTTCCATAATCGATTTTGGCGCAAAATCTAAAATTCTTCGCGTTTTAATTGCGGCATGCATTCTGCGACAGGGACGCACTCAGTCACTCTTTACGCTCATTAAAAAAAATATGATTCAAAAAGTTCGGTGATTCTTCCATACGCGAATTCCCACACACCGATTATTCCTTTTTGTAACTGCTTATATTCCACACTATTAAATAAATATAATATCGTGATTTATTATGTCTGCATTTTTTTATATACATGTGGGTCAGGTCCATTGCACAGTGGTCAGCGTTGTTGGCTTCCATGCCGGACCTCATGCAAGGCATGAATGTTTGTGATGTCTAAAATTCCCTCCTCTCCCACCGTTCCAACCCCAAAATTACAGGGTTTAGCAAGAGTGATTAGCCATCCACTAGTTCTGTCCTATCCCCATACTTTTTATCCATATTCTTTTTGAAAAAAATAAAGGTTTAGCAACTAAATAACAAGTGGTTCTCATAGAAATAATCTGCTGAGATACCTTCATTAGGAGGCCATATGCTCCATATTGGAAGCGGACATGGATAAAAAAATATGTGTTGCCAATAAACAGGAATAAAATATGTGCAGTATTCTTGTGCTCAGATGTCGTGTACGGAAAAATCCGATCACCAGGCAAAGTATTATCGCTTTTGTGAAAGGCGAATGTTTTCAATATATGTATGAAGTTGAGTTATTAATGTAGTGTAAGTAGACATTCCCATTAAAAAGACAAAAAAAATTGTATCAGAAATAATTGCTTAATTTGGTATAGAATTTGATATCGAAGCAGAAAAAATTACACACGCTTTATGTTTTCACATAAAAATATTTTATTTCTATTATATTTACGCACGCGAAAGCATGAAGAGAAGACGAAAAAGTTATCATTAATACTGATATTTCTTTCCTTAGAGATAATTGTTTTTAGACATGTTTTTTTATATTTCAAACTGAGAGGCAATTTATTTTCAGAATATGAGCGTGTTTATTTTTTAATGAAAAAACTATACATATAAAATAGGTTTTGAGTTTATATTTTTAATTTCTGTACGCGAAATGACCTCTTCGGTCCTTTCACCCACTCGTTTTTTTGCACTTAGGTGTGTGAATCCTTCGAATATTTTTGCATTACGAACAGAAACTAACGGCGTTTATTCGTTAAAAAATCGTAACCGAAATATGTATGTAAGCTGACAGTTTACACATGCGGTAAATCAAAATTTCCATAAATAGACCGGGCCCATCTGTTGGATAGTCACCACATTACCGATCTATCACTGCGGCAGTGTGAAGTGTGACCTGGTCTCTCTTGCTTCAAGCAATTAACGAAATCCGTTAACTATACTTCCGGATCCCATATTGTGTTCAGGTATTCGACATATTGTGCTAGGGCGCGCCGCACTTCCTTCCGGCCGACGAAATGTGGTCCTCGCGGCGCGACTCGGCGGCTCGCGGCCTATTCTCTGGGGAGGTCTGCCGCAGTGGAACCGCCTTGGCACTGTTGTCGCTACTCCGTTATGTTTGCCTTTCAGGGCATATCAACGGAATCATTTTTGGACACCATTGTGTCGCTAATTGTTTTTCCTAACGTTTCCGCTCTCAGTGATTGAATTCTCGACAAGAAATTGTCGAGAAAAACAATAAATGAAGACTTGTTCAGTTCTAAGTGGATTCTCCGCAAGTTAATTGCTTCTCACACTGACTGTTAAATACAAAGCCCTGTATACATCAGTGTAAAAGTGGAAAAGCAATTTATTCGTGACGATTTTTATATTTTCAAGAGGCAAACGATTAATTGATCGGATTCATTCATTCGAGAACACGGGTTCTCAACTTATACATTATTATTATCCCGGACAACTTTTTGACAAATCCATGGAAGAGCTAAAAAAACGAGTCACGCTGATCATTACTACGGTCAGCAAAAATTACCCTATTAAAGATACCTTTTTCAATCGCAGCGGGTCACAAGGCTTTTATAAAAAGTGGTCGCCATCCGACAAAGGTTTGAAACCTATTTTCTAGAACATCGCGTGTATAGTAAGCTCAGTAAGTTACATTATTTTTTTGTGTCACAACTTATCACTTCTTCGTATGAATAAATAATTATTATACATTTTTACTATAAAAGCTAAACATTCGATGTCATATTCCAATAACTTTGTTTTTCTCTCATTTGTGTATGCGTAACGCGTGTTTTGCCTCTTTGAGAAACATCTTCAGACTAATTGTATCGTTATTACGTAACGCAGCAATAGATAAACATAGTACAGAAATATAATAACCGTATAATAACCAGGATATTCCATATCGTGTAATTCATAGTTTCTCATCGCCGTTTTATGCATTGCCAATTTTTAAAATATTCAGGTCCATAATTTCAAACCACTGTCACTCTCGCCTCCCCACGCGTGCAGTTATGTGCACCACGCTGCATTCTGAATGAAACGAATACTTACCTGAATGTAGTTACTCAAAGAGAGCATACCGCAAGCACAGGAAGTATTATAAATTATAATGATTATTACAATACGCGAGCCTACCACGCAAACCTAACGACCACCTCTGTCGGATATCTTTCGCCCATGCCATTGCTTGCCAGCCGTACAAAAAACAAATCTCTCGGGTCTGATGGTTATTTTATTAAGCTTCCCCGATAAGGAGAGATCAGAATCAAATGTCAAACGGTTGACGAAAGCCAATACTTCGTTTGCCCTTGGGCTTTATGAAAAGAATAAAGGGTTCTGAATGTTTATTTGATATAACACATACATATACAGATGTATCTTTATATGTATCGAATTTAATTTGAAGATTGAAAGATGCGCTCGAATGAGAAGGTATTTTTTAATACATGATACATTAGCCTTCAATATAGTTTAAAATGAAATATTCAGGAAATATACATGAAAATGGAAGATATAAAAATGTTACTGGGGAGATCGAAACCTAGTTATTTTTTTCTTAGGCTTGCGAGCCCCTTGTTATTTTTGACAAAACAATATTCTCAGATCAAACCATTCATTACCTAGCTGCAATTTCCGTAGATAGTTTAAATGTATTTTGAAACATTAGACTTTGTTTCTTTATGTAATTTCTCGTAAACTCTAATTATGTCGGCTGCATACTAAAAAAGACTTGTGTATAGACTGATAATGCTTAAAATATATATATTTTTAAATATACATATATGGTTCCCAGATGTTCTTAAATTTTGCTTTGCCCGATTATCGTATCATATTTCACTCGTGTACATTTTCTCCCTTTACTCGCTTTGAGATAAAGTGAACCTCTTGTAAACGTACTGGCAGTCCACCCTGCTTACACGATCATGTAAATACACCTCGTTTCGAGGAATAGTTTTTATAGTATAGAAATATTATTCATAGCGTAATAATGAATTAATCTATAACTAGAAATTAGATCATTTCATTATTGAACATGTCGTCTGCTTATGTTGAATTTTAAAAGAAATCGTTTAATTTAACTATTCAAAAATAATAAACTTTGAATCGTTCAAACTATGTACACTCCCACGCGTTTTGTCAGTAACGACCCGGGTTTGAACTGAACTTGAACTGACCGGGTCGTCAGTGACAAAACGTGTGGAAGTGTACAAAATTTAACAACTCAAATCTAATATTGAAATTTCGAAATCTTAAATTATATCAAAAATAATTACCGTATAAACAAAGACAATTTATTGGTTTCCTTGAACGTTTGAATAGAATTGTCAGTACTGGCTAGGGCATCCAATCCCGGGACCCCGTTCAATTTTCTGATCCCGAAATTCCGGGATTGAGATGACCGCGATCCCGGGATTGAGAAATTTTGAGCAAAACCCGAAAATTTACACGAAATTGGAAAATTCAAGATTTCAAAAAACGAGTTTGTGTGAGAATCTGGGAAAAAGTATACCAAATTAGGGATTTCAAATTCCTCGGTGAGCTAAAAAAAAAACGAGTTTGTGAGAATCTGGGAAAAAGTATACCAAATCGAGGATTTTAAATTCCTCGGTGAGCTAAAAAAAAAAATAAACGTGGTTCTGTGACAATCGGGGGAAAAGTATAGCGAATTGAGGATTTCAAATTCCTCGGTGAGAAAACTCAATCCCGGGATTCAAAATTGGCTCCGGGATTGGATACCCTAGTACTGGCAATATCTGTGAGTCTAAAATTCATATTATGACCTATGAAAATTGCCAGTTTGTAATGATACCTACCTATATGTTTTATTTAAAAATAAAAAATATGTTTTGCTTCATACTTAATTTCGTTGATTCGATATGCGCAGTGTTTTAATCTAAATCTCCATCTGAAATTGTGATTGTTTAGTTGTATCCAGTGGCGGCCGGTCAATGTGGCATTGGATCAATGCACCCCTTGTATATGCAGGGGCGGTTATATTTCATGAAATAATATTCAAACATAACGTTTATACCATTCATTCATTTTAAATTCTCCATGTATTTATTGTCCATAATAAATATTTTAGAACATTTTATTTTAATTCGAAATATTACCACGGGTGCATTGATCCAATGCCAGATTGACCGGCCGCCACTGGTTGTATAATAACGATACTTGCTTGTTTTGATACCATAATCATATTTGTCTCATCTCCTGGAATTAACAAATTACTAATTGCTAAAATTTTTCAAACTATTTACACGATGGCCGTTATACCTACATTCATTTTTTTAGTAATTTTCTTATTATTACGCAGAATACTTTCATCAAGCGGAATAAACTAAACACGGAATGTTATGTCCGTCACTGGTTTATATATGATAAAATAAAATTCAAGGTACTAATTATAATTAAACGATCGTAGTCATGATCTTCTAGGAGGATATCCGATGAAACACGCTGCCATTCCTCAATCTAGATGCACTCAACGCATTCCTAAATCGAAGAGAGGCAATTAAAAATTCCGATCACGCGATTTAATTATTCCGCGAATGTGATGCAAATCCCGGCATAGTCCCCCCTCCCCCCCCCCATATCACTGGTATCAATCATCACATAACTCGCGCGACTTCCCATGCGGCTTGTAAAAACCAGGCACGTGTATTTGGCGAGCGGCAGCTCGATTGGATTATCGGCATGCGTTTAGGGGTTTTTTGTCTGTGCGCCCTCTTATCGGATTCATACATCTGGCTCGACAAGGCAAGCCGGCTGGCACAATTTCGCGGGGTGGGGTATTTTTTGTATCAATTGCTCAGATAAGTACAGAAATAATCATAGTGTACATTCTCTACATAATCTCATGTATTTTTCAAAATCATTTCCGCCAAACTGCAAGTCAGTAACTAAAGCTTATTTATAAGAACTAGTTGTAATTTAGACACTCTATTCTTGTAGGAAGTGAGTGTCGCCGTATAGTCAAAGTCACGATTTTGGCAATTTAAAAAAAAAACAATAGTTTATTTTTCCCCTCGTATTGTATTATACTTGCAATTAAATACAGTGCGCCTATTTTTGTAAGCCAGTTTATCCCTATTTATTATATATGAATCTTGGTGGAGTTTATCTCGACATTTTTTTCTACAAAAACTGCTGGTTGCTCAACCTAGGGATAGAATGATAGGGTTAGAAAATGACTAGCGGTTGGGTAATCGCTCTCACTACGCTCAGGTTTTAGGCATCGCAAACATCCACGTCATTTATAACAGAAATCCGTTGACCGATTGAAAAAAATCATTGCCAATACTGAGATTGGAACCCGTTAGCACTGCGAAAGAAGCCAAGGCCGTTAGCCACTCGACCACGGAGCTCCTTGCGTAAATATTTACTTATTATAATTGGACGCATCGACATTTGCTTGTAACTATTGAATTGATCAGATTTTGCATGTAATAAAAAGTTAAAACATATTTGTTTTTATGCTGTTGTCGGGCTTTGCATGATATTTATGATGTGAAATGACGTCGAGTATACGTACGTATTTTTTGTTCGATTTAGACTAATGGTTTTTCTTTTAGATGCCATGTATGCTAAAATTATATATTGCAAGATTCGCAAAGACTTAGTCATGACGGCAAAATATCTAACGACCAACATTCGAGTGACTTTAAAATGCCTTTCCCGTCCGTTACCCCTTTTAAAAAATATTTATCCCATCCCCGAAATAAATATCATCAATCCGGCCGGAAATTCGCCATTTCCCGTTGCGCCAGACAACCAGTGCGAAATAAAAATACTTCAATCTTATTGAGTCGTTCAAAAGTATGCTGGGGCATACTTTGATTCTCGGAATAGACTTATTTTTATTTGTCGAATAGGCAATTTGGTTTTAAATAATGACACATCTTTGACTGTATAATTATTTTACTGCTGTGTGTGTTCAGGGCCGAACTATATTCATTTATAACATGCGTCCCGCTTTTGGGATCGCCACGTACGGCCTATATACATATATATCAGCTTGCTATGACAATACATATTTTACGCTTTTGGATACGAATTATTTTTAATTTCCATAAAAAAAACTTGTGATACTTTAAAATAACAGTTAAGTGTAATTAAGAAATATTATCTTTATATATTCTCTCAATGTGACAGCTATACTCAAATAGGACAATTCCTTTTTTCTTGCTTTAGAAGATCTCAAAACTCAAGAATACTATTTCATTTTCTTTTATTTGGAACACACCAATGTAAGAAATAAACCTGCGAGTTTTTTTATTAAAAAATGATAGAAACACGTGTCAAATTTTGTTACACAAAAAGTGGAATACAAAAATTACAATAAACAATTGTATATTCAAAAATAATAGCTTAAAAATGCTACATTTCAAAATAAGGCTTATAAAAACAAATGGATCAAATTCCAATATATTTTAAAATATTATGTAAACGCTGAAGTAGATATAAACTCTATTAAGAGTTAATATAATAGCATTGGGAGCGGACACGCTTACATAAAAAATAGATCAGCAGAAGTGTTATACCTTCTGTGCTTATGCCAATCGAGCAATTCAATCCTAATTTGTATATGTAATACTTCAGTTTGAATCGGATTGATTAAATCACGATCAGCACAAAATACAGTGATATTCAGTTATAATTTGTAATTCGAAAATGCATTGGTTAATAACCGACCCCTGAACTTGCTCTCTTGCGTGCAGCGGGCGCATTGCATTCGCGAGGACGGGGCGGGCCTGCATTTGTCCGTGGGCGTGGCGGAGAACTCGCCGAATACACACAACAAACATCCTAAAGTCATTTATTTCCTGTCGCGGAACCGGAAGTTCGCATCCTCGCTGAGGGATTCGCTTCTTCGTTTTCAAACTTTTTTTTTGTTTGTTTTCATCCCCATTTTGTTGTGTTGTCAGTTTGTTGTTTCTTTAAAAAAGAGTAAAAAACCACATGGCGCGCTATCACCGCGGTTCGACACTGCGAAGACGGGACAAAGGGGGAAAATAGATATTGCGGTTAGGGCTGTTGTCATCAACGTTTATCTCCCAATTCCTCCTATTGCGTTTTTCCTCTAATCGTTTTTTTTTAACTTCCACAACCCACAATTCCAATCGATAACTCGTCATTTTGAAGGTAATAATTATTATCAAAATTAATACTAAATCATTATTTGGCGAATAGTTACACCATAATTTGATGCAAACAACTATACATACAATTAAAACAGTTTTTATGACATTCATTTTAACATCAGATGACAAAACATCATATCGTAACGATTTTTCCACAACCTGGTATCTCAAAACGTACAGATTTATAGAAGACATTTAAATGTACTTTATTCAACCTGTATACAGCATGCACGTCCATCACTATAAAACACCACTGAAATGTTTTTGTCTTCAATATCTGTAAAGAAGTTAATAAGGCAGGAAGCAAAGATGTTTCCATCCATGACACCCTCTCCTCCGTGCCAAACATAGCACATGACCATATTATTTTCCAAATTATTTTTCTGCCAACGTTTTTGTACTTGATTAAATACAGCATGAAATTCTGAATTCATTACGCCAAAAAACTCAAAATTGAGATACGTGTTCATAGAAAATTAACGAAGATATGTAATAAAAACTGGGTTCCAATATTTGAAAAAATCAATATTTGTATTAGATTTACGCAGGGTCGCGGCGCAGGGGTCAACGTCGTTGGCTTCCGTGACAGATCTAATGGGTTCGATTCGTACGAACAGCATGTTTTCAATCGCTTCTCTGTTCGAAGGCATGGGTGTATGTGATGTCTAAAAATTTCCTCCCACCCTCCCGTTACTGAAAAAACGGAGCGTAATGAACCACTAGTCCTGCCATATTCTTATCCTTCTCTCCCTAAAAAAGAGAAGTTGAGTGACGGAGTAACAAACAGTTCTCGTAGAAAAAAACTTATGTCAAGGTACCTCCATTAGAAGGTCATATTCTATTCAAAACAACAAGTTCTTGAAATTTACTCACTATTCAAATCTGTAGGCATTCCCATGAGTTAACCCATTTCGCCAGTAATGGCCTTTAACTTATTAATACATAAATTTCTTATATAAGCACGATACATTTATTTACTGAACGTTAGTCAATTCATGTTCATCCGTGAAAGGCGAAACCCGGGTCGTTAATGACAAAACTTGTGTGAATGTACATAATTTGAACGATCCAAATTTAATATCACTAAAAAGATAATGAATTCATACAGTAATCGATTGAAAAAAAACTCTTATTGAGATTCGAGCCCATGAGAACCGTCACCGAAGCCAACAATGTTGAGCGCTACATCACGGTCCCGAAGATTAAATTAAATATTGTTGTTTTATATTGATTTTATTAATAAATATAAATAGTATGTTTACCTGACTATCGCGTAATTGACGTAAGTTCTCAAATCATCGACCAGAATAAACAGAGCCTTGGAAAACTTTACTTACCACCTAGCGATGCTTAATTATGTAAAATTGCATTTTATATTATTACAGGTTTGACATGATAATTATGATCTCATTATGAGCGTGTATTGCGATTGAATCACTATATTAATAGACTATAGCGAATTTCTCTTTTGTTTTTGCCTATTGGATTCGTTTAGTCACGTTTAGGCATTATCAACAACGGACGATTTTTGATTTCCTGGTCAATCGGTTGGAAAATACGTAAAAAATCACAATGGAAATTTCAGTCGATTCCGCATATACATATTATTGTTCGGTGTCGCCATATATTTGACATTCCCTTATAAGGATATCAGGAATATGAACTGGAAAATGTAATCTTGTTCCTGCAGCCGCAGTAAGTATTGTGACACATTTTTTAAAAAACAATACGTTAAATTTATTATTATTTAAACATGCTCGGAATATACTAGTAAATATTCTTTCGCGTCGAACGTTATCATCGTATCTATTTTTGTTTATTTTTTTGCTTATTCTAAGTGTCCCTTGATCGTTTTGATTTTGATGTTATGTATTAATTTCTCCGATTGGATTCTTCTTCGTCCGTATCCGATCTACCTATTCGTAGTATGATTCCACCGCTCGTCCCATCCAAGGCGCCATTATTCGCGAATTTTCTCCGGTAACGTTAGCATCTTGTATTTCCGCCGAATACATCCTTAGGCTGGTATTTAGTAACCGGAGAGATGTCCTATCGTAGGTATTTGATTGTTGTAATGATAAGAAATTGCGAGGTTTGATCTCTTAACAGATCGGGCTTGACGAAATTATACTGTCTTACTTGAGCGTTCGCTGCTGTCGTCCGTTATTCTGAGCTTTAGTTAGGGTCGTGCGTTTGGGATAACCTCGGCTTTTAACGGCATCGATTATTTTAGCCGTGTCGTTAATAATCGTTTCTAGTAATAATATTGTTTCAAAAACGAAATAATCATTTACGTTACGTTCGTGAGACTCGCCTGGATGAAATAACCATATAGAATCTGTTATTTAATAGTTTAGTATATATTGTATAGGGCAGGGTTTCCAAACCTTTTTTGACTCGCGTACCACTTGGTAGTACTAGCATTACGCTAAATTGTACCACCATATAAAAAAAATCATCACCATTTGTTAAATATTTGGTAATCATTCTTTCTTGCATGTCCGCCATTATAGATTTTTTTGCTTTCCACGGGTTAGCAAACCCTGGACAAGACATCGACCGCGTAGCCCGTTCCTAGGTGCCCGCCTTATGTTTTTAAACAAGAATTGAGTGTGTCTTTTATTATTTATCCATAATATTTCTTTTTCATACAAATTATAGTGATTTGAAGTACTACTCTTCTTATAACGAGCACATTCGGTGTTAGTAGACTGATACCACTGATTTAAGTATTAAGTCGCCATCAGAAGTCAAAAGTTTGGCTACCCATGGTATAGCGTATTTTTTTAGGGGTTTGTTTTTAGAATTAGCGGCAGTTAATTTAACAGCTGACAGCTGATTTGTTTGTGCTCAATTTGATTTGCTTTTTCACTGTGAATAGTCAGACGCCTGAACAACGCTTATAAATTGTGCAAATTTATTTCTACAAAAATCGTTACAGTTAATGGAAAGCCATAGATCCATGATCACTGACTTTTTCGTTCCTCAATTAAATGGCATTAATTTGGAAGGCTGTGGTGTTAATAAGACGACGCAACATACCACACAGCGCTCTCCACAAATTGACTATCGCTGGAAAAAGTGTAGTGCGAAAAACAAATCTCTAAAAAAACACCTTATCATATAAGTGTTCTCCGTTAACGCATAACGTTAAGCCGTAATAGTTATCGACAGTCTTCGAATATTTTGTTGAAACCTGTACTTTATTTACTAGAGAAGCGTCAATGTAAATTGCTGCTCACAATAATTAGACACATTTGATTCTAATTTATGTGACAATGATTATGTTGCGTTGGGCAAACCATTTCTGTCATTATTTAATTGAATACAAACAGTACAGACTACAGCGTATTACAGAACTTAATTGTTTTGCTACAGAAATCGTGAGTTACTTAGCACACACTGATATGACACCATTTCTGCGCTGTATCAATTTAATATAGTACTCACTGTTGATGATATTAAAGTCAATTTTAATAACCGAGTCGTAAATAATGACGTGTTGTCCTGCAAACGAATCTTATGGACCGAATTATCCTCATTCCACGTGACGCTCATTGGCTATTCCGATTTCCGAGAATCGCCGTCGACTTTGCGGCAAAATATTATTATCGCTCGATTCTGAATTCCTGCCGGTCACTTACAGCAAAAGTGAAGTGATGATGAAACAGGAAACGTCTGCGCGGGGCCGATCGCTGATCGTTGATCGATGTATCCTCGAATGTCCGTTCACACATTCAAATCGGCCGCGCTCTGTAATGCAAATTGATCGAAAGACCCGCTCGAGCGTATGAAAGTATTTTTTATTTATACAATATACCTACCTATATTACATTTTATAATTCTGTCATCTGACAAGTGTTGATTATAAGGTAATATTTCGAATAGATCACGCGTAGACACAATGTTAATCGAGGGCTGAGTATCATAAAAGTCAATCTCCATTTTGCATAGTTAACAACTAAAAGTTTATTTCCAAAATCTGAAATCTTTTTTTTTTAAATTATTCCTTGATATTTATGACCGTCTTGGGCGGGGCCGGCGCTAGACATTTGGCCACCCCAGACAAAGTTGTATTTTCTCTACCATATTTATACAATACAGAGAAATTAGATAACTGCCACTATTTTAACCTCAGGAATCAATTATACGTAGGTAAAAATAACAAAATATTTAGTTCCACAAGAATTATATTGCTTAGTTCATAGCTTTTTAAACGGACGTCTGACGATGGCGTAAAGTCGAAATAGCGGTCAACTAACCAATATAATTCTTCTGGGACTAAATAATCTGTTATTTTTACCTATTATAATGAAGTTCCACTAATTCAGTAAATACATCAGAAATATATGTCAATCGAACGTCTTAAGAAGCATACTTCAGTATTTAGACAGAAAAACCTGATATCTCGATAATTTTAATGTATTCGTGATATCATCATATCATAGACCTTACGTCGACTAATAACACCTTGAAATAGTTATTTTATAAATATTTTTTAAGTGATATTTTCCAAAATTATTTAAACAATCTCTAAATTTAAAACTACTCTCCCGCATAATTAACAAATGCAGACATATCAGGCTTTGCCATCTGACGAATGATTTGAAGTGGCCTCCCACTAACTTAGTAATAATAAAACAAACAAGCTTTCCATTTAGACCTCTGCCTGAGAATTCTGATTATTGTCGGATTATAACAAATTAGCAAAAAAATGTTTTTCAATGTATTCAAATTTGAAAATAGATGTTAGATTTATTTTGTATGTATTTGAATCTAAAATTCAGCCACTTACTGCCTCACCCAGCAAAGATTATATCAGGGGTGGGGAACCTTTTCATTTCAAAAGGCCACATTCATTTATCTGAATCAACATAAGGCCGCAATAAAGTAAACGTTGACACCCCCCTTTTTTTCGACTGTCGAACATATAATGGGTTGATTACGCTCTTTTTCCAAACGCTTGCATATAATTTTTTGATTAAAGTGAATATTTTGATCAAGTCAAAAGGCCCCAGGTTCCCATCTACTGGATTAGATATTTGTATATCCCTAAGTAATATATTGCAAGCAATTAATTTTTACCTCTTTTTTAAATCGGAATCGCCGTATTTTTTCACGACCACATATGTAGTTAAACTATAATTAATTACTCGAGTTAAGAAAACATATTTATTATTGCTATAATTTGATTGGTTTACATGCCGTGCCTCACAGTTATTGCTACTGTCTCGTGAAAATTTACAAAAATATGTAATATTTTTCGTAAATTTACAGATGTTTAAAGTATCAAAATACTCTATATATATTTTAAACGATTTCTCTGATTGTTTTCGATGGAAGAATGGCGCAAAATTATAAATCGTACATTTTAAGATCACAGTGATGTAAAAATAATTAATATTAACCAACATGTAAGTGAGCCACTAGGACAAATTGTAATTCTATTCTCGATCCTTTTTTGTATGTCGTGTAGGAGGCGAGGCGCCTTGTATAAAATTGCACACACATGCAAATTTTGCGTCGATTTGTTCCGCCGACACACTGCGTTTCTCTTCGGCCCATTGGCGCATTCCTAGAACCCATCGATGGAACTATAGTGAAACCAGTCTAACGATTACTTCAGCGTACTGAATGTTGGGTTAAGCTGGTGTCTTACACTGGACTCTTTTTTTACACGATTTTAAAATAAAACGGTCCTCTTAAAATAGCAAATACTATATTTTTACACGAATTATTTGTTCTGACACGATTGCCAGAAACAAAAAAACAGAAGCGGATTACGATTTTTCTAATGAGAAATTTTAACAACACAAGACAGTAATAACAAACAAAAGCTTTCATTTAATCCTAACACATTAGGTGCCAAAAATTTCCAGCGATGAGAGCGATTATGTCCCATCCCTCATAAAGGTTCCCGTATAGGTATAATCAAGTAGCAATAAATATTCTTAGTGTTTCATCATTAAAATACATATTGTGAATAATATTTTGTGTAATTTACTTATTACTTCATTATAACCTTTTTTGCACGGTTTTCTGTATCACAATGTTGTTCTTTTTTCAAATAACACGTTTTTTGTTGATTTTTTAATTTTTCTATTAATGCTACCATCACTTTTTTCCACGGTTTTTAATGTATGTACCGTTTTAAAAAATGAGTTCAGTGTATATTTTTAAAACTGTTTTTCATAATGTACTGCTTTTGGGCGATTAGATATTTGAAGATATGTTAAATTTTTAACATAAATTAATTATACCATTGAAAGGGTTAAGAGGCATAAGACAAAACAAAGCAATTCAAAAAAATCACAATGACCTTTATAGGTTCTCCACATAGAAATGAAATTTAGTTATTCTTTGTTATCTAAAGAGTTGATAAAATTAAGTTTCATATAACATATACATATATACATCCCTTCAACACAATTATCTATATATTAATAGTCGATAAAATAATCACTCGCTTTTCACTTTTTACTTTTCACAAATGTGTGCGTACTGATGTCCTCGGGTCTTTTTCTTCTTTTACGAAATGTATTTGCTAGCGTATTTGAAAATTAGTTGAATAAAATATATATACCACGAAAAATGTTTGTTAGTAAACTTGAACATTATTCCAAAAATTCAATAATTTGCAATTTAAAAACTGCAGGGCTGTCGATATATGCGCCGAGGTCGATTTATGGTACTATGAAAAATGATTGTTAGCAAACTTGAACATTATTCCCAAGATTTAATAATTTACGAAATTTCTGCTACTACGAAAAATGGTTGTTAGCAAACTTCAACATTATTCCAAAAATTAAATCATTTACGAAATTTCGGCTACTACAAAAAATGGTTGTTAGAGAACTTAAACATTATTTCAAAAATAAAATATTTTACGAAATTTCTGCTACTACGAAAAATGGTTGTTAGCAAACTTGAACATTATTCTAAATATTAAATAATTTACGAAATTTCTGCTCCTACGAAAAATGGTTGTAAGCAAACTTAAACATTATTTCAAATATTAAATAATTTACGAAATTTCTGCTCCTACGAAAAATGGTTGTTAGCAAACTTGAACATTATTCCAAAAATTAAATCATTTACGAAATTTCGGCTACTACAAAAAATGGTTGTTAGAGAACTTAAACATTATTTCAAAAATAAAATATTTTACGAAATTTCTGCTACTACGAAAAATGGTTGTAAGCAAACTTAAACATTATTTCAAAAATTAAATAATTTACGAAATTTCTGCTACTACGAAAAATGGTTGTTAGCAAACTTGAACATTATTCCAAATATTAAATAATTTACAAAATTTCTTTTTTAAATAAAATAAATTAAAATAAAATAAATTAAAATAAAATAAAATAAAATAAAATAAAATAAAATAAAATAAATTAAAATAAAATAAAAAAAAATAAAAAAAAATATATAATAAAATAACATAAAATAAAATAAAATACCATAAAATAAATAAAATTAAATACTTTGCAACAAAAATCTCACGTTGCTGGGCAACGGGCTTACAGCTAGTTATTATTAAATTCTTCTCATGTCTTTTCTCTTTTTTTAACATTTCTTAATTTATGTTTCAGATATTTGCGATCCTGAATCGAGCATCTTATCTCGCGCTCCTCGTGGACTCGAATCCGATCCCTCTCAGTCTGAAGGTGCATGCGCTACCTCAGCCATGTGGCTGCTTGGCCAGCCCAAGCTGACACATCAAGGTGAATACATATTAAATGAACAGTGACTCTTCTCAACGATTCGTGAAAAAAACTGTTGTATCTGGAGAATAATCAGAATAATTAAAGCAGTTTTTTATGATTTATGTTTGAGCCGTCAATCTTTGGTGGAAAGAAATAAATTGTATGGTAATAAAAAGACATACGCGATTAGAGTTGTTGAAAATGAACAAATTGGTATCCAACAGTATGGATGTAATGATCCATACCTACTCCCCTTATTCAATCCAGAAAATAGGGCATAGTACCAGTGATATGTTAACCACTTGTCATTTCCTTACTCATTCGTGCAGTGGCGGATTAATCTCCTCATAAGCCGCAGGCACAATATAATTTAGGGGCCCTGTTTTACTGACAAAAAAAACTGTTTAAATATTTACAAACACATTTTTTTTCTCTATTTGTCATCTCTGCTCATCCAAAAAAAAATATTATTATATTTTAAGAAGCGTTTTTTTGAGACCCCAAAGCGTGTGCCTCATGCGCTTATAGGGTAATCCGCCACTGCATTCATGTATTTTTTTTCTTGCATATGGACTGCTTATAGAGCTTATCTTGACAGAAATTGTCGTACTAGAACTGCTTGTTGCTCAGTTGCTCATCTTCTATTCAATTGATGAAAGTGTCCATACTGGGTAACGGAAGACAACAACATTGACTACTTAACTATAGGTCCAGTTTTTATTTTTTAAATTCTTATCAGCTTTAAAACAAGGAGTTTGAGTGACAAACTAACAAGCATTTCTTGTAGAAACCCTTCGGTTAAAATGCTACAAAAATACCGGACATAGATTGAAAAAATATAATTGATTTTCATAAGATTGCTGTGATTTTATCGTTAAGTTTTTGACATTTTCTGCAATGAGTTTATTTAGTTTGATAACTTGCTTCTCGTATTTACATTGTATAATATCAGACACTCTAAGTCTGACATCACGGTCTAATACATCAAATTCAATAGGGTGCAGTTTCTGTGCGAGCAAGCAGTGAACTGTTTTAAGGTATTGACTAATATTGTCCCGGGATGCATACCATTGACCTGTTTCCACTCAGTTCAAGTACATCCGTGCACTTGGAATGCCTGAAGATGCCGAAGGGCGAAACCCAGGTCGTTAGCAACAAAACTCATGGAAAAGTACAAAATTCAAACAATTCAAATTTGATATTGAAATTCTATCAAGCACCCTCAGTCGAAATACTTAATGATATTCATAAATAAAATTATTTGAGTCAAACTCAACGTTAAATAATTTCCAACACTATATACCTAGCTAAAAAAATCTAGTGCTTTGATAATAATATAATTTTCGTTTTACCGTTTCAGAATGCGAGAAACTTCTTTGTTTTCGCTACTTCAGTGGACAGCCTGTGGAGTGTATCGCCCAATCGTCCAACTTCAACATCGGTGATTTAGAAGACCAGCCTGACACGTCCCACGAGAGTTTATACGGTCCGCCGAATTTATCCAATTCCAAAAGTGCTCATGTTATATATTCAGAATTTTTTTTCAATTGTGCCGATAACGAATCCTTCGAGGATTGTGTAGATATAAAAGATCTTAGTAAAACTGTGAATAAATGCTCAATTAGTGAAATAACAGGTGGTGCCGAACCATGTAACGAATCTAGAACAAATTTTACAAAGTTCTCCGCGCCAGAAAACAAAACGATCAGTGATGAATCGCCGTTACCCGCTAGTAATTTTAATTTAAGTAGCAATAAATCTCTAGACGAATGTTCAAAATCTGTGATAAATGAACGAAAAAATGATTTTTTTTCTGACAAGAAGCCAAATAATTTAATACCTCCCGGGGAATCGACCTCTGCTGGATGCTCTGGCGTCAAGAAGAAATGTATTCCTTTAGCAAATATTGACGGAGAAATTCTCAACGGAGTCAAGAAAAAAGTCAAAATGAACGGGGGACTGAGATCGCCGGGATCCGAATACTACAAAATTTGGTCCCCGAAAAACCCCTGCAAGATTATGAAGTTTGTCTATGATACGGAGAATATTATCAACATGGGGCAGACGGATGATTCAGCGCCGCCTTTGCCTCCGCGGCTCACCCACAGACCTTTGGAACGTTCGCACGCCATTCCACCTCCCCAGGTATTCCGCCATCAAAAACCAAAAAAGATGAACAAACCGGAAGACAGTTTCAATTTTGAACTGATTGACATTGACGAGCAGTTCTTATCAAATACGCACATGGAAAATGTTTTCAGCAATGATGCGGTTACGGATTTTGTGCCAGGGGAGTTTTATATGCAAAATAGTAACGCTTTGCCTTTGCCTTCTTCTCTGGATCCGTTCCTGCAAGCCCAAGAGCAGGTGGCCCCGCTCGCTACTCCTGAAACCGACGGAAGTCTGTGTGAATCCACTTCTACACATGTGTCTCATAAACTCTTAAATAATAAACGTTCTCTAGATGTTCCGCTAGATGTTAATTCGCCTATGAAAACTAAACCGTTACCTTTAAAGAACATCGGAGCCGACAATTATATTACAACTGTGTTTGCAAAAAAGTTTGATAAAACAAATCCATTTCTCAATCACGACACACCTAAACATGAAATCAGTAATGTTGCCAGCTCTCTCGAAGCACAAAATTTAACTCCGAATCACTTTAAATCTCAAGAAAGAGCGCAAAATAACTTTTTAGAAAACATAAGCCTTCAACCAGAGCTTGAAGATGAGAATAAGAATCAAGTTGAAATAAAACAAATTTCAAGCATCAAGAGTCATAAACCTTTGACCAGACAATTGTCGTGCAAGACTTCCAACACTTGCAGTAATATCGCAAGCGATTCAGCTCACTCTCCTGAGACTCCAGCGGAGACCCTCGCTTCTCCGCATTTAAATTTTGAAGATGAAGCTTCATTCAATAATCTCAATGATAAAAATGCTACACTCAATTCCGCTCTATTATTTGATCAAGCACATTCCTCTAAACAGCCTCCGATGAGCTACGGAGAAGCGACGGAAGGCAGCCAATGCAGTAGCACTTTTCCTGTTGCTATGCCTCAATCGCCACATTTTTCTCTTGCGAGAAATTCGTCCAATGGACTACCGAAGCCGAACATAATCAATGACGGCACTCCAAAGCATAGTGTACTTAGTAGAAGTAATTTGAATGATACTCCTAGCAAAACTGCTTGTGACGGAAGTCCACTAGCTAGGCCTCATCTGAGAGCTTTGGCGAGAGTCGCAGGTCATCCTTTACAATGTCCGCCGACTCCGACGCATCATGCGAGGCGCAACAGGCCCGTTCCGCCTCCGGACATTATGCGACCCCCTGGCTTAAAAGCTCATCAACCGGAACTTGTCGCTTCGCCTGAAATCAAACATGCAGATATCAGACCTTTGGACACAACATTCAATGAGTTACGGCCTGTGACTGATTTAAGGATTCCTGAATGCATGACAGAACTGAGAACATCAGAGATTCGGTCACCGAATATGGATTTCAGAGGCCTCGGAGATTTTATGTTGGATCGCAGAGCGCCAGACGTTAGATCTAACGAATTAGCTGCTGTCAGTGTTGACATGAGAGTCAGAGAGTCCAGATCGAACGGCTTGGGCAGGAACGATTCAACGGATTCTTCGTGCAGTAATATACCTCTTCCGTTGAGACACATCACAAGTACAAGGCTCCCCTCTATACCGGAAAGGATTAATAGACATCTTCCACTGTCTGCTGAGGTAGCCAACGGATCACATAGCAGAAATTTTACAGACTGCGAAGAACCTCTTCCACCATGTAAGCTAAACCAGTATTGCATTTACTTTTGAATTATAAAATCACATTTCTGTACTAAAAAAAGTCACAAATTTAAAGTTTTTTCAATAATTATTTATGGCTTATTGAGTGAGATTTATGTTTTTTTTTAATTAATCTGAAATGACAATGATATGAAAATATTTGGAAGCTTTTTTAAATTTTATTTTTGTTATCATTAACTCATTATATCTTGCAAACTTTGTATTTATTTATAAGAGAGATGAAACGCAGTAATTTTTCTTTTAATGGCAATGGCCAAGTGAACTCAAAATATTGGCACGCAGTTGAATGAATTTGTTTGTTGAACATTTTTATCTTAAACAGAAACAAACAGGGCTCTGGAGTTGTGTAAAAAAAGACGACTCCGACTCCAGTCTTAAAATAATTTATGACTCCGAGGAAATTTTTCAAAAATTTCATTTTAACTTCTATATATGTATTCCATCAGATTATCTTTAGTCAGCCAAGCATGAAATGTCACCACTATTTTGTTTGAATACACATATGCAGCCCTGGTAACAAAGTTTCCATGGTAAAAATATTGCAATCAAATCATTGTTTAACCTTTTGACCGCGGCTCGGATCCAAATCGGTTCAGATTGGGCTGCTATAGCAGTCATCCGCGGTCAAAGGGTTAACATCTACATTGTTTACCAATCTTACAAGCTTGATGAAAATACGTTTTTTTTTTACCAGAGTCCGTTTATCAATTTCTTTTATTCTCATTATAAGATCAAGTGGATGTCATTAGATGATATACCAATATTTTACTAATAGTCTGCTTTATTTTCAGCTTGGGAAGCTCGGTTAGATAGCCATGGCCGTCTTTTTTATATTGATCACATCAACCGAACAACAACATGGTCTCGGCCATCTCCTAGTGTTAGCGTTTTGCGACCTCGTCAATCAAGCAATGAACTCCAAAGAAGGCAGCTCGATAGAAGGTTTGTTGGTTTCATTATATAATTTTACTCAAGAAGACTAAATATATTGGCAAATTGTGACAGGGCAGTTGGTGAGTGGGTAACGCCGTTTGCTTGACTAGCGGTGTTAACATGTTTGAATGGCAGTTTAATTAATTGATTTTAAAAATGGTTTTTTTTAAATTTCTATTTGAAGACTTGAACTGGAAGTTCTGCAATGTTATATTTCTAAAGTGATACATTTAAAAATATTATTCATTTGAAGCATGTTCCTTCATTCTAATTTTTATTTCCAGATACCAGAGCATCAGGCGAACAATTACATCTCGTCAATTCGATGTATCGGATGAACCGACAACCTCTTGTGAAGCTCCCGGAAGCCCTCTTCCTTCTTCTGCACCGCCTCCTCCGCCTCCTTCACCGCCCTTCCCGCCTGCTCCCGGCAGAGACCCTCGAGAACCACGCCAACCCCATCCTGCAGTGGCTTTACTTTGCAGGCCAGACTTCTACTCAATACTCCACATGGATCAGGTAAATATTCATTAAATAAACCACTATTACTATTTATTACATGTTTCTTATACGAGTTGCGATTGTCCAGCAAACTGCTGAAGATTTTTGCACAGTAAATGAACTTTAAATGTCTTTTAAGAGCACATTCATTTTTTTTATTCCAGGATGCTCTTTCATTATACAACCGCAACAGCACTCTCAAGCATATGATTTCAAAAATTAGAAGAGACGCCTCGTCATTTGATCGATACCAACATAACCGAGACCTCGTCGCTCTCGTTAACATCTTCGCCGATATAACGAGAGATCTACCTGACAATTGGGAAACCAAGTTTGATCGAAACGGAAAGGTATGACAGACACTGAAGTTACTTAAAACTTTTTAGATGTCATTTAATGAAAGAATCTTATTTTGACTTCAAATAAAAACATTGCCGATTGACATTACATTGCTTTCATACATTATTACAATTTTTAATCGATACTTTTCGTATATTGCTTTGAGGTTTTGATTATTTGGAATTGTATTTTGTTTTCGTGGCAGGAATGTGTCAATCTCCGAATAAATGTTTTGTATAAGTTTTATATTATTCTTTCATATTATTTATTACTAATCTTATAATTTAGTATGATAAACTAACGATAAATTATGTTTATGCATTACTTATATCTATATCAAGCACTTCTTTCTTAGTGTACATTAATAAACCTAAAAGAGTCTAACATTAGAAATTCTATTATTATAATAACACTATGTATAATTATTCATATCCGGCTAATTCCCAATCTAAATGCAGTTACTAACATTCTGATTTCTCAATATTACTCTTAAGTCTGTATAATCTTCAATATTTTTAAATAATTATGATCCTACAAAAAACCTGAATTTTAGCAGGTCTAAATGGCAGATACATTTGTGATGTGAAATATGTATTCAGAACTAACTTACTTGTGTCTTATTTGCAATTGCCAGGTTTTAAATGTATAGTTCCAATTTAAATGTGATACAGCTTTGGTCATCGGTACTTATTGAAAATCTGTGCAAATACTCCAACATGTGAATAACTTTCATTTTAGGCCGTGCTTAGGTTATGGAGGAAGACGCTAATTTACTTTAAATTTATCAGTATTGATGTGAGGTTATGGAATTATCGCAGAAAACTTTTTGATATTAATATATTCAGTTATTACGTCTTTCAGTATTAATGATTATTTCTGAACGCATGGTTATGGGTCTTTTCTCTCTATCTTGTCCACAACAGCAATTCTTCATCGACCACAATCAGAAGCAGACTTCGTTTATGGACCCCCGCCTGCCTATTGTGCCTCACGGAGTTCCGCTCGCTTCGCCTTTCGCTTCTCCAATCCCCACCGTCCGCAGGAGAAACCTTCACCAGAACAGCGATCAGGTGTCTCTTCAAAACACTTGCTTGTTCATTGGCTTTGTTCATTTAGTTTTGTTTCATAATCGTTTTCTTTTGTGTTGATTGGGTGTCGTGGAATTGTTGTGTTCGTCTTGATTCCAGACTATTTTATGAAACGATATATGACTAATTTGAGTATAGCTTCTTGCATTTTATAGTGAACGAAGCGATGAAGGCTATGAAAACACAATATATTAGAATGTGTATCAACCAAAAGTTTGTAATATTATGCTCATGCTTATAAAAGATATCTTCAATCAATCATCGTCGATGGCATTTTTTTGGTTAAATATTTGACTATTTATGCAGTTATATTTAAAAATGAACACCTATAATCTTATATTTTTCACTCTTGTAGTTTAAATTTGCATGAATTCATATTATTCTAAAGGCTTATTAATAATAGTTATGTTTTTAATATGATTAATTATTAAAGATATATATTAATATTTGATTGAATATGTCAAAAACAAACATTTACTATCCACAATTGTGTTATAAATTTCATTATTAATATTATTTAACTTCAAAATTATTGATGTAATTTGTGTAATACAGTAAGTACTACAAGATATTTAATTTTAACATTGAGTTTGAATCGTTCAAACTATGTACATTCTCACAGATTTTGTCACTAACGACCCGGGTTTCGCCTTTCGGCATCTTCAGGCATTCAAGATCATCCGTGCACGTGAACGCCTGAAAATGCCGAAAGGCGAAACCCAGGTTGTTAGTGACAAAATCTGTGAGAATGTACATAGTTTGAACGATTCAAATTTAATATTGAAATTTCACCAAGGACCTTCAGTCGAAATCTTAAATTAAAAAATTGAACATTGAGAATATGAATCTTTTAAAGAACAATAAAATTCTGGTAATTTGTTCCATATGCATATTATCAATTTTAAGTGTTTTGATTGACAATTTCATCCAAAATAAATAATAGTTGATGTTTGTTGACGACTTCAATTTAATTAAAGTATGACGTTAAGAACATTTATGCACTGGTGACTGGTGTCTGGCAACCAGGTTAGGTTAACGGCACCTACATGGTAGAAGTAAGGGGCATAAATACATAACCCATTATCTCTATTTACTGAAAACTGTTTGTGTCCATGTCCATTTCATTTCATATTATTTTTATGCATGTAGATTTCATTAAAAATTAACACCCAACTGCATAATGCTATTTTTTTATTTTTTTCAAAGTATATATTTTCTTAAATATAATATTTATAATTTATATTTCTTTGACCAGTTAGAAATTTATAAAGTAGCATTGTTATTATAGTAAATATTTCTTCGCTTCATATTAATTACTTACTTGTATAATATGAGGCTATTATTTTCAAACCCAGCTCATTCCAAAAGTGTTGAAACATGAACCATGAATGTAATTTAGTAGATAAAAATAAATTTTGAAGTATTTTTCGAAATCAGTCTCAAACATGGCATGATAACATCCAAAATATCATTCCAAAGTAATGTAAAACTGAAAATACTTTTAAAATGTACATTGTTTTTCAAAATGAATTTCAAGATTCATTTAACTGTTTTGGAATGAGCCGTGTTTGCAAATAATACCCTTATATATAGCCATAATGATATCACACATTTATTAGAATAGCGGCACTATACAAAATTTTCCATTTTCGAACATTGAATGCCAGATTGTTAAAGTGACTTCACTGCATTCAATACAAAAAACACCAGACTCCTAACTTTAATTTTTGCCGAATAATATCATATGATATGTCACTGTTCCCATATCAGTCATTCGTATGCATGCTCGGACCCAAATCGGTTCAGATTGGGCTGCTATAGCAGTCAACCGCGGTCAAAGGGTTAAGCATACTGTGTGACATATTCTGTTTAGTGACTTTTTGTACAACATTTTAACCTTTTGGCTGCCGGCTATAATTTGCAATTAATTTAATTAGTTATTGACGAGTTGACTCGTAACTGGCATGTTGAGCAGGAAATTTTTTACAAGATATCTCGTCTGTGGCAGCCATCTGGTTGAGTGATGATATTGCTTCACTTGGTCAGCAATACAAAGTTGAAGATATTTATAACCCACGCAAAACATGAAACTCAAAAAAGTTGTTTTTGTCTATATCTAATCTTTTAATCAACAGTGATATTATGTGCAAAATATTTGAAATCAATACATAGAG
Organism: Himalopsyche tibetana; assembly: GCA_030503985.1. NCBI lineage: Eukaryota > Metazoa > Arthropoda > Insecta > Trichoptera > Rhyacophilidae > Himalopsyche > Himalopsyche tibetana. Next base: position 4,182,731 of record JAPJYX010000019.1, on the reverse strand, counting down.
ACTTATATATCCTTAGATTTGATCCATGACCTCATTGGATGAAAATCAAAACCAAAACTAGTAAATATTAATTTTACTCTGATTTTGCAGGCACCTGTTCCTCCACCAAGACCTCCATGTTCATCATCCGGTGGCATTGCTGGCGCTCTCCTACCTGAGATACCTGTCGCTTACAATGATAAGGTGTGTTTTTATTTTCAAACATTATGAATGACAGTTTAAATATAAATTGATTTGCAAAGATATATCTTGAAAGCTCAAAGCCATATTATATATCCTTGAACTTTGTTTAAATGGAATAATATCCATTCACGTAGCATTCAGAATGCTTAGAGCAGTGGAGGGGGACCTGCGGCCTTTTGGCTACTCTGATGCGGCCTTTTGAATTGATCAACATATTCACTTTGATCAAAAACTTAAAAGCGTATGGAAAAAAAATGTTATCAACCCATTATATGTTAAATAAAGGGGGTGGGTCAACATTTTCTTTACTGCGGCCTTATGTTGAATCAGATAAATGAATTTAGCCTTTTGAAATTAAAAGGTTCCCCACCCCTGGTCTAGAGTAATAAAATAGCTTATTGGTGTTTTTAATGAATGATTATTAGGTCAATTTTACCTCGCACACTGATTTAAATTTATATTATTTTGCCACTGTGCCTTTTGCAAGGCATTTGTAATAATGTTCAGATAGCCCTTGGTGATATCGGCCCACTAAATTGCTAATAAAATGAGAAATTTTTACCTTTACTTTTTACTGTAGTTTGATCTATAGAATTCTCTTCATTACATATAAACTCCCCGATTGATAAATATCACGAACACACATAAATACTCATTATTTAATTTCGCTTTTTGGGTTACGTGGATTCCTTCCGCAACATTTTGGTGCGTCATTTTGGGAAGAATTCATCCCCATCCAGCTCATCAGTTCTCTAGAAATTTCCAACCACACTGTTAGACGAGTGTCTCTATTTTTGTATAAATTTCATTACTTATCCAATAACGCAAGTCGCAAATGCACCATGTTAATAACCCCTTAGGTGTCCACATTTGTTATAACAAGCTATACATCCGTGTGTGCCAGCCGCATGACAGTGAAAGCGTAACTGATTTTTTAAGCCTGTCCGCGTGTGTGCGTCCCCAGTGTGGATGACATTTTACTCCGCTCCCAATGTCCGCGTCACAATTAAATGTTCTATGAAAGCATGCGGTGCGGACACATAAACCGAACTAAATGTTTCACTTGTTCTGTGAAATTTTACAAATTACTGTAAAGAATATTGATTTCAATTTTAGAACAGTTTTAACTAAGCCTCCATGACATTATGTTAAGCTTTGTTGTATTTTTTTCTAATATCATTTCATTATTAATGTAACACCTTTCCTACTTACCAGGTGGTTGCATTCCTTCGTCAACCAAACATAATGGATATCTTGAGAGAGCGTCACGCGGCTGTTACAGGAAATGCTGTTCTCAGAGACAAAGTCTCTGCAGTTAGAGCAGAAGGACCTCCAGCTCTTGAACGGTTCCAGCATGATGTTCAGCTGACAATTCTTCTAAGGTAAGATTTTGAATAATTTATTACATTACAGCACTTTTTTGCCAATTATCATGTGATTATCTTATTCTAGATTGGTATTGCATTGTGGAAGGGTCTGTATAAATATGACGGGTTGTGACAGTCAACTTTTCTAGGATAATTTTTGTGCACGGTTAAAAGATCGGTTCCGTGCAGCTCTATCTTTGTAATATGTATGTTATTATACAAAAAACTATTGTAATAATTCATGGTTATAGTAACCGCCTGTGTGGTCGAGTGGTCAACGGTGTTGGCTTCGGCTACAGAGGGCCCGGGTTCAAATCCCGGTACGGACAGTTTTATAAAATTGATTTTTCAATCGATTTATGAATTTCTGTTCAAAGGCATGGATGTATGTGATGTCTTGAATTACCCCCTCTCACCCATCCTATCCTATAAACGGGGCGTATCGAGAGCGATTAGCTTACCACTAATCCTGTCCTAGCCCTATCCTTCTATCCCTACTCTCGTTGGAAAAAGAGAGGTTGAGCAACTGAGTTACAAGCAGTTCTCGTAGAAACACTTCTGTTAAGATAAACTCCATTAGGAGTCCATATGCTTCACATTGGGAGCGGACATGGTTTAAAAAGTAATTATAATAATTCATAGTATAAATTTAAAAAGCGATTAGCTAACCACTAGTCCTGTCCTAGCCCTTTCCTTCTATTCCTACTCTCTTTGGAAAAAGAGAGGTTGAGCAACTAAGTAACAAACACGTGTCACAGTTAGTTACACAATACGTGGAATAATCAAAGTTAACTAGCTGTAAGCCCGTTGCCCAGCAACGTGAGATTTTTGTTGCATAGTATTAATTTTAATTTTATTTTATGTTATTTTATTTTATGGTATTTTATTTTATTTTATTTTATTTTATTTCATTTAATTTTTATTTATTTTATTTTATTTTTATAGTTAGCAGAAATTTCGTAAATTATTTAATTTTTGGAATAATGTTTATGTTTGCTAACAACCATTTTTCGTAGTAGCAGAAATTTCGTAAAATATTTAATTTTTGGAGTAATGTTTAAGTTTGCTAACAACCATTTTTCGTAGAAGCATAAATTTCGTAAAATATTCAATTTTTGGAATAATGTTTAAGTTTGCTAACAACCATTTTTCGTAGTAGCAGAAATTTCGTGAATTATTGAATTTTTGGAATAAAGTTTAAGTTTGCTAACAACCATTTTTCGTAGAAGCATAAATTTCGTAAAATATTCAATTTTTGGAATAATGTTTAAGTTTGCTAACAACCATTTTTCGTAGGAGCAGAAATTTAGTAAATTATTTAATATTTAGAATAATGTTCATGTTTGCTAACAACCATTTTTCGTAGGAGTAGAAATTTCGTAAAATATTTAATATTTGAAATAATGTTTAAGTATGCTAACAACCATTTTTCGTAGTAGCCGAAATATCGTAAATTATTGAATTTTTGGAATCAAGTTTAAGTTTGCTAACAACCATTTTTCGTAATAGCCGAAATATCGTAAATTATTGAATTTTCGGAATAAAGTTCAAGTTTGCTAACAACCATTTTTCGTAGGAGCAGAAATTTAGTAAATTATTTAATATTTGGAATAATGTTCAAGTTTGCTAACAACCATTTTTCGTAGTAGCAGAAATTTCGTAAATTATTGAATTTTTGGAATAATGTTCAAGTTTGCTAACAACCATTTTTCGTAGGAGCCGAAATTTCGTAAATTATTTAATATTTGGAATAATGTTCAAGTTTGCTATCAATCATTTTTCGTAGTAGAAGAAATTTCGTAAATTATTTAAGTTTTGGAATTATGTTTAAGTTTGCTTACAACCATTTTTCGTAGAAGCAGAAATTTCGTAAATTATTTAATATTTGAAATAATGTTTGAGTTTGCTAACAACCATTTTTCGTAGTAGCAGAAATTTCGTAAATTATTTAATATTTGGAATAATGTTCAAGTTTGCTAACAACCATTTTTCGTAGTAGCCGAAATTTCGTAAATTATTTAATTTTTGGAATAATGTTCAAGTTTGCTAACAACCATTTTTCGTAGGAGCAGAAATTTCGTAAATTATTTAATATTTAGAATAATGTTCAAGTTTGCTAACAACCATTTTTCGTAGTAGCCGAAATTTCGTAAATTATTTAATATTTGAAATAATGTTTGAGTTTGCTAACAACCATTTTTCGTAGGAGCAGAAATTTCGTAAATTATTTAATATTTGAAATAATGTTTGAGTTTGCTAACAACCATTTTTCGTAGTAGCAGAAATTTCGTAAATTATTATATTTTGGAATAACTTTTAAGTTTGCTAACAACCATTTTTCGTAGTAGCAGAAATTTCGTAAATTATTGAATTTTTGGAATAATGTTTAAGTTTGCTAACAACCATTTTTCGTAATAGCAGAAATTTCGTAAATTATTATATTTTGGAATAACTTTTAAGTTTGCTAACAACCATTTTTCGTAGTAGCAGAAATTTCGTAAATTATTGAATTTTTGGAATAATGTTTAAGTTTGCTAACAACCATTTTTCGTAGTAGCAGAAATAGACGTTGTAAATTTTTAATTGTGATTATTTTATCGAATATTAATATATAGGTATTTATTTTTTGAAAAACTTATCACGCTTATCAATCGGATTTTATTATTTTCATACGATCAAGATGTACTGTGTTTAAAAAAAAATGTTATAAACCAAAAAAAAACGCTCGGGGTCAGACTCGAACCACTGACCATCAGCTTACCAATCTAGCGCTTTACCTTTCGGGTACGTTGGAATTAATGAATGTGCAAAAATTAGGATATATATGCTGTGTTTCAAATAAAAAACAAAAGTTTCAAAATTCGAACGTAATACAATATATATAATGTAATTTTATCGTATCTGGCAGTTGTTTGTTTACCCGAGTGGTAAAGCTCTCAACTCATAATTCAAGGACCGTGTTTCGAATCCAGACCAAGGTGCTTTTTTGTATGAGAATTCAATTTTTCAGCGATTTGATATGTTCCATCAAATAATAGTATATAATGACGTCATCGAAAAGGTAGGAATAAAAAATGGCGACATCGAGGCTGGTGAAGGGGGAGGGGGAGGAGGAGAGGAAATCGAGGAAAATCATAAGTAACAGTGTATATTGGAAAAATATGTCTTAAGTATGAATAAAAAGTGACAGCGCGGCTTGGCAGGAGGAGGAGGGGGAGGGGCAGGGGGAGGGGAAATCGAGGACATCTTACACTCAGACGGACATTATCGGCTATTAATATATAGATTTAAATTTTCTATTAAGTAACAAGCAGTTCGCGTAGAAACATTTCTGTTAAGATAAACTCCATTAGGAGTCCATATGCTCCATATTGGGAGCGGACATGATAAAAAAATTAATTGAAAATATTTCTGTCACTTACAGACAAATAATCAAATCATGACATGATATGTTTACATACATGAAAGACAAATTTAAAACTATATTTTATGGGCTCTTTATTAATGGTCATTAATTTTTGAGGTGGCAGTCTGGAATCAAGATAAGTGCTTCTTAAAATATTGTTTTGAAATATTTGCCTTTTTGCAACCTATCTGTCTATATATAATATATTGCCAAACACGTGGCAACTGAGATATGAAATCGTCCACATGAACGTGTGAAATTCAAAAATCAGGTTTCTCAATGGCGCATTTAAAATATAACACAATTGATGAATTAGTATTGAAATTATGGTATGTATATTCTGACTAATTGTGAAATACACCATTTTATAATTGGTGTTTTCGTTCACTTAAATAAACTTCAATTAAACACATTTTTTAAATTGTTTTATAAATTACATTAGTGGCTTTGGTCATTTGTGTATGATTGACAAGCTTGACAGATCTGTGAAAACCTACCAATCTGAAAGAGTTAACACTGAAAATCTTCAATTTTATATAACCTTTTGTATGTTGTTTGATTGGAGTTAGTAAAACATGCTTACTTAAAATTGAATTAACTCGAAACTCTTTTTAGGCTTGGGCCGTTTGTCTTTTGAGCCCCTCAATTGTCTAATGAGGAATGATATACTTTTATTATGTTAACGTTTGTCAATACTTTATATTTACATAAATAAAACACATTTTTTTTCATACTACTTCTACAATTTTATATAATGATCAGTTCAAAATGCTTGTGGTGGGTAACACTGTCATGATCATTGTATAACAATAATCGTGCTTTATTTTTATTGATAGGTGTGATGACACTTCAGACTGAAGATGTTTCTAAACGTCGTAAAACAAACATCACACCTAATTACACAACCAGTGGAATAACAATAATGGATAAAATACGTGATTTATAATTTTCTCATCGTTTTTTCAACGTTTTAACAAAATAATAATTACAAATTTTTTGCTAGCTTGCAGGAAAAAAATCTATTACGGTTGGAAAAGTTACTTGAATGCATTTATTTCTCAGGATGTGTTCTATTTTCATTGCATTTATCATTGTAATAAAAAAATATGCATAATCATAACATAAATTGCTTCACTCTAATTGGATGTGTGCAATATTGAATGATTTAAATGGATTTCCACACCATTAATTTCAAAGAAAATTACTGTACCATATCGAATGTGCCAAATACAAACTGATCAAGTCTAATCACACCGTTTCGTAATAAATTTTTCATTAAAATTATTTAAGTAGATGAAAGGCATCAAGTCATTACTATTAACTATTGATAAAACATTAAAAATATTTGGTTTTTCGGCTCCTTCACCAATTTAAGGAATTGGGTCATTATAATGTATTTAATGTTCACATAATATTAGTCAGTGTGTAAGACCAGTGGCAGCACATAGGGTCCCTATTTTTTGACACTTAGCAAGAGATCGAAAAAAAAAATCACTCTCTTCTCTTTGTTGGCGCTACAGTCCGGAGTGAATGCTTATTGAATAAGGATTCACCCCTTTTTCAATCTCCTACACTCCACTTGATCCTCCGCCCTCCAACGCTACTCCAAGACCTTCAGCACACCTATTGGTTAGCAGGTTATTCACTATAACTTGATTTCTATTGTGGTTTTTGATTGTTAATTTTCCTGCAATACGATTAAGTGCTTTTTAGTTGGTGCTATCGATGTTTTATACACTTTGGTAATTTTGTTATTACTAAATCCTTAATTCAGGAAGAAAATATCTTCAATAAAACCGTTTAAAAACTATTACATTACAGTATGCCGGAAAATATTGATGTTTTCAAGGAATACGTGATATAAAAATACCGAGCTATAAAGATTTGTAAGTAATATTTGATTGATTTATTGACTTGAACATAGTTGAAGACATATTTCAATAGCTGCCTATCTTACGAGTATCTAGATTTTTGTAGATATGATATATTTACTGAAATTACAACTTTAGGGACATTTTTACTTTATTATAAGAATTCTCGTGTAATATTTCAACCCGCTCCAAATAAGTGCTACGCACGTGGGAATAGCACAACTGGATATTCTTTTAGTTTCAAGATATTTTATACTATCATTCATTTGTAATGGCAAAATCACGCCTCGCAAAGCCAACAGACCGCAAACACTTTTTTTTCTCCCCCAAAGACGATTTATTTCTACGCACCACACTGCTGACCAGCAGCAGAGTCGAACGCCGATTGTCATTGACCAAGGCCCGCTAAACCACATTAGTAATTTGTCGTGCCCTAAAATCTTTCGCGGCACGAAAACCGATTATTTAATATCGTAGGTACAAAGTGTTTGAACAGTAATAACACTAATATAACATTGTACCTATTCGATAAGATCGCCAAGGACGCCATTGAGGCGACGAAACACAATAACTTCTCCATTTATGCTATGTAGAGTTTTTTTGATCAATCAAGTTCGATTTTTTTCACTAATGTGCATATGCGAGGCATTGTTATTTTATTTTTTTAATCACATGTCACGTAGAATATTATTTTTCATGGTGTCGTTGGATTGTATAGCTAAAAATACAATACGTAATAATACATCAATAAAATAATATAAAATTTGCCCTTGCATATTTACAACTGCCAATAATTCTACCGTTGTGTTCTCTCTTCTTTTTTTTAAAAATTTAATTTGAATTGTCATTTCGTGACACGAGAACTACAAGGTTCTAAGTGTAGATTTTTGGCAAAATTAAATTATCAATGAGTTAATCTTCCGTGTGCCATTAATGGTATTCACAATAAATAATAAATGTACACTTAGAATAATAAAAACACAATATTCCTTTGTACTTAAGTACAAGTACAAAGGAATATTGTGTTTTTATTAATATAATGCATTTCCACAAGATTGACAGTGAACACCCAAAAGTGTACACTTAGAACCTTTTAGTTCTCGAGAAGCAATTTCGTGCCTTAGAATTTTTTGCATGTTTCATTTTTTTAATTTCCGTGAATCACCAATAGAAAATAAATTTCCTGAACATTTTAAAAAATAAAGCATAATTCAAGGTAATAAAATTTCTTAAACCCGTTGACTACAGACACCGCTAAGGTTTGGCAGATTTGACATCAGTGAACGGCATTTTACGGTCTACCAACACAAAAAAGTAAATAGGGCAAAAATAATAATGTTCGCCGTTGTGGTGTTATGCACTAATAGCCTGAATCTATAAGTGCCCGGACATTAGAGCATCTAAGAATATGACCGGCGTAGTGCCATTCCCACTTATTTTGGACGGTCTGAAATACACAACACAGTCACGTTTTGAGTGTACAGACCGTTCAACACAACCACGTGTAGGGGATTTCAGAACGTCTAAAATAAGTACTATGCGCGCGGGAATAGCATAGCTAGTAATTCCTGAACTACCAAAGATAAAGTTTCAATGAATATCATATTTATTTCATTCTAAAAACTCGTAAGAACAAAAAAAAATATCTCCAAAATCTGATAATTTTTAATATGTAAAACATCATTCTGCACCTAATTAATGCCTGCAAAAATAAAATATGAATGATAGGCTTAATAATTTCGAACGAATGCAAAAATATCGTTGGTAATGTAAAAATTACGCTTCAAAAAAATAATAATGGAAGGCTTACTCTTTATATTATATATTTTTAATTATTTTATATTATATTATTATATATATTTTAAGTTGTAGTGTTTATGGACTTTATTATTGCAATCTAGTCTGACGCTATTCATCTTGATTGCTAAATCTCGTAAATATATGTGAACATTTTTTTTTAATTGTTTGAATTTTGTACTTTTCCATGAGTTTTGTCGCTAATGACCCGGGTTTCGCCTTTCGGCATCTTCAGGCATTCCAAGTGCACGGATGTACTTGAACTGACGCGTAGTAAACAGTTTGTATCGTTTATATACATTTTCGCTAATTTACATTTTAATAGCCTTTTAACTTAGTGATCTACTTATATTTTTTGTATATAAACGATAAAAACTGTTTAGTCAGTTCAAGTACATCCGTGCACTTGGAATGCCCGAAGATGCCGAAAGGCGAAACCCGGGTCGTTAGCGACAAAACTCATGGAAAAGTACAATATTCAAACAATTCAAATTTGATATTGAAATTCCATCAAGCAACCTCAGTCGAAATACTTAATTATATGTAAACATGTACGAATGGTATATCATAAAAAGAAAAGGTTTAAAAATCTCAAAAAATATGGCGTCGTGGATTGAAAATATTTCACATTGTTATGACAATTAATTACAACAGTATTAAGTCAGTATGTTTATTTTGAGTGTATTTTGCGTGCAGATGTCATTCACGTGAGTTCCTTGACCAGAATTGTTCCAAAATTAGCTCACATTTCCGCTATGTGCGTGGTTATTCGAAAATAATATCATCGGCGGAGTGTTTCGATATGCCTCACGAACGCTATCGTCGCAATATGGCTAAACCAATAAACTGTTTTGGTTTGACACCTTGGAATCGTTTACGCATAATCGATGGACCGTTTATAAAGTCATTTCGAAGAATCTGACAAAAATTCCACGACTAATCTTTTAATCAACATTACACTGATTGAATTTATTAGTATAATTAGTTCGAAAGAAAAAATAATTGAAAATCAATAAGTTAAAACAAATATATCCTGTTTTTTTCGTGATTTTATTTTAAATACATGATCGCTTTCGTTCATTTTTAGCCGATTCTTATATTCAAATAAAAAGTTTCATAAACTTCCAATGGATGTTTCATTGTATTTTATGCATTGCCATTGTTATTTTTTTTAACAGTGTCTGCTTCCAATGCAAAGTATATAGGTTCCAAAAGTTGTCGTTATCTGAAAAATCGCTTGTCTGTTTATTGGCGTCGCTAAATATATAAAATAAGGATGGGTTTAGGAAAGGATTGATGTTTTATAACTGGTCCTTTACTAGACCCTCTCACTACACTACGCTACGTTTATAGAATCGGTCGGGTGTTATTGTGTGAAGGAATTTGAATAAGACAGACTCATGTCTTTAAATACAAAACGATAAAAACAATCAAGTTATCGAATCGTTCGCACGGGGATTTAAACCCATCACAAACGAATAAGGAGAACCACCAAGAAAGTTGAACATTAAGATACATGGCCGAAGATTCCAATAAAAAAATCCGAAAGTAAAGAATATTACGTTTATCACTTTTAGGGTGTTCACTGTCAATACTTGGTGGAAAGGCATTATATTAATAAAAACACAATAATCCTTTGTACTTCATTCCACTTTATTTAATATGTCAGGACCGGCTTCGCTCATTGCGAGCATTGTCAACTGATAAGAAATATAATTTATCAATGCTATTTATACAAAATTGAAAAGTTATACACAACAGTTGGCATTAAAAAGAAATTGCCAATTACATTAAAGTGATTCTAAAATAACACAAAATTAAAATGTTCAACACATCTAACATATCTAACATTTCTTATCAGTTGACAATGCTCGCAATGAGCGAAACCGGTCCTGACATATTAAATAAAGTGGAATGAAGTACAAAGGATTATTGTGTTTTTATTAAATATTACGTTTATTTAATATACAATTATTGCCAATCTCCGTTATTGAATAATTTTCGGCACGTGTTACGGTTTCTTGTATTGCCAAAATATGTTTCGGTTACTAATTATTTGCATGGAAGTTGGATCACTCTTTATACAACCCCTAAAGGCAAATCGCATAGCGGAGAGAAAAAATCTATGCAATGTTATTTTCTCCATGAAATGTGGCGTGCAGTTTCTGATTACAACTGAAGAGTTGACGTGATTTTATTATCTGACGATTCCACGGGACAGTTTGATGAAGTGGTGCACTGGCCAAAGGCTGCGACGAGGAGGAAGCGTGATGACTTGACGTTGCACATTAAAGTAGCGTCCAAAGTAAGCTACAAACACATTATATAATTATTGTGGAATTACATATTTCGCCACCTCACCGTTTAACAATAACATAATATTCAAATTCAACTTTGGGAAACTTGACATTCATTTTTTAATTGCGTCCTCTCAAAATTTAAGAAATAAACATACATTTTTTCGATTTATTCGGCAGAAACTTTCTGGAAATTAAATTTGATAACTTTATTACTCCATTTGTTGTGTGATGATTCTTAAAAAGACGAAACACTTGTCACTATTGTAACACAACAACTCCATTAACAAAGTTATAAAATTCAATTTTATACTTAATTTAGACTTCACAAAAGTTGTTTCACACTGACTGGCTGTACGTCAGTCGCTAAAGTAAGGTAAGTAAGTTCTAGGGATCGAATCCAGGGTGGGTGAGGACGAACAGGCGTATTACAGACACCCGTGCGTTGGTTACAAATAGGGTATCCAATCCCGGAGCCTTTTTGAAATTCTCCATTCCCTATACTTTTTCCCCAGAATATCTACGAAACTCGTTCTTTTTTTTAGCTCACCGAGGAATTTTGAATCCGCAATTGCCTATACTTTTTCCCCAAAATATCAACGTGCCCCCCCCCCCTTCTTTTAGCTCTTCGAATTCCAAAATCATACATTTTTCGGCATTTGCTCAAAATTTCTCAATCCCGGGATCGCAAAATTGGACGGGATCCCGGGATTATGGGATTCGGTATCTCGGAATTGGAGATCCTAGTTAAAAATAGATAAATCAAATAATGTGGTACAGTTTCAAGGACTCAAATTGAGAAAATGAAAATCGTCTAATATTATCCGTCTACCACGTCACTGATGCGTACTTAAACAAAATTAAACGCTCTGACTTTAAAATGAATTACATTTTGTTATTGTACAAAGCAAAAATAATCGATGGAAATTGACCTTTTACACGCAACATTAAAACTTTATGTTCGTTTAATTGCTTTCACTTTATTTTTCAGAACAAAATTATTGTTTTAAATAAATTGAAAAAACGACCAATTAGTTCACATAATTGCTTATTTTTTTTTAAAATAATTCATGCACTGACTTAAGAAGCTAAATAAAGTACAAGGGTAGTATTTTTTATGTCGGAAAATCGTGTTGATTTATCTGTAATCGAATTCGATAAAATTCGATTAGATTGACTAAAAGCTCCATATGAGATCAAAAATGTCTTGCATTACAGCCAAGGCGCTAGATATTTTGTTTTTTTAAAGCCCTTGTTATTTGGTCAATGAGAATTGTTTTTAAAGTCAATCAAAATCAACTCAAAGAGAAAAGACACCACAAGCAGCCATTTTTATTTGATTACGTACTTGAATTTCTAGAATTAACCTGATGGGGCGAAGATCTTACTAATTAATATGCCACAGAAATCCGCAAAATCTTAAGGTCTATTCCAAAAAATAATTATATTAAACCGTGAAATCTTTAAAACATGTACATAAATTACGTTTGCTCAATACTTCTTCTGCAGTATCATAATATTTTCAATTAGTTTGATTTTATTTTCTTTTCAGCTAAAGTCCTCACACGATGGTATAAATACTACAAGTGAAATTATTTTATTTATTATTATATGTAGGCACTTGATTCTCTTGTTTCAAAACCATCTTACTTAGCGATAGTTTTTTCAAACACGTCAATTCTCTATTTTCTTTTTATTGAAAAACATATTTTGCGGACATTCCAATAATCTGTTTACAACACTTATGGTCTTGAAATTATTTATGTTTTGATCTTCATCAACGAACTTCTTTGTTGCAAATTCTAACAATGATATCACTGTGTTCATAGAATACTAGAATTGTCTTTTTCATTTGCGCTAAGTGCCCAGGTGCGAATTTTGTCTAAATTGCCTTAAAATATTTCTTATTTTTTAGCATGTCAATATTATTATTTAAATATGTTAAAGTGCTTCTATCCTACAAGTTATTTTGAAGCACAAAAGTTAGATTAAACATAAAATTTGCATAAACATTTTAGCGTCTGGTTAAATTTAAATTTCGACCTAAGCAAGTAAATATAAAACGAAACAAATAACTTTAACTCTTCGTATATTTTTTTAATAAATTAACCATGTTTTGTAAAGACTTCGCCTTGCATGTTTTTATAGCGGCGTCGAATGTTTTCTGGCCAGCGGTATTTTTGTGATAGCTATTGAAATATCCGTTATTTTATCAAAACTGTTTTATTCTTACTTCAGTTATCACAGAAAGAAGTGCAGGTGACATTGAATGTAAAAAAAAATACGCAGCAGAACTACTCTGTTCGCCCGAAATGTGATGGTCTTTTGGATCTGATTCATATTAAAATTATTTTATTGTAATGAAAAACCAATAACACGGTATAGAATGCGTACCACAAATGGTATTGTATTGCACAATGCTCAAACGTAGATTTAATGACATTACGTTGGTATCATTATAATGTCCGTGTTAATGAGTTTTGCACCCCGTGTAGCAATTTCATTAACACTGTAAAGTCTCAGTTTACTATGCTTGACACAATTTACGATTTAAAAAAAAACGATAATGTATAATAATTGTAAAGAAAAAGAAATTGCTGTAACTCAGTTTTGTATAACTTGACTATGGAAAGGCAGAAAGGCGTAACCCACACTCGACAAATTTTACAGGAACAGGAACCACATAAAACGTTTATTGATGATTTTGGACCAAAAGTAAAATATGGAATATATACAACCTTGAAGTGCACTAAGACTAAAAAACTGGTATTTTATTGAGTCAAACTATTATTAATTGAATATATAGTTGAATAAAAACCTTTTTGTTAGTCCTTTTTCCTGATCGCAATTTTCATATGCACTTCTTCTTTTAAACCTAAAAGCTAAATTTAGATACTAATTCGGCATTTGCAGCTTACATTCTTTTGACAGAGCGTGTATAAGTTGTATACGTTGTAAGTATTGAAAAACAGCTCTTTTGAAAAAAATATGTGTTCTGTAACAAATTATAAAAAAAACATAGGAAATATTGGTAATTGGCAAAGAACACTACCGTGTAAGTTCCGATAAAATAAGATTTAGATGAAAAAATATAGAAATCACTCACGCCCACATGATATACGTCGCATCTGAAAAAATACCGTTGAAATATATATTAAATTATCAATGGCATTACCATTGGCGGGATGGTTCTAGACTTTGGAAGAAGGAGCAATTCATGAGCACACACGTAATTTTCATTTTATATGACTAAAGAACTATGTCGCCAGGTCTTATCCCTCCACGTTGACACTACTAAACAGGACAAATGTTAAAGAGGGAAACTTTTTTTATCATTCAATTTCACTTCTGATTCATAAAGTGTTAAATCTGAAATTGATTTGGACCCGCCTTTGCGGTTTGTTCAGAAATAGTACCTGTGTATATATTTCTTGTTATTTTCAAAAGAATTTATTTCAATTTGTATTTTAATAATATATTGTAATAAAAACTCCTTGACATAAAAATGATCCGCAACATTGGCACAAGCATATTGTCTTTTTTTACAATGGGCACATGCGAATGTTCAGTAGCAGATACTTTGCCCACGAAAGATGCAAATGATTTACTCTTTTAATTTACCGTTGCGAACTATTATCTGTCGGACGAAGCGATCTCATTTTTTGTGCACTATCTTGATGTAAATTAAATTTGGTGCATAACTAATTGTAATATTGTTATTAAGTAACTGCGTTTTTTCGTTTTATGTAAACACCGACCCGATAGTGGGCAGTGTGGGCACCGCTTCAAGTGGGCACGATGTCAATTTTGTTAAAATCCTTTGTAGTCTTTTACCGAAATATCCAGATATTTTATTTATGATCAGTCAATAAAAATGGCTCAAATTTACTACCTAAACAGTCGGCAAAACTTCGGGGTTGTAATCCAGTTTCTAACGCCTTTCATCGACTGGCAAACACTTTCAAAAAATTTAGGAAAAGAAAGAATATACTTCAATATATCTCACCCCTAGAGCAGCATCAGACAATCATGTTATGTTGTCACGTTTTGCATAATTATTGCATTTGGATTTTTCGACTAAATAAACCTTAGCTGAACTAAAAAAATCATCTGGATAAATGCAAACGTTTTGAATGTAATAAACGTTGATATATTTTAATAATGGCAGTTTAGTTTCAGATATTTAAAAAATACTGAAGATTGCAATACAGCAATAATTCATTCAACTTACAGATAGTAATAAGTAGCCTATGAGTGGGATAAAGATAATTCAGGAATATCCGAAATAAAAATGAATTCTTATTAAGATAGACTTGCATTCAACAGAAAAAAGTATACAATATACATACAAACAAATTAAGGAATGAATATTTTACTTTTAGGTTGTTCACTGTCAATACTTAGTGGAAAGGCATTATATTAATATATATATATATATGTACGTGTGTACTAATTCCATTTATATGTTTAAATATCAGGACCGGTTTCGCTCATAGCGCGCATTATCAACTGATAAGAGAATACAATTTTACAGTGTTATTTGTAAAAATCAAAATGATCACTTTTAGGGTGTTCACTGTCAATACTTGGTGGAAAGGCATTATATTTAGAAAATCAAAGTATTCCTCAGTATATCAATTAATAATGCTCGTCATGAGCGAAACTGGCCTTAGTCTTGGTAAACAAAAGTGGAAATACGAAATATTGTGTTTTTCTAAATCAAAATGAAATAAAAAAGGTCTAATAAACAAGTGGTATTTTAAAGAATTTACAAATAAACGTACAACATATTAATAAGTGACACTAAATTTACTAGAAATAAAAATGTTTAATAACAAAGATTTATTAGTCTCCACTTTCGCTTATATCAAACGTTATATAAAATATAATGAAAAACGCGAATCGTAGATTTTATATCCGTTTTTCACGAGTTACGTCCCTCAGTCAACGTTCCCTCTAATTTGTTTATTGTGTGTGCGGACCATCAATTTCTGTGAGCAGTAAATTTTCAGAAAAATAAAAAATGTGCGCAAATATGTAGGTATGTACTCACTGACGCTAGACGTGGAAGAAAAATGTGGAAGATTTGGTGGGATTAGTTATAAGTATTTATTATAAGAAGTAAACTTATTTTTACAATATTTATGTGTGCGACCTATGCGGGGATGGAAAAATGTGTGCGGCCACATTTTGGGAGGTGTGCGCGCGCACACGCGCACACCTTAGCGGGTACATTGTCCTCAGTATCAAATAATATGAATATTTTAATGGCATTATAAAATCAACATATTTTTTGAATAACGTTAAAGATTTGTGAATATTCTTGCTGAATAGACATTTAATTAACGATAAAAACAAAACACTATTAATTGTTGTTATTCAACAATTTTATATTACGATCAGGACCGTTTTTATTCAGAGAGGGAGCAATTTCAGCTGATGAAAAAACATAATTGAAAAAGGATTTTTATACTCATGTTTTTTCTTTACTCGTCAGAAAGTTTATTGAACGAATTTGAAAGTAATAAATATCCCTAATTAGGTTAGTCACTTATTCGCCGCGACAGAAATATTAGATTCGCTCGTCAGTCATTTGTTTTCTCATTTTAACACTGCGTTGAATACAATAACAAATGACTCGCTAAGATTTTAATACAAATTGAAGCCGCGTGATTCATTTTTTCAATATCGGAGAAAATGAGATGGTAAATGACTTGCGGAGAATCAGTGATTCGTGTTATATGAGTATAAATGCGACTCGCCTAGAATCTGCGTCGCTAATATCGATATGGTCGTGTATTGACGGGTCTTCGAACTATCGCTGGTGGGTCAAGGCCGCACTTGTTTGCGTTCGTTTACCTCACATAATAACAGTCGTCGGTACACATTTTTACATTGTTTGGACATGCACTCACATAATATGTATTCACTTTCAGAGGCAACGACGCGGAACGGACGGCGGCAGGTCTCGTCGATTTTGTTCGATTTGTGGTACGCAAATTCGAGGTCAATAAACAGATGTACTTAAAAAATACATAACTTATTGGATTTCTTAATTTATTGAAATCTTGAACTGTCAGTTTAATATTTATAGAGCACATTAAAATTAAAAGCTTCCCAAGATAACTTTTATTTTGATCTTTATTTTTTATGTTACATATAACTTTTGTTTTAAACTTAACCGTGGGGACCAATTTATTATTTCACCGTTATAACAATTACAATATATATATAACTTTAAAAAAAACTGTCGACTCCCAATGTGGATCATATGGCCTCCTAATAGCGGTATCTCTGAACTGCTTATTACTCAGTTGCTCAACATCAATTATTTGAAAAGAGTAAGGATAGAAAGGACAGGACTAGTGGTTTGCTAATCACTCTCGCTACACCCCGTTATTTTAGGATTGGAATAGTGAATTTTAGACAACACATCCAAGCCTTCGAACAAAAATCGATTTAAAAAATGCGACTTGTCCTGGGATTCGAATATGTGAGGTCCGGCATGGAAGCCAACGTCGTTGACCACTGCTCCGCGAAACGAAAAGTATTTAGTTTCACAATCTATATATTAATAGCCGATAATGTCCGTATGTTTGTATGTTTGTCTGAGTGAGTGAGTGTAAGATGTCCTCGATTTAATACAGAAAGTAACAGTCTCGATAAAATTGTCGTGTCCTTTTTTTATCATATTAAATTATTCAATGCTCCACCAAGTAATTACAAAATATCAAAAGTAAGTTATTTGTTATCATTTTTTTAAAATAAAGTCCGGTTTGAATAAAACTGATTTTAGTGCAGACGAACACGGATACGTTGATGCAATGAAATGTATGCACAGTCATCATGATACCTTTTACGTTTCTTGCGTTTGAGCACCAATCATCTTGAAATGAATATATTTCCACTTACGTTTCGAACCAAAAATGTCCATTCCGGAGTATCGGTATTTTTAATGGCAATTCGTCCAGTTTCTAATGAGCTATTTTTTCGTCGGACGGAATAGAATTAATTCGGAGCATTGCGATTTGCTTCGCGGGAGCACGTTGCCGCCATCTTTGGCATTGGCACATTGTCACATAGAACCCGAGTGCCAAAATAAGATCACGTACCCTCGGAGTCGAAGCTAGCCAACATTGTCGAACCAAATTTTCGTGAGGCTTTATTCCTTGAAGACTTATTCAATAAATATCTGTACATAAAGCCGTCAACTTTCGCAATTGGTGACGTTTAAGAGATCGATTTATAAAAGTAGTGAATATATAGTTGCAATAAAAGTCACTTCAAGGCCTACCAACCCAAAAAGTGTACATAAAAAAAATGCTCCATACAGGTCTCGCATTTTCTACTCCTGAAAGAAGGTTTGCAAAACCGCACATTCGCTGAATGGATGGGATGTCACTGGACGTACAAGTGCTATAGGCAGCGACTCTCGAAGAAAATAAAAAAAAAGAAGATGATATATGCAGTCGCAATTAACAGGTCCTAACAGACAATTAACTGAAGTCTTATTTTGGTGTGAATTTTTTTCATTCTAGTTTCGAAACGTGCCTAGGGCATCCAAATGCATTCCTCGGTTCTCGGGTACTTTTTCATACACTAACCGTGTACCGGTTCGGTTTCGGGTATTTTCATAAACTAGTATACGCTGACCCAGAGTTAAAAAATAATATCCGAGTGTAATTTAAAATATTTTGGTTACGATATTTATCTAAAATATTATTCTATTACAAATTAATACAAAAATATTTCAACAAAAAAATAATAAGAATGTGACTAAAAACATGAATAGTTTTTTTTCGAAATAGAAGTGTATATCGGGAGAATTTACGTCTTGAAAAGATATAAATTTGATTGAAGAAATGAAATATTATATTGAAATTAAAATAACCGGGAACCCGTTTAACGTGTGGGATCCCGGGTACACGGTTCCGGTTTTACTCGGGAACCCCCACGTGTGCCGTTCTTCTATTGAAAAAAAACCTTTAAAAAAATTGAAATGTATAGCATCTTCCAAGTCACAATCCACCTGAAACGCGATCCTTTTATCTGAAGAGATTCGCACGGCCCGTCTTCGGTAATTATTTATATTGCAATTTGGTAGTTTTTTTGTATTATTTTACATTAGAAGTCGACGGCGGAATTGTGTTTTTATTTCCAACGAAAATTCAATCGAGTGCAATCAAACACAACCAGTGGAGCGCGATTTATTTCATACTCAACGAATATATTGTAACTTTACTTAACGTGAAAGTAGTAAATTTCATTTTTACAGCTTTTTATATCAGAGATCGGCAACAAATTTACTCGAAGAGCGGGGCATTCACAATGGCATACCTATGGCAGAGGACACAATATCTTAATTTTGCTAGATTTTGCTGTGATTATTGATAGAGTAAATTCAAATAAATTTATGTGTGTATTATGTACATATTTATATAAAACAAATATAGATTTTTAGGCATCAATTCAAATGATTATACAAATTGTGATTGGTATTGAAAGGATTGAAAATTCTTTTCAATACCAATTGTTCATTACACTTTATTAATTTCATTTTGGTTTGTATAAATAAAATTGTATTCTCTTATCGGTTGATAATGCTCGTCATGAGCGAAACCGATTCTGATCTTATTGAATAAAAGTGGGAATTAGTGCAAATGAGTATTTTATTTTTTGAATTTTATGATATGTACATAAATGTACTTCTCAGAGTGTGTTTAAAATTGTACTGTTTTCTTAAAAAAAACAATTTACGAACTTGCCAATCTGTAATATGGTATTAAAGTTGAAATTATCCAACCCGTTAGAAGCCAGCTTTTAATTTGAAACAATTTTGGGTATAACTGTGGAAGAACCTTCCACAAATAATTAATGTACATTGGGCAAGCCACTGAACTATAATAAATGCCTCGCAGTGGTTTTCTGTCTGCTTCGATAATTGCAGCCCGCACATTGCCTTCTCCGAGCGAATTAAAACACCACTTTTTCTTTCACACTGTTCATTGGCCATCGCCGTTTTCGTGCACCTTTGAATCTAACCTGGAATTCTAAATCATTCGAGAATATGCGATTGCGGCTAGTGACGTTGCTTATTAAATTACCGCTGTCGTCGATGCCATTATTCAATGGTTGTTTCCACGTTTGATAAATAACTTTTGATAATTAATTCGTGCGATAAAATTAACAAAAATACCAGGCCAATAAATGCATGGTCCCCACGCTCGTTATCCTAAAACTCTCAGTTTACTGAAAATCTTGGCCCAGTATTTTATGCATATGTAAAAACTTTTCACAGCTTAACAATACTTATTAGATACAGCAGAATTTTTTGTAATCCCGACTAAAGTTTTTGAAGTATTTTTATTATCATTCATAAATCGATAGCTTAAAATCGTCAGTACCTATATATTACTCACTTCCACATTTTTTTAAAATCACCAGGCCCAGTGTCGCTCAGCAAGATAACATTTTAAACTAATTACTTCATCGGTGTCTTCGTAAAAATAGTGTCTTTCTTAACTACTTTATTCATGCACTAGCATAGATTTCAAAATTGTAATCATAAAATAAAAATATTAAAAACAATCGTATAATTTTCAAATACTAACACTAAACGCTGCCCAAAAATTATATTGAATATCGAAGCTAATTCCAATTAGTATTTGTCTAGTTGAATTGTCTTATAATAACCGAAACAGTCATTGTTCGAAAAAATATACTGAATAGTGTATTTAAACCCGTGTAACCGATATCGTTCGCGTATTTTAGATTCGGTTTACTAACCCCCCAACCCGAAACCATAACCTGATCGTGTATCCGGTTATGTGTCCATTCATTGAATTGTCAAGTATTCGGATGAATGAAGCAAAATACCTGTGATTTTACGGCGAATTCGCACAAAGGATTGCATCTGAGATGCGTGCATTTTGCACGGTGCTATATCAGGTTTTATTGAATGAAAAGGAACCAGATTATGTTTTTTATTCGTATTTTTTTGTCTTCCCTTGAAAATTTCAAAGTTGCCCAATCCTTGCCGTAAAAACTACATTTTTTATACATACCGTTTTATATATATTTAATACCGTATTGTTAATTTTTGATGCTGGTAATAATACATGTATAATACGACCTCGATATAACCCGTGCAATTTTTTTTAGCCAAGAAAAGAAACAACGCAATGCCACTAAAATGATATATTATAAAACGGTGAATGATCTATCATAATGATGAGATGTGACTTTGCCCTCGTCAAATCATTAGCTTACACCCGACACAACTATCGTAGCCGTGTGCTACCCAGATTTCGTTGTGTTAGGTGACTGTGGTTTTAACTGCATCATAATATACAACATTAACAGGATATTATCTCATTGGAGCAAGAAATTTTTAACGTTTTATCAAGGTTGTACTGCATTGAAATTCGCTTCATATTATATTTATTATGTCTGAATTAAACATATAATCTCGTTCACTGTCTGTCTATACTTGTTGGAAAGGCATTTTATTAAAAAAAACACACAATATTCCTTTGTACTTATTTACCAAGATTAGGACCGGTCGTTGCAAAGGAATATTGTGTTTTTCTTAGTATATTATTTTGTTCCTTAGAGTTTTGTTTAATTGAACTGTTACCATTTTTACCTTTACCTTTTACTTGCATCTCTCGTAATCTATTACGCTGCCAAGTTAAGTTACCAACGATTTTTTTGCGTTAATTCTGTTTTTACGGAATACATTAAGTTTCAAAATTAAATGATCAACCTGCGAGTCCAACTCTAACAAAAACGGTCAATCGTCTTAATTGTCAACTTACATGAATCCTTAATACGACCCTTTTTATTTGGGCAAATCAATGGCGTAACTAATATACGAATAGTCAATTTATCTGATTATTTGGTTGGAGAAATCTTGCACAAATACAATATCTTCGTTCGGCCAATGTTTTCTTTTCAACTCTTAGTATTTTTTTTAGTCTAATGATATGACCTAGAGACAGTATGTAGTGCTCATTTTATTGTATTGCAAATTTTCACACAAACGGAAATAAAGTTTTACATATGGTGGTGGTGACGTTAAGATTAAACAGACAATATTTTATATGATACATGACTCATTTTGGTTTTACGTTTTAGTATCATTTATACCGTTATACCATAAAAAATGTCGGTTAATCCTGAATTTAGCTATTTAATACTCCTCTGGAAACATTGCCCGCTTCAAACACTCTAATCTAATTCTTTAAGTACACCATTTTCAGTATATTCACTCACGTCTCTCGCTTCTAAAAATATTCTCTAAGGGTATTTCGTTGTAAGACATCAAACAATATATTTAACCGTTATTCGTGGAGGTTAAGCCCACTTTCAGTTTTTTTTCAGATATCACATAAATATTTTCGAGTCGAAGAATACAATAATATTATGCAATGATGACTGCAAAAATGCTTACGTAATAGGCGGTTTTATTAATAATTTTGTTTTATAATTTCGGTTTTGGGTTCTTATGTCAACTTCCAACAACAAAACAGCTTCAACGTAGATTACGTTATTATAATAACATCACATATTCCACACAAACGCGTCTCTTAATTTCTATCTTTATATGAATTAGCCTCCAGCTACCTGACAGTGATCTTAGAGTCCAGTTCCAAAGCTTCACAGCTTATTTGTAAAAATATGTCGATAGCTGTTTTATCTTCCTTCAATAATTATGTGAAATTGTTTATATTTTTGTAAATGATTAAGTTTACTCTGATATGACGTATACAAGACTAATCCGGTAATCGAAACTGTTACTGTAATAATATTTTTTAAATTACTTTACCATATTCTGCTTTAATCAAAATTAAATAAAAACATTTTGTGTGTAGGCTTGCTTATATAAATTGTCATTATGTATAATATTATCTTCTAGATGTGATTTGTGAATGAAATGGTTTCGGACAATGGCGAGCTTGCACGCTGCATACAAAATGGCTTATTACAAATGATCTGTCGCATTCAATTTACGTCGTATATTTTTTTTATCTCGGCGAAGATGCGCTCCTGGCATTGCTGTAGTTAAAAAAGGGAATTGTTAATACTATGAGTGGTTCTGCAATGTGTGGATACTTGAAATTCTTAAGTTTGTTAATTCGGAATTTATTTCGGAACATGCCTAAATAGTTACGAATGAAATTCCATTTTCGAATTTTTTGAATCGTGAAGTATTATATTTAGGCATAATTTTTCATAAATTTAATTTTGCGCTACCTATTACAAAAAAAGAATACTGGAACCGTTTTGTTTAACACACGCTCATATAATAAAACTAGTGTGTATTGTGTGAGTATGTTTTTAATTATTTACTGTATTTGTATAAACATTTGTTTAATAAAAAAACAAATATTCCAACGTTACTTTTTAATTCGTGTGCAGTTTTATATTTTTTGGAATTCATTTCAACAATTTAGCAATCTTAAAAAATATCAGAAATTATTTTTAAAAATCCACATTATATTTCAGTATTTTTCAGTATATCAACACACACACAATCTATCTTTACATGCGCAAGGAGTGTTATATTTATCTCAAAGCACTTTTATTCCTGTGTCTGCGCATCGTAATCATTTTTATCTCATCGAAAATCCCAAGAAAATAAAAGCGCAAAATTGCTGAAATTGGTTTATGCTTACAAGGTGTACACTAGGATGAATTATATTCAATGCTCTCTTCTTCTCAAACATGCACACTCAATTTGTTTCTCCTATGACACTCCTGTCCATATTAGAAAACACTCAACGATGCAGTGTAACAGACGTTTTGCTGGAAAAACCGAATCCACCTTCCTGAAAATTCGTAGCATTTGTAAGGTTACCAGATTAGTGATGTCCAAACCGAGGCACTTTAATTTAAGTCACAACCCCCATACACCATCCAGAATCGTATTAGATAATTTGCTTTGCAAAAATAATAATATAAATGTATTTATGGAAGAAAAATTGTCTCTCCTAAAAGATTCCTGGCGATCTTAGCTGGCGGGTAATGTTACGTTCAGTATTATAGGAATATCGATAATCAAGTTGCTCGAAGAGTCGAATACAATAATAATTTCCGTCAATTCGGCATTAAATCAATGTTATTTTATAATTAATATTGTTTATTTTCATTCATGATTAAATATTTGCGAAATGAATATTCTGAATCGAAATTCGCTCTTTACCGTGACTGCTTAGTGAAAAGCTATCGTTATTAGAGAAAGCTTTAATATGTGAATTGCAAAAGTTATATATTTATTATCAAATTAAATATTTTATTTCCCTTGCGAAACGGACTCGGCACTAATAATTCCATTTCCCATGCGCTGCACTTTTTCCATTGTGAATTATCATTTTTCACTGATCTCTTGTCATTGAATCGTTATTAAAATTATTGCTTTGTTCTTTAAATAGATTAGCGTTTTCCCAACGATAAACAATGTTAATCCGATTAAAAACATTGTGGCTACCTGCGTGTTTATTGCTTCACAGTTGCTACACCACTGTGTATTAAACTTGTGCAATTCTGAACGCACAATGCACTAGTTTTTTATTTAACCCTCGAATGTTTTTGAAAGACTTAAATTCCCATAACATTTTCATTTACTTTCAAGAGGACCTTTCGATCTTTGATACAAGACCCACTTGTAATATTGATTAATCACAATGGAAATTGTTTACCGCGAAACAAATAGGATAGAGCTATTCTATAAAATTAAATTTCATGCTCTCTTCATAAATTCTTTTATCAAAAGCTTTTGAATAGAAAATGTATACAAATTTAAGTTTTCTACAGCATTACATTGAAAAATAGCAATAAGTTTTTTTTTTTTTGATAATATTCAAATAAAAAAAACTCACTTTATTTATAGTATATATTATATGTATGTAGTATATTTGAAAACAAATGTCTGTGGCGAATACTAGGGGTGCTTTGGTTTGGTGCTTTGTTTTGGTTGAATTATATTATAAAACCAATTATACATTAATCATAAAATAAATTAATTGATTTACAAATCCGCTTGTGATGAACCAATACCTTATCCACAAAATATTTCAACTGTGTAGTTCAATATGATTTATGAATCTGACCCATTATTTTTTGCTTTGATTTATAATATGTATATCATTGTTAATTTGATATCAACTGCAAAATTTATTAACTATTTCCTGGTCTGTAAACTGATTCTCAAGTATTCATTAATATTTATTTATAATGAATCTCACGTGTCCTAAGGGGGACCATTTGGTCACACAGTCTTGAAAACGTTATTTTCGTCAACGAAATTTGTTTATTTATGTAAATATTATATTATAATTATTTTGTATGTACCAGACATCACCTCTACTCATATTTTCTTTCATCGGCGGTTTTACGTCTATAAAATCATATTTTAACGGGTCATAGCGTATAATCGAGCTTATACATAATTACTGCAATTTATTTTTCCGTAAAAAAATATTTTTTATTTTACAATATGGAAAAAGATTATTTTGAAAACCATTGTATGTTTCATTCTATGTTCAACAGTAATCTCAGATGTAACCGCAAATCATTGCTTATTTCGCCCCCAAGCGATCGCTTTACTTAAATGAATTATTAATCAATTCTATCTGATTTCATTATGAAGATTAGTATAATAGCCAACTAAATGTTGTTATTATTTATTGATACTTGATTTAAAAAATTAAAAAAAAAAACTATATTGAAAAAAAGATATCGTGTCTGGTTTCACCCATCTAGAGCATTATGAACTAATAACGATAATGCTGGTGATTAACGAAACCGTTCCTGATCCGTATTAAAAAATGTGGAATGATCCAAATAATGTTTTATTTGACATATTGTTCTTTCGCTAAAAATTTACAGTTCACATTGAAAGCATTTAAAAATAATAAAACACTCTTTTGTTATTATTTCACAATTATTTATATGGAATTAGGACCGGTTCCGCTCATAGTGAGCATTTTGAACTGATAAATAAATAAAGTGATTCAGAATTATTGATACAATATATAATTATGGAATAAATACAAAATTAGCATTTTATTATCATTAAATATATGTAATACCTTTCCACCAAGTTGTTGGCAGTGGAACACCTTAAAAACCCTAAAAGTACTCAAACTACATGTAATTAAATATCATTCGCGATAGTGTAATATGGCAACATTGGCAACCCTATGAACGTCGGCAACCCTATGAACGTCGGCAAAAAAGAATCCATTTGCGAAAATGATTTCCTTCGGGTCTTTCTTTATATGAGATTTTCTTTAATAGTAATGGCACTCGTCAATTTAATCCAATCACGTTTGCTTAATTGAGCGCGAATGTTGACTGGGCGCCGGGCCTCCAATAAAATAGTTTCATTGTCAATGGTACGGTTATTGATTAGTATTAATGGTAATTGGATTCGGTGGTTTATTGTCTATGACTTTTAAACAGGCCACTGGCAGTTTTGATTTTATTTTGTTTATGGGATGAGGCAATCAGGAAACAATGAACCGAGCTTTATGAGCACGGACTATTTCTTCATGTAAATTTTGGCAGGAGAGTTTAATGCGGTATCGAGCTCACTGCATTATTGTTGATGGACTACATAGTAAGCATTTTAATTTAAAATAGAAAAAATAATAAATTACGATTTATATAATATACAGTTAACGAAATTTTCAATATGAATACAAAC
Source organism: Himalopsyche tibetana (assembly GCA_030503985.1). NCBI lineage: Eukaryota > Metazoa > Arthropoda > Insecta > Trichoptera > Rhyacophilidae > Himalopsyche > Himalopsyche tibetana. The sequence continues at coordinate 4,156,101 of JAPJYX010000019.1, read as the reverse complement.
ACATGCAACAACAGCATTTTTTTCCTGATTTCATTGTCAAGTTTTGATATCGTTAGTACTGTGCGTTGTTTAGCGTTATTTTTTGTCCCTTCTATTTTTTTTAATACGTGCCCACTCCCACTGTTGAGCAAATATTCTACAAGAACTAATTGTTACTCTGAAGCTCAACCTCTCTTTTTGGAACAGTGTAGGGATAGACAGGATAGAGCTAGAACATGACTGGTGGTTAGTTAATCGCTTTTTGCTACGCCACTTTATTTTGATTTGAAGAGTGGCAAGGATTTTTTTGACATCACAAACATCGATGCCATGCATTGAAAAAATGCTTTTTGTACTGGGATTCGAACTCGAGATATCTGTCACGTAAGCCAACGACGTTGACCACTGCGCTATAGATCCGACAAGTATGTAAAATATCGTCTTAGTGGTCTGAATTGCCGTATTTTTTTTTCGAAAAAATAGTTTCATATCTAACGGTGCCTTACAACGGTGTTTTACAAACGCACCAAAAAATAAATCCGTATTCAAACACGCTACCGTTATTTCCTTATGCCACTAATAAAATTTCAAAATATGATAGTTTATTATGCCGTCGGAAGCACGTAATATAATTTATAATACTCGATATTACATGATAATAGCTACAAAGCAGTGTAAAAAGTATCTGAGATTAGAAGATTATTCCGTAAAATAAATTTATATTTCTTCAGAGATGAATCTTCTCTCTTGGTAAGAAAAAGCCACTTCTACATCGTTTAAAAATTTGGCATCTTTTTTGCTGAGTAATGATTTATCTTTTTTATTGATACTATTATGTCGCCAATTGGTTAAAATAAATATAATATCCATTCACTCACAGTCGTAAAATGGTGCACAAACAAACTTGATTAGTATTTTGATTGAAAGCGTTGATTGGTTCGTATTGATTCGCTCAGCCAATCAAATTACTTCATTTCTCTTTAATAAACACAAATCATTTTGGCATTATAACTTCGTTACGGTCTATTTATTCACTTACTATTTTTATGAAGCACACAGCGGTGGCATTTTAAATAAATCACATTCAAATGTTCCAATGAACGATAGACACTGATACTTTTTGTTAAAATATATGTGTCGACAATACTGTAAAATATTCTATTTCCAACATTGCTTTTAATCATTTTACACAAAGTTAACGATAATTAAAGTAAATTTAAATTTTAAAAAATACTATTTAATCCTGTAACGTGTAGAAATACGTTTCATCAATCCGTTGTAGTTAGTATTTCCTTAACTTCTGACATAATTCTTAATATCTTCGCATTTCTCATTGCTGATTCGTTCGTAACTACTCTTGAATCTTGCAGACCTCTAGGTTAGCTGTCTCCATTCCAGACCATCTTCAACAGTCTTGAAGTGGACACTGGCTAGATGTTTAGTTTAACCAGGACGGTGAAGGTGAAGTTTTTCTTTTCATCAACGAAACGTGGATGGAAAAAATCGCATTATACTTAACGGTAGAAAGAGTAAACCAAGGCATAAGCACTTAATTCTGCAATATCTAATTTCAACCTTCATCAATTAAACCCAAACACGAGAAACGTATTCTCCCAATAATTACACATTAAAAAATCGCCAGTATCCAGGTGAATTTTATTGATTTTTATTTTTTTATGTGGAAAGTGGGTGAACGCGCCCGTATCGTTATTTTGGATATTGCTAATCATGCAGTGACCTCCCCTTGTAAAGTGATTTGCAATAATATTGTACGTAAGCACATCCATTACACGCTTTCAACATTAATTATGGTTTTTGAATTAAGTGGCCAAAGTAAAAATAATTTAATATAATTTATTTCATTTATTTTTAGAAATTGACAAAAATTAACGCAAATAAAAGGAAAACGGATTTTTTAAATATTTTGTTTCAATTTAAAAAAAAAATGAAAATTGGCTTATATTATATTAATTATGTGATATTCATATAAAAATTGTTCATTAAAACTTAATTGAAGTTTAAGTCGTGCAGGTACGTCATCAAAATCAGTACAAAAAAGTTTTAATGCTTTCAATTTACTTTAAATTTTATATCATTTTAATTGAATTAAAACATATCCTAGACGCAAAGTGTAGAAATCAAAAACATAAAGCGCGTATTAAATGTACGAAACAAGACTGCAGAATTTGTACTCAAAAAGCGGGTAAACGTGAATTCGGAGTAGGTACTTTAAATTGGTACATTTTTCGGTAAAATGATTGAAAGATCATATTCACATAATTATTTAAGAAAGACTATCGATTTCATTAAAACCTACGTCCCTAAGTTTCATCTAAAAGTTTTTAGATGTTTTCGTCATTATTTCAAATATACTGATTTCCTTAATTCCATTTTCAGTCTTCTTTACAAACATATATCGTGTTTTGAATTTTCGGTGCTTCTTTACCAATTTACCTGAATGCAGCGAGAGTTGATATCGATTGCTCTAAATACAGCAACTCTTGAATAAATAATACGATGCGGCTCACTGCCACCCACTCTCCTCCGTCACAATACACTTGTGTGCTCGCTTGCCTTCACGCGATACGGGGAGACGGGTGTCAATTGTCACAAAAACCACCCAGCACACAAAGATGACTTATCTCGCACGATTCGTTGGATTATGCTTCATTTATATTTTAGCATCATCCAGTCATGTCACAACATGTTTAGATAGTCAGAATTGTCTCTGATCTGACAGCAACAAAGAAGAAATATTAAATAGTTAATGATATATACCGCGTACTCATAGGAAAGTAAATGATGTGTCTTTATAACATAAGTTTTTGCACCCATATTGTTATTAACTAGAAATATTAACCGTTTACTTGTGTTATATGTGAATTTTATGATATGTATAACCGCGAGCTGTTCTGTGAGGAAGATCTTCCTTCTTCACCTTTGTATCCTTAACATGTATCTTAACATGTATCTTAATTAATACAATTAACTTTCGTAGAATAATAATAATTTTTCAAGTGATCCAAGTACTACAATTCTTAAAGTGATAAAGAAATACCCACCTTTTAAATCGGTAGGCATTTCCATGTATTGAGTGACCTATCAAAGTACCTGTTAACGATAATCACATGTAATTTAAAAAAACTTACAGAAATTGTATTTGTTTATGTGACAACTTACTCAATCAAATTCAAAAAATAAATTTGATTTTTATACTGTCACTGTTTTACTAAACGATGGCCTATACGTAGCTGAATTGAGTTACGATGTTAACGGGGTCGAATCTTAGTATAGATACTTACCTTACTTACTTAGTATAGAAAAAAAAAACAGTTGATTTTTGTTAAATTGCATGGATATATTCGATTTTATTACCTCTCACGTATTTAAACCTAAAACGGGAGGTAGTCGATAAAATTTACAAATACTCTTTGATGTTTAGTCATATCATTCACGTTTTACCCTTTTCAAAAAAAAAAGTTTATGAACTGAATTACAATTTGTTTTTTGTTAAATAACTTCTCATGAGATATACCATTAAGAGTTCACCTACAAGATTTGACAGCGTACATTCTTGGGTAAAATACAATATCGATCACTAATCTGCACTTATTCAGTTAAGTCACCCACAGCAAGCATTCGAAGACTATTTTATTATATCCTAATAGCTTAGCCACTCTTATGGTAAGTTCATAGACCTTTAATTTGTATTAATCGTAATTATTATCGTGTGAATCACGACTTAAACAATAGTATCTAATTAGAATATTTATATGAAACGTGCAGTGTCTTACCAAACAAAGGGTTGATTATTGCATTAGAATTTTCCAGGGGCTCCCATAACATTTGATATACGTCACCCCACCTACGACTGTGATTTTTTCAAGTCTTCAATTCCTTAGAAATGTGTTGTAACTTTTAAAACATTTTTTACAGCACTGCAAATTTTCCTCGTTCTAGGTTATTTATACTAACAACAATTATATTTTTAAGAATTAAAATAGTGCACTTTGATGGACACAAGCATCAAAAAAATTCCCGTAACTATCTATATAATTCGATAAATAGATATATTGATTTCGGCGTGAGATTGAAAGGCGAAACACCTGTCACAATTTGTAACACAGGTATAATAATAAAAATAAAAAAATATGAACACATGATTTGAACCATCAGAGAAAATTCTCTATAATAAATTTAATATAAACCATCTGACACTTGAGTTGTACAGTTTCAATTGCACAGATTACGTAACTATGGGCAAGCAAGCTATGTTGCTTCGTCAAACTAACAGTGGAACCACAATCTATCGTTATCAAATTCATTTTTTTTCTAATGTCAATAACAAAAATGAATCGTGTTTTCACTGCACATTAATATGAACCGATCGTAAAAAAACTACGTTTAGTTTAAACCAAATTATTTTTCCCGGGCTAGTTTTAGAAACACTTAAAACAATAAAATATCAACTACATAGTTTTCATAGAAGTTGACTAACCTCACTCGAAGCCTGTATTACATTGTATAACGCGTTCTTTAGATAATCGTGACATATTCCCTGTGACAAACATCCGGCCATTCAATCATCACTCACTAATCTTTGTTCCTGCATACACGGATCACAAACGTAACGGCATTGTTGTGTCAGAAGTCATGACTGCTACTTGACTATTCTGGGAGCGTAGACACCTCCTCACATCCTGGGATCCTTCCTTTCGTGCACCGGAACCCTGCTGTTGGATCTGTGTAACGAAACGTTGAAACATGGCATTGTAAATATTTTACACGTGCAGCTTGATACATCTTCTCTTTCCAGTCGCTTTTCATTTTTATAATCCTTTTATAAAACAAACAGTAAATTTAAAAAAAAAATGATCAACAATAAATCATTTGATGGTTAGCCCTTTTACAAAAGGTTGGCATATGAAACCTAACAATAATAGGTCGGCGACGCGAAGGGTACTGGCTAAATTAGTGATAAAGTAAATAGTACGTTTTTTTGTCTTCAATTAAAGATATTTTCCACTCGAGTTGAATTTCCGATACGCCGTAAGTGTATATTTTTTTTCTATCGAAATTAAGTAACAAGTCTTCGAACAGTTTGATTACTTTTGGGTTGTCAGCTGTCGATTTTAGGTGGAAATGTGTGAAGTGAGGGATACTGGTCCTGATCATTGTAGTGAAAATGTGTAATATTAATATCTTACATTTATCGATATATTTTTATTTTCATGTTTGGTGCTATATATTATTTTATAGCACATTCCCATATTGCAAAGAATTATGTAATGACAAAGGAGGTTTAACACTTAGGCACGAATGCTTAAAATAGAGTTGCAGTGTAATAGTGGCTGATTCGTACTCGATAAATTGCAGAATAACCTACAGATGAACAAATGAATAGATGTAAAAACTGATCTTTTTGCTGACATTCTAGGCAAATAATTTTAAAACCAGGGGATGTCAAGTTTTTTTTTATTTAAGTTACTACTCACAGACCGGCAATTTATTGACACTATATCGAAACGCTGAAAACTCCGACGATAGTATTTTTTTTTTATTTTTATACTTTTTAAATACCACTTGGGTATGTGTTTTTATAATTTTATAACTCTTTGTGTTCAAAATTTGTCAAATTCCAAAATTTTACTATTTTTTAAAACATCAAAAATATTTTAAAAATACGATAAAAAGTATGAACATAAATTTTCATTTAATATCTAAAAGTAATCAAATTATTTGAATGAAATCGGTGAACTTTTTCTATTTTAAATGGACATCAAAACAGAGCATGTGCATCAGAGTGCTGTTCAAGTCATCTTGACATGAAGGGGTACAGATGTATTTTTTTAGAAAAATCCAAATTCATTAATTATGAAAAATACACTTAATACATAGTATATATTAGGTGTTAGTTACCTGTAAAAGAATCTTTTGTTTAATCAAAATTGATTTAAATTTAGAATCAGGATTACCAATATAACCATCGTCTGACAATATAGTGGTCATGAATTGATCGTGTGTCGTTGCTTCAAATTCGAAGCACTCTCCCTTTCGTTTGCATTCGGTTTCCCGCGCTCGCCGCATTATTACCCCCGACTCTCATCTGCATAAGAAAGCCATCAATAATCCGGCCCCATTTGTGGCACCTGGTCTCTGGACATCTTCAATAGAAAATGCGTTTAAATCACAGATGTATACGATAATTTAATCAACGCCTCCGTCGGCATTCTGTGAACAGGTGTGGGCGGTTCGACGGTCCACTGAACTTATAAGATTAATATTCATTGTACGTTCATTATTGGAACTTTATTTCACAAACTAAATCACAAAAAAAGAATACAAGTCATTCATAGTATATCAATTAAACACATCATTTCATAAGATTTTTCAATTCAATTCAATTCCACATATTGTTCGAACAAACTGCTGCGAATTTTTTTATTAGATACTAGTATTTTTATCGGTCTTAACCCTAAATATATATTCAAACTCATTATTTATTTATTTTGATTACATACATTTAGCTTTCTACATAATCACAAACATGTAACTCTTGAAATTGAAATACATAAGCGTGTATATTACGCTTATATAACGTTTTTATTATATACATAAAATAAGCAAATATACTGCCCGACTTCGCCTTGGTTGTATTGACACCGCAAACGTAAATATTTTCGTCTGCGTTATTATGGCGTAATTTTGGTGATGAATGTTAATGGTGATATATTAGTATCACCGTGCACCGTACCTCATATAACACCCACTAAATATAGTTCATCCATTAATAATGTTTAAAGTTAAATATTGAGAAAAGAACAGTTGACCTAGAAATATCAATTAGAATATCATGTACAAATGCGTGTCACTTTTCTGTTTGCAAGAAGTTTTTGTAAATAACATAAATACACATATTTTTTTGTATGGTTAATATAAATACCTGTGTATGGTTAATATTTATTAGTAAATTTAAAGAACGTGGCTGAAATTTTTAGCTGCTTTGATTTGTATTTTATTTTTAATATACCGTTAATTTTTATCGCTCGGGTGAGTTTAAACGTGAAAGCAAGACCGTTTTTTTGATACTTAATTAATTTTGCAATATGTCATGATGCTTAATAATATTTGTTGGTATTCCTGGCGGATACGAGTCTTCTCTATTTTAATTCTCGCAGATGATGATAATAAGCTTTTATCACTCGAACTAAAGGCGAAACGTTTCCGGAATCATTGCACCGATAGAATTACTGCAGTTAAATCTTCTCGCAAAACGAGAATTTATTTCCAGACTATTTTATGTTTCAATATTAGTATGCTTGCATAGAATGAATACTTTTGTCATTAAGTTTATTTTCAATAGATTTTGCGATTGAATTATATATGAGGAGCAAACATTCAAAAAGTGTTTTGTCACAAATTTTGAAAAATGGCGTTTTATATCAATTTTGATAGCCCATAATAAAACCTATGAATGGAAATCAAAATTAGTGTTCAAAAAGGTTTTTTTTCATATTAAAATGAAATCATAAAGTTGACACATTCATATAAACCGTCACTTTTGCAATACTTAAATCATCATTTTCCAAGCTTTGTATTTGTGTGACAAAACACTTTTTGAATGTTTGCTCCTCATATAATATAAACTTTTCGAAAACTCAATAAAATAAAAATAAAAAAAAACTTCGTTTCGGAAACTAATTTTATGAATGCATTTTTCTCTTTTTCGACTTGGCGACCTAATTTTCAACCTTGTTAATTTTCATAAATTTGACTCCCGTAACGCTGTATTTTATTTCATTAATTCGATCATATGATACTTCAGTTATAAGGACTGTCAGTCTGATAAAAACAATTGAAAGGGTAGAAATATTCAGCAAAGAGACGAGGAAATGCGATATGTTTCGTAATTAATCTCAAAATACAAACAAAAAATACACAACGATGCATATCCTGGAATTGAATTAAATATAAATAAAACACAAAACAAATACTTATATGACATTTAGTATTTTTTTTACTTCGAAGCATACAGCCACCACACAAGTTCCTCCATGATTCTCTGTCTCCCACCCCTGTCTTATCGCTTCCTCTCAGGTCATCCCACCGTCCTATAGCTCCGCCGAGTACATTATTTGGACGAGCATCCATCCAGTTGGGAAAAGACAAATTTTTTTCCTAGTCTTGGTCGATAAATAATATTGTGATAACAATACGATACACCAAGATAACTTCAATAATCACGAAATTTAATTATTCGCTATTCTTCATACGCCGATAATATACTATATGTAATTAGAATAATTTTCTTCACTATACGAGAGTTTACAATGTGTCGGTAATAATAATTTGGTTGCCCTATTTCTATTTTGAATTTGATCGCGTGTGAGTATTTATTATGTTTACAAATCGCATGCAGTTGTGCGTCCGTTTGTTTTCTAAACAGTCATAATTTGTTGGCAAAGTAAACTGACTTGCACTAACACGGTACTCCAATAAGTCCAATATACCGTCGTTAATAATATTAAAGTGTAATCATTTTATGACGATGAGTTCTGGTTAGTAATAAATGCTAGAACTCAGGAAAGATTCCAACATATTGAACAGTAGATTTAAGACACTGTTTGGTCTTATAATATAACGACTTTATTTAATTTAAAGATATTACTATTTAATTAAATCACCAATGATAATTTTTTATCTTGAAATAGCACTGAATTGAAAGTACTTTCAATTCTTTAAAAGCTACGAATCACGAAAATAGCTATAACTAAATTAAAAATAATTGTAAAACTAAAATAGATTTATATTTTTGACATTATTACGATTGAGTAAATACCAATTCAATCACTACTTTAAAGGTGTTCACTGTCAATTCTTAGCCGAAACGCATTATATTTAAAATAAAACTACCTTTCGTATTAATTTCACACTATTTGTTTTATATCAATCAATGACAATAAACCATCTGTACTAAAAAATGATTGGTACTTAATACGAATGGATTCTTCTAATTTTTAATAAAAAATAAACCAAGATTAAAAATTTCTTCGTTCAATTTTGTGGCATGCACTTTTAGGCCGACGAACTCGGTGATTTTGGTGATACATATTTGAACATAACATCAACAATTTTGATAAATTTTTGTTTTGTGGTGTTTTTATTTAAAATAATAATAGTAAAAAACCAACATTTTTGCGGTACGTCTCAATTTTGTCCTGCAGATTGATTCACTCGGCGTGTGATTGTCCATCACCACAATATTAAGAGCGACATAATTGACTTGTGTTTCACGTGATAAAAAAATAAAATGACACAATTGTTTTTATATACCGATTTGTCATTACTATAAAAATAATGAAAGGGGCACGCACCGTCACATAAATTGCAACTAAATGTACTGGCTCACAAGATAAAATTGTCTTGTAGCGAATAAATTGATAGAGAAACTTTTTTTTGTACAAGTGACTTAAGTTTAGCTGGTTGCATATAGGGTATCCAATCCCGGAAAATCCGTCCAATTTTGTGATTGTTTGACAAGTAGTAATCCCGGGATTTCGAGATTGATGATAAGAAGTGAAAAATTCTCGAAATGTTTTTGAACAGACAACCAGGCAAAAAAAATTGAAACGAGCCAGCTAGCTAAAAAAAATGTGGGACCTTTTTAGCTCTCGTGGTTTTAAACAAGTTTTACTATGATAATAATAGGACTTCCTAAAATGATAACTGAAATCCCAAAATCCCGCGATAACTACAATAACAATCCCGGATTTCGGGATCTCAAATTTGGATGAGACCCTAGTACACACCACTCAATTGGGTGTGAAAGGACTTGTGCTTAAAGCCCGCTATTTACACATTGTATTCTAAAACACACTTCGAATATGAAATGTATCAGTTTACAATGAGAAATAGTGATCAAAAATGAATGAGTTAACCAACCCACGGTATCGTGAATGAACAATCCTAACTATATTGGTCCTTTGCATTGAGTGTCTTAAAATACACGCATCCCAACGCCGCGCGGCTATATTTGCATTGTTTGCGAAAATTCTATTTTGTAACTGAATTTAAAATTTACGCGCGTGTGGTTACAGCCCTCGTTGAACTTGCCTTTTCTTATGGCGTCGTGTTTATTCTGATGCGGGCGTCGCGACGTTTCTTTTTCTAGATGTAATTAATCGCCTCTATTTTTAAGATAATTTTATTTATATTGCGACGTTTTTTCCACAAATCTATATTACAGCGCATATTAAGGTAATATTTTTCTTTATTGTAACAATATAAGAATTCTTTTTGGGATGACCTTTAAGTATTGAAAGCTTTTTTTTTGCATTTCAATATTTGTTTTTTTTCTTTTATTATAATACTGTTTGATTCACCATATTTACAGTAATGTCCCTATCAATTGAGACATTTTAATTGATTTAGTTTATTTGAGATACATGCGTACTTGTGTATTTTGCTTCTTTCAAAGTTATGGGTGGCAAGTGTTTCGCATATTAATAAGGAGCAACATTGTATTAAATGAATCGTAAAACTTATTTTCTGCATAAGCAGTGTCAAATAATTATTTATTTATTTATTTATCTAAGTCAGTTTATGAAATAAAATCGGAGTGGGAGACTGAAATTTCTATTCTAAATAAACAATAAACTACATTAAAATATATATTTTTTTAACGATAATAGAAAGTAACCATCGATTTCATCGATGATGCTGTACACTGCTGATATTTGTCTTGTAAAGGACGGTTTTTTTTACTTTGGTTTAATATTTTTTTATACATTTAAGTTTCTGGTCTCGCACACCAATAATATGTATATATATAATTGACGTGAAAGTTATCTTCATTTATGAATTTATTTTATTCGATTTACTACCTATTTCGGTTATTGACATAAATTGAGAAATCAATTTTTCACGAAGTATTTAAAAAGTTTAAATACGCGGGAGAGCTTTCAGGTTTGTTGACTCGCCCTAAATATAAATCGCCATCCGCTCGCCAGCGCAACGCGCTTTACGTTTGAAGACTGCCAAAGTGCATTATTAGATCTTATTTACATATATCTCGCGATAAATATGTCGCAATCGCGTATCACAAAATATGCTGAGCTTCTGAGTACCTATAAACATATCTAGGTTATTTACACCGCAGTCTGTTTTCCTTTCGAATGATTAAATTGCTATATCCGTAGACTTAATTTGTTTCTACTTAGATTAAGCAAAGCTCTCCGTAATGAAGACTGAAAACTCATATCGATATAAGTTTGCGTCAGTGCGAGAACTTGTCAATACGTCTCACCATAATATTTGATTATACAAACATATGATTTGACAAACTTACTGAATTTATCAAATTTACTAGTCGAATGACACGCATATATATTTTTTTGAAGGTTAATTTGAAAAACGGAGAATCGGCATTCCTCTGTATAGGCGATCCAAAAATATATGAATAAATATCAATTCTGATAATTTAAATCACCGCGTATTTTTATTTCTTAAACGGCATTGGATTTGAACATAATAAAATTTTATTTTAAAACCTATCTCGGACCCAGGAGATTGTTATACAGATAATCTTATCCGTAAAATCTAATAATTAATCGACCGTAAACTGGAAATGTTTAATTCAATTTTACAATTAAAACTATTTGAGTCATTGGTTGTATTAAATTTGGCGTAAATTAAAATAGAGATAGTTACCAATTACACAATACTGGAAAATCATTATTTGCTCGTTCTTCATAACATGAATTGTTGCTTTTGATATAAAATTAAAATTGGTAACTATATTATAACTATGTGAAGCGAACACGTATGACAACTTTAATTTTATATTAAAAATGCCAATTTACAATTTTACCACCGGACCCGTTGAAAATATACGTAATTAATTTAAATTGAATAATAATATAAACATTCGTTGTAAGACAAATATTTCCGTTAATAGTTTTAATAACAGCTTTCATCCATTTTGATCTTCAAGTTGTATGCTATTTATCATGATTTATATTTTCCTCAATCAAAAAATAATAATTATAACCCATACGCAAAAGTTTTATTCAAAACCCACGTCCGCGTTGTCTGGTTCTAACCAATTTCTTGATTCTTAGAAAGATTTTATTATCTTATTTGTCTTAAAAAATTTAATTATATATTAGAACATTTTCTATCGTTAGTTGTTGGTATTTCTTTTATAGATCTGTTACTCAAATTTAATAAAATTAACTTGATTATTTATATTTATTATGTCACCGAAAAAACTTTGATTTGCCGACTATATTAATTTAAGTTGCTTCTATCAGCTTTTTTTTTTGATTATCTAATCAGTCGAATCTACCCTTCTCTGTTTTACCAATAATAATAAATAAATAAAATATATATATATTTATATCTGTGAATCTCTTTTTTTACTGATGGAAATGAAAGGCATATATTTATTAAATTAGGGCATTCGATTTTCTACTTAAAACTTTCTAAATTTTAAACCGTTGAAACAACGTTCTACTTTCACTTTTTTAAACGTTACGTTTCAAGGTAACGCGTCCAAATTACAGGTCCCTTTTAAAATGCAAAATTAGGGGAATAATTATTCTGTCGCTGGTGTTAATGGTCTCCCCGTCGGGGTACAATTTCTCAAAATAATGAACGCATAACTCGTGGCGTTAACAGGTCTGCTTTGAGATGGTAATCGCTTAACAGGAAACGAAAATATTTTAAATGCTGTCTTTACCTATAATAACCCTTTTCAAATAATGTACGTATTTACAGAAAACATCCGTAATTGTTTCTATAAAATCTTCTTTGTTAATATATAATCTCTCCATGGACAATACGAAATATTTCTAACACACAGCACACGCACAAACTGTACCTGGCCCAATGCCGAAAAGGATAACATAGATCTTACCACGTTATATTTATAATGAGTATTATATTATAATAATCAATTCATTTATATAACTACATATATTTAAATATTAACCTATGTCGCATCCTCAAAAACTCTCACCAACCCTTTAATCTCCGCCATATACCGAATTAAATCATCTCGTTTATTATTAATCAATTCGTAGAATTCAGTTTACTAAAATAAAATGTAAATCTGAAAACATTATTTCTTTCATAATAAGTCGCCAATTTGTAGATTAATGTGTATTGTCACGGTCTGCATTAACGACTCTGATAAGTATTCGCAATCCTAAGGCATACAGCTTATCAATGTCATATTTTAATTCCAGTTTGTCTTTAATAAATATGATTACTGGGCTTACCTCAAAGTATGCATTTTTGTTGTAAGGCTCCATATTTCCGAATTCAATTCTGCTGTTCCATACTGTGTTAAAGCAAATATTTTTTAAATTGTGAAAAACTCGTCTCAATTTTGCTGAAGATCAAAAATAATAAACAATGGCTGCCTGCTATATTTACGTTCGCAGGGCCAAACAAAAACTGCAGTGTGTATACATAATATTCGGTATCGGATTTCTACCTTTCAGCCAATATTTGCATTACAATGTGAATATTTACCAGTATAATTGATTAAATCGATTTTTATTTACTTCAAATATCACTCAATTGACAAACAATACCAATAAAAAAAACCTAACACAATTTAATGTTGTATCTAAAATTTCATAAAAGTCTCACCGTCGTATTCAAATCCTGGAAAAAGTGCAGTAGAAAAGATACCAAAATTCATGGCGTAGATATGCACGCCTGTACTTTTTAATGTATTGTTTTTGTCTAACTCTTTTCTGCTGCTCAACTTACATTTCTCATATTTATCAGGGCTGTGAAGTTGACGTCGGAATCGTAGAAAGATGGGCGACATATACTCATTTATCTAAGTCTATACGTAAAACTACATTTTTTTAAATCGGGATTGGACCATTTAAAAATGCCACGACTCCGCATCTTGCAAATATTTTTTTACTAATTGATGTTTTTCTTTCTTTTTCAGGTAAGTGGCAGTTTTTACCCAGCCAAAATGATATTATGATACCTACTTCTATTGATATTCCAAGGTTTGAAAAATACAACATTTTACTTTATATTTATTTATTTCGGTCTTTTTACGATTGAAGTCCATCGTTTTTGGGTTAAAAAAATTATATATGGTTTCGGAAAGATAGAATAAGTAAGTATTCATAAAATTATGATATAACAACATTTCACCATTTAATCATTTTTCATAAGAACCTGCCATACTATCAACTGACAAACTATAAACAGTTAGTGAAAGCGCGAAAGTTTGACATAATATGCTTTCTTCAAATACCGAGTATATTTCCTTGTTGCAAATAATTAACTTTGCCTTTATAATCTATCTACTCGATCAAGTCCGGCAATCAGTTATCTATGTATTTAAAAGTTCGTATTATGATGAATTGTAAATAATGGCAAATATTTGAGCTGCCTTATATTAACTGTGATTATCTACTGCATACAATTTTAAAAAGACATAGCCATAAAATTTACAGTTTTATGAAATATTTTTACCTTTTATATTCTTTTGAATTTATTTATCCTCGAGTTAGAGCAAAATTATTGTTATTATGTTTCAACATGTACATATTTTTATGTGAATAGCTCTATTCAAACTGTTTGCGAGTGCTCGTTTTTTAGTTGTGTTTGTTATTTGAACGTCCCGCTACTGCGGATATCTGCAATCTGGCGCATTCAGAAACAAAAAAAAAACTTGCAGGACTGCTCGAACGAAATCCTTTTGAAGCGATCTTTTCCCATCAAAAAATCGAAATCCGAACACACGCACCTTGCGGAGGCGTATTCCTTACATTTCCTATGTTATAATAGAATGAAATTGGCGTACACTTTTTTCAAATGAATAATTTAATAAATTTTATTTTTTTCACCTCTGATAGTTAGTAAAATAACAATATATAAGATTATAATAATGTTCCATTTAATGCTTGTTGTCGTTGAAGATACCTTTCATAATAAATTGAGCAATCATGCATAAGTGTACGTTAAAATTGATAAATGCCTTCAGAATGAACTATTTTATATTCAAAAGTATCATGAATTTTTTATTACTGAAAATCGGTGAACGGATTCTCCCGTAGATTATTCACCGTACACTATTTGTTTTTTCCTGTTTATATTCAACACAGTATTACAAAAATATACCACTTTTAAGGAGTTCCCAGTCAATTCTTGGTGGAGAGTCATTATATTAAGAAATGAAGCACTAATCTTATAATAAATAATGGATATTCAGTAAACAAAATATATTTTTTAAATAATTAAAAATATATTATTTTCATGAAATAAATCTTTAGGTTGACAATGGTAAATATTATAAATAAAAAAAAAATCGTCGGTACAGAAAACACTACAATTTCGATTTAGGCTATTTCCTGCCAGCGCCATTTCTTCTGGATGAAGAAATCCATATAATATTTACTATTGCCTACTGTAATTTTGCTCCACATACAAAATACATTTAATGGTCGAAAGTTATTTGCAAAAAAATATATAAAATTATCTTCAATCAATATAAAAATACACATATCTAATAATTGTTGACAAATTTCCTCTGGAAACAGCTAATTAATTTTCTATTTTAATGACCTCATAAACTTAATAAAAACATCGAATTAAAAAAATAATGATTTTATTTTGATATAATGAAGTAGCGTATAATATAAATTGTAATAATTTTAGTTTGAATACTTCTTCTTATACAATATAACATATATTTTTTTAATGTGCGCTACTGTATCTAGCAATAGGAGCACTGTATAAACAGGACAATGATTGAATTGAAATATTTTAAAAGGGAAAAGTAACGGTAAGAGCGGGTGTGTTTACACGAAGGAATGTATGTATTTACTCACGCACTCACATTTTTCCCATTTTTCGTCAATTATTATGCCCTACTTTTTCACAAAAAAAAAATATGTTACACACGGTATTTTTGAAGCAGCTGTATATTTTAAAGTATATTTTTTACCCACCGTCATCAAAGGATTAGTAACAGCTGTTTACCGTTATAATATTATTAGAAATAATTAAATCAAAATAATTCACACTGGACTTTATTACATTGCAATGTAATATTCTCTTGTGATGTTCGCTCGTTTTCGATTACGTAATTGATTTTATAAAATTAAACATCCTCTTCCTTGTTTTTTTTTTTATTATTTTGAGTGCCTAATTGTAGATGTAAGTGGTGGTTATTATTACCCCTAGGTTTCAACTTGAAATGCTTGTGTACCGCCTTACTTCGATGCGTGACGAAGCGACACAGCCTTATTCCGGCCGATTAGTTCACCTCTCGGGACGATCTGAGTCTGTGACGAGCTTGCACGCAGGTGCAAATGAATAGATCGCCTTTGTCACAGAATCTTGCTCTTTTCAATCGCCACAATACGAAACGTGATGTTTTACTTTTAATATAAGAATAAACCTTGCCCACGGGTTTTTGACACAAACCACAACCCTTCCGATGCTTTGCACCTTTTATTTCAACAATATACATACTGATTGAGGTCGTTTCATTGTTGACTATTGCAAATATGCCATTTTCGTGTAACCATTTCAATCAATGAATGTTTGCAATTTTTACAAGGTCTAAGATGTATAATGTAAAATATCGCTAAGGTAAAAATGTACTTACTGAAACAGCTATTCATTCGTCTTGAAGTTTTAAGACCAACCGCGTGACTATCTTTTTAATGTAACATCTTCATCATTCGTTAAAATTGAGCGATTAGAAATGCGGCATTTATAATTAAGATAGAAGAAGTAACTGTTTTAAATATTATTATACTATTAAAATCTATTTATTATGAAAACAAATATCCACATATTTAACAACCTTTTTATACATATCAACCACCAACACCGCTATGGTTAAATCCAGCATAGGGATGAAAAAAATCTAGAAGGAATGTGAAAAATTATTATAACCAACATTTTATTGTAACCAAACAAAGCACATTCAAAACTTTTTAAACTCGGATTTTACACGATTTTGAAATAACACCGTCCACTAAAAAGAACGAAAACATATTTTAACACGAATTATCTGTTCTAACGCGATTCCTTGAAAATGATATTACAATTATGAGCGGTACGGACCAGGTTGACGACCGCTGATGTATTCAGTAAGAGAATACATGAAACAAAAAAATCATTTATAGAAATTTGAGAAAAAAAGAAGAAAATAATCACAATGTTTATCCCTAAATATACCTACCTCTCTCTCATTAAATTACCATGAACAATTTGTTGATCTTCTACTGTTGGCCTACATACAAATGATATTAATGTAATATATTTTTTACAAATTTCACATGCACATTCCCAGTATCGTTATTTTATACTCGGTACGTAATACATATAGATATGGATATTTTTCATCCAACGCTATCCAATTTACTGGAAATTATTGGAATTTACTTACATCGGAGATCCCATGCTTAATGGAACGTAATTATCAAATGTTAATGTGTAAACTAGCTTTCTATTTCAACCGTGTGTATTTGAGGTATCTACGAAACCTTTTCAACGTTCAAATAATGATAAAAAATGTATCATTATATGAAAAATGTCTTAATCTTTTTAATGTATTTACAATTTTTAAAAACATAATTTAGTGCATATGTTACGTTTATTAATTTTTATACATGAATCGTTGTTGAATACGATCCAACTCAATCATAGAAGCTAGAAACAATAGCGAGCATGCGAGTCGGGCGCACTTCTAATTGCCTAAAAACCAACTAAAACAACACAAAACATCGAAAGGTAAATTGTCTACAGAACACGTTCTAGGCTGCCCGTTACCGCCCTCCTTGGCTCGTTTTTAATATACGTAGGTAGTAGGCTCAATTCCAGGTTAACTGGAAACTGAATCTTCATGTGTTTATAATGATATAGATTTTGTAATAATCTTGAGTTCGGTGAATATGAAATCAGAATTGATCACTGTTTCTATATATTGTTTCCTACTGTTGAGCATTGTGTTATTACTTATATTATAATATCTAAACCGCATAAGATTTTACTGAGTGATAATCGAACACAAATTTAATATTCTTCGTGCTAAATTGTATGATTTATGAATGTAGACATGCCCTTATTTTTTTTAACTTAAAAACTAAATTCAAATACTAATTCGACATTTGAATCATACACCATTTTGATAGAACATTTATTAAGTGCTACAAATACAGTGTGTTTATTTATGCTGTTTTTAAAAAACAGTTGGTAACATCGTTTTGCCTTTCTACGGTCCCCATATATTGGCAAAATTACAGAATTATTAGTTATTAAACTGCGGAGCAATTCACCGCGGTTTGACTTGAAGAAAAAATATCTGAATTGTCTGTTTGTGTGGCAGTCAACTTTTCTCTTGAACCAGAGGGCGCGCGCCCGTATGCTATGCAGTTAGGTGTATTTTCAATCGCCGTGCCCTCCGCGGTCTGTACCTGCAAACAGACGCACATTGAGACAGACCTCTCTCTGTACGTGATTAATGCCGCAATGAAAATCAACATTAATTATTACGACCCGAAGCCGGGAGCTTTCGCGGCGAACCTGACCGACGCTCGCTCCTCACTGGAAAACCATTTTAATTACTGCCATCGCACAGTAGCGTTTAACGAAAGACACTAATAATAATTATATTAAAGAAAATACTTATTTTTCCTTTATTTGCTTCAACTCATTTTTCTATTTACATACTTTATTTCGTGGTCTTACGTGATGATAACGTGTCGTAATAAATCGGCATGTCTTCGAAAAAAATATCTTTTATTTATAAATAAAGCAACAGATTAGAAGATTGAATAGAGATTATTACACATATTTCAGTAGCGATACTATTTTTATTTTGCGATTTTCGCTCGCAATGTGGACCAATAATGAACCGCCATTACCGTAGTTTATCAAGAATTATTTGTCAGGTAGTTTACTCAACGTCTCCGGAAAGGGTATACAAGGTTTAGCTAAATTGATCACTGTACGTAGTGCACGTACCAAGGTTTATGTAAAGGGTCGGTGGCTAAGGATGAAAATATTACAGGCATCTATGACTTTTTTGATATAAAATATTCAAAAAATCGACGGTGTGAATGTCTCTATTTGACGATTCGAACCTTAAAAACCAATTTTTATGACGATTTTTATATCGAATTTTTCAGCGATACTGATAAACATTGTAATTATTAAGTTACGCAAACATTTTTACTTTCAATTTACTAAACTTACTGCATTGACTGTCTTTTTTAAAAATATTTTTTTCGACGATTCTCCGACTAGGGTATCCAATCCCGAAGCCTTTTTCCAATCCCGGGATTTCAGGATTGATTTATTTTGAATCCCGAGATCCCGGGATCCCGGGATTGAGATTTTCTCACCGAGGAATTTGAAATCTTCAATTTGCCAATTTCGTGTAAATTTCGAAAATTTGCTCAAAAATTCTCAATCCCGAAATCCCGGGATCGCGGCCATCTCAATCCCGGAATTTCGGGATCAGAAAATTGAACGGGATCCCGGGATTGGATGCCCTAACTCCGACGTCTCTATTGTTGACGTTAATCACATGTATTTGTGTGTAAACATTTATTTCGATAATTGATAAATATTGCCTTTTTTATATACCTTGTGTTATGCTATATAAGATCGTGATAATTTTGTTACATAATGATTGTTGAAAAAAGATCTGAAAGACGCATATTTAATTATTTAATATAATTCAGATATGTACATAGTACAGTTGTAATTGCTTCGTTTCTATGAAATTGAATACGCCACTGCCTTCAGCTTCCATTCGTTCCTTGTTTCAGTGGCTTGTTTGCTACTTACTCTGCAATCAACTCGTTCTAGCATCATCCATATATCTCCGAATTTATAATTATATAAAAATAATAAAACAAAACACAATCATGTTTTTCGGTAGTTTACGTTTTGTAGTTGTTAACGTATTGTTGTAATGCAACAATCGTGTAAAGAAGCGCTTCCACAGCCACGAACGCTTCGTGCTATGAAACATGGTGATCATTAATAATTACCCACCATATTAATTATGATGTTCTTTAAATTATTGATAATAATTTGAACAGTACATATATGAATATACCTAGTTATTAAATTAAATCAAATATTCAAAAAGTGATTACAGTTGTGTAGAAAGTTTATTCTTGAGATAAAAATGTAATGCAATGCAAAAATATAATTTTTATATCGTCGTATTTCCGACCAAAAAATGTTAAGTCGTTAGTTAATTCTAGTTGTTTAGTAGAACGATGTTGGCCGTATGTCTTGATTACAATACAGTTAAGCAATCAACATGTCATGATATAATTGTTTTATATTTAATTTACAAGGACTTGAATAAAATAAATAATAACAGGACAATTTTTCAGTAACCGAGGCCGATATTATATGCTTGGGTTGTATTTCGATTACTCTAATATTAAAGTTATTTATATTCATGATAATTCTCGAAATAATAATAAATGCGCAGACGCCAAAGAAACAATTAAATGCTGGCAAAACAACGGCCGCCCTCCTTGTCTCCGGGCTACCCATGATCGCTTCACTCATCATCGTCAGTTTCTTCCCCCTAATGCCCGCCTGCCCGGGGCTGGCTTAATTTATTATACACCCATAAGGAACCGAACCTGTGCCCTAATCTTGAAACCGGAATACCAATAATTCTAGTGGCATTGGCGGCTAGAGAGTGTCACCGGAGTAGGTAATATTTATAATTTATTAAATTTATTTATTCTTGGCGACTCATTTTTTTTAAATATTTCTTTAAAAAGTTTCGAGCTGTAAATGATAAAGAATTTTTTTTAATATTCGTGATTCGACATCGAGACTAGGCTATCCAATCCCAGAGCCTTTTTGTGATCCCGGGATTGGGCACTCAACATGATATCTTGTATAAATTGAGAAAACTTTTAGTTGTCACCTTGACTTTTTTTTTAGCTCTTCCAAATCTAAAATCCTATAAATTTACGTATTTCTTAAAAAATTCTCAATCCCGAAACCCCAAAATTGGTGCGGTCGCGATCCCGGTATTTCAGGATCACAAAATTGGACGGGATCCCGGGATTACGGGATTGAAAAGCCTAATAGACTATACAGATTATTTAAGCATTCGGAAAATAAACTAATACATATTTAATCTTTTGCTTGTTCGCATCCTGACATTAAACATAAAATAAAAGAAAAAATATTTTAATATTACATTTTTTTAAATTTTCGGAATATTCTGTTTCCGGATTTTTCTATGTAAGGATGTTTCTGTGTACGGAAATTTATTGTTTGTAAGAATCGATGCTCAGAGTTTTCTTGTGCGGATTATTCGTGTACGGAAGAATACGTTCATCAGTTATTTGACGTTCAATTCTCCAATATGTGAACGCCAATGCCGGGCCTCATAATCCGATGGGCGATGACTGCCTGGCGATAATACCGTGCAATTATAAACGTTGCAACCAGTAATTTTACCCAGTTCTCTGTGGATGAGACCATTCACTGTTCTATCCACTCTTCTCAACAGTCGCCATGTCAATGTTTTAAATTTTTAGCTCTCATTTCAACATTTTAAAATAAAATCAACCCACATGCCCCAATAAATATCATTCAAGCGGTATTTGCCCAGCTTAATAATTATTTTCACATTTTAATTTCGTATTGAAAGTGAAAGATTGTAAAAACATATTATTCGAGCAAAATTCATCATTCATTAATGTAAGAGTGAGGGTTTCATCTAAAAACTTACATTTTTTATTAATATAAATCGTTTCTTTCATATCAATACTATGTATAAATTTCAAACATCCCTCCTTACTCTATAAAAATATTCGGCAGTTTTAGTTTATATTCTTCAATTTTATCAGGGTCTGTTTCGGTTGGCAAAAAGATTTATTTTATGTATTATTTATAAAATTTCAATTTTTAAGAAACAAAAGAGTTTTTTGAACATTTTGAATAGCGATTATCATCACCGATTGATTTAATTGGTTTCAAAGTTACAACAATGTCGTTTTTTTTAACTGCTTAGTCGCATACTCTATAGAAATTTTGTGTAACATTAAAACGTCACTTCAAGAATACTGAAATATTCAAATAAATTACAAGCCTTCAATTATTCATTATTTCCAGAAACTGAATAATATTGTAACCATTATCGTATTTATTTTTATCTCAATAACCAACGACCTTCGCATCCCAGTTAAATAATTCCTTCTAGACCTTTTGGTGAAACCCCATCCGTTTGAATTGTCCGGTAGTAGGCGAAGGGCAAAAAAATGAACCGATTTTATAGCCCAATAAATTTTATTGGTCTAGTGACTTGAATGCACTTTCTTTCTTTGTGTCGCTTCACTTGCACTTCCATTACGAATATTTCCCCTTTCACGGGTTTTTTTCCTTATTTGTATATTATCTATTACAAGGATTCGTTACCTACTGTAAATTTGTGACATTTTTCATAAGGAACAGCGAAGGATTTTTTCGTATTTTAAAATTATAGCAACACTATATCTTAACTTTTATCTCACATTATCACACACTTTTATCTCACATGTTTTTCAAGAGCATAATAAATTTAATATTAAGAACGTCGACATGATCTTTGATAAATAATTTATTCGGCATATTTACGCAAATTCTCATAATTAAATCAAAGCTTAAGTCCTTCTGATAATATTTATTAAAAAATAAAACAATCTTTCCAACAAAAGAGATATTTTTTTAAATTATTCACGCCAATTAAATAAACCGATTTTACATGGACCTCCCCCCGTTTTAACTGTTAATACAAAAAAATGTTCACTGTCAATACTAGGTGAAAAGGGATTATATTCAAAAAATAAAACACCTTTTGCACTAATTCCACTTGTGATAATTCATTAAAATATATAATATAATACTTTTCCATAAAGATTTCAGTGACCTCGTTAAATTTAATCTACAGCCCATAATTGGATACCAGTGCTAAGATATTTATACATATTTTTATTATACTATTTCAGATTTAGCTATACATAATCGTATTTTTTGGCTGATATGAATATGAATACTTGGTTGTTTTATGAGTATTCTTAAAAGTTTTATTTGCATATCGTTTTTATATTTAAAAATGTATCTTATCTTAAGTAGAGCAAATAAATGTATTGTGTGCATATTTTTTTTCATAATCTTGATATCTAAATAACAGCAGACTCTCCGTTGCCTTGACTACCGCTTCCAACAATGGGGTTGAAAGAATGTTTACATATTTTTACTTTCGAAAGCGGCTCCTTTGCAAAGGGTACAATATATTATAATGTCTTACTTAAGGCTTAACTCTCTTTTACCGTTGTCTCTATTGTCTGATGTCACAACTCAAACATCTTCCGCGTGCATAATTTATGGCAGTGTCACAAAAAACGGTCTTTTTCAATTTCGGCCGTTGCTCTATCATACCGATGGCGTGTATAAGCATATTATTTTACTCGTCTCCAATAAATATATTTTCTCATTATAAAACATCCTTTTTTTGAAAACTGTATAGACAGTTTCGTTTTTCCAATAAATTAAAATAGGTGACTGTTTTTTCTCATATTAAAGTTATAATTAATTCATCTGATATTTAAATGAAAGATTTTTGAAAATCATATTGATTTTTTACGGGTTAATATATTTTACTAGTGGATAATTAATTAGTAGCTAGAAATTAACAGGTGGCAAAACAGCACCTGTCAAAATTCTTTAATGTCGCGTTAAAATCAAATTTAAACTTTGTTAATCAATATTTAAATTGATCCGGCACTAGATAATACAGTTTAAAAAATCTCTGAAACTGCCGTCAGCTGTTTATAACATGTTTTATTTTGGCTTACAATTCGACACTCGGAAACCTTAACCTGTATTGTATAGTAATCTCACTCAAATTAACAATAACATTTGACAAATATTTCACGGTTTTATAATAAATATATAAATGCATTCCAGGCATACAAATAGATAAATATAATACGTAACGTAATTCAACAACTTTTTACTGTTGTTTGTTGGATAGAAAGGAGAAGTTTATAATTATTAGCGTTACTCTGACGAAAATTCATACTTTGCGGGAAACTTTCATTGGGCAGCATTTAGCTAGATGGTAACTATGCTTATGTCAAATATTAATTCAAAAAAATACTCGATTGTTATAATTTAAAAGTTTACCGTTTCCGATGAGCTGTCAAGTTTTTTCTTGTAATTATTCAAAAGTGTTATTTCAACCTTTTCGCGAATATCTAAAAAAATATTGACTGAATTTTAAAATCGTGCTGAGCAGACAGTTTCTGTTATAATATTTTTACTCAGGGGGTTGTGTTTTCAGAAATATCTCATTTTTGCGGTTGGGTGTTCAACACAATAAATCATCACCATCCACTCTCCCTGAAATCTTTTCAAAGAACTTTTTTATTTACTCTATCGATCGACACAAAATGTCGTTAGTATGCGTGACTTTTTGATTTTTTCCAACGTTTACTTGAAATGTAAGCAATATTTTTTATCTATTTTTGGCGTTAGAAATTACTAATGCTTCTAATATTTATTGTTAAAAATTAAAATTATATAATATAGCCAACTTTGTAAAGTATTTATTATTGATAAATTAAATACTGTCCGCAGTTTGTTTCTAGCATTTTACAAGCTCATTTAAATTTATTTATAATATAAGCCTATTGATTTTATTTCTAGTTATAATATTGCTGACTGTAAAAATATACAATTTAAGCAATTTTAAAAAATGACACATTTGTTATTTTTTAAAAAGTTATCCAAATATATTCCCTGAAAATACATTCAAGACATCATTATAGACTTGGTTTGCTGGTGAAGATAGTTTATTCTTAACAATGCAATGTCTATGTAAAGAAAATCTCCATCCTAAAATAATAAGGCTTAATGGAAATACTCCAAAATCTATTCGTATATATAATCGTAGCTCGCACGTAAGCCTTCCTTAATAAAGATGCCACTTGGTTTGAATTGGGATTCTAGGGGGCGGTATTAGGAGCCTCCGCCTATTGCCATTGAAAAGCTTGTACCTGTCACATGGTTCACATAATAAAGAGGAAAACATAATTCGTTTAATTTTAGAGGTATCCATCATAATAATGCTGTATTATTGTTTTTTTTTTATCTACTAATATAAAAAAAACTCATTTCATTATTTTACTTTATTATGTAAACTGTCAAATTCCACTTAGGGATTGCGATAC
Source organism: Himalopsyche tibetana (assembly GCA_030503985.1). Taxonomy (NCBI): domain Eukaryota; kingdom Metazoa; phylum Arthropoda; class Insecta; order Trichoptera; family Rhyacophilidae; genus Himalopsyche; species Himalopsyche tibetana. Next base: position 4,130,872 of record JAPJYX010000019.1, on the reverse strand, counting down.
CGGTATTATTGAAACTGTAATCCCGGTATTAGTGGTGTTTTTCAATACTGAAATATCTGTTTTGAAAATGAAAAAATACCGACAATTTGGTATTGAATATTAACGAAAAAAGAATTTTGAATGTACACAAATCATTACATATTTTAATAAAGTCTTTGGGATTAATTGAATTATATTTAAATCTGCCAAGAGTTGTATTAAATCAATATTGACAGTTTCTCGAATTGACGAACCTTTCAATGGTGTTTTATTATTTTAATAAACCGTAATTTATTTATAAACAAAAAATATGGTTATGGTTATTATGATTATTATATTTTTTAATGCTGGTATTTTATTAAAATAACCAAATATCGAAATACCGAATTTGATTCACTTGCCCGGTGTAGCGATCCTAATTGGACGTTTTTTTTTGATCTGCTTAAGCATTTTTTTTAAACCGACTCAATAAGCCAGTGTTGCAATCCATAATTTCACCCTCACTTCTACGCAATTTCTTGATCCAGGTAAATTCAGTCACTTGTTGGCAATACATAGTTAAAATGTTCGCCGCAAAGTAAAGACGCATTCTTTTTTAAATGCAGCGGGGCGATATTTACTTTACTATGTTTTTTTCCGTCCAATATATATATTTCTAAGCTACAAATGATATCTGAAACAATTAATAATCGACTATTCGGTAAAACTGTGACCACTATCACCCCACACGATGATCACCTACCACTACGCCAGTACCTGAATTATTTTGTTCTACATATACTTTTTTGGAACTTAAAAAATGTAAATTTCCGATTCGCTTCGCCCTCGGTCTTGCTTTTATTTTACTAGAAGTGTCGTCACACAGAATAGTGTAGGTACTTACTGTAGGTCAGGATGTATAATCCATACCACCCGATATTTCTATCAACACGAAGAAACTGAGAATAGGTTGACCATGTTCAGAGGATATTTAATACGGACAATTTATTTCTTCCAGATCTCATCTATACAAATTAAAAAAGCATAATACATTTATTACTTTTTAGTTTTTATTTTATTTTATTTAGATTTTTTGCAGTCAATCTTTAAAAAATCGACATGTTAAAGAAAAGCGCTTCGACCAGATAAAATAATAGTTATTCACATATATTCTCTAAAAATATACAAATAAACAGTCATACAGATATTCAAAAAATAAAATATACATATGTACTTATTCCCACTTTTATTGAATAAAATTAGGACCGGTTTCGATTATGATGAGAATTATCAACTGATGATAAAGCTCGTCATCAGTTAATCAGATCATGATCAGTTAATCATGCTCGTCATTAACGAAACCGGACCTGATCTTATTAAATTAAAGTGGGTATTAGTACAAATGAATATTTTATTTTTTGAATATCATGCCTTTCCACCAAGTAGTAACACCCTAAAAGTGGTCATAAAAATATACTAATTTGCATAAATTTAATGAATCCATATGTTTATATATTGGAATCCTTTTCTCGTTCTCCGCAACCAGTCGTGATCATAATTACGCAGATATCAAATAAGTAATGAGAGCATAATATAATGCCTTCCCACCAAACATTTAATACCGTTCAAATGATTAATTTAGTGCACACGTGGGCAATCAATGTCAAAAATATTTTATAATTTAATTCCTCTGAGACAGCTTGTCTTAGACTTTAAAAACAATATTAATGATCATTCTAAGTTACTTTTGTTTTTAATATAGGTATAAAAAAAATCTTTCATTTCCAAAATTCTCATTCAAATTAGCAAACAGTATCATGGTGAAGTCATCAGTATCATCTGAAAGAGGCGAAACACGTGTCATAGTTAGTAACACAAATACGTGGAATAATCAAAGTTAATTTAAATTTTCTATTAGTATCATGGTCCTTGCATTTGGCTTAGTGATTATAAATATGTTTTAATTTTGAATCCGGCTTTGAAATCTTATATTTTCTGATTAAATTATCATTTTCTTGCTGAAACACCAATCAAAATCTTAAAAGTAATAATAATACAGTGTTTGATTTTAATGGAATGAAATAATAAATATGTATAGCTTTTTCGACATCACACCATCGTCAGAAGTATTAAACTGATTGTGACAGTGGCGTGCTTTCAATTAAGCTATCACCTATGTATTTATTAGTATCGAAATAATTACTTTGCTGTTTATATATATTTTAATCGTTTTTAAAAAACCAATTTCCTAACCATTTCATGCGTATGATTTCAGAGTTATAGAAAAATCCATGAAGTTGTGATATCATTTTCATATGGTAGGCAAAACAATAAACGAGCAGTTTGTACGAATTTTCTGTAATCTTCGCCCTGTAATCAGCGGCAATTTTTATTTGTATGTATATAATCATTTGTGTTTGTTATGATAAGAGCACGCGGTTAATGACAGATAATCGAATTGCGATTCGCATAATTTTCAATGACATCGCCATGGTAAATGCGTAGTACTCAATATATAACCATGGGGTTTTAAAAAATATATTTTCTGATTCATTAATCACAATCTTTATTTCAAATAACAATGATCTCAAGCAACTGTGGTTTGTGAAAAAAATACGTCGCCATGGCCGTTAGCTGTAACCTCAGTTATTATTTTTTTTTTAAACGAAAACATGAAATTATGGTAAATGATCATTTCTAAAGATTGTGAATCCCGAAATCCCGGGATCACTTAAAAGGTCCGGGATTGGATACTCTAATATTACATTTTTCGAAGTGCATAAACAAATTATTCATAATTATTAGAGATATTTTGATTACATATTATCACATTTTGGTGGAAAATAAGAATAGTAGATATTCCATTATTTAGTTTAACCAATTGTATATTGAGTGTGAGTTTTGATTATTTTCCTAATCTTTATTATATTCACCATAAAAAATAGCAGTTTTTGAAATTCATTTATGAAGTTGGGTAGTTTGTAAAGAAATCAATTTAATTTTTATTACAACCGTGTATTTAAAAAAATTACAGATTTTTTGTGTAGAAATATTCCAGTATTTTATAATTGACACATTAAAGAGCTTTATTGTTACCGTGTATCTGATATGCTTACTCTATTATTATATACATAATAAATAGTTCCCGTCTTGGAGACCTCCAAAACATCCTGTAGTTATTCCGACATATATGGGATATTTTAAGCATCGATTAGATTTCGTCAATTAGGCAGTAATGGTTGCTGTTACAAATAATTAATATCGATTTGCCTGCTGCTACTTTCGTATGCGGGTGGAAAACGCTTCAGCGCCGACCTCGCCTGTTATCGCTTCGCAAATATTGGCGAAATCTGCAAGGTTTTTCGCGAAACGCAAATTAGGTTGCTACAATTCAGTGCCCATCATTTGACGATACTGGGCGTATTTCCTCAGATTGTAGGCGAGAGATATAATCAAGCTTTGAAATACAATACGCAAATAAACCACTTCGTCTTTTACGTAGACTTACTTATCAGCGTAGCGCGTGTAATTGTACCTCATGAATATTATATCCATTGAAAGTTTTATGCAAAAACTTATTTCTAATTTTCAATTGCTATCGTCAACAATGTTAATAGAGCTTCGTCTTTCACGGTTATGATATTTGTACGAAAAAAACTATTAATTGGATCAGTTTTAAAACTTTCTTAAATTTGTATACGTAATATAAATAATTATATGTAGTCTTTCCTCAGACAGGCGTGTGGCACGCGGGAAATTGACATATTTGAAGACCTTTCATCGTATTTTTTACATTTACCAACCCGAATGAGTAATTAAATCTGTGACGATCTTTGTTGAAATTGATTATTCCCGTTATTTCAAAAAAAAATTTTTTTTTAAAGTTCTCCGGATGACTGTTAACCACAGAATTTTCCGGATATCTTTAATTTGCGGTCGATTTGATCTGTCACGCGAATAGCTTATCATACGATGATAAAATACGCATGGCCGATAACACCAATAGCATCAACGCATTTCCGCATATGGTGCAAATATTTGTTTTACCTCGTTATTGTTTAGTGAGAATGACAAATTATTAAAATTTGATATTTTTATTACTATGAAATCCTTTTTTATTTTTAAGATAAGCAGTAATGAATACATTTTAATTATTAACTGATTCGGCAGTAACTATGTGGAATTTATTTTTATTTAAAATAAATGAGATACTTTGTTCTTTCACTGATTGTCATATTTCGTCGCTTTGAAAAGTATCTTCAGGCCGACATCTTAAATGCTTTATGTATTATCATTATCTTTATAATATATATATATATATTATTGTTAGTGTTATCCTGTTTACTTTTACGAATCACCATTTCTGATTTAAGATTAACTTTCAAATCTATCAAAAAATGTATTCTATTTTATGCTGCCTCAATTTTTTCCTGTAATTCACTTTCGGTTTTCAATTTTGTAATTTTTGGATTCATTATTTAACTCAATGGCTGCCACAGACGAGATATCTCGAAAATGTGTTCCTGCTCAACACGCCAGAGACGAGTTATCTCTTAATAACTAATTAAATTAATAGTTGCAAATTATAGCCGGCGTGCTAGGTAATTACTATAATTATCTACGGCAGTTAAAAGGCTAAAATAAACATTGCGATCAACGTAATGTTTGAAAATGATGTCTGAAAATACTTATCTGTACAAACAATTTTCATGACCTAGAAATCAAGAATGGGCGGATTGCATTACAGACATCAAAATATACCCCAAATTTACAAATAAATTCATGCAAATGTGCAGAATTTGCGAATTTTATCTTGAATGCTTTGATTGAATAAACATAAATCAAATATAGGCCAGTCACTTTTACTATACTCGTAATTATTCCAATAGCAACATTGTATCGATTGATTTACGTACAAATTACCTATATCGTAACGCTTTGCTATTACGTCACTCTGCTACAACAGTATGTTATTTTCCATGTATGAGAATTCTCTAGAAACATTGACAAATCTTTTAGGAAAATTACTCTTTAGACATGTTTCTATGCTTATTTTATATTTTAAAAGTTGTCGACCGTTAAGTGACATTAAAAGTACGTAAGTTAAAAGAGCACGACAAACAACAACTTTGTCCCTAGCTTGTCTTTCCATTATCTTTTCCGCGAGTCAACTAATTTAAACCTACATAAATTCAGACATTACATTGTGCGAAAAGTGTCTTGGAAAAATGCGTATCGACGTAACTCACTTTAAAGACCACTGATTTACTATACACGAGTGAAATGTAACATAATATTTAGCAAAACTTTCCTATACCTATTTCAATCAATGTATCGCTTCTGATATTGATGACACGCTGTCTATATACCTGTCAATTTTGAATTAAATTCATTTTCAAAGACGAGACGTTCGTCGCTCGTATCTGTTTCTACTTTTAATAGAGTAACTTGTTCATTTTGATTGAAAATAATTTCAGTGGAAGAAAATATATGCAAAGTTGGTCTAAATAGTAATGCTATACTTTCCATTTAATATTGTTAATTATACATCAACAATTAAATGCCAACTTCACGTTTGTATATTGATAAAATAAAATAAAAAAAGGTTATGATAATATAAACTGCTCAATGTTTTCTAGTTTGATGTTTATCGTGGTCAAATGATGACGATACAAGAACTTGAAATACTCGAATAAACACTTTCTATTGGTTCTTAAAATGAGAGTTACTGATAGTGATATGCTATGAGGTCCGACAACATTATCTCAGTGTAAAGGAAACAAACTGTTTTTTTTTTAATTACTCTTGTACAGATTCCACATTTATTTATTAGAATCAGGACCGGTTTCACGAGCATTTTCAACTGATACTGTTCCTTATAAATAAATGTAGAATCAGTACAAAAGAGTATTTTATTTTTTAATATAATGCCTTTTCACCAATAAATAATGTGTAGTGGAACGCTCTTATTTAAAACAAAAGAATATCTGTGATTATTTTAATGCTACATTACCTGCCCAGAAAACGGGACGTAATCAAGTTTCTTCTGCACCCAATACCACGTAAAAATCCCAATTTGAATATCTCCCATAGTATTCCATATACTTAACATTGGTAGCGAGTATGTTTAAAATAGCATAACATGTATATTCTTTCTATGATCCAACGACGTTTGAACGCGTGGTCCGCGCGTCCAGTTTCCAATATGGTGTCCTAGTCTCACTTCACCTCCAGGCAAACCCTTTTCCGTGATGCACCCATATACCTTATTAAATGATAATAATTCATGATCGGTGAGTTGTATAGTATAATGTATACATATGGATGCATTGGGAGCGTGCCTAGGCGTGTAGTGCCTTGCGAAGCATCGTCACGTTTTCGAAGCAGTTTGTCATGCATTATCAGCACCATCACCGGCTTAGTCGAGAAGACTGAAGACTTATCACCACATCTTACTGTACGATTAATTGGCCCAAACTTTCCATTGTATTCTGTTGGTATATCTTCGTTTCAATATTGTAAACTTTTAAATGCGTAATAATTATTTTTTGACGTGATACTGTGCTTTGAAAGACATTCCTTAATATAGCATCTGCAAATATATCGTTTTAAGTAAAAATTCAAGTTTTTTAATTTTTTTTTAATTCAATTAGACAATATGAACAGTTCAATATCAACAGGAATACTTGGTTTGCGGAGAATTTGTGTATGGAAGAATCACCGAACCATCAAATGTTACTAGCACTTTGTTATTCCACTGTTTGTATTGCAAGGTGTAACGAGTGTGAAGATGCTTCTCAAAGAGGTTAAACACGTCTCGCATCTAGTAAACACATCAATTGGAGTAAAAAATCAAACATATTTTTATTTTAAAACGTAATCTATCAGATAAACTCATATTAAAATGCATACTTATAGTGATATTGATCTTAGTAATTTTACATCATTATATATCTTATGTTGTTCACTGACTATTCTTGGAGGAAAATGAATTATTTTTAAGTGCATTTGTAAACAGAATAATATCTTTCTTTCAATGTGTTCTAGATTCTAAAACTTTTTTTTTTTTAATTTAAATATTGATGTAATGATACTTATATTTATAATCAATTCGACGTTGTCAATGTTTTCATATGACAACGTCGAATGTGTAGAACTCGGGCTTAGGACAAGAACCAACTTTTGAAAAAACCGGCCTTTTAATTACAATATTTCCTAAAGCTAGGTTTTCGAAGTTTAATATAAAAATGATAATTTGATTAAAATAGCGAAAAAAAAGCTTACAACGTTTATTTAGTATACATAAACACTGTTACAAAAACTATTGCAATTTACCAAAAAAAAATATTTCGTCAGGAATTTTTTTACACAGCAAAAATATTTTCAAATTAACCCATATATTTTAATATTATGAGCACATTCATTGATGTATACTCAATAATTTCACCACGTTTCATTTGTAACCATAGCGGTGCGGTGTCAATTCAAAATTTTAATATTTTTAATTCAATGATAAAGATACAATATTAATTGTAATATTTGAAACCGCGTTATCACATTGAAAAAACAGGCCTTCGAATTTCGCAAATTTAACTAAAAACCCGATTTTTTAAAACAGTCAAGCCTTGTGTAGAACCGTGGCTGTCCATTTAAACGGGACATATGTACATGAGCTTAACATAGTTATTTCCAACTATGACAAATTTGTCTCACCATTATTCGCTTGTGAAATTGTCCTCTCAAAGCTTCATTCGTTCCTTAATGAGCACTTTTCCATCCATTTGGCATTTTATTCAGAGATCATACTGCATATTAAATTTAAATAACTATTCCGGCAATGAATTCATCCAATTGTCACTATTCGGAAGTATTATCGTTGTCCTTGATTTCGCTTTTATGCGCACAGTAATTATTATTTATTGATTTAAGCTTTATCGTAGTGAAAGCTTTTATGTTTGAATGTTCATATAAACAAAACGTTGTTATATATATATAGCGATTTTATACAGTGTGGTTTCTAGAGGCTCTAAATGTATTCAACTTTGTCATTTGTTGTCAATAATATAAATAATAGATAGCAAATGCGACAGTTCGACCCTTGCAGGTGTGTATCGATCACGTAATAAATATATATCAATAATGATTTAAAGAATTTAATAAATTTTATTCGCGTTTTTATATCTATTGAAAAATATTGAATTCATCAAAGACGTTTTCACACGATCAGAAAAATATCTTTAATTCATTCCATTAATGCAAGTAATTGTTTAATTAATGCGACTATTTCTCTTTAAGGCGATCTTAGAGTTGTGAACGACACGCTAAGCTGGACGTCCTGCTAAGTTTTATATATATTTACACTGTTTTGGCAATTTCAATTTGTTTTATTACCTATTTGTATGATTTCTATTACTGTCGGTTTGTTCTCAATCATATTAATGTGTATACTTGTTTACTGTGATATCATGTAACAGAAGCAATACGAAGAATGTACAAGCCAGCAATTAACCAATGAAATGACAATATAAAATAAAAAATATTATAATTGGTCCTTTATTTAGCTCTAAGAGATTTGTCATTGTTCTTTCATAAATATATTTTTTTTCTTCAATTGCTTGCTAAAAAGCTATTTGCTCGACAAAAAACACGTTGCCGTTACCCAAATAGTTTTATTACGTTTAAGTAGATAATGACTAGGGATTTCAATACTGTTATTATCGAAACCGCGATCCCGATATGCATGGTTTTTTCAAATACGAAAATACCATCACATACATCGTTTAATAAAAGTATTCGCGATCAATTTAAATATGTTGTATCAATATTGACAGGTTTCAGAATTAATTCAGGAAGAATCTTTCAATGTCGCGTTGTAACAATTGATCGTATTTTTTGCACTATTTAAACGTTCTTTTTAATACCGGTATCCAATATGAAATACCGAACTAATGTGAAATACCAAGCGTAATGCTGTTATGCCGTAATAAAATCATGGCTTCATCACTGAGTTATACATCACCCCAAATCGCATCGATTATCGATATTTATTACCACCTGTCAAAGTCATTACGTAATGTTTACGTGCTATATTATTGTCTTTTTGTGTTTTTTTTTGTGGTGTGACGACAGGTCATTCCATCACAATACCCGTAGGTGCGAGGTCAGGTCGAAAACAATCGACCTCATGTAATTGAACACCCCGTGCCGCGCTGTGGTATTCTACCTGTTTTATTTCATATTTTTTCAATCCAAAAAAAGGTTAACCTACAGATATCTGACCCAATGTATGATTGCGGGAAGGGGCGGCGTGATGAATTTTTCGATTTTTTTTTAAATTAAGATTGTTTCCGTTGATAAAAACATATCAACACCAATTTTCAACGTGTAGTGTATAAAAAAAATTCCAACGATTTCCACTATCCATGTGGAGCAGTGTTTCCCAAAGTTTCGACATCTGTGTACCCCTTTTAAAATTTTCGTAACACTGAGTACCCCTCGTCAAAAAGTTATATGTTTGTAATCGAAAAAATTAAGCCGCATGTTGCTTCAGCTTCCATTCAGTTTCCCCCGTGTACCCCAACGAACGCTTCGCGTACTCCAAGGGGTACGCGTACCACACTTTTGTAAACACTGATGTAGAGTATCTCAACAGAAGTTGTTTAAGAAGAACTCGTTATTCAGTCGCCCAACTCCTCTTTTTCGGAAAAAGTTCAATTCTTGTAATGAATTAGAATGTGTTATGAAAAAATTGTTATTTTTATTTATTCTACAGACTATTTAAATCCTGGTCATCGTCTTTCCTCTTTTATAGATAGCAATAATCAGTCTTTATTCGTCTGTTTTAAAATATTATTTGGCTTATGAATTACTTTGGTCATTTTACTAAAACACTAACATAAATGTATGTGCCTCGATTAACAGCGAAATTAATAACATCTAGTATGTAAATTAGTATAGCCATTACATAATAGCATCCGACCGACAGTTTTCAAATAACTCACCGCCAATTATTTATTATTATTAAGCCGTTCCTCCACACAATAAATCTCGACATTAACACGGCACGCGTTCAGAAACCGGCCACTTTTCCGTATTGCGATCGTCCTTCGTAGAAGACAAAAAACGCTGTTTTTTATCAACATTATAATATATTATTCAAAAATATGCATGTATAAAATGATGATTATAATGCATGCCGTACGGGAAGGGTCGATAGCCTTTGGACTTCGGACACTAATCTCCACTCTCGTACGTACGTCTTTGGTCCAGATCTGTGCCCAAAAATAATGTCTTGTTTGGCCTCCAGGTGTATTTAGTGGACTTATGTGCGGCTCACTGGAGCAGGTACATTTATTTACATCTTGTCGATGTGTAGCCGTGCAGGTATTAGGTTTTTCTACATAATTTATACCGACAATGTTCTTTTGCCAGGTATTCCGGTGTTGTGGTTACAAAAGATTACATCGGTTACTTATTCGCTTTTCTTCATTCACTACAACAAACGTATACAATTTAAAGAGCGGTTTTATCGCAAATCTTTGTTGGAAATATATACGATTATCTCTTACCAAAAGCAAATCATTTTTTCGTAAATGATTGATTATAATTCTATAATATGTTAACGTAACGTAAAAACATCACCGAAAATTAAATTAGTGCCATTGCGCCAAAATTTGAAGTTCTCTCAACAAATATATATATGTGTATCGTCGGGATACTGCCGGAAAGCGTTAAGTCAAAATACCTTGTTTTGAGATTATCGACGGAAACCGAAATGCAGCGTGGTCGTAGAAAATAAGACAATTACATAACGTCGGCTAAATTTTAACATCACGTAAGTAATTTTTTTAGAATTTCATGCTTAGGTGATTTCGGTTATAAATATATCAACGCATTTTTGCAAATTTTCTATCTTTTTAATATAAGTACTTTTTTTATTCGTTTCGATCTCTTATATCATTAGCACAATTTTGTATTGACACATATTTATAAGTATTTAAGTTTTCGTTTCGTATTATAAGCGAAAGATTTTTCTTTTTTGCAGTAATATTGTTTTTTGTCTTCCCTGTCAATTTTACTCAAATTCTAATAAGTGTTCTTGCAGTATTGGCAACGAAATATCGAAATAAATAAAATTAATATGAGTGAATTTGAATCGTTCAAATTATTAACACAAGTTTTTTTCAGAGACCCAGTGAGCGTGTTAACATATCTCGATTTGCATTCATCACTCAAAACACTCAATTGTTGACAAAATCGAAAGTGAGTTTTACATAACTTGTCATTTAAAGCAACAGAAACATTCAATAACTGTTATGTAAGGTGTATTTGTGGTAAATTAATTATATCAGCATCCCTTATTCTGCCTTTAACTTTGGGTAAGGCTATTTTTGGATTTATTTCTAAAGTTGTCCGGATGTGTTGGCCACTAAGCTTTACGTCAATGCGGGGGAAAATATTATTCAAATATGTTATTTATATTTCGATTAGATATTACCCTTATTGTTGCGGACGTCACTTCTCTGATGATGAGAGGACCGTTTTGAAATATTGACATTTTTTTTTTACTCAAAATCTTTTTTTATTAACAAAGCTATTTTTGCTCGTGACCTTTATACGCATAGGGTGAGCAATACCTACAAAGTTGGATTGCTTCGACAATTTTTCATGTGTATTTTTAGTGAGTTTAATAATGGTTATTCAATCTATCAAATATATAATAAAATACGTTTTATATCGGTTCTCTTATGGCATTTGTATATGCTATTTAATTTTAAATTATAATAATAAAATATAAAATACGTCTATGTTGATATCGGTTATTTTTATAAAACTATTCTATTCAATTAATACAACTCATGTATATCATTAAATACCTGCAACATAAATAAAAACCGGAATTTCGATCTTTAATCGTTTTAATTATCGGTCATGCCCTTACTTAAAATAAATACATGAATTCATGGTGACCATGTGTCTTTTTAACCATATCCTCTTCCTAATCGGAGCATTGAATTAATTTCGATCCAAACATTGCAATCACTCATTTTCAATTCGAAATAAAAATTCTTGACCTTAAGAATTCTTCGTTATCTATTACTGTTTGTATTTGAATTCCTTGTCTAATGCATGCTTTACATAACATAATTGGATTATTAGAGGTCTTTGCTGAAAAAAATCCATCCCGATAAATGCTTCAAAGTAAATTAATATGACATAATTTGCTGTGACGTTTCATTGTTTACTAACTGATTCATAATTAACGTGACCGATGACATATCGCTGCCATGTTCCGGTTCCGCCGACATCTTGGAAAAGCGTTCCGTATTCGTAAGATTGGAAAATAGTTGGTTTTTTGTTTGCGGTCAACGAAAAATGTCCTCCCCGCCTTGAAAACTCCTCTACAGCTTATTGGATACTCTACAATCACGTCGATCGGATTGGCTCGCTATGTCTGAATGAATTATACGTATAAATATCTACTAAACTAAAGGTAGGTGACGAAATAATGTTTTATTACCTGAACATGAACATGATAATATGAACAATATTAATCAACTCAAGGAGAATGACAATACGGTGAGTTATTTGCTTGTCTCAGTCTCTTTCTCAAATGATGCTGACTTTTTCCGTGAGTCAAGACATAACGGTCGCGGTAGAATCCAGTAAAGGTTTCCATTACGTGTAATTTATTCATACTTGTATAAGTTTTTCTATAGCATATAATTTCAAAAAAAAACAACGATTCATTTTTTTTCTAACTCACAGAAAAAATGGTTGGATGCAGGGATTCATCTACGAAAAAACATTGTTTTTTACGAGTATTGCATGATATAATATCAAAATTATTTGTCAATATGTAGGTATGTGATTTGTTAGTTTTTTTTAAAAGCGCATTAACAGTTTGGAATATGGGGTCAAATTTCAATAAATAAACAGATACAGAAAAAAAAATCATAAGTATGCAATAAACCACGGCGGTATGTTGTAGGGAAAAAATATAATTCATAGCTTACATGTGTTCAGCCTTAAAATTGTCGTCATAATTTAAAAAAAAAACAATGACCTCTACGTACGCTAAGAGCGAACTGAGATTTAAATCGTATAGTAGAAGTAACTGAAGCACAATGTAGTGATTGTACCCCTGAAAAGCCAGCAGTGTGCTACGGCCGTACGGCCGAAGCGTCAAGCGTGGTCCTTTGCGCCGGCAATCACAGAACCGGCAGTTATAAGTTTAGTTTTGCCCCGACCGTCGAGTCGCTAATACGTCAGTGCCTGTGCTTTCCTTCCCGCTGTTTTTCAACGATAAATTTCGCTACAACTACCGGGAAACTGTCCGGACATCGTTTAAATTATCACGCACAATATTATCATTGATTTAATTCATAACCGGTATTTAAATGATATCTTAGAACGATTTTAATTTACTACAATTTGATATTTCTACATTTAAATTTATTAAATAGTTAACAATTAATAAACGTCAGTTTCATTTGATATTTAAATTTTCCATTCAATAATTGTTTACTTCGCTAATGAAAGGTGATCAATTAGTATTCAAATAAAAGTGTACGGTAAAGCGACGTGAAGGACTGTCGTGATTTATATTAAAGTGACATATGAGTTGGTGAGGTTCTCGATATAAATCCTATAAAGCGAAGGCGATCGTACCAGTTGCGTTGAAGAGGCGCTCGTCTTCGGAGTGATCGGTGTGGGGTTTTCGGCCCCGGACGCCGTGTCCCATGTCGAGGGGTCGCAGCAAGCGCGCTAAATGGAAGGGCTGATCGTCTTATCCCGAAGCCGCAGTCATGGGATTAATCACCAAGACCCTAGGGGTCTTGTTCAATTTGTAAGTTTTATCAACTTCTTGTGCTTTTGAAATCCCAAAAAGTTTTTCGTTTCTAACTTCTAACCGAAAATAAGCGGTAACTTGTAGATAGTAATATACCCAAGGGTGTAATATTTTATATAAGTATTTTTGAAATCATTTTATGAAATCTTTTGAAATGAAATTATCTGAAAATCACATTTTTTTTAGATCTCCATTATTTATAAAAAAATATTCAGATTGAGTAATTCAAATCAAAAAAATCCTAATGATTTTCATCTTAAGCCTATGCATATATTGTTTACTATTCATATACGCCATTTATTTATTAAATAATTGCTTTATTTTACCATTGTGTATTACATTTTATGATATACCTTCTTATTTATTTAACATATACTTTCATTACGATACTTTAATTATGTTGTCATACTAAACATGGTTATAAATCGTGGTTTGGACACATTTTCTATGGTTGTTAAGTTGAATTTAAAATTTTATATTTATTATCCGCATTTCTGTTGAGTCGTTCAATTAAATATTAAACCTTTGGGAGTATCGCCGGATATATGCGTCCAAACGTTGTGTACCTAATGTCAATTGTCAATCTCGTGATTTTTTTTATTGAACTGTCAATATGGTTAAAAAACATCGATGATTTTTGGCACTTTATATTATTATATAAAGTGATGTTTGTGAAAACTTATGTTTTTTTTGTTAACTGAAAAGTTCAATCTTATGTAATGGATATAATATTATTTTTTTCTGCGTTTCAAAGTTCTGCGTTTATTCAAATTTCACGCATTGCTGTCACTAACTCGTTCATTGTCTTATTCAATTGTTGTTATTATCAATACGTATCTTGTACTAGGACATACTTTTTTGGTACAGTGGTGTCATCTCTATCCTTGTTGTATCATATAAGTGTATTTAAATGTGTAGTTTTTTTTATTTGAATTAGATTTTAAAGCAAATGAAATTCATAAATTTAACAAGCATAACTGATCTGAAGCCTGCGGCACTACTTAGATGCTTGCAGTTTGTCAGCTTGTCGAAAATAATTAAAAAATGTGTAGCAATCGATTTCGCTAGCTGTTTTGAACACTGAATGTGTAGCGGAAAAAATGTCCATTACTTCTTATATTAACATAAATGCGATGCATAACGGGAAATTGCGGTTTTTATGCAATCATTAATGTTAATTATAGAAATAGATATTACGTTTATTTTGATTGAAAACTGTTATTTTTTTAATGACGTGTGTATTAAGTTGTTAATATAATACTTTATTATATTGCTATTTGTATGATTATAATGTTTTCCGCGTGTTTGTATTCAATGGAAATCTACGCAAGCACGCATGTCCAATAATTATACGAGTAAAGTATTAAATAAGCATATTATATTGTCCTATTTCTATTCATCCTCGAATTGATTTCACTAAATTGCCCCCGGGGGCTTCGTTGCCATATTTTTACGCTTGCATGTTATAACACTTATTCCTGTTTTAATTTTTCTCTGATTTTCTTTTACGGTCGTACAGTGCTTAATATGAACGTTGCGTCAACGATATAAAAAAATATGTTCAGCCCACGCCTGCTTTCTATAAATAGAATATTGTTCTCAAAGGACTATTTTTAAAATTCACTAAAATACAACACTGCCTTTTTCTGCCACTGAATTTTTCTATACAGCCAAATCAAAATATTTCTCTCCAAAACATAAAAAAATAAATAACGGATAATACACGACCAAATTCATACTATTAGGGATTAAATTCTCGTTTTCTTGCAATCCCTGCGCTTATTACAAAATCCATCGAAAATAATACACATTTTAATAATTTTTATTCGAATGGTTCCTAAGATTATGATCAACTAAACGAAATAATCCTTTTAGTCTCATAGTAAAAATCCATTGACGCGAAGAGCTAGAGCTACTGGTGCATTAGTAAGTAACCTCGAAAATCTTATTTTCTCATATGTTCATGTCGTAAAGCGTTCCTGTTTTTCAAAATACGAAAGCCGCCCATTTATCTTTTTTGCAGCAAGCAACTCATTTCTATGACCATCAGAAGTATAAGATGCCATACATCCATTATCAATAAAAGTTTGGTTTATGTAAATATTTGATCCGATCGTTCATAGTGCCAAACTGTGTTTGTTCCTCGGTAGACAGATAGTATTGTTTAACAATGAAACGTAATTTATTTTTCTAATTATATAAAATTCGTAGCTTTTACTACGTACACAATGATAAATAATATTATTCGGAGAAATGGCTTACAATAATTGTAATTATTCAATAAGTATTAATTGTTAACTTTTGCTAGGGGAATTCCATTCGGTATCGATTAACAAATGTACACAGTGTGACACTGATAATATTGTACATCGAAATTTTCAAGTTCATTATAATAGTTAGCAATCCTTCGAACAAGAAATGGTTTCTATATTGGAGTCGAGTAGAGTTATTTTATAACCGTTCCAACAATATGTTTAAATGATCGTTTATATCATTTTTCGAAACTGTGACAGCTAATATCTATTTCGCCATCACTTGGTAAATGAGTCGTGCGTTTTTGGTACCAGAGATCAAATATTGCTAGCGAAAATCCATATGTGAAATTATAAATTCTCAAAGATGTTTTTAATATAGCGGGGTTAACTGGTAGTAGGTATGGAGGTTTACTGCATAAAATTTAATATGATGGGACTTTCAATGGCTTATTATGTGTACAGAGATGAAAGCGAATCCATGTTGCTAGAATGCAGCAATAAAAAGTGGATCATTCTTAAATCTACATCATAAAAAACGGAAAATATACATGCATTCCTCTAAGAACGATATAAATAATTTAACGTATATATGTATATGTATGAAAATGTTTTGGGTCTTTAAAAAACAAACGACTTTCCGGCCAATTTGATTCAAAAGCTTAAATATATACATCGTTAGCATATTTGCCCTCCTCCACCACTACTTGCACCACTGCTTTCGTATTTTTTTTCATTTTGAGTGTCTAAGGAGCAACTGCCCAAGACTGGCGTGCAGTTACATGTATGTACATGTGCATAAAATCAATACCTCTTGAATCTATTTAAACAAAAAGCTTAGCTATGTGGAAATTTATATTTAATATAATATTTAAACTGATTTTTTTTCTTATTTAAATGGTTACGTGACAATTGGTTTCGTCTCTTTAGGAAGCATCTTCAGATTAATCCTTTCGTAAGATGTTCATTTATAGCGTAGTCATAATTCTTGACTCGTATTATCTATGAAAAATTGAGATTAATTAAATATCTTACTCTCTAAAACAGCGTTCGCCAACTGGTGGTCAATCAAAAAATGTTTGCGATACGCAGAGTTGTTGCAGTAACATCATCGGGGCCAAGAATTAAAACAAGCCTTATTTCCATTTTGTTATATAAAAAAATATTTTTTATGATCGCTTTTTTTTATATGACATACTTTTAGATTGTAAAAATTATATATCTTAGTGGTTTGGAGGAATAAAAACTGAGCTCAGTGGTAAATGACGCCCGAAAAGTTGGCGACCGCTTCATTAAAATAAAAAAATGTTGTGTTTCTATTATTCATATTTTAATATCCCAATAATGGTTTACTATGAAAGCGCTGCGTGGGCGTTTGATTGTATAATTTATTTCTAAACTCTGTTAATGTTACTTCCGTTCTGTAGCTTGTGTAGAATATCAAAAATATTCAAAATCACTTACCCCTTTTGGGGTGATTCATTACATTATACACAGTCAAAAAATAATTTATAAAAACACGAATTATTTTGATATACTTATCCTGTTTTTGGAAGAAATCGAACGCTTGCTTAAAGCAACTATCCGAAAATGATTTATCAGCGTGGCGTTTGATATGCTTTCGTGGCCATGCAGCTGGTGGTTAGTGACTCGCAAAGCTTAAATTGATAATAATATTTATGCAGTTCAAATAAAAGTAAAATCCTTTCAGTTTTCTGATCGCATAATATCTTTAAATTAAGCGGAAGTCGTTTATTCGAATATTTTCTAACTGAAAATAAGGAAATTTTAAAAAATATCAATAGTTTGAGTGAAATAATGTAAAAGACATGTATGTAATGTATTATTTTGCTTTTGTTATATAAGAAACCTTTTGATGTTAAACTTTTTACAATATCGTTCACCAACGCAAATACACCATTTGCATTGCATTCACAAGCAGTTTTTTTGAACTGGAAGAAAATTTTCATTGTGGGACATAATAATAAATCTGTATTGTTTAAATAACCCTGTATCGATTAATTACATTTTCATGAATTGAAACCGATCTTGATATCAATAAATAATTTGGAATTAATCCAAAAAGTTTTTTATTGTTTTAGTAAAAGAATTGAGAGTAAATACTATACTTTTAAATAATAGTGAATGTAATACTTGTTGAATTCACGTAGGTGAAAAATATCGGAGTATTTGGCTCTACATGTCTTAAAACTAAAATAATTTAATTTTTTCATCTTATTACAATTAATCTTACCAAGTAATTGCCAATTCAATCAATCATATATAAATCCTTTGTAATTAAATATAATACATTAGATTATAATCAAGGAATATAACAATTAATTATTCCTACAAATACACCAGTCAGGAAACAGCTGGCCCGCTTCGTAAATAAACATTGGGTTGATAAATTATACATAGCTCAGAACATAATCAGACAATTAAAAAGTTTTTAAAATATTATTATGATCAATTATTATCTACAGTGTAAGAATGTTTACCTCTTACCATATTATAATATTTACTAGCGTAATCTGATTAGATTGTTCATAATCATAAAACGCAGTCGTTTAATTCTAATTAATTATCTCATTCAAAAAATTCCGCATTGTATGTTTAAAAGGAATTAAAAAATCGAGGTTAATTTTCACTCGCCCAAAAATGTTAAATATATATTTTAATTGCTAAAGAATTCACCTGCTATTATTATAATATGTTGGTGACATGAAATTTTAATATGAAAGAATTAGATAATTTTATTATCAGAGTATGACCTTTAGTTTAGTTCTACGTTGTCCCGCCTAACTATTTTCACTTCGAATTGCTTGTAAATATTTAATCTACATGCAAAATTAAAACGAGTTCGTTTTATCGCTAGCTGTTAAGTCGGGGATGGTCATAATATATAAACCCTAATAATAAAAAAATAATTGTAAAATTAACGATGAATCTTATTAGACAATAATTAATGCTTACGTAGTTTATATAATTATACTGTGTTGTAATTATATTGTTTGTATATGGATGAATTAGTAGAATTTGAGACATACGTGCGAATTATTTCAATATACCAAAGTTATCTATACCTTTATTTTTTTTAAATATTCGCAGTAAACTTCTTAGTCTTATTATTATGACTGTTATATTTTCCATTTCTTTCTTATAACGTCTTCTAAAGAAAAAAGGAAATTTATACAAAAGTTTTGAAACGAAAAATAAATCAGCACAACTTTCTATGCTTATATTATGTTTTATTTTTTTCTATTCAATAATATTCCCTAGTATTTACTTGTAAAAATTTATACTTCAAAAGTATATATCACGAAAAAATATTTGGCACCACTTATATACATGACAATGCTAAAGTGTGAAATCTTATCAATGTGTATATATATATTAACTAGCAATTATAGTTGAAACTTACATAATTACAATTCGTACTAACTTTGACTAGTCAATGTATGAATTAACTAGTAAGTGTAGAAACTCACTGAAGAGCTATTTTCCAAGTAGAAATGACAACGGTTTATGTAGGTTAGGTTAGTTGCGTTGAAAATAAAAAGGGCGAGAATGACAACAATACGTTGAAGTTTTTGAAGTTACGTGAAATGTTAAATTACAGTAAAATATACAAATGCGTGATTGCGAGCGCACAACAGTGTAGGGTGGATGGCAACACTATGAGTGCACGCGTGATTATTTTTAAATTTGTGAATAATATACGACTCTGTAGTCAGTGTACACATTGACCAGTTACAGTGGTCATTTGTTCTCTCGTGTATACTATAACTGACTAAAATGGACAATGTTCACACTGAGTAATTAATTCTACATTCACTAAGTGCATACTTTGTGCATATACACCAAAAAACCATAATATTACTGTTACTACTTTCGATGGATTCGGCGGTAACTTTTTGGAAGTTCATTCTAATATAAAATAACTTAGATTATTCCACGCATTGTGCTACAAACTGTGACACGTGTTTCGTCTCTTTCAAAGGCATCCTAAGACAGACTTACTTACTAAAATCAAATAAAAATGGGAGGCAAGGCACTATACAAAATAATCTTTTCCGTTCTTCTTAAAAAATAGTCATTATTTTATATTATTGAAAGAATAATCGTTTTTTTTGTTGCTTCATTTCACATATCGTGTTTAGTTTTAATCTTTTAACCGTTAAGCTTGCAATGAAATCACTTAAATGTATCTTAATTTGAATTGATTTTGCCATATTCACCACGTCACCATGCCAGTGATCTAATCTGCAGTGAAAACGTCACTGTACTTTAACGAGAGAATAGAATAATCTTACATGTTAATCGGCCTCCGTACGAAATGCATAAATGCCGCAAGTGCATCCGACTCAGAACTTAGTTATAAAATGTATTTAAAAAAAATACAAAACGTTTTGCACTTATTACACATATGAGAAGGGCAGGTTTCGTTCATCGCGAGAACTATCAACAAGGTGTAACAAAGCAAATACTAAAATAGATAGATAAATAATAACACAAATTATATATGAATGAATGGAACTAAATTATCAATAATGAATATTTATTTACAATCAAAAATAAAACCAGATTAAACGCCAATTAAGTAACGAAAAATACATATAATGAGTCAAACAGTAATTCCTAAATAAATATAAGAACCGGTTCTGATTAAAATACATGATGTAGAATTAGTACAAAAAGTGCTATTTTTTAATATAAAAAAATATTACATTTAAACTAGTGCTTATTATATATTTCACAAAGAATGAGTTAATTTCACACAACACATCATTGTAGGATCAACGTCTAAAATAAACGCCGTTTATTTATGACTAATATCAATGCCTCACATACTTATGACTGCTTTGCTAATATGCATAATACTATTATACACAATCATTTTGCATAAAGAATAATCACTTATGTTATTAGTTAGCCTTACTATGTAGATACACCATTAACTATATACTTGCTCGTTAAAATGTTTCCTGAATTATAGACTATGTATTATAAATACCTAATGCTGAATAAGAAACCCTACTCAACGGATAGTGAAATATTATTTTCACAGTAGAAATTAGATTCATTATTTTTTAATTCGATTGAATTATAATTTACGTGATAGATCTCTGTCTTCGCACTGTATTTTTTTTATAAAGTCTTCGCAGATTGCCGGTAGCTATTTCGGCGCCATTATTTGGTTCTAATTTATTTAGGGTTGAAACTTTTTATATCTCGACTTAAACAGTCTGACATATTTGACCCAACAAAGAAATTTAAATAAACGTTTTTATAATGTATTTTGTAAAATGCGTATTAAGTATATTTCTCTTTGTGAAAAGTTATATGCATGAGAACGAAAGACTTGGACACGGATTCTGGACAGTGGTTTTCAAATAGCATTACTGTATAATTTATGAAGGTTGTCAATCATATATATATTTATATACAACATCGATAAAATATTATCAATCTTTGTGATTGCGTTTTTTATTAATCAACCTTGAAAGCCGATGTGGATTTTTTTGTTGATATCTTCTAAAGAGGTACAGAAATATTTTCATCACATTTTTGTTTATTGAAACCCAAAAGCAAAAATGGCAAAAAAAAAGAAATCGTTCTCCATTGTGAACGAGATGCAGTTGTATTTATCAAATATTTTAATTGGCCTAGAATTTTTTGATTTAATTAAACAAATTCGGGCGTAATTAATGAATTATGTTATGAGCATTCGTGTCAGTTGTGCTGCTTTGATAAGCTCGCGTATTTTTGTTTCATTAACTCCGAAACTGACTTTCATCACTTGACCTGAATTCTCACAACCACCAACCAAACTACAAACTTGCGCTATTGCGAAAACAATTGCATTTCGCCAACATACTTTTCAGAGCTTTACAATGCCCACTATTTAGCGTCGTGCGAAAGATGATTAATCTTATATTTAATGAACGCTGTAAAGATTAAATGATTAGGCATTTAGAATGCATAGTTATCATATTATTTATAATGAATCAAATATTTATTTTCGAACGCATCCGTTTTTTTTTGATACGCAGAAATATTAATATTATTAATGAATTCTTTTAACCACTCACACATATAATGTATGGATCCACGTCGTTGCACAATTGTCATGTGCTCACGAGCAAACGACAGATGTGTACAGTGATTTATAATATTATAGCTTATGACAAATGGCACTGTATCTTAGTTTTGTTGGATAAGAGAAAGAGGGAAAGACATTACATATATGTATATTTTCAAATGTATGCCCTGACATAATTAAGTATTTCTACTGAGGGTGCTTGATGGAATTTCAATATCAAATTTGAATTGTTTGAATTTTGTACTTTTCCATGAGTTTTGTCGCTAACGGCCCGGGTTTCGCCTTTCGGCATCTTCAGGCATTCCAAGTGCACGGATGTACTTGAACTGACATTTTTCATTGCACGTCATTAGCTAATTAATCGATATTTTCGACACCAAAGTACTTATTTTTTTACAAAGCGCTAAAGTTTATGGCATTTTGATGAAGGGGTGCAATCACATTGAATGAAATACGCTACTGGAAATAATATTTTCCTTCCAAAATGTTGGCAAAATGTTTAATTTTTTTGTTATACATATTATGTAACGCGCACCCACCCTTTGCATGTGCGAGAAGACCCACCCACTTCACTTAACTCACGCACTTATAATTCGTTATAATTAATTACATCCGCAAGATCCATGTTGACAGTTTAGTCCTAAATCGCGTCCTCTTGAAAAATATAAAGCACACAATGCCTTACAACTTAAATGTCTAAAAATGGATTAAACATTCCACGCACCAAAGCAACAGCTAGCTCCATTGCGGTATACATTGTTTTTTGTTTGTTTTTAACATTTCACCGATGTTAATTTTTTTGATTGAATGCTAGACATTAAAATTAAACTGTAATACTATTTCAGATGGGCATGACAAGGTTAAATTTAAGTTAGAAAAAAAACGCTTTGAATTTTACACACTTTAATCTTGAATCGATTGAAATGTTCGGCGATTGATTATTAATCTCGTTTAATATGTACAATTTCAATTCTTGGTGGATATGTATTATGTTAAAAAAGAAAACAGTAAAAGAAATCCGTCCAGGTCTAAAATAAAATATCCGGAAGTAGTACAAATGGTTGTTTTGTTTTTAAATATAAGTTGCTTATTGATTAACATTGGAAAATCCTCTTGCTCTGTTTCGCATATTACATAACTGTTATAATACTAAACGTATCGTTCAAATAAATTGATATGCTTTTCTATGTCATGCAGGGTATATAGCTCAATAGTCGAAGACGTTGGCTACGCTTGCGTTATGCGAATCCCTCCCACCCGTCCAAGAAGAATTTACGTTGAGATAAGCTCCATTATGAGTCCATTACATTACAAATATATAAGTACGGTAAAAAAATAAATTACTTATTACAAGCTCTAGTGTTGGGTCAAAAAAGAAAATAGTTTTGATAGGCGAAGTCAATGATCTAATAAAAAATCATATCATTTGCCTTATTTAAATATCACAAGTTTTTCATAGTGATTTCATCTGATTTTTTATCATGTTTTTTGTCTTATTTTTGACCATTTTACGGTGCCCAAGTGGCATATGGCTAACAAACGGCTAGGGACGAATCACGCAACCGACATATTGCTTTATACGGCGATGGGATAATGTGCTGTTTAAATGAGATCGCGGCCGTAGGAGAGGGGGCGAGGGTATTGTTACGATTTCCGGCAGGATTTTACTTCTTGTAAGAAGGTACTCGTAATAAGAGTAATGAACAGATAATGCTCGGCTACACTCTTTCATGCCTGCTAGATTAACTTGTTGAGATCTCCCTTCATATATAGTATACACGGCTTTTAACATTGTTGCTAGATTCAATTCTTTGTTTCCAACGCGTAATATTTTATTTCGAAATGGCAACATTTTACACTATATTGATGCAGTCAATATCGTGTAAGTATTGTAACGAGTAACGATTTTCTACCCATTACGGGTTGATTTGTTCCCTAATGTATTCAACGTTATAGTCGTTAGTATCGGAGAATTGTAGTTGTTCACTTTTCTGTAATTCTCATTATTTTAATGTTATTTTATTTGACACTCTGAAAAATGTGTCATCGAATATGCCCTATTATAACTCAAGCTGACTATTTTCTGGGATGAAATTAATATTTAACGAGCAGAGGCGAACGTTGAAAGACAAGTTGCTGTCTGCAATTTGACTGTATGTGATCATTTATAACGGTAATTAGGCTTTGCCTAATGCTCTGTTTTTCAATTTGTAATATTTTATTGATTGAATACAGTATAACTCTGATTAAAACGTTTTACCCGGAGCACGGTACGGAGCTAGAGCAAGCTCTTTGATACCGGAGTAGAGAAATTCAATTATCGGTCCTCTCCAATCCTCTGATTAGTAAGACACCATTTCCCTACATAGCCTACCCAATACTTAATTTGCTGTGCTTATATAAATAATGTACATTTGTAAATTAAATCTCAATACTAATTAAAATTGCATTTTATATATACACTTTCGATCTTAGTAAATTTGATACTGACGGATTCGCTTTAATACAGCGATGACCTAAATATTAATACCACAGGGACACAGAATTTCGTTGAAAATATATCAGCACAATTCGATTGATTAAATCTTAAGCAAAAACATGATATCCTTTGAATGCTGATGCTACAGGCAATATTTAAATTGATATACATTAAAATCTTACCCCGCGATGATCACAGGACTCTAATGAGTCAAGGATTCATTTTCTGGCAACCACAGAGTGCATGTTTATTATATTAATAATAAATATTATCTCTACGATGCGGTAAGTACACTCAAACGCTTGCATCCCGTGCTTATTAATATAAAAAGTTTGCCGCTAAACTAGACTATTTCATAGGTTACAACACGTTTCAACAGAATTATATTACTCTTTAATTATAACAAGGCGAAGCACTGAATTCATGTAAAAGATCCACTGAACCAAGTGCAAAATACATACATAGATAAATTATTCAGCTTATGCCACGTCTGGCTTTACTGGCGGTCATCTTAGCACTACTTGTCGGAAACGGAGATTACACGGCTGCGTCACTCTAATACCTTTTGAAATAATTTAAATAACACCTGGTCAGATAGTAGAGAAAATTTGGTTTTAAATAACTATAAAATTAATTCCATCGCCAAACTCTTGTCGATAGATCACTTAGCGTATTCTTCTTTAGTGAAAAAGAATCAAATTTTAATTATATTAACATATGCATTACATATATATATCACTTTTAGGGTGGTATCTGTCAATACTTGGTGGAAAGGCATTATATTAATAAAAACACAATATTCCTTTGTACTTCATTCAATATTGTGTTTTTATTAACATATATATATATATATCGGCTAGATAGATTATTGATTTCAAATCAGCGTCTAGCACCCTCGTTTAATTATAGTTGCTCTATACGTATAATAAATGTTTCGTGTTTTTCAATATTCGATTCTTTTAAATTATATGATATTGTATGTAAAATTACCCCTAACGTTATTCCAATAGCTATTCTACTTTTGCTGTTTACATCCCGCGTATCGAAACGTAAAAATTACCTCGTTAATATTCATAATTGTGACTTATCCATAATTTCTTACTATCTATGTTTAGTTGAAAGCTCCTTTTCGCTTCATAGGCTCCTACAAAATCTACTACATAGAATCCTTGCCCCTGTCATTGAAATCTTGTTCAAATGATATCATAATATAAAATGCATTCAATTTCTACTGCAAATATTGTGTTGATTTTTAATTACATTTTTATAAAACTAGCTCAATGAAAACCAAAATGAAACGTGGCACTCATTGTTAATTATTTTAATTCTTTATTTATTTACGTTCATATTTTAAGCAGCTTAAACCCGACGACACACTAACCCGCTCAATAGAAACGATTCCTTTTGTATTTCATTACGTAAATATTTCACGCTCGCTTGTAATTTCTTTTAATTGTTATTTTTTTTTGCAATCTAGGTAAGTGGGTGCCTTCGAAAATATTTGAATCTCAATTTAACATAACTTTTGTTATAATTAAATGTTTTCATTATTGCGAATATTTTTTTCATGAACTTGATTTAGCTTTTGATTTTTTAACCGCTCTGCTTCGCTTTACGGACATGTCAAACATCTAACAGCCTAAAAGCTTCAGTGATATAAACGAAAAATAATATTTTCAGATTTATTGATTTTTTTTATTTGTATGACACATTAAAAATAAATTGGTATAGCTTTATTTTTTTTTTCTGTTTATGATAGATTTTCATCATAAAATTTTTCGAAATATTATAATGTGTATGATTTAGTTTTTTTTGTGTTTTTTGAAGTGTCATTTGGTAGATGTAGTTTTCAGCAATTTATTGGCATACTTAACTGATTTAACTCAAATCGACTTTTTCGTTTTATCTCAACTGTCGCTTCCAGTTAACGAAATACCGTATCTATAGCAGTCGAAGTAGTGCGAAAAAACGTTGTTTACTTATGAATTGTTTGTACGACTCTATAATAACATTTTTAGACGCCATTCTTCAATGCGTCATATTTAATTTAATTTGACAAAATATGACAAATACAAACGGCTTTGTTACGGATAGATTAAATAAGTTTTCGCAATAATAGAAAACAACCATAAAATATAATAATATATTATGACCATGAATTGACAGTTTTTAATAAACCTTCTAATTATGCGTATCGTCTATTCTGTCGAGTTTTCCTCTTTATTTAACATAAAATATTTCTTCCTGTTAATAATTATATTGATTCCTGTTATAAAAAAGTTATTATGGCCCATGAATCATTAATATATTAATCATAATCATTCTTAACAAATAATATATAACATTTTTTTTTTCGTTTTCATTTTTGAAATATTTTCACCTACTTGAAAGTACGGCGGTCAAGTTTTCATCGCAATGGACAATAATTCCATTTCCGTTGCATATTAAGGACCGGCAACGCTTTTTATTTTTTGTAGATTTTACATGAAATCATTTAAATAATAATTTGATACTGCTTCATATTATATCTGTTGCTAAGCGGGATATCTTCCGTCGACGATACTAAAGACTAGACTAGAGGGCGGTCGAAAATGATCGGAGCAACGACTGCGCAAACAATTGATATCCAATTTGATATTTTTTGATAAAAAAAATATTAGTTTTCATAAATCTATATTGTCGTTCAATTGCGTTTTTTTTATATAATGTCTGTGATCTTCATATCGATATATGCCTATATTACTTGAAAGTCTATCGATAATTATTTACCAATATTATCATAATTTGTAGATTTAACAATATTCTTATCTCAGAAAAATATGCGTGTGCGATTAATCGATGCACTTGACTACCTTAAAAATATGCGAAAATCATCAGTAATACGAATAAGTGGTTATCGATGACTACATTTAGCGATTGATGCCCAAGTTTCTTATTGTAGTATATTTTTATCAACTGCCTATCGGGACGTCGTAGAATATTACTGCGTATGACATATTATCTGGCGACGAATGATTCGCTTCCTCAAGCCCTGCCGTTGCTAATGGGCATCCAGCAGTGATCAGTAGGCAAGAGAGTGAAGGCACCCGTCCCCAACTCTCAGGAATAAGATAGGAGTAGTCAAGTCGGGCCTCCGAAGTCCATGCTACTTGTAGCCGTGGGCTGTGAGCCACTCACGCATCCAAACGACCATCCATCTACGATCCTGTGAGCAGGGTTGCCATTTCATTATTTCGTCTTAACAGTGTCTACTTATTTGCTAAGAAGTAATATTTCTACATTTTTAATCGGTAAAGATTATGGATCAGATCAACAGCAACGCTTCTTAATCTCATTACCTTAAATTTTAAGAATAAAGTACAGATCATCACGACTCCAGTTTTTTTCCCACTATGATGTAATCGCCAAATACTTCATTACCAGAAATTCTTCAATTTATGTACATCAATTTATAATTAAATTGACATTAGCAATCTTGTTTTAGATGATATAATATAAATGATACAAGTTACCACCAACGTTCCCTCTAAGCCGAATGGTTAGCTGCCTGGAAAATTCAAAGGCTGCGCGGAACGATCAAATATTAATTTAGCAACTGTCTTGTAGTGGGCGCCAACCCGGAATGAGTGCGCGGGGGCTTCTCAACTACTGCGCGGCCGCGCACGCGCGCAGCTTAGAGGGAACGTTGGTTACCACCATATTCTCCCTTTTTCAGGGTTGTAGAGAAAGGCTGTTTTTCTGGCTTAATTAATTGGTATATTTGCATGTAAGTTGTCTCGCGTGTTCATATTTGCAATCAGAATGACCATCTTAAAAATATCAAGTCTCTCAAAGTGCTTTTATGATTTATTGTTTCGGACCTCATCGAATTGACTACTGTTGAAAACTCTGTTTTCCTTATTAAAACCGAGAAAATTATTTTATCTCGTCAAACATACGTTAATATTCAATAGTATTTTCCTAATCCTAAAAAGGTAAGAAAGCATTTAATTCTTTGTATTTATTTTATTTTGCACTACTTATATATCAGACTTAATTCCTCTTAAGACGAAATGAAAGATTTGTAGTTCCTACACGATTTACATTCGCTGTACCACCTAAAAATATCAATTAAATATACAATACATCAAGATTGTTTCACATGATATTTGCAATGCGCTGCACTGACCTGTTATTTAAAACAGTAATTACAGAAAATGTCAAAATTGAATTAAGTGTTAGGGTATGACAACGTGAAGAATTTGTATTGTTTTACTCAAGACAAAACACAATAAAACTTTGTATCTATGTACGCTTCCAATGGGGAGCACATGGTCTTCACATAGAGGTATATCAACAGATTTTGTTTTTCTACGAGAACTGCTTGTTACTCAGTTGCTCGATCTCTCTTTTTTTCGAAGAGAGTAAGGATAGAAAGGTTAGACTAGGATAGGAAGTAAATTCGGCGTAGTTAATTAAAATTGTATCTCCCTTGTAATAAAATACATACCACATTAGTACATTATTCAAGAAATCAATAAACTAATGAACTTGTAATTACTGTGTTTTTACCTAGCAGGGCAATGCACAACCCTGTACGCGAGTAATATCCGAAAAGTCTTTCACTACGCGCATTATCGTAGATAACATTGTTTTATTGGTATGGTACTGTGGTGTAGATGTGTATAACCACCAACCCGTGCTGCGAGCGTGCATCATGCAGCTTTTTCGTGTTACCTTATGAAAACTTCCACCAAAAAATACTACATATTCCATTTTACAATATGTCTGGCTTATATTGAAGACAATGCTTACAATAAGAATAAATACACATCGGGATTGTTTCTAAGAAAATCTGAACGATTTTATTAACGAACAAACTTGTCATCTGGCGTTAGACTAAAAAGAAATCATAAAAATATTCTGGCTACATTTAGTTGTATTTAAAATTTTGAACTTATTCCACATAAATATAAAATTAAATTTGATAACTACGTTATTCCAATAATAGGGTAAATACGTTGCTTTTTTACCCTATTATATTGGAGTTCTACCTTGTCAATGCCAATTCAATAAATAAATTTGTTATTTCACTTTCTGGTGCTACAACTTGTGACACGTGTTTCATATCTTTAAGAAGCATCATCAGACTTACGTTTGCGAATAAATTAAAAATTGATTAAAGTCTTATGTTATAACTTACAAAATAAAAGTCGGGGTTTGTACTTTTCTACTGGACGCAGGGAGGGGGTAAGATACAAACGTTAGTAACTCTAATTAAAACCTAATTACTCTTATTATGTGTGGAATAACCATATAGAAATATATTCAACCATGGTGATCCGCCTACCTTATTTAAAATCCTATTTACTGCTTTATGCTTCCTTTCTAATTGATTTCCCAAAACTCTATAAAAATCTTGTTGAAGTATTCCATATAGTAAATAGTTAATATAAAAAAAACTAACTTAAATTATTCAACGTATTGTGCTACAAATTGTGACACGTGTTTCGCCTCTCAGAGGCATAATCTTATCTTATTATAAACTCATTGATGACGATAATAGTTTTTCCAATCAAATTCTTCAATATGTTGTCGATCCAACGAACCAAACCTTTTCATAAATTATGTAGCCATATTTGCACTGCACATAGTAATTTGCACATAGTCGTCTTTTAATTTACATTCATTTTTCTTTGTCCGAGATATTAAAACGATGTAATCTCTTCATTGACCAATCCCACGTAAATTTTTCACGTGTATGTTTCTATGTAATTACAAATTGGCATCTGTGTCGAAAAACATTGAAAGAGTATTATGGGAAATACAGCGATACATTTTTGAAACAATTTGTGTATAAAATCTGTATCTGTTTTATTTAAATGACACACACACGTTTAAAACAATGAAACACTTCCAACAGTATGCATTTTTTCACTTCTCACCGTTTTTTTATCGTGCGATCTAAAAATATGCGGCTAATAGTCACTTTCCGAATGCATTCTCGTTCATGTTAAATTTAATCTTTCATTTCACTTCGACCTTAATTTGATATTCAACCAAAACATCGACCGAATAATTTTGTACATGAATAAATTTTGATATAATCGTCGAATGATTAGCTCCGGTTATTATCGGAATCGGATTCGTCGTTAGACAAAACTGGAACTCTTAGGCCCCTCAGTGAGCGGCCGGCCCCCGTAATGGGCGCCCCCTGCCTCTCGGCGCCCGGGGCGGTTCACCCAGGCCGCCCGGCTTTTTTTCATTTTTTTTTCATCCTTTACATCCTGAATTCTGTATCGTTTTTCGGGTGGTTTTGTTACGTTGATATTTTATATTGAATACTCTTTTCATGAGGTCATAAGTATGGGTAATAACGTTAGTAAATATATACGAAATTGCTGTTTATTTTCAGTACAATCATATCTTTAGTTAATTATATTATTACATAACATCTCTGCACACTTTTTTTATTCACTCTTGATCTTTTAGTTGGTAAATAATTATGTAGATGAAACAAACACAGCTGCACACCGTTTCTCCCTAGCACTATATTATTTTTCCGATTAATATAGTTTTTCATGGTTTTCTGTATTAGAATTTAATCCAATATATCAATTGCATCGTTTCTAATCAACAGAATAACACGAGATTTCATAAAACTGGAACGACGTTTAAATAGACTAAGACTTATTAAAATATAATTAATTAACCTATGAGGTTATTATTATTACTGATTTTACTGCAATTATGTAATTAAACCTCTGCTTAAAGTCGAGCTCAGATTAATCCATCTACATCAAATTCTCCGCCATATATTATTATTATGATTGGTATTTCTGAAAGAGCTATATCGTCGTTATTTTTTTACAAGCACGTATCTCAACTTTTGACAGTTTTGATGTAATGAATTCAGAATTTCAATACACACATATTCATTAAGCGGGTATCCCAAACAAATGTCATGCTTTATTTATCATAATACAAAAACGTGAGCAAAAAAAAAGGTCATGTGCTATGTTCAGCATGAGGGAGAAGACGGCTTGGTTGGAAACGTTTTTGCTTCCTTCTTCATTAATTTTCTCGAAGATATTGAGGACAAAACCATTCCAGTGGTGTTTTACAGTGATAGAAAACGATATAAGAATAAATTACACTTATGTATCTCTTGAAAACTTGTACTTTTTAAGATACGCGGTTGTAGAAAAATACCGACGATATGTAATATGACAATCTCAATACGATATATATATTTACAGTATAAATATTACAATTAAACTGACTCTGACTGACTGAATGACAGCGTGTTTATACACATTGTAAATAATTGTCGTATATTTCAAGGTTAATTTTTAATTAATTAATTTAAAATATAATGCAAAACGATTTTATTATGAACTGTTTGTTAATCGTTGTAGAATTGTAGTACAATATATAGCGAAAAATATGAATCATCATATAAATAATAAATCAAATACTTCATTATATTTTTATTCGTCCGTATGTATTAGAGGTCTGCACGGACCGAAATTTTATAATATTACCCGATCCGAGCCCGAAAAACTCAGGCCCGACCCGGCCCGGGCCCGAGTCTAATACCGCACTTGTTACCTGAACCCGGCCCGAATCCCAGATTTATACTCCTCAGTCCGAAAAGAACCCGTTTTTTACAAATTTACGATTCACTATAGAACTGGTTATAATTAAAATCATCATGGCTGACTTAAACACTTACTGAAATATGTTTCTAAATAAATAAATTCCTTACCCGGGCCCGGCCCGAGCCCGAATCTCAATTGCGCTTACCCGCCCGCCCGGGTAAAGCCTCGGGCCCGTGCAGACCTCTAGTATGTATGCTTGTTTGTTGTGTTCTTATCAAAGGACACGTACTGATTTTATTATCTTAATAAAATTGCGCTTTGTTGATGAATCGCTAAATTTGAACGAATTATGTAAGCATATAGCCTCAACCTCTCCGTTGAGTTTACATTTTAATCCAGGTCATCACGTAGTCTATAGTTCGAGCATATTTACGTATTCCACAAAGTTAGCAGTGCACTTTTCATGTTAGGCCTGCATCAGCTTTAACTGCAATATTCAATGACCTAATTATTTTGAAAATATACCCAGTACCTTATTGCCCATTTAAGTATCTCAGAATTCTCAAATTTGCATTTTATGATACCCTTCATAATACTTCACTACTCAAGAAAGTTAACCATTCGTATGCACGACTGCGAACGTAGCCTCTTGCTATCAAAAAGATAATTCTGATCTCACGTGTTTGAATTTCCAGCCTATTGTCATACCAAAACGCGAAACTGGCAACACATTCGTACTCTTCATTGGTCACAATTAACTATTAACTTTGTTTTTTTTTAATACTTGTTTTATACGCCATTGTACACTCAAACAAATAAACACTTACCGCTTTACAATTTTGACATTTTGTTGTTGTTTTTTTTTCAATAGAATTTTACTCTAAGATGAGTTGTTATAAGCGTTTTTTCTGTCCTGTCGCACGTAAGAATTATCAACTAACTTTTAAACTTGTTATAATTGAATTCATTGCCTTTTTTAATATGTGCGTTCGGTAGTCGCGTATAATTAAATACCTAACTAAATACGAAATCAATTAATTATTCGATAATATAATAATGTGACAATTTATATCGATTTCAACTCTGTCTTGCCCGTAATACTAATAACAAAAATGTTCAATGTGCATATTTATTTTTTCACGTGAACATTTTTTGAAATCGATAGAATTTAAGAGGCCTATCTTTTACCTGGAAGGGTTGAAAATACAACTGAACCTTTCTCTCTTCCTATATTATGGTTCCTTTCGGGTCGCAGCTATCATCCGTTGCTCACTTTACCGACCCCATCGTCGATATAAAAAAATCACACCTCTGTTTTTGATAATTATAATCACGACTTCGAACCGGAACTGAACCAAAAACCGTTATTTTTGTCGGAATGACAACCGTAACCGAACCGAAAAAAATGCCGGTTTTTTTCGGTTCAGTTTTCGAAAAAAAAAACGAGTCACGTTAAATTTCTGGGTTTTTGGATTCGAAAGTCTTGGAAGAGCTAAAAAAAGAAAACCGGAAAAACTGTTATTTTTGTAAAACCGGAACCGAACTGATATATATATATATATTTACTTGAATCGGAACGAAAAAAATAGCGGTTCGAAGCCCTGACTATAATAATAAAAAATTAAGTACATATATTTATTACTTTTTCCACAAATTCAAAAGATTATTAGAGTTGCAATATTTTTTGAAAAAAATATAACTTTTCAACATTTGTTTTTTGACTTATACCTAAAAGGTACTTTAATCTTTTAAGTGGCTGTAAAAGATTATATTATATTGTAATATAACATTTATTTATGAATTCACATTAGCACAATATCTCCTTCCGATTGAATCTGACAGTGTGTCACGTATTCCGATCGGGAGCCTATTTAGGTAAAACGGTTTTTTGGGCCGATTTTACAAGGGAAATCGTAAAAAACATCCTAAATGTAATAATGTATCGTTTTTAGCTTTGTTTATTTTTTTACTTCAATCAATTTGGTTCCGTGTCAAACGGCGATAAATAAAGCTTCGGATGCTTTTGTGTGTTAATTTTTTCTACTTCTAATGGGAACAAATGATATGCTGTATTTTTTGTCATGATTACATTGTATTAGATGTTTATATAAAATATCGTGTGTCTGCAACCTTTAGAAGAAAGCCATTTTTAACGGCTTTCGCTATTTTTTATTCAATGCAGTCATTATCGTATCGGGCTAGTAAATGTATGTACTCTGCAGACACAACAAAACGACGACTTCTGAGCAATGACTAACTACACTGTGATTTCAATCGTAGTATTTTTTTTACGAAACTCGACAGTTTTAGATATCTTCTAATCACTGTCGGATGTAGGCTTCCCAACTAGGAAATATCAATACCGGTTTTAAAAATATATATAAAAATGAGAAATACCATTCGTATAAACAGGATAATCGTTTGATAAAAAACAAGTGTCACGAAACAAATTAAATTAACTATGAACATATATTAACAATGAAATAATAGAACTCGATAATACGTTCAACTTTTGCAAAGTTCAAAGCTGAAAACACAAAGTAAAAAAATAATGCGCTCCTTTTACATTCAATCACACAAACATTTCGATAAGAAATTTTCAAAACCGGTAATCGGTATTGAAAAAATAAAAACAGTACCGGGATCTCGGTTCCGGTAATACCCATGTTACAATCCCTACAACCGACGTCCCACGGACATTCACTGTATTTCCGCCGAAATAGATTATTTGGTTGTCCTCTGGGTTCCAATATATTATTATCTTAAAGACAGTTTTTGATGTATTTTCAAAAAATATTTTCTCTTTGACTTTAACTTAGCTGACCGTAAGTATTTGTTCTTGTTTTACATCGAATCTTTTTTAACCGGTCTGAATTTTCATCACATCGGTCTGAATTTATATTACATTGGTCAAAATTTATATTAAATGGTCAGTATACAGAGGGTAGAAAAAATAATTAATGTTCAGAATTTATATAAAATGGTCATAATTTAAATGAAATTTTAAAAAATCTAACCTCACCTTACCTAACTAAAATGGTTATAAAATCTGACCGTATAAAAAAAAACCTAACCAAAATAGTTATAAAATCTAACCTTATAATATTTTTATTCTGACCAAAAATTGAATTTTATTCAGACCGAAAATATATTTGAATTCTAACCAAAAAATGATTTAAACTCTGACCATTTATTTTGTTCCCTTTTACATCGCTGTGCCGATCTGACTTTTTCGATAAAGCTGTATGTTGTATCATGTTTTTACCTTCACAGTTTCGATTTTCCAAAATGGCCCTCAGAAAATGCTAATGAAATGAAAATTAATCAGCCGTAAATTTCCTAATGGTGATTCAATCTTTATTTCTTTTTATGGATTATATCTTTCAAGTACAGACTTGCTGAGTCACTTTGGGTTTCCTCGATTTTTCACTTTTCGTTCAAAATTACAAAAACAAAATATCATGTAGGTACACACATAACACAGAAGGATAAAATATATAAAAACGATGTTTCCATAAATATTGTAGTAGCTAAGGAAATCTTACGTATTTTTACATAAAATTTAAAAAAACATAAATAATATAATATATTGACAATTCCTATGCAAAGTATTGTAACTTCACAGGAGAGTGGTTTTAAGAGACAGAAGCTAGGTGTGCGTCGAGCTTTTGATAGTTGTGCACAAATTTGGAATGTTCGCCGTGGGTTATATATAAATAGGATTTGGTGCAAAAACATCAAAAGCTCGACTCTCACAAACCTTTTGTCTCTTCGAATCACCCTCCTGTAAAGTACCGATTTT
This sequence comes from Himalopsyche tibetana, assembly GCA_030503985.1. Lineage (NCBI taxonomy): Eukaryota > Metazoa > Arthropoda > Insecta > Trichoptera > Rhyacophilidae > Himalopsyche > Himalopsyche tibetana. The sequence continues at coordinate 4,094,843 of JAPJYX010000019.1, read as the reverse complement.
GAAGTACCAATAATTTACATAGGAGAGAAACTAGTACTAATCTAAAATTAATACATTATGTGTTTCATTTTTTAATACAACGCCGTTCCACCAAGAACTGGCAATGGAACACCTTAAAGGTGATAAATATTATGGTTCCATGTTTCGTTTGTAATTAATTATAATTCATAATTAATATAAAAAAGTCTGACCTCAACCGAAAAAGAGTGAAATAATAAGTAGAACTCCGATCTATTTTTTTCATAATTTTCCCGCATCTATCGATGTTATTATAGACTTGAAAAATAATCGTTTTTTACAGCGGCTCTGCTGTATGTGATATTAATGATGATGATGGTGAATTGTTTCACTTATCAATCATGTACCCAAATATATTACATTGAATCAGCCACGTAAAATATTTGTTTCATTATCCAAACGCAATAAATTAATTATTTAGGTTTTTCAAATAAAACATGATATATTAAACGAATGTATAATATTACAGTTCGTATAATATGTGACCGTTTTCTGCAGTATATTGATTTTATCTTCTTCTTCCACAGCCTGTTCGAGCAGGAGATTATGAGCTATGTGCCTGCAGTAGGCTCGGGCAGCGGAGTGTCGGTGGCCGTGTCCGGCGGAGGACGAGGTTCTCCTCCAAGCGGCGCATCACCGGCCGCGTCTCCTGGTCCTGCTCGTCACGGAGCCCGCGCTCCGGCCCCCTACCGCCGAGACTTCGAGGCCAAACTGAGAAACTTTTACCGCAAGCTCGACAGCAAGGGTTACGGACAAGGGCCTGCAAAGCTCAAGTACGTACATATATACATTTCAGTGGATTATTGATTTTATTTTTTAGCTTCCGTTCTAAGGCGCATGGTTTGATTCTTGATATTTTAATTAATTTTTTAAATCGTCATGCTAATTGTAAGAATGAACAATTGGCCAGCTACATCTCCTATTAATTCGGCTAAAACGATGTTTACTTACTCAAAAACCAAATCTCATTACACCCACCATTGTAATAATTCATTTATAGAACAAAGGCTTCGTCTTGGGAGTGTATTGGTCAAAGATACAACCTTTTGCCTGCGCTCATAAGACAGCAATTTTATATGTAAAGGATGCAGCCAAAAAGCTTATAATATTACCTTCTTGTTGTTTAGAAGACCAGTATTGATTAATAGATTATAACAAAGTCAAACCCTCGACCTTATACAGGTTTATACACAAGACTTACTGCTGTCTGTTATTTTTCAGATTGAATATACGAAGAGATCACTTACTAGAAGATGCATTCCGAAGAATCATGTCCTGCGGAAAGAAAGAATTACAAAAAGGAAAGCTGGGAGTGACGTGGGACAGCGAAGAAGGATTAGATTACGGCGGTCCATCTCGGGAGTTCTTCTTCCTTCTATCGAGAGAACTCTTCAATCCGTATTATGGACTGTTCGAATATTCTGCAAACGACACCTACACCGTTCAAATTTCGCCAATGTCAGCTTTTGTGGACAATTACCATGATTGGTGAGTTTTGACACTACTGAAATAATTGATTTCGACATTGGAAATTAACTATATTTTCTTGGTCCAAATATTAAATAAAAACACACTCTATGAACCAATTTTAAACCAAACCAATCGAATTCAAAACTTCATTGAATGGTTGATAGATGGTTTTTTTTCAATTGGCTTCTCATTACATTTCTTAACATGTAGATGGCGTTTATTGGAATATTTTTTTGCACAATGATACAGTTAATCGAATATCGCATAAAAAGAGGATTGAGTGTAATTTGCTTTTTATGCTGCACAAATTTGGTTTATTTATCTTTAATTTATTCTATTATTTTTCTCAAATTATAAAAACATCAGATATCAGACCATTGTTGTTTATTTCATTTTTTTTAAAATTTAATTTATAACAATATAGGCAATATCACCGCATACAATAATATATTTTTTTATTAACCACCAATGTTGAGCATGTGTTCTTAATTGAATTTATCTCAACCGAAGTTTTTCTACGATAAATACTTGTTACTCTTCACTTTTAGGGTGTTCACTGTCAATACTTGGTGGAAAGGCATGATATTAATGAAAACCTAAACATTATATTGAAAAATTATTCCACTTTATTTAATAGGTAAGGACAGGTTTCGCTCATTGCGAGCATTGTCAACTGATAAGAAATATAATTTTACAATGCTATGTATACATAGCATTGTTAAATTATAAATCAGACATCGGGTCCATAGCACAGTGGTCAACCTCGTAGGCCATAGTCCTGATACGAATGGAATCTTTTCAATCTCTATCAATTTCTTTTCTAAGGTGTGGGTGTTTGTAATATCTAAAATTCTCTCCCACCCTTCCAATCCAATCCAATAATAAGCATAGTGACAGCATTTAGTTAACCATTAGGCATGTCCTAGTCCCTATCCTGGCAATTGAAACTGAGTAACGAGCAGGTTCTCATAAAAAACTTCTGTCGGAATACCTCCACTAGCAGGCCATATTCTCCACATAGATTGGGATATTCTCCACATGGATTGGGAGAAAAAAACTATTTTCTTAACTTTGATTAACACACATGAAAATTTGAATCGTTCAAATTTAATATTGAAATTCCACCAAGCACCTTCAGTCGAAATCTTAAATTATAACATACATGAGTTTTTTAGTAAACAATAATTTATTTTTAACAAACCTCTGCCCCCCCAAGTCTTTCTATATTTTCCCTTTATTTCTTTTTTTTTCTCAATCTATTCAAGAATGGGTATTTGATGGTTTCACTTACATTTAAATGTTTTTGCAAGTATCGCTTATGTACGTTACGACATTTGTATCATGTATTTGTTTGATACCTGTAAGAAACGCTCTTATGCATCTATGTACGCGAATGAAAGAGTAAACAACGTCTAAGATTGTGATTTTCTACATGCTGATTTTTAAATTATGCATTCAGATAGAAATCGATGCTCTATAAATATTAGTATGTTGTTCGGATTGAACATTTTTCTTTTTTGAATATTGATGGATTTAATGACAATTTGAAGATTTTTTATGCAGGTAGAACCGTATTTTGAATGTTAATAAAAATACATAAAAAAGTCATGTTTACCCAAAACAATGAGTTGTTGAAGTTCTCTTAGCTTTTTGGCGGCCTTAGAAAAAAGTATGTTTGTACCTAGCACGCCGACTATAATTTGGAATTATTAATGCAATTATGTAGTTATTGACGAGATATCTCGTCTGTGGCAGTCATCCAGTTAAAATATTCATTGTTTCTGTTCGAAAGAATTTAAAAACAAATAACTCAACTATTGCTTTCAATAGCTTATGATTCACACAAAATAATAACTATGTGTTGAAACTGGCTACTTGTCATTTGTGTTTGTTTACTTATTTAATCCTAATATTGCATAACTATTTTTGTAAACAGTAATGCAATGCATTTATAATTTGCTTTGCTGTTTTTTCCCAATATTCAAGCGATATTAAATACATAAATCGGAGCAAGGCCAACGGTAGTTGGGTTTTCTCAATGTTGAAAATGTTGTGGTGCAGTATTACCTATTAAATTTGCAGACATCGACATTATTTATGACACACTCTTGTGTTTAAAATAACTGCAATGTTTGTTGTTTGCAAATTGTGTAATTTTATTTGGTACATATTTTCAAACAGTGTAGGTGTCATTTCCTGTCATGTGTTTGTTGAAAAACAATTTTGTTTATCTTTAAAGTCAACCTCAAAATTATGCTTATTTTATGTTGTAAAACATGTTTTTGTTAAAAATTCAGATGCAATTTTGTTTGTACCAAAGAATATCTTTTGATCTAAATAAACATGTGACCACAAAATATTCAAAATGTTAGATAACTTTAAACTTATTGTGAAAAGTGATGATTTTTTATAAAACAAAAATTGGAAATTATTTTATAGAATATATGTACTTAACAACTTTTAAATGGCACACGTTTCTTTCTATTGTTTTGTGTTTTGACTAGATATAAATACCATAGAACTTTTGTTCACTTTGCCAGCATGATACGATGATGTCCAAAGTATAACGGTATAATTAAAGTATTAATTTGAATCCGCTATCATGCAAGTTCTCATTTTTTTCATGAAAACGAGACAAGTTTGATCAGCTAACAATTATTTTTTCTTTTCTTTCCTTTTCCGAAAGAGGTTGAACGACAACAAAAAACTCTTTAATAAAAAAATTTTTTACTGTTTTAAGCTTTTTTTTTTATTTAAGATAGTTCAGAAATAACTTAGTTTCAGTTATGAAAGTCAATATATATATATACAGTCTGACTTTTTCTGACAATTGATACGTTTGTAGAATTAAATATTGTCTCCTAATCAACCATTAAATTCAATTTTGGTATGAAAACCATATTTAAATCACAGATTTTTATAATTAAAGTAATTGCAATTAGATCACAATGTTAAAAGTAATATTATTTTTTTCACACCTAACAGAGCCTAGTCAACATAAGTTTAGTAAGTAAGCTTAAGTAGCATAAGTAGCTTCCTGTATTTATTTACTTTTAAATGCCAATGTGATTTAGCATTGACCCACTTTTAATATATAAAGTAAGTCATTGGACCAAATGTTGCCAATTTTTTAGCCTCATTAACTAATTACATTATATTTGTGAAATATTCCCAAGATTTTACTTATCCCCTAATCCTAAAGTTTAATTTTGCTTTCCTATATTCCCATAAAAATACGGCTTTCTAAAAGGATTATTTTGTTTTTTTTTCAGGTTTCGATTTAGCGGCCGTGTGTTAGGACTAGCTCTGGTGCATCAATATTTGTTGGATGCCTTCTTCACGAGACCGTTCTACAAGGCGCTTCTTCGTCTCCCAGTCTCTCTCTCGGATCTGGAATCGTTAGATGAAGAGTTCCACCGGTCTCTGCACTGGATTAAAGATAACGACCTCGGTACCGCTTCCGGTGGCCTCGAATTCACCTTCTCTGTCACTGAGGAGTTGTTTGGACAAGTTGTCGAAAGAGAATTGAAACCTGGTGGTCGAAACATTTTGGTTTCAGAAAAAAATAAAAAGGTAAGATTTTATTTCCTTGGGTCAGTGGTTCTTAACCGGTGCACTGCGAAAAAATTGGTAAAAACGAAAAAATCCACAAAATAGTGAAAACCGAAAAAGTCGTTATTATAAAATTGTGAATGTTTTGATTTAGCCGAATCGATCGCACATGATATCTAAGGCTTAGATATTTCCATTTCTAGAGTAAATAAATTTTAAGTTATGAGATTCATTGATCATTTGCAGAATTGCGGAGAAACAATTATTTAAAATGTTCTTTTCTCAGTTTTATAATAAATTTTTATTATTCCTATTTGGATATTAAATTTAATTTATTTGATCATTACACTGTGTTCCATTTGTTTTTTTAGGAATACTTGGAGCGAGTAGTGCGTTGGCGTTTAGAACGAGGTGTAGCTGAACAGACGGAGTGGCTCGTTCGCGGGTTTTATGAAGTTGTCGACCCCCGTCTTGTTACAGTATTTGATGCCAGGGAATTAGAATTGGTGATAGCGGGAACGGCAGAAATCGATATAGCTGATTGGAGAAATAACACTGAATACAGAAGCGGATATCATGACCAGCACCCTGTCATTCATTGGTTTTGGCAGACAATTGAAAGGTTATTTCTTCTTCCATGCATATATATTTCTATACCAATTTTAATGTGGATAACTCACTCTTCAATCTCTCATACAGAATTTAAATGTATGGCATCAGTTGCAGTGTTTCACAGGGTTTAGGGTGCATAACAAACACTTACTCTAGGAATACAAGCACCCTGCGAGTTAAACATGCGCACAAGGATGGAAAATAAGACTAGAACACTAGTTGTTACACAATCGCTCCTGCTATGCCATTGATAGGACCGGGTGGGTGAAAGGGAATTGTTTATATTGGGATTCGAACCTGTAAACGGTGCCAACAATGTTCACCATTTTTCAAAGATCAAAAATTACATTTGAATAATTTACACTTGGAAAAATCATTTTTGTCAATTACTAGTATTGTATTTTGGAATGTATCCTGTATCCTATCCAGAATCCGTTGTAGAATTGTGATTCTTCAAATATATGCTTCAGTAATAATGAATTTTTAGTGAATGCAAAATATCACAGCAGTCCTAAAAATAGCATCTTTGTGATATTTATTTTATACTTACTTGCCTTGTAATTTATTTTATTTTAAACTTTATTTTCCAGATTCACAAACGAGCAAAGACTGAGACTTGTGCAGTTTGTAACGGGGACATCCAGTATTCCATACGAAGGATTCGCTGCTTTAAGAGGGTCAGTGGGGCCCCGTAAATTCTGCATAGAAAAATGGGGGAAACCGAACAGTCTGCCGAGAGCGCACACCTGCTTCAACAGATTGGATTTGCCACCCTATCCCACTCTGGAGATACTCTACGAGAAGTTGCTTTTGGCAGTGGAGGAGACGAACACTTTCGGCATAGAATAACCAAACAGTTATTACACGTGCGCTTTGTCTTAATAATTGTTTCCGCAACCGTTTGTAAACATTTAAAGTGAGCTCGGTTCAACTGATTGTAAGCTGTGGACATTTTATGTGAATTATAGTGCGCCTCTAGTCAATATAATTTAAGAATATTATTGTAGATAGTGGTTCTAATCAATTACTCATAACATAGATCGGTTGCTGCAGGAGATTGGAAACCGATCCTAATAAATATTTATATTTCACATCCCCTCCCCTATTGGAAGACTTCAAGATATAGAGGACATGACATTATAAAAATATATCTATTATCATTGTTTGTTCTCGGTAATAAATGTTATCCATTTTATTTGCTTCATAATTTATTAAAAAAAATGTGATTTAAAATGTGGTTTTTTTCCATCCTATCCTCTAAAATAAAAATTGAAAATTATTACACAATTATTATTTCTTGTTTAATATAAAACACTGAATATTAGATACAAATATTAAATTTCTATACAGTTTAATATTATTTTACTTTAAAACTGAGCTGCAACACTTCAATGCAGAAAATCATCAGATTACTCTAAGAAAAGAAAATACTTTTTTGTGAACATTCTAAAGCAAAAAAGTGCTTTCCTTTTAAGTTTTAATTAATATTTCCACACGAATGGACAGTGTTATTGTAAATGTATTATTATTACAACCTAAAAACACTCTCAATTCAAAGCTAGCTGGCTTTTTTTAATGTTTAATAGGTTATATAAAATTAGCTAGGAAGGGTAGAAGAATTTAACAAAGTTACTAATAAAGATATACTTTTTCAATACAATGCTATCAAAGTTATTCCTTTCAATTCCTTTAACAAAGGTAAGCGAGAAGGACTCGCCCCAGTGTCACTTATATTTTAAGAATCTACGCATTTTCAACTTACTCAAGAGCCTCTCCGTGTACAACAAAAAATGTTCTCTATTATAGCATATTTCAAAACTTTTTACAAAACAATAAGTTACCCTCGGGCATATTTTGAAATTAATCAATACATTTGGTGATTTTGTGGTATAATTTGTGAAAAGTTTACAAATAACATTTTAAATTTACATATTGTTGTCAGGAATATTGTGAACAAAGGATATAATCCATTTCCAAATAAGTCATCCGCCTCGAGACAACGCATCATCTAATTCTTAGCTAACATGAATGAGGAACGTCAAAGAGGTTTTATTAAACAATATTAATTAGCACTCCAGAATCAACAATGCTACAACTAGATAACATCCTCAGGTTTGTCCAACCATAACTATTATTTGAGAATTTAAGTTATTGGACAACAGTTGTGTTAAAAAATGTTCGTTTTATAAAAATTATCCAAACTAAATGCAGTGTATTACGCCTTTTTTCATTACAAGACTAATAGAATAGTGTACCTTCAATTATTCGAGTTTTATTCATATCAATGAGGATTCTTAATCAATTGTTAAAATAACTAAGTTTTATTTTAGGCAAGATGCAAAAAAAAAATGAACAAGGGAAGTGATTTAACATTACACCAAATTTATTCCTTTCCTTGTCCCTATACTGAATAATTGAGTGCACACCATATTTAGCATACAAGTTACACCTAATTTATTGTATTTAGATACAATCAAGAGTGTTGCAAAAAGAAAACCCATGATGCATTACTATATTGCTAATGAATACTAATAATCTTAGAATTACCTTACTGCAAGACAAATAAGATTTTTCGTTAAGAAAAAGGTAAGGTAGTCTCAATTGACAATTCTTAAAACCAAATTTAAGTTACAATGTCTGCATCTTCTGCCAGCAGTCGATTTTAAATGAAGAACATTTAAATGTCTAACATAAAGCTATCAGACCTTTGTTCTGAGAAAACAAATACAAAAAAGTGTCCACTTCCCAATATTATATTAACCCCGAAAATGCATTTTAGGCCATACTTACAAATTACCTACCATATTGAGCTTTCGCCCTCTATTTTTCCGAGGGGTCTAAATTGAATCTGCCATTTTGTGTGACTGGAAAATTTCTCAAGGGATTACTTCTTTCTGAAGTTATACTGCCTTGCCTATTGGAGTGAAGTTTTGTGATGAGCGGTATACAACACAAAAATAGTCAACTGCAGGAAGTCAGAGAGCCTTACAAGATATATGTGTAAATTAAATAATTATGACTGAAAAATCACATCCATTCCGATTAAAAATGTTTCCAAGGCAACATGGGTTTCTTAGTGCTCATTATTTATATCAACCCCCGAATGAAAATAGTTAAATTCAATGCTTTCCAAATAAGCAGAGCATAACGTATCAATAATCATAAAAATTAAAAGCAAACAGAAAACTAACAACAAACTAATCAATACTATCAAATTTCAAGCAGAAACTGTGGGTTTAAACAAAAAGATTAAAAGATCAGTCGATTTTGAATCAAAACAAAGTGTCGATTAAAATGTAAATACTGTGAGCAATTGTAAATTTCACTCGATAAATATTAAAGCCACCGCCATATCCCACCAGTTGGACAAGACATATTTCGTTTGTCAAGGGACATAATGTAGTAGAGTATTGAAATATTAGAAAAAATATTCGATAAATGGAAATAAAATAAGCCTCTCCCTCCTCCATAGAATAAAAAAATTATCAGCCACGGTCACAGTTGGCATTGAAACTTCGTCATGGATGAGTTTACATTATAAATCTACAACTGTTAAAATCTCTCAACAGTGACAATTCTGAAAAATTCCAAGAGAAAAAAAACAACACATAAAACTCAGAATTTTGTAACACCAAAAATCAATGTATTTCAGTAGTTTTTATTTAAAAACTATTATTTACAGACTTCTATCGCCATAAGATATGCTTACAATATGCGAAACGTCGACCGACGGTCTTCGCAAGGTCAACACGGCAAAACATTCCATACAACCTCAGAGAGGGACGTCCTCCGAAGATTCAACCAGCGGATACAGTATAAAAAAAACAATAACTACTAAAGGTGAAAAAATATTGCGCAACACAAAAACATTAAAATGAAATCCCACCGTCGGCTCCAAAACGAGTTACGAGCCATCGAAAAGAGATCCGTCTCTCCTGGATGCGGTACCAAAAGGGGTGACAATTAATTATATACATCCGCCGTGCGGGTCGGCAAGGCTCGGCGGCTACTGCACCTCAACGCAAATAATAAATCTTCAATAAAATTTTCAAAGCGCCTCCGAGCCGGCGAGTGATCCGGAGGGGGAGCAGAGGCCGAAGCGAACGCCCCCGAGGCTTCGGTCTGTTTCAAAAATAAACATTTTCGTAGACAATTACTTCAAAATTAACATTACATACGGGACCGGTATCTCTAGTACAGGTGGATATATATAATGTGGTATTTATGCTTTGTAACATGCTACTCATTTTTATTCCCAAAAAAATAATAATAAATGCCACTAGAAATGAGTCTCAAGGGAACTTAATTACAAATTGGAAAATGTCACATTCTCATTCATGAGAAGCAAGAGAACAGGTAATTCATGTGAAATACTAAGTATGAAAGTAGCCATAACATTCAATTTGTTCCAATACATAAATGATCAAAAGAGCCTGTTTACGAACTGTTGAAAGTTTGCATAGTAAAATAATATTTAGTTCATTTCGTAACATTTTTCAGATACAGTAAATATTACACATGAAATATTGGAATAAAATCGCAAATTCCAAAATAAATATATAATGAAAATGATGCTGCAATATTGCAGATAACACAATAAGCAGACACGAAATAAATTATACTCGTTAGAGTTAGCTATGGATGAAACCTTCGCAAAAATACTCAAATAAGAATAAAATATCACTAAGTCACTTGATTAAAGATTGTCGCATCTAAAATAAACTCAATCGGTAAAAGTGAATTATGCGTAAGTATTGAAAATATTAAATAAAATGCTAAATATATTTAAAATAAAATGTTTCCTACAGTTAGCAGCATAGTCTCTGTTGGGCAACTAAATACATCTGGAACAGGCCTGTGAATGAATTTAAATTGTTTTGGTATCTTTTTTTACTTATTTTTGTATTTCAAGCAAATTATTGCTATCCTCCGATCCCATTAATAATGTGGCATTTCCTATGTCTTTAAATTTCTTACGTGACATTTAAAGCGGCATTAATTAGTTTTTTGTGTGAAAGACAATTAGCATGTAATAAAACATATTTACCTATGTTACCAAGGAACGCTCCCCTCCGTACCCACGCAAGGGTAACGTCCTAGCCCAAGGACGGGAAGTCCTTGTTGTCATCCACCTTTGGGGCGTTCTGACGGGACGCATGTGATCTGTCATCGGCCACCGGAGCCGCTTCATCACGGCGGGGTCTGGGACCGCGTTCGCCGCCTTCACGGTCTCGATCACCACCGCGGTCACCGCCGCGATCACCCCGACCTCCACCGCCGCCACCGCCTCCTCCACCACCGCCGCCGCCGCCTCCTCTTCCGCCACGTCCACCACGGCCTCCGCGACCTCCTCCTGGACCACCACGGCGAGGTTCATTGAAGGTGAACTCGATGCCAACCACTCGCTTTTGGCGACCGACACGCTGCGGATACTCGGCGGAATCGTATTCGTCATCACTGTCTTCACCATCAGCCTTGATTTTCTTGAGGACAACCATGTCCTTCCACTGGGAGAGATCTTCACCCTCACCGGCCTTCCGCAAGTTGTACTGCGGTTTCTGACGAACGGAGCGGAGAGCCTTCCACTCGTCCAAGGTCAGCTCCTTGGCTTCCTCCTCGACTGGAACAGCAGGAGTTTCCTCTTCACCTTCGACAGGTTCAGCAGCCGGAACCGCTGGCGCGGCCTCAGGCTTTTCGGCTTCGGGCCGTTCGCCTTCAGTGGGCTTGTTCCACTCCTCCAGGTCATCCTTGTGAGACCCCCAGTTATGGGAGCCGCCGCCGTCGCGCTTGTCAACCGGCTTCACGCCAGTCCTGTCAGAACCAGAGCGACGATCGAACTCACGTTTACCGCGACCGTCGAATGGCGGCCTGCCGCCACCACCTCCACGCTGTCCGTCCCGCGGACCTCGTGGATCTCTAGCAGGGTGGCCGCGGCGTTCACCGCCTTCGCCTTCGTTGTAGTTGCGCCTCTCTCCGGCGTTGTCCCCGTAGCTTCGTCTCTCCGGCCTCTCTCCTCCGGCATTGTCACCATAGTTACGCCTCTCGCTCCTCTCCCCTCCAGCGTTATCACCATAGTTACGCCTCTCGCCACCAGCACCTTCGCCGTAGTTGCGCCTCTCGCCGGTGTTGTCACCGTAATTGCGTCGTTCCCCAAAGTTTCCGGGTTTACGATCACCGAAGTCCCGCCGGGGTGGCCTGGTATTTCCTTCCCCGCCTTCGCTTGGGCCATTAGGTCTGTCTTCGCGGCGTCTAGGCGGCGGACGCTCACCGTTGCGGTCATTGTTTCGGTCGGCATTGCGATCATTGTTCCGATCGACAGGTCTCGCAGGAGGTTTGTTTTCCCTTTTGGGTTCCGCGGCCTTGCCGTCTTGAGGTTTCACATTTTGCGTCTCCTTGATGCCCTTGCGAGGAGGAACCGCTACTGGAGCCTTAGCTTTCACCTCAGGTTTGCCTTTGTTCTCTTTTTCGGCCTCTTTGGTCTTCTTTTTGCGCTCCTTTTCGATCTCCTTTGCCTTCAAGGCGTCCAGAGGATCCGATTCATCGTCCAAAAAAAGAGCGTATCTGTTAACCACCCCGACCCCATAAGAGTTCTCCATGATGATTAAATTTTATGTAAGGTTCTCCAACGGACGGATGTTGGTAGATTTCGTCGACCCGACGACTTCACCACACTGACATTTCTTTACTTATTGATTAAAAAGAAAATGGCGGAAGAACATGCGCTACCGAGCCTTCTAGCACGCCATATGATAAGAAAGCATAGACAAACAATTAAGGGTTGCCATTCACTTTTATGCTAGGTATACATGAAAAATATTTCTAGGTTTCCACTTAAAATCAGGTCTAGTTACCAGCCAAACATATATGGTATCTATTATAAAATAAATTTAAAGCAAATTAGTTGAAGTAAAATACAGATAAATCACTGAGTATACATTTATTTATTAATGTTGTTCAGTGCCTACTCTAGATTTTTAAAAATGCTTAAAATAATGTGGAAATGGTATTCTTGTATTTGGTCATTTATCTTGCTTCATTGTCTCCTAGTGGAGCGTTCTTGAAAAACTAATTATAGAGTAAAAAAATAAAAAGAAATCAATAGAATTCATGAAAATGGTATATTTTTATTGATTGAGGAATCTTATTTTTAAGCAATTATTCAAACATAAAAAGATTATGAAAATAATTTCAAAAATTGAAAAATTCTTAAAATATTTTACTTCGTTATTGCTAATTAATTGCTAGTTAATTTTACTCATTGAGATTATGGATAATAAATATGTTGGCACTTACGGCTAGTTACCGTAGTAATATTTACAATTTCAACAGCGCGTTAGTTTGTACAACCTTACATTTATTTATTGAAAACCACTATTATTCACATATTTGATCGGTATCACCTATGACTTTTCTTAAGGTACGTCAACAATAACAAAATCGTTTTTTCTGTTGCGTAACATTTCGAATCAGTGTTTTATAAATCGGCATAACTATTTGCGACGTTATTCTATTAAATAAAGCATTTTTGATGGTATGGACCAGGGGTTACCAAACTTTTGGAGAAGCGGGCCGAATTGAACTTTTTAAAAACTTAGGGGGCCGGACGACAGATAAATTTTTATTAGAACCCAATCAGAATTTAGAATTATATTAATTTATGTGCTTACATAATAATTATAATCTCAACAAATGTAGTTTATATTGCTATTTAATATAGAAAATATTTATTACAATAAATAGGTATTTATTTATATGTAGGCCTACTTTACATCTTATTAAAAAAGAAGAAAGTAATAATAAAGGCATTTCAATTATTGGATATATTTCTTTGCAAAGTTTTACAGTTTCACATATTGTATGGATTGATGTTTTTCATTTATTGAATAAGAATTAAACCAATTGAAAAAAGTACGTAAATGTATACATATACAAAAAAATACTTACAACTTAATTTCATTAAATATTTTAATATGATACTATCATTTACTGGCTTGGACACGTGCTGAGGATGCCTCAATAGAGTCTGAACTGCCTGTCAGTTCTACCAACCAGATGGATCCCAGCGTCGTGAAAGGCTATGACCATCCACAGGATGTACTCAGCGGAGCTATGGGACGCTGGAATGACCTGGGAGGAAGCAATGAGACTGGCGGGGGACTTCGTGGTGACCATATGCTCCGTATAGTGAGGGGATATGGCGGAAAGAAACTATCATTTGTAAATTTTAATAAGTGCGAAATATGCAATTGTTTTAATGAACTTATTTCTTTTAATTTTGAGGTACAACATGAGTAGTTTTTAATGTGCATATCAAGTTATATGTGGTTGATTTTATATATTGATATCTTTTTTAATGTTTATTCACATACATGTGAGGTACTGAAAATTGATAATATTTTCTTGGCATTATTTTTTTTAGCTTGGAATGATTGACTTCTTCAAATTTATCGCAAAAAAAATGATTTGTTAAATTTCGTCTTCAACCCATCATTTCCTTGAAGATTCATCAAAAAGTAGTTTTTTTTCTTCAGCTATAATTTGATAAGCTCGAGAACTTGCTTGAATAGTGTTTAAATTTTTATTACTGAAAACAATCATAAAATTTTTGTTGATTGTTGACGTTTTTCTTTCGTTAATTTCTGAAAATTAGTCCTTTTTCGTGCCATGCTTTGTAGTGTAATGTCGTTTAAAATTTTACTCTCTAAAGAGAGATACCGCTGTTTTGCAAATTAGACATTTGCATTTTTCTTTGTTTGGCACAAAAATATCGAATTGACGACTGCTCATAACATAGACGACACTCAACATTTAGTTTCTTTTTCTTTGAAATAATTATATTGGGGAAATAAAATTGCGATCGAAATTTTAAATACGAAATGTGCACGTTATTTTATATATTCCACAAATAGAGAAATTATTACTAATACACAACTAATCACAGAAATCAAGCAATGTGTACTCTGCAAACTTAGAAATACAACTGAATATTTTTGATTTGGGATATTGTTTGGACATTTCCATTTCTCTATTTTGCCTGCACTACATTCTTAGAATTTCAATAAATGAGAATATTCGATAAATTTTCCAGTAAACGAACATCTGGTCGTCTCGCTTCCAAAAACACATTTTATATGTATCTTCATTCACTTTGAATCCCTTACCAAATAGTCGTATCCCAATCAATTGGGATACGACTATTTGGTAAGATCATCAATAATTAGAAATAAATAGTTGTCGTGAATTCACAACTAAATCATGAAAATTTATATTTCTTATATGAATAATTTCTATGCAAAAATCCAGAAATTTTCGCGGGCCGTAGTTTGGTGACCGATGGTATAGACAACCAAAAGGTTGTGTTGTATTTGCTGTAAGAACATGATCCCTAATTTTTGTACAAATTATTTTTGCTGAATCCGATTAATTCTAAATATAATTTTAAATTCGCAATATGAAGAAATATATATGGTGAGTGCTAGAATAGTCGTACACTAGATTTTCTTTTAACACGAAGATACGTTCCATGATAAGCAGGTGGACAATAAGTCGTTGAAAAAAAAAACTGGGAATATACATAAATGAACGATAGGTTCCATTACATTTGACCGTGTTATTTAGAAATCGTGAAAAATTGAACACCGTGAAAAGATATTGAGGCTTATATTGTCTATGGTTAACAAATCGTTCGTAACCCTTACATACAGTAAGTCAGAGATAATATATAGATAGATTAACAACTTAAAGGAAGATGGACGTCAAGAAAGAAATTATTATTATTATTATCATCTGTCAGAAATGCTTACGTCAATGGAATGCAAACTGCCCCCTGGAGAAGTTCTCAAAAGCATTCATTTCGGCGGGAATTTTAAATAATTGAAATTCGAAAATTCATAAAAATATATTTTTTTATTCAAAACAGATACAATACACTTTATGAAACATGGTTATAACAAATAACATAGAAATCAAAGTACTATCTTAAAATATAAAAGTACAAAATAATCTAAGTATAATAATAATAGTAAAAAATCATATTTAATGAAATCGGTAATCTTCAATTAGCTTCAAGAAGACTTCCCTCTGCAGATGTAGGTAGATGCTTGCACTTCTCATATCCAGTTTTTGTAGTATGCTGTTGCTTTTTCCCTCGATATGTAAGAAAAAGAAAAAACAAAATGATGAATCAATTATAATAAAATAATAGCTGATACGCTTTTTGCGATTCAGCTCGCAGAAAGATGTTTGAATAAGAATATGTTTATATATGAATCATCAACCGACTGTTTATGTCGAATAAAATTTCTAGATTGTAGTTCTAAAATTAATTGATGAAAATATTTTCTAAATGTGTAACATGCACATAAGCTTCTTTTTGTCAGAAGTGTTGATAAATGTGAAAATTGAATACAGTAAAACCCCGATCTACCGTTCTTGCATTGTTTGTTTTTCCGCATAATCATTTATTTTTCATAGTCCCGGTTAAACATCCATAAGAACAATGTAAAATAATCTCACATTAATCGTTTCCCGATTTACCGTTTTCCTCGGTCTCAGGGTTGCCAGGCGTCCCTATTTGAGCGGGACTGTCCCGAGTTCAATCGACAAATCCCGAGTCTCGCATTGCAAGTCTCTCTATAATCCCGACGTATACATGTATAAAATTCGTTCGAAATTGTGAATGTTCCGATCTGTGTTTTTAGAAATCTGGCAACCCTGCTCGGTCTATCGTCTGAATATTATGATCCCGTCACAAATATTATCTCGATTGACCATTTTCATTGAACATTTCTCAGAGTTTCACTGTACTATGCTTCAAAATTTCATTTCGTCAACACTCTGTCCGGCAAAAACCACGTGGAGGTAGAAGCTCATCTCTTGCCAGGAAGGATAGGGGCGTAAGGAATGGCATTAAGGGCGAAAAGGTGCACATATGATATACATTTATCAATTTATTAATTGATTTTGAATTTACTTGGTAGAACTCCATTATCAGAGGTTAAAAATATCAAAGTATTTTAGTTCTACAGTTTTTAATAATTTTTATGCGTTGATAGCTATTTCGGCTTTCGCCATCGTCAGAACTATGTTTAAACTTATATTTTGCTCAGCTATATATACTGGCTCTGAAGATATACACAATGCATCAAGTTATTCACTCTAACATCGTAATTATAATTACAATATTACACTTATTAAATGTGATTCTATTGTTTCAAAGAACGAATTTTGTATTGTGTTTTGTTTATGCCTGTTAATTTCAAGTTGTTCTAATAAATTTAGTTTTTGACTCTTATGATAAAGATGCAAAACGGTTGGCGCTAAACTTAAACTCATCTCATGAGACAAAAGATCTTTTAACAATACAAAATCAGACTCACAATTTAAAAACCATTTTTTGACCGAGTCTCATGACATGAGTTTAAGTTTAGCGCCAACCATTTTGCATCTTTATCATAAGGATCAAAAACTAAATTTATTAGAACAACTTGAAATTAACAGGCATAAACAAAACACAATACAAAATTCGTTCTTTGAAACAATAGAATCACATTTAATAAGTGTAATATTGTAATTATAATTACGATGTTAGAGTGAATAACTTGATGCATTGTGTATATCTTCAGAGCCAGTATATATAGCTGAGCAAAATATAAGTTTAAATATAGTTCTGACGATGGCGAAAGCCGAAATAGCTATCAACGCATAAAAATTATTAAAAACTGTAGAACTAAAATACTTTTACCTTCTCCTACATCTATCAACATGCCTTGCAAAATATATTCTGTACAATTGTGGTATTTTTTGTAGTGTAATGAACTAATTAAATGATATGAACACTTTGTCAAGTGTATATTTGATTCTTACCATGGGTATTTATTTAAAAAATATTTTTGAATGTTCTTTAAATCATCAGAAGTGTACAAAATAAGATGAGATTTGCAAGATACGTTGACAATACATGACTGACCGTACCACTTACTAATAATATTAAAACCCATGAACCGCCAGCAAATGACGTCATTTCCTTAAATTATTACACAACTATTAATCAAAACAGTGGGTAAGTTGTTACTCGGATGACTGTCTATAAATGCAGGTAATATTGTACAAAATTGAAAAAACAAAATATTTGATAACTACCTATATGCGGCTAAAGGAGATTTCGCTTGGCCTTGCTTTTGATTTTATTTTGAAATTTTCGTACTGCATGTGTAAATAATGCATGACTACCTTTGTATGACATTTTACCATTTAAACATTTATTGGTATTTCTATTAAAATAGTGAATTTGCAACGAAAGCATTGCTTCTATATACTTATCAATAATTATCTCTTTGTGCAGAGTGCATGTGAACACTGTTAAATCAATAGTCTCACGAATTTTCTTACTTAATTTTTTCTTAATATTACGAGTAAATGCTCGGTCAGCCAAAAAACTTCTAATCAACGATCCAGTGGCATTGAAGCACTGAATCATTCCAAGTGAAGCGTATCTTAACTTCTTCTCCTCGGAGTATTCTGAGCAAGCTACAATTCTATGCATTTCGGTAGGTTTACTAGTCAGCATTCGCTGACACTCTTGACAAGAAGAAGAACTTAAAATTTTCTTCACAATGAATCCAGCGGTGTATACTTTTCCATCTGAAAATTGAAAACTATCCTCTGGTGGGTTTTCAACTACCGCTGGATTTTCGGTTTCATCAATACAGCGCTGTGGTTGTGAATCATTTTTTTCAAGAAAATCCAAAAAATTGTCAAACAAGCCGACAGCGCCGTCATCCGCACAATTTTGTTTGAGGGAGTGTCTAGACATCATGTTAGTAATAAGTAGGCTTTTAAAGCTACCTGCAAATTGATAAGGTGTTGGGTTGATATTTCTTACACCTTGGCTTCTTATACATCCAAAGAAATTTTCTAGTGGATCTTGATTAACATTTCTTGGTGCTAAATATTGAAAACCTTTGTTTTTCAAAATATCCCACAGCTTTACGAAGCCTTCTAATGTCACTACCCAATTTTTTAAAGTCGAAACAATGCGTGTTGGCCGCCTAGTACGGCTGTCCACGAACCGCATTTTTTTAATTTGCTTAATGGCATTAAGCCAAAAAGCTCTATGATAAGAATTGTTGCTTACACAAACCCTTTTGATTTTGCCTGTTTCATACGAAGTACTACCGTTTACTGAATCGAACAGTTCATCCCAAAAAAGCAAAGCCCTCCCAGTCTCCTGTGCTTCTAATGGCAAATGGCTTTCCGCTCCAGGCGTAACTGAAACAGAAACAAATAATATTATGTAAGGTGTTGGCGCCTATTGTGATATCATTCATGTGGAAATAAATACTGCGTTTTTAATCATATAATAATGAAAATTTACGAAGTAAATGACAATTTAATCAATAACAATATCTATATATGATAAAATGAAGATTGTTTTATTAAATAAATCAATTCTTCTATAAATAAAAATGTTTTTTTAAGTTCGTTAAGATTTTAAACAAAACGTAAAGCATGTCATTCGTGCTATAAAACGTGCATATAAAATGTAAACGTAAAATGTATACGTGCACGTAAACGTGAATATAATCGAGATGCATTGAGCTAATCAGCTCGAACAAATGTACCACTATTGAACTCCCAACAGAAGGAAGTGCACGATACGTTAATGAAGAAAATTGATGATGGAAATGGTGGCTTATTTTTCCTCGATGCGTTCGGTGGAGCTGGGAAGACATTCCTCATGTCATTGATTATGGCCACTGTTCGTGCGAGATATAAAATTGCTGTAGCAGTTTCTTCTTCTGGAATAGCGGCCACGTAGATAGAAAGATGCCGAACGGCTTATTCAACTAAAGGTTGGCTCGGTAGTCATCATGTTTCAAGTTATCAAGTTAACACAACACTTATTGGTTCTGAGGCGGTACGAAGTTCATTGGGTCAGTTAGTTTTAAAATAAGGAAGTGAATTGTGTACCCTACTTTGACTTCCTTATAGTATCATTAATTTAGGTTTATAGAAAGCAGTACCTGGTGTTGAAGCGAACACTAATTTGCAACCGAAGCTTCGGCTTAACACCTTAGCGCAATCCGCCACTCTCATTTTATTCATCTTGTTTTCTCTGATATGGCATTCGGTGATGTTGGGCAGAATTCGCTCTTCTCCAAAACGTTGTATATCTAGTTCATACAATTGAACAATGTGCTTCCAAGATGCATATCTTTTTATTGACTTTTTGTCAAAATACTCTAAGTCCTTCGTCAATAAATTGTTCCGTATGCCTTTCAGTAAATGAGGAACGTCATACAACACCACAACTTCTTTCCCAGGGATTATTTCAATGGTGTTTCCTGAAAATGAAACGAAAACATAAACCAAATGACATTTGTAAGTACGTATCGAGAGCGACTAGCTTACCACTAATCCTGTCCTAGCCCTATCCTTCTATCCCTACTCTCTTTGGAAAAAGAGAGGTTGAGCAACTGAGTAACAAGCAGTTCTCGTAGAAACACTTCTGTTGAGATAAACTCCGTTAGGAGTCCATATGCTCCACATTGGGAGCGGACATGGTTTAAAAAAAAAAAAAAATTATAATAAAAAACATTTTGAATGTTTCAGTATAGCAAAATTTATCTTCCGCACAATGCGTATTGGTAATATTTGGATGAAAAAAAACTTACATAATTAAAAAATCAGTAAATAAATAAACATTGCCAAATCTGTAATGTCGAGTCCAGCTCAACATAGGACTTCTAAGAGTTAAGATTGAATGTTATGTTGTGTAACTATGTGATGACTACATAACTTATAAATTTGAATGATTCAAATACATTCTATAGAATCTAATTCATGTTATTATGACACTTACTTTCGTAGCCATTTGCAGATCTGATTCGAGCAGTATCCTTTCGTAGAATATTTATGGCAGCCTGGTTGGTCGAGCTTTGGTCACATACAGTTGCTATAATTTCTAAGCCTGTAAATATACATTTTTGACCATTTCATCAACAGAGTAAAGTAACTGAGAATTTGTGAAAGAAGTACTATTCCTTTATTTTGACTATTACCAATGAACTGTATTGAAATTTACATATATCAAGAACACCACTATCAATATACATACCTGTCGAATTTAACGCTTTGTATACGTCTTTAATACATCGAACTAATTGAGCTGACTTGGTACTCGATTCGCAGAAGTAATAAGCCACAGGCTGCTTTTGATGCCCTGCAATACTTCTAATCATAAATACAAGTACATGGTCAGCTATTTGATTAGTTCTTAAATATTGAAAATCTTCAAAACCTTCGATCAAATCATTTTTCTGGTTAAAATCTAAATGAGCGTCTAAGCTCATTTCGTCCCAAATCAAAGAAAAGTATTTATTTATATCTTCCATACCTGAAGCGATTTTCTTTAATCTAGAAATAGTCACTGGTGAAATTCCAGTAACTATGGGAATACCCGATAAAAGCTTTTGTAGTGTTCGAACAGAAGGTAAATTAAAAAGTTTGGAAAGGAATCTATATGACCTTCCACTATGTTTATAAATGGAAAGGGCTAATGCTTTATCAGTATTTAAATAACGACGACCTTTTGCCTTTCGCGTAGATGATTCTAATTGCGATACAAAAAATTGCTTTTGAATACACGTTAAATTGTTTGTAATTTGATCGAAGACTTTGGATGCCAAAAAATTTGGTATGCTTTTGAAAGAACGGTTTTTCTTCAGAACACTTTTCTTAAGCCGAAGATACTTCCTGCGAAACTTCTTTGCATTCGGCGTTAAGGGGATCACTTGAGCAAGTGAATTTTCAGGCTCTGTGGTCAATCTGTCAGGCGTTGTATCTATATAAAAAGAAAAACAAATCAATGAATGCTATCCGATACATATACCAAAATTAAGCGTCTACAAGAATTCACAGATAAAAATAGCTACGTAATATTGTTGTTAAACAAATTAATCATACCTAATTATAAACATAACCTTACTTCAATATTATCAGATTTTCTTTCGTTTTCATTTCATTTTATTTTAGCAAATACACACTCAAAGATAACACAATGTTTTTTATTGTTAATAATAAATCGATTCTTTTATTCTAATCCATACTCTAAATTTGAATGAATAGATTAAGAGTATGAAACCTTGTCATTCATTGTTGCCGACAGATACAAAAATGAAATTTTCGCTCGAATATCGGTTTTGTGCGATGAAATGTACAAATGTTTCCAATAATTTCGTTTTAAAATGCTCCATGCTTTGCAAGTCAAACAAAACAATGTTTTTAAGCCAAATATTTTGACAATTTACCATCATGTTAAATATTTGACTTATAAAACTTTTATATAATCTACATCAGTGACGTATAACTGTCAGTTTGACATTTGGTATTTACTAACCTTTCACAAAATTATGTATTGTATGGTCCGAAGTGGATTGCTCCAAAGTGAAATTTAGCCCTGTGGTCAATCTGTCAGGCGTTGTATCTATATAAAAAGAAAAACAAATCAATGAATGCTATCCGATACATATACCAAAATTAAGCGTCTACAAGAATTCACAGATAAAAATAGCTACGTAATATTGTTGTTAAACAAATTAATCATACCTAATTATAAACATAACCTTACTTCAATATTATCAGATTTTCTTTCGTTTTCATTTCATTTTATTTTAGCAAATACACACTCAAAGATAACACAATGTTTTTTATTGTTAATAATAAATCGATTCTTTTATTCTAATCCATACTCTAAATTTGAATGAATAGATTAAGAGTATGAAACCTTGTCATTCATTGTTGCCGACAGATACAAAAATGAAATTTTCGCTCGAATATCGGTTTTGTGCGATGAAATGTACAAATGTTTCCAATAATTTCGTTTTAAAATGCTCCATGCTTTGCAAGTCAAACAAAACAATGTTTTTAAGCCAAATATTTTGACAATTTACCATCATGTTAAATATTTGACTTATAAAACTTTTATATAATCTACATCAGTGACGTATAACTGTCAGTTTGACATTTGGTATTTACTAACCTTTCACAAAATTATGTATTGTATGGTCCGAAGTGGATTGCTCCAAAGTGAAATTTAGCCCTGTGGTCAATCTGTCAGGCGTTGTATCTATATAAAAAGAAAAACAAATCAATGAATGCTATCCGATACATATACCAAAATTAAGCGTCTACAAGAATTCACAGATAAAAATAGCTACGTAATATTGTTGTTAAACAAATTAATCATACCTAATTATAAACATAACCTTACTTCAATATTATCAGATTTTCTTTCGTTTTCATTTCATTTTATTTTAGCAAATACACGCTCAAAGATAACACAATGTTTTTTATTGTTAATAATAAATCGATTCTTTTAATCTAGTCCATACTCTAAATTTTAATGTATAGATTAAGAGTATGAAACCTTGTCATTCATTGTTGCTGACAGATACAAAGTGAAATTTTCGCTCGAATATCGGTTTTGTGCGATGAAATGTACAAATGTTTCCCATAATTTCGTTTTAAAATGCTCCATGCTTTGCAAGTCAAACAAAACAATGTTTTTAAGCCAAATATTTTGACAATTTACCATCATGTTAAATATTTGACTTGAATTATGTACTTGAACTTTACTAACCTTTCACAAAATTATGTATTGTATAGTCTGAGGTAGATGGGCCCATCCTGAAATTTCTTGCAGGACTTTTCGTATGCCTAGGACTCTGATTATATTTCATAGGGCTGGTATAACATTTGAAAGGGCTTCTCTTATATTTTATAGGTGAAGTGGAATCCTCAAACAAGTAAGATAATTTGCTGGCGTCCGGATAATTTTCATCCTGTAGACTTATATCGCTTTTATCCGAATCGCTATCGTAATTTACTGATGGCAAATTTTGCGTCGGAAGTGTACCAGGTTTTAATTTGGTAGCACAATAATAGTCGGTAGAAAGAAAATGATTCTTGCAAACAGCAACGCGTGGTGAAATATCACGCATTGAAACACCTTTCCATTTTTTATCACCGATCAAGCGAATCCACTGTCTTTTGAGAATTTCACATTTCGGTAATCGATGACATCTTAATTTCGATTTACAATTAGGAACTCCACAAATGAAAGTCATGCTTATAATCTGAAAAATACAAATATTAATAACAATACTTAAATAAATATCTCCTCTATATTTACCAAACAACCAAATCGAATCAGTAAAAAGCAAATGTATTTTGTAAAATTCGATCGACAAACTGTTTGTTTGTTTAGCGGCGTGATATTAGTCTATGGCGGCGTGTCTATAAATGCAAATGGCGGAAAGTCTTGAGCGTGGCGGGGGTGAAGTTGGTGAAGTGGGGTGAGGTGGGTAAGGTTGGTCATGCAGCCAAGTAATGCTAGCTGGTGAGAATCTTGAGAACTAATAAAAATTTTGTTAGTTACGTGGTTAACGTTTGAAATGTATGAAAGATTCACCCCCCTGCAGTAAGTATTCTTAGATAGTAATTTAATCTGTCAAGACTAGTCTTTGGTATATGTTATTCGTTTTCGATACTGTATTTGATTTCATATTGTGATTTTTCGTTTTCACCAGAACACCTTGGCGACGAATAAGCTAACATAGTGTAATAAAGTAAAGCGCGTAAAGTTATCAATAACCGTTTCTAGATTTGAAACCCTTTGGTTGAATAGGATGGAAACGTTAGAAATTGCTAAAAATCCATAATACTATAATAATAATCTCGAGGCAAGTAATTATTTCTAGATGATTTATTTTTATTACAGAATAAATGCAAATGCAGCCTCTCTATGTAATTATGAAGTTATGCAAATTTTACAAAAATTGAAAGATGGTACACAGAAAAAGTACAAAAAAGAGGCATCTCTGGCAACCGTCACTTACGAAGTAAGTTTTATTGGATTCGACACAGTTTTTTCCAGGGTTGTGGAGTCGTGTAAAAAATAGACGACTCCGACTCCGAAGAAATTTTTCCATAATTTCATTTTAACTTATATGTATTCCATCAGATCATCTTTAATCAGCCAAGCATGCAATTTCAACACTATGGACTAATGTGGTTTGAATACTCATCATTAATTTTTTTTTTGAATGTTTTCATGACTACAGCCCTGGTTTTTTCTTCTCTTCTATCCTTTCCTAGTGTACTTTTAAGTACACTAAGTACTGGACCACCTAGAAATGACACAAAGATATTAATCATAATCTAATTATATCATAATTTTGCCTTTGTGATAGAAATGTACGCTGTATGTATCATCGAGGAGATCTCCTCAGTATGAAACAACCAAAAGTTTGTCGATTGAAAAGGAACAAAATTACATACGAAATTGGCAATAGATAACAATCAACTTCCGCACCTAAACATTGTTTCAGCAGACCGATTGAGTCAAGCGTAGACTTTATAATTGGGTTTATTGAATTGGTTTCTACTTGGTGGATCTCCATTGTAATAAGGTGAAAAAGTATTTTAGTTCTACAAATATTAAATTTGAATTTTGTACTTTTCCATGAGTTTTGTCGCTAACGATCCGGGTTTCGCCTTGGCTCATGGAAAAGTACAAAATTCAAATTTGATATTGAAATTCCATCAAGCACCCTCAGTCGAAATACTTATATAATTCTAAAAATATTATTTTATATATACAGTAAAACTTCGATTATTCGGACTAATTGGGGATCACGGTAGTCCGGATAATCGAAAAAAATCATAAATGATAGGTAAAGACATGTATATTTGTATGAATAGTTTTTATTTGTCTAGATTTACATGTGGCTTCAGTATAAATTTTTTTTTTATATAGAAATTCAATCATTGATTGTTGCTTAACGCGGATAGCTGTTCTTTTTGAAGCTCCCAAATCGCAAATACTTTTAAAACATATAAGTTGTCCTGAGTTACACTCTTTGCTTTCAAACCACTTCATGGTGATATCTAATTACAAAAAACTGTGTGTGACCGTGTATCTCTTCCCTAAATAGAACTGTTTATATATTTTTATTATCAGTTGATAATGCTCGCTATGAGCGAAACCGGTCCTGATCAAATAAATTTTATGTGGAAAAAGTACTAAAAATCTTTTATTATATTTATTAGAATGCTATTCCACCAAGTATTGATAGTGAACACCTTAAAAGGGATAATATTTCAATAAATTAAATGAAAAAAACACTAATATATCATCCGTAGAGCCTGTAGACATTATAATGGAATAGTATGTACATGTACTGTACTTACTATGTAAGTTTTTTTGTTTGGTTGATTTGGCATTCAAGTTGTTCAAATTCCATAAAACAACATATGCTTAAAATAGCATTTTTTTTTTAGTTCAACTAGATTTTTCATGCCATTATCAGAACTATGAATACTGTGTATACATTCGATTGTTTAACTAAAAAAACACTTTTTTTAGAATTAAATGCGTTGCATTAGTAACTGTTTGTTTTCTGATTTCAGACTTTACGTTATCTCCAAGACACAGAATGTAAAAACCAAAATGAAGAAAAAATCAATAAATTGATGATTGGTCTTAAAGCATATAAATTAACTAAAATTGAGAAACTTATGATTCTTAATACTCCCCCCAGATCACCTTTAGAAATACAATTGGTGAGTTTAACTATTCTTTATACAAAGTACGAACGTAAAGCTTTTTTACCGTAAATTTGAGAATGAATTATTATTATATTTATTTATTTATTGTTTAAAAATTAAAATTACAGTACATGACGTTACAGCTGATGCCAATTCACCATGCACTAATATAATGAGAAAAAATAAATTAACATAATACATCATACTACACAATACATTAAAATCAACATACAAAATCATGAAATAAAAAAGTAAAACTTAAAAAATAGTTCACAAATACTGTCAATAAAAATGTCCAGTTCTCTAGGCCAGTGCTTCCCAACCTGGGGGCCGCGAAAATATTCAGTAGAAAGTACCAATATTTATTTATCAATATTTTTCCACATAACATATTTAGGGTACAGTGGAACCTCGATTCTGCGTTTTTCAAGGGACCGTAATAAATGAACGAATAATGCGGGAAACCGATAATGCGGGAAATCTTCAAATAATACCAAAAAAATGTTTAATTTTCAAAAAAACTCATTTATTTATGTAACTAAATACGATGTAAAACTATTTGAGCGAAAAAAAATGTTCCACAAAAACGGTCAATCGGGATAATAATTGGGACGGGACGATAATATTTAGATGATAGATCGAGAAAATCAGTAAATCGGGTAATGATAAACGTGGAATTATTAAATATTGTTATGACGTGTTCTTGGTCGAGTAAAAAATAAACGATCCATCGATCGAAAACGGTAGATCGGGGTTCCACTGAAAAAAACGCGAAACGAAATGCGAGGCAAAACTATTTATGAAAAGTATTCAACGAAAACGGTCAATCGGGATAATATTCGTGACGGGACCAAAATATTTAAACGATAGATCGAGGAAAATGGTAAATCGGGAATTGAAAGTATGTCCTCAAAAGGATTTCTTAAAATTTGAATTATTTACTGAGTTACAGCAATTTTGGTGACGCAGCAACTAAGCTGGTCCGACTGGAACAAAACTTTAAACGTGTTTTTCTCGAAACCTTTTTCTTCAAGCTGGCGTGCATAATATCTCAAGTTCTGCTATACCGATGTATTTAAAATTATGTGTGAAATTTTTCTATACATCCCTCTATAGCCTGTAACAGAAAATTTTACTATTTTTAAAAAATTTGAAACTGTTTAAAAAACGTGAAACGTTTTTTTTTGACTTCTCCGAGGTAGGGGCGATAGCGAAATTTTTATCAATTAAAAACCCGTTAAGACTTTTTTTTCCAAATTACCATTAGGGTTGGAATCATATACGCCAGGACACTACCTCTTTTTGGACCCCTCTCTTTACCAGCCGATAACTTTTCGAGTTTTGAAAAACAATTATTTTTTGAAATTCTTTATGTATTTTTAAAATAAAAATAAACGAATGGTAAAAAATGGACACTAAAAATTTTCCTCGTTTGTTTTTTACAGAGCTCGAAAAAACATCCGAAATTCGTGCCTCTAGACTAGAATACCCCCTTAAATCTAGAAAATTATGACTGGATACGAAATCCATTTGCTACGATTGATGCATCGTATTGTGGATTTTCATATGCCGTAGAAGAAGAATTAGCTTCATTGTCGACTGATCGTACTCTAAAAATTAAATTTTCCGAAATGACCTTGGAGAATTTCTGTCCAAGAGGAATATCCAGTTCTTTACATGAAGGCACTGAAAATTTTGTAACAGTTTTCAATATCATATTTGTGTGAGCTTGGTTTATCAACAATATCTAAAAAACTGAATGAAGAAACTAAATGAACATATAATAATAATATTTTTATTTTTTAATATTTTTTTCTTATTTTGTTCACAAATAATTTCATTTGTATTTTTTCTCCATTTTTTACTTGTTTCCCTAAATATTATTTTTTTATTGTTTGAAAATAAAAAATAAAATAAGTTTATTTTCTGTACACTTAGTTCCAGGAAATAGTGCATTTTGAAAAAAAAACACATTAAAATGACAAATTTAAAATACTTTTTACCATATGCCAAGTTATGAAGCAGGTCAATGATTTCAAAACAATTAATTGTATGATTTTTAATTGATTCAATCACTATATTATGCTTGTGTTGTTCGCTATAGTTTTTTACCTCTACTGAAGTTTGATTTTTGGAAATAGTGCATTTTGCATTATAACCCCACAATTATAGTTTTCGATCTTTGAACAACACCACAAGATGTGCACATGACAACAAATATAATATGTTGTCAATTGTATAATATGCGTTGAGTAATATCAATTTTTTAATGAGTTTGTGACTTATGATGCTTCGGAAGGCTGTAAATATTTTGAATACTGGATGATTGTGACTGTTGGTCTGAAAAATACTCTATGAATTCAACATTCTATCCAAAATCGTGCTAACTGTGTATCTATTTGTTGATTAATTTATCAATTATACAACTTTCTTATACTACCATCATGCAAGTATATGTTATATATATATTAGACATTATTATAAACTCGAAACTGTGTGAATTGCCTTAGATTATGTTGTAGATGCCAGATACAAAAAATATTATTCTTGCTGACACTGAGTGTTTTTTTTAGATTGTTCAAGAGAGCGAAGAAAGGTTGACTGAAAAAGAAGTAGAAGAAATTATAAAATTGATTTCAGAAACATTTCCTGACGAATTTTGACTGCACATCCAAAATATTCCAAAATATTGTACTTGAATGATCATTTTGAATCCACGGACTTCACATTTGACGAGTGAATGATCGTAATATATGACATGTCTGAGGTTCAAGGAATAATGACAAATGTATTAATTGATATTTAATACTCTTCTATAATACATGGCTTCATTTGCTGAGATATTCTCAATAAATTCAATATCAAAAACTAATGGATTATTTATTACTCGGCTGGAGAATTTCATGAAAATGGATGGTATTTAAGAAAAATCATCACTGTAAAAATAAACGCTCAATTCTTTTTTTTTACAGTTTTTAAAATTACAGAGAATTAATACATTATTTTTACATGAATTTTCAACAAGATTCCCAGGAACAATTTTTTTTGAATATTTTTAATTTCGTTTGTATCCTGCGGTGCTATATTCTGGTGCGCATACATTTATTTTGAAAGGTCTGAAATATTCAACACAATCTAGTATTATGGATTTTTATTTCATTCAAGAAGAATTTATTTTCCATTTTTCTAGTTTATTAAAAATTTATTGTGAAATGGATTCTTTAATTTTTTAGTTTACTATGTTTTATGGAATACATACTTAATTATGTATTGACTATTTTTATATAGATATATTATTTTAAAATCACCTATTTTTCAATGTATTATTTTGTATCATGTTTATTTTCAAATTGAATGGCCCCCTCCTGGCACAATTTCTGGATCCGCCTCTGGAAAATAGAAGGCACTTAAGTCGACCTGACAATTTAAGCAAAGGAATGCAGTAAAATAATTTGTCACAAGTTGAAGAAAAAAAAACAAATTTGGAGTAAGTATCATGACTGTGGTCTCGATGAAACAGGATTGTTCAATGAAGATCCTGGAATTAATAGAAACAAGGCCATGACAAACATGCAACATCCAGGTCCGGGGGTGATGGATAGGTTGGGAAGTGGCTACTAGAGATCTTGTTACTGTTAAATTCGATTCAGACCAAAAAAAGAGGGCTGACATGTGGCACATCTGGTCAGTATGATTCTTTGTGGGTTACCCTCACCCAGTAGCGACCGGT
Organism: Himalopsyche tibetana; assembly: GCA_030503985.1. Lineage (NCBI taxonomy): Eukaryota > Metazoa > Arthropoda > Insecta > Trichoptera > Rhyacophilidae > Himalopsyche > Himalopsyche tibetana. Next base: position 4,064,851 of record JAPJYX010000019.1, on the reverse strand, counting down.
CAATGTGACATTCGATCAATGAATCCCTTGTATATGCAGGGGTGGTTATATTTCATGAAATAATATTCAAACATAACATTTATACCATTCACTCATTTTAAATTCAATAAAATAAAACTCCTTGACTATGGAAAATATACATAATAACTAATTTAAAACAAAAAGTAATACTGAAATTCAACTTTAAAAATATAATTTTTCTGACCTAATTAAAATTTATTTCACGAAATCGAAAATCTATTTATCTTGGATTTATTTTTTAAAATTTTGTTTTTGATTTTTTGACCTTTTTTCAATGTGATCTAAAGATGGCCAAAATATTTTTTTCTTCGAAAAATGCATGAAAATGATAAAATTCATCATCATTCGTTTTTTTCGCAATTACCTTGCGAATTTGTGCCATTAACCTTTTCAGTACCGCAATGTTTTAAGCTAAAAAACATTCACTCACATACCTACCGCTTTTTAAAAATAATTTTTGGATAGTTTTAAAAAATAGTACTGAATTTATGAATATTAGAAGTCTACTTATAAAACGATATATATAGTTTAATATTTTCAAGTTACATTCGTGTTCTTCAGTGGATTTAAGGTATTCATGCCGTTCGTATGTAGCGGCCACCAGTGGCCTTACGGTACTGAAGCGGTTAAAAAGGGTTAAACAAGTGATTTTTTTTTTTAAAAAGTGGCAGAACTCGCATCTTGTCAAGCTTTTTTTCATCTATGTCTGTTCCTTATGTGGAGAATATGGCCTTATAATGGAGGTATTTCGACAGAAGTTTTATTACGAGAACTGTTTGTTACCAAGTTGCTCAACCTTTCTTTTTTCAAAAAGATAAATGAAAGGGGTAGGGCAGAACTAGTAGTCCAGGTATTCCCAAACATTATGTTCCGCGGGACCTAAATGAGTGTTCCGAGAAAATTGGGAACGGTAATATACGCTGCTAGACATTCAAAATCGAGTGAAGATGAATCTCCATTGATGTTTAAAACGTCAAATATCGAGGTACATATGGAGATTTTGAATCACAAAGAGCTTTATTTACTCATATATTTATGTAACATAAACAATTCTAAAAACAATTAATTAATACATAATAAGTGATTTAATAACATATATTTTTTTTAATATTTTATGTATCCAATATATTACCCGACCTAAAAAATAAGCTGTGTTCCGGTAACATTTCCAGATTTGTGAAGTGTTCCATTGCACAATAAGTTTGGGAAACCTTGTAGTAGTCAATTAAAAGCTCTCCCTCTACCCCATTTATTTTAGAATTGGAAGGTTGGGAGGAAAATGCGTGAAATCAAACAAAAATCGATTGAAGAAAATACTGTTCGTACCGAGACTAAATCTGTGAGATCCGTCACAGAAGCCTTGCCTCCCTCTGATCACCACTGATCAACGTATTTTAGTGGATTGCTAAGTATCAAAGGTGCTATGACGAGTTAAAGCAAAATAAAAATAATATTCATTCGAAACATTAAAAATGTGTCAGAACAGCGGTTACATGGAAAAAAAGCACTGGTTTAAGCCAATCATAATGCAGCAACAGTCTGGTCATGCTGCTATTGTTTGTTTGACAGCATGCGTTAAATGACAGTTTCTCGTCTTTGCAGTGTGATTTTTATTTTAAAATGGAAGATAAAATAACAATTGTTAAGCCATATTTGTTAAGAGGTGGCAAAATATTTAAAAAAGCATTGGAATACCACATCTCTTTTTTTATTACACCTTTCCTTGACTTTTATATCTTTTCGCAATTCAATTTTCTAAAAATTATATCATTTTTTGTAACATTTAAGTTTTCAGGGAATATCAGGAACATGTCATCCAATAGCACTTGTGAGCATCTGCATATTAATTAATTGTTTTGTACAAGTACAGTGGAACCCCCAATTACACTACCCCGATTTACGCGCTGGCTTGAAATATTCGCATTCCATTGCCGTTACTAAGAGACGGTCGTCTGTGCTTCGCATACAGTTTTTTTTGTAAAACTAAGGGACATCTTAGTTTTGCGTTTTCCGCGGAAAAAAATCAAATCCCTTATTTTGTATGACATTCACACCCCCAATTACACGGTCCCGAATATAGTGTAAATGGGGGTTTTACTGTACTTTGGTTTGTGTAAAAAAAATATTTTAAAAAATTTACTACTTTACGACAGTCAAATATATTTTATTTTTTTAAACCTACAAATAAATTATGCTAACAGTCCATAAGCTCACAACCCCATCAGATTACAAGTGTTAACCCGTGACATGCCATGCTAGAAAATCACGTTTCCTGCCATGGTGGCATCTCAGTTTCAATAATTATTGACAGTATTTAAACCTAAGTTAGAAGCTAAAAAATAATTTTAAAAATGTATAAACACAAATTTGTGCAAATAAAAAAGTTTTGAAAAAAATATATGCGTAAAATTAAAAACCAAACACTCAAATCATCATCGTTGAAAAAGCACATTTCACGTAAAAAAACATCACATTTATTAGAACTTCATCAATAACGTAAATGTTATTTTGCCTCTCCTAAGAAGTAGGATATATAGTTATTTAACTCTTTGTCACTTTTCACACATATACCTATGTTTATAACAAACTTTGTTATAGTTACACAATATATTGAAATTGTCTCGTCATGAAAATAATTATCGTTATACAGAGAATAAGCCAATTGAATTGAAACGTCGTGGAACAAGTGAAAAATATAAATTTAAAACTATTATTTTACGCTAATCAACACAAGTCGAGCAAAAAAAAGTTTTTTTTTCAATTCTGTGGCCCACGCAGGCTGGTTTTTGACATTTATCGCAGCGTATTTTTGTTCTTCTTTGTTTTGTACAAAATCGACAAATTCCCGATTTATGTTGTCCTGTTGTAACAGATTGTAATTGAGTCGGGGTTTCTAAATTTGAACTACTACTTCCCGTGGTGGATTGCAAAAACATATCAATGGCATCTTGCTGTTTTCTGTGAAATTTAACTCCACTACTTTTTCTATTTTCTACATTTACTCTTGCCAACTCAGTGGCTAACGCTCTTATAAAATGCTTTCGGCGGCTTCTGTCATTTTTTTTCCAATCAGGGTATTTTATAACCCACAGAAAATATGCATTTAATGCCGCGATGTCAATCATTTCCATAAATAGTCGAAATGGCCATCTTCGTGTTGGTCTTACGCATGAGTATTCTGCAGTCATTTGATCTCCTGTATCAACAGCGCCTTTTGTCTTATTATAGTGTAAGATAATTTCCGGTTTTTTATCTTGAGTTACACTTATGTCAGCACTCTGATATTGGGTGGATAGCAATAAAACAATATTATTATTTTTTGGAACATAAGAGACTAATGTGATGTTACTAGTGAATCCAAACATGCTACTGTGAATACTTTTAGTCTTACTGGCCAAAAACTGAGTAGGTATTTCCCTCTTATTTTTTCTAAGTGTGCCAGTTAAAGTTAAATTATGCTCTAATAAGTGTTTGGCTAGAGGAATAGATGTGAAAAAATTGTCTCTTGTCACACCCCTATTAGAACCATAATAACTTTGGACCATGTCTGTCACAACTCGCTGGCCTTGGTTTATTTCTCTTCTGTTATTCTGCATCCCGGTGTACACTTGCATATTGGAAATATATGCCGTTGAAGAATCAGCAGCAGTCCAAATTTTTATGCCGTACCTTCCCGGTTTGCTTTTCATGTATACTCTAAATGAGCAATTCTCTCTAAAAGTGGCTAACCGCTCGTCTACTGTAATGTTAGACCCAGGTGAATACATATCCTTACATGACTTCACAAATTGATTAAATATTAATTTAATCGGTTCAAGTTTGCTTTCCGACTCAGCGAACCTTAAGAGTCGAGTCGATCGGTCGTCGAAACGGATATTACTGTATATAAAGATAAATCTGTTTCTCGACATAGAAGCCGTGAAAAAGGGCTGGCGGAATAAATTTTCATTGCTCCAAAGCTCACTCAGTTGTAATTTTCGGCCACGATTTCTTCCCGATGATAGTAAAATTGCAACAAATGCATATATTTCATCTTCAGTTATAGGTGTTAACCCCTTATTTACCTGCCGGGTGAGACAGTGCTGATTAGTGTGACAGCAAATTTCTTTCACAATATCTCTGGAAATAAATATTTCAAACATTTTTCTGATTGAAGTAACATCCAGAGCGTGACTTCTAAGACCGGAATTTTCGCTCAAAATATTATTGAGTCGACGTCTTGATACTGGAGGCGGAATCGAGCTCCATTCAAATCCAGATTTCGATTTGTAATATGTTGTATCAATTTCACAATTTTCCACAGCACAGATTTCTTCATTTTCACTTTCAGACGAACTTCGCTCTTGTATTTCCACAAAATCTTCTTCATCGGTAGCATCGTTTATTACTTCAAACTCGATATCAGAGTCGGAATCACTTAATTCTTCGGCAACTTTTTGAATCTCATCCTGTGTCAAATATTTTTTTGTCATAATTTAATAACACAAAAAATCAAAATTATTTCAAAAATATTAATCAGTCTGACTAAATAAATGTAAGAATGCGCGTAACTATTGAACAGTGTGTGCTTGAAAGGAATTTTTGACACTGTTGAGTTGTATAAGCCCTTGAAACATATAGCTTATATTTGTAAAGATGCAAAAATAGCTTTCTCTGTTTAACTTATCAGTATAATAGGTTGTTTCTCGCTCTCAACAATTTGAGATGTTTGTTCTTCTGTCACATTAAAACTCGTATATCTCTATTGCATTCTACTATTTAAAGATCGATCAATTGATCGGTAAACCACAAAATCGATCATTTTGTGCAGTAGACGTAATATTTTTGATTTGTTAATTATATATTTGGATGTAAAACTATTTTTTCTAGGAATACCTAAAATGATAAATACTTATTGACAGTATTAAGAGAAATATTGAATGTTTTAATGACTCGACCGGCAATGCCTATACCATGGGCACGGAGGTGTTAACCACTGTAAATGAAAGACTTGTTGTAATGTTTAGCGTTTTATTAAATAATTCATTTTGGCCTCAAGTTTCTTAGAATATGAATCTAGTTTGAACGCAGCGTTCTCTAGTTCCTGAATGCTGACTTCAATTGCATCTATTTTCTCAAGATAAGGTTGTAATTCTTCATATAAATTGTCTAGTTTTCCTACAACCGAGTTCAAATTGCCAGCAATTATATGGAGGTCCGAATATTTTGATGCCGTAACGCGATTCATTTCCTCTAATAATTTAAAATCTTCTTGTGTTAATGTCAGTTCTCCACTGAGATAGTCCGAGGCTTTCTCAAACATTTTTGTCGCCAATCGGCTCAAATTAGGATCATGAGGATTGAGTGCTTCAAAACTGGACGTACTCGTCGATAGAGTAGGCCACTTTTTAGGTGTGTCACACGCCTCCGCTGCATTTCCTTCCAACATATTCTAACTTTGGCTGGAAAAAATCTTTTGTAAAACTATATTTTTATTTGACAGATGACAGCTATGTGGTAGATAGATAGTTTACTGATATTATTATTAGTAGTCTATGCCTATGGCTACGTTCGCTTTGTTGTTTCCATAGACTAATATAAACATCATTTTATTCCATTAGTACCTGCTACACACAAATAAAACAATATATAATATTATAATAAATTAATTAGGGTAGATAGAAGTGTTGTATATACAGAATAGACAAACAAACTATAACTTACACAGATATGTATTTTAGCAACAAGAAAGTTACAACGAACTTATAAAAAAAAAGATTATTATAATATTCATGAAAATCCATAAGATGTACTCAGCGAAGTCACCGATAAAAACAAATTTTTAGATTGTTTTTTTTTACATTTTTTTAGCTCAGCGACATTGTAGAAGTGTGCTTACATTCACACATTGAAGATGGCAGCACTTGCTACTTGATCTGACTTAGCAAACGATTACAGAGATCGTCGTGGTAAAATTATGAACGAGGACGTAGGTATCACAAACAAAAATTTATCTTTGAATAGGAAACATACGGAAATGTGTCTGTTGGTGGCCGGTCGCTGACTGTTGAGATAGTTCTCGTATTTATCTTTTTGTTACATTAGCTTCTTTAAAATTTGAAGTTTTAAAATAATTACAGTGTCTTAGTATGTTTTAAAACTTTTCTCGTGATCATCGGTGAATAATACCAACAAAATTCGTGATAACGTATTTCCGAAATGTTGTTTGTTTGGGCTCTTACACTTCTCGACTTAATAGATAACGATACGTTATCTTATAATTGCAAGTCGTAATTTTTGTGGCCGCATAAAATTTTAAGGTGAAGTAATTAAACCGTCTAAAATTCGAGAATTTTTAAAATTTTACCGATTATTTATTTATTTGCTTTGATGCAGAATAATTGATCTTCGGTCGTTTGGTCACTTATTGACATTCTTTTCTTTGTGAATTTTCTTCTATTAAAGTGTTTTACAATTCTGTGAAAATGAGTTATTTATGTGGTGATAAAGTAAAGAAAGACGTGAAAAGGAGTGGTGACGGTCTCCTAGAACTCTCACAGGAGAAGATGAAGTCCCTAATCCGGTCGGAACCTATAACCGATGTTTACCATGTGGAGCAGAAACCGTTTGCAAGGTATGAATTAATTTTCAAACCGAAAACAATAAACTCATATTATCTACTGTCACATATTTGTATTATATCCATTCAAGTATAATAATTCTCCTCACTTTACCTTTGGACTGGCTAATCGTTAACGGTGGTCTGTTGTACCGTTTTCTAAAAAAATACTTTTTCAAATGTTTCATGAATTCTTGTGCATTAGACATAAAACGATTTATTCTGTTAAAAACAGTCAACATTAACATATGATAGAAAATAATTTGAATCATTAACAGTATTCGAATTTTGCTCGAACGTTTTTGACAGTTGAGTCTATGCAGGTGTTGATATGTCATTGACTTGTTGCGGACGTTCCTTATTTTAACAATTTTAGTGTTAAGTATCTTTACACATTTATAATCAGTTACGTAATTTTAATATTTATATATTGGCTCATTTGATATTTTCGACAAAAAACTTTTATTTAGTATGTCTAGGTTACTTAACGAATCTATAATATTGTCACTTGGCATTATTAATCATTTATGTATTCGAATAATATTAGTTATGCACAATGCATATACGTAAAAATTACATACCTACTTATCTCAATATTTGTTTTTGCTTTTTGATAAAGAGATGCGTGCAATGTTTGATTGTTTTTTTACACGCACATAATACTTACTTAATAATAGTAATTGAAAAATATTTTTGTAAACAACTATCCACCAATAAACTCGCTCGTAAAGCTTCTCAAAAATTGAAAAAGTATATCTGTAACTGCTCAGTTGAACATGATTATTATATATGTACCAAATTTAATGAAAACGCATGTATTAAAATATGAAAAATACCTATACTATATTTTACATAAACAGCTTTTTTAATCTTACGACTCATAATCAGATCGATGAATATGCAGTCTAATATAGACATTTAAACTTTAAAAATACATTTTTAAAATCGACGTCGACATGTACCTATTTGATTTTTCAGAATATGAATATTTACTTCTAAGACATCAGTAGAAAATATGTCAGAATAAAACGCTATCGCAGTTAGGGCAAATAATATGTTAATGTATTTTATTCGATTTATGAAACATCAAGCTGCTTCTACACAGGTGCAAAAATTACCATTGGCAGATCGTAGGTATTGCAATATGAAAAAATAAACACGCAATATGTTCGGTCTCGTTCATACGGCGACGGTCGAGGGATTTTGCGGAATGGCTAACTGCCTCTTGACTAGCGTGGGAAATAACGAGTCGGCTGCCTTTGCGTTCTCACCTTCTCGTGTATTCCTTCAATACACGATGAACAATATTTAATATGTGATGAGCAGATAAAATTCCGTTCAGGTGATCAGGTTCAATAGTTTGCATATGCATGTAGGGAAATTATCTGAAAACCATTATCTAATCAGCCATTCTATTACATTGTAATATTTAAAGTTCAAAGATCACCTTTACTTTTCTTACCACTTTCTTGCCACTAATAAGCGATACAAGTCTGTATTTCGCTTATTTGCAAAATAAGGCTCATTTTGTATCCCTCGCTTGCCGCGCCCCTAAACATCGGATGGTAATTAATTATCAGTAAGTCACGAATTTCACCGAGTTACTTAATTGATGTGCATTTTATCTAAAACTAAATCAGTAAGTATGGATTCTTATCGTGCAATTGCATAACAAGTATGTGGCAAGTCAGAAATATTGACAGGATTTGTATTTAATTATTCTTTTAAGATGCAATTATCTTATACGGAGACACGTATTGATGAAGTAAGATTTATTTAAAAAATTGCAATGCTATAAAATTTCAATTTTTGACGTTTTTATCGAATTTAATTAATTTTCGTTTATGAACAAAAACTAGCGCTGTAGATCACGTCCAAGGTGATTTAAAAATGTAATTTACTGTGTTTGAAAGAGATTGTGGCTGTTGGCAAACTTTTTATATTATTATTGATAATATATAAACACGTTGTCAATATTTTCATTTAAATAAACATTATATTTAAGACTTCAAGGAAGTAATTTAAAATGTGCCCTGCAGTAATTTTATTTAAATATTAAGTATTTTTGTCATGCTGTTATTATTATTTAGGTAATTTTTATAATATATTAACTGAAAAAATATATTATCTGAATTGAATCATCAGATACCGGTTATTGTATATTCAAACTCTTAATATAATCCTTAAATCTGAGTCACCAAAAAACATATATCAATTAAGTAAATGATATGAACTTTTTAAATTGTACTCTAATGACCAAAAAATACCGTTCACTTTGTGACTTATTGCAACGAATTGCGAAATTTAAATGAATTCATTTTTTGAAGATTACATACTATAGAATTTACATTTTAATTTATTTAAAAGAATGTTTGTGTTCTTAAAATTCATTTGTTTGTATTTAATGCATCGTAGGTCGTGACTTCTCGTTCCAGCTCGATTCCCCCGCGGGGAGTTTTTCTTCCACACTTACCTAAACCGGAAATGGTGCCCTCCGTTGGGTATTCACTGTGCTCACAAATGCACTTAGTGCACACTCATTCTGGAATCGTCATAAAACATTTTTAATTGCCATCATAATACTTAATATCTTGTAGTCAGCCCCGGTGGTTCGTCTAATTGCATATTATTATCTGTTATTAAATACTGTAAAATTCCGTATACCATTTGAATACTATTTGAATTTTAAAATGATTACTTTGTGATGATAATAAAATTTAATAATAATTGTCAATTTCGTGCTGGTATTGTATTTTACGTCATACAAAATGTAACGTTAACCAGTCTTTTTACATAACAAATTGTACAATATGTAATATGTATACTTATAATTTTGTGTCACGTACAAATGTCAGTGGTAATTATAATTATATTCTGCATTTTCATTACTTTGTTTAAATTGTCAATTGATACCGTCAAATGAGCCTGTTATATAGATTGCCTGCAGCCTTACCAGAGGGCCGCCACGAAACGTCACGTTCTAAGCAAATTCGTTTGCAAACTTTCATACAAAGCTAGTGTACAAGTTTGCAGCGTTTAACGAATTTTCTTAGAGCGTGACGTTTCGTGGCCCTTGTGTTAATGTCGTAGTCGTTAACACCAGTGTGTAATATATTCCGTTACTTTTTCGCGAATTCGCGCGAAAGAAGAGACGAAATCTATCGTAAAATGGTGACTACCATCAGAGTAATATTAAACCGGAAACTGTCTCGGGGAAATTTTAGTTCTGTTGCCGATCAGTTTTACCGAAAAATTCTACGATAAATTAACATCACAAAAATAATAATAATGCTAGCAAATTTTCTTGGATAATGACAGTGTTTATTTAAAATAATTTTATTTCGAGATATGTATATTATAATCGACTTCCACAATATGATTTCGCAGTTGGTTGGTAGAATGAAGTAACGCCTTACGGCGAAGGCAAGGTCGGTACGGGCAACTAACAGTCCCAACATCCTATCTACGTGTTTTCACTCCAAATGTCTATGCAGTAGTTGTATAAATCGTGAGCAATAAATAAATCAATTGAAATGGAACTTTACCATTTAAAAACCATATAATGCCAATTTTGTTTTTTATGCTGCATAAAAAAATCCTTAACCAAACTCGCATTTATTACCCTCCATTGCGGATGTGAAGTGTGTACAAACACATACATATGTACTGCCAACTGTCGTGGACTGGAATAATCAAAACTTAAACAACTAAGTAATATTGAAGTTATTCGCATTTGTAATTTCATCAGTAGAGGGGAACCTGCGGTCTTCTGACTTGATCAAAATATTAACTTTGATCAAAAAAATATACGCAAGCGTAAGCGTTTGGAAAAAAAGTAATCAACCCATTATATGTTTGACAGTCGAAAAAGGGAGTAGGGTGTCACGTTTTATTTAATGCGGCCTTATGTTGAAATGAATGTGGCCTTTAGAAATGAAAAGGTTCCCCACCCCTGTGCTGGATAGTAAAAAAATATTTTCATTGAACAATTTACTATCAATACCATGACTGAATGACCTTCAGTTAGGTTTGCAATAACATTCTAATTTTCAATATTTAATTACACTAGTAGCTTATTTCAGCAATTGTCTAACAGTATTATTAATATTAACTGTTTCACAATTATTCAGGTATTCGTTGACAGTTTCTTGAATAGATACCTAGGTAGGTGTAGGTACCTGTATTATTTTCTGGTTTTAAATGCAGGTATGTTTTATTGTCGATTAAATTTAAGCTCGCTCCGTATTTAAGTTGTATGCTGTTATGTTTCATTGACTTGCTATCAGCAGACGATATCTGGGCATACTATATGTAGTTCCCATAATTAGAGATCGATGCCCGAAATTCGCAACTCGGCGCCATTATTAGCCACCGTAAATTCTCGAACACGCGTCCACGTTCCAAATTCAAAAATTATAAATCGAACTGGTTCGAAAAAAGTTTTAAGTAATTTATTTGTGCGGGCGGATTTAATCAGGTTAAAGGACGGGGGCGATATTGACCTTTGCTCAGTATATTTAATATTTATTTCCCCCCTCGTGGAGATGCTTTCACATAGCGACTGAAAACATAATGCTATTTCGTAATCCAATTTGACCGTGTACACCGAATGGATTGAATGATATTATATTGAATAGGTAATATTTACGGAATTAATGAGAGCGTGCTCATTTTTTATTTGCATTATTATCGAATTGATTTTTCATAATGGCAGTCTATAATAGAATATTTATTTGAAGGTTGGTTATTATTGAATCATTATATTATTATGAAGCAGATTACATAGCTTTGTTTATTTGAATGCAAAAATGTTGATTCACGTCAAAAACTTCTGAATTAACGCCCTAACTCTTGAATGTTATTGCTGGTTGATTTGAGATATTTTGACAGGTCTTTTGTAAAAGCCTCTTATTGATTTACGTACCTACAATTAAGACGCTGAGAAATGAAGGAAGAGTGGTATTTTTTTAAAAAATGAGTTCGGTGCGTTATAATATTCTACATGTCTTAAAGTATAGCTAAAGTGACGTGGGCTTGGTAAATACACCCTGCAATAGTTTTTTTTCCTGAAATAAAAATATGCAATACACAAAAACACTAAGCCAAAATTATATTGTACTAGCTATAGTATTGTATTGTAGTCCAAAAGACAAGTTTCACCATTTTGTCACTTGGCTCACTTCATTTCTCAATGGCTCAGTTCATAATGCAAGTCAATCATAGTATTGAATTGATCGCACAGGAAACAATTGTTTGATTATTATAAATATTATTGATCTTCAATTAAATCTGCATTATTTAATTGAAAATCAATAATATTTTCCACACATTTTAAATGAGCATTTATTTAGTGAAGGTTATTTCTTCCTCTTGTTCTCTTTGAAAGTGTGTTGTTTGAAATATGAAGATGTTTCTCATATAAGCGAAATATAAACAATTGATGAGTAGTCTATTTTATTTTGACGTTTGGTGAAGTTTGAAGGCGGTTTTATTCGATTTAGTCGATTGGTGGGGTTAAACATCCTACCTGGTATGTGCTGATTTAAAAAAATGTAGGTAGATAAACATTATCACAAATATTTGTATCAGTGCTGGCGAACCTATGACCCGCGGGTCAGACACTGACCCACGAAAGCTTCCTCTCCTCCCACTTTCAAAGCGACGCCACAGACTTTTGAACCACGGGTTGGTATTTAAAAAAATAACGAGCAAAATTTGACCCACTACTCAAAAAGTTTCACAATCGCTGATTTATATGGTATTGAATTGCAATATCACCATAGTATTTAATTACATGTTATGCACTTTAGTTACTCGATTTAATAGCTAATTACATGGGGACAGGGTAAAAGTCCGCTTTCTGTGTTTTTTTTACTGATATTCGTTCGAAAAATAAATAAACAATTTAATTGGGTTTTTTCAAAGATTTTTAGTTTCGCCTTAGGCTATTTATTTATCACACTAATTTTTATACATATTCGGTGGATTCGGCGGTAATTTTGTAGAAATACATTTTTAAATAAAGTCAGTAAGCGAAATTTTATAATGATTTTGAAACTTGTTTATCCCACTCTTGATTGGTTAATGTTGACAGTCGGTGAAATAAAAAAAATATCAAATTTGATTAATAACTACATAGTTTTAATCAACATCCGATCGGTATCATAATTACCCGTCGTTACAATATGTCGATTCGCTAAAATATTTGCATATTATATGTCATCTTCGGTATTTGAAATTCATGCCCATGTACTCAGTTCGCTCGCATAACGCTGTCGAATTCACATTATTTTTATTGTTTATCGCCGTTTGATGATAATTTGGAGGACTTTTCGGCTTGGAAAATATGCAAATTACAAAAGTTCACCGGTCGGCTCGACCTCCGACCAACTATTCAAACATTTGCTCATTTGGCGTTCGTTTTGAATATCCTGCTATTTACAATAGTATTTGCCAACGTTTTCCAGACAGCTCTGCGATGTACCAAACAGCATGCGTTACTGCCGCGGAGAAGATGAGCGAGTAATGTCTCGTGGTCAGGGTTGCCAACTTTTTCTGTGACGATTCCATCAAACATCATTATCAGTCAGCCATTATCTAATTTTCTGAGGAAACTTTTTATGTATGAAAAAATTAAAATAGTTTTTTAAATATTATAAAAAGTTCACAGGCTTACGTGTCTAAATAGTGGTTGGAGAGCAGGGTTGCCAGGCGTCCCTTTTTGAGCGGGACTGTCCCGAGTTCAATCGACAAATCCCTAGTCCCGCATTGCAAGTCCCTCTATAATTCCGACGTATACATGTATAAAAGTCTTAAAAATAGTGAATGTCCCGATCTGTGTTTATAAGAATTCTGGCAACCCTGTTGGAGAGGGAACGTACGTTTCAAGGGACTTGCACAATGTCAATTTCAATAATAATAATAATAGTTGTTGTTTCTAAATTAGAGAATTTATCATTCGTCCGGGATACGGGACAGCGATTCCAATTCCGGGACAATCCTGGCCTCTTTTTTTATACTGAATCCATAAAAGATTTCAAATTTTCTTCGATGTAATATTTTTTTCAAACTACCAAAGCCTCCATATATGATAAGATAAATATATTAAAGATCGCCATGGAAAGAACAACTTAAAAAAATATTTCAAATAATCAATACCTAATCAAAAAAAAAATACTTGCTTGTCAATCTAAGTGTGCTTAATTTTATTGATGTATTCGGCGTTAACTCTGTGGAAGTTCATTTTTGATAACGTTGTTACTTAAAATGTTGTGATATAAACTGTGACACGTGTTTCGCCTCTTTAAGAAGCATCGTGTGATTTATTTTCCTGAGTGAGGTGAATTTGTGCTTTAAAATACATTTGTAGCTCACCCACTGCAACTGCCGTTTACATATTCTAAAACCTTAACGGCTTTTCCAGCCGAGTTTGTTTTGTCGCAAGGTCGCTCGCTTTGTGAGAGTTGCGTCACGCTATCGTGCTGCTGCGATTCGAGCACGCTAAACTATTCAAATAAAAGAAAAATAATGCCAGACCCCACCGCCGACTGACTTCTGTGCGAAAAGAAGCAAAAGAGATTTGCAGAGCTTCGTTGCCTTCTGCCAGTCGAAGAAAGCGTCAGATTTGACACATACATACAATATTATATCGCTATAGCGATGCAATAAGTACAACAGTAAGAAAATTTTAAGTTTCGATAACACACTCAAGTGTTTTAAATAGCTCTCCACTTTTATACCCTATCTAAATATAATCATAAAACATTTTCCGACAAACAAATATAATTCTTAAAACTACTCACTACACTTTCGTGTTATATAAACACGACACATTCATTTACTAAGCGTCAGTTCAAGTTCATCCGTGCGCTTGAACGCCCGAAGATGCCGAAAGTCGAAACCCGGGTCGTTAGTGACAAAATCTATGTGATTGTACATAATTTGAACGATTCAAATTTAATAAAGCAATAAATATTTATTTTTGTGTACATTGTTAGATATTAATGCGATATAATGAGCTTTCCCACGACTAAAAAAAAGTTTTTGCTTACGTTCATTCCTTCTCGACATCTTTCAATACAGATCGTTTCAAAATTGAAACTTGAAAATGCTACGTATCACATGCGGTATTCCAAATCAAGCATTCAAATGTATACAACAAATTTATTATCAATGAGTTTAATTAAATGACTATTTTGTATAGAGACGAGAATGTTTTATTCTCGGTTCCAATCAATTACTTTATTATTATTGTAACTCCAGAATTGAACGGAAAGTTTTTGGCCGGTATGGCATTAGGCGAGTATTTTACGATGTATTTTATCATTGATTGTGTTTCTTATATTAGCCTGAACAACAAACTGAACGCGTATTGATATCTTTGCTCGCGACAGAGAAAATATTATATAAAACAAACATAAATAATCAAACGGAAAAGTCTCTTGAATACATTGAATCGAGCATAAAACTCTCGACTGTTTGTAAAGGTATAGTAAGTCAGTCGAGAGTGCCGCCACAGTCTTTCGCGGGCTGGCAACACCGCTTTCTGAAATCGACTCTATTATAATTAAATAGCCATAGAATAATTTTAATGATACCATTGAAAAAAAATGTACACAGCCGGGTAGGAATAATGATAATTTGAAAATCGATTATGGGAACAGCGATTTAGCGAATGCCTTCTACGGAAGCGAGTGGGCACAGCCAATTTTATTGTTGTGGACTGTGTTGAAAAAAAATATTGTTTTCATTGTTGAATTAAGTATTTATAATATTTTTATGTGCAAATCATTTATCGGGCACGTCTTGTGCAATTTGGCTGCGATTTTTTTTAAGTTTTGGCTAATTTGGACGTGGTTTTGAGAGAATGACAAATTTGCAGTTTCGTCCAATGTCAGACGAATAAAAGTGATATCAAATCTTTGGCAATTAATAATTAATCGCTGTTCATGCATGCCGTTACGCACCCGTATCCTAAAAACGAATTACATGTACCTACAAATCCTTGATTTTCTAAGTGAACGTGATTTTCATTATTTATTTAAATTAAAATATAAGAAAAAATATATTTTATGACTATCACAACTCCTTGTGCCATGTTATTATTAATGTATGATAAACATCCGAATTGCCCAGCTTACGAAAGCCCTTAACCGCAAATCAACTGCATCATAAGCAATTTTCAGCGCTTATGGACGAGGGCCTTTTAACGATTCCTTCACATATAGCAGTCAATTGAAACGTGTTCGTAGGCGCCAGACGTTTTGATTATTCCATTAATCCAAGGACCTTAAGCTTTCATATTATGGCTAACTGAACTTTCAGAATTTATCTCTTTTTGTAGGGTTATTCTACAACCGTGCTACTTAATATGAAATAAGATTGTACCGTACACTTACACTATTGCACACCTTGTTTAATGTATAACGTTTGAGACTCAATAAATAATAATTAAATTTCAAAATATTTATTAATAACAAAAAAAGATATTTCGTTACATAGTATGCTTCGACAGAATTGTTTGAAATAACTTGTGTCCTTTGAAGCAAAATTGAAATATTAGCTTCGAATCATGATTCGAAAATACACAATAATTGACACAATGGCGCTGCTTCTTTACTAGTCTTTGTCAACCAATCTTGCAACAAGCGATGGCCGCAAGAAGTAGGCAAAAATCATCTACCGTTTCACTGATGTAATAATATTATAATATGGTTATTCTCTACGAACTTATTATATCCCACAATATAATCGCAAATAAAAAAAATACTGAAGTAAAAAAAAGTTTGCGTATGTCGCAGTTTTGGATTCGACATGTTTGTTGTCATTGTTGCGTCATTATCAAAAATATTCGCTGGGAAAAACATTAAATATTTATTAAATTATTATTTGTGATTATTTCATAGTTGAGATTATCTTCGCACGCAACGCGGAAGAATCTCGTCTATTTTTATATAAAATAAAATCCATCGCAGTGAAATATAGGTAAACATATTCCTTTTATCCGCCGTTTGTGATTAATGAGTAAGATTTATTTTCTTATCTCATAATATGATATCGAATATAGGAATGTCAAAAATTTATGTCGTCCGTTGGTAGAATTAGCAAAGTAAACCGTCTTCACATTTACGAAAAACAATCAAGACTTTTGATAATTTTATGAACTTTTGGTGATTAGCCGTATATTAGCCGATTAGAGTGTATGTATGTATTTTGAATTCAGAAAAACCATTTGGTCGACCTTTATAAATCGTTTAAATATTATTAACTAGAACAATATAAGTTTTTTTAAGAGTAGGCACTTATGTTATATTTCTACAAATAAATTTAGATTTGTATAAATATTATATGCGTCATGTAAAATAATATTATGAACAAATAATCCCGGTTCAACAATCGTATTTGATAAAAATAACGGTTAAAAATAACCTCTAAAGTTTGATAGCGTAGTTTTTTATAAAAATTTAAAATGTTATTGTTATAATAATATGGTTGCCAGAGGCAGCAATATTCCATAAAACACAACATAAAAATAATAAATTAATCATACGTATTACATTGCTTTATGTACGTTGAAGTGGCGAAAAATGCCAACATGGCTAGTAAGAACATAATGGAGAAGGCGTGGGTGACCAAATCCTACTTGTTTTTTAGCGTTCGATATCGTTGTGATATTAGTATGATTCACGTGCATTTTTTTTGCCGTTGTATAAAAAACATATACATGTTTATATCTTGTCCGGACTGGATAGAATGAGTTTTTTTATGTTGTGATAAATAATGTTAATTTTTAAATTAATATTTTACTCCACGCGGGAGCCACAGTTGTTTTGACGAAGCTGTGTTTCGGATGACGACAGCGCTTTTTGACCGTTGGATTATTTTTATTAAAAACTTCAACTGCACACGGTCGCCATCTGACAAGAGATCACCTCACGTGGTCCACACCAAAATTCGCTTAAAAATGTCACATTCGTGAACACAGTCATAATTCTATCGAGATCTTTGAAAAGTATTAGGTATATTTTTTTAATTTTAAATTTAGAATCTCATCCGATTGCTCGACAGAATTATGACACTTTCAAAATTTGATGCACTCAACATAGACATTGTATTGACAAGTGTTTAGTGATATGGAAACACTGTCGTCGGAATTGTTATATTTCTTTTAAATACGCGTGCAATATTCGTTGAATGGGTTTGTTTGTTTGTAAGTACTTATATCGAAATGATAACATTTGATAGCGCGGTATAATCTTTTTTTTCTTTACTCATCTGAATATACACATATAAAATTTTATACAGGGATACAATAACTCTTCCAAGTTAATTAATTGTGCTGTGTATTTTTATTATGTAAAGCTATTCCACTAGTTATTAATAATACAGGGAAAAGTCGCATGGAAAAGTACTTCGACGGTTTAACTATCTTGTTTTTGTGTTTTTATATTATTTTATTTTTGTGTTTAATAATTAATTATGTATGTTGTAAATAGTTATGGTTATGGTTATTTTATTCGTAATTGGTAAGTACTTTTTTATTTTGTTGAAATATTCATTACTTTTTATTAGCTTGCCTATAATACGTAACTGCATGTGAAAATATTCACAACAACATATTCAATATATTTTCGGATACAAAAATAAATACTAAAAGTACAGTAATATCTTGTATGGCATTGTAAATTGTCGAATAGCAAAACAAATTACTATATCTGACTGCTAGGAAATGTCAACACGAACGTGACCCTACATCAGTTCGTCGGGTGTTACGACCCTATCTTACTATCATATCAGTTTATGAAAAAGCCGATTACTTGGCGCGTATCTCGATGGTAAACAACCTCTGTCAATTCGCTACAGACAACGCAGTGATTCTCAACATGGGGTGTCAACCAATGAATTGAGTACATATAACATGAAAATTGATAACTTAGTTGTGGACCAACCTGTGTAATAAATAAGTTCTTCTTCAAAAGATCCTATTCAACAGAAGCACCGTGACAAAATTCTGAATAGATTTTAATTAAAAGGCTCTGAGGCTTGAGGATTCTCAACATAATCCAGTTATCAGACTTAAATTCGTATACTATTCACTGTAAATCAGAGACAAATCTTCTCCATACATCTATCGAATAAGCATATCGAAATATTTCAATTGTTAATTATCACGGTTCAACCCTTTTGATTATTATGTTATTATTATCAGGAGAAAAGAGTCTTAAAGAGTTTCATTATCTTATTAGTGAGTTTGCTTGGAGTGTAAGACTAAATTTCGTGGTCCAATAAAGCGATTTAGGTTAAATAAAGCAGTTGACAATATTTATATGTCAATCATTTGCCCGCCCCAATATATACATATAAATTGGAATATATTTAAGTTACCGATGATGCTAGTTTTACATCATTGACATTTTTTGAATAACAACAATTATTGCTACTCTAGGTATATTTTAAAATAACCTTTTGCATTACATATGGAATATGACACCCGAATCTCCGTGCAGTCAGTTTTGTATGACCGCCTATGATTTGTATGGCGGTCATACGTGGGGAAAGGGTTAATAATAATATACAATATATTTCAGTTGCATGGATATGGTGATTTAATTTCAATCAACAATTTTCGTTCTCTATTAATGAATTTGTATTTTTCCTGCAACACATTTTTGGAATTATTTAAGCTAAATTAATGCGTTAGCAGCAAAGACAACACGATCGGCAGTGAAATAAGTATATTAGGTAAGTCTGTACTAGGGTATCCAATCCCGGAGCTTTTTTGTGATCCCGGTATTGACTAATTTTCAATCCCGGGACCCCGGAATTGGACACTCAACATGAAATCGTGTATAATTTGAGAAAAGTTTAGGTGTCGGAATTTTTCATTGTTTCATTTCCAATTTTAAAAACCCAGGAATTTGCCGATTTGCCCAAAATACCAACGTTACTCGTTTTTTTCTCTGCTCTTCATTTTAAATTTTCGGGATTTGATAAAAAATTCTCAATCCCGGGATTGCGTCCATACCAACCTCGGGATTTCGGGATCACAAAATTGGACGGGATCCCGGGTTTACGGTATTTGGGATACCGAGATTGGAAAGCCTAGCCTGTACCTACGCTCGAAAACTTGCGTATAGATCTGGTATCTATATTTAAAATAGGTATTAGGTAGCTCGACGGGATATCCTTTGTTTTTGTTATACTCTCCTAAATGAATGAGACATTAAAAAGTTATCTTACATATTTCTTCCATTAACTGCAATGTTATACGACTCGCATAAAAGAGGAAACGCGTACAGCCGTTTGGGAATAGATAAATTATTTCATAACAGTAATTAAGTTAATGAGGAAGCTATACTTTTATCACGTCCGTTTTTACAGGTGGTCCACAGTCAGAAAAATAGCATTACACTTAATTAAACATGCCAATCGGAGAGTTGTTGGTTTTTTTTTTGTTAAATTTGTACGAGGCTTGCTTGCTGTCAAAGCAGCGCATTCTAACCGTATTCCTAGATGAACTAGTTTGCATCCGGCATACTTTTAAAAAATGTCTCACATTTCAGATGATTCTGTAGTTCTGCGGATGTAGCCGACAGAAGTCGACGTTAGAAATGTCAAATTTGTAATCTTAGATAAACTATCAATAATATTATTGTGGACAACTTTTATAATTAACTTAAACTATACATACTCAGTTAATAAGTAATCAAGCAGTGAAGAATGCACAAAAATATTTGTTTGCCATATATTCGAATAACTTAACTGAATAGTTCAATTCGAAATTCGTTTCATTCTTTAACATAAAAAAGTCGTTCGATCCAATTTAACAATTTTAATAATTTATACTGTGTTGAATTTCTTTCAGTAATATGTATAGCTAAAGAATATAGATAGGCAAGCTGCGCAATGCAAGTTTCTTAGAATATGTTTTATTCCCCTAATGATCGTACATCATTCTGAATGTTTCTTTTTAGAAATTCCGGTGTCTATATTAATACACCCTGACTAGGACACGGCTGTTGGCATTAGGGCTCCGACGTGCCTTGTGTCTACGAAAAAACTTCTAAATTTGGACACGGTGTTATAGTTCCTGTGTATTCCACGAAAGGGGACTTCCCTCGCACATCCTGTCGATAATTGAACAGATATATTTGATCAAACGAATCTATTTTTAAAATAATACAAACGCAGTTTAAGTATATAAATTACAGGGCTACAGAAACGATATTTTAAATAATTTACTTAACAAAGTCGTTCGTATACATACATATTGATGATAAATTATTTTATAATCGTATGTATTTATTGCGATTATGCTTTAGTTAAACGATGCTGTGTTCGCGAATTAATTTTATATTCATTCTAACAAATTAAGTTACATTTATTCAAAAGCGGTACGCCGCAGAAACTACTCAATTCTCCCATCAGTACACCGGTAAGTAGTCTTTGGCTCAGAATTAAATTATTTAAATCCTGTTACGATTATGATAACGCAATCGTTTTTATATAATGAATATTCAGATCGAATTTGTACTCATATGATATAATAAATTTTCATAAGTGGCATTTTCGTATTATCACATTCAATGAGCTTGCTTTGCAGACCATAACGACGAGGAGTTGGTTATATTATTACATTTAAGAATCTGGTTTAATGTGTTTAAAAATCCCACCGATAGAGGCTTACTAATCACACCATCATTTAAATTTGTAAGTGGAGTATTAATTTATTTCCTTGAATTTGGGATGGATTTTTGATTCACACGTAATTTTTTTAAATAGCTGAGAGGTTTTTTCATATGGCAATAATTCTCATTCAATTTATTACTTCGTAAGTTAATAGCTGTTATTTACATATCTGTTTACGTAGTCCATAATAGTCATTTATTTTGAAACTTACACAGCACATGACAAATTTAATGGTCTACTCATTCATTCATTTGAACTATTTTGTTTGACACCTTTTTAATAAAAAAATCCACTAATATTATTCTGGTAGTTGATTCTTAATGACTTATAATAAATGTATTTTTAGCGAAATCATAATAATTTAAAAAAACTTATTTAAATACTAATCAACGACATTTTTATTTTATTTCGTTGAAAATTCTTGTAGAGCTCACGAAAACGAATATATTTGTTACAAATTACAAATGATAATTCAACTCCAATTAAAGTAATCTAATTATAAATCATGATTTTTTTACTGATTGCAATTATTCAACATCCTGACACAACAATGAATTTTTTAAAATAAGATTGAGCTTTATTTATTTTGTGGTATTTTTTCACTTACCTATGTATATGAATGAACTTTCACGCATCATTCTTTCAGGCAATGGAAATATGTGCCAAAAAAACTTGTGTTTGTATCATTCACACTGTCAAGTTTACCTAGATTCTTTAGACGAACCTTGGAAGTTTTATATCACATGTGAATCGTTCTGTATTTTGTATTTCTTTAACTTACTTATATAATTTAAGATTTCGACTGAAGGTGCTTGATGGAATTTCAATATTAAATTTGAATCGTTCAAACTATGTAAATTCTCACAGATTTTGAACGATTCAAATTTACTTATATAACCATTGGATTTGTTTTCTTATTCATTTCCTCAAAACACCAACACTGAATCCTCGGCCGCTGCGCTGTCTTCGCGATTTCCTCGCACTAGCCTCGATTAATATTTAAATCCATTGTATTGTTATTATCGTATTGTATTTAAATGGGTGTACCCGTTCATATAAAGATGTAAAGAGGGGGGCCGGTAATTTATGAGATACCGCTGCTGCCGTGAGGAGATCCGTTCGCCGATGCCGGTCCTTCCTCTCGATCGATATCTCGCATTGTTGCTGCCATCTTCTCGTATTGTTATGCGCCTTCAATGCTGGCCGACTCGACTATCAAGTGACCTCTGTTAATTTCTTAGTAGAATATTATAATTTGGTGGCTAATCATGCATACAATACAATACGGTCATGACTTTTATCTCTTATATGTGTTGAATCTAATTGTATATTATACTGGACATACCTTGCTTGAATTTTGATAAATAAAGTTGGTTTGTTATGATTTTAACTTTAATAACGAAAATATTAGCAACATGTTGCTGCATTTCATTGGGTTTGTTTGTTATCAGTAGTATGTTTCCACAACGATATCAGACATTATGCTAAAAGGGTTTATATTCTCAAATGTTTATCTCTTAGATTTAGTGAAATTGCATGATACTACTTTGAGCTAGAGGAAACATATATATGTTGAATAACTGATGATTACTTTGTCGATAACATTGATTTTAAAAGGTAGTCAATCATTCACAGTTGAATCAAAGATACTGCAGATTTGAAAAACAAGGGACAACTTACTGCTGAAAATAAATCAGATGTTACTACGGCGTTGCAAAGAATATTGCAAGATCAAGTCAATGATTATAGTTTTCTGCTATAATAATATCAAAATCTTACCTTTTCATCGGCGGATTCCGCGGAAGTAAAAATTATTCCATTTTATCTTTGTAAATAACGATACGTGTTGGTTAATTTGGGGTAACTGTGATTCTACTCCAGTAAAAGTTTTGATACTAAGCGATTCTAAGAAAAATGTGTTTCCAATAAACTTTCCAATGCTGTCACACTGCTCGCAACAGACTTGAATATTTACAGAGGTAAAATACCTTTATCGGGGTATAGGTATAATCTATTTCAATTGTCTGATAAAATATTTGACACGGCTGATAAAATTAATTCCTTCGTTGATTACCTGAAGATGATAGTATACTTTTAGTTCCATGTCCAACGTCATAATTTGTTTTTTATTGCTTCGTCACTCCACATATCGCCAGCAATAAAATGCATTTATGATAAAAATTAAACCACTAATCCCTTTGGCGGACGAAGATTGAGCTATCGATGTTGCACAATTTAAACTATGTAATCTGGAAAATCTTTTGCAATTTAAAAATTAAAACTGTTATTTGACAGTCAATTTTTGGTGGAATGGTAAAAAAATATTTTTTATTACTAATTCCGCTTTGCGTTATCGTGAAGAAATATAGAAAATAATAGAAAGTGAAAACGGTTCATTTATTTAAGATTTGGAACAAAGAAAGCAAATTGATAGTTTCCCCTCTCTTACAGCTGTTAAAAGTAGTGTTTAGGTTATTTATAGAAGATGGGCAGCCAATTCCTTACGTACCGTACCAATGATAATAATTATTGCATTCTCCATTTGCGTTCGGCTGTCCAAACTCATAATGCACATTATTTCGTGAAAACGTGAGACATGGTAATGTTGGCATCGGTCACGATGGCGCGGAGGTCGTGCGAGCGAAAGACTCAGGCCGCCCTGTCCAATAACTTGGATTTATCGCCGGAGGGAGAGCGAGCGCCGAGGCCTTTCCTCCTCCAGCTCGGATGTTTAATTGTCGGAGGGCATGGCGTAACTGCAGCACGACCGTCGAACACTCTGAAGACTTGAAGTTCAAAGGCCGCGCGGTCTATTCTCATCAGCTGCGTAAATTACCACTTTTAGAAGACCGCGATTGGGACGCCTCGGATCGGATCTCGAGTTTTATTTGAGACTTCATCGCGCCCAGGTGCTATTTTTATTAATCGCTGAACTAGGCTGCATTACCTCCATATTATTTATTGTATCACGTTTAATAAAGAAAAAACCCGACATTAACCTACTTTGTTGATTTTGTATAGTCTGGTATTTTTTTTGGACTCTTAAATACATATTACAGATTGATAGTTTCAATTAAACTTTGTCATTAGAAATTAGAATGTGTAATATTCAACTGCTTTCAAACAAAAGTTATATCTAATATAAACATACATAATATGTAACATTTTTGCTTGCAGACACACCTTTCTTGGCACACACCATCCACTGTGCTTTAAAACGAGAAAAAACTCTCAACCAGGATTGTGGAGTCGGGTAAATAAAAGACGACTCTGCCTTTAAATAAAAAACTGACTCCGAATTGATTTTTCCAAACATTTCCGTTTGAGTGACATATCTTTATACCATCAGATCATTCTAGTTAATAGAATAATTCTAGTAAATTTTATCAATCAATATGATGAAAATACTAATTATTTTTCAATATTATTACATTATAAATCATATTTTATGGTATTTCGGACTCAACCTCCGGAAAACCCCCGACTCCACAGCTCTGCTTTTTACTCACTTTTTCTCGTATTAAAGTAAACACACAATCATGTGTAAAGAGTTTAATCATATCTCATCATTTTTCTCGTATTAAAGTAAACGCCAATCATGTGTAAAGAGTTTAATCATATCTCATCTAATGATTTCGTTTTGGTAAAGGAAAGTATCGATACAATTATGATATTATCTCTCACCTACTCTAGTATACTCTTCGACAGTGGAACGTTTAAGATTTAATACAAAAAATCCTTAATTACAATTTCTCTTTACAGACATTAAATCTACAAGTTCAATTTTGATTTTATAGTCACGGATCAAGTTATATATGACCCTCGGTGATAATATGCAACCGAGCAATAAATCAATACATCTTACCATTTGGTTTTTTGGGCTATAAAATCGAACGTATGTATACACTTGATAATATATGCGTATGACTGTAGGAACTATAAACCGGCCTGGGATTATTGACAAATTTTACTATCAATTTGTTCGAGAGTCGTTAAAATACATCGTCAATCGTCGTCGCTTTATTACACTGGATTCTTACTAGCTTAATGCTGCTAATGCAATTTTGTCAATAAAACGTCTATAGATTGAAGAAAAAAGGATTTAACAACCCGACGGAGCACCTGTAAAATAATTTATACATAAAGATATCACGGGAAGAGTTACATTAGGACTATTCGAATTTGATATCCGTTCAATAATATATTTATAAAACATATTGTTGATTTGACACACTCAGCTTAAACTTTATTACTTATTTTAATGGCAAACATACTTACGAGGTAAGGAAGGCATAATATCTATGTTACGTTTTTGCCCGAGACGGGCTTAATTATTGTAAAGTGTAGTTCGCAGAGTTTGTGTACACTATTTTCCTCGAGGGAAGAGTTAAATATTTCAAGACAAGTATTAAACCTATAAGCCCTGGTAAGAAGTTTTCTCTAGTTTTATTTTTTTATGTGAATTGATTTTATAAACATTTTAGAATTTAGATGTATTCTATAAACCATATTCTTAAATACACCGTATGTATCCCTGGAGGACGTATTTTGTTGCAACTTTAACATAAAAATCGACTCGAATTATCTGCGACAGTTTGCAGATGACGACTCGCGATAACTCCATGATAATGCGATTGGTTAAACGTCTCGTGCACAGTGTGATCAATCATTGGGCGACAGATCCTTGTAACCAGATTGTCCCTTGCTTATTTGACATCGCCAGATAAACACATATTCTGTCGGCGAAAATACTCATTGCTGTACATTATTTATTGTTCACGCCGAAATAAATATTTCCACTGTGAGAAAAATGCTTCGGTTACCCTCAGCTAATAATTTCTGTTATTCAAATCTTTAAATTTCCTGATAAGCTTGTAGTGTATCGTGAAGAAATAACCAATTCATAAAATTGCTTATTCAGTGTTGTTATTATTATTAAAATTATTTTATGTGAATGAATTTTCATGTTTGCACCTGTCAAATCTAGGTAAAGCTCTGTCTGTGACGTACCATAAATTAATGTAATTTTATCCAAAATAAAATTCTTGACAGTTTTTTTCTTTATATAAATTAATTTTCATTTAGTATTTTAATCAAATTCTTTTATTGTATTGTATATGTATATTTCAATGTATGTCTAAGTAGGATGAAAACCCAAAATAGGATTGTTACTGTGGACTGCCAATGTTTGGAAATGTCTATCGTTGTATTTAGACATAAAAAATTAACACAAACCCACACGCGAAGTCTCTGGCGAAAACGATAAGTGCAAAGAGAGTTACATTAATAATATTAATTCATAGGACAATCGTGAATCAACAGCCAAATAACTATCTGCGAAAATTACCAATGCGCCATATGTGATAATGTTTACTTGGTCGTGTTGCAGTTAAGCCAGCTCTTCAAAAGACTTCCGAGCGAGGAAGTCAAGAGTGCTTTCACCAAATTAGAAGTTCACGCTTTGTCATTCTGGGTTCCTTTTTCGCTTGTGACAACGCGGTAATATACTAAAATAGAAAACAATATTTTATATTAAATTTAACGGCAGTGTTTTACAAATGGCCAACTATTTTAGTTTAGTTAACAGCTTGTTGTAATTAAATTTAATAAAATTAATTTTGCATTTTTTCTACTAGCACCACATCATGTGATTAGCTAGTTAATAGTTATGCAATGATGCTGTTTCGTTTCACATGTATTGAACACACTGAATATTATGGTTTTACTATTTTACTTACATTAAATTTATACCTTTAGTTTAGAAGGTTTAAACCGGAAATATGCCATAAATATGGTATTTTAATTTGTTCAATTACAGCGATATAATGTATGGATATCTGCCAACCCCTCCGACGGTTGCTGTAATGGTTGTCTTGTTGTACTGGAAAAAAGCTATAATCGTAAATACTATTTTAAAGGGAATCGAATATTAAATAATTGTTTCGAACACATTTTTTTTTTTTGAATTATCGTATCAAATTAAAACTATTGAACAAATGAATCAAGTCAAAAAAAATAAAAAATAAAATTCAATTAATGTATTACATACGAATGATATTTGGCATAATGGTTCCAAGACAATTTTAATTTGTGTAATTTAAGATTGCGACTGAAGGTGCATGGTGGAATTTGAATATTAAATTTAAATCGTTCAAACTATGTACATTCTCACAGATTTTGTCACTAACGACCCGGGTTTCGCATTTCGGCATCTTCAGGCGTAAAGGACATAGATCATACTAGGTATTGGCGTAGAATCATTTATTTAGGAAATACAAGTCTCAAAATTAAAAAACAGCTAGCTGATAGTGTTAGACCAGCTTTTTACCGTAAAAACTCTTTAGGCAAATTATTAGTTAACAATAAAGATATAATACATTACTCAAATAAATCCTGGATTTACAGATTGCAATGCTCTTGTTGTACAAAATTTTATATCGGCAAAACAGAAAGGACACTGAACACCAGAGTATTAGAACATATGGCAGCCTTTAGATTGAAAAAAGACACGTCTACTTTTGCTAATCACTTAATTTCGGAAGGACACGTGTTCAATCAGGAACAAGGGATATAAATGTTACACCCAAATACGGACAGTCGAGCTCTTTTTCCAGAAAATTTTTGAAATAAATAGAGCACAATTGCATAGCCTTCCGATTTTAAATGAAATATTAAACCTACCGGGACCCCCACTTCTATACCCTATATAAATATAATCATAAAACCTTTGCCGACAAACAAATAAATATAATTCTTGAAACTACTTACTACTCAACTCTGTGGGCATTCCCATGAGCTTATCCTTTTCGCCAGCAATGGCTTTAAACTCAATGCTACATTTATTGATTATATAAACACGAAACATTCATTTACTAAGTGTCAGTTCAAGTTCATCCGTGCACTTGAACGCCTGAAGATGCCGAAAGGCGAAACCCGGGTCGTTAGTGACAAAATCTGTGAAAATGTACATAGTTTGAACGATTCAATTGTGTGTTTTCTCGCAAGACTCGATAGAGAAGCTTGAAACATTGTTTAAAAAAAACGGCTCTAGTAATGTTTCAGTTTCTCTCCTATTTATAATAAGATTTTGGTCATCTTATTATGTTCCAAAAATTTTCAATTAACCGTAGAATCACGCATGATTTTTAAAAAAAATATATATAATATATTATTATTATTATAAGTAGGACTAAGCTACTTGAATTTTTTTTATTGTTGATTTAATATAATGAGGTGTATTCATTGTTTCGTACTTTGCGGGGGAGAGCAGGCAGTCAATTATATAATTAGTTTGGTATTGTGGCTTGTCGTGATGATGGTCACAGATTCGCCGAAGGTCTTTTCGCGTGCATGATGCTGCCATTACTCAGTTACATTGTTCTTACAGTTATTATATCACTCTTGCGGATTTTTTTAACGTGTCGATTTAATTTTCCTTGTTATTTAACACAATAATAAACCGATCCAAAATTTCATCACGTTAAAAAAAATGATTTCCGCAATTGCTACTTATTTTTATATTGAACGACAATCCCTGATAAATCTTTGCTAACTAAAATCATTTGCAAAATCAAATTAAATATGAAACTACAATCTCCTACAGTATCTCACGAAGTTTACAACAGACTTAATGTTTATTAATACATAAAAACACCATTTTTCCTACTTCCTTATTATTTATTATACTGGCCTGAAGTCAAAATACACTAATTACAGAAACTTACGATATTTAATTAAGTATAGGGAATGATAAAGTGATTTTTTTAAAATAGATTTCCCGTAAGAAAAACAGTTAAACTTATATTTTGTGTTAAAGAAAGGTTACAATGTTTCTGTCATTATTTTAAGAAATCAATAATATAACTAACACTATTCTTAAAGGTAAATGAAAGTTTGATGCCTGATTCTATAATCTATATATTAATAGCCGATAAGGTATGTTTGGACGTCCATTTCACACCTTCCATTTCTCCACTTTTTTATTCATACTAAATTTATATATTAAAAGTCGATAAAATAATCACTCGCTTTTCACTTTTCACAAATGTGTGCGTACTGATGATGTCCTCGAGACATCTTCTTCTTCTACGAAATGTATTTTGTTTGCGTACATTTTCAAATTAATAGATAATGAAATGAAATAAAATATAATTCAATAATTTGCAATTTAAAAACTGCAGGGCTGTCGATATATGCGCCGTGGTCGATTTATGGTACTATGAAAAATGATTGTTAGCAAACTTGAACATTATTCTAAATATTAAATAATTTACGAAATTTATGCTACTACGAAAAATGGTTGTTAGCAAACTTGAACATTATTCCAAATATTAAATAATTTACGAAATTTCGGCTACTACGAAAAATGATTGTTAGCAAACTTTAACATTATTTCAAATATTAAATATTTTACGAAATTTCTACTCCTACGAAAAATGGTTGATAGCAAACTTGAACATTATTCCAAAAATTAAATATAAACGAAATTTATGCTACTACGAAAAATGGTTGTTAGCAAACTTAAACTTTATTCCAAAAGTTGAATAATTTACGAAATTTATGCTACTACGAAAAATGGTTGTTAGCAAACTTGAACTTTATTCCAAAAATTCAATAATTTACGAAATTTCTGCTACTACGAAAAATGGTTAGCAAACTTAAACATTATTCCAAAAATTGAATATTTTACGAAATTTATGCTACTACGAAAAATGGTTGTTAGTAAACTTAAACATTATTCCAAAAATTCAATAATTTACAAAATTTCTGCTTCTACGAAAAATGGTTGTTAGCAAACTTGAACATTATTCCAAAAATTGAATATTTTACGAAATTTATGCTACTACGAAAAATGGTTGTTAGCAAACTTAAACATTATTCCAAATATTAAATAATTTACGAAATTTATGCTACTACGAAAAATGGTTGTTAGCAAACTTAAACATTATTCCAAATATTAAATAATTTACGAAATTTATGCTACTACGAAAAATGGTTGTTAGCAAACTTAAACATTATTCCAAAAATTAAATATTTTACGAAATTTCTGCTCCTACGAAAAATGGTTGTTAGCAAACTTAAACTTTATTCCAAAAGTTCAATAATTTACGAAATTTATGCTACTACGAAAAATGGTTGTTAGCAAACTTAAACATTATTCCAAATATTAAATAATTTACGAAATTTATGCTACTACGAAAAATGGTTGTTAGTAAACTTAAACATTATTCCAAAAATTCAATAATTTACGAAATTTCTGCTTCTACGAAAAATGGTTGTTAGCAAACTTAAACTTTATTCCAAAAATTAAATATTTTACGAAATTTATGCTACTACGAAAAATGGTTGTTAGCAAACTTAAACACTATTCCAAATATTAAATAATTTACGAAATTTATGCTACTACGAAAAATGGTTGTTAGCAAACTTAAACATTATTCCAAAAATTGAATATTTTACGAAATTTATGCTACTACGAAAAATGGTTGTTAGCAAACTTAAACTTTATTCCAAAAATTGAATATTTTACGAAATTTATGCTACTACGAAAAATGGTTGTTAGCAAACTTGAACATTATTCCAAATATTAAATAATTTACGAAATTTCTGCTCCTACGAAAAATGGTTGTAAGCAAACTTGAACATTATTCCAAAAATTCAATAATTTACGAAATTTCTGCTACTACGAAAAATGGTTGTTAGCAAACTTAAACTTTATTCCAAAAAGTCAATAATTTACGAAATTTCTGCTACTACGAAAAATGGTTGTTAGCAAACTTAAACTTTATTCCAAAAGTTGAATTTTTTACGAAATTTATGCTACTACGAAAAATGGTTGTAAGCAAACTTAAAAATTATCCCAAAAATTAATTATTTTACGAAATTTACGCTACTACGAAAAATGGTTGTTAGCAAACTTAAACTTTATTCCAAATATTAAATAATTTACGAAATTCCTGCTTACTATAAAAATAAAATAAATTAAAATAAAATAAAATAACATAAAATAAAATAATATAAAATAAAATAAAATAAAATAACATAAAATAAAATAAAATAGAATAAAATAAAATAAAATTAAATTAAATAAAATAAAATAAAATAAAATAAAATAAAATAAAATAAAATAAAATAAAATAAAATAAAATAAAATAAAATAAAATAACACAACATAACATAACATAAAATAAAATAAAATAAAGTAAAATAAAATAAAATACAATGCAACAAAACACAATGCAACAAAAATCTCACGTTGCTGGGCAACGGGCTTACAGCTAGTAATAATAAATATGATAGTTTGTAATAACTGTGCTTTTACTTAGGATGGCAGTATAAATCACTACCGGTTTCGTTCATTGCGAGAACTATAAACTGAGAATCAATTTACAAAATTGTTTTTTAAATTAAAATGATGCCTTTGTACAGCGTTTCTCAAACTTTTTTCTCCGCGACCCGATTGTTTTCATATTTCTCATTCGCGACCCACTAAATTTGTTATGGCCTATACTACCGGCCCATAGGTAATATAAAACAGTATATTTATGTCCATTAGAGGTCTGCACGGGCCGAAAT
Organism: Himalopsyche tibetana; assembly: GCA_030503985.1. NCBI lineage: Eukaryota > Metazoa > Arthropoda > Insecta > Trichoptera > Rhyacophilidae > Himalopsyche > Himalopsyche tibetana. The sequence goes on along the minus strand of JAPJYX010000019.1, from coordinate 4,032,969 downwards.
TTTACAAAATTACCCGGTCCGAGCCCGAAAGACCCTGGCTGACTTATGACACGAGCATAGTCTGAAATATTTTTCTGAAGAAATAAATTCCTCACCTGGGCCCGGCCCAAGCCCGAATCTCAATTGCGTTTACCCGTCCGAATCTGGCCCTCGGGCTGGGCTGGGTAAAGACCCGAGGGCCAGGTCCGGGCCCGTGCAGGCCTCTAATGTCCATACAGTCTTAATATGTATGTTATAATACAAAATAATTTACTCTGATAAACCTACAATATATAAATTGAATGCACCAATAATTTATTAATTAATAAGAGGTTTTACGAAATTATATAGTATATATACAGATTTATTTTAGGATATTGGTGACTCGGCATTTTGCTTTCTGCGACCCGGTACCTGGTCGCGACCCGTCATTTGGGAAACGCTGCCTTAGTAGACTAAAAATGTTCCCAACTATTTCTCCAATCGGTATTTTGAAACGAAACATGTTCACATAATAACTAATTTAATTCTCCTCGGTAGATAGATAGATACAAAGCAATATGATAGTGATTGTTAAGATTGCCTGTTTAACAACATAAACGTGTCACCAATTTATTTGACATTTAGGCACTTGGTGAAATTAAACAAAGCGACACAGATACCTACTTGTCTATATTTGTTTAGACTAGAGAGTAGTTGTCGGAATCCGGCGGCCCCTGAGCAGTGTCTGTCAGTACGTATAAATGTAATCGTAAAATATTTAGATAGGTACTGAAATAATCTCGCCCTATATTAACTTGCGTGTTATCGTGTACTTACTGAAAATATTAAATATTCCGAAATGTCTCCACCATATTAAATGGAAATTTACCTAATTTAATCTTAATGTTTATATTTGGGAAATATTTTTCTACTAGAATAGTAACGACTTAATTAAGACGTGTCACGTATACACAATTGAATTGTAGATAATCGATTATTATTCGAACGAGATTAAATTAACTATATTTGTACGCGTAAGGTGACATTTTTCCTCTAATACCACATTGATTATAAATGATCATGATTGGTTTCGCTCATCGCGATCATTATTAACTAAATGTTCAGATGAGATAAATTAATTTTAAATTATGGTTTGTTAATTACTATAACGTCAATTTGAAACGATTAAAATATTCTATTTTACGCTTTCACTTGCATGATTCGGCTGGCATAAACTAATGATGCAATTCAATTAACAGCTGTGGAAAAAAACTATTATTAATTTACAATACTTTAGACAACATGAAATGAAAGTAACAATGTTTTTATTGCTCGTTAACGCTCATAATGTCTATTATGTTGAGTAATGATAAATTAATAGTAGTTGGAAATTTATTACGTGATTTGTATCTATGATCTCAGTGTAATCGATGTAACTAACTTAGGCAGGGTTTATGCTGCACCCGCGTTTCAATTATGTATTAGTGCATCCTTAAATGCATGTAATAATGCAGTCGCTGGTGCGGGGGAAGGTAATTAAATCAAATAATTGTACTAATGACACTGAAGATCCAACCTCTAATCCTCGATAATTAAACAATCCATCTTTAATTATGGCACGACAGGTTGGCATCAGTTATTCATGACTGCTGCCGATGTTTACGATATGAGATGATTATGAGCGAAAAATGCAAATAAGACCTCTTTGGAATTATTTTATTATGTACGTGGACGATTGATTAATTTGAGAGGGCGCGGATTGATATAGCCTCTAATGGCATTATTAATTATATTAATTGTAACAATTAATTAATGTGGGCAACTTAATTAAAGGGTAATTCAATTATAATTCTCATTGCACCTGGCATTATTGTTTTGAATTGGCACGGACTCGTAAGTTATTATATTTTCTCTGTTTTCAAACTAAAAGATGTTTAACAATTGATAATGATCATAATAGATAAGTTACCTTTATTATTATTTGTAATGTTCAAGTTAATATTGAACCTTATTACCGTGTATTGTTATTGTATTACTGTTTTCTTACCGTGTATTGTTTATTCTTAAGCGATCATGTCTTGAATGACTTCATTTAAATTTAAACCTCTTCATTTATTAAAATCTAATCATCAGCTAATGTATCTTCATAATGTGTAGGGCTCTCTTTCCCTCCCTTTGACTGCGGCCGCAACGGAACGGGCTACTCTTGTGTAAATCTAATAGTTGACTATTTTTTCTATTCGTTCTTCTCTGTATTTATTTCCGTGGTCATAGTCAGTGGTAGCGATTGTCGGTACGATATATCACATTTTACATGCACGTAATTCTACATTCTACACATAATGTACTCACTATTGCAACGGAAACGGTGATAATATAACTGATAATGGACACTGACTGTTTTGCATATGTGTAACGAACATTGGCGCATAACAACTATTGAACTAATACCTTCACACGAGGTGCATGGTATCAAAACTCACAATATCTATTTTTTATATTTATAAGACGAGCTTGCCATTTTTTTTTTAAATTGCATAACTAAATATATTTACAAGATCGTATTGTTGATTGGTGATAAAGGTGAAAAAATAAAAAAGAAAAATATTTCTACAAATATTATGTTGATATTTTTTCGGCGTATGCCTTCATTAAAACAAGTTCTTGATAATATTTGGTAAATTAAAACACTTCGTTATTTTTCACCTTATTAAAAAAAAATCACTAACTATCTTTGTCTACTGTCTAAGCACACATTATTATATGAATAACAATGTCCAACCTTATCATATTATGATTTATCACTTTTAGGGTGTTAACTGTCAATACTTGGTGGAAAGGCATTATCTATATATTAATAGCCGATAAAATAAGTTTTCACTTTTCACTTTTTACTTTTCACAAATGTGTGCGTACTGATGTCCACTTCGCCCAATGATAGCGATTTATTTTGAACATATTTTGAACATCACATTTTTCGGCCAATTGGAATGGACGTCTTTTTATATTCAAAATTCAAATTTCCTGGCTTAGAACTAAAGCATCGTAATTAATATTGAGAGAACTTTATTTCAAAATTTGCATGGCTACGAAGTTTTTTAAATAATCAAATGAACTGATTCGATTTTTTGAAGCTATAATTATAGGGCTAGGAGCTGATTTGACAGATTTTGTTCAGTGTCATCCATCTTCTATATGATTGTCACCGATTTCCCCTCCCCCTCCTCATCCCCAGCCCGACTGTCGACATTTTTTTTATTCATACTAGAAGTATTTTTTCATTACGCTGAAGAAGCACATAGTTTTAAATGTGAAAAAACGCTAAACTTTATTTCACATTTTATTTCTGCCGCGGGTCGGATTCGAAACGTGGAACTTTGCAATATGAACGGAACGTCTTACCGCTGAGGTAAAGGGCAAACTTTCAGGTGCGACAAAATTAGATTATATATATTAAGCATTCGAAAAAAGAACTATTTCAAACTTGACTTTGATTGTTTGTTTGTATTGAAAATTCAAAAATAGAATATGTCAAATACTTAGTGTGGCCAATTAAAAAAAAATGATTCCAAGATATTTTTCTTTTTCTACGAAATATATTTGTTTGCACACTTGAAACCTTTGCAGGGCTGTCGATATATGCGCCGAAGTCGATTTATGGTACTACGAAAAATGATTGTTAGCAAACTTGAACATTATTCCAAAGATTTAATAATTTACGAAAAATGGTTGTTAGCAAACTTAAACATTATTCCAAGATATAATAATTTACGAAATTTCTGCTACCACGAAAAATGGTTGTTAGCAAACTTCAACATTATTCCAAAGATTTAATAATTTACGAAATTTCTGCTACTACGAAAAATGGTTGTTAGCAAACTTAAACATTATTCCAAAATATAATAATTTACGATATTTCTGCTACTACGAAAAATGATTGTTAGCAAACTTGAACATTATTCCAAATATTAAATAATTTACGAAATTTCTGCTACTACGAAAAATGATTGTTAGCAAACTTGGACATTATTCCAAATATTAAATAATTTACGAAATTTCTGCTCCTACGAAAAATGGTTGTTAGCAAACTTGAACATTATTTCAAAAATTAAATAATTTACGAAATTTCTGCTCCTACGAAAAATGGTTGTTAGCAAACTTGAACATTATTCCAAATATTAAATCATTTACGAAATTTCTGCTCCTACGAAAAATGGTTGTTAGCAAACTTGAACATTATTCCAAATATTAAATAATTTACGAAATTTCTGCTCCTACGAAAAATGGTTGTTAGCAAACTTGAACATTATTCCAAATATTAAATAATTTACGAAATTTCTGCTCCTACGAAAAATGGTTGTTAGCAAACTTAAACATTATTTCAAAAATTAAATAATTTACGAAATTTCTGCTACTACGAAAAATGGTTGTTAGCAAACTTGAACATTATTTCAAAAATTAAATAATTTAAGACATTTCGGCTACTACGAAAAATGGTTGTTAGCAAACTTAAACATTATTTCAAAAATTAAATAATTTACGAAATTTCTGCTACTACGAAAAATGGTTGTTAGCAAACTTGAACATTATTCTAAATATTAAATAATTTACGAAATTTCTGCTCCTACGAAAAATGGTTGTTAGCAAACTTGAACATTATTCCAAAAATTAAATATAAACGAAATTTCTAATAAAAATAAAATAAATAAAAATAAAATAAAATACAATAAAATGAAATAAAATAAAATAAAATAAAATAAAATAAAATAAAATAAAATAAAATAAAATAAAATAAAATAAATTAAAATAAAATTAAATAAAATTAAATAAAATTAAATAAAATTAAATAAAATAAAATAAAATAAAATAAAATAAAATAAAATAAAATAAAATAAAATAAAATAAAATAAAATAACATAAAATAATATTAAATTAAATTAAATTAAATACTTTGCAACAAAAATCTCACGTTGCTGGGCAACGGGCTTACAGCTAGTCTTAATAAAAACACAATAATCCTTTGTACTTCATTCCACTTTATTTAATATGTCAGGACCGGTTTCGCTCATTGCGAGCATTGTCAACTGATAAGAAATATAATTTAACTATGCTATTTATACAAAATTGAAAAGTTATACACAACAATTGGCATTGAAAAGAAATTGCCAATTACATTAAAGTGATTCTAAAATAACACAAAATTAAAATGTTCAACACATCTAACATATAATTAAAAAGTCATCCCAGATTAATAAATTCAGAATGCGATTACAAGTAATTACAAACATAATTAAAATTTGGGAAATTTTTGACAAAGTGATAAAATACTACATTAATAAAGTGAATATGCTTAATGATAGTTTTATGTTTTCCCCGCTTCCAAGTAGTTGGTGTGTTCATAACTTAAACAAAATCGACAGCCAGGAAGATTCTGAAAAATAAATTTTTCAAAGACCATATCAATTCTAACAAAAGAAATCTATATTTATTTTTTTTTAAATTTATATAAAAGAATAGTTAACAAGGGCTAATGCAATGGATAAAGTAACGGGGAATTTCAAAATAAACACAATTTCGATATTGGTAGAAATTTTAAAGTTCTACATTTAGATAACAAGTCTGTCAAACTAGACAAGCGAGAAATCCTAGAAATCAATAGATTCAAATTTTTACCTGATTCAGATCTTTTGAACGATCAAATAATTTTTGACACTAGGCTCCCATATTTTATTAAAGTAGAATCTCGATCGTTTTGCTTCTTTCTTAAGATTAGAGACAATAAATAATATGTTCTTAGTTTATATTAATATCAGTCACCGAAAACTTAGTACATAATGCAATCAATGTTCCTAATTCGTGTAACCATATAAAATACTCAACACAGGACTTACAGTACAGTATGTACAGTCTTATTTTCTCATGTGGCTGACAGGAGAGCATAAAACCAACGAGGAAACTGAATAAATGCACGTCCTTGCCTCGAAGCAGCTGCGCACGTGACCGATAAAGCTGCAGCTGTCAATCCTGCGCGCCCGATACTTTATGCGGGGAAATGCTCGCACTGCGAGTATATTGTTGTATATTATTATTTTATTTCACTCGAATTAAATTGCATCTCACTTTTGATATGTTGTGCTCCCGGTAGATGGATCCCATAAAACTTTATTTAGAACAACAAATAAATTCTTCGATATGTTACTTCTGTCGCCCTCTAATTATTTTCTTGCATTATTTATATATAGTTGGGTTATTTACCGTTGCGCCGAGATCACATTTATATACTTTCACTTGGTTTCTTGTGTCTAAAGTTGTGAACACCGATACCGCTTCTGCATGTAGACAATGCACACCGAAGTAATGTAATAAATAATACTGCGTATATCGCGTGCAACCTTAAACGAATCTCGCGGCTACAAGTTCACTAAGAAATTGATCTCGATTTCACCGCAAACCCCGGTCTATTTCATAGTCTCCTGGTAGCGTCCGATACCACTGTAGAATATAATTATTAATTATAAGCCACTATTGAATGTATACTAAAATTCTGTGCTTATTCTATTTGTAACGAAATGTCTTCATATCATTTATTATTTTCCAATAACTACTGATTAATACACTTAATTATTTCATTAAATGTGTTAGCAAAAGTCAAATTAAAAAAGCTTGTAGAAATCATTTGTAGTTTTGTTTCCGCCTAACGTTTACAAACAATGACTTTTTTTTTTTTGCTTCAATCTAACAACGTAGAAACATCCCAGTCGCAATATAATCAAATAAGTGTATGAGGTGTTGATTTTTATTCTCATCACGTTATTACGCATGCTGGATGCTCTATGTCATGCATAATTGTCGCTTCTCATACTTTATGGATTGTGAAAATAATAAATTTCTCTTACTTTTTCACCAGATTCAGTTCGTTCCTATGATAGGTATGATGTGTGGTATTAGTATAATACATATATGGGCAACCACCGGCTCGCCGAACTATTTTGTCCGGTTCTGATTCATCTTGGCGAAGTATTAGAGAAAGAAATTAATAGTTCCAGGGAGGGATTAAATAATGGTGATAAGACGGGCGCTTGCAATAGATCCATTCTACTAGTTCATCACCACCATATAAGAAATAGCAACGTGTTTTATTTAATTTAATATTACTTTTTTTTCTATGTCCGCTGCCAATGTGGAGCATATGGACTCCTAATGGAGTTTATCTCAACAGAAGTGTTTCTACGAGAACTGCTTGTTACTCAGTTGCTCAACCTGTCTTTTTCCAAAGAGAGAAGGGAATAGAAGGAAAGGGCTAGGACAGGACTAGTGGTTAGCTAATCGCTCTTGATATGCCCCGTTCATAGGATAGGATGGGTGGGAGGGGGGAATTCAAGACATCACATACATCCATGCCTTAGAACAGAAATTCATAAATCGATTGAAATATCAATTTATAAAACTGCCCGTACTGGGATTTTAACCCATGACCTCCGTAGCGGTAGCCAACCACGTTGACCACTCGACCACACCGGCGACCAATATTACTTTATTATGTTTAATAATTTGGTCCGGCCCTTGACTCGGAGACAGAATGATAATTTGGCCCCAGACCTAGGAAAGGTTGCCCATGCCTGGTATAATATATCTTTGTTTAATAACACTTCTAAATGAAGCTGAATGATGTTATAGTGTGCATCGATGGTGATCAAAATACATGTCGACATCACTGATTTAGTATTACGCCAAGTACGAGTAGGTGGTGTAAAATAATCTATATATTAATAGCCGATAAAATAAGTTTTCACTTTTCACTTTTTACTTTTCACAAATGTGTGCGTACTGATGTCCACTTCGCCCAATGATAGCGATTTATTTTGAACATATTTTGAACATCACATTTTTCGGCCAATTGGAATGGACGTCTTTTTATATTCAAAATTCAAATTTCCTGGGACAGATTTTGTTCAGTGTCATCCATCTTCTATATGATTGTCACCGATTTCCCCTCCCCCTCCTCATCCCCAGCCCGACTGTCGACATTTTTTTTATTCATACTAGAAGTATTTTTTCATTACGCTGAAGAAGCACATAGTTTTAAATGTGAAAAAACGCTAAACTTTATTTCACATTTTATTTCTGCCGCGGGTCGGATTCGAAACGTGGAACTTTGCAATATGAACGGAACGTCTTACCGCTGAGGTAAAGAGCAAACTTTCAGGTGCGACAAAATTAGATTATATATATTAAGCATTCGAAAAAAGAACTATTTCAAACTTGACTTTGATTGTTTGTTTGTATTGAGAATTCAAAAATAGAATATGTCAAATACTTAGTGTGGCCAATTCAAAAAAAATGATTCCAAGATATTTTTCTTTTTCTACGAAATATATTTGTTTGCACACTTGAAACCTTTGCAGGGCTGTCGATATATGCGCCGAGGTCGATTTATGGTACTACGAAAAATGATTGTTAGCAAACTTGAACATTATTCCAAAGATTTAATAATTTACGAAAAATGGTTGTTAGCAAACTTAAACATTATTCCAAGATATAATAATTTACGAAATTTCTGCTACCACGAAAAATGGTTGTTAGCAAACTTAAACATTATTCCAAAGATTTAATAATTTACGAAATTTCTGCTACTACGAAAAATGGTTGTTAGCAAACTTAAACATTATTCCAAAATATAATAATTTACGATATTTCTGCTACTACGAAAAATGATTGTTAGCAAACTTGAACATTATTCCAAATATTAAATAATTTACGAAATTTCTGCTACTACGAAAAATGATTGTTAGCAAACTTGGACATTATTCCAAATATTAAATATTTTACGAAATTTCTGCTCCTACGAAAAATGGTTGTTAGCAAACTTGAACATTATTTCAAAAATTAAATAATTTACGAAATTTCTGCTCCTACGAAAAATGGTTGTTAGCAAACTTGAACATTATTTCAAAAATTAAATAATTTACGAAATTTCTGCTCCTACGAAAAATGGTTGTTAGCAAACTTGAACATTATTCCAAATATTAAATCATTTACGAAATTTCTGCTCCTACGAAAAATGGTTGTTAGCAAACTTGAACATTATTCCAAATATTAAATAATTTACGAAATTTCTGCTCCTACGAAAAATGGTTGTTAGCAAACTTGAACATTATTCCAAATATTAAATAATTTACGAAATTTCTGCTCCTACGAAAAATGGTTGTTAGCAAACTTAAACATTATTTCAAAAATTAAATAATTTACGAAATTTCTGCTACTACGAAAAATGGTTGTTAGCAAACTTGAACATTATTTCAAAAATTAAATAATTTAAGACATTTCGGCTACTACGAAAAATGGTTGTTAGCAAACTTAAACATTATTTCAAAAATTAAATAATTTACGAAATTTCTGCTACTACGAAAAATGGTTGTTAGCAAACTTGAACATTATTCCAAAAATTAAATATAAACGAAATTTCGGCTACTACGAAAAATGGTTGTTAGCAAACTTGAACATTATACCAAAAATTAAATATAAACGAAATTTCGGCTACTACGAAAAATGGTTGTTAGCAAACTTGAACATTATTCTAAATATTAAATAATTTACGAAATTTCTGCTCCTACGAAAAATGGTTGTAAGCAAACTTGAACATTATTCCAAATATTAAATAATTTACGAAATTTCTGCTCCTAAGAAAAATGGTTGTTAGCAAACTTAAACATTATTTCAAAAATAAAATATTTTACGAAATTTCTGCTACTACGAAAAATGGTTGTTAGCAAACTTAAACATTATTTCAAAAATAAAATATTTTACGAAATTTCTGCCACTACGAAAAATGGTTGTTAGCAAACTTAAACATTATTCCAAAAATTAAATATTTTACGAAATTTCTGCTACTACGAAAAATGGTTGTTAGCAAACTTGAACATTATTCCAAAAATTAAATATAAACGAAATTTCGGCTACTACAAAAAATGGTTGTTAGCAAACTTGAACATTATTCCAAAAATTAAATATAAACGAAATTTCGGCTACTACAAAAAATGGTTGTTAGCAAACTTGAACATTATTCTAAATATTACATAATTTACGAAATTTCTGCACCACGAAAAATGGTTGTTAGCAAACTTGAACATTATTCCAAAAATTAAATAATTTACGAAATTTCTGCTACAACGAAAAATGGTTGTTAGCATACTTGAACATTAATCTAAATATTCATTAATTTACGAAATTTCTGCTACTACGAAAAATGGTTGTTAGCAAACTTTAACATTATTCCAAAAATTAAATAATTTACGACATTTCGGCTACAACGAAAAATGGTTGTTAGCAAACTTAAACATTATTCTAAAAATTAAATAATTTACGAAATTTCTGCTAACTATAAAAATAAAATAAATAAAAATAAAAATAAAATAAAATAAAATAAAATTAAATTAAATTAAATTAAATTAAATAAAATACCATAAAATAAAATTAAATTAAATACTTTGCAACAAAAATCTCACGTTGCTGGGCAACGGGCTTACAGCTAGTAATAATAAATAATAAAATTGATAATATCCACAGTGATCCATATATGATTTCTTTTTTTTAATGTAATAGCGTAATAGCGCATGGCAAAAAAAAAACATTCGCCATGTGACTAGGGTCGCCAGATTTCTTGCAAGTGAATCCGGGACATTTGTGCCGTTTGCTGACTTTCGAATCCAAAAATCTAGGAATTTTCCGATCTGTCCAAAGTACCAGCGTGACTCGTTTTTTTATATATTTTTTAGCTCTTCCGAGGCTCAGAATCGAAATTAAATAGTTTTTTTTTTAATTTCCGGGACAGCGATTCCAATTCCGGGACAATGCCGACCGATCCGGGACACCTGGCAACCCTACGTGTGACCAAACGTTAATTCTATATTTTGGGTCGACAGATCAATCGACGACACCGTTGACACTTTCCATCCATCCATCAACTGCTGCATGATCCTCTAAGTTCTTCTATTACCTAATGTTCTATCCAGTCATCAGCTTACAGCGATCATCGCAAGGCTCGTAAGATTGTTTTTGCGTTGATTTATCCACAGGATTTAAAGTATATTTTTGCAGTGAATTTACGTCACTTGAAAGATAGTCAGTAAAGAGAAGTACACACTACAACCTGTGATTGTTTTTACTCACGTGAATAATATACATTATCAAACATGACTTATTGGATGAATGTTTGCGTGCAGTTTTTTGTCTTGGGCAATTTGCGGTCGCACTCGTTGCAATTTTATTTGTCATTCTATAAAATATATTTTTTAATGCATTAGAATTAATTTATTATTTAATTGCGAGAGTGTATCGACGACATTAGCGGTCAGCGTAGCGATAATCGTCGGCAAAAAAACAAATATGTGTGATCTGGCAAGGCCGGTTCAACTGGCGTCAAGATTGCAGATTCGCAGACAGAACACTTCACTCACTCATCATCGTGATATCAATGCTCATTCGATAGCATTTGAACATATTGAGTCTATATTTTATGGCTTCTTAATTGATGTATATCTGTATTTAATACGCTTGAATCCCGTTTATATTCAATGTATAAAAAGATCCCGTTCATACAAAAAAATTCTAACATCGTGAGAAATAGATTTTTTGTGCTTATTCCAATATGCTTTTAAGAAAACTGTAAGATATTTAACACTACGGTTAGTATTTCAAACATATCCTTAGGATTATAGAATATTCAGACTAAATGGTCCAATATTACTTGTATACGGTCATTAGACATTGCAATACCGATATTTCCAAAACCGGGATCACGGTGAGTATATTGTTTTTTTTCAATACCGAAAAATCTGTTTTTAAAATGAAAAAATACCGGTATTTCGGTATTGAAAATTAACCGACTAATGGAAACCATCAAATATTCCAATAATAATGTTCCATATGAAATAATTTAAATGTGTTCAAGTTTCAAGCTTTTCAATGGCGTATTATTATTTTTAGAAAACAAATTATATAGATGAAAATTACCTGGTAAGATACATTTTTTAATGACTAAATTATCGGTATTGATATATTCGTCCGGTTTTGTATCGATGTGTTAATTCATTATGAAAGGCTTTTTCAATAAAGTATGTAACACCAATTATTTTCCGAAGTTAATAGCTATTTGTATAAAATAACAAATTACTGATAACGTTGGAAATATGCATATTATGTGTAATATCACATCGGGTTTTTTTTTAAATATAAATAATCAGGAAAAATGTTCAACAGGTTTATCAGTGTTGTTGAGCCCTGCGCTGACAACTTGACTGTTATTAATCAATTCAAGTACGAAGTATGTATACAGAAGTGTGATAATATGAGGTCGCGTAGACACGAGAAAACAATGCACACATTGAAAAGAATTCAATTCTTGCCGTCGTTAATACATATTATTATAGATTCCTAATCGATTTCTTGTTATTTGTTCAGTTGTAGTAGATACCGAATAATACGCTTGACATTGGCCTAATTATTGCAGTATTGTCCTTTAGTCTATGAATTGAATAATGTTATATCGATTGTCTACAACGGTAATTGATGTATGTACTGGCAAACTTTGGGTTGATGTTTTTTGATGTTTGCCTAACAGACTGGTCGATTCAGCGTTAACAGTTAATAGAAAAATAGTAGATAATATTTAAAAAAAAACTATAGTCCACATTACTGGACCGTGTCAAGGGTTATGTAGAACAGTCTCATTGTTTCACAAGGCATTCATTGAATCGACATGAGATTAATTAATTAAATTCAAATTGTTTAATAGTATTATCATTCATTCTGATATAACTGTATTATTATTATTTTCATTAGCAGTAAAATAGATTTAATTTTATTATACTCATGTTTTCTTTAGTAAATTGTTGAATTAATCGAACTGTTGCATTGTCTCATGAACGATTTCATGTCATATTTATGAAGTGTTGTTTCAAAATTATAATACCCATACGAAAATTGCGATTTTTTACAACTAGTTATTATTGCTTAATAATTTATACGACATAATTACATACTAAAATAAAATGTCACTATTATGTAATATAACATATTGTATACATAAAGCATTAATTTTCAAGAAGATGTCTGCTTTTAGGTATTATAATTAATACGTAACTCTACATATTATCATATCACTGTGATGATAAATAATAATTTTCAGCAATAATGGATTCTTTGCCAAAAATATACGTTTTGAAGATAACAGCGTAGTTTAAATTTTAACATTTAAAATCGAACCAAGGTCACGTGATGTGATAAGATTAATAATTTACACTTTGTGATGTAATAACAGAAATATCATTTGTTGTCATTATTAATCTTAGTGTGTACTTCATGAAACTTTGCGCCGCGTTGTGCGCATATTTACGAGAGAACGAAACCTTGAGATAATTTTATTCAGTATCATATTATATTCCTTATAATGATTGTCGCAAATTAATATCGCAATACACTTCAATAAAATACACATTTCGTTGGATAAATTTCATTTCTTGATTGTTAATATACCATTAATTATATTATGATACTGTAAGCCAGGGTTTCTGGAATGGAACACTTCGCAAGTCCGGAAAATATAACGGAACATTTAGCTGAATTTTTAAGATTTTTTAAACTGTTGCAGCGTATAAAACCATTCCATTTTTTTCGGAACATCTACACTGGCTCCGCGGAAGCCCAGTGTTCCGCGAAACATAATTTGGGAAACCCTGCTGTAAGCGATTAGTTTTATCTCTCGAAATGACTAAAAACTGCTCGTTGTCATTCAACATGTCTTATAAGAGTGGTTTTTATAACATTTTGTCGCCATTTAAATTCATCAGTAATTGAAAAAATGATAATAATCTAAATATTCCTTGAATTGTTGAGATAATTTCCCAGGCCATTCTCAGATCAATGCTCCCCCCTGTTGGGATAGTGTTTTTTTACAATTCATAGCTTCATCAAATATTTTATTCTGATTAAATATTTTAGTAGTATGACGGGATTGAGAGAACCTAATTATTAACAACATCGATTGACATTTTGTACGCGAAATAAACTATCGACTAAATTATCGTTGGTGATAAATCAATATAGTTAATTGTTTTGTCAATCCAAAATCTAATCACATACATTTTTAAAACTTTTTTTTTAGCTCGAAAGTTAATATATAATCCAAAATCTGAAATAATCGCCTCTCCTTCGCTGATAATTTCTGCAAGTGTAACGAATTGCAGCTGTCATGCTCGGCGAGGCGACCTATCAAAAGGCGCCTTGCGAAAAGTCTATCGGCGATTTTATAATACTAACTAATTATAATTATTATTTCCCGCCCACAGCCTGCCACCGACAGGCGCCCATAGGCCTCTCTTGTCTCTGCTCAGCCGCCTATTGCAAATGCAAAATGTACTTCAATGATTCTGGGAGCCGTGATACATTTTGTCTAGCGCCTATCATCAAATACTTTCTTAGTATTTTGTTTGTTATTTATTTTATATTATGTCTCAAATTGTCATTTGCCACGAATTTCTGGTGTTGAGTATATATACATATATATATATTATAAACTGTCATTCAAGAACTATTTTTATGTGCAAATTTGCGAAGTAGATTTTTTTCCATTGTGAAGTAACGCAATACCAAGTCTTCAGTGTTTTAAAATTGTACAAGAAATATAAAACAATTCTACTCCTTATGTGTACATTTTATGTTGTTGAGATAAATTCACGTTTAACTGGTGTCGCCGTGTAATTCGATATCTGTTGTGTCGATACATAACTGTTTCTGTTAATATTGGTAGTAAAAAATCCATAACAAGATTATTACCACACGAATTGTGTAAAACATTTGCTTTTTATATCGAAATATATTATCCCGGTAAGGAGATTACGAATCGCGGTAGATAGTATCATTAATAGATTACACAACTATAACATTCGAACACACTAATCTCACGCGGATTTTTAAATTGAATGCTGTGACAACATTTATTTCTAGAGTGACGTCATCAGATAAAAGTAAAGTTGGAAAAACCGCGTTTTCACAAGTTGAATAAAAAAAACAGATCTTTGTAAATATATAAAAAATATAGTATGACCTGGTTACCGCAATGAGATGTATTCCGACCTAATACAATTTTATCTTTAAATTTCGTGATTTACTGTATTTGTGTAAAGGATTATTTTATTTAGATCTTTAAAATAAAATAAAACACAAAAATCGTCGTACTATGACTTGTTATCTGGAAGACCAGTTTTCGGCCACTTTTTATAGCAGTTGGGGCCGTATTTCGCCAAAAACGCGGCTAATTTTAGTTTCTCAATAGTTTATCGACGTATACTAGCTACTTCACATATCCCCACAGAAAATAATCCAAATGAGTTAAATTACACGTTCTCGGTTGTCAATTTACAGGTCCATTTCGTGAAATTATACGCTTATCGAATGTTTCCTTCAGTGTTGTGCCGTCTTGTCGAAAATACATCTCTTTCGCGTTAATGCCATTCAATTGAGGAAAGAAAATGTCAGGGATCATGGATATATAGATAGTGCTTGATTACTTCTTTGACAATCATTAATATATATTACTAGAGTAAGAAGAAGGAATGAATCCGTTGATTATATTGATAAATTGTTATTTGCACAATGTGGCAATGTAATTTTTATATTTCTTCATTAATAAATTCATTAATAAATAAAAGTTTCTGTGTAAATAATTGATATGATATTTAACTTCCTACAATTTTCTACACAGAATTTTTGTCTCAAATATCTAAAATAATACATAATAATGATACCAATACGGTACAGTGTAAACTTTCTTCTGTTCCAAAAATATAATTGAGTGTGACTGGTTGGAAAGGGTTAATAATGGTTATCGATTGAGTTTTATCTGGCTGCCGAAGTATTTGAAAGTGTTTATTTACTCATTAATATGAATAAATCAACCAGAAAGTGGCTCGAAATTGATTGCGTCGCAGGCGAAGCGTTTAAGTATAGATGGCAAAAACAACGAAAAAAATCGCTTATGTAACTTTTAGATTTGTTTTAATAATTATTGTGACAAAACAGGAGACTGAAGTTCATCATTTATAGTTTATACGATTCAAAGATGCGGGAAGTGATAACAAAGTATATATTTTTTGATGTTTTTTTATTTATTTATTATCGGTATAATAAATACAATTTCTGTTACGACTTACCAGTGCACCGTTACATTCGACAAGCTGGAAATCCTTAATTTTTAAAAGTTTTATGTGTGAAGCAAGTTTGTTTACTACATAATGTTTAATCTATATATTAATAGTCGATAATGTCCGTCCGTCCGTCTGTATGAAATTAAAAAGTTTATTAATATATTGCCTGTTTTGCCGATTTTAACAAAATGTAACATACCGTAGATGCAGGGAAACTATTTTGAAGTATTGTTTACCTCTACATCTCAATAAGGATGCGAGATTTGTGCTTGAGATTCGAGTACTTGAGCAGTTTTTAACGGCAGGATATTAGAAATGAAAAGCAAGGAATCGTTATTGATTTATTTAGTTGATTACGTAATTGTAAACTTTTATTTTTAGCTTTCTGTTAATATTTTATTTTATTGCTTCCTATGTGATATTACTTAATTATTAGTGTATGGGAAAAGAGCGATACCCACAATTTTACGTATAGTCCTGTTATGTTTCTAATAATTTAAATTTATGTGTGCTTAAAATAATTTAACTTCCTATCAATTTGAAGCCATTTAGTTATCCGTGTCTGCCTACCTGGTAATAATTTATGAAGAGAAACTCTTCAGCTTCCAGTTATAAAATTATACATTGTAATTGCGTTAAAACTTAATTGAACCGGTAGGAACTGATTTGTCTATATTCAATACATATTGCAGCCTACATCGAGTGCGCCAGGTACAAATACCTGTTTCAATTTATCCCACAGCCGAACGTAAATGGCAATATGCAAGTGGCATTGCATAACGCTATCAAATGCTAGGTGCATGAGAGTTTATTTCGTGATCCGAGAATGAAATAAGCAATTTAAAGATGTCGTACTTTTCGTAACGTTGCAATCGGAACTGTCTCACGATATCTGAAGTGATGCTATAAGATTCGATGGCGTAATGAAACTAATCAAAGCGAATCCGCCAATTGCGAAATCATATCAACAAGAGATTGATAATTTTTAATCAATATTCAAATGTCATATTCTTTACTCAACAGCTTGATAACACACGTGATAACTGATTATACCGCTGCTAAAATTAGATCTGACAGTGTCCTTATTTATGTGATGCAATTTGAGAGCAGTGATGATGAAGAATCATCGAGTTGCAAAAACCATTCTAGATGTTTTTTTATGAATGGGAACGGTATATATTTCGTTTGCTTAAATTGTATCTAGTAAGGCGGGTGAGAGCTTCAAATTAGTTATGCAGTATGCACAGCAGTAGAGAATCCAATCCCGTACAGTTTTCGATACATTTCAATCCCGGGATTAGAAGACATGATTTTATTTTATAAAACAAACGTGTTGGTTTTTAAGTCGAGCGGCAGTTCACATTCTTTGCGATAAGACTTACCGTAGACAAAAACGTAATTAAATGCCTAACATGTAAAATTTCTTCATCGCATTTTAGTGAACTATATATAGTTGAATGCATTTTACGACAATAATATTTTTTTGGGACCTTTGTTTCTATGAATGCTATCAGATATCAATGGCAGTGTTTGTTTTGCGTGATTTAATGCGTCTATTTTTCTATAAACATCAATTATGTAATAAAACACGTGATAACTAAAACATATTTTGGTATGATAAATATCAGTGGCGCGCACGCCGACTTTATGCGACTTTAAAAGGTCGCCAATAACCGCATATCATTTAATGTATTGTCTAAAAGTTTTTTCGACTAATATTACAAGAGTTGAAAATCTATTCTCACTTTGACATTCTATTGAGTGTTCTCATTATTTTCACTGTAAAAAATGTTCTTTCTACAAAAGCACTTGTCGCCGGATATGATAATTACGTATTTTTACATACTGTATGCATATTAAGTTCGTTTAATAATTATGCCGCATATTTTTTAGTAATTAATTTAATTTATTAATTGATTTGGCATTTACTTGGTAGAACTCCATTTATAATAGATTAAAAATAACAAAGTATTTTAGTTCTACAGTTTTTAATAATTTTATTCGTTGATAGCTATTTCGGCTTGCGCCATCGTCAGAACTATGTTTAAACTAATATTAGAGTGAATAACTTGATGCATTGTGTATCTCTTCAGAGCCAGTATATATAGCTGAGCAAAATATTACTTCAAACATAGTTCTGACGATGGCGCAAGCCGAAATAGCTATCAACGAATAAAATTATTAAAAACTGTAGAACTAAAATACTTTGTTATTTTTAATCTGTTAATTAATTTAATAATCCACTCAATCACCTGTACATCGCGAATAACTGAGATTAAGAGAGCCTTTTGGTAACGTATTTGCAGCCCATGGCTGGTTATAAAATATAGAATAAAATGATTAATTTATTTTTCACCAATATTATCAATTATTTCTTAAAAAAATGTAATGATTTCGGGACTAGTCCAAGGATCTAAAAATTTTAATCCCGGATCAACACTTTGGCCCGAGTTTGGATTCCCTACACAGCAGTTTTTCGTAATTTACTCAAAACTTGAAAAGTGCTTTTTGCAACTGTATGATTCTACTATTGTTAAGGTTTATTTTTCATCAACTAAAGATGTTTTGAATTTCATAATCAAAATAAAATGTTTTCAATAAACTTCGCATTGCTTCAAAAACAAATTTGTCTGTTGGTTTTTCTCTATTGCTTCACTATCGGAGTATCGTGTTTTTTTTTAAATATATTATTTGTCCCTTATAAACGTTACATCACTACACAGTAACCGTAGTTATTAGATACGATACGGACCCGTATTGTTTTTATCCTTGAAACGGTAGTTTATGTATCATTAATCTCATTGGCGATATTTGCAATGAATGATTTTGATTCCCTGTTCCTTCAAATGAGATTGGATAACCAACACTCATAATCTTGTATTTAGATCCCAAGCCGCTAAGTTAAACTCAGTCATTGACTGTTTCGATGATTAAGTTTAAAATAAATAATAATTTAAAAAATAAATCACTCATTTGTACTAATTCCACTTTTTATATATGATCAGGATCGGTTTCGAGCATTATAAAAAGTTGATAATGCTCGTCATCAGTGAAACCAGTCCCAATTATATAAAATCAAAGTGGAATTATTACAAATAAGTGTTTCACTAGCTGGAAGCCCGTTAGCCTTAACGGGGTGATTTTTTGTTTGCATTTGTAAATAATAATAATAATAATAATAATCAGAGAATTTACTGCCGTGAAAAATCAAATGAAGACTTATTTATTTAATAAATCAAAAGATCTAAACGAAATTAATTCTCTAAATAGATTTTATTAAAAGAATACACATAGTTCTCTAAACTACACCGGGATTGCAAAACAAAATACGCAAATAGCGGAAGATTCCGAAAACAGCATTTCACACTGTAAATTGTCAAAATTTATGTCTAAAACAAATTTAATAAAAAAAATATGTTTTTAATGTCCTGACGTTAAGCTTCCGTGTTGAGGGTATCGGTTCAAATCTGGCTGGTGGACGTCTTTTGTAATACGATACAATTAAAAATATATCATGGCTTCGAATTTCCACACATTTCGATGTTAGAGAAAAATGTAAAAAATGAGAATTGACAAATTTCTTTCGGAAAAAAAAGAAGACGAAATCCATAATGGCGGCCGCGGGACATATTTACAGCCATATCTACAGCTATACCGACGTACATTATCCGCTATTAATATATATATTTTTTAAATATGTTTTTCCACCAAGTATTGACAGTGAACACCTTAAGGTGTTAAGGAGTAAATGTGTAATTCTAAAAAATCTTTGTAAGTTTATCCTTTTTTTAACATTTGTGTCTTAAGTGCTTACAGTGCCTGTTAGTCTCGTACTGGTTGTTGGTTTATTGTTTACATAGACTGAGAATGCCTCTTACGCAAATATTTAACCAATGCGCTAATACATACCGAGTTACCAAGCATATTTGTACGGATAGTGTCCCCAAGACCACCGTTCACCAGCCACCTACCTCATAAGCAGTAGCGTGCTAAGTTGCACACATCATAATATAGCGAACTATTGGTTTATATATTATCTTTACAAAAACATCCGTGCCATGCGTGGTCGGTCACGTGGTTAATAAATCTGCCAAAGCAGCGCCATTTACAAAATAAAACCATGTTATTCGTCGCTTTGCATTTGGTGAATAAAAACGCCTTGTAAATTTACTTTACCACCCTGGTTTACTCATCACAAATGCATCAGCATTGGTCGCATGTTTATATTACATGGAAAATTCATTCTTGCTTTATGATTTGAACGCTACTGCTAAGAAAGAGCCTTTACTTATCTTAATCTCGCTATATTTATTAAGAAAAAACACACGTTACAAGTAACAACACAGCGTGGCAAACGACCGTTATGCAATTAATATGTTTATTTTTTATTCTCATTTACCTTTCGTCATTAATTAACTCTGTTTTTTATTGTCGCCTTTTAAATTGCTACTCCCATTAAATATTGCCAATTCGTTTTCGCCTTTCCAAATACCTCGCGATACGGAACCGGGTTATTATTCTCGTGACGGCGCTGGCCTTTTGACATGCCAAAACACGCCCTGTCGATATATTAATTCTAACAATATTTGCTCATTAATCCACTTTATTTAAGTGTAAGTCAATTGACTCCATTCGTTTTTTCAACCTGGCTTTATGTATGCATGGTCCGCGCTAGTTTCACAGACATATCTGCCATCACTCGAACACACATTCATTTAAATATTTTTATGGATTATGGAGAAAACGATTATGATTTTAATCTCCCCGCCCCTTATCTGTCTACCTAACCATCCGTTAATAATGGGCCGCATATCTGTCAGTTAAACACCATGTCCTCTTTGCCTCTTTCGACCAATTTGTATGTTATACTATTATTTTTGAGTGATCTTCAGTTATTTTACATCCAATCTCCGTTTGGAGTACATATAGCGGTTGAAATAAATTAATCAATATGTCTGGTCTTTTATTCGTTGCTGTTTATTTTGTGATCAATCATTAATTTTGGACCGATATCGGCCTAAGTATATGTCGTGGCTAGTGTTGCACTTTTGTCTACTATTTTTAAAACTCTCGCGAATGTAGCCGGATTTGAATGGGTGACCTTTATAGACGGTGAATGCCCATTTGTCTCACAGGTAAGTCGTGCCTTTAATCTCATTGTACTTGCCTCTTTCGAGTCGCAGCAGCGTACGACACAAATATACGCTAATTCAATTTTTAAATCGTTTCAATAAACGCTTGCAAGTTAATGGATTTTTTTTATTTCGTTTTAAAATTGCTATTCATTTATCAATAACATTCAGTTTTATTGCGCGAGATGTTAATGGATTTAAATGTGTTTATACCTCTAATGGTTAGCATTTATATTATGGTACTTTTAAATTGCCTAGTTTCTTAAGCTTCCCATTTTGTTAGGTATTATTTTCATTTTTCACGTAGCAATTTGTTTATTTATTCAGTTTCTAGCATATTTTGCATTGTTCTAGTTACGTTTTATCTTATCTGATTAAATTCCTGTGATAATAAAGAGTCAGTGCTTGGTATTCGCATATTTATACTTTAATCTGTGTATTTTACGTTTTAATTTTCCTTTAATATCTTTCTTAGCATAACAATAAACGTCTTATGAAATCGCAAACGATCAATTAGCTACCATGCCGAAAACTAATTGACTTCATTGTATTCGTTGCCGTTATCTCAAACAATCGGCGGCCTTTTATCTGTTGTCAATTGTTGATGTATGTATTTTGACTGCTGGACTAAAATAATGACCAGAAACAGCCGCAATTTCGTTTTACTAGAACAAAAGGGAGCCAAGGCTTCTATTAGATCACGAACCTGCGACATTAGCCCAAATTGATTGGTGCGTGTTTTTTTTTACGCTCAGCTGCCGGTTTGGCAACCGATCGATTAGTTGTGTCACGATTGAGAAGAAAAAAAATGCTCGTATAAATCAGAACTGCTCAATCCCTAGGTCGTGGCATATATTTTTAAAAGATATTTCAAATTTATTTTTACATTATTGATCAAATAAAATTCGTTCTATTTTGATGTACAAAAACTTTTTTTTTATTTACTTTTGTACCAGTGGAAAATGCTACTGAAAACTTTCTATCTGCAACTGAAGTTCTGATTTCGAAATATAATAACAATTGTGCGAAAGATCATTCCATCAAGGATAAACATCGTATAAAATTGATCCTGTTTATATATTTTTTAAATAAATTAAGTTTAATCGAAATTTATATTTAACAAACAAAAAAATTTCTTTGTCGTCTCTTTCATGCCATGAATAAAATAATTCAAAATTCTTCCGCTAAAAAATCTGCTCAGTTAAAAAAGAAACTCAAACATACAAGAAGGTTGAGCAGCACTGGTATAAATGAAGTCACTGTGCAACAGCGTTATTGGCCATTATGAATTCAGACAGCGGTATTTCATATTGTTGTCGCCCAATGATAATTTTTACAATGCTTTTTTTTTCTTACAGTGCTCAATTATATCTTTTACGAACGTGGTTAATTATTTTTTTTGCGGTTATTTTACGTACATTGATTTAAGCCTCAGTTTATTTAACAGGATGTAAATTGTCATGTCCTGAAAGTAGTTTTTTTTTTATCTAGCGCCGTAATTGTGTTATGAGCACCAATTATAATGTAAGATGCAATGTACGCTTTTATTAGTGTTTTGGTTTCATAATTGTTTTACGATACTAATCTGCGTAATTTGCTACGAATACCGACCGATAGTGGTTGGCATACTGCACACAATAATCGAAATCGATTTAACATTAGAAGCACTCAACGAATTGTAGTAAATTAATTGCATCTTGGTAATTAAATCATTTTTTTTAATCGCTGGCTTATTTTATTGCTACGAAATGTTGTAGTCTCTTTTTTATGATCTATGAAACAAACGTTTACTCAATGGCCAATATTTGTATTATAATTAGTGTTTTTCATACTGTTATTAGGCAAGGTATACACCTTTTATATTCATAATACGTATGATTGATAGCTCCCTGTTTTTGTAACACGGTAAGTTGAATACAGTTTAATATGCCATATATATTGAATATGTTCGTATAAAATAAATGTGTAAAAAGTTTGCATTTTCTTCAATTTGCTAACCGTCCTGCATACTGCAATATTAGAAAAAATGAAGAAGGGTTGAAAACGTTAAACTTCTAAAAAAAATTGAAGACTTGCATTCAACAGGTATAGTAAACACGCAGCATTCTAGGTTACTAGGTAATACCTTTTGACTGAATACAAATTCATCGTAATTTATGTATGTACTTATTTTCAATATTAAATCAAATTTGATAACTTTGTTATTCCACCTGTTGTGTCACATTTTGTAACACAAGTGAAATAAAAGTGTTATAAAATTTATTTTTATATTAAACATGAACTTTCACAAAGTTACCTTTAGTTACCAAAGTTACCTAGTTAGTGGATATATACATATTTTCATTAATATTAATGTTTTTTTTTATACATAAAAAGTATCCCTTTGCCACATTCACCGCGAAAAGAAAACCGCAAGCGGTGGACAATTCACATATTTATGATTTACATGCCAAAATAAATTTTAATGTAACTCGATTTGGACTACCTTACTGTGTTGTAATTTAATTGCCTGGCTTCGTATTTTTTTACCAGTGAATTGTATCCAGCGTATGTTGCAGTACGGTTCTCTCGTAATTTTTGGTATTTGAGAATTAGCCAAGTAAAGTAGGAGAGTGGCCTAAGAGGCGAAGAGTCAGACACGACGAAAGTGGTTTGACGCGCATTCTGTCTCCCCAGAATGAGAATGTGCCAGCGAAGTGTGTTATAGAAATATCGCATCGCGATGAGCTTTGACATTTTGAACACAACGCTTTCCTACTACGAAACTTATGTTTATACATCCATTTTAATTGAATTTATCATTTATACAATGCCGATGATGTTAATTCGAAAAAGGGTACTGGTCATGGTTAAAAAAAACCGTCATCATTTTGAAATGTGATACTTGGATATCTATTCTCGTCAACGTTAAATCACACATGCATATAAAGATATTTAAAAATGGGTGGCATGTTTCATTCCTTGAATACATCCTATCAGTATCTATGCAGTTCGGGGAATAGTACTTATCTCTCCTAAAAGATTTACGAGATAAAAATATTATGATAATACATATATGGTCAATCCAATTCTCAATAAAGAATTGCACGCTCGATTTTTTCAAATCATCTCGTGTTTTTTTCCACTAAGTTTTTTTAAATAGCCATCCACACATAGCTTGTGTTTCGTGATTCGTTGTATTTACCATAGCATGGGATATGTTAGACTTCTCTTACAAAACCCGTTTAATTCTGTCTTCTAGTAACGTAACACCATTCCCGTTGCTTTAGAGCATTAACAGGATTTGTATTGAATAAAACTAGTTTCGAAGTGTTATCTTTTTTTTTTTTTTGTTGAATTTGTTTAGTTTTAATCTGTCACTGCTTTGCGATGAGGTTATTGAGAATAAGTAAAAAAACGAGAAATGTTTTTCTGACCTCGATATTAAAATGTGTGACTACGCTGCATCGGCGATGGGTACTTCGGTAAACTCGTTTGTTGATTATTTTTTTATTTATTTTTTAGTCAATCAAATGTATTTCGTATTTTAATTTTGTTAATAATGAAACCCACTCCGGCGTTTGATGGGCGCCATTGCTAATATTTACTTTGTATTAGTATTTCAATTAACACATATGTACTTAATTAGCGTATCCAGCAATTTTATGTTTTTCCAACATATGACTGCTGTTTGTGCCAGTAAAAAATTCTTTATCCTGCTGGGAAAGACCTCAATTCCATAGATACAGATTAGGGATTCTGTGTCGAGACGTCCCGGGACTTTTAACGTTTTTTGCTGTCTTAAGTCCCGGGACATTTAACAACAAAGTCCCGGGACTTAAGACAGCCAAATTGGACATTTTTAATTTTGAAAAAAACATTCTAACAAATAAAAATTGGATGCAAGCAATCGCTAATGTGACATAAAAAGTTAATTTTGATTTAAAATAAAGTTAAATTGGTGTCTATCCGCGGGATCAGTTTTGAAAAAAAAAAATTATATTTAGGCTAAGGATTAAAGGCCGGGGTTTTAACAAAATTAAGTAAAATCATATTTTGATAAGCAAAAATAAAATATTAACTTTTGTGTAAAAAATACATACTATGTATGATTTGAGGTTGTGACTTTATTATTGAATTAATTTAATATTTTTATTATTAATAAATAAATGTGTTCAATAGATGTATTTTTTTAATTAACGCATACTTTCGCCGCCCTTTTAAAGTACGCATGAAAAAAAAATACGTCTAACTGCGTAAAAAACGCTCAAAAAAATAGTTTAATTAAAACGAAATATTAAAAAACGTTTGGGAGAAAGATATCTTCATTTATGTTTTTAGAAATTTGTTTAAATAAATTCATAATCGTATTAAAAATATAACTGTAGCAAAAACAACTTAAAAAATAATATAATTAAGTGTTCATACCTGATGTTGTTTTATTTACAAATGTTTTTCATTATTGTACAAAGTTACCAATGTCTCAATAGGACAAAAAAGGTATAAAAGCTGTATTGTGATTTGTGAAGTAACGGTCATTATTTTACCCAATTCATTGTTATTTTTTCGATACATGAACCGTTATCATCCCTTTTTAGTACATACATACAAATATTTAATTTAAATAAATTTATAATTTTATTAAAGGAAGGGGAAATAAAAGTCCCAAGTCCCGGGAAGTCACGGGACTTTGACTTTATCACGTCTCGTGTCCCGGGACTTTGAAAAACCCGAGACTTCAGAATCCCTAATACAGATTAATATATTTTTTTCGACAACAGATTTTTAGTCTTGTAACTTCTTTCTATTCTTTGCGGTGGTCAATTATCGTGTCAATATACGTGAAAGTTCACGTCTTCAAATCCTGAATCATTCTGGATTATCAAAATTTCAGCAATTTCTATCAGTAAATATTGCTTTTATATGTGAAAATAAATATATATAGTAATTGATAATTCAGAATATTTTTACCATTTTGGAGACTTAATTCACTAATGAAGAATAATAAAAAGATATAGTTTTGTGACAAAGAAATATTATTGAGATCTCACAAATATATACATGCTATATGTTATATTATTATTATATTTATACAATCAAAGATAAGTTTTTTTTGTACTAGTTCTACTTTTAATATTTATCAGGACCGGCGTGTAATTGTTTTAAATATTATGTCAACAATATTTTTCCCATCTTCATTATTTTTGTTAAATGTTGATCTGTTTGAAATTACGTTGTTTTTTCAGGTTTGCCTGGTTTTTACATATTACATGTAATTGTATGGCATTCTTTCACAGTATGTGTCATTATTTGTTATATATTTTAGCATTTATTATTTTCTTTTTTATATATGAATAAGGTAAGGACACCATCTACCGCCACATTAGTAGCTCGATTTAAGAAATTTTGTGTATTTCTTATATTTCTTAACGAAAACATAAACTTCTTGTTTAATTCTATACTGTTATATATCGCCTATTTAAGTATAAAGCAATAGTGAGGATGAGCTTTATATTTAATTAATTAACTAAAGTTTTTTCATTGAAGAATGGTTCCCTATTACCGCCACCCATTTTTTTTTGTATCCTATTACCGCCAATGTAGGGACCAACTACCGCCATATGAATTTAAAGCCATTTTAAACACATTTAAAGATGTTTGTTTGAATTAAATTCATTTTATTTATATACCTATGTTTAAATGTTTCCTATTGTACCTAGATATGCACTTAAATTATTTATTTTAAAAAAAATCACATTCCTAATACAAAAAAAAATCAAAATCACATTCTTGTAAATAAAAAATTGCACCTTCATTGGCATTCATATAAATAATAGCTACTTATATAAGTACATACTATGATGAAATAAGGCAAGTAGGTTAAGTATTACTTCTTTTTTAAAGATACCACTTCTGGGACGTAATAAAAGCCCCTAGTATTAGTCAACGTCGGCGTAGAAATTTTTACAATATCTGCAACAGGGTAATTTAAAATATCGTCGATCGCATGCCACTTCCAGTTTGACCCTGCCATTGTCATGGTCTTAACTTGCACTTCATTATCGGTTGTATTGATACCTAGAACAAGACCAGGAAACAATTCGCCTTCATAGGTCACAAAAACATAATTGCCAGTATCAAATGATGCCATAATTTCTTTGTGTACTTTAACCACTTTTGCCGAATTCTGTTGTTTCGCTGCCTTTTCGTCGAATCTTAATTTTCTTTTCAGCCGTCTCTCAGCTATATCCATTTCTTTAATGTCTTTGTCCAATTTTTGATTTCGAAGGTTCTGTGAAACTCTTTGCACCAATTACGGGTGTCTTTTTAAAAAACAGCTAAACCATTTCTTTCCAGGTCTTCCACCAGTAAATGGATTTTCTCTGCTTAGAGTTTTGGTGAGTTCTGCGACAGAGTCCTGTAACTGAGGCTTCGTTATTGGAAATCCCAAACTTGCCAACTTTTGTGTCCACTTCACAAGCAGCGCTTCTTCTTGGCATGACAAAATTTTGGAAGGTCCTGGCTTAGCTCCTTCCCTATACTTACCACTTATCTTATCACGCAATGTGGTACGTGGTATACTATATTTTTTACTTATTGCCAGTACGGAACTCCCATTTTTTAATTCTTTCAGTGCAGTATCCAATGTTTCAGCTGAGTATAAACATTTTTTTGTGCCAACCATATTTCATATTTTTTAATATCTGAAAATTAAGGTAAAATAATGACCCAATCACCGATTATTGTTCCTTTTACCGCCACTTAAATTAAAGCTGTATTTTATCAATTACATTATTACGGCATTGGTATTTTTGAAACAAATTATGCTTATTTAATCATTTTCTTTATAAATTATGTGAAAAATATTGCAATATTTAAGTTTATTTAGCTTAAATTTGCATTTTCATGTATGTTTATGTGGAGCCTATCACCGCCATGGCCAATGCCCTATTACCGCCACTAGATTTTTGCTGATGCTTTTACGGGATCAGAAATGTACAGTAGAAGTGACGGTGATTGGACCAACACAAATATGAATTGGGTTATTCACTTTAATATTTGAAAAATTTATTAAATACTTATAATTTACATTAAAAAATTCAATGTTTTCAAACTCTATTACCGCCAGGGGTGGCGGTATTTGGTTCCCATATAATAATTAATGGGTCCAATCACCGCCACGCAATATTTTCTATTTTTATCACTTAATTTATATTAATTATGGATTTATACTTACTTTAGAGTGTTCTAAATATGTTATTTATTATAAACTAAACTTAACATTCATATATATTCAATGAATTTTTTTTTAAATCGAAAAATAAAATTGAGCTATTTCTTAACAAAGTGTTTAACGAAAGGCCAAATTACAATCGTACCTCCGAGCTCATCCAGAAAACTGATATTTCCGATAGAATAAATACAGTTAGCTATAAAACAACAAATGACACGTGATCACTATGCATTCGTGTTTACTGTTCAATATATTTTGTTGAGAAGATTTTAACGGTTTTCTTGTTATTTCGAGAACATTCTTACGGTGGCGGTAGTTGGTGTAGTGGCGGTGATGGGTGCTCTTACCTTACATAATATTTTAATCGATTATAATAGTTTCCCTCAAATGTCAAATCGTATTATGTACACGGTTTACAACTAAAGTCATATTTTATTACAGCATTATAGCACACATTCAGAGCATGGTGTGGACCTGTAAAAATCATTATATTACGATATTAATTAATCTGCACAGCGTTTATCGCCATGAACATTTCTAGTGCAATACCGTGGCATTTTAAAATTGAACAAACACAGTTAACCCCGTGGGGCAAATGTTGTTTATGCAAATAACCCATTGTATGCGCGTATTAATTTATTATCTATTACCTGCATGACACAAATACGAATACCGCAGTATTAGTTAATCTATTGAAGTAACGGATAGAAGTTTTTTTTATTCCACGGAAGATATCCATCTTACTTATAAACACAATTAGAGTAGTGATTTATTGATGCATATAAATTATATCATGAGTAGGAAACGACTTTAAAAAAAATCGCATTAAAAGCATCTTTCAGGTTTTACGGCTGTTATGACATACTTACGGTGCGATACAAAGATATATTTTTTATGCTGACTACATTTTGTGGTATAATATTATGGATCCCGCCGGGGTTACTCAAGTTCTCGTTTTAATTTAGTTAATTAACGATATCGATTCCGTCTAAACGTCTTCGTCGTGATCTCGTAAGTCGGCCTATTCGTGATGCGCATGACCGCATTCTCACCTCGGCGGCCGTTGTTGCTTTTCGACGTAAAATCCACCGGCGACGGCGACCTATAAAGTCATACTTATTATGCCCCCTCAGTGCTTGGGCTGTGGCCCGGGTAATCAGGTATCCGGGCCGGAGTTTGCGCGCAATGGGGTGTCATTGTATTAGTGATCAGGAGAACTTTCCGATACTATTTTTTTAACTCCTGCTTTTGGATATCTATTTTCACCATTTTATAACAGTAATTTTTGATTTTTCGATTTGTCTTGTGAAATGAGAAATCGGCAATAACCTCGAGTATATATTATAGACAAATCAATACAAACTCGCTGATAATCTGATAAACCCACAAGTCGGTATACGAAATATTAAAAAAAAAAAACTGATAATGTTATCTTATCAGTGACAGTTTGAATTGCTATTATTGTTCTCGAGTTTCAGCTGCATAATCGAGCAAAAATTTGATTCAGCAGCTTAGAGATACGGTGTTATGAAGCCTATATCGTAAACAATTTACCCTATGGATACGAAACGTCGCGCACTAAGTAAATTCGTTAGACGCTACAAACTTCCATATCAAGTTTGTAATAAAGTTCGCAGCGCTTAACGAAATGGCTTAGAGTGTGACGTGTCATAATATTTTGTCGCGATTATCCGACGATAATCTTACTATTAATAGATACCGCAATTATTGAAGCGTATAAAGTATTCAGGCTTGTGTCGAGATTTTTTCTATTTCCTTCTAATTTCAAAATCTTATTTTCTTGTCCCGCATATTTACACGTACTTTTTACTGTTGTTATAAAGGCACCAAAGTGGAGCAACGTATTTAATTTCTGGTATCATCTCATAGGTCAGATAAATATATTAACGTTAATTAGGTAGTTAATTAAAAACAATAAAAGAGTTTGAATTAGCCATTCTGAATTTAATTACTCGAATTTTCCCATCGTTTATCGTCGTATGTTTATTTAGCAATTGTTTTGTTTAATATTCGTGGAAGGAATTCCATTTTATCAAGTAAAGATTATCGTTATTTTTTGTTTTAAAAAAATATATCCTCAATGATCGTGGTCTTGAAATAGTTCGATATTTTTAATCTATATCCATAATACGATACTTTTTTTATAAAAAGCGTCTTATATATGTAACATTAATCACCTATTCTATATAGATAACATATTATCGCCGTTAGAATTGTTGTTGTCCACTAATTATTTTTGCATGAACTTTTTCGATTCTGAATTATATAATACATTAAATAGATTGCAAATATTCGGTGATTACTGTTCTTCGTATTTTAGGAAATCCTTTCCATTTTTCATTCCTTTATCCATATTATACTCCGCAACAACCCCGATTCATTTTACTGTCCCATACTTCAAAAATTCCTCGTCGCGCTGTTGAAACTGAAGTGATATTAATTACGCAATTTATTTGATAACAGCGGCATTTCGCCTTTCAAAGTCTTCTGACCTTAAGCCGCAAACAAGATTAATTTCCCATAAAGTAGCCTAATTTGAAATCGATCGGACGGTGGACTAATCGCTGACAAGGTAACCAATCGCCGCGACTCAGCGCCGTCATACCAATATGGTTCGCTGATAGGTGTGTGATATGTTGAAATGGCAATCAAATAAAATACGGTTGTTTGTTTTAATTAACGCTGCACGAACTTTTTCGTTTCCTGCATCGTGCCATCAAACTGTTATAATTGTCAGTTTATTTAAAAGTAATATCGACCTGTTATAAACTCTCATTTATTTTATTGAAAAAATCCGATACGGTCTTATCGACTAAGTAAGTGTTTTCAAGATCACGACAGGTTTTTTCGCCGTCGAGTATTTTTTCAATTAATAAAGTTGATAGTGCCATTAATTGATTATAAATTACTTCCCAACTATCTAAAAACGAAGATTCAATATCATAACAACACTAAAACAAATTGATTTATTTACGTTTTGGTGGTGTAATGCTTGGTGAGAAGAGTTGTAGGTGACTATTGTTTTTCTTTTCATAATTTAAATTTTGCGAATACACGAATAATCAAAATATGGTTCCTAGTATTGGAACATTGGTAAAACTTATTATATTTCGATCTTTGTTTCAAAGTTTGCTTGCTCTCGCAGGATGACTATGCGCATATTGTGATACATCTATCCTGTCAATTACTTTAATCGACACCTTTAATAAAGTCGCGATCTCTGTGGGTATGCTATATCTCCAACATCCGCATTGTGCTGAAGACTTTCATCGGGCGCGCTCGACCTTCGCGAGACGATTGTTTGATCGTTTGCAGTGCGGGCGTAGGTCGGTCGCCGTGCGAATCGACACAAGACGTTCTCTTTGTTTTCCGTCGGTTGTTATTTTATAATCGAATCGTTTATAATGCCATGCTAATTGATAACGTAACGTTGTTCCCACAGGTTTTGCAAATATGCACGTTCGGAAGCTGGCCTCCTTTATCTTCCTCTACTATTACATTTTCAGGTTCTTGTTGCACGCTATGATAATATTTTGACGCACTGGAAAAAAGAAACTAATATGATTGCGCTGGAAAAATCCGGCCATCTATGGAGTAAGTCATCATTATCACTTCGACTTAATTAATGGGTATTGTGTTTATGGAATATATGCGTTGACATAATAACAACATGTGTGAGAATCGAAAAATGCATGCCGTACAATAACTTATCGTAAATATTATTTAATGCAGTGGTTTCCAACCTTTATGTTACTGCGCCTCCCTTTGAAGAAAAAAATATCTTCGCGCCTCCCCATCCTTTATTTCATATAATGAGTAAATACAATTTTTTGATTCTTCGCGTCTGCCCAGCTCTCCAGGTTGGAATTCGTTGATCTAATGTGTTTTTTCACGGGCGATTTAAACCAAAACGGCTTCTATCGAATTATCAGTCGGTCCTGTTCTACACATTATAATGAATACACATTGAAAGTTTTTCTTATGTTGTGAGTGTTCTGACCCACATACTAAAAACAATATTTTTTCTTCACATCGAATATTTTCTCATCCAAACATAATGGTGCAGTGCCTCGTCTCGTTCGTGCCTTCACGCCAAACACTATAAGATATGAGTAATCATAGATAGGAGACATGCTATTTGCGCAAGTCTAAATATTGATACTGTAGTCTTAGATAAAATTGTGAAAAGACAAATTTGGGAATGCTATTACGTTGTTATGAATGTTGAATGCTATTACAAGGGAAAATCCCACCTGAATCATTACGGCGAGAATGTACCGTTGCCTTCATATTTGATTAAATAAAATTCTTTTGACGTGTGTTATTCTTCTTCTTGCCTTATTTGAGTTAATTATTAGCCATGTAAAAAAAACTAAGCTTTCCAGATAGAAAATACTCTGCTTTTTTGTGAGAACTATATTTTTATCTTTTAAGTAATGCAACACATTGGTCCACACAAATATTCAGACTTGATTATCGGCCACATATTATGCAAAAAATAGCTTAATATTTATAGTTTATCACGGCGCTCTGCCTTAAATAAAAAAATAAGATAAACCACAACTAAAGGTCAATAGCCATAGATTCTCTAAATGCCAACAGAAACGACATGGTTGAAATGTTATTCAAATATGCCGCACATTTTGTAATAAACTTCCGCTAAGAAGTCACATTAATATTTTAAAACATTATCGATATTGCGCGTTCTTCTTCCTGGTTGAAGCTCTTCGGCATGTTTAATATGTCATTCCACGGGTTGCGACCAATCCAGAGCTGGTTGGTTGGTGTAGGTTAATCGTGATTGAAAATCGCGCTTTTTGTTATTTAAAATATTTGTTTCCGGTTCGGCGGAAAGGTCTTCGGTAATTCTAATCTCGCTGCTGGAACTTGCCGCAAAGATCACTCGTCGTCAATATGTGCTGCGAGATAAATCTCATTCACTTACATCTTACATGGACGATAAGTGCAAAATAAAGATATGTTTTTAATTATTGTTTTCCTTACAAGTCACTGAATTAATTAATATGTGATCAATTTCTTTTCTTGGCTACTGTATAAATACAATAATTTTATTGTTGGCAGAAATATAACGTATTCGTTTAATTCAGTTCGTCTCATTAAATTTGTATCAGTTTGCGGTTCATGTATTATGATCTGTAGTTAGAATAAGGAGTCATAATTGACGTTAAATATGCTCAAGAGATGTAAAACGATCGTATAAAAGTGTATTTACATCTGAACGAAACGATGTGTTTATATATTTATAAAAACATCTTTTACAATCATGGTCGAAATTAATAATTAAATATTTTTCACTTCGCTTTTTGAAATATACATGAGGAAAATAAATTATATCGAGTAAATATAATATATTACGCTTTATTGATTTTACATTGCGATCAAATCGATTGATTAATATCATTTATTTCTTCGGCCTTGCGGAATGCGTTGTTATTATTTATCTTTTCGACTCGTGGACTTTATTTTTATTAGTCGGCCGACGAGAGATGCGCGTTGTTCCGGCAGCGCGGATGAAGGACGCCGCGGCGGCGACGCCCGCTGTGCTCGCCTCTGGACTCGAGACCTCCGCCCGATCGAATATTTTCCACCGCCCGCCCATCCGACCAGACCCGAGTGCATTGCGATGAAGTCTCCTTAGGACACATTAATATTAATATCGTATTGCGTTTCATCGCCTTTGTTTGTTTTATATTAAATAAAATATTCAAGAATTTGATGTAACAATCGATAATACAACGCGTTTTAAAAAAAATATATGGAACATGTATATGTTATGTAATTTATCTTTAAATAAGCAACAATCTTTCCTTTCCTTTGCTTTCGATAAACAAGAAACCTATTAGCAATCAGTAGTATTATAATTGTTAACTTTCAAATAACATTTTGTATTTTCCGGTATTTTCAACAAGTTTGATATTTATAACGATATTATATCACAAAAGCAAACCGTCTGTAATGATTCAAGATTGCATAATTTCCGTATACTTAATAAGTCAGAGCAATTAGGTAACAGTTTTTTTTATGAAATTTCTATAAATTTAATTCTCACTCATTATTTATTTTGCACAAGCAGGCGTCGCTTCTTCGCGGATAAGATTCTTGATGACATAATCTTAAAAAATATTTGAATAAAAGTAAACAGTTGAGATTCTTCCTCTCAATTAATAATTTAATTCTCTTAATTCTTGCCGTGGGACATCGGCGAAATATCATTGTTTAAATTTCAGTTAAATCTGCTCTTAACTGTAGAATGTAAAAGTTGTGTAATAACGGTAAATTCTGAAAATAGTATAAACACAATGTAATTATAATTAATTAAGTCCAAGATTAAAAATGATTTCTTAAAGTTCATGAGAAACGGAAAAATATCTTTATATATTTACCTACTCAAAAATGATATACCAGTCTTCTTTCTCCGTTTTTCGCCTAATTTCTAGCATACGATTGGCCTCTGTGTTAGTTATCATAAGCAATCAGAATTATGTACGTTATCCAATTTATACAAATAACCAGTGGGTTTAATACTATTAAACGATTTCAAGATGTTCGGGGAGTGTTGTTTTTCAGCCGGATTTATGTTTTCTACATATCAATGTTTCTACTGATTATTATATACATAATATGAGTAGTCAATTTCTCTTCGTTCTGACGAATAGACCATTATTGAATCTAGAAAGCAGACTCAAAACTCTTAAACCATTCAATATCAAATTAGTAATAAAAATATTTATTTTTTTACGAAAACTTATTACTTATCAAGCCTACAAAAAAAAATTGTTTTCTCCCATTGTGTCCTTTGACCGGGAAATCTATCGAATGCAGTAGAATGTAGATGGATCAATATCAAAATCTATTTAATTTTATAAATATTAATTACATTGTAAAATAATTGAGTGGCATTGTTTCTTTTACGTGTGGAATGAATCGCTGCGCCCCTAGTCTCCGCGTGCAGAAGAGGCGTACCTACTAAACAATGCAGTGGAATTCTCGTTTTATGTTTTTGCCGAATCTTTCATTTTTATTCAATCTTCCGTTGTTCGGACACCTTTCAACTGTCAGATAATTTGTCGTAAGCATGAATCAATTGTATTTTTTTTTTACTTTTGTGAACTTCTAAAAATAGCGACCATATTTAGGTCACCGATTTTAACAAGCTCCCCTGTATTAACCATACAAAGAAAAATTTGTTTACGCATCTAAATAGATTGAATAATATTATCTTAAATCAATACTTACGAAATAGATAATATCTTTATAGAACATTTGGTATCGCTTTGTTGCATTTTTAACGAAAAAGCGGCGTAAACCGTGAAATACAATGTAAATATGTTCATTAATAAAAACAATAATCCTTTGTACTTCATTCCACTTTATTAAATATGTCAGGACCGGTTTCGCTCATTGCGAGCATTGTCAACTGATAAGAAATATAATTTAACAATGCTATTTATACAAAATTGAAAAGTTATACACAACAGTTGGCATTGAAAAGAAATTGCCAATTACATTAAAGTGATTCTAAAATAACACAAAATTAAAATGTTCAACACATCTAACATATAATTAAAAAGTCATCTCAGATTCATAAATTCAGAATGCGATTGAAAGTAATTACAAACATAATTAAAATTTGGGAAATTTTTGACAAAGTGATAAAATGCTACATTAATAAAGTGAATATGCTTAATGATATGAATATGCTTAATGATAGTTTTATGTTTTCCCCGCTTCCAAGTAGTTGGTGTGTTCATTCATCACTTAAACAAAATCGACAGCCAGGGAGATTCTGAAAAACAAATTTTTCAAAGACCATATCAATTCTAACAAAAGAAATCTATATTTATTTATTTTTTTAATTTATATAAAAGAATAGTTAACAAGGGCTAATGCAATGGATAAAGTAACGGGGAACTAGCAAAAATTATTTGATCGTTTAAAAGATTTGAATCAGGTAAAAATTTGAATCTATTGATTTCTAGGATTTCTTGCTTGTCTAGTTTGACAGACTTGTTATTTAAATGTAGAACTTTAAAGTTTCTACCAATATCGAAAGTGTGTTTATTTTGAAACAGATGGTTTCCAAATGAAGACTGTTCATCCCCTTTCTTAGCACAATTCAAATGCTCTTTGATTCTAATATTAAACGATCTAACTGTTTGACCAATATATTTGGCGTTACAGGAGTCGCAATTGAGTAAATAAATACCGCTTTGATTCAAAAAGTTTAATTTATTTTTAGAATTAACTAAAACACGACTCAAGTTGAGTGTGTTATAAAAGGTTACATTAAATTTATTTCTATCAATTTTCCTAGCGATTTTTTCTGTAACTGTGACAGTGAACTTGACAGTGAATTTGACAGTGAACACCCTAAAAGTGATAAATATGTTCACTCACTAGACCTGCGTATTTGATATAACGTACATTTTCTATTACCCTCATCGTTTTACGCGATGTATCAGTTGCTGTAGACCAGTGTTCTCCAAGCTTTTTACAACATGCGGACCGGTAAAAAAAGGTAAAAAAATCGCGGACCACTAATACAGAGCCGCATTATTGATTTCTACTTTTCACTAGAAAGATTTCACACGAATCATAAATATTACTAATATTAGTGTTTAAGTGCGTTTTTAAAATTAACATGCGTATTTAATTTTCATTTTTATCCACAATTAGTTGGGTATATAATTTATAGATATTGAAAAAAGGACATAATTGGATAAAGGATATAATTTGAAATAACGTTTTCTCGACACGTGCTTAAATTCATACCATATTATACCACACTCGAGATCGGTTGCCGACGTCACCACATTTGTTGGGTATTTTACTTCTCATTATTTCTTTCATTACTTTAAGTTTCTTGGTGTCGCATCATCCCACCAATTATTATTATTTAACAATAAGTCAAAATACAAGTAAACGTGCAGACGAAAAAGGATCCTATATTAAATATTTTTGCATGCCGAATTTTTTGAAATTTAGAATACTGTTTGCGGACCACCGGCTGGGGAACACTGCTGTAGACGATTTTTGAAAAACAAAGGCTTTTGTTATTGCAAAGTACATTAAACTCTTTTTTACACGGTAGACACGTTCCACGAAAAATCGTGTTGAAAAGGTAATAATGAAAACTTGACAAGTAAATAACACAAAACATTATTATTATTGTATTTTATTTAAGGAAAAATAAAACTGTTTATCGCTACTTAATTATATTGGGGACTTTTATGAGGGACTGTACATAAATCGCTCTATCGCTAGAAATTTCGTGACGCCTCTAATGTGAAAGGATCTAATGAAACCTTTTGTTTGTTATTACAGTGTTGTGTTGAATATCTTGTTATTGAGAAATCCCTTATCCGTTTCTGTGTTTTTGTCTCTGGGAATCTTAGAACAAATAATTCGTGTAAAAATTATAATTTTTGTTCTTTTTAATGGGCCGTGTTATTTAAAAAACCGTTTACAAAAAGAGTTGAGTGTATATCTATTACTATATTGAATTTCATCTGGGAACACCACTGAATCTCTTCTCTTACAAATGTAATGAAAAAACAATTTAGCGTAGCAATTACTATGTACTGAAATTGCGACGTGCAGAATGCGCAGCATTGTCAATTCGAAGTGGTTGGTGTGCGGGCGGTTGTGTTAGGAGAGTGCGTGGCGCTCAGATTTAACGGAGATTCGATTGTCGTGTTTTGGTTTTGCATCGGCGGTATGCGAAGGTGGGTCTCCATCTTCTGGGAGCAGACGTTTAATTGACGCCTCGCGCATGGATGGCGTGGCCACTGGATTACATACAAATCGAATGATGACTTGGCTAAATATTTCACTCGTCTAAGCGACTCTACATCCTTTGACATTGTATGAAATTGACTTATCTTTAAGAGGTCATGAGATTTATTATGTTTTCTAATATTTGTGTTTATTTGTAGTATGAATATATGTACACTTAAAATAATAAAATGCTAATCATTAATAAAAACTATTTTTTATTGACTCATTTCTTTAGAATACAAGACATATTCATGTAGAAAATATAAATTCATTTTTAAGACAGTACAAAAATGCACGGATGATTGTTTATTTCATCGTCAAATTATAAATTTCTAAAAAAAATCTAATGCGATCTGTGACTTCCGACAGAGGTTTATTTTCTTACAACCGTTAAAATAATTGTTTTGTTTAAAGAAATCATTTCATTACTAACTGAATCGTGATTTTAAGTTATTGCAGTATCTAAATAATTCACATCAAATATTAATTATTGATGTATGTATGTATGTGTACGATTTAAAAGCTTTATTCTAATCATATTCGATATTGACGTGAAATAGCGTATTACGAATCAGTTTCGTTATACGAAATTTGATTAGAGCAAAGTTCTCCATTCACTTGACGTCAATGGACATTTAATTTGATAAAAATGTTAAGATTGTTGCGAAAGAGACGGAGATAATTAATTTAGGTTAGTTTATCTATTGAAGAATTTATTTCCATTGTGAAAAACGTCCAGTTGACACATAGTGATTTATGTAGCTTTCTAACATTGTATGTATTGTATTCTTGAGCTATTTCTCTTTGATATAATTGAGTCAAAAGACATAACCTTAATCAATTTCAAATCTGTAGTACCTCGTCAACAAACTTGAATATAAACGATTGCTCGATTGATAAGATATATTTTAATCAGTTATCTGCCTCAATTTTATATCGTTATCTACCACCTCGACAATTTGTTGGGTATTTTTTTTTTAGATAGATTGCATCAAGTACTCAACAATATTTTCATTATACCTTGAGATTAAAGTCATCGTAATTGTACTTGATTGATAATAACAATAAGTTATCACTTCAATCAATACACATAGTTAAAATTAAGTTTGTGTTTCTAATTGTTTTATCAATTGATCACGCTGGCTAACGTATATACATATCGACTCTGGAAAGGAAATAGGACGTAACCCATAC
Source organism: Himalopsyche tibetana (assembly GCA_030503985.1). Classification (NCBI taxonomy): domain Eukaryota; kingdom Metazoa; phylum Arthropoda; class Insecta; order Trichoptera; family Rhyacophilidae; genus Himalopsyche; species Himalopsyche tibetana. The sequence continues at coordinate 3,993,448 of JAPJYX010000019.1, read as the reverse complement.
ATAGCAAATTATACAGGAGGCACAAAAAACGTGTTTTAAAAAACATGATTTTGGGCCATATGCAAATTATGAAATATACGCAACCGTGAAGTGCACAGAGACTTCTAAACTGGTGTTTAATTGGCATATTCTAATATTTATTTAAGAAATTGTCTAGGAAAAACTTTTTTTCAGTCCTATTTTTTGGTTTTAATTTTCACACGCTCATCTTTTTTCAAACTTAAAAGCTAAATTTAGATACTAATTCACAGCTTACATCCTTTTGATAGAACATGTATGAAGTTTGATAAATTGTGATTATCGAAAAAAACTGTGGGTTACGTCTTTTTTCTTTTCCAAAATCGATATGTATGTATATTCAAATTGCGACTAGTGTGGCTCCATCTGCAGGTTCAATCTAAATACACAATATGTATAATTTATCCAGTTTTTTTCTGATGACACGATTTTAAATTAATTTAATTTGCAATATTGCTATGCCCAAAAGCTATGAGACATGCTAGTTACAATTTGGGACACTGCCAATAGTAGGTACTTAAATATTATCTCTAGTCATTATTTAAATCTACATACGTTGAATTTATTATAATTTGATTACTACTATTTGCTTCCTATTAAAAATTTTACGTCATTATATGATGGCATTTATTCGTTGAATATTGTTCTGTTGATTTTTTCGTAGTCTAGGAGAGTTTTGCGGTAAAGTATTCTCTATTGAAGTGTAATTCCTGTCAAAACCTCTGCGGGAAATAATACTACAAATTTCACACTAAACGTTATTATGATATTTAACATCCTGTTTTAAAATAATAGTATTTTTTGGCTGTGCAATTTGTTTCTCCGCGGGCGGAGATTAGTCGATTTTTTGTTATGTTATAAATCTATTACGCTCATATAAAATGAAATCATGCAAAATTTCTGTTCATGTCTGAATTCGTCAGTTCATTAATCTTTGTTGCGGCTATAAAAAATCACAACCTTGTCGCGCAGAACATGGATGGGGTTAGAGCTTCAGTAATCCCGTGTTCAATATTTATTCAATCTCATTTCGCCTGCGGATGGATTGATTTTCTAAGGTCAAATCCAACACGTACCAGGTTTTTCTTTTGATTATACTAAAAAACACTCTTTTTTTATTTTGTTTATTGTTTGTTAACGTTGCAACCAACATTGCACCGTTTAGCTACATCGTTGTGGTTTTTTTGCAGTTCTGTGGTCGTTGTGGCCAATGTCAATTCCTCTTAATATTATCTATATATTAATAGCCGATAAGGTCCGTATGTATGTCTGAGTGGGTGAGTGTTTGAGCGTCCATTTCACACCTTCCAGTCTCCACTTTTTTATTCATACTAAATTTATATATTAAAAGTCGATAAAATAATCACTCGCTTTTCACTTTTCACAAATGTGTGCGTACTGATGATGTCCTCGAGACATCTTCTTCTTCTACGAAATGTATTTTGTTTGCGTACATTTTCAAATTAATAGATAATGAAATGAAATGAAATAAAATAAAATAAAATAAATTAAAATAAAATAAAATAAAATAAAATAAATTGAAATAAATTAAAATAAAATAAAATAAAATAAAATAAAATAAAATAAAATAAAATAAAATAAAATAAAATAAAATAAATTAAAATAAAATAAAATAAAATAAAATAAAATAAAATAAATTGAAATAAATTAAAATAAAATAAAATAAAATAAAATAAAATAAAATAAAATAAATTAAAATAAATTGAAATAAATTGAAATAAATTAAAATAAAATAAAATAAAATAAAATAAAATAAATTGAAATAAATTAAAATAAAATAAAATAAAATAAATTGAAATAAAATAAAATAAAATAAAATAAAATAAAATAAAATAAAATAAATTGAAATAAATTAAAATAAAATAAAATAAAATTAAATTAAATAAAATAAAATAAAATAAAATAAATTAAAATTAAATTAAATTAAATTAAATTAAATAAAATAAAATAAAATAAAATAAAATAAAATGAATTAAAATGAATTAAAATAAAATAAATTAAACTAAATAAAATCAAACACAATGCAGCAAAAATCTCCCGTTGCTGGGCAACGGGCTTACAGCTAGTTTGATTTAATTTCTTTATAGGAGCGTCTTTTGGGTAAATTAATTTAACCTTTTAATTTATAATTAACATTGGAACAAGTATTATATTGATGGTTGTAAATATTTACCACCTACGAGTATATTATTAAATATATACATACCTAAGTGAGTGTGAAAAGGTTTTTGATTTGCACTGATTTAGTTACAGATACAGCTTACCATTATTCAGCGGTATAAGCGAAAAAGATTAGAACTATTCTTAAAAAAGAAACACTTATTTTGGTTATAATTATCATATATTATTTTTGAAAAACAAACAAAACAAAAATTAGTCATTATTAAGTACATTGAAACAAAAAAAAACATTACATGATTTTTAAAACCAAACTGCATGCTCAAAGTTTACACCAGGTATGTTGAAGGTCAATATGCATCTACCTGCATGATATTCTTATCGGTAACCGAAATAATAATAACAAAATACATTATAATCAACATTTATAGTTCGGTAAGCATATGCCATGTTACTTCTTACACCTACAGATTCTGTGGGATATTTTTCGCTTTCGAGATTATGTATCACGTCTTTTCCAATGTCCAAAATTTTAGTTGACTGCTTTCCCGCACGCAATATCGAAACGAAACTAGTTACCTGCCTCCAAAAGAAATAATCTTTGGCTTCTAACGAGGTGCTTGTATTTTAGAAAAAAAAACAGCATTCTCTGCGCGCTTAAAAAAAAATACGCATTCAAATAGCATAAAGCAATTAATTAACAAGGGCTGCAATAAATTAAACGACCTTCGAAAGGCTCGTAATAGCGGGCGGACGACTGATTTGACATTTATTTGATTTACGATTCTTTTAATTCCTTCAATAGATGCTGAATTGTATTTTCTCAGTAATAAATGTCGTTTTTACAGTTTTGTGAAAAATCAATAAAATAGGATAATGTCAGGCGCATCGAGTTGCCATTTTTGTATTCGTTATCGGCGGCAAATTGCCTTCGATGTTATTATAAAAAAGGGGATCATGCCTACACACATTCATCCCACATAATGGCCAGCCGTAGTATAATAACAATAAAAAACAATTATAAGAAAAATAACGTTTTGCATATGGGTTTATTTTATTAGCAAATGGTTATTCTAGAGGCTTTTTTGTTTTTGGTTTACAATGATTGCTTGTACTTAATTGCCTCCATTCCTTTTTTATGGGACACCAAAGTATGCGCCGATAGATCAGCGCTGTAGTGCTTTTAGCATATATGTTATGTGCGTTGATAGATCGACAGTCTGAGGATCAAAGGCACAAAAGGAACGGTTGATGTTAGGCAATATTCTTCTCAATATAAAATTAAAGTTGATATCTTTGTTATTCCTTTATTTTATAATTACTTTTGAAACTTGTTTTACCTTTTTGAGAAGTCCTTGAAGTACATTTAGCTCCAGGATTTTATTCTAAATATTGAACACATTTCATTTAATATTAGATTTACTGCGGTGTAAAATTGTATATTTCGTTGAAGTTTCCGTATTTTTAATATGTATACATTAGATTTTTTTTACAAACAATCCATATAAGGAATTCATACCATTCACGTCAGTTATTTGTATGTTTAACAACAAAATTATTTATCTGATGTACAATAAATTTAATATGAGCAACTTTTTGCGGTCCGCCATTGTTGATGTGGTTTTTGCGGTGATACGAGTCTGGCATTATAACGACGACAGATGTTTTCGCAGTGCGTTGTTCTCGTATCGATCTGTCGACTGTTTATTATTTTGTTATGATTTGGTATTGCCGAGAGTCGACAATCCACGATGACTCTGCAATCGATTTCCACCGAGTCTAATCGACTTAAATTAATATCCCGTTTCGGCCGATTTACTGCGACCGTTTGTTCTCTCGCCATCAGGGCTGCTAAGGCATTACGCATCGTCCATAACAATTGAATATCGTAAATAGCCATTCGATTCAACAGACATTTCGTTATAATGGACTATATTTTACAATCGTGTATCAGCTTTGAACTGTCGCACGACGAGAATACTCAGAAGATTTTCCTCTTCAAACGTAACCTCCCCATTCATACAATACATTGAGCTTGATTGCCAAAATCTTTGGTATAAAATGTTCTGAAAATAATATTTCAGATATATAGAGCATGTTTTCAACTAGAGCAATCTGCAATCACGTCCGATCGCATATTTTGAAATAGCTATACAAAGAAGTAGCCCGAAGCTGTTATTTGTAATAAAGATCGTTGTATCAGTTATGGAATTATTATAGAAAAATTAGCTGCCAAATCATCATCTGGTCAGATTTTATGCATATTAAAATGATTTATAATTAATTACAGTTTGATATAAATTAGATTTTTTTTTCTTAGATTTGGTACGCTTTATTTACTTGATGTATTTCATTACGTATCGTCTGCGATCGTTTTTATTGACGTTTTGATCTAAATAACTGTTAACTCGATTATTTCCATATGTTGAAGGATAGTTTACCAATTTGTAGTACGCAAACCAAGAGCTGAATCGAAAAAAACTGCTATTAATCGATTGTCAATTTTTGGTGAATAGAATTATTGACAATGCTCGCCATGAGCGAAACCGGTCATGACATTTATAAATAAAGTGGAAATATAGTTCAAAGGAATACTGTGTTTGAAAAATGATTGCCTTTCCACCAAGAATTGACAGTGAACACCCTAAAAGTGATGAATATAAATAATATTTTAAAGCAAAAAATGAATATATTGATCTGTTGAGGCACTTATTTCACATAATTTTGATGAAATTTAACAAATTACGATTTTTCCTTTGAAATATGTTGCATCGGTAAAATTCTTAACGTATATATTTATTATTATTTATCAAATCGCTAACCCCAATGAAAATACCTGTGTATTGAAACGTAGAAAGATTAATTGTATAAAACTGACAAGTGCATGAGGTGTATAAAAGGAAATAGATGTCTATAAGTCTCCGTAATAAATTCAACGGTTGAATATTCCTGGCATTAATTTAGTCGTTTGACAACCCGAATCGTGCGACATTATGAATGATAGATACGCTTTTTCTCCGTTACGCAATATCGCCATAATGCTTGCGCTGATTGTAAAATTTGCCAGCCTCGCTTTCCTCGTTCGTTTCGTCCACAATACCAATAATCAGATCGGCATTGTGAAATTCATTAAGGCGTGAGTTGTTATTAGCGTCTGCAGTGAACCTTTTGGTCGCTGTGACACCGATAAATTATGCATTTGCACTTAATCCAATCAAGTTTTGGGCGGCGCTCGCTCGCGACTGCGACTCCAGCGGCTTTGCTACATTGTAATGAATTATTGTTATAATTATTGTGATGCAATCAGTGCTGGACGCATGCAAGTACAACGCATTAGTGGCCTGTTCAATTTCATTGTGGCCATTATTATTTGCTTTAGCGTTTGCGATGCAATAGCGAGACCACCCCTGTTGTTACGTCATTGTGAAATTAGCGTTATTGTATTGGCCGCCATGCAATTCTTCTATGACTAAATTTAATGTAAATATTTCATAAGGCAAATCTCCTTTGGGTTATAATGAAGTTGCAGTTATTGTAAGCTTCATGGAAATGCACTAAAAATTAAAAAGCTTGCCATTCTACTTTTATTGTAATAAATGATAGGTGTTAAAAATAAAAAAAGTATATATTTTGATGGCAGTGAATTTTTGAACAGGAAGACTGCCGTCCATCTATTATGTTTTAAGTTTTAAAAATAATTACCTATTTGGAAATACTCCTTAGATAATACCAATATCAACATTTTTCCTTTCTCTCTTCTAGTTTAGTGACCTGTAGTAATAAACCCTTCAACAACCGCCAGAATCAACACATAATATAAACGTCGCAAATATTATTTTGAAAAATTTCAGTCCGAGTTGGGAACCACGCATTTAACCTATTAACACCAGTGGAATAGCACTTTTGAATGAACATCTATTTTTTAAACCTATGTATATATTTTATTTCGCGTCGCACTGCCAAATATTGCTTGGTTTTTTGTTCGTGTACTTATCTTGTTTTCCCTTCTGTTTCAGGTAAGGCTCATGATTATAATTGAAGACGATAGCCAACAGCGCAATATGAAGATATACTGTTCACGCTTCTCACTGATTCATAGTTAAGAATACGATGTTGGTAAATGTTTTTAATATAACTATGGTTATAATTTTTAATTACTGATGAAAATTTGCTTTACTTCATTTATTATTGCTCTTTTATTTGCGTAATAGTTACCGCATATTATACAGCGATGAAACAATTAAACATTTATTTTTTTCCATGTGCACTCCCAATGTGGAACATATGGAATCCTAATGGAGTTTATCTCAACATGAGTGTTTTTAGAGAACTGCTTGTTACTCAGTTGCTTAACCTCTCTTTTTCCAAAGAGAGTAGGGAATAGAAAGAAAGGGCTAGGACAGGACTTGTGGTCAGATAATCGCTCTCGATATGCCCGTTCATAGGATAGGATGGGTGGGCGGGGGAAATTCAAGACATCACATACATCCATGCCTTTAAACAGAAATTCATAAATCGATTGAAAAATCAATTTATAAAATTGCCCGTACTGGGATTTGAACCCGTGACCTCCATAGCGGTAGCCAACGACGTTGACATTTATTCAATCTATATATTAATAATCGGTAAGGTTTGTTTGTCTGAGTGAGTGAGTGAGTGATTTCGCCTTTTTTTTCGATGACGTAGAAAGATACTTTTAAGTGTCAGAGCTGTCGATATATGTATGTCCCAAAGTCTTCTTCTTGTTCTCCGAATTATATTTGTTTGCATACTTGAAACATTTGAATTATTATTATTTCTAAATTATTTCTAAAAATGATAAAATATGAATACTGCAGGGCTGTCGATATTGGATATAAAAGGGCAGTTAAATTACGATTTTTATGAATATATTTTATTATACCCGCTATTTGCATATTTTGTTTTGCAGTCCCGGTGTACTTTAGTTCTTTTAGAGAATTGGGTGTATTCCTAAAAAAATCCATTTAGAGAATTAATTACGTTTAGATTTTCTAGCTTATTCAATAAATAGCTTTGCAATTTATTTTTCACTCCAGTAAATTTTCTTACTTTCGATGGTTTCGGCGGTAACTTTGTGGAAGTTCATTTTAATAGAAAATTTAAATTAACTTTGATTATTCCACGTATTGTGTGAAGATGCCTCTGAAAGAGGCGAAACACGTGTCACAGTTAGTTACACAATACGTGGAATAATCAAAGTTAATTTAAATTTTCTATCAAGTAAATTTTCTGACTATTTAAAAACGCAAAAAATCCCCCCCGTTGAAGTCAACGGGCTCACAGCTAGTATCTAATAATTATTGATATATTTTTTTATTGCTATTGGCAATCAATATTGTCATAAATAAATTTGTCCTACATTTTAAATTTGTATCACAATGATATCTACTTGGACTTCTGTAATATATATTGTGAATCTATTTTAAGTCTATGGCAGTCAGTTATTAAATAAGTTCATAATATAATAACATGCCTTAATGTAAATACGGAACGTATTTGAACTGGGTTACTTGCTTTTTCAACTTTCATACAGATAAAGGTTAATATATTCAACCTAGCCCGAAATCATGTTCAGATTTTTTTATTAAAAAGCTAATGGTTGTTGCTTCAGCTATGATGTGTAGAGTAATTACCGCCTATCTATCTCAGGGCTGTGGCGCCTCGATTTCAGTTACAGAATTTACAAACGGCCCGACTCCGATTTGAAAAATATAAAAAAAATAGTAGAAAATCAGTGTCTCGCGAGTTTTTGCATATTTTTTTAATATATAATATATAATATTTACTTAAATGCATACTATTTTGTATTTCAATTTCATTTAAAAAGTCGAAGTGATAAAATCACGGGTGTTTCATAACATTAAACTCCATCTCCGACTCCAAACCCTTTGATTTTTCTAGAAGAAATAAATTCAGAACGCCTCCCACTTTATGACAACTTACTCTTGATATACTTTTTACAATAACGGACGGACTTCTAGGGTGCATTTATTTAGTAGATTTAATACATATTCAGCTCTCTGTGCTTGGATAAATAAATGGTCGAAACGCGCTATGAATTTAATAAATGTATTTTAACAAGATTCGGAACAAAGTCACCAAACCAAGATTTTGCGAAAGTTCGCCGTTTCTTCTGTAAACAAATTTTTGGAAGGAAAAAAGCGCGTAGCAACGAGTAAATCGCGTTAACAAAAAGATACGGTCCCGTCCAAAAAACACGCGTTAAAAAAACTGGGTGTATTCTTAAGTAAAAATATCAAATCATTTAGTTACACGAGGATTATATAATTTGGTTTATAGCTATTTTGGTTTCGTTTCGTCTTCAGAACTAGAATTTAAATCGTACAATTATTGTAGAACTATATTCTTTTTTTACGCTGTCAAAATGGAGTTATACCGACGTAATGTCAATTTATATTAGAAGCGTTATTTGAACTGGGAAAATGTAACTTTTATGCGTCACAAGTCAACACGTTTATATTACATATTATGACAAAAGTAAATATTTGATAAGAAAGATATATTGATTTAAAGTTCCTGGTGCTCATATCTTTTCATTGATTAATTAATATATTTCCCAAATAACGTTCATGGAATTCTAAATAAACATACGCATGTTTTTTTTTGATGGAGTGGTAGTAAACAGATAAACATGTACAAAACGTCAGGGACTTGAATGGAGCTGCGGCTACGACCCATTCGAGTTTCGTTTACTAGTTGGCTGGTCGGTCGTTGTAGGTAAAATCGTCCGCCAACCCGTTTTTACCGTTTCCCTGAGTACCGACGGAGCAGCCTTATCACACCGGCGTGCAGTTAGTTACCACTGACGCGGCGGAGGAAATTTATATTTTAAAAAAATCGGCAGCTTCGGCTCTTCCGCGTTGCGAATCGCGAACGGTACACATGCCGTTTTTTTATATTTGAATCGTTAACCGTTTGACCCGCGTATTGGGAATCGACATTATGGCATCATCCACACTATTGGCCCATTAGGTGCATTTTTTTGTAGGTTTTTAAGCGATCGAAGTTTATGTACGTTTTAAGATGCCAGTTTCCACTATCAGCAAATTGGATTGCGACTCTCTTATGACAGAACTGCCGTTTTGGTTTGTCGTAGGCTATTTTGCTGTGCGAGCTAGTTTGTTGTTCTTGATAATAATTATTATGAAAAGTCATACATATATGTATGAAAAGGTCAGTCGAGTTTTTTTTTCCTTTGACTTTTTGAGCATTGAGAACGAGTCAACACTGATTCTTCGTACAATAAATTTCGTACATCGAAACTTCCGTACCCAGAACACTCCGGACACAAATTATTGCTATCACTTTTTTATTATTAGAATTGCTGTTTTATTTTAATGTTTAATGCAGGGTTGTTGGGTAAAACACAACTTAGTAGCAGTTTTTTAGGCTTATTAGCATGCAGCGATTCGAATATACATTTTTTTAATGAATCGAAGTTTTTAGTTTTTTCGATTCCGACTCCACAGCATTAGTTCAATGTATGTTTAATTATTATGGAAAGTCTGGGATGTCGGATAACAAATATTAAAAGGTATGAAAGAATGCGGAATATTCTGTCGCCGCAGTTTCTATGTACGGAAGTTTTTCTGTACGTAAGATGCTTGTTCGGAGAAATCGATGCACGGACTATTCTTGTACGTATACTTCGTGTAGGGATTACTCTGTACGGATAATTCGTATTCGGAATAATCTAGTAGTAAGAATCACGGAACCACAACAAAAATTAACAAACCAATTTCGAATGAAGAGATCATAATCAACATTCTTAATTAGGAACGGTGAATGACATGCTTAGAAGTTGTTAACAATATGACAAAATAATCAGTACGTTATTGTCTCTTGTACACCAAACTTCATTCAACGCAGTCTATTCGTTACATTGTTGTTTATTATTTTGACTCGTAATAATTGTAAAAACACCAACATACATTCTACTGATTTCTTTTATAGACATAGCAAATTATTATGAGACAGGTATTTCAATTAAAGAATTCAATATTCATCATTGCCACATGGCGATTTTATCCAACTAGTCTAGCTAGGTCGACTTATCTGCTATCTGTTATTATGCAAACAAATTTTCATTAGATATAATAGTATTTTTTTAATACCAGTAATGTTATGTACGTCGTGTTGTATAAATTGCATACATTTTTTCGAAGTGTCAACCGTTCGCATAACTCAACACCTCTGCAAAAATGTATGAGCAGAAAAAAACTCGTAATGTGTTTTTTATTCAAATCAATTCGCTTTTGTGTGACAGCTATTTATTTATTATTTGTACGTGGAAATTAGAATGATGAAGAGACATCAGACTGTTATGTGCATGATTAATGAATTTGATAAATATTGCAGTTTTTGCGAAGGATTTTTTTGCTGTTTTTTTTGACGTGATACGGAAAAATATTCCCACTAAAACATTGTTTTTCACATGCGATGTCGACAGTTTTAAATTGACCTGTGTGACTTTGGATTTGTCATACGATGGAGTAATTGATGTGCGTTTGTAGAAAATATATTAAGGATTAAATATTAAACTGGAAAAGATTTTTAATACATACTAAGTATATTAAAACTACATATTCCTGCAATTTGTACCGTTCGTATTGTATATAATAAAAAGTAGTCATTCATATTGACAATTCGATTATATGTGATGTATGTTCAGTTTATTTTTAAACACTTGTATTTCCATGACAGTTTACGGCGACAAGCTTCATCCACACACATAATTGATCAATATACAAATATTGGACAAAGCAAAATCATGTGCTGTGCTTTATGTTGACTACTGCTGTTTTATATAATTATTATCAATTTGATAGAACACTTAATTTCAATCAGAAAAATATTCCGACCCGAGAATAAATTGAGTTTACCGATTGAAAGATCACTTCAGTATGTATATACAGTAATCAGTGGCGGCCGGTCAATGTGGCATTGAATCAATGCACCCCTTGTAATATGCAGGGGCGGTTATATTTCATGAAATAACATTCAATCATAACATTTATACCATTCATTCATTTTAAACTCTCCGTGTATTTATTATAATTTTAGATTTTTTTTTAATATAAAATTTTATTTTATTGAATTTCAAATAAGAGAATGGTATAAATTTTATTTTTGAATCATATTTCATGAAATATAACCGCCCCTACATATACAAGGGGTACATTAAGCCAATGCCACTTTGACCAGCCGCCACTGGCAGTAATAAAGAGATACAAATGCAACATAACTAAATTAGATTTTCTTATCTTGTAACGTATGTACATATATTACTGCAATTATAATTTGAAGTGTGTTTGTTCTATTGTAATAAAATACAGCTGGTAAACAAACTAACAAATATCTACTAGTGGAACATTTCAACATTTTGAGATAGTACAATTTGTTCTCGACGCTCCTGTATAAACTATGGAAACAAAAATTGCAGTAGAACACGTGGTCCGATGGTTGGCATTTAAGCGTTGAGGGCAGGCACAATGTAACTGTTATAAATTGAAAGTGACGTTTTGCATTGGTGTGCGCTACACAAAACTCTCGGCCGATAAGTAAGTCACTTCTTTCATTGAGAAAATAATAAAATCGAAAGAAAAATGGGTTGTGAAAGCCCCGGGTCCGATGAGGACGGTGTGTACGCAGTACCTACTTCACGAATGATGCTATAGTGGCGGGCCAGCCGGCGAATATCGGTCAAGCAAGCTGCATACGTATTCGATGGCCAACATGCAACTCGGTCGTCTCCGCGATGAGCGATCTACTCACCGCTCAGGTTTGATTTGGTATATTTTGTATTAAATGGCAGTATTTTCAGTGTTGCAATCTATCAGCTTAACCCATTTTTGTTTTCGTTTTCTAAGATGGATTTAAATTAACCAAGTGACGTTCCATCTATGTTTTTTGTTTGTTATAGGATAAACATGTCAAAGTATTTAGTTTTACATGAATTACAGTTTATATAGTTGATGGGCTTCCGCAGCTTCATGCCAACGTTAAGACTAGTTCTTGCAGAAATAACTACTATGATGTTTTCCTTATTACAATGGAGTTCTACCAAGTAAATGCTAATTTAATCAGTGTTTGTTCAAAAATTAAATACGCATTTGTAGTAATACCACTTTTATTTAAAAAAACACATCAGGACCGGTTTCTCTCATGACGAGAATTATCAACTAATATGAGAATAAAAAAATGCAGAGTTATTTATATAAAAAAAATGTTGGAATGTAAAAAACAATTGGTAATGAAAATAATCTATAGATATAAAAGATACAAAATTTCAATCAATTACGCTAAATTGATTATAATTAAAATGTTTATTGCTTTTTAAAAATAATTTGAGAATCCATCAAAAACAATTAAGTTAATGTGGCCACCAACGATAAATTCGAATGTAATTATAAACTGTCGCCTGTGTGGTCGAGTGGTCAACGGTGTTGGCTTCGGCTACAGAGGGCCCGGGTTCAAATCCCGGTACGGACAGTTTTATAAATTGATTTTTCAATCGATTTATGAATTTCTGTTCAAAGGCATGGATGTATGTGATGTCTTGAATTCCCCCCTCTCACCTTTCCTATCCTGTGAACGAGGCGTATCGACAGCGATTAGCTTACCACTAATCCTGTCCTAGCCCTATCCTTCTATCCCTACTCTCTTTGAAAAAAGAGAGGTTGAGCAACTGAGTAACAAGCAGTTCTCGTAGAAACACTTCTGTTGAGATAAACTCCATTAGGAGTCCATATGCTCCACATTGGGAGCGGACATGGTTTAAAATTATAAACTGGGTTTTTTTTTACAAAATAAATTATAATGTCACATTAATAAGATTAATAACTAAACGGCGATTAAATTATTTCCGGGTAACGCAGGAAAGTAGTAGACTTTTAAAAACCAACGGCCACGAAGATTCTGGAAAAGAATTTAACAGACCATATCAATTATAACAGACAAAAAAGGAATAGTAAACCTAGGTATTTAATGCAACGAATAAAGTAATGGCAAGGAAAAAAAAATATTTTGCTCATTCAGTAGATTTGATTTAGGCAAGAATTTATCTCTATTGATTTCTTGTTTATCTTATTAAAACCATTTGTTATTTATCTAGTTATCTAGTAGTATTAAAATAAAAGGAATTAGTGTAAGTGAGTATTTTATTTTATAACATGATTCCTTTCCAGTTTCCACCAAGTATTGACTGAACACCCTAAAAGTTTTTGTGCTTGTTTCAAGAGATAATTGACCTTTCGCTAAATTGCAAATACGTAGGCATATCGTATATCAACTCAAGGAGGAAAGAAATCATACACAATCGTGTATATACATAGGACCGGTTTCGCTCATCGCGAGCATTATCAGTTGATAATGCTCGCGATGAGCGAAACCGGTCCTGATCTAATAAATTTTATGTGGAAAAAGTACTAAAAATCTTTTATTATTTTTATTACAAATTCCATATTTTATTTAATCACTTATATCGGTATTAATTCAATTATAAAGATATTGGAACTGATATGCAAGATGTCGAAGATGGTACAAAAACTTGCTACATAACTATCAAAGGTTGATGGCAAACTTATGAATATTTAGAATATATTTTTTGAAAACACATAGTTCACTTATGTGCGATTTGTGTATAGTTAACATTCGCGTGTCATCCGCGCGACACCCGTCCTCTTGGCTGCTGTCTCGTGGTTCGAATCTCATCTGACCAAAATAAATTAATGAATTACATCGCCATCAAACTGTTAATCCATTAAAAATAACCGGATTGTATCTGCTCCCTTTTTGGAACTCTCGCCAAATTCAAGTTTCAAGGTACATTTGTATTTTAATATCAACTATAAGTTAAATGATCAAGTATTTTGATCCCATTGTTTATTCAGATTATTCAATTGGAAATCATACTGTTAATAGCTTTTTCTTATAAATGTAAATGCCACTAGTTAACCTTAGGCGTTTCTCGCGTAGAAGAAAATCTGATTAAATTGTCTTTTCATTATTATTTTTTGACTCAGATTTGGGCTGTCAATTTACATAAGTTAGACACAAAGGCAGCTTACGTTATGTGTAGAAAAACTTTGTAAGCGAATAATTATTACTCTCCGTTCCGTTCGCAACGTTGCTGTGAAGAAAACCATCCAATCCATGAAGCAGAACCATTTTTAAAAAATAAAACGCAGATGTCAAATTAATTATACATCTTCACTATTACAAAATAAAACATGTGATAGAATTTTTAATTTTTAAAAATAATTAATATAAATCTTCTCTAACAATTTTATCGTATACGCTAGCTTTTAATTTTAATTTAATGTGGTCCCCTTATTTCGCCATTTATCTTGCCATTCGTTATATGATAGTCAGTTAATTACATATTTTTTAAAAATCAATTTCTTTTAATAAAATCATTATTGTTGACAAATATTTCCGATTATATCGATTCTAAAATTCACATTGCCTATAACTGTAATTCTTATAGCGCCGATAAGTGTGCAATTCTTTTCTATGGATTATTGAACTTAGGTTATCGCGTACAAAGATTAATCCAAATAGCGAAGCATACCTGCAGCATTCCTCTGTGGCCCATCGCCCGAGAATCTCCGACACACAAAGCGACTGATCGCAGAGGCTGGTCGCTTTCGCCGCCGTGGCCGAGATCCACGGGCACATCTCGCCGACGAAGTAGCCCCGCGGCCGCGCGATAGTGGGTCGCGATCGGCCCGACCTGGATGCCTCTCGGTTGGGCAGCGTGGTGTGGCATGGCACACTCGACTTTTGCCAATGCGGAGAGAGGTTGACTTCACTCGTTGACAAGCAGCTATCATTATTTCACGCGACCTGCAGTTTCATTGCATCTTGCTCTTCAGGCTGGGCTTTACATTTACTTGTACAATTCAAGACTATTTATTTCCGATTTTCACACAAAGCACCACAGTTCGTTAAAATGATAAACACTACATGTGCATGCAATTTAATAGTATATGTATGTATAAACATGAACAGGCATTATAATGGAATACGATGCTGTGTTTTATATGTGAGATATGGTTAAAAATAGGAAACAGTTAATTCGTGATTTTTTTTAAAAATACAACATATCTTGAGGTAAAACCAAGTATAGTTAAACAAAATCCTTCCAGAGTCAATATGAAAGGACGGACAAAAAAACACAAATCCATATTTAATACTGATCTTCTAAATATCATCTCTAAAACTAGCTCTTGATTGTTTACATGCTTCTTTAATCATAATTTGTAGGGCTGTGGAGTCGGGTAAAAAGAAGACTCCGACTCCGGTTTTAAATTTTAAAAATCTTTGACTGGATGCACAATTAACAGTCGATCTGAAAAAAAAACAACGAAATTGAATACGGTAACCACTAGTCACTACCCACTCAACAATACATAATATATATTCATATCGACTGTGGAAAGGAAAAAGGACTTAACCCACAGTTTCTTCAAAACAGGTTTTTTTCGATAATCACAATGTATCAAACTTGATACACGTTCTATCAAAAGGATGCAAGCTGCAAATGCCGAATTAGTATCTAAATTTAGCTTTTTAGTTTGAAAAAATGACCTTGTAAAAAACTAAAACCAAGAAAAAAGACTGAAATAAAGGTTTTTCCTAGACAATTTCTTTAATTAATATTAGATTATGTCAATTAAACATCAGTTTAGAAGTCTCTGTGCACTTCAGGGTTGTGTATAATTCATAATTTGTATATGTCACAAAATCATCAAAACTCGTTTTAAGCGCCTCCTGTAAAATTTGATATGTGTGGGTTAAGTCCTTTTTCCTTTCCACAGTCGATATTATGAAATGTTTTTAATGGATTTTCAAATCAAATTTATTTATCATTATTTTTTCATTAGGTAAAATCTTTTTTCTCTTAATCGCTTATGTAATATGAGACACGTGCATAAACATGTTGTGATACTCGACATCTTCCTGGTTATATTTCCGCTGCAAAATCATAACAGAATATTTATTTTGACATAAAAAAAATATTTAAAGGTGATGGCATATTTGCATGCTGCGACCAATCTACCCACTAGAACACGTGCAGCACACACTCCCGAGGCGTTTGCGTGTAAATTGTTTTGGCAACGCATTCGTTTGGGCGCTGCAGACGTGCACCTGCCCCGTGCCGTCTGGGACCCCGGATATAGGGGTCATTCGCTTGGATTTTGCCCCTTATTTGAATTTTCCATCTGTTATACAACGAAATACACACGACAAAAGATTGTAGCGTCAGATAATATTTTTTTTTACAATAATCCGTGTTGCAATATTGTATTTCAAATAATGTTTTTTCTGGGCATGGCGATTCTTCAAATATATTTTTTTGGACACATGACTTTTCATTTATCTCATTAAAATATGATTCTTCGTTCTTCAAGTTGATAACTATTCATATTTGTATGCTATTTCTTACATATCAATACCGATTTGAAGTTATTTATTCACAGAGTTGTGAAGCCGGAGTCATATCGACTGTGGAAAGATACATTTTACAGGAGGCGCAAAAAAACGTGTTTTGATGATTTTGGGCCATATACAAATTATGAATTATACACAACCTTGGTGCACGGAGATTTCAAAACTGTTGTTGACATAATCTAATATTAATTTAAGAAATTGTCTTGGAAAAACCTTTATTTCATTTTTTTTTTGTTTTTAATTTTCACAAGCTCATCTTTTTTCAAACTTAAAGCTAAATTTAGATACTCAAATTCGGCATTGGCAGCTTGCATCCTTTTGATATAACGTATATCAACTTTGATACATTGTGATTATCGAAAAAAACGGTTTTGAAAAAACTGTGGGTTACGTCTTTTTTCCTTTCCACAGTCTTGGTGAAATCTACTGGAATTATTCTAGTAACTAGAATGATCAGATGTTGTAAATATATTATGTTAGTTAAAAAAAAAATTCGGAGTCAGTTTATTTTTTAAAGCCGGAGTCGTCTTTTTTACCCGACTCCACAGCTCTGATTATTCTCTGTCAATACTAGGTGGAAAGGCATTATATTTGAAAAATAAAACACTAGTAGAAAAGAGTGTTTTATGTATTGGAATTTATTAATATTATTGGCAGCTCGATTTCAGTGTCTGTTACTGCATTTTGTTAAACCATTTTTTCGCTCATAACTTCCATCTTACCTCACTGTATAACCCAAAATATTAAACATATTAAAAAGGTCTTCGAACCAGAATGGAACCGAAAACCGTTATTTTTGCCGAAACGAAAACCAGTACCGAACCGAAAAAAAAATAGGTTTTATTTTCGGTTCACGCTAGTATTTTGGACAAATCGGTAAATTACAACACCCATACCTCGCTATACGGCCGCTCTTTATACGGCATTTCGCTATAACGGCCCCCTTCAATTAAGGCACATTTTCGATTTTCGGCCTAAAATGTTTCGCTATAACGGCAAAAAATTTTTTTTTCGATGTCGATGTGAGTGTTTTATGTACATACATATTTATTACTGATTGTTACACATTAACTGGAAAAATTGGAAACAATTAGGGACATTTTTGGTACGTAAGTACATATGTAAGTATGTACATTTTTTTTAATATGTATTTTTTTTTTACTTATTTTATAATTTCATTCATCGAAAAAATTATCGCCGAAAATCAGTCCCGCAAGAAACTAAACTAGAAGTATTACGTCGTATAGAAGCTGGAGAGAAAATTGTTGAAATTTGCAAGGCAATTGGACTTGCAAAATCTACCATTCAAACTATTCGCGATAAAAAAGAAGACATTAAAACATATTTGCAATCTGCTGCACCTTCAAATGTCTCGAGATTAACACGCCAAAAGATAAAATGCATTTTGAATAATAAACCATGTTACATATTTTAAAAAATTGGAACCGATCCCATTGAATTTGTATTAGAATAATTGATTCCTTATACGGCTTTTCGCTTTGCGGCCAAGTTTCGTGGAACGTATTTAGGCCGTAAAGCGAGGTATGGGTGTTAAGGGTTTTGAGATTTTCAAATTCTTCGATGAGCAAAAAAAAACGAGTCGGCGATATTTTGGGCAAATCGGTAAATTCCTGGGCTTTTGGATTCGAGCTGAACCGAAAACCGTTATTTTTGCCGGAACGAAAACCGGAACCGAACCGATATATTTTTTTTTACTTGAACCGGAACGAAAAAGTAGCGGTTTGAAACCCTGATATTAAACCATTTTATTTTTCTCTACTTCTCGTTAAATTTAGAAGTTTTATATCACATCGCACAGGCTTCGAAAAGGAAACAGCAGTTGACAATAAATTATCCCACACCTGCGTGCCGTCTGCCTAAAGAGCTTTTAAAGCTGTGTTGCGAATCGCTTTCCGATGCTTTATCAAGATTTCGTTTTACTTTGAGTGTTGCGACTTTTTCGAAAATTTATTACAGCCTTAATTTTGTTTCGCTCGACTTTACGAAGAAGTGGCTCTATCGCGCGATCATAAATACCGACACAGAGTAGATAATTTATAGACGCTGGCGGCTGATATTCATTGAACGCGATTGCTAACTTGCTTTGTTTTGACCATCAATCTGTACAATCGGCCCGAGTAACAGTTCTTCAGGTGGGATACCCATCAAACAGATAAAATGTGTGCCCAGCGTGCATGTCAAACTTCAAAATGTCTCCGTCTTAAGTCTCGCGGTCCCCACACAAGACGATTTATTGGACACTTGCGTTATTTATCGCCGTTTGATAGTACATGCTATTATTATTATCAGCGTTATTGTGATTGTTGTTTCTCGGTTTGGCCATATCCGAGCGGAATGACAGACGCTGTCCGCAACTTTGAATGCCGTATGCGGTTTTAGCAGTAGCGCATCTCGGACAAAACAAACCCAAATAAATTTAAAATTAGATTTATAGTGACAAAAAAGACTAATCGTATCAAACATGATAGTAATTTAATTCCTACTTATCGGGTCATTCCAATTATTAATTTAAGTTTATATACAACATACTAAGACGTCATATTATCTATTTCAGGTGTTTTTATATTCACTTTCCTATCGTTTGTTGTTCTGTCCATTTCCCACAGTAATAATTAATACTGGAAAACAATGAAGAATTTTACACCCTCACTAAAACCGGCCTTAAGTGCTCGATGGTTTCAGTGGTATATTTGTGGAGATTCATAATTATCACTTCACTCGTTACCTCAATACCTCGTATTACATTTGACACTCTCGATATTTAGATAAAATTTTATTTACATCTTGATCATTCATATAGCGGGTAGATTTACAATTGCCGGTACAAATCTTTTTTCTTTTTGTGCATATTTGCTAGTCATACTGCAATGAAAGAATTTTTCTGTGCTTAAATAGCATCCAGACAATAAACAGTGTATGTTTGGTATGTATTGTATATCCATAATTCTACTCTTTTATTTTATTTAACCAAGCTCAGTCTTTTACCGAGAACGAGTAAGGCAACGTCACACTTTTACTTCTAAAGACAATTCACACTTTTATATACTAAAATTAATAATAATTATTGTTTTTAAATGAGTAATTTCTTGTTAAAATTATTTCCAATTGCAAGTCCGCTGACATGTAAGGAATTTTATCATGCGTTTACTGAACTACCTTGACATTTATGCAAAAAGAATCATCAGTTTTTTTTTGTTGTGTTATCATTATTAATGGCTGTTATGTTTCAACATTTGAGTGGGCGCAAACATAAAAGCCTTTCCGGTCACGGAGTATTTCGCGGTAATTCGACTTAATTTGCAAAAAAAAATATGTATTTCGTTTAACCGGTCTTACCTGCGAAATGATATGATAATAGACTACTATAATTCAATATAACGTACGGAACCAAAATCTTAATTATGTAAAAATGGAATTGGGTAACAATTTGATAGATGATAATCGCCGGTGTTTTCCCAGTGCACTTACCCCGTTTAATATATTGTGAACAACAAATTAAAATATTACAATAGAAAATTTAAATTAACTTTGATTATTCCACGTATTGTGTTACTAACTGTGACACGTGTTTCGCCTCTTTCAGAGGTATCTTTAGACTTACTATCGCAAAGATTGCTTAAGTAAGCCTTTGCAACTTTGCGATAGTCAACTAGAGTCAGAACTAGTTCTGACGATGGCGCAAGCCGAAATAGCTATCAACGAATAAAATTATTAAAAACTGTAGAACTTAAATACTTTGTTATTTTGAATCTGTTATAATAAATTTTCCTTTGAACTAATTTGTGTTGGAGAATTTATGAATAACGTCCATTACCATAAGTATATCGTAAATTTATAATAAATTATAAGGAAACAAGTAATAAAACAAGATCTAGTATTATATTATCAGTTGATACTACAGTAAACACAATTATTGGTTAAATTTTGAAACATCATACAACCGATTTTAATTAATATCCAAGATAAAATTTATCTTTAACCACAAAAAAATCTAAGTATCCGTACTCACCGTCTACAAAATTTCTTGAATATTTTCACCGCACATTTAAATGTGCTTCGTTTAAATGGCTATACACCTATCCTGCTCGGCTAGCTGTGACAGTATAATTTTTTTTTTTAGCGATGATGTCAAATTACGAAAGTATCCTTCCGGTACGGTGGTATAACAATAAAGGTAGATGAATTGCGGCGATTCCATTTCCTATCGAATGATTGGTAACATTGTCACCTATAAATAAACCTTGCTGTTTTAATGCAAATTTGATTATAAGATCAAGCGTAGAGGTCAGGATCATAGTTTTTTTTAAATAATAGATACATTTTTTTAACTTTGAATAAACGTATATATTTAATAAAGTTTCATTTTTGACAACTCGTCTTTACAAATAGTTTCCGAATTGTCGGTATTATTTAATGGAATATACAAGTGGTTTTTTTTCAGCAGTTTTGTAACTCTTAAATTTATAACTTATCCAAGGTCATTTGTTTCTACGTGGAAAAGACAGTTGTAGATCTTTTAATTAACATATAACACCATCACGTGTTTGGTGTCAAGAAGACTACATTCCTTGGAATTGACGTTACAAGTTATTTATTTTTGCCATTAAGTCTCTGTCATTCTGTTAATCCATTTAATTTACAAATAATTCATAGTTTCCAAGCAAAACATTGATAGTACGGGTCGCGAAAAACTGCGCTGCCTTGACCTTGTTCACTGCTCCACATAGCATCATGAAGAATTTAATAAAAAATATAAGTATTCAAATATTCGCTGACTTGTGGTCTGCCAGTATCGTTGCTTTTAGTTTTCCTGATATCTAGTCATACGTTTCAATTTCATTTATTATTTTTAAATCACGATTTAATAAAATCTGTTTTAACGAAAAATAACTTTAAATGTGTGTTAAATTCATCGCATCCCATTTATTACTGCATTGAAAATATACGCACGACTTTAGTTATAAATGTTCACGTATCTATACTGTATAAAATTAGTATCTGTAGTACCTAGTTACTTATTTCAATTGAATGAATAGTTACTTTTTATTTTCACTAGTACTAACATCGGGTGTTATCTTTGATTATAAGTCAATAAAAACCATCGTAGATGGTGTAGGTAATAATTGTTTATTTATTACCTACTCACTTGTGCTGGGCGATTGATAATCGTAATATTTTAACCGAAAAAAATGAGTTTGTAATCTTGTATATATTTTTTAGCTGCATTGTACCAATTTACCTATAAGTACTTTCAAATTAAAAATAAACATTAAACATACTTCAAACATTCATGGACCATTTAATAATTCTAATATTGTATAAATGAATTTATACGTTTAAAAATTGTTCATTTCTATTGTCTATTACCACCAGTCTTATTTAAATATATTTTAACAAACACAATTTGAACATAATAATTGACACACGTGTTTCTTTTTCGCGTTTTTTTTCAAATAAAGTAGCAATTTTCCATATATTTTTAAAGCTTTGGAACGTTTAATATCGCTCCTCGATTCTATTTTCGACTTTTCGATACTCAGAGTGTTAATTCAATAAAATAACTCTCCTATTATCACACGTAAAAGTGTTTTATAAGTGATGATACTTGTTCTATTAGTAAAAATAAAAAAAACAATCTTTATTCTGTAAGTAACTAGAAAATCGCTAGGCATAAATATATCGCAAGTTATTCTAATTATTTCTGCAATCTAACAGGACGAATAGTATTATTTAACATTGCAATCAATTACTGAAATAATTTAGTATTCAATTGTATAGATACTATAAAATTAAGATTATTTATTTATTAATTACACTTTTTCACCGAAGAAATCTTGACTGATTAATATTATCGTTCGTACCAATCAAAAGCGAATCAATTTTAAAACACCATAAATTTAATGTTACACAGCAGTAATTCGGGTGTAAAAAATGGTTTGATTTTATATTTTTACTGTCCTAGCTCAGCATAAATTATGTCATTTTAATGGCGTTTATATTATTCAATAGATTTTTTATTGCAAGACAAGCAATTGAGTTTTGATGGCTCTGATTCGAACCAAGGCCGAGTTGAATTGATTCGCGTACCGCTGCCGACTTAATAATATTGCCACTGCGCGACGGGTCAGTGGTTACATTCAACTTTTGCGTAATAAATAATCAGATAATCAATGATAGCGCCTGTTTATTTTAACTACTAATTTTTGACCGCTACAACAATGTTAATTTTGAGTTTTTGCATACAAAATATAAACCAACATCGTGTTGCATATTACTTTACAAAAATAAATATTGGACTAGCGATGCTCAATCTTTCTTCGTCTGGGCCGCATGCCGGTTTTTGCTTATTAATGTTAGCCGTAGAATATTATTAGATATAATAGTAACATAACATTCATGAAAGTATACAAATGAATTCAAAATATTCATAATTTTACGTTAAGTTCTACAAACAATACCAAATGTTGGAAAGAGCATTTGGTGTTTTTTTTGTATGGCTGGACTAGACAATCATTGTTCGGCTAAAGATTAAACTTAATTCACCAAATATTTATTTTTCGATCACTTCGTTGTAACACCGAGCCGTCATACTTCGTCAAAGACGAGCAAAGTTTCGCAATAATAAAATACTCTTAATATAATACAATCCAGAGGACTTCTTATGAGAATAAAATATAAATCAATTTCTTGGAATTATTGACGTCTTTGTTCAAATATACCAATGGATAAAAAACAATTTTATCTTCATAGATATGTGATATAAAATTTATATTAACTGCTAATATAATCTAAGCGACTTATTATACATTGAGACATTTCAAAACAGTACTAAAGCGTTGTAATTTATATAATTACATTAATTGTGTTACAGAATACATCATAACCGTGAGGTATTTATTATGACGATGCTCAGCAATGAATCGGAACACGTGTATTTAAAAATATGGGAAATGGCTTATAATGCCATAGTACTTAATTATCAACCAATCCATTTAGGGATCGTTGATATCATAATTTTATGAAGCTTTTAAATACTCAGATACGTTTATTTCTGTAATATCGAATGAGAGATTAATTCCCAATGTCACAGTTAATACTTATTGTATACAAAATTCGATGATTACATGGTGTTGCTCTCCAAATTTTTGCCTTCCACTCTCGTTCAACCCTCGACCCGTAAAATGCCACTCTTACCAACATACATGCATATTATGCCTCCAATTAGCATTGCGTTACATGAATAATGTGCGAATCACTCCGCTGAGTCAAGAGCCCAGGAAGCGTTTTGTCTTCGCCTTGTCGGCCGACTTAGGCAATCGCAATTTTTATGCAATCTGTTATGCTTTTCAAATAAATTATAACGTTGTCGTGCGAAACGAAACTCGCCCACCTATGCTAGCGTTTTTTTTTCTCTGAGAGATTGGAGGGCGGATACTTTTTTTTGTTTACTACACAAGTCTATTGCTCAATAAAGAAATTTTCATTTATTTTCGCTTAGCAGAAGATATTCAATTTTTGAGTGCTTGTATGTACTTTATTTATTATGTAAGACATCACGTTAGCAGTTTTTATTATATTACGATCCGATTTAACGTTGTCAATCCTGTAAGGGTAAAGCCAATTAAACACATGTAAGTATTTAGGACTAGTCTAAACATTGTATCGTATTGTAAACACAAATCATGGTTGTATAGAAAAAAATTCTTAGATATTTACACGTGAAGTAATTAACGGTGAATTCTTGGACTATGACAACTAAATAAATGTATGTGCCCATCTTATTCCTTATTATATGTATATATTGTTTATTCATATACGCTCCGATGTGAAGCATATGACCTCATAATGAAGGTATCTCAACAGAAGTTTTTCTACGAAAACTGCTTGTTACTTAATTGCTTAACTTCTCCTTCTTCGAAGATAGTAGCGATATAAAGGATATTGTTGGGACAACAATAGTGCTAGGACACTAAGCTCTGTTATTTTAGAGTTGGAAGGACAAGAGAGATTTTTTGGACATCAATGCCTTCGAAATGAAATCGATTGAAAAAAAATACTGCTCATACTATGATTTGAACCCGTGACAAAAGCCGACAATGTTGACCATTGTGCTGCGGACCCAGCGACTACGAATTCTTTTATGTGCTTAACACTATTTCCAAGATTGTTTTTCATTCCCGCCAAAGGCGTGCAATGTGCACATTGTGGGGGGGCAATAATTAATATGTTGTTTACGAGAAAGACTGTTTGCTGACATGTCGCTAAACTAGTATCCGACCGAACGCCAATTGAACTGGAGCAATTTGATTGGTCGGCGTTTTCCTGGAAAGCGGCGCCGCAACATTGGCGGTCCAGCTCAGTTGTCGAGCGATCCATCTTAATTTACTTTTGTCAAATAATAAATAATTTTGAGCGGGTGGAGAGAATGGCATCGGAGGATGACAATACATAAATGAAAATTAATTTCAGCGTTCGTCTATTTCTGTAATATATTCCATTTTGTTATGTTTGACCTAGGGTTTGCAATACCGGAC
The DNA here is from genome assembly GCA_030503985.1 of Himalopsyche tibetana. Classification (NCBI taxonomy): domain Eukaryota; kingdom Metazoa; phylum Arthropoda; class Insecta; order Trichoptera; family Rhyacophilidae; genus Himalopsyche; species Himalopsyche tibetana. The sequence continues at coordinate 3,968,240 of JAPJYX010000019.1, read as the reverse complement.
GAATTTATCATTATTATTAAATTTGTTGGTTTGCATTTTTAGTGGAAGGCTCTTCCATACTATTGCAGCTATATTAGCCACCGCGTGCGCATTCGCTCGCATCAACAACAGACTTCAGACAGGTGGTGCAGATCTCCAAATGGATCCGAATTCAGTACAAATATTTCACAGCAACATGAGAGTCACGTGATTTTTACTAAGCGAGATTGGAGTAAGAGATTCATATGCACTCTCTGGATTCATATGAACTATGGCAAGCACATTTACAGTATTGGCGCGAAACAAGTTCGCTATGTGTCTTAATCAATTATTGTTTCTTGAATTATTTTTTTATGAGTAACACACAGGGAAGCTAAAATTAGTGATTGGTATAAATATAATGTTTGGATATCGATTATTTGTGGAGTATGTACATGGAAGTGCCATGCACTCTTTGCTCCTATGCAAGAACCGCCCCTGCTTTAAGTTAACGACTATATGACCTGCTGCTTATCAAAGTTCAACATAATGACTCCTTGTTTCATTATTATTAAAGTAACTAATATGGTATCGAAATGAGATTTGAGAATCACTTTTCAACGTAAATTATTCTTTCCTCGAATATATTGTTGTGTAGTGACTCCAGTTTCTCGTGTATGATGTATTCTTCGAAAAGGTTTATTAAATAAATCTGTTTTTAACTGTAGTCGCGAAATGCTGTTTCAGAAGGCAGCCACCATTCTACTCATTAGACGTTTTAATTGTTCGACCGGTATATTTCAACGATCTCACGTTACACCACGCATTCCACGTTTTCCCTCACAGCTCATTGTCTTATTATGAATGGTTCAAATAAATTCAGAATAATGTTTTGATTGACGGACCACCGAAGACGTTCTGCAGGAATAAATAAATGCTAAAGCTGTTTGTTGTCGATTAATAATTGATGCGTCAGGTAAAGTTCGAAAACATTGCTGAACAATTACTTAATTTAAATTGGATGTGTGGGAATTTACTCTCTTCTTTTTGTTTCTTATTATCGAGTAACAAAACAGTTTTTTTTACTTATATGAAGTTTCCAATTAATATTACGGGATATATGATATGATCGTTTCTCCATCACGATCATTGAAGCCTAGTAAAATGGCCGCGAGGGTAATACAAACATAATACATTAAAAAAACTATTTTTGTACTAATTACACACTGTTTATATCAGTACCGGTTCCGCTCATCGCAAATGCTACCAGCTGTTGAACATGTACATTGATACAGGGTAATTTATACAAAATTAAGTAAGACTAATTATAGCAAGGTGTAGCAGGCAATTGGTGAAAGAATTATGTTTTCTTTTCAGATTATGAAACAAATTATGAATGAAACTAAAGTATCAATAATTGCATATTAAAGACAATAAAAGTTTACTAATTTGAAATCAGAATAAAACAATATTTAAAAATAATTTATTACGAAAGGTACACATAATGAGCTAAAAAGTAATTACACCATAATATTTATTAAAATTAGCATATGTATTATATTTTATTGACTATTTGTTGTTCACTTGGCAGAACTCTGTTATAGTAATGTCAAACTAACTGTATTTAGTTATACTTTTTTGTTGATAGCTATTTCGGCTGCACACCCTCGTCGGGACTATTTTTGAGATTCCACTCGGTCGAAATCTTAAATTGTTATTTTATGTATTTACAATATGGTAGAAATGTGGCATATACTAATATTAAATATTCACTAAAGCAAATGTTGAAATTTTGAATACATCATTAATTAATAAGTTCATTGATTGTAATGGCTTACGATTTTTGAAGCTTTATTGTATTTCTTTTAGGGTGTTCACTGTCAATACTTGGTGGAAAGGCATTATATTAATAAAACCACAGTAATCCTTTGTACTTCATTCCACTTTATTTAATATGTCAGGACCGGTTTTGCTCATTGCGAGCATTGTCAACTGACAGTTCAGATAATTCAGTTGACAATGCTCGCAATGAGCGAAACCGGTCCTGACATATTAAATAAAGTGGAATGAAGTACAAAGGATTATTGTGTTTTTATTAATTTATTGTATTTATTAATTTCTAGTAGTTCTAGTGCACTTAGCTTAGAGCTTTTATTGCAACGGTGTTAACATACTGGTACTGGATAAGATGTTATGTTATTCGATTCTTTTATGAGGTGGTGTTTGCGAATTGAGAAACTTGTCTGTTTATTATTATAACACTCTATAATAAAAAAATACACAACGGTGTGGCGTTCTCTCAGTTTCACATAAAGATACTATTTTGACAATTTGCCATACAATTACCACTAAAATATAATTTATTTACATATACAAAAATAGTGATTTTTTAATATGTACACATTTTCGTGCTCATATTATTAATATTGGAAATAAAGTACAAAAAGAAAACTTGAGATACTGCAAATAAATAACGGTCAGTCAACGTAATCAACAAAATAATGTTACCAACATCTCTAATAGATTTATTTTACTAGAAGTATACCTATCGCCAATAAAATTTATTGTCGGATGTCGATTGATTCGGAAAAATCATATCGTATCGATTCTTCCGATGTATTTCAATATCGGGTGTCTTTTCCGGGATGTTCGGTCAACAGCGGCTGGCTGGTCGGATACTCGTGCTTTGGCTTGGCGGTTTCACGTTTCGCATGTCAACCGCGAGACGTTCGTGTCGTCTTGTCATTTCGAATAGGCGCCCTTCCAGCGGTCAATCAATGATATCGGCGATGGACTTAAATCAATGTTGATACATTTCCTTTCAACTTCGAATGGATGAAAAGCATTTTCGTTTTTTCTCATTTAAGAAAAAGATTATCATCTAACAATAACGTTTTCAGCCCCTATAATAAATAGTACTCGTCTGTAAAGTGTGTTTAGAAAATTTGTTTTGTCTGTTTTTTTGGTCTTGCAATTGTTACTTCTATGCTGCTTTACAGAATACTCGCGTATGGTTGAATAAAAACGATGATTCTTTAAGTAACAACATTTACCAAATTCTTAAGAGTTTTTTTTTGTAGCTTCTTATGTGAATCTAACGTTATACACGTAAACGATTGCAGTGATCGCTGTATAACAGTTAGCGAACGTCCGATTGGGGTCACACAGGCCAATTTTTTCCATTAACAAATAATCATTTTGAAGCTCAAGAAAACCTTCGAGACCTGCAACCGAGAAAGATCTCTATGGATAATCGTCCGTAAAACTATGTACCCACAGACAAAGGAAGTCGTTAACACCGTTTTTAGTTTTTAGATTTTTTTATACAGCGTTCTCTCTTCTTCCGCGAACACGTAACGCTGAGATGTAATTTTTCTATAGTCAACTCTTGAGATTTGCGATGAGATACCGTTGAGAGTTGTGAGTGAGCCGTTAACACTTGGGCCTATAATTTGTAGATAAATATTATGAAACCTAAGTTAACGATTGGCTAGAATGCATGAGATTACCGTTAATTTACCATGGCGCAATTCTACTTCGTTAAATATGTAACTTCTTATTACTAATTCTTTTTTTTTTTTAATAATAATTTATACATATATTTCCTTTTGTTAGAGCAAAGATTTATTAACCAACAACCGATTCTCATCCTTTGCGGCTGAGGTCGCTAAACTGCGGTTCTTCAATTATATTTTTTGTCTGCAAACTGCATATTAAGAAACCAAATATAAAGACAAGGCAAGGCCTTCAAATGGAGTTACACAATCCTAAAATTGTCCGAGCAGGTTTTTTTACTCTCCAATTTTTTTAAATTGTGTATAATTTATTGTCTTCATCATTATTTACAGTGTCAAGCGAGAAATATGTATTGCTTAAAGATGTACATACTTATTTTATTTTCTTTATCTAGGAAACGATGTTCACCATTTTTTTTTTTAAAGAATATCATCTATTCATTTAAAATTAACGTGCATGTTAATGTATGCTGTAAAAATCTTAATCGATGTTTTCTTTTTACTCTTATCAGATTTATTTGGTAGAAGGTTTTCATCTTAATTTGTACCTTAATATAAGTTACAGTTGCCACTTTTAATAGTTTATGTGATTTAATAATACAACACGTGTAACACTGTTTTCTGACACGATCAATGCATTCTGAGAGTTAAGACGTGTGATAATTATTACATTTTTTTTAATATTTCATGTTACGATGTGTTACAACTACCTACCAGCGCAAGTTTCCCTTTTTATATATTTGTTACATACATATTGCTCGAATAGAATACAATGAAAATAAATCCACCGAACGGATTGTTTCTCACGTGATGTAAAAGTGCAAATTAGACCATTCCACTTACATATTATTATTATCAACAAGGAAACGTCTGGTATTGTACCCAACACTTATTTTCCTTATACGGTTTTGCTAGCCGAGGGAAAATGAACGTTACATAGTCCCGTAACTGAAATCACTTTCACCTTTATATTTACAACACCGCTTCTTATAACACTTTGTATTTTATTTGAATTGCTATTTAGCATTAGGGATATTCATGTTTTCATCTTATGGAATTATGCACATTATTGTTGTTGAATGTAAGTTATCATCGATTGACATTTTTCTGCGTCGGCTTATGATTTGGATTCCCAATAAATTACTATCTCCATTATGTTAATAGTGTCTCACAATCCATATACTCTACTAGTAGTAATTGATATTTTCTAAATCAAGATTTTTTACCAATGTATTGGTCAAATTCACATTCACTTAATTGAACTCAATTGTAAAAAGGTGAACAAATATAATATTATTTTCCTTTGAATAATCCCATATTTGTTATCGTTCTAAGAAACACGACAATTTATTAAATTGAATACAATGGTCTGCAATGCAAATTAGGATGTCAGAGTGGATGAGAGTATGTATTGTGTATCTATTATCAGCCATTATGTACAGCTAAGTTAATATACATAGTTCTGATGTGGGCATAAGTCGAAATAGCTATCAACCATAATATATAAAATAATATTTGTAAAACTTAAATACTTTCATATTTTTTTTACTTTGGTACTAGTATTACACATTAAATTTCGTTTTCGTACTTATCACTGATGATAATCACAATTCAATACATATCACGTATCAACAGCAAAGTAAGATTATATTTATTGCTTTGATTAATTTATATACTAGTTGCTAAGTGGTCTTTAACTTTTTATTTATAGTTTATTTTCCTTGTATTTTGCTTCAATTCTTTTGCTAGGTTGTAATACCAATTGTTTGTCATACCTTGTTTTTATCACTTAACTTTTGTATAAATATCACTGTTTTATTGTTTTTCTTATCAGTTGACAATGCTCATCATGAGCGAAACCGGTCCTGATCTAATAAATTTTATGTGGAAAAAGTACTAAAAATATTTTATTATTTTTATTATAATGCCATTCCACCAAGTATTGACAGTGAACACCTTAAAAGTGATACTAGTTTTTTACTATTTGCAATTCGTCACGAAGAAAATTTCATGTATAATATTTTTATACAGCGAAATGGTTTCATATCTACACGATTTATCATAAAAAAGTAAATAAGATCTATTTGATTATTTTCATTACAGAATTGATCATTTTGATATCATAATACCGGATAGTTTAAGTAACGGTGAAGATTTTGGTTGTGTAACGACCCCACGCAATTCGGCTGCTAAGTGAACGTCTATTGTTAGATATTAACTATGGCCAGATTTCACGAGCAATTTCGAAGATACAGCTATTTCCCATGCCGTCGATCAGGCTCGAATTATTTACGTTTATTGTAACATACACACAGATCTTTTCAAATAAAATTGCCACATCGATAAACTTCTACGTTAAGGCCACTTTAGTTAGCTTCAAACGAAAATATTGTTTCCGTTTCGCCACGATCCCGGTTCGCGTTGTGTTTATATGACCTAGTGTGGAAATTAGTATTTAAAAAAATCCCAAATCTCACGTGAAAACGCGCTTGAATGAAATAAATAAATGTTTATCTTTATATTTCACGAGGTAAATGACTTATTCGAAAATATTTAAACACGCCGCTAAAGAGAGCATATTTATTATAAATATGTTGTTATTACTTAAGCCTAATTTACGGCCCTTCGTGGAGATGTTAATTTTTAAAAATAAAGTATTTTTTACCTGAAATAGTTGAGGCACATTTCTAAAAAAACCACTTTCGATGGATTCGGCGGTAACTTTCTGGAAGTTCATTTTAATAAAAAAAACTTAGGTTATTAAATTTGAATCGTTCAAATTATGTAAATTCACACATTTTTTTTCACTAACGACCCGGGTTTCGCCTTTCGGCATCTTCAGGCGTTCAAGCGCATGGATGAACTTGAACTGACGCTTAGTAATTGAATTTTTCGAGTTTATATTAGAAATAAATGTATCATTGAGTTTACAGCCATTGGTGGCGAAAAGGATTAGTCCATGGTAATGCCCACTGATTTGAATGGTGAGTAGTTTTAAGAATTATATTTATTTTTGTTTGTTGGAAAAGGTTTTATGATTATATTTATATAGGGTATAAAAGTGGAGAATCCGGCATATGTAGCTGTTCATTTTAAATCGGAAGACTGTTCAATTGCGCTCTATTTATTTATAAAAAATCTTGGAAAAAGAGTTTATGAGCGTCCGTATTTGGGTGCAACATTTTTATCCCTTGTTTCTGATTGAACACGTGTCTTTCTGAAATTAAGTGATAAGAAAAAGTAGACGTGTCGTTTTTCAATCAAAAGGCTGACATGTGCTTTGATAATCTAGTATTCAATGTCCTTTCAGTTTTCCCGATATAAAATTTTGTACAGCAAAAGCATTGCAATCTATAAATCCCGGATTTATTTAAGCAATGTATTCTATCTTTATTGTTAACTAATAATTTGTCTAAGGACTTTTTTGTGAATGTACATAATTCATACGATTCAAATTTAATATTGAAATTCCACCAAGCACCGTTACTCGAAATCTTAAATTAGATTATTAACTTTGTGGAATATATTGTTTGGTCGACTAGATTCAACATGATAGAATAAATGAAATGACTGTTGAAATATTATATGATCATACAGTGAAACCCTGTTTTCACTACCCTGGTTCAGTTCTTAATTTTAATGCTAGATCATTTTATTAGACAGGACGACCTTTCTGTGTATATAGTTTTTCTGCAAAAAATAATATCTGGCCCGTATTTTTCTTGTGTTGGAGTGGCAAAAATTAACAGACTCCCTAGTGTTATCATTATGTAGTGTATATTAAATTTCAAACTGTGCATTCTTTCTGACGACAATAATCTCCGGGTATAATGACACCGGCGCTTCTTGGAATCGTGACATGGAATAACTAATGTCAACATACCCAGTTTACGAATAATATGAGATTATGAAAAAATGCATTGAGCAATCTTCACTTCAATCGCTCATTACGTATATGTTTCTGCTTTAGGAATATCATCTGGAAATTCACTTAATGTTTTCTCCTTAATTAGTGTCAATTTTTATATACATGTAACAATGAAACAGTATCGTGAAAAAAATACATATGAGATTGTATTATAGTTATTAATAGATTCAGTATGATTGCAAAAAATATCCCTAGAATAGCATCCCTACTCGAAAGGCTGGATATAGTATTGTTTCTATTTCACTTCATATAAATAACTATATTATCTTCTGTGTCTAAAAAAATATCAGTTAGATACAATGTTTAAAAGATCTTTGTCTTCTTAGTCATGTGACTAATCGTCGGATGACGTGTTAACACAGTCCGTGTAAAATTTGTACCACTCACGACTGTATCGCACGTTATTCAGCTCGATTTGCATATGGAATATTCATCCATTCTGTCATGAAGCACGTGCAAATATCATTTCGCCTCACAATGGTGTCGATGGATGGGAACCATTTTGACTGCATTCCGGTCAGATGACGTGCCGCGTCACAATAGATCGATGCGATCGTCTCGATCAGGTGTGCGAGCCAGCCGCCTAAAGTCCCTATTGTTTCGCAATTATCGAATATGCCAATATCTTTATAACTGACCGCTTACGGGGCACGTCATTGGATCTGATGCAAGCATTTTCCTCACTGTCTTCGGTAATCTCTCGTCTCGCTCTAGTTTCGCACGAATTAGCAGATTTATACTAAACTTCTGAATATATTACAGTTTAGGCGATTTTCGAAAAATATATTAGGCGTAGCAAAGGTCGTCACTCATTTTATTTATTCGAATTTACAATATTTTAAAACTCTACAACCCTTAATCAGGGGCCCGAGACATTACGCTCTAAGTAAATTCGTAAAGCGCAGCAAACTTGTGAGTGACGTTTCGTAGCTCTTGGGTAAGATACAATTTTTCGGGACGTTAATTAAAATGCTATAGTTAAACCGGCGCATCCTACAAAAGTCTTCCGTGATGAAACGTGCACGCCTTGTCGAAAGCCTCAAAGGATTTTTTTGGTATTGGCATTTGGTTCTTCTTTGTATAAGATTTCAAATACCTTCCATTTGTATCACTTCAAATATTCAAATGCGCTCACCGCTTTCTGATTTACAATTCTAGGATATTGTTTCGTTATAAGAAGCAGAAGAGAAATAATAACACCAGCGTACTCAAAAGTTTATTAGCTCTCATTGATTCACTAGGTATTCTCATAATTTTTTTTTAATTACTGAAACGTAGAGTTTACTTTACATTAACAATGTATCATTATGTAACCTTAAGTTATACCGACATACAAACTATTTATTTTTCCTTTGTTTTTTTCGTGATAAGATAACGTACGGTGCGGGCAAGGGGCCATCGCGTATCATTTCACTAATGATAATCACACAACTATACAGTGTACACACATTACTAGTCGCAGTTGGTATTCCTCATATGTTAGTATTAGAGGTCTGCACGGGCCGAAATTTTACAAAATTACCCGGTCCGAGCCCGAGAAACTCAGGCCCGACCCGGCCCGGGCCTGAGTCTAATACTGCACTTGTTACCCGAACCCGACCCGAAGCCCGGATTTTTACATCAGAGCCCGAATAAAATCCGTTTTTTACAAATTTACAACAATTTACGATTCACTATAGAACTGGTGATAATTAAAATCATCATGGCTGACTTCTAAAGTCTAAAATATTTATCTGAAGAAATAAATTCCTTACCCGGGCCCGGCCCGAGCCCGAATCCCAATTGCGCTTACCCGCCCGAACCCGGCCCGCGGGCCAGGTCGGGTAGAGGCTCGAGGACCAGGCCCGGGCCCGTGTAGACTTCTAGTTAGTATTACATTATAAATAAATCATAGGCTTACCAGCTTCTTCTAAAGGATATATTCTTGTTTCTCAGTTTTTTTCGATACAGAACTACCGCGATTGTTATTGCTATCGACGGGCGCTGAAAGTGAATCGAAGCTGCGCTATTACTTATTTATTGGGTCACTGGCCGTGTGTTGAAAAACTATCAGCTGTTTGATCGCCTCTTGCCCACAGCGCGTACTTATCTGCAACGAGAAAAAATGTCGGCAATCAACCCACTGATGTGGCACAATGCGTGCACCAGACCACACGACGTTGCGTTGAATAGACTTTGAGAAATATGTATGTTGGAATTTTTAGATCGATTTATAATAATATTAGCGTGACATTTTTTGACACATTTTCTTTTCCGTATTTATTTTTCTTATCTCACTGTTGGTTAACTATATCTGTCTCTCCAAACGTCTAGGTAACGAGTATCGTAAATTTAAAAAAAAACTGTTTATAATACTCGTGATGAGCAAAACCGGCCCGGATCATTTTTTTTTACAATACGTTTCTTGGCTTAGGGGGACAAGGGCGAAACAAAAAAAAATGATTTACTTTTGTCTTTTTTTCATATACTATTTATTTTATTTAGTACTATATTTTTTCAAAACACCATTATTATAATGAAAAACTCTCAAATGTATTTTTTGCCGTTAGATCTAATTTCTTAAATACAAAAATACTTGGAAAAAAACTGGTTCTGCCTTTTTCTCAAAAAGGTTGTTTTGTATCCTTGCCATGCCACCCCAAACCCCCGAATTCACAAGCGTGCGGCGTATAAGTGATATTGTTTTTTATTTTGTGTTTTTTGAGACGAAAGTTTATTTTGTGATTGTAATATTGTAAATGTATACCATATGGTGAAAACTACACTATTATCATAATAGAGATTATTTTTTGATTATTGTATTTTTTTTTGTTAAATTTCAATGAATGCTAATAAGTTCGATGGTTTGGTTATGTTTTATGTTCATATCCCGATAAGTTAGGATCAACACATTTTCTAAGACTATAAATAATGATACGAGATATTTATCTGTAGTTTTGTTCCCCAATATCAGTTAAAACTGACAGCTCTCCTTCGCCCAGCGTCAACGTTTGTTTTCTTTTATTTTTGTGTTAGATAATTTAGTCAGTCTTATTTTAAAAAAATATTGTCAATTATATATAGTGCAAGCATATTAACTAAATCTGCAAACTTATTGTTAAATGACTGACTTTACACGCATGTTCTTCTTTACCGAAATTATTACTTAATAACCGATGTCATTGAAGTATATATAGGTAATGAATAATTATAATTAACGTATATGATGACAGTCAACAGACGAAAGACAAAGAACTAGTCAAGCGATAATAACATTCTACAAGTCCAATCTTACGCTAATTAGTTTATGCCGAGACGAAAAATTCTCACGCCAGCTTCGGAATTTCAAGAATAGACCCGTTTCAAAGCATTTTTTAACACCGGTGCAAACATTCTTGATGTAGCCATTCTAAACAAAAAGTAACATAGTTTCTTTGGTAATCACTATGTAAACAAAGATACTAATAGGGCCGTTGGACATTGAGCTAACGCAGGCCGATCTCCTTTGGTGGTTTACTTGCTAATGCATTTAGCGTTTCTTGCACAACTTCGCTCGGTCGTGCACTCTTTCTGTTTGCCCTTATATTACTTACGTAACAATGCCAATCTATTGCATTATTGTTTGGCACTTTTATTTAGCGTTCTGTTTTGTTGCACCTCGTGCCGAACTGCATCGCTAATGGATATTGCGCTTATCTGCTATTTTCATTACTCTACAGCAGTGTAAGTGACCTATAATAGATTCGATACGCTAACTGTGATTTTGATTTAAATTTAAATGTGTCAGAAAAGGAGCGAAAAATATTAATTGCTGTATTTATAATATAATGCTTATTCTTTTAATATGCTGAAAACTTATCAAAGTATGTTTGTTCTACAAAGTATTTTATGTATAGATTTTTTTAAAACAACTAGAAATTAATATAGACAATTAATTCATTGACAGCCTGAATGACCAAAAAATATCAATCTATCGCTGTTGCTAAAATCCTTACAAGACGCTAATATAACTTATTATAAATAATTATTTATGGTATGATTATAATCATCTAATTTTAAACTATTTTTTTTTGTTTAATACCATATTTGTTATCTTTCCAAGAAACACTTAAGTCAATTTATTAGATTTAATACTATATATAAGTTTAAGCATAGTTCTGATGAGGGCATACGCTGAAATAGATATCAACTATAATATATAACATAATATTTGTAGAACTAAAATACTTTTTCACTTTATTACAGTTTTACCAAGTAAACTAAAATTCAATCGATATAATACAAATAAAACATTTTTAGTACTTTTTCCACATAAAATTTATTAGATCAGGACCGGTTTCGCTCATGATGAGCATTGTCAACTGATAAGAAAAACAATAATATTTCAACAAACAATATTTATTATCAGTTGACAATGCTCATCATGAGCGAAACCGGTCCTGATCTAATAAATTTTATGTGGAAAAAGTACTAAAAATGTTTTGTTATTTTTATTATAATGCCATTCCACCAAGTATTGACAGTGAACACCTTAAAAGTGTTCAATCGATATATTCTTTTAATATTTAAATATATTCTATCGCATACATATAATTAATTGGCTGGTCTAAATTAAATATACAAGAATGATTGAACAATAATAAATGAAATGACTGCATCGCATATTCAGAGATTGATTAAATTGTTTTTTTTTTTCAGATTTTAGTTATTTCAAATCAGTAAGTCAAATGACTTTTTTCTGTGTAAATACTGTAAATGGTTTAAATATATGGAAATAATATTTTATTATTTAATATTTTACCATATTTGGCTACAAAGTAAAATCTCTCATTCTGTTAAGAAATGCCACAGAGCCTATAGCACCCGTAAATAACGCCAATCTGTCGCGATAAAGCGTGCCCTCAAATACGGAACAAAGCGCCGCGACAATAATGTTTCTATGTCGAGAGTACGTCGGATACCAGGGCAGCAGCAAGCCGAAGGCGGTAGGTATAGTGAGTTTCGCAATGCGGCCGGCCGCCTATCATTTCGCGCGCAACGAAGAGACCGCGACAATACCAGTACTGGGAGGACAGAGATCATAATAACGCACCTCTCTCAGTCGTTCTCTTATCACTACGGTGGCATTATTTGGATGCGCCCTTATACGTTTCTGTGAGCCTGATAGAAGCGCACTCCTCTGGATTATGAGAATTTCACCGATTTCAGAAATCGTGATAAAAATTAACTGAATAAATAAAAACCCTTTGTTTATTTACAAGCCCGATACTTTTTTTTCTAAAATATATATGATTTTTCGAATAATTGTTATTTATAGCGAGTGTTTATTCGTTTCATTTCTCGGGTCGATTATTCCTTCGCAGCCATAAATTTGTTTTCAAAGTTAGGTCGCACTAGGTAACGAGCAGTCGAAAGGTGGTTCACTCAATTTGAATTGTTATATCATATTTTAAAACTCACGAATAATTAATATGTTTAGGTATGTATGTTTACTCTGTCTCAATAATAAATTGAACATTATTGAATTAAATCAAGCGATTTTTTGTTGATCACGTTTTAAATTGGCATTACAGTATTCCAGTTGATCACAAAAGGCGCTAAATCTGATTTCTGTACCGCAAGTCCGGGTGAAACCATTTCCTCGTTATCCAATTGCATAAAATGCATTATTATGTCACTGAATTCATTGTTATTAGATCAATTACTCTTACAACCATTCTCTTGGTTAGTTAATCAGAGTTGTAAATGACACACTAACCTCGCTTTGCGCAGCCGCCGTTTTCAGAAAAGTCTTTTCTTATTTCTTACGTTTATAAAATAAAACTATTTTTTCTCCACTATTCTTTCTTATTACTGACTTCAACCGGTTTCGCTCATCTTAAGCATTTTCAAACATATTTAGATTTTATGGACAACTATTAATGGTATAAATGTTACCAAAGCTAAATAGAATTGAACATGTCAGATACATATTATGTTAAATTACATTATATCCAATATATCTTCCGAGGATGCTAAGCCATTTTAAATAAGCGGGTCTTTGTATTTGTTTTAATTGTATCTGCGGGATTTCCGGAACGCATTAAACGCATCAATTGACGTCGTCCAATCGATAAGGCAAAGTGCACAGCGTCGCTAGCTTAGAATGCGGCGATCTATAAATTTCGTATTGTATCCGAATCGGGTGAGAGCCGGCCGTGTAGGTATGGCACTCGCTCACTACTCACAAGAGAGTGGGCCGTCCGTAAATAATTCCTTACAATTTGATTATCAAGTATGCCCAGAGGCGGGACGGCACAGTTTTTGTCTACAATTTATTTGCATACCGAATCTCGTTTATTCACTCCCATGAACTCACCAAAGAAAACACTGATTTGTTTAGCGTGACATACCAAACAGGGATGCATCAAATAAAATCTTACATCATAAAACATTGCGGTATAATTTTTATATTATATGTTTCGTATGTATAGTATCTAAGTAATAATTTATCATTTATTTTAGATGTCGGTAACAATACCTTATTTTTTTATATTCCCTACCAAAAGGTTAATTGTTTATTTTAGTCAATCCTCAGCTGATAAGTCATATAATCAAGCAGCTTCCTGATTCGATACTCTGACTTTGATCAACTATACCACGGGTTCCAAACCTGGGGGGTCGCCAACTTTTTTCGATTTTGGATTTGAACAACAAAATAACGAAAAAGTATAGCAAATCGAGGATTTCAAATTCCTCGGAAGGTCGCCTAGTCACATGATTTTTATAAAAAGGGGTCGCCACCCGTCAAAGGTTGGGAACCTATGAACTATACGATTGTTCTATAAAGCAATGACGAAAAAATAATATGTTAATATTATCCGTTTATTGTTTATAGTATCGTCTGATAGGCCTTATACGAAGACCTGTTTTCGAATGTCAAAAAATGGAAAATTCAATTGAAAAAGTTTAAAATTCTTTTTTATTTTGTTTATTTATATACATAATAATACACAAGAAATTCTTAGGTTTTTTTACTCTTCTGAAAATATGATTTATGAAAACACAATGCGTCCACTGATCGATCACTTAGTGATGATCTTATTTTTGTAACAAAATGTCCTGATATCGAAAATATCCTTTCGCTGGGTAATGAAGAGGGGCATTTGGTCTTTAAGGCATCAAATAAAAGATCCAGTCAAAAAGTCAAAATATTACGTTTTTATTTAAATAATAAAAAGTGTATTAATAATCGGTTACGAAGTTGAAAAACCGGTTTTCGAATGTCGCAAATTTTGCCAAAAAAACGGGTTTTAACCGGTAAACCGACAAGCCCTATTATCTACCATGTCTGTTTGAATGTCCGTTTGAACGTATAGATTGGAAAATTTACTACTAATGCAGATATCTACTCAGTTTAAATTAATTTAATGTCAGATGATTATGATCTTTATTGTCAATTAGCAAACTCTCACAAAATTTGTCTGTACATAATATTTAAGTTATTAATGCTTATATTATAATGTAAACGTAGCTTCAACCATTTTGTATGTTGATATATACGTTTTCAATCATGGTACAATAAAATAATAATACTAAAAAAATCTGACACCTTCACAATGTAAAATTTTAGCTGGACGTGATGACCCTGCTTTGAAAGTTAGGAGTGTCCCGCATTGGACCGAATTTAAAGCTGCATATGATGCGTGTTTTGCAACGCGTTTTATGGGCTACATCTATTATGTTTTCGGCCGTGTTTTGTTTTATTACACATTTATTATCAGCCATTATTGTGTAAACAATGCGACCATCTCGAGAATTTGGTTATTTTGTTGTCCATAAAAATTCCAAACGCCCATACATGGTAAATTATTGACCGTCGAAAATTTTAAAACGCTCCACTAGCTATCGCACGTTATCGGGTACAGCAGTCATATAAATCGTTATTGAACAATAACGTAAAAAAAACTAATTATTTCTTTTTTGTGTATATTCCTACACAAAGTATTACATATTCTGCTCTTCCAGGGAACGTTAATGCCGTAACTAGCAAAAATTCTAAAATGCAGCTATGACTGTCATTTGATAAATAATTTTGAAAGCTATATACGCTGTTCACTTTGGAAGCAAAATAATCGCGAAAAAACTGTTAAAATATTCCATTATAAAATACTATTATTATTGATATTTCTTATCTACATAAGTGACAACAAATGTAATTTTCCCAGCACAAAGGCAGCCACTGCACCGCACATACTTTTTGCAGTTATTGTTTGATTGCTTGATTAGAACAAAAAAAATGGAAAAAAACATTGTCATTTTTCGCGAAAGTTTGCCAGTTATTGACTTCTTCATTGGAAAAGCAGGGTTATATACAGTTTTTACACTCCAAATTGGAAATTTTACTAACCAAATTGGACATTTTACAAATCAAATTGGACATTTTATAAAAAAAGCATTTGAAAAAACTATTGTAACAATTTTTAAACATTTGGATAATTTATTAATTAGGTATATTTACGCACATTTTCATGACTGTATTTCATGAAACTCGAAATTTTACAGGATTGCGTTGAAAAGAAAACTACAATTCAGATCGGGTTGTCAAACGGACCAAAAGACATTCATAGACCACCATTTACAAATTATAGGGGAGTTTTTTTTTTGTATTATTTCTGAATCAAAGAAACGTAAAAAATTTATGTATCCCTTTCATAAAACATTGCTCAACAAGAAAATACACTATGTGGTTACTCTAAAATGTTTTTACGTTATTTTTTGTCGCGTTTATCTGCATACTTAAACGCTTAATGTCATCACACGCTAGTTAAGATTATTGTCTGCTGATTTTTATAATGAACTATTTATTATGTGTGGATTTATAAATGTTCGAGTGACTGCCTGGCAGTACGATCGTCATATTTTATTAATCACCTTTATTAGCATAATTGGAAGCCCCCCGGCTGTTCATTTTATCATACTCAC
The DNA here is from genome assembly GCA_030503985.1 of Himalopsyche tibetana. Lineage (NCBI taxonomy): Eukaryota > Metazoa > Arthropoda > Insecta > Trichoptera > Rhyacophilidae > Himalopsyche > Himalopsyche tibetana. The sequence goes on along the minus strand of JAPJYX010000019.1, from coordinate 3,951,896 downwards.
CAGTGAGAAAACAATGTTACGTTGCAAAAAAAATCCTATCTATAAATATATAGATAATCTCCATAAATATTTAGTGCTCATAAATAAGGAGTTTTACTTGTTTGAAGAATAAGTAATCCTGCTTTAACATAGTGGCTTGTACATCGTATTATTGATTTAAGTGGGGAACAGATGTGCTAGTGGTATAAATGAAGGCATTATAAAAAAAATGTTTATTATTATTTAAATATTAAGTAGTCGGTTATTTGCCAATCTAATACGAATGCAAAACTTGTTTGCTCGTTTGGTATTTTTCCGGTGTCGAACCTTTAAATAACTGTGTACTGATTATCTTGTAATATATGTATGTACTTCTAGGTTATCCACCACTGTTATAAGGAAACCCAACGTAAAACTTGTATCTCTTGGTTTTAATTAAAAGCATTTATTTACTTATGTTCGATATTTAATCAAATTACGTATTTTCGGATGGTAATTTATAATTTAATGCACGCTGCGAATTAGTTGCGTTATTTCCTAAGTCAATATTTTGTATTGGGTTCTGCGAAATTCACTAAGCTCTTCGTTTCGCCACCAGCCGGAATATTTCCAAACCGCCAGTTCGTTAGATCGTTCTGGTTGCATTATTGCGGCGTGTATTATGGTTTGTCTAAAAGTCGTGATGGATCGTTTCACATGGGCCGGCGGCTCGCGGAAAGGTTCCTGCGCTCGCTCGTGATAATGCGGCCCACCACCCTACCCTGCCTTCCTCACGCCAGGGCTGGCTGCTTGGCCGTACCTACAGCCACGATTAACGTGTTCAACGCGGCAGAAATTCGATTAGTCGTAACGTTTTCAACATCATAAAAAATAGCTTTCCTGACAAAACGCAGTCAGTTGACGGCGTGGGGTTATTTGTGTTTGATCAATTATATCTTGCAGTTGAAACATAATAATAATATTCTTTTTTTGAGTATTTTTTGGTGTTGAATAAATAATTAATAAAATATTGTATTCAAAGTTATTCATAAAATATTTTTTTTTGCTTAAGTTTAATGTTTTCAATGGATTCGACGGCAACTTTGTGGAAGTTCCTTTTAATATAAAATTTCCGGTGTTACATTATGTAAAATAATATTTCGTATATTCTTTTTTTTGCGTTGTCTTAATGCAAGAAGTCACCAACTGATATTTTTTCCAAAAATCAATTAACAGCTTAATACCTTCTATTGCTCTGAATTTTTTTTTTGAAATAGTGATATTATGTCGTTTAAAATCTCTCAGCTGTGACTTTCATAAATATAAGTTTCTGACTTCTTGGATTTATAGAAGACGTGAATTGAGAACGGCGATATCCTATAGATAGTCTAAAATTCGTTTTAAAATAGTTCTGACGATAGTGTTTATTTTCATTATTATTGTATACGAAAACACAATTTTATATATATTAAATATTGTACTTGTTTGGTACGAAATAACAACAGCACTTTTTACCATTGCATATTAAAATATCGATTCTTCTCAGATAGGCCGCGCTAAAACCACTCATTTCTCGATAACGCCGAATACGGAAAGTCAGTCAGTTCTCAGTCGGAAAAATCAAAATGCACAGTAATAATACAATACACACGGGAAATATTTAGCGCTTTTATTCGCCTCGTCTCGGGGATTAGATATTATCCTATTTTATGGCTGCATAGCCCAGACATCTTTAAATGTTATGGAGCGAATGCGATTGTGTGTTTGAAATGAAGACGAGATTATGGTTGTTATTTCATTATATTTATTATTGGCAGATTTTCCTTTTTCGATTTATTGTATGATAACATGGCAATACTTGGCGCGGATTAATGTCGTTTGTTAGTTGTTTATTACCAGCTTTATGTAAACTTGTTTACTTATCACCTTATTCTGTATTATTGGGCTTTAAAATTTCTTTTTCGTTGAAATGGTGTCCGACAGACTCTTAACTTTTATTTATATTTATCTATGTTTGTAAATGCTATGATTATATACAGTATAAGCAGTGAGTTGGCTAACGATATTTATTTAACAGCATGATAAATTCAGTATATTTTTTCATTACATTATTGCATTTACGTGTTCATTACAGCTTTAGGTGTAATCTAGTTCGTAATCGCTTCGTTTGTCCTCTACAATATTCATATAGTATATATAAATAAAACTATATTACCGTGAGAGACAGCTGTCTTCTTTCTGTGTTGAAAATATACCAAACAATGGTTATTATTTGCAAGATATAGCAAGAAGTAATGTAAGGCATGATCGTCGATTGTTATGTAAAGAGGAAACAAAAATCTAAACTTGTGTTGCATAATAATTTCTCGTGTGAGCTGGGAAACTGAACCCTGAGAAATATTTTTTTACCACCGATCGGCATACAATTATCTCTATATTAGAAATAGACACTTTTTATTATGATACCCTTCCGTAAATGCACCAATGTCCGAGACATTGATGCTGATGAATAAAGGTTTTTATCACTCATTTCAAGTAGTTGTAGAAACAAAATTAACGGATACGTTTTTCAATAACAGTTTAATTTGTCTAATTATTTGATTTTACAGATTTGTATACCTAGCAAATCATGATAAAATAAGAAGGTAATTTATAATAAGCTCCAGCTGTAAATTCGTACATAATATACAAATAATCCTAAAAGTCAAAAGTTCTTCCTTCCCTGGCAACTATCATTGAATAATTTAATTTTGTCTCTGTTGATTTTATAGTTGTCTGTTCACTCAAGCAAACTTTTTGGCAAACGGTTTTCGTCACATAATAATTTTATATTTAGTTTTTTTACAATTTAAACTCGTCATGTCCAACATGCATTTCTTTGTGCCACCTTTCTGTATCACATGCAACTTTCTGACGTATTGCAGCTTACGTATCGAATATTTTTGCTATTCATGTATATGTAACGCAACCCAATGCATATTAATTAGATGGCATACTTTTTTTTATTCTCCAACAATGGGAATAACGTGCTACACTGCTTTTCTATGCGTAATAGTTTTATAACTAACAACGTAAGTTTTAACCATCGAGTTTATTCGATGAGTTCTTATCTACAAACGTACCTAAACCAAGGTTATTCGATTTAAGTTTGCTCTATTATTATATTCGCTGCTTAACTTAATTTCATAAAATAATATTAGTATTATTTTTATAAATATGTAATAGTTAGTATGTTATTGTATTGTAAATAACTTATAATTCCTATTTTACGATTGTGGTAACGCTATCTTATCATAATCATTATCACAGTCTGTTCTACATTTTGGAATGGGAATATGTATCATTATAATATATTTGAGTGAATAAGTAACATTCGATCGTGAATTTAATAAAACGCCGATAAACGCTTATTGTATAATCGGCATCGTAAAATGCAATTAGGTTTCCGCTGTTTACTAATCAATAGCTTGACGTCTGTTTTTATATGAAGCCAGATATATCAAATATTATTTCAAATAAGCAGCGCCGCCACCGTAGTACAACATTATATTCAAATGTTATTTATTTTGAACACTGTATGTATGTACAAATTGCCAATGATGATAGGTTGGCATTTTTTTAGTATACCGTACTTCACTATTCTATTCTGCACCGTCGAAAGGAAAAGTTGAACGTTTTTTTTTATAATCGTTATTTAGTAGAATTATAAATTGTCGTATTACATTTATTAAAAACCACCACGAGCGTTATCAACTGAATCAGTTGATAACGCTCGCAAGTAGGGTTGCCAGGTGACCCGGATTGGCCGGGAATGTCTCGGAATTGGAATCGCTTTCCCGTATCCCGGATGAGTTCTAAATTGTCCCGGAAATTTAGAGAAAACTATTTAACTTCGATTTGAAAGTCTCGAAAGAGCTTAAAAACGAATCACACTGGTATTTTGGGCAAATCGGTAAATTCCTAGGTTTTTGGATTCGAAAGTCAGCAAATCGGACAAATGTCTCAAGTCAAACAATTGCAAGAAATCTGGCAATCCTACTCGCAAGTGTTAGCCTACCGCTTCTGATATTTTAATAAAAAATGTGTAATTAGTAAAGACAATTTAATAATTATGGGTGAGCACATTAAAAGATGCATTTATTTATTGAAATGAATGGACCACTACCTATCGATAGTGTTATTGGCATAATAATATTTTTGCTTCTGCGATGCAATGAATACAACAAAACGGCGATTCGTGTGTTTCTTTTGTTTTAACGTGTACTTACTATGTGCTGTAAATTATACTAGTAACTCACACCTTTATATTATCTATCAAAATCTAGCCATTTGTTTATTCAACGCGACCTCTGACACATCGTTTGTGATTATCTTTCACCGCCGTAGTTATTTACCTTTAGTTAACCGGGGTTACGTCAGAGGGCACAATTGTCTCGGGAGTTAGAACCGGGACTATGACTGTACTGTATGTAGTGTTGTTATCTATGCGAAACGACCGTTCTCGCCTTGTTCGGCGGTGCCTGAGTTCATTATCTCCATGGGAAAATGTCGAAGTGCTTTGTGTAGCTAATGCCTTTTCGTTTCTTTGTTTCAGGTAAGACCTTTCGGCGCGGCTGACAAAAGGGTTTCCGGAAATAGAGTTGCAGTTAAAGTGAAATTTCATGCTCGGCATCAAACGGCACATCGTCGCCGACACCCATGAATACGTTACTGCTCTGTGGAAAACGGGCAATCGCAGAGATGAGGGTTTTTCCATATTTTAACGTCGTTTCTCAGCTGCTTTAACCAGCCATATATGGCTGTCGTACTATGTGTGTTCTTATTTATTTGTTTTATTCCAGCTCTGTTCTTCTGCGTACTTCTGACGGTTTGCTGACTCTTATTCAAAAACACATTCTTACTCGAAAACAGTTTGCAAACCGTCAGCGAACCGTATTATGTATGCATTTCATTGTTTTTCTGGCGAGGTACACTGTTTTTTAACCTATACCAATAATTCTTAGCAAGTTTCGATTGAGTATTGTAGTATTTTAATCAGGTCTATGGAGTCAGATGAAAAGAAATTTCGAGAAAAACCAATTCCGTTTTTTTTTTGTATATATTTCCGTTTAACTAACATATCTGTAGATCATTTTCGTTACTAGAATAATTCAAGTAGATTTCATCAATCAATACGAAGAATAAACTTTTCAATATCTTTGAATTATTTTTCTCCGGATTTTCCAATCCCAACTCCGCCTCCGGAAAAAAAGACCCTACTCCACGACTCTGCCAACTCAGACTACAATGGGCTTAATAAACAAAATAGTGCCGTTAGTTAATATTAACTATTTGATTGCATCACCTAGTTCAAGTGCAACATAAAAAATAGTAATTTTTCGATAACCCAAATCCATCGATATTTTATAAATTTAATATCATTTTGATTGTTCATGACAAGACATGACATCGTAGACATGTTATATTCGGAAAAGTTTATTGCATCCTTGCTCATCGGATATTGCTAATAATTTTATGAAAAACATCTTTTTACTATTTTAAATTTATGATCGGGCTTATTAAACAGCGACATTATAGATCCGCGAGAGAAGACCCCCCTGGATTTTTAAGCGTTTTTGTATTTTTATGTAAAAATATTTCACTTGAAAAAGTCACGTTGATATTCAAACATAACATGTCATAAATGTCAACGAGCCGCAGTTGTATGGATTCATTCACCCGGCATTAAAAGATTAACGTGTTTGTCTTTTTTTATCGCTTGTTTGGTGTCGCATCTCAATGGTTACGTTTCGTGAGTGTAGAATCGTCTCTGAAATAAAATGTATCTTTAATAGTGAAATTTAACTGTGTTTCAATAAAAGTCTCATTCAAATTATTATAAACAGTAACCTATCCCGCTTAAAATTATCATTTTTTTGTTGAATGTGAATTTTGGTGATATCAGACTGTCAAGGTTCATATGTAAGGCATATAGGTAGAAACTTTAATGAAAGAATAAGAACACATAAGATGTCTTTCAAGTAATAACCTTTCAGAGTTTGAATTATTTATTAGAAAATGATTCACAATTTAGATAAACATCTGAAAATACTATCTAGTAAATAATAAACGGTTGAGAATAAACAGTTTATGATTTTCACTATTTAATTCATCTTATTGTTTGTTTGGAACTAATCCCGCAATCTCGGCTCAAATTTTGCTTGGTGAGCTTTTTTGACAAATATCAAAATGTCGGACAATTCATACATGCCAGAAGATATTTTATTTTAAAAGTTATTTTTTATCACTTTTAGGGTGTTCACTGTCAATACTTTTCAATTTTGTATAAATAGCATTGTTAAATTATATTTCTTATCAGTTGACAATGCTCGCAATGAGTGAAACCGGTCCTGACATATTAAATAAAGTGGAATGAAGTACAAAGGATTATTGTGTTTTTATTAATAGTTATTTTCATACTGTGTAAGAAGAAAAAAATGAATGTAGGTAGATATACGATATAACAGAAATCTAACTATTAATATAAATGAAGCATAAGTCATAAGACGAGCGGTTCACCAATGTCAGTTTATTTCCTTTTGGATTTACCCCTTCCATGCGTCTTGTAGAAAGAAAAAAATATCAAGGTTTATTTTGTAATTTATAAGTAGATACTTTGAATCAATTTTCGGTTTATTCGTAAATGTTGCGATTGTTGGTCCGAAATGCCTCTCAAAGAAGCGAAACACATGTTACATTTGGAATAACAAAAATCATCAATTTAATTTTAAACCAATAAAGAAATATGCGATTTTACTGATGGAATTCGAGCTGAATTTTTGTCGTTGTTGCTTGGATGATAACATGTTTCAAAAGTGAACATTTGTATAATTTGAGCCCTCGAGAGGTGACCTGAGCCGAGTAGTAAAATGGTAAAACTTTTGTTTTGGACTTCAAGTACAATCACGACATTACTTGATGTTTTGGTGGATTGCATATATTTATTTTAGGGAGATAACACATTTGACGACTGTGTATTTACTGAGCTCACTTTACTTTTACGATACATTAAGACATGTAGATTATTATAACGCACGTAACTCAATGTCTCCTAAAATACCACATGGCTCACTTTGCCTCTCGTGTGGCTCATCTTATCGATCAATAGAGAAATAATACGCTCCACAAATATCCATTTTTGGGTTTTTATAAACGTTGTCTTTCAACACCGCATGCATATCAACAGTAGTAAGAGGATAACCCGAGCGAGTAGTTGTATGACCTTAACCATATTACATATCTAGTTTCCCATGACGATGTAAGGGGCTTAATTAATATTTGGAGTTTTAAACGATCTAGTAGTTGTCTGAAGGTGAATCGCCGGTCGATGGGCCGACGCCCTGGGGGTACAGACGTTTAAAGCGATTTTTCCAAGATCGTCAAACCAAAGAATGATAAATTAACAACCGGGTTCGTATCCCTTTCGTAACTTCATAATAAACCCATTCAAGCTGGGCAGATTGCTTGAGTGTTTATTTCGTTAATAAAATATTAAAATAATTATAATGAACGCGATAAAAATAATATGTACCTTCCATACTTATTCTTTTATTGAACCTATTAAATCCACGTTTTCAATGACAACTTGAAAATAAGCCTTATTACCATTATGTCGGCTTTTTTGTAAACGCCAAATCTTGTATTACAAAAAAATGTATATTAGAACTATACATTTTTGTTGACATTTTAAAACAGTGTTGTTTTTGGATAGCATTAATAAATTAAAAACGTTATGTGCTTACATTACATGATCATTTTTTCTACGTAATTCATATCAACAAAATAAATATTTCTATAAATTTCATATACATTTGTACTAATTCCCACTTTAATTTATTAAGATCAGGACCGGCTTCGCTTATACCGTGCATCGCCAACTGATCTTAATCAATAAAAGTTGGAATTAGTACAAATGTATATTTTACTTTTTGTAATAGAATGCCTTTCCACCTTCAACATACTAAAAGTGAAAATTTCGACTGAAGGTGCTTGATGGAAATTCAATGTTAATTTAGAAATATTTTCGTTTTGTACACTTTGTACACTACCTGTCAGTTGGAGTGCATTCGCGCACTGATTAGTACCGGAAGATGTCGAGAGGCGAAACCCGGGTCGTGTTCGACCAAGAATTTTATGGAAGTGTACAAAACGAAAATAATTCTAAATTAAAAGTGAAAAATAAATATTGATTTGCTGCAAGTCAAGCCTGGTCATTTTATTTGAATGTCAATTACGGATTATTAAATAAAAAAATATACCGAACATGTGTCGTTCTCAAGTTGATTTAATTTTGCTCGCTGTCTGCTCTCTGATTTGTTGTAATAAGATTATGCCACCTCTGGGATAAATTCCAGTCGTATCGTGGTCACAATTAATTAATTTATACAATTGCATTCCTATCCTGAAGATTCCCGTTTAAATTGTTTGACATGAAGCGGTATTTCGTATCTATCATATTTACATACTGTGAACGTTAAGTAATTTTGTATGTAAATTAATGTTATCACAAAGTGGTTGTCAGCTGAGGCGTTCGGCCAGGAAGCTTCAGGGAACGCCTCGTTTTCGAAAGTCTGGTTGCGCCAGCCACTATGTAATAAGAAATGAATTCGATCTCGTTTGTTGTTGTTTGGTTTCCCAACGTCGATCTTACGTAATGCGAGCAAGCCAGCCCTCTCGGTGTGCTGCAGCAGCGTGCATTTCGACATTTATCCCTCGCGTGGATATATCGTTCACGGTTAATTAATTATTCGAACATGCCCATTATTAAATGTTCGGCTATTTTAAATGATCTCGGGTCCAGATCGTGGATAATTGGATTTGATGTTATCGTACGAAAGCTATTACATTTAAAATTGTTTTGTGTTTTAAAAATGATTCTTTATCACCTAAAAGAATCGAAACTACGAATCAGATAGAGCAATTTTGTTCATAACCTTATTCAGAGTAAAACTTTTCATGATATGTCAAGATTTTTCGTCGCAATACAAATAATTATTTTTACTCCATCACCAGTAATGTTTCCGATTAATGTTCGACGCGTAATCATATTTTATCAATTATTTATTACTTCATCTGACCGTTGTTAGTATTAATGTTTTGGCTCCTAATTTAATTGTGGTGGTATGCTAATTAAAGTTTCATAACACAGTTGATAAAATCTTGAATGCAATAGAAACAATGTTTGGACAATTCGATTTTATCCAATCGACTCCACTCAGAAATCATAATTTAATTAATTTAAAGTATTGAATGCTTCGCAACGGCTTTATGAAAGTTGTCATAAATCTCGGCTGCACTTTCATAATGTGTGCGAATTTCACGCCTTTGAGTGAGTGATGCGATCTGGCAGATTTTTTTTATCTTTATCGCATAAGCTCTTTTCTTTGACACTTCGCTTGACAGGGGACTTAATTTGCTTCGCAGGTAAAAAAATTTGCACGTGAGAATTTTAAAATACGTCTTGCGAAATATCTTACTTATGCTAATCGCTCAATCACACGGCTCCGAGAGTGTTTTGTTTATTTTGTTGTGGCCTGCTGCTTTAAATCATTCATTGACATTTGCAATTTTTACTATCAAGATACACTGTCAACTTTAATTAAGTGAATATAGAGAATAGTTTTGTAAATATATTGTTTTTTGTAGTACTCGTAACTTTCGAGTCTGGCAGACATGATAACGTAAGCAAGAATAATAAATCATATATCATAATAAATCTTCATTACATTTGTTTTACGGCTTGTTGTGACGTATTTATTTCTTGGAACGTTCATAAAAATACTCTTAACAAAGTTTAAAACACTCGGGAAATTATTTTTTTAGTTTCTTAATTATTAAAAAAAAATAGTACTTCCTTATTTAACGCCAGGTACTGAAAAATGTAACGGTCGTAGGCGCACCTCCATGTTTAGATAATCCGGTTAATCAACCGAATTAAAAATATAAAAATAACATTAAAAATTGTCCTTTTGTGTTCTCGATCATCGTCTTCAAGGCGTTAGTTGCGCGATAATTATCTCTACGTGATTCATTGTTCCCTTAGAGATATCGACTTATATTAACACTTCTTAGGCGGGCCACGACCAAAGTCGTTTTTAGCTGATTGTACGTAGAATGCGGATCACGGCAAAAGTCGTTTTTAGCGTATTGTCGGTAGAATGCGGATCACGGCATAATATGTTTTTTTTTATATCGTCGCTTGTTTGCGGGACACATAATATCACGGGTTTGTTTGTCGGCGTTAAATAAAATGCCGCAACTAATTAACATTAGTCCTAATTCTTTGCTAGATTATAAGGGTGTAATTACGCTGTAATTTTTACGGCATTAGATTTTACACTTCCAGTGGTAGTCAAGTTGTAGGAATGGCGATTATATATTATAATTATTCATATAATTATAAAATATTGATAAATATGCTATTTTGTTATATAGAATGTTTTGAATATTTAATATTTATAACATGCGGAGTGCTATCTACTAAATTGATAACAGGTTTTATATTCAGCTTTGAAACATAGTGAAATTATGATGATATCGAAATGTTCTAATTTTATTTTTAATGATTAGATGTCACGTATGATTTGTTTTTAAATTTCAATCGAAAATATCGCTTGGTTTAGAAGTTGTGTTGATTTTAAGAATGTAATATATTTGTGCGCTAATCACTTAAAAACGCCCGCTACAGGCTTGAGTCTATTTTTGAAGCGCCCGACTAAGAAGTGTTAAGTTGATAGTGAGCTTTCTTGAATACAAACTATTCAAGAAAACGAATATTTTTTCATTTATTAATGAAAATAACGAAAGATTCCTAAATTTGAATCGTTCAAATTATGTACATTCACACAAATTTTGTCAATAAGATTCCTAGTGTTCTATTCCGTCAATTTTTGCGGTGTAATGTAGTTAGAATAAAGATATGTAATATGTACTCCTCAAATACTTCTGAATAATGTAGTTGGATGATTTTTTGATTTATCGCGATTTTGAATTGTTAATTAGGTGTCCGTCTTTCAGAAGACGGGCCATTTTAAGCTCTTGGAAACAACACGGTAGACTACCTAAAAACGGTATGAGCAAATTTCATATAATGTGACGTATTATATGGAAAGGTTTCACCGCCTGGCGTTCAACAAGGAAGTACCAAAAAAATATTTGTCAAATTTTACGACCTAATATAATTTAAATTATTCATCTTGATGTTTTCGATGGATTCGGCGGTAACTTTGTGGAAGCTCATTTTAATATAAAATGTATAAAAAATTTAAAATAACTTTGACTATCCACGTATTGTGTTACTGAGAGTGACACGTGTTTCGCCTCTTTCAGAGGCATCTTTAGACTATGATAGTTTGAAGATGACTCTGAAAGAGGCGGACCACTTGTCACTATTAGTATCACAATACGTAGAGTAATCTAAGTTATTTTAAATTTTATATTACTCATATTGTTTCGAAAGAACTTTTTTTTACTTTATGTTTTGAATTTATAGTATGACTGTAATTGACTAGTTCATAGGTTCCCAACCTTTTTCGGGAGGCGACTCCTTTTTATAAAAGCCATGTGACCCCCCGATGCAATTGAAAAGGGCATTTTTTTTAATAAGGTAAGTTTTAATTTAAGGCGACTCAGTAGGATTGCAAAACTTAAATTTGACCTACAGCATAAATATTGCACTGACTTAAATAAGTAACCACCACAATACGTATTTTTACAGTATCAAAACAAGCAAAACATTTGTATATTTCATTACAAAAATAGCAATACCACCTAACACACGGATGGATATTTAGACAGTAATAAGGGTTTTTCATATAAAACAATTTGTTATTGACGAAAATCAGTAAGTACTTTTTTATCTTCGTAGCAAAGACTGACAATCTAATTTACTTCCCCAAATATCTGTTGCAAAAATTATATGTAACTGAAACAATGCGTTAATTATATATACCGTGAAAATGACTTACAATGCTACATATGAGTTATTGATAGCAACAGTAAGCCATCGTATTTAATAAATGTAAATCAGAGACGGTGTTTTGTCAAACGAAATAATAAAAGAAATAAACAAGATAAACCATACAATACAAATTTCTCAAACTTTCTCTAATATATTGAAAGAATTTGTTTTTATTTTTAATTTTGTATAACCTATTTGTTATGATATTGATTTTAATATGAATACAGTTAAAAACATTCTGTTGAATAAAAAATATTGACATAATAAGATTAAAATGGAAAAAGTATTGAGTTCTAAAATAAATATAAATTTCAGTTGATAGTTATTTCTGGTTCACGCCATAGTTCTGACAGTGGATTTTCCGAAAATTATATTAACTATGTCTTATATTTCTTGTTGGACATCTAAGCTATCTTGGAGGATATTTGTAATCATTTTCAAAAAAAAAAAAAATATACTGAATTCACGGAATAAAAACATGTTTGCTATCAGAAAACTTAGTTATTCCACTGATTACTTAGAATAAAGGTAAATTTCATTAACTAATAATAGCTTTAAGATAGTTGGTATGAAGACGCTTCTCGAAAAAGCCCAAAACGTGTTACAATTTGTAAACAATTAGTGGAATGACAAAGTTTATTTGTTAATTTGTTATAAAATGATTTTGTCTTTAGTGAATGCCGAAACTATCGAAAATATTCATAATCCATGCATGTCTTTAAAGTCATAACCAAATGTTATGATGTGTTTATTTTTACTTCAAGTTTTTATATAGCCTAACACTAATTCAATAAGGAAGAAACTAAATGAATAGTATGCCTGATCAAAAAAAGTTATTTGTATAATTTATATCAATTGCATAAATATATTCGTATTTTTGTATAATGTTTGGGAACTTTTTCTCTCTCGCCAATATACAAGTTCGACATTCAGGGCTGTGACAAAAAAACATAATACTAATAATATTAAAAGTAATTCAAACCATGTGATTGATTTGAATATTAATGTATTGTAGGTATAATATTGTTACATAATTTGGTAAGTTATCGAAAAAATATGGTTTTCAATCATTTAATATAATAGATAAATTAAAGTCGTTAAGTTATATCGGCTGCATCGGACTAACTTTGTTGGGTGGTACAAAAAATGACTTAAATGTATGAATTAATATATTTCACAAGTTTATTATGTATCCATACATATGTATATATATTTGTCATCTATCAATTTCGAATATTTTCTAGCATTCTGTTTTATTCAATTATAACTTAAAAAAAACAAGTTTGACGGTAGAAAAATGTATTCAATTAAAAAAACCAGGGCTGCGGAGTCGGAGTCGCGGTATTTTGGCCGGAGTCGTGAAAAATGAGCGGCTCGATTTTTTTTTGAAAAATATATTTAATGATGTGTATGTAAACAAAATAGTCAAAAGAATTAACATTTCATACTTGGCTGACTAAAGATGATCTGATGGTACACATATATATAAGTTAAAATGAAATTATTGAAAAAATTCCTGATAAAAACTCTACGTTGCAAAAAAACATGGTTTACCATCTGTATAATGATTCTTAAAAAATATTAACTGTTAATATTTTACCTTATCTAATAATTTTCAAGTTTTTTTTCGATTTAGATGACGAACTTTGTTTTTTTAGCAAAAATCTTTTGAAATATAGAAATGATTCAAAACTACTAATGTGAAAAATCTTTTTATTCAACTACTGCTACTATTATATTGAATAGAATCTCTTTTTAAAAGCATTGCCAAATAAATATTTCAAAATGCTTATCCATTAAGCTAAATACTGGTCTTTAAAATAATCGCTATTGGAAAAGACATTATTGTATTATAAATAATAATATTATTTGTAAGCGCATTGAGCAACCCTAACCCTAACCGCTATTTTGCGCAACAACTTTTTTATCGCAAAATAAAAAATACATTTCTTCGATTCATTTGTATGACCAGTGTTTTAAGTTAATGCAGAGTAATATGTGACACGTGCACTCAGTACAAACGTCTTTCTCACACTGACTGGGTCTGCGAAATTTACGGCAAGAAAAACACATCCCCGAAAAATAGTTATTATTTATTGGTATGACAATTTTTTAATTTTTTTTTTGCTTATAAATGTAAACAATAAAATGTTTTATTATTCCAATTTTTTTTAGAAGTATTTACGATCCAATTATGCTTTAAAAATCAGTCAGAAAAAGTGGGAAAAATGGTACATTTCAAATAGATGTACAATCATTATATTACATAAATTGGAAATTCTGCTCAAATCACTTTCTTAAACAAACCTTTATCTGCATTTCTTTCTAAGACATTAAACTTCGGTATCTTACAATAAATTCTAAAAATGATCAAAACGAAAGCAGTTAAAAAATATTTTGTGAACTTTTTGCCTTTTATTCTTGAAAATATGACTATTTTCATGAAAAAAAAAATGTAATAGTGTAAAAAAGCGTTTGGAAAATGTAATATTTGAAAAAAAAATTTTTTTAAGTGAACGGTTCACGAGATTTCGTCGATGGCAAACGATCGATTTACTCTGTTTTCAGGCGTAAAGGTACTATATCCTCTTAAGATTTCGACTGAAGGTGCTTGGTGGAATTTCAATATTAAATTTGAATCGTTCAAACTATGTACATTCTCACAAATTTTGTCATTAACGACCCGGGTTTCGCCTTTCGGCATCTTCAGGCATTCAAGTGCACGGATGAACCTGAACTGACGCTTAGTAAATGAAAGCTTCGTGTTTATATAAGATACAAATGCATCACTGAGTCCAAAGCCACTGCTGGCAAAAAGGATAAGCCCATGGGAACTCCAACAGATTTGACTAGTGAGCAGTTTCAAGAATTATATAATTTGTTTGTCGGCAAAGGTTTTATGATTATATGATTTTATGGTTATATAGGGTATAGAAGAGGAGATGTGGGAAAATTTGATTTACTCTACGTGCATTTAAGGTATCTTCGATAATCCTTTTGCATTTGTTGACTGGTACATTCGTAAATAAACTGACCACGTCAAATGAAATTAATTTTGAATTGCAAGGAATGATTTTATTTTTAAGTTTTTCAACTAATTCTAATGAATTTTTTACGCTATATGTCGGGTTGAATCCACTATGGTTACGAATGAGGGAGTTAGCTTTTTTCGATAATTTATAGGCTGGGGCATTAATATATGACACTACAGGGACAAAGAATATATATCTTTAGGGTTGATCGTAATATTACAACTGTTAATGACATCTTTGACATCTTTGTTAAATTTTACTGTAGGGTCTTTTTTTAGTTGGACTATATTGTTACTTTCGAGAAAGTTATTAATTTTATCAACGTAATCATTACTCGTTAGCAGAACTGTGGTACTTCCTTTATCTGCTTTTGTGACAATGATGTTATTTTCTTTAATTTTATCTTTAATATTCTTAAGAGTGACTAACTCATCGTTAAATTTACTTCTATTTTTAACACTCGACAAATAATGAAAGAACACTGAACATCCGGGTTTTAGAACATATGGCAGCCTTTAGATTGAAAAAAGACACGTCTACTTTTGCTAATCACTTAATATCGGAAGGACACGTGTTCAATCAGGAACAAGGGATAAAAATGTTACACCCAAATACGGACAGTCATAAGCTTTTTTTCCAAGAAATGTTGGAAATCAACAAAGCACAGCTGCAAAATCTTCCGATTTTAAACGAAATATCAAATTTTCCCACATCTCCTCTTCTATACCCTATATAACCATAAAATCATATAATCATAAAACCTTTGCCGACAAACAAATTATATAATTCTTGAAACTGCTCACTAGTCAAATCTGTTGGAGTTCCCATGGGCTTATCCTTTTTGCCAGCAGTGGCTTTGGACTCAGTGATGCATTTGTATCTTATATAAACACGAAGCTTTCATTTACTAAGCGTCAGTTCAGGTTCATCCGTGCACTTGAATGCCTGAAGATGCCGAAAGGCGAAACCCGGGTCGTTAATGACAAAATTTGTGAGAATGTACATAGTTTGAACGATTCAAATTTAAGGTAAGTTTTAGTTGACTGTAGTTTTAGTTTTGTTGTTCAAATCCAAAATCGAAAAAAGTTGGCGACCTATAGGTCGGGAACTCGATGACTAGTCAATCACAATGTCATTATTGACCACTCCGTAAAGTACATATGCTTACAAAGCGAAGAGTTTTCGTAATGCCAATAACAGTCGATTATTGCGTTTTTCAAATTATTCACCACAATCAGCTGATTATTTCGATATAACGTGTTGGAATCCCTCCTAGATAATTCGCATAATCTTCACCACCTAAGTGTCGAACGGCCGTTCGTAGGGTTCACCTCTAGGCCTGTAATTTGATGGGCTGGTCCAGGGCTCGAGTCCGTTCGCTCGCGAAAGGCTTTCCCACAGTGCTTTGAATGGAAAATCGCCCCGGGGTGTCCCCGACGTCGTGATGCGGAAGAATTACGCCGGATGGTTGATTGGTTCCGCGATTGCGATCGCTGGAGAAATTCACACGTTGAGATTATGGAAAGAATTTTTGTTTTGTTAAGTTATCTATTCAAATAAATGATTTTTAACAGAATTATCCCCGTCGATTATTCCACCGTCGATTGATTAATTTATTGATCCCGTTAATGGCCATCGATTTTTTTACTTACGCATGTTCTCTTGTTTATACTTACGTTAAAAACCACATTTTATCATTTTTGATTTTATACTTTTTTATCGAAATATTAGATAATCTTTTAATAGTCTTTTAATAATCTTTTGATAATTTGATTTTCGAAGGACATCGCATTTTAGTTGAATTGTCTCTAATTTTCTTTAATAGTTTGCGACAGCAAAATAGACAGTAATTACTAATGAAAATAAAATATTCATTTACTTAAGCAAACTTTGCGATAGTAAGTCTGAAGATGCCTCTGAAAGAGGCGAAACACGTGTCACAGTTAGTTACACAATACGTGGAATAATCAAAGTTAATTTAAATTTTCTATTAAAATGAACTTCCACAAAGTTACCGCCGAAACCATCGAAAGTATTAAAATAAAATATCTTTCGGGAAAAAAAGGCGAAATCCAAATTGACGGCCCGCGGGACGAGACCTACACTCAGCCAACACTCGAGTACTTATCGGGTATATATAGATACTTGATTATATTTTGCGATATTCAATATTAGTATTTACCCGACATAAATTTCCCGATGTGGGCATTCCCATTGGTTTATCCTTTTCTCCAACAATAACTTTAAACTCAGTGATGCATTTATTTCTTATATAAACACGAAACATTCATTTGCTAAGCGTCAGTTCAAGTTCATCCGTGCATTTGAACGCCTGAAGATGCCGAAAGGCGAAAACCGGGTCGTTAGTGACAAAATCTGTGGAAATGTACATAATTTGAATGATTCAAATTTAATATTGAAATTCCACCAAACATCATTAGTCGAAATCTTAAGTTAATAAGATATATTTAGTGCTACTTCGTGCTTCGAAATAATATTTTAATCTATTTAAATTCATTAAAAGGATTATTAGGAGTAGATAATTACTTACATTTATTCCTTGGACGTCTTACCGACGATTGTTGTTCAACAACATAACACATCGGGTCGATTAGTTTTGTTTACATTTATTTTAAAGCTGTCGTTGTAAAAATAAATTGATTGTAAAACACCGCGAAAGTGTGTATCCTCCAAAACTGGCGTTTTACAGCTCGCTCACGATTGTCGTCTTCCGGGAAGCGAAATAATTTGACATGTCCCACGGAGACACCGCCTAACGAGAGACATTTTTTCCACCTCTGCCATCATCATCAGCCGTGAGAACCGAAAGAGAGAACTGCGCTGCGAATTAGTGGGTCAGCCGGCAGCAGCCATTGCGATTCTAATTGTCGGATGGCATGTCACCCGATTGTTGTGAATTTGCACAGATATGACCGTAGAAAGAGCGACAGTCGACGGCGATAATCATAATATCGTTAGGGAAAACTGTCTAATAAAAGCCACACGTACGTGATCGCTAATGCGGTACCGCGAGATTAATTGCGAATCGTACCGTTAATATTATACATGTACAATACTAAATTTGAATCGCTCAAATTATGTACATTCACACAAGTTTTGTCACTAACGTCCCGGGTCTCGTTTTTCGGGATCTTCGTGCTTTGAAGTGCACGGATTAATTGTCAAAAGACATATAACATACTTAGTATTGGCGTAGAATTGTTTATTTAGGTAATAAAAGTTTTAAAATAAAAAAAAACAGCTCGCTTATAGTGTTAAACCGGCTTTTTATTGCAAAAATTTGGTAGGTAAATTATTAGTCATCAATAAAGATAGAATACATTACTTAAATGAATCCGGGACTTTTAGACTTCAATACTGTTGTTGCACAAATGTCTATATCGGAAAAACAGAAAGAAGCTTAAAAATAGAACACATGGCCGCCTTTAGATTAATAATAAAAAAAGACACGTTAACTTTTGCCAACCACTTGGTGTCTGAGAACCATTCGTTCAAAGCGGATGAAAGGATTAAAATGTTACACCTTAACACGGATGGGCAAAAAATATTTTTCCAGGAAATTTTTAGAAATTAATAGAGCACAGTTAAATAGTTTACCAAATTTAAATGAGCAGGTAAATCTTCCAAATTCCCCATTCCTGTATCCTATATGGCAGTGGTTTCCAACCTTTTTGTTACTGCGCCTCCCTTTGAAGAAAAAAAATATCTTCCCGCCTCCCCATCCGTTATTTCATGTAGTAAGTAATAAAGACACGTTTTAAAGGGTAAATAAATATTTTGGTTTGTTCGCGCCTCCCACGTTGGAAGTCGCTGATATGTATATGGTAAGTAAATGTAATTATAAATTTTCCAGTACACAAAATAAATATAATTCTTGAAATTACTCACTATTCAAATCTGTAGGCATGCCCATAGGTTAATCCATTTCGTCAGCAATGGCTTTAAATTTAGTGAAACATTTATTTCTTATACAAACACGATACATTTAATTACTAAACGTCAGTTCAAGTTCATCCGTGCACTTGAACGCCCGTAGATTTCGAAAGGCGAAACCCGGGTCGTAAGTGACAAAACAACAGAACTATACAATATAGTTCTGACGATGGCGAAAGCCGAAATAGCTATCAACTAATAAATATAAAAACTGTAGAACTAAATACGTTGCTATTTTTACCCTATTATAATGGAGTTCTACCAAGTAAATAAATGAAGTGAAGGAAGTCGATAAACATATGAAATTTATGAATTAAATTTCACTGATCTTAATTAGCGAATTTGTTTACTTTGCCAAATCTACATTCGCCGTTACGATCGTGAAAGGTGTCCGGGCACCGTGATAGAGAGGAGTGTGTCAAGTGTCACCCCAAAGTAATAACCGCGATGGTCTAAAAAGTATATTGTAGTTTAGTTCGTCGAAGAAGGCGTCTAGTAGATGATTGTCAATCGAGATCATTAAGGATTTGTGGTCACGAAGATTAAAATATTGTCACATAGGGTTGTGTATTTATTGCACATATTAATAAAATTATCAATTTAGTTAATTGAATGTTTGAGGTAGAATTTGTTTTTATTTTTAACTGTTTTAATCGTCTTGGTTTGTAAGAGCAAATCAGAGAGAGATTTATTCGTAATACTTAAACAATATTTCTAATATGCGCATGATAAGGAAATGAATTGTATCATTAATTTCTGGCATCTGTCGTTACGTCACATCAATTTTACAATATCATCACGTTAACGTGTGATTTTTTTATTATTCATAGTTGTATAGCTATATAAAGCGAGCTATCTACATAGATAGTTGCAGCGTGTTATTATTTATCGTAGTTGGATGTGTCACTTGCGATTTGTAACGAAATGCATGTGCTCGCGCTGTGCTGTCTGTCTGTACATAACTGGTAACCGAACGACCTTCCTCTCGGGTAAGGCGGGCGCCCCGCACACTCGCAACACCACACACGCACACCACCGCAGCTCACAAACGCTTTACCTTTTTTATTATTTTATTCACAATTCCGATCCAAATCAGCGACGGATGACTCACCTGAATAGGTAGATAGATACCCGGCGCGTGTGAAGCAACGCGCGACGTACGTCCCGGATTTGCAGCCTTTTTTCGGAATTATACGACCGCTTTTTTGATTTCTTACGTTTTTATGACAGTGACAAATAAATCATAGATCTGGTAATCGCCCAAGAGGCGCTCGAAGAAATACTTTTGTACTTCCTTGTAGAACGCTTAGCAGGAAACATGTATAAGATAAACTAATTTATTAGCATGATGGGTGCGTAATCCTTGAAGAAACACGGGCGCATCTCGGGTATGCTGCGTGAGAATTTCTATACAACATTTATGTTGACATTTTGAACAAGGAGCGGTAGAGACGAAGAAGTAAAAAAGGAAGGAGCCGGTTCGAAAAAAAGTCGTTGCAAATGACATTTTTGGATATAACTTTTCTTATAACTAACTATAAGTTAGTGACAAAACTTGTGTGAATGTACGTAATTTGAACGATTCAAATTCAATATTGAAATTCCACCTAGCACGAAATTCAAAAATTTAGAAAAAAAGTTTCTTATATTACAGGAATTTTATCTTTGTAACATGTTTTACTGACGTGTTTTCCTTATCAATTTCTTTTTACTTCTGTGATACAGTATTATAATACACATTCAATTTTTATAGCCACATTTAGTTCAACATATCCTTCAATTTTGTTTGTTCGGTTGTTAATTATTATTATAAAAAACACTAGCGGTGGTGCCATCTAACGTCAAAAAGAATAAATCTATACGCGATAAAAATAAGCCGGGTCGCAAAGTTCGAATATCTATTATTTCATTTCACACTCGTATTCCATGGAGTTTTTTCGGCGAATATCCTCTGCGGAATTCCGCCGCGGTGACTAACGTGTGTCTAAATACTGTCCCACCGCATTTTTCTCGCGAGCGCCGGCATACCTTTATACGGAACGGCCGCGGCCCCCTAGGATACCGACCGCGTTGACGAGATATAAATAGCCGCCAGTGTTCGGAAAGTTATGCAGATATACCAATTTTGGCATATTATCTTGCACGAAGGGCTTCTGCTTCGACGAGTACCCTACATGAGTCACCGACGTAACCATTTTTTGATTAGGTTTTGCTTAATCAATAACCGGCGAAGGTGAAAAATAGGAATTGGCGATTTATGCTTTTTTTTCATACCGAGGACTTAAAACCAGAATGACAGAACATAAAGTTATCTTAAGTTGAGTTAACAATAATTGTAATCAGGGCATGCTCGTGGCGTGTTCAAAGTGTTCGGTGCACACAAGGGGGACATGCGACGCACTAAGATTTTAGAACTATCCACTCTTTAGATCTAGTTTTGCGAGTCGCTAAAGGCACCTCGCGCACACAGGCGCAAAAATCCTCGAGCCGGCCCTGATTGTAACCTTCCCCATCCGACATTAGTGAATTATATAAATTGTGGCATTGTTGTTTTTGAATACCTAGAGAACAATAATCTTACATTAATTTAAATTCTCGTTGAAGCATTTAAATAAAACGGCTGTGTTTATTATAGCGTTCATATGTCATTTTGTCAAATTTCATGCTACGTCATTCTGGTTCTTAGTTCTCGATATGTACTCTCCTTAGTAAAAATATATTTTTTATATAATATTTAATAGCTTACTATTTCATTTCGATGTAATTGAAATTCCCCGACTTACAAATTGCAATACATAATGGCATTAAAAATGTTTTTTTATCTTTTTCAACCCTTTTTCGGTCGAATCTTTTAATCGTAATCATTATTATTTGAAGAATTGATAATGCAGAACAATGCACAACCAAATAATAAACGGCATTAATCATAGCAATGTAAAAGCTTTTGTTCCTACCTGAAGTCAAATGACGCTCTGATTTTATTTTTTTTTCTACTTCTGATATTTATTTTTTTGATAGTTTTTATTTTAATTCTCCTTGTTCAATATTCCAATGTAAAATATAATTTCTTTAAAAGAATTCTCAGTGCTATAAATCATTGGCATGTAAAAATAAAAAAAATGACATGTTTTATTATTTACGTATCCAGAAATATAATACAACACAGATTTATTATTATACTGTGGGTTACTTTATAGTAGTAATGTTATACAACTTACACGATAATTGTGACTCCACGTTACGAGATGAGTGAACGTTCGAAAAGTACGCGCACCAGGGGGATACTTCTTTGACATTCATTGAAAATATTACGAATTGCCGTTCCCGATCCGTTCCGTCATCTCGTACCGATTGAAATTATTCAATGAGCGTCACATTGAATTTTCTCGATGCTTTGTGATCGCCGATTTCGAGAAGATACTTATTTAATTAAGTAATACAAGCCGATGACGCGTGAATGCAAATTCTTCGTGCATGATTAACGTGATATTTAACGGTAGGTGGTGATATTTTTGTACGTCTCTTTTAATTTGGTGTTGTTTGATTATTTAATTACTCGGATATAAAATTAAAGATTTATTTAAAACTATTTTTTGCAGACAATTTAAGTGTCTAAGATCCATCGCCGGTAGAATATTATAGCGTTGCTTTTGGTGTTATTATAATAGATTCATATTGTAGTAATTTTATTTTCGCTCGATATATTTATTACTTGTAAGGCTTTTCTATTTACGCGTAGTTTTTTATATTTTAATGTAAGTTTTTCTCCGTCTTTTATTATTTATCAAATAAATTTTATCAATACTTGTTCATTGCAAACCAATTGAAAATGCTCACTTAATTAGCAAAATCGCACATTTTTGATTTTGTAAATATTGTCAACTTTAGTCGTATATATTTTATTTTCAATATGTTTCCAGCCACGGATTTACCTATTAGCATTTACTATTAAGTGCAATAAATAAACATTATTTAAATATTATACGATCCAATTAATAAGTCGTGTAAAACATTTATGGAAAATGCAAATCGATTCCCCCAACATTACGATTATATTCTGCTTTGGCAGTTGGATTTATTGCTGTTTTTTATTTTATTTTCGGGCGTTATGATTTATAGTCATCTTACCATTTAATTATATGGCATAAATCAGTCGAGGTATTTTGCGGCGTTATATCTGTTTACCTGATTGCCAGCCTCGTGTGAAAAAAATGTATTGCCATGGCGTCCCGGAAACGTCGTTTATATACAAAATCAGGAAGTATTTGGCCAGTACTCATAACTCGTGTTTCAAAAATTGTTCGCCCGTTTTAATATTGAA
The DNA here is from genome assembly GCA_030503985.1 of Himalopsyche tibetana. Lineage (NCBI taxonomy): Eukaryota > Metazoa > Arthropoda > Insecta > Trichoptera > Rhyacophilidae > Himalopsyche > Himalopsyche tibetana. The sequence continues at coordinate 3,928,633 of JAPJYX010000019.1, read as the reverse complement.
CACTTAGCAATTAGTGTTGCGGCCAAAAAGCGCCTGCTATTACAGTTTATTTATGGAGGTCTTTAAGTTCGAACGATGTGTTAATTAATCCTTGGGGTAATTTTTAGCAGCTTTGCTACGAAATATATTTCCAATTAATTTTCATTTTGAATGTCATGATTTAAAACGTCTTTTTATACATATTTTTTATTATGTACAGTAAAATGCTTCTTTCCACATATATATTATACAATTACAATAATTTAATTATTATTATTTAAAACGTGTCTGTTTTACACTATTTATTTAAAAAATAAAAAGTGATGAGTCGCGGCAATTTTATTTAAATTTTAGGGAGGCGCAGTAGCATGAAGGTTGGAAACAACTGCTTTAATTAATATATTGTTAAGTAGTATTTCGTATTCCGTATTCAAAAGCATCATATGAGTAAAAGTATTATCAGATTATCTTCCAACACGTGTATTACATACTGTTTTTAATTTCCATCAAGTAATAAAATCATTCGCCAATATAAAATATGGTACCATAATAATACACAAGAAGAGACAAAACCATAAACCATATAAATGTTTACCAGTTTTGCCCGATGTAGCTATTTATTTATTTAATTAACATTGCATAAGGTGCCAGATGAAATAATAAGGTTCTGAATTTTAATTTGAAATTTATAATGAATTTTCACAATGTGTTTGTTTTATGTGACATTTGATATTACTTATTATTTTACTACTTGCAATCACCGTAAAACAGTATTAAATTACGCCGTTTTCCTTTCGCTATCGTGAAGTTTATTTAAGTTTTCAACTGTATATTTCCTTTTCTACAGCATACGCAAATACTCTTTTCTATTAGCTTATTTCGTTTTCATATCCGGGATATATTTTTTTTGTGTTTGTCGCTAATCTGTTCAGATGTTTTTTAAATTCAGACACCCATAAAATTGTACCTATTATTTGCATTTTTCTTGTATCTCAAGAGTCAAGTGGGAGCCGGGCCGAAGCCACGCGTTCACGGCTATATAGTTTTCCAACAGCTGACTCGCGAAGCGTTGCACATTTAGAGCGCGAGCATTATTACATCAATTTGTTTTCAACAACAATCCATAGTAACGACAATAATTATTATCATTAGTTATCTGCGTTCCGGCTTTGAACTTGGCTCGCGACTGACTCACCTTCTGACGCCGTTTTTGGTCGAGACAAATGGATGGCGGAGTCGGGTTTGTTTGCTTGTTGCCTAGCTACGCCTCCGCCAGTCATTTTATTGCCGTTCGAATTGATGCTGCAATCTTTGTTATAATTATTACTACTCCAGTTGTTTTTGTTCTGCCACGAGCGAATTCTAAGAAACCCATCTTCGGTGAGTACGATCCAATGCTGAGCTCAAGGTCGCGCCGCTTTCCTTGGTTAGTAGTAATGGGCTGCATAATAACTTTTATTTCTTTATAATATAAAGCTCTTGCAATACATACGTATGTATTTTAATTATTGAGAGTTAAACTGATTAGTTCCAATCCATTTGGATTATTTTTTATTAAATAATATATAAACAATATTTACCGAATTATTGCATTTCAGTAGCATTCCAATTTTTTTTTAAATAATGCAAGGTCATCATTTACATTCTTTGATGTTCTTTTTCAGTGGGAATATAGGCTGATGAGAAAATCTTTATTATTGGTTTAATAGGTAGTCTTTCGTACTATTGTATCAAACTAAAATAGCCTCTAAGTGCGTTCTCCCCTGGATATCGATTAAAAAAACGATTTTAAAACTTTATCATTAATATGTTTTTTTAATACCGACAAATCAATGATAAGGAAACTGGTGTAATGCATTAATTTTCATTTGGAATCCGATACGTAAATATATATATCGACTGTGGAAAGGAAAAAGGACGTAACCCACAGTTATTTCAAAACAGTTTTTTTTCGATAATCACTATGTATCAAACTTGATACACGTTCTATCAAAAGGATGCAAGCTGTAAATGCCGAATTAATATCTAAATTTAGCTTTTATGCTTGAAAAAGATGACCTTGTAAAAAATTAAAACCAAGAAAAAAGACTGAAATAAAGGTTTTTCCTAGACAATTTCTTTAGTTAATATTATATTATGTCAATTAAACACCAGTTTAGAAGTCTCCGTGCACTTCAAGGTTGTGTATAATTCATAATTTGCATATGGCCTAAAATCATCAAAACACTTTTTTTGCGCCCCTTCTGTGAAATTTGACATGTGTGGGTTACGTCCTTTTTTCCTTTCCACAGTCGATATTATCATAAATTTATATTCGGGGGTGCGGCGAGTTTGCGTCTTCACCATGCGTATGAGTCACCTAGCAAGTTAATCCTATTCCAAGAAAAGTTCACGTTTGTTATCCCGGACGATATTTTTAGTTTGTTACTTTCGTCCGTGACAATCATTCCGTTTTCAGGTTTGTGTTTGATATTTATCGCTTCATAGCTAGTAGGCAATTGTAACTATGCATTTTTACGTTTTGTTTTCGTATTCAATCAGTGTTGCTCGTTTTCTATGCCTGGAGTCGACTCATCGTGGATTAATAGTCGTTAAATAAATACCGTGTAGGAGGCCTTATATTGTGTTTCATTTTCGACAGCTGCAGCATTTCGTAATATTATTTTTTTTATTTGTACGGCCTGTTTTATTAAGGAGTACTGCGCGACTTTGTCAATATTCAATGTAAAATTTGATTTATCGTATCGTTAAAAATATTAAAATATTTCAAACATAGAATGCGACTAGCAATAAATAAACTGAAATAGTTCGATCAAAGTCGTCTGGCTGTCTGTCTGTACGTCCGTTGCGCACATTTCATAACGTTCAATCGACTGATGCTGCATATAATAAACTGAAAATTATCGCTGTCTGTTCTTTTTGTCATCTTAAGACAATTGACATTTTTTTATTAGTTCGTAAACAATATCAATCAATTGATTGTTTCAAAAATATATATATAAATTATAAGTATAAATTTATGACATGATCGATAAAACATCGACGTGTTTACTGTTTACACATCTCATTGTATTTTTTTTTTACTGAATAGTTTTTACAATCAATCTAATACGAGAAACTGTAATTTCTTTTCTCTGTTGGTCATTATAACATTCGAAGTTTTTTTGTTGTTTTATGTTCAATATACATACTTAAAAATATTTACACAACCACTATTATTTTAGTTTTATTCGAATAACATATATTTAATATGTAGGTAGGTGAAAACAGCAGTTCATTTAACACCCTAAGTACAAAATACGTCTGTATGTCGTTGATTAAGCGAATAAAGATTTTCAACCTTCGTATAATTGCTAATTTTCTAAAACCCTGGAAAGATCGTTTTGTTGAGAGTCTTTTATAAAAAAATAGTCAGACGATCTATTAGGTTTGAACTGAACTGTTTGGCGATTAATTCTGTCATCTATTTATAAGACATGATCGAATCTGAAGAAATTCCAATGTTGCTAGCAAACGTATTCGCTCATATCTAATTGATATCACCTGTGTTGATATTTGCACAGCGAGCTGACTGCACGACCGCGACCTTTTCATTCTCTGCGCTTATTTAAATAAATAAAATTAATATAAACCAAACCTCGGTGACTAGGTGTGCAATCTATCAATCCACACGGCATTTTACACATTCGTATGCCTATTTACTTCATCTTTTTCTATTTTTACTTTATCTTAATTATTGGAATCATAATTGTTTTCTGGACGACTCTTCGAAGAACTATTCGTTATTTTAAAAAAAACACATTGACTGAAAATAAAAAAAACAATAGAAATTTCGTAAGAGGTAGTAAAATGGATATGCAATATTAAATATATAATTATTTTATCAGTTACAATTTGTCTAAAGTTGCCATACTGAGCTATGTTAATTTGTATATTTAATTGAACACATTTATAGATAATATTTAAATGTACGCATTAAAATCTTAGAATATTCCTGCACTTTTTTCGTTAAATAGATCATGACGGTGCTAATTCAAAGGTGCTGGTCATTGCTGCAGTATCATCACTAGAATATATGGGTTGTGTGTACATAATAAAAATATATTAAAACAACACATTTTTAAAAATACAGAGCTATCCGCATTATAACGTCAAAACGTATCTTGGATTCTAAATATTAAAATATTTCGATAAAACATGTTATTAGGTATAGAATAAATATTCTTCTTACTTTATTCTAAAAGGTAACTAACCATCTGCCATATAAGCAATGCAAAACATAGTCTTTTAGTATACACATATAAAGCTGTATCGGAGTTTTTCTAAGTATTGTCAAATGCCCCTCGATAACGGGCTTTTGTGCCTGTCGTATTCGCGCTTCTCGGCGACAGGTGTAGCAGCCGTTGGACTCCCGGGCGTGTCGCGAGTAGTGGCAGGGAGGGCTGAACAATCGCGCGCGCGTACTTCCTATGCCCACAATGGAGAGCGGTTCGTTACCCTCGCAACTGGCACTGTTATTACCATTCGGCCTACAACTGGGTACACACTCATCAAGTTAGGCGGGCAGGGCTTTTTAATCTCATTTTATTTTAACTGCAAATATTTTAATATTGAAACTTCTAATAATGTCGATATTACTTGAAAAGATATTTGTAAAGGTGATTAGGAAAAATTCAACTGGTCCGCTTAATTTGTGTTGATTTTTTCATACTATAAAGTCGTAATCGATATTTTTTACATGCATAAAATATCGGCGATCTTCGTCATCGATATATCTTTCGACTACTGGAGACCTAAAAGACACATTATGTTACATGCATATTTTGTATTTATCACACTTCGTAATTATAATGGTTAATGTAGCTTATGCTTATGCATCTCTATGCTTATTGAATAACAGGGAAAATGTAAAATAATTTATTCACTTTGCTACGGCGATAAAAATACGAATGTAGGTTTGTATTTTTTTTTGTATGAACTATAATTGACGGTTAAGAGGAAATAAAAAAAAATAGTCTTTGATTATATGTTATGTTTTTAGATATCACTTAGTTGAAAGTTCGTTGCAGTTTGCCTAGTTTTCCAAAAAAACAAATGCATTCATAAATTGATCAAAATCAAAGAAATAATTATTTTCTTTTTATGATTTCCAGGATAGTTTTGTACTGGCAATACATAATAATATATTGAATAAAACAAAATACTTTATATCCTACAACGAGTACGGATTTACAACTGATTAAAGAGACAACGAAATGGGTATGCTTCTACATTTTTTTAAAATGCACTTTGTGAAATGGATTATAGTGCGTATATTCGAAGGTTTTACGTAAAAATTGTTTGCATTCTGGTCGCCGGTCCGCGGACTTTAGATTGCGCCCACCATTTTCTGGAATGGAACACTTCGCAAGTCCGGAAAATTTAACGAAACACTTAGCTGATTTTTAAAAAACTGTGTTGCAACGTATAAAACCATTCCAAGGCTCCGTGGAACATAGTTTGGGAAACCCTGATGTAAACAATGCAGCGTCCTGTCAGCAAACAGTTGGTCGTCGAATCGCCCTTGGGCAGGTGACGACCGAATCCGATCAGACGTGGTCTCTGGTGATTGATGCCTTGTCGTCGAATAAGGATACTCCGTTACGATATAATTAACATTCGCAACGTCGAAAAACAGAGTCCATCGCCTAAAATATAATTCAGTTACTTCTACCGCTTAATTCAATTAAATTGCCAAATCATGCTTGTATGTGTTGTATGTTTAATCTCTAGATATGGTTTTTTTCCTACTGTTTTTGATCGTAAATTATTTGAACTCTGGCAAATTTTAAACGTTGATCGTTCCGCAGGTTATCTACGTAAAATAACTTATTTTCTATTTTTTAAATCATGTCCACATTTGAATAAATAACACATCTTTTTTTAAATACCTTTTCCACCAAAAACGGGTAATCTTTTCACATCTAGACACATTTAGAAATTCATTTTGTATAATAGTTTGACTATTGAGTCTTTCACCAATATTGTATATCATTGACAGCTAGCTTAATAGTTTGTTGTCATGCAAATTTCATTCCACACCTCGCGTGATTTCTTGGTCCTCATGTTGGCTTTATTTATTTTGAAAACCAGTTATATATAATTGATAGTTTAACAATTGTATTTTTTTTAATTTTCAGGTAAGGCTTTGATTATATCGGAAGTGATTTCTTCGTATCAATTTATAGCACCGGGAAAGGTAAGAAAACAAGTGGCACATCTGTTAACATATTATATTACCGACTGATGTTTTTTTATGGGACTTCAATATAACGTTTGGAACGTTTCATTTACACATGCATTCATATTTTTTTTTGAGAGACGGCACGCGTTTTTCTTTCAGGTTTCAGGGTTTTTCTTTCAGACCTTCGAAAAAATAGGTTAATCTTTGCTGACCGTCAGATATGTATTCTAGAAGACCTGAAATAGAAAACCCAGGTCGTTAGTGACAATTTAAAACACATAATCGTTGATCCATATCAACATTTCATATTTATTCATTATTGATCTATTTTCATGAATATGGTACAAAGTGTGTACAAGAAAGTAAAATAAAGAAAGAGCTGTTTAGCGATAAACGACCTGCTTAGCATAATATAAAATTGATCTAAGATTTAAAATATCTTCCCAGGTGCATGTTATATTGCTATATTAAAATTAAGCACCAATTTAAAATGTGTATATTGTCCACAGTCCACTAAGCACACCTACCGTCGACATTTATTTTATCGATATTGTAGCTTGTATCCAGTATCCACGTTGCGTGTCCTAAGCATTTATGGCAGTTGTAAGTATTAGTTATTTGTAAGAAAATCCTCGGTAGAATTTCTCGCGGTGCGTTGTCGCCGCCCTCTGCGGTGACTGTAGAGATGAAGCCCACTCCACTTTTCGCTTTCCTCGCCCTGCTGACTCATCAGCGGCGGATGCCTGACAGTAGGCGGATTCACGCACTACAGCAGAGATTCGCAAAGGCGCGGAATTCCCTGAACGTTTTTCAGTTATATCAATGACACTACTTTAGCGAATTAACCAGTTTTGACGATGATGTTACTTCGAAATAGCTATCAATTATGTATTACCTACAATTATTTTTATGGATCAAAATGCTATCTAGTTCCACTAAGAAAACTTCAATTCAAGCAAACACTTGAAAACACAAAAATATGACTTCTCTCTTTTGACCGTATCCGCTACTTATGGCACATGTAGTATGTATATTAGCTACCACGCGGTGCCTCCTGGACTCTTCCGTATTACAGTTCATTTTTCAGCCAATATTTTTTTCAATTTTAATGATATATTCTAAAAGCAATTTTAATTAATTTATTCAACGTATTATTTAGCTAGCGTCTTAAATTGATGAAGAATAAACTTTTCTCTAATACTTCTAAGACCCTAACGTAATTTTCATGAGGTTATAAATACTTTTAAAAGTAGATATTCAAAGTATACATCAAATCTTCTACTAAAACAGTAGCAATTAAAGATGATATATATTTTGTGATGGCGGTATTTTACACGAAATATCGAAATACCGATCTTGAACTTGCCCGATCCCAATTGGTTGTTTTTTATTTGCATTATTTAAATTATTTTTTGTAATACTGATATCGGTATCGATATATTCGTTCGGTATTGCAATCCTCACGCATAAATAACATGCTGCGTGTCCTTAGTCCAATGACTCGATTAAACAAAATACATTTGTGTGCATTACTATCGATATCCAACCTCAGTAAATAAATATGTGCTGTATGTAATGTAGATAAAATCTAAATTCCTTGATTTCTAGATCTAACTGGTTTGCAGCACGACATTTCGCGGTGATTCATAGACTTTTATTATCATCGCATCGCTTATTTGTCGATGCCATCTCGTTTTTTCGTTTTGTTTATAAACAAGTGTTTTTAGGTTTACGGCCGTATGTTAATGATTATTTACCTGGCACAGGGGTCGGTGACGTGCGGTCTGCGAGAGTTTATGGCGATTTATCTATTGTAAATTATAAATTTCGCCATCGGATGAACGATTGGCGTGATGTACAGCTCCTCTGATGATTGCTGATCAGTCGCTTTAGATTTATTAGCTCAATTTACATTTAATTGTTATAAATCTACTAATTTCTACGGAAATTTTCAATCGATTAATAAATTTCTGTTTAAAGGTACGTGTGTCATCTAAGTTTTACATTTCTTTCCCATCCATCTGATACTTGAAACGTAACCTTTTTTAAAAAGGGTGTTTTACGTGAGTGTACAACAACCAGTGTCCGTAAAAATAAGTACTAGTGATATTCATTTATACTGCACAAGTGGAAAAAAATAGTGCTATATAATAATTCCACAAGATGTATTATAAACTATCAAAATCAACCGTTTTTATAATTTAAGATTTCGACTGAAATTACTCGATGGAATTTCAATGTTAAATTTGAATGATTCAAAACCTTTTTATAGATAATAAACTATTATGAAAAATAAACTCAAAATACCCAAATTGGTCACATTCCATGCCAAAATCCTAAATGAATCTCTATGCAAGCAAAAAGTAGACGACCCCTTACCTAGTTGTTAATTATTCAAAAAAACCGCGATCCATATATGCATTTTGTGTAATACTGTAATGCATCGACTGTATAATTATCATTCGGTCAACATTTTAATGGCAGGTGTAAATTGTGCAATTTATAACTAAATGCAAATGAATGCCGTGTTTACCTTTATATAGTCACCAGAGGAATCCACTTAAATAATTAAAAACTATATATTCAATAATGCTAATAGAAAAAACCTCTTTAGCCAATTATGAACTGAAAGGGGGCTCGATAATGTTGTCGATCGTTCGTATTTGGTATTCCAATGGTGTGCTCTTTCATTTTAATTTATTTTAAAAAATGGCAGATCGTGTGGGAAGATTACTATTTGAGAATAGACTTCGCATTATTTATTAATCTACTTAATTCTTCGTCGCATCTTTGACTCGATAGCGCTTAAAATAAATGCAAAGTCCCAGTAAATTAATAAATAGGAACCTTCAAAACCAATTCCTTAGCTCTCATAAGTCGATTGTAATAATATTATAAGTTTTATATTACTAATTAATTAACGCTCTATGAACGACCGTTTTCATAATAGAGCTTCCTAATCTTCAATATATTCACAAATCCATAAATTGATTGATTTAGGGAAACGCCCCTGAGCATACGCGACTAGTTTGCTACTAGTTCTTTTCTCAACATTTTTCTTTTATGGTTACCCAATTATTGTTGAAACGTATTATGTTTAATTGGCCCATTAGAAATCCATATAATAATAGTAAATACATTTAATATACTCAATTCGTTTGAGATAAAATAATCGGGGCTTGTCTTCTTGTCATTTATTCTATCATACCAGAAACAACCTTATCAAATTCTCGTGTAATATCTTTACTGACAAATGGGAAGTCGTAAAACGTACATTACTATATTGCTAGATGTTAGACCCCAAGTCTAACAGTAACCTAGGACTGTAAATTATAGACTTGAGATTAATAATCCTACGTATATTTAAGGCAGGATATTTTAACAACTAGTTTTTTTTATGCAAGTTTGTCACCAAGAACGTGTGGGTATTGATTAAATGGAATTCTTTTTATAAGGAAATATGATTAATGAACGGACATTTTCGTATTTACGAAACAATAAAATATTCGATTGGTGAAAACCGCCGTCATACAATCAATATACTGCATTCTTTCCATATAAGATGATTTTTTGGTGGTATTCAAAGTAACTTGATTAGTAACATAAATATAGTAAGTGAATCATGTCTTACATCGGTGTCTCCTCCCACGATGATAGCTGAACATCAGTCATATCCTTAAAAAGACTGCAGTAAAGAAAATATCATCTGTGTTACAATAATTTTTGTTTTATTTGGCCGTATTCATTTTTTATCGATCTGGTAATATTCGTATAGTTGGTTTAAATCTCTGTTTTCGTATAGGGCAGGGTATGTCAGGAATGTAGAATTGCGCAAAGGTTATGATTTTTTCACTGATTTTAAAAGGCGGCGAAGAAAACACAAATATAAAGACGTGGAAGACTTTTTATCAAATTTCTGACGACTTCATTTCAAATTCACTTTCATCGACTTGAAAAAGCTGCTGGAACTTTGTTTATTGTTACGTTTACCTATCAGACTAATGGCGAAACCCAGGTCGTGATTAATAGAATATGTGAACAGTGCTAAAGTTACCAAGGAGACTCATTCTAAAGTATTAATTATAACTAGTTTTATTTACGAGTTACATATACAATCTTCAATCTTTTCTTCTTAGTATCTTATGCGGATCTTTGCCATGTGATCTCGGACGCTGTGGAAGTAATCCAATGTGCGTGTAATGTATGTGAATCGATTTTTTATTATTTGTTTTAGCTTAGTTCCATAATAAATACCTGCGTGGTGCTAATTAGCCATTTCTGCGGCACTGTATTAAATAAATACAAAAAATCAACATGCATATTATTCACATCTCCAAGTGCAAATGAGTAAATAGATGGTGCATTTCGATAAGCAGCCGTGGCGCCATAAATATCTTGAATTCCTGCGCTGAGGCGTCAGCATCATCATCACGTACCGTCTCCCCAGTGTCAAGTCACCAACAAAAACATGCGCTGTGATTAATCATTTTTTTTATTTATGAATCGTTTATATGTAACAAAAAAATAATGGAATGCGCTTTGTTAAATCAATAAGGTCACTTTGTTTATTATTTGTTTCCAATTTCTCTAACTTTCATTCTTTCAACTTAAGTTGCGTTTTATATGTATCGTTCTTTTCAAGATTTTGTGTGAACGGTACTGCGTAGTGCGTAACAATTTACATGCTTACCTAGGACCTTTTAATACTGTCTGCCATTCTTGGTCGGTTTATTAAGAAAGGCGTAATATTAATATCATTAAAATACTTTTTTTGCAATTACTTTATTTTTTTTAAATGACCCAGATTGGTGTCGCTCAGCTTAAGCGTTTTCAATTAATTTGAAATAAATAAAAAAAGGCCTATTCTTATTTTATTATGCGCAACGGGCTCTGATCATAATAACATATGTGTTTTTGTGTACTGTAAACGCTTAAAAAACGGCTACAAAACATCGGTACATTTTTTTTTTATTCTATTTGTAATGATCATTTAACAAGAATTGCGGGACCTCTTCACAGGGTCACATTTTTTATTTTTTTAAAACAATAGTTTATATTTCTGATTCAATGAAATTCCACTTATTTATTTATCACCCAATGGTTTAACAATCCGAAGATATGAATTAGTTTGAAAAATGCAGCAGGCAATCCTCGTATAAGAACCGTAATGTCACTCGTTTGTTATTGTGATTCATTTTCGTGGAATCAAAAGCTCTCATGCAGTTTGTTAGGCTGGCGACAGTTAACTAGCAGTCGGGGGAGTCGCCTCTGACTCACGCAGCTTTTTTAGCTTTTTCTAGTTCCTTGTGCGCAGCTTTTCAATAATCGTAATTTTAAAAGACAAGCTTCAATTTCATTCAGTTTTATTATTATTAAGAAATTTTTATCTTTGGGCTATTTTAAATATATTATATGTCATATCTGACAGATGTTTGTTTAAATTTACGAACATAAGTTAGTATTTACGAAACGATAATTATTTTTCAATTGGCACTTTTTATTAAGTTATCGTTTTTTTTTTTAAAGAAAAAACCTCCGTTTGATATCGAAAGCTATTATGTAGAGGTCTGTACATCTTCAGCTAAAATTAAATATTATTTTTAATAATTATAAATATAATTATCAACCGCTAATATAAAAATCATTAAAGAATATTCTCCTTTGATTAACAGTAAACAATATTAAATTTAGTTTGTACTCGTCCATGATCGGATATATTTTGTGCACTAACTATGTATATAGCGACGACGTCGGCAATAAGTACTGTCCAGTCTCGTCACTTTTCTTTTCATGCCGCTTTCCTAAGTGCGCATAATTGCACGGAGATTTTTACTTTTTTTTTCACATTCAGTAAAAGTATCTTTACGTGATCGCCGATCACACATTTTTTTGCACGCAACATCCTCTTCCGATGACCGTAACCTTTCTACACATTATTTGATGATGGTGAATTATGTCGAATGACTGCATTTATATAATGATAATCGCGCAAGTACTGTGTTTATCGGAAGTTGTGGCGGATTGACTTTCTAATGATCGAATGTGCTTATTGAGCCGCAGGACTGACGGGCCGTAGACCACGCTGGACCTCTGTTGCTAATTTAAATGACTTCACCTCGACTAGATTGTGCTGTATGGACAAGGGAAGAGAATTTTTTTCGACGTTTTCATTTTTTTAATTTATTAGAAATTTGCTTTGTAGAACTAATCAAGCCATATTCGGCCATAAATTTGACTGTGTCAACTAACGGAATAACAAGGAATCATTTTTTCGGATATCAACGTTTTCGAATTACAACAAATATTTCTTATTGTGAACTCTTCCACGAGAATTACACGATTCCTATTGAGGTGCACATTTTTTCATGATATGAAACGAGTCAACGTTGCATTTGTTGTAGATTTTACTCAGTATTGGAAAATAATATTCGTTTAACTTGTAATTGCAGCGTTTACTACTTAAACATTTATTTAATGGTACAAATGTCATATTTTCTCACGACCGTTTATTTCAAACATAAACGGTGAATCTAAGAAGTTTATTTATTTAAATTTTATTTCTCAATTGTAATTCGATTAAATTTATAACTTAAATGCACAAAATTCAAGTTGACAACTTTTTTTACAGAATATATGTTTTAAGCAACTCAATGGAGTTTAATTATATAATTTATTCTCGTAATGTGTGATTTCAATTATTATGTTGATACGTCACATGAATAATTATATCACTTATCAAAAACATTGGGCAACATCGGACATAAATGCTACAACGTACAAAATTAATTACGTATTCAGTTCCACAACAATAAAAAAATGTAATTGATTGCTATTTCAGAATCACGCCGTCGTCAGATATTTACTTTTTAGTAGTTTTAGTACCAATTGAAGGAATGCAATCACAGCAGTTTTGGTGATCTTTCGTGCCTTTGAGATTATTTATCTACTCGAAAAATAATTTGTGATTTGAAACATGCCGCATCGTCTAAGATAGAGATTTTTGCACATCTGCACATCTAGTATTATGTTCTTTTTATCTTTGTACTCGACACCTTTTGAAATTCCATTGTAACTTCTTTCACGATAGCGAAGTTCGTTAGTAATAGAAAATTTAAATTAACTTTGATTGTAATGTTTAACGTCATTAGTAGTATGATTAAATTTGTTTGCACTGTTTCGATTTTATAATCCCCTCTTTGCTTCCATTAAAAAGGAAAAATCCCATTCTGATTGTTTACAACTCATTAGTAAAATTAGTATCATTATCTGTTTGCTTTATTTCGATTCTACACCCCCCTCCTTGCTCCTCTTAAAAGGAAAAAAAACCCAATCCATTTTGTAATTTTATAATTTTAAAATGTTAGAATCAATCTTGCTTCATTACTTAAGCAAACTTTGCGATAGTAAGTCTGAAGATGCCTCTGATAGAGGCGAAACACGTGTCACAGTTAGTTACACAATACGTGGAATAATCAAAGTTAATTTAAATTTTCTATTAAAATGAACTTCCACAAAGTTACCGCCGAAACCATCGAAAGTTCGTTAGTTATGTTTTAGACTGTCTAAAGATCCCTCTACTCAGCCCTAAGTAACAACATAGTGTTTGAAAACAAAACATTTCCTAGATGAGTATGAGGAAATGTTCCTCAGTGAATTTAGATATATTTATATCACTAAAGAAAAAATAGCATTTTTTGTTTGTTTATATGGCATATCTATAAAAAAAAATTCAAGATTTTATCAAATTGATCAAGTTAAGACATATCATCTAAACATTGTACTTCAATTTCGTATATTTATTATAGTGTACATATAATATATGATATAACGGTCTTATTTCGGACGAAGTCGAAATAATTCAGCCATTCTACATAATATGATAGGTAATCTAAAACTTAAAACAGCCGTTGCACTAAAACCAGAAACACTGTTTTAACTTAGTAGGGCAGTACTGATTTAACTTACATAAGCCGATTTTTTTCGAGAGAATCTAATTTACAGTAACTCTTACATAATCCTAACTCATAATTAATAAATAATGTACTCGACTTACGGACGCTTACAACTGTAATTTTTAATTTAAAAGATTTGTGTGATAAAATAAAAATATTACCGTTTTTTGTAATACACGACGTTAGGAAAAAAATGTCTATTTAATATTCATATATATGTATTTTTGAATTAGTCAAATGTTATTTCAGGTCACAGAAATAAACTCTATCCAAATATTGTTTTTGAACGTATAAAACGTTAAAGATCTACCCAATGGTCATTTTATTTTGTAGATTGTGCATGAAAAAATATGCCGTGATGGTATTTTTGGGGGAGCCGGTAAATTGCTCGAATTACAAATTATTCGAATTACTTGGTTATTTAAACGATTTTTCACGACTTTTTCTACGAATTTCATTTTTATCTTGTGGGACACTTGTTTAGAGAGTGAAATATAAAAATAATTTTCGTAAGTATTTATTTTACCGTGTTCGCTCCAAATACGGAACATATGATCTTTTAATGGTGTTTATCTCAACATAAGTGTTTCTACGAGAACTGCTTATTAATTAGTTACTCAAACTGTTTCTATATATTTCCAGAAAACATAGAAGACTAGGGCTAAGACAGAACAAACGGAAACAAATTGATTATCTTGTTATTCGAGCAATTTACCGGGAACTTATTTTAGGTGATATGAGTTTTGTGTACTAGGCCGGCAACTGTTTGTCTTTTATAAACTTAGTGATGTTGTTATGCCTCTCAACTAAGGCATCCAATCCCGGACCCTTTTTGTGTTCCTTGGATTTCAGGATTCACAATTTTTCAATACCGGGATTGATCATTCGACATAATTGAGATCAATGCCGAAAAAAGGGAATATTTAAGAGATTCCAGATTTTTTGTCAACTCGAGGTGACGACTTGACAGATTCCGCTGTTATTGAAATGTGTGAGATCTTTCCTTAGCTCCTTCCTCGAAAAAGCTATGAATTTTCGGATTCCAAAATTATTCAAATCTATAGGACTTTTTTTAGCTCCATTCTTTGAAAATGTTACGAATTGACGGATTCCACAATTACTTAGGGATTTTCACTATTGTAATGAATTCCCAAATCCCCGGACTAGTACTAAGACGATTGCGGGATTGCGGGATCGCAAAATTGGTCGGGATCCCTGATCCCGAGATTGTATGTAGGCTCTATTCTCAACGAATACAGTCAAAAATACCACTAAATGATCATAATGAAAGATGTCATGTTGGGCTTTTCGAACAATATTGACACTAATAGAAAATTTAAATTAACTTTGATTATTCCACGTATTGTGTAACTAACTGTGACACGTGTTTCGCCTCTTTCAGAGGCATCTTCAGACTTACTATCGCAAAGTTTGCTTAAGTAATGAAGCAAGATTGATTCTAACATTTTAAAATTATAAAATTACAAAATGGATTGGGTTTTTTTTTCCTTTTAAGAGGAGCAAGGAGGGGGGTGTAGAATCGAAATAAGGCGCGAAAATAAAAAAAGAAAAAAAAAAACCCAATCCATTTTGTAATTTTATAATTTTAAAATGTTAGAATCAATCTTGCTTCATTACTTAAGCAAACTTTGCGATAGTAAGTCTGAAGATGCCTCTGAAAGAGGCGAAACACGTGTCACAGTTAGTTACACAATACGTGGAATAATCAAAGTTAATTTAAATTTTCTATTAAAATGAACTTCCACAAAGTTACCGCCGAAACCATCGAAAGTATCAATATTGACACGTTTTAACTAGCTTATTACCTTTCTTAGAATAGATTTAAACGTCATAAAGCAAAAGCTGATAATCTCACCTTTGTATTATGTACATATTTCGACTTCTCAGCAAACACCGCTCTCTTTCACATCAGAGAGAAAATATCATTCATATAAATATTGTGATTGACATTCGTAAATCGGTGTTTTGGATTTCTTCGCCAGAAGTACAAATAAATTTGAACACACATCCATACATAAGCGAAGAGCTTAAATAATATTTTCTCCAAAAGAAAAATGACTGTATGTACAAAGAATGAATAGCCTCATTAGGTTAAATCTTCTTTGCTTTAGAATACTATTTGTCTGTCAATAGGTTATTTACGTTTTCTTCTGCTTTCATAGATAAGCTCATTACTATGTTCAACTCTCCCTTTTTGTTTATTTTTTTTTTATTTACAAAGTATGACGACGAGGATAATATATCCTACATAATTAGAGACACGTATTTTTAGCATTTTGCGATAGATGCTAAAACTTAAAATAAATTATGCTAATAATGCGAAATTCGTAAATTATGCAAATATATGCTAAAATCTCAAAAAAAAACAATATAAAATTCAACATGAAGAGTTTGGTTGTGTTGTTTTAAGAACAATTGGGTATTCAGTTTAAAGGGTGGATCCTGAAAAATATTTCAGTAAATATAATTTAATTGTAACTGACCGTCGCACAAATCTCAATGAAGCACCCATGAATACATGCTCCGTGCTTAGTTTTTATATATTTATATTTAAATTATATATATTCATTATTTTTTTTTTTGTATTTTTCAACATAATATATTTTAATTAAAACACATTTTTGCCAGCTTTTTTAGCTATTCTAAAAACTTTCGAATCCAAAATCTCGGGAATTTACAAAAAATTATTACAGAAATGGCGGATCAAGTCAAAAGACCTCACCAGAGTAGCCAAAAGCCCGCATGCGGCCTTAAGGCCGCAATATCCCACGACTGATCTAGATCTTGCGCGTCGACATATTTTCTTAAATCATCGTAAGCACTTTACATAAAATATGGCAATTTCTTACTAATATATGTTGCAATGATTTTAGCCGACGTCATAATATTATATTGACGTTTTGTCACGATTTTATTATTTAGGTTTCGACCAGAGGTTAGATGAAAGTGTTTTTTTTCATCTATCATTAACGATTATAATATCTTAGTCGAGTTAGTGTTGGTCAACATCGTAATTTTTAGATGGTCGCAAATAATTATATACACGAATCTTTATGATTTGATTATGAATTATGGTTGGTTCGTGGGCGATATTTATTTTTTTAAACGTTGTCTGATCGTGCCACTAATGCCAAAAATATTCTCTTGCAATGTTATGGATTCAATGTAATAAAAGAACCCTTGATTGCAATTAAAAATTACCAGACTCTTACTTCAGTGAAAACGTCACTGATTTTAGAATTATCATCAAACAAAGTATTCCTACAGAACCTCTCGTCGTCTTTTGATCACCAATATTTATTATGAGCTCGGCAAACACGGTTAGCCAGAAATGTATTATGTTAATAGCTCTCGCCTTGCTCCAGTGAAGGAGCGCTTTTGAATCCTCAGATCTCCCGTGGCGTCGTTCTTAGTTGGTTTTACACGGTAAGATGTAACTAACAATCGCTATCAGTCCAACGACGATTGCGTTAAACTCTGATTGATGAGATTGCGTCTGCATTCTTGTCACTTCCGACTTGTATGTATTTATTGTGGGAAATTTCATTTATGAGAATCTGTGCTGGTTGGTCCGATCAATGAAGTTAAAACTGAAAAAGTACTGGTATTGTTAGATCGATCACGAAATCTTGCAGATCTACAACATGACAGATTCCGTTTAATGTAGATTAGAACCGTTAACAAGGTGGAATAGAATATCTGACGAAATAAATCGCGAGCTGTCGAAGCACTATAGCGAATAGTTTCTACAAAAGTGACGTATCCAACTTGAGACGACTTTCCTAAAAAAATGATGTTTTGAAAACCCTGGCAGTATTAGAAGATAATCTTGGATTATGATTAATAGTCGTAAAAAGTGAGTCATCTTTGTATTGAATTGATGGTAATCCATCTTACTAAAATCAGATTATTTGATACATTTTCTATCAAAAAATGTATTCGCTTTTAAAATGTGTATGTAACAGTGACCGCAATCGCCGACGGCGGTCGTTCGAAATACACTTACCTGTCATCTTATCCACCTGATATATCCTTCCACGTAAAAGTGTCTTTCTCTATTCATATAGTTCTTTTTAAGAATAAAGAAAAACATTGTGAGCCTGTCGCAGCGGTCTTGACAGGCTCGATTCCCACGCCCTACCCATGTTAGATGGTATCCAAGTTGATAATATTATAAAAGGTACCCGCAGGAAGCGACTTGTTATTTTGAATGTGTTTTTTTTTATATTATTTATAATAAATACCTTAAGGTCACTTAACATGACAATAACATTTCCCGTTACTGCTTAATTTTAAAATTATAATTCGGCGTTTTATTGTACATTAATTTGTAGTCTTATGTTTTTATTGTGTGGTCATCATCAAGGTTGGCCACCTATCGTTATTGATTTATGACGACATTTGAAGTTTCCTTTCACATTTTATCAGCGAATGATTTCATAATTAATTTATTAAGATGATTCAGCCACTTTATAGAGATAGTAGCTTGATATGTAAATCAGTTAACGGTTTGACTAAACCGGGAGAAATGTAGTTCACTAACAATATGCACCCATCGTATTAATACTTGATGATTTGATAACACGCGTTTTTGTCCGTTGTTAAGCCCACGACCTAGTTTCCCTTTAATCTGAACTCACTTGCCTATGATACAGTTCCTTCTGTCGTATGCCCGCACCATTATACAGTTTTTTCTTCTACCGCACCGCTTTAAATCGACCGGTAAAATGTTATTGTTTTTTTCGTCGTCGATAATAATTCCTGCATGTGATAGCAGGGCCGCGCCTACCTGGACCGCATCAGATCTAGGAGGGACACAGGCAACGGTGATACTGCCTGGCAGGTAGAAATCCTCTCCCGATTGAGTGGTGAGGCCGATTCGTCGATGCGCGTTTCCCTCATCGATAGATACCGTCAGTGCTGCTCAACATTTATTATACGAGTATCACATGATTCTTGTTTTATTGCTTAATAGTCGAACATAAATATATACTTTGTATTCAATAAATAAAACACTTTTTTGTACTGTACTTTTATAATGTGGAATTAGTACAAAAGAGTGTTTTATTTATCGAATGTAATGCCTTTCCACCAAGTATTGACAGTGAACATCTTAAAATTCATGTACGTTAATTATCAGTTGGAAGAAAGATGAATCATAATAAATAAATGCGATTGAACTCCTGAAATGCTACATATATCCTGTCCAACAAGTTTTGGTATTTAATATTACTACTTTTCTATCAAAATCAAAATTCAGTAATAAATAATTATTTAGGTACTAAAACTGCCTTTAAGATTTGGGAAGGCAAGAATATTTGACTGTTTTTCAGGTTCGTCAACGATTTGATTTGATACATTTAAAAAAACTTACTATTGGTGATATAAACACATTGCGTTTTGACGGAATCGTGCTAATTAATATATAGTAAAATATCATACAGCTGACAGTTATTAAATACTCAAGCGAAATAAAGATGGTACGTTGGCTTGGCATGGTAATAAGTAAACAGCTCTATTCCATATAATTCTTGGCTTTTATTAGTTTATTAATCCAACACCGTCATTTATTTATATTGTATTTACCTTAAAACGCTCGCGAACGTCAGTTGACGAATCCTCGTTTTTGTATATAATGAAGGCGTGGAGTATATCAGCGTCGATAATAATTCGTCTCGACGGCGGAACAGGTTGTAGGGTCGAATCGAATTATTATTATTGGTCCACCTCGTGAGTTCAATTACTTAAATGATTTTGTCGGCTGAGTGCTGATATAACATCGTAGAAATATTTCCCTTTTATACGTTTTGCATCATTGCGACACTACGTAATATTTGTTTTTGCATACGAGTAAATTCAAGTTCTCGTTTAATATTGACGCTGATGACTGGATGCTGTGTTAAGCTCTCCTAAGTCTTGTTACTTTCTTCCATGGCGTAGATATACAATACAATAGAAAGGACTAGTTACATATCTTGTAAAATTTATAAATATATGTATAGCTGATTTAAATTAAAAGCTTGTTGATATTGCAGTTTCCTCATATGAATTCTTCTCACATTACCGATTTTTTCGAAGGCTCTACAAACTAACTTATAATCACGGCTATTAAATCGTAGTCGGGAAAGAATAACGAAACCGATTATTTTTTAAACTTTTCGTGTATAAAGTCAAAAGTTGCCCCACTGCATGCTACTAAGTCTTAAAAATATTAAGAGATCCTATCTAGGTTCTCCAATCCCGGGATCCCGTCTAATCTAATTTTCCGATCCCGAAAGACTTTATGGAGTAGTCGGTGTGGCCCTATAAAATTGTAATAAGGTAGTAAGTATTGGTAAGAAAAATAAATTTGTTCTAAAAAATAACTAAATAATGACTGTATGTACTAGGGCATCCAATACCGGGATCCGGGATCCCGTTCAATTTTCTGATCCCGAAATCCCGGGATCGCAGCCGTGTCAATCCCGGGATTTAGGGATTGAGAAATTTTGAGCAAATCCCGAAAATCGACACGAAATTGGCAAATCGAGGATTTCAAATTCCTCGGTGGGCTAAAAATAAAAAAAAAACGAGGTTTGGAGATAATGCGGGGAAAAAGTATAGCGAACTGAGGATTTCAAATTCCTCGGTGAGCAAAAGGCTCTGGGATTGGATACCCTAGTATGTACTAGATATGTAAAGAGAAATCATTGAAACAATTGAACATTTGAACATTTCAAGGGAGTTTTTTTTTCAACCGAATTCAGAGTCCGAGTCAGAATCGGAGTCGTTTTAATTAATTTATTTTTTAACGGCTCCACTACCCCGATTCCAATGTATTTAATGGCAAATAAACGAAATCTTAGTTTCTTTCAGGACATGCGTGTCTTTCTCGCAACCTTTTTTTGGTACAGTCTACTTTAGTATAAAAGATACAGCACTGGACAACTGGTCGCAGTATATCGCTCATACCACAATAACTCGCCTCGCCTAAAAAGGCAATAACCAATGTGTAAAGTTAACTCAACTCCACACACCATCTGTGTAATATTGTGTTATCAAAATTGTTCGTGTGTGTAAGTATGTACACAAATACGATGTACACGTTTTTTTTATTAATGCAATTACACGCTCGTTAATGATAATTTCATGCCATCGGATATTATATTATGTCCAAGCGCATTCGAAGAATGTATGTTGGTCTCACATAATGTAATGCCAATTGAACGATTTATTCTGGTTTTATAATATTATTGAATATTTTACGTCATTTGATAATGCGTCGACAGTGAATAATATATGCATTTGTAATCTGACGTAGTTATATAATATTAAGTCTTATCACTATAAGTCATAAAAATCAAATAAAAGCACTGAACATAGTATTTTTTTATTATTATTTTAACACATCACAATACTTAGTATATTTTGTTTTCTGTTGTGATTGTGCTCTGATTCAATAATACAAAATTAATATTATTAATATAGGATTCGTGATTGAAAAATAATTAAATCAATGAAACTGAAAAATAACTAAGAAGTTTTTATGAATAGTATATATTATATAAAGAACTATATTATCTCTACAAAAATTATATTATACAGTAAAAAGTTTATAGCTATTTCGACATTACGCCAAAGTTTACGTGAAGTACAGTTCAAAATAAGGCTCTTGATTTCATTGCGTTTTTTCTTCTTATCGGAAAAAATCCATTTCCCAATTGGACAGAGCACACGCGGCGTGAAATTAGCTATGGCATCTTCTAAAAATAGCATATTTTACTAAACATTACCAGGTATTATTCGCACTTAATGGCGTATATATAATATGTATATATAATTAATCTTCTTTCCTACCGGTTAACCATGAAATTGGGCAGGTCCTGTTTATAGATACATGTATCCAAATAAAGCTATTATTAATTGTCCGATAAATCCATATTCAAGTTCAACTCAGCGTATGTCTAAATTAGATGATTTTGCATACATAATACTTATTAATCTTTTGATCGGTTTTTTTTGTTTGTTTGTTTGTTTTAAACACGATACAGGAAACATCATAAAAACAGTAGGTGTATATTTATGTGAACATCTCGTGTATATTTTTCCATGTTTCCTAGAGCATAAATCTCCACCGACGTTTTTATCCAATCGACTGTTACACAATGTCTTATCTTTCTTATAGTATAATAAGCAATTTTTTTTATGTATCTTGCTTAATGTCGCTCGTAAAAATTATACAACTCAGTGTAAAAATGAGTCTAAATAAAATATAAAACACTCGAGTGGTTTATGTTGCATTCTTGTTTATATATAAAAGTGATGTAACTACATTTTGTTAAAATCGCGAAAAATGTACAATATTCTACGCGCAATTTTCACTAAATGAGAAAATTTATATGTTCCAAAACTTAATATAAGCATATGAAAATAAAGGGAGCCGGTAAATTGCTCGAATGGAAATTGCTCGAATTACAAATTATTCGAATTACTTTGTTATTTAAACGATTTTTCACGAATTTTTCTACGAATTTCATTTTTATCTTGTGCGACACTTGTTAAGAGAGTGAAATATAAAAATAATTTTCGTAAGTATTTATTTTAACCGTGTTCGCTCCAAATACGGAACATATGATCTTTTAATGGAGTTTATCTCAACAGAAGTGTTTCTACGAGAACTGCTTATTGATTAGATACTCAAACTGTTTTTATATATTTCCAGAAAACATAGAAGACTAGGGCTAAGACAGAACAAACGGAAACAAATTGATTATCTTGTTATTCGAGCAATTTCCATTCGAGCAATTAACCGGGAACCGAAAATAAACTATTTCAAATTTTAACAGCTTAACGACCGTGGACGCGTATTTAAGTCTTTGAAATCCAACGGTTGCGGACCGTGGACGCATATACGCGTCCTACGTCATACATTCTATTCTATTGAAAAATCAATTGGTTAGGATCGAGTTTGATTTTAAATGTTAACGAGAGATGGTAGCATACACATTGACGCAATATTTAACAACAAAAAAATCAATATTATACTAAAATATTTCGTAAAAATACTAAAGATATTAGATAGTTTATTTTTTTCAGGTGTTATTTTTCATAGTATTATTTTACGTTCTGGTAAAAGATTTTATGTTTAAATCGTTTCTGGTTTGTTTCTCTGATTAGCGACGACATACATCCGTAATATTAGCAGGGTAACATGATTCCCAGATGCTCTTGTAGGGCCTCTTAGAGATACGCACACACGTATCGTAGTATTTGTTTACATCGAATTGCCTTGTTATTTATTGCTTGGGCAGGAGGCGGGCCATGCTGCAGTTTTATGGAGCAAGTGTCATTGTGGCGGTCGAAAACTATTTTTGAAATTTGAATCGGGTGGTTGATAATATTGCGACCTATTCAAACTCAGTGGCAGGGGTTCTCAATTCTTAAATAATACATATTTGTATTGAATATGTTATTATCCATAAAACGTACTTTTTTTTACGATTTTTTGATCATACCTTGTTAATAGTATATCCAATTAATTGTTTTATATATTTGAACATAAAAACAAAGAAAACAGTATGAAAAAGTAGATTTTACATATTTAAAAGAAAACCTTTCAGTAGATTTAAGTTATTTTGACTACACCACATAAGTATGCAACCCACAGATATAGAACCATTGCTCAAGTGGCATTGATTTATGCGCCAAAGTATCTGGAAGCTATCAAATAAAATTTTGTGAAGATATCTTAATTGGTTTACAAATTATGGTGAATTTAGTAGAATGGCAGTTTTTTGCGAATTTTTTGCAAAATCGTCCGGCCGCCAGGTCAAATTCAATAGAAAACACGCGGGCGGTAAACTGTGATATATATTCATAGATTGAAGTATGAAAGATCTGGTTGATTCTGGTATCTGGTGTGTACAATAATATTTTGCTTATATTTATTTAATTAAATGGATTGTCAGCTGTTATTTTGTTTGTAAGAATACAGTAAAAAAAACCAAACATAAAACAATCCATTTTGTATATTTTATAATATAAAATATATAAAATTTCTATCAAGCCATTTTTACTTGAAACACAAAACTATTTGCCGCAAATATTGAAATGTGCACATGTAGCTTTTTGTAACTATACGCTTTATGTAACCTATTACAAAATTTTGTATCATGATTAGGAGCGATTTTTCTCAGCTATTAAGCATTTTTAAATGGTGCACAGATAGACTCGAACAGGGGTTTGTATATGTATGTAAATATAACGTAAACTTCGAACTTATATAATTATACATATTTGTTTATAGTATTTTTTTTCTTTAACAGCGGTTTGATCGCAGTCTTTTAGTTAACTGTCGGTCATTCCGCTCAACGTTCTGAAGGTTGTGGGACAGTTTTATGTATAGCGAACAGGTAAAAGGTTGTTATTTGCAAAGATGATAAAAACTTCTTTCAACTAATACGTGAATCATGCCTAACTCATTGCAGTATAGATTTGGTAATTTTATTTTCGTTCAAGGGTCACAGGTTCAATTCCGACAGTGGGCATGGGCATCGCGTAGGCATGGCCAGTCGATACTTCGCATTTTAAATATGTTTGTTCGGCGTAAGGTATATACTAAATAATCGAATTCTGAATTTTCGTGCTTTGAATTGTACGATCTTGCTATTTTAATATTCGAGGCGTTGACCGGGCAAGGATGCGGACGCGATCCTTCTGCTACTACGCCGACACTCGTTTTTATTTTTTCATTAAAAAATTGCTGTTGGCTGATTTTTATATACGGCTATTCATATACTTGGACTTCCTGTCTTTAGGGCTAGAGACCCGTATTATGCGATGTATGCCAAAATCCACAATACGAATGTTGCTATTATATAAATATGGTTGTTTTCTTCAGCGCTGTGGCTACTTTATAGTGTGAACATCGTTAAACTTAAACATTGCGTCGCGCGATCCGAATGGTTTCACGAGTTTGATTGTGCCGCTCTCTAATATTGTAAATTCTGAAAAATACATGTAACTTTTAAAATAAATATAATTTTCAACATCAATGTAATTTAGTTGTTATAGTTAATTTTATTATTGTTTTTATATTTGTTATTCTTCTATTGTATTGTTATTTTCGAACAGTATGCAAATTAATTAAAAAAAAAATACTTTTACAAGTTATGTTAAATTGGAATTGATTGTTATTTGAAATAAATATCTAATATGAATAGATGTTGAAAATAAACATATTTTTTTTGCTACAAAACATAAATTTTGAACTGAAAATTGATAAAAAAATACAGGTCTCTCATTATTGTCGCATTATGTATCAGAGATTGATGTATAAACCACAAATATAAATTGTGTTAATGTTATTAAAATAAGCTTTTCTGACATTCTGTCTTCAGATTTTACAATTATGTTATTTTTTCGATAAAAATTTTACTTTAACTCGATTGACCACAATCAAAGAAAGAAATTGTATTTTGGCCTGTATTGATTGTTATTATTTATAGTACGAAATCGACTTAAATGTTTAGGCTATTTCACCCTGGTCCCACAGGGATATTCGAAAAATATATAGTTTTTTTCCATTCATCAAACAAAATAAAATAAAAAATATTATTGTTTTGTTATTTCTTTCTCCAAATAAAAAGGCTGTATGTACAACCAAAAAGCATCGTTGCTTATCGGTCGCACATTGCGATCGGACAATCTTTTCCATCTCCGGGGTCAAAAACTTCAGCGAATTTACATAATCCTCTACAATGTCGCAACTAATCGCTGGTGCCGGCTGGAAGAGGACAATGCCTCTTGAAAACAGTTTGGATAGTTAAAATGTTTTTTTTCTCATTTTGTAGGCGTTCCGCGACCTCACCTCCTTCGTAACCGAGCAGTATTATAATGTAATTTATTTTGTTTCATTTCACTGGCGTGAGTCACCCGCACGGGATTCTCTTGCGTACTTCACCATCACCTGGGAGTATTCTTTGCTTCATATCACGGATTATCCTGAAACTCGCTCGGAATATTAATTAACGATGCGATTGTTTGTATGCAGTTGTGAGAACAGCCGGACGAATTGAAGGCGAGAATTTTTGGAAATATTTTGCCTGAGAAAGGCTTGCCGGTTCGGGTCAACGATCAACCAATTGGATACGGAATTCCTCAATAAATTTTCCGCATCGCCATCATTAATTATTCAGACGATGAAGATCTGTTATATTTTATTGTATCTCAAGTTTACTACTCATAAATCTATGTTTACACCGTCTCTTCAGCTACCAGCTGACACCCATTCACTATTATAAAGTCTTCGTTGTTGTTTTATCCTACTGAAATTGTGTTTAAGAATAAGTTTTCCAATATATGATTCTTGTGTACACTAAGATCGAAAGCGCCCCCCGCATGGTTCGATTTGTTG
This sequence comes from Himalopsyche tibetana, assembly GCA_030503985.1. Classification (NCBI taxonomy): domain Eukaryota; kingdom Metazoa; phylum Arthropoda; class Insecta; order Trichoptera; family Rhyacophilidae; genus Himalopsyche; species Himalopsyche tibetana. The sequence continues at coordinate 3,902,064 of JAPJYX010000019.1, read as the reverse complement.
TCACCACTCGGAAGTTTCTGCTAAATCCATCGGATTATTATTTTATTAAATTACTGTAGGAATATTATATTTTGGTCCTGATGAATTATTTTTGTTTTATTTTTTACACAACTATAAAAAAGTTAAACTTGATTATCAAAAAAAAAAAAAAAAACAAAGATATACAAGATGTTATTATTAAATGGTATACTCAGTATTACTGTGTATTTCTTAGATCGGCAACTAATATACCAGCGATACAGAATACAAGGATGACTGTGGATGTATTTGAGTCGCCCATTTCCAAAATTCGCCTTGTCCATTTTCATTTGTTTGAAATTGCTCTCAAGAAACGTGTGCTGGTACTTCTATATTGAGAATATAACTATAGCTTATTAAATCGAATAAAACAAAATACTATCTTTTTCAATTTTAACCAAGAAATTTGGTTGCCTTTTCAACGTAAAGGTTTTTGTCGATAAATATTCTGGTAAGTTTTAATGCCATATAAAAAGCATGCGATTCAAATACTATTTCCTAGTCAAAAATGTTTTTCTCCTTTTTTATAAAGCTTCTCAAGGAAGTTAGCTTAATACGATAGACAGATGGTATCTTTTAATGTACTACTCTGTCTTTGGATTTGATCAGATTAATCCCCACGTACCGATGCCGCATCTTGTCTAATGGATATCCACTATTGATTCAATCCATGTTCGTATTATTTTTCGATTTTAATCTTATTGTCTGAAATCACTACAAAATATGTAAAAAAAAACCTAATCGTAGCTTAACTTCATATAAGATAATGTAAGTTATCTCGAAGATAAAGACACGTTTTTAATGATTGGTGTAGTTTACGGAAATAGGCACGACTGTTTTATCTGATTTAAAGTATTTCTCAAAGACCTTCAATTCTGACTAACGCGATAATGTGCATGATTTGTATTTGCACATGTTTTTAATTATCCAACTTAAATATTTAATGTAATAGTAGTTTTCTTAATTATGATCAGTTATTGTCTGTTTTTAATTTATTTCTTAAATCATTGCACGCTGTGTTTGCAATATCGATAATACCGATGTGTATCGTAATTTAATAATGTGGCGAATAAAAAAATATCATAAAGCGAATATAAAATTAATATAAAACAAAATTTGACACGCGCTTTGCCTCTTTGAGAATTATCGACAAAAAGAATATCGTAAGGTTTACGAAGTGACTTGAAATTTCGTAAACATTGCGATGTCCTGTCTGATGATGTTTCATAAAGAAGTGAAACATGCGTCACATTTTGTAACACAAGCGGAATATCAAAACTAAATTGTAAATTAAAAATAAACCTCCATAAAGTTACCGTCGAATCCATCGAAAATATAAAATATGTACAGAATTGTTAACCGTATTTTCAAATTTAGATCAAAGTCATCTTAGAATTTTTCATTTAAAAAAAAATATCTTTACAATGCTATAAACACAGCTGCAGATGAGAATTTTTAACAGTTAATGGATTTTTTTAAAACTTAATTATTTTTTCTATTATAAATAACTGCAAGCGATACTGTAAATTTTATTATATGTAAGTCATAACGCTCGACATATGTTGCTTTTTCTTCTAAATTTGTACTTAATCATTATCATTACTTTTTCTATATTTAATCTCAGCGTATTGCTATTATTGATATAACACATGTTTTTATGTTTTTCATCGTAAAAAAACTGCCGTTTGAAATTCCGAAATACTCTTGTATGTTATTGAATTCACTTTTTACAGTTAACTCACGTATACGATATTAAATTCCCATACGCTGCACATTGCAGACTGTATCATTTTTATGCACTATTTGTTCAAAGCATATTTGATTCGTTACAATATTATGCTCATCGATTTATTGTCAGTTATTTGTATCTGCCGCTGGAAAACAGGATTTTATTTTATATGTATTCGTATTCATATTTAGACTCAAATTTGAATGATGCGGAATGAATTTTTTTTTTTACAAGAAAAATCAGTGTATTATATATTAAAACATAACGAATGTCACTTATATGTATTGGATTTTTATCTGCCGCTTAATTGTTTGATTCAATGATATGTAGACTTTGTGGTGCTTCCGGATGCATTTCAGATAATTTGATTATCCGTAAGTGTTTTTCTTTTGATAAAACTGATTGATTGATTGAATAAATTGATAGAGTTCTATTGAAATCAATAATTTTATCAGTTAGATAACAAATAGCCAGAATTAGATTATATTAAAAAGAAAGGCATTATATTAAAAAAAAAAAAAGACTAAGAAAGATTCCACATTTATTTCATATGATCAGGACTATTTTCGCTTATCACGAGCATTTTGAACTAATAGGATTATTATTATACTAAACCAAGTATAACTATTAAGCGTATAACAAAAAAATTAATTAGTAATAGAAATATGAAAGGCATTCAAGATAAAAATACAAAATATGAATAAGGGACACTCAATTTAATGTAATTATAATGTTTAATAAATGTTTAATACAAATAAATGATTCTTATTTGCAATCGCATCAAAGAAAATTATGTTACAGAGGCCACTAACAATAAATTCAAAGATATTTCTAAATCCGTGAATTTTTGGAACGTGATATTCTAAATTATATTCTACGTACAATATCAATAATAAATAAATGTGGAATTAGTACAAAATAGTATTTTATTGTTTGGATATGAGTCGTAAGTAGCAGGTATTATTTTTACTAGCTGTAAGCCCGTTGCCCAGCAACGTGAGATTTTTGTTGCATAGTATTTAATTTAATTTAATTTTATGTTATTTTATTTTATGGTATTTAATTTAATTTTATTTTATGTTATTTTATTTTATTATATTTTATTTTATTTTATTTTATTTTGTTTTATTTTATTTTATTTTATTTTTCGTAGTAGCAGAAATTTCGTAAATTATTGAATTTTTGGAATAATGTTCAAGTTTGCTGACAACTATTTTTCGTAGGAGCAGAAATTTCGTAAATTATGTAATATTTGGAATAATGTTGAAGTTTGCTAACAACCATTTTTCGTAGTAGCAGAAATTTCGTAAATTATTAAATCTTTGGAATAATGTTCAAGTTTGCTAACAACCATTTTTCGTAGGAGCATAAATTTCGTAAAATATTTAATTTTTGGAATAATTTTCAAGTTTGCTAACAACCATTTTTCGTAGGAGCAGAAATTTCGTGAATTATTGAATTTTTGGAATAAAAAAAAAGTTTGCTAACAACCATTTTTCGTAGTAGCATAAATTTCGTAAAATATTTAATTTTTGGAATAATTTTTAAGTTTGCTAACCATTTTTCGTAGTAGCATAAATTTCGTAAAATATTCAATTTTTGGAATAAAGTTTAAGTTTGCTAACAACCATTTTTCGTAGTAGCCGAAATTTCGTAAATTATTGAATTTTTGGAATAAAGTTTAAGTTTGCTAACAACCATTTTTCGTAGTAGCAGAAATTTCGTAAATTATTGAATTTTTGGAATAATGCTCAAGTTTGCTAACAACCATTTTTCGTAGGAGCAGAAATTTCGTAAATTATTTAATATTTGGAATAATGTTCAAGTTTGCTAACAACCATTTTTCGTAGTAGCATAAATTTCGTAAAATATTCAATTTTTGGAATAAAGTTTAAGTTTGCTAACAACCATTTTTCGTAGTAGCCGAAATTTCGTAAATTATTGAATTTTTGGAATAAAGTTTAAGTTTGCTAACAACCATTTTTCGTAGTAGCAGAAATTTCGTAAATTATTGAATTTTTGGAACAATGTTCAAGTTTGCTAACAACCATTTTTCGTAGTAGCAGGAATTTCGTAAATTATTGAATTTTTGGAATAATGTTCAAGTTTGCTAACAACCATTTTTCGTAGGAGCAGAAATTTCGTAAAATATTTAATTTTTGGAATAATTTTTAAGTTTGCTAACAACCATTTTTCGTAGTAGCATAAATTTCGTAAAATATTCAATTTTTGGTATAAAGTTTAAGTTTGCTAACAACCATTTTTCGTAGTAGCAGAAATTTCGTAAATTATTGATTTTTTGGAATAAAGTTTAAGTTTGCTAACAACCATTTTTCGTAGTAGCAGAAATTTCGTAAATTATTGAATTTTTGGAATAATGTTCAAGTTTGCTAACAACCATTTTTCGTAGTAGCATAAATTTCGTAAAATATTCAATTTTTGGTATAAAGTTTAAGTTTGCTAACAACCATTTTTCGTAGTAGCCGAAATTTCGTAAATTATTGAATTTTTGGAATAATGTTCAAGTTTGCTAACAACCATTTTTCGTAGTAGCAGAAATTTCGTAAAATATTTAATTTTTGGAATAATTTTTAAGTTTGCTAACCATTTTTCGTAGTAGCATAAATTTCGTAAAATATTCAATTTTTGGAATAAAGTTTAAGTTTGCTAACAACCATTTATCGTAGTAGCCGAAATTTCGTAAATTATTGAATTTTTGGAATAAAGTTTAAGTTTGCTAACAACCATTTTTCGTAGTAGCAGAAATTTCGTAAATTATTGAATTTTTGGAATAATGCTCAAGTTTGCTAACAACCATTTTTCGTAGGAGCAGAAATTTCGTAAATTATTTAATATTTGGAATAATGTTCAAGTTTGCTAATAACCATTTTTCGTAGTAGCATAAATTTCGTAAAATATTCAATTTTTGGAATAAAGTTTAAGTTTGCTAACAACCATTTTTCGTAGTAGCCGAAATTTCGTAAATTATTGAATTTTTGGAATAAAGTTTAAGTTTGCTAACAACCATTTTTCGTAGTAGCAGAAATTTCGTAAATTATTGAATTTTTGGAACAATGTTCAAGTTTGCTAACAACCATTTTTCGTAGTAGCAGGAATTTCGTAAATTATTGAATTTTTGGAATAATGTTCAAGTTTGCTAACAACCATTTTTCGTAGGAGCAGAAATTTCGTAAAATATTTAATTTTTGGAATAATTTTTAAGTTTGCTAACAACCATTTTTCGTAGTAGCATAAATTTCGTAAAATATTCAATTTTTGGTATAAAGTTTAAGTTTGCTAACAACCATTTTTCGTAGTAGCAGAAATTTCGTAAATTATTGATTTTTTGGAATAAAGTTTAAGTTTGCTAACAACCATTTTTCGTAGTAGCAGAAATTTCGTAAATTATTGAATTTTTGGAATAATGTTCAAGTTTGCTAACAACCATTTTTCGTAGTAGCATAAATTTCGTAAAATATTCAATTTTTGGTATGTTTAAGTTTGCTAACAACCATTTTTCGTAGTAGCCGAAATTTCGTAAATTATTGAATTTTTGGAATAATGTTCAAGTTTGCTAACAACCATTTTTCGTAGTAGCAGAAATTTCGTAAAATATTTAATTTTTAGAATAATGTTTAAGTTTGCTAACAACCATTTTTCGTAGTAGCATAAATTTCGTAAATTATTTAATATTTGGAATAATGTTCAAGTTTGCTAACAACCATTTTTCGTAGTAGCATAAATTTCGTAAAGTATTCAATTTTTGGAATAAAGTTTAAGTTTGCTAACAACCATTTTTCGTAGTAGCAGAAATTTCGTAAATTATTGAATTTTTGGAATAAAGTTTAAGTTTGCTAACAACCATTTTTCGTAGTAGCAGAAATTTCGTAAATTATTGAATTTTTGGAATAATGTTCAAGTTTGCTAACAACCATTTTTCGTAGTAGCAGGAATTTCGTAAATTATTGAATTTTTGGAATAATGTTCAAGTTTGCTAACAACCATTTTTCGTAGGAGCAGAAATTTCGTAAAATATTTAATTTTTGGAATAATTTTTAAGTTTGCTAACAACCATTTTTCGTAGTAGCATAAATTTCGTAAAATATTCAATTTTTGGTATAAAGTTTAAGTTTGCTAACAACCATTTTTCGTAGTAGCATAAATTTCGTAAAATATTCAATTTTTGGAATAAAGTTTAACAACCATTTTTCGTAGTAGCAGAAATTTCGTAAATTATTGAATTTTTGGAATAATGTTCAAGTTTGCTAACAACCATTTTTCGTAGGAGCAGAAATTTCGTAAATTATTTAATATTTGGAATAATGTTCAAGTTTGCTAACAACCATTTTTCGTAGTAGCATAAATTTCGTAAAATATTCAATTTTTGGAATAAAGTTTAAGTTTGCTAACAACCATTTTTCGTAGTAGCCGAAATTTCGTAAATTATTTAATTTTGCGCATATATCGACAGCCCTGCAGTTTTTTAATTGTAAATTATTTAATATTTGGAATAATGTTCAAGTTTGCTAACAACCATTTTTCGTAGTAGCAGAAATTTCGTAAATTATTTAATTTTTGGAATAATGTTGAAGTTTGCTAACAACCATTTTTCGTAGTAGCAGAAATTTCGTAAATTATTAAATCTTTGGAATAATGTTCAAGTTTGCTAACAATCATTTTTCATAGTACCATAAATCGACCTCGGCGCATATATCGACAGCCCTGCAGTTTTTAAATTGCAAATTATTGAATTTTTGGAATAATGTTCACGTTTGCTAACAATCATTTTTCGTAGTATATATATTTTATTCAAATAATTTTCAAATACGCTAACAAATAAATTTCGTAAAAGAAGAAAAAGACCCGATGACATCAGTACGCACACATTTGTGAAAAGTGAAAAGTAAAAAGTGATTATTATAGATTTTATTTTATTTAAAAAAGTGGAGACTGGAAGGTCGAGGACGTCCTTACACTCAGACTGACATTATCGGCTATTAATATATAGATGTTGCTTTAAAAGTAAAATATTTTGAGGCGAGGTGTGGGTCAATTCAAGTAGTTTATTTTGATTACGATCGCAGACTAACTGCTATCGCAATCTATGCAATCGCATCACCGTGATTCGCCGTACGCGGAGGTGAAATTTCTTGACACTTTTGAAGTGCCACCGAGACGTCTCCGCTATCCATCCCCCTGCCTGCCATCAGCCTCCGTCGCTATTCTTCGTCTGCTCTTCCACTGTTTGCTGTCCATCCGTCGAATGTCGCAATGGATATTCACTGCAAGGACTGGCAAGGACGTCGAACTCGAGCATTTTGCGTGCGTTGGCACTTATTAAATTTTCGCAATCAATTTGAATATTGTCATTAAAAACTGACAGCTGCTAGAAAAGATAATTGAGATTAATTTTGCTTGGGAACAACAGAAAAAATATGATTATTTTCATTTTTCTTGTTACTTAATTGTTATTGGGCGTATGACATTTTCCATATTATCGCTTTATAAATAAATAAATATATTTCTTATCCCTTTTACGATCTCATTTTTTTAAATTTGATCGTTGAAATATTAACGTTTTGGTTTACATATTGGAAAAACTCTTCACTTGTCTGAACAGCGGTATACTAAAATGAACTGTTATATTTAACATCAATGTCAAAAAAGTACTATGTGAACCTTGCGAAATCGTTTACAATAGAACATGTCTATAATATTTTTATGGACATATTTATTTGCTATTTTCGATGGAATCGGCGGAAACTTTGTTGAAATTAAATTTCATAACTTTGTTATTCCATTTGTTGTGTTGCAGAATGTGACACGTGTTTTGCATCTTTGAGAAGCATCATCAGTCATAACGTAAACTGAAAATTGATTATAATTAATTATAAAATAAAAATACATCCGATAATCATTTCCAATTATTTAGAATGTCTGACTGTCTTTCGAAAATCCTAAAAAGAAATCTTGTACGAATTTAATTTATTTTTTTGTGCGTGAAATTAAACTACAGTATAATTATTAGCAAACGTTTATCGGTACACCCATCACAGATCCTTTTACAAACATGGGACAGATTAATATCGCCGCATAAAAGTTCATCGAACCAGTATTTTAGAAGCCTACACGATATACTGCCGCGATCAAGTTGTCGATTGTCAATGTCTTTATTTATTCAAAGCGATCAATCAATAGTCGGTCCATTATTTGCACGTGTATATTTTTTTTATTTTAATATACGTTATAATAGCCTCTTCGAGAAGCCGAGGGGTATAATCTGCTTCTCTTGTTTCTCGAAAGTAGGTTGACGTTCATTTCATAATTAGTATCGACCTGTAATAATTATTGATTACGCGATGTTAATATCTTTCGTACTATTATACTTTATGAATATCAATCGAAAATACTATGCCTCCAGTTATCGATTCAAATATAAATATTTATGATGCGTGATTTACATTGTTATAAACGAACTTGTACAATTAAATTTTGTGATGCTACGAGGCTAATTTTCTCGAGTTTTTTTTAGATATAATCTTTGTAAGAAACATTGCGTCGCTCCTACTTAACGACAGTAACATTTGCGGAATCGATGAACGATTATCTATTTTGTTTTATCATCCTTTTAAAGTTTTGCAAGTTTGTGTAGTAAGTCATGTACCTAAAATTAACGGCTTAATTATTTCTCACGTAGGCTTACAAATTTTATGCCAACTTGCGCAAGTGATTTTTTTTCGAATTGTCGTTAATCATTGTTACGTATCTATGTATTATATTTGTAAGTGTTGTAACACTTTCGACCTTGCGTAATTTTTTTTTTATTTTTTTTTTATTCTCAGTGATAATTATTTAAAAAAAAAACTGTTATGTGTTCTGAGAAATTCGTACAGTTACTTACCGTAAAAAGTGTGTGTGGGTATACTTACGAATCGAAAGCTCGTTATCTGAGAATGAATGATATCGAATAATTTATGAGAAAAAAAAGTTAACGGTGTCAGATACAACTTTATTGGTAAGGTTTTAAGTTTCACCATGCATTAGCTGGCTTTGTGGTCTATTGGTTAAGTCTACAACATTATACCCGATACTGGCCGAGTTCATTTTAACCGTTTGTTGGTATGTTGGACCGTTTGGGTTTTCCGCCCGCGCGCGCGTGAGACTTCTCCATTTCTTATTGTTGTGATGAAGACGTTTTCCACGTTCCGTTATCTCGTTCGCCGCCTGTCACTGCATGTTTTCTCTGCCACTTTGCACGCGACTATCGATATCGTAAGTCGTAAACGATATCGCGGAGTCGATATGCCTACAACCTAATACATTGTTATGACCGGCCCACGGTAGCTTAGCGTCGAGTTTACTTATAAGGGCCTCAAGCTTACTTTATTTTATTCCATTTTTTTACATTTAACGTAGGAGGCTGCTTTATCAAATCAAACATTTTTAGTGGTACATACGGCGTTTTTAATATATATATAAATATATCTGAATAAATCCATCTTCAGTTTGTCTTCAACTTCACAACTCTTCCCTGCCATTTAAAATATTTCATCTCATCATATCCGAAGGTTGCATGCTTACATTTTTTTATGAAAGTAATATAGGCAAAATCGGCCGAGTAGATTGCTTTTTTGATTGTATACAGCAAGGGTCGGCAACCTTTTGTTGCAAAAGTGCCAAATATTTTTCGTGGGGATTAGTGCGGGCCACACTTGGGTCACATGCGTTGCGGCGAGAATCTTGTGGGTCGCACCTTGACGCCTCGCGGGCCGCAGGTTGCCGACGCCGTGAAATAGATTCAAGCAGTGATGTGAGCAGTGAGCACGATATATCGTAGAAATCGATGTGTTTTTATCGGTTCGCTATTTAAAGTATATAGCTACATACATATCGATAGAACTTGGAAAGGAATTAAATTCACAAAATAAAACACTCTTTTGTACTAATACGTCGTTATTCCACTTGACAAAATTCGTGATAAGTGAAACCGGAAAAAAATATTTTTAAGAGTTTGGCATGATTTCGTTTCCTTGCAATGGATAGATAGCACAATTTCATTTTATTCGATATCTTTTGACTTGTTGATTTTTGTACGAACACGTGATTAGATGCACTTGATAGCCACTTATGCGTATAAATCTCATATATGACTACATATCAGAAGCGCTATTTTAGCGTACCTTAAAGATTCAACTCGGTATTAACATTATCATTAATATAATATGTACTATATTTTTTTGGACAAATTTATCAATTACAGATAATAAATAAGTTATCATTGAATTCAGATTGTATTACTTAAGAATCCCGCTGTACCTAAAAAACTAGAGTAGATTGAAACTGTTATCTTTGTAGTATTATCAACCTGTAAAATGAGAGTCCGATGACCGATTTTTTATCTCTTAATCTTTTCTAATGGTTTCGGATTTTCCAAATAAGAAAAATCAAATTTCTATTTCCAAAGACAAGCTGTAACATTATTTATTTAACGTAGATATCAGGAAAAAATAATATGCAATTGCAATAAATTATTGATAATATTTATTCAGTAATTATTAAACTGATAACAGCTCATGTCAAAATCTGCCGGATAATAATGAAAACCGATTAATTTTATTTTTAATGTACCCGTGCATATTATTTATTTAAACCATTATTTATCTGTTCGATTATTTGCGTGTAAAGATTTTTTACGTTCGATTATTTATTTTAAAACTGTTCTGACGAATTATAAAATCAATACGTTAATAGTAAACCGCTGACAGACAGACATCTTGTCTGTTTTTGCACTAGTCGAGGTTTTCGAGGAGGCGTTGATTTATATTAGTTTTAATTTATATATTGCGATTGTTTTTTTTCCTACATTGCATAAATTAATTACTTTGTGTATTCTCAAAGGCAGAAACTGCCTATTAAGAATTGTACTAGATTTTTTAAAATTGAAATATTTATTGAACTAGTTTTTTTTTTAATTAGTAATTATTTTGACAGCCTTGGCTTTAGAACTAGATCCAGATTATTATTTTTACTATCGCGCCCCATACGGAAAGATGCGGTGGTAGTGGTACGGTGGTGTGGGCCGGCTCTAATCTCTCGATGTCTTTTCGGTAATGCGATATTGCAATGTAAACACGAGCGATTAATTTCGCTCAGTCGATTGAATTGTGTCTCTGCCGTTCGCGGTCACCCCTCTCGACTCCATATATGAGTGGCAATTTATTTTATTCGTTCTGTATGCAAATGTAGCGTTTGCGGCCACATTATTGTTGGCAAACTTTAATAATGTCTGGTGAATACCAGCATGAGAATTATCCTATTATATCGTCATAAAAATGCACACAATATCGCAATTATTTTCTTATAGTGTATATTATGAATCCACATTTTCACTTCAAACCTTTTTAACATATTTAATAATTTTATTGCACGTTGCGGATGTACCTTAATAATGTTTTATATCAGGGATGGGCATACATGTGGTCAACGACAGCCACATTTTGGATTTTCATATGTAAAAAAAGTCGCACCATAGTCACGTTCTCACGAAGAAGTATTTTATACAGAAATTAAAATTTAATTACATTTCTACACAAATCTTAATTGCTTTATAAAGTATAAAAAATATGTTTATCTATAGATACTGGGAACAGCAATTAATCCAATAAAGCGTCGCATTTGACCACATCTGGTCTACATTCTTAGCGTTTGAGGTGGAGGGCCATAGTGCCGCTGTACTACGGCCCTCCACCATACTTTTTCTGTTTAAAATTATTCTCGTTTTAATTTTATGTTTCTTTGTTTGCAGGTAAGGAAAAATCGCTGACAATGACGGCTCTTTTCGTGGACAAAAGTTTTTTAAAGGTTTGAATATGGATGTTATCAAATACTCTCTGTAAAACATGTCTAAGGTTAATAAACTCAAAAGTGTTTCTCTTTCTGACAACATATTAATCTTATAATATCAACGATTTTCTATATAAATACTCTATCGAGTAAATAATAATAAATACTTATATTTGTATTTAAAGTGATCTATCTAAGAAATAAATAAGTCTATATATAGTGAATAATAAATCGCCAATAGGCAAGAAATATTCTCAATGACAAAGAAACTGATAATAATTTTTGATTTAGGGTATTGTCTTACGTATCCGACATTGGGTCCAGAAATGATCACGACAGTAAGCCTTTGTTGAATGAATTGCTTACGATCACCTCTTTTGTTAACGTAAACGTAGTGTTTGAGGGATGTATAGGATGAGAATTGCTCGCACACAGTCATGTGAATCTTACGAACAAACAGTTTCTTCTTGAAACAAATTTAGATAAGTGACGTTTGTAATATGTACTTTATAATTTGTTTCTCCTCGCAAAGCGTGTGAACGAAAACCTCTGGCATGCTGCTGTAAGTCTTCAGGCGAAAATACAAATTGCCTTTGAATTAATTAATACAAACATGCGAAGTGTGTTCACTTCTTCACTCAGTAAGTATTCACGAAAACAAAACAAAAAAACACATTTTGGGATTACATTATCATGTCCGTGGGAATCTTGTGTATGCTGTGCTGTATGTTGTTTGCGCGTGTACACTTTCGTTTGGAAACTGGCGTTTTTGATTAATTAGCCATTTTGAAAGTGACTTTACACTCGCAATTTTTGAATTTAACACGGACAGGGTAAACAGAGTCGACATACATTTACTTATCAGGTGTACACATTTAAATGAGCCCTTAACGCAATGCAATGCTCGTAAAATATTTTGAATAGTCCTTATTAAACTGCGAATGGATAAATTTCTTTAGAGTATAAAGCGTGTATTTCAATAGCATTAAATATAAAATAACTTAGATTATTCCACGTATTGTGCTACAAACTGTGACGCGTGTTTCGCTTCTTTCAGAGGCATCCTCAGACTGACTTACTTTCACAAATGCTTGCTTAAATACGTGGAATAATCAAGTTATTTTATGTTATATTAAAACGAACTTCCACAAAGCTACCGCCGAATCCATCGAAAGTATATCATTAATTTCATGTTCTATGACCACTGTATATTTCTAAAATTGATGATCATTTGTGTACAACAACAACGACCAAAAGCTTTCATGCTCAGTAACTAGTGATGGCAGACCGCATTCATCAATATGTAATCAATTAAAACCTCATTCAAGAAACATTCAAAAAATGCATTCTGCCTAAAAGCCACACTTTTAACACATAATGTTTGAAGGAAACATTTTTAATCTCTTCAGTGTAGTGGGACTTGTTATTAGTGCTTTTTTTCAATCTAGCTATTTATATCACTACACACAGAACTACGTTTAAAATAATCTTTTAAAAATCCTCCTGGTGAACGAACCCGGTCCTGATCCTAATAGATAATTGTAAAATACGTACAAAAGAGTTTTATTATTTATTAAAATACTTACCTACTATCGATGAAAAATATGCGTATCACGAAGTAACGGTTTTTTTCACTTCAAAAATTCCTTTTAAGGCAGCAGTTGCTAAAAAAACGTCCGTTTTTTTTATACAAAAGCAATATGTGGCAATTTCACACCTCTTAATTGCCGTACCATTTCTTTATCCATACGTTTATATAATATGCTTAGAATATCCTCTCGACGAAATAAATTATGTTGTGCTTGACTTTCCTAGTCATAATAAAAGCATTCTCGGACTGAGCGGGTCACGTGAGGTATCTCGCTAATTCTTTCGTCGACTCTACATTCACGTCCTCGGTATTCTTTAACTTTCTTGAGTAAACACGACCCCCCGTCGCTATTTTCGTTTTAATTTATATATATTATGCCTCTGACTCCCACCTGCTTTTTTTAATGGACTCCTAATAATGTTTGCTTTTGTCTTGTTCAACTTCATTTCGACAATGGATAAATCAAGTGTCGCTATTTCGTAATGAGTACATTTTATAGCTATCTCCGTTATTTAAATTGGCTGCAAAACTAGGCCACGTTTCTGTAATTGAATTCAATTATTTACCGCGATATTATGGCAAGTTATATTTTATATTTTCCCCCAGTATTGTTATTTTAGTATTAATCATATAATATAAATGTAGATGGATAATTGTAAGGTTGACTACTATTACGCCACTAAAATAACAGATTATTGCAATTAGAGAATAATAATTTTGTAATCGGTTATAAAATAAATAGCAAAAAGAATATTATAACATTGATAATAGAGGGTGTTTAGTTTTGTCTATGCTATTTGTTCACCATGGAATTACTTTCGGCAAAAAATACAGTTGGCTATATGTTTTTATTATTGATTCATCGCATTTACATTTTAGTAATTTTAAATAATTTAATTTATTTATAATTAGTTTTATATAATTTCTCATTGATCAATTCACAATTATTTTCTGTAATACAAAAAAACTCGCATTTTTTCAATTGATGCATCCTCGATATGAACTTTACCGGTTCAATTATTTGATAAAACTGTGGAATCAGCACAACATTTTTTTTTCTTTTTATAAATGTGATGAATTTTACCTAGCGTAAACAGTTCGCACCGAAATAGTTTTTTATGCGTTATCTATTATCAACATTTTTCTAATTATCCTTCTCGTTTATCTCCCAGCATCAAATTTCCTTTATCTTTTATCGGCAATAATATTTCAACACAGTGTATTGTTATAGAGCAGTGTCTGCCAAACTGTGTGCCGCAAGAAGTCTCAAGTGTGCCGAGAAGGAAGAAGCCTCAAAACTTTTCATTTGAAATAAAGCTTATTCATTTAAATTTTCTTCGATTTTAAATAAATTTAACAGCTACATATTCAAATAAATATTTGTCACGTTCGTCCATAGTCTTCTTTTCCATCACTTGATTATCAAATGTACCAGTGGGTCATCAACCATTCGTAAGGTTCGACAGTACACACCCGACACCAACAGAGGATGAAATTTTAATAGATCAAAACAAACCAATATTCTCAAAATTATTCTTAAAATCAATTTCATTCTTCTTACTTATAAAAGTATTAATACCTATGGACATACTCGTATATGTTGATAAAATATTTTAAAAAGTTACCCACACCAAAGATTTATGTATTGATTATAAATAAGGTATATTTCCTTTTTTAATGCATTTTTATTTGGTGTGCCGCGGAAAAAATCCCATTCACCAGTGTGCCATGAAGTAAAAAAGTTTGGCAGACACTGTTATAGAGCAACACTTACTTGGATAGCAATAATTTATACCCGGGCAAATGCTGCGTTACGAGTAAATAGAGTGCTTTCTGTCTATTTACACGATAGCAATTTCACCTCTCGAGACATTAGATTCCTGTCGAAACACTGTTGGACATTTTCACATTCACGATGTCAGCCGCATAGCAAAACCTTTCGCCGTGTTCCGCTATAAATAGCAAATCCTACACGCTTGGCTCGTGTTTGTTGGTTATGTTATTATGAAACATGATCTGGTACAACTACTTACAATGGCGCTTATCAATCTAAATTCTGCACTGCTATATTTATATTTCGATAAGGGCGTATCATTTTAAATTATCGACTTACAAAGAAAGTTCAATCATCTAATAATTGGCATCACAGTAAAATAAACATATTGTCAGTTGAAATAATGATTGATAAATAAAAAAAAATGATAACTTTGTTACTTTACAGAACGGGTTCCCAACCTATGGATCCCGACGGGCTTTCTGGGGGTTGCCAACTCTTTTCGATTTTAGATTTGAATCGTTCAAATTATGTACATTCACACAGATTTTGTCACTAACGACCCGGGTTTCGCCTTCCGGCATCTTCAGGCGTTCAAGTGCACGGATGAACTTGAACTGAAACCCGGTTCGACAAAATCTGTGTGAATGTATATAATTTGAACGATTCAAATTTAATATTGAAATTCCACCAAGTGCCTTCAGTCGAAATCTTAAATCAGATTTTGGATTTGAACAACAAAACTAAAACTACAGTCAACTAAAATTACCTTATTGAAAAAAATGCCTTTTTCAATTGCATTGGTGCCGCGGGTCACATGGCTTTTATAAAAAGGGGTCGCCACCCTTAAAAGGTTGGGAACCTATGCTTTACAGGTTGTGTTTTAAAAAAAAAAAGTGGCTCGTGTTTCATCTCTTTAAGAAACAACTTCAAAAAACTATCACAAGATTTTGTTTAATTCTTCATCATTCACTTAGTGTGACACTGACTTCAACCACTAACTAACCGCTGTGTACACGGCCCTGTTAGTTTTCATAAGATCATACCATTATTTCCACTATACGTCAATGTCATGATTAGGCTTTCCAATCCCGGGATTGGTATGGTCGCGATCCTGGGACTTCGGGATTGAGAATTTTTAATTTTAGAAAATTAAAATTTATAGGATGTTTCGATTCGGAAGAGCTAAAAAACGAGTCGCGCTGGTATTTTGGGGAAATCGACAAATTCCTGGGTTTTTGAAATTAGAAATGAAATAAGGAAAAATTCCGACACTAAAACTCATGTTCAGTGCCCAATCCCGGGTTCCCGATATTGAAAACTAGTCATTACCGAAATCCCGGGATCACCAAAATGCTACGAGATTTGGATACTTAAGTCATGATGCGCGAGATGATAACGTGTTGTTGCTGGGAGATTAGTCGCCTTTTGGTGGAATCAAATAAGAAAAATTCTTCTCATTATTGTCTAGCACAGGAGCGGGGAACCTTTTTTTAATCTAAAGGCTGCAGTAAACATTGACTAGGTATCTTAGTCCGGAAACAGTTTTATGCCAATTTCTAAAACCCAGAAATTTGCGGATTTCCCAAAATTACCAGCGTGAGACCTTCTTTTTTTAGGTCTTCCAAGGATTTTTACATCGAAAATCCCAAGAATTTACGGATTTGCGCAAATTAGCAGCCTGGCACCTTTTTTAAGGTCTTCTTGGAATATTCAAATCCGAAATCTCAGGAATTTACGAATTAAAAAAAAACATAATTACAGAATTGGCCAAAAGGCCGCACCGGGGTAGCCAAAAGGCCAAAACAGAACAAAAGGTCTAGCACTATGCTTTCGTATTTCATTCTTGCAAGATTTATTTCAAATCTGTTGCTCATAACCGAATAATCACAGATCCTTTTATTTCGAATCCACAGATTTACCCTACCAAACAGCGGTTATTATTTTTCAATCGTGTCATATTTGTTTTTGTAAACCAACGGAACATCGGTTGGCAAACACTGCCCTAATTATTGATTTAAATTTCATTTTCTTGGTAGAACCCATTTTTAAAGCTTTTTACTGATGTAGTTTCTTTACTGCTGGATTTCGGAGTTATTACGTATATTCGCCGTTTCTTATTACCCATCGGTTCAAATCAGATTTCGCAATCTCGATTAATTAAACACAGACATCAAACATGGAGCAACATCTTTATGCATATATTATGACATTTACCTTATGTATTTTATTATAAAAATCATTCATTTTAATTGTTGTTACAAACATTTTTGTATTAAGTTCCGCCTGATTCGCATGTCAAGAATGTCTTCTTTATAATTTCATAGATTTGCTGTTTATTTCATTGGCATCAGCTATCTATCTTGTCTTTCTTTGGAATCGCCTGTCATTGTTAGTTTGGTTAAAATGATTTGTATTTTATTTAATCAAAACGTTAATTGGCAGTAAATTGTTTGGTGCTTATTTGGATCGTTCGCCTCGGGAGGCCTGACGAGTTTCACATTTCGCAACGATTATTATTTTACATTTTATTGGAGTCTGCAAAAAGCGATAACGGACTTGCGGAACGGCTGCCCACGTCCGTCCCCAGATTCGGCGTCGGGATTAGCCGGACGCCCAAAAATGTGATAATTATTACCGATACAAATGATATTACATTTCTGAGGTGGGCATTTCAGTCAAGTGTTACATATACCATCCTCGATACTCAGAGACGTATCTAGGCTGCGGCCATCATTGAACACTACGCCTTGAATATTTTCTCAGAAATTGCGAAATTTATCCATAATTTCCTTGGCCTTTGTAAATATATTCACTTTAAAAAAAACAATGAAATATTTCCATTAGTTTTTGATTTTTGTTTATTTGTTTGTTTGACAATGAAACATAATATATAACCAAATAAAAAATCTAATATCTCAAAATATACAAATAAAGCTGCTATTTATACTGTCAATAAAGGTAAATATCGTTTTAATATTGGCATTTGCCTTTTGATGATTACATGATAGATTTCACTTAAAAACATGATAATATATTTTTTAAAGCATTTTTATCCTATAAAATAGCTTGAGTTGTAAATTTGCAAGTGTTCTTTAATCATGCCACTCATCAAATATTTAAATTATCCACAATATACTATTTAATATTTATGTCAGTCATTTAGACCAGTGCTTCCCAAAAAAAATCATTCCACGGCCCCCTAAATCTGAAAAAAATAATCCGCGCCCTCGGAGAAATTCCGCGCCCCCAATTTGGGCAGCACTGATTTAGCCCAGTATGGTGTCAGCTTGTTTTTTTATAAATCTTATTGATTTTTTTATAGGATATTGTAAAAAATCCTCCGTTTTAAGAGGAAATTAAAAGGAGAATTGTAAGCAGTATTATTTGCTCTTATGGACTGTATTAACAATTCAGATCCTCTCTTCCGCTTATCACGAAATACAAAAGTTCGCCTGCACAGACCCCTCATAAGACCAGTCATAGCGTATGGGTCAGAAACCTGGACGCTTAACTCTAAGGACTTTTAGTTGCCACAAGTGTTTGAGATATGAATATTTTCGGCGCATTCTGCGAGGATATCATCTGGCGACGTCTTCACTACCATGAACTTTGATAACCTCTACTGTGAGCCAGACGTTGTGACAAATTGGTTATTTCTCGACTCCTACGCTGGGTCGAACATATAGTATATAACGCACGGATAATTAATGTAAACCAAAAAAATGAGGGGAGTCGAAGCGTTATGGCTAGATGGATGCTGGAAGCGCTAGATTGATAGGGTGCCACAACCTGCGACTGCTGGAGGTCAGCAATGAGTGTAGGAGGGTGGAGGCTCGTCTGGAGTGTAGGCGTTTGATTGAGGCGGCCAAGGTTCAGGACAGCACCAAAATAAGAAGAAAAAATATTTCCAACTAGTTTGGTATTTTTCTTTTAATTTTCATTCCCCTTTATCTTCTGCATCATATTTAATCACAGTTTGTTCCTGATAAGTTTTTGTCTTCATTAAATTCGACTCTGTATACATGTGCTTATTCCAATCGTCAGGCATGATCTGTGAAACTAAAACCGCTCAATTTGAGTGGGACACGGTTGTTCTAAACTACGTTTCTTTGTTTGTATGTTAATCCAGCTGTGCGCAAACTGGAGGTCACGACCCTTCGCTACATGGCGCATTATCGTTGGATTCGGCGGAGAATTTATGGAAACGATAGCAGTCTATCATTGACTTTTAACAGTTACATTGTTTTGTTTGTGGGTTTTAAAATCTATAATCGTGTTATTTGATCCGGTATTTTTTTTTAAATGGAGAATTCTACAATATTGATTTACAGGTTTAGTTGAAAATAGTCAAAACATATTTCATAATAATAAATAATTCTTAGTTTGCTGTCACAGTTTCATACAAAGAAAATCTTTAAAACCGTGTTCTAGTAAATTTGTAGCAAATCTCGCAATAAAAAAATATTTTACAGTTAATAATTCAATATTTTGTCAGCATTTCGAATACAAATTTATTGGATGATTTATATGTCTTGAAATTCAACATTTTTGATAAAATTAAACCTAATAAATTTGTAACTAATCAAAATAACAATTGATATGATTTTTTTTTGTCTAAAGTTAGTAAGTTTAATAACCAAATTTCTAAATAAAAATAACAGTTCAAAAATAAAAATAAAATCAAAAATAAAATGAATTTTATTGAGACCAAAAGTTTTCTGATTCTGACCAAAAATTGATTTAAACTCTAACCATTTAATAATTTTGTTCTTTTTATTTATTATTTTAATCGTTATATTGTTAATTATTTTCCCGTATCTTTCCCGAGGACAATTGGAAGATATTGTAACATAAAACACGCCTTTGTCTTGAGAATATCTTGTTATTTACTATGCTCTTACGGATTCTGTTGCACGAAGGTGTTGATAGAGAAGATAGTTGCCGCTGCGCTAATCTCCCGTTGAGTGGATGTTCACACGAGTGATTCGTCAACTCTCAACATCTACAACAATATTTACCTCAATGTAAAACGCTAGTCAAGATTTAATATTGTCGTCGGGCGATGAGAGAAATCGTTGTCGAAATAATAATTAACGTTTGCGCCGCACTTCTCCTCGATCAGCCAGAGCCTGGTCTTCAGACTCCGGTTTGTTTTGATTCTCAAATGATGCGTGTGCGTATTGAAATCGAAATGCGTACGCTCTCTTGATTGCCGGCTTGTTCATTTTGAGTGACACTACTGCTTAACCTACTTTTATCTATTCAATTAATGTCGGCATGGCTTTGATTGAGGCGTCTACGAAATCACAGCAATCGTTTTGGATATATATAATTTATTTTGTTTTCTTTTGTCGTTCCTTTCATATGGAAGCTTTTATAAAGTAAAAATGAAGACATAATACATATGTATAACAGTCTTAGGCTTTTATAAACAACATATTTTGGCTCTTTGGAGCTTAAAAACAGCTGCACACACGCACATCTTTATACCACCACACTTGTTACAATGAAGCCGTGGTATTTTTACCCTATTACAATGTAGTTCTACCAAGTAAATGCCAATTCAATCACCAAACAATGTGAGTTTATATGGTTATCTTTAGGTAAAATTTACTTATGTGGTTTTAATTGTTATGGAAAGCATAAATATAAAATGTATTTTTTAAATGCGTTGATGGTGTTCCGTATTTCAGCTGTCGATTCCCCAATACGCTCTAAAATATTTTCAGGTTTATTTAAATTGCACTACATATTTCACTTTTCATGTTTTATCCTATCGATTGAGAATTAATTAAAGTAAGATCTTTTTTCAGACCAATTTGATTAACTTAGAGCAGCGGTTTGCAACCTTTATGTCACTGCGCCTCCCTTTGGAGAAAAAAAAATATCTTCGCGCCTCCCCATCCTTTATTTCGTATAGTAGTAAAGACACGTTTTAAAGGGTAAATATATATATTTTTGACTGTTCGCGCCTCCTAGGTTGGAAATCGCTGACGTAGAGTTTGCGCCGTTGTGCAAATCACGAAATGAATTAACCCTCCAGAGACGAGAGCTTTTTTCCGATAAAAAAAATATTTTCTAAGCCATATTGAAGTCACGGATAACTTTTATTCCTATCCAAAATTTAAAAAAAAAAAAAAAACGCAAAGTCGTTGTATAGAAACCCCGCATGACTATATGTTCATGCTCATCCTTTTATTACCGTGTAATATTGAGTACGGACAGTAGTAAGGACAAAAGTGACCGTATGGGCTTGCAAACATTCGGAGTTGAAATATAGCTAAACGTGATTTTTTTAAAAATATTAACAATTTGACCTCTTTAGATCAACATAATTTCAAAACAAATATATTAGCAAAATAACTGTAAATAATTTTATGTTTTTATAAAAAAATATCTAACAGTTTCAAAAAGTAAATTAAAAAAAACGTAAATTCAAAAAATCACATGTGCTTTTGGAGACCGTTCCTGTTCTTACGGCTGATGACTTACTGTAGTCCGTACCCTTCTTAACCAAATATGAGCAAAAGCAACGATATTCAGGTAGAAAAAGTATGAATAGTGGGATCAATAGACAACGGTGTTTTGTGTGACCATATGGTGACGCTCGTCCTTGGAGGGTTAATAATTGCAATTGGCAACAGTTCTAATCTATAACTACGAATATTAATTTTAAATGCTTATGATGTTGAATCAGATTTTCATTTTATATCGTACTATTAATCATCACTTCATCCTGATATTTGTGGTTCGTTTATAACCCGCTGTTCCTACATAATTTATTATAGATGTTCAATTATTTTAGTTTAAAAACTGCCGAGAGTGGGTTTGTCGTACATTATCTGATCAGTGATCCAACTGAACTCGATGAAGACATTAATAATTCTAAATGTCAAGTTTGTAGATCGTAATTTAAAATTTTACGTTGTCTAATTGTTCATTAAAATTAACATACGGTTATTATTTATACAGTCTATTACGACAGCGGCCTTATATTGTGTCTTTTTTATTCGTTGTTTTTTAACCACTTAATGTTGGCAATCGTGCTAGATGAAAAAAAGTCTCCAAAGGACTTGTGGATAATTATGGCTCCGTATAAATAATACGCAACACGCGATCGCTGATCAAAATTAAAATTTATTCAAAAGCAGTAATTAATTTTCTCGTAAGGTCTCATTATCTACTCAAATTGCTAAGGTAATTAAGCAAGCCTTATTTGTACGTTATGTTAAATTTGAATCGTTCAAACTATTTACATTCACACACATTTTGTCACTTACGACCCGGGTTTCGCCTTTTGGCATCTTCAGGCGTTCAAGTGCACGGATGAACTTTAACTGACTTCAGTTCAACTCAGTATTTTTTCCTTTGGTATAAACAGAATTTCACTGTAATTTTATTCATAATGATGGGTTATTGATAATATATGTAATGTTTTGAATATTTGTTTGCACATTCTTCCAGCCACTAAAAATGCTCTTCGCTTAGATTTCAGCATGTCACCGTTTTCGTAAGTTGATCGTCTTTATATTATTATATTACCTGGCAAGATTTATTTATCCGTTTCCATTTTGTAAGGCAGTTTTCTTTTACGGTTCGACCATAAATTGTGGAAACCTGGTTAAGAAAATGTCCCCGACCTCGGCGTAAATTATCACGATCGAGCGGCGAGACTAGCTAAATCCTTCTTTGTTCTTCTCTCTCTGGAATGTCGTCTTCGGTCGATATTTTTACGCGACATTGCACTTTGCGATGTTATTATTGCAATAATAACACTAAAATATCGTATTTACGTCCGTCGCTTTGAAGGCTTGCGGGTAAGATTTACTTGTGATCATATTGTTCGCTTCTGTCTGTACAAAACACCAGGGCCGGCATCAGATTGCAAAGCATCCAAGCTAATGAAATAGGCATCACATTTTCCTACATAATAACACATAATAATACACAATTTTACCATCTAACAATGGTATGTGACACCCGAATATTTTTAAAAGTCAATTGAAACATTTCGCGTATTGTAAAGAAAGGTTTCATGGTAACAAAATGAAATTGACAGTGGCGTTAGGTTTGCATAATATAAAATTTGAAAATTGTCAGGTTCGTGATCAACATCATGGCCTCCGTGACGGATCTTACGGATCAAGTCCCAGTACGAACAGATTTTTTTTCAATCGATTTCTGTTGGAAGGCATAGGTCTTTGGTCTATCACTAGTTCTGCCTTAGCTTTATTCTTCAATCCCTACTACTCATTGAAAAAGAGAAGTTGAGCGACTGAGTAACAAATAGTTCTCGTAGCAAAACCTCCATTGAGAGGAGGACATATGCTCCACATTAAGAGCGGGCATGGATTGAAAAAAATTATTTAATTGAGCACGATATGGGATTTGCATTATTTCCTTAGATTTTACAAGAAATCGATCAATACAATAAATTACATTCCTCCAAATTCGTCTAAATGAATTTGCTTCGAGTCAGCTGAATCCTCAAATAATTATTTTCATTATTCGCACCAAAGATATTGATGATCAGTATTATTTTGAAAAATCTAACTATGCTTCTCAAATAGGCGAAACACGTGTCACTCGTAATTAGGGCCTCCAATCCTGGGATCCCTTTCAATTTCGGGATTGTGAAAATTTGAGAAAGTTGCGCGAGGGCTGAAAAAAAGGTCCCAATTTTTTTCTTTCATTTTGGGAATTCCGCAAATTCCTGGGTTTTTGAAATCGACAATTTTTTTTTTGGAAAATTTCAGGATTTTAAAATCGATCAAAAATTTCTCAATCCAGAATTTATACACGATTTTATGGTGAATTTTCCCTGGATCGTAAAAAGGGTCCGAGATTGGATGCCCTACTCGTAGCGCAATAATACAGCTATCAATTTTGATTTTATACTATTATTCTCTTTTCATATATACTTACTAGTGTTTTTTTTTAACAATCTGCGTTTAGAAATGTTGATTTAGTGCTGAAATATGCTTGGCAATTATTGCGCTCAAAGGCGGTTGGCCGGCCTCCTAGTCTCGGACCTGTTACACGGAATCTGCTCGCATGCGATATCGTATTATATTAACCCGTTGCCATCTACGGCGTAGATTATTGCTTTCACGCTGCCTCTTGTAATCCGGGAAACTCGGCTGATAAATTAATGCACCCGTGTCTCGACACGGGGACTGCTAATATTAATATTGCCGCAATGATAATGACAATAATATTGCTTCGCCGCGGTTATCCTTGGGGGAGATAGATAATCGCAATTAACCTGCCAAGAGGCAACGGTCGCTCTCGCAATTTACGCTTGTTTAGTGGCGCATCGAGAGAGATATGGCATCTCGCAAAACAAACGTCTTCTTTGTCCGCTTGGATTGCATTGTTTGTTTACTACGTTTATTAGTTTTATTGTATTCATAATAGTCGTTTTTCTCCGTGAAAGACGTTAATCAGGTCTCTTAATCGCAATATATGGTGAAACCTTTATTGTACGGGTTGTTGCTTACTTTTTTTTAAATATCTGAATACATACTTCTATCGTTTTATAAGTGTGTTTTATACTTGAAGTAAAATTATATCTATATTTTTTATTTGAAATGACTGCGTTTAAATTGGTTCTGGTAAACAAAATATTTAAGCCAACAACACACAAATACTTTTAATTTAAATGACTTTATCGATATCAAAGTTGCCAGTTGATTTTGTAGTATTTTTTTTAATACATAGTCACCAAATAATCGCATCCAATTTAATGGAATACATTGAAAGGTTAAAACATTTTTTATTCAATCTATTTTTTGTTGATTGATTCGGAAAATTATTTGTATTTAATTAGCAACGCAACGTTTGTTGTAATTGTAACGTTTTCTATATTGCAAAAATAAAACAGTCGATAGTTTACAACGCAATGGTTTTGTATCAAATATCGTCAATAATCTCTCACGCTTGGTAGATAGGTGCTGATATCTGCGGTTTTATTATGTATATAGCGTAGGTGTTAAAAAGGCTCACGGGTTTCCTAACGGTGATTTGACCGATCTAACAACAACATTTCAATAATCATGAATCTATGAGCTTATTGATTTTCAATGTGATAATGAGAATTACATATTTTTTTATTGAAAAATTAAATACTGTAATAAAAATGACATATTTATACTGCGCTATTATCTATCGCATTCAAAGAACGTGAAAATTTTCCAGCAACTCGCTTTATAAACAATATCGATAAAACACAGTGTTTGTCCTTACGTCAAGTGGACACTTCTAAATTGAGATAAGATACTAAATAATATTTACAAAGTTGTACGGTTCTGTTCAAGGCTGAATAATAATTAATTACTTATGTTTTCTATTTGTTTTTCCTAATATTGACGAAATAGTTGCGTTATTAAAATACCTCGGGATGTATCACAAACTTGTTTAACGATGTGCTTATTATTTTTTCTACCGCTTATTGACGGAACGTTATACACTTTTATTAGATTAATTAATTTGATGGGAATGTTCGCGATGCATATTTGTTCATTATAATTTATTGATGTCATGCCATGGCTGTCATAATCTCTGGAAATAAGATCCATGACCGACTTCACAGCCGTCTTCCTGGTATAAGTGTCGAGTTCTATTAATTGGCTTGATGACTCCTCAGTCATTTATTTTGTTTGTTTGCTTTTTGGTACCTTCAATTTCCCTGCATATAATAATAGTGTTATTTCAGGATTATTCTTACATTTAAGTTATCAATTTGATATGTTGATCTAAAATTTCTCAGAAGCGCTCAACGTCATACGGGCATTACTCGGTTTACTTTGATAAAGGCAAGTATTCTGCGGAAAATGTCTTTTTTTAAAAAATCTTGATAACGTTTTCTTGTTTCTACACAATCAACAGTTTATAAAAAAGATATTTTTAGTTTGCTTATAATGTTTTGTTACGAAACAACGTCCACTATAAGATACTGCAGCACTTATTTTATATAAATATTCCAGAATACGAAACTCTGGTATTTTTTCTTGAGATATTCCGATGTGCCATGTTTTATTTAATAACTACAATAATAACATAGCAACTGCGATTAAATCTGGTAATTTTATACTATTAGCCATTCATTGTGATGTTAGTTGAGTGACTTTTTATTTAATGATAGCGTACTTTTGCATATTTTTTGTCATATGTCTCGGCCCTGCCATGTGGATGCAATTATTAAAGAGTATCTTAAAGTAAACGCTATCGTTTGAATAAAACGGTCTCGCGTAGTGCAATTAAAACGATGTACAGGCAGTCTGTAATTATTATTCCGATTCGACTGACTGTCGCCACTCTCCTCTCGTGATGCAGCCGGAGCCAGCTTCTCCAGACTTGAGATAAAGTTGCATTTATAAACCTTTGATTATATTGTGAGTAACTGCATATTTTTATTTGTAAATTGTTTACACCGAATGCTAATAAAACCAGTTCGCATTAAGACGCTTTTTATAATGTTGTATGCAAATCTTGTATTATTTGCGAAGTTTGTTGTCGTTTTGTTTTCAAAGTCGCGTTTAATCCATTTTTTGTTTATTCATAAGAAATTGTAGTGAATTATTTTTGTAAATTATTATTTTCTATGTTTTTATTATTGATACGATTTTATACTGCATTGAAATATATATATCATTATTTATTATGATAAATTTATTTTAATCCTTATTCTTTAATGAAATCTTATTTGATATTGATGGCTTGTTAAGGATTATTTTACGGTTGGCTTTTTGAAGACCCAGTCATATTATTATAATAAAATAAAATACATACAATATTAGGATAGTTTTGAAAGGTGATGGTATTTGTAATTTATGTATCGAAAGATATTTATGGCATTAAAAAATGTTTGGCAATATCTTTAATTATCTTAATTACGTAGTATTAATTCTAACAACGTCACCAATAACTAGAACTATAGAATTAAATTTAAAAAGAATCATTTGACCTTTTTAGGATTTGTGTCAGAACCTTATGTTGACGTAGACATCACTAAGTTACCGAGAAAAGGTGTAATTTGGTTTTGATGGTTTTGAAGTATTAAAAGTATTAACTGAAACAAAATACATATAAATAAATAACATTTAAAGTTTAGGTAAAAAGGGTCAAGTTCAACAGTTACCTAGGCATAGTAACGTAAAGGCTTACTAAAGACTTACTCACAGCATTGCAGTTGGCGATCCCTACGCACAATGACTAGCCAAATGGGTAATAGTAATTGTATTGATACAAGCATTCCTGATCATACATTGCTAGTTATTTTATGTTGTCTGGTTCATTAATCGATCGATCTATGACTTTTTTCCCGGAATAGTTAAATGTTTTCAATGTGAATTGGGATACATAAAAAGACTGGAGAAAGTTTCGTGCTTTTAAAATCTGTCCATTTTTTAAATCACCATGTACATCTTTAATCGCCGCCCAGAGGAGTAATTTTTGCGGTATTTTTCATGGTAATAAAAAAACTCATATAATATCTCAAGGTCGCCCGGATTGT
The DNA here is from genome assembly GCA_030503985.1 of Himalopsyche tibetana. Taxonomy (NCBI): domain Eukaryota; kingdom Metazoa; phylum Arthropoda; class Insecta; order Trichoptera; family Rhyacophilidae; genus Himalopsyche; species Himalopsyche tibetana. Next base: position 3,874,592 of record JAPJYX010000019.1, on the reverse strand, counting down.
AGAAGTACAAGTTTATGACACAGCATTCAAAAAACATTCACGTTTTCGCAAGTTGCCTTTGCTTTACGTTGTTGATAAATAGTAATCCACTCCGGATGAGCTTCTCTCTATGAAAACATATGCATGCTACTTTTGTGAATTGTTGTTTAAAAAAGTAAGTTGATGTGATACTCAATAAAATAGTCCAATATTTGTATCATTCATTTAATACCAAACGGGAGGCTACAGCAGATTTTTTCAAAACCTATTATAATTTGACTTTGAAAAGGAAAAAGGACGTAATCCACACTTTTTAAAAACTGTTTTTTTCACTAATTACAATGTATACAACTTGATACAAGTTATATCAAAAGAATGTAAGCTAGAAATGCCTAATTAGCATCTAAATTAAGCTTTTAAGTTTGAAAAAAAGGGCCTGCGGAAATTGTAATCAGGAAAAAAGACGTCAAAAAAGTTTTTTTTCAATTAAAACCCAGTTTATTGGTATCCATGCACTTCAAAGTTGTGTATATTTCATAATTTGCATTTGGTCTAAAATCATCAAAATGAGTTTTTTAGCGTCTCCTGTAAAATTTGTTATGTGTGGGTTACGCCCTTTTTCTTTTCCAAAGTCGAATGTTTCTGTTTGAACAGATTTGTAATAATTTCATTATTATAGTTCGGACGATGGCGAATGCCGAAATAGCTATCAACGCATAAAAAATATTAAAATCGTTGATGTTTTTAACCTATTATAATGGAGTTCTACCAAGTAAATGCCAAATATATTAATAAATTTCATTAGTGTTTGAAACAAAATTTCTTGGCACACAATTATAACTATATCGACCTGGAAAAAGTTGTTTTTAATTTTAGCGTGTAAACCAAATGTGTTAGGTTATAATTTAACATGACTGAAAGCAACATACATACTTATTAAATTTGAATTGTTCAAACTATGTACATTCTCACAGATTTTGTCACTAACGACCCGGGTTTCGTCTTTCGGCATCTTCAGTGCACGGATGTGCACGGATGAACGCACGGTGCACGGAATTCAAATTTAATATTGATATTCCACCAAGCACCTTCAGTCGAAATCTTAAATTATATCAACATATTTATCCTGTATATTAATTATACTATTATGAAAACTACTATGTACACGCAAAATAGATGTACGTAGTTAAAACTTCTTCTAGTAAGAAAACGGCTGCAAGCATTTGTATTTGCTTTAACTTCGCCGCGTGTATGTTGTGTAATGTGGGGGGCGGGGGCGGCGCATTCCTCATAGTGGCCCGACGACGCTGCTAATCTGCCGTTTGTAGGTTGGCGCCACACTCTCATGAATAATCCGCGAGCGCGCCTCGGAAGTCGCCTCCTCTAGTCTCACTCAACTATGTACTCAGTTGGGACCGTATCGCGTGCTATATGACATTCGTAGAGATGCTCACATCAATAGTTCGGTCTTTTAATTAATCTATTATCGACTGATTAAGTGTTATAATTTTTCCATGGATTCAACGGTTGCTTGTAGAAAATCGTTTTCGTTTTTATATAGACATTGATTCATCTATTTTTAGTGCAGATATACCTACATGATTGAAAAATAAAACTATGCTCGTCACGCATAATCAATATATTCACGGCTCAAGCGAAACCTCGTTTCATATATTTGTCATCAAGTACTTTTCTTAAATTATTATTCACATTACGCAAATAGACTTAAACCCGATAATTCTTTCAATGACTTAGTAGCATTGTGTATATTTTTTATTGAATTTACTCAGTAAAACGTCATTGTAATACATTTAATTATCAATGTGTACAGATTTGAAAATAATTGACGAATTTTGTTGATAGTTTTTCGGTATCACGACTTCGTTAGTTAGTTCTGACAATGACGTGATGTCGAAATATTCGACAGTTACTTAAAATTAATTTCTGTTTGTCTTTAACTGACGTTTGTCCTGGCTATTCGATGTTGATATTAAATTTACCAAAATCATACAAATATATGATTTATTTTATGATTTCAGCAATCACGATGCGTTACACCAAAGGTCGGCAACCTTTTGTTGTAAAGGTGCCAAATAGTTTACGTGGGGATATTAGTGCGGGTCGCACTCGGGTCACATGCGTTGCGGCGAGAATCTTGCGGGCCGCTGGTTGCCGACCCTTGCGTTACACCATCAAACAACATTAAAAATTATAAACACATCCATCCTGAGAATGTATTTAACTTTTGTGAAGCATCTAAATTATAACCATATATCTAATGATATTTTACAAGATTGGTGCGGCAGCCTATATTGTCTGTTATTCATATCGATACCGAGTATAAGTATTAGTACTCGAGCACGGTGTCACATCCTTGTACGCCAGTTCAGGTTTTGCGCAAAGTTTAGCTAGCAGCCGGCAGTGCGCTTTACACCTACCAGGGGCGGACGGATTCAATTATTGCATAAGCGGAGGAATGCCGTTTGAGATGATTATTGATTCCTAGTTGCAATTCTGCGCGCCGATACATTCCCAGACGTACCTGGAAAATTCTCACAAATAACACGGTATTCTTCTCTTACCAGCTTTTCGTTGCAAAGCTAAAGAAACTTACATGCAGGCTTTTTATCTTTACCAATGTGTTACTTTCGTAATCATCCAGCAATTCCGCGCAAAAGGTATACTGATAATATTTGTTATATTATTTTTTTTCGCTTTTTTATATTATTACATTTATCTATAGTGCCTAATTAAAATATATTGATAAGCCTATCCTCATTTATACCGTGCCACACAGTCTAAGCCAGGGGAACCCCGTGCCCGCCGACTGATTCCGATGCGCCCGCCAAATAATTTATCAAATCGTCCTATGATTATGGATTTCAAATTCCTCGGTGAGCTGAAAAACGAGTTTCGGAAATATTTTGGGTAAAAAGTATAGGGAATTGAGGATTTCGAATTTCTCGGTGAGCTAAAAAAAACCAGTCACGGTAATATTTTGAGCAAATCTGTAAACCCTTGGTCTAAGCTTCACTTGGCATTGAAGAAACTGTTCTCAGACAACCTGACTGATGGCAGAATATTGCGAATGTTTCACCGTATTTAATATTTAATGAAATTTGGAAAAATAAAAATTATGAAACTGTGAAGATATCATAATTTCAAGTAAGCAGTGAGAGATCAGTTTTTAAAATATAAATCATTGCAAATTATTGAGTTATCGTTGGGAAATACAACGTTTTTATTGTAAATTGATATTTTAAATTTATTATATTAAAAAATAGAGTAAAATATAGTCAAGTCACGTCACGTTTACGGGAGAAAAATTAAATAAAAAAAACCTCTGTAGGTACATCATATTTTATAATAATAAATTTAGATCACTGCAAAAACTAATATCGTGAACCCTGCATTTTGCATATTGCAACAGTAACGTATAATATATCATTACATTATATGGTTGGTTGATAAACGCTGCGTGTCATTTATTGTAATTTCGATTTAGTTATTATATCATAACTGATCCGTATGCCATCCAACGGTAACTGCATCCTACGTTGGATTATTTTTATTATCATTGATGGCTTACCGGATTATTTTATTATGCACGCAGATAAACAGACAGCATCGAATATTGCGTGCCCCGTGCATTTAATGACACCGCCTACTGGAGCCATGCTAATGCCGTGTCCAGCGCATCTCTGACCGGGATCTCCCCGAGTCAGATAGATCGCCTGCAAGTTCATATTGCACGTGTAATGAATTATTCAAAAGGATTAGTGTCTGCTGATATTAGACGATAAGTGCAGAATTGAGCCCTAACTGCTTATGGCTTCCTCGCGTACATCGATTAAGACACTTTCAGAAGAGGAGAAAAGTTTCTGATTGGATGTAAGATATGCTTAGTCATGAATTACTGGTCAAATTTCACAGTATGTATACTGTAATTCCATACAATGGGCAATGAAGTGAACACCTTAAGCGTAAAACTTTGGCATTCACTTTCTTAAAAATCGCACCCCTAGTTTTAAACTATGCTATGACAGATGAAAAAATGGCATTCTGAGAAATTTGTATTTTAAGATTCATACTGTCTTACCTTTACTAAACGTTACTATTTTTCGAAATGTATCATTTGAATATGGTAAAAATAGCAATGTATTTAGTTCCACAGATTATAGATTGTTGCTTATAATGTTACTGCAACAATTTCGCTGACCATTTATTGGCGACCGATTTGATAGACTTAAATATATAGATTTTTGTACTTTCTACTGAATTTCGCGGCCCACAGGTTGGGAAGCACTGAACTAGACCACAGCGGGCGACAGTGGGTAATGATTTTGTCGCATTCCTCGCGAGGTAACAGTCAATTTACCATATATATTTTTTTATTTTTATTTAAATAGTAACGTATCAGTATTTTTGACGCATAAAATTAACTGACCTAACTTCAAAATGTTCTATTCTATAAAATGTTTTAAGTAGAATTAGTGTAATTCATGATACTGGTTGACTAAGGCAACAGGAAAATACTCGAAAGATCCCTACTTTAGTTCATAATTCTCGAGACAGCTAGTAACTATTGATTCGCAACATAATGGCTTAAGAAATCTGTCGTTTCCGACCATCTAAAACGTTCATTGGAATATACCTACACAACCAATAGAAAAAATACAATAATGTGCAAATATTCCTTCCATAAAAATAATAAAACATTTTTGGTACTTTTTCCACATAAAATTTATTGGATCAGGACCGGTTTCGCTCATGGTGAGCATTTTCAACTGATAAGAAATACAATGAAACAGTGGTATTTATACAAAAGTTAAGTAAGAAAAACAAGGTATGACAAACAATTGGTATTACAGCACAATCCAAGAAAAATAAACTAAATAAAAAATTGAAGACCTCTTGACAAAGCAAACTATTACATAAAAAATCAATTAAGTATGAATTATCATTAACAAAGTAAAAGCCCAAAAATTAGTGCATATAATAAATAAATAAATCTTAATGTCTTATCAACCATAATAATATGTGGTATTCCTTCCGTGCTAGATAATTGCCATTTTTCAAAGTAAAATCTCTTAGAAAGTTTTTATCGTAAATTCTCTACTAAGTAAGGTTAGGTCTAATTTATAAGTTGTTACGAAGGCTAGTATAGTAAACAAAGCCGTGTCGTTTGGCCGTCTCTAGTGCACTGCGACAACCGCCGCTGATATTTTATGTCGAGCTGTACGTCTATTGAGGCATGCAATTACGCGACACCCGAACGATCGATCTCAAAGCTTTTCCACTCTCTGTTTTCTATGCTCATGCTCACAGCCGGTACAACATTATTCCTACAACCTCTTCCGCCCGGCCTCTCCGCTATCCCTATCGCTCTCTCCGATCAGCTTCCAGCAGCGGCTCGGCTGCGTTGCGTTTGATTCGCTATCCATATTTCCATGTATGTACCTGCTATTGTTCACCCAACGTAGAACATTTTACCGGAAGTACCTACCACCTGTGAAAAATGAATTGCATCACATATATGCATTATTTTAGTTAAGCTACATCTAGCCGATTACTTTTAGCATTTCATGTAGGTGTACAACATTATGTTTTTTCAACAAAAATAGTTCTTATTGATTGAATCGATATTTACTTGGATGTTATAATATGGTGATAAATTAATATGTGATCCAATCCTAGACCCTTTTTTGGTCTCGGTATTTTGGGATTCACAATTATTTCGGGATCCCAGGATTGGAGCCCCTTATGCAGTGGCGGCCGGTCAATGCACCCCTTGTATATGCAGGGGCGGTTATATTTCATGAAATAATATTCAAAAATAAAATTTTAAATTGTATTTTATTTTATTGAATTTAAAATGAGTGAATGGTATAAATGTAATGTTTGAATATTATTCCATGAAATATATTGATCCAATGCCACATTGATAATGTATTAAATTCCTCAAGAACTATTCTTGTTGGATTAAAAAATAATAAAGTTGTGTTTATAAAAGATGTTATAATGTTATGCAACAGAAAGATTAAAATAAACGAAATTCACTTTATTCATAATATCGTCGCTAACAACATCGCTGCAACAGCTATCGTGAATTTGGGTAATTTGACAGAGACAAAAAAACGATATTACTGCAAAAATAGAAAACTTTTTACTTGCTTTTGTTATTGCTAATAGTTAATTTATGCGTTGCACTTTGAAAACAAAGATTTGTATAAATACCAAAATGTGATAAAGTGATGTGATAAAGGATATATGTATAGAGAAAAAGCACTTTTTGAGTTGTTAAAAATGAGTTATGTGTTCTTACTGTATTGGCACCGATATCAATGCTTTATGTTTCATTTTTATATAGTTTTATAGTTATACTAAGGAAATTATGTCGTGAAACCGACGCTTGCTCACAGGAGAAGTTGTTTTTAAACTCATTTTCCTTACTGAGTATAATTATAGCTGAAACGTGCAGTATTATTAATAGAAAAAAATATATTTTCAAAATAATTATTTACTATGTATACCTATACTGAGCCATTGTTTTGGGCAATCAAAGTTGATTGCCCGAAAATATATTGTTTTGAAATTGTTCATCAATTATTTATTATTCTTCGTGTAAGCGAATGTGGAAAGTCTAATTTTGAGAGAGTTGGTTCCCTGTGCGTATTGTGTTTTTTTTTCACGCAGCATTCAATCTAATAGCCGATGTGTTGTGATTTTACACACATGCCGGCAAATAAATCACCTATGAGGTTATTTCATTACGCTTGCAACATTATCCGGCCGTACGTGAGAAGTGTTATCCGCCGCGCTCACGTCCGGGTCGATACTACAACAATAATACGATTCCGTTCCTCCCATAATCATTACCGTCATGCAAAATCAACGCCAATTTGCCAAAGTGACGTTTCTACTTTATGTTTATATAATATCTCTCAATCAATGTGCGTTAGAAATCTGGCGTCTGATTATAATGTCAGTGTGCCATCGGCTATTATCATACTTATATCACCAGATGTTTTATCCAGATTCACGATTTTGATGATTATACTAGACATCTTAATTTAACCCCTTTTACTATATTTAAATGACTGCGATGCTCAAATAATTACCCATTTCGAAACCATACATACATACTTCATTCTCCACAATAGAGCTTAATTTTTAAGAGTCATCTCGTTTTACAAACCACTGTTGGTTTTTTTAACCCATACAAAGTAGAAAAAGTTAATAAAACGTATCTTATTTCCTATTAAAGACGGCTAAATCGCCATCGCGATAAAGTGTGTGATCAATCCAATTCATATTTACAAACATTATTGTAAATGCAAAGAAAATGCAAGAGACATCGATCTCTCTTCTGCATATTCCATTCCCCAAAAACAGTGAATTAACCAAGGTTGTGTTATAAACCACAGTTGAATGGATTCGGCGGTTACTTTTTGGAAGTTAATTTTTAATTAAATTTATAACTTATTTTTTCCACTTGCTGTGCTACAACTTATGACACGTGTTTCGCCTCTGAGAAGCATCATCAGACCATCGCAACGTTTACGGATAATCTCTTTATTTTCATTTAGTTCATGCTTAGTTATTATACGTTATCTACAACGATTTTATTTTACTGAATAAATTTTAGCAAATGTTACTGTGATAATTTTGTGATATCAAATTAGAATATAAATTTGTACACTCGATCTTTACTGCCATTATTAAAACCCACGCCCCGTAGTCGATTATTGCCATTAAAAGCTTAAATGTTATGATTTGCATTTTAAAAAACAGTGTTTATAGGTTAAATATGGATTAAATGGAAAGCGGGGCAATCATTTGTTGCAGTCACAGATAATGAGCGGTTGCGGATTATTGTGTAACGTCATTACAATATTTATGGGCGGTAATGCTAATTTGCGACATTTGTTAGTGTACGCATAAGGCGCCATTATTTTGATTGTTCAAATGCTGTGTGGTTTTAGTAACGCCTCCGCTTACAAAGTGTTCTGTAGATACTTCCTTGCACGGGCCTAATTTTATATTGGAAAAGTTTTAGGATAACGAGTTCCGTGATTTTTGACATTGACGGTGGGAACTATATTATCAAACATGATTGAAATGTCTAATCTAAATTATTTGAAAATAGTATTGTGAGGGCATTTACCCCTTCGCATTGAACTTCTAAGTTTGCACGTGAGGTCGTTTGGCAGAATTTCATTGTTGTGTATATTCATGAATTAATGGGTGCCTATTTCAAGTTATGGTTTTACGATCGCAATTTCTTAGGCCTGCGTCGTAACTCTGTGACGTACGCTAATGATTTCCATTCATGATTTACCAACATAAAAGCTTTAAATAACCAAGCATAAACCTCATTGAAATGGGTAATATGTTGGACTTCCTCGGCGCAAAGAACTGGCAAGTTATTCATCGCTTGATAATTAGAATGCATTCATTATTTCGAATGAGGGCGACCGTTCTTTTTAAGTGATTCAATTTATATTGCAAAATATAATGTACATGTTATGTTTTGGGTTAAAATGACATTTACCTAATACTACTCAATATGTTTTACGATTCTTAAAGGAAATTATTACATATTCCGCTGAAGTATATCATTATTATCGATTATGATGTCGTTTACTATCTGTAATTTCTTAAATACTGTTAGGTAGGGTTAATTTTGGGATTAAAATACACACATCGGTGGCTTAGTTCCATAATGCTACATCTAGAAATTAATAGTTTTGAGACATGGCTAACCAAAATTTTGACACATCTAAACTAAGCTGTAAAACGTGATTGGTAATATTTGTATCATCATTTAGTCATTCATCTAAATTCAGTTCAAATTTATTGCAACGTTGACAAAATCACTAAAATTATATTTAGAGTTGTATGTATACGGAACTTATAGAATGTTTATATTTCCATGTGCATACATCTGCCTGCCGAGAGAAAACCACAAAATTTTCCTAGATGTACTTTTGTGGAGTTATTTAAAAGGTATTCGAATATAATAACTTAAAATATCAATTTGTTGACTTCTATGGAACTATGCTATCGATATATGCATTGCTCGATAACGGCTTTGCCTGTGAATATTTTTAATTATGATTATATATATTTTTTAATTATCGACAAATTTTTCAAAATGCTTAAGATTGTTGTGGAACTTACAAGATTACTTACTAAATAAACTATCTCATTTTTTTTTTACTTCATTTTAATATCATAGCCTTTTATTGTTTTCAATAACATAATAATGTCTGATGATTTCAAATCTCTTTATTTTCGTTTTTATTAGCAGTATTTTTTATTTGTGTACTATTTTTTATGCAGTAGAAGGTATTCGAACAAATATTTGATTGAGATGAATGCATACTAGTTTTTTTTTTAATCAGCAATAAATGGCTTTCTCGAAAGCAGAAGGCGCTTATTACCGTGTCGTTTCTAATGTAGTGCACCGAGTGATAAATAATTCCCGCATACGAGTTGCTGTTGATAATATTGATGCGTCTGTAATCAGCGCTCCGCTCGGTCCGGCGTTTCCTACTTCATTTGGCGAACTGGTACATGATAATCAGTGACTATTGAGTGAGACCTTTCGCTTTAAGTGACACGATTTTCGTTTTCAACGGTGGACACAGATTAGCACTTTCTTCGTGCTGAATAATTCCGCACATGCGACCAGACGATTGCGAATAAATCATACCTTTGCTAATGGCCAGCTCTTGTGATAGCTTTATGCAAATATTTACCCGACTCTTTGAATGCGTTCTGTAAATATTTACAACGTTATTGAAATAAATGCGTTGCCATATTTTTGGTCGACAGTTTTATCGCTTAAGTTAATGCATATTGATCGTTGATCTAATTTTTCTAAATTGCCGATCTCTGGTTTATTAAGTTTACTCTTCACGTTGGCTCGTAAACAAATATATCAACGCCACACAATACTTAGTAGTGATGCGAAGCTGCTCTTGAAGTTTTTATGCTCATTGTTGTCTCAATAAAAAGCAAAGAAGAATAATTAAGTATTTTAATGTGAATCGAATAAATTTCCGTTTTTGGTGAATAATTATTTTATACCGGGGACCTAAATATCAACTCGTTAATTTGTTTTCACACACAACCGGTTTTATTATTGTAACAATGAATTTAAATAATCAAGCATACATTTTACCAAGTTCGATATCTGTAACTGGGTGACAAAGTATACTATGCCAAAAATGGCAGTGTTTCCCTATGACTGTTCAAAGCTTCTTTGTAAATTGTTTACGTAGAAAATGGCTAGTTTTCTTCTTCTATTTGTTAAGATCGTTTATTTGATAATTGTTTAGGTGTTTTTCTTCAATATAACTGAACAGATCGTTCCAATGACCAAAGGTTTGACCAACATTTACATAGTGTTGTTCACCTCCCATTTACTTATTACATACTTATTACATTTAATTATTACATACTTCGTAAATGCCACATGGTTTGAAAATCATCTTCAGTATGTTAACAGTTGTCAAATAATTATTAAAAAATATGTAATCTCAATCCTTTGGTAACGAAACTAGGTTGAAATATCAATGATAAAAATAAAAGAATCTACAGTAATTACTGAACTTTTTTAAATATGTCACTTACAGTTGCATTAATGTTTCAATCAACTGTTAAAATGTGGAGAAACTAAAATGTGGATTAATTATGCAGTCAATACACGCTACGGCGATTATTAAGTCATTTTCTCTGAACCATTTAGAAATTATATTTTTTATCTTTGTTTTAAGACGTGCAGACGTTCAATGCTCCTGCTGGAGCTCGAGCTTATTAACGAAATCTGCCGTTTGATAGCCCATCGTTTATCCGTCTGTCAAGTTTAAATAAACATAAGCGTCTGTAGAATGCACGCGGCAGAAGACGCGCGATGCATCATCTCGAGCGTTGATCTTGAAACGCGAGCGGCTGCCCAGCCAGAAAGAAAGAGGGAGATCTTCGAATTTAGCCGCGAGATAAAAAATAACTTTTTGGCTTTCCGTTTCGCCGCCGTTACAGCCCGCATGAATGGGACTTTGCCTCCTCCTCCTCCGCCCCTCGCTCCAGTCCTCCGGATTATAAAGAGCGACACGTGTGGGGAGACCCGATGATGCACTGCTTCTTGCAACTTACAAAATTCCTGAGATTTCTGTGTGATGTTCGTACTAATACATCACTGACCTTACTCAATAATACGACGTCATGGTTATGTTGAATTTATTTATTTTCAATTGAGAATATCCGCTTCGTTTGTAACGAAGGAAATCAACTTCACAACAGATCTTCCTTCATAGGAATTGTTTTACTTGCGACATGAATTTGTAATTGAGACTGTTTTCTTGATTGAACCGCTTTGAACTGTTCCAAAATGACACATGGGTGTTAGGATATCACTCATTGACATCCCAGTATGTCTGCTTCCCCCAAATGACTTAAGTTACTTTGGTTGGAAATTGTAAATTGAGGTGCATGTAGGCAATTATTTAACGCTTCTTGGTGGTCTTTTCCATTATATTTCATAAAAGAACAATATTTTGTTGAATCTGTTTTTTTATTTCTAATGTGTGTATTTACAACACATATACATATACAGCTTAAATCAAAACTTATGGATATCATATTTGAGTGTTGATTGTTACTTTCTTATGCAACGGAGCAATATTTACTATATATTTACACTTTTAACTTTTTGACAACGAAAATTCCTTTTCGCTTCTGTCGCTTTCGGCTTACACCTAAAAAATGATGAAATTGCATTACGATTCACATAAACAGCTCGCAACTTGGGTCTAAAATACCGAAGACGCGTTAACAGAGGGAGCCATCGCCGGATGTGTCTGCCATATCGGGAAGACCGGGAACTCTTTACGAGGAGTCATAAGGATGCTCATTCACTTGGCGACCGTTGCGCAATACTCAGAAGGGAACAAACAAATCAGTAGGCATTATTATTTAATACATATTATTGTGTGCGTGCTGCAATAGAGGCGAGGCTGCAGCCCAAAGCATGCCCACGCACGGCAATCATGATTATCATATGGTGATTGCGAAGACCTGGCTAACGAATTTTGACACATGGATATCGCAATCGTCGTCGTTTTTATAGGAAACTCTCAGACGCGTATTGAATAATGTTTCGATTATTTCATCCACTGCTTTTACTATTTATTGATCAATGTAATATTACTTTTTTCTTTTAAAAGGATCGGTATTAATGCAAAAAAATAATTGATCAAATCATGTATAAGAAAGAATCTGGGTGATATTATTTTTATATCTCAAGTCAGTTAACGGATTGATCAACTATTATTACTAGCACAGTTTCTAGTTAAATGTGCGACACACTTGCCGCTCACTGAATCACATAAGTGGTATTTACAAAGCATTATATTTTAAAAAGAAATTATTCATTGTTATGGAGCCATTTATAATTAACAATTAATATAATAGCATCTCGGTTGACATTCTCGGTGGTAAGACATATAACACGCATAAAAATGCAACACATATTTAAAGTACATGGTCATTATTCTACACTGTTGTAATCTAGGCTTATTGCGCAGTTTTTCATATTTCTGTACATTAAAGGTAAACTACACTATGTCAAAATGTTATTTTTCCCCTTGGCTTTTTAAAACTTATTTGTGAGTTTTGTGTTAAAATCGTATCACTGGTTTTCTTTGACTATTTGTCATGATTATTCATTAGATCATAATTGAGGTGTCTTTTTTACGGCCTCCACTTACTGGAAAGAGCGTCTCGATCGAGGTACACTATGTCGATATCTCAATTTGGCCAAAACGTTTTTTTTAAAGATTAAAAGAAAAAAACAATTATCAACGGTTTTGCAATTTGGAAGAGTCAATCTACGATGAAAATGTATTTTACCATAATATAAACATTACAACCCATACGCTTGTTATTATTACCTATTGTATTTCATAAATGGACGCTCATTCGATCACACACCGCTGTGTTGACAGAGAAGAATCGATATGAACCTGTTTCTCTGTTCGAATATTCAGATAAGAGGATAGAAATTCCCCTTGACGGGTGGTAAACCGCACTCGTTCCCTGTTTAAACGCAGCCTGTTTCTTCACAGTTAAATGTACCGACCGCATTATATAGTATTAGATATAACACTAAATTGCTCCAATAAAATTAGAAAAGCGTCGCCTTTCATGCGGGAATCTTGTATATGTTCATGTGAACCAAGGGTTTGAAAATATACGGATACCAAATAATGTCAACGGCTTTGCATTTTTAGACTTAATATGTCATTGATTAATCGTTTAAAATCATCGAAATATAATGTTTAGTAAACTAGTTTTAAACGGTTGAGGTGAATTACTCGTGGTTAATCTGCATGCTGCGTATCCCGGCTTAGCTATGCTGATAATTGCTGCGTTTCGTTGCTACCGGGTCTGTAGGAAAATATTTGTCTTCCACATTTTCTCGTTACCATATTGACAGCAAGTAAATGCTAGTTATTGAGTTGATACATTGTGTCTACGCCGTAGATAGCTGTCTCGCTATCGTAACTAGTTTTTTTTTTATGACTTTTAATAATAATTTATATTATAGTTCCGACGGTGGCGTGACGATGTAGCCATCGTCAACCTACACTACCATTTTTAAGGTTTATTTGTTACTAATCTTTTTTTACAAGCAAAATACTATTCGAGTAGTAAACCTAATGAAATGTAATACTTTCGATGGTTTCGGCGGTAACTTTGTGGAAGTTCATTTTAATAGAAAATTTAAATTAACTTTGATTATTCCACGTATTGTGTAACTAACTGTGACACGTGTTTCGCCTCTTTCAGAGGCATCTTCAGACTTACTATCGCAAAGTTTGCTTAAGTAATGAAGCAAGATTGATTCTAACATTTTAAAATTATAAAATTACAAAATGGATTGGGTTTTTTTTTCCTTTTAAGAGGAGCAAGGAGGGGGGTGTAGAATCGAAATAAAGCAAACAGATAATGACACTAATTTTACTAATGAGTTGTAAACAATCAGAATGGGATTTTTCCTTTTTAATGGAAGCAAAGAGGGGATTATAAAATGCAAACAAATTTAATCATACTACTAATGACGTTAAACATTACAAACTATTAAAACTAATGAGCTACAATCAATCATCTAGGTTTGTGATTACTCTATTAATTGGAAACAATTTTAGTAACGGGGAACCGCCTGTGCTATTAAGAATATTATTTAATAATATTTCTTTTTTGTTAAGAGTTTTATTAATTTCTAAAAATTCTAAGCTATTCATCTTTAAACCCTTTTTATTTACTCGGTGGAGTATTTCTAAATTACAAATCTGATTAAAATTATGATTATTTTCTATTAAATGATTGGCAAACTCAGAGAAATTGTTACTTTTTAGACATCTTATATGTTCTTTAATTCTAATATTAAAGTTTCTACCTGTCTGTCCAACATAAGACGCTTGACAGTCTCCACAAGAGAGTCGATAGATACCACTCTGTGACGATGAATCTACGCGATCTTTACTGTTCAATAAAATTTTACCTAAATTATTTACTGTATAAAACGCGGGTTCTATATTGTCTGGCAAAAATTTAACTATCTTTGACGAGATGTCTCCTAAATAAATAATTCTACGCCAGTTTTTAATATTATCGTTTGCTTTCTTCTCTCCTGAAAAAATATTATTTACTATGAGTTGTTTAACTTGCTTACGTTTAAGTAAGTTAACTACTACGTCTGTGTTGTAACCATTATTTACAGCTATCTGTTTAATAATGTTTAACTCTAATTCAAAGTTGACTTTAGTGAGAGGGATGTTAACTAATCTATTAATCATTGCATGGAATGATGAGAGTTTTTGCGACCACGGGTGAATTGATTGATGGTGAATGACGACATCTGTATAAGTAGGCTTTCTGTAAATGGCAAATTCTAATCTGTTGCTATTATTTTTCTTTATTGTTATGTCAAGAAAATTTAAGGTTTTTTGTTGCTCGATTTCTAGTGTGAATTTAATATTTGTATGCAATGAATTTAAATGACGTAAAAAGGTATCTAACTGTCTATCTGTTCCTGTCCAAATGCAAAAGATATCGTCTACATAACGATACCAAGTTTTTACATTTTTAAGTAACGTGTGATTTGACTTAAAGAGATTATTCTCAAAATAATCCATAAAAATATCCGCGAGCAAAGGTGAAATAGGACCACCCATAGGTAATCCTACCGATTGTTTGTAAAATTTTTTATTAAACAAAAAATAGTTTTGTTCAATACAAATATGAAGATGCCTCTGAAAGAGGCGAAACACGTGTCACAGTTAGTTACACAATACGTGGAATAATCAAAGTTAATTTAAATTTTCTATTACTAATGAAATGTAATCGTACAATGAATTCCATTGCTATTTTTTGTACATAAGTCGAATTTGTAATATGTTTGATTAAATTGGCGAACATGCCCGTTTCAATTCTAAATCTAATACATACATACATCATTAAGGCGCGTTCAAATGCTTTATCGATTTCCACTTTGCGCTAATAACGGAGTTGGCGCATCAATGACAAGCAGCCAACAGGTGATGATGATGTCTTCCTGCCTCTCCATCGTGAGAACTCGCCTCGTTAGCATAATGATATTTTCCATTCATAGTAATTCTTGCCTTTACTTACGGTACTTAGACTAAAAACTATCATCAGCTTTGCGAATAAAGTCGCCAAGCTAGTTACCCCTCTGTATATAATATTTATAGATGTAGAATGAAACACAACTAACACCCTATTATTTTTCAATTTTAAATTCTAAAAAGATCTTTTTAACTGGTGTAAACATTATTTTGTAAACTTACAAACCACGAATATATTTTATTCTTTAAGATCAACGCTAAAATAATATTATAAATCCTCTACAGGTATCAATTTATTAATTGTTATAATAATTCCTGTGATGACTAAACTAAAACCTTTTCACATAAAACGTTTAAAATTTTATTTTGGTTTGAAGTATTCAGCACTTATAAATGCGTTCATCTAATTTTTTTTTTTTTTTTATTTTATTTTGCAGGTAAGAAATGACGTCTACATATAGGCTGCTAATCGAAGAAAGATGATTACTGGTCGGCAATGGCCAATATCGGGTAAAAACAGCAGTTTTCTTTTTTTTTTTTATCGAATATTGTAATTTTATCATACCTTAATGCATTATATTAACATATTCACTTGAGAATACTTTGCAATTACAACTCTGGGAACCGGATTGAAATTTTGCTTTAGTAAATTCTTATTTTAATTGAAACAACGACCCCTCGAATGAACGGTTGAAAAAGTTTGATAACGACTCAAATTAAAGAAGATTTACGACTCGCCATAAAACGTGCTTTAATGATAGCATGCCTTTAATTCTGCAACTATTAATAATCTGCACAGTTAACCGCAGCCTTGCGTTTATTTTAACGAAAATGTTCGCACTTGGGTTTTGAGGGAATTATTGTAAGACATACGCACAAGCGGCACAAGTCTCTCGATAACAGCAATAGTAGGCACTAATCGCAATCAACGCCTGACTCAATTCTGTGATCCTGTTTTGGGATACTCATAATTTAATTTGTTTGTTTGCTATAAATGTGTCTTTTATTTAAAAGAGAGTTTCTTGACTGTTAAAAGGTGTCTCAACATTGTATGAAAGTGTAACGTTTTTGTATGGAAATATAATATAAGCCAATTTTTTTAAGCTATTGCGTCGGATGTCAACATATTCCACGTGAACGTGGGTGAGTTCCGTCAAATGGTATTTTTTATGTATTGAAGTAGAGATTGAATGAGCTTACTCGTTGACTTCTTTTCCATTTTTAAATATGTAATTATTTATTGATTGTAACAGTTTTAAATTTTTGATTGTTTATATAAAAAAATAACTTAAAATAACTAACCTTTTTCGTTTAGCTAAGTGACAATTAATTTTTGAGAGTTTCTTCAAAATTACATTATTTTATTGGGTCACTTTATCAATAATCATGCGATGTATTCGTGCTTTTATGTCAAAATGTACACGAATATGTATGTTTGTAATTTTATCAAACTAATCTATATAATAATCTAATCTATATATATCTATATATATAAACTAATCTGTATAATAATCTATAATCTATAAATCATAACCGTGTTAACGCTCTAGTTAGTAGTGGATTAAGTGTCCTGTATATAAACAAGTAACCAGGAACATTGCAATTTGGTCGTTTGCCTTCAATACGAATCTGTCACCAAGTAAAAAGTTGAAAAATATATATATATTTCAAGTGGAAGGTATTATTCTAATACTGACATATAAATCGTAGAATGCGTATCTGCAGATTATTAATAAATATATTCTGGATACATTTTCTGGCACGATCATTAACTAATGTTACTTAATGTATAAAAGTTCTTATTTAAAACTGGGCTGATCTGATTCTAGGATAATCTTGGTTCTAGATCAGTGGTCTTCAAGCTTTTTGAAAGGAGGGCCAATTTATCAATTTTCTAACCTCTAGCGGGCCGCAGAGGTTAAAAGTGCTGAAATATAATGATATATTAACACATAACTTAATAAGTTCGTAGGATAACACATATATGACACCACTATTGACAAATCCATACAATTTTTCGAAAGTACTAACCTTCAAATAATACGACTCAAAATTTCATAACAATCTGACGTTTAGTTCGCATGTTACAGTGGTTTTAGTGACGCCGCTTTTGTTATTTTCAAAACAATTAAAAATATCTGATATTTCGATCTCAATTGATCGTTATTCTGCAAATCGGTGAACTCTTGTTTCAATATTGAATCGGCCTCGTTGATGAATGCTGAGAAGGGGTTGGAAAATGTTTTAAGCAACCAACAAAGCGTGTTTTGAAAACAATAATCTAAAAATGGACTTAACCTGCACTCCAGACTCACTGTAAAAATACGAATTTCGGTATTTTTAGCGCTCTCAGATTAAAAATGATTTGTACAAAAAAAGCAATAAAATATTCTAAACTCTATATGAATTCTCAATGATCTCCCCGATTCTAGGGTTAATGCCCCTCTATATTATTTGTATTATTACCAGACTGTTGTAATTGGCCGTCGAAATCGTCCTTGTTATATCTGCCGGAATGCTGGCAGGCAGTTTCCAGATTTATTCATCTCGAAGCTCAAATTGGATGGAGGAATTTTTAGAACGCCGTTCACTCGAATTATCTCGCTGGATCTCGATGAAATGCGACTCGTTTTCAACAGTGCTTAAATCATCGTCGCGATTTCTTCCGGCAGCGGGTTCGTATCCCAGCCTCACCTGGTTTGATTGCACCCTTTTATATCAGGTTATTTTACTTTGCAATTATATTTGTTTCCAGTGCGATTTCTCACAAGGCCTCGAAATTGTTATGTACGCCCAGTGATAAAGAATAAATTGCTTGATAATTGACATTGCTTTAAAAAACAATATGCCAATGGATTTCTTGACGTTTTCGAATATTTATAATTGTTCTGCGAATATTTGTTTACATGTCGCGTGCATTGATTGTTTTTACAAGTTATAGTGATAAATTATATTATTTTTTACTGCACATATGGTGCTTTTCCAATGCTGTTTTTAGAATAAATAAAACGTTTATGACTTCATTGTATGCATTGTTAACAACTGTCGGTAATTTTATTTTGAATTATCAACTATGTCACTACTAGGGAATCCAATCCCGGGATCCCGTAGAGTTTTTGATAGATTTCAATCCCGGGATTAGAAGACATGATCCCGAAACTTTAGGGGTTTATTTTCTTATAATACAGACACGTGTGTTGGTTTTCAAGTCGAGTGGCAGTTAACATTCTTTGCGATAAGAGTTACCGCAGACAAAAACGAAATTCGATGCCAAACACATTAAATTTCTTCATCGCATTTTAGTGAACTATATTTGAATGCATCTGACAACAGTAATAATTGTTCGGTACCTTCTACATCTTAATGAATGCTATCTGATATCAATGGCAGTGTTTTTTTTTGCGTGATTTAATGCTTCTTTTGTTCTATTAACTATATTGTTCTGACGATGGCGAAAGCCGAAATAGCTATCAACGCATGCAAATTATTAAAAACTGTAGAACTAAAATACTTTGATATTTTTACCTTATTATAATGGAGTTCTACCAAGTAAATGTCCAATCAATTATTACGCATATTAAGTTCGTTTAATAATTATGGCGCATATTTTTTTACGAGTAATTAAAAAATCCACTCATTCACCCGTACATCGCGAATAACTGAGATTAAGAGAGCCTTTTGGTAACGTATTGGCAGCCCACAGCTGGTCATAAAATATAGAATAAATTGATAAATTTATTTTTCACCAATATTATCAATTTTTATTTCTTAAAAAAATGTAATGATTTCCGGACCAGTTGTATTTATTTCCAATTGTGTTGTATTAGCAGTAAATATGCCTAGTACGATAACAAGTCTAGAAGTCGATCGATTAATTTTAACTTCCATTAGACGATATTGTTTAAATCTTCGTGCAGCTCACCCAATCCATGATTGCTTATGTAATCATTACGCCAAAATAATCTATACATGAACGACTGCTCTTAAATGATAAACCTTTGTTTCATGGAATGACGTTTAAATTATTTCGTATGTTCTTATGTAAATTTCACTGCCGTCCTTCTCTTCTTTTTGGTCCCTAATAATTTGCTTTGTGACCTGTGACGTTGATTTAATTTGATTCACAGTTATAACTGCGTATCATAATAATGCTCAACTTTACAGAAGATTGTTTCCACAATACACACAGCGTCTATCGTTTATAGTAAAAGGGCTACCGCGCGGTGTGAGGGCGGGAGGAAGTGTCGCCAGTTAAAATTAATTTGTCGTTGACCCCGTCTAGCATCGCCCGTCGTGGGTCATAGCGGACGGAACCCCTTCGCTCTGGTCACTGCTTCAAAAATCATTATGTCTTCCGATACATTCATATCGTTTAGACTTAGATCAAGAAGCTGAATCAACTAATTTACAAGCTATGCATCGGGTTACTGATCATTTAATTAAACTGAACATGTACAAAAATGGCATTTATGCCAGAGCTGGTCCAATAATCATTTCGTGCTGATATTTAAATACGAATTCTATATAAAAGATCCTATATCTACATTTATTACGATGTCATATTTATAAATCATTTTTTTATCATAGAAGTGAGAGAAAAGAGCAGTTGCGTATAGGGCATCCAATCCCGGGATCCGGGATCCCGTAATCCCGGGATCCCGTTCAATTTTCTGATCCCGAAATTCCGGGATTGAGATGGCCGCGATCCCGGGATTTCGGGATTGAGAAATTTCTAGCAAATTCTCGAAATTTATACGAAATTGGCAAATCGGGGATTTCAAATTCCTCGGTGAGCTTAAAAAAAAAAAAAAAAAAAACGAGTTTCTGTGAGATTCTGGGAAAAAGTATACCAAATCGGAGATTTCAAATTCCTCGGTGAGCTAAAAAAAAAAAAAACGAGTTTCTGTGAGATTCTGGAAAAAAGTATACCAAATCGGGGATTTCCAATTCCTCGGTGAGCTAAAAAAAAAAAAAACGAGTTTCTGTGAGATTCTGGGAAAAAGTATAGCAAATTGAGGATTTCAAATTCCTCGGTGAGAAAATCTCAATCCCGGGATGCCGGGAGGTGGCATTTTCAAAAATATCATCTGCCTCGGCCCCCGGACAAAGCCTGCGGATCCCAGGTTGGGAAGCACTGCACTCGGGCATCCAATCCCGGACTCTGTTTGTGATCCCGGGATTGTCATTTTTTGCAATCGGCATTGACAATTTCCGGAATACCCAAAATCTAACGTCCCGAGAACTTTTTTTAGCTCTTCCAAGATTTGCAATTTCAAAAACCCAGGAATTTACGCAGTTGCCAAAATAAAAAACACAAATCACAATCCAATCCAGTGATTTTGGGATGACAAAATTGGAAGAGATCCCGGGATTGGAGATCCTAGTGTCCACTACAACAAAGCCGTCTAAAAATCGTGTATAATATAGGTCGAGACTACATTACACAAATGATCAAGATATCTTGATCATCTGAAGCATCATCGGGTCAACTAACTTGTATAACGTTCAAATCTTCCAATCGATATGCAACATTAATAAAATGACGTGCCGTTTTGAAATGAAACGATCGACCCCCATACGTGAAGTGATTTTTATAACGAATTATAATGATGGCATGCATTGTATGCGATGTTTCACCCCCCCACCCAATGCTATCAAACTATAATATAATTAACAATATAAAGAGATTTTTCTGTCACTTTCATCTTCTGTGAAAAAAGAGGTAAACGACAGTTCAATTTTAAGTTGTAATCGTTATCCTACCCATAATGCTTTGTATAGTTATCATTATACGATGAGAATTGGTAACAGTGCTGCGATTGGCTTTCGTTGGCCGGCGCTGTATAATACAATCAATTATCATTCAATTAATATGATACGACGTCTCATATTTGGTGATGATCATAAAATAATCTTCGCGCAATTGCATAACACAACGATGTTCGATTCGACGAAACAATTTTTTATTAATTATTTTGCCGTGCCCTTTGTATCTATTACTATAAACTTATTATTATCATTCATGCGTGTCACGTGCACACAACGTTACGGACAGTTTAAAAATTCACTTTAACTCCACGCTGTCAATTACCGATTGTTCATGCTTGTTAGAAAGCAATAATATAACTATGTATACCCGACACTTCTCGTAGTCCTTGTCAAAAAGCTTTCGTGATCGTGTGAGTAATAGGGTCACGATTATGAATAAATCGGTAAAACGGTTTATTATTGTTTATTATTGTTTATTATATAATCTTTTTCCGCTACTTATTTGTAGCACATTTTATCATATCGGAGTATTAAATGACTGGTGATAAAAGGAATGGAACGATTGAAAAATTAATCGTTGTACAACACTGAGTCTCGGAACGGAATCGAATGTGGAAAAGAAATATGACGTTACCTGCCCTATGAGAAATTTTACAGGAGACACAAACAATGTTGTTGTTGATTTTAGGCCACATACAAAATATGAAATATACACAGATCGATGTGTTTTTTTTTATTTAATTGACGTAATGTCCTTCGCTTTGTGAATTTTTCTATTAAAAGCTGTATACATTTTGTTTGATAACCTTTTTTTCTCATTTTTTGATTCATAAAATCAGTCAAAGCAACAGAAAATAAAAGCGATCCCGTTTATTAACAATGAAGTCCAGTTTTTGTATTTAGCTACAAATTTAAATATTTTTAATAGAAAATTTAAATTAAATTTGATTATTCCACGTATTGTGTTACTAACTGCGACACGTGTTTCGCCTCTTTAAGTTAATTTAAATTTTCTATTAAAATGAACTTCCACAAAGTTACCGCCGAAACCATCGAAGTATTAAATATTTTTGTTTGAATTGTGTTTTCAAAATAACCGATAAACAGGTCGATTGCGACAAACCAAATAACCGGAATATTGGCTCCCTAATTTCGATGACAGCGCCCCTCATGGACGATGTTGTTAATTCATGTTCGAGCTTTTATGAGTCACGCCCGCAATCCGCGCCGTGTCTTGTCGCGTCAAATATTCTTTTCAAACACACGTCATATCGTAATGTCCTTTTCGATGTTTGTGCGCTCACGACCCTGTCATGGTGAACGGCATTATGTTAAGGACTCGCATTGTCTTGTTGATGTGCCGGGTGTGTCGGGAATCGCTGATTACCCTAAATAAAACACATGGTAAAAACGAATATATTATTCTACGAAGCACAGTGTGGATGGATCTTATCTCCCGAAAATTCTGTGCGCTTTCCTATTGGTGTTTTATCCTCGTTTTATTGTGGTCTGGTTTGAGGCGGGTCTGTCATTTAAAAAATGCAAATAATTTTCAAAGGAATGTTTTTTTTCCTACTCTCGATTACTTTTCGTCAACACTACTGCCAATATTTTATATTGCTATACCTACTATAAATAATAATTATTGCATTTGTATTATTGTTTGTACATGTTCATCTTATTTTCGGTGACAATACACACGAAGTTAGTAAGTCATGCATAAAATTGATTTATTATACATTTGTAAATCATTGATTATTGGCCACTGAATAAAAAAGAGGAAACCACTTATTGTTTGTTTTATTACAATGTAATTTCATGTAGGGTAAACGAAAAGTTGAACACGAAAATAAATTCTTGACGAAACAGTGTGCACATCTTGCTGTATACATTATTATTCCGCATCCGTTTATATCATCACTTTTAAGTAGCAGCCTTGAAATTTGACACTGGTTTATAAATCCCCAGCGAAAAATGCAAATGCACATCTTAAAAATACACCATTAGCCTTGCGGATGAACCAAACTGCGCGATATCTATTTACTCACGGTGCTATGCGTCGAACCTTTGATGCGCGTCGAGGATAATGCGACTGCATTGACTAAATATACACAGATCCATCCGGCGCCTATCGGAAATGCATGCAAGCGGGCCGGGCTGCCCATCATAAGCCGTCCGTCAAAATAATGCGAAGATATTTCCGGCTCCTGCGTGATTTGCGTCCGTCCGCTCAAATGCCGTTTTACTGCTCGTCGTGTACGTAAACTTGTGAGTGATTTTTATTATACAGCCAGCAGTTGCAGGGCATATGCGAATGCGATTTTATAGATCATCATAACATCCGCAGTACGCGATGTGAAATCATGGAAAAACTGCCCTCCTGGATTAGTATTTTGATTTTAATAAAACTAAGTCTTCGTTCAAATTCAAAATGCAATGTCAATTTATTGTTAATAAAGTCATGCGAATGCTGTTCAATTTAATGACAATGATGTCTAGTATATGCGACGATATTATACATATAAATATTGTAACAAAGTCATTAAGAAATGAAAAGTTTTCTGCTATTTTGCCGATTATTCATTTTCTTTGTAAAAAAGAGTGATGGCAAAAAAATGTTTTATGCTAAACAATATTCGTTTAAAAAATATTAATATTTCGCAAAATGAATGATACTGTTTACTAAAACTTTTTGATCGATTAAAAACCGTTGCACAAAATGACTTCATATTATTAAACAAATCAAAACACATAGTGACTTAATCATGTGGTGGACACAATCCACACTGAATACCTCACCCTGAAGAGAAGACAGAGAATCTTGGAGGAACCATGGGGTGGCCATATGTTCCGAATAGGCAGCGAATACGAATTAAAAAAATATATACTTTAATAATAAATGTTGACATTTTCACGCCTATACATTTGTTCAGTGTTGTAAGGATCCTGTGATTGCAGACTTAGTCATGTTAGCGAACTTTTAATGGCGTAGTTAATCTGATTATGTAAGTAAAACTTGACATTAAATACTTATTGATAAATAATGTATGCAGTTGCTTTTTTTAAAGTCAAATAGTACCTAGCGACTATTGTGAAACATATCCTACACATGCGGCACGATATGCATAATATTCACCATTGAGTTTGCGAAGCAAACATAATGTGTAACGTTTAGTACCTGCCATTTTAAGGCGTATAAGTTAGACCGGATGATTTACCTGTGTTCATTACTCTCCGTTGGATTAATAATGTCGTCGAGCCGTGGGAGTGGAACAGTCCTGGCTCTCAGCTCGAATGTAAAGCATTTTTTTTTTGCGCGCGCAACAGTCGTGTCGCAATTAATATTCACCTCCATAATAATCGCAATGTGTCGCGCGGTCCACACGATAAAACCTCTCGGCGAATCTCGCTGGATATGTCCTGTCCTACCATAATTTTCTCTATTATAGATCGTCGATCAGTGTGTGAGATTAAATATTGCAGCGAACCGGCACGCTTCTGGCAGTAAATTTATGCTCGCAAGTATTGCATCTGATTATATTTTGTATCCACTATCCGTATTGTATATTTGTATTATTTTGGCCGACAACCGTGGTTTATAGAAAGTTGTCGCGGAAATCTCTAAAAGCACCAGTTATATTTTATACAACAGTTGATCAGTTGAAAGTTACTACTTTCATTGACTAAAATCTGGTTTGATCATTTTTTTGTGTCACTTTTTCATTCGGAATTTGGCGAGATGCTTTTCATTCATTCCCGTCTTGTTCAAATTTATTGTCACTTACTTTTTCCCAATCTTGCTACTCTTCATGCCCTTCCTCTGGCGCTTCTGCTTTGTTATAAATTTGAGAACTATTTTGCTTTGTCTTACAATATTTATTTTTTAATCCGATACTTTCAATTATATTCAATACATTTTAATTTGTAAAATCTTTTACTTACGATAAACCGGAGCGACACATCATATTCGTGTAATCTAAATCATGTTGTATTTCACTAGCGACGCCTTCGTTCAACGGAAATGTCATTTACTTGACATAATGTCGCCTTCAGTTGGTAAACAAATAATTAAAATGTCCGAACATCCCGTGTGCTACACTGTAAATAATGTATTTTCATCTTTCTAGGATTTTGACGTTTTTCTTTGTAAAATTTATATATAGATATCATTGTTGGTAAAATTTCAGCGCCTCAATGTATTACCTTTACAAATTGTTATATGCGTGAAGCGTTGCTAATCGAAATTCGGTGAGGGCGGATTTTTTGGCGTACCCCATTCGCTTCACCATCTCCATATCATGACAGTCGACCCATCGAATACCGCAATTCCTCGGAACAATAACAACACTCTTCATTTACGGGTGACAGCGTGTGCACTCGCCTCTTTGATTGTGTTGATACATTTATTTGTCAGGCCGAATTATCATCTGGAAAGTTTCGCGACTCGTACGGCCATTTACGATTTTTTTTTGGACGAAGTGTTGCGATTTGGGCTGTTTGAACTAGTCCGGCCCACGTCTCACTACTACGTGTTGTCACAGTTTGCGGCAAACCTTTTTTCTCTGGTCGATTGGTGCAAAAATACTTTAAGGTCACACAGAACACCCGCGGTGCACTGTATATTAACATATGATTTTATTGTATTCGATCACGTGAACGTCGAACTCATTCACATGAGGATGTTGGTGTCAAATATTTTGGCCTTATATGTGTATTTATTTTTTTCCCTATAAACTGTTTAATTTGCTTTAAGTGTGGAATGCTATAACGAACGCAACATTGTAACATGTCGTCGATCGCTCTTCACATGAATATTTCTTGCATACATATATTTTTGTTTCGCTGTACTATTGCGATATAATATTGAAACTAGAAATATCAATCATTTGATGGATGTGACGGAAACCAGATGAAGTTAACCAAAATCAAATACTTACAATAAAAGTCTAAAAACGCGAATATATTATAATTCTATTCATTCTATGGATTTTTTAAATTTAAAAAGTATAAAATTCATTCAAAATAAAAATAAATATCAATTGATTATCTTCAAAATATCCATCATTGTTCCATCATGCAAATATTTAAAATATTTTTTTTGATTAAAAAATCCTTTTCTAGAATGACTGCATTATGTAGATGATTTGATATTATTTATGAAATTGAATTCTGTTTCGTCTCCGTGTACCGTCAGTTATCCGCCGCCGCACACGCTTGTTATTAACAATAGGTTCGAGCAATTCATTCCGTTTGCGTGATTGGAAAGCCGGACACACTTATTATTATTCGGCTGCGATGCAATCCGCTGATGAGAGGCGAACACCCGACCAAGAGATGAAACGTATCTTCCCGTGTAATATGAACGCATCTTTTCGCCAACGAAAGTCGCCGGTCGGGAGTATAATAATCATATAAACAATCCGCGGCACACTGGCCTTTCGCTTTTGGCTGTTGTGTTGTTGTGCCTTTTTTTATTTCGTTTTTAATTTCGTCAATTACTACTCCGAAGATTTATGGCGTCTATGTTGGTTGTAGCCAGCGACGCTAATTACATGCTATTGTGGGGAATTATATTGTTTTAACGATTTAATAACGCCAGTGTGGAAGAATGAAAAAAAAACTCGCAGTGACCCATTGAAGACTTCTCTCCGCAGACTGACTGCTCGAAAGTATTCTGGCCAAGTTATTATTGTTAAATACCTAAACTGACACTAGAGGCCTACTTAACTTTTGTCGTTTCTAACACAGGGCTTGTAGCACAGGGATGGGGAACCTTTTCTTTTCAAAAGGCCGCATTCGTTTTTCTTATTCGACATATACGATAAACATTGACGAGAGAATCTTTGGCCGGGAAGAATTTTATGCCAATTTCTAAAGCCCAGTCTTCCAAGGATTTTGCCATCGAAAATCCTAATAATTTACGGATTCGCCCAAATCAGCAGCGTGGCACCTTTTCCAGGAATTTCCAAATCCAAAATCTCAGGAATTTACGAATTTACAAAAATTTGCAGAATTTACCAGAAGACCGCGCCACACTAGCCAAAAGGCCGGAGGTTCCCCACGTCTGATGTCGCTCGTTACTTTGATGCTTTTATTGGAAATTTTACTTAGTATTCATATCGCTTTTATTGCGTATTGTAATATAACCTTGCATTTTTTTAGTATAACTTAGAATTCTGACAAGTTGATTGAGGTAAGCAAAAGGGGTCCAACTGATGTAAGATATTTTGAGTTGTAAAATGGAACTTTTTAAAAAAAATCCAATTTGAGAAAATAATTCGGCCCAGTTTCTGTTTTATTTGCATTATTGTATTTACGTTTAGCAGGTAAACTCTCAGCATTCGTAATGATTAATTAATAAGTGATGTTCACTTTTAAGGTGTTCACTGTCAATACTTGGTGGAATGGCATTATAATAAAAATAATAAAACATTTTTAGTACTTTTTCCACATAAAATTTATTAGATCAGGACCGGTTTCGCTCATCGCGAGCATTATCAACTGATAAGAAAAATACATAAACAGTGATATTTATACAAAATTGAATTGAAATAAAAAGGTGTAAGCAACTATTAACAATTTAAAGGATTAGCAAATTACATTATAATTACACAAAATTAAAATGCTTAACACCCATAACAATTAAAAAATAATCATCATCAAAGAATAATAAATCTAAGTGGCAAACGATATCAATTATAAACACAATTAAAATTTGGGAAATTTTTACACAAAGTGAAACACTACATTACTAAAGTAAATATCCTAATGATGATTTGGTGTTTTTCCCGTTTTCAAGCAATGATGTACTTCGACAAAATCAGCAGTAATGAAGATTCTGAAAAAGACATTTTTAAAAACCATATCAATTCTTACAAAAGGAATAAATTTTGAAAAACATATAAATAATATAGAAGAGCAGTTAACATAGGCTAGAATTATGTTAATGAAACGGATATAACAAGGGTGATGATGCAAATACAAGCTGTTCATTTAATAAATTAGAGTCCGGCAAGAATTTATGTCTATTTATTTCTAAGATCTCTTGTTTATCAAGTTTTAAAGATTTATTGTTTACATGCAAGATTTTAAAGTTTTTAGAGATATCAAATGTATGCTTATTTAGGAACAAATGGTTCCCAAATGAAGATAATTCATTCCCTTTACGTGAGCAGGCTAGATGTTCTTTAAATCTGATATTAAAAGCTCTTCCCGTTTGACCAATATACCTGGCTCCACAAGAATCACAATCAATTAAATATATGCCACTTTGGTTAAGAATGTTGAGTTTATCTTTAGAATTTACTAAAATGCGTTGTAAGTTAAAAGAATTATAAAAAGTGACATTAAAAAGGTTTTTGTTGAATTTCCTTGAAATCTTTTCTGAAACACTACCCAAGTAGCTCAATTTCACCCATTGTTTCTCAACAGCTGGTGCATTAATCAACAAACTAGAGCTTACATTTAGCAAAGCTAGTTTTTTGTGTTTTTTAAATAAAAGACGATCTATTAAATCCGAATCATAACCATTATTCAACGCAATTTGTTTTATCGTATTTAACTCAAGATCATAACTAGCTTTAGTCATCGGAATCAACAAGAGACGATGAATAAAGCAATGAAAGGTTGCTAATTTATGCGAGATATGATGTCTGGAAGAACTGTTAATGATGTTATCGCTGTATGAATCTTTTCTAAATATACTGAAACAATGCCGATTATTAATAATCTCGATCGTTAAATCCAAAAAGTTTATTTTATTCAACCCCAACTCCATTGTAAATTGAATATGCGGGTTAACGTTATTTATAAGTTTTAAGAATTGATTAAGTTGTCTCTCTGTACCTCCCCAAAGTACTAAAATGTCATCTACGTATCTATACCAGTAAATGACATTTCTAAAGAGATCAAAATTACTGATTTTAGATTCTAAAAAATCCATGAAAAAATCAGCTAAAATAGGAGACAAAACCCATTGCCAACCCATTCAACTGTTGGTAAATTTTATCATTGAATTTAAAGAAGTTTTGGTCAATACAACAATTGACAATAGATTTAATATCATTAACTAACAAGGGATTAAGATTTTTACTATCTATAAAGTCTAAAAAAGCTAACTTTAACTCAGGTATAGGGACACTCGTAAATAAACTTACTACATCAAAAGAAACAAGCTTAGAATTTAAAGGCACTGAGATATCTTTAATTTTATTTACTAACTCAATCGAATTTTTAATACTAAATTTAGGACTGAAATTTAATTTATATTTAAAAAGTAGGTTCGCATTTTTAGCTAGTTTATAGGAAGGTGCTGAATTGAATGAAACTACTGGCCTTAAGGGAGTATTAATTTTGTGAATTTTAGGCAAACCATAAAGTCTAGGACACTGGGGGTTCATAAGTTTGTACATTTTTTTCATTCGTTCTGTCGGGAAACACGCATTGGCCTCATCGATAACAGTTTTAACCTTCTCAGCACTTGATGCAGTGGGATCACGTTTTAAGATAACGAAAGAAGGGCCTGACAAAACATCATTCATCTTTGTTACATAATCACTTCTGTTCATAATAACAGTCGTGTTACCTTTATCAGCTTTAGAAATTACTAAATTATTAATTCTTGATTTCGATTGAATTGATTTAAGTGCACGCATTTCAACTAAGTTATTGTTTAAGTTAGAACAAGTTTCCTTCTTCAGAATAGTTGAGCATAAATATTTGGCCGCCATATCTGACCTAATGGCAATATCTACATCAATCGCAAGATTTTCTAAATTTTTCGTAGTTAATTTAATATTAGGACAATATTTTAAACCTTTATTTAATAAATTCATTTCGTTAGAATCAAAATTAATAGACGAAGTGTTCACAACGCGTTTAGCAAAAGTAATTTTATCAACATCAACAACAGTAGTTTTAACACATTTAGAATTTTCAACGTAAACTAACCGAGTTAATTTTTGTTTCTGATTCAAAAAAGTTTTATGTACAAGGAAGTTAACATCATATCTAATATTGTGGTCTAAATAATCAAATTCTAATGGATGGAGTTTACTGGTTAATAAAGAATGAATATGGAACAGATTTCAAGGAAATTCAACAAAAACCTTTTTAATGTCACTTTTTATAATTCTTTTAACTTACAACGCATTTTAGTAAATTCTAAAGATAAACTCAACATTCTTAACCAAAGTGGCATATATTTAATTGATTGTGATTCTTGTGGAGCCAGGTATATTGGTCAAACGGGAAGAGCTTTTAATATCAGATTTAAAGAACATCTAGCCTGCTCACGTAAAGGGAATGAATTATCTTCATTTGGGAACCATTTGTTCCTAAATAAGCATACATTTGATATCTCTAAAAACTTTAAAATCTTGCATGTAAACAATAAATCTTTAAAACTTGATAAACAAGAGATCTTAGAAATAAATAGACATAAATTCTTGCCGGACTCTAATTTATTAAATGAACAGCTTGTATTTGCATCATCACCCTTGTTATATCCGTTTCATTAACATAATTCTAGCCTATGTTAACTGCTCTTCTATATTATTTATATGTTTTTCAAAATTTATTCCTTTTGTAAGAATTGATATGGTTTTTAAAAATGTCTTTTTCAGAATCTTCATTACTGCTGATTTTGTCGAAGTACATCATTGCTTGAAAACGGGAAAAACACCAAATCATCATTAGGATATTTACTTTAGTAATGTAGTGTTTCACTTTGTGTAAAAATTTCCCAAATTTTAATTGTGTTTATAATTGATATCGTTTGCCACTTAGATTTATTATTCTTTGATGATGATTATTTTTTAATTGTTATGGGTGTTAAGCATTTTAATTTTGTGTAATTATAATGTAATTTGCTAATCCTTTAAATTGTTAATAGTTGCTTACACCTTTTTATTTCAATTCAATTTTGTATAAATATCACTGTTTATGTATTTTTCTTA
The DNA here is from genome assembly GCA_030503985.1 of Himalopsyche tibetana. Classification (NCBI taxonomy): domain Eukaryota; kingdom Metazoa; phylum Arthropoda; class Insecta; order Trichoptera; family Rhyacophilidae; genus Himalopsyche; species Himalopsyche tibetana. The sequence continues at coordinate 3,843,232 of JAPJYX010000019.1, read as the reverse complement.
TCAGTTGATAATGCTCGCGATGAGCGAAACCGGTCCTGATCTAATAAATTTTATGTGGAAAAAGTACTAAAAATGTTTTATTATTTTTATTTTATAATAAGTGATGTAACAATGATGATTTAACAGAACCAATCACATTGAAAACACTTGACATAAAGTATCTAAAACATATTAAAACTTTAAAGCTCAATATCTCCATTCTGCAAATTTGCATTTGGTTGTCTGTTTATCTCAACCCAAATTATGCGTTGCAACAGTAATTTGTCTGAAATATTATAGGCATCTTTGAATAAATTCCCTGAACACTTTCTTATCTCTCTGTGTCGATAATTGATAAATAGCTGCAAGTATTAATAGATTTGCAAAAAAAATATATTACGTAGAGTACACCTAGTTCTCTTTTTACGCGATTTTTAATACGCGTTTTACTCGCTGAAGAAATGATGAACTTTCGCAAAATCTTGGATTGATGACTTTGTTCTGAATCTTGTTTATATACATTTTTTGAATTCGTAAAATAGCACCATTCGGCCATAAATTTTATCCAAACGCAGTGAGCTTAATATGCATTAAATCTACTTAATAAATGCACCCTAGAAGTCCGTCCGTTACTGTGAAAAAAAATATTAACCGTCAGATCATCAAAACAAATCCAATAATAATCGACTCTGATCAAGAATCTAGGAAAAACGAATCGGAAAAAAGTCAATACACGTATACATACATATATATGTATCTGTATATCATTATATTTTAGTATTAAATAAAAAAAATGGTTAATATCAAATTCAAATATCCATCAAGCACCCTCAGTCGAAATACTTAATTAATGGTTAATATGTTTTAAAAAAGCGCGAATTGCAGGTGCAAAATTTTAGTTTTTCATACATTGTTGTTACTTTTTTACGCGATATTTTGATTTTTTATACGAATTTTAAAATTATATGAAATTTAGGTTTTTTTACGCGTCCGTTTCTGGAACCAGTGTGCTTCGTAAAAAAAAGATAGGGTGTAATATTGTCTTTGAGTACATCGTCTGCTTAGGCCGCAAACTTTTTATAAAGTGAAACGAAAGTGAAAAAAATCATCCTTTAAATAAGTTAATTAAATTGTAACTAGCAATATTTTGTATTGGTTTGAATACCTTTTAATTTATTTTCACCTTGCATATATATTCGCCAGGACCATTTTAGCACAACAGGAAAGTAGAATAGATAGAATTCATAATTTAAATTTCCAATTCTGTTAAATACTTTCCACCTATTATATATTTACGTCATATCTATGATAATGTATAGCATTGCAATGTTTTATATGCATTCATTACTTCTACGAAACGAAATGTTGTTTTATTTTTTTACCTTTTATCTAAACGGCACTCCCGACTTTGTTCCACTTTTCGCCGAACAGCACCGCCAGTCACGCAAAAAATAAATTCTCATTTTATTATTATATTGCACTTTATTATTACTATTTATAGGCGGGCGCGTGTTGGTCGTTCTGCCGATTTATTTGCACCGTAGACTGGCGAATCCAAACGAAGATTCGCAACGTTTGCCATTCATCATGATTCGTCGTTCTTTGTTGCTCCTCCGTTGAGGCTCTGACCCTCTCGCTGACCTTAACTAATGTTATGCTGTTTTACCGTTGTATTGTTAACGTCACGAGTTGAATCACTGCTTCATCTAGATGGGATTCAATAAGCAGGTCACCAAACGACCGGGTCACAGCTTAGTGAATATAGCATGATATATTACATGTTTCCTGGTTGGTATTCAATAACCTAACCCCGATAATCTCTTGTCTGCCATATTCTTTTGAAACAATACGCGGATTCTTGCATCGGTGTTTTTGGTTTTCGGTTTCCTGTTGCATCGCATTATCATCAAACATGCGCAATATACTTAAATATTGTGACTTTGCAATTGTATGATAGTACATTTGAATCACTGAGTTGCAAAACGCACTCTGGAGGCTTTTTGAGGTGTTGCGTAAATGAATACAAGAAATAAAAAAGGCACTAAATACCAAAAGCACACCGAGGATACAAAAGTCTGCTTAAAAATCTGTATATGTATATTTTGGATCGATATAGGAAATAGGATTCGGCTGTTCTCAAAACACATTCTCAAAACATAAGATAGGCGTATTGTAAACATTTTTATCATTACGCGAGAATTTGCATTATGTCCAGCTCTTTTTTCACAATCAACCGTTATAAGTTAGTTATGTATATAACCTAGCAATAAGGTTTTTTTCACCAAACGAAATGGGTATGTACGTTCCATCTCTGGTGTTTGTTTTGTGATGGTGGTGGCACTGGGTGTGCTTGGATATTTCGAGTGGGTATAGAGAGATTTTTTTTTCTCCGTAGCATAGCTACATATATCTATTTATATATAAATTCTTGCAATTGCTGCGCGAATGTTTCTCTCCCTATTTTTTTGTCCAAGCCTCGAATTGGAGTCAGGTTCCTAGTGTCCCAGACGTTCTTGAAGCTTGAAGTTTTCGGAGAAGTTGCCGTGAAGTCATCTTCAAATTCCTGCGTGAGATCTATGATGTTGTGCACTGTCGGGGCCTACCAGACAGTGGGTCTTGGGAATGGAGTGTGATGGGAATCATGGGGGTTTAGGAGCAGTGCTCTGCTTGGCTGTACAAAATCTGGATGTGTCATCCGTTATCACACGTGTTTCGTTGTTTTTCATATAGTTCTTACCGAACTTCTTTTAATAACTTTGGAAATTCAATAATATTAGATCTTATTAACATTTCGGATTTTGGATACATTGACGATATAAAGGATTTGATGTAGTAGATTTTAACATAACCGTATGTTCAAAATTATTGTACTATTTATCGTTAAACATCTAAATCAATTATATTGTGTCACTTGCTAACACCATGAGACACGAAAGATCCCACTTGTATTACACGGTAAATCTGACTCATTCATCTATGTAAACCTATGCGGTCTGCAAACTTTTTGGGCTCTCGGACAACTAAATTCACAATTTTAATCCAGCGGACCACTAGCTGGACTTTTGTGTTAAATATTACATATTGAAATAAAAGTGATCAAATGCGTCTTAAAATGCACCAAGTTCAATAAAATAATGTCAGATTTTCTGCGGACCACCAAAATTTTCTCGTGGACCACACTTTGCCGAACGCTGTTCTATACAATACAATTGCAACTCTGGTCCTTAGTATAAACTGCAATCCATGTTAGATCCTGTAATTTAATATATTCGTATTATGACTGATACATCTATCTACGGCCGTGACACGAATGCTTGTTAAAAATCTTCATTTTCTCTCTTTGCACATACTTTCATTGAATAAGTAATCGTCCGCGTGTATTATTTCATTGCATGACAGTCTCTTGATAATCGTCCTTATTCTGTTCACTATACAATATACATATTATTAAATAAAACCATTGTATTTAATATAAGTTGGTATTTTTTAATTTGTTTATCATTACAGTTACGGTTATATTTTATAAACTAGGGTAGCTTTTCAATGTGCGTCCTCTTGTTATATGGTAATATGAGCAGCTGGTTAATGATTTCATTAGAAATTATGTATCAGTAAAACGGGGTACCAATTATGAAGCAGTTTAATACAAATATTCATTTTTATGTTATAAAATAATTGTGTGATAAAATATGTATACATATTTGACAGCTAGTTAGTCCATCCGGGTGCGATTTAAGTGTGTTGGTGATTCGTTCAGCCTGTGGCCTAAAATGGCGAGGGCCTGGGAAACGGACCGGCCATTGTGTGCCCCTTCATCTCGCCTTTGTCGTGTATCTTCGTTATATTGTACAAACAGCGTAAAAACAGTATGAGATACAACCACAATATCATCTCGGTATGCAAATGCCGCATAATTAGATGCCGACTGTGCGACGCTTTTCGCACGCCCTTATTTGGCCATTTTCACGATTTACATAAAATAAATTAAGATTAACACGAGCTTGAAATGTGAAAGCAACTCTGCTGGATGCGGCTTGTATTCTCGAGCTAGCTAGGTCAAGTAGACACAGTCACATTTGTAAGCTAATGAGGTTTGTCTTGTCTCTTTTCCGATGCATAATATAAAATGTTGAAATCAAACATTGAAACTATTTTTTAAATAACGCATCTAAAAAATTTTACATTTCCTAAATCAATTAGTGTGAAAAATCAACCTTGACAGTCGTAGACAAAAGTGGATCTCTCTGGAATTGTTGATTTATTTAAATATTAATTTATCGGTTGTCTTGTATGAATCTCATACAAGACAGCCGATATTTTATCATTCTAGAACTAGCTGTTTTAAATTCCACATATTTTGTTGTTATTTAGGCTTATTTATTAAATACCACGAAAATTCGTTATAAAATCCACATGTTTTCTTATGAACTGAAAGATTAATGTCTCTTCGACCAATTTGATTTATGTTCGTCACACGAACATTGGCTAAGACATTTTTTTATGATTTGTGTGGCAAGTCGATTGATTGAATTAATTCCACAATGTAAAACATTTACCACCATTATAATATTATGTTCAAAGTAAAAAAGTATTTTAGTTGTATGATTTGTTTAAACCTAATAGCTTAACTAAGTTTGAGTAGAAACGAAATTTTCGGCCAATGATATTATCGTTGCATGTACAAACAATATATTTATTGGCTATGAAGTGTTTTACGAATTCGGTGGCTTGTCACCAACGACTGGCTACAATTGACTATGTAGATCAGTGGTCGGCAACCTACTTCCCGCGGGTAGTCGAATTACCCACATCGCATTTTGAGTTACCCATCAAATTATGATAACATTTTTTTTTATCAAATTACTTATTTAAGAAGACCAAGGAAGCCACCAATAACAATAGTACATATATGTGTGTTTTGTATTTACACTTATATACATCATGCAAATATATAATGTATTACATATAAATGTATGCATTATTTTCTAAAAATGTTTTTTTTAAAGAATAAATGGTAGAAAAATATATTTAACTTTTACCCACTTACCAAATTTATTTTTCAAAACATTTTTTTTACCCAGTCTCAAAAAAGGTTGCCGATCACTGATGAAGATTTATACTCCACCAATAAACTGTAATTACAAGAGGTAAAATGCACTAATTTTATTTAAATTCATCGCGATATATTTGAAACATATTCCATCCTATGTCTGATCACTGATGGGAAAGCCAAAACCTAAATATACTTATAGGGTAGCTCTTAATGTTGAAGTACGTAATCGATTATAAGATAAGTGAATATTCGAATAAACTTCACAACTTTTCGTCCCTTACCTTATTAATTTCCTATTGAGATAGGCTCGATAGATACGGCGATTGATAATGTACTTTGTGATTCGACTTAGTAGATGTGTACAAATTGTCGCTGCTTTCTAAAGCATCTTCTTGATTGCTTTTATTTAAGTGTCATTTTTTTAAGTGCTCTACATATATCAGTATATTTTTATTAGTTGCATAACTGTTTGCTTCCTCAGAAATAATAAAAAATAATCATGTCTCTTACCGCGCAATTACTTCTTACATATTCAAGAATTTTTATTACACCTACCGTACAATTGACATTAACCTTCAAGCGAGTACCATAAATATTGCTATTCTTCTGATAGGTACTTAAAAATGAATTAAAAAACCTTTGGAGTAAGAATAATCGTATTAATTGTTGAATTAACATAATAATATATTTACCAACACGGAGCCCAATCTCGACATAAGTTATTTTCATTGCATTTTAATGAATACCGATCAGCGTAGGCATGCGGTATATTAAATTGTAACTATTTAACTATCATTTTATCGTGACTCGTACATATTATATATAATTTAATCAATTGTTTTTTTATATCGTAACAATTTTCTATTCGTATTTTTACGACCATCGATATTAGTGTGGATCTAACGAACATAATTTATCTTTGCTCGTATGTAGGTACTGAACGGAAGTCTAAACAGGGCGTATAAAAATGCAGTTGTATTCTTTTGATAAATATTTCGGTGATAATTTTTATTATTTTGAAATAATATAAATACAGTTCGTCTGAAATGTTTGACATTTTGATATTTCACACTGAACCGGCCACTTTCTACTATATTTACTGGGTGAATAGATATTAATGCTAGATGCAGTCCTCTATGTTTTCTCTTATCAATCCTTGAAAAGTATTCCCTGTATAAAATACACTCCTGATGTGTTTTCAATCAAGCAGTGTTGGCACTGTCAAAATAATTATTTTCTGATCATTCTCTCCATAGAAAAGATTAAATCAGTGAATGTATGCATTTATAAATTATTGTGACTCCTGATGATTCAACTGCGTTTCTCCGAACCTAAATGCATGTCATCAAATTAATTATTTCGTTGATATCATGCGGCGTCCGTGGCGTGGTGTGTTGTAGCTTATTGGGGGGGGGGGGCAGGATGAATATCGCACGGAGGCACAGATCCGCGGGACTGTCAGGGCCCGACTGGCGTTATTCCGTCACAGGATGTGGTCGCTGTAAGGAAAAATACTCTGATTTATCTACTATTTTGTAGGCACGTATTGCATAATTTATTTGTTCGATGTCCAGCCTATTTGGATATCTGATGGCCTATATTAATGCATGCATGTATGTAACATATTTTATACGTTGTAACGTATATAGATTTTTCAATTGAATGAAAACATTTATTGACCGTTTTTAAACTAGTACACTCGATTCTTTTTTACGCGGATGATATCTGCCATTTTAAACATCCGTAAACCGTGTAATAAAATGCAGTGAATTGCAATACATTGAACCTTGTGAATTTCTCTATATTTAAATATATTACAAATGTTACAATGTGTCTAGAAAAATTGAATTTTCTGCATTATTTCCGATAAAATTTTGTATACCTGCAATACTTTACAATAATATAAGTAAGGACCGTTTTTTTTACGTCAGACAAACATTAAGACTTTCTGTTTTAAATGGGGAAATAGGCCTACCCGGATTCTTTTACACAATGCGATGCACTATGCATAAATTCCACGATATGTTAGAGAATACAGCATATTATAGAAATTATATGCTCGATTGGTAGATATATGCTTACTGGTTATTTTGTATGTAAGCCTAGGAATCACAGTTTTATAAGGAGCTGTCTGAAAACGTATAGTCCTTGGCTCGGTATTTACAATTATAATCATATCCGCTTTCGAATAGTAGACTAAAACGGATGTCCGCCATAAATATAAACGCTATTCCGTTACGCGGCCCTCTTGTGTAACCGTTTAAGACAGTACGTAGTTTATTTTGTCGATTGAATAATAAATATTAATCGATTCACAACAGCGTAATGTCACGGTCGTGTCGGTTGTTGTCGCGCGAAGAGGGGCCCGGCCCACATGCACTGTAAGCTTAAGCTCCATGCAACGACGTGCACTTGAATGGACCGACGATTTGTTATTATTTAATCAACGGCAAACGTCGCTTTTCTTTGTTGCCATACTTAGCTTGTATGTTTTAATGGTTCTGTCGTATACATCGGTAAAATTTAGAAACAGCCTGGCACATTTTAGGTAAACGCTATATTTTTTATTTAGTTTTTTTTTACTGCTATTAAGTAACATAAAAGTCGTCCGTATGTAATCGGTTTTTATCAACGATTGAACATTTTCATCCAATAAACATCTATTATATATTCAATTCAAAACCGGCTAGTCAAATAATAATGATAACTAAGCGAAACTACTGGACTTGCTAAAAAAATATATACAGTAAACCCAGATTCTACATAGCCAGAATTGTGCAATTTCTGCAGTTCTGTTGGATTTTTTTTCGTTTATTGGCCGCTTTTACGTGTTCAATTCCCTCAGTTTGCGTCATAAATATCCAAAATTCAATTAGGATTATGTACATTATTAAGTAAATTAAAGGCCACTAAAGTTATTTTACTAACATTGATGACGTCCACTATTTACGTGGCGAACTCTACAAATAGCTATATTGAATTTAAAAAGTTTTTTTATAAACAACACCGAAATAAGAAAAAAATTAAGGTTATTTAAATATAAGTTTTTTTTGCCGATTTCTTGAAAAACGTAAAACAGGGGATTATTTTATCATAATATTTTTTAATTAAATGTCTTCACTAAAATTCCGTCTCTGTATATGTCTAAATTCGTTAAAACCTTATATATAATATTTGAATTATCTTTTTTCTATTGAAATTATTATCATCAGCAAATTGCGGGGAATAATAATACACAATGGTTGTGTGACAAAGTTGCCGCAAGTTCGTTGGGACAGACGTGTGCGAAGAGCATTTTAATCGTCTACTTTGGGCGGCGACCCGTGAAATTCTAGCAACCACCCCTAACGAAAAAAAAAATCCAGATAGTTAAGGTTTCGTCCGTCTCAAAATTTCATTCCAGTGCGATAACTAAACATATTTCCACATTTAAGATTTCGACTGAAGGTGCTTGGTGGAATTTCAATATTAAATTTGAATCGTTCAAACTATGTACATTCTCACAGATTTTGTCACTAACGACCCGGGTTTCGCCTTTCGGCATCTTCAGGCGTGAGAATGTACATAGTTTGAACGATTCAAATTTAATATTTCCACATTATTTTTTTATATTTTACATGATACCATTATTGACACAATCGTTTTTTAGCTTGTTGTCTTACTGTTCATCAGTTCGAAATGATAATTCCTTGCGTTCAATATTGGCATTTAATAATACATTTGTATGTTTTAAATGTTTTGAATGTGCACCTCTACCTTGATTTTCCATATTTCTTTTGTACACGGTCAACAAATTGTCTCCATAGCTATTTACATGACGTTTTAGTAGGGTTTTGTAATGTACCCCTAATGTAAGTTTATTAAATTATTTCTTCAACAGATTCTCGTCAGCTTCAGATATATTGAATTTGGAATAAGCTATACTTACGTACAGGACTGTTACTGCTATAATAAATGTTTACTTGTAACTGTGCTCCTTACAACAAATATACACGAATGTCAATCATTCATTAGCTTTATATAGCTAATGTCGGCGACAAGTGGTCGGTAAGTGATCGACATCAAACGTATCTCCTTGAACTATAAAAATTCTTCACGTACCTGTTTTTTAAAATCCTCAATGATTAAATCACATTTTCCTTGGAAAGTAAGTATTCATAATAATGCACTAAAATCCCTCGTAAAATGCTATATTGCCCAATACACTTTCGTCATCAGATAACGAGGACGGGGCGTTTGAAGGCACTTCGGCTTTTTTTTTACTACATATTTATTCCTTTTACAAGGTAAAAGTTTTAGAGATTTTTCGGCTTTTTGTAATTTTATAATGGTCAGTATTAAAAATACGCTGATAATGATTTTTCTTCGTGGGATGTTTACAATAAATTAAATATTTGAGTGTATTGGAACGTAATTTTGTTTATGGTGCTGAATATCGAAATAGTAAACGAAAATGGGCTGTCACGGTTTGTGTATTTGTAGTAAGTAAAATGATACGTGACATTAAATTGGAGAGTCTTTGTTTTAATTAATAATTGAATTGACTTGTCAAATCTTTTCTTAACTATCAAATTATTTTTGTAATTTCGATGGGTTCGGCGGTAACTTTGTGGAAGTCCATTTTAATATAAAATTAAAAATAATTTAGATAATTCCACGTATTGTGCTACTAACTGTGACACGCGTTTTCACATTCGAAGCAAATCAAACAAATGTCCCGGTTTGACTTGCAAGAAATCTGGCAACTCTACATGGAGCTGAACCGAAAGTCGGAAAAACCGTTATTTTTTTCGTAACAAAAACTGAAACCGACCCGATGTATATTTTTTTACTTGAACCGGAACAAAAAAATAACGGTTCGAAGCCCTGTAAAAATTAGATCGTTGTTTTCGGATTCCAGTTTACGAAGATATTCTTGAAACTGGCGATGCTTCAACGAATTATTTTTAATTGAATTAACTACCGTAACAACAACCGATATTACATGCGACATATTCAATTCTTTTGCACATAGATTTTGGAGGTGCAGAAAGCAATGGCAAATGAACATTTCAAAATCATTTGAACTTTTTCCCGCGGCTTTTATGTGTTTGAGAATTAAATTAACAACTCCAACATTTTTTCCAACCAAATGCACCATCTGTAGTGATTGATGCCTATGAGGTTTTTCAAATCGATCTGATGAACTTGCGCACAATTTATGACAGCTTCTTTAATATCTCTTTCGGTGGTTGTTTCTTTCAAGTTTACCAGATCGAGGAGTTCTTCTATCACATTCATTTGACTGTCGACATGATGTATCTGTTTTTTAATTTACTTAGTATAAATAACTGATACGATAAAATAAATGTAAAGCTTCTTTATGTTACCTCAATTAATAAACAAGCGCGTCTAATTATCACCCACAAGTTGCAACTTGACCAGATCCCAAACTGCACTATTCATTTCGCGGCGTGATTTGATGCAGAGTGGTGGAGGAATGTTGGTACGTTGGTACTAGGACATCCAATCCCGTCCAATTTTCTGATCCCGAAATTGAGATGGTCGCGATCCCAGGATTAAGAAATTTTGAGAAAATTTTTAGCAAAAAATGAAGAGCTAAAAAAAGTAGTTTCGGAGATTATTTGGGGAAGTAGTATAGCGAATTGAGGATCTCAAATTCCTCGGTGAGCTAAAAAAAAAAACGACTCACCATAATTTTCAAATTATACACGATTTCACGTTGAGTGACCAATCCCGGAACCCCGGGATTGAAATTAATCAATCCCGGGATTATAAAAAGGCTCCGGGATTAGATACTCTAGTTGGTACTGCCAGCAACAGCGCCAGTACGGCTTTAGCGGGACACGATCACACCACGTGACCTAACTGTCATGACAACAATTGGATGTCATACACAAAATGGTGCTATAAATTTGGCAAATTCACGTCACTGCTTTGTTTTGTTTGATTTATGAATAACAAAATGCAAAATAAATTTGTAGAAGGCTGTAATCTCTAGTAGGGCCGCAGAAAATCTTTAACTAGGCTACTAGGACATCGCTGGTTTAAATAATGTTTTTTTCCGAAATCTAAAGTAATGCAAACTGTAATTTTTACTGACGGATATAATACAAAATAATGGATAATGATATATTTTGGAGGTCATTTATAATTTTTCACGCCATAAAAGACGTATTAATGTCTGTATCTTTATTTGCGCAATAAATTGCATTATAACGTTGTTTGTTTTGACAAGCTTGCTTAAGCCCTGCTCTTAATAGGGGACCGCCTGTGTTCCTTTGTGTCTCTTATATCTATCATGTATTTATTTGATAACACTAAAGGAAGTGCTGTGTATGGATAAACAACAGTAATAATTAACAGGAAATTAACGGTTTCATTGTCGTCAAATTTCACCGTGTCGCAATGCTTATGAATGAAATGAAATGAAATGAAATGTATTTTTACACATTGTTTAAAATAATACTTTTGATACTCCAAAAAATGAAAGTATGTAACTGTTTAATGATATCGATTGAATAATAATGATTATTTCTAAATTATTTAATATGATAATGCATATCTTATGTTTATACTACAAATAAAACTGGGTCAAATCCACGAGCAATTGCGGCGTGCAATTTTTTATTGACATTTTTCAATCAACCATCTTATACCTGACCAAACAATTAAAATTGATCACTTTTAGGGGGTTCGCTGTCAATACTTTGAGGAAAGGCACTTTATTAAGAAAAACACAATATTCCTTTGTACCTATTTCCTCTTTAATTTACCAAATCAGCACAGGTTTCGCTCATGTCGATAATCACCAACTGATCAGTTGATAATTCAGACTGAAGGAATTTACCTTTATCTCATTCAATATTTTTTCTCAATTTTCATTCTGCTACTAAAAAAAATATTTAAATAAAATGCATATATATGCAATAGAAAAACAATCACTTTCACGTAAAATTGATTCAATACTACCGCCTTACTCTGGTTTTAAGTCTAATTTAAGTTCAATTTATTCAACTCGACGAGATAAATTATTATATTTTCTTCTATTGATTTATTTGGCCTGCAGTTGTTTTACGCGTAGCTCTTTTTTACTGCTTAACTAAGTATATTAATAAAAATGGAATTTAAAAATCGGTTGATAAATTGGATACAAAAAATATTCGTGAGCTACTACCAAAATTCGTGAAGTCATTAATCCTCTGTGTTATACAACCGATTCCTTCCACGATAAATGATTCGTATGCCCCATTGTAGTAGCGTATCGGACAATATTTGGCTTAATCTCTTTGTAGAATAGTCTCGGTAGACTGCTCGAGATGAATCTATCGAGAGCCATTCATTGTAGGATTATATATTTTAGCAACATAACACAAGAAGCCGGCCAAGCACGGATCTCGCCGCTCAATACCATTTGCGGTAAATTAAAGTTTGGCACGAGGGCTATTTTGAAACACTTCGTGATCCTATCTTGGCGGTAAATTATCATAAACAATGCCATAAGTAAACCATCCAATATTTTTTTGTCGAGTCATCTTTATATATAGATTATTGAAAGAATACTGTTGACTGCTAATTCGTGTTCCATTATCAGTTTTAATAAATTGCGTTCAAGTTATGTTAAAATGTTTTTCACTTTTAGGGTGTTCACTGTCAATACTTGGTGGAAAAGCATTACATTAATAAAAAACAATATTCCTTTGTACTTTATTTTACTTTATTTAAAAGGTCAGAACCGGTTTCGTTCATCAGTTGACAATACTCGCAATGAGCGAAATCGGTCCTGGCCTTTTAAATAAAGTGGTGTAAAGTACAAAGGAATATTGTGTTTTTATCATTTAAAATGTTTCATTCACGAAAATGAATATTTTAAAAATATATTGCTATAAGGCTTGCTTTATAGACTATATTCTTTTATTAAGCCTGATCTGCATTATTGTTAATCAAGTTATGCAATTCCTATTTGACCTGTTAATAATCGAAACAGTTCAGCATTATAATATTATTTATCACGGTTAATTCAACAGATACTGAGATAACTCTAACTTTATAATCGTGCATGTTTTAAATTCATTGCATAATAAATCAGTATATCCATAATAATTTTTTTGTTTATTTTTTGAAATAAAAAAATCATTTTATTATTAACATCGTGATTCGTTGGCCTAAGTTGCTGTTGCGAAGTCACTTATATTCTTAAAAATGATTGCAAAAATTTGCATAATTAATATATGGTATTATTTCTTATGTCGTAAATGGATTTTATTGCCCGACTGATTAAAACATAAAAATTATTGCATTTTTTGTATATATTTTCAATTAGAATCAAAATATTTTCAATTTCAACTTGCTAAAGAGAATAGTGAGAGAGAAAGTTCAAGTAATACAAAATGCCATCTCTTCATTATTATTTTAATATTTCCACAATAGCATTGACTATTAAAGCGAGCATATTTTTTTCTCGAAGTCGACTTGACCAATATGTCTTGTGCACAAGTCAACCGTTGATTCCACATAATGATATGTTAACAAAATTCAATTACACATTATTATTTATAATTGAATATAATTTCTGGGTATATTTTTATGTTTCTGTTATGCCATTATTATTTCCCATTAAAATGTTCTCGTGCTATTATAAGTTGTGCATATGAAAATAAGGATAAAAAATATCGTTACATGCTTTATTAATCTGCTACTTCCTCGCAATGCACATTGTGAAGTAATGTTACATAACTTAACAGAAAATATATTGCAAGCTTATTCTGTACTGAATAGTAATCACAGTACATAATACACTTTAGAAATATATTTTAACCTTTCACTTAATGAAACCTTTTTTTATTGTAAGAATACTTATCAGCGGGAATTTCACTATATGATTTCTTGTACTTGATTAATTGACGCGTAAAATAAATCTCATTTTCATATAATTTGATAAGTTGGTTCCAGAAATCAACATATCGCGTAAAAAAGTATCAAAGTTGTATGAAAAACTAATATTTGCTACTCAAATTCGCGCATTTTTTTTCTTAATAACCACTAATTCTTTCTGATTTCAATCGCGCGTTTTTTTTATTGATTCAACTTTTCAAACTTGTGGTTTTTTTTAACTTCGGACAGATATAAATAGACAAAAAACAAAAAATAGGGAAGAATGCAATGACCGACCTGGTACCTATTTATTCGCCACTACACCACTGCATATATGGTCATAATATTTCTTCTGTACATACTTGTATTTTAAGAAGAAACAATATTACTGTAGATTTCAGACAATAGTGTATTAAATAATCGTCTGTTGATGTACTTGATATTACTAAAAATGTATTAATTTACTTTTTGAAAAATATCAAAATAATTGATATTATTCAATAACATTCCCTAAAATTTAGGATACATCAGCAGATTTTTTGAGAAGTACCTAATAAAGATATTTTGCAAAATAATAACATAAAATCTATTTAGAGAATCAAATATGACACAGCACTGCTTTGTAAATATTTTATCATGTCTTTATATCATGCATATTAATATCGTTACATTTTAATATTTTAAGAATTGAATTGATAACATAAGTGATTTGCTGACATGTGTTGTTATTTATAATGCGGCTCGCGTGAATTATGGTCATTTCATAGTCGTGCGAATTAGTAATTATACTTTATCAATTAGTATAATTGTAATTATATAGTAACATCGGAGCCCCTCACAGTCGCCCACCTTCTTCGCCACTGTTGCAAATCGAGGCAGGTGTAAAACAATCTTATTTTAAAGGTATATTATATGATACATTATTTAATATTACAAACAACATAGTTATCGAATTAAACCGATAATATTGCCAATGCTGCAAAAATGGAAGATATTAATAGAAAAAAAAATGCTGTCTTTTGTTGTATTGCATCAACTTTAAGATAGCATAGCAAAAATCACACTATTTCTCAAAAAATGACTACGTATTGAATATCGTTTATTATATAATACGGTAAAAATATCGAAGTATTTAATTCTACAATTTCTAGAACTATTGAAATTGTAAAAAATTGTAGAACTAAATAGATTGATATTTTTTACCGTATTAAAATTGAATTCTACCAAGTAAGTGACAATTCAATCAATGAATTTCGATTATTTTTTCACATATAATCGGTTATCCACAAAATTTATTCATACTTTGATTATTTTGGGATGTTAAAATGTATCCTGAAAATATGATCCTTCTAGTCATATTTCCAAAATTACTCACTGTCTAGTTGTTTCGTTAAGAAATCGAGATTTTTCGTTAGATAATAATGTTAATTAATTTACTGGATTTATTACGTTTACTTGTGATGGATCCATGCGGCTATTGCGCAAAAGAATACACAATACTCTGCCAACCAATTATCTTTTTTTCATATATCAGTATCACAATAAACGTTTTCCATAAATTAAAGCTGTGAACGTCGAGTACATGTGGGCTGTGGTGTTGCCCGACCTTTGGCAACAAACCCAAGTAAATTGGGATAATAATATCAATACACTACATTCACAAGAAATAGACCACATGAGGATTATAAAAAACAAAGAGGAATCTCTGAAGAAGTTTTCGTTTAGTAACGTATGCCAAATGTAATTGATTTCATGGAAATGATTTTAATTTTGAAGAAAGAAGGGCTTGTAGATAGATGTACTTTCATAATGGTTTTTATTAAACGACTTATTAAATTTATATTACATTGAGTTAATAAAACACCACTTTATAAGTTTTTGTGCACTTCAAGCCTGTTTATTTGATATTTTGACTTAGGCATAAAATCCTGTTTAATTTGTTCTCTGCGGGTTGATTCCTTTTACTCGAACAGTCGATGCATTTAAATTGTGTTCGGGTTTTTTAAGTTAGCATGCCCCATTAATCTTTGATTTTGTATCCACTAAAATAATTTATTAATGACGGAGAAATTCAACGTTATTCTTTACAAAATTAGTAAAGTTATTGATTTTAGTATCACTTATAAATGGTAATTTTCTGTAAAAATCCATTCTTTTTATAACAAACAATTTTGATTTTCAATTTTGATGAACAAGTCATGTAGGTATTATCGCGTACTGTTTTCTAATTTGATAACATCAACAATCATCATGATAAATCATTTCTTGTTCATTTTAGACTTTCAACTCAGTGAACTCTTGTGTTTATATATTATATGATTCGGAAAGAAATGACCATTTTTTTATTTATTGAACTATACATTATTATTCTATTATATAATTATCGTTGTTTTCTACAATCTTTTTCCACAAAATAGGCAGTTTTTTTGATACCTTTGTCGAAAAAATCTGGTGGTTTACCGTTAAAAATTGAATCCAGGTGGTTTTTCACCTCCTCTACATTAATAAACTTTTTAACACGAAGTAAATATTCTAGGGATCTAAAAAGATGGTGATCTGATGGCGCCATATCAGGTGAATATGGTGGGTGTGACGAAATTTCCAAATCCAGCTCTCCGATTTTTTCCTGGGTAATTTTTGGTGCGTGTGGTCTTGCATTATCGTGGTGAAGAATTCGTCTCTGATTATTGACTAGAACTGATCGTTTTTTAAGCAATTGCACCTTTAAACGCTCTAATCGGGCAAAATAAATCTCTGCAGTAGCGGTTTCACCAGGTTTTAATAATTTATAATGAATTATTCCTTGAACATCCCACCAAATACAAAGGAGAACTTTTTTTAGCGTCAATGTTGGCCGAGCAGTAGGCAAAGGTACCTGATTTGCCGATAATCATTATTTTTTTCTTCTCGAATTACTGTACTGGACCCACTTCTCTTTCCCCGTAATATTTTTTCTAAGAAATAGATCTGTTTCGTGTCTGGATAATAGAGATGTACAAATGGTTACTCGTTGATCTAAGGCCGTTGGAGAGAGCTCTTGCGGCACGCAAATTCCTTGCCTGTTTTTTTCCCGAGCCTTTTCAAATAATCGTATACTGTTGTCTTCGGGTAACTAAGTTCATGTGACAATTCCTCAATTGTTTTGCGCGGATCAGATTCGACCAACGAGTTCAGGGTGTCATCATCGATTTTTTGACGTCTTCCACTTTTTGGTTTGTCCGTTAACTTCCTATCACCACATTTAAATTTATTAAGCATCTAGAACACTTTCAAAGCTTCACGATGTCCCCATAAACATCGCAAATGGTCTGCATGGCTTCTTTCGATTTCAGTCCCTTATCAAACAAAAACAGCATAATATGGCGCAAATGTGTTTCTTCAATTTCAGATTCCTGCATTTTTCTACTGCGGAAAAAAAATAAATATCAAAATAGAAAGAGTACTTATAGAGCTTTAAAATGATACCAACCACGATGTGCTAACTTAACGGCGACCGGTGACAAACTGACGCAAAAAAAAATGGTCATTTCTTTCCGAACTACCTAATATAAAAAAAATATAAAATATGTGTTTTCTGTTTTATGTGATTCTAACACCGGTATTGATTTTTCGATAACAACTTATCGAAATATCCAATTGACATATGGCAAAGTGACAGTAACAAATATTTAATTTCAGATTCTAAAATATTCTAGATCACTTATATGTCATATTGTCACACTTGCTTATATCATTAATCGGTAAAAAGTATGTCTGCAGCAAACTCGAGGGATTTGAAATATTTTGATTTGCATACACATTATGCTCTACATCCCCAGGTCACATAGGAACCTTTCTTCAAATACGTATATATATATATATATCGACTGTGGAAAGGAAAAAGGACGTAACCCTCAATTTTCCAAAACAGGTTTTTTTCGATAATCACAATGTATACAACTTGACACACATTCTATCAAAATGATGGAAGCTGAAAATACCGAATTAGTATCTAAATTTAGCTTTTAAGTTTGAAAAAGACGACCTTGTAAAAAATTTAAACTAAGAAAAAAGACTGAAATAAAAGTTTTTCCTAGAGAAATTCTTGAATTAATATTAGATTATGTCAATCAAACACCAGTTTAGAAGTCTCCGTGCACTTCAAGGTTGTGTTTAATTCGTAATTTGCATATGTCACAAAATCTGCAAAACACGTTTTTAGCGCCTCCTGTAAAATTTGATATGCGTAGGTTACGTCCTTTTTCCTTTCCACAGTCGATATATATATGTGTATATCTTCAAAACGCGAATCACGAAATACAAGATATTATCAATTCATCTGGCATAGTATTACCTCATACGTTTTCGAAACATTCGATTACATTTTCATTTAATATCATAGATTGCGTCAACCTTGATTGCAATTTTCTGCAGTTTTAAGGATATTACCTCACGAGTTGCGCCGATAATGTGTGTACGTCGGGTCACGATTAGTGCTTTTTTTCTCTAATATTTTTAGTCCGCTTAACCCAGATTCGCACCCTTCCCAGAGATCTTATCTCCGCTTGGCAATATGTTGCATCCACATCTGCCCGTGTTTAATTTATTTACCTTGCTATTACCGACGGTTATTACTTTAATAGGAGTTGTGTAATGAACCAAAGTTACTTTCTGATACAGGCACGACTCATTTTTAACATCGACTTCGTGTGTATCAAATTATAGAGTTTATGGCTTTAGTTTTCGAAGGAATCGAACATGTTTTTTTTATTTTTATTAATTCAATATGCGGATAATACAATTATATTTGTTCTGATTATATTATACATACATACTTTGGCGCATTTTTACATTTGTTTCATAGGTCAATGTTGCGCCACCTGTCTCAATATTTAGCCAAGTCGTACCAAAGGAGTATCCTTACCAGGGCTTTGAACCGCTATTTTTTTCATTCCGGCAAAAATAACGGTTTTCGGTTCAGCTCGAATCCAAAAGCCCAGGAATTCGTTTTTTTAAGCTCACCGAGGAATTTGAAAATCTCAAAACCCTATAGTGATGTACCGATTTGCCCAAAATATCTCCGTGATTCGTTTTTTTTTAGCTCACCGAAGAATTTGAAAATCCCAAAACCCTATAGTAATTTACCGATTTGCCGAAAACACTAGCGTGAACCGACAAAAAAACCATTTTTTTTCGGTTCGGTTCCGGTTTTCGTTCCGGCAAAAATAACGGTTTTCGGTTCCGTTCCGTTTCGAAGCCCCGATCCTTACATCCAGTAAATGTTCTGATTAGTAAATTGAAACTCTGGTAGGTCGTCGTAGAATATCCGAGATCTTAGTTAAAATACAGTAGATCGTATAGTAAATAGTTAATAGTTTGATAATTATGAAATTTTTAAATAATTGTGAATTATTGTACATACTCATATACGTGTACATAGTTTTAATTAAAAAAAACAAGTGCGTAGATTTACTTGATCATAATACGTTTCCTAGATATGAAAGTAGAAAAAATATTATCTTACTTTATAGTTTGAATACCCCTCGTCGATGAATCACCGTCTATGAATTCCTGGATGACACGTCACATACGTCCTTCAAAACCAATGTCATTATAGGGGATAATGTCACTGTAAGAAAAAGTGTCTCAAAAATAGTACGGGGTGTCATTATAGGGGGTTCTACTGTAATAATATATAAATCATGTTTAAAAAAGTAGGGGAAAATAGCACATCATTCTAGATCCATTTCTCGTGCGATTTCCCCCGCATGTGATTATGAAATGGTAGTAGGTAGTGAAACACAAAAATAACGCAATTTTTAGTTCTATATTTTCATTAAATAAATAGTCGCCAATTCCCTTGAAAACATGTATTTTATTATATCAAAGTCAATGACTAAGCGATCTAAAAAAGAAACTCCAAATTGTGTGATAAAAATATACAGTCCCGTGACTGGAGATACAAATATGTCTTTCCACCCTCGGCGTAAATACCTGAGTAATCGTTGACCGACGTCCATCCTATTAATAATAACCTGTGTCGTGAATAGTAATAGTTACTCACCGCCGAATCCCGCTCATTTCACTTCGCTTTCTGTTCCCGGATTCTTCCAGGAAACACGATCGCCAGACATTCCTCTTCCCTCGCGCCAGACATTCACATGAATCATACAATACCCCAAGTGTCGTGGTTAACGCATGGCGGTACGCGAGTCTTTGTTTTCGATAAACTTAATTATTATTCATCGAAGCCTTCCTCGCATATGTGTAGAATCGCAAGTGTTTGTTATTGAGATTAAATGTTCGTACAATTTTTGTTCTATATGATAAAAATTGTATTGCTTGATTGATGAATATTTTTTTTACAACGCAAGTGTTAGTTGTGTGTTGCATCTCCGCATATTAATCATTCTTTATTCTGGGTAAATATGTTTTACAAAATGTCTTTCTACCTAAACAATGGAGTTATGTATAGGGTATCCAACCCCGAAGCCTTTTTCCAATCACGGGATTTCGGGATTGATTAATTTTCAATCCCGGGGTTGGGATTTGCTCACCGAGAAATCTGAAATCCCCAATTCGCTTTACTTTTTCCCCGGATTATCTCCAAACCTCGTTTTTTTTTTAGCTCACCGATGAATTTGAAATCATCGATTTGGTATACTTTTTTCCAGATTATCAACAGAACCTTGTTTTTTTTTTTTTTGTGTCAATTTTCGGGATTTGCTCAAAATTTCTCAATCCCGAAATACCGGGATCGGAGCCGTATCAATCCCGGGATCAATCAAATTGAACGGGATCCCCAATCCCGGGATTGGATGCCCTAGTTATGTATGATTTTTTTTTTAACCATGTCCGCTCCGAATGTGGAGCATATGGACTCCTAATGGAGTTTATCTCAACAGAAGTGTTTCTACGAGAACTGCTTGTTACTCAGTTGCTCAACCTCTCTTTTTCCAAAGAGAGTAGGGATAGAAGGATAGGGCTAGAACAAGATTAGTGGTAAGCTAATCGCTCTCGATACGCCCCGTTCATAGGATAGGATGGGTGAGAGGGGGGAATTCAAGACATCACATAACATCCATGCCTATGAACAGAAATTCATAAATCGATTGAAAAATCAATTTATGAAACTGTCCGTACCGGGATTTGAACCCGGGCCCTCCGTAGCCGAAGCCAACAACGTTGGCCACTCGACCACACAGGCGGCTTTTAATAACGTTTAATTTAATTACGAATAGGAAAATACATCGGAATCAGAAAAACCGATAATTTACGCGAAATGCTAATATAATTTCAGTATGAAAAATACATCACAGCGTCAAATAGTACTTCTTAGAACAAACCATAGAGAAAATGGCTAAAAGTATTTCGCGCTTCGCATAAACTGTCGGTTTCTTTAATTCCAACGTTAGGTTTTTTTTTATTTCATGTCCGAATTGCATTGTTTTAGCAGGATTTGGTGAATTTCGGGGAGAAAAAGAGTAGCATATTGTAAAACATATTTACGTTATTCTGTACTAATACGTAAGACTATAATATGTATAAAGTGTCTTCTGTTCTTTTTTGTACTTTTAATGAAAAAAAAATACCATTGCCTTTGAGATCGAAATTCGGTAGAAAAATCGTTGTCCAGTGTTCACCTAAAATTTTATAATATTTGTACTTATAAAACCGCATACGTAATATTATGTCCGATGGTTTATATTATAGTAAAGTTTATTTACCTCTTTCAGTCATGCCGTATACAAACTCTAATAAAACAGTTACCAGAGAAAGTGATGTCTATAAAACCCCAAGAATGCTAGAGACAGACGTATTGACGTTTTAAATTGAAAGATAAAAAAATTAATTGCATGACATCCATAGTGAAACTATTTTTATTGGTCGACATAAAGAATGCAAATTTATGCTAGCAGTAAAAAAATGATTCAATTTTTAATATCAATATTAAGTAGTCTCGTTTAATATTGTATGTAAATTTATGGGCATTTCACTTGAGGAAGGTCGGTCGTTGCCTAATCATCATTGTTGCCAAATTTTAAAGCATACAAGGACACAAAAATTAAAATTGTATTAATAGTAAAACCCAACTTAATTCAAACAAAACTCTCATTTTTATGAAATTATAATCGCTGTTAAATTCGTCGTATTTGTGTCAAATAAAACAAGACAATTAATCATTTTTTATTTGATTTCAAATTAAATAAATTAGGTATATTCTGAAATGACGTTTTTTAATGAAATATTTTTAATAACACGTCGATTAGCAAATCGATTTTAACTCCACTGACACCTCGAACATAATTTAAAAATATTAAGTTTAATCTTTCTTGTGAAATTTTGATAATAATATATTTTTTTAATAAGTCGTCTTGACTTCATGTCATATACACCCAACATTAAAGATTGGGTAAATTTGCAAGGGAAGACAATTTTATTGATATATAAACTGAAAATTTTTAATATATATATTGTTAATAAATAGTGATATAAAAATGTTTCGTCTATAGATGTCAACATTTATCGTGCTGGAACATTTATGCCGCCGCCACTATGCTATTGGGAGTACAATACAGCTGAACTGAACCAAACAAACAACGTATTTGCATCAATATATCGTCATTAACGAAGAAAATATTTCGTTTCGCGCATCGACACTTCGCGATATCATTCAATTTGAGGTTGCGCCACTGTCAAGTCTAATGAGACAAATTATCAGTGTTAATAGTGTAACTTTAATTAAATGCACCGAGCGGAATAGGCCGGGATTTATATTTGAGTGTTGCCATAACATCGGTCACCGTCGCGTATTATATCAATCAAATTGTGCAATTTCACCTGCGTGAAATAATTGGCACTCGATCTATTTTGCGGCATAGAATGCGGCCCGCATACCGCACAGGTGTGGGGCAGGGCGCCACAGGTAAAGCTATTAGCTCTTTGATATACTTACTCTGTATGTTACCGGCCTATCTACCTGTAAAGACTGCATTAAATGCATGCAAGCAAGTGAAAACGTTTGTATGAATAATATATGTACATTGTAATGTTTTCATGTCTAAAGAAAAAAGTATTCATTTGAAATGTTGCATTCAAAAAGGATTAATAAATAAATATCTTGCATGATGTGAAATCGAAGCATACATTATAGAAGAATATAATGCACGATTTCTCCCTTTCTAATATGGGCTTTTAGATATTTTTGATATTTGACGAAAACAATATTACATAATTTAAATAAGTATCACTACCTTAATACGGCTACCAACCACTTTAGTTTACAAAACCTTTTAAGCGAAACTGGAACTTATATACGTATGTATTATATATAATATATTACTTTAGTACGATCAACCTAAAAATAGGACACAGGTTAGAATTATTACTGCCCTTTGATGCTGTATTACATTTAGATATAAATATATTTATAAGGCTATTTCATCACGATATATGTCGTGTATCATATATAATTAAAGCATAATATGCTTATATTATAAGCATAATATCTTTATAATATGCTTATATGTAGTTCACTTTTGCATTTTAAATATTATGATTATTCATAGCCGAGCTACTGATCACTTCATATCTGAAAGGTATAAAATAAATACATGCATTTATCTCGGTAAGAGGTTGAACTCGAAATCACATATTTCAATTAAATGAACAAATATGTAATCTTAGCAACGGCAAGACTCTTATTTGAGTTAGTTATTGATTGAAATGTCGTTGCCGACACTGCCATCGACGTTGTTTGATGCAATTAGCGGCGTACGAATAGCAGTGGTGTGCATGTTGGACTAATTTTTGGCCATTTCCATTCACTGGATAATCCGAATCAAAATCCTTATAACTTCTCTATTGTGATCTTTGCATGTAATCATATTTATTATGTATAGTTACGTATTTATACGGGAGGTTATAATAGTTTGTTTGATTTTCCAGTTCCACTTTAATATTATAATACATATTTGTATCGACAACTTTGTGAAAAACAAAAAAAAAAGTAAAATCAGTAATTCCCAAAACTTTATTAAAATTAGAAATGAGCCTCTCACTTCTTCGTTTTGTTTACGTTTCATATCCACTTATGTTTTTAAATATGTACCAATGCAAGTTCCCTTTGCTCCTCTTATATTTTCAGTTTTATTCTATGATACTTTATATTTAGTATTTTTTGAGATATAATTGAGATGGTCCAGACCGAGGATGCTATTTTGAGAAATAAAAATACTGCAACACATCTCACGCCCTATCCGAAAGTTACTGACGAGTATATCCAATCAAATCATGAAACGTCATTTTATTACCAATTTGGAATTGATATTAACGGCCACCGAACTCAGATTCAATCATGTCGACGTGCCAAATGCATTCATTAATCATGTATGTATTCAAATCCATTCGGATTTTGATATTGTCTTGTGACAACTAGATACCTTGACCCTAACATGGTAACCGCGCTACTGGGTGCAGTTTCGAAACCGCAAGTATGCAAGCGAGTACTACTTTGAAATTAGCGTGCGCCCCGGCGGGGACTCGATCCGAGGCCCGTCGTGATTCAGCTCGAACCGCTCGACGCAAAACAAAAGCAAAAGTGGTCGGGCAGGGAGACCGGCGCCAGAGAATTCGCGTTCACTCAAACGGCGCGATGCACCTCGTATTTTTAGTCGGTGCATAAATAAACCCGCTGCCCGGATTAAATTTAAATGTCAGTTACATACGGACCGAAAGCGGTGGGCAGCGGCCACCATTCGCATTCCGAGACTATTTCCTCCTGGAGCCATTCCTCGTTTGGATCGATCGCTTTCTCTCCAATAGGGCTGCCATCTGTTTGCGTTTATCGCTTCCCAAACAGTAAAAGTAGCGTAATAGTATGTGTTCGAAAGAAAAGATATGATGTTATCAACTGATTTAAATATGTCAATAAAGGGCTATTTATATAAAATTGGGTTAGACTTATAACTCGTAAAAAACATTTGGTAAAATAAATAATAAAAGAATCTCAAATAATTATAAATTCATAATACTAAATTATCTCTAATTAAAATGTATAGGTCTCTTACAAATAAATACATTGAGTGAATAATCTTAACTAACCCTATTTTTCTTTTACTTTCAGGTAAGATGTCATACCCGACAACATCAGCCAATTTTCAGTTTCGAGAACTCTTCGAAGGTCAGATGTTCTATAATAGTTCCTAGCGATTTTTTTTATCTATATCATATCATGTGTATGCTTTATTCAAACGTAACTTCTTCAATTAACAATGTTACATCAGCGACTTGCAAAATAACAGAAGATTTTATTTATTATCTTGTATAATTGTTTATATAACTCATTCCACTGTAAAATATAATTATATACTATTGGTTCCTTTAAAAATCTTCAATTTTCTTGAACGAATCGACGATCCAATCTTCTAACGTATTATTTCTTATGTAATAAAACCATTAAAAATGTAATTATAGTCCTTTGTCGTGTACAGGTGCATATGCTTTATATTATAATAGATCTCGCCTTACTCCTCGTTGCGCAACTAATCGATCAATCGCTTTGACTCGCAGATAACATTAAATATGCTTTATTCTCGATCTTCAATCTGGTATATTAACCCTGTTTAATACAAATCAAACGTGATTGATTCTAATTTAATTACCTGACTTTTTGATAGATTTTGTATCATTTATATGTTTATAATACGACGGAATTATCAAGAGTTTTCATTGAAAGTTCTTTGCTTAGTAAATCAGGCTGATAGTTGAAACGGGACGCACGGTTTCAATAATATTCCTGCCTGTTCGTTTAACTGATTAACTTGATAATTGATAACTTTTTTTCAATTAACAAATTTGTGTTTTATTCTTGGTTCATAATTACTTATTAATTCCGACAATATGGATTACAAACTGTATATAAATCTTCCATTGTCGTTGTCGTGAATCGATTATTATTTTTGATGAAATTTGTGGGAAATATCATATATTATAAAATGCAGAAAATATTTAGTAAAAAAAATATATTTGACTGCTCTCAATAGAATGGACGTTTTTCTATAAAGTATGCTTCACGTATGCAATTCTCAACATAGATAGAAATAAAATAATAAAATTAAAAAAAATACTTTTCGCCCACAATCAATAAAAATACACACTAATAGGGCTTTTGAATTCCTTAGATATCAAAATTATCAATTCGAAAGTATCAAAATTTGCACAGCACTACATAAATTTTCTTTGTCTCCTAGTTATTGTGTATATTTCGTACTTTTTCTCGCATATTGGTAGTTAGTTTTCCATGAATAGAGCTTTGATCAACGTCATACGCTCGTAAACCGGACTATACAATCTTTCTAAAATACATACATACAGTCAACAACTCGATGCTTATGAGACTTAGTTTCTTATTTGTATGTTATAATATTTTGTTCCACCGTGTATGGCGTATATAACCGTTATTGTATGGCTCGCTAATAACAGTGGTAGATCATTACGTCGATTGACTGTAAAATCTACAAAGAATGTAAAACATGATGTGTTGATGATCGTACGAGGAAGATAATAAATAATAACAATAAAACCTCTCTTGATACTTACTTCATCAGCGGGTGAATAAAGCGCTTTCAAAGGTCTTTTCTCGCTTCGATTCATCCCCGCTTTTCAGATTCTATGGGCGCTAATTGAAATATGAAACGCTTTGAATTTAATATTGTAACGCGTTTTCTAATTATAGTAACACGAAAGTTTTCTATTGTACCTTATGTTTTATAAATATTGTTATTTTAAGAGAAATGGAATGCGTGTATAAATTACCCACTATGGTTAGTTAATTATTATTATAAACTCTCGAAATTGTATGAATTGCAAGTTAATTGGTTCGAATTCCATAATAATAAGTAAAATATATCAAGTTCCACAAAAATATTACATATGGTTCATAGCTAAATCGACATCAAGCCATCGTCAGTACTAAGCGGTCTTTATCTCCTCCTGTTACAATATGCCAGATAATATTTTTCGTTTCAATATTTTATTGTTTTTTTTTTGTACTAATCATTGTCGTATCCGTGGTCGTTTAGTTCAAATCGTCAATAATCAAAATCGATTTATGGATTTCTGTTCGAAGGCGTGGGTGTCAGTAATGTCTGAAATTCCCTTACAATGTATAGTACCTTATATGAATTCATTGTTTTTTTTTTTACTATGAATCATCGATTTCCTACTATTTGTAGAAAAAGCAAACTAGTAACATCGTAATTTCATTCTGGCACTCTCAGTATTAAATTTATTAGCCAATATTTCATGAGATGATAGTCTTACCCATTTGTGATAGATAAATCTCATATCGCTGTTAATGTTAAACGAATATGGAAGTCGTCAAGTCACGGCGGATTGCAAACCCCTTGATCATTTTTCGTGACATAACTTAAGATGAATAGCTTCATACAGGTTTGAGGTCTTCATCAGAAGCAACTATCGTCTCGCTATTCATATAAACTTTCCTCCGATATATTTTTTTAAATATTGTCATAAATATCAGCTTGTATTGAAACGTGTGCAACATTTTCGTATTTGATACTCATGTTATATTTGATAAATCATAGTTGTCTCTTATATACAAGATAAAATCTCATCAATTTTAATGCATTTCGACCTGTCTCTTTGTCTTAGATTCCATTAGATACCATTCGACCTTTTTTTTAATATTGAAAGTTATCATTCTAAAAAATATTATTGAATTCAAATCATTATGATAAATAGTCCAAGCTCTACAAATTTGTGACATTTGCCATATTTTTTCAGTGTAAAAAAAATCTCGAAGTATGTGAGTCGAATCGATCGTACTCGGTGGAATACTGAGCCGAGAGATGTTTGATCGATCGGGAAACGCTGAGATAAGAAGCGAAGCGGCCAGAGGGGGGCATCGGCCTGCGCGACCTTGCCGCGGCCTCAGCGTCCTTCGCCCTCCCGGTCCCTCCTCAGCCTCCTCATTGCACCGACAACGTTCCCTTCCTTATACCACTTCCTTCAACCCCCTCCCGATTCGTGAGTGCGTGATATGCGGTGACCACTCGTTGCGCACCCAGAAAAACGCAATAAAGATAGTTTTATAATGTGGATATTCAACATAATATTAAAGAATTTTTTAACCGATGTCTCTTATAGTTGATAGCCTTTTAAAATGGAGATATACTTTTTTTTTTTTAAATATATACAAAACTTTTAAGAAATAAGGAGTCTTAAATTGGGCTCAATATTTATTTTTATCAATGCAAAGCTTTTGCGTATATTTATTTACTTATAAAGATTTACATTACACCTTACTATGAAGTGTTTATTCAATGTATTATATAAGAAAGCTTTGAATAATTATTAAGAATGGAGTCTACCGAAAGCAATCAATATCATTTGTTAAATAAACAAATATTTCATTGTTGATGCGGAATAAATAATATCTGAAACAATTTCGTTTAACAATATTGAAGCTATTCCGTGTGACCTTATCATTTAGCTAGCTGAACTAACTATATGGTATAAGAATTGTTTTATTTTCCACATTTATTCACCAGAATCACCAAGTATGTATATTTATATTACATACCCAATATTATAAAGATTTATTTATTTATTGTTAAAAATCAAAATTACAGTACATGACATAACAGCTGACGCCAATTCGCCATGCACTTGAAAAATATAATAAGACAAAATATAAAATAAAAATACACAGTACATCAAATTCAACATAAAAAATCAAGAAATACAAGATGACTATACATATATCAAATATCACTTTTAGTGTGTTCCCTGTCAATACTTGGTGCAATGGCATTATATAAAGAAAAAACACAATATTCCTTTGTACTTTATAAATAAAGTGGAAATAAAAAAGAACGAATATCGTGTTTTTTCTTAATTAATATATATCAAATACTTTACAAAAATAATCAAATTGCATGTATTTGAAATATTCGTGTCACCTTATAATATGAATATAGGAAATAAAAATGGCATAAAGTACAACAACAAGAAAAAGTGAATATGCAGAAATGTTCTATGTGACACACATAACAGTTTAGATTAGTTTTTTTCTTTCCTATTTTTCAAATCGATGTCAATATGTTGATTACGCTGGGTGCGTATCAAATGTCTTCCCAACATATTCCGGCGTACCTCAAGAATCAAATCTTGTCCCAATCTTATTTCTGATTTTTATCAATGATATTGTAGAACGCATTAGTGGAATAAAGTATCTGCTCTTTGCTGACGATTTAAAACTGTTTTTACGTATCAGTAATGAGTTTGACTGTACTATTCTGCAACAAAATATAAATGTTATTTTGAATTGGTCTATAAAAAACAAGCTCGACTGCAACTTTTCTAAATGTTTTTGTATTTCCTTCTCTCGCTCAAGATTCCCATGATTTCCCATATAACTATGTGATATCTAATGATGCTTTAAAGCGTATGTCTGAAGTTGTTGATCTTGGTATAAGATTTGACTCCTCTTTCACCTTTCATTCGCATATCACTTATATTGCAAGCAAACTTCTTCTCTTCTCAAACAACTTGTTTATTGTTAGACAAAGCAACCCATTTGAAAACCCAACTGTGTTTCGCACGCTTTATGTTTCTTTGGTCTTAAGTACGCTTGAATATGGATACATCATTTGGAGCCCATATGAAAGTTCATGCAAGCTGCAATAGGAGAGAGTTCATAAGAAATTTCTAAGATATTATTATTTCAAAAAATTTAAATTCTTCGACTTTGATAATTCCTTAAAGGAATACTACCGCACCAAATTTCTTTTAGGAATGTTATGGTTTTCACTCTCTTGATGCTCGAAGATCGTTTCCAAGTTTAAAGCATTTTTCTCTTCTTCTTCGGGGCCGAGTTAATAATCCTGAAATTCTTATGACTATTAACCTACATGCTCCCAATTTATTCTTACGTGGGCGAAACTGTGACCAACAACTTTTGTTTCTAAAATTTTGTTCCTCGCGTAGGATGTACGAATCGCCAGTTCCAAGGGCCGTTCGACTGATCAACTCATTGCCTTTGACATTTTTAATGACAGTATTTGTGAACTTTTTTATTTCATGGTTTTGTATGTTGATTTTAATATATTGTGTAGTATGATGTATTATGTTAATTTTTTTTCTCTTTATATTAACTAGTGAATGGTGAATTGGCGTCAGCTGTAATGGCATTTACTGTACTTTTAATTTTTAAACAATAAATAAAAATTTCTGCATATTGACTTTTTTCATATTTTTTTGTACTTTTTGTACCTCTTTAATTTCCTATATTCATAGTTTGTTAAAACTCAAATAACCAGTTGACGGTTTATGGTTTCGTAGTGCGTGCTCACTTAGTTACATAATTATTTTTTTTTACGTCGATTGCTCTAATCGTCAGCTATTGAAAAATATTTGACGTCAGTAAACACAGTATTTTAGTTGATTGTGCATGTGGTCATGACATACATATTATGTAAGGATGGTCATAGTCTAAAATCGAAATGAACATATTTTTGTTTTTACTAATATTCACAGGTGAGCAATTACTCTGTCCTAAACGGTTTTAATCTTGTTATTACGTGTCATTATCAAATTTATCTACTGGCGCATTTTTGCGATAAGATAAACGTTGCCTTGTATATTTTAATAGTTTTTAGAATTTAATTGCCTCAATAATAGGCCCATATGAGTAAATTTCTCAGAAACTTTACTTATCCCTAGAAAGGGAAATGTTGAATCAGGGTATTTTAATGAAAGGCTCGTAGGGATTTTGATGTTGTTAAATTTATTTTTCTAGCGCGCGGTAGTTGAAAAATATTGTCGTACTAATAATATATCATGTTTTGGTAGAGGTTAAGTATACATAATAATTATATATAAAAAAAAAATTATACTAAAAAAAAAATCCATGTCCGCTCCCAATGTGGAACATATGACCTCCTAATGGAGGTATCTCAACAGAAGTTTTTTTCTACGAGAACTGTTTGTTACTCAGTTGCTCAACCTTACTTATTTCAAAGTGAGTTGTAGGTAAAGAAGGATAAGGCTAGAACAGTATTAGTGGTTGACTAATCGCTATCGCTACACCCAGTTATCAAAGGATCAGAAGGATGGGAGGAGTGGAAATAATGTGGATTTACATCACAAACACCCAGTCTTCGATCGCAACTTTGAATAGAATAAATCTTAAATTCACTGTGATCCGACCGGGAATCGAACCCAGACCTGCGTGATCGGTAGAGCAAGCTCTAACCAATTGGGCTACAACAGGCGACAAAAAATAATACAAATTTCTAATCTAAATAGTCTTGTTTCAAATCCATATTTCGATGATAAACCAATGACATTTACCTACGCATTTTTCATAAGTTTTATTTTTTTTACGGTTCACTGCTACCATTTATTTTTATAGTAAATCATTACTTTCAAAATAAACAAAAAAAAGAATACACCAAATCACTCTTTGAATAGGTGTACACAAGCGTGTACGGCGGGCGGTAATGGATTAATTTTGACGTGATGAATTTCGTACAAGTGATGTTTATGTAATCTTCTCGCAAGAGTATTCAAACTTGACTTTAAACTATTGCGTATCTTTTAGTAACGCCATGTGTTCAATTTTTCAGTCGGCTAGTCACCCCGAGTTTTCAGGACAATGCTCCTTTCTTCGGATGGTGTGCCAGGTCGAAGTTGGCTCGCAAAAATGCACTCGACCGGCGGCTCTCGCTGTCACGATACTCCTTGCAATATTTATTTATGTTATCACTGCGGCGGCGAATCGTTGTTTTTTTCGTCCGCCCTTGCAAGGCCCTCTCGAATTGAAAACTCGCCCGCCAATTCGACTCACCGAGTACTTCATATGCACATAATGCATTATCTCTGGTTTATTTTCGTCTCAATTTATTCTGGTATTGTCATTTTTTTGCGCCTTCGCCGTGTTTGGTGAAATTCTTTTCGGCTGCAGCAGAAATTTCGACGAATGCATTCTACAAGAGGAAAAAGAATCTTGTTATTTAAGCTCAAGTTGCAAGCAACCTATATCTGCATTACGGTATTGGTTATATTATTTTGAGTATTTGGCCCAGACCATTGTCATATATACTAAAAAGCATGGACTTAGAAACCATTGGAAAAAGACACAGAATTGGCATTTTAAGAAAAGTCAGTGAAGTAAAGTAAAGGGTTAAATAGACATTTCTCAAACTTATAAGTATGCAGCGGTTTCTGAACCGAACATTATATGTAGTGTTTCTACCGCTAATCATCGATTCAACTTACTTTCCTCTGCCACCGTGTCCGCTAAACTATTTATCAACTTGCTTTAGCCTCGCCACGTAAGCGTAGCTTTGTTGCCTATAGAACACAATGATCGCTGAACTCTCGTATCCTTGCATAATACTTCAATACGTAACCCGTTCCTCTTGGAGTGAAGGAATGCTGTTTAGTTGTTATATTTACCTACGGGTTCCCGCAAATCTTGTGCGAGGTTATAATCGACACCATTATGTCGTGAGTCGTGACACCTTCCGCGAATAGGGGAGTGTTTTCCCTGTCCGTGCATACTTATTATCACTATGTGTTGTGAGCCGGTGCTTAGGCAAGCTTCGTGGTACAAAGGTTTGCGGGAACTATAGTGTACACGGTATTTTATGCAATCAAAGTGTGTAAATATCTATATGTGCAAAGTTGAACTGAATCTAAAGTTAAAAAAATAAGACACCTTTTGCATAATTCCACTTTTTTTTTATTTAACAATAATTATCATATGCGCCTTTCGGCCAATAAATAATAATGCATACCTTAAAAGTGATTAATGTATATTAAATGATCAAAATGTATGCTATAAAAATTAATTAGATTGACCTTATTGTGGTTCAACCGACGTCGTGGTGTTTGTCATAGGTTGACAAACACCACAACGCTCATTCTATCTAAGATGGCCGAGCTTATTTTTATTCCATCGAGTACAAAAAGGGAATCGTGGAGGATTCCTGGGACGTTAATCTTGTAGCCTTCTGTAAAGAGAAGATGTTGGATCTCCGTATGGTTCGAAAATGGCGAGCAGACTACGATAACCTGTGTCAATTGGTGGGCCAGAGAAATGAGAAGAAACGCAAGGTTGGATCAGGTCGGCAACCGTTATTTTCTGAGCTGGAAGAAAACATCTGGGAATGGATTGCTGATAGGAGAGCAATGGCTTTGGTTGTGCGGAGGGCATATATCCAAAAAATTTTCCTCGAAATGGCAATAGAATTTGATATATACACAGAAGAATTTAAAGCGTCATCACACTGGCTGGATAACTTCTTTCAATGACATGAACTGTCCCTAAGAAGATCAACAACAATGTTCAGACTGGAAGACAATGAAATTGTTAAACGTGCACTTGCATTTAAGCTTTTTGTTTGATGGCATCGACTTTTCTAAATGCCAACTCTCCAACATGATTGCTATGAATGAAAGTGCAGTATTTCTAGGCCAAAGATCTCAAACAACGGTTCATCACAAGGGTTCATCGTCAATATACGTTCCTTCTACTGGTTACGAAAGTGCACGTTTTACCTGTATTTTGGCGATTCGTCTGGATGGCAAGAAAGTCTCACCGTTAATCATCACTAAGGGCAAAAAAGACAAGATTGAATGCGTTTCAGGAAATTATGTCATTGAAAGTGAAAAAGCTTGAAGCACCTAAGCAGTTATAAGAAAGTGGGTTGACTTTATTCTGCCACTTCTCGTAGCTCGTTAGCTAGATTTCGGACCAAAAAAGAAAGTAAGACAGTGTCTTATTTTCGGAAAAAGACCGTAAGTCCAGACTCCAGACCGGCTTGGCTTTGTCAGCGTGCCAGGCTTGTCTCTCACACTCACAGTGCATTTGTCATTATAGTATGAAGCTATATTTTTTTGTTTGTTTTTCTATTCACTATTGTGGTCAAGAATTCAATGATTAGTTTTGATTTTTAGAAGACTTGTAATTATTTATTTATCATCGGACGGCTTATATGCTTGAAGCATTGTTGCAATATATTATATAAACACTGCTCGATTTTAAAATTATCATTTATAAATTACAAAAACCTTTTTATGCTAGTTAAGTTTCTTTTTAATGGTTGCGATTTAACATCAGTTCAAATAGTGAACAAAATACCACAACAATTTTGTCTTTTTTCGGTGTATTATTATATATCTACTTAAACGTTACAATTAAATGATGTATTTTTATTGTAGATATATAAAATTTCTATTAATATTTTGCAACTTTGCTGTCACGAGTTCAGAAGTTCACGCGACTATTTCCAAATTCGTAGATCGCAACGTGCTACGCTTGCTTTTGTTAAACTTCAAGGACGATAATACCTGAATATTCTTTAAGACAGGTGTTATTATAAATAAAACTCTATTTAGTTTACTAATGAATCAATAGTTAATTATCCGTTTCGTGGAATGCATTCCCTCGTTAACATTGCTGTGCCAGTATTGGCAGTTTCCATCCAGCAAAGTCAACTCGCGTCTCGCAAACATCTGCCCCTGCGGAATGCCGCCGGATCAAACTATTTCATTTTTTGCCTCTCATTTTCTTCGTCTCTTCTGACTGCCTTCGCTTCGCGCCCAGCACGTCGGAGTTCATTCCCATTCGCGAGTCGTAAGTCACTCGGCCTCTTGCTCTTGGCTGATTGCATTAAGTAGCTGCAACTTAAGGTATTTGAGTTGAATGATCACCAGGTTATGATGAGCAATTTTCTATTTTGCAGCCGCGATGAAAAATAAAAATTTACAGCATTATCTGCTAAAATTGCTTTGATATCTCGTGTTATACAAAATTCTTACTTTACATGTTAAGATGAATTGATTTAAAATTTCTTCAAATCCTTTGTAATAAATTGCAAGTTCATAAAATGACAATGACACTCACTTAATAATATTCAATGACGACTTACTACTCGACCGTGTAGTCATGACATTTAGTGAAATAGGTACACAAACATATTTTGTATTAATTCAAAAAGAACACAATAAAAACCGGGAAAGTATTTATACTGGCCACATTCACTCAAAAAATACAGATTGGAATGGATAACATTTTTTTTTGTAATTTTATGTGCCTCACAATTATCTCTTAAATAAGACAAAACAATTCAAACCACTAGCTGTAGCCGCCATCGTGATATAATGCATGTCTCCAGATTTACATAATCAGCTGACGAGAGTCTTCTTACTATTTCAATGTAATACGAATGATCAACAATAAAAAACCATGAAAATCAGTGTGTCTATATTACAAAATTTGATATGCTTAATGTTAATTTAATCAAATGGAACGTGCTCGATAATTCGACCTCATATAGCAACAATCATATATCCACAATTGTATTCATAAGTTTGCAAGCTTGTTTCATCTATTTACTCGGATGTTTATTCAGATTTTTTCAGCCTAGGCAGCAAACTCTTCCGTGATGTCATTGCATAAAATTCGTTGTTCCTAATTCCTATTATAATCTAAGTGTTCGTATCTGACTTGCAACACTCGAATAAATCTCTATTTCTTTTTATTAAATAGAACAAATGATTGCAAGACCCGACTGCCTGGCGTCTGATTTATGTGAGTCAATCTTAGTTGGATTTGCAACGTCCTCTATTTCGACATTCGCTCTAAACTTTGACGACTCTTTCAATACTTTGTTGCGATATGCAGCCACTCGCAAAGAGCTACGATCGATAGTCTGTTCTGATGCGCCAATTTTATTTAACACTGCCAATCACCGGATCCAGTTCTATATTATGTTATTATTAACAACCTAGCAAGTAACAAAGTAAGAGATTAATATACCACGCAAAGAAAAACAGCCGCTATAATGGGTTGACGTAAAATGTTGTTAATTGTATTTGAATAACTCGATAAATACATGAAGAATTTAAAATGAGTGAATGGTATAATGTTATGTTTGAATATTACTTCATGAAATATAACCGCCCCAGCATATACATGGGGTGCATTGATCCAATGCCACATTGACCGGCCGCCACTGCGATCATGTATGGATTCGCTTAGCCAGTAAGGACTTGACCGCCTTCATTATCACGAAACACTTATTGCGAGAGGAAAAATACTCCTCCCCCATCTTGCACTCATAAACTTTCCGGTGGCAGGTCGTCTCTGACTACAACATATGCTAGTGCTTTGGATTTACTTGGAAGCCGATGGACAACCTTAAGCTTCGCTGTTCAAGATCATTGAGTACCCCTTTAAATTGTCTTATACTTTTTTCCTTTCATTTAAATGCTGAAATAAACTTGAACTTGATTGTGGAAAGAAGTTCTCTAATTCAGATAAATACCAGTCACTGAAAACTTTCATTTTCGTGAATGTAGAGTCATACAGCAAAGTGAGTGCAGATGTTTAACGCGTGTAAAATTCTTGACTCTATTTGTGTCATTATTAATGGTCATTAAATATAATTTACAAAACCGAGGACGTTTACTTCAACTACCGCACATTACTACTTTATATAAGAATGTCACTTAACTAGCTTTTAGAGTTGAATGAATTGTATGAAGATTATAATCGCGCGTTCAAAAGGTTAAACAAGACATAAACAATGCGATTTAAAAACATGATAAGTTTATGTTCCACCACGGAAGGAATTTCAGTTTATTCCAACGGATTTCAACAAAATACTGTGACTATCGTATTCCGGGTGTCCAAATACGTAATTAACAGGTATAACTTTTAGAATACAAATAATTTATTTTATACGTGACGATATATCAAGTTAAAAAAAAACAATTCAATCATTATTTTTAAATATGTATTTAATTGCTAGCGAACATGGCTCGGTTTCGCTTACTAACCAAACATTCGCATCTAGTGCAACAAATTATTCATTAATTTTTAGATTCTGTTACCTAACAATATTAGTAACAGTAGAAAATTGTCAGCGAACGTTTTTTTTCAGACTCTTATCTCTATCAAAATTCAAATGTTGATAAATTAGGTTTAGCTAGTTTAATTTGTTCTAAGGTAATTCACGTTAAACTATATATATTATACTTCATCTGAATGATCCCTATATTCCTAACTAATCGTCATTTATGAAATATGTGCTATAAATTGTGTCTGTTTTTTTTAGTATCAACACAATCATTGTGTACTTTTAAAATTTTATTTATTATCATGCTTTATTTTGCTGACGCAATGTTGGTATTTAAGGCCAGATATTGAGGTGAAACGATTAGTTGCGGACATTGTGAAGAGTTTTGCGCTCAAATCAACAGACACATATTTCACCTGCGACTAATATAATAATTATTGCAAAATCAAATGCATCATTGTAATGACAGCTGAAAAGATTAACAGTTGCATCGGATAAAGTAATTACACTTATCATGAACGGCCATTAGAGAATTTTTTAATCGCGTATTTCAGCAATGCATAAAATCGTCCATCCAACGGCAATAATTGTCTTTTTTTTAATATTCATAGTTTGCTGATTTGTTGTTCGTTTATATATGTTTTTGTTCTATATCCATATCACTTATTGAACATATTATTAATTAGAGGTGCAGAATATTACCGCAGGAATCGATATGGTTAGACATCACCGCTCACATTAATATGAGGAAGGGTGAATCGCGGTAAGAATACATTTATGATACCCTATCCACTCGTATTAAAAATATTGTGTTCAAAGAATTTACTGTTATTATTAAGGTTACTGTCAAGTTTCGGTTGAAAGGCATTCAATTAGAATATTTTAAAATGGCATTATATGTCAGGACCGGTATCGCCACTCGCTAGGAAAATCAACTGATAAAATACAAAGAGACATAGGGCCATTTATAAAATAAAAAAAACGATTAAATTAAGTAATACAATGCGTAACAAACAGTCGGTAAAAGAATATGAAAATAATTAAATAATTACATTTGAATTTATTTTAGGTACGTTTCTCACTTCATATATTTTTAATTGTAAATTAGTAGTATTTATTTGCAAGAGGTTTATAACATAAATATTAGTTGTACATTATTAATTTATTATTTTGTTCATATTTCTTTTACGAATTATTTGTTACACCTTATTATTAGTAATATTTAATTTTGCATAAAAACCCTTAATCGTTTTATATTTCATCCATCATATTGCTCGCGGTGACTGAAACCGGTCCAGATGATAATAAATAATGAGGAATCAGTAAAAAGTGTTTTATTTTAAATCTAATTAAATGTTAAATATTCTGTTACAATTGAACCTAATAATATTCCCAGAGGATGGTTTGTCGCGTGTGGTCTTAATTTCTAACAATATCATTATGTTTTGTAAGTTAACCCTGCGTCTTCTTCGTGAGCCATGCGTAGTTCAAAGACTTTTGTTACAGTATGCGATACGATTGCGTTAACATTCCTTGCGTAGTATGCGACATAAGAATGCATCTCTCGTGTACTTTCTAAATATGAAAATATTCCTCTGATCGTCGTTTCGTAATCGGAAGTGGTCACCTCAGCGCCGCCGTCTTCGAAAAAAGCTTGCATCACAGTTCGCCGGGCATTAAATTATGTTTGTTCGCTCGGTCACTTTCCGATGTCACCCGGGAAGCAATAATACTGCGAGTTGTGAATCAGTGGATCGGGTTGCGTTGCAGGCCAGCCTCGATTCAGGCGCCGGCGCCGGCTCGTCGGGGACGGCAATGTTCAGGTTATTTCACTCCTCTTCGCCTCACCTGATTGTTATCTGGATAAAACAACCAAGATTTAATTTTTTCGTGTGCAAATATTTGTCTTCACCAGGGGTTCATAAATTGTGTCCCGCGTAGGCTTACCAGAGGCTAAAATAGAAACACCCGCTGCGGGTGGTTAAAAGTCGCGAAGTCCAGTCTTCAGTCAAAACTATTAATTTTAGTAGCTTTATTTGAGTTGAGTCAACACTTTATTCATTAATAATATTATGTAGCGAGACAAAAATTCGATCTTGAAAGAAATCCGGGCGAGGTCCGGTCTAAGCTCTTAAGGTCGGGTGTCAACCCCGTCCCGCGTGACTCTTCGATGTGACCCCGCGATATTTATTTTAAATCTAGATATTTTTTTTCTTTGACGGAATATAAAAAATTATCTCTAGCAAAAATGGTCCGAAATTTTGTTATGAACCATGAATACCGAAATCCTGGAATTGCATCCCTATTCGTACCTACACGTAGGAGAGACAAAAACGAACGTGTTGTAATCTATACGTTTATTAACAAATGGGCTCTAAAGTATTAATTTATTATTTAATTTTCATAGCAGAAGTCGATCCATGTGTCAAGCTAAATATTATCTTGATCCTAGACCATATTCCCGAACTTTAAAAACACCGAAATATAATTTTATGCATTTCTGTATTATTTCTGCATATCGGCCGGTTTCAAATGGCGACGCACACTCCCCAGCTGATGCTTGTTTATTTATTTACCTTTGGTTGGTCCGCGAGGAGGGTCACCGCTCGCTCTGCACGACGGACGGACCCTCCGCCCTCCCCTTCGCGGAGCATTCCCCCCCCCCCGCCACAGCCGGAGAAAGTTCGCAGCCTCAAAATATTGCGGCAGTTGCTCATCCCTTTCACTGTTTACATCGGCCAGATTGATTACCTACTCCCGGATTCGTTTCATCAATTGAGCAATGAGTTATTTGTGTGGATACTTTCAGTGAGAAGGCATGGAATATCATGTTTCAATGTTGCATTCAATTTATATAATGTAGATTTATTTTGCTGTATACTAATAAATATTAAGTTACTCGCGATATTTCTACTAAGCAAATTCAAAATGAATTTAAATAATTCAGGATTTGACAAACTTGCAACTAAATTTATATTATCAATTGATTTGGCATTTACTTGGTAGAACTCCATTTATAACAGATTAAAAATAACAAAGTATTTTAGTTCTACAGTTTTTAATAATTTTATTCGTTGATAGCTATCAACGAATACAATTATTAAAAACTGTAGAACTAAAATACTTTGTTATTTTTAATCTGTTATAAATTTATATTATTTCGGCGTTACGTTAAATCTTTCAAAAACACTGGACGATTTTAAAATAATCGTTTTTTCTCTTCTACGCGTTTGTGATGAATTTATTCCGACGATTTTCCGTAAGGAAGCGAGAAAGATATCACCATAATCGTAAAGCAATATCATAAACGGTACGCGGTATATAAAAAAACATAATAGTTAAATCTTTATATCTTTTACAAAATCTATAAACTATCACTTTTTCATCGTAGACTCAAGTTTATAAACAGTCAAATGAATCAGTCACGTAATTACTTCGGATGACATTAAAATACTAAAAATAACTTATGACGATAATAAAAACCGCATTAAAAAATTGCATCGATCGACCACAAAAATGATTTTAAAAATATATCTGCCACTCTTTTTCCTCTGCTTTGCAGGCATGTCCAATTATAAATGTCTCAATAATTTTATTTATTGCCAGTCACGTAACACTTTCAAATTAATGTTTTGCAAAAATATTTTCCGGTAAATTTATCGCCATAGTTAATATCTGTCCCCTTATTAGATTCAAAATATTATTATTCAGGAAAGCGTGATCGGTACTTTTTATCGCTTTTTTGTTTATGACGTTTTTAAATAATTATTCTTGGCGCTCTTTTTGGCCGTTTAATCTTGACTTTTCAATACTTAAGTCCGAATTGTGCACATTATGTAATTGTCGAGAAAAATTGGCATGGGCTTTTTCATCGATTGGTATCTAGAACATTCTCCGGACTGTAGCCAGAACTTTGGAAGTTTCTCAAGATTATAAGATTGTCGTTGTTATGCTTTGACATATGACTAACATTTTATTGTTAACCTGTTTTTTTTTAAAAATGTTATTTTGAATTATAAATTAGAAGAGCAACCGCATTCCATAATCCATTATTTATGCGGGTAGTTGTCATTGGTGGTTTAATCAAATTGATTTTTTACGTAATTGAAATTTATATACATATTATAATAAAAGAAAAAGGCCCACTAGTAATACTGCAATGTGGTCCTAAAATTACAATGCAAATTAAGGTTGAAAAAACATTGAGAGTACTATGTCGGCGTCGATGAGAGAGAGGTTGGAGAAAAGAGTTTATTCCACGTCTGATTGAAAAACTCAATACAATCTTGTAGCTTCGCTTTGTTCAACTCGTTCCCGTCAACAAATCATTGTCTTATACTTATTTCCAAGAAGTTTTCCAATGCTTTATTACCTCCAATGAAAATGATTGCACTTTCATCATCATTGATTTATTGATTAGCTGTCATTTCTCCGTCGACGCTGGCTGTCGGCAATTCTTTTATATCGTTGCGAAATTGTTTTGGCAAGTCATCATGATATTGTGGGATCTTGGTGAGACTGCCATCATCATCGGTGGCAGTATTTGAATTCGTGTCTTCCGCTGAATCGTGAGGGTCGTGATGGTGAAGCTTTTCATAGTTTTATTCCCCAATTGTGATCAGTGTGTGTCAGATCGCATCAATATTTACGCGGAAGAATAATTAAAACACGAAACGCTTTTGTTTAACTTGTCGGATATTTTCGCGAAACACTGCAGATTTTAATTTCTTTCTAGCTTTTTCAAAGTAACATAATATTTTTTCATCAATTTATTCATATTCATCATTGTCATTAAAATATAGATATCATATATGTAACTCTTATTTCGTATTCAAATAATTTAAGTAGTCTTTAATATACTATTTTTGAGTCCATTCTA
Source organism: Himalopsyche tibetana (assembly GCA_030503985.1). NCBI lineage: Eukaryota > Metazoa > Arthropoda > Insecta > Trichoptera > Rhyacophilidae > Himalopsyche > Himalopsyche tibetana. Next base: position 3,801,576 of record JAPJYX010000019.1, on the reverse strand, counting down.
AAGATAGGTTTCTCCATACGTATCTTACAGTCAACTCTTTTATAACACCGAGAAGGTTTCGTGAATTAGAAGTATAGTTCCCGATACAAAACTTGCGGCTATATTTTTTTGTGTGTCTAATATATTATACACAATCAAGAAACTAAACATTGTGGTTCTGATATCTGTTCTGATATATCTGATCTATGTACGTTTTGATAAGCGATAATTTTTTTCGATTGGTTTTCTCTACATGTTAGTTTCTTAAATATTGAAACAACATCTCAAGACCGACTAGGTACTTCATAATAATCAATTATGGGTACGTTATTGTCAAGCCAACACCAAAAAAATCGGAAACGATCACATCGCGTGTCCATAGAAACTTCTTTTCGATTGTTGATATTTTTTCGGCTATCGCATTTACTATCACTTCATCTATGGATCTCATCACTGGCTCATCAAAACGATCTCTTGATCAAAAGATTTAAACTGACCTCATTAGTATTGTCCAAAGTACTTCCGTCTTGAATGTGATTGTGTATACATTTTTTAATAATCGCTTGATTTTTCTTCACCCAGGGCTATATTTTATGCCAACTGTGTTTGTGTACATTCTGATCAATGAATGTGTATTCGTGGGGCGCTTTGTCTATTCCTGACAATGAAAGTTTCCCGATCGCTGAGTATCGCGTGGATTTTATTGTCGCTTCGACTGTAACGATAAATTTCTCCGGCACCTTATTTGGACGCTGCGTTTTTCAGTTCTTTTGCCGTTGCGACATTTTTTTCGCTTTTATTTCGCGTTGCCATTGTCTTCGGTTGAATGGGATGTTTTTTTATGTTGTTCCGTCTGTCTGACGAGAGTGTCGAAAGGCATTTTGGGCGATAGCTATTCAGCTGATTATCCGATCATTATCGCCTATTGGGTCGTTACTCCAGCTTTTTTATTTATTTTTAAATGTTCCAACTCAAATAAATATTGTTTATTGCTAATCATGTTTCTTCTAATTTCTGCGTATAAAACGATTAAAAATATTTTTGGGCTGGTCAATTGCCATGTTTTGCTCAATGAATAGAGCCCGTAAAACATAATAGATGAAAGCTTTTTACTGTAAAGTGATCAATCGAAAACAAACGTATTCAATTAGCAATGATAGGTTTTTGTCATCGGGTACGGTAGCCCGTCAACTACCAGAAAAACCAAAACCAAATCTGGTTTTAACTCTTTTTAATATAATCGTACAACACACCAGTACAGTAATAATATAACACCTAAACAGTGTACTTAATTTACGATCAAGCCTTTAAGATGTATACGTATGTATTGGAAAATTCAGACTCCCGAATGTGCTAAGGTTAAGTAACCACCTGATTAGAGGATTGTTCTTCCTCTGTGACTCCATTTACCCTCTCCTTGCGCGGCTGAATGTGGGACTGCGCAATAGTAATTACCGCCGGTCCGCCCCTGACCTTTCGCCACCTGCTATGTGCCGCGCCATCGTCAGCGCCACTATCTTTATGGCCCGTCGACTTGTTGCAACATTGGAGGGTTTTTCACTCTGCCATTCTGCCGTGGCATATGGCATGCGGGTTATGCCGTACCTCCAGTCAGTGCCGTGGTACGAAAATATTATATTTTACAATTTACTATACGCGATTAGAGGCTCTCAAATCTTCATCCAACTCGCGGAGATTTTAATTAAATGAATGGAACAGTTCTACTCTTTTACCCATTATTATTCATATTCTTTACGCCATTGCAGTGCATAAATTCTATCGCCGTAATGTCATGAGCTATTTACGACGTATTTATTTATTGGGTTGTATGCCGATCCATTTTGTGAAAAAATACCATAATATATCTATCTCTTTTATTGCATCCCTTCGATAATATTGTCAGGCTATTTTAAATATGGTAATTACCAAAAGCCAATTCATTCACCAGGAATTGTATTGCATATCTCCCATTCATCTTAAAATTGAATGTCTTTATTGAAGTCAATTTATTCTTGCTGTCGTTTTGGCATAGCGGTCATCATGCGGAAAAATGTTGGTGGCACAAAGGCAGGGCCTGCTCGTGGCGTGTGCAATACAAGAGATATATGCAAAGTGTGCTGCGCACACAGGCGCACGACCAGCGTACCCAGGCGCACAGGCGCCAAACTAACATTATAGCACTATTCGCTCATTTGGTTTTATTTTTTAGAGGAGGCATGCACACAGGTGCAGAAATCTTCACGCAGGCCATACACAAAGGGCTTATGAATCCTTGTTATTTTTTTATTCCGCGAAATAAGCTTAATGTAGTCACGACGTCGTTTTCAAAACTTAGGGTTGTGATTTAAAAGCAGGAAGTGAGTTTAGTGGTCATGATAATCATAACCAGTGATTTCAAGAGTTTTTACATTGTATGAATTTTTGGTTTCATCTCGGTCAAGGTTTAATGTCATCGACCGTACATTGAAACTTTTTCTCAGTTTTATTATTACAGTTGAATTGCAGTAGGTAGGTAGATCATAGTTTGGTATGTTAGTTTTTTTCAATGATGAGAAATGGGCGTCAAAAAACTGCGACGGGCAAAAAGAAAGTTTTCGTTTTTTCACTTTGGACATTATTTTGCTAGTGATACACAAAGTAGTCTGCGGATCTAACGGGTTCGAATCCATGTACGGACAGATTTTTCTATCGATTTATCGATTTCTCTGGTGTTTAAAATTCCCCTCCATCGTCTCCGATCCTAAAAACGCGGTGCATCGAAGGCGATTATCTTACCACTAGTCCTGTCCTAGCCCTATCTTCCTATCACTATTCTCTTCGAAAAAAAAACGGTCGAACAAATGTGGAGATAAACTTTATTAGAAGTCCATATGCTCTAAATTGGATGCAGACATGGTTTTAAAAAAACATTGAAATAAAAATGCTCATCAAATCAATTTATTCATTATACTCTTTGGGACTTGATGGAAAATCTATTTAAAACATATATAATGAATCCTCGGCTATTATTGGATGTACGCGCACAAGGTATTGCATTCCTTCTAAAACTCGTATCAGAATAATCTTCCGCGTCTATAAATATCTGCAATACGCATGCGTTCTATGTCTGACACGGCTTTGCAGTTTTTGCTATTGTTGTTGTTGTTGTGCCTATGTTGTTGGGAACTACTTTAAGTACTATCAATATATTGATAACCCTTACGATGATTTTTATTTATAAAAGCTTTTTTGTACCTGCTCCATGGTAACATCATAATAACCTAGTACAGAGATGGCAAACCTTTTTCGTAAGTGGGTCAAATTTGATTTAAAAAAATCATGTCGCGGGTCACATAAATTGAATAGTTAAGGCTTTAAATAAAAACAATCATATCTAAAAGTTCAAGCGGGTTAGATAATTTCTCACGCGAGTCACTGCGTGACCCGCGGGTCCCTTGTTCGCCATCTCTGACCTAGTATAAAAATAAAAACAGTAGCTAAATTCTAAAATATCACTCATTTTTTTTAATTTAAGATTTCGACTTGTGGATTTCGAAGGTGCTTGGTGGGATTTCAATATTAAATTTGAATCGTTCAAATTATGTACATTCACACAAATTTTGTCACTAACGACCCGGGTTTCGCCTTCCGGTATCTTCAGGCGTTGAAGTGCACGGATGAACTTGAACTGGCGCTTAGTAAATGAATGTTTCGTGTTTATATAATATAAGAAATAAATGTATCATTGAGTTTAAAGCCATTCCTGGCTAAAAGGATTATTAGCCCATGGGAATGCCCACAGATTTGAATTGTGAGTAGTTTTAAGAATTATATTTATTTTGTTTGTTGGAAAAGGTTTTATGATTATATTTATATAGGGTATAAAAGTGGAGAACCGGGCATATGGATCTAGTCATTTAAAATCGGAAGACTGTTCAATTGCACTTTGTTTATTTCTAAAATTTCCTGGAAAAGGAGTTTATGAGCGTCCGTATTTGGATGAAACATTTTTATCCCTTGTTCCTGATTGAACACGTGTCTTTCTGAAATTAAGTGATTAAAAGTAGACGTGTATTTTTTCAATCTAAATGCTGCCATATTCTCTGATAATCTCGTATTCAGTGTCCTTTCTGTTTTCCCGATATAAAACAAAAGCTTTGCAATCTATAAATCCCGGATTTATTTAATTAATGTATTCTATCTTTATTGTTAACTAATAATTTGCCTCAAGAGTTTTTACAATAAAAAGTTGGTCTAACACTATCAGCTAGCTGTTTTTTTAATTTTAAAACTTGTATTTCCTAAATAAATGATTCTACGCCAATACCTAGTATGTTCTATGTCCTTTGATAATATACCTTTAAATAACATTTTTTCTGCAAGTTTAGTTTGTTTTTTTGATAAAAGATTGTTCATAAGAGACATATTGTATCCATTGTTAATGGCAATTCGATGATTTTCAATTCGATATTAAAGTTTATTTTATTTAAAAGAACACTCACAAGTCTGTGACTTTCCGAATGAAAAGCGGCTAGTTTATAAGAAAATGGGTTTATTGAATTTTTGTGAATTACGGCGTCGGAGAATGTCGGCTTACGAAATATTTTAAATTCGTGAGAAGAGTTTTCAATGTTAATGTTTAGGTCAAGAAAGTTAACATTATTGCCTCGACTTCTTAAGTGAATTTTATATTTTCAGTTCCATTAAACAGGCAAAGAATATCGTCTACGTAACGGAACCAATAGATTATAGGTTGGGCTTCTATTTTGTTCCTAAAATTTGTATCTACTAATAAAACTCATGCCAGAAATGGCTTTAAACTCAATGATACATTTATTTATAATATAAACACGAAACATTCATTTACTTAGCGTCAGTTTAAGTTCATCCGTACACTTGAACGCCTGAAGATGCCGAAAGGCGAAACCCGGGTCGTTAGTGACAAAATTTGTGTGAATGTACATAATTTGAACGATTCAAATTCACTCATTTTTATTTCCACTTCATATTTACCCTCAACCTTGTCTCACAATTGGCCCTTATTTCTTTTTTTTGTATTATCAATAGACAGGATAAAGTTTTTATTGAATCCATTTTTTTTAATTGTTAGCGAACCCTGTCTTTTAGTCTGTTTTACAATATTTGTAATTTTACTATGAACCTGAATCCAATCACTATAATACACTGATGATTGAAGACCTGTCCCATTTCCCTCCAAGATCTTTGGTTATATGCCATAGAGTGCCTCTTTTGAAAAATTTGTTTTGTTTTTGTCCCTCCAGTATAATGACATATTTGTATTTTTTTTAATTTTCAGTCAACTGGTAATATTGTAGTATTTAAAATCTTTTTCTTCCTCGCAATTGATACTTACCTTTGTGTACACAATATACATTCATATAATGTAATAGAAAATCTCAATTTCTATATTTAATAATTTTTGTTTTTCTGTTTTTTTCAGAGGAAAATTCGCATCAGTACGCAAGATCCGTCACCTAGAGAGTGGGATTGAGTATGCTGCCAAATTCATTAGGAAACGTCGCCGGACGATTGACACGACTAAGGAGATCCACCACGAAGTTGCTGTTTTGGCTATGTGCGCAGACTCCGATAGATTGGTTCGTCTGCACGAAGTCTATGACACCAAATCTGAAGTCGTCTTAGTGCTCGAACTGTAAGTATATTGTTTATTTATTAATTATTTTATGTTGAATCGATTCAAGTGGTTATTGTTTTGGACGACATGATTTTCTTAGTAAAAATTGGCGATGAGCTTAGGAGGTAGCTGTCTTATATTGGATAATTGATATGTTAGCGCAATCCAAAAAATTATACTAGATTATAATGCTGTTAATGAATTCATTTTTCTTTGAATCCGTATTGGTCTGAACCCTTTCGTCGAAATTAACTTTGCTCGAATTTGTAGGCAAAGCTATTAACTTAAAGCTTTTCTTCTGCCAATCCATTTCCTAAAACTTTTTTTAATGGTAAAGATTTTTTTGTAAATTCAGTACGTCCACGATTATCTGGACTAATTGGGGATTGAGGTAGTCCGGATAAGAAAAAATCCAGATAATTGAAAAAAGTCATAATTGACAGGGAAACACATGCACATTTAGTATGATTTATTTTTGTCTAGGTTTACATATAGCTTCAGTATTAAATTACCCACTCGGTTACATCATCTTCGTCACATTCAGCACATATTGAAATTTATGCTATTCTTCCGCGATTTCTCCTATACCACTTTCTACTGTGTTACTGGAACTTACTTAATGGTACATTTATTTCATCTATGTTCTTAAATGTTTCACCATTTATACAGGCTTTTTTTTGAAGATCATATTCAGCTGGAAGACTTCTGATGTTTTTAAAGCACCTGGGCATCGGAACAAATGCACAAAACAGAGTACAAAATGTCTTCGCCTCGTGCAAATTCGTAAATTTTTTAAACAATCCGGATAATCGAAAATCCGGATAATCGAGGTTCTACTGTATATCAAAATTAACTGAGGATTAATTATCGACAGTCAAAAATGATTTTTTAATTTTAAAATATATCATTTTAAACCTTCGGCCGACAACTTTTGGACCTCAATGTCATACAGTATAGCATTCTTTATTAATTGCTTATTGATTTTATTTCAGTGCCGCTGGCGGTGAGTTACAACACATCTTGGACGATGAAGAACGTGTCAATGAGCCAAATGCCCGCCGCGCCATGAGACACATCCTAGAGGGACTGACCCATCTTCACGCACGCGGTCTTGCCCACCTTGACATCAAACCGCAAAACCTTTTGCTCACCAAGGACCTAAACGAAGGCGGGGAAGTCAAACTTTGCGATTTTGGCATATCTAGGATCATCGAGCCAGGAGTAGAAGTCAGGGAGATACTCGGCACTCCTGATTATGTCGGTGAGTAATGATTCAATCTTTGATTTGGTTTTTCATTAACCACGTAATTTTGAATTGTTTCCATTCTCAGAAGATTTATTAAATTAAGGTTTTACTATAAAATTCTATTACTTTGAATAATGTGTGTTAATTTCTTCAAATTGTTTATCAAAGTGCTCGTTGATTTTATGCCCTGTATAGAATTTGTTACACAAGTAGGTGAGTAAAATGTGTAGGACTTCAAATTAATAACCTTGATATTTTTTCATTTCCAGCTCCAGAAATCCTTTCATATGAACCGATCTCTCTGTCAACGGACATTTGGTCAGTGGGTGTTCTCGCTTACGTGTTGTTAAGTGGCTACAGCCCTTTCGCTGGTGCCAACAAACAGGAGACCTTCCTTAACATCTCGCAGTGCGCCCTCTCCTTCCCGCCAGACCTGTTCACGCAAGTCTCGGATGAAGCATTCGATTTCATGAGAGCAGCCCTCATTATTGACCCTAAGTAAGTTTCTCGAGAATTGATGTTATCCTAATAATTTTTTAACATTATGAATAGCAAAATAAAATATTACCCCTTCAAGCTCGGTTGACATGGGCAACAAACACAACAAAAACATACTGTTTTTTGATGTCCATTTATCATAACTAAAGTTAACTGATTTGATTCAAATAACTTTATTGCTTATAAAGTTTTAGATATTTATACTTTTTATCATATTTTGTCAAATCCAAAAGAACACTGCTAAGGTTGAACTGTTGTCCAAAAAGTATATTTTTTGAATTTTTAATATGAAGTTTTAAAACATTTTGAATTTTGGAAATTGGCACACTCGAAAGCAGTGATTTCCAAAAAATTTCATTTCACAGCCCTCTAAATCCGAAAAAAATAATCTGCGGCCCCCCTGAATACTAAACATGTTCTGCCGCATCTCATGGAGAAAACCTGCAGCCCCTCAAGGGGTCGCGGCCCACAGTTTGGGAAGTACTGCTCTAAAGACGTTAAGAATTTTTATGGAGCATATACCCAAGTGACATTTAAATTCTCCAAGTGATATTGTGAAAAAAAAAATTCGGTACTATGGTTGGAGTTTTAATAGTATTTCAATGTAGCGCCAGTAAATCGGCGGTCTGTGAGTGATAACTAAAATAATATGCCCAGACTCTCAGTCACTATTTGAAATCTATTTAAGGCAGCCGTGTCTGAAAGGTTAATAGAATAAACCGATTGCGTTGAATAAACTTATGCTAATTTTGTTTTATTTTCTCTATTTTCCAGGGGTCGTATGACAGTTCAACAATGCTTAGATCATCCGTGGCTGAATGAAGACTCGAAACTATCTTACACAAATCAAGACCTTGAAAATTTGTTGACTCCTTCACTCGAGAATTACGAATGCCAATTGTGCGTTGTCATCCCAGAAAACGGCACCAAATCTAACGGAGAACAGAAAGAAGACAGCGATACAAATAATTCGATTCTCGCACATCTGAAACATCCACACCACAGAGAAACATCTCCGTCTTTTCCGGACGCTCCGTCGACCCCGAAGGTCAGCCGCAAGTCACATCCCACCTCGCCCACATCCGTACTCAACCTGTGCAAGAAATTCCAGGCGGAGGCTCCCAAGTTCGTCTCTGAAAAAAAACTCAGCTCTTCAGTGCTGGACAAGTGCGACACAAACGGCGTCTACGCCAACGGTAAAATTGTTCTCGGTCCTTGCAAAACTTTCGAGATCGTCAATGGCAAATCGCACACCAAAGAAAACAACCCAGCAGTGACTCCAAACGGCAGTAGCAACGGCAGCAATTGCAATTCGTGTGTCAATTACGACAGCGACGTTAGGAAATCTTCAGAGTCTTCGTACGACTGTCCGAAGTGCGAAGTTCAATGCTGCAATCTAGTATCCACCCACAAACACAACGGAGGCCCTATCAACCACGTTGACCGAGCGATCCTCTGTTGATGTTTGGAGTTCATATGCATCTACTATCATAAAGCGGTGCGTAAGCTGTGCGTCGATAGGTTCGAGTGAGGCTGGGTTCCTTTCACTTTTGGACTTCCCCTAGATGCAGAGTGACGTTTTACTAATACTGTAATAATTGAATATTGATAACCGTTAGGATTGTGCCATCGCATACATGCATTATACATATATTTCATAAATAATAAATAAACTTGCAAATCATTAACAGTACGCAAAATTTTCTTTGAAAACTATTTGCATCACTTCATACGCCGTAACCCATAACTTTATATAATAAAATTATATATCGATTGTATTATTGTACGATTTTTATGGTGAAGGCTTGAAAGCTTAAATAGTCTGGAAGATGGATAAAATTCATATCAATGTTTAGATTTATGATTACGTATATAAAGGTATATATTGGCGGTGACCGTTTCTTGACAGATACATGACAATACGACCTGAGCAGTTCATCGAGTCTAGGCGGGAAGGCCGATAAAATAATTAGTTAAATGGTGCTTAACTTATAAATGTACAAATACCAGTGATTACTTCAATGTTAGACGATTAAATTCTCCCCAGGAGAAGAAAAACTGCCTTAATACAGTGCCAACCTAAAAGAATGTTAACATTTAGATGAAAATAGCAATTGCGGAAGAAGATTGAACTTTTCATTGCGTGAGTTTTACGAGTCATATTTAGTGTTTTATAATAAGAAAAAAAGATATACTACTTAATGCGAGAAAGATTTACGCTTCTCGCTCATACGTCACTCTACGACTCGAATAATTCATTCAATTGAAGAGGATCTCGTATTTGAAAATCCGCAGCCTTACATTAATCGAGTACAATTATTGTCTATTATTAAACCACAATGTAAATAATCTAAAGTGTTCCCATCATTCTCAGTGTTAATATTTCTCCGGGTTCTATGAAATTCTCTTTTAATTTAGCCAGTATTTGCGTTTGGAACCATTCCCTACTAGAGTTTAAGGGTGTATTATGTGTATAAAATAGTTGTGTACGTTGTCCAGGGTAACTCTTTAACTGCCTTATTGTTCAAATTTAATATAATGACGTATCAAATCGAGCACACTGTCGTGTCCATTCGAGGGCTTGTTCATTAAGATGCTACAGAACAGATTCGCATGTCAAATTCGTATTCTCAAATGTGTGTTATAATTAATTTGATAAATTACATTGTATATGTATCCAACGAATGTTAAATTTATTCTTTTCTACTATAATGGAATCGGGAAGAATATTTTTTAACCGGACCTGTGCTGTAGTACTTTAAGTTTGATAGAGTTACAGCCTTATTCATTAAAAAAATGTTAATATTTTAATTTCACCGAATAGAATAGACTACTGATGTTAATAAACAGTTTGATGGTTGATTCAAAGTCGTGTTTATATGTACATTTTTCATATTATCTAATAACTTGTAACTTAACATGCTTTATAATGTGAATTCATTGAGCTCAAAGCTTTCTCAAAACACATTCTCACTACTGTGGTTGATAAATGTGGACACCAGACGGAGAATGTGTTTTTTATTTATAAGTTTTAATTTTATTATCATTTCTTCATTTAAATTTAAATCGCATTGTGTATAAAAGTGTAAACTACGCGAAGAACATTGCTATCCTTTGACAACACTTTGCTAGCATGTATAATGTCTAAAATAAATTACATCTCAGCTTTTTTATATCTCTTCTCAGGATAGAAGTTCGTCTCACGGTTTATTGTTAGTTAGCTGGTTTTTTACTCTAATTGTTCTATTTCCACGAAAATGAATCATCTCTATCTATTAGTGGATTTCATAATCCTATCTGTAGTCGATACCGGTTACTCTTAGAAAAATTCTTTTCATTTCATGTGTGTGCAAAATTTATAAATTATTTTCAATGTTAAAAATCTTCATTACCGATACCACATATAAAATTATTCATAATTTTGTCTTTAATTTTGAATTACTACATATTGAATTAATTATGATTTTAACTCTTTTCTTGACAACTTCTTTTAATTTTTGTTCTTCTTAATTTGTCAGGAAAGACACTTCTGTTTTCTTCTTATGATTTTATATTAAAATGGTAGATATAATTTGTAATTATTATTTTAATCTTACACTATTTCATATTTATTAAATTACACTTTTTATCTTACTTAATTGTATGCATTAAACTATAGGCTATAGATAAATATATTTTATGACATTGTTTCATAATATATAATACTAATAAAATTAAAACTGGTTTTACCTCCGAAGGGAAAGAAGAGAGAGAAATGCAATGTATGAAAAATCATATTATTGTAACTTGTTATTATTGTATAGTTGTAGGTCTTTTTTAGTTTCTCTTTTGTAATTTTGATTTCCTTCATGATGTTTACAGTTGTTTTCGTAACACACTTGTATAAAATAAATTATTGTGATACACTAAGAAATTATATCTTTTATTTGCCCTTTCCTGCATTTCTATCCTGTTAAATTATGCACACTCCCTACCAACGTTCCCTCTAATTTTTTGTGTGTGCGGACCATCAACTTCTGTCAGCAGTAAATTTTCAGCAAAATAAAAAGTGTGCGCAAATATATAAATTTTGTGAAATAAGCTTATTTTCACAATATTGTACTGTGTGCGGCCTGTGCGGGGATGTAAAAATGTGTGCGAGGTCACATTTGAAGATGTCATATTAAGAAAAATGAGGATTTATTATATCTTTGAATATAAATCTATGCAAATTTGAGATATTTTAAAATGATTGAATCTAATACCCACCCCACGATGGCTGTAAAGAAGTACTGAAAGTATTTTTGTTTGTTGGAAAAGGTTTTATGATTATATTTACTTACATTCCATCCCATTATCAGATCCATTGAACGGGCAAAGAATACAAATAATTCGGAAAAACCGAAAGAACATTAAATACTAGATTGTCGGAGCACATGGCTGCCTTTACATTGAAGAAAGACACATCTACTTTTGCTGATCATTTAATCTCAGAAAGCCACGTCTTCAACGACGAACAATTCTTCTTTTAAATGAGCAGGTAAATCTGCCAAATTCCCCACTTTTATACCTTATATGTAAGTAAATATAATCATAAAACCTATTCCAACAAACAAAAATAAATATAATTCTTAAGATTACTCACCATTCAAATCAGTAGGCATTCCCATGGGTTAATCCTTTTCGCCAGCAATGGCTTTTAGCATAATGATACATTTATTTCTTATATAATCACGATACATTCATTTACTAAGCGTCAGTTCAAGTTTATCAGTGAACTTGAACGCCTGAAGAAGCCGAAAACCGGGTCGTTAGTGACAAAACTTGTGTGAATGTACATAATTTGAACGATTTAAATTTAATATATTTTTAAAATTTAAAATCTATCAAAATTAATGGATATTAAGAAAATGTTTTTATTTTACATGGAATCATTTGATGTAGTAGGTTTTGCAACAACTGTAACTCGCTGGTGTTTGTTGGCCATTAAAATATGGCCATTAAGCCTATAGAGCTGTAGGAGTATTAGAAACTTTATTACTTGAAGAGTACGACCCCAGGTAGTTTGGTATGAGCTAGTTTTTTCATTTGCCTAAAGCTAAGACATTTGTCAACAGCACTCGAAAAAATTGCCAAAATGTTTTTTTTCCGAAGTTACATATTTTTGCAGACTTTAATTAGTCACGAGGCTTGAAAAATATTTTTTATATAGTAGGTATCATTTTGTTATACTGGATTATAATAACCAATAAATGTGGAGTTACAATTTGCTTAAGCATAAATGTATTTTTATAAATCCATAACTATCTGCAAGACTGTTCTTTATTTTTAAATTATAAATTTAAAGATATGTTTGGCGCGTTTTTTGATTTTGAATTTTATTTTTAAATTAGTATTATCGATGGCAATACATAAAGTGAAGACAAATAACGTTTTTATAAAATTGATTCATTGTGTATTGAAACTTTTGAATCATTATGAAATGCTAATAAAATTAAAATAATTTCATTATTTATGGCGATTGGTATTACAAAAACAAAGCAAAATAATTTTGATTGCTGATGATGCTGTGGAAAAACTAATTACGCAAAATAATATTATATATTATATTAAAAAAAACATAAATATTAATTTAAAGCTCAGAAATAACCAATTTTGTGTTATTGTATCCCCAATACTGATGTAAGATTCCATTTACATACATGGCTAAGCAAATTCATTCTACAACAGCTGCTTTACCGCTCCAAACAAAGCGTCAAAATGACAGCAAGATTGCGCCCGGTCTTAAGTTAACTTTATTTAATAAATTAAAACTATCTTAAAGATAAATATCATTCTTATGAGCAACTAGGAAAGGTAGCCCTCATTTTAAAATGAAATTATTAAAGCCCAATTGGGTGTCCCACGATGGTAAGTTTACTTGATAATTCAATAAATTGCTCGCATTTCAAAAAAATATTCTTTTTAAATCACGTAGACACCCAAGATCAAACATCAAATAATTAATTGCGACAACTAATATAAAATATCTAATATTGTACATTTTTGTACGTTTACTTATAAAATCGATTGAAATAAACTTTTCTAATATACATTGCACAAGTATAGTTTTGGCGCATAACTTATTCATTCTATCTATAATCTCACTTACGATATTACTGTGATTGATTATGTACAGATATGATATGATAAAATAACTGCCTAGTTAAAACTCGCAATTGTCTTGTACGATAAACTTACTTGTGCCCTTTGTGTAATCGATTATAAATCTTAATTTTCAGAAAAGCCAATTTTTTCGATCGATATACACCCGGCCGGAGTGCGCTTTGCGACAGGGGGGCAAGGCGGTGACTCTGGCCGAGTTGTGGTCTGGAATCTCAATGCTGTTCTTCAGGAGTCGATAGAGCTGGATCCATCTGTACCCAAAATGCTCTGTCAAATGGATAATCATTTAGGTGAATTTGAAAATATTTAATTTTATGAATTCAACGTGTAGGTAAAGTTTATTATTTGGTAAATATGCTTTACAATATACAGTAAAATCCCTATTTATACTTAAGTCGGGACAGTGTAATTGGGGGTGCGAATCTCATACAAAATTAGGGATTTGGTTTTTTCCGCAAAAAATGCATTTTAGCGAATGTCCTCAAGAGATTGGTATATAATAATCATATGAAATAGTCAAGTAGATATACCTAATCCAGCTTTAAAACGGATCCAGCGCATAAGGTAGAACTACCTTTCCCGCTCAAAGTGTGTTAATAAAACTCATGTTTAACCCTTAGACCGCGGTTGACTGCTATAGCAGCCCAATCTGAACCAATCTGGATCCGAGCCGCGGTCAAAAGGTTAATTCATGCGAATTATGAAATATTTTTAGGAAAATTCGTTGCCATTTTTCAAAATTGATTGATTTCACTTACGATTTGTTCTAAGAAGTTTCATTTGACATTTTTATGTGACTTAAATTCGTAATTCAGAAAAATCATCAATTTGTCATTTTCCTATTCTTAAGTAAATTACATACAGAATTGCATTGTTATTAGTGGCATTTAGTTGAGTTTAGTATATACTGCCTAAATCCATAATTTTCATGAATTAATTTTGATAATCCAATCATCTTATAAGGTAAATCTAGATTAATCCGAGAAAAACAGATATAACCTGAGTTGGACTGGATAGTTATGAAAAAAAATGAACGTAATGGCGCATACACATTGATGAGTGATTTTTATTTTCCATTGTCTTAAATTGTAATGCTTTGTATTCTTTGCAGCCTGCGTAAATTGTGTGAGATGGAGTTGCGGCGGACAGTATTTGGCATCGGGTGGAGACGATAAATTAATAATGGTGTGGAAAATGAGCGGCGCAGGAAGCTCGGCTGTTTTTGGCGGAAATGGAAAAATGAATGTCGAAACGTGGCGCTGTGTGGCAACACTGAGAGGACATGCTGGTAATTTAATTGTATGCATATAGCGTTTTTCATGTAAAATAAAAAGTGGACACTGCTTGCCAACTTTAGCCATTTATATACAATATATCGTCACATTTCTGGCAGAAGTTGGTAAATAACAGAACTGACAAAAGTGAGGTAAGTATACAAAGAGATTCTTTGGTCTGGAATAACTCTTGTTTGTGTCAGATCGGCATTAATGCATGTCTATTTTGATACTATTATTATCTAGGTAACATCAAATATCCATGCTAGAGGCTTTATCCTAACGGCTGAAATTTTTCACTTGCTGTTTACTGGGAACTATCAAACTTTTTCCATCCAGCTTCTGCCGGACCAGTGACAATATAAGCTATTTACTTTTTGTTGTCATTGATTATGTTGGCCCTGTAGTTGAGTATTCAATGCTGTTGTGTCTTGTCTTACTCAGTTGCATTGCAGAATAGACAATTTCACATCAATTTACAAATTTCCCAAAGGCGTAGATCTGTTTAGTTGAGATGAGAGTCCATAAGTTGCTCATTAGGTAAATCTGCTGCAGTGTGAATTATTTCTCAATAAAAAAAATGTACACGTTTATCTGGACAACTTTAAGGTATCAACGAAAATTTTTAATACTTGTGTTTGTTTGATCCTTGCAGGTGACATTTTAGACTTGGCATGGTCTCCCCTAGATAAATGGCTGGCAAGTTGCAGTGTAGATAATTCAGTAATCGTTTGGAATGCTGAAAAGTTTCCTGAGATGATATGCGTGCTCAATGGTCATTCTGGGCTGGTCAAGGGCGTTACATGGGATCCAGTAAGACCTTTTATATATATGTTACTAATATATATATATATTTTTAAATACAGTAAGACCATGACTGTAAATCCCTAGTTACGGAGTTGAAATTTTATCAATATCGCACTTGCCACTGATGTATGGGAATAATAAAAATTGACATTCTACTAATCACCATTATAACGTGATGTTAACACTATTTTCATTCATCTTTGTTTGCTTGAATACAGTGTACTGTTAGTTTACTAAATAAATTTTACTTAAATGCTTTATTTTTATTACTTTTCTGTCAATTAGTCAACAGGAGAGGGTGAATTTGTCTTATTAGTATAATAAAGTGCATTAATAAATCGGTGAAGCATTGAGATTGGGACATAAGTTGCTAAATTCTTTTGTGTCTTTCTAGGTTGGTAAATATTTAGCATCACAATCTGACGATAAGTCATTGCGAATTTGGAAGACTGCCGATTGGACACAGGAAGCTGTCGTCACTGAGCCGTTTGATGAGTGCGGAGGTAAATAGTATTTGTTCACATCTTAGAATATTAGTGTTTGTAATTTTAAAGCACTGTGTGCATTTTCCATAGTCCCTAGAGGCCTCAACATTGTACCCGTCGTTACCCACTATGACTTCATATCGTTATAAGGGGTATTTCAAGTGTTAAGCTTGTTTTAAATTGATGCCAATAACGTCCAAGGAATATTTATTCCATGTTCTATAGCAGTTCTTCTCAATGGGGGGCCACAGAACAGTTTGGGGGGGGCACAGGCATGCCATATCTATAAACTCGCAGGTTTTGAAAATCGGGCATCGACAAAATATTGCTGCATTTTAGAATTTTTTTTCACGTCATTTCATTTTGGGAAATTGTAAATTCCTATATATTCTATAGCAGGGATGGTGAACGAGAGACCTGCGGGTCACACAGTGACCTGCGTTAGAAATTATCTTACCCGTTTGAACTTTTAGAAATGATTATTTTTATTTAAAGCTTTCATTTATTGAAAAATAGAAAGACGCCATCTTGGATAAGTCTCGCATCGTGTGGCAATGTATGAAAATATAAAATCATTTATGATAAAAATCGATATATTCATTGATGATTTAAATTCAAAAAGAATGAAATGTTTTCCATGCTTAAAGAAGTATCTTGAAACTTCAGTTTACTTAGAAAGTTAAATTGAAACCAATGATATAGCAATGAAACAGTATTTATCGTGCTTAGAAAAGAAATAAAGACAGCTTTTTCAGAAAGGCTTAATCAATTTAAACAACTGGAAACAACTTTTAGATATCCCCAGACATAATTGAATTTAAGTCTTTAGAGTTGAGTTTCTTTAACCCTCCAGAGACGAGAGCTTTTTTCTGATAAAAAAATATTTTCTAAGCCATATTGAAGTCACGGATAACTTTTATTCCTATCCAAAATTAAAAAAAAAAAAAACGCAAAGTCGTTGTATAGAAACCCTGCATGACTATATGGTCATGCTCATCCTTTTATTACCGTGTAATATTGAGTACGGACAGTAGTAAGGACAAAAGTGACCGTATGAGCTTGCAAACATTCGGGGTTGAAATATAGCTAAACGTGTTTTTTTTTTAAATATTTACAATTTGACCTCTTTAGATCAACATAATTTCAAAACAAATATATTACCAAAATAACTGTAAATAATTTTATGTTTTTATAAAAAAATATCTAACAGTTTCAAAAAGTAAATTAAAAAAAACGGAAATTCAAAAAATCACTTGTGCTTTTGGAGACCGTTCCTGTTCCCACGGCTGATGACTAACTGTAGTCCGTACCCTTCTTAACCAAATATGAGCAAAAGCAACGATATTCAGGTAGAAAAAGTATGAATAGTGGGATCAATAGACAACGGTGTTTTGTGTGACCATAAGGTGACGCTCGTCCTTGGAGGGTTAATTGGCGTAATATCGATTATTTAGAAATGGAATTAGTAGAGTTCCAAAACAGTTTAATGTGGAGAAATAAATTTATGGATTTAAACATCGAATTAGAGAAAAAAGCGTGTAAAATTGTAAATAAAACAATGGAGGAAAAAGATGAAAATATAATATTACAAGAATGGAATTCTTTACCAAGCTCATTTGAAGCAATGAAAGGATTAGCTACTGCGCTTTTAACTATGTTTGGATCGGCATATGCGTGCGAGCAGTTATTTTCATCAATGAATTTTATTAAATCACGACTACGAAATCTACTAACTAAAGAAATGAAATATCGTTTAATGGGAAATGTGTTGTTTACATTATTATTATTGTTTATTTTATATATATCATATTTTTCATTTATTTTTTTATTTATGAAGAGTTCATTGAAATTTTGCTTGTAAATTATAAAGTTAATAAAACTTGTAAGCCTTTATTTATTATTGTTTTAATTACTCAATCTATGTGACCCGCGACATGTTTTTTTTTTTTTAAATCAAAAACTTGTCGAAAAAGGTTCGCCATCCCTGTTCTATAGTGTACAAATAAGAAAAATGGCTAATAATAAAATGAAGAGCTTCTACGAGACTAGATCTGCACTCGATAGAATACTGTAATTTTTTTCAGTCCCTGGAATTTTCCTTAAATTCAACTGGCGGTCGTATAATCTTGAGCACTTCTTTATGTCCGTCATAATCTATATTCATTTACCATTTTTTTTTTGTTTTTTAAGGTACAACTCATGTTTTACGATTGTCTTGGTCACCCGACGGCTTGTACTTGGTGAGTGCCCACGCTATGAATGGAGGTGGACCCACAGCTCAAATAGTAGAAAGGGACGGCTGGAGATGCGAAAAAGACTTTGTAGGACATAGGAAAGCCGTCACTTGTGTGGTAAAATGAATTCTAAATTAATAATTATATGTCTTATTTCTTTGTTATTTTTGATACACATAGTATGACTGTCCTGGAAGTTTACTTGTGGTAATTTACTATTCACTATATAGTTAATTGTGAAGCACACAACATATTTTTTCAGCGTTTCAACTCGAACATTCTTGGACGTTGGCTGGATGGTGGCGGTCGAGGTCCACAGTTTTATTGCTGCGCTGCTATTGGATCTCGAGACCGTTCATTGAGTGTTTGGTGTACTTCTCTTCAGAGACCTCTAGTTGTCATACATGAACTGTTCACGGACAGTGTTCTCGATTTGTCGTGGAGTAAAGATGGTCAGTGTACAACTAATATTATTCCACCTATTTTCTATCATACTGTGACAGTATGCTTGGCTTTTATAGTGGTTTATAATTGATTTTTATTATTCTAGGTTTAAGTTTGCTGGCTTGTAGTTGGGATGGCACAGTAGCCTGCATTCAATTTAATAAAAAAGAAATTGGTCTGCCTATGTCAATGCAGGAAAAGGTTATTAATGTTTCATACTATTAGGAATAAGATATAAAATATACAAGAAAGACAATAAAGAAAATAACATTATACCTCTCTTTCAATTGTAAAAGTGAATTGAAATTCACTAAATTTATATTGGTAATTTGGCATTGAAATGGTAATTTCAAATAAAATTATTGATTTCTTGTAGTTCAACAATTTATAAAATAAATTTTAGTGTTCATTTATTCAAATGTTTAATTTTCAGAATGCCCTTTACGAGAAAATGTACGGCAAGTCGCTGGCGTGTGCATCGGATCACGACTTCTCTGCCAATCTCCTTGTTGAGAGTCCAGAAATATTGCGTGTGCGTGAAGAGCTGGAGAAAAAAGATTCTTCAAAGACGCCTGTTCCAAATCCTGCCACACCCACCGACACCAAATTAAAGTAAAGATTATCTTTTTCTTTTTTATTAAATGAATTTTTTATTCAATTATTTATATTTAATTCGTTTTTAAAATTTATTTTTAAAAAAATGCAAATGCTGGAAATATTTTGAAATTGAAAGATCATACGGGATAATCTCAATGCTTTTTTTTATATGTCACTCGCAAACTGACTTCACAAACACCCATGTCAAAGATATAAAATTGAAATTGAAAAAATCTAAATTTAACATAGACCTTACCAGGGTAGAGAAAAGCTCTCACCTACTAGACCGCAAAGAACTAATCTTTAAAACACTTTTTTTTTCGCAGGGTATTTGTGGGCAACAGCAATAATTCTGTTGATGAGAAGACTCCCGCAGTCGTCACTACTCCCGTGAATACAACAATCAACTCCCCTTCTCTTGCATCACCAGTACGTCCCATGAACAGACAGATAGAAACAAGAACATCTGACGGCAAACGCAGAATCACTCCCATGTTTATTCCATTGAATCATCCTTCTGATCATAAGTGAGTAAATGAAACTTAAATCTAGTTGCAAATAATATGTTCCATCCTTTCCGCACCTCAAAATTGTGATTTTTATAGATTCTGCATTGCGGCCGAAAGATTATCTTTACCTTTTCATGTTATGATACTTATCACTTTTAAGGTGTTCACTGTCAATACTTGGTGGAATGGCATTATAATAAAAATAATAAAACATTTTTAGTACTTTTTCCACATAAAATTTTATGTGGAATAAGTACTAAAAATGTTTTATTATTTTTATTATGATACTTATTTGAATATTATATTAGGTAATCCCGGAATTAATGTCGTTTTTTCAATACACAACTTTGACTCAGTATGTTTGGGTCTGTTGACCAGTAAAGACGTGTGTTATTATTTTTCTCTTCTTTGTGATTTTTTGCCTTTCTTTTAAACAAAAAAAATCAATTCTACCCCATCTACAAAAATGGCAGACGTGTCCTTCGGAAACACATTTAAGAAGCTGCATGCTGTTTTTGTTTCATTAAAAAAAAAACTGCAACAGAAGCAACGGAATCCATTTGTGAGATTTACGGTGATATACTGGACATAAGAAAGTGCCAACGATGGTTCAGAAAATTTCGATCGGGCAATCTCGATTTGAAAGATGAGCCTCGAAGTAGACGGCGCAGTCTAGTGGATGAAGCAGGCCTTAAGGCGGAAATTGAAGCAGATCCGACGATGACCATTGATCAATTATTCAAGAAGGTCGGCACATCACGATCGAATACTCATCGCTATCTAGAGAAACTGGGGAAAGTTCAAAAAGAAGGCATTTGGGTTCCTTGGGGATTAGAAAGGTGTGACCCCTGGGGGTCCACAGGAACCACTTTGGGAACCACTGATCTAAACAATGTCTGAAATTTGAATGATCCTTATAATATTGAATAATTATGTAACAAACAGCTATTTATTATTGTTATTCTTTCAGTGAGAGTTTCACTAACGCTACAAATACAGACGGGTGTTTCAGTAGTTCATCCCAGGCAAAGAGTAAAATAATAGTAGAAAAACGAGATGACATAATTACAGTTCCAAATGTTAGCAATCATGCGAGTGTTGCCCCGCCAGCTTCACAAGGACCCAACACTTTTATCGGAGTCACCAAACCTCCTCCAGATAAGTATGATCGGTTACATTCTTTAACATCTGATTATTCAAACACTCGACAGCTATTAGAAGTACTGTATTATGTTTGATATTGAAGATCTAGTCATATATCACAAATAGCTTCGACTAGAAATAAAAACCAGAAATTCATATCATGTTTTATCGACTTTTCGAAGCCAATCACATATATTTCTGAGAAATATAAGTTGTCTCAAATCCGATTCCCTCAAAGCAAATTCATGACATATAATTTTTAAAACGCTTCAGAATGTGTCAACGAAATGTCGTTACCTACTTGTTATCCTGGTCTTTATCATTTGAGAGAGATTAATCGAGGATCCGCTGTATACAGCATTTCACAGTTCTTTTCCCAGCTTGTATTTTTCACAAAATCTCCGCACCTTGTAATGTGTTTGGCATTGCTATATATGTTTTTTTTAGCTGCTCTCTTTTCAATGATATTTTACTGAAAAGTTTTGGTATTGTAATGTTTTGATGAAAAATTGAAGAAGTCATCAAAGTTTCTTGAAACATTTCGATGTTGATCGATTGAAATAAAATTGGGCTATAATTACAGTCAACTGGATAACCGTTTGAAAAGGCGCGGCGATGCCCTCCCTGGTCCAAAAGTCGATGACGTATCCAAAAAGCATAGATTGAGTCCCGTTAAACATAGACAAGAGAATAATACTGTAAGAACAGTCACTCTACAAGACACAGGTGGACGATTAGCTAAACCTACTCTCGGAACTGCCGGCCCCATAGTAAGGCATGCCGGTAAATTTAGAGTTCAAGTAAGACGTGTTTCACAATTAATTCAGCTATAAATATTTGTAAATAAATTGTGTCTCGAATGTTCTATGCATACAAAATTATATTGATCCGATTTTTGGTTTCTGTAGGTCTTGAATAATGCTTGCAATACGCCACATGGAAAACTATCAAAAATACAACTTCTGCCTGGGAATTCAGCTTCTAATGACCCCATTTGGGAAAGTTTTCTGGGTTAGTATATTTTTTAATAGCGGCTTCATACAGTAGCGTAGCGAGGGGGATGCGGCAGGGGCGGACCGCCCCACGTGCCACATATTTGGAGGTGTCATTTTCGAAAACAAATACAATATTTTTCGAGAAATTATATTTATACATAAAAAAAATAAGCCACCCGTAGTTAAAACTCCTAGTTCATTGTTAAAAAAGTAATTTAAAAACAAAATTAGAAGACATATCGGGAGCAGCAAATTCAAGTATCACCTCGGGCGGCCTTCCTCAAAATCAATTTATAAAACTGTCCATACCAAGATTTGAACCCGGGCCCTCTGTAGCCGAAGCCAACAACGTTGACCACTCGACCGCACAGGCAACAAACGGGGAAATAGGGGAAAGGCAATAGAGGTGTTAAAATTCAACGAATCCCCTTTTCCCTTCCCTTTAACTTCCCCTTTTTATGCACTTTTCCACTATTTAATCATATCTAAGAGTTAACTTTTATTGTAGCTTATTGGCCATACATAACTTTTTGCAGGTTCCCCTTGCAATAGTATTGCTTGCGATGCAAAATGGATTTGTGTAGGCTGCGAAGACTCCACCCTTCACACGTTAGATACTGAAACAGGTCGTCGAGAAGTCGGTACTCTTTGTCTTGGAGCGCCCGCCGCACGTCTGTCATTGGTTTCATTATCTGCCGAACTCGGGGGCACTCACCTTTGCGCTATTACCACTGCTGCAGCTCTTACCGTATGGAATATGGCTCAGCAAAGTTGTGTGTTGCCGCCTGTTTCACTCAGTTATTTGACTCCTGATGCAGGTTAATTTTTACTTTCATTACGTAAAGTATACAACAGATTTTAAAAAAATCATAATTTGCCAATTTCCAATTATTCACGTTTAGGAAAAAGAATCGCTGAATCACCGACACTGCTATATTTAGAAATATATGCACATATGTAGTAGTAAAAATCTAATGACTATCGATTGTTGAAATTATGACCATGCACTAGAATCACTGTAGTAATTAAAATGATCTGAATGATGGTATTACTGGCAAACACGGCTTATTCCAAAATGGTTAAAAAAATAAATTTTAATTTCATTTTAAAAAAAATGTACATTTTATAAGTGTTTTTAGTCTTACATTTGGTACTTTGTTAATAATATTTTGGATGTTGTCAAGCCATGTTTGAGACTGATTTCTAAAAATACTTTTAAAATTTATTTTTGTCTACTAAATTACATTCATGGTTCATGTTTTAACAACTTTGGAATGAGCCGGGCTTGCAAATAATACCCTCATATGGAAGTTAAATGAAATTTATTGAAAAAATCACCAAGAACTGTCAGTTCAAGTTCATCCGTGCACTTGAACACCTGAAGATGCTGAACGGCGAAACCCGGGTCGTTAGTGACAAAATCTGTGAGAATGTACATAGTTTGAACGATTCAAAAAAATCAATTAGGTTATTTATGTTTTTTAAATGTTGTCTTTCTTTTCAGTGTCTGTATCTAGCTGTACTCTCACTGATGACGGCAGTCCCATGATCTCATTAACCAATGGCAAAGGATACATTTACAGCAAAAAGATGTGCACATGGTCAGTTTTATATTATTTTCTATCTAAAACCGTTTGATCTTTCACATTTGGGTTTGATAACTTATGCAAAATGTTTTCAGGATACTAGGCTGCGATGGAAATGATCCGGTTTGGAGATGCGCACGCGGAGTTTTGGGAAGAAGCTTAGGCACTAATCCACCCCCAGGACCTGCTCCTCTTATCACTCTTCAACAAAATACTCTCCGAGGAAGATCAGCAACTTCGCAACACTCACATTATCAGCAAGGGTAATCCAACTTTCGATACAGAATTAATTCATTAAGATTTATCTATATATATAAAACAAAGTGGGGTTATTTACACCACGTATATCTCGAGAATGGCTGCAAGGATTTTAATGATGTTGGATTTATTAAATTCGTCTCCGCCTAGAATAGCAGAATAAGCATTAAAACACGGGCTCCCAACCTGGGGGGTCGCAAAGGGTTTTTAGGGGGGTCGCCAACTGTTTTCGATTTCGATCAACCCTCAGGTTGGGAACCCGTGCACTAGATGGCAAGTTGTTTCCAAAATTCATTTGTTTCTGCTTCTTTTGCATACGATTGACTTTTAAATAATTTTGAATTTAGAGTATGGTTTAGAATAAAAAAATTGATGATATGAAATGAAAACGAAAGAAAATCGGATAATATTGAAATAAGGTTATGTTTATAATTAGGTTTGATAATTTTTTTGACAATAATATTACGCTGTTTGCATGAATGTTGCTCTACTTTGAGATGCTACGTTATTACACTTGGAACGCTACATCGAAGAAATTTTAACGCCAAAAGCAAGGCAATGCGGTTCCTGATCACCTGAATGATGCTCTTGGTCGCATTTACACAGTTCATCCGAAAAATGACGAATGCTTCTACTTGCATGTCAACAGCTCAATTTTCTTGAAAATGATACTCATTGGGACATGACAATCGCTGAAGAAATTGTTTCTAAATCTCCAAGTCAGATGCGCACATTATTTTGACATGCTTCCCATCGAATCCCCGTGAACTGTGGAACAAGTACAAGAATGGCATGTCCAAATACATTTTACACCGAATTCGTGTCAGTTCAGGGAATCCCGATCTCGAGATGAATGAAGAGATATATTACCAGGTTTTGCTTTTGATCGAAGACATGTGTTACCTTATGGGCGGCAGTTTGTTAGTCAAGTTAGGAATGCCAACGCCAGATCGTGGAATGAACGACGCTTTCAATCAAGAATCGGAACGTGAACGTGAATATGATCAAGATGCATTGAACCAATCAGTTTGAACGAATGTACCACTGTTGAACCCTCAACAGAAGGAAATGTACGATACGTTAATAATGATGATGGAAATGGTGGGTTATTTTTCCTCGATGCGCCCAGTGGAGCTGGGAAGACATTCTTCATGTCATTGATTATGGCCACTGTTTGTGCGAGATATAAAATTGCTGTAGCAGTTTCTTCTTCTGGAATAGCGGCCACGTAGATAGAAGGATGCCGAATGGCTTATTCCGCCTTGAAATTGCCGTTAAACCTTCAAATCACTGATAAACCGACATGTAAATAGTCAGCAATGGCCAAAGTTTTGGTAGAAAGTAAAATCATCACCTGGGATGAATGCCCAATGACGCGCATTGGAAGCACTCAACCGAACTATGAAAGATCTGCGCAATGATTCAAGATATTTTGGAGGCGCAATGATTCTACTATCTAGCGATTTCCGCCAAACACTACCAGTCATTCCAAGATCGACCGCTGCCCATGAAATGGCGCTATGTGAAGAAAATTCATATGATGACAAACATGCGAGTTGCATTGCGAATTGCATCATTTAAACTTCACAATTCAAAATCAAACCTTTGGTCCACTACATTATTTCAAATCTATCGACCGTGTAACAAACGAAAACGAAGCAACCAACTATCCAATTGAATTTGTAAACTCATTGGATCTGCCTAGCTTGCCACCGCACAATTTATAACTAAAGGTTGGCTCGGTAGTCATTATGTTTCAAGTTATCAAGTTAACACAACACTTATTGATTCTGAGGCGGTACGAAGTTCGTTGGGTCAGCTAGTAATAATATATATATTACTAAAAAGTGGTACTGCTGATGTCGAGGTAGCCTGAATCCTGCTTATCTTTCCTTGCAACCGGATAAATTCTGCTGTCCCGGAAGGCAGTCGACTGACATCTATAGAGTTTACTTGGTAGAGCTACAAGACGCTGAAATGACTGAAGGAATTTAAAGCGAATTGTGGACATAGTATCTTCAAGGCAGTGTAGTGGGGCCATATGCTCCAAATTGGGATCGGTAATGGCAAAATAAGATGTAGAGCGAAAGCACTGATTATATTAAGATATTTTTTTTGCAGCAATTATCACTCTGGAGCTGTACAGAGTTACTTAGAAGGACAATTAGCTAATAGTAAACTCATCAACTCGCCAACGGAATATAAACACTGGCTCATCACTCTGGCATCACATTTATTGCAACAAGGTACTTAAATACACCATTATTTTGCTGAAATTCATCAGGCTACTACTTTAAAATATACAGTGCCTCCCTTCTGCTACCCAATGTCACTCTGACAACCACTCATGTGACAGAATGTTCTTAATCACAGAACGGCATCGTTTGGACTCAACGGAAACGAAAGTTACCCAAATTTAATGTTAGACCACCTTCTATTAGCAATATAGGAAGGAAACTATACAAGAACAATATATTGTATTATGAATAAATGTTAAAATAAATAATGTGAAGAACTTTTTTCAGGTCCAGAATCTAGACTTAGGAATATTTTAGACGACCTTATGGGTCCTAGTCATTGTACATCAAAATCTAAAGATTGGGACTCTACAGTTATGGTGAGCGTTTGTTCTAAATATGTATATTTTATTGATAGTGTAATGGTCATTCATTATGTTGTATGTGCGCTATGTTACGAATAAACTAGCATATCAAAAAAATTATAGTAATGTGCATAGTTTGTACATCACATTAGTATTCTATCTGATAGTATAAAACCACATGTCACAGCTGTGGGTGTGGTGGATAAAAAAAAGTTATTGCACAGTATGTAGACATGTATACATCCTGTAACTGAAGCCCCCTGTAACGTCAAAGGCCCTGGAGGGCCGTTGGCTGGGTCATGTAGTGCGGATACCTTTGAAGAGCCTTAGCTTTATTTTTCCTCCAACCATTAGAATTCTGGCATCCTGGACAGCTGTCGAGTACTATCAGTAATAACAGTAAGCAAAGGTGGTTCAATAAGAATAATAACTGTGTTATTTATTCCTTATGGGCAATTGCTCTGCTAAGCAACCAAAAGGTGCCAAGCTTAGGTCCTGTCAAGATCGATATCAAATCATTGTGATATAGTGTTGAGGGGTTAACTCTGCTTTGGCCAAATATTTTACAATAATATTTAAATTTATTACATTTTCTATCTTTACTGGGAACTAAATATTTTGTTATAAAAATTAATAACCCAATTATAGTGCTTTCACTAATGCCAATCTATTAAACCTTTAGTCACTTATACCTATATTTTTAATAGTGGCTCATTCATATCCGGTGAATAGCAGAATGAGCCACAAGTGAACAAATAAATAAAAATTTGAAGCATTCTGGGCACATAATTTTGACACCAGTGGATGTCACTTTTATTCAAAGTTATTAGGTACTTTAAATAAAAATATTGGTCAGAATTTATCGGCGCCACATGGTAATGCTAAAAAGCTCCAAATGTAGTATCGAATATTTATTATTTTTCAGTTTATTAGTATAGCCTAGTAAAAATAATTCTTTATGGGATGCGAATATGCCATATTCTAAACTACTATCCTTCATCTACGATACTATCATTCTGGTTCGTAAATTTTGGGAATGCGTACCTGTCTCGACATTTAATGACACTTTGAAATGAGCACGCGCCTGCATAAAGTAACATTCACAATGCATATGTTCCCAAGATTTTAGTAAATAAATGAATTGCATGTTCACTTGGTGATTTATATTTATATAATATTTTATACATACCTACTTAGCAAACAATATACAGTAAACCCCCCAATAATGAAGAGATAGGGGGATCATTATTGGGGGGTTAAGATTTTCAATTGATTTTTTTTATGAAATGCGGAATTACATATTTTTTAATTAATTGATCATAAATATGTATATTACTTAAGCATTCAAAATTATTTAAGTCGTGCACATTATCAAGACATGTGAATTTAGATACATATAATAATTCGCTATAATGTATTATTATTCTATTCCAAATACATATTACGTTTAAACTAGCTTTTAAAATTATCTTACTGTATATCTGTTGAATATCCCTGGTTTTATCTAACTGCCACATGCGGATGAATCACCGCGTAAATACGTCTGATGCAAAGTTTTTTCATTATTCGGGGGATTTAACTCATTATTGGAAAACCTGCCGCAAATGTTATTGGGGGGTTCATTAGCGGGGAGCTCATTATTGGGGGGTTTACTGTATACAGTTACCAATATTAAAAAATAGCATATTTTGTGAAAATATGCTATTGAGTAAAATTACATCTTTTGTGAAAATATATTGAAAACATAACAGTAAAAAATAGTTTTAAAAATAATGTTTTTACTGTTTCATGGTAAAAAAATCACTGTGAACATGTACATTTATTTTTATATTAAATTACCAATTAACCCTTTGAGTGGTGAGTTAATTTTTACTAAATTAGGCTTTTTTGTATATTTTGATTAGTTTTACCGTTGATACACACAAAAATATAAAAACATTTTAAAACATTTTTTTTTGTTTATCGGTCAGTCTGGGAAGAATATTAAATAATATTTTAGGTGGTAAATCTCTTTACAACACATAATTAGAAATATAAATTTACAAATTCATTTTTACTTTTCAATAATTTTCAAGAAGCTATTACTTGCAATTTGGGTCTAGATCTTTTTTTGCTTCTTTCTGTAAACATAACCCGCTCTACTCTACTCTACTACATTGATTCCAGGAAGAGAATCGCGCCGAAAAGTAATTTTACGCTCAGTTTTGTGTACAAATATTCACCTTTTTACAAAATTGTTTTGCTCATTTGCAACCAATAATAAAAATAATGTGACGGCCAAAAATCAGAGATATATATATTCTTTATCCATCTGTGAAGAAATAATGACAATTCAATTAAAAGCATGAGAATGCCAATGAATATTAGATAACACAACATTCTGCCGCACGTATGCGGCGATACTCCTCAAAGGGTTAAACTACTTTAACCCTTTGACCGCGGTTGACTGCTATAGCAGCCCAATCTGAACCGATTTGGATCCCAGCCGCGGTCAAAAGGTTAACGCATCAAAATTTAATGCGAGGGTTGCTGTTGTTTATTGGCACGAAGTGCATCAAATCTTGAAGGCAATGTGGAGAGTGCAACTCATAACTCTTTTTTGACTATTAACCTGGCTCAATATTTGATTTCCATTGCAACCAGTGCCGAAAAACACGTTTCGCAAAAATAAGACGTTTTGAAGGGTAGAAGCACAAAAATTTATACTCGTCACTAAGATTCATCCAAAATTGAATAATAGATTCATTTTAGTGAGCTATAATCGCAATGATAATTCTATCAATTTTTATTTTTCGATGTTTGTCAGTTAAAATTCTACTTCTTCACTGTCGATAAATGGATTATGTATCCACAAAAATGTTGAGAAATTACTGTCTATGAAATAATTTTAAAAATTCAGAAATAAACCATCCAAGTGTTCAATAAACATATGTTTAAATTTGAATCGTTCAAACTATGTACATTCTCACAAATTTTGTCATTAACGACCCGGGTTTCGCCTTTCGGCATCTTCAGGCATTCAAGTGCACGGATGAACTTGAACTAACGCTTAGTAAATGAAAGTTTCGTATTTATATAAGATATAAATGCATCACTGAGTCCAAAGCCACTGCTGGCAAAAAGGATAAGCCCATGGGAATGCCAACAGATTTGACTAGTGAGCAGTTTCAAGAATTATATAATTTGTTTGTCGGCAAAGGTTTTATGATTATATGATTTTATGGTTATATAGGGTATATTTAAAATAAAATAAAATTTGTGAGAATGTACATAGTTTGAACGATTCAAATTTAATATTGAAATTCCACCAAGCACCTTCAGTCGAAATCTTAAATTAAAACATATGTTTGCTTCTTCAATATTGGCTATGGCCCAGAAATCTTTTGAAAGTGAAAACATATCTAATTCATTCTTTTGTAAATTTGATTTCCATTACTTCAGCATTTTAATAAATGCTTTTACTTTGTCTTTTTGAACAAGCAGATGCATTTGTGATCTCTGCATTCATTTATATTTTAAACCGCTCAATTTTCCTAAAATTTCAACCAAATTGGTCGAAAATGCTAAGGCACCTTCCACTCTTCCACTCCAGATATTTTTTTTAATAAGAATTAAAAGTACAGCAAATATATATAGAAATGCAAGAAAAATAAAAATAAACATTCATACACTGAATTGTTACTGCACGTTACGATATGAAGTTTTATTTATGTGACGAAATTATTGTCAGAAAATTATTTTTATATTTAAAATATTTGGCGCCTCCCCTGGCGGTACTCCGCGCCTCCCAGGTTGGAAACCGCTGCACTAAACAATATTATTCTACTAAGCAATACTAAACATTTGTTGGTAATATAACCGAAAACATGGATCCAGACACAAACCCGGCTCATTTAGGCATTCCGGACAAAAAAGTGGCTTTTCTCTTTTTTTTATTTCCTACAATATTTACACTGTTTTTTTTGAGTTTTTTTCTATGTGGGTCTTTTTTGCAGAAAATAGGAAAATGGACTTTTTTTGGAGGGTGGCCTACTGATTTTTCAATAACTTGTAGCCTGTAATCATCATGATATTTTGATTGAATTTTGAAAATTGTACATATAATAAGAATTTAGTAGCATTGTTTGAAACAAATGGATCTATATTTTTTTATACCATCTTAATGTTTTTATTCTACATGGGTAGTATGGTAACATTTGATCATGGTAATCCACTCCAGCCATGAATTTGTTGTATTGTATTACCATGTTCGGCTTGTCTAAAACATTTTCTCGGCAATAAGTCGTTGCTGTTGATGTGCTATCGAATTCTGACGAAATCGTCAGAACGTCTCGACAGTCTTTCCATTTAGTTACACATATTCATTCGGAGTGTATTTCATCACGGACTCGCTTCTTTTCAATTTTACTTGTAACGTATTTTTTATTTGTAGCTTTTTATGTATAAAATACTGGACAGAACAGTTTAATATTCTTCAAAGAATGTTAAAGAATGTAAAAAGAAGATCAGTAAATAATGCAAATTCAAATTTGAAACTTATGTAGTAAATTTATTCTAAGTGAAAGTGTAAGGCAATCTTTATGTGAAAAAAAGAGATGAAATCACCCAACTTCTGCAGGTCCGCATTACCGCTTTGTTGCATCGATGTCATAATAACACAGTGGCGGTTCTACGTACTGGGCTAGGTGGGCTTAGCCTGACCTGCATTTTAACCCAAAATGTGTTGAAAAAAAAACTTTAGATGACTGAATAAAAATGAACAGCAATTCGGCCGCTAAACAAAATAAATACATTTCTAAACGTAACTAACCTTTCCCAAATCTATACAATATATTTGTTTTGATTTTCCTCTGTCAATATAAGACAATGCTATGTCTACCTACAATAATATTCTCGAATGTGTTTTGTATTACGATTTTAAGCCGAGCCGGCATAAATAATATACTAGAAGCAATAGCTCTATACATAATTCATACAGAACAGGCAACGTGACGCCAGTCTGGCAACACTTGGCTCGGACTATTTTCAAATTAGTCCGAAGTAACTTATGCTTTTTTTGCAAAATTTGTTTACACTGGGGCGCAATCAAGCACGATTAGAACACGTATTTATTTTATAACCATTGATCATAGAAACGTCATCTAATCGTACACGATTGCACGATCGTACACGATATACAGCCTGCAGTCAATACGTCACACGAGCTTATCCAAATTAGCCCCCCATACATAAAAAATCACTCCTACCAATCTCTGTTAGTTAATAAGTAAACGTCAGAGTTCATTGTATTCAGAGACAAGTTGAATTGTATGAAACAAAACACGATAGTTCACTTCATTTGAAGGAGACGAATTTGAGGTTATTTTTTTACTATTCTATTATTTCATACTTACATTAGCTTTGATTTTATTATATAATAATTTATGCTTTGCAGTAGTGTCGTAATATTTGTCAATTTGCTTGTAGATTAATATATAATATACAGTGGAAACATGCACAATTTTGTAAATAGTATACAATGCTAAACTTTTCTCTAGCCCACCCAAGATTTTAGGTCAGGAACCGCCACTGTAATAACAGCCCAGTTGCGCCCGTGCTAATATAAATACAACGTCACGCTAGGCATGTTCTTAGCACCCGACGAGTTAATATATTTGAATGTTGATCTCTGTGCCTTTGTTTAATTGTTTTTGAGTTTTAACATTTGGTTTATTGATAATTAGCTGAAATGTCCAATATTATTTACCAAATATAACATATTTTCCAGGGTCTTCAAAAACATATGTTGCTGGATGATATTCTAGCATTAGTAGGAAAACATTTAAGATGGCAAAGACTGTATACAGAGTACTCAGAGCAAGTCACTTCGATAAAAGAAATGAAATCTGAATAAATAAATATAATAAAATGTAATAAAAAATTAATAACTATCATGAACTCTTTCAATGTATGTGTAAATAATAATTAGAATGTTTTAATATTTTTTTGTAATAAAATCTTTTTGTATACAATATTTTTGTTTTATTTTTGAATATTTTTTCAAAATTAATGTACAAAATACTTTTCACATAATAACGTTGATGGTTATAATAATGTGAATATATAACACAATCTCTATTCTATACTGGTAAATCAAATACTCTAAGCAACGAAACAAAAACTGATTTTTAGCTTTTAGAATGGCTTTTTTTTCAAACATGGTACGGTTGAATTAAAGATTTTCTCTATTGCTGAGAGTGTGCTTTTGGCAAGAAGCAATAATGGTGCATATGGCGGCTGTATAGCAGCTTCACTTCAAAAAAAGAATTAAATTTGATGGTGCAACTTTTTTTATATTTCTTTTACATTTCAAAAATGTCAGATAAAATGATTTGAATTCTCCAAATTTCTAGTAATATTGTTTATCACAAATTTTATTCTCGTCGAAACAGAATGTCGTCTAACCGAAGAATTTTCATAAAAATAATAAGAAGACATTTCAATGAGTGAAATCTAAAAAATATTTTCAAAATCGATGTAACGACATTATTTCATAGACAATGAAAACTAAAGTTGAATCTGCAGCCCAATTTTTGTAAAGAATATAACAAAATCATTTGAAAAATGATAATTTGCTATTTTTATGAAATATCTTGCGATGAAACGGTTTTTTTCTTGTAATTTTACTACTCAGAGAAAAATATATACACACTCATTTACATTACAGCCATATAAATAAATCAAAGTCACAACATTACTGAACAATTTCATTCTGTCAAAAGCAACAAGCATTTACTGATGTACATTTAGCCGCAAGTACCGCACGTTGGCACACTTCGGTATAAGAATATTATTAAAATAGAAATACGTCAAGGATATTGTTTACTTAATTTAGTAGACCGTTCTTAGTGTAGTAAGTTTTGATTTATTATTTTAATATGTTACTTTCGACATTATTGCATTTTATTTCGTTTGAAATGTCGAGTTGTCATTTTCCTTTCATATTTTAGTTTGACCTTTATCACATAAATTCCTAAAAATGCGTGGATATTTGGTTACGAGGAACATGACGCATTGTTTTGTTTCTTTTTAGGCTAAAGCTTGTGGGATGCTTGGGCAGCTGGTTCCTGCCAGATTTCTAACTTTAACAGGTCACCTGTGTATTGCAATAACGTTGCTATGGGAGAGCCAGCAGAGCGCGAAGCGTTGTTTACCGGACGTATTCCACCCAACACATTTAAAATTGTACCAGAGACAGTAAGCAATAATCAATCAAAATTTAGGCCTAATTAATCCTTTGCCAACCATAAAACAAAGTGCATTAGGTATTTTAGGCAACAACTTTAAATCCATTCATAAAAATACTCCCATATACTAACTTTAGCAGCTCCATCGGTAACATATATTTTACACATTTTAACACATTGGCAACGCGGTGAATATGCCCAAAATACCTGATACAAGATCATAACTTATATTAAACTATCCTTCTTTATTATAGTATAAGAAAAATAATATTTTTTTATCAATACTTAGAGATCTATGGCCGCATGTTTACGATTTCGGAATTTTTGTTTAAAAAAAATCATTAATGTGTGAAAACAACGTATTTACTTATCGGCAGACGTTGCTGTTGAATCTTTTCTTTAAAACAGAGGTTGGTCCTGTGAATAAATTCATAAATATGGCCATACTTAAATAAATAGGCGAACATTGATGGGTCTACCGAAACAACTGCTTTTTACTCCATCATTTGCTCTAACCGGTGATGGCATAGAAAACAAAATCAGTGGCTCTCATTTTTAAATGAAAATAAGTTAAATAACTCACTGAGTAATCACAGCCATATTTCAGGATTGATTTTTAAAAATAATAAAATACAACTGACCGACTAAGAATTATGCAAAAATAAGTTTGAATGTTTCCTTAACGGGTTTTTGTAACAAACTGATCAACTTTTTCATTGATATTATTAATTAAACTATGGCCACTAATCGAGTCTGTAATGCTTCAATGAATGTTCAACAATCGTGCAATATTATTTTTTGACTTTGGTGGTTGTATTTTATCAATTTCAACCAAATTCCAAGTGTTTAAGAGCTTTGGTTTATTCGCCCGGCAGGAGTGCTTTATTTTTATCGATAACAACATACCATTGTGGTATGCTTTGTTATCATTCATGGTTAGAAAGGGTAATAAAATATCGCATAAGTTAAATGAGTAGTTTATAATTGCCGATATTTTCAAGGATAAAGAAATTAACATTATATTGAGGCATAGTTTGTTAACAATAATTGTCAAGAAAATATTTTTTAATAAATATATTCAAAGAGTTATGAGCTGAACATCGACTATATTGAATGACACGTATTCCGCGTCCCCCGGTGGCAATATGTTAACAGTGACCTTTATGGAAGCCTTGTATTATTTTTTCTTTTGGGAGGTAAAGCCTATCACATTGCTGGTTAAATTAACACTTTATGACCTGCTGACGCCTTTTGGCGTAAGTTTTTCCTTAATCACTATGAACCGTTGAGGCCTTTTCGCCAATTTCGTCATTTCTGAAAATTTCACAAAGATACACTTATAGATTAAAAAGATATGTAAATTATTTAAAAGGTCTCGATGTCTTGCAAAATTTGTCAAAGCTAGCCGCTCTGCAAAAATATTTCTCACAAAAACGCACAGTAAATAAAGTGTTAATGATAAGAATGCTGGAATGATAACCCATGCCTGGCGGTAATACATATGAATAAATTATATTTGTCAATGAGATTCATACCTAGCCGCAATAATTTCTTATATGTAAGTCAGTGGATACACTTGATTTATAAATACACCCATACCTCGCTATACGGCCGCTCTTTATACGGCATTTCGCTATTACGTTTTCGATTTTCGGCCTAAAATGTTTCGCTATAACGGCATAAAATCTTTTTTTCGATGTTGATGTGAGTGTTTTATGTACATACATATTTATTACTGATTGTTACACATTAACTGGAAAAATTGGAAAAAATTAGGGACATTTTTGGTACGTACTTGTACATATGTATGTATGTACAATTTCTTTTTTTAATATGTATTTTATTTACTTATTTTATAATTTCATTCATCGAAAAAATTATCGAATTCGGAGAGTGATAAAAAGAGATATCAAAAATCAGTTACGCTAGAAACTAAACTAGAAGTATTACGTTGTATAGAAGCTGGAGAGAAAATTGTTGAAATTTGCAAGGCAATTGGACTTGTGAAATCTACCATTCAAACTATTCGCGATAAAAAAGAAGACATTAAATATATTTGCAATCTGCTGCACCTTTAAATGTCTCGAGATTAACACGCTAAAATATAAAATGCATTTTGAATGATAAACCATGTTACATATTTTAAAAATTTGGAACCGATCCCATTGAATTTGTATTAGAATAATTGATTCCTTATACGGCTTTTCGCTTTGCGGCCAAGTTTCGTGGAACGTATCTAGGCCGTAAAGCGAGGTATGGGTGTAATTGTCAATATTATGATACCGGTTGGTATGCTCTTATCTTAGTTTAACGGGGTTAATTTGGCATGTTAACGAGGGAGAATATACCTTTAATATATTCGCCTTTTTGTGTAATCAATTGCAAGTTTAATAACTCAGTATAGTGCATGTAACTAAGTCTTGATCTTATAATGCCACCGTAAAGTAAACAGGTGGTTGCTCTTTGATATGGACTACTTATATGACTTCAGAGTATCGAACATGAATATCAGTCATAGTTAACAGGCTATTTAGTCATTGTTATTATTCTGCAAGTTCATTTTATATTTTTCCACAAAATACGACATCGCACACTTTTACTGTCATCCATGTATTAAGAGATTTTTCGCTGGTCTACAGTAAATGCCGCAGACCACATTCAATCTGATGCTGTGAGTGATCAATGAATCCTTACTATGAAAATTAACTTGTGTGATTGCGTATTAAGTTATTTTTGAACATTGCACTGTACGTACGTCGTGACTCTTGCGACAACAGTCATATATTGACCCTTCGTGAGTTTAAAATACTCTTCAAACTCCATATTGCAACCTTATAAATGTTTTTTGACAAATATATTTTAACTTTCTTCTATCTCTCTAGTCACAAATAATGATGCGCCTGGCAGCTGCATCTAGGCATCAGATAATGCTGTACACTGTTGACGGCATTTATAATAGACAAATGATTTAAATATTGAATCGTAAATCATAGAATTAATTAATATACAGTAGAACCTCGATTATCCGGACTAATTGGGGATGAAGGTAGTCCGGATAAGGAAAAATCCGGATAATCGAAAAAAATCATAATTTACACGGAAAGACATGTACAATCAGTGTAAATAATTACTTTTAGATTAACATAAAGCTTTAGTATTAAATTATTTTTTATCAAGAAATTCATTTATTAGTTTTTGTTTAAATAAACTGGCTGTTCTTTTTGAAGCTGTCAAATCGCGAATACTTTTAAGACATGTAAGTTATCCTGATATACACTCTTCTTGGCTCTCAAACTACTTCATGGCGACATCTATGCACTGAAAATCCTTAGAATGATCAGGACCAATATCTCTTTCTTTGCATATCTCTTCTTCGTCTTCTTGATCTTGCTGAGACAAATATCATTGAAAATTTGAAATCCAAGATCGTTCGCATCAAAATTTAACCACTTGGTAACATATTGTTCGACACATTAAGTACATATTTAAATTTGTGCTATTGCTTCTATAATGTCTCTTATAACAATTTCTAGTGTGTTACTTGAACTTTCTAATAGTCTTTTCAAGAATTTGTTACATGATTTTTTCACTGTTGACAAATCTAAGAAATTCCAGCTCTCAAAAATTTTAACGTAAACATCAATCTGGTTAAAACATTCTATTGATAGGCGAGATGATTCATTATCTAGTAATAATAATGTTTTTCCTCCTATCTATGCAGTTTTGATATTTTTTACTTTTGGAATGATCTGTTTTTCATAACATCGTTTAAAAATTTTACCATTCATCCTGGTTTTTTTCTGATGGTAATATTCAACCGGAAGATTTCTTCGATTTCAAACAACGCAAAACAACGAACAAAATGGTATACACTCCATCACATATGTAAACAACGGTGGAATCAATTCGCCACGAGAAAGTGTTTGCATTAGCTACTATTATTTAAGGTCGTTAAAATGATTTATGATGGGAAATAATTTGCTATCTTTTTTATTTGCTTTATGTGGCTTTTCACTATCAGAGTCTTAAAACAAAATCTGCTCTTTATCAAATACCGGTTTTAATGTCTACAACATCGATGTCAAACATTCACAGAACCCAATCATATTTCAAATACCAGCCAATTTCAGTGAATTACTATTATTTAAGTTGTTGTTAGAGAGTTGACTATCCAAAATGGTAGTTATAAACTTAGTCTTGTTGATTTTACAGATAATTAGGGATTATTGATTTATTTGCAATTTACTTGATAAAACGTAATTATAATATTAGTTCTACTTGGATTGTTTCTAATCTAATAGACCTGATGACTTCCATCAACAATATTTGAAAATCCGAGTATAATTAATTACATCTCTGTCTAATTCAATCTGGTTTAGAGTTTAATGATCTAAAATAATATTTTTTTGCAGCGCGCACGCTACTAGAAAGTGAGATTCGACAGCACGATAAAAACTTTTTAAAACATCTATTTTAAATAGCTTGGCAAGAATTATGGTCATGTACCAATTTTTTTTAAATATAAATTTTAAAATTTATTTGCAACATCGAACAACTCTGTTCTGCTAAAAGTCAATATTTTTTTTTACTGCCCTAGACAATTGAGAGATCATTGTTTTTCCTAATCATTATGATTGATAAAATTATGTTCGTAAAATTCACAATAATATCTGACGCCGCCGGTTGAACATTGCTGGTGTAGCACAATCATATTAATGTCATCATACTATATTCTCTGAAATAATATATTTATTTTATTGTGGAAAAGTTATCTTTTAAATATTTAATCCTGGGCTTATGTAAGGTTTCCATAGTGACAATTTAACAGCAGCTAGTTTTGACTGTCGCCATGTAGAATTTGAATTGGGTGAAATATTTAATGGAAAATTTCTACATTGTTTTTTTTAATAAGAACTGATTGTAAGCCTACGTTCTTCGTAAAAGAAATAATAATCATTATATATGTGCCCTATTTCATGTATTGATAAAGGTATGACAGGTTGAAGGCGTGATTGCCATGTTTTCTTTATGAATACAAATTATATATTCAAAACTGTCTATATATAATACTATCAGAAGACACTTCCTTTACAAAGAAAATATCTTGAATTTCATATCATAGTCATTTTTTCCATTAAAAAAAACAATATTTTGAATACGGTCAGGAGGTGAGGTCAAGAGGTTCACCTTAAAATGTACTATTGTTGAGTGGGTGCATTCTATGCCATGCTCTTATCTCACGATTATCTCTAATGAAGTATGGAAATCTCTAGAAAAGCATTCTTAAGGGCTGTCTCTGTGGTATAAATTATATCTTTAAAAAACTTCTGATATTAGTTGCCTATTTTTTTATTTTTTTTAAATATAAATAATGCCTTTCCACCAAGAATTGACAGTTTCATATTTCATGTAATTTTGGTTCATGACATATGCATCAGTGAATTGTTGAATAAATTAGTAAACGTATGCTAAATTATGTTTTTATAAATGCAAAAAAGTAAATTTCAAATTTCTTTTAATTCAGTATGGTTATGATTTATCAATAAGAAATAGTGTTTTTTATTATTTACCCATTTCTTTCCCTAAACAATATTTTCTGCAAATTACTAGGTCATTTAATAGTACTTTAATCTATGAGTGAAATGGACATTACGACGAGTGAATATTCTATTTGTATTTAAATGGATCTCTATGATATTTTCAACACTTCCTACGCTACCCAATGAATGGTTAATTTAAAGTACTTTTAAGTCCCAGGGGTCGAGGTACAGTAGATAAAATTTATATTATATATTAACAGCTCAACGACCGCACGTTTTTTTTATAAAATTTCACCTGGCGAAATAAAATTTTGCGAAAAATTCGCAAAAATTATAATTTACTAAATTCAATATAATTTGTAAGCAAATTGAAATATTTTTACAGAATTTAATTTTCTTTACGCATATATGTGTCCGCCGGCCAGCAAGCTTTGTTTTTCAAAGACTCAAATACGCGTCCACGGTCGTTAAGCTGTTAACCCTCCAAGGACGAGCGTCACCATATGGTCACACAAAACACCGTTGTCTATTGATCCCACTATTCATACTTTTTCTACCTGAATATCGTTGCTTTTGCTCATATTTGGTTAAAAAGGGTACGGACTACAGTAAGTCATCAGCCGTAGGAACAGGAACGGTCTCCAAAAGCACATGTGATTTTTTGAATTTCCGTTTTTTTTAATTTACTTTTTGAAACTGTTAGATATTTTTTTATAAAAACATAAAATTATTTACAGTTATTTTGCTAATATATTTGTTTTGAAATTATGTTGATCTAAAGAGGTCAAATTGTAAATATTTAAAAAAAAATCACGTTTAGCTATATTTCAACCCCGAATGTTTGGAAGCCCATACGGTCACTTTTGTCCTTACTACTGTCCGTACTCAATATTACACGGTAATAAAAGGATGAGCATGACCATATAGTCATGCGGGGTTTCTATACAAAGACTTTGCGTTTTTTTTTTTTAATTTTGGATAGGAATAAAAGTTATCCGTGACTTCAATATGGCTTAGAAAATATTTTTTTTATCGGAAAAAAGCTCTCGTCTCTGGAGGGTTAAGTTAGATTTTATATGCAATAGAATAACAGCTAAAAATGTTCTCCGATCCCTGTTATAACGTTTCTAAGAAAAATCATGTGTGGCTGCTTTTAATCAGTCCTCCATGTATATAATTTAAATCTTTTTACCTTAAGACCTGTTGAACAGCATTCAAAGCAATGTGTTGAAACCAAAACAGAAAAACTCTACTACTTGGACCTTTTTGAGTGGCGTGATAAAGATATTATAAACAATGGTTGAGGTGCCGTTTTCGTTGAACAACTGCCAACAACCCCCAAATATCCTCTGTTACTTCTTATTCTTACTTACTCCATAGGTTACCAGTTGAATAAATGTTATATTTTCAGGTTGATTTCAGGATTGAGTACGTCAATCGCTTTCATATGCTTTGAACTAATAACATTTTTGTCTGGCTACACCATATTTGTTCCTACCAACGCTCTCATTTGTATCCTTTTGCTTATTTGTCTCAATTATTTCCATCATCTGTTTAATTTTTCTTTGGCTTGCACTATCATTATTAACCTCTTTGGGCGTGAAATGCCTAATTTTGATGGTTTTGTTAACATCAAATACATGTAGTATGCAGCTAGAAATTATTTAACATGACTCATAGGATTAAAAAATATTGGTTGTATATTGGCACTCGGATATTAATTTAAAGACTAACCAACTCCAGTGACATTATGCATGTGTCTATGTCACACTTAAAGTATGAAATCTCATCAATACCTTACCTTACAGTTTTAGTTGAAGCTTACATTATTACAGTAAATATTCACTTTAACTAATCAATATATGAATAAACTAGTGTATAAACTCAGTGACGAACACTAGACAGAGTAGAAATGAAATGACGGCTTAGGTTAGATATATTGAGGGCAAAATGATAACAAGACGTTGAAAGTTTTAAGGTTCTGCTTTCTTTAAAGATTTCTTTTTTCGATTTTTATTGCGCCATGCAACGAAAACAACAGCTACATACACATAACAGTTGGTGGTGGGCCAATCAACATCTTACTTGTAGTTAAAGTATTCATTTTTTCTCTCGTGTGTACTGTATCTGGGTAAAGTGGGCAATGTATACATTGACTAAGTGCATATATTAGCTGTAGCATTTATACTCTCAAAACGATTAACCGTAAGTCAGTTTTCAGATTGATGTTCACTTACTAGAATACAACATTTACATTATTTGATATCTTATGACTGGGCCTAATATATGTTTAAATAATGCTTTTGCAGTGTTGCCTCATCACTCATCGGCTTGAGTAATAAAGTAATCTTTCAATTGAGGGTATTATTTGAAAACGCGGCTCGATTCAAAGTGGTTAAAAATTAAACTTTATTAGTATTTATAGTTTTATTTTATTATTTTAGAGTTTTAAATTACTTTGAAATGATATTTTGTATGTTATCAAGCCATGTTTGAGACTGATCACTAAAAATACTTTGAAAATTTATTTTTATTTACTAAATTACATTCATGGTTCATCTTTCAACAATAGCCTCAATTTTGATGTGTTCAGATAAATGAATGTTTGAATGTGTTTTAAAAACTACTCACTAAGAGAGAGAAATACACTCAACTCTTTTTTTATATGATTTTGAAATAACACGGTCCACTAAGAAGAATGAATGCCTTATTTTTACACAAATTATTTGATCTAACATGATTGCCAAAAACAAAAAGGGGATAACAGATTTCTTAATTACAAGAATAGCTCTCCAAGTGAATTTAAAAAAAATGTACTAAATACTTTGCTATTATTTTTTACCATATTACAATGGAGTTCTACCAAGTAAATGCCAATTCAATTAATCTATACAAGAATTTCAACAACACTAGACAATACTTTGTTTAATTTACTTTTCTTCATTATTACCTTTTTTACAATAACTTCAAATAACATGTTTTTTTAAATTCAGCGAACTGATATTCAATTTTTCGTAGAATGTATCTACCATGTAAAAAAAGTGTTGAGTGATGATAGTAACTATGGTGATAGTGATATTTATTTTATTCTCATGAAACGTAGATTGTAATATATTTAACTGTCAGCTTTATTGGACAGCCTCTCACATGCAATAGTCGATTATAATGGTTTCTCTGTATATAAATATTTGAAATCTATAAGGCATTAATTTTTAACATATATGAAATTTAGATAATTGTACTAAGAATATCCCCTAAAACTTTTTTTTTAACGAATACTGATGCCATTCTTACCAAAATAGGCACAATATGCTCCTGCATTTTTAAAACATTTACATTACTTATGATTTCCATTCATTTATGTAGAAATCATAGTTCAAATTTTATTGCTCCAAATAATATGCATTGTTTGCCTTTGGCTGTCGTTTTGTTTATGATGACAGTATTCATAATGCAATGACAAAAACGTTTCAAGTATTTCATGTCGACAGTTTGCGATGTTGTCTGAA
The DNA here is from genome assembly GCA_030503985.1 of Himalopsyche tibetana. Taxonomy (NCBI): domain Eukaryota; kingdom Metazoa; phylum Arthropoda; class Insecta; order Trichoptera; family Rhyacophilidae; genus Himalopsyche; species Himalopsyche tibetana. Next base: position 3,758,865 of record JAPJYX010000019.1, on the reverse strand, counting down.
TTTATAATTTTCCTATTGAAATATATTATCTGAGATTAATTTACGACACCACAAACTATTTACGTAAGTATTTCTCAAACTGTTCATATACAATATAAATGTTATTATCAGACGGAAATAACATCCTTGCGATAGTTACTCATTTCATTAAATAGTCTACTTATGAATACAATTGTTGTGATTGTATATTACTCATCTGTGGTATGCTTTGTGAGCGAGCAAAAATTTAAACTTTATCTGGTTTTGTGGAATAATTGAAAATGAAACTCTAAGACAGACATATCAATTCCATATCTTATCACTTATACAGTGGAACTCCGATTTATTGTTCTTGAATTCATTGTTTCTATTGTATAGTATTGTCCATTTTTATAGTCCCGGCCGAATACTCGTAGAACAATATATTATAATAATCCGACATCAGTCTCCAAATATTGAATTGTTGGGTGTCGAATATATTATATGTAATTCAAACGCTATTCTGCTCTTTGAATGAACTGAAAAAGTGAGACTAACTAACTTAAAAAAAATCATTGATTATGCAAAAAAACTTGTTTATCTGTAAGTATTGCTGCTAAATCTTGCTTGCTGCATTTTTGCTGGATTAATAAAAGTAAATCTGCTTGTTAGAGCATTTCAATTCTGCGTTTGATTTTTTATGATATAAAAAACTGCAATGCCAAAAGAGAAAATAGTTGAGCTTGCGTAAGTGTTCTAGATCTCTTCAAATATTTTTGCTTCGATAATGTTTGGAAATCGCTGTTGTGAGTGATATTATTTTGTATATATTTATTTTCCTTTCATTAAAATTTGATTTTGAACTTCATCTATTCAATAATAAAGGTCAGTCGCTTTGTGTTTATCATAGGGAGCTGTCATATCAGTTAAAATGGTTTGTACACTAATTATTCTTATATCTAATAATTAACTCTATGACCAATTCAAACTCCAAATAGTTCTTAATTTATTTTTAAAATTTTAGCAGAAGTATTAACATATTGAGCCTCGACAGCATCAAATTGAAGAGTAACAAACATTGTTTAGCTATTTTTAAATTATATTAATATCTGAATATGCATACTGTTATATATTTCAAAAGTGTAAAATGGATGACAATATGAAGTTTGTTACGTTGATTTTTTGACAGTTAGAAAAGGTGTGTTTAACTATAAGACGTGTTAGATTATTTTCGTTTCTTTGTGAGTTTGCCATAATAGTGGGCTATATCATTGATTTTTTCTATAACTCATTTTCAAACATATTAATTTAAATATATGATATAGTGCTCATTCAATATCAACTGTGGGAATACAAACCGCTGAACAAAAGTTAATTAAACATAAAATACTAGCGGAAGGAAGCAATATTACTGACCTAAAGTGTAAATTATCGAATTAGAAAAATCACTTACTCATTTTGCTGTAGAGCTAAAGGGAAAATAGTCGATTGAAAGATAATGGCTTAGAAGGCAAAGCCTTAGATTGCAGCTTCTAACTGTGAAAACTTTATTTTTTTATCATCTCATAAATATATTTTTAATAACTAAACTTGCTGGCATATGATAAATAAATGTTTGTTACTTACATTACTTTTGTTGCATTAGTTCAGTGACACAGCTCACATTTGAAAAGGCTTACCTATTTAAAAATATCTGATTTGTTTTTTATGATTTCTTGATATACTAAGTCAGTTCCTGTTTAGTAAAACATTTAGTTAGTCCTTAGTTCAAGTTCATCCATGCACTTGAACGCCTGAAGATACCGAAAGGCGAAACCCGGGTTGTTAGTGACAACATCTGTGTGAATGTACATAATTTGAACGATTTAAATTTACCAAATCTTTGGAAATGCAAATTTGTTTTGTTCAAATTTTTTTCATCCATGGCAATCAAATTAACTTGATTGTAATGCTAAGTTATGATAATATTTATGTATTTAACCTACTGTCACTAAGTGTCCAATCAACAGGTGTACAGACTGAATTACAGCGGATGGAAGTGTTCAAATTATTTCGGGAAATATTCAAAATTATCAACCTTTGCATGCCTCAATCAACGTATCTTTTAAATTTATCAACAATCTTTTTTCATACTAAAGATTTTTACAGGATACTTCCTTTTCGTCAAAAAATATTAAAATAAATTCTGTTTAGTCAAAGCGAAAGAAATTTAGTGGCAATACTGCAAAACTACGGACATATGAGTGTTCTGGACTGATTCAATATATTATTGTGACTAGTCATTAAAATTTTGCATGAATATCCTTGTAGAATATTATCAGTTTCCTCTGTAGCCAAACCAGTTTTGTATTAATTTTGTTTATATCATATGTACCTGTATTAACAATATCATTTATGTCCATCAGAAAATACACTTTCCTTAACAAACTACTAACAGCTACGGGATGTCACGGTGTGGCTTGCATTGCTCTCTCTTACTTCATTCTGGACTCCTGGCAGTGTGATTGGTTTTGGACCGTATTTGTGTTCTGTTCGATTATTCCATTCGTGTTTGATTTTGCAACTGTTCTGGCTATTTTTGTGAGAATGAAATAAATACATTTTTAATGACAATGCTTTTTTATTATTTGGCTAAGAATTTTTTTATGCCTGCCTCGTATTATGCAGATCGCTTCATAATATCCAATATGGCCAATCAATCAGTGCACATTCATACTTCATTCAACTGCCAACTGATTTAGTAAATCTTGGCACTGTAAATTATTTCTGGGAGATTGACTTGTTGATTGATTTGGTGTATTTGATTATAAAAACAAAGTTGTCATTATTCACAACACAAAACATAGCTTTTGATATTTTGCACAGTTAACAACATTTCCATATTATATAATAGATGCAAAAGCTGTGTTCATTGATTCCTCCTTATACCAAATGATTATCCTAGCAAAATGTGGGTTACGTCCTTTTTCCTTTCCACAGTCGATATGTAACCATAATATGGACTTAATCGTAATTTTTACAAATATTATTCGAGGAAATGTCAACTAACACCGTGTGGATAGTAAAACCAATTTGCAGTTGACATTCTTTCATTTCTTTTTAAAAGATTCTCTGTAAGCGTAAACATATAAATCACCTATTTACTCTCCTGCGGTACATTAGTGAAGTATGTAAACTGAGAATGGGTTTTATTTTATTTTAGACTTATCGCAGTTCAGTAACAGAAAGTCAAAGTGCCCCACGAGGAGAATGGACGAGTGTCTTAATATTTGCAGGAATCGTTACTACTTTCGGTTCAGCGCTTCCTGTTGGATACAACATAGGCGTAGTAAATACACCAGCTGATGTAAGTATATAATTTTATCTGATTTTTTACAAATCAACTCCAATAGTAACTGAGTAAAAAGAATATAGAGTTTTCAATATTCTAGATACCCCAAAAATTTAACAAAGAAATATGACATTACTGTTATTGTCATGGCTACACAATTCTACCTTTTAACATCGGTCCCTGTTTTAGGGAATAGTTTTATGTAGTATTTTTCACTTCTGTTCATCCTCTGATAAGGAGGGCCAGTTGCACTGTGTTTTGATTAATTATATTCAGGACATTATTTTTTCATTATAACAATATAAAAATTAATGTTTTGAATACATATTAAAATTTCTGGAGAATATTTTTTGACATATCGTCATTGCTCGTTCGAAATCGGCTGTCTTTTTTAAAACTTCACAGGAGAGGTAAAAAACAGTGTGATTTACAAAGGCTCCCCTAAAACATTGAGATAATTTTTAAAGCAATTTTAGAATATGTTTTATCATAATTGTTATTTTTTTTCGGTACAGAAGGCTTAAATAATATTTCATTTTTAACCATTTTGTGTGCCTCACACACATGCCCATAAATACCACATAGTCGCTTATTTTTTTCAAATGCATCTCTGACAAATTAAATTGCTTTTGAGGAACGGTGCGGTGAATTATTATAATTTTTTTGGTGCAAAAACCGATTTTGTAAAAAAATATGCATAGCCGAATTCGAAGGCGCAAAAATGGTATTTGAAATGAAGTAGCAACTAATTGTTCACTATGAAATAATTTGGTACAATTTTCATTGGTTAATTAGGTCAAGACGCTTTTTTAAATTAAGAATTCCATTCCATAGACATAGTACATGACATGTGTTTATAATATCATTTTATTGATAAGTAATGTTAATTGTTTGCTATTTCACCTACTCCAAATGAAGGTCATCATGATTCAGTGCATCATATATTTGAATTAACTGTCGACAGCGAAAAATTGCACAACTTTCAAATAGTTAAACATTGGGAAGAAATAATAATTTACTTTATAGCCACTTCATTCACATTGCCATGTCACTGTTGATAGCTTGTTATTTAAAAAATATATATTTGTGCTGTCTTTGACACTGTATTTGTTGTGTCATACTTATACAACAAGTGTAATATCAACAAAAAAAAAACTATGTGCTTCTAAATATTCACCTGTAGAAGCCAGAGATGATTTCAAAGACTTCTGATTAATACATATGCTTTCTTTGTATTGATGCCCACAATGAATAAAGCAATAATGCAGGAGAGAAAAAAAATATTTATTAATAATCAACTTCAATTGAGACTTAATTCTATGAATTCTTAGCTGTTTGATATCAATAAATTATTTTTTAATTGATGATTTTTAAATTTGTATTTTGCTATTCTGCAAAAGTCACAATTTGTTGTACAACCTGTGGAATTTTATATAATAATCAATTTTAATTTAATATACAAAATGAACTTCCACTAAGTTACCTCCAAAATCATTGAAAGTATTAATATTTTCTAAAATTTTAAATGTCATTTACAAATTTAATAATAATATTTATTGAACTGATACTTACGACTTGAAATTTTTGATCTTAAAGTTTGAACGGTATGAAATGACCGGTTTGATAACTTTGTTATTCCACTAATTGTACTGAAAATTGTGACCCATGTTTTTGCCTCTTATAGAAGCATCTTCAGACTGGGTGGAGGAGGGTCAAAAATAGCTAAATCCATGTGACTTAAATGACCCTGATATATATTTTTTTTATTGAAATTTATGAATATGAAAACTTTGATTCATGAAGGGAAACTACAAATAGCTGCCGTTTCAAGATAATCAAAATGTCAATAATATTTTTGAGATTCTCGAATACTAATAATTTATCATTGGTATCGTTTTGACGTTAACCCTTTTAATCCCAGACCATTTTGGATAGTGCTATCGAAAAGTCCCAAGGCATATTTTTGGTAGCCTTGATTATATTATTTATCTCAGCTGAATGTAACTTTGCAGTGTTAATTTATTTTATAATGTCATCTTTATGATAAATAATATAAGAAGTTATTGTTTTAAATAGATTATAAAATAATATAAATGAAAATAAAACTAAATGAATAAAAAAAACAATTATTAAAATAATATTTTGTTGACTGCATAAATTTAAATAGTTGACTTCAAACATTTTAACTGTCGGAACATATATTTCATGTTAGTAAAAATAATTATATTTAAATTTAAAAAAATGTAAATTCAATAATTAAAAAAGAATTGAAAAAAATAATGCACAAAATAACTCTAATACGATTATAATATTACATACAATGTGAGGATTTGGCTAAAACATTTTTTTTAGAAATACATACAAAATGGAAATGAAATATTTTTTGTAAATTCTAAATTATGTATTGTTAACTGTGTCAGAGATAAAAAGGTAGAAATATCTAAAGCTGGGATTGATTTACAAGCAACGCAACGAATTGCTGCCATATGCTTTCTCGGACATTCAATAGAATACTCTAGCGCAGCGATTTCCAACCTGGGAGGCGTGGACTATTTCAGAGGGATTCACGAACCGTCCAAAATATTTATTTACCCTTTAAAACGTGTCTTTATTACTATATGAAATAAAGGATGGGAGGCCCGAAGATATTTTTTTTTCAAAGGGAGGCGCAGTAACATAAAGGTTGGAAACCATTGCTCGAGCGTTCTCAGAAAAAATATCTGGTTATATCCAGATGTGACAAATATATAGCTCTAATTGTTGACAAATTTGCTCAACAGTAACTAAGATAATATGATTCTTTGCATATGTCCCGATGTATCGGCTCTGTGGGATTAAAAGGGTTAAACACCGATTTGTAATAATATAATTATTATTATTAATAATTATATAGCCAATTATTATTTATAATTTCACAGGTGATGTTTTGTAGTTTTCGCCCTTAAGATTCTTACCCCATGAGTGATTAATTGAGTAAAATACTATTAATAATTTGTCATTTTGCTTAAGCAATGTTGAAATTCTTCATAAATGTGTATGTTTCTAGATAATCAAACAGTTTTGTAACGAGAGCTTTACAACTCGTTACAATGTAGAACTTAGTCCAGCTTCGCTCAGTATATTGTGGTCTTCCGTTGTCTCAATATTTATAGTCGGTGGAGTTACGGGTTCGTGTCTCGGTGCCTCCGTAGCTGATAATATCGGAAGGCTAGTATATGTATTTGTTGATTTTTTATTTACTTCTATATCAAAACTCACTCAACGAGACAGAGTAAATAAATAGTTATGGTGGTGGCTATTAGGTTAGAAAAAAAGCTGAGCCGATCAAGATGGGTACTTTTACTTAGGTATACTGCCTTGATAAGCACAATCATGGTATTTACATGAATTTGAATGCAGATAGGAACATAATGAAATCGATATCTATCATTTTCAATAGAAAATGAATAGTCCACCATCCAATGTGTAACAATATAACCGTGACCTCAAATGTAAGTTTTATTTGTCAATGACAGCTGAAATAACTATTACATTTTTAAAAACATGTCGCAGTTCTAATAAAATACAGTCGTGGTCTGGATTTGTCATTTTGCAGCTGAGATTTGTGGTTTTTAAAAATATGCTTTGAATTCAAAATTCTTCTCAATGCATTAAATGTGGGAAAACGTCAACTCTTTAACACCATCAGCCCGACCCAAATCATTATTACCAGTTTCAAATTTCTTTAAAATTTAAAAAAAAATGCTTTTTAGTTTTTTTAAATGTGATAAACTAAGCACTTTTCCTCTGACACTATTAGAGTTCAATATACATTAACATATTTTATTTATAAAATTGAAACAAAAAACATTAATCAAACACCTGATTTCACTGAGGAAGCACTATACATTCCTAAAATAAAAAATGTTTGAGGGGGAGTGTCATAAAAGCATAATTGTTTTGACCTCTCACACTTTTGACAAAATCATTTTTACTTACAACGAAATATAGACATCATTATTTATGTATAATGGTTAAACGAAATTGCGAATGTAGTGTACAGCTTAACTTAACTATCCAGTATGTGCTGTGTTAATTCTCACTGAATATATGTTAGACAGATATTATATTGAATGAACTTCAACTGCGATTGTTTCAAGCAGAGAAATCTCACCATTACTCCGTCCTCGCAGTTGGCCAACATCTCAGTTTTTTTTCATTCTGTATTTTATTTATTTCAAGAAAAAGTTTTGTCAGTCTTCATAATATGGTAATGGAACTCTGCGTCTGTCTTGTTATATTATTTTATTGCTTCATTTTTGTTTATTTCGATCTATTGTGATGACCAATGACTGCACTGAAAGCGGGTATTATAAAAGGAAAATATGTTCTCATTTATTGATTTATTTGCAGAAATGGAACATTTGGTATCATAACTTCGAACACCATACTAGCAATTTTCATGGGAGTATTATGTATTTGTACATTGCTTAATAACTTAATTTTTGTATTTTTGATAATGTAATGATAATATTTTCTCGAAAGTAATTCGGAATATAAGATTTCTTTTATATTCATCACATCCTGCCAGCAAACAATCTATAGCTATATTTATATACTATATTGAGTACAATACTCCTTAGATTAATTCAGAGAATTCACTGCCATGATTGCTTGGTAACTACACTACGAAAAGATGATTTTAAATGCATTTTAAACGAAACAATTCTTTTGTCTTTTGTAACATTTTTTTCAAACTTATTCCTAATTTTAAATAAAAGCAGAATTTACTATATTTATTACTATCATACAATATAGTCATAATAAATAACGCAGATTAGTCATACAATCGATGAAATGCTGTTGATGCTTAATACTCACTGTAAAAATCTTATTCTTAATATTTTTAGATTGTCTCACATGTCATAGCTTGTCAAAAATATAGTATTGCTTTGGTGAAGGACATATTTTTTACATCATCATCTTTTTAGTAAAATATGCTTTGTATTTTTTAGGAAGGGTGGTGCGGTGGTGGTTAACGCCCTTTCATTCGCTGCTGCCATACTTTTTATATGTTCAAAGCCAGCTAATTCTGTCGAAATGTTACTCCTTGGACGGCTACTAGTCGGCTTGTCAGGAGGTAAGTGTTTTCTTATATGCACAATAGGTAGATGAGCTATTTTTGTTCATTATTGAATCGTAATAACCAGTAATGTATTGACTTGTTACTTCCAGTAATAATTACTTTTGTAGTGATAATAGATAAAAAATACTAAAAATAAAATATTGATTATTAAACAGTATTTTATTTTTCTGAACCCACTCAAGTCGACGTGGAATTTGTCCTTATCAAAAGCAATATATGTAGTTGAAGAATGTTAAAAAAATACACCTTAGTATAAGAATCAATTTACTTTCAAGATTCCTCAGATGATCAAAAAGTTGTGTTTTTTTTTATAAATATAATAGCCTTTTCACTAAGAACTCCTAAAACATCTTATCAAAAATATCTTTGTATTTAATGTTTATATTGTTCGATTAAAGGCCTCACTACCAGTGTTTTACCAATGTACCTGACTGAAATGGCTCCTCTAAAGCTGAGAGGCGCGATGGGGGTTCTCGTTCCGCTTGGAGTTACGTTTGGTGTCCTCGTCGGTCAAGTTATGGGATTAGATGTTATATTAGGTAATATTTCAATACACTCTAAAGCTCGCATCAGAAACTCAACTATGAAATAATATGACCATGTAATACTATTTTTTGTTTGTTTCAGGGCAACCTGAGGACTGGCATTATTTATTAGGCGTCTATGGTATTCTAGTTGCGTTCTTCACGCCATTTTTATTTATGCTCCCAGAAAGCCCAAAATATTTGTTTGTTGTAAAATCTGATCGTGAGCGAGCTATTCAAGGTGAGTTCATAAATAATCATTCAATATGAATCTGATTTATAAAATAAAAATTTGTGACTTTGTCAATATTACAAACATAATTGTGTCACTACAATGAAAGGTATACTGGGCTAAAATCTGGCTGGCTATTTGTATTTTTTTATCTGTAGCATAGGTGTCAACTTTTACCATCCTCCCCCTCATCATCACCTTCCATTCATTCCCTGTCTGATCAAGATTGAGGCACGCAGAAATACATTCAGTCTTTCATAGAAGTCCTATATTGCGAACATAACATTTATACATTCCGACCGTGCTAATAGCAGATATTTTTCAAAATAACAAATTATGGCATACATAATAATTGTTAATGAATAAAATATTTTGAAATTTAAGTCAGATGTTATAGATAAGTCACATGAGATCAACTCTAGGAGAAAAGACATCAAATACACCCATATCAAATTTGATATTGACATTCGCCGAAATTTAAACCCAGACCGATCTGATTGCTAAGTTAAAGCCCTTACCACTAGACCAGGGGTCGGCAGACTGATATCCTTGCTATCCTGTTTCCACGACTTCTTGACTCTTCTCACCTGAAAATCCACCAACCCTTGCACAGAGGACAACCACAGAAATAGTAAAAAAAGAAAATAAAAATCTTGTTGAATTATCCCAGAATCTAATGTCATTTCAGCTTTGTCTCGGATACGTAACAAGCCTCCACCACAACTAACAGCAGAAATTGCCGATTTAGACTATGAAGTTGGTGCTGCAATGGAAACGGGCATAGGAGAGCAGTGGGGTCTGTTGCAGGTTATCATGTCGCCGGCTCTCCGGCTGTCACTTCTATTAGTATGCCTAATGCAGGCCGGCCAACAGACTTCAGGAATAAATGCGGTAAACACTTTTTTAGCATTAGTAAAATATAAGGTAATTGGAGTGTAGGGAATTTTTTTTTACTAAATAATTCCATGACCTTTAGCAAAATATTTGTAAAGCTGGTCTTGTGTTTGTCTGAATACAGGAACAGTTAACATATTATAAGTGGGCTTTGCTAATAACTCACTGGTACGTCCAGCGGGCGAGAATCAGCGGCAGGTAAAAAAAAAATCAAATTTTACAATAATCTAGAATTATTTTCATTTTGATTTTGTACACTTCCATAAAATTCTTGGTCGAACACGACCCGGGTTTCGCCTCTCAGCATCTTCCGGTGCTGATCAGAGCGCGATCGCACTCGAACTAACTAGTTCGAGCCCTTTTTGACCATAAGCAATAAACCTCATAATTTTTTATGCCCTGAATGTTCGTTCACTCATAGTATTTTTTTTAAAAAGGCGACACATGTTCTTTGAATATTTAGGGCATCAGATTTCACACTTCCAGTAATTGTAAATTTGTAGGAATGAGGATTTTATACTATAATTATTTATATAATTGTATGGTATGGATTAATGTCATTTGTTATACAGAATATTTTGAATATTTCATATTGATAACAAGTGGAGTGCTATCTACTAAATTAATAACAGGGTTTTATATTCAACGTAGAAAAGTAGTGAAATTATGATGTGGTCAAAATGTTTTCATTTTATTTTAATGATTAAATGTCACATTTGATTTCTTTGAAAATTTCAGCCGAAAATATTGTTTGGTTTAGAAGTTGTGTTGATTTTAAGAATGTAATATATTTTAGCGCTAATCATTAAAAAACGCCCGCTTACAAAGTGTTAATAAGTACGTTATGTGTTTCCAAATCCCAGAATATAATAAATATTACGTCTAACTAAATTGACAATATTCAAAAAGCTCTGAAGATTATAGATAGAAACTAGGGCTTATACAAAAACCGACCTTTGAAAAAACCGTTTTTCAAATGTCAATATTGCTCGAAAACTGGTTTTATCCAGTTTTCGAAGTTTACAAAAAATGCATAATTCAATTAAAATAGTGAAAAAAAGTGTTAAAATCTTTTTTATTTTGTTTATTTATATGCATAATAATACACAACAAGAAATTATTTTGTGTTAATCTTCAGAAAATATGATTTAAGAAAACAAAAAGCGTCCACTGATCGGTCACTAAGTGATGATCTAATCGAGCCGCATTCCTGGATTGTAAATAATAGCAGTATGTATCACTGTATACTGAATATTATGTACATACACATGTATTACATCTCATTTTACTTGAAACCATGACAAAATTAAGTCAAAATATTGACGTTTTTATTTAAATAATAAAAAATATATTTAAAACCGGTTACGAAGTTGTAAAAAACTGGTTTTCGTATGTCGCAAATTTAGCCAAAAACCGATGAGTCCTAATAGAAATCAATTCTATACACTGAATAATGTAAAAAACACAAATAAGACATGCATGGGTCTTGGCCGTTTCAAGGGAACTAGAGCCTAGATTATAAAATCAAAATCAGAAGTGAGATGGCTATCAGCACTTTTAAAGAAATTAAGCATCTATTCTGCAATCAAAATTAAGCTTAGGCACATAGTGGGAGAGTAATTAGGTGATGCATCATGGCCATATTTTTTTACCGCCTGGGCACCATTTAACACAAAATGCACTAGAAATATGTATTTTTTCAAGTCATAATGCTAAGAAAATAGAGGGTATCACAGACGTAGTTAGAAAGCGATTCTTTTGCCAATGCAGCCTCCATAAGTAGCTCTATATCCAAGTCACTTGGATCTAATACGACTGGCCTCAGTTGACAGACCTTATTAAAAAGTGAAGAAAGTATCTTTTGTCAAAATTTGTGCTGAAACTTTTTGTGATATGTGAAAAATATAATAAAACAACTGTCGCATTTAAAATAGAAAAAAAAATTGCAAAATATTAACATCGATAACATTTTTGATATTGCAGGTATTTTACTATTCTGCATCCATATTCAAGAAAGCTAAATTGTCAACATGGGAAGCGCAATTAGCTACGATTGGTGCGGGTTTGATAAATTGCGCGATGGCCATCGTTGCGATTCCTCTTATGTCTCGTTGCGGCCGACGACCCCTTGCACTTTTTTCCACTGCAACTGCAACAGTCTGTCTCCTGGTTCTCTGTGTCACCATACAAACCATTGTTAGTATGATATTTCTTATTCACTGGTGTAGCGGACACTGATATTGTGGTAAGTAATGATAAAGATCAGTGCTCATCATATTATATGTTGTCTTGGTCGTAAAGGGAAAAAGGCCCAGAGAAAGCGATAAGGTATAACTTATTATTGTTTTCTAACCTAATCTTTCTTCCTTCGCTTTATCCAAAGTGACAGGTTGAGCAACTGACATAGAAGCTGTTCTTTTCAAAATGCTTTCGTTGAGATTCTTTATTAGGAGCATACAATAATGCCTCTTTAACACTTGCCGAGTCAATGAAGTCGGCCAGTGTAAAACAATCTGAACGTGATGTACAGTTCTTGATCTAGTGGTCGACAAGTGAATTGAGCGAGTGAGTGAATAGACGCACTCGCTCACAAACTCGGCGTGTTTTAACAGTCACTTCACGAGTGTTGAATGGAGAGTTCATTGACAACACTGTGATTGTGCAGTTTATTTGTCTCTTGAACATAGAAGTCTCACCATAATATCCATTTTCTTTTCAAAATTCGCTTCTGTCGGGTCTTCAACACTATCTTACAATAAGTCTATCTTTGTAGGGATAATTCGATTGACATATTCCTTCGAAAAGGATTTTCATTTTACGATGACTATTCATGTTGAAATGCACGTAAAAATGAACTGACTCGCTAAAAAACTTATATGTAGACCGTTCAATATTGGTGATGCGTTTGGCCTAAATGAGTCATATTAGGGGACATGTAGTCACCAATACTGCAAGAACACTTAGGTATATTGATTTAAATAAATTTGACAGGAGACAAAAAACGATATTACTGCAAAAATAAAAAATAAACTATTTACTTATGCTTGTAAGCTTCATAACTATAATATTATTTCTTGATGTGTTTGCAGGACAGTACTCCTTGGATGCCGATATTATGTATCACCGCAGTTTCATTGTACGTTTTCTTCTATGGAATAGGTCTGGGCCCTATTCCCTACTTTGTCGGTTCAGGTAAGTCGTTGTTTATTAATAATTAGTAAAAAAATCACTATTTTACAATCATTTTCCCATTATATGGTCAATATAATTTGAGAAAACTGATTTACGGGAAGGAATAGAAATTAAATATAGGACTTATACTATTATTATATTAAGTATTTAGTATATAATTTGTAATTTCGTTATTAACTTATGCCATGTCTACCTTGTTTTAGAACTGTTCGAAGTTGGTCCTCGACCTGCAGCAATGGCCCTGGGTTCTTTATCGAATTGGGCAGGAAATTTTCTGGTTGGTATGACGTTTCCACTGCTACAAGCGAGCATCGGTCCATACTCTTTCATTTTGTTTGCTGCCTCCACTGCTGCATTACATTTCTTTATTAGGTGAGGCGTTGGAAAGTAATAATGTTATGTAAGAATTATATTCGCAATAAGATGTTTGTGTTACTTATTGAATGGTGAACTCACCATTGTAGAACAAAAACCAATTTATAATTTTACATTTCATTTCAAAACATTTAAAAAATCACCAATTTTTTTGACAAAAATAAAAGATAGGATTTTTGGTAACATGTATATATTAATCTATATATTAATAGTCGATAATGTCCATCTGTATGATTGTCCTAAATTTCCCCTCCCCCTTCCCCTCCCCCTTCCCCTCACCAGCCACAGCCTCACCTCCTCAACCTCACCCTCACCCTCCAAAAATTAAGTAACTTACGAGGTCTATTTCTGCTACTACGAAAAATAATTGTTAGTAAACTTAAACATTATTCCAAAAATTAAATAATTTAAGAAGTCTATTTCTCCTACTACTAAAAATAGTTGTTAGCAAACTTAAACATTATTCTAAAAATTAAGTAATTTAAGAGGTCTATTTCTGGTACTACGAAAAATAATTGTTAGCAAACTTAAACATTATTCAAAAATTAAATAATTTACAATTTAAATACTGCAGGGCAGGGCTGTCGATATATGCCCCGAGATATATTTCTTTTACTATCAGAATTTCTGGCTTATTTAATAAATAGGTTTGTAATTTATTTTTCACGCCAGTAAATTTTCTGACTACTTAAAAATGCAACAAAAATCCCCCCGTTGTGGTCAACGAGCTTACAGCTAGTTGTATATATTGAGTAATATTTTACTCTTGTTTTGATCAAACAGTAGAACCTCAATAAAACAAACTAATGTAAGTGAGGGGTTGTCCGTTATATGGAAGTAAGTTTTCCAAATGATTGCATTGAAAATTTTATTAATAAAATAAACAGCACAAGCCCAGTGAAGTTTCCATAAATTAATTGAAAATATGTGATTTTTAACAATGATGAGGTAGGCATAAACTAGTATACTTGAGGTAGGTATGAAAACTTAAATTTATAGAAGAGTTTTCTATCAAAGACAAATAATTGAGCGTAAACAAACATTTGTCTTCGGATGTCCGTTATATTGAGGTTCTACTGTACCACGAAAACGACCGCAACCAAATATAAATTGTTAAAATCTACCAGACCTTATTATGGAAAAAATAACTTAATGGAAAACAGTACATGCTGACGTTCATTGGCATTACTGATTAGTTTGCTTCATTACAAACTGACTTAAGATATTATTTATAATTTTATTCTTACCTTCTAGAATATGTTTTACTGTCCTGTGACAAAATTACCATAATGATTAATGGTTCATATTTACAATACAAATCTTTTGTTTTGGAATTACTTTCTGATGTTCTTTTTTCAAATATCATTATTGTGTTTTTAGATTCTACCTGCCAGAAACAAAAGGGAAATCTCCGACAGAGGTGGCCTTATTATGCCGAAATGGATTTAGCCTGCGGCCTGTATAAACACAACATAGTTCGGGGAAATAAATATTTCTTGTACCAAAGGTGCTAACTGGTTTACATAAAACTTAAAATATTTATCTGATGTATTTATACGTTTTTTTCTATATTTATAATAAACTGACTGCTTCATTCTCGGCGTAATATTAATTTTGCTAAGATTGTCATGTAGGCAAGATTAACGATTGGAATACCAGACAAATACATCAATACCGGTATTACATTTTTTTTTTAAATAAAGCAAAAAAGAATACGACCAACAAGCATCTCAGTACCAGGCGAGTAAATTAAAATAGGTATTTCGATATCTTATATCAAATACCATACGATTTATTAAAATAATAAAACACTATTAAAAAAACAAAAATTGAACTTGGAAATTGAATTGGAACCTGTTAACCCTTTGAGGAGTATGGCCAAATGTTGTTTTGTCTAATATTTATTGCCATTCTCATGCTTTTAATTGAATTGTCATTATTTCTTCACGTATGGATAAAAAACATATATATCTGTGTTTTCTGGCAGTTGCATTTTTTTTTCAAATGAACAACAATTTTGTAAAAATAATTACATTTCGGCGTGCTTCCCTTCCTGAACGAACGGCGTGCTTCCCTTCAACGTCAGTGGAGCAGGACATGTCTACAGATGAAAGCAAAAAAGATCTCGATCCAAATTGGAAGTAATATCTTCTTGAAAATTATTAAAAAGTAAAAATGAAATCTTATATTTACATTTTTAAAAAAAATATTTACCACCTGAAATATTATTCTTTATTCTTCCCAGACTGACCAATAAACAAAAAAAATGTTTTTATATTTTTGTTTGTATCAATCGTAAAAATAATCAAAATATACTAAAGATCCTAATTTAGTAAAAATGAACTCACTACTCAAAGGGTTAAAATAATAAAACACCATTAAAAATGGTCATAAATTCTGGAACCTGTCAAAATTGATACAACTCTTAGCAGATCTAAAATATTTCAATTCATCGCAAACAATTTTACTAAAATATGTAATGATTTCTTTACATTCAAAATTCGGTTTTGGAAATGCAAAAATACCGGTATTTCGGTGTTGAAAAAACATGAATACCTGAATCCCGGTTTTGGTAATTCTGGTGCTGCAATCCCTAGACAAGATCTAATGAAATATTTATACTGTAAGATTTTTAACAAATTTTTATACATTCTTAATCAATGATTATAAATAACATAAAATCAATAATAATTGCTGGCTTTATTTATCTTAGTATTTTTTTACCTTGTCCCAATTCCCAATGTGTCACATAGGACTCCTAATGAAGGCATCTGGACTGAAATGTGATACACTTATAATTAGGGAATCTAATCCCGAGCCAAAATGTAATGATACCGGGACCAGTCCCGGGATCCCGGGACTGGTCCCGGTATCGGTACATTTTCCCGTCCCGGTCTCAGGGATCAGTACATTCTTTAAGAAATAAAAATTGAATTTGGTGAAAAATAAATTACAAAAATTATCCTATATTATATAACCAGTTGTAAGCTGCCAATATGTTACCAAAAAGCTCTCTTAATCTCAGCTATTCGCGATGTAGAGGTGAATGAGTGGATTTTTTAATTACTCTTAATTATTAAACTAACTTAATATGCATACATTATGTAAAAATACGAAATATAACTTAAAATGATCAATGTCAATAGCTGAAAAAAGCAATTATCTACTTCAGACTGCAAGAATGAAGATTTCTTAAATTGTCTTCTACATACATACATACATTCTTAATAATTTTATTGGAGTAAATAGAAGTAATTTAAATATTCCCAGAGTACCAGAGCATCGATTGTTTCGCCATTTAGTCAAAGGTTTCGGATTACGGTACAAAATTAATGTTTATGAACAATAAATTACGAAAAAAAAACACTGCCATTGATATCTGGTAACATTCATTGATGTAGAGAACAAAGTGAAAAATAAATTTAAAAAATATTGAGATTTGAAGCTTAATAATAACAAACAATGAATATTGTCGACAAATGCATTTAATAATAGTACACATGCGTATAATGTGTTAAAGAAAATTTTATATGATTGGCATCAAGTTACCTTTTCTGCTGCGACTCTTTCTTATCGCAAAGATAAAGTCTTAATAATAAAATTGGGTACCATTTATTGCATATGCGTGAACTGCCGACTTGAAAACCAACACGTTTCTGTTTTAAAACCAATCCCGAATGTTTCGGGATCATTTCTTCTAATCCCGGGATTGAAATGTATCGAAAACTGTACGGGTTCCCGGGATTGGATTCCCTACTTATAATGAATACATGTTATAACGCCTGATCCCAATAATCCTTGTGATTGAATACTACCATATAAATATAATATTGAGAAAAAATTTAAGTACAAAAAAATATGTAAATACATATTTTATTTTTTTTAGAATTATTTTGATTTTGTAAACTTCCATAAAATTCTTTGTCGAACTCGACCCGGGTTTCGCCTTTCGGCGTCTTCCGGTGTTGATCAGTGCGCGAATGCACTCAAACTAACAGGCAGCGGCAAGTTTGTATTGTCTATATACAAACACACAAGTACATTCGCTCTATACGTATTGTTAACCTAATTGATAGCGAGAATTTATGATATGAATTATTGTAGTGAATAAAGTGGGTAGATTATAATATTGGGCATAATGAATTGCCAGACAATAAAATGTAAACGTGAAAAATAAGTTTAATACTAAAATAAAATAGAATATTTTTTTGTGAGTTTATAAAACGACATATTAGAATTAATTGATATTAATTATTTAAAGGGGTACCCCTTAATTAATTCTAATAATAACAATGGGGAATTTGGGAGATTTAACTGTTCATTTAAGATTGGAAAGCTGAGCCCTATTTATTTCCAATATTTCCTGGTAAAATAATTTATGTTCACATGTGTTCTTGTGTAACAATTTCACCCCTACATCTGCATCGAACAAGTGATTCTCCAGTAATAGATGATTGGCAAAAGTTGAAGTGTCCTTATTCAGTCTAAAAGCCGCCAAATGTTCAGCCACTCTTATATTTAAAGTTCGGGCTGTCTTACCGATGTAGAAATGTTGGCAGTCACTACACTGCAGTCTATAAATGCCAGATTTACAAAAGTTATGGAAGTTTACAAAATCAAAATGAAAATAATTCTAAATTATTATTGAATTTCCATCAAGCACCTTCAGTCGAAATTTTAAATAATATTTTATTTATTCGAATTTTCTTCAATGTTTTCTTTTTTATCTTTACCATAAAGTTTATCTTGGATGGATGGGAGGGGAATTCAAAACGTCACATACATCCATGCCTTCGAACAGAAATTCATAAATCATCTGTCCATACTGGGATTCGAAATCACGACCTCCGTAACGGAAGCCAACAACGTTGACCGCTCGACCTCGCAGCCGCCAGTGTAAATATGATACTTAAATTTATATAAACCCTATAGTTCCCAATCTCTACGTTATAAGGGCAGTGGGGTCCCGTCGCCTTGGGAGTTTCTTGAATTTGCCGCATAGGAAAAGTGGCAAATTATTGCTATTATTGTAAGTGTTCATTTTACAAATAAATAAACGAATTTAAAGTTGTAGTTAATTCATAACAAAAGATACCAGATTTTATTTTGTAAAAATAACATTTGGGAAAAAAACATTTAAAATTTAATTTTCTGGCTTTTCTCTTCACAAAATCGTTAGTAAAGTTATCAACATCTATTTTATCTGACAGATAAAGTTTTATTAAAAACATGATTGTAGAGTTAGTCTTTACCGTAGTCGGAAAAAACGACCCCGACCCCGTGTTTTTTTTTTTTAGTACAAATCGCTCCAAGTCAAGTTGCCACTGGTCGATCTGGTATGAATGTAAATTAAATAAGAAATATTTTTTTAATAAATTGCAAAAATATAAGTAAGAGTATGTCAATTTTCTTTCACATCTCTTTTTGCTTCGCAGGAACAGCAACAAAATTTTTAATTCTTCCCAAGCAATGTTATCATGATCTTGTTTTTAGTGTTTTACAAAGCATAATCATGCAAGGAAAAAATGGTGAATTAATTATCGCTTGCATTGATTCTTTATACGTTTTTTTTTTGTTTATTACCTCTGAAGTTTTTTTCTATTTCTTAAAAACTCGACCCCCAAAAAGTTGTGTTTAATCAGTAAGTCACAAAGCACAAATTAGTCGAAAGAAAGCTCGCATTGATTCTATATCGTATTGTAAGTATTTGTTTTTTTACCTTTGAAAATTTCAAAAATGCCGCCTCCAAAAAACTACATTGTCAGTGGGCGAATGAAAATTTAGTGAAAGTGATATTGCTAACATTGGCTCTGTATACATATCAATCTTTATTTTCATATTACTTTCAAAATTTTATGTTCATTTTCGAAAAACCCGCCCAGACGGTCCACCTCTTCCGCCCCCCCTTACTACGCCACTGTTTAAGGGACTAGTCACCCATACAAAATTTAAGGTTAGGTTCTTTTAATTTTTTTACAACAATCAAACAATTTTGATAAACAAATGATTTTGTATTTAGTTTATAACACAGCTACAAATAAAATATTTTTTCAATGCACGTATATAAAATATGTTTTTTTAATACTATATTTTTATGAAAAATTTAATTTGACTTTGATGTTATAGAGGAATTATCGCATACGCTATAGAATAATTCTCTATAAGAGGGGTTTACTATATATATATCATCGCTGAATACATCCACCTTTTTGGACAACCTATATAAATGGTTAGTACATATATCTAATGAAATGTATACAAAATTTGTTTGTTTAGATACTGTAAACTATCTGGTGGTGACTATCTTTTTAAGTCAGCTCATTTTTTTATTTTGAAAGTCATTAAAGTCGTGTAAACCCAAAAATATCGAAAAAAAAATGATCTCAGTATAAGATGGCAGCATTAATTGACTTCTTAGCTTATGGTTGTTATTTTCAAAGAACTTATCAAAATATAGAGTTCAGTTACTGTCTATGACAGCCAGACAGCTGTCAAACAAAGTGTCGCAACGGAGTATTTTGGTGTCATGGCACAGATTTTCTCTTGTTGATTTTTTTAGATATATGTACATATATTTTCGCGATACGTAATCTAGAAAAATTGTGTTGGTGTGTTGAAAATGGATGTTTTTAGTGTCATTAAAATTGAAAAAATGTCTCATTACATGAGGTTAAACGATTTGTAAAGTGTTTTATTTTTCTGTCTTTTCGCCAAATATACCATCGACGATGTTTGGAAAACCAGTCAACGAGAAAGAAAATTTCCTTGAGCGCACAAAAGCCGCTCGGGAAGAACGCGCCTTGGAAAAGAAACGTGAGATTTGTGCAATCAAAATCCAGGCGTCAGTCAGACGTTGGCTCTGTAGAATCCGATTCACTAGAACTATTCAGTAAGTAGTTATCGAAATACTAAACTATCAACAGCGCTGTAGTGGAGGGTATACGGCGTATACACTCTGCTCGCTTCGTAATAATATACCGGTTGGTAAAATCGAAATATTCTACCAACGGAGAAAATAAAATGCTTTTTCGATAATAATATTGTAAGCACATATATATATTTTTTATTTTAGCTAATTTTCCTTTTTATAATCCAACGTACGGTAAATTACTATATTGGAAAGCTTTGTAGGGTTTGAATGAGATCATTGAAACAACTGTTCATAATATTTTTTCTCCTCAAGTTGATCCGGGGTGACATAAAATCCATTAAGTTTAAATCATGTAATTTAAGAAATTCTAAAATATATTCTGCATTGATAATTGTTGGAAAATCACTATTATTATCATCGGTTGCAACTTATAGTTTACAAGTATTGCTTCAATAAACAATTTAAATACATTTCATTCACACAAATTAAAATGTTAACCCTTCAGCAAAAAGGTGAAAAAATAAGAAAGTGTTTTAGTTAAAAATATTGTTTGTTTTATATAGTTGATAGTTATTTCGGCGTATGCCTTTATGTTTAAACTTAAATTTACTCAGCTATATATACTGGCTAATAATGGCTTAGCCAGTACACTGGACTCCCTATTTACACGGTAGATACGTTCCACGCGATACGGTGTAAAAAAAATATACTAAAATAAAAAAGTTATGGTGGATAGGTTTCTTTGTATAAAAATCAATTTATGATATCAAAAAATAAAATTTATCATTGCTTATTGCATCTTAATTTTACTTTTAAAATACTTAAATTAAAGGTAACAAAAATTATTCACTATCACCATGAGACAATAGACAAACCCATTTACGCACATTTGGTACGACATCACTTTTATCACTTGCGATATCCATAGCCTGTGTAATATATATGTCCAAATTACTGTTCTGCAGTTTTAAATGAATGTTTGATTTTTTCTCTTTTTTTTTTTGCACTTTTTTGTGTTATTTAGAAATCGTGCAATAAGGGAGTTCAGTGTATATATAGTATCTGTTCCTGGGAGTGGTTTTTTCCGCATGCACAGCACATCAACAGGGCTTGAAGGGTTCTTCTTCTTCTTTGACCATATATGTGGAGCATGTGGCCGCCACGCTGCACCTCCATGTTTTCCTGTCTCCCATGACAGCATTCCTCAGTTTCGCTAAGTACATCCTATGGATAATACCAGACAGTCGTCCAGGAGGCCGAAATCCCATCAGTTGGAAGAAGAGGCAGGCTGGATTAAAGCTTTCCGGAGGCTTTCTGTCTTGAAGGATTATTCATCATTTATGTATTAATTTTTTTCAGTGAAGGGTTTGATGCCCTATTCTCATCAGAAATCGACACAGACGAAGAATGTGCAATACTGACAACAGATCTAAGACCTGCTCTGGAGGTTTACCATACTGCTCGCAGATTGTTTCTTATTTTCCAATTCGAAAGAGACAAACTAAGAATAGAGAGACTATGTCGATACATTGTTGCCAGCTTACAATCAGAATCTCTAAAGCTGTCATATGTGGGAGTATTTTTCTTGAAGGAACACAGGTTCGAAAATCACTTATCCTTATGCTTATTTGACCATTACTCAGTGAAAAATTTAACTAAAGATTATTTATTATGTTAGTTAATATTTCACAACTTTTATTTGAAAATTCAAACTAATATGTAATGGATTTCGTTTTACCTAATATAAACAGTAAACAATATCAATTTTATTATTTCAATTGAACAGGAATATAAGGCGGCGAGAATCCGCTGTTATTCCATTCCTTTGTAAAACAAATATGCAGTATGAACTAGAGACAATTAATAATTTGGTCGTCATACATCAAAGAGCCGGTACTAAATGAAGAAGTGAAGAAGTCCACTTATCTGAGAAATTATTTATAGGAGCTTTATTGTATTTTCTTTAGTGAGGAAGACACTAAATTTTGTCATTTATGTATATATGTTGATTCAAACGGGGCAGCGAAACATACTGATAAATTGTAGAAATTATTGAAAAATTATGAGATATTGTAATGGTACGCGTACACCTATTCCGTCATCATCCGAACTATGCTCGGCCGTGTCGTCCGATCGAAACAAACATATGTAGAGAAATGAGAGCGCGTACACTACTACAGACGACATCGTACGATGACGGCTGTCTCTGACCGATCAACCGACGAATCCAAACATGTTGGGATTGGTCGGCCGTCTGCCGGCTACTTTTCACAGAACATCACCTGTTCTAACTTCAGGTTGGTATTGTCGCGAGTCTGCCGCCTACTTTCGGTGTATTATGACAGAACATTTACTGGCCATTTATTTCGTATTTCGCATAATTTATCAGTGTTCTTCATATAAATGTGTGATTTTAACGCGATTATCAAGCCCTCAAAAAATATTTTTTTAAATCGTGGCTTTGTTTTTAGCTTAGTTTGTGAAGTTTTTCGCCGTAATAATCCATGGCTATCTTTAACACACAATTACCACAGAAGTTTTATCGTACATATAGTGTAGTATTCTGCTTTGTTATTAATGCTTGACTGCATTTAAAATATATTGAAATGTACTAAAACTCATCCTAAAATATTCAAAGAATTTGATGGGTTGTAATTTTAAATTGTCAAAAGGGAAATTCACCCAGTTGTTTTCTATGAACGAATATCTCATTCACCCACATACGTTGACGTCGACGAATTAAATGGCGATACGAATTATCTAGAATATACATTTCTTTGAAATCCTCCATTCTTAAAAAATTATCTTTACTCTCTAGGCTGCACAGTACTACTAACTGCTACTAACGTCAGGTTGTACTCGGTCAAAACCGGTCGGCCGACAACGTTAGCTGTGTATGCACATGAACTGCCGACACTTTACGTCCGAATAGGTCCAACACGAAGTTGGCCGATAATTCGGTTTTGGTGTATGCGTACTGTTAGGGCTACCGTTTCCTATGGGAGGCATCTTCTGTGCATGTAGTGGTCAGCACATTTTTTTTTACAATGTCTGCTCTTAATCTGGAGCATATAAACTCCTAATGCAATTTATCTCAACATAATAAGTGTTTCAACAACAACTGCTTGTTAGTCAGTTAAGGATAGGACTAAGACAGGACTAGTGGTTAGTTAATCGCCCTCGCTAAGTTGTTACATGCTAAGATATGATGGGTGTGAATTTGGGAATTTAAGACATCACATATATCCATGACTTTGAACAGAAATCAATTTATATAAACTGTAGTGGTATTCAAACCCGTGACCACCGCAACTGAAGCCAATGATGTTGACCACGTGGCCAGTGGATCAAGCACGATCTGCAATGGTGTTCTTAAACCCAAGATATGGAGAATATAGAATGGCAACATTGAAGACTAGGTAATATGATATCAAAAGCGCCAGTAGCTAAATTGCCGTCTTCTGTTTGGTGGCAGTTCTTAGGTTGGACCAATTTCGTGTAATAAAAATCACAGTTGTGGCTCTACTAAATATTGTGTAACAACTTAGCTGTTGCAGGTGGGTGAATTTATTACCAATCACTAAAACCCTATAAATCTCATGAAAACCATTGTAAATATTCAAATTGGTTCTATTTGTTTTTAGCATTTCTTGGTTGAGTCACATGAAAGAACTTCTCTACAAATGTTGCCAGTATTTAGAAGTACTTAAACCAGAATCTCCGACCGACATGCAGACAATTCTGTTGCATTTACACACATTGGTTGCATTCACTGCAACTAACACGTGGGCAATTACAAAATTGAAAAATCTTGAGAAGCTGCGATCTGGAATGACGCAGTTATGTGCTAATATTATGGGAGCTCTCTTTCACAGAGGATATTATCTTGTATTGAAGGTATTTACTTTTTATCAGTTTTTTTTTGGTTATATCTTTTACAATGTTGGGATATAATTATCTATATATAAAAATGAATCGCTGAATGTGTTGCTAAGCGCAAATCTCGAGAGCGGCTGAACCGATTTCGCTAATTTTTTTTTTAGAATATTCCTTGAAGTACAAGGATGGTTCTTACGGAACATTTAAACATTTAAAAAAATGCCTGGAAAAGTCTAAAAACAACACTTTTCTATACTCCCATACAAACGATTCGTAATAATACTTAAAAGTCAATTTGAACTTTAATACCATACATCACAAATGTATGGTATCACAAAATTGTTATCAGAGCTGATAAGACTCATGTGGGCCAACATGCAGGACGTTTTAATGCACCTACTATCGATGAAGTTGCCATTGTTGTAGTTGGAGAAAATTTGGAGTCACATGATATTGTTTTACATCGTCGAAATAATCAATTACAACGTATTAAGGAAACACATCGCTCATATGATGATTGTTTTCCATTATCATATCTACATGCTTCCCATCAAAACCAATTGATTTGTGGATAAATTACAGAGATAATATGTGTGACGATATTTTGATCAATATACGCAATAGAACAGGGAATCCGAAATTACAAATAAGTGAAGAAATTTACAATGAAGCATTGATTTCCATTGAGGATGTGTGCTTGATGATGTCAAACAAGCTATTATGTCAATTGGGGATGGCCGCGCCCAATCGCCCAATGCACGATGTTTTTGATCAAGGGTTAAAACGTGAAAAATCGTATGATCTCAATACTTTGAAAGAATCGATTCAAATAAATCTTCCACTATTGAACGAAGAACAAAAGTATGTATTTGATAATCTTATGAAAGTAATAAATGATGTAACTGGAGGGATTTACTTCTCGGACGCTCCTGGTGGTACAGGAAAAACTTTTTTGATTACTTTAATATTGGCAACAATTCGCTCAAAAAATGATTTGCTCTTGCTCTTGCTTTGTCAGGCATTGCAGCAACTTTGCTTGAAGGCGGTCGAACAGCCCATTCAGTTCTAAAATTGCCATTGAGTATGCAAAGCAACGAAACTCCAATCTGCAAAATTTCCAGGAGAATTCTGCAATGTCAAAGGTTTTGCAGCTATGTAAACAATGTAATATGTGGGATGAATGCACGAGGGCGCATACAAAATCATTAGAGGCTTAAGATAGAACCTTAAAAGATCTACGGAACAACCAAAACCAATTTGGTGGCGCAATGATTTTATTAGCAGGAGATTTTCGGCAAACATTGCCAGTGGTTCCACGTTCAACGCAAGCTGATGAACTGAATGCATGTTTAAATTCCTCCAATTTGTGGAAACATGTCAAGGTATTACATTTAAGCAAGAATATGCGTGTCATGTTGCAAAATGATCAATCTGGAGACATATTCTCTAAACAACTCATTGATATTGGTTATGGCAAATTTCCTATAGACGTGCTGACTGGCTGCATCACCTTTCCTGAGAGTTTTGTCAGTTAACTCAATCAAAAGCTGAACTCATTCAAAAAGTGTTTCCAAATGTTGCTCAAAATTACTTATTCCATGATTGCTTGAGAGAACGAAATATACTGGCTGCCGAAAACACTCATGTAAATGAATTCAATTTCAAAATACAAGATAACATTCCTGCGAAATGAGGACATATAAATCAGTTGATACGGCAACCTCCACCGGAATTTTTAAATCCACTAGATTTTCCAGGATTGCCGCCTCACAATCTTCAACATCGTAGTTATAATGTTGCGAAATATTAACCAACCGCGACTTTGTAACGGCACACGATTAGCGATAAAAAAATTACTGAATAACGTAATAGAAGCAATCATATTGAAAAGAAAGTATAAAGGAGAAGACGTTTTGATACCCCGCATCCCAATGATTCCGACTGACGTACCATTCGAGTTTAAACTACTGCAGTTTCCAGTACGGCTTGCTTTTGCTATGACTATAAACAAATCCCAGGGGCAGTCATTAAGTGTTTGTGTTATTAATCTAGAAAACCCATGTTTCTCGCATGGTCAATTGTATGTTGCCTGTTCCCGTGTTGGAAGACCATCTGCTCTGTTTGTTTACGCGCCAGGTAATCAAACAAAAAAATATGTTGTACCATAAAGTACTACAATAAAAATAAAACTTAATTTAGAATAAGTAAAAATAAAATGAAATATAATAAGTAGGTATCATAATAAGAAATCTGAAATTGTAATATTCATTGTGATTTTTTATTGACTATTAAAAGAATTTCAGGTGTCTTACAATTATTTTTTTTGTTGATATAATGTAATTGTTGACTTATTAACTTCCTTTTTCTTTTTTTATCTCACTAGCAGACCGGGCGTCCCGAATAGCAGAATAAATATTAAAAAAACTAAAACGTTAAAGAATCGACTGTTAGGCGGTACGAAGTTCGCCGGGTCAGCTAGTATCCATTATATAATTATTATGTTAAAATGTAGATATTTCTATCTATTGAAATCAAAAATAATTGTTAATAATTTGTAGACATTTTGAATGAAATCATGTTATTTTGTATACTGCTTTGTGCTGTCTATTTGTTTGCAACGGATTCAACTTTGATTTGTACTGCTAAGATGGTAGGTTATGGTGAAAATTTGCATTTAAAATATTATCTGAACTGTTATTAAACCTTTCAAAAATTAACGCCTTAAGCAACTTGGAAGTGAGCGGTTAATAGCTTTCCATGCATATGTACTCTTCACGTGCAGAGATGCACCTAAAATATTACACATTCTAGAAACATGAAACCTCCATGCGCTATTGCTTAGCGTACTGTATAATACTTCATATTTGATAGCCGTCAATTTGATTTTATCAGTATTTTCAAATAAATAATTGGACATGCCAAAAAGTGATCTTGTTAATTAACAAAATATGCATCATCAAGTCCTTTTAGTTCAGTGTATTAATTATTGTTACGAAAAGTGTATGGGATGTTTGATAACTTGCTTGTTGATAATATTTTTATCCACTATTGCAAGTAATAATTGATAATTCTGCCGCTATCAAAGTGCCGGTAATAATGTCATTAATTTATGTATCTTCTATTTTTTAGTCCTTGCTGCTGGGCGGTCTGTGCAGAGAAAGGGTCGCTTTGAAAAATGTTTCTTTGACAGCAATCATAACACTGTCAATGCGCCCATTAATCTCCTCTCAGTTTTCCGAAAAGTTACTGACCATGTACATCATTCAGATATTGTCTGTACCTGGCCTGGTACACCACATGGAACAAATCGCTCCTGAGGTATAAGATTCCTATTAATTCGAAGGTCAAATTATTGATAAAATTCTAGCATAATGTTTTTTCTTATAATTACCATCTATTTCTATTTCAGTGCCTGGCTGTCTACAAATCGCATCTGATGTTTGAAAAGAGTATTGAATTTTTGAGTACCGATCAAAATTTGCGCATAGTTTTCAACACTCTGGAAGGAAACTATGCTCTGTGTCTTCTTGCGAATCTCGTGCAACTCGCTAGTATGGATGAGAAGACTTCGACAGAAATATACTTCCCGTCGTTTGTGGTGAGTACTATATCTTCAAAATACCATGACTAAATCTAATTTTATATTGATTGATTGGTATGTGGCATTAGTACAAAAAAGTGTTTTATTTGTTGAAATTGATTGATATGCTTGGTATTTGTATATGAAAATGTGCAGCAAATGATTCCCACCGTGTTGGTCTCGCTACCGAGTGATCAGCGATCTTTTTATGCTGTTGCATAACCATAGACTTGAATTCCCGACACGCATGGACGCAGAGAGTTCTTTCTCAGCCGTAGTCTTCGATTCTTATCCTTACCAGTTTGAGTTTCATAAGTGGTCCTAATATTTTTCCAGATCGTGGTAACTCGCTTCTTAGAGTCATGCCAGCAGCTGGTGGTGGGAAAACAGAGCAATCTTAGCAGCTGGCATCCGGTCCTGGGCTGGGTGAGCGGTGGCGCCACTTCAAGTGGCGGAGCGAGCAAAGCGAGAGGTCAACTCTCCAAGCTGTGGGGCGGATCTCTTCTGAGAAGGCTGTTAGCGGAACCTCTCGCTAATGCTCTCAACTCTCCTCCCACCCCTTCGCCGCAAACACAACTCCCACCGCCTGCTTCTACTTCTGCCTCTTCGGCTGCTAATTTTATTCGACGGGCAATTGAGGCGCGCACTAACAGGTTAGTGTAATTAATGTACAAATTTTAAGAACACGAAATAATCATTTTATTATTTTTGCATACACATTACACATAAGCATTGAACCAATAATTCCCTCCTACCTTTTGTGAAACCGCTAAAAACTGCTTGGTAAATTCATTTACATTAAAATCTGATGTTTATATTGACATTCTCGTTATATTTGAATACAAATATATGGCGAAGACCTCTCAGGACTACTCTTCCTCTGCAGGAAGTGAAACAGTCATGCATTTCTTGCAAGAAATAAAAGACTGTTTCGTTCTTGCTATAAGTAAAAAAGTTTGTTTGTGAAATTTTTAAATGGGAAAAAAACAACTGACGAAGACTCTCCCTCATTAAAATCACAACACTTAGCACATCTTTTTTACTGTCATTTATCAAGGTACTCTGCATGCTGATGAAACGAATCCTTAGAAAATATACTGAAAAGCTCATTATATTTTTAGTTTGATAACTTTTGGTGTGTTACAGGGCAAACGCTGCTAAAAATTTCAGAAAACTGGGCTCGCCTGAATGTACCAATGTAGCTCTTATTTGTTCAATGTACCAAACCGCCCTCACAACAATGACGCAGCTGAAATTAGACATACTCACAGGTCAGTTCCCATGTTAAAAACAATTACGATTATAATTTGGCACGCTGATTCACGAATTGTATTGAAATAAAAATATTTTTTCAGGTCTCTGCAATCAGGACATGATTCTGTACTATCTTTGGATGTTCATCTGCTCCTTGGGCCCCAATTGCGGCCTCAAATCTTTCCTAGATCTTCTCGCCGTAAATACCAAAACAACCGCCCCGGAATTTCAAATTCTAATTCTGTTTGCCGATTGTATGACACATTATGTGACGTAAGTATCGTTTGTCACCAATCACCATTTTTGACTCTTGCATTGTGGTAAATGTTTTAAAATTAACATCAAACTGTTTCAGAATTCTTGATGATATGGAAATGTACGAGCAGCAATCGCCATTCAAATTGTCTGACTTTATCACCATGTCCAATTTCTTAAACCTATTTCTCTATAAAGGGGTTTTGGCTAATCTTTTTGGTGAGCTATTATTTGTCTATTTTAACCATAGATTATAATGGGGTAGGTGTAGAGTAGTCGTTGTTTTTCAAATATGTTAGAGTTATAAAAAACTAAGCAGTCCAAGACTTTTTTTTTAATATCCTATTTTTCAATTACTCTGAATCAATAAATATAATGTCTTACATAAATAAGAAATGTGTAGAGATCTTGCGTTGGTGGCGAAAATAAATTGATGCAGATCTGAGAGATAAAACATTTCTATCTGTCTTTTTTTCATGTTTTTTGAAATTCCACACAACATTGTTGCTAATTTTTATTTATGCCTATCAATACCTTTTTGATATCAATTGGTGTTTCCTTCTGTCTTGAATTACTTGATTATGTAATGTTTTCTGTTAATTCAATAATTAGTGTGATTGCTTTTTTCCAGAAACAAAAAGCTTGTCAGGATCAGGACTATTTGGATCTATGCATGCTCTGCTTCAGGTATTGTATCGACGAGACTGTCGACGGTCATACACTCCGCCTGGCCATTGGCTCGCTAAAGACCTTCGTATCGGGCCATTTATGGCTGATCTTGATAAAGGAAAAAAAGCACCTCAGGTAATTGTGACATAAGTTGTAGATTTAGATTCACAATAGATGACTTTTCTTTTACCTGATACCTTTTCATTAAATTCCTAATTGTTAATCTAGCTTAAGTCCGAGTCAAAGCTTGAAAGATAAAGCAACGTAATACTAGAAAACGCGAGGAATTCGTCGTATTGGTGTACAATAAAGATATTTCATGGTTATTTATTTCAATTTATTATTATGTTGAAATACCCGATTCAGTCAAAAATAATTAAAACAATATAGAGAAGTTAAATGTTATCAAATCCTATATTTATTTATTTTCATATTCAAGTTACTGATGACGAAGATGCCTCATATAATTCCACACAGTGAGCGTGTCCAGCTGTTCAGGCGAAGTGTTGCCAACGAAAAGGCTGTCCTTGGCCTGACGGAACAGGCCTGTGCCCCCGCGCCTCGCCCAACACTCATTACTGTTCATCGGCGACGGGTTTTGGAAGACGGCTATCGTCAGTTAGCTGCACTGCCACCTCATGCGCTTAAAGCGGTTGTGAGAGTTCGATTTGTTAATGAGCAGGGCTTGGATGAGGCTGGAATTGACCAAGATGGTGTTTTTAAAGGTAAAAACTTTGTTTATTATTTTATGAATTATGTTGCCAGTTTGAGACAGCCAGACTGTGAGAATTCGTAGCATCTTTGACAGAAGAGACAGGCGCAGACAAATAAAAAATATCAAATAACAAATCTGCCAAATTTTATAACTTAACACACTCAATGCGGACTTTGATGCCCTATGCAGTATAGCATGCTGATTTTACAATATTATTCTTGTTCGCGAATTTTTGGAATGCATACCATTGTAGTGTCTAGACATTTTAAGTACAGAACTTAAGCACCTGCATAAAGAAGTATTTACACTGGATATGTTTCAAAGATTTTTGTAAATAAATTAATTGCATGTTCACTTAGTGACTTATACTATTTTATACATACATACATAGCAAACATTAGATAGATTTATCAATATTTAAAAAATAGCATACAATTACTATCGATTAGGTGAATAAAATTACATCTTTTGTAAACACATGTGTACATTGAATATAAAATAACAGTAAAAAATAGTTTAAAAAAACTTACAATAAACAATATTATTTTATTAAGCAATATTATACATGTGTTGGTGATACAAACGAAAGCATGGATCCAGACACAAACCCAGCTCATTTGGACATTCCGGACGAAAAAAAGAGAGGCTTTTCTCTCCTTTTTTTTCATTCCAACAATATTTGCATCGTCTTCTTTTTGTTTTTCCAAGTGGGTCTTTTTTGGCAGAAAATACAAAGATGGATTCTTTCAATTTTTTGTTTTGGAGGGGGGCCTACTAATTTTTCAATAACGTGTAGCCTGTAATCATATAATGATATTTTTGATGAATTTTGAAAATTGTACATATAGTAGGAATTTAGTAGCATTGTTTGAAACAAATGGATTCCTATGTTTTTCTTCTACATGGGTAATATGCTAAAATTTGATCATGGCAATCCACTCCAGCCATGAATTTGTTGTAATATATTACCATTTTTGGCTTTTTAAAACATTTCCTCGGCTATTAGTCGTTAATGTTGATGCGTCATCGAATTCAGACGAAATCGTCAGAACGTCTCAGCTTCCATTTAGAAGTTACATTCTAGAAGTCCCATTTAGTTGCACATATTTCTTCTAGGGTATATTTAATCAAGGACTCTAGGAGGAAATATTTTTATCTTTTTATGTATAAAATTCTAGACAGAACACTTCAATACTCAAAGAATCTTAATGAATGTAAAAAGGAGAACAGTAAATAATGCAAATCAAAATTTGAAATATGTAGTGAACGTATTCTAAGCGAAAGTGTAAACCAACCTTCATGTGAATTATCGATTACCGATTCGATATTATTATTATTTTTTTGTTGCAAAACAATGAAATAATAATAAGTTCACTCCAAAGCGATAGGCGCCCGTGCTTTAATAATTCCACCGACGCGCTAGGCGTGTCATTAGCATCCAACGAGTTAACTCACGAAAAACGAGCGTGACCGTATGGTAACACTTCACAGCATTCCCTATTAATCCTGCTACTAACCGTATTTCTACCTAAATATCGTTGAATTTACTAAATATCGGTAGACAAAGATGTCGGCTTTAGTAATTCGTCAGTTGTAAAATAGATAGTAAATTTTTTCACTCATTAAAAAAAAACTGGTTATGTCTGGAAATGTTTTTTTTATATGTAGACAATCTATTTTAAGAACAAAACAATGAATAACTAAACAAAGGAGCACAAGCTGAAATAATTACGTTTGTATTTGAAAAAATATTTATGAAGGGTGTGCAACATGCTTAACCGACCGATAACATTTTTTATGCGTTTATCGATGGGTTAATTGAAAACAACTAAATTAATTCCTAATAGTTAGTGCAAGGGGTTAAAGCACAGTAAATGCTCATCAGATTTTACAGCCATTAAAACTTTTGAAACAAATGTTAGGTTTTGAAATTTCTTTTGGAAAAATAATCTAAAACTATACAAAAATTAGCAAATGCTAAACATACAAAATCATTTGAAAAAATAATTCTATACATTCAGACAATACTATAAGATAAATAGTTATAAGATTTTTCACTTATAAAGTATTTTTTGGTGAAACATGCAACATGCTTTTGATCTCTAGAATTTGAATTTACTATGTTTAGAAATTGAACAGCCAAACTGTTATTGATGAGGAAATGTCGACCTTGAAGATTTTGATATTTGTAATGAAGACTTTTTCATATATTTATGAAACTCATGCTTCTATTCTTACTCTCCCCAAAAAAAGAAAGATGGAGCGACTGAATAACTAACAGTTACCGAAGAAAAACTTTTGTTGAAATAAGCTCCATTAGGAATCCATATATTCCAAACTGAGAGTGGATATGGTCTCAAAAAATATTTTTGAAAATTTTGATTTACAGAATTCTTGGAAGAAACAATAAAGTTAGTCTTTGATCCAACTCTGGATTTATTCAGAGCTACTTCTGAGGCTCGCTTGTACCCTTCGCCGACTGCTGCTCTTCATGATTCACATCTTCAACTTTTTGAGTTTGTCGGCCGAATGCTAGGAAAAGCTGTCTATGAGGTTTGTCATACTTTTCCTGTACTGGTGTAAAATTTCTAAATTGTCTAATATATTGTAATTTATTTGTCATAATATATTTTTTTTAGGGAATCGTCGTAGATGTTCCCTTTGCTTCATTCTTTTTGAGTCAGGTGCTGGGACAAACCCACCAAGCTCTCTACAGTTGGATTGACGAGCTGCCCTCGCTTGATAAAGAGCTTTACCGAAGTCTCACCTTTATTAAACATCATCAGGTAAACTACATAATATCCAGTACACACTGCATACCACCTAAACGCTTGCAGTAAACTAAACATTATATTGCTACTGTACTAGATAGACACAAAAGATATTCATTCTTTATTCAGGAGGCACGTGTTTTAATATCAGATTCTTTGCTGGATTGCAGGACTCTTGGCTTTCATATTTGTCATAGAACATTAGCATTTTGGTTTCACAGAAATCTATAATATCTATAGAAGTAAAAATGAGTAAATCGCGTAAACGAAAATAATAATTTATTCTAAATATTGCTGATCAACCTATATTATACGCCACTATCTGCTTTGTAAACTAATCCTATTTATCACTTTTAAGGTGTTCACTGTCAATACTTGGTGGAATGGCATTATAATAAAAATAATAAAACATTTTTAATACTTTTTCCACATAAAATATAATAATTTTATGTGGAAAAAGTACTAAAAATGTTTTATTATTTTTATTATAATCCTATTTAATTTTAATTATTTGAAATTACATTGTCGCATAAATATTTTATTCTAGGAGGATATCTCTACTCTGGAGTTGACATTTTCAGTGGACGAAGACCGACTCGGAGATATAGTCACCCATGAACTTATTCCTGGGGGAAGAGCTATTCCGCTTACGAATGAGAATAAGTGAGTAACAGCAACCTTTATATCTTTTGACAATAATATTCAAAGAATAAAACACTCATTTGTACTAATTCCACTTTTATGTAATATAATCATGACCGGATTCGCTCATGACGAGCATTATCATCTGATGCTGATCACATTAAATAAAAGTGGAATTAAACAAATGAATGTTTTATTCTTTGAATTTAATGCCTTACCACCCAATATTGACAGTAAAGACCTTAAAAGTGAATAACAACAATAATTAAAACAGTTTTTTCATTTTAAAAGTGCTTTTAATGTAATAAATAGTTGACCAATGGTATACCGGCCGGCTGCGTGGTCGAGTGTCAATGTCACAGGCTCGAATCCCAGTACGGACAGTTTTTATAAATTGATTTTTCAATTGATTTATGAATTTCAGTCCGAAGGCATGGGTGTACGTAATGTCTTGAATTCCATCCCACCCATCCTATCCTAAAACGGGAGTAGCGAGAGTGATTAGCTAACCACTAGAGGGAGGAACTGATGGTCTCAATTTACATAAATAAGTTTAAAGCTATTACTAAATATCTGAAAAAACAATTTCACTGCTACCAACAAAACATATTAATTTTATAGCTGTCTTCGTAATTTCTGTATGATTCTTTTTTGGTTTTCAGGATAAATTACATTCACTTGATGGCTCATTTCCGAATGCACACACAGATCAAAGAGCAGACAAATGCATTCATCAAGGGTTTTAGGTCTATTATTAATCCTGAGTGGTTGTCCCTTTTCTCCACACCTGAAGTAAGTACTGATGTTGAACATTCTCTCTAAAAATATTTTTCCAATCTTCATCAGTTTTGGAGTACAGTTCAACGCAGAACCAAAATAAGCCTTGGGCAGAGAAATTAACCAAGGTGAACCCAAAAATACATTTATTTCTTCATTCAATGGTGTGTAACTTTCTTCAGTTGACAGCGAGAGAAGTTCTTATTTTAACGGCCGTGAGAGTCCTTTCCTTAATGGCT
This sequence comes from Himalopsyche tibetana, assembly GCA_030503985.1. NCBI lineage: Eukaryota > Metazoa > Arthropoda > Insecta > Trichoptera > Rhyacophilidae > Himalopsyche > Himalopsyche tibetana. Next base: position 3,723,582 of record JAPJYX010000019.1, on the reverse strand, counting down.
GGTAGATTTCTCCACTCGATGTGCTTCACTCAAAAACGGATGAATTTTTTTCACTCTACGAAAAAGTTCTTCACTTGAAGACAGGAAGAATGCATTGCTCGACAGCGATTCGGTTTATACCCCTATAAACACAAATATTGCAGAAGGTTCTATGAATATTAATCCCAAAGCACAATTTTTGAAAGACATCAGGAACTGTTTTTTTTTCAGATTCATTTGGGGCACGTCAGTATCAATCCCTTCTTTACACTTTGAATCTTGAATAATTAAAAAATTTCAAATATAAAGCTATGTTGAAACTTATTACAGGTGCAGCGTTTGATAAGTGGTGATACGGCACCATTGGACCTTCGCGATCTACGTCGCCACACACAATACTATGGTGGTTTTCATGATTCCCATCGAGTTGTCGCTTGGCTGTGGGATGTCTTGCACAAAGATTTCACTGAAGAGGAACGAGCCATGTTTCTCAAGGTAAGAATACATGATAGACAATGGTATAATAAATAATTGTAAATGAATAAACAATAATTCCACAATAACTGAAGATTCGTGTATGAAATATGCAAATTTTTATTTCAGTTTGTCACATCATGTTCCAAGCCTCCACTTCTTGGATTTGCACATCTTGAACCACCATTTTCCATTCGTTGTGTTGAAGTTGGCGACGATGAAGACACTGGGGACACTATTGGTAATTTAAGATTTGATACATTGATGCTTCTATTAATAATCGACTTAAAAATTGTTTTGAAAAAATCTAAAATAAAAAAAGCTCATATTTAGAATTCACATTAACGATTGTATCCGATCATATAATAACAATCAATGCGATGCCACGAGAGGTAATAGTAGGTACTAATTTAATCGTAATAATTTTTCAGGGAGTGTCATCCGTGGATTCTTCACTATAAGAAAGAAAGATCCTCTAAATCGACTGCCAACATCTTCGACCTGTTTCAACCTCCTCAAATTGCCAAACTATCAGAAACGGAGCACATTGCGGGACAAGCTCCGTTACGCTGTCAATAGCAACACAGGATTTGAATTGTCTTGAATATTTTGTACCTATTTGTGTGATATTATTTTTCCGAAATATGCAGTGGCTTTTAATTGGTTATTTCAAAAAATTTTGGTATAAAAATACGGACAGTAGTGTAATCTGTCTTCACTTCTGTTAATTACAATTGTGTAAAACGTCATTGTAGAAGTTCTCATGTATTTGTACTATTACATTGCCATGATAAGTCTGCGAGGGATCCTCTAGATCACTTATTGGTAACCTATTACTAAGACGGGCACTGCAAATGACTTGCTTATGATGAAGAGCACTTCATTTTTTTACTGGGTGAGGAAGCTTAATGTCAAAACAAGCGACAATTATTGAATTGAAATGAATTTAAATCAAGTGGAAGATCATTCAAGCACTACTATCATACGTGAGTTACCGATCCACATATGGTTCGCTCTTCTCGAGCGGGACATCACCAGAGATTGACTGGCGAAAAAAAGCATAGTAATGTCACTGTTAACCTCTGTTAACGTATACCTGTTTACAATAATTTTGTCACGTTGGTTTTTTGATTAAATTTTAATCGACGATTTTAAAATATTAAATTTGCAGCAGGCGTGGAGCCCAGGTTGCCAAAAATTGCTCTAGATGTGGGTTGAGTTAAACAAAAAGGATCCAACTGACTTTTAATTTTTATGAAGAGATCAAACTGAAATTCGGCTACAGTGTGTGTTATATTTGCATTCATTTTGCTAAGCAGACAAATACTCTAAAAAACATATTTTTTCCTATGAAAAAGGAATCGAGTACAAAATAAGACTTGATGTAAGATGGATAACATTTTAACAGAACCGTGCACAATCATAACGTTTACATAAAGTATCTTAAACGATATCTTTGATATAAACTTTGAGACTCAATATCTCCATTTTGCAATTTTCCAGTCGGTTCCCTTTTGCTTAACTCAACCCATATATATGCCACTATAATGTTGCCAATGTGAAAACAATGTCACGTGTGTTATATTTCAGCTACCAAACAATTGTATGTAAGAATGAAATAATATTTATCGGCTAAATTAATTTTCATTCTCGAACTATGTCCTCTGTAAAGTATTGCTGTTCAACCAGTGTTTTACCTTTTGTTAGTGAAATGGAAAACTTAGCAGTATTGAAAATTGTGTGTTCTTAAATGAAACCCATAAACTTAACATACATATGTGCCCATAATTATGAAAGTGGCATGGCGTAAGTCGTGTTTCTTTCGTTTTGAGATATTTAAAGGTTTGCGATTCAATGTTTTAAAAAATATTTTTACATTAAACAATGCAGGGTTTCAAAACTTCTATATTCTACTAGGCTTATAGTTTATTTTGACATATAAATTTTGCATGCGGCTTACAAGAAATTAATATTTTTTTTTAGGTTCAAATGACTAATACTGTTTTCAAAATTAACAGAATGCATCATGTTCATTATAATGAAAGTGGTCTAAGTATTTTTTCATACGTTTTGAAAGATTTAAAGTTTAATTAACACTATGGAAAAGTTTTTTTTGTAGAATAATTATTTATTAACATTTTTAGTTATAATTTTAATTCAACTTTAATTTTCGATTTTAAGAGATTTAAGAGATTCGTTTCTTGTTCTCTTTCTTTTTGAAGTTATACTTCTTTAGGCGCGTTATGCAAAAATGATGGAGTGTGAAATTTTAAGATGCGCGCGCATCACGGCCACACAATTCACAGGTTGAAGTTAGCTACGCATGTTGGCACGCTCTTTCATTAGTTATTGAAATTGAATATTTTGATTAATATTATTTACTATTCGTAGTGATTAATGTTATTTACTACCTACTAGTGAAAATATATACTTTTTAAAGTGCATCAATATAATTGAGGGTAACTCTCCGTATGTATTATTTATTGATATAATACTATTGTTTATTTTATAACCTACAAAAATGATGAGAGTGAAATTTTAAGATGCGCGCGCACCGTCACGCAAAATTCTCAGGTTGGACAGTATTCGAGTATTCAGTAGTATAAAACAGTATACGGAAACTGATTTGAAAAATATTGTGATAAAACGAATTTATACATTACGGTTTTATGCAAGCTGCAATAATAGTGAGATCAAGAGTACAAAACCGTATACGTAACGGCTGTAACAAACGGCGTTGATTATGAAATTATTTATATCGTACTGTTATATACAATCGATAGATTTCGCAGAAACAGAATATTATTTGAAAAGTGAACGGAATATCAAACATGGCGTAAATATACTTTGTATCTGACATTTGAAAGGAAATGAATAAAAACAACGAAAAATATACTTTTAATTAACATTATTGAAGTTATACTTGTATAGTACTATTAATAGTACAATTCAATTTCTATTCCAGTTTTCAAGATGGGTAAAACAAATGCAATTAAAAATTGTTTTTTAATGATGCCAAAGAAGTATAACTTCTAACGCGCATACATAAGTACACGCACCATTTTTTTTCATTTTCTCTTGCTCCATGTCGAGAGGTTTTGGATTTTCATTGTAAATCTCATTAAAAGCTCTGATTATTAGTGAGATTCATCTGAGGACGATAACTGTCTTAATCGTTTCCATTTTTTTAACTATTATTCAGATATCGTGGTAGTATATCTACAAACCACATAAAAATCAATTTAGTTAATTTAATGATCATTTTTGTTACTATTATCTTAAATATACATATGTATAATAGTTACCTGAGCCACGATCTGATGATGAAATAATGGTAATGAAATCAAATTCAGGATTGCAAATAACACAGAGTAAAAAATAATGATGTAACAAGACGTGTGGCACACGTAAAACTGACTTACTCTGTTGTCAAAATGAACAAAAGTGGCATACCGTTGAAAGTGGCAACAACACTCGTTAACCTTTTGACCGCGGCTCAGATCCAAATCGGTTCAGATTGGGCTGCTATAGCAGTCAACCGCGGTCAAAGGGTTAATGCTATAGATTCAGCATATATTTTTACGTTTGACATAAATTATATTATTTTACAACAATGTGAACCGAAATAAATGAATAACTATTTTTTTTCAATTTCTTGACTTACGCCACTTTCATAATTATGGGTACATATATACAGTACGCTCTCATTAAAAAAAAACAATTGGTGAAACAAGAGCCACAATTGATTGATTCCTGATTTCATCTTAGTAAATGGAATTATTAGAGATGTTGTGAAGGAATTCTGCTAAGAATGTTCCCCAAAATCATTTTTTTCAGATAGATCACTGTTTGCTGTTATTGAAGTATTTTTTATTTTTTTGATTTTATTAAATTAAGGAATCTACACGCTGTTAATGGGAGTGTGCTCTATAATATATTTTATTTCACTAGCACACTTTTTCACTGGTTAGATTTTAATTTAAATATTTCACAACTGAAACCGTGTACAATATCTATGTTTTTACGAACATTAAGCCATTATTTTACCACAAGGTCAAAAATCTTCCATGGAATGAATTAAATATTGTTTTATGAGTGTTGTTAAAAAAAACCCCTATTTTAGTCTTGAATGTTTTTTTAAAGTGTAAATTTTTGTTGAAAGGCATTATATTAAAAAATAAAACACTGGCCAAAGACTGGTTTCGCTCTTCACAAACATTATCAACTAATGATGCTTATGATGAGCTTGCTTCACTTATAAAAGGTTACCAACACATAGCAGTATCTTTTCTTCTTGGACCATAATTATATTGGTCATATTAAATCGCTGACAGAGGTTATGATGCAAAGAGAATCTCTATTTTTCTAATTAAAATTTACTACCTAAACATAAAACAATAGTACTACCAAAACGAGTTTAATATGACTTATGGAAAATAAAGGGTAGAATTAATAAAAAAATATACTTTATCTTAATTAAAAATATATATACTGAATAATATTTCGTGTCATTTACTTATTGGGTCTTTGTTATTCCCTTTTTTTTACACGATTTTCTATCCCAGCCGTGTTATTTGAAAAATAATACGGCTTTTTAAATTCAGGGAGCCAGTCTTCAATTCTTCTATGAATTTTATCACTTTTTATACACAGTTTTTTGTGGAACTTATCTACTGTGTAAAAAAATACTCTGGTGCGGCCTTCTGGCCAATTCTGTAATTCTGTAAATGTATGTAAATTCCTGACATCTGACCGTAAATTCCTATTTCAGGTCAAAGATTCCCTAGTTAATCTTTACTGCGGCCTTATGTCGATTTTGAAAAATGAATGCGGCCTTTAGAGAAGAAAAGGTTCCCTACCCCTGGTTTAGTGGCTAAATAATCATGATATGTGCATATTGTACTCGGTTGTATTGTGAAGTGCTTATATCTTAAAACATTCTGATGCAAATATTACTATACATAAACATGAAAGCTGTTTTTTGTACCGGCGTATAAAATGTTGCAGCCAATTTCTTTAACAATCTGCTATATCAATTCAAACAAGATTCAAAGACTGATAAGGTTATACATTTTCTAGATCTCAAATTAGCGCCACATATTTTAAGTACACAACAGAGCTTGACAGATATATTTCATAAATTATTATAGAACATAGGGTGTAGGTTTATGTATTTCCAAATTCGGATTTTTATACGGAATGTAATGTATGTATTTTCAACTAAAATTATTGTACGTCTGTTCAATGTAATACTTTAAAATATACTTAGAAATTATTGTATTGATCTGAATGTAAGGAAATGTTTTTTTTTTTCATAGAATGTCACAAAACGTGCAACATTGAGAAGTGATAAATGTAGTGACAGTTTATTGATAGGTGTGGCCTGTTTAAAGACACTGTGGAACCTTATAAACCCTTGATAAAATTAACAAACAAATGATTAAAAATATTGTTAAAGTTGTTACAGAAAAAATACACCAGAAAATGATCAATGAGCGTATGTTGCTAATTCAAAGAACGCTTGTGAAAGGAATAACTTGTTAGAACTGAAAGAACTACAATTTTCACAGTGTGCTTATTCAATTTATAACGAAGCTCGCACAGTATCCATCTGCATATTCTGTAAATAAAATATCTCACAACTAAAAGCCAGCTGATATATCTAGAAACATATATAGCAATTCTACTAATTAAAAGTCTACATGCCAATTGTTCAACGCTCGCATTCTACTAGTGCTGTTTTAGGAACCATGGAAGTAATGCGTTGCAGAACGTAGGGAGCACAGGGTAGCATGGGAATATGTCACTTTAAGAGAAAATTAAGTGTTACTCCTTCCTTTAAGCGCATAGCGTCATTGCAGAGATAAAAATCTCATTTTATATTCATTTCAATGCAATATTTTCTATAAAAAAAAATGTCAACTAATTCAATTGTATACAGTTGATTTTATAATGTAGGTTATTATTAAAAATTGTTATATTGAATGTTACACTATAATAATTCAAATTCTGCAAGGTTTGTTTGATATGATTATTTGATGTTGTAATTAATCATTAATACTTTGTGTTGTAATTCACTAACATAATTACGTAGAACACTATATTCAATTAGCTAGCTTATTTTACATTAGTGAAACAGAATATTCATATTATGAGTTCTCTGTTCAATTGACTGAAACCGTTTCGTTATGTTAATTCAATGCCAATCGTTCATAACTGCTGTATGGGAATAGCATAAGATATCAATATTATTTGATATTTTACGCGTGCTAAAAACATTTTATTGTTGACCTCTCAGCCATATCCAACATCACTTCTAGACAGTGTACAGTTATTGTTCAAAGAAATACATATTAACTAATGATTATTTATGAATGGGAAGCTACTCTGATTGACTGTCCCAATTATTAACGGTCATTTAACAATTTATATTTGAAAATCTAGTCTAGTTTTACTAGTTTTTACTGTTTTAATTATGCCACCGTCGACAAATTACAATGCAAACAGTCAACTCAGTTAAGTATCTTAATTAATTTGAGAGGACTATATCCTTTTTTTATGCAGGGAATATGTGTATTTATAAATGTCAAGAGTTATAATAAAGGCAAATCAACAATTTAACAAAATACAGATTATGTGAAAAAAACAACATTCACTTTACCAACTTTTTTATAAACTCGTTTGTACATTTATAATCATCCATAAATATAATTAAGAAAGTTATGAGAAATGTTTAAAATGTCATTTGGGTTATTTTCCTTTTTTTACCAAACATTGACAATATGGTCAGGTTCTTACAATTTCTTAACCACTGCTTGAACAGATAGAGGTTTCAAAAAAGAGTTATTGTCATGAAAGATAACCTTCATGTTCAGTAAGGTGACGGTCTCGCAGGAATGATTTGAGGTGTCTCACTGATCCTTGCAATTTTATTCCAGTATCAACTTCACAATAATATCGCCACCATACTGGCACTAGTCGGTAGGTAATAAATTGATAGTTCTGAGTGAGCAGCAAATGAATATTTGAGCTTTTAAAAGGATATAACCTTCGGGATAGATATTTTATGTTCAATTTTTTTAAAACCATATTTGTTCCCAATGTGGAGCCTATAGATCAGCGGTTGGCAAAATGGTGGTCCGCAGTGAAATGTGCAACTATCTTTATTTTTTCTGTTTTTACAATTCTTGTACTATTAATTGAGGATTAATCATTTGGTTTTATTTTATTAACTAGGTTCATTTTATGTGTTCTTTGACAACGTTTTTCCATATATTAATCTTTTAAAAATCTTAAAGGTGGTCCGTGTGACTTAGAATTACATATTTAGTGATCTGTGAGGTTCTAAAGTTTGCTCGCCGCTGCTATAGATGATTATAAAAATGGAATTATCACTTTCAATGTGTTAATTAAAAATTCTAGGTGAAAAGGTATTTTATTTGATAAAAAAAAAACATCTTTTGGTGCAGATTCTACATTTAACTTTCACGTTCAACATCTTTAAAATAAAAGTTGGATTTATGCGGATCTGACTTATAAAAATTAAGAGATTAAAAGACGGGGACAATTGCGCCCTTATGTTACATTAATTTTTAATTAAATTTAATTTGTTAATTATGTATGGTTTGAATAAGTTACTGCTCTTTTCAAAATTGTTATTGTAAACGTCTCTCCTGATTTATTCCAGATAAAGAATATTTGATATTCAAGATTCTCATTGAATACTTACTCATTTATGAATTATATTTTTACTTGCCTGCTTCTTCCAGTATATTGTTGATATGGTTACAGTGGGAAATGCCATTGTGTTGCTACGGAAGTTACTGATTAATGCAAACTATTATAAAATGTTTGAAAAGACAATAATACTGATTATGTTTGAAGGGGCAGAGACTATCCTTACGCTCAACGACCAAAGATCAAATGGGTAGTTCATTATTTCACATATTTTGTGTATGTAAGATGAGGTATTTCTTTCTTTGATTTCATTTCTTCATGATCACAGCAAGCCGGTCGGTATCTAGTTCTTTCAATTATGCCAATCTCCAACAATTTATTTTCTGTCTTACTGTTGAACATTTGTTGTCTAGTAAAAAATATTGAATAAGATACTAGGATTTAAGTATGTAAAATATTATTATAAAGAATATTTTTAAAAGATGTCTGGCCAAGAATATAAAAATTGAAATTTATTATTATTATTATTTTGCAATATTTTTTACAGCCATGAAAAATGTATATATAATATATTGATTGCTAAAAAATACTGGTAAAAGTTTTTTAAGAATTGGTTTTGTATTTGGATGTAAAACTGTCGACAAAAAAATATTTGGATAACAACAATAAATTGTAACTGTATTACAATGGAACCCCGATTTTACGTTTTTCAAGGGACCGAAAAAACAACGAAAAATGCGGGAAAGCCAAAAATAATAATAAAAAAATCTCAATCATTTTTTCAAAAAGTCCTTTATGCTCAGTTGCTTCTTTGCAGTTTGACGCTTCAATTTTAGCAAAGGCCCGCCGTAAATATCAAGTGTTTGTATTCTTCAACGATCTCATGTAATCTCGCTATCCATGCTGTGGTCGTGTCATGGTCCACAGCAGCGCTCTCGCCCGCTAGTTTTTATGTATAAGACCATGCCGAATTTTTAAACCTGTTGATCCATCCGTTCGATGCAGAGAAATCTGAAATACCTTTTTTTTCGGCTCTTTGCAAAGCTTTTTCTCCGAGTATGGTTCCATCAATAGGTACATTTTCAGCTCGCGCTTGCTGGTACCACGTGTGAACAATCTCCTCAAGCTCATAAAAATTAGACTTCTTAGCGGATTTTCTTTTCTTCATTGATTTACCGCACTTTTCGATTGATTTGCCCTTTGCATTTCAATTCACTCTTCCTAGCAACAATCTAGTTCAGAGTGGATGGTGCAAGTCCTAGATGTTTTGCTATGTCAACTCTTTTTTTCTCTTGGAATGTTTTCAACGTCAATATAACAAATGAACGATCCGTGCAAAACGAACAATGCGAGAACGGTAGATCGGAGTTCCACTGTATTAATGAAAGCTACAAAAATAATGCAATTGTGTATGATTTAAAATAATGTAAAGAATTCTCTTCTTTTTGATATTGTATAATATATTGTTTGTGTCAATTTAATACAGAAAACAAAATATGTTGTATTTTTCTTAAGAGGCTCTTACAATTTAATTATATTAAAACATTATTTCCATTATATTGTTTAGATATTTTTTTTGTTTTTTATTTAATTTGATCTGCTATAGTGACATGTTTAAAAGGTTACACCACCTTATCGCTCGAAAAAATAGTAAACACAGCTATTAGTTATATAAAATAATTTTTATTTTACACATATTCATAGTAGTTTTATGAATAATTTGAAATAATAACTAATTAAAAAAATTAAAAATGACAGATATGACTCTCTTTTGAAAATCCGTGCTAATGGTCTACTTATTTTCTGTCACGCATTGTCTGAAAAAAAATCTTGCTTAGAAAGGTAATAGCATAGGGAAAAAAATATTTTTTTTTTAGAAATGACAGCTGTTTCAAAAAAAACTCAAAGTTTTATCGAAATTTTGATTTTTTTTAAATTTATAACATGAACATGGCACTCAATTAAAAAAAATCCTACATCTGAGATAATATAAAGAATACATATGTTTTTAAAACCAAATATTTTTTTTAATCACTTTCAATTTGCGATGCCTGGATCTTACCTGAGCTATTTTGAGCTTCTGAAACTCTCCAAAGGAATTAATGTTATGTATAAAAGACTGACTAAAAGAACAATATCCTTTGTCGAGGCTTTGAGTTCTCATGACCGTGGTCCGATCGCTACCTGAGTTTCGGGCTGACTCTCTTACGCGATCACTTTTAATTGCTATAACTTCGGAAATAGAATAAATTTTGAAATGGTTAGACGCTTAAAATATTCTTAAAAGTATTTATCTAGCCAAGAAAAAACGATGTTTTGAAAATCTCAAGGTGGTGTATCCTCTTAAGGTAATCAACCCATATTGAAAACCCTTATTTGAACACCATGCAGGTCGAGACATATTATTATATGTAAACATAGATTAATCCTAAATATGGAGTTGAAAGTCTTGAATGTAGGTATGTTTTTTTGTCTTCTTTCATTATCTTCATATCCTTCCTCTGGTCATGGATTTCTTGAACTTATTTAACAAGACATATTCGGCAATATACAAGCAATGGATATAAACACAGATTTTATGATTGCAGAGCTTAAATAGGTCGAGATTTACTATTCATATGAGACTCAAAACCTTTCAAATGCGAATTTCTCCAATTTGTTTCTTGTTTGCATCCTAACAAATTTCAATGCAGTATCTTAAAGCAATTACCCAAAATTTTATGAGCAAATATTCTGTATGTTGAGATCTACTTGCCAGATCTGATGCTAGAAAACTTTCAATTTCCTTATAATTTGTCCAAGTTACTATCATCTGAGTTTGCTTTGATATAGTACTATGAAATCGAATCATATTTGCATGTACACAATTATCTACCAACAATCAACATCGAGGACATCAAAATTCCAGGAAAAATTCTAGCTTTTTTGTTATGTCACATTTTGTCATTGCTGGCATCTTAGTTTATATTATTCAATTATATTAATCCTTTTTCAACTGTCAAAATATATTATCCTTAACTAGGGTGGTTGTTTCTTCGGTTATCAACTTATCATTCACATTTTTGTGTTTATTCATCACACATTTATGATGATTGTTTGGAATATGTCATCTGGCTCAAAAAGTTTCTCGCTTACTCTGCTCACGCTTTATACAAATGGACAGTGACAAGTGCATACGACCAATCATATTGTATCTATTACTGGTTTATTTTACTATGGAGTGGCGTTTGCAAGAATTGAAATGTTAATGAGGTTTTTTCCACATGAACTCTTTGGCAGAATTGAAATTAAAATAGATTATTTTTGTTTGTAATTAATGGGCTAAAGCTAATCAGGTTTTCTTTTCGTGAATACACACTAGGAAGATTAAAATATTATTTATTAAAAAATGAACTTGCTAATATTTGGTTATTTTCAAAAAAAATGCATAAATAATACTAGACTGCCTTTTACAGTTACCGATTTATTTATTAGTTTAATTATTTATATAGTTATTTTCAGATTACTTTTATATCATGATGTTATATATTTTAAATCAACTACATATGAAAATTCTCTGTGATAAAAATTAAATATTTATTCATGGTAAATGATTGTTTCATTCATGTGTCTTTATGCCAACCCTTTCCTTCTTCCACAGTACCGCAGCCCCCTAAACTTAAGTATTATAGGTGGTTATGACAGTATCAAATTATTCAAATATATTTTATAAGAAGCAAGTCATGTTGATGGAAATAAATTATTTATTCATTATTTTGCACCAAAAATAAATTACATATTTGTCATATATTTCGACTCTAGATTGAAAACTGTATTATTTTGGATTCTTATATGAGTAAAGAAGTTATCTTAATCACAAATAGATAATATGCTGGTATCAGCACTTTTGATGAAACTCGTTTTAATTTTATACTGTCAATGTTAAAATACAATAAAAATGGTTCAGCTACTTAGTCACATATATCAGTGCTCCGCAACATTTTCTCTCCCTCGGCACACCAAAAAAAAATCCAGATTTCCGGAGCCCACTTCAAACACGCATACACGGTATATGCAAAAATAACATTAGATATCGTCCTCAATTGTGTAATATATATAGCCATCTCAATACTACAACTAGGCAGCTCTGATTTAAGTTGTATGGTATCAAAAGTAGAACTGTTCCATACATCATATATGGGATAGTTCTACTTTTGATACTATACGACTCATTTGATCAATGTTGGTAAAATGAAATTCAATCTTTATTTGATTAACATGTTATATACATTATCAATATGATATAATCATTGTTAAGAATAAAAAAATAATAAAAGTGTTCTGTGTAATTGAGAACAATCAAATGATGTTCAATTGAATTTTTTAGAAGGAAATTTGAGCTCATATTCATTAGCTATCTCAAATACAGTGAAAATCAAGTTACCTAGCAGAAGTATTGAAATAGCGATATGATATAAAAGAATGTGTGTACGTGGACAGAGAATTGGATACAAGAAACAAATTATTTGATATTTTCTACAATGAAGCAATGCAAACTTAGCATCGCCTCACGGCACATAAGTGTGTCGCGGCACAGCGGTTGCGGAGCGCTGACATATATAATAGATAATATCACTTTTAAGGTGTTCACTGTCAATACTTGGTGGAATGGCATTATAATAAAAATAATAAAACATTTTTAGTACTTTTTCCACATAAAATTTATTAGATCAGGACCGGTTTCGCTCATCGCGAGCATTATCAACTGATAAGAAAAATACATAAACAGTGATATTTATACAAATTTAAATTGAAATAAAAGGTGTAAGCAACTATTAACAATTTAAAGGATTAACAAATTACATTATAATTACACAAGATTAAAATGCTTAACACCCATAACAATTTTTTAATTGTTATGGGTGTTAAGCATTTTAATCTTGTGTAATTATAATGTAATTTGTTAATCCTTTAAATTGTTAATAGTTGCTTACACCTTTTATTTCAATTTAAATTTGTATAAATATCACTGTTTATGTATTTTTCTTATCAGTTGATAATGCTCGCGATGAGCGAAACCGGTCCTGATCTAATAAATTTTATGTGGAAAAAGTACTAAAAATGTTTTATTATTTTTATTAATAGATAATAATTATATAAGAGAAAAAAGCCCATCAAAATTATCCTGCCTTCTGGTTAACCACTAGAACCACTAGTGACTAGATGATGCTAGTAAAAAAGATAGAAAAGGTAAGTTATAAAGAAAATTTACGGCACTCATTTTATGGCATTCTGCTTTACAATGATAGATTTACAGTGGTTTACCCATTTATTTCTATTTTTATATTTATTATAAAAATAAATAAAAGTTGATTGCTTCATGACATAGCTTATTTACACATATGCAGTTTTTTTAAGATGTCCGTTCCCGATGTGGAGCATATGGACTCCTAATAGAGCTTATCTCAACAGAAGTTTTCTACCAGAACTGGTAGTTGTGCTGTTGCTCAACCTCTTTTTTTTCAAAGACAGTAGAAGATATATGGATAGAACTATGACAAGACTATTAGTTAGCTAATCACTCTCGCTATGCCCTGTTTTTAAAATTGGATAGGTGGGAAGGAATTGCAGACATTACAGATATCCATGCCTTCGAATATAAGCTCATTAACCGATCAAAAATCAATTTATAAAATCTGTTCTTACTGGGAGAGCAACGTTACCGTAGCCAAAGACGTTGACCATTCGACCACGGCCGCAGAGATAAGCACGGCCGCGACATTAACTTCTACTATTAGAAAACCGTTCCCGCATGCATTCAAATCTTCTCCTAGGGCAACATTATAACTTTTTAAGTTCAATTTCTTACCTCCAGTTGTCGCTACGTATACCAGAGACGCCATGTTGAATTAAGACGCGTGCGCCAACACTATTTTAATAAGATTATATAAATATGCATACTAATTATATATTTAATTAATTAAGTCTATCAAAATGAGATAAATAACAATGGATTTGATTAAGTGTATCTGAAAAACATTAAGAATAATATTAATGCTTCTTGCGATTCTATATTCAAAATATTAGATAATGTTAGTTTAATATTATATGTCCGTCTCCGCTTCAAACAGCTATCCAATTCATCAAATGCACGCTCTTTTTTTTAACAAATATGTATAAATATACTTCTTTACTATAAAAAAAACAAAGTGCGTTCCGATTAACCTAATTTGGTGTCATATAATGCTTACTCCTGTCACATAAATCACAAAATGTTTAATTAGTCTTTACAATCATTTTTGCAAATCAGTAAGTACATGGGAGTTGTTTAATCCATATACGATTAGAAGAACTTTTTTTTTTTTTTTTAAACCATGTCCGCTCCCAATGTGGAGCATATGGACTCCTAATGGAGTTTATCTCAACAGAAGTGTTTCTACGAGAACTGCTTGTTACTCAGTTGCTCAACCTCTCTTTTTCCAAAGAGAGTAGGGATAGAAGGATTGGGCTAGGACAGGATTAGTGGTAAGCTAATCGCTGTCGATACGCCCCGTTCATAGGATAGGAAAGGTGAGAGGGGGAAATTCAAGACATCACATACATCCATGCCTTTGAACAGAAATTCATAAATCGATTGAAAAATCAATTTATAAAACTGTTCGTACCGGGATTTGAACCCGGGTCCTCTGTAGCCGAAGCCAACACCGTTGACCACTCGACCACACTGGCGACAGAAGAACTACAGTAATAGAATATGTTACGAATACACGAAACTTTACAAACATTAAAATATACAATCATAATCGCTCGTCATCAGTAGTATCCATCGGTTATTAAGAAACTTTGAAGCACTGTTTGTCAACTTGTTTAAAATATTTACATTGAAAGGTTAAATCATTGACTATAAGTGTTATTTAACATAATTTAAACCATTACAAGAAGTTTTATTTGTTTATTCGTTCGCTTGAATAGTAAGAAGATATCTGAAATTTGTATTGTCTGATTAATATGACATCTCAAGATTTCATATGACACGCAGTAAAAAGCAGTAGATTGCAAAAGAGAGCTTGTTGAATAACTCTAGTATATGACTTGTTCCCACTAGTACAGTGAATAAGTCGGGTAGTAACTAATCCTGTGTGAGCAGGTAAAATTAAGCAAGCAGTCTAGTAGAATTGTTAGTAGCTACTTTCCGTTTAATTATATTTTTCGGTTTAGTAACTACTAAAATAACTCTAACTACTAAACAACCATCGTATTAGAACTGTTAGTGAAGTTGATTAGTAGGAGTAGAACTGTCGTGCCGTTGCAGCGACGATACCACCATTACATTTTTTTCGGCGTGATTAAGCCACGAGCGCCTTTGGAATTTCAAGTATTTGCTGTATAAAAATATACAAGCCAGGCAATCTGCTTATACCGACTTGGAAAGTACAATAAACATTACTAACGCATTCGACGCGTTGCACTGTGTTTATCTTGACACGTCGCCACTACAGTTTTTACACTCCAAATTGGACATTTTACGAACCAAATTGGACATTTTACAAATCAAACTGGACATGTATATAAACTGCAGGAATTAGTAAAAAAATAGTTGATTTTTGTATTTATATTTATAATTCTTTAAAATTATTCATATCGTCTTCATTGCAACCGTAACTTTTGAAAATTGCTACAATTATTATTGTACATATTAATAAGTATACATACATATGTATGAAACTTAGTACCTGCAGCTGCCACGCATTAACATTTATAAATTTAATTTACTGATTTATAACTGTATTTCATGAAAATGTGAGTAAATATACCTAATTCAGGGGTTACCAACCTTTTTGGATCCTAGAGTGCATTCTAAAATATTGGGAGGGCTGCGGGTACCACATTTTTTCAAGGTTATTTATAACAAGAACTTTGAAGTCCAAAATCCCGAATTTAACGATTTGTCCAAATTAGTTGACGGGTGCCATGGCACCCACGGGCACGGGGTTGGTAACCTCTGACCTAATTCATAAATTATCGATTTTTTTTTTAAAAATGTCTAACTTGATTTGTAAAATGTCCAATTTGGTTTTTAAAATGTCCAATTTGGAGTGTAAAAACTGTAATGCATTGTCTGTAGACACTTTTCAGTTTAACTAACCAACTATACGTATTCACTATACTAATCTCCTCGACTGATGGGAACAAAGCAATAGGTCCACTCTATTCTTCGAGTGAAAATTTTTGACCGAACTTATTTATTGAACGTTTAAAAAGCGTAATTAATCATCGTTGTCATTCAATAAAATAGAGCACTCAGCTGCTAATCACTCTTCATCGTGTTGCTCTTTTCGCTTTTAATAAATTTGAACGCAGAGAATAGCTGTCCAAAAATAGCTCAAGTATTAGGCCCACTTAATGACAATGATTTTGTATGTCAAATAATTTCAGTGTTGCAAGGCTCACAATATATTTTTATGATAAAAAAAAAAATTTAAAATTTAAAAAATACATTCATTTATTGAAAACTTCAATAATACAAACAAATATTTGGAGGATATCATATTTCCTTGCTACGGGTAAAAACCTTTTGCTATGCTAATTCAAGCTCTTGCAATGAGTTCTGCCTTAACGGACTAGTACATAGCATTATAAGCTCATAGATTTGTTTAGTATAGTATTCATTTTATATCATCGACGCAGTATCCTGAAGGCCACAGTGGAGCGAGCAGCTGTCGAGTTCGGTGTCGCCACAGTCGGCCATTGTTCTCTTCTCCCCCCTCGCGCGATTCCGTCGCTCCTCTCTTCAGTCCCGCTGCAGCCACGCACCGCGTCGGGCGGTGTCGCAGCATTATCTCCGCTTCAGCTTCTTTGTCCTGAAAGAGCGCCGAGCTCTCCGCACAAGAATGATCAGTTGACGCATTTCACAGATCACAAAAGGAATGTGACATTAAAGTCCTGCGCCAAATATAGAAAATAAAACTCCAGAGCGGAAGCGGACGACAAAGAAGACGCAAGTTTTTCGCGTAAAGTTCACAGTGAGATGTGCAATGTTTTCATGAATACCTATATCGTATGTTAATACAGTCTTCTTTTCGTATCTTCTATTTTAACGTATTTATATTCTGTGATATTAAATTTCGCGAAGGATTCAAGATCTGTCAGTCACCAACCTATAACGTATTCGGTTGACAGTTTCTCAACCGACGCGAAGTCGCGCGCGACTTTTGAGTCTCGACGAAGTCAGTTTTTTCCTTGCGAGATCTCGTGTGCCGAGTGCCGGTGTATCTTCGCATCGGAGTGATGGATTAGTCGGATGGCGACCGTAGGCGGTCCGACGCGGCAATCGCGCGTGTCGATGAGCGTGTCCATGTCCCTGATGCAGGGCGGCGGCGGGGGCGGAACGGCCCAGGCGGGCGGAGGCGCCGGAGGAGCCATCCTGGCCACGGCCGCGGCGCCCTATTACCAAGCGCCACCCGCGCCGGCGCCCCCATCTTCCGGTCAGCAGGATCACCATGCGGCCACGCACCACCACCCTCAGGATGTTCTGCCTGACAGGCCGATCGGCTATGGAGCTTTTGGAGTCGTATGGTTAGTATTTCATGTTTTTAATACAACCTCTATAATGTTTAGGAGAATTAACACCGTATGTTTAAATGCAGCTTTACTATTTTGACGAAACTCTGATCAAATATAGCTGTTTAATGGAAGGTACTTCTTAACACGGCAGGTGAAATCAAAATAACATTTACTACTACAATTAACGATTTTCAATTCGAATAAAATAATAAGATGTTCACAACTGAAGTCTTCAAAAGACGTTCAGTGGCGTTATTGTATTATTTGCTTCCACCCATTCAAATTCGACATTGGACCCTTACGTTGAAAAAGATTTTTTCTATTTCGTACGAACTGAAACCTATCATATATTTTTTTTATTATTTTAGCGCTAAATAGCTACACATAATATTATGAATAATAATTCCTAGGTATGTTTACTGATAATAAATATTATGCACCATCTAAGTAAGATATAATTCTCGCAACATTGCTGATCTAAGCATATACAAATTATAAACTAACAATAAGTATTTAAGAAATAATTTTACTCACACTCGTAAACATGTGGTAGGTATCTAAACAAGGATTAAACCAGACAACGCCGATCAAATAATGTATAATATACATTGTATACTGCAATTAATAATAAGGTGGTTTATGTTTCACTGGTAATATTCAATATTATACAATTGGTTCTCATAACATATTTACCCATCTACAAACAATCCACCAAAAATATTCACCATTAGAAAACAGTCATTTAAAAATCAAAACCAA
Source organism: Himalopsyche tibetana (assembly GCA_030503985.1). NCBI lineage: Eukaryota > Metazoa > Arthropoda > Insecta > Trichoptera > Rhyacophilidae > Himalopsyche > Himalopsyche tibetana. The sequence goes on along the minus strand of JAPJYX010000019.1, from coordinate 3,705,150 downwards.
TGCAACCCATCACTACTGAAAGTGTCATAGCTGCATTGTGTGCTATCAATCTTACATAGTCTTGGTGATTGTATTTAAATGTTGACTTAATTACTTTTTACATTTGCCATAGTATGACTTACGTTACGTCAGATAGATAACACTTACAAAAAGTACCTAATCATTCCACGAACCAACGGCATTTTAGTGTCCATATTTACACAGCAGTTATGTGAACCCGGTTTGTATATTTCGTTCTGATAACTAACTGTACGATAACAAAATAAAATTAAAAATAAATAAATATATGTGATTTTTTACCGCAACCGGCATTTGAAACAACCAATTTGACATGCTCTTTACATCTTTGACATTTTCTAAAGCTCTACGTACACAAATTAATTATGTTGACAATGGATATATTATCCGACAAAACACAAATATAGGATTAACGATAACACATATAATATTCGAAATAGCGCCAAAATAATAATTTTCTAAACCGCATCACCTCGCTTAGTAAATTGTCTCCTTATTGACCATTTAAACATTCATACGAGAAATGGCTGAAAATCTGTCGCTTAACCTTTCCTATCCGTTTGACACAGCACGCCAAAAATGCTGTTTTGATGTCCAGTTATATTAGTAAAATTTCACAGATTTCATTCAAATATCTTGATTTATTATAAAGATTAGATCGAAGTTTTAGTTATGAATACTTTTTATCGTATTCTATTATATACATAGCTTGGAAAGATAGTAGAATTTGCAAATTCGACACATTCTAATCACATCAGAAGTCATTTTTATGAAGTGTTATTTAAAATGATGAAAAAAATAATATATTCGATACTATGGAAGGAGCGTTTTAATAGAGCACCAATAAAACGTCTACTTCAAAAGTTTCACTAGTTTCAAAATTATTTTCCTAGAATTTCACCGGATTTCTTTTTTATTTATTTGTTCATCTGCCGCTCATTATGATATCGTGTGGATAAAACTGTGCTGCTATTAAAATCTATTTCAGACATACTTGCCAGAAAGGTTAAAGGTTAGATGGATGTGTGGACGCGCTGTAAGTTTAACTCTGCTGATGCACCGTTGTCGTACTTTAAAATCGAATTAAATGTCACGGATATCAATTGAAAAGTCAATGAATGAATGTACGCCACCGTCAAACCCAAAAATAACGAAACCCTAAGACCGCTTGCCTCTTGGCTACGTAACCAAGCCCAAGAATTATTTTATTTTCTGCATACAATTCATCATGTTCATTCTACAAAAGCTGTAGGATGTTACTTGGTCTCTTTCAAATTTTTCTCTTACTGTGAAAAATAGTCCCTTCAATTGTTTTTCAATATTTTTTTGTCTATCTGGATTCAATAAGTTGAATTGTACACACATTTTTTCATTACAATGTATGCAAGTGCTTAAACCCGTTTTCGTAAAGTATTTAATTACCACCTTCATTACAGTGCAATGTGTTGGCAAGCAGTTTGCCTCGATGGCTTTTGAATACACGATGCAGAATGGCTCCGTAGGTGTCGATTCTCCCTGCCTTTTGTTTTAGTAACAGAAAGTGCATAAGTAGCGAGAAAGAGTTCATTGTTTTGTTTCCGCATTGTCCGCGAGATTGCAAAATTTTCAACTGTTTTCAGGACTATATCAATCAAGTTTAACAGGTTTAGGTTCGTTTCGTTTTACATCACAGAATGATACAATTTCATCTTGCTGTGTTTTCAACGCAAAGCACGTTCATTGTTTGAATATTATACCATGGCGCAATTTATTATAATATGTTATATATGTATACACAGACAAACGTGGTTTATAGTGAGCTAAACATTCCTTCCCCTTCCTAGAAATCCTTTTTCTTATATGTATTTCCGTGAAATTGATCATATTTCGTCAATGATTAGCGAGGCCTAAGGTAGTGGTAAATAAATAGATACCAGGTCGGTCATTGATTTCTTCTCTATTTCTTCTTTTTTTTTAATCTGTTAATCTGTTAAAAAACCACAAGTTTTAACTAATAAGTCAATAAAAAAAACACGCAATTATTAAAAAAAAACTTAACTCACTTCTTGTACGATGCATTTGATGATAAAAATACAAAAACTTTCAAAAGGTGGTAGGGCGGCGCCCTGGCTCATTTTTAGGTGCCAGGTCGCCGACCTGGCCCCACTACACCACTGATTACACTGTAATGCCATGCGTAGACAAATATTCAAATCTAGAGAACCTTGCGGGCCGCTGGTTGCCGACGCCTGCCTTAAAGCAATAATTTATTTACTTTACATTCTTACTATGGTGAATCTGAGAATCTTTTTTTCTTGTTATTATTAAAAACTAAACAAATTCAAACACGGGAGTCGAATCATTTATGGCAATACCGAAAACCTAACCGGCTACTCTTTGGACCACAGCCGTCGACTTTGAACGAAGTTAAATTTATAAATTAATTATCTGTGCGACATGGGACACAGTAATATTATTTCTCGGTACACATTTACAACAGTGCACCAAGGATGGCACCGAGCAATTGTATTTTGTAACCACCCAGCGTGATAAATTTGCATCCGTAGCATACAAAAATATTTCACCCAAGCAATTATATTTACAGTAAACACCAACGGGATTATTTGCATTTTCCATTGCTCAAATATTGATAAGATTCTCAGCCAGTCAAATTATTTTAAGTATTCAGATCGCAAGGCTGTTTGTTGTTTGCTTTGTCTTGCATGTGTCGTAGAAACCGGACTTACAATATCTGAATTAATAATGCGAATAAATGATTGTGAATATAACATCCGATTATCAATATTGCATTACTATAATCGATACCAAGTCAAATCTCGAACATGATATCTCGAGTAACGACATATTTTTAATCTTATGTTTTTTTTTAAATTAAATTACTTCTTTCAAGGTTTGTTATTAGAGCGATCTGTCATTAAAAGATGTACAGGAAAACACCGTTTTTATCTGAATTAGAATACGATATTAACGTCTTCTGCGGAAAACATTTTTATTTTGCCATGATAAATATTATATTGTTGTTTGTGAAAAGGTTTGTCGGGGAAAGTGTATAGCTTCATGAAATTTAAAATGATACTGATATCGTTTACTATCCTTCCCGTATCGGATTTTTACAAATGCTCTTTTTATTATGTGAATATTATTTTGGTCTCATGAAAATTTTTGTAGAGTTTTAACGGTCGTTTAGTTTGTGGCAAATAAATAAGATTTAGATAAAAAAAAAGATTTCTCCAGTTTAGAGTTGTTTTATTTTTTTACCGTAATCGGTTGACAGGGTTATATGTTTGATCGCCATCGATGAAAATGAATAAAACCAAAGTGCTTAACAGAAACGGTACTTTTAAGTAAATATTTTGCAATCGCTTGGATCTTTTTGACTGATAATGGCTTAGGGAGAAAACATTTTATTTATAGAAATAATAAATAAATGCCTGCGCTACTGCAGATTTAAATTTTGTAAGATTTTAATATGATTATCATTTTTATTAAAAAAAACGTCGACAAGTTTAACCACAGCTGTGTTATATTGATCCGGCTTAAGGATTACAATACCGTTTGGTAAATAATTGATACTTTTGCGTGAACCAAGGCCTGACTGAAAACAAAGCGTAGGACCAGTGGCGTATCAAGCATACGAGAGGTCCCAGGCGCAATAAAATTTGGAGACCCTGTTTTTCTAATAAGATAAGAACTTCAAAATATTTCATGTATAAAATAGTAAATATTTATAAAAATCTGAACAAAGAGTATATTGGTTTTATAATTTAAGCCATTTTTCAGGCCCCTAAGATACGGAGGCCCCAAGCGCGCGCCTCATGCGCTTATAGGATAATCCGCCACTGTGTAGGACCATGTGTCTTTGTAATAAATGACCTGTGTGTCAGTACACGTATCTACCTCATATCATCTATGATAATTATATCGACTCGACGTCAAACACGCCATGGACAACTTTTTGTGTTGAATGAAAAATTAATTGTGCTTAAATTTCGATTTAATAAATTATCAATATTGAATTTGTGTTTTTAACAACAACAACAAAAAACAGCCCAAATGCCGGGATATCGGTTTTTATAATAGCGATATTGTAGTCCGGTCTGTCGTATTCAGTTTTCTATCATATTTCTGTTATTTATTATTATTTATACGATAATCCTTTTATTTGTCGGTCAATATTTACTCTGCGAGATCTCGATTATTAGAATTATTTGCTACGAAATAAGTCATCGACCTGCCTCAATTCTTCCCAGAAAGAATTTTAAAATATGTACGCATAATTCCCTGGCCGGAGTCTACCAAATTGATTCATTATTTTCTTTGTCTCGTGTTTTGGCGCTTCGCCAAATTAAAAAAAAAACGAGATAATCATTCTCTCACTCAAGTGAGTGAAGTCCGACTCGGATGACATTTTGTACACACTATTTCATTATTCAATGTTATATTTTCACCTTAATTTGCTATGATTTTTTTTGGCTCCATTAGTATCGGGAGAGTTCGTTATATTTTTGACTACCCCGTCACATATCGAATCGTAGTACCTTTATTACTTTACGACTACATAAAGCAAGTTTTTTTTTTGTATTACCTATGCAGTTTGATAATTAATAAATAATTTACCAATTAAAAAATACAATTAAGCTAGCGACATTATGAAGAAACTGTTGGTATTGTAAAATATTCCAAATTCATTTATTATTGATATAGTATATCGGTAATAAGGTGATAAAGAACAAAGTATTTTAGTTCAACAAATATTATTTTGTATACATATGGTCGATAGCTATTTCGGCATATGCCTCAATCAGACTATGTTTACTTTTACATTAATTTGGCTATATATATTGACTTGGAAAAAGTGCAGAATATATTCTCTAATCCACTCTAACTTCCTATTTTCTTCCATATCCGCTTCCTATACGGAGCTATGGTCACCAAATGGTTCCTCCGAGATATTTATACCATTCACTCATATTAAATTCTTCATGTATTTATTGTCTATAATAAATATTTTAGAACGTTTTATTTTATTTAAGACAATAAATACATTAAGAAATTAAAATGAGTGAATGGTATAAATGTTATGTTTGAATATTGTTTCGTGAAATATAAACGCCCCTGCATATACAAGGGGTGCATTGATCCAATGCCACACTGACCGGCCGCCATTGAATTAAAGTGATATATTATTAGTTTATTAGCAAGGGTTTTAGCAATTGTGATTGATTAATATTTGTTTGGTCACTTGCTTGATTATATCAATCAATTTCTAGGTATTTTAGTGCGTTTAGCTTAGGGCCTTTTAGTACAAAGATGTTAACTGATGGATGCTGGACTAAAACGTATGCTATGGGATTTTTACTACACCGGTAACCCGTTGATCGCAGGCAATACGTTTTATACGTGGTCGCTATAAGCGAAATCTAGTGTTCGTTTTTCAAAATAAATCAATTAAAAATATGCAACAGCACTAATCAATATTCATAACAAAGTATGTAATGCAAAAACAAAATCGATGAAATTAGCGTTAACTTTGTGTTTAGTGTTTTAATTAATATAAAATAAATTTGGAAATTTTCATTGTCTACAGCAGCGTTTCTCAACCGGGAGCCATGTGGCCCCCTTGGGGGCCACAGCATGCTCCAAGGGGGCCACAGAAGAAAATATCAGTTTTGGGGAGCCACAGCAGACTTTAGGGGGGCCACGGCCACTCCAATATAATGAACTAAAATTTATCTTAAATCAAATATAATACAGTAGGACAATAATATATTGAAGCAGAAATAATGTATTTATTATACAAACTTTTTACTATTGTTTCAATGATATTTAAGGATACCATAAAAACTGCATCCAAAAGTAATTGTCGACAATATTGTATTGACGGATTGTCCACGGATTTCTTTCATCACCCCATGATATTATGAAACTCATGTGCGTTAAATATGTTTTGGTTTACTAATGCTACTATCCATTTTATACAAAACAGATAGACATGAAAGAAAAGCCATTTGGATAATTCAAAAAGCTTTAAGAAGTGTCAGCAGCAAAAAAAGTAGGATTTATAATAGTATTCAGTGAAAAATTAGACACTGGTTTAACGAAAATTTTCTTACGAAATTTCCAAATTAATTGCAAAAGCTAGAAAAACGCCTTATATTTCCAAATCTTTGATTTTGCAATTTCAAGAGTTATGAATCAGAGTGAAAATGCAATTATTCAGGTGATTCCTTTGGGCAATTCCGTTCAGAATCAAGACGTATTTATGAGATAGCTGATGATAAAAAAAACAGCTAATTGAACATTTTGCCTTGCAAATCGACCAACCTAAAACAATGTGTCAGATTTTTGATGACGAAAAAGTTGATTAAGATAATTCAATGCTCATTGCCAGAAATCTTAGCCACTCAAGGTGTAAAGATTTTTTATGAATAAAATATATATCGCTTCAATTGTTGAAGTATTGAAGTTTTACTTTTATAAATAATCATGTACTATTTTTTTTTCATTCCCTGAGCGATTCATAGTCAAAATTTGGTTGCAAAAAAGGGGACCTTTGTGTAAACCCTAATATTGTTATAAACAGTAAATTTCATAAAATCCCATTGACCTCAAGAATGTCTTTTTCGAAATCATTTTTTGACACAGCTCGATGCAAATATCAAAACGCAACACCAAAGACCAAGACTGATCATTAGCAAAGCTTTGTCTCTTTGCTAAGTGGCTAGTGTCTTTAGGGTCCTCCATGTGGCTGCAAATTCAAGTACCACCCCGGGCGGCAGAACCCTTTCCTACACCACTGCATATCATGCCAAAACTTCTTGCGTAGCAGGTATTAAGTAATTGAAGCCATACACTCAATCCATGGGAGTGGCTGGTAAAGTACGTGATACAAGCTTTATAACCTTATTCTCATACAGAAAATTCTTCTAACCGAATAATGCAGCCCAAATAGCCCTTACAAAAGCATGCAGAACTACTTCTACAAATGCATTGCCGGTTCTGCTTGGTAAACTTTTGTTAAATCTGTACATTCAAGTTCAAGGCGCAACAGCAATGCCACATAATGGGTGTCAAGTCCCAGATGAGGAGAATTCTTTGACTGCCTCCTTCTCGACCAGACCCTTCAAATGAATCAGAATGCGAATTTGGTAAAATTGATGGGAAATTATTCTAAGGACAGGCAATCTTATAAATTCTTTCAAAATTTAAAAATGCGAATGGAGACCAACGCTTCGACTCCAAATTTTCGGATAGGCCAATTTATAACTAGCCATGATCACTTCACTGCTAAGTTCTTCCAGGTTGGCTGATTAGTAAACAGCCTAAAATATAATTACGGCAATATGATTCAGGATGCTGATCGCATTTATTGAGAATGTCCAAACATGAACAACGAACGGGAAGAACTGCTTAAGATTATACGACCACAGTCGCATCTGGTGGTCCTGTTGTTCATGCCGACTTAGTTGCATCCAGGGAAAATTACAAAGCATTCAAAGAGCTCACGGCGTCATATGAAAAACGATTGAATTAATTTTATAAAAACTCTTTTGATAACGTTATTTTATTTTATTTAGCATTCTGCACCCTGCAGTGCATGCAAACTAGTTTTAAGAAATTTATGGAAACAAATTTAACACGAATAACGCTGCAGAAAACGTCCCCGTAAGAATAGTGTGAACCATAGCGGGCTGTGATAGGTACATCGTTGGGTACCCTAAGAATTAAAAAAAAATATATATATTATAGACTAGTTTGTGAACATATTTTTCTTTAACAAACAATTTTATTGTATTTTTAAAAAATAAATGAACTTACATTTTTTTTTTCATTTTTCCGAGCCCCGAGAATTTTATTAATAGGGGTAGGTGGGCCACGGAAAAATATGAGACTCAAAAGGGGGCCACAGGCTTAAAATGGTTGAGAAACTATGGTCTACAGGTTGCGTAACAAAACTTGAAATGTGTTTCGCTAAGAAGCATTCATTATATAATGTTTATAAGCTTAGAATTATAATCAATTTAAGTCTATTTGTTTGTATATTTTACGATAGTTTGTCTGAAGATTCTTCTCGAATATACGAAAGACGTCTCACAGTTTTTTTACAGAACTTGTGGAATAATAATGTTATCAAATTTATTTTATATCAAAGAAATAATGTTTATTTAGTTTCAAGTTGCTAAAAAGTATCTGGATTAAGCAGGCTTGCCGGCCTACCTTTACTTATTATGTAAAATTTCAAATGATCCGATAATCCAGCACGTGCCGTGTGTTAAATTTAAGAAGATATGTCCGAAAAAATATTAACTCTATCGGTTTAACGAATTGCCGGGGCGATGAACGAGGGCTAACTGTACCGACTTGGTGACGGTCGTTGAATTATGTTAGACAATCACCCAACATAAACATATACTTTACACGACATATATCCCAGGCCTGTAGCAGTGTTTTCAACGGGTTCAAGATTGAAATCATTAAAACAGCAAATTTTTAAAAATATTCTATCAATAAATTGTTCCGTAATCTATAGATGGTCTGTTATGGTTGAAAAAATTCCATCTGTTCAATTCTAATGGCGAGAGAAATTTTCCAACTTACTTTTGTTGTCCTCTTCTGATCCTTCACCCACTTACTCTTACATAAAGAGTCATTGGTGAAATCATAATTTAAAACAATATAACACTCTTGTACTGATTCCACTTTTATTTTATGATCAGGACCGTTTAACTTCATGACGAACATTATCATGATGATGGTCTTTATTATCATTCGATAATGCTCGTCATGAACGCAACCGGTCGTGATAATATAAAATAAAAGGGGAATTAGTACAAAAGAGCAATGCTCCCTGTCAGATCACAGGTTAGCTGCGCGGAATATTCAAAGGCTGCGCGGGCCAATCCAAGAAATGCGCGGTATAATTTGTCATATTATTTCATATTTTGATTTGCATAATAAATAATATTATTATTCGATAAGTGATAATTCGATAAGTGTATTAAACAATATATAAAACAAAATCGGGATACAATAAAAAAAATCAAAAACAAACAGTGTGTAAAATAAAATCAAGCACACATTAAGAAAACAACCGGAATGAAACAAATAATCAGACGATAATAAATTTTATAAATTTATTTACAAAAATTCTAGTTTTTTTACGTCGTTCCTTACAACTTATAGTCATATTATATAATCAATCAAGATCAATTTCTTGAACTTACAAAAGATGAGAATTTAAATTCAGTTGAATTATTTAAATTTTTGATATACAATTTATTTCTTAAATTTTCCAATTAAAAAATATTTGAATAGTTATATGAGTGCGCGCCTAAGTGCGAATAAGCGAGAATAAGTGCTTATAATGCTTTTCCACTAAGTATTGACAGTGAAGGCCTTAAAAATGGTTAAATTGCAACCTAATCTCGTTGAGCAACTTCTGTAAAAATGCTCCACCAGCAGTTGGAAAAATAATAAAAGAATTGCGAAAATTAGTTTTCACTGTTACATTGTTTCACGTGTGCCGCTATACTTATATTATATATTTTTTTTATATTGTAACAATTACCCGTGTTCATGTTATGATTTAATTAATTATCGTGATTTTTTTAAAAATGAATATTTTTGTGAACACTCACGTCGGAGAATATTGGTATACAGTGAAACCTCGTTTCTACGTTTTACAAGGGACCAGAAAAAATCAACGAATAATACGGGAAAACTTCAAATAAAACCAACAAATGTTTATTTTTCAACCAACTTATATATTTACTTGACTTTTTTAATTAAAGAATATACTTATAAATTTATTCTTTAATTGCTTAATTTATTAATACTAAGTTGGCCATGCGTAGTTGGGTACTTACATTTTAACAGACACCCACCCTTCAAACACGCGTACTTTTCTAAGTTAACTTTTTTTCGTATATGATTTTTTTCAACGCCTTGAATTGTTTTCAGTTTCTCAGCTAGAGTTTTCTTTATTTAGGCATTTTAGTTTCGACTTTTGAGTTGGAAAAATTCGCGCAACCAGATGCGATATAAAACTATTTATGAGTGAAAAAAGAAATTATCAACAAAAATGGTCAATCGGGATCGTAATTAGGACAGGATGATAATATTTAGATGATAGATCAAGAAAATCGGTAAATCGGAGAATGATTAACGTGGAATTATTAAAAATTGTTTTTACGAAGTCTTAGTCGAGTAAAAAATAAAAGATCCATGCAATAAAACTAAGATAGCGAGAACGAAAGATTGGGGTTAAACTGAAAAAAACGCAAAACGAAATACTAGGCTAGACTATTTATGAGAAATATTTAACGAAAACGGTCAATCGGGATAATACTTGTGACGGGACCAAAATATTTAAACGATAGATCGAGGAAAATGGTAAATCGGGGAACGATTAATGCGGGATTATTTAACATTGTTCTTATGGGTGTTTGGCCGGGACTATGAAAAATAAACGGTTAATGCGAGAACGGTAGATCGGGGTTCCACTGTATATGTATATATAATATTTCTTTTATCAGCTTTGCCAATGTTAAAATGTTGTATCAATTACATTTTCCGATCGCCAGTAAAACTCTCGTGCAGCCAAACTTCTCACGGGGCAAAATAACAATCATGCCCGTCGAAAAATCCATCAACGTCGCCCTGCCTAATCGTTTGGGGCAGCCTCTGCTTTTGGCGCGGCTCCGGTTCGAGGCCCGCCGAGCAACGCGGAACGTCAGCGGAGCGCGTCCTTCCCCCTTCGATGCCCCCCGCCCGAACGGTGTAGTGCCCCCTCGCGTGCTATATAGTTCGGTGACCTCCTCGCAGTGCGGGCAACCCCTTATTATTAGTTTATTATTGCAAGAGTTCCCCTCCCGAAGTTTCTTTGCTGCTTTTGTTGGTTTCGAAACTCTAAAACCGGCGTGACGTCTATGACATCGGAAAATATATATTTATCTAAGGGGAATTATATAAATATTACATTTATCATAATTTTGAGAGTTTTTTACTTCTGTATTAATTTTCCTATAAGAAGGTGAATAGGTATTAATATGCTCGTAATTTAATATTGCATGTTGGTTAGCCTGAACTTTAATGGAATAAATATTTGTATACGTTTCTTTTACATATTTTCATGCATGTGATAACCGCATATATCTGTTCATCCACAATAATTATTGGAAATTTAAAAATATATAAATTGTTACAAAAATAGAAAACCGTATGGGTTGGCAGTCAAAATATTATTTGAAATATAGAGCTGTTCGAAGATCACGAGCGCGACAGGTACACATATGTATATGCGGGGGCATATAATAACAAACGCAATTAGAATGATCTCACAGATTTTGTATTAGACTAAGTAGCACAGACCTGCGTAAGCTGCAATACAGGCATATGTGACGCAGACACGCGTCTGCCCTGCGCTTCGTTATGGAGCCGGCACAGATTCCTGCGTGAATTTGCTTGTGCGATACTACTCGTTAGTGGTCATGTTAGATACTTTAGAACTTGCTGGGCCACGTGCTGTAGACCTTCAATCCCGCTTACCTCTTCTTCCGATCGTTGAGATTCTGGCGTAGTATTTTTTAAGCAGAAGTTACATTTTTCCTTCGCACATAAATGCACAGGTGGTTATGCTTACAATAATTAATATTGGTTGTTTTAAAGTTGCATATATTGACAACGTCATTCATTTTATCCGAATTGCAGTTAGTGATAGATGTGCACTTAATGTATTCGTATAAAAATTTACATATTTTATTCTTAAAGGAAAAAAAAATATTTACTCATTACAAAGTTCAAGTTTGCCATGAACCTAGTCTAGTGTAGACATGTTGCACTCGGCGGATGAGCTTGGCATATCATTCACCAAACCCGTTTCAATCGCGTCTTACCAACCAGAGGCATTCCTCGTCAGGGTTAGCTGGTCGGCTGGACTGCAAGCCTTTCCCTTGCAGCTTTTAATGAGCTGAACCTACTCCAATATCCGAGTGCGCTGAGGTCAATTGGATGGAGACGCATTCGGAAATACACATCGTATTTCTCCATATCGTATTATGCCCACTAAAAGAAGCCCGGTGATTTTTATTACAATATTACTTTCGATGTACACTAATATAATATTATTATGTTGAACTTTATTTAGCTAAGTATACTAATATATAACTCTTTAATAGTTTTGCTACATACTGTGTAGTTATTAAACATCTTACATTTATTACATTTATTCTACGGACATTTTAGCCTCCTGCTTATAGCAAAAGAAAAATATTTAAATCCGCAATTTCCGAAATGATTACTGATGAATTTTATTTTCAGTAAAAACGAGAATATTTTTTTTGGTTTTGTCATATTTTTATACAATTCCTCCTGATCCTTAAGTTCACTTTATTAACTCAGTATTGGATCATATCCTACCATATTTAAATACTACTAGTGGTAGCTACGGTATTATTTTAAGCGCATTCACACTTACATCTGAAGACAGCGATGGGTCAGAACTATTTTTTTTTAAAGCATTTTCCATCGGGAAAAGTAGTTTATTTGTAATAAGAGTGAAGGTAAAATGAACTATATGTGCGATTACTAAGATTGATTGTCAGGCATAATCTTTCTGAATTCTCTTTTCTGGAATAGTTTACAAAAATGTTGTCGTTGCTGTTTGATAGAACTTAACACTGATTTACGAATGGGTTGGGTGAAAGCGACTAGTTGATGTCTAGTTAGTTGGCCAGTGACTAGCATAAGACTATACCGAAATCATTGACAAGCTTACGTGGTATGTTGTTGTTTTTATTTGCCGACTACGCAGGTAATTTAAATCAAAATGGTAACTTGTGGTAAACAAAAATGAAATAAATTATACCAGAATCATTATTGCAATCTATTTATGTGCTAGCTTTAAATTGTTGAAGTTTTTTGGTTATAAACATGACTTGTGAAATATGTATTTTTTCCGGTCTGTTAAACAATGTTTTATAGATATGAACTATTAAAATATATTAATAGAATACATGCACTGATTTATATGCACAAAAAATATTATCAAATGATGGTAGTCTAAAATGCACGCTGCAACAAGCACTTATTTATTTTATCACGCAGTGATACTAAATCAGTAAAAACAATGATTGCCTATAAAAATATTTTCAAACATTTATTTAATCCTTTTAATGAATACTTTTACACAGTTTGTTTAATTAGTATTAACGTATCTTGATATTTAAAATACACTGGAATATATCCTCAATATAATTTCGACAAAATTGATTGATCATTAATTGATGAAGAGCAGCGTAATTAGTCTGGAGCATTTTGGCACAGCAATGTTGAAATTTGAAATTATATGAAACATATTTACATACTTCTTCTAATCAATTTAAATTACAGAATATTTTTCAACTTTTTCGATATGTCCCTTGGTAGTATTTTTTGCCGAACTTTTTTTTCTTATAAAAAATAGGCAGTAGTGTATTCTATCATTAAATTCTTACTAGAATGTATGTAAAGTAAAAAGTGGAGTATTTCAAGTACTTTTTACATGCGGTATCCAACGAAGTTTATATCTCCTGATGAAATATTCAAAATAAGAATACTAAGTACATATTATCTTGCAATGTTGATTAGATAATTTTAAAATCAATGCTTTTCATGTAAAACTAGTCTTGTTAAATGTATTATACTGCTGTGTCGATAAAACAATTCACGTTGTCATCCCAAGTGCGTCGCGTTTAGTTATCACTGTTTGATTGTGATACAATCATTATAGTGATTAAACTGTCGCTTGTTTCCCGTCGCTGGCATTGATATTGCATGGAGGGCTTCGCGGGGGGTTCGGGGCAGCGATGTGCAGCCGGCAACTGGATGCAGCTGCGTTCGGTCTGCACCCTCGTCGCCCCCCTCGCTGATTGCGTGCGAACACCCTAACCTACGAAATGTTTACTTTCGTATTGTCTAGCATTATCAGGTCAAACGCTATCATTTTGTTGACGATTTTGTGTATCGTGGAAAGATTTAAAATTCATTGACGTAGTAGTCGCTGCCCCCACGCTTATGATTTTTCGCCATTAAATATGGCAATTACCAATCCACATTACCAATACTCATGTAACAATATCCGTGATAGGACCTGTGTAAAGAAGACATTAATGACCAGACCTAGTGTCGCTTGCAAGAACGCAGCTTGTCTCGCTTACTAGGGTCTACTTACGACTAGGATTACTTTCACGTGGTACTAACATCTTTATATCATCCAACTGCCATTGATTTTTAAATTAATGTTTATTTCATACGATTCGGTTCTGTCCAGTGGCGTATCAAAGTTAAATTTAATTTACTTTTTATTTTGCTGTGTGACCTGAGGATATTCAGGAACAGTTTTCATTATATCAATAACACCAGTAAAACTTATTTATCTTGAAGTATACTTACACCCTATAAAACTATTATCATACATGATATTAGGCGTTGAGCAATGTGCGATGCTAATTAAATGAGACATAACTTGGCTTACCTATGGCCATATTTTAGACAAAATAATTCATAACTTTATTGCGTATAGTATAAATGCAGTCTGTAAAACAATAGTTTTAAAAATATGTAAGTGGACATTGAATATTAATGTAGCAATGTTTAATTCACGAATGACATTGTATATATTTTTTTATGACGTAAATTTATTGTATTGGTGAAATTTTATTGTAGTTTTTATATAAAAAAAAATAGTTTGAATCTGCTTCTGCCTTCATGTCTTGCATTTCAATAGTGTACTATTATTGTCGTTAATCGGACGAAAAGTGCCATGAAATACTAACTGGAAAATTATTCTATTACTAGATCTACTCGGTATTCAGCTGCTGAACCTCTCTTTTTCTGGGAGAGTTCTGACAGAAAAGATAGAACTAGTAATCAGCTTATCATTGTCCTATTTTTAGAAATTGGTTAAGTGTTTAAAGACATCGAAACATCATTGACATGACAATGAAATTAAACAGTTCGTATTGGGATTCGAACCGTTGAGCACCGTGTCCGTATCCAACGATGTTGACCGCTCGATCGCAGAACCGATAGTAGGACTCTAAAAATATCCAGTTCTAGCAAAAAAGAGAGAAAATTATTATGAATGGATCTAGATTTCGAATTTCCTTCGCTCCACCCTTATTTTGTTTTATTTTGATTGAGTGATTAGCTGTTTACCATAAGTCTTGAAATGTTTACTACTTAATTGAAAAGTAATATAATTCGTACAGGAAGCGAACATTATTTAAAATGGCCAACGGCGGCAGTGTGTTGCACCCATTTCTAGCGTTTTAATGACATACAGAAATAAAAAAAGTCTCAAATAATATCCCTCCCGTGTAAAAGACTCGCAAAGTGTTTGAAAAAAAAAACAAAGGATGTACGGAATATATAAAAGCATTCTTAATTACATAAATTGCGCTCGTTCGCGACCCGGAGCAGGGGTGCGCCAAATTTGCACGGTTAAAGGGATTACCGGGCGCGGCAGGGCGTTTTAAAAAAACGTACACAAATTACATTTTACGAATTTACTTCGCGGAACGACCGACACCGTACCGGCCCTACCCTCGGCAGTAGAGGGAAGAAGCTCACGGCCAGATAATAAATTAATTGTGCGTGCGTGATTTTAAGCTCAGCGAAAAACTAATTTATTCTAGGAAAATATCCATTAAACTTATAAAGCATTTTCAAATATACGTATAAGATATGCTCACCCGATTTTGCTTTGCCTTAGCTTAAACCTACTTTGAATGTATAACACAAACACTTTATTATAATATACTAGCCGGTTCCCGGCAAGTGTTTATTGAAGTGCATGTATTCTTTTTCTGTCTGTTTGACGTTTGCTGCCAATTGTCCATGGCACGACACACGCGCCACTTCTGTAATTTAATTGTACTACGCCTATAGCCTTCGCGCAAATTGCATGGACGGTATGGCAGACATACAAACATTGATTTTTATATATAAAACCTACTGTACGTTAATTTGACTATGCCTATAACCTTCCCGGAACTGGACGCAAAAATTATGTCGTTTTATTGCATTCGGATGAGCGGTGTGGCAGCGCATGAAGTACGAACAAACAAACATTCATTTTTATACATTAGATTAATTAATATTTAATCATTCTCTCTCTCTCATAAAACGACATTGTAGTATAATATTCATTATAATTTGATTGTTTATTTACTAAATATTAAAAAAAGTGTTTGTCGAGCGGCATATCCTCCTTAATCAGAAAACCGGGGAACACCACTCGAAATTTTTTCAATACATAGTAAAAAATATATATGTATATGAATGTCACAAAACACACTATTACTCGTTTTGAAAATTATCATTGCTGCATCTGATACGTATTATGTTTTCTGAAGGTAAAACGAATCGCTGATTGATATGATAGTCCGCAGAATTTTATTTTTAATCGAATATTTTCCGTTTTCTAGTTTCGGAAAACGGTTTCCACAATATGATCAACTCAAGCATCTTACCCGACTTCTCGAAGGCTAAGTAGATTCTGTATCGCGTAGAAGCGAGAGTTAACTGTTATAGCGAAACTGGTACTTACTGTCGATATTTTTTATCATACCATTTTTTTTGTTATCTTTTTAAATAAGTATATCAATAAATAACGTTGCGAAGTCTGTGAGTTATGGGGTGAATTTACCTAAATTGCATTACGTAATAGTTGTAGCGAACTTAAAGAGGGAACCATCTTTTATTTAATATGATTTGGCAATTCAAAATAAGACATCTCAATTGCAAACATCAACTTATCGAGAGATCTTATCGTAAAATCATGATCAATTTGTGAAGACTCGCTGCAGTACGTTTTCTAAAAATTATAATCGACACTATCGCTAGCAACCAGTGTTTCATCCTGGTCCCATTACTCTTCCGTGATCATAAAACATATATCTATACATAGAAACAGATGATTAAGTCTTAAAGGTTTCAATACTGTTGCCAATGTAGCCAGCGTGGTGTTATAGGAGCCCGAACGGTCATCCGTTTGACGGTTGGGTGTGCGCCGCGCGGCGTGCGATCGATCCGCCGCTCACCACCCCCCACCTTCGCGCAGCCGCCCACCGCCACCCTAATCCCGCATTCCCAACTCGCTCACCGGGAAATGATCCTGCTCGGGACACAGCCGTATTAAATGACTGATTCCTTTCCAGAATTGTACGATAAATGATCGCAGAATAAAATTAATATACATTTTCCATCTCCGTAGCCGAGTGGCAACACCCTATAGTCTTACTTGGTTTCGCGGCCAAGAGTTTGAATTTCATATGCTTATATTTTTTTTTATTTTATGTATTTACATCGAAAAAGCATTATTGGTGCATGAGATATTTTGATAATCATAGCTACCCACTTCCATCTGGTAACAACGAATCTTCATTATATCTTAACATCCTTCCGTTTAACATTTCCTTTCACAATAATAATAAATGAGGGGGTAGAAAATTTTCTTTATATATCTGTCCGTCGAGGCTTTTCTACATTCCACTCAACGCTGCACCCACCACAACCCGCTACGGCTTCACACGGTTCTCGCCTGATTTATCACGTAGCGTTTAACCAATAATCGTGTTTAAAAACGTCGGGAATGCCTTAATTATTTTTTTAACAAGGATTGCTTTGTTTTTCCTGATGCACAGCCAAAACGAGACATATTTCTATTAGTTGAGATCTGTTCGTTTTCCATTAGACGCTGTGATATTTTTGAATGACACTTTATTAACCATCAAGTCAGTTTTGATAACATCAAATTATCAAAATTCGCATAAGTTTTTCTACTGTTCAAATATGTTTCGACCGATATCTCGCACTTATATGATATGTTCGTACACTAACAGTGTTAATAGCGATATATTTTTTTTAAAAAATGTACACTTTAAAGAATTTCTAGTGATACGCGTTGACAAAATTAAGACTCTGCTCGTTGGGCAAGATTTGAACCTCGTCTATTTTCGTTCCGATGTTATTTCTAAAATCGCCGGCGAACTTGTCGCGTCGCCGGCGAGGAAAAAAGAGAGAATCTTTCGGGCAAGCCCGAGCCGCTTGTCCTAGGCGAGAGGTCTCGTGGATACTGGAAAGCGGAAAATTATTGCTCGGTCGTTGCGCCTCTTTACTCGCGAATTTTTCCGGTTATAATTGAACGAATCTCATTCAATTTCTACCGCCACTTATCTCTATTCGATCTAATAAAAATGTATCGTATACACCTCGCTCATATGGAGGAGAATCGTCAGTTGACGATTGATTTAGCCTTAATAGCGTGCTTTTTTAACAGATTTTATGCCTAACAGATCTTATGCTTAACTAATTGAGTTGACATTATATCACATCGCTTACCAAATTTTTTCTGCAACGGGACATATCGCAAATCCGGAAATTTGAACGGAACACTTGGGCTATTTTTTAATAATGATTGGAATGTATGATTGAATACTTATTGAAATACATATAATGTTAGCAAGACACAGTCGTTTTAAAGGTTTTGGAAAGATACGAAAGTCGACGAAATTACTATTTTCCGTATCTTCCCCTTCCACGCGTCCAAGAAAAGAAAAACATCTTGTTCTTATTCCTCGTTAAAAAATGAATAAATGTTTATGGTACAATGACAATCCAATGAGTAAACAGGTCAGTTACATTGAAACGCGCTTGTATATGTATGTATGTGGCTCTTGTGCTACATAATTGCTTAAAAGTCATTGAAATGGATTCCGGATTCGAGATGCTCTCGTCCTGGGTGAATTCCGAGGAATTCGTCCGCCGCGTCCGTCATCAGCCCGGAGCTGTTGGCGCATTCATTGCCAGGTTTCTTAATCTACCGGATTCGTTTATATTCTTCTTTACCTGTGCGACATGGAGCGATGTGCGTTGTTTTGTCGGCTGGAGGCAGCGACAAGAGCGACCCAAACGTGTTCCCCATTTTTCAAACTCGTTTTCTCACCGACCGTATTTAATGCTAGGCTTTACCTGAAAAGAGAGGTAGGCTGTGCTGAGCCAGGTAAAATTAGCACGACGAGGCGTGAGCGGTGAATGAAACTTATCGAAACATCTCCACAAGTAAATATTCGATAAGAACGGAATAAAATGTTGACATTATGATAACTGATTCTATGCGGTTTATCAGCTGGTGTAAATATACTATACATTATTTAACTTAATATTTTATGTTAAATATTAAAAATAAATCGTACGAATTACGGCCTCCGAGGCCGAGTTGATAGCCATTTTGGTATCACTTCATTGTTAGAACTACCTTTGATGAACTACATTAGCTATTATATTACATTGTTTATACAAATCATTTAAAAAATAAAACACTCTTTTTTACTAATTACATATTTATATTTCAGTTAAAATGCTCGTGATTAGCGAAACCGGTCCTGATCATATTTAATAAACGTGAAATAAGTACAAAATAGTGTTCATTTTTTTTTTAATAATGCCTTTTTACCAAGTTCATATTGACGGTGAACACATTAAAAGCGATATAACTAAAGTAACATTGATTACTATTGTTGTATGTAGTCAAAATTTAGTTATCTGATTTAAATTTTTATGATAACGGTGTTTTTACTTCAAACATAATTTTATTATTTATGAATTTGTGAGTTTTGAAGGACGGATGAGCTTTAAAAATAAAATATTAAGTATAAAAAAATAAAACGCGACTATTTTTTTTCAGACACGATAAACATAATCATCTTTTCTGAATCTGTCTATAAAGCTCATCTCCAGACCTACATCGCTGGCAGTAGACGAATAGATGCAGCACTATGTAATATTATATACCTCTATGATTATAGGTACTGTACCTTTATATGTTTATATAAAAGCAGATATATTTTTTCAGATCCACAATCTGGGCATCATAGAATAGAATTAGAGACCCTTTTATTATACATTGTTAAAGGTCCGTGGAAACGTGATTTGGTCCCATAACAGAACAGATAAGAGCAACTTTTTGCATTGTACCTGTTCCGCATATTGTTCTTTCGGTGTATCGTCGACATATTCTTAATTAGCTATGTATACCAAAAATGATTATTTTATATACAGCACGATGTTAGGTTAGAGTTAAACATATCTGTTCACCGAGATATACTTTTAATCCGCGTTGCAAGAATGAAGAATGAAATTATCTACATATATAAATGTGACCCTCGACCTTCGTACTTAATTAACCTCTGAAAGTGAGCGAATGTTAAGTTTGCGAAAGTAGAGCAGTAAAAAAAACATTAATACGAATATAGCAATTGAAAGTAAAAATGTATGAAATAGCGGATTGTGCGAAAATAGAGGACTGTCGGAAATAAATGCATATGTTCTCTTAGGATTCAATCTCTGTATCCCTAAATGTCTCGATATACGTACTACTAACGGAAGATGCCAATGTAATATGACATACATTTAAGCGAGCAATGAATAAAACATGTGATATTTATTTATATTGAGATAATAATAGCTGTGTCATGATGTTTAATTTGTCTTATGTTTATTGAATCCATTTTTAATGGCAACACTGTTACTCTATTTGTTGAGCTGTTATGTCGTTTGATCTGTAAATATAGCACGATCACTTCTTGCAGCAAAAAAAAAACAACATTTCTAACTAAAGGTTAATACAATCAATACATTTTCACTGGAACGACAGAATGATTCAAATTATTTATTTATTATCGATGGTCGAAATGTTTTCTTTCCATTCCTTTCCTTTCATTCAAATATGTAAATAATAAACGGTGCGAAAATGAAATGAACCTTATAGAAGTCGCCCGAGTATTGATGTCGAGATTATAACGAATTGATTTATGTTAAAATTCTCTTGTTTACTTTTGTCTGTCAGAAAATTGTTATCATTTATCAATTTATACAGGCAGGATGATTAACCTTCCAGCGGGCGCGCTGAGTAGTTTCCCTTGAGCGGGCGCTTGTCGTAAATTTTACGTCATCAAGTTTTTTTCCATTTAAATGGTGTTTTCTTTATATAAATGTTAAGGAATTGCTGTAAGGTTATGAAAAATGATGAATGACAGTACTTTAAAAAACATGTATTTGACTTTCTTAAACAAAAAACGAAACAACACTCAAATATTTCAAAACAAAATATTTTATCGACCTGTTAATCAGAATCAATATTCTCATCCTTACAATTGTTGCAAATCACCTCAACTGATGAATGGCTCTTGCATGTAAAGGACTGGCAACGGCAACACTTCATTAATTATGAGAATCTTTTTTTCTCCAGTGCACATGACCGACAAGCACCGCGTTTTGGAAGGCTTCTTTTTTCTTCTTCTGTTATCGGTTCAACTTCCCGACCGTAATTCACTTAGAGAAAAGCACTTAAATCTTGCGGTAAATGTTTGATATTTGATTTGAAGGTAAGATGCTCTTTCATCATGGTCAATGCCACTTTTTTAGGAAAATTCTTCGATGCTTTGGAGCCTTTCCTGGATAGGCAAATTTGTTCTTTCTTCGGTTTGTTGCTCGATTTCTTCTTTCGAAAACTCGCTGTCACTCGAAGGAATGTAAGTCTCATCATCTTGCATCTCCATAATAGAACACGTCTCAAACAACAAAATACATTTAGTTATAAAAGAAACAATATAAATGAGAAATAAATAGAAAAAAGTAGTGTATTTAATATACTTACACTTTAAGGCGCGTGTCGTAAAATTTACGCTTAACAGAAATTTCCAAATATTGAATAACAAAAACTTCTAAGCATCATCAGTACGTCTGTAAGTTAGAGAGACACTGACCATCGAATAGCTCGGAACTCGATGCTTGCAACAAATTTTTAAAAGTGGGGGAAGCGATGAGGCGCATTTGTCGTAAATTTTGCGACAGCGCGCCCGCTGGAAGGTTAAGAATTTTTGTTGTGTTTTTATATATGTACATTTGGTTTCTTCTCCATCTTATTTAGGGTGACGAACGTTAATTCTCAGCTTATTAATAGGTCTTAATTAAGCTTCAGTTACATAAACAAATGGGTTAAATATAGATTCGATTTCATTGTTGACTCGGCGAAAACTTTTTCGTAAGTAAAAACAATGGGAAAATATTGCATAAAGGTTTATATTTGTTATATTTATATTCGCATTGATTTTGATACTTCCTAGTTTGACTGTAATTAGCAATGACATATGCAAAGCTGTTGTATAATTTGATGTCCCATTACCGCGTAGGGAGTAGACAGTTAAATATCAATATAGTGCTGTTACCAACATATACAAAAGTCTAATAAGTCATTGATATCAATGAAAATGTCATCGTTTCAACTACTGCTTTCAAGTGGAATATTGAAATCCTCTTTTACGAAAACTAATTATTTACCATTCGCTCTATCATATTTATTCTGGAGGCGTGTAGGATTGGTGTTGTAGTGGTTGTTGAAGGCGTGGAATGGGTTGCTGTCACAACTACATTCAATAAACCCGATCACATGACTTCATACGTTCACTTACTTCATTGGCGATGCAATGTTTTTCTATATTGACTTTCCCATCGATCGTCTATGAAAATTTTTGGCCATGGTCGCGGTACCGGAAAATTCGCTTTTAACGGGGTATTTTAAGCAATTTAAAACACAAACAATATTATTTATAAAATAAACATTCATACATCTATAAAATAAAAGTAATACAACTTAAGCATAAAACATGTTTGTTTTGTTTCGCGCTGCAAAAAATAATTTTGATTATTCTGCTTTCAGATGTTAAAAATGTCAACTTGATAATAACTGTCAAATAATCCGGAACAACTTTCGCTTTCTTAAAATGATGATTCCTGGCGCGTGTTAAGTGCCAAACCTTAGCAAAAGCCGGAAAATAATAATATTAAAAATGAATCAAGGATTCCAGATTCGCCGGATTACTTGTAGTTTTACTTAACGTTTTGCTCGACCTCCACTTTCAGATATTTTATTAAGGGTCGGGAAAAGGTAACCCTATGTAGGCTGCACCTAATTCTAAACCATTTTTTTTACAAATGTGCGTTCAGATTGGTGGGAAAGAATCCTCATGTCATACATCACAGAAATTCATGTCGCAGTTGTTTTTAAAGTGTTCGTTCAGGGATTTGAATCCGTGGCCACCGCAACCGAAAATGATGAACCACCAAGAGGATAATACTTTCGATGGTCACGTTTAGGGTGTTCACTGTCAATACTTGGTGGAAAGGCATTATATTAATAAAAACAATAATCCTTTGTACTTCATTCCACTTTATTTAATATGTCAGGACCGGTTTCGCTCATTGCGAGCATTGTCAACTGATGAGAGGATCACTTAAGGTTAATTCTTTCTGTCGTTATTATAGCGGGAACCAGAACAGCGAGTTGCAAAAAGCACACTGGAAGCTTTTGTTTTGAGTAAATGACGAAAAACTGCTGTGCATACATACCTAACATTGTCTTTATAGCAAATGTTACATAACCATTAAATTTATATGCAGATAATGTGTATCAAAATCTCTTATTTTTTTGAAACCTAATTATCAAAACGAGTGGTTTTTGCAAATGATGCAAATTTTCAAAACGATTTCCTCACCTTATATGATGGAAGCTAAAGTTATCATCCGCCTTACTAGATAGACTTCAAGGTAAAGACGAAGATAGCGCACACAGGCCATTTACATAAAAAAAAACGTCCAGAATGGTTTTTGCAACTCTATGATTCAATTTATTGTCCTTTTATGAATTTCACTATACCGCTGGAATAAAATAAATACATATTGCTAATGATAAAGTAGTTGCTCGTGGGAGTTTCGCAAATTAACATATTCACGTGTATTCATAAACATTTGCGTAAATTTACGCAACGTCACTGCCCCCTGACGACGTGCCACGTGCCACACCACCGATGCCTCAAACACGCAATTTTGTAATTCATTTACCTGACACTATCAGCTGATTTCGTACCCAAAAAAATGCCATTTCGATTACCGTTACGCGAAAGGGCCCGCGTCATAACTCAATAATATATTTATTATCATAGCAGATACGGTACTGTTCCACGGTACGTTGATTAATTTACATGTCGTTTGTTTTTTTTACTTATGACGTCTACCTGTTTTCAAATACAGAATTTTGTTGCACAATTTTAAGATACGTTTTATGCGGTGCCTTTTTTGCGATTTATATTTACATACATATCGACTGTGGAAAGGAAAAAGGACGTAACCCACACATATAAAATTTTACAGGAGCCGCTAAAAACGTGTTTTGATGATTTTGTGACATATGCAAATTATGAATTATACACAACCTTGAAGTGCACGGATACTTCTAAACTGATGTTTAATTGACATAACCTAAAATTAATTAAAGAAATTGTCTCGTAAAAACCTTAATTTCAGTGTTTTTTCTTAGTTTAAATTTTTTACAATGTCATCTTTTTCAAACTGAAAAGCTAAATTTAGATACTTATTTCCAAATTTTCAGCTTCCATCCTTTTGATAGAATATGTGTCAAGTTGTATACATTGTGATTATCGAAAAAAAGCGATTTTTAAAAATTGAGGGTTACGTCCTTTTTCCTTTCCACAGTCGATATGCAATGTTATTTATATTTTTTGATTTTTAATTGTATTGATTTATTATATATTCTAAATATCTGGTAGAACACAATAATTTTTTAATGCTAAAAAATGATCCAAATATCGATGGCTTAGAGCTAAAACATTGTATGTATCTTCGATTTTGGTCGAAAACGAGACCAAAAATAGCCTGTTATCATTCACACAGCGACGTTAAAAGAACGCTCCAACACTGTCTGGAGTATATTATACTATGAAATGACAACATATTGTAGATTTACTATATTTTTTTTTAACCCAAGACATTATTATAATCAAGAACCATTTTCAAGATTGCTACGATTAAGTACTGATAGCTATATATATATCATTTATGGCGTGTCAGATGTTTGTGTTTGTTTTTTTTTCAATAGCAATTGCATATCGACTTGGAAAAGAAAAAGGGCGTAATCCACACATATAAAATTTTACAGGAGCCGCAAAAAAAGGGTTTTGATGATTTTGGGCCATATGCAAATTATGAATTATACACAACCTTGAAGTGCACGGAGACTTCTAAACTGGTGCTTAATTTACATAAACTAATATTAATTAAAGAAATTGTCTGGAAAAAATCTTTATTTCAGTCTTTTTTCTTGGTTTTAATATATTACAAGGTCATCTTTTTCAAACTTAAAAGCTAAATTTAGATACTAATTCGGCATTTGCAGCTTCCATCCTTTTGATAGAACGTGTATCAAGTTTGATTCATTGTGATTATAAAAAAAAACCTGTTTTGAAAAAACTGTGGGTTAATTCCTTTTTCATTTCCACAGTCGATGTAAGTATAATTTCGCAATTTCATTCATCACGCTTTATCAAAATTGATTTTAACTATCATTTGAATTGTGACCTCCCAACTTTTTCGTAGACAGCAAGTCACAATCACAGAGGTAGGTCATGATAACTTTGTCAATAATTAACGTTACGACGGGTTTTAATTTAGTCGGCTTTGGATGCTAATTTTTCTTATTTTGATCGGGGGTTTTATTTTAAATAATAGTTTAACACATTTCGCTCATTTGTGAATATATCAATATGTATAAATACGGTAATTTATTTATTCATTAAACCTTCTGGTGAATTTCCTTTTTTTCAATATTTTTTTTTATTCGCCTTGCAGAAATGTTGAAAAATACTTCCAAGATATACTGTGGTTGGTTTTTCTACACTAAAATAATTTACAACACAATTCACTTAAATTGCGTATGAATTTATTGTAAAATGCTACATTTTTTGATATTTCCATACACAACTAAAGATACCTGCACCCAAGTAGTCTATTTCATTGCTTTCATTCATATTCGAAATAAAGCATTATCTAATTGAAAAATCTCGAATACGTCCATGTTAGATGAATAATCAATGTTACCTTTTAACATGTAAAAGTTCCCCACCCCTATTCTAATATTCATTTTTAAAATTTATTGTTTGTCTATTTACATAAACTTCATATCATCTTATCTCGCTTTATATCACATGGTTTCGAGAAAACTTTCGACAACTGGATTCGACTTCAAGCACCGTTGCTCACACCTCAATACCGAATGACAATTTGTTATTATTAATTGATTAGTTTTCCTCTCCGCTGACTGATTAGCAGGTTGTTCAGGGTCGGCTTACCAGTTTCTAGAAATCTCAACCAACCAACTTAGCGCATAGTGTTTGTTTCACTATGGACAACTTTACCTTGAAGTCGACTTGTTAAAAATATATGCTTTCAAATATATGCTCACACGTTTTGAAACTATAAATCTTCATTATAAATTTAAACCAATCGTGTTCGTTGATCATGTACTCAATTGAACATCATTTACTGTACGTAATAGGCCAAGGATATCGACATTGGCCTTATCAGCTGTAGATAGTGACTTAAAATATGGCCCTTACCACTGACAGTTGGAATATTTTTACTATAACGTTGCAAACCAAAACTGTATTGATTTAATTTGATCGAGGCTAGTAGTAATTGTGTAACCTCGTCTTACACGTGCTGTAAAATGTCTACTGTAAAGTAGTTTTTCTCATTTAAAAATTAATATTGACTGACTCTTGACGGCTCCGTTATTTGGATCATATGTGTGACGGTCACATTTTTTGACGTTTAAACAGACAGACAAGTCACATTATTTGACGTGTATCCTGTGGTTACAAATCCGTTAGTCGAATGACAAAATTGGCTCGGTAAGGTTCGGGGATGGAATCCTAGACCACGCAAGCCCCCTATTGCCCATATTAAAAATCTGGTTTATCATCTTATAGTGGACCGTGTTATTTCAAAATCGTGTAAAAGGAGAATTGAGTGTATTTATAATATTCAAACTTCGGCTGATATTTTAATCACTCCAGAACAATACAAATTGACAATAAATATCCTGCTTACAACTAATGACTTTGTAATCGACGAGATGAGGTTGAATCAAAATCATTTCTGAATAATAGAAACTTGTCTTAAAATGCACCCAAAACTCTACCTGTGTAGATAATATATTACATTCAGGATTGCACCGGTGAAGAAATGGTCGGGCGCTTTTGAGTTCGACCGTCGCCAGGTGTAGGTAATGAATGGCGATCGGGCCCAGGTAGTCTGCGGGCAGGTGCACCGCCGCCAACCTGACAGGTAGGCTGAAGATCTGCTACGCCACCTGCGAACCCCACACACAACATATTATTCGGCCATTGAATTGCTTCTTTGCGTTGTTCGTCGCTTTTGTACAGTCATATCCGTTTTAGTGTGCCAAAATGCTGCACTATTTTTGAAACATTTTTCCTTGCTATAAACAAGTGCAGGTCGTTGATATTAAAATTTGTTGTTTCGTATGGATTATTCGACACTGAGCATCGTGGACCGATTACTTTGTGGATATTTTTTTAAATATCAAATTTATAATATTGTGTAATTCAATGAAAATCTACATGAGAATACCTGATAGCTTCAAAATTTGTCAATATGAACCTGTGAAAAACGATAAACATTTTTGCTAAAACACATATTTTACACATATTTGCTAAAAAAAGTTTTTATGTTTCAATCAAAAATGATCTGTTTCAAGTTAAGATTCTTTTTTCTATTCAGTATTTTAATAATAATAAAACATTGTTTATTAATTTACTGATAAACCATACAATAAATAAATATAAGCAACGTCTTTTTTTATACCAGATACTAGAATCAATCTGATTTCAAATATTCTGCTCCATGGAAGTGTCGCTAATTATGACAAAGTATGTATATATCGCTTTTTGTAACTTGACGCTTTAAATAAATTGTTTTACGGCTTTTTTAAGGTATCTGAAATCTTGACATGAAAATGCAATGTCACAAATTCGAAACTACTATCATATTTTTAAAACGACACACAGCCAAGTATATGTCATACAATATAGATGCATGTCAACGGCACCGGCGCCGCGCCGCTGATGAATGCTAGTTAACTAATAGTTTTATATGTCTGTGAGCTGTGTTATGCGTGCTGATTATTGATTTACTATCTCGATGTCTGTGTGTGTGTGTGTGTGTGAGTGAGTGTGACGTGTAATATTCTGTGGCACAGTCATTCATACATACATCATGACAAATACATATTGTGTATCACTTTTGAGGTGTTAACTGTCAATTCTTGACGGAAAGGTAAAAAAAAATAAACACTTCTATGTAATTCCAATTTTTAAAAATAAATTATGGAATTTAGTACATGAAGTGTTTTATTTTTCCTTTAATATCGTATATCTATGGCATTGCTTGCTCCCCCCCCCCTTATTTCGAGTCTTCACCGTATACTTATAATGTTTGACTAACTTTTCTTTTCGGGTTCGCCCATACCCAGGAGGATTCACTACTCAATTTAGAACATACGATTTCATTTTCCGCGATTTAACCGCGAATCTTATCAAAGTGTTGTTTGCGAAAAGTATATTTTATAATATAATAATCGCGAACGTTACTAACCTAATTCAGAATATTTAAAAAAAAGCATCACACAATAGTAGAGTGGCCATGTTTTCATTTCTAACCTTTTCCGAAGCGCTTTACATTGTGAATGTCTGTTGATAAAACTTCGCGCACTGTTTAACCCATTCGACACACAACGTGTGTATGCGTATTGCGTAGATATGGGAAAGTCAATTTTCTCCGGCGGCTAATATTCCTGCCTTTGCATAAATGAAAGTTTTCCCGTGCTGGCTCACTATGCCGATACTAAAGTTTAATCACTGCCGCGCTATAAGTTTCCGACCGTTTGTATGAATATGTGTTTTGTAATAACCGGCATAATGGAGAACGATTTTCCCACAAATGCATTTGCAATTTTATCGTTAAAACCTGTATCATACCCAGATCGTGGAAGTTAACGAGTTATATTTCTATGACGAACCCCATATTATTATGTCTACTAATCTAGCAATTAAATCTTACATTCAAAAAGATAACTACTATATTTATTCGACAACGCCATTCATAATAAGACGCACCCTTATTTTTAAATACCAATATTAAAAACAGCTAAAACTTTTTTTTCAAAGAAGCTTGATCATGACTTCACTCAGGCCTCTTAACAAAAACGTTGTGTAATGCAAATTCTTGTTACCATCCTATATTTTTCGAATCCGTTTCAGATCGGTTGTATGTTTTCATCACCGGAAGACTCTTAAATATTGTGGAATTTAACCTTTAAAATCTCCCTTATGAGCTCTTTGCGTATTCTACCTGATCCAGAAGATTGTTCAAATTATACATGTAATATATTATATAAGCGTGTTATACAAAAGTACTTTACAATTCATCAGGATTCTATAGATAGAAATCGTCTTGTTGAAGCACCTTGTTATTCGGGGCCCGAGTGTATGTAGTAATTATTTAAAATGGTTTACTTACATGGGTGTCCAACCTTTTTTTCCTGGGATCAGTGACGTTCCTAGGCTATGTGCCGCCCCTAGGCAGAGTTTAAAGTAGCGCTTTTATTATTTTTCTAAATATATTTTTGAAATAATATTATTTGCCGCCTTTAGTGCTGAGATCGATAAATGTCATATTTAAAAGAAGATTTTTGCGATCAATTCAACTACTGTCAAACCATCGGTCATAATATTATTACCATTGAAAATGTTTTTGTCTTCAATTTTTTTTTATCAAACACGCTGAGGCATTAAGCCAAAATCGTGTAAAAAATATTCAGACATAAAAAAACTGATCATTTGCCGCTTCCTAGGACTTGCCTACCCTAGGCAGTAGCCTATGCCCACAGGACGTCCCTGCATGGGATCGACTTTTCAATCTTAAATTTTCTCGCGAACGACTTCTAACATAATTCTGATGAGAAATTTTATTTAGGATAGTTTTTTCCCTTCTTCAAACTTAGAAGTGTTAATTTTAAATGCGAAATACATATCATGAGATAGGTATGTGCTTACATAATAATTCAATTTTAATATATTTTATATTTCAATTATTTCGAAATTCACGGAAGCTTTCGGGATCGAACAAATTTTGCTTTGGGATCGACTGGTCGATCGCGATCTATCGGTTGGACACCCACGGTTTACTAGAGGCGTCCTTTCTTATTTATCAGCGCTGAAGTTCATCGGATTCACTGTCTGATTTTTCTGAATCATTGCTATCCCAGTCTATCTAGAAAATATCTTTTTTTGTATTTTTGACTGCAATTGGACGCACTCAAAATTCTAAAATTCTGTATTATGTATACATATCGTTTTGTTATTATTGAGTGCCTCTCAAATCCATTTTACTTAGATAAAAATTACAAATATTTATTTAGTTCCATAATAATTCGCGCGGAACTAAGTAACCTCATAAAGTATTTATCTGTCAAGCCTCGGTCTGGGTTATTTTCATTTAAAATGATTATTGGAAAAATTCATATTTTTTTCTTATCTCCCGCGTTAACTAAAAAATGTAGTTTGATTTATTTTCCGTTTTCGTTTCTTTTCTAATAGTTTAATTTCCTATTTCGGGTGTCGGGGTGCTTCTCTCGTATTATTCATTCCCCCGAGCGGTTAGTAACGAACGGAGAGAACACGTCCAGATACGTTTTCGAGTCTTTGCCATCGCCTTCTCATCGGGATTTAATGCCTAGGGATAGATAACCATTTTTGATTTGCGATCAATGTTAAAAAAATTGAGAAAATTTTACGTTAGAATTATTCGTGTCGACAAAACAGTTTCCAGTAATGTGTTTTTGTTCTGTCTGCGTAGTAATGATAATTCTAAATTTTTTATTAGATTCCATACTGAAATTAATATCATTATATACTTATATCACACAATCTTAAACACAATGGAAGTTTTTTTCTAAATAAGTATATCTTTATCGCACATAAAATGATTTACATTATATATTAAATAGAGAAAGTAAATTGATTTATTGTCTACCACATCCATTCAATCAGAGGTCTGAGGCATGTTGCTTCGATTAATGTATACAAAATCTTTATTCATATTCTGTGTTGGCCGTTATCATAATTCTATGGTTTTCCACACCTGCATCATATCTCTACCTGCTCATGACGGCAATAGATCGGATTCACAGACAGGTATATTCCGTATTCTTTCTATTATAAGCAGGAAAATAAAATGTTTTAATATTTCGTGTTAGTAGCATTTTGTAAAATTTACGGCCATCGTTTAAATGACAACGTATACCGATTTGTAAAACTCTACAATACAATTTATTTGAAGATAACTACTTCGCGTCAAAATACCAATTGAACAGTAATGATTATAGGAACCTATTAGCCATTAATGATAGCATTATAAAATTGTATTAAATTGATCTCAATTCTACCGCCGAAATTCCACTAACAATTAAACACAATTTTGTTTTATATCTTTCATCTATGACAGAGAAATTTTTGTTTACTCCACTATTTTTAGACTTGTAACATAACCTCACAAGCTTTACTTACCAATCAAATAAAAAATCATAATTTTCAATGAAAAACAAAGGTATTTGTGATATTTTCGATAGATTCGGCGATGAATTTGTAGAAATTTATTTTTGATAAACTTTTTTCATTTCTTTTTTAACCTCGATTTACTTTATTATGTAATTATTAGGATTATTTCACATCGAATGATTTGTAATTAAAAAAATGTCTGGTGTTGTGTTTTTTTAATACCCCATTATTTTATCATATTATTGAGACCGGTTTCGTTTATTACATTATCAGATTTGGCTTGTCAAAACCCATTCTACTGCCAATAGAATTGTTAATCGATTGGAAATCTAGAATTTAAATTTATGATTCTCAAAATCTGCCGTCTTTAAACATTTTATTCTACTGAATTGACTAAATTTCTTCATAGTTTTGCTCGTTGAATCCATCAACGTATTGAATTGTTTTAGAATAACATATTATGTATTTTGATTGAATTTACCGATCTCGTTGGAAGAATTGTATTAGAGTCGATTATGCAAACATGACGATTTATTTATCCAGATTTTTATAAAAAAAACCGACTAGTTTTGCTCATCGCATTATACTCGACCGATAAAAATATGAAGCATGTACAAAACTCGTGTTTTTTTTAAATATAATGTTTTTCCTTCTAGGAATTGACATTTGACACATTAAAAGTGGTGTATGTGTTATGCCGAATCGGTGAAATTGCCTATTTCACGCAGTCGGCAGAAATGTTGCTGAATGCGTGAATTCGGCAAACCCGTTGTCTATTTCATGCATTCGGTAAAATTTCTGCCGACTGCGTGAATTCGGCATAAAATCTTTTGCTTATTTCATGCATTCAGCATGGATAGAAACTATGTAGGTTGTCTATGATCACAGCGCTCTGGCGGTGTTTTTTTGCAACTAAACCAAATGTCATTTCATGGTATATAAAAGCATATTGTGAATCAACTACAATGACGTTGATCTCCATACAACTTGCAAATAAGTTAAAACTGTAATATGCTAGGCAGCACTCGTTGACATCAACCCATCGGGCGCCATTTGGAGATCTATTTTCGACTTTAAAATGTCTTCATATGTGACAGATGTCAAAATAAACCATATACCATAATAAGTTATATTTCAACTATCTATAGTATAAGAATAAGCTGTCATAGTGGTGATAAAATAATTGTATTTTAATTCTAGAAAGCTTATAATCATTAGTAATTAAATTTACGCGCATTTTTTGCATCCAATAAAATCAAATGACGTTCGTTCGGACGCAGCACTGTACAACATAACCTCAACGGGTGACCACTTTTAGGATGTTCACTGTCAATACTTGGTGGAAAGGCATTATATTAATAAAAACACAATATTCCTTTGTACTTCATTTAATATGTCAGGACCGGTTTCGCTCATTGCGAGCATTGGCATTAGTTAAGTCCAAAAACAAGTTAAACTTTTTGAACCAAAGCGGGATTTATTTAATCAACTGCAATTCCTGTAACGACAAATATATTGGTCAAACAGGTAGTAGATCGTTTAATATTAGAATCAAAGAACACTTGAGTTCTGCTAAGAAAGGGGATGAACTTTCTTCATTTGGAAACCATCTGTTTCAAAACAACCACACCTTCGATATTGGTAGAAATTTTAAAGTTCTACATTTTAATAACAAGTTGGTAAAACTAGACAAACAAGAAATTCTGGAAATAAACAGATTTAAATTCCTACCTTTGACTTGACTTGACCAAGCGACTTTTACTTATTTTGCTCTTAAAAAAACTTACTTAAGGGCCAATACAATTTAAAAATATCGAAAAGGTGAAATCAGGTCTCTCGGAGTTCTTCGAATCTTAACCAAAAGCCTTTTATGAGGGAGAAATTTTAGATCTAGTTAATAGATGGCAAAGATTCGTTGATAACAATGAAAAACATTTTATAAAAAATACTAATTGAGAAATTCCGTTTAAGTTTTACTATGAAAAACGACATTAATTCTGGGATTACCTACAGTGCTGGCCAACTGATTCTTAATACCGCGAAAAATGTATGTATTTTATTTATAAATCAAAACAAATAAGCATTGATTCATTTTATCAAGTTGTGAACGTGTTTAAATCAATCATTCTGCACTAAATTTGACTGTGTCAAAATTATTTGTTCAACCGTCATGTTGACAGGTAACGAATTTATACACTGACCATAGACAGTAGTTATTACTCCCTGGCGAATTCACGCAGTCGGCAGAGAT
Organism: Himalopsyche tibetana; assembly: GCA_030503985.1. NCBI lineage: Eukaryota > Metazoa > Arthropoda > Insecta > Trichoptera > Rhyacophilidae > Himalopsyche > Himalopsyche tibetana. The sequence continues at coordinate 3,671,349 of JAPJYX010000019.1, read as the reverse complement.
TTCGTCGAATGCGCGAAATAAGCAAGCCCGTTGTCTATTTCACGCATTCGGCAAAATCTCTGCCGAATACGTGAAATAAACAGTTTCACCGATTTGGCGTAACATATACATATAGTTACACAACAATAGGTTCCATAAGAAAGAAAAGATTCTTGTGGCACAAACCAACTTGCTGTTTTTACCCTGTAACAAATACTTGTCGAAATGATTTATGAATCGTTTATAGCGCGTTCATTAATTATACACTGCTAGATGACAGCTTCCAAAATTCTCAGTATCCACGGCGAAAGGATTCTAGATTCATCAAATAAACACGAAATGCTATTTAGCAACGTTATCGAAGATGGTATTCAAAAATACTGCAAAAAATCTAAAGACACTGACGGTATTAAATTTAATCATAGATGTTTGTAGCATAGTTTAATATTTTTTTAAATACCATGTCTGCTCCCAATGTATATAGAATCCTGCTGAACTTTATCTCAACATAAGTGTTTGTACGAGTCATGATTGGTATTCAGTTGCTCAAATTATCTTGTTTTTCAACGGGAGTAGGGATAGAAGAATAAGACTAAGACAGGACTCACAGCTAATCGCTACACCTTGTTTTTTTGGATAAAATGGGTGGGACCCCCTCCCACCCACATAATTCAAGACATCGTCTACTTCCATGGTTATGAACAGAAATTCATAACGTCCGTACAGGAATTCGAACCCGTAACTTCCGTGTTCTAAGCCAACGATGTCGACCACTTGACCATGTAGCATAGTTAGTTACTGAAATATATTAAGTTTACTTACGAGCAAACAAACTAAAGCATTATATCCTCGACCGAAGCTTTAGTTGAATTTTCATTTTTTTTATTTAACAAAAGGATCTCGTTCTACAATAAATAAGTGCACCGAAATTCCTGTTATGTTCATCTTGATTTTTTTTAAGCCAGTAAGTACATATTTATTACAAAAGACTTTCGTCGGCGCATTTTAAAACCTAGCTTTTCTTTCTGTCCCCTCGATGCTTACGTTCGAGTTGAATGAACGGTTTTTAGCTTTACAAAAGCGGATTTTATTGTCAAATATTGTTGTATTTCTCCATATTCGGAAATGGTGAAAGAATATGTTTTGAATCGCTGTCTGTAATTATTAACAAGTGAAGTGATTTTACTGTTTTCAACGAAAAGTCGAATAGTGGCTGTTATCAATATGTTTTGTTCCAGGCAATGTCACACTTAAACTGTACGCATCCTGTACACGTTTCTTATTGATATTGCGTGCTTGGCTCGCGATATGTTTAGTTAGTATTAATCTTAAATCGTTATTTATCAGGCATGATAGTATTTTTGTTGATATCAATGACATTGACGTTGTGACACCGAAGCAACGACCTGCTTGCCGGTATCCAAATTATATTAAAATATGTTTGTGTTTTCGTCGGCTTGGTAGCCTAGCGGTCAGATCAGAATTTACTTGGTTCAAGGTTAATCTTAAACATTGTTAAATAAAACATTTGAGATCTTGGTAAAGATTGTGCGTGACGCTTATTCCTGCAAAGTTTACTTCGGGTGACCTTTGTTCTCATTAATTAAACAAAACATATTTGGCTCGTTCGCATTAACGTTTTCGCCAAATATATATGTATGTACTTGGAACTATAGCATCAAAATTATAATTGACTTGGAAAGGACATTAGATGAGCCTTCCTGGAATTCGTCCGTCAGACAAAAAGCTATATTCACAGCGAAAAGGGTAGGCCAGAGCAGGGTTTCCCAATCATAGGACACTTCGCAAATCCAGATTTTTTAATGGAACGTTTTTTTTTACGTTGGGTAATTCATAGTAGTTTTTTAAAGTTATATACAAATTATTTTTTAAATGTTTAGTATGCAAATTATAGTAAAACGAGTTCGCAATGACATTGATGATTTTGAGTCTTTGAATCTCAAATCGACTTAATATCAGGCACAGTATTGTTGAGTTGAATTCTTATATCTGGCGTGCTGTCGAGCCTGTTCTTGCACTGTAGATCACTCGCCTTTCAATATGAAGTTAAAGAGGTCAAAATATAACCCAACGTACATAACCATTCCAAATTTTCGCGGCACACCTGGAAACAGATCGAAAGCGGACCGTACCATACGGTTGGTATTTGCTTGTGCTTCGTACCGGTCCGCTTTCGTTCCGCTTTCCTGTTATTTTACATGTGTTACTAAATGCCAAATTATTTCATTTGAGCAACAATTTAATACCGTTTGCAGATATCTTTAATTAATCGTATCATTATTGCAACGAAACAGTGCGGTTTTATGATTCAAAAATGTTTTGATTTCCCTAAATTATTTCTACAAATGTCGTATGTTTTTATTTGTGGCGGAAATATCAAAATCAGCATTTATATGTTAAATTTACAATCACGACAATGCCGATTACATTACATTTGCGGTCGGTTTTGTTTTTGCTTTATTTCTCATTTAACTTTGATTGCATATTTGTTTGGTAATTTTAAATAGATAAATACATTATAATCGTTTGAATTATTTCAATAATGTGAACACGTTTTAGATGACCTATTAACGAACGTGTTTTCAATCAGATTATAATTATTATCGTTTTTTTACGAATGTCATGGTTGACAAACGGTAAATATAATATAATTTCACTTCTATTCTCAGATAAGATATATTTACTATTCAGCAAAACACATGTCAACCGATCTCATTAAAATTACACAATATTTTTCACTGTACTTATTATTATAAGTAAGCATTGATCCGTGTGATGTATCACTTAATAATTTCTGAAACAACCATTGAACTTATTTATATTGGCGAAGGCCCTCTGTCATTCACCGATGAAATCTCTGATGAATATTTGGCTTATATTTGAGCCGTTAAGAGACAGAACAATTGTTTAACGTACATGGAAATTATATTATGTATCAAAATTCAAATGAAGAAACAGAACAGGTTACATTACTGTTGTGTTCGGTTACCATACACAATGCTATAAACCTTTTCTAAGATTCGAAGTGGTATTTGACTATCCTTGAAGTATAATTTCTTAAAATGGTTTATTAAAAAATAAAAAAAAAACATTTAAATAACCCACTCCGCTGACTTATTATTTATTTCCTTGTCCATATCTTCATTGAGCACGCTGGGAACAAGACTATCCCTTTTATAAATCGTTCTATTAAGCCCGTGCGCAATAAAATAAACAAACATTATTTATGAATACATATATACTTTGTAATAATATTTTTATTGACTTCATCATACAAACACCTCAACGGAATGCTTGATTTAAAAAAGGTATTTCGGTTTCAACCGTGCTCATGCCAGGATGTTTTTATTATATTTAATGTTGTTTTTTTATGATACTAATTTTTCGTTTTCTCTTTATTCCAGGTAAGGAGTGATTTATCTGCAAACAGTTTATCAACACAGTAATATATTATAATCAACCAAACACTTAATCCTTACAAATCCCGCATTGAAAATGTCGCTTTCAAATTATTTATTTTTTATCTAGATTACGGATATAATCTTCAAAGATAAGAGAAACACCGTTTTTGCATCATTCATATTAACGTTAATTGAAAATTTGATAAGCGGGATTCGCGAGGTTTATACGTAAGGACGATAATACAACAGACAAGTGAGAGCAGTCCACGCGTTCGGTATGTCGATTCTTTGGCAACTTCGGCATTTTTTTTTGAAACTCTTAAATTTTTATTTAACAAGAAAGGGCTAAGGCTAAGGCACTGTAGAAAAATCAACAATCCAAGAGTAGTCCGAGTAATTTCAGTCTTCAAACAAATTATATGACGGTTATACGTAGATTGGATCGTAACTCCAATATAAGAGCTCTTTTCATTAAATAAAACATACATGTTTGAAATATTTATAACAAGTGGACTCTGTAATTCTTAAGGGTTATTAATTTATAATTAACTATGCGTTGAAAGTACCCATATATACCAATTAAGAGGATATAGTACCTTTACGCCTGAAAACAGAGTAAATCGATCGTTTGCCATCGACGAAATCTCGTGAACCGTTCACTTAAAAAAATATTTTTTTCAAATATTACATTTTCCAAACGCTTTTTTACACTATTACATTTTTTTTTTCATGAAAATAGTCATATTTTCAAGAATAAAAGGCAAAAAGTTCACAAAATATTTTTTAACTGCTTTCGTTTTGATCATTTTTAGAATTTATTGTAAGATACCGAAGTTTAATGTCTTAGAAAGAAATGCAGATAAAGGTTTGTTTAAGAAAGTGATTTGAGCAGAATTTCCAATTTATGTAATATAATGATTGTACATCTATTTGAAATGTACCATTTTTCCCACTTTTTCTGACTGATTTTTAAAGCATAATTGGATCGTAAATACTTCTAAAAAAAATTGGAATAATAAAACATTTTATTGTTTACATTTAAAAGCAAAAAAAAAATTAAAAAATTGTCATACCAATAAATAATAACTATTTTTCGGGGATGTGTTTTTCTTGCCGTAAATTTCGCAGACCCAGTCAGTGTGAGAAAGACGTTTGTACTGAGTGCACGTGTCACATATTACTCTGCATTAACTTAAAACACTGGTCATACAAATGAATCGAAGAAATGTATTTTTTATTTTGCGATAAAAAAGATGTTGCGCAAAATAGCGGTTAGGGTTAGGGTTGCTCAATGCGCTTACAAATAATATTATTATTTATAATACAATAATGTCTTTTCCAATAGCGATTATTTTAAAGACCAGTATTTAGCTTAATGGATAAGCATTTTGAAATATTTATTTGGCAATGCTTTTAAAAAGAGATTCTATTCAATATAATAGTAGCAGTAGTTGAATAAAAAGATTTTTCACATTAGTAGTTTTGAATCATTTCTATATTTCAAAAGATTTTTGCTAAAAAAACAAAGTTCGTCATCTAAATCGAAAAAAAACTTGAAAATTATTAGATAAGGTAAGATATTAACAGTTAATATTTTTTAAGAATCATTATACAGATGGTAAACCATGTTTTTTTGCAACGTAGAGTTTTTATCAGGAATTTTTTCAATAATTTCATTTTAACTTATATATATGTGTACCATCAGATCATCTTTAGTCAGCCAAGTATGAAATGTTAATTCTTTTGACTATTTTGTTTACATACACATCATTAAATATATTTTTCAAAAAAAAATCGAGCCGCTCATTTTTCACGACTCCGGCCAAAATACCGCGACTCCGACTCCACAGCCCTGGTTTTTTTTAATTGAATACATTTTTCTACCGTCAAACTTGTTTTTTTAAAGTTATAATTGAATAAAACAGAATGCTAGAAAATATTCGAAATTGATAGATGACAAATATATATACATATGTATGGATACATAATAAACTTGTGAAATATATTAATTCATACATTTAAGTCATTTTTTGTACCACCCAACAAAGTTAGTCCGATGCAGCCGATATAACTTAACGACTTTAATTTATCTATTATATTAAATGATTGAAAACCATATTTTTTCGATAACTTACCAAATTATGTAACAATATTATACCTACAATACATTAATATTCAAATCAATCACATGGTTTGAATTACTTTTAATATTATTAGTATTATGTTTTTTTGTCACAGCCCTGAATGTCGAACTTGTATATTGGCGAGAGAAAAAAAGTTCCCAAACATTATACAAAAATACGAATATATTTATGCAATTGATATAAATTATACAAATAACTTTTTTTGATCAGGCATACTATTCATTTAGTTTCTTCCTTATTGAATTAGTGTTAGGCTATATAAAAACTTGAAGTAAAAATAAACACATCATAACATTTGGTTATGACTTTAAAGACATGCATGGATTATGAATATTTTCGATAGTTTCGGCATTCACTAAAGACAAAATCATTTTATAACAAATTAACAAATAAACTTTGTCATTCCACTAATTGTTTACAAATTGTAACACGTTTTGGGCTTTTTCGAGAAGCGTCTTCATACCAACTATCTTAAAGCTATTATTAGTTAATGAAATTTACCTTTATTCTAAGTAATCAGTGGAATAACTAAGTTTTCTGATAGCAAACATGTTTTTATTCCGTGAATTCAGTATTTTTTTTTTTTGAAAATGATTACAAATATCCTCCAAGATAGCTTAGATGTCCAACAAGAAATATAAGACATAGTTAATATAATTTTCGGAAAATCCACTGTCAGAACTATGGCGTGAACCAGAAATAACTATCAACTGAAATTTATATTTATTTTAGAACTCAATACTTTTTCCATTTTAATCTTATTATGTCAATATTTTTTATTCAACAGAATGTTTTTAACTGTATTCATATTAAAATCAATATCATAAAAAATAGGTTATACAAAATTAAAAATAAAAACAAATTCTTTCAATATATTAGAGAAAGTTTGAGAAATTTGTATTGTATGGTTTATCTTGTTTATTTCTTTTATTATTTCGTTTGACAAAACACCGTCTCTGATTTACATTTATTAAATACGATGGCTTACTGTTGCTATCAATAACTCATATGTAGCATTATAAGTCATTTTCACGGTATATATAATTAACGCATTGTTTCAGTTAAATATAATTTTTGCAACAGATATTTGGGGAAGTAAATTAGATTGTCAGTCTTTGCTACGAAGATAAAAAAGTACTTACTGATTTTCGTCAATAACAAATTGTTTTATATGAAAAACCCTTATTACTGTCTAAATATCCATCCGTGTGTTAGGTGGTATTGCTATTTTTGTAATGAAATATACAAATGTTTTGCTTGTTTTGATACTGTAAAAATACGTATTGTGGTGGTTACTTATTTAAGTCAGTGCAATATTTATGCTGTAGGTCAAATTTAAGTTTTGCAATCCTACTGAGTCGCCTTAACTAAGAATTTATATTGCTGTTTCTATAGATAGAGTCTTTGGCTAAGCCATGAAGCTCGCGAAGCGCACATCTTAAAAATTAAATATAATAATTTATATATATTTTTATCCTTAATATATAAAAGTTTTTGTCATTCTCATTTTTTTTTTAAAAATTGTTACTATCATTAATCAGGCATTTTTACACATGTCGCATGATTTTAATTATTTGTTAAAAATGTATACAATTGTGTAAACAGGTAAATATGTGTTATCAAATTGCTAGTCATATAATATTGAGCGTAAAATTTCATTGCGGCTCGATTCCCTTCCTGGAATCAACGTGAGTAGAAAGATACCACATGCCCACAGAAGAACGCAATTTAGATCTAGGCCCGAATTAGAAGCAATAGATTCTAGAAAATTATGTTAGGTAATTATAAATCAGTTCATTTACACTTTTAACTGTGCGTTCGACATCAATCTCTGAACTGTGCGTACTGGGACTCAAACACGTTAACACCGCTGCTAATGATCACGATTCTCGGCTACACGCACTGCTTTATTATTTACCTTATTATAGAGAGCTACACTAAACTATTATTGTTCTTAACGGGGAAGTGTATTGCACTTATTGGTTTAATATTCATCTCGAATATAGATCAATTGAACAAGTTAAAGTTCGGACTCTTCAATGATTGGCAGAATGTGGTTCTAGAAATAAATGATTGACAACAATATACTGATTGGAATTTAGTACAAGTGGTCCGATTGTAAATTCATTATATACAACTCTTGTGTGGTAGAAAGTTATGCAAAGGAATATAGCACAATGCTGTACCTAAGATAAATTTATAACTATACTCCTAGACGGTACAATTAATATTACGGAGTGTTGCTTATTTTTAATGTATTATTTTAATTTACAGTTAATTTGAATTGTCTACTAATTCACCTATCGCCTATTATTGCCTGCCACCCACCTAAGTGAAAGGATATAGCAGTAAAAGATTTTTTTAACAATGTCCTCTCCCAATGTGGAACATTATGTATCTATTTATCGAAATTATCCATAACAGAAGTAGTTGTACAATGTTGATTGTCATTACGATGGTGATTACTCAACCTCTCTTTTTTCTAACAAAGTCAAGTTATAACGATAGGTCTATAGTAGGACTAGTGTTAAGCTAATCGTCCACGCTTCGTTCTATATTACGTAGACATCACAGACATCTATGGCTTCGAATATAAATTGATAAATCAATTTATTAAAATGTCCGTACATTAGAGCCCGTAAACACCGTAATCATAGCTTACGACGTCGACCACTTGGCTCAAGACCTTTTGATTTGATGTTTCTCTTTGAAGAGTGAAAAAGTTGAAATACTAAATATATATGTAGTTTATATGAAAATGAATTTCCACAAAATAACCGCCAAATACACGGAAGAGAAATTATATTTTGTACGAATTCCATATTGATTAATTAAATGTGTACTTACTACAAAGTAGTATTTTTTCGAATATGCCTTTCCACCAAGTATTGACAGTGAACACATTAAAAAATATTTCATTAAAGTTAAACCAACAGTAAAAACAAAAAAAAAAAAACATGTTCTAGATACCAGACCCCGTTTAATAAGTGTCTAGGGCCTAAATATTTATTTGATAATAGCCCCGCAGAAACCTCAATTTAAAGAATCCATACATTTTATTGCTATTTAATATTATTAAAAAGTATGTAACTTTATAAAAAAAACTGTCCTATAATGTATGTTTTAAAAGTTTGGTAATTAGCCGTAATAATTACGATTTTCTATTATGGTACAATTATCTAAGTGAGAGTGTGCTAGATTTAGTATTTTGTCCTAATGATTGGATGAAAATAATATTGCATTACTAGTTTTAGCATGCAGTGTCTTATTTTGTAGTAAAGAAGAATCATATTCGCCTGTTATATTATAATAATATGCAGTGAAAATTTGTCTGTATTTATTTTCTTCGATATTCGTTCTTGATTTCAACGAGTTCATTGTTTCTGAATCTGTAACTATCATGCCGTAGATTTAAAGAAAACACTCGTTAAGTAACAATCATTGATTCTTGACCTTTTTATGACGCATCACTAAATACTGTGTATTCATCTTGACATCTTCTTATGAAGAAGATCCCAACAGGCTATTCTTTGTTACTGTAGCCGACAGGTTTTTGAGCGACACGACTTTCACTATTTGAAATAGCATTTATTTGGTATTACTTCATTATAATAAGATAACCTATTTTATCAATACAGACTACTCTGAAGCATCCGCATTATATTTCAAAGCCAAGCCCATATCTGCTTTTTATTGTTTTGGATGTTGATATGAATACTTGCTTATTAATAATTTAACTCGATATATTCCGTCGTCTTGAAGAGGCCGCTGGTGATCATTTATAGGATGTATTCGATGGAGATTTGGAAGGAAGCAAGGAATTTGTCGGGTGGCATATATCTTGTTGGCACCGTGTGATAGCCAGTTGATTCGAATATGAAGTAAACCCGCGATAGAAAAAGAATCAATTATGTATTTAGTTCAATTATTTTCGAATAGTTTATTTTATTATAACCATAAAGAGTGCTATTGTTGCTATATAGTATCAAGTTTTACCTTCAAACTTACGATATTATATTATTATACCAATAAAGATGTGTATAGAATATCTTTCAATGGCGTCCCGTTTCCTATCCCCGCACAAAAAAAAAATGATTCTATACGTAATCTCATCTCTAGTCACTCTTACGAGATTTATAGTTCAAATACCAGCTCAAGCCCAAGAGGTCTGTCATTAAATAACCTGATTACGAGCGCAAGAATGATAACGATTTCGACAAAGTGAGGCCTTCGCCGGCATGAGGTTTGTAGTTATCGAATGAGTCGTGACTGGCGCTCAGGTATTTCGGCCACCGACGCCATTGGTCCACCTGCCTCACGTTTTTCTTTCAAATACGAATCTGGTTTTTTTCTTTCCGACCGGCCATCATTTTTCCATGATTGCATGTAGAAGTTCTTCCACGTGTTTCGTCGGAATTATCAGCTTTGATTTTTTTTGGAGAATATTATTAGTGTGAGGATGCAGTTAGCAAAGGAATAATTCTGCGTACATATACACGTCCTGCTTTCAGTTTCGTATTCATTGCGGGCAAGGAGGTTTACGCCGATAGCACACAGAGGCGCGGAAACGGAACGAAAGCGGACCGTAGCATACGGTTCGGTTTCGCGCAGTACTCCTTTGTGAACAGATAGACGGATGCGAACCGAATCAACGCCATTTTTATTTTTGAAAATACGCTGTTCTATCACAATATAATAATAACCTATCTGATTTATAATATAAAATAGCACAGCATGTATAGTGACCGTAGTTCTGATAACGAAGAAGATACTTCTTTAACTAATAGTGAAAAAGATACTGGTGTCGATGAAGAAATATTACTATTGAGCATGGCATTGAAATGAAAACATAGCGCCTGGGTTCATGGCATCAATAAAAAAAGAAAAACTCATGGTGAATACGCAAAATTTATGCACATGATTGATGTGATACGAAGACAAATTTTATAGAAATTTTCGTATAAGTGTTTTTGTTTTTGAAAAACTACATAGATTGTTAGAACCTTACATAACAAAACAGCATATAAACTGGAGAGAACCTATTAGCTCAAAAGAAAGACTAGTTACTTTTCTGAGGAACATAGTTTGTTTTTAAAATTTTTATGACACAAAATGTGTAAAAAGTGAAAAAATTTTGAGTCATTCACCGGTTGGCATCTTCACTAAATAAATAATTATTTGTATCCACATCATTGATAGTGTATAAAATACTTTGAGATGAGTCCGGATTCATGTGAGAATAGGATAAAGACAAAATGATTATCTGTCCGATAGTTCTGTAGAATCAAAAGAGTCGCAGGCAATTGAATATGTGGGAGGAGTACTTATGTTTTTTTTTCTTTTTCATCTAAATTGCAAAGTTCGGCTTCAATGACCAATTTATCTAAATCTAATTTGAATACCGCCTGTCTGCTCGAGGTAAAACTTAATCGTATCAGCATAGCTTAAAAAAAGATGATCAACATTATTCAACTTTTGTTGGTTCATGTGGCATGGATTTTTTTTGTTATGAGATTATCGATTATTTTATCAATTAGATATTGATTGGATACGTATATAAATGGTCTTTCCCTAACGGCTAAAATCAAATTGTCCATTTTAGAAATGATCTTATTTTAAAACCACGCGCGGACCAGCGGAATTCTGTCGACACGCACAAACTTGACGCGGACACTCGGCGGAATGATATCGGCCCGCTCTCGTGAATAGCATCATTCAAAAACATGGCATACAGAGTTTTGGTATTCGCTGGTGTTTCGTACCGGCCCGCTTCAGTTCCGATTTCGCAGCAGTGGGCTAACGCCGTTAAAAAGAAAACATTTGTACATGGTAGGTAAACTACACTGTCAAAATATCGGTTAATGGTAGTTACAAAAAATAGGTGTATCAACGAAGAGTAGTAATGTATGACCGATTGCTTCTCAAATTTTCTTTAACCCGCTTTCTCCGTTCTACTCGTAGAATTTCCAAACCGGAAACTAACCTCATCAACTTAATATTTACTCGCTTAAAGCGAGTATCTATCTCCTCGTTTTATATCTTCACGATCTCTTCACGCGCGGTTGGTAGTGCAAAATCTGCAAACATTTGCCGGTCCATTTTCGGGGTTAATTGGATTGATGTGCAAATATATTTGCGTAACTGCATATTATTTGTAGTTTACTTAATATACTCATTCTGAAAATAATTTATAAAATTAATTATATTTAAAACGTTGCACGTTATAATGGCGATGTAATTGATTTGTTAATGAGCAGTACTTCAACCGATTTACGGGTTCGAATGATCGAAGTCATTGACTTTAATACGTCGATTTTTTCAGTCGTTAATTAATTATTTTGTTTCCGAATATTTGTAATTATTTTTTTTTCTAACAGTTTTTTGGGAAAAAAGGTAGTTAAGTGTTATTCCTGATGTTACCTTGTCCATTAAAAAAATATACGTCAAGGAACATCCCGTTTACGTCAAACCATGCTTTTTTTAAATACTCAATAAAGAATTTATAATACAAGAGGTTTTATATTTGAATATATCTAATACTTATCTGTTTTATGGTGGTTTAGAAGTCAACGCTTTTTTTTAATTTCATTGTTTTCATTTATCCACTAAAAATCACGTGTAATACTTTTACGTAGAATGAAATTTGCCAGTTGATATCTTTACGACACAGCGATTAGTATCCAATATAATTCTGGTAGAACTGAATTCTTTGTTATTTTGACTTATTTATAATTGAGTTAGTTCTACTTAGTAATTGCCAGTTCAATCAATAATAAGCTTTGTTAGTTTATATTATAGATGAATGGATCGGTCTTCCAGCATGATAACGCTCGCTTCCTTCCTTATAGACGTTCTAGCTTATAGCCTGACCCTCCGAAAAAAGAGGTAGACCGATTTTCCGCTCAACAACTTCTCGTTAAAAGCTTCACATACCCGACACGGCTGTAGAACAAAACATACTTGCCAATTAATTTGGGAAACAGCGATAAAGATATGGATTTTTAGCTCAGTTGAAGTTCGTTACAAACGACGCTTCGTGCTTTTGGTCTACATAATTATTGTTGTCAATTGTGTGTTCTTAGCGAGTTATTTCGGCTGTTTTTTTCTTTCCATTTTGTTATCTTGATTTCATATAATTACCAGCAATAACTGTTGTATTTTTTAACGATTAAGAGCGGGCACAGTCGCATTAAAATTCGCTTATTTGAGCGAAAATCTCACGTCGTTTCGAAAGTTTTTCGTATTGTTGTTCGGAATTGGAACGGATTGCGAATATTTGTATCCGTTATACAAACACGGCACTTATGTGCGAATATTTGACTTAAAGCTTTAGAAGATGTATATCAAATTATTTTTTCGGAAATATTTTTAAAATGTTGATATCTAGCTTGATTATACCGGAGGTAACGATCTTGTGGCCTTCCGTGTCAATTATGCGGCCTTTTGATTGAGTCTAACATTTTAATTGCATTGTTAGCATGAATCCAAAGAATTCGTTGAGATTTTGCTATTTGCAAAAATATCGGTAGCGCTTTTTGATCATTTTTATTCCGAGACTACTATATTTTTAAAAGCTATAAATCTATAAATTTTTACCTTACTTAATACATCTCTAGCTCATTTTATGGCCTGCCTCTCGGCAAACTGTATTTAAGGGTTCATTGATTGATTAAATAAGCATTTACTTTCTAGAAATCTTTGATAATAATGCTAATACGTGAAAGCATTCAGAACTTTTACGAGAATAAGGAATTGATAAGGTGATTTGTAGAAAAAATAACAAAGTATTTTATTTCTACAAATATTAATTGCTTTGTCGCTATTGACAGTTATAATACTTTGGAATTAGTTAGGATTTAAGTACTGATTTTTCTGTTCTCAGATTCCGTATTTATGATAAAGTAACCTACGAAATATGTCTCGAATTTCGTTAGTCAATAAACAAAATACATACTCAATAGACGGCATGTATTGTTTGGCAAAATATGTTTCTTCGCTTAGTTATCGGATTGTTTTGGCAGGCAAACACACCAAGCAAGCATCGTCTACGCCGGCGAAGTGGCCTACAGCTGTATTGGGGAATATTCGTGATTTTTTTTTATCATCTTTGAATGAAAATTTAACGCTTTTGTTCCGAAACAAAAACATGAATACGTCATCCAATATATTTTTTATGAATGCTTTCCGTCATGCGGTATTATTACGTAGCGAATCAAACGTGTCTTTATGGCGTCGATCCTATGGTAACCGATATCAACTGGAATTTTGAAAGACCCTTTCTCTTTGAAGAAATGTGCCGTTTTCTTTTGTATTTTACTGTATCGACCGATAGCTTTATTGCCATCACAAATACTGACGTACTCGCCGTACAGATTTCATTGATAGACAGACAACGTCAGATTAGTCAGTAAGAAAAATATATACCATCAATACTTCACGGACATTATTGTTTGCAATTACTATATTTCAAAAAAATACATTTACACATTTACCGTACTTCTAGACGTGTTCTCAACATAATACTCTTTAGTTTTAGGTGTACACGGGTTCGGAACCCAGTGCGGACACTTAGGTCTAAATAGATTTTTAAAATTAATTTAAGCATTGGCATTCAAATGTGTGTATTATGTATCTGTTGGGTATCCATTCCGTAAAACCAATTTGATTCAACTAAAGCGGCATAAAGATTGCGTTTAGGTTATTAAAAATCGTTTTCTATCCTCACTCTTTTTCTACTTTAGCTGTCTGTAAAAAATATTGTGAGCGATTGAATAAAAATCAGTTCTCATAGAACGATGTATTGAGTTGTTCTATTTGGTGAGCATATGGTGCTCCACATTGTAAGTGGAGCATATGGTCGAATACTCGAAACTTATCTCGATGAAAACGGTGGGAAAAAGTCATGTGATACATGTTTCATTTACGATAGTTTGCCTGCTACAATTTATTACACGCCTTGTGGAATAACAAAGTTTTCATATTTGAATTATATTAAAAACAATTCACCTTTATTTGTTAGAAACATAGTCATAATTATTCCGTATTAACTTTACAAAAATATTTTTTTTTGCATTTATACATCACTTTGCACTTCAATGTTGGCCAAAACACAGCAATTAATCAGAGAGTACCCGCATCGTGCAAACCGAAATCATTTCGGTAAGGCACACTCACCAGTGTTTTTCCTACTCCTAGATACACACCCTCGAGTGGTCTCCGATATCCAAATGTTTGGTGAACGATGATTTATCAGACACGAAGATATCTTCAGATTGTTCAAAGCTTTTTTATCTCAATGGACTGAAAGCCTCTGCTAACAATAATATTTCCTAATGATACTCAATTAACGGGAGTCCTCAAGAGTGAAGAATTATAATGTCCAGTATTACGGCACCGTAATATTTTCTGTTTAAATTCAAGTGATCATTGAAATATCTTCTGTAATTTTATAAATGGTGTTGTCTAAACTTCCTGGAAACAACCCCATGACGAGGATCCTCTCTCTGCCCTCTACCACAGCCCCCATCGCTTCCTCGGCGTCACCGCTTCCCCTCCCGCCCTGGGGAAATGTGCGCGAGAGCTTTTGTATTACAGAAATTATTTTCCCTGCATTATTTTGCTTCATATTTTCTTAATAGAAATATTACGAGTATTTTGGTAAAAGAAAAATTGGCTGAATATTGTCTATACGTCAAAATTGCACCAACATTTTTATTGATTTTTTCTTCCCTTTGAAATATGGTTACAATTAGCTGAAATTGTCTTTCTATTTACAAATTGCTTATACTTTGTTGTACCTTTAGCACGCAACTGTGTTGTTACCAACATACCTTGTTACCTATAGTTACACGTGCTTCGTCTTTTTATACGACAGACATACTTACAGTCGTTCTAAAGTGTTCAATAAGTTGAATACAAAGAGAAAAAATAATTAATATTTTATGAATGTATGTAGTTTTTATACTGTACATTTTAATACTGCCGATTCGTTATAATGGCTACGATTGTTATTTGTTTAAAATGATTTTTCATCAATTCTTGACATTTTTATCTTTTAAATGGCGCCAACTGTTGATTTTATTATTGGCGGAAAGACAATATTAATAACGAAATAAACACAATTTAAAGTACTTATTCTCCCGAATGATGTTTGCTGTAAGCAATAGACTTTAAGAACTAATTATTTATTATTCAATCTCTTAATTTTTCTTCTTGTGAGAATATTAATTGGGATAGGAGAGGATTTTTAAATAATAACTCCCGCTTCGCTCTGGTATTAAAATCAGATCAGTTGGACTTAAACGTAAACATCGCAGAAATTTATGTCCATGAACGCAATAAAATGAATGATTCCATTTATTCGATAGAAAAAAAACATTAATTTATTTTATGTCTTTATGTAAGCGTAGATAACACACTGAATATGAATAAGAGTTAACCATTTGGCTACAAGATCGGCACGCATTCTTATAATTATTTTATGATACTCTTTATCGTATTATTATAATATTGTGGGATGACAAGCATAACATAACTTTGCATAATTGGCATAAAGTGTTATAGTAATCAGTACATTATTGTCTGTATATACATGGGCCCTTCAGTGCGTCCAATAAAAAGCCGATTTTGTAACTTACAAATTAAGAATTTGAATCAATGTTTTCTGAATCAATTAATAATCTAGCGGTTTGAAGTCTGAATATGCTACTCAAAGAGGCGATACACTTTTCGCAATAAAATTAGTAACACCACCAGTAGAATAACAATTTTAAAAATATATATTTTATGCTACTACTGCCAAATCCAATCAAATTGTAGAGCTTGCTGGATAACTAGCTGGCTTCCTGTACTGTCCTACGCTTGCTTGGCTGTATTCTCCACTACTCGATACAACTCGAACCAGCTTCGTGATAATTAATTACAAGTGTGTCTCGGAGAGTTTGTTAAAAAACAGCTTCTGTTACTGCGTCATCGCTGAGTACTCGTTAGTGCAAAAAAATGTGAGTCGAGTGGGTTGGTTTTGCCCAGTTCGATTGCACTCGTGTCATGCGGATGTCATTGCATGTTTCGAGTAAGCAAAGCTAAAAACAAACTTTCAAATGATTGTACTATAAAATCTGACATACAAAATTGAAAATTTTCCAGCAATGGCTTTAAACTCAATGATACATTTATTTCTTAATTTTAACACGAAACATTCATTTACTAAGCGTCAGTTCAAGTTCATCCGTGCACTTGAACGCCTGAAGATGCCGAAAGGCGAAACCCGGGTCGTTAGTGACAAAATCTGTGTGAATGTACATAATTTGAACGATTCAAATTTGAAAATTTTAAGTTATAATACAACCAAATTTTTGTTTAATTTAATTGGTATCTACTTGACAGAATTTCAATATTATAGGGTAAAATAACAGTCCAACTTTTAAGTGTTAGTTTGTACAAATATTATTTCTTTTTGGATTTATTTTTCATCGTTTGATAATGATCGCGGTGGTCAACTTCGTTGGCTCAAAGTCCCAGCACGAACAATATTTTTTTCATACATATTTATTAGGTTAATTTTTTTGAAGAAAATCACGGCCTTCCATGCACGGCCACATTAATACCGCACGGCACAGATCAGGTTAATCTTCTTTGAGCGACTAGTTGATAAAATTATTGTTTATGACCAACTAATATCGCTTCTATTTAATCATTACAGAACAATAGAAAACCATGTTATAGGTCCGCGATCGACGCACTGAGCATCCCTCGTATATTTAGACTGTTGAAAATTTCGTATTATTTCTCTCATTCAAAGAAACAAATTTATTTCTTTTATCATTGATTATAATATTTATTAACTATACATATCCCGAGAAGTCATATATAGCCATATCGTGGAATGACTTTTCACAAGTTTCTGGCAGTTTGAACCTGTGCGTGCGAATTAACTCCTATTGGTTAAATTACAATACGACTATTTCTCAATATCCATTGTTATGTTAATGGTTCCGATTATTCAATGCATTCGACCGTTGCATAGTTGAAGCCATTGAATGCACGTCGTTCTTAGACGCACCGGTCGACATTCTTGGGATGTTTGGCCAGCCGTTACGGAATCCAGACGTCTTCCCGAATCGGTCCTTTCATA
This sequence comes from Himalopsyche tibetana, assembly GCA_030503985.1. Lineage (NCBI taxonomy): Eukaryota > Metazoa > Arthropoda > Insecta > Trichoptera > Rhyacophilidae > Himalopsyche > Himalopsyche tibetana. Next base: position 3,653,671 of record JAPJYX010000019.1, on the reverse strand, counting down.
CACGTAAAAAGGATGCCTTCAATAGTGTAGGTGGCTCATCCAATGACACTCACGTGTTTTGTTTGTATTGTATGTCAAATGAAGATATCATTCGGCTAAGATTCGTGACTCAGTAATTTTTGTATATATAAAATTATAAGGGTCCTATTTTGGTTTTTTTAAAATTGAGTTTAATTAAGAAAAAGTACCAGTCTACACAATACAAAAGATCGAACTTGACTGATTATTATTAGCTCAAAAATAATGTTTTCCGATTTGTGAGCTAATTGCAAAATATCCAAATAATAAAATACTCATTTGTACCAATTCCAATGTTATTTAATATGATCAGGACCGGTTTCGCTCACGGTGAGGATTATCGACTGATGAGAGAATACAATATTAGTTATTTTTAAAAATCTGAATAAAATTAATAGGGTATAACAAAAAATTGGTAATGAAAGGAATTTACAAATAAAGGTACAAAATATCTAAATTGACTATAATTATAATTTTAATTACCTTCTAAACATAATTTCAAAACTCACCAAAGAATAATTGAGCCAAAGTGGAAACTAACAATAAATTGGAACGTAATTATAATCTGGGTTTTTTTTAAATGTTGAACGGGGGAATGGCACGAATAAGTTTAGGAACACCTGCATTTAACCATTGTATAGTCCATTGATTCGGTATAAATATTGACGCATTTATACTGTTTTATTAACGCATTTTCTAATTTTGTGTATTTGTCATTCATGTCAGATCTTCGATTGTTTTTTTTAAACTCTCCAAGTGTTGCCCTTAATATAAGTACGAAACGCCGTATGCGCTTTTAAAAATAATAATCCGTCCTTACCAAAGTGGTTTTAACCGAAATGGAAACACTACTGTACTAAAGTATCGTTACACACTTAGTGTTTTTTGGTTTTGTTTTATTTACTATTATTGAAACGTATGTAATGGGTATGTTATTTTTCTACATGAATCAATCAGCGCTCGTACGTAATATCGGCTTGTTTTTTATTACATCCTCGCTTGAAGATAAATGGCGTGTTTCCGTCACGTCATTGCAGGGCAATACTCAGGCCACGTGCGACTGGAAAACTCGTGTGATAAGATTCGATGAAACATTGATTGGAGGGGTGTCTATTTTTAAGCCACATGTCAGGAAACACTGTTCCCGTTTTTTGTAATAATATCCCAGAGTTACTTATCTATGTGTATTTTAGATGACCGCGTGTTATATCTTCACCTAACATACATCAGAAAGAAAAATGAAATTAGGTGCTGTCGATTATATCTTTACTTGATAATTTAATGAATTTTACCAAAGCCCCCTATAGTAAAGACTGCTATGATTTTACACAATAATGATTATTGTATAATGACCCTCTACCGGGATTGGTACTGAGACAATCTGGGATTACGGGATCGTCAAATTGGTCGGGATCCCGGGATTGGATGCCCTAGGTCAGGGATGGTGAACCTATGGAACTCGTGCCCTGCGTGGCACGTTTGAGAATTTGGACGGCACACGAAGGATTTCAAAGTTCAAAAAATTAAATTTTGAAGTTAAAAAAATTTAAATGTTGATGAAATAATCCGTAAATTATGAACTTATTCCGTTTTATTAATTTTAAAATGTTTCCCAAGATAAACAGCAATCGTTTAATTTAATTTGTTATTTTTTTACTGCTTGGGCACGCCACACAATCGAGAAATAATATTTGAGCATTTTTGGCACGCGGACCCAAAAAGGTTCGCCATTCCTGCCCTAGGTTCTACTATGTACATTAAATACCTGTTTATATTCGGTTTTATTTCTCGCGATTCTGTATTAAAAAAAAACGTCATCACGCTAAGAAATCAAATTTAACTGGATACTCGAGAATTGGATGCCATTTTTAATCTTGTCAATGATTTTGTTACTCTTTGTAACATGAAATGGTTACAAATATCTGCCGTCAATAATCATCAGCCAGTCGGTCGATATCCAAGAATGTGAAATACCTAGACTAGTCAACGCTATTCTACGGAGTCTGTTCGTCGTAGGCAAGCCGGTAGGCGATGATAGTTGGTGTCTGCGGTGGCGGTCGCACGCGACCTGCTGGCCTGCCGACATTCCTTGCCGGACCGTCGCTGTCGATTTTCCACTAATCTATGCGGACTGCGTTCACCCAGCTGATTTCACCTGGACAGCGATTACTGATTGGATTGATGCATTGACCAATTTAACTTCATCAACTTGTGTGCAATTTCATAACCTTTGTCACTAAAACAACCCTTATTATAAGAAGGTATTCCTTTATAATTATCATCAATTTTTAGTTATTTTGTAAACCTTGCGATGTTATGTCTGATAGTGCTTTTCAAAGAGACGAAAGCAGTATTTACAATTTAAATTACATATTTAAAATTAACTTCCTCAAAATTACCGCCAAATTCACCGAAAATATTATTTTTGTCACGAATTCACTTAAAGATGCCAACAGGCAAAACCCGAGTCATTACCGACATTATAGTGTACACTTTCATATCAACGCAGACAACAATTTAAATTAGATATTTAAATTCCATCACGCACCCTCAGTCGATATCTTAGGTTTAACTATCAATATCAAGCGAAGCCGGTTCTTGGCTTATACATTTAATCCCGTTTACATCATCAAAGGTTATCTACTTGAAATGTTTTCGTGGAAATGTAGAATTGAAAATTTTGAATATAAAAACACAACGACTCGTTCGCTTTGTCATACAAAGTAACGGAAAATGATTCATAAAATTACACAAAGGAAAAAACCAAACACCGTTGCATGCTCGTAGATAGATGGCTGACGCAAAGATTCTTAGTAATGTTAATTAAATAATTTACTACTTCTAATTAAAGTAACTATAAAATTCACATCGTAACTAAGGTTATTTGACCCAAGCTGAATGGTAAGTTTTAAATTATAGTTGATTAACCTATGAAATCTATCTACCAGCTTAATGATGCCTTCTCTAGACGCATTCTTTGCCATTTTCCTGACCATGTTGTTATTTCCACATCAATTGCGGTTTTCAGCGTTTCAATTTTAGTTATTTATTTTCTGTGGTAAAATTCTTGAAGGCTTTTAACGAACACCATGGAATGTAAAACCATTATTAGCTCCCCACGATCTTGCGAGGGCCTCAACCTACAACACTTTCCCAGCGAAGGCTTTGTAGGACGTTCGTCATGCAAAAATACTTGGATTCTATCAATTTTTCGGTATTATGTTTAGATTTTTATTTACTCTCTAGTGTGATTTATTATCAGTTTATAACTGTGAAGCTTGGTGACTTATAATTTTTACAAAATTTTCGTGATAAACGAAAACGGTTCTACGGTAAAAAAAAAAACTACTAAATTTACAATGTAGTTCTACCAAGTAATGGCCAATTCAAACAATAAAAAAACGGTTGTTTTTTTTAGAAAATTGAGTTATTATGGAACAATTTTTTATAAGAACTTTTAAATCATCTAATATTTGTCTCAGTTCCTGGAAAAACAATAAGTTAAAAGTTGAGAAAATGTATTGTTTATCTCTTCTAATCCAGGATATATAGTATATAGCTAAGTTAATGTAAGTTTCAACATAGTTCTGACGAAGGCAGTGGCGCATTAAGCACATGTGAGGCCCCAGGCGCAATACAATTTGGAGGCCGTTTTATGGTTAGCATAAAAATGTCAGAAAATTCGAAGTATAATAGTAAAAATATATAAACATCTGACAAAAAATTATATGGGCTATATTATATAAGCTTTTTTTGAGGCCCCAAGCGCGCGCCTCATTTGCTTATAGGGTAATCCGCCACTGGACGAAGTTGTAAAGCCGATATATCTATCGAATATATGTAAATAAAATATTTTTACTTTTTTATAAAAGATTTCTACTAAGCAAAGACCGATTCAATCAATCATTGACCATTTTTTTTATTATTTATATTAAATAAAAAAAATATTAAATCAAGGTCCCCACTTGATTAAAAATAGATTAATTTAACGTGTGAAAATTTTATTCCTAAGTGATAACCCGTATGTAAACTCGGCGCTATGTTTGATTATCATTTACTTTGAAATCTGATAAGACTCGTATACAAAATACATACTGCACATCAAGCCTAAGACAGCATTGAACGCCCAGGGCCTGCGAGAGACTTGTTATTTCGACGTCCATTCTCTTGGACCGGTTTGGAATCCATTTTTCTTCCTTCGTATTATTATCCTGCGCCGCCTCGTCTCCGGCCTCTTTTTTAATTCATGACAGTTGGTCGCCGACCGCCTGTGTACTTATTCACTCCTGCGGCCTACCGTAGTGGGTACGTCATCCCGTTTTTTACCCTTTGTCTGATATTTTTAATCCTCAGAGCTTTACAACATCTGTTCTAGAAGAGAATCTATTATCAGATTGTATTATGTATACACTACATCAATATATCAATGAACTTGACTTGAATCGATTATTCATTGTATGTATTTAGCTTTTTTACCAATTTAAGTACATATAATTTAATTTATTTAAAAAACATACGTCTATTGGGGTACATAAGAGACGGGTGGGCCAAAATGGGACTAATACTTAAAAAAAAAATCGATATTTCTATATTTATAATTTACAACTATCATGACCCGAGTTTTTTCACTGTATAGACTGTTTACTTGAAATATGACACATTTTCTATTAAAAAGAGCACGCGTTTCTTATTTGGGACCTGTGGGGAGGGGGCACAAACTATACATATTGTGATACTTTTACTTGGCTTTCCTAAATAGTGGTTATACGCTTTTTTATCCCAGCATTACCGGTCTTTTTGGTGGGTTAAGGGCAGGAGTTTGTTATTACACCACTGAATAAAATATATGGCGCCCCCGTTATTTCTTAAAATATTTGTATTTGTTTTAAAGTGCCCAAAATCCTAGGAACGCTGCTGAGTAACGTGTATAGGAATTGCAATACCAATATTTTATATAAACTATTACAACAAAAAAAAAACTAAAGGAAAACAATACGACCTGTGGGAATAGCAATGTACGCGAGTAAATCAAAATCGTTACTGACAGTTCTGAATTTCATATAAAATATCGTCATTAAAAAATATATATTAATCATAAAAGGGTATTTTTTAAAAATGATCATTGAAGACTCATCAATTCTAGGGTCTTTCAATATAGATACAAACCCTTAGCAGATTTATAGTACTTTTATTCACCGTGGACAATTTTTTTGAAATATGTGGTGCTCTCATTGCATCCCAAATTCGATTCTGGTTAATTTGCAATACCGACATACCGGTATATTTGCATTTTCAAAACTGGTATTGAAAAAACACTATGGATACCGGGATCCCGGTTTCTGTAATATTATCACTAGTAGTGTTACAATCACTAGTCGTTTAGCTATTGTGTAAGTGCTCGGTTGCCGCGGTATAGGTGAGAATACCGGATTGGAAACTTTCCTTTATTATATTATACTTGTACAATATAAGGTTGGATCAAAAAACCATTGGTAAAACAAATATGAAAAAATATATAAATAATAACTCTAATATTATTTAAAATAAATTAAACTTAAGTACTTATCTATTATTAAAATCTATTAGGATATCTTACAAAAAGTACTTCTAATTTGGCTTGCATGTTTTGACAATAAAACAATTTTTAGAAAGACCACAATCGGTTTCGCCCATCACGAGTTGAATGAATTTAATAATACAACTAATCAGTTTTCACAACTCCCAAACACATGCATTCAATAATACTCTACAGTTTACTTACACCTGAAAAACAATCTATCAAGTTTCGGTGTGTTCAAGTTTAAAAGCTTTCGAAAAGTTACGTTTAATTTTTAGTTTTATTGAGTTTACACGAGGAATAACGGTAAAGTGTTTGGAAGATTTTTTTAGGTGTTTTGACAGGTGATGGGTGTTCACTGAATAATATTTATCGCGATATCATTTTATGCTTAAAATACCAAAGTGACTTAGTGCTTTTTTGCTTTAGTATCACGATGATTTAGTGAGCGAGTAAAAGTTATTAACCCTCGCGAAGAGTGAGAGGACTGTGTGATATTTTATTAGTTAAGTGAATGAATGACGTAAACCAATTTAAAAATTCAATTTGTCGCAATGGGAATACCATCTGTCTCCATAGTTTATATATACTCTGAGGCATTGAATGACATGAATGCAGCGATCGTCAACAATCAAACCTTTAGCTATACCGAAGTGCTCTTTTATTGCATTACTATTTTTGGAAACCTTCACGAAATTGGGTAATTTTTAAAATAGATTCTTCGATAGAGCAATGGTCAGTTTACAACATGCCTTTGTATATTTACCTTTTTGCTTAAAGTTCTCCTATTTTTTCTATCCATTCTGATGATGGCAGGTAAACGACGATCAATTTTTATGATTACTTTTAAAATTTTCTCAGATTTAATATATTTTGTCATATTATTTATTAACCCATGTTCGCTCTCAATTTGTCATGTCAACTCTGAACAAAGAAGGTTGTAAGCAAAGGTTTCGTAGGTACGTAGTTAACCCGTTGTACTTGTCCAAACTTTACAGAATCGGACAGAGGCTGCCAAATAGTTACAGTTGATTCTCTTCCATTGATAATAAAGCGATTCTTTAACGATTTCAACGAGTAAAACATTTATCCCTTTACTTAGTCTTAATTAATTATGTTTTCTAAATCTTTTTATTTCAATATGATCTCTTCACTAACTGTGCTTAATTCGGACACTTGAATGATTGAAGATGTTGATTGAAATTCGAAACCCGGGTCGTTAGCGACAAAAGGGACAGAGTTGTTTAATATTTGAATTAATAAATTCAAGTTTATCAATCGGCTCTTAAATATGTTGCGTTGTATTTGCATGTTACATTTTTTTATGACGGACACTGAATTTCCCATCAGTGGAGGCAAGTGCGGTTAATGAATGTCATATTATAAATAAAATTAGTGTCATCACACAAACTGCGTTGGTAATGATTCGCCACTTTTATTGTCTTCTTCCCACGATAGGTGGCCGATGTTTGAGGTCCGTGAACCGTCCCCGTGTTGTTTGTCAGCTGTATTCTCACTGCTCCGTACTATGGCGGGCAATTTAGATTATTTTAACACTGTCCTAAACGAACGAAATACACCCAGACCTCGTATAACACGGATTTATGGTCCAACAAAAAACTCGTGTCATGCAAATCCGTGGTGTCCGAGGTTTCAAGTATGTTGATATAACAGGTGTTTTTTTTTTTTTTTTTAAGTTTTATAACTCTTTAATTTCTGTATTTTTTAATTTAAAATATGTTGTTTTTATTAGAGATATAGAGCTAAAAATAAAATTAAAAAAACACAAAAATTGTCGCACTGGCCATGGATTTTTTTTTATTAGAAAGATAATTTGATGTAAAGTAATAGAAAATTTAAATTAACTTTGATTATTCCACGTATTGTGTTACTAACTGTGACACGTGTTTCGCCTCTTTCAGAGGCATCTTCAGACTTACTATCGCAAAGTTTGCTTAAGTAATGAAGCAAGATTGATTCTAACATTTTAAAATTATGAAATTACAAAATGGAGTTTTGGGTTTTGTTCCTTTTAAGAGGAGCAAGGAGGGGGGTGTAGAATCAAAATAAAGCAAACAAATAATGATACTAATGAGTTGCAATCAATCAGATTGGGATTTTTCCTTTTTAAGGGAAGCAAAGAGGGGATTATAAAATCGAAACAGAGCAAACAAATTTAATCATACTACTAATGACGTTAAACATTACAAACTATTAAACTAATGAGCTGCAATCAATCAGCTAGGTTGGTGATTACTCTATTAATTGGAAACAATTTAAGTAATGGGGAATTAAGAATATTATTTAATAATATTTCTTTTTTGTTAAGAGTTTTATTAATTTCTAAAAATTCTAAACTATTCAAGTTCTATTCAAATTCTAAACTAAAGTTAATTTAAATTTTCTATTAAAATGAACTTCCACAAAGTTACCACCGAAACCATCGAAAGTATTGATGCAAAGTGTTTACATATAATTTCGGGCATATATGGAATTAATACGAAGATTGTTTTGTTGTTTTTAATTAATATAATGTATTTCCAGTTATTGTTGACAGTGAACACCTTGAAAGTGAGTATTGAAAATACATTAATCATTCTTTTCTCACTTTGCAACTTATTTTCGAGTTGGTTTGTATGTTTCCATCATCGGAAAACTGTTAAATGTTTTACGATTTAACCTTAAAAACAATATAATAATTGGTTGCTTTTTATATTTCATGGTAAAGGAAGGGCCTATCACTTGGTTAATTCCCTCTGTAATTTTAAATTTATTGCCATCGTGAGATCATTTTCTTAAAAAAATCTAAAAATCTAAATCTGTATTAAACACAATATTATAAAGTTTTTTTTAAATATGTCCTAATAACGTACTCAATCATTTTAATTCTGGCTGTAAATAGGTAAAACATTTCTTTACTTAGCCGGACTATATTATAAAAAAAAAACTTTATGCAATTATTGTACACGTACAACTCTCCTTTACGTGTACGTGAAGCGGACCGTATCGGTTATCGGATATGCGGTCACTCATATAATATCCTCTCCTGATTTTATGTTGTCCCGTTACTGATACATATTATATTATCTCCTTACTGAAAATGACAACTCACTCACACACATTTTTATCTTTAATAAAGGTATGAACAACCTTGGCACTCACAATTTTCTCACTCAAAATATTTTGAAATAGCGAGAGTTAACTCGTAATTTAAAATATATTTTCTTATCTATATTTTTACCCTAAATGTTTATTACAGGCGGACCTCTACTTTCGCACATTCGACTTTTGCAAAATTCGCTATTTCGCACATATTAAAAAAATCGTTATTCTTTTTATATTTTTATAAATAAAAGTACATTTTTAAACCTCCCTCTACTTTCGAACATTCAACATTCGCACACATTTTCAGGAACCAATTATGCGCGAAAGTGGAGTTCCACCTGTATTATATAATTTAAGATTTCGACTGAAGGTACTTGGTGGAATTCCAATATTAAATTTGAATTGCATCTTCAGGCGTTCAAGTGCACGGATAAACTTGAGCTGACAGTTTAAGATTCCGAAAGGCGAAACCCTGGTCGTTAGTGACAAAAATTGTGTGAATGTACATAATTTGTACGACTCAAATTTTATTATTATAGTATTTTTAAAAATAAATAAGATTTTATTAGTTCAGAATAATCGGCTCCACGTCACCGTCAGTTCTATAATGCTGACATTAGTTCTGTCTGTGAGTTGTTTTTTATTTTTAATAATACGATTTTTTAAATTCAGGGAATCAATCTTAAATTTTTATTTTTTTACACGGTTTTTTAAGAATACATCTACTGTAAAAAAAATAGTTGAGTGTATCTTTTATTACAAACACTAACATAACTTGTCAAAAAGCTTAGGAGTAACAACATGAAGTTATCAAGTGCAATTCGTTTGCTTCCACTTTCTATTTTACTCTACCTGAACGTGTTATGTAATTCCTGCTAGATGATTGTTTAGGTATGTCGATTTCAATTACTTCATTGCAGTATTTTTTTATAAATTCTTAAGGCTTCTTTGTTTGGTGTGTCATCTAATCAGGTTTGCGAAGATCACTGCAGTTCGTGCCACCTTATACGTCGTGCAATCGTCCAAGTAATCCATGTTTAAAAAGTCCACAGATGATTTTACATGGCTTGGTATTTATTTGAAATATACCCAGTGATGTAGGAAAGTGTCCTGCCGCCCGGGGCGATTCTTGCATTTGCTGCCCCCAATGTCATGATCTTATAAAATAAAAGTGTAATTAATACAAATGAGCGTTATATTTTTTGAATTTTGAATTATGCTAATTATTAGTGTCCGGATACTAATAAATTTGAAAATAGAACTGCTGTTTATCAAAAAATATCGACGGCTTATTTCTTTATTATTGACTTACTTTTCAAGTGATACATAAAATACACTACGAAAGCCGACTGTAACACAGTTTTCCTAACGTTATCCGTTTCTTTTGTATACCACGCCGTCTGGTATGATTAACAACTACACTTATGCTTCATCACGTTAAATAATTATTAACATTAAAAATATCTAAGTAACCATTCTTAATGTTGTGATAATAGTATTTCTTTTGGCAGCATTTTGAAATGTTTCTTTGTTGTTTGAATGCAGATCTTACATCGCACGTTATTATTTCTTCTGCTTTGTTGCGGCTATTTGCGGATTTGGTAAGACAACGAAACTCCGCGCGAAAGACTTTTCTTAATGACATCTCGAGCTTTTGATCTTGAAATTTTCAAAATTTATTGTCTCTGGCGTATTTTGCTGCCGTCGTATATTTTCGTTTGCCCTTTGTGGCCGGGTTCTCTACGATCCAGTTCGTAGAAATGATCCCGCTAATCTGCGCAGGAATTGCAACGCCGTTGTTTCAATTTGATGTGTACATAATCCAATTTAAATTGCCACACTAAGAGATTGTATGGTGCGGTAGTCACATCGACTCTTTTTTATACGGTTTTGAAATAACACGATCCACTAAAAAGAAACAAAAAATACTTTCACGCGAATATTTTTTTCTAACACGATTCCCAGAAACAAAAAACACAACGGATCACATAATAACAATAAATTCAATAAAACAAAACAGTAATAACAAACAAAAGGCTTTATTATACCCTAATACTTAAACGTAAGACATTTCAGAGAGTGATGAGTAGAATTATTTCTTCTTAATTAAAATAAATATTTTGAATAATATTTTAATTATTTAGATTAATTAATTACTAGTCTTGTCCTTGCCCTAGCTTTACTCTCTACAAAAAGAAAGGCTGAGTGAATAACAGCGAGTAACAAGCAGTTTTACAAAAAAACTAATATATTAGGCTGCTAGTTTCGTTTGACTTATTTTAGTTAACCAATCAAATTATCACGAGCAGGGAGCTTTTATAGTACGCTACGGAATATTTACTCAGCTGAATAAATTAAAATTGTATGCAATCAATAGAGTCTTGAAAGCTAACACGTGTTTTATCTTGGCGTGATAAAATATTATTTATTGAGCGATGGTAAAAGATTCTATAGAAAGCATGATTCGCAAGCAATATTAAAGAAACTTATTTAGTTTTTTTGAACATGTTGGTTTACTTATAAACATCACTTATTTGTGTTATTTTAAGTGGCACGTGTCTCACTCTTTCACCGTCTACAGACGTTCAATATAAAATAATATGTATGAATAGATTGAAAACAATATTTAAGGAACCAATTAACTCACGCAGCATTTGAATGTTTACCTCATTAAACAATCATTGCATATTAATAAAATACTTGATAACTATTTCGGCTTCACGTAATCGCAGAACGTACTTTAAGCGGATTAAAATAGCAGGGATGTGAAGTCGGAGTTGTGGTGTTTTAGGCGTAATCAGTGTCATTTAAAACGGGTTACACCGTCTCATAATTAAATTAAAATACATTAAGTGATGCATTTTAGTAGATAGTAAAAAATACTTTAATTATAGAGTGACACCCCTCTGTTTTACACAGGTGTCCGAAGCCTGGCAACAGGTAACCATCGTAATTGACGGAAAAGGGGTGATAACGCAAGTAAATTCATTGAAATTAAATGAATTCATTTTTAACATATACACGGATAATGTGATGTGGAACCTCTCTCTTGTATTTAAATGTTTAACCGCTTGAATACCGCGCAAATAAATCATTAATGTCCCGAAGATACTGCGTGTTTATGAGGAAAATAATTTTGCCTAATATACACTCGAATTCGATATTTTAAAAACCTATATTGACTCAGTATAGATAGCACTACGCATATTCATCAAAATATTGCTAATATTCTATTAGAATACCAAGTATTTGATTTTTTAAATGTCTTGGACATCCGTGTTCGCTTGCAGCTTGCTTGTTCCGGACACCGGTGTCCGCTTGGTATTCAAGTGGTTAAAGTAAATTGTGTTTTGAAAAATAGAGTACGGAATCGAGAATTTTATTTTTTAATCTACCTCGCCATTTTGAATGTTAAATTAATAATCGTTTTTTTTTTAACTTAAAATGTTACACTTATTTAAAATCAGAATCTGGCCATTCGGAAATGCCGTAGTTTATTTTTGACTCTAGAGACCCACATTGCAGTATTATTTGCAGTCTAGAGATAAATATTTAACTATTTTTCATGTACATTGCAATCAAGTTCTGTGAAATAAATACCAATTCAATTAAAAAATAGATTGATGCTGACTTTGACTACATAAAAAAATGATTGTCTCGAGAATATTCCGAGCAGGCAACGTATTTTTTAATGCCAAGCTTAAGTGAATTCATTCGTGCACGTGTGCTCACTGTACCCACTCCATCGCAATGTGATCGAGCGGAATATTGGTTGAAGATGCGGGCTGACCTGACCACCTGTCCGACAGGACACCTGCCCCCGACCTGGTCAGCAGGTGTCCTTCTTATGCTACCGGATCTACCAATTATGTACATATCGTCTCTGAATAATTATTATACATCATATGTCAAAAAGCATATTTGGAGCGATGAAACAGAAACTCAGATTTCTATCATGTTTTTTTTAACGTTTTCGATTCTTGAATATATTGTAAATCAATTAAAGAAAAACAAATATTTAATGTTTTGATATTTAAAGAGTCCGTGTTTGATTGAGCATCGCCGTGCAGTTATCGAGTATATTTACCGTCTGTCTGTTGTTTCCTTATGACTGCAGTATATTTTTACATACATTTTTACTACCTTAAACTTATTTTTCATTCAATTTGAATCGTTCAAATTATGTACATTCACACAAGTTTTGTCACTTACGACCCGGGTCAGTTCAAGTTCATCCGTGCACTTGAACGCCTGAAGATGACGAAAGGCGAATCCCGGGTCGATAGTGGCATGTGAATGTACACAATTTGAACGATTCAAATTTAATATTGAAATTCCACTAAGCACCTTCAGTCGAAATCTTAAATTATTTTTTATTAACGACATTTAAATGGGCTGTCTTTGAAATCGATAATATGAAAAATGCAATCGTTTTGAATTATTTTCATTTGATGATGGCGTTTATAATACTGCCCACATTTACCGCATATATCGTGTATGTAAGGAGTCGGCGAGTTGGGAATAGTATTGCTTTTAGCAATTTTAATGCCAGTCGACTAATAAAAACAATGTCCGGCTATCTTGGTTAAGAGTCAAAAGTTGACAATGACAACTATGGTACAGTTGTGATCACACTATTATGTACATTCAAATTGGTTCAACGATAACAATCAATCAATACAATTTTTTATACAATTCATTTGAAAATGCGTTCGGTTATCGAAACCGGTACTCAACATTTTTTAAAATTGTTGAATTATAGATCAAAACAGCGTTTTTTTTTTATTTATAAATCATTCCGCCAAGAATCGACTGTTAAAAAATTTAAAGTTTTATAAATTCACAAGTGTAAATAAATACATTAGTCCTTTGGGATGAGTTGATTATTCTAATTAAAAATAAAACAGAACTTTTAGGTATCAATTAAACATTTATTAAATTAACATCACGACCGGTTTCGCTTATTACTATCATTATCAAAAGGTAATAATGCTCGTGATGAGCAAAACAAGTCATTAGCTTTATTGAAATTTGTTCAGTAAGTACCATAATGTTGTGTACTATTTTGAAATATAATACCTTTTCACCAACAATAAACGGTTGACAGATTCATAGCGAACACTCGATAATTTTGTCCGCTCGAGTAATCTAGGGAACTGAACCCTGAATGACAACCAATTTTCCGAACATAACTGTAATTGAAGCCTCCCTATTGATCTATGTTACATTTGGACGTTTTGAGATAATCAAATAAAAGTATATTATTTAGGAGAAATTATTTATAATTAATATTTTTATGTGTGTGTTTCGTTTTCGTTATTTATTAAGCCTGTTTTGACCCGCAGGACTGAACTGTCGTGACATTCTTCGTTCGTTATGTTATGACAGTTATTATTGCAGGGAGACCAACATAAATGATTACAAACAAGCGAATTATTAAAAACTAAATATGCCAAAACTGAGGCAATGTGATGTAGATCATTGTTGGATATTTAGTCCAAAATGTAACACAGTTCATTATTAGTGGGGAGGCTTCAATTATACTGCAGTATTATTTCCTCTTAAATCAATAAGTGTTTATCTTCTTGACCGGTAAAGGAAGTAAGCTCGATCCACACGTTCGTCGCAGGATAGGAGGATACTCACCTCGATGATAGCCATCGTATCATTTTTTACGGTCGAGCGGGTCGCGGCCGACCACCTCAAGTCCTGTCCGGACGTTGAACCCTTTCGCCCCGCACTGTGGGATTAACAAACTTCTAACGATCTGCCTCTGCCTGCCGTCAAAGTTTACACTTGGAATAACGTTTTTTGTTTGATCTTCTATATGAATCCTTTTGATATACGTTTTGTGCTTCTAAATGTACCACTTATTGATCCACTGTACCGCTGCATCTTTATGAATGAACAATTATTAGTGTGCGTGTATTTAAAATTTATTTTCAATTCGAAACCGCCCACCCAATGTGGAGCGTACGAACGTATGTTATTTTTACGACGACCGATTCAATGCTTTTTTTTCGTAGAAGGCATGTATAGAAAAATTACACCAGTAAAGAACTAATCGTTAGCTAATCGCTTCGTTTTTTGGATCGGGTGAATGGGAAGAGATTTGAACATATGAGTATATCCTTGCCTTTGGACAAAAAATCATAAATCGATTAAAAAAACAATGTTTTACTGATCCTTAAAGCTGGCCACCCGGTTAAATGAACGGCAGTGTTATTTACTTTATTATAACTATATATGCTTATATTTTGTGGTTTTTAAGCCCTTAAATCTTAAAAAAAAACGAGTTTAGAAACCGCCCAACCTCGGCGTGGTTTCTTCCGACTTAGCTGCACGATCATGGGCTCGAATATCAACCCTTCTATCCATACTTTCCTCTTATGAATGGAAATGTACAATCGTTGTATTGTTAGATGGCTGGAATAGGGTACAAAAGCATGCATATTTACTTATGAATTTTGATGGCGTGACACTAGGAATAGCCATCAACTACATACATATATATCATAATTATTTTAAAACTTAAAATATCTACCACTAAAATGCTGTATTGTGATTTAGTTATGTTCCACACTGAGAAAGCACATGGAAAAACACACTTTCTTAACATAAAAAATTCTTTTAATTATGTCCGTATTGAATAGTTTAATTATCAAATAAAACTAGTTTCAACATGTAAATTGAGCTATCAACGAATAAAATTATTAAAAACTGTAGAGCTAAAATACTTTGTTATTTTAATCTGTTATAAACGGAGTTCTACCAAGTAAATGCCAAATCAATTAAGAAATAGCTATCAACGAATAAAATTATTAAAAACTGTAGAGCTAAAATACTTTGTTATTTTAATCTGTTATAAATTGAAAGCTATCTACTATTGTCGCACGTAGAAAATACATCATCTAACATTGTTGAAATGCCAAACGGTGTTGCTACGATCGTTACCTAATCAGACACCTTTTCTCGAAACCATGATGATGCAGTTTTTACATTCTCATGTCGAGAATCTATCATACGAGACGAACGGCAAATCCACCAATTCAATCAATCATCGACGTCAGTCACTTTGTATTGATATAGCTGCATACGTTGCAATGTGCTTAAAGATGTACATATTGCGCTTGATAGTCTTCAGTTTTATCATTGATGCCGCCTATTTATGGAATGCATGATATTTTTTCCTCTTAGCAAATCATCTTATCAAGCGAGTCGTTTCCCGATCTATAAAACGAGCTGTAGACTGAGAGCGGTTAGGTATCGTCTTTGTTCATAAATTGATATATCAGTTCAAAATGTTCATTTCCAGGGAAAAACCGGTCTTGATTAAAGTTGTGTTTTAATAAATATGACTTTCCAAGATAAATTTACCATTCTAAGTGCATCAAAATTTGTTTAACTATACTCGTTCTAGCATTTATATGCAAATTCAATTAATGCAGCCAGAGGAGTGCGTAGTCTCAACAAAATCCACTATACCACTAGGGCAGGCGTGGGGAACCTGTGGCCTTTTGGCTACTCTGGTGCGGCCTTCTGGCCAATTCTGTAATTCTTGTAATTTATGTAAATTCGTAAATTCCTGATATATTCTGACCGTAATTTCCTGTTTCCGGCCAAAAATTCTATAGTCAATGTTTACTGCGACCTTATGACGAATCAGAAAAATGAATGCGGCCTTTAGAGAAGAAAAGGTTCCCCACCCCTGCACTAGGGTCTCGAATCCCGGGATTGGGCACTTAACATGATATCGTGTATAATTTTAGAAAAGTTTTGGTGTCGGAATTTTTCAATTTCAAAAACCCAGGAATTTCCCCAAAATGTCACCGTGACTCGTTTTTTTTTATTTATTTAGCTCTTCCAAGAATTTTAAAATCTCAAAACCTAGGAATCTAACGATTTGCCCGAAAAATCACCGTGACTCGATTTTTTTAGCTCCAAATATTTGAAAATCCCAAACCCAGGAATTTACTGATACGCCCAAATTATTAACATGAGTCGTTTTTTTTAGCTCTACCAAATCCAAAATGCTATAAATTTTCGGGATTTGGTAAAAAATTCTCAATCCCGAAATCCCGGGATCGCGACCATACCAATCCCGGGATTTCGGGATCACAAAATTGGAAGGGATCCTGGGATTGGAAAGCCTACTTACCACCCCTTAAAAAACCACTGTTTCAAAGTTCAGTGGTGTGAATAACCCAAGACTTAGTTCTGTGCATTATGCTTTCCTAAATTGACGATGATGATGATGATTTGATATAAATCTACGGGCTTAATCTACTCGCTATTCATAGGTTCCCTTGTATTTTTCAATATAATATTTTAATACTTAATATTTTATTTTTAATACAAAATTAGATTTTAAAACTTTGTTACTTCACTTGTCGATCTTGTTGTGTTACAAATTTTTCGACCCTTGTTTCGCATCTTTATTTTTTTTCGAAAACCTAGCTAAATCCTGTCTGATGATGCTTCTTAATTAAAGAGGCGAAACATGCGTCGAAAAAAATAGAACACATTAAGTGGAGTAACAGAGCTATCAAATTTAATTTAATATTAAAAATTACCTTTCGCAAAGTTTCCGCCGAATCCATCAAAAATATTTAATATATTCTCAGGGGCCTTTTCAAAGTGTCTGCCTTATTTATAATAATAGCTTGAAACTTGATTCATTAGCGATGTACAATTGATATTCAATAAAAAAATAAAATAATATTATTCATTATTTAGTTAGGCTGTCAATACCTCTCAAAAACATGAAACACGTGATAATTCATGTTACTTAAAATTCATATTATTTATATTAGTAAATTTGATTAAAAGAAAAGAAACGCATTTTTTACTAATTCATTAATTGTATGTCATAATCACGACTGGCTTGGCCCATCGAGACGATTTTCTACGAATGCTATTGGTGTATGATCAGGAAAAGATTAAATGTCATCGACATATAAATGAAATGATCTACAATTACGATGTTAACAACTGACATCAGATGAAAATGATTGCCAAGAGAATGGTCGGTCCTGATCATCTTTGATGTGAATATAATGTCTTTGAGCCAAAAATTGACTGTTAACACCTTAAAAATGTTGTAGAGATTACCGCTGAATCTATTCAAGTATTTTATATTAGTATTTTTTTTTTCAAATTTTGGATAGGTCTTACAGACTGTATAAATACTTTCAGAGCAGTATTTACATAGTATATAAGCCGATGCCTTTGTTCGCCTTTTGGCTCAGGTTCTATTATCGTTGGTCTTTAGTGCGGTTTAATCCTCAGCTGTGCTGATCATCATGCGGTGACGATTGACAGTGTGACGATGTCGCCTTGTGACGCAACTCGCACCGGCCGTGGTGCGACACGCTCGCAAGTGTGTCAGTGGGTCGCTCAAGCCCGCCTGGTTGGTTGGTTGGCCAGACTCATTTTGTGACGCTGCCTATGTAATCCTTCGCTAATCGACGGGCGGAAGTGCCGAGAGAACGTTTCGTAATCGATATTGCCTCGAGAAGAAATTTGTCGATCCAATTCCAGTTAGTAAAATGTAATGATTTTACGTTTCTAGTCGTTTACGGAATTAAATTTCGGATTCTCTAAACTGGTTCCAAATTATTATAATCATTACTTATCCTGTTTTTATTTATTACGAAAATTTATTTCCGTACTTCAAATTCCGTTGCAGGAAATAATAATGTAAGCATATTAATTTAAAAGTATATTCATAATTTTGCACCAGAGGATTAATTCAGTACCATTCATTCTTTATTATTCCAGCACTATACGAGGGCTTAAAGTCAAACAACACTATCTAAAAATGAAACTTTTCAGGAGAGCCAAAGAACGCTATTTAATATTTTGTAACTTTACACAGCAGATTTTCATTAAAAATCTAACGTTCATATTTCATAATTTCTTGTGTAGGTACTGTATGGTTATATTGTATACAGTGATGCTTTTTTTGATATTATCATAATTTTATATAGTTAACGTCAAACTTCATTGGTGATTTAAGAAGAAACTAAAAAAGATTGACGTTGTTTGACTTTAATCCCTCGTGTATATATATATATCTAAGTGTTCTGAAACCATGAAGATAAATCCTGTAACGCAGCAATTTCCAACCTGGGATGCGCGAACAGTCCAAAATATTCATTTTCCTTTTGAAACGCGTCCTTATTATTATACTAAGTAAAGGATGGGGAGGCGCGAAGATATTTTTTCTTCCAAGGGAAGCGCAATGACAAAGGTTAGAAACCACTGATGTAACGTCTTTGTAGCTTCGGGCGTTTGCCACCGACCAAAATACGGTCACTCACATAACATTCATAAATAATATGTCGAGTTCCATAAAATTATCGTTGAATTTAGCGACTAGGAAATAGTTGCACTGTATACTTTCATGTTAAACGTCATGTTAGGTGAATGCGAGTAAGTTGGTGTTTAGTCATTTTTGATCAATTTTATGCCAACCTTTCCCTCGTATCTCATTATTGAGGCTCTATCGATTTTGATGCATATTTAATGCAGAGTATGTGAGCTGCGCTTCATTTAATGTGATAAAAATTCACAAGTATAACAAATAACAACTGACTCATAGATGGCCATTATCGAATTGTATATTTGTAGTTTTTGTTTTTGTTTCATATATTTGTTCTGTTCACGATAATAAAGGCAGGGCTGGGTGTGATTTAACAATAGGGTCGCGCGAGTCATTTTTTAAATTTGACTTTGAAAAAAACACAATATTATCAGACCTTTGTGTTATACAATATGCATAATTAAATATAAGAATGCAGTGATGCAAATGTAGCGTTTCTTACAACTTATGACTTATAAAATACTGGAGTCAAAGAATATGAAGTTTGAATCATTGAATTAAAGTGATAAGAATAGTACATATTTTTGCGCCAATCTAAGGTAGGGGGTAGCACATTTTTCTGCTTTTGATATTTATTATTTTACTTTGCGTTGCGTATCGTTACACAGTATAAGTGTAAAAAGTAACGTTCGATCGATCGATTATAAAAATAAAAAATCCATCCACCCAAAACACCGCGGATAATTTTGAGATTAAGCGATCCCATCGGTAACGTATTGGCAGCCTACCACTGAATACAATTAATTCGTCATCAGTGTTTGCTCGATTAAATGCACAATAGGCCGCATTCGTCGAATGTTTACATGAACGTCGATACGTATTAGTTAAAATGTATAATTTTGAAAAAAATGTTAATATATCTCGTGTAGGAACTTTTTTTTTAAAATCTTTATCTAATCGAGTTCTACTGAATAAATGTGAATTGATTGAATTGAATGGAGTTTAATACATATTATTTTAAGTTTAGCATACTTCATTTTAGCATACATCAAAACGTTTTTAGAGTAAACGATGATACCTTTTTTTGCGTGTGACTAATGTTGTGTGATAACCATATTGATTTGATTAACTGATCACTTTTTCATGTAACGTTCGATCAAAAATACCACTAAGTTCATTTCTTAAACTGTCATAACCTTATTAAATAAAATTACCAAACCTAGCAAAGTTTGTTGCAAATTATGATATATATTTCATTAAATTAAAAAATATATTTCATTTATAATAGTCGCCTTTGCGAGGAGAATTTTATATTAATCGTACACCAGTGTTGCAAGTTAATTAAAGAACACGTAAATATACTGGGCAGGGCAGCAGCTCGCTATCAGCCGAATGTTTACTCGTAAAACTTTGAGAAACGACTCAAGTTTTTCCTGTTTTTCCTATAGAGGACGTAAATTCTACGGCAACATTTACTATAAAGTTTGTCCGCGGAGTAGTTGCGTTTGCGACGAGGTATTATGTTTTACTGGTCTCGGGGGCGATTTCGACATCCTCCCCCATCCCTCGTTAGCTGGAGCCCGAGATGTTTCTTTTTTATTGGTAAATATAAAAAACGGTTCTCGGAAGTGATGGTTTTTATTTCGTTTGCTGAACGCTTAACACAATGAACTAATGATAAATGAAAATTCGTAGATAAAAACACCCGGCTCGGTCAACCAGGTTAATAATTGAATTTTTAATTTGAACGGTTGTTTTTTGACTTGATCCTAGTTCCAACATTTTTATAAATATAATGCAACTTAAAAATAATATAGTTTATATTAAAAAAAAAGCACTTGTGTTCTCATTGGATTTTTAATAGAGATCAGACTGGTTTAGTTCACCACAAGAACTTTCAACTGAAGAAAATATACATCGATACAGGATTTATATATTATATATCGCATTTATTAACAAAATAAAAAACGAAGTCAAAATAACTTAAATAATTCTGGGAATGAGAAAAAAAAGGCGGCAAATCTACTTTTTTCAAAATAAATCTTAAATTTATGCATTATGTCCAAATATGCGTAGAAGATGAATGGAATAGATTGACATGCTGCATTGTGCTTCTAACATTTGATGGTTATATCGAGTACAATCATGTAAAGCATGTTGGAATTATTAGATGAATAACTAATCAGTTCAAATATTTAAAATTGTTCTCTTGAAAATTTCACTTTTGTGACTTATCGCATTCTGCTTCTCAGTCTCAAGATTGTCAGATACTACATAACTGAGCTCAGCAGGGTAGTGCACACGTTTATTTACTTTTGCCTTATCTGATGCGAACATAAGAGGTTCATTCACCTTCCTTAACTACGGCGTGAGTTTCATTGCATTTTTTCCCTTTGGACAATTCTAGTTTCTAAGAATATAGATGGATAATTAGTATTCAGGAACATTCTCACTAAAGCATCATACAGCGTAGGCGCGACTCGACGCTACGGTGACTGTAGCTTTCCCACGGTCGGTGTCGGTTGCGCGACTGATCGAAATTGGTTACGAGATAATGATATCATTCGGATGGAAGAGTTGAAGATGGCTACCCCACCGATTTTACCGAGGCTTTTGTCGTACGGCTTCTATAGCAAATTATAAGCCACGTTTTTATTAACAAACCTTTGGCAGCCGAAAATCGTAAAATAAAATCTCTGATGATAAATATGGAATAAATATCTGACAATTTAAACCGTAGCAAATTATGTTGTACCGCATGAATTATGAACAAGTATATATATATATATATATACATTCGGCCTCACTACATTCACAAAGGCTATTTATATAATAATATACTATATTTATTTACTTCGAAGAAAGGACGTTCCTTGATAAAAATAAAAAAAAATCTGTTGATACTGCATTCAGAATTTGAAATTCAAGTGTAAAGTTCGACAACACTTAAAAACAGATTTATTTTCACCAAATGTACATTGTGCATTACTGGATGTCACTGCGAGAAAAATTGTAATTCGATAAACAAATTTTGATAATACAGTAATTATATTTTTTATTAACAGATGAGACTATTCAAACTATTATTTCATAACTTTGACTGGCTGCAAGCTGCAACTCCCCTGTCTCGACGATTATAAATTGATTTAAGTTTTCCACCCACGCTTCAAAGTGGATAACTGCATTTTTGTAACATACTTAAAAATATATTATAATCGTGAACCGGGTTTCTGGGTGTTGGAAGTAGTCTTATCTATTGGAATTGATTGTATTGTATGTCTTAAATACACTGCACCAAAGTCACAGACAAAAATACGTACATTCGGTATGAAAAGCATCTTATGTTTTCAATTTTACCAACTACGAATAATCGTAGCTATTTAAGGACATATCATAATTTTAGTTATGTTTTATGTAAGTCAACACAAATAAAACTTACACATGTCAACTTGTCATATTATATAGATATATGGCATTTCTATAGTAAAGTTGTCAACACTTAATTGATATCGAAGACATTGTCATATAGATTTATGTCAAACATGGTATAAATATGAAATCGATATACCTACTGAAGAAAACACGAACATTGAACGCCCCTAGACTTGTTAAAAAATTAATAAGTTTTCGTAGCATAAAAAAATACAATTACTTACGCGCAATTGTGCAGAAGGCAGGCAGTCCACAAAAACATAATTATTTTTTTTTACTGAATATTGGTGTTGATAATTAAACAACTCAAGTGACACTTTTAGTGATTTTTTAATACATATTATTATAATGATCGTTTCTTCAAATCAATTATATATATTGCTATTGTGTATACACTGGCTACTTCCAATACCCAGTGTTTTGTTTTTGATATTTTTTAACAACCTAATAATAATTGGATACTGTTCTATTTTATAATTTAAAAATCAATTAATATATTAGGTAGTTTTTTTTATAACTTTTATTTAGTGTAATATTTTATTGTGTTTTTTATAATGTAACTTTTTAAAGTAAATAATATGCAGTTTCCGTGCGTATTTCTGACGACACTTCCAACCAATACTCTGATTGAAAAAAATGTTACTTGACAGCGTTTATAACCTGATATCTCTTCCCTGCCACTCTAAAAGACTTGTTTTTTTAACGTTTCACGAAAATATGAAATAACATCTGGCATGCTTGACATCTGGCGGCCAAATTATACTGAAATTCTTTCCACGACGTTTCGAAATATACATAGTACTCCACATAGGATTTTCTGAGTTCACGCTGTAGCGTGTAAATATTGTAAATATTTAAAATTATATTCGCCATACGTGTTTAATTAACACGTCGACTTAAATATTCACTTGCTGAATTGAAATTTATTTCTGTTTTTAATAAAAAATGACATTTCGTACATTCATCGATTTTTTCAATGCGCAGGAGTAGGTCAATCTTCTTGACCTACACCTACGTCAATCGATTGAACTCGTTTCATATAACATGATTAATAAGAAAAATTGTGTGTGCAACGATTTTAAATATATATATAAATCCATACGTCCGCTCCCAATGTTAAACATATGGCCTCCTAATGGAGGTATCGAAATAGAAGTTTTTCTACGAAAACTGCTTGTTACTCAATTGCTCAACCTCCCTTTTTCGAAGAGAGAAGGAATATAAAATATAGGGTTAGGACTAGGGTATCCAATCCCGGAGCCTTTTTCCTATCCCGGGATTTCGGGATTGATTTATTTTGAATCCCGGTATCCCGGGATTGAGATTTTCTCACCGAGAAATTTGAAATCCTCAATTTGCTATACTTTTTCCCAGAATCTCACAGAACCTCGTTTTTTTTTAGGTCACAGAGGAATTTGAAATCTCCGATTTGCCAATTTCGTGTAAATTTCGAGAATTTCCTCAAAATTTCTCAATCCCGAAATCCCGGGATCGCGGCCATCTCAATCCCGGCATTTCGGGATCAGAAAATTGAACGGGATCCCGGGATTGGATGCCCTAGTTAGGACAGTAGTGGTTACCTAATTGCCTCTCGCTACGCTCCTTTACTTTGTAGGATTGGGAAGGTGGGAGGTAATTTTTAGACATCACTAACATGAATGCCTTCTAACAGAACTCGATTGAAAAAATGCTGTTTTTACTGGGATTCGAATCCGTGGTATCCTCCACGGAAGACAACGTTATTGATCACTGTTCAACGACAATATATTTATAAAATATAAGAGTTATTTGACACAAATACGTCAATATTTGATTTTTAAAAAATGGTTACTAAAACAGTATTTGTATATTCTGTAAGGCAGTGGTTTCCAACTTTATGTTACTGCGCCTCCCTTTGAAGAAAAAATATCTTCGCGCCTCCCTATCCTTTATTTCATATAGTAATAAAGACACGTTTTATAGGGTAAATACATATTTTGGACTGTTCGCGCCTCCCTTTGCAATGGCCCACGCCTCCCCAGGGAGGCGCGACTCCCAGGTTGGAAATCGCTGGTGTAAGGCATAGTAATTACATATTTTAACTTAATAACATCTATACTTAGAAGATTTTTTAAAAATATCTAATTATTGTATTTTCTCAGCATTCGCAGTTCGTATACAAATATGATCCTCTGAAAAAGAATACGCAAAACAGCGAAATTGTCTCTCACATACCTGGCGGATACGCTATAGAGCAGTGATTCTCATGTGCGGCCACCAACAGCTTCATAGTAAATATTGATATTTAAAATTATGTATTTTATTTATTATAAACTTAAAAGTTGATCTCAAAACAAAAATTTGGTGCGGCCACGAGACATTTCCATAGTACCGCTAATGTTTATTATGCGGCCACAGTAATATTTTACGTGAGAACGACTGCTATAGAGTTTATAAACTAAGAATTTCTGAAAATACGTATATTCCAGTCGGCAAAGAAAACAGACAACTAATTCCATTCATCCAGTCATCAAAAAGCTGAATAAAACGAATGAATCCCAAAAGCACTGCGAGGTGACATTGTTGACATGAGTAAGAATATAAGGCTTTGGGAATGTGGTTTTGGTGGCTGGTGTAATGTTGCGGTAGTTATCCACTATCCAAACCTATGAGTATGTTTTTTTAAAGTGCCACCTAGTGTTACCGTAGGCTGTTGATAATCATCTCGCGTTTTCCAACGATTTAGTTAGTTACCAACAGTTCTTAAGTCCTATTACCTGGATTATAAAACACGATGTCCTTCGCTTACAAATCTTACAATGCCTAAGCAAATCTTGGTGTAATACATGTCATAATTGTTGTATTTCCTTGGAATTAATTATTCAAATGTGCATTGTTCTAAAATTGTGTTTCCTTTGCGGCGGAAAAATCGTAAAGCTATTCAAAATTTGAGTCAGGTTTGAGGCTGATCGTTTCTATGCACGAATGTGTTATTATATGAATGTCCTTGTAAACACGAACGAATACGCTACAAGTATCATTATCTGTGATTACATCTCGTCTTGCCTTTGACGAGTTCCAAAAAATGTTCTGGTCTCGTTTATTTGACTTGGTAGACTAAAATGCATTGATTTCCTTTTGAATCAGTCTTCTTTCTATAGCCCGTGTCGTCACGTTATTGAAAAGGACACAGTGGCTTACTTATAAATTTTACAAGTTGGATTGTATCTGTCTATTTCTGTTACCGTTTCTTCTTCTTTTATACTGTCCAAATAACGGATGTATTCATATGTTTATAATATATTAGAGGAAAGGATTTTATGTACTACTTTTTATTTCAATAAAATACTTTTTTGTACTTTAAAATTGTTTTGAAAATTTATATCGATACAGGGTTTTATCACTTGACAATGTTCGTGTTGAACTAAACAGGTTCTGATCTTATTTTTAAAGAGTGAAATAAGCAGAAAAAATAAAGTGTAAATATTTTATTGTGTAAAATAATGCCTTTCCACCAGGAATAAAAGTGGTAAAATATGATGATTAATCGAAAAGGTGGACTAGTCTCCTTAACCTCTCTTGGACGTACCATTAATTTAAATTTATATGGATCCGGGATATTGTAATACCTCTCCCAAGTCCTTCTCAACACTGAAAGTATTTTGGTTTGAACTATTGCCTAAAATTGATCGCTCTAGTAAGTTAGTTGAAGAAATATAATATTACTGTTTTTAATATCTCGGAATCCAAATACATAATTCTAATTTGAATCTTTCAAATTTCTTACATTCTTATACGTTTTGTCACGAAACGACCCGGGTTTCGTATTTCGGCATCACCAGGCGTGCACTTGAACTGGATGAATAAGTTAAATTAATTTAGATTACCCTCAATATCTTTTAAACTTGGAATTAATTATTTTTTTATATGCTCGATCAAAAACTATTTACAAACCAAATTCAAGCCCATTCGTGTACTTGAATGTCAGAAGATGTTGGATGACGAAACCCAGGTTGTTGGAGACAAAACGTATGAAGATCCGATGAAGAAAACCGATCTAAAAGTGAAATAAATTTCTTACCTATTCGTATATATCTTGTATGTTTTCCATAATATTTAGCAAATTATCATTGCTTATTAAGCTGCTGTATTTTTCTGATAAGTAAGTACATGTCTTGGGTTAATTAACATCTTGTTTTAATTATAGCACGCCATTGCCAGTTTCTTAATGGCGGCCGTTTCAATTCTATGCAACGTGGAAAATTACTAAAGCAGCACATCATGTCGTTAGTGTCGTCGACTTTTTTTGTTCCTTTTTTGAAAATACAAAGGCGTCTCGCGAGCTGCCTTGTCTCTCGCTCGTGATCGCCTCTTGTCTTGTCAGGAAGTACAAAAAACCGCCGTTTATCTCCGCTTTTTTAAGTTGATACTATTTACCTGTCCGATGATGATGATTGAATGTTTCACGGAGCGTTCTGAGTTCAAACAAGAGCGGAGTTTGGTAAACGTTAAAAAACAGTTGCATTGTGCCGCGTAATTTTTTCAACCAACAGTCTCTTTTGTACCCATGTGCAAAACGTTATCGTAGAATAAAGTTTTCATCATTAGTGTATAAATTAATCGTTTATTAACGTAGATTTTTTTACATTTTTATTAATCCCCTTGTTCTGATGAAATCCGATTGGTCGATTGCATATTGCGATGATGTGCGAGACGGGCGAGTTTATCTCTTTGCGTCAGTGTATCCGAGTCTCTTCACAAATATCATTACAGTGTAAATTTACTCTTATTACAAAAATAAATGCTTAGGATTAAATACATAGAAACAATTGTGTTTTTAATATTTTGTATTGTAAAGGATACCATGTCGTAGGACTCTCGTTTTATATATGTAAATGAAACGTGGTTACCTTGCAATATAGCAATATTTTATTTTTATCTATAGCCGCTCCCTACTTGTTGCATATGACCACCAAAAGGTTCCTCCAAGATTCTATATCTACATCTCTTTGCTTTCTCCCAGGTCACCCAGCTTATCGCATTTCTGCCGAGCACATCCTATCGATTGACATGAGTAATAATAGGAAGATTAAATTCATCCTTTCTCACCGATGTAATCGGGTTCAACCAATTCAATCAATATACATTTTAATCCCTTTTAATTATAATATTATATATTTTGTAAAGGTTAAAGATACTAAAAGCTGCATTAAGAATTTTTATAAGTTTCATTATTTAATATGATTAACTAACTTTATTTAAATTCTATCCTTATTTTTTCGCCCTGAAACGTTTATTTATTCTGGGTGTTTTTTTTTTAATATTTATATGTTGATTCTTCGTTAACTGAACTGAATAAAATTATGAATGCCAATTGTACACTCTTGCGTCTATCATTTCAAATGGTATCAATTATTATTCAAATTACTCTGAAGAGCCTGGTTTATTATTACATTAAGTGCGTTATGATTTTAACAAATTTGACCATGTGTTTTACAATAATTTTCTTCAGCTTACATGCATAATAATATCGTAAGCTAATACTCACGAACAGATGTCGGAAATGTTGTGCCAATGAAGTCCGCATTATACACTCGTGTATCCAGCTGCCGCGACATATTGCGTTTAAGACGAAAATGAACCGCGAAGTTAACAAAACATTTCACATAAAAAGTTCGCATTATCTACTTCCACGATTTTATTGTATGCAAAATGGTGAATATAAACGTGGATGTTTAATTTGGTAAGAAATCTGTGGGGTTGTATCATCAGTTTTGTTGTCGATTGATTTATTTTATATTTTATTTTGTTTGTACGATTTCCTTCGCATTTGTTAATCTTTACTATCATTACTTTTAAAGTCGAAGACTTAGGAAGGATCACAGGGGCGTATCTACAAAACCTCAGCTTAAAGTTCACTAAAGTATAACAGATGATTTACATTTTTACTTCTAACATACTAATGTAACTTTTAGGTTATTTATGTGTACAAGATATAGCTTTGTTTCACTAATAAATATGAGTATGATATTGAGCACATATTTTTGCATATTTAGTGTATATTTGTCAATATAAATTCGGATGTTTAAGTAGATGAGAGTATGTATTGTGTATTTCCTCTAAACTAGTATATTTAGCCAAATGAATATAAGTTTTAAGATAATTCTAACGCAACCATAAGCCGAAATATCTATAACCATACCAGGTAAAATAATATATTTTTTAAATTCATGTCCGCTCCAGTGTAGAGCATATAGCCTCCTAATGGCTGTATCTCAACAGATTTTTTCTACGATAACTGTTTGTTACTCAGTTGCTCAACCTTTATTTTTTCAAAGAGAGTAGGGATAGAAAGATAGGACTAGGAAATGATCAGTGGGTAGCTAATCACTCTCGTTACGGTCGATTTTTTAGGACAGTATGATTGAGAGGGAATTCACGACTATAAAAACGTTGACGCTCGACACAGCCGGCAAACTTTGTAAAACAAAAATACTTCTTACTAAAAAAAACCTTATTGCAATGGTCTTTTACCAAGTAAATGCCAATTCAATTAATAATCTAAGAGTATATTGATGTATAACTAAAATGCAATAAGAAACTGATACAGATGACAAGTATTAGTCATGTGCTAAGGGCTAAAGGTGCTATTTTGAAAAGCTACAATCGCAACAGCCGAGAGTTCATCTAGCGCGATATTCACTTCCAGTGTTTGTAGTAGAAAACGCGATTTCAGAACGTCCATTTGGAGCTCGCCGTAAATTGCCGCTGATAAAAAAACCTCTTTTTTTTATTAAAATGCCGCAAAACGTAGTTTAGCGGCAGTTCGTGTTATTTGTTAATATACATTTCACGACATTGTTTTCCACGAAGTGAAAATTGTGGAAAACGCCACGCGGCCGTAATATGGTTTCATCGAAGCGACGCGGCGGCAAAGTGCTTTGTATTGCTCAATACGCCCCTAACGAATTAGTAAAACTGTCGTTTCTATAAGTAATGAACTCGCTACCAGCGTGTGGCCTAAAATGAACTTAAGTTGCGGCCAACAGATCAAATATAAAATTTGAAAAATATAAAATTATAAAGTTTGTCAGTGAGAAGTTTTTTTATATATTTTTTTCTATATCAAATCCAGTTTTTTTTAAAAGAGTGAGAAATATCTGTCAACACCATTATTGTTATCACAACTTCCAATTAAATATTAGCTCTCCACAAACAAATCAAAAGGCTACGCTTTGTGTAAGTCATTTCGGAAGAAATTACATTTATTTGCCAGCTTATTATAACATATTGTTAAGCTCGTAATTCAGACGAGCTTGGTACTAATGTGCAGTTATCCAATAAACCAATCTATGTATTAAATTTGAATTGTTCAAATTATGTACATTCCACCAAGCATCTTAAATTATATCAATCTATGTATGTCTTACGTCGGGAGAAATTATATCATAATCCATATTTTTGCTTTTATAATACAAAATTTATACAAAGTTTACGACGAATAAAAAAAATCAATATAACTCACCCTCAATTATCAATAACTTTTATTTATTTTGAACTATAACGAATTAAAATGGTATGTATTTTTATGTGAGGTTAGTCAGTAATTAATTTGACCATGTAAAAACACGATCTAGACTCGTAGATTGTCACTGACTGATTGGTTTTTTTTAAAAAATAATATTTCCTTTTCTAACATACTTCATAAAGTAAAAACATATCTTGTTGATGCCCTAATTTCATAAGTGTGTAATATTATATTATCATTCTCAAGATTTTGAGTATCAGATAGTTAAATATTTTGAGTTAATTTACTAATAATTCACAAATAATTGCACAAATAATTGCACAAATAATTGCACAAATAATTGCACAAATAATTTAATAATTCACAAATAATTGCACGCTGTTTTTACTCTTTTGTTTTTCGAAATTTCTCACGTCCTATATTATTTTGATTGCTAACTCACTTGTCAATTCTCTCACTTAAATTAATACCAACGGCTTTGAGATTTGTTCTTATTTTTTTTAATCATATTTATTGCATGTACATGTTTTTGCTTTTGATAAATAAAAGTGAGTATATTACCAGGTCTCCGCAGGTCTCTCATATCAAATACTAGAAATACGTTTCATAAATTTCTTCAACCTCATATCTCTCTCAAAAAGTACAAATTTTCAGGAGAAATATAAATGTATTTTACCACTGGAATGATTTTGTCCTCAATATCTTTGAGAAAGTTAATGAGGAAGGAAGCAAAAACTTTTCCATCCATGCCATCCTCTTTTTTATGCTAAAAGTACCACATGGCCATATTATTTGCTATGGTATCTAATCTATATTAGGTTAAATAAAGAAAGATTTTTTTGGTATTTGAGGTAAAGAAATATGTTTGTATCAATATTCTGAATCCATTAGATCAAAAAAACTCAAAACCGACATAAGTTGAGATACGTGCTTGTAGAAAATTAACGACTATATATAACATAAAAAATATCAGCCTCGTTTAAAAATTGCTGTTATGAACTTTCATTATATTTACAAAAATATATGAAATATACGTGGATTGTTAATCTATTAATGTTATTAAAAAATCAAAAGTAACGTTTTTATTAATGTTTTAATATCTCAATTTGTGTGTTAATACTATAAAAGCGTTAAAAAATCGTATATCATTACATCAATAAAAAATTCTTCCCAGCAGTAAAAAATTGCGAATCCTTGATGGGTAGTTAATTTTGCCTGTCCAAAATTAAATAAGACGTCGTAAAAGTGACCTAATGGCCCTGAATTAAACATTTTTTATGTCCTTAAATTGCCTTGATTTTATGTTATTCATAAATTTTACATTCGTTAGGTTGCACAAGCAAAGTGACAGGGCAGCAATTAAGCCGGCTTTAGCGTTTCAGGATGCGCTAAATATTTGTAATATTATTTTTCGACGCACTCTGATCCACAACGATCGCTGGGCTGGTAAAACCCAATTTCCCAAGATTAAATTTATTCTATAGTATTTTAATCTTTATTTTTTTTAAGCGACTTATTCTTATTAGATGAAAAATCGGTTGTTTTACCAAATATATCTCTATCAATGAGGCAACAAAAATTTTACGCCTAGTTCAGATTATACTCGTATTTTAGTCGACTGGAGAGTAATTAGGTAGAACGTTTATGAACAAACAAATTTAGTAGAATGATTTAGTAAAAATATTCTATTGTCATTTTTCGGTCGAATAACGGTCCCAACCACATGTCACTATTATATTAACTAAGCACGTTATCTTTAGTCAAGTCCATAAGTTCTTACGTTGCATTCTGTCAAAATTGGCACGCCACTCTTTAATGTACTGTGTACTTATCAGTCACTAAAACGTTTTAGTGATAAGTTAATTACTCGCCATTCAACTAACCACTAACAAACTCAGAACTAGTCTCAATCTCTGTGTAAAAGTTCTTGCCGACCATTTATGTGTAAAATCATTCATTGTTTTCCGGTATTCGTCTTATTGTCTAAAAGTGTCATTAAAAAGTGATACATCGAGTAGAGTTTGTATCTAAGTATTTGTTTTTTTACAAATAAGTATGTTATTATTCCGGCACTATACCGTTACAATGTGCTTTTATATTGTGCTTATGCTCTCCAATAAAAGTTTTCTTTAAAAAAATAATAGAGAATGTTTCCCCAGCTATAATTAAAGCATAACGAATGTACTACGTAGAACTTCGTCCAGTGTTATTTCTAACCTAAGAATTATTTCTAGTCTACAATATGTCTGTGTCCTAACTCGTAATGCTATATTATCCCGGCACTATACCGTTACAATGTGCTTTTATATTGTGCTTATGCTCTCCAATAAAAGTTTTCTTTAAAAAAATAATAGAGAATGTTTCCCCAGCTATAATTAAAGCATAACGAATGTACTACGTAGAACTTCGTCCAGTGTTATTTCTAACCTAAGAATTATTTCTAGTCTACAATATGTCTGTGTCCTAACTCGTAATGCTATATTATCCCTCCTATGTATGTCTCAACTCGCGAAGTGTAGAATTTTGGTGAAACAAAATTAACAATGAACACCATTAATTGTACTTGGAAGACTTTATTGTTAATTTTGTTTCGCAACAAAACTACACTTAAAACGTTGTAGTTGTCGTGTCGCGAAACATCGAAGTCAAACTGAGCTTTTGATTTTTAAAAAGATGCTGTTTTTAGATTTTTAGAATTATTTTTGACTAGGTTGCCAAAACAGCTTTCAATTGTATTTATGTATATAAAAAACATGTACAACTAAAATACATTAATATTTTTGATTTTGTTATAAGTAAATGCCTATACAATCAATGAATTATTTGCCATGTTTTAATTTGGTGTGATTACCTTTTGTTTTAAAAATATATATTTTAATTTAACTGAGACAAACGCTCATTATGCGTTTATCGTTTGTAACCAAAATACCGAATGAATTGACTATGGAAATTCGTATTGACTTGCAAATATAACTTCCTGTTTTACCGAACGCAATAATTAACTGTTTTTCTTTTCTTTGTTTTTCAGGGCTGTGACTGATCCCCGTGACGGCCGAAGAGTGGCGCTCAAAAAATTGCCAAACGTGTTCCAATCCCTTGTGTCCTCGAAGCGAGTCTTTCGGGAACTCAAAATGCTTTGTTTTTTCAAGCACGATAACGTAAGCAGTTTTTCTATTCTTTCGATTTCTTTTGACAATATCCACAAAGAAAAGTAAATTTATCATTTCTCGATATGATATAATATACTGACAAACAAAATGTATGTCATAAAGTAAAGTCATACATCACTACTCAAACAAATATCTATTCGACTTGGCTTAAAAAAAACTATGTTTATTTTTGTATGTTTTCTTTACGACGTTATTCTTCCACAGGTTCTTTCGGCGTTGGATATCTTGCAACCTCCCCACCTAGACTTCTTCCAAGAAATGTATCCTTTTCAAAAAATTATTCAATTATGACATTTCTGCTCTAAGAAATTGATAATTCTCATTATTTTTAATGTAACCGTCGACGGGGGTGTATATAATAATTTCGTGACATCAAACACAATACTTGGTTGTTGGGTTGGAAGTTAGAATCGTCAACGTGTTATGAGTTCTTTGTATAAAACTGTTTATTTTTTTAAGCAAACATTCTTATCGAGACAGTACGCAGAAATGCAAGAATCATACAGCATAATTGAAAAATCGTACAATATTCACATGCATGCATTAATCAACGGTGATTATGTGTACGTAAAAAATCTATGTTCGACTTTGCACAGTAATTTTTAGAATCGACTTATGTACGACATCGATATTAAATATCTTACTGTCTTTAGAAAGAAATTTAAATTGATAACTTTATTATTGCTGTATTGGTGCAACTAGTTATGTTACATCTTTCGTCTTTTTGCGAAGTAGGTATCGCCGAATACATCGAAAATATCTTACTAACTAAACTATTAAAGTGATATATCATTTTTATTGGGGCGATAACGATATATAATATTTTGATAAGTATTATTTATATTTTTTTCACACGACAGTAAGCTTTTTATTATATGTACTTAGTTGTTTATTTAAGTGTGCGGTTATATTATTTTCAATGGATTCGGCGGCAACTTTGTGGAAGTTCACTTTTAAGATTAAATTATTTTTTATAACTGTTATTACACTCGTTGTGTTGAAAAAATGTGACACGTGTTACGCCTCTTCGGGAAGCATCAAATAAATGAATAAACTTAATAATAATTATTATTCTTGAATAAGTCTATAAATTTCTGAATAAAATTCGGAGTTTTGTCCATTTCTACTGGACGCAGGAAAAAGTAAGGCACAAACATTGATAGTAATAATTACAAATTAATTACTTTCATTAGGTATGACAAATCCAAATAAAAATAAAATCAACAATGTTGATCCGCCTATCTATTTATTAATGCGTCCATTACATTAATGACTTTATTAATTTCCAAAAGCTTCAAGCTATTCTTAATTCTTAACCCCTTATTATTTACTAGATGGAGTATTGAAACACTTTTATTTTTATCAAATGATTTGCCAACTCTTAAAAAATAATGCTTTTTAGACATCTTGCGTGTTCTGTAATTCTTACATTAAAGAAGCTTGATGGTCTTGACAGGTGAAAGGATATATACCGCCATGAGAAAATGATTCTAACGTATCATTACTAATTATAAAAAGTTTCCATAAGTTATTAATTGTATAAATACGGGTTGCAAGTTTTATTACTTCCGCAGTATCTTGGAGGTAACTATTTAAGTCTGCGCAACGAAGATAAAGAAGAAACGATTCATTTTGTATAATGTAAAAGTATATTATTCTGTGTTACAGTTGTGAATTATGATGCAGGTACTATTTTTTGAGCTGCATGTACTGGCAAAGTTTTTAGTATTTTAATAATAATGCATTAGCGTAGCCGTTGCATTCGTAGCTCTGCACTTATGCAACCTTGCGCTTTGCTCTACTCACCTCGCCGCTGCAGTTTTACTGCTGCAACTTGTTAGTTTTTAATTTTTCTCCATGATATCCTGCGCGTGTTTATTTTTAAAACTTTTAATCGATAACGGGAAGAGGGTCACCGATGTAGCCAATTTAACTCTCGTACATATTAAGTTTTTTAGTTACTGTATCGGATTTTAAAGCAGCGTTTTCTTACTGTTAGTCTTCATACTAGAACAAGGGAAAAGACAGAGATTTGTTATTTGTTAATGTTTTT
Source organism: Himalopsyche tibetana (assembly GCA_030503985.1). NCBI lineage: Eukaryota > Metazoa > Arthropoda > Insecta > Trichoptera > Rhyacophilidae > Himalopsyche > Himalopsyche tibetana. The sequence goes on along the minus strand of JAPJYX010000019.1, from coordinate 3,618,505 downwards.
TTTAAATACGTTTAATTCGATGTATTTCGTAAAGAACAGATGCCAAAAAAAGAAATTTATTAGTAGTGATTGAAAACACATGTGCCATCACAATAGTATTTACTTCGATACAAAAATAAGTGACGACTGAAAAAGATAATTGCTATTCGTTGTCTGTTCAATTAATAGTCTTCCTAGCTATGTTTAATTCATTTCCTCCCAATGTGGAGGTATCCCATCAGAAGTTTTTCTACGAGAACAATTTGTTACTCTGTTGCTTAACCTCCCTTTTAATTATACAGTGGGTATAGAATGAGGGTTTAGACGAAAGTAGTGGTAAGCTTATCGCTCTCGATACGCCCATTTATTTATATTTAGTATATTTATTAATATAAAGACATCCCGAACATTGATGTTTTCGAACAGATTTTTTATTGAAAAAACGCTGTACGCACTGATACCCAAACCCCTGAGATCAATCACGGAAGTCAACGACGTTGGCCACTATGCTATGACCCAAGTATTAGATTATATTGCCATTAATCAATTGCTGTATCGGTTAGTTCAATGCAGACATGTGTTCGTGGAACACTTTACGTTTTTTATTTACGTCATTATTCCTTTCACATTAGCTCAGCTAAAGTTGCCTAATTTATGTTTAAGCTAGCTGTAAGACTGCAGTGTAAATGAAGTACATTGAATAATGCTCCGTATTTATATGCAATTACATTTTTCAGGTAGGTGGAGTAAGTTACACTTTGATTGAATATTATTCGTTATTGAAAAAATAGCTTGGTATTTGAACTCCGAATTGTTGCACAGAAAAACTGATCAACAATACGAGAGTTGGACAGATGCAGAAGTTATGTCTTATATAATAAAAAAAATACCATGTATATATATGTCAGTCGGCTTCGTCGTGTCTTCATTTCCACTTCTCGTCGTCACTTTTACGATTCGCACAGTAAAACACACTTGCAGTCCAAGTGTTTATGAAAGGGAAGGGGTAGGCTATAAATTAATCCCGCGGCAGACACGGAAAACCTATTTCTCGTATTAAAAGGGCGGAAGGGAGGGCGCCGCGACGCATCCACACTCGGCGTCGCGGTGCCGACGGCGATACCATCCCTAATATCTCACCCCTTTCGAAAAGAATACCTCGTTTATCATTCGCTGATGATTTACATTAAATAATAGGATTGCAATATCTTATAAATAAAATATGCTTACTGTTAGGTGAATGCATAAAATTCATTCGCTATAGCAGAGCGTTTGATTTTATTCGTGGCAAAAAAACACATACCTGTATTGTAGCTCATCGATTTTTTCGTTCACATATCACATCGTCGATATATTGGCGGAAAGCGTTATGTTAAAAGCCAGCTGTTTTGAGGTATAAATGCAGCTATATAGATTTAAACACACTGTATCGTTCTAAAATAAAGGGTTCAGCCATATTATATATATTTTTACATAATTGAGTACATTGAGTCAATTCCGAATAAAGTTATTTTTGGCAACAAAAAAAAACTATAAACTACTTAACGCTTTTGAATATTTTAATCGAATTTCATGAAGTTCTTGGAAATGATAGTTATCGCGTATAATAGGTCACCCGCTGTGGTTAAGTTGGTTTGAGCTTGCTTTACCGACCAGGTGGGTCTGGGTTCGATCCCCGGTAAGTTCAATGTCAAATTTAGATTTTTCAATTTAAATTTGAGACCTAAGACATTGGTGTTTGTGATGTCAATTTACCTCGTGTTTATCTCGAGTGACTAACAATACTATAATTTTCACCGAGTTTTTCTTGCACGGTCTTTCAACTTAAAAATATTTGGCGCATTGGCGTTAGCTGTAATGCCATATATATATTTTTTAATTTAAGAAATTAAAATAAAAAAATAATAATTAGTGATGTTAAAATTTCATGATTATCGAAAATGATAATCATGAAATTGTATTTTATTGGTCTTAAATTGTATTTTGTAATAAAAAAGCAATATCAAATTACTTAATTATATATTTGACACCCCTTCGTTTACATTATTCCGTTATTTCGAGGTTTTACTATATAGTTTTATATCGTCGAATTGACGGGCTTCTTACAATACATAAACGCGGAGGTTCCTTCCCTCTATTTTCCTCCGCCATCCGATTCGCTGGCTGGCACTAAACTCGGCTCTCTCGCGCAGCTACTCGTCGGGCACAGGGGCATGGGGCCATTTCATTCTAACTTCCTTCACTTCCTCGCTTCGGGGACGTGTTTGTTCCTGGCGCGGCATTGCGTGGGCGCCGATACAATCGAGGTGCCCCCCGCTCCCTCACCCTATTCGATAACGTTTCATTCGGTCTCCGGAAATGGTGTTGCCATATTGAAAAAAGTGCACTGCATCACACTTGATTGGCTACATGGCAGAGTAAAAAATCAATCTCCGACAATTGCCATATTGATGATACTCTTATAATAACCCAGAAATCCTATATTGCAAGGGTGACCAAACTTTTGACCTCTACGGTTGCCTTCACACCGAAATCAGTCGTAGAGGTCTTATACGGTATTTGCAGTTCCCATAAAAAGTAAAGTGATTCGATTCAAAATGGTTAGATAATGAAAGGACACATTCAATTCTTGTTTCAAAGCATCAGGCGGGCAACATGGAATGGCTACGCACGCGGTCGACGTCTTGGCCACTGCTGCTTCATTGTAAGACGCATAATTTTACCATTTTTGAATCCCTGAATTTGCAGTCTCGGAGTAAATCAATCAATAATTTTCAATATACTCGGTCAAAAATAAAATAAAAAAACGATATTTCTAGGAAGACGGACAACGTAGGTAAAAAAATTAAACACTGAATCCGATGAAGATTTATGCTGGGTTAGTTAGTTAGAAGCACTAGTTTTAAGTAGAGCGATAAAACTAGTGCGCTTTTATTATATCATGAGAGAACAATAAAAAAAAACAAAACCTTCTACTGGTCATCTCTGTAATATACCAATTGTAAGACTTCTTTGTTGAAAATCAAGTTTTCGTAATATTTTTTATTATTGATGTTTAAAGATAAAGGTGCCTCTTATATTCGAGTAAATACGGTCGCACAATGGAAAACCCGTGTATAGCTAGCTATCACGGTTGCGTTATCAACATTGTATTCACATGGTAAATGAAATAAATAGGTCATGAAAATCGCACGCGTTAATGCCCATTCGGATGGTTAATATTTTTTATGGCTCAAAACAATGTGTCGTAGTAAAATTTGTACACGGTTATAATTGCAGACCGTGTAGAGTGAGTGCGGTTATGCTTTCTACATTTTAGTCGCATGGTAAATGAGACGAATACGTCATTCTCCATTTTTATTTTTATTACTAGTAGTTATATATTAACGGGCCGACCGATTGGATATTTACTAGTCATGTACTAGCCCAATCCTTCCATCTCTATTAAAAAAAGAGATATGGCAACTAAGCAGTTCTCAAAAAACTTTTAGGGTTAGGGCCTCCAATCCCGGGATATCGACCAATTTTGCGTTCCCGAAATCCTGTTAGCACTAATCTCGGGATTCGCTATAACACGTTTAAAAAGTTGAATTGCGCTGGCATCGCTGGTGACCGTAAGGGTTTGAAAGGACGATGCTTTAAAAAAAAGGTTTCACATTTTTTAATATGTGTGTAATCTATCGATTCGTAACTTTTTGAAGTCATCGAGTAAAAAAAAATCATTGATAATTTTTCACTCAATTCCTCACTTTTTTCCAGTGATATATCCCGGGATCCCGGAATAATTCTGAATCCCAGGATCAAAAGAAGGGTCCGTGATTGGATGCCCTAGTTAAGATGAGCTTCGTTAATAGTCGGTATACTTAACATTGGGAGGGTAAATGGCAAAAATTAAATAAAAATAAAACACAAACCTTGCTTCAATGTTTTAGTTATCTCACCATTAGTATTATAAACGCCTTAATTGGTATGAAAATTTCAAAGTAACAGCTGTATATAATATTTTTTTGATAGATTATTTCACTTATCGCATAGAAAAACAATAATTTTCAATTGAGATTACTCACAATAAAATCAAAAAAATGTATTAAAACACCCGCTTCGTTAAACGAATAAAAATAAAATTTTCAATAAATCTTAAGCTTAATATTGATGCTAACTTTTAAGGTGCATACCAACAGATTAACTTTAATCCGTCTATAGCACGCAGTGGCAACACTGTACGCTTGTGGTTTAAATACACATCATTTAATATATTTTTAAAAATAGGTCGTAGTCGTAAGATTTTTCCGACTCCGATTCCGGAAAAAGAGAAAAAAAGGCTTCATAGCCCTGCTAAATATTTATACAACTTTTTGTAAAATACAAATGCTTTGTCTTTACATACTAACATACGTCATTAAGTATATTTTCAGACGTATTAGAACAGCATCTTGATTCTTTTTTTGTCTAGGTTCTTCAAAGTGATTTAATTTTTAAAATTGTTATTAATTCTTAACATTCTTTAAATTGCAAAATTATATATGTTAGTTTCAAATACCCTTATTTTTTGTTGTTTTTATCCAGTATACTTTCTTACAAGGCATATCCGATAATGCAGCTATGTTAGACGTTGTTGCATGCACTACGACTAAAGTGGGCGAGATGAATTAGAAAATGGTGGGAAGTTCTGCTACTTTTGTACACCCTTAGGCTATGTATTATACGAGTATTTAAATTCGAATACTATAATATGGCCTGGCAACACTTTCGCCGCATCGCCATGGCAACTCCCGCCAATCTCGTCTCACCCCCATATTCCTGCTTTGCTTACTCTGCCCTTCGGACTCGGGGAAATTCCCGTTTGAAACCCTCCCCATCCCCGATGCTCGCTCCCCCAGCGTTTTAATTGCCAACTTTAATCATGCCCGCGTCGACTTTACGTAAGCCATTATTTCGTTTCATCTTCGCATGAAAAATTATATTTTAGTTTTGCCACTATCCAGTTAGCGTTTTTGGCCTAACTAAATATTAAATATCCCTGCTTACCTTTACCCTTTGATAAGGGCGGGAAAAAGATAGCGTTGAGCCATTATTTAATCACTACCTCCAAGTTTCTACCCCTTTTAAATATTTTTAACAAAGCAAGATGATTTTCACTATTCGTTTGAGTATAACATTAAAGTGTCAAAAGAGTTTAATAATTGTTTAATCCTTATTCATTTTTTTTAATTAAGCGAGAAAGTTCCTTGTTTACAATACTTTCTATTGGGAAAATGTTACGGAATATAACGGAAGAAAATGTTGCTAATATAAACTGTAAATGGGATTATAATACCGGTGCAACCAAAACCGGGATCCCGATGTTTGCAATATCGATAGTTTGTATGAAATACTAAAATGTTGTATTGGTATATTCATTCGGACGGTGTTGTAATCCCTTACTAAAAACCGAAGAGGATGACGCTGACCAGTCTACCGCGGGCAACAAGTATCTGTTCAAATTATTATATTTTTACGACATTGTAGTCCAAGACTCGAGAGTATTCACGAATTTCTTAGTGAAAATGTATCCAAATCGACTGTAAGTTGTAACTGTGTTTAGGGTAATTATCTTTGGACAATTAGAAACACCGATGTATACGGGTCATTGCAATAGTTTCTTACGATAATTGGGTTTGACATAATTGCCGCCGTTCACGTCAATTTGGCTTCGTATTGAATATGAATCAATTAGTGTCTGAATATTCACGTTCATTCAACGCAAGAAGCGTTTAAGAGACACCAAAGCTGAAATCTATACGAAATATATATTAATTCTTCTTTTTAATTTACACAAATATTCGTGTAGATTGTTGTTTTACATCATAGGTTCCCAACCTTTTCGGGTGGCTACCCATTTTTATAAAAGCCATGTGCCCCGCGGCCCCAAATGCAATTGAAAAAGGCATTTTTTTTCAATAAGGTAATATTAGTTTACGGTAGTTTTAGTTTTGTTGTTTAAATCCAAAATCAAAAAAAGTTGGTAACCCGTGTTTTACATATTCACTTTTGGATAGGAAAAAAGAGTTTCCGTGCCAATAATATTTTTAAGGATTTAATCTATTTTACAAAATATTGACGTACATTGCAATGACGTACGTTCGATTCGCTTATTGCTAGGTTTTACCTTATTTTTTACTATCCCTAGACATGTGATCTAGTGTTAAGAGCTTTTAATAAGCGATCAGGTGGGTCTGGGTTCAACTCCTGATAATTTCAACATTAAATTTACATTATTTTTCAATCTAAATCTGAGGTCGTTTTGACGTATATGCTTGTGATTTCATTTATCCTCTCGTGTATTATTTTATAATTTTAAAATCTTTGGCGTATTTGGATTGGTTGTAATGTCAATTTTCGAATTTTATTTGAAATGTATAAAAAAAATGTGCTAATACGTGGGAGAAAATGATATTAAATAAAGTGTTATTTATACAATTTCATTACTATGATTAAAAATAATAAGAAGTTAAATTTTTCAAAAATACAAAATATGTGTGTATAATAATAAATGCTCACGCAAGTCCGATGTTTTACTCAATTCAAAACTCTTGTGTGGTACTGGAAAACTGATTACGTTGATTATTTTATTGTTAAAAAAGCAATATATAGATTTAAAAAAAAATGTTACTGATCAGATAAGCATAACCCCAATAAATTGCAGCTCGAGGTTACTGAATCAACCACCAGTGTCACCTGTAATGCCTACAAATGAGAACTAATACCACCACAGATCAAAACAAATACCACGCACCCGTCTACGCCCAGGTAAATCCAGGACGATACACGGGAAAAGCAGCATCAACATGCACCAGATGAAAGGGAAATTAGAGCATGGCTCCAAAGGCCCCAGAATTTGATGTATCACTATTCGATTTGATCAATCAATATTTTTATTTTTAAAATGCATTTTCCGGGAATATTTGCAACGGATGTCTTTGTCAAATAAGATTTATGACGTTCGCTTTCTTCCTTGGCCGTTGCGTTGCGCTGCCTAAAATAAGACATCACATTTATAGGCACTTGTTTCGCATACATCTGTTAGTCATTTAAAATTGAAGGAACGAACTGCGTGGCCTCTCTTTTGTCAAGGTGTGCGTGCAACTGCATTTCTTTGAAAACTTTTCTGCATGCAAATAAAATAATGCAACGATTATAATTAGTTGCTTTTGGCAATGATATTTTCTTTGTTGGTTCTTGTTCGTGACGCAAAGCTCGTTGCATTAACTGACACATTTTTATTATGTGATTTCCTCTCATTGTTAATTTTATGATTCAGAAATGTCTGGGAATTTCGATCACATGTTTCGTAAACATTAATTCTAACATTTTAAGCTTCACTTTTTAATATCAAACATCCACAAAGGTGCACTCATTGTAGATTATAGTAACAAAATTACTTAGAATTTCTAACATAGTTATATAATAGTAAGCAAGGTTAAGATATGACATACAACTATCAAATCGCGGATTGAATGGTGAAGGGTGTAGAAGGAAAACCAAAAGCTCCTAAAGTAGAAGCCGATAGAAAATATGTTGAGCTTTTGAGAGGGCATGAGGAAAAATATTGTATATACCACGTGCTTTGTCTAGCTACTGATAATACTAAATGATATTTTTTTGTGGGTAACGAAAGTACTTATTCTTGTCATAAATATTCTTACAATGAATTGAAAATTATTTCATTTTAAAAGGTTGATATCTTTTTCTTAGCTTTACTATAATTTAGTTTTACGTACTTAATTCCTATTTAATTAATTTGTTTTAAACTAAAAACGAACAAGACAAATGTTTTGAAGAATGAAACGCAAAACTGTAACGTCAACCTTAGTTAATATTATCAATTGATACGATACGACACTATCTTAAATCATCATAAAGAATAATCGCCAGCTTCTGTAGTCTGGTGATAAGATGAGTACGGGATGGGGAAGTCTCGGCAAAGTAAATGTAAAATTCTAGATCAAATATTTGACATCTTGGGCATGGGTCATAGATGTTTGTGTGATGTCTCTTATCCTCTAATTTTTCCTGTGTGAAAAAAATGGCGTTGAGTTGATCTTTATTTAAAAACAACTCGCCTTGGCTATTTTTAGCTGTTATGATATTTAAATTACCCAAGTCGAAGATAACATTTTATTGCAGAGAATAATTGTTTTGCAATTAGCTATCTTTTTACTTATGATGGTGGTTACAGTGCACTTTATGTCATGTTATGACGTACGTATCACGACATGAGAGCACTTAGTGTGCATCTTTATACTGTCGGCTGTATATTTACGGCGTCCTCGCTCCTTTTGCCTCGCCATCGTCCTCGCCCTCTAGGTCACATTAACTCCTTTGTGCGTCCGGGCTCGGTCCATTTGCGGGTCACTCGGGCTGTCGCAGTGGCAAGTAGCGGCAGATGTGATTCATCCCTGGCCGGGAGTCGCAGTCTTTGTGTGTGACTGCTCCTTTGTGGAAAATATTATCTCGGTGATTGACGAGTCGCCCTAATTCAACTACTTATAAGCAAGTAGTATTTTTGTAATACGCTTTATTGCTTTTTATTTGAAACGATCATGTATTTCACATGGCGTTACCAAATGATTTAAATTTTTTATTTGATTGAGAAATTTAGTGAAAACATGTTCTTGTTGACGAGCGGTATTGAATGAAGAGTTTTATTATACGCCAGGTGAATAACCACCTGCCGAAATTCGATGGACAGACAGATGAAACGAGACAAATCGGCAGTCCAATTTCAAAACCATTAGAGGATTAGCTATGGTAGGGCCTTCAGTTTACCGTCAAATTTTAATCACCGATAAACGGTAAATAATTATTTCGTTTTTTTACAAATAACGAATATAGAACTAAATAGTAAGTTTTTATGATATACTTGGAAAGTGTGCTCATTATGGTGATGAACACAAGCACCAGCGTTACCAGTTGTAGAGATACGTGTTTTAAAATTGCCAGACTCAAATAAACAAAACTCCCCATTCCTCATGCACAAACAATTTGTTAAAATATGCTTCTATTTTTCCTTCATTCGCGATAAAATAGTTTACGCTAATTACCGGTATTTTTTTCAATTTACCGGTAATTATCGAGTGTGAGTTTTCGTCGGCTTTACCAGTAATGCAAGACCCTATTTTTATCACAAAATATTCATGTTCATTCATGTCCTTATATGACCCACCAAAATAATTAGACAATTTGCGATATTGAGTTCACTTATGTGCACACGATATCAAACTCAGTTTATCGACAGTATTACAAAAAAGTCAAAATTCTATTTAAAATATATTCACGTCAATGAAGTTTTTATCTTTCTAAATTTGAAGCGATGGACATGGGTGTTAGTGATGTCTCTCCTCCTCAAAATATCGGGTGACCTATACAATTTTCATCGATATTCTTATTTCAAAATATTTGGCGGATTGGCATAAGCTACAATGTAAATATTTTGTAACTTGAATGCCTGATAATTCCGAACGACGAAATCCAACTCTACTTCTTACCTAGTCCTGCCTAGTGATAACGATTACTGACAAAACTTATTGAAGTGCACACAATTTAAACGATTCAATGTTGATATTTAAGTTCCGTCAGGCATCAAATTAAAAATATCAGTTAAATATGTAACTGATATGGAGCTGAAGATGGTTGAAAGTTAACAATTTTTGTATATGAAGCACCTAGTTACAAAAAGGGATATTTACACGTTTTAATGTTTGCAGCAAACAATGTTATGCCTTTCCACCAAGTATTGACAGTGATTGAAGTATTGACAATGCCTTTCCACCAAGTATTGACAGTGAACACCCTAAAAGTAAACAATGTTATGTTTCAATAAAAGTTGTTAGTTTGAAGTTGAGATTTTTTTATTCTATCTTTAAATAAAAACTGAAAACAAAATAACAAGATTTATTAGCCGATAAACCATAAAATTTAATAAATATTAAAAAATAAAATTGTACACACTAGAATCAAGCAGGCTTGAAATATTCCAATACATTTTTGGAACATATCAATTTATATACTTAGTGTAAAATTACTCTTAGAATACGCTTTTATTTTCTCCGATTTTGACAAAATGTGATTATATCGCCTTTTTAAACTAGACGCTTCATATAGTTGAATTCAGACTTAGTTATTTATCATTAACAATACAAAGACAGCAACACAATCCTCCATGCCCTGAATAGAAAAACTCCATGGATCAACATAATTTATTGATCCAACTGGGATGTGAACAGATGTTCCGCTATTATACAAGCCGCGTGTTCTCTGCTGATATAGCAATGTCGGCCGAAACAGGAAATATGTACATTTACATTGAATACAAAATATTGGGGTCAGAAGATTCCGTCCACCTCCGCTTCATGCATACATAATTTTATATTTTGACAATTTAAATCTGCCAAATTCGCACAAAACCTCTCTGTGTATTCGTAGATATTTCTCGGCGCTCACTTCGGGAACTGTAAATGTTTACTGTCCCTCCCCCCTTTCGCCGTTTGCCTCGCCGTCAATAATTTATTCGGTTTTTCGCACCGTCGCAGGGCTCTCCAAAATAATTTTCATGAATATTTTATTCTGATTTTTGCCCTGTCACACGGCGCCGCAAAATGATATGCATGAATATTTTGTGGTTTTTAGCTCTCTCCAAAAACAAGATATCATTTATTCGAAATTCCTTTCTTGTCCTTGATGCAATATTCATTAATCGATAGAATTATTTCGTATTAAATTCTGCAAAAAAGCCTGACACAAGCCGGGCTTGAATACCCGAATACATAGAACATCAAATTGATTTATAGATTATTAGTATTTATATTCATATTTGTTATGTTTTTTCCTTCGCCAGCCACTACCTTTCAGATTCAGAAAACTGAACAGAGAGCAAGCAATTAGCTACTGATATTCACCCTCCCCTAACCCTATCCTTCAACGCTTCCCCTTCCATATATTTCAACAAACTTCATTTCAAAAAAATTGTAGACAAAATCGAATCGAGACAAGACAACAAAGACACATTATTTGTACAAAAGTTTTTCATGCAACGTAAGGTTTATTTCACATAATACAAAAAATATTGAATTTAGTTGTTTACCAGTTCCGTCTTTATATGACTAATAAACTTGCATATTTTAATGGAAGTGACATATTTAACTCAAAGTAAATATTTTTTTAGTTACGCCTTTATGACCCTAAAGAATTAGAATTTTAATTAAGCGAAATACATCGCGGTGACATGCACTTAGTTTTGACTAATATATAATGCCAATCGGGGAACAAACCATTGCTTTGTATTTATTATTTTAATTTGGATGTAAAAACTCTTGCGTATCGGCCGAAAAATTCTCGCACGATGCAGACCGGTTAAGAAAAAAAATATGCTAGGATCTCCTCGGAAGCAAGACATTTGCCGATATCTGCCGCAATATATTTCAGATCACACGTCGTATTAAAAGCAATGTTTCAGCAGACGAAATTGTCTCTGATAAGCCTACCGGTTTTCATTCGTAGAATATCTCCTATACACAGAATTTTTATAGAAACGCCAACCATGCACGAATTTATTGCGGCAAAAACAATACCGTTTTAACACATTGCAGGTGCCTAGAATAGGCAGATAGTGTAGTTAAATATTTTATTATGTTATTGGTATGGCCGATTGCATGGCCGAGTGGTCAACGTCGTTGGCTTCGGTTACGGAGGTCACGGGCCGAATCCCAGTACGGACAGTTTTTATAAATTGATTGATCGACTTCTGTCAAGGCACCAATGTATGTGATGTATTAGAGTCACTCCCACTCTTTCTATTCTCAAAAAAGTCATATCCTTCTATCCCATCATTCTTTAAAAAAAAAACTTGTGCAACTGAGTAACCAACACTTCTGTTGTAGAAACACTTCTGTTGATATAAACTTCATTAGGAGTCCGTATGCTCCATATTGGAAGCGGACATCATGAATAACATGGTATTTATTATCTATTTTTCAGAAGTTTTTGAGAAGGCCTTACGCCGAGACCAATGCTCCTTTAAATTCACACTCTTGCAATAGTGACATAAATATTTTAATTGACCTAATACCGAATTGATCACTTACTATATATATATTTTTATATTTAATATTACGAATTTTCGACAAAGTTATCGCTGAATCCTTCAAATATAATATGGTTATAAAGATTCTCAACCTATTTTTTAAAGAGATTAAAGATATAGACAGGACTAGAGGTTAGCTAAAATTCGTGTAAAATTTACTTAAATCTAAGTTCATACGAATTTATTCACAATTTATGATACGTATTATATTATATATCCAGTTGTAATAACGTACTATAGGACTTTGAAAAATAACATACATATTGAAATTATCACACTGTGTTTGCATGGAACATTAACAGTGAAAACAGCCATATAACAGATTTGTTAATTATTTTACGTGTTGGATAGGCATTTTAATTCTGCAATTTTATCTGTTCGAGATATCTTATTATAGTTTTGATTATTAATTTGGCAATGCTGTCAATTCGATTGGTGTTGCCAGTTTTAGTATTAATTGCGAAGCTCTGTTAACTTAACCGCCGATTGATTTATTTACCTTAACCGAATCAATTCGTAATAGACGATCCCGATGCCGTAATTCATTAAAATAATTGAAAACTGCTGTAATGCCAAAGTTATATTCCATTTGGCAAACTCTTCACTGATATCAGGATTATTCAATTAAGCGAACCTAATCCTACAGGTAAAACTTTATAATAAGAATATTATTAGTTAGTTGACTATTTCGGTGTTACGCCATCGTCGGAACTATGTTTAACTGAATCTAGTTTAGCTATATATTGTCGCTTGCGAGCTATATTGGGACATCTCGAAAATCTTGTATTGATATTATATGCAATGTTGTCCCATATTCATGACGTGTTGGCGAGGTTTATCTAAAGAAAAAAGTTTTAGATTTCGACTGAAGGTGCTTGGTGGAATTTCAATATTAAATTTGAATCGTTCAAATTATGTACATTCACACAATTTTTTTCACTAACGATGTCAGAATTTGAACGATTCAAATTAAAGAAAAAAGGTTTTTCTCTTTAAGACAGATATGCCACTGACTATTGAAGGAAAAATAATCTTATTAGCAAAACAAAGACACTTAGTTTTTCAGATGTCCCTGTGCAGTTTTTAGACGACGATATACTGGCTAAGGAGATATATGTAATTATGAATAATGATTATTCAATATAAGTTAAAGTTACATTAATAATAATTATAAGTTAAAACACAGATCTGAATATGGCTATAAAGTAGCTGTGAACTAACTAATAAAATTCTTGTGGAACCAAATACTTTGATGTTTTGACTTGATTATAATGAAGTAATACCAAGTTAATTTTAATTAAATCAATAAATTTAATATTGAAATTCCACCAAGCACATTCGGTCTAAATCTTAAATTAAATCAATAAATTATTATATTTTAATGGAAGACGGGCGTCGACGAAGGTGTTATGTTACAATTTATGAAAAAGTTTGTTTTTACGTGGATGAAACTATTATAGTGAATATTATAAATATTCTCAGTTTTTTTAATTATATTTCAAACAATATTTTTAATTGTTCCCCAGAAGATGCTGAATCCGTTTTCAAAACTTTTTTATCATACATTATTTCATACAGAATTTATCATACATTGTTGTCTGCACTATAAACTCTGATACAAGCTATTATTAACTTATATTATACGTTTCTCAATAGTAAAAATACAAAATCTTCCGACAACCAAGATCGACTTTTTATTCGTCGTTATATAACTGGTGTATACAATGGAGATTCATTGCTACATTATATTATGAAGAATGGTATCATGAGTCGTATGGCCATCGGCGGATCATGTTTATGAAACGGCCAACTTACAGTATTCCGTTAAGTTAGGTAACGATTGTACTGGGTGCGGAATACTGGCGTAGTGGGTCAGTTAATGAATATCAAACCCACACATTTTCACGTATAATAACTTTTATTTAGAAAGATACTTGTTCAGATAGCATTGTTGCAATGGAGTAGATCTAGATATACGTATAGAAAGTTGCAAAATTTTTATTTTCATTATAACAGTGCTTCGAGACCTTTTTTTCTCCCACGGCACATCAATGTGCTCCCAATATTTTCACGGCACTCCAAACATTAATTTCAGTCGCCTTTCATACACGTAAAAAGAATTCTATGCGTGAGAAGTAGGGGCTGTAATACCAGGTGAATATATCAATATCGGTATTTAAATAAAGCAACAAAAGATACGGCAAATTGAGAATGCAATAAACGGGTGATTTTCCTAAATATCGTAAAATCACGTTTAAAATCATTGAAATGCTCATCAAATCTGGAACCTGTCGATGTTGTTAAACAAAAATATCATTATTTTTGCATTTTAAAAACCTGTATTTTTTGCATTTCAATCCATGAGGAGAGTGGGATTGCTTTATTGGTTGATCACCTCGCGGCACAGCGGTTGCGGAAAACTGATTAAGTTTAATGTTTTAAAAGTTTACGTAAATGCATTCAGATTGTATTTCTGTACTAGTTGCACATATAATGTAAACCATTCTCTTCATATGTAGTTCACAACTTTTCTTTGTATTAATAACACTGAAAAGATTAATTTTGCTCAAATATAATTCTTCGATCTAATGGTGCATCTCAACAGAAAACGGTTATACGAGAGTTTACCTCTTCGTTCGCTTGTTTAGTAATACACTCATTTTCAACTGAAATTGTTTTAATACCGTAATTAATGATTTCCATGGTTAAATTTTTAATCAATTATAAACGTAGTTTTTTTTAATTAATTATAAATTTCGATATATTATGCATATATAGTTATAACAGGTCGTAAATTGTACAATCATAAAATACGCTAAGTGGCCAACCTGCAGTGATTATATTATGCCATATACAGGCATGTTTGTGGGTATAATACCATGATGAAAATATTTACACAGCTACCATCGTTTCGAAAATTTTCTCCTCGCGTAATGAGCAGCACAGTTTACCATTTTTCGTTATTTTCAAAAGCTTGCTGAGCTTTTAACAATGAGGTAAATTTCTTCTATGCACGAAAGGTTTCAAAATAGCACAAGTCACACTAAATCTGCGGTCGTCAAATGTTATAACTTTTCTAGGGTGTGTTAACTATTCTGATACATATAGAAAATATATTTATTTTCAAATGGACCAAGAATTTAAGATGATACAACGAACCCACATACATAACATACAATACAATTTAAACTAATATCTGTGCTTAGAATAAAAATAAATCATATAACTAAGTATGCCTAGAAAATATTCTTTAAAATAAAAACAATTCACCGATTTGAAATATAAATGGCGTGAAACCGAAACAGATTTCGACTAACTCCTGTGAATTTTTGTATGATTAAATACTTTTATATTTTTGTAATACTAATATGTATTTTCATATGTTTTTAAGTATGTTATTATCAAGTAAATTTCTATTAAAGCAATAATAAATATATTGTGGATAAAAAAAAAACATTTTAAAATCAAGGTAAATAAAGACTTGAGGGAGCGATTCGCTTGTATTTTAATAATTTAAATAATTAGTTATACGGTGGACCTAATTCAGTTATGATATTCTTGTGTTTATGTGAAAAATAATGAATTATTAAAATAAACAAACAAGAGTTCAATTCAATTAATCATCAATAAAATCATTTTCCGTGCTTTTTTTGAAAGTACGAATTAAATAATTTAAATATACAACGAATTGTACCGAATTCAATTTTTTTTTGTCTTTTTGTAAGAAATTGTGTTCAAAGTTTACAATTCATATTAAAAAAATAAAACACTCCAAATTTATTTAATATGAAATGGGTCTTAATATAATAGTATTCAATAAACGTAGAATTGGTACAAGAGTATTTTTTTTGTTAATATAATGCTTTTCCACCAAGTATTGACAGTGAACACCTTAAAAGTGATTTACAATACAACGTCCATTCTTTGATTTATTCGTTTAAAAATAATAAACCGCGTTTGAAGTTTGACACAAAAAACATATCGATACTCGGCTATATTGTAGAATCCAATAAAACTTCCCACTCACTATTTAGTCAATTATATCGTGTGATTTAGTATAGTAATATTTATAAATGTTCACGTTACCCAATCTTGTAACGGAAGATTAATCACTGCATTTAATTAAATATCTACAATTCAAATGCATAAGGGGAGGTCTCAAAACCTGTGCAGCCAGTCTCTACTGTACGTGATGTTATACAATTTCTATGGAGCGTTCGGCAGTTGGCAGACGACGGCTCCAGTATGCCCTATCGACTAGACGCCCTCCCCATTCCGCAGCTATGCCGAAAGCCTGCTTTTGCATTTTGTATGTATCTAATAAGGAGTACCGCACCCCAAAAAGTTTCGACTGTGTGTTAAACATACACATATATATCGACTGTGGAAAGGAAAAAGGACTTAACCCACAGTTTCTTCAAAACAGGTTTTTTTCGATAATCACAATGTATCAAACTTGATACACGTTCTATCAAAAGGATGCAAGCTGCAAATGCCGAATTAGTATCTAAATTTAGCTTTTAAGTTTGAAAAAATGACCTTGTAAAAAACTAAAACCAAGAAAAAAGACTGAAATAAAGGTTTTTCCTTGACAATTTCTTTAATTAATATTAGATTATGTCAATTAAACACCAGTTTAGAAGTCTCCGTGCACTTCAGGGTTGTGTATAATTCATAATTTGCATATGTCACAAAATCATCAAAACTCGTTTTTAGCGCCTCCTGTAAAATTTGATATGTGTGGGTTAAGTCCTTTTTCCTTTCCACAGTCGATATATATATGCAGTAGGAATAAATATCTTTTTCACCTTATACTTTTTATTGTTTGAATTAATTTAACTGTCACGATTATTATATCATTTGACGATAAACATGTAAGTACAGCAGCTTAATTTGCGATATTTAGATACAAGCGGCATTCGACATTAGTCCGTAATTGATTCCTGAAAATGTGTACGACGTTAGAGCAAAGTTAAAACATCAACAAAATGATTGAAAATATATTAAAGTCGCAAATTTTCAAAATTCAACTTTTTTTAAATATCTAACTCTGTTACTCCACTTGGGGTTTGTTACAGATTTTAGTGACAGTGTTTCGCCTCTTCAAGAAGAGGGAGATTTTAAAAAGCAAATATTCGTAATCCTTGATGTCTGATGATCCTTCTCAAAGAGGCGAAACAGGTGCATTTGTAACACAAGTGGAGTAAAAAAGTTATTCAATTGAAATTAAAAATAAACTTCCTTAAATTAAGTTACTGTCAAATCTATCGAAAATAGCTTTTATTCACTTGTAATTCCATTTACAAACCTTCTTTCATTCAAGTCTCCATTCCATTATTGACAGAAAACTTAACTGAAAGTTGAGGGCCGCATGAAAAATAATTTATTGTGTTTATCAGTTCTAGTTACACGAGGATCGTTGTTTTAATTTGATATTTTATGATTATTTATAAGAATTAATATAAAAATTTCCTATCAGGTACCAAAAGACGCATACGTGCGTTATGAAATTGAAAAAAAAACGATTTGTTAACTATTAGGGTGTATTTAGTGAAAACGCCACAAAAATAGTCTGGGTCAGGGTGAGAAACCTTTTCATGTCGGAATGCGGTGTTTATAAGTATGTAATCTCTACTAAGGCTGCATTCAAGAAACCTCAATAAGATTTACTTCAAAACTTACGTAAATTATTTTGAAAAGTAATTCCATCAATGAGATGACGTGGTTTGTATTCAGTCGAAAGGTCGCAGTTTCCCCACCTCTGGCCTAAGTATACTCTTCTCACTTGCTTAAAATCTAGATTCACTTATACAGTAATTGTTCTTATTAATTTTGCTTTACATTTGTAAATCCTTACAAATAAATATTTTGTAATATTTTAAATTTTCTTTTTCGAAAATAGAAGGGATTAAAGGATAGGGTGTAGGACATGACTGCGCGCGCGCGCGACCGCGCTGCAGTTGGGAAGCCCCCGCGCACTACAAGACAGTTATTCAATTAATATTTGATCGGTCCGCGCAGCCTTTGAAATTTCCGCGCAGTTAACCTCTTGTCTTAGGGAACATTGGACATGACTAGTGGTTAGATAATCGCTTTCGCTGCTTCCGTTTTTTAAGATTGGATGGGAGGGAGGGAGAGATCGCAGCATTCATGCCTACTTGTAAGAGTCACTGACAAATATATAAATACCGGTATTTATATATTTAATAATAAATACCAGTAATGAAAAAGAAATTAAAACAAATACCGCCAATTGGTATCGCATAACAGGATTAGTAAATCACTTTTGGTATTTTGCTTGGCTTTTGACATTTTCTATATTACTTTTAGGGTGTTCACTGTCAATACTTGGTGGAAAGGCATTATATTAATACAAACAATAATCCTTTGTACTTCATTCCACTTTATTTAATATATTCACTTTATTAATGTAGCATTTTATCACTTTGTCAAAAATTTCCCAAATTTTAATTATGTTTGTAATTACTTTCAATCGCATTCTGAATTTATGAATCTGGGATGACTTTTTAATTATATGTTAGATGTGTTGAACATTTTAATTTTGTGTTATTTTAGAATCACTTTAATGTAATTGGCAATTTCTTTTCAATGCCAACTGTTGTGTATAACTTTTCAATTTTGTATAAATAGCATTGTCAAATTATATTTCTTATCAGTTGACAATGCTCGCAATGAGCGAACCGGTCCTGACATATTAAATAAAGTGGAATGAAGTACAAAGGATTATTGTTTTTATTAATATTTTCTATATTATAATATATTTAAATATATATTATAATCGTAAGTAGGTGATTTTCTTAAATACCACTCAGTTTTTCAACATGACATTAGATTATTGAAACGCTTATCAATTCTGGAACCTGACAATATTGATATGTCTGTTTGACAGATTTAAAATATTTCATTTCATCGTAAGCAATTTTATTATAATAAACGTATTTTTTTCTTTTTTAAAACTGGCACTTAGGTATTGAAAAACTCCATGAATACCGAAAAACCGGTTTCCGTTATACCGGTATTGCAATGCCTAACCATGACATGTTAACTAGTTAATACTCTTGTTTGATAATTGTTAGGAAAATGTTATTGAAACTTTATTTGAATAATATACATTTAAGCTGTTATCATAGTTAAAAAAAATTGTGTTGTATAATTGAGAACAATTAAATAATGTTTAATTGAATTGTGTAGTCGTAAATGTCAGATCATAATACATACGCAATAGATATCTTGAATAGTAGTGTTGAGGTGGCGATACGTAATATTAGTTGAGCAACTTAAACATGGCTGTTTCTTTTGGCGAGATTGGTAAATGAATTAATTCAATTGGCAACATTCTTATACTTATCTATGTGGGAATACGTAATCCTCGGTAGGGCTTTCTCGGTGATAGCGCGCAATATGGGAAGGGTGTCCAGAGCCACCCTCGTTGTTTGCAAGCTCTCCAGACTATCTCCCTCCTGTGATGACGCATTCAGACTTACATCACCGTTGGGTGTATCCATTCCATAATCGTTTTAGCCCATACCCCTAATATTTATTCGCCATATTATTTTAAAGTGGCATTTTCCAAATGCGCAATTATCACTCGATCGTGTAGTTACAATTTTCAAAGGATTTCTATCACTATACTCTTAAACTGTGAGCAAATTAACTGGCTCTCTTTCTGTGCATTACTATCCTGAATGGCAGGTCAAATTTTGTAGCTTAGGGGCCACACAAAGAATTCAAAATGAAAGGCGGTTCGCACGTAAACATTTTGATTATGAGAAAACATGTTTTTTATAATCATGAAAAATCACGATTCTCTGCTAAACATCAATTTATTAAGACGAATGCTCTGCAGCAAAATACGCGTCGGGTCGTAGTTCGACTTCATTAATTAATTAATTACATTGATGTACCTAAATAATATTCTTTGCTCATGGTGGTATTCGTGTTTTAACCGGAGTTGTAGAGTCGTGGATTCTGACTGTTTTCACTGAAGTTGGATTAGAAAAATCTTAAAAGTTCAAGTCATTTTTAAAAAATGTACATTCAAATGGCAACGGTCTAAAGTGGCACCACTACATGCTACTAAGGCTAAAAAATAATTAAAGTCGTGTTTTAAGATAAGGTTTAAAGTTAAAGCCATGGTTTTAACACCTTAATTTTACTACCCACCTTAACATACTGGAAAAGAAAAAGGCAAAACCCACAGTTTTTTTTAAAAAGGTTTTTTTCGATAATCACAATGTATTAAACATGATACACGTTCTATCAAAAAGATGCAAGCTGCTAATCCCGAATTAGTATCTAAATTTAGCTTTTAAGTTTGAAAAAGATGACCTTGTAAAAAATTAAAACCAAAAAAAAAGACTGAAATTAAGATTTTTCTTAGAATTTTTTTTAAATGAATTTTATATTATGACAATTAAACACCTGGTTAGAAGTCTCCGTGCACTTCAAGGTTGTGTATAATTCATAATTTGCATATAGCCCGATATCATCAAAAGACGTTTTTTGCGCCACCTGTCAAAAAATGTATGTGTGGGTTGCGTCCTTTTTCCTTTCCACAGTCGATATGTACTTCGTTACAAAAAGCATTGCATTGTCATGGATAATTCGCGACCGTGTAGGTTGGGATGTCACATATAAGCCGTCGAAAGTGTACGGAATTATTATCGAAGTGTGCCGCGGAGCTTTTTTTTAAGTACCGGCTGACCTTAATGTCACGTTTTCATGCCTCTTTCTATAACATAATGATATAATGTAAGTACACACACATTATAGTTACCCACATGCGACCGGCCTTTTCACAAAACTGAACATAGTCTTTTTCGTTTTGCAAAAATATCATTCGAGTTTCCAGTTTGAAAGTTCCGTGACATTCAGGATTAAAGGGGCCAGACAGTACTAGGGATTCCAATACCGGTGTTACCGAAATCGTGATCCCGGTATTTCGACATTTCACGGAACTGCAATATATTCAAGTTTTTCCTCGACGTATTTATTTGAATGAATATTCGATAAGATTATATCAGTTTAATGTCGTAATTTTATTCAAATAAATGATAAAAGCAGGAGCAAAATGATAAATGATAAAACCGGAGCTGAACCGAAAACCAAAAACCGTTATTTTTGCCGGAACGAAAACCGGAACCGAACCGAAAAAAATATCGGTTTTTTTTTTGGTTCAGCACGTATTTTAGTATTTTGGACTAATCAGTAAATTCCTGGGTTTTTGGATTCGAGCTGAACCGAAAACCGTTATTTTTACCGGGACGAAAACCGGAACCGAACCGAACCGATATATGTATATATTTTTAGTTGAACCGGAACGAAAAAAATAAAAATTATTTATGAAAATCAGTTACGAATTGCGACATACTTTAATTAATATGTCCATTACGCTTTTTGTAAAACTGGTATTGATATTTTCAATACAGGCTTTTAATATGAATTACTAAAATACCAGCATATATATTATTATATATTCCTCCGATATTGCAGTCCCTCGCCAGAACTGGTGACTCGGGGGAAATGGACCGAATGTTTTATTTTTGTATATGTTTTTAGCCATAACTTAATGTTTGCATGGAATTTAATATGATAACTTATTAGTCATTCATTCAATGCTTTTTTCATATTGTATAGAATAATTAAACTTGTCTTCATATTTCGTATCTTTATTTGTTAATTCCTTTCATATTTCTTCTGCTAACTGTTTGTACCACCATTAATAGTTTTATTTGGTTTAGTATACATAGTTCTGTTGGAATGTATATTATCAGTTGAAAACGCTCGTGATGAGCGAAACCGGTCTTGATTATATTAAACACACGTGGAATAAGTACAAAAAGTGTTTTATCGATTGAATATAATCCCTTTCCACCTAGTCTTATCATAAAAGTGAACATGTTATCAATTTCAATTTATAAAGTATTTTTACTAAATAAATATTTTTCAAGATAAAATAGTGCCCAAAAATATTATTATGAATTGTTCGTGCAAATTATATAGGGATTAGCGAATCGCTTCCACTGGTCACGTGTCGTGAAATTTTCGCCTCGTACACGTGAAGTAAGCCTCCATAAATTTATTGACGATGCTAAAATGTCACCGACCAGCTCACGTGCTCGTCTCCCATCGTTGCGCCGTCCATTCGACAGTCCCTTTGGGCTGGGGTGCTATTTGGGCCGAGGGCGTGGGCGGATATCCTACGCAGCAGCCCTTGACCACCCCATGAGTCTACTTCCCGCCGTGCGTTGACGTAACGGGGAAATTCGATTGCGTGAACATTAAGCCCAGCATCATCCAGTCGCTTGTTTCTTTGTAAACATATTCATGTTTTTTTTTTAATTTATCCATCAATTAAATTGAAGTATATTCATTTTCAACTCTTATTTGTATCAGATCGGCATTAGTGCATTTATATTTTGATATTATAATTATCTATGTAACATAAAATATCGATGCTAGAGGCTTTATCCTAAAAGGTGATTTTTTTATTTGCGTTTACTCAGAACTATCAATCGGTTACTTACCAACTTCTGTCAGAATAGTGACGAAATATGTACATACGAGTTTTCTTCTTTGTTAACTTTATCTTTAATAACTTCAAATACACACGTTGAAAGTGGAATATGTACTGCAGTTATCAATTTTAATTCATAACGAAAATGAATCCATTTAACATGTTGGTTTCTATCCATATATAATAAATACGTTAGCGTCAATGTGAAATCAATACGTAATAAATAATAAATAACGTATTGCTATACTCGAACGCAAATCGCAACGCCACGGTAAGAAAATTACTTTTCTGTGCCAAATACGTTTTAGAAAATCGCTTGAACTCGATTGTATTCTACATTCTGAAAAATATAGTACAGATTTGATGAAATTACGTGAGCCGCTACTAGACAAGCACCTTGGAATAGTAGTGTTGCAAAATATTTATCATTTTGAGTGAAAAGAAAAAGTTTGTGATACAGTAATTCTTTACTTCACGTGCGCTATAATTTACATTTATAGTAGAATATAAACAACATATATTTATTCGCCGCCTGTGTGGTCGAGTGGTCAACGTCGTTGGCTACCGCTACGGAGGTCACGGGTTCAAATCCCAGTACGGGCAGTTTTATAAATTGATTTTTCAATCGATTTGTGAATTTTTGTTCAAAGGCATGGATGTATGTGATGTCTTGAATTCCCCCCTCCCACCCATCCTATCCTATGAACGGGCATATCGAGAGCGATTAGCTTACCACTAGTCCTGTCCTAGCCCTTTCCTTCTATTCCCTACTCTCTTTGGAAAAAGAGAGGTTGAGCAACTGAGTAACAAGCAGTTCTCGTAGAAACACTTCTGTAGAGATAAACTCCATTAGGAGTCCATATGCTCCACATTGGGAGCGGACATGGAAAAAAAATATGAATGACGAATCATTATCAAGTATATCTAATATTTTTAGGGGTAACACAATCTCCGCGTATAATGCCATATATTGCTGAGAATAAGCAGTTATTTAAATTTATGTTCCTTTTTTAAAAATCGCCGAATGTCTTGTGAAAAGGTGTCTTTCTGGAAAGTTTTACATGCATGCCTATCTTAAGGCGAAAAACAGCGTTAAATATCCCGTGATAGTGACATCTACTTATGAGAATAAATACTTTTTTTTTTTTTGGTAATCTCTATATGATAGTTTCCCTCGAGAGATGACGGTGTAACATATCGAAATATTATGTTCAATTAACTATACAATGATTAGTTCCACCAAGTTAATGCCAATATAATACAGAGTAAGCTGATTTTTTTCTAAACAAATCGGGGACTCAGGGTGACAAACTACCAAAAATGTGTATTTACTGTCTTTTTTATCATGTACTATTTATTTTATTTTGTATTATATATATCTATATATTATGTACTTTGCTTTCAAAACAACATTATTTTAAGGGAAACCTTTGATCTCTCAACTGTATTGTTTTGCCTATGTTTTAAATACAGAATAACTTAGACAAAAACTGTTTTTTTTAAACATTGTTTTGTAGTTTCGTTCTTGTCACCCTAAATCCCCGAAATAATCTGATGTAAATGTACTAAGGTCCCATTCATTAACGCTGCGCAAGGGTTTGAAAATAATATACTTAAAACTAAGAAATTTCCATCACTACATTCTGCTGGATTCCAGAATATTAAATAATCTACGGGTTTTTCTCAGCGTTGAAGATGGAGTCTAAAAACTGTATTTGTGTATTGAGCCATGTTTTTTTCTCGATATTTTCTTAACTTTATCCAACTGACAGATATGTGATAACTGAATTACTGCAGAGCGACCTCCACAAGATAATCGTCTCTCCGCAGGCACTCTCCACCGACCACATCAAGGTTTTCCTCTACCAAATCCTCAGAGGTAAGTTAATTTTGTACGCCATCCATGATAATATGATTAGTGTTACATCAGTGCCTCTGCGGTCGTGGGTGTGGCCAATATAAAGAATTGAAATTCCGTTTGTGAGAAAATATCAATTGATATTTTTCGTCGATTTCCATAAATAATAATAAAAAACAATTATCCATAAATATTTTCCAGACGAGCTTTGTTGGCTGCACTTGTGACATGACGTCGCGTGTTTTCGCGCCTTTTTCAGATACTTACCTAACCCCACGTTGTTAATGATTGTCACGACGATGATGTTGTGCACAGATTCGAATCATTTATTTATTAGTTTGGTTAAACGCGAGAGGCATCTGAATATTCAACAGATCCTTGTACAATATTCTTATGGTCGTTTCTGTAGTCAGGTGTTATAATATAATGTTTTCGCAGTCACAATAAAATATTTCAATTCAAAATTTAATTTAAATACCCTTGTTACGATGCTTGAACCACTTGCTACAGTTTGTAACACAACAAGTGGAATAAAAAAGTTGTCAAATTAAATTTTGATTCATTTATCTTAAATACATTAGTGGTTTTTTTTATAGCACTTGTTAAAAAGATAATCGTGTAAAAATGTTGTATATATACTGTACTGTTTTTGTAAATAATAGAAGGTTTTTTGAACGAAAGTATATAAATCATACTTATCTTTTCGATGGATGCAACAGTTCATTTACAGTACAAAAAATAATTTTATAAAAACTAAAACAAATTATTTAAATCATGTAAACAGTCAGGGGTTGTAAATTAAAAGGGTATACGTTTTCGGTAAATGTTTAAAATATTATGATAGTTTGCTCCTTTCGATGTAATTGAAATTCACTTGATATACTTCTCTCCCCATTACAAACACGTGATTTGTAATTTAAGAAGTGGTTTCATCAAAGTTTCACGAATCGGTAATTTATTGTGTATTCAATATTAGTGAGAGAATAAAAATAAATATTTTGGGTTAAACAGTTCTAAAATACTATTATATAAACAATTGAAGTATCTAATGTATGAAGTAAGTTTACGAAAACAAAAATATCATCTTCACATTTTCGATTGTTTTTAATTTTTATGGAATTCATGTCAGTTTTAAGGAGGCACAAACATTTATTACACAATCTATATTTGAAAGTATGTATGCAAAAGCTTTTCAAAAATCACTCGTCAGGATTTTCCCAAACGATACCGAATTTCATTTAACATTGTCGATTTATTGCCAAAAATGAATAGTTGAATTCACTGAAGGTAGTTAAATAATAATAATATTGAAGCCATACAGGGAAAGTAATTAATTTTCTCTCGTCTAGCTACAAAATACACCCTCCCAAGAGCTAAGCAAAAATTGTATTTTTTACTTTACTGGCATAGTATCGCCGTACGGTATTTTTCTGCAGTTTTCCCTCATCCTACGCGCAAAGCTAGAAAACAGACCCTCGTCGCCCAACCCCGTCGAGTCTGGCATAAGCAAATTTTAATTTCGCTTGCAATCATGGCCGAAGTAATTTTTACTCTGCCTAGGGGTGATCTTCCCGCCCGTCGCGCACGTTCGCAACGTTTCGGCTCAATTCGGCACCCTCTTCGATTATGCACGACTAGGGGTGCGGATGTATTTCGAATCGTGTATCGATATGCGCGTATTGTTATTGATAGCGTACAATTTTATTTCAATTTTAAGCGTTAGCCTCCGCTGGTCTTGTGAAAGCTGTGCTTAATTGCTTGGATTTTTAAATGAATCATCGGATAATATATCAATTAAACGTAGTTCGTGTAAGCGATGATTTTAATCTTTAACTAACTTCAGTCATTTTTTAACGACAAAATTCAGTCAGAAATTTTAGATCAAAAAATATTATAAATTATTGAGTGAATTGTTGTTAAATTATGTGAAGTTGTTGTAGAGTGGAGCATTCGTTATTTTTCGGTCGCAGAGTCTTGGGCCCGATTCTTTAAATAAACGCTTTCATAGATTGATTTTAAACCGATTTTTGTTAAAAGGTTCAGGATGATCAGCGTTTCTTAACTATATAGCAGAAACAAATTATTCAAAAATATCTAACGCCCCCAAAAAAAAAACTAAACTATAAAATTACACAATTGTCTATGTACAATTATTCCGTGCAATGAATAAAAAATGCTAAAACATAGAAATACAACACATATTATAATAATATGTAAATGTTCATAAACATTATGTATTTATTGCCATGTAAGTAATATTAAAATTATAATTATAGCGCCCCCAAATTCTGAAAAATTAAAAACGTCTCCCCAGACTTCAGATCGCCCATCAGGGTCTACATCATGAAAAATAAAGAATATTCGGAAAATGTGTATCTTGTATAATTAAAATAAATTGTTAAAAAACCAAATGCCTTTAGTTATTTCAACACAAAAACAAAGCTATCATTTAAGAACGAAAAACAATAAATGTAATTTAGAATTATTTTCATTATGTACACTTCCATAAGATTCTTGTAATGTTACATCATCCCCTAATTAGCATTTTCATTACCCCTATTATACACGTTCCCCCCATCCGCCGCCGGCCTCCTTAATGTTTGATCGAATAATTAGTATTGCCCATTGTGTCGCTGCAATGCGGAACAGAACCTACACATTTACGTGGACACCGACACATTTAACCATTGCACGACTGATCCACGCGCTGTTTGCGACGACTATTTGATTGGGCGAGATAATTAGGGATGATTTAATTAGTTGACTACATACGGCGACTCCAGGATTCTAATGACGAATAGATTTATATGATGTAATAATAATTAAAGCGCATGTATGATATTTCACATTCCATTTTAGCAAAAGCAACCTTGGATTATATTAAACACAGTATTTCGTCTTCTGTAACTAACACTTCTTGGTCAAATTAATAGTTTCTTAATTAACCGTATTAAATATATTTTTCAACGTGGAGCATATTGCCTCCTAATGGAGGTATCTCAACAGATTGTTTCTATGAAAACTGTTTGTTATTTAGTTGCTCAACCTCTCTTTTTCAAAGATAGTAGGGAAAGAAGGATAGGACAAAGACAGCACTACTGGTTAGCTAATGTTTAATATTTTAATTCATTTCATCACATACATCCATGCCTTCGGACAGATATCCATAAGTCAATTTAAAAATCAATATATAAAAACTGTCCTTACTGGGACTGGAACCCGTGACCTCCATGTTCTGAGTCAACGACGTTGACAGTCGAACATGCAGCCGGTCTTGTTTTTTAGCCTTTTATTTGCAATTATTGATTTAATTAGTTATTGACGAGATAATTCGTATCTGGCGTGTTGAGCACGATAAATTTGAGAGATATCTCGTCTGTGGCAGCCATCGAGTTAACTGCAAGTTTTCAGTTAAACTGCAATATGGCTTGTAAAGCTTATGACTGAATAAAAAATAAAAAAAAACAATCTTTCATTCAGTAAAATCACGATCTTCCCGCCAATTAAGTGCAACCAAAGAACATTTTTGTACCCACCGCCACCCACTACGGCTTCACACTCTTCTTACATTGTGTATTCCGTAGCGTAACACTATTATTCGTAAAAAAATGCCGGGGATGGGATGCCCGAGAAGGACCGAAGATTTCTGTACCTGTGTGCAAGGTGCCTCAAAAATTAGGTCTAAATGAGTCGATAGTGCGGCACCTGTGTGCGACCCTGGTTGGATGCACTACAGTGTGCAATTTACGAACGTTAACATAATACCCGTCGGTAATTTCACGTTTCTGTTTTTCGCAATTTACGTTTGAAGTATTCAAATTATCTAAAATATAAGCCTATAACCTATGTTATATAGCTATTTTACTAGCTTTGGTGACCTTCACGACCAAATCTTCAAATCGAATTATTGATTCAAAAGAGTTTTTATTTAAACCAAGAAATGTGAACCATGCCAATAAGTGTGATTTAAAAATATATATCTTCACCCCCCCCCCCCTCAATCTACTGTTTCCCTATATTTATTTATTTTTTGTCAGTCTCTTTCAAAACGTAAAATGGCGGTTTCGGTGTATATATTATATTTAGCATAACGAGTAACTGCCCTTGCTGTGGGCATTGAATTTAATGCGGCCGCCGTGAAGCCTCACGCAAGTATCCCTTATTTGAATTAAATTTAAATCTGGCGCTGTCTTTTGTGCGATTTTCCTTTGACGATTAAAACTGCGGAGTAAACTGGGTTAAGCTCTACGCCATGGTGCAAAGCCTGTTTATCGTAGCACGTAGGCTCCACGACATGCTAAAATGGATTAACGCCCGGCATCACTGTATACCCGAGGCTCAATAGTGGCGTAGCAAGTCAATAAACTGATTCTCCATTGCATAATGCAACAATTAATGGTTAATTTTAATGTCAAATCACTCTGCAGGGTTCGCTTTACCTGGACCGCTTAGCAGTGGCGTGGTTAGATAGCGTGCTCCTCCCCTAATCCATTTATTGAATATATCGCACATTAGTGATATAACAATGTAGTCGTTATTATAATGGTCGAGTGGCCAAAGTCGTCGGAGGTCCCGGGTTCGAACCCCAGTAAATGAATTTCTGTTCGAAGATTTGTATGTATTGTCGAGAATTAACCCCTCTCATCCGTAGTTAATTACTGGTATTGTACCAGCCGTATCCTTTATTTATCCCCTCAACTCTTTTCGGAAAAAGAGAGGTTGAGCAATTAAGTAACAAACAGTTCTCGTAGAAAAAATCTGTTGAGACAAACTCCATAACGAATCCATATACTTCACATTGACAGCGGACATGGTAAAAAAATATAATTAATTAAGTAACAAGCGCTAATATCTTGGAAAAAACGTATCTTTTTAATATTCATAAAATGTCATTTAATTCAAAATATAAAAACGCAGTCCCTCCCTACCTTTAACGTAGGATGAATCTATTTTAATGATATGACTAGTACCGGTTTCGCTCAGTCGATTTTTTTTTTCGGACAGTACAATTGGAATAAGTAATGCAAATGGTTTATTTTATAAATAATTAATGATGGATTCTGGAGGTTGAAACTTGCTGCGTCCTCCATCCTCGATTGCAGCTTTTTGACAAAATCCAAAGTTTCCGTCTAATTAAATTAATTCATTTAACAAATAATAAACCTACATTATTATTGAATTTTTTTGAATGCGGCGTCATTCAGGTAAATAAATGCTGCCTACAAAAACAATCCTCCACCCTTTCTTTGCCGAAGACTCTTCTTCAAATTCATCCAATAATAAAGTTAATTTATTAGTTTTATGTCACGCCACTGAACAAAATATACTATTTCTAATATGAACTGAGATAAATGTAATATTATTATCAGTAGTTAAACATCTTAACTGGCTATATATTATTGCGTCCTATTAAGGATTTGTTTTATTTACAATTATTAATAATAATAACAAAACGAGAGACGTCCGTCGCGTCCTTACGCCCCACACACCCACAAATCCTTGGCTATGGT
Organism: Himalopsyche tibetana; assembly: GCA_030503985.1. Classification (NCBI taxonomy): domain Eukaryota; kingdom Metazoa; phylum Arthropoda; class Insecta; order Trichoptera; family Rhyacophilidae; genus Himalopsyche; species Himalopsyche tibetana. The sequence goes on along the minus strand of JAPJYX010000019.1, from coordinate 3,588,500 downwards.
GCGGCATTAATGATGTGGAATGTTGTCGTAAGCTGCTGTGGAGCCGTATCCATTGCTGGATTCACAGCCAGACAGCGCTTCTTCGGAATACTTGGTGAGTCGCCGATCGGTCGAGCACCGGATGTGCCCTCGTCCCTTTCTCCTCCGTCGCCTCTCACGCTGCTTTCCATGGCGGCTGATGTCTAGCGTTGCCGCCACCACCTAATATCATAATATAGCATTATTGCATCTATTTTAGTGGAACAGTCGCTTAAAAAGTCAGAAATATGTAAAAAATATTTTGAATTTGAAGTATGGTATCGACTGTGGAAATAAAAAACGACGTAACCGACACATAACAAATTTTACAGGAGGCACAATAAACGTTTTTTGATGATTTTGGGCCAAAGGCAAACTATGAAACATCCTTAAAGTGCACAGAGACTTGTAAAACATTGTTGAATTGATTTAAACTAATTTTAATTTTATACATTGTTAAAGAAAAACCTTTTTTGAAGTCGTTTTTCCTTGTTGCAATTTTTATAGGCCCTTTTTTTTCAAGTCTAAATGTTAAATTTAGATACAAATATACAATTTGTACCTTATATTCTTCTGATAGAACATATATCAGGTAGTATAAATTGTGATGATAAAAAAAAAGTTGTTTTGAAAAAACTGTGGGTTACGTCCTTTTTCCTTTCCACAATCGAATGATAAATGAAAAGTATGTGATAAAAAGATAGGTCTAGGACAGGACTAGTAGTAAGCTAATTGCTTTCGCTACGCCCTGTGTTTTTGCTGTTGATCGGATAGGTGGAAGTAAAGACTCGAATACTCGTCCATTTTTCAAGTACTCGATGTTCGAATATTTTTCAAAATACTCGAGTTAACCGTTGCGTTTAACTGAGTCTTGCGGGTGGATTTTACTAGAATTTAAAAGAATATTTAAAAAGGTTGGAATCATTTAAACAGCGGACAGAAAAACTAGATGCACTATTTAATGCATTGTTAACTATAAAACCGACGTCCACAGCAACAGAGAGTTTTTTCTTCCGCGGGAATTATAAAAACTAAACTTTGAACCAATTTAAAATTTGAGATGTTTAATTCTTTATTATTTTTGAAATATATGTTTTATAAATTGAAATAAATGTATTAATGAAATTAAATAAGCTTATTTATTTATTTATTTAAACAAATTTGAATTAATAATATATATTTTGGTACATCTAAAACTACTCGAGTATACTTGAGTATTTTAAAATTTTAGTAGTTGAGGTGTCGATTAATTGGAGTCTCTAGGTGGAAGGAATTTCGAACAGAAATCCAAAAATCAATTTTATTAATCAACAATAAATAACAATCGATCAACAGAAGACCCGACAAAAATTGATTGATTAGCGATAAATAAAAATATCGTAATGATATCTTTTAACAGTTGAGACAAGAAGATACTGAAGCCTGTATCAAATACAAAATTATATGTTATCATGCACACAAGCCTAAAAATTTGACTGGTAATTTTTATCTATCTACGCTCCCCGTGTGCATGCATCTCAACGGATTATTAAGCAAAACTGATACGTAGACAGTCGCCATAAAGCTCTCTCATTCGAGAGAGCGTGGGGGTGGGAAAAGTACTTATTATTTTACTTTTTTGACAAAATGATTATATAATACTATCCGCTTTGCTTCCTCATCTGACATATCAGCACCCTTTAAGATGCGGAGGACATGCTATGCATAGCACTCTACGGTTTTCCTGGATTCAGAACTCCTTCCTACCGGTAGGATAAGAAGCAAGTCTTTCATTTCAAGTCCCAGCCAGTTCCAGCATAAGGAAATTAAAATCACTTGATGTTTTTTTAAGGATTGAATAGAGATGGTGCAAATCAGCCAGATTTAAAACCTCGACCTCGTAAAAGCTCAAGAACTTTCGTAGCCGGGTAGTCACGGTAGAAAACGTTTTTCCATTACCTTATCACTTTAGTATTATCTTTATATTTCTATATAATATCCAGTAGCAAAAATTAATTTGTAATATAAATATTAGTTTAATTGAACACATATTTTGTATATAGATGGCATGCTTGTTCGATGTTAATACATCGGCAACATCGCAGCTGACTTTGCCCTGATACCTGATACGGCGTGGGAAACGTCGCGACGTCATTTCACGCGTTTAGCGTTTCTGACGAAGCTTCGTTTTTCCGTTTCACGGTGGCACTGCTGTGTGAGTGTTGAACGTGCACTGGCCCCACGTCCTTACGGTGTGCCCCCAACCCCAGGCGTGTCAAACTCGTTTGCCCATTCAGTGTACGCCGAGAAGATTGCTGTAGATATAATAAGGAGGTCCCATTTTCATGTTTTAGTCTGACTATCATTGGTCCATCTAAACATTCTAAACGGCAATAATTAAATTGGGAATGTAATTACACGTATTATATTTGAAGTATCTCAGTTAAGTCGACTTCTTAATAGCGAGCAATAATATATAAGGTTACTAATATGAATACAATCTTCTAAACAATTAATATGGCTGTCCAAAGTTTTTACACATTTAAACTGAGTTGAAAAAGAGTGATCATTATTATTTGTCTCGTCTTTTAGTGAACAATTTTGCCATTTATCTCAATTCCATTCCAATTTTTTGCAACTTCGCAAAACTATATGTATGTATATGAAAATGAGAGAATTATTTTTCATTATTTGTATATGCAAACATCTACCTACCGAGAGAAACCTAGTAACCTTTTCTAGTCGTACTTTTGTGGAGCTATAGAAGGAAGGTATTCGAATATAGTGATCAATCTCAAAACATTAAATGTTTGACTTAGATATAACTACACGCCAAGAATACATACAATTGACAGATACCACCATTGGTTTAAACGTCACAGATTATCCCAGAGTAATGATATATTAAATTAATGTATTATATAAACGATTTTATCTGGCCGAATTATTTTATCGATATTGCGATCTCAGGTCCTTCGAATTAAACTACTGACCCTAAGATTAGGTACGCACTTTTCAACGGCACAACGTGGGGTCCGTTTATTATTGGGCCTTCGCATACCTGTCGGCGGTCACGGGTGGGACCGGAAGCGATCCACCGGCCGCAAGTTTGAAATTCCTCCTCCTACCCTGGCCACGAGGAGAAACGGTCCTCCCGGAGTGACTGTGCACCATCTCACGATCGTCGTGTTGTTTTTCATTTTGCGGTTATCAGGTGATGGTTATTTAAACTCGTTGGATATATATAATACTCTCGGGTTTTGGGTTGCACCGACTTCTTCTCGATGAAAGTGGACATTTTTGTTCAATCTCAATTAGGGTTTGCAATACTGAATGAATATATAATATACAAAAACCGGAATCGTAAATATCAATACCGGCATTATAAAAAAAAGCTTAAATAATGTAAAAAATACGGCCAATTGGGATCTTAATACCAGGCGAGTATATAGAATTCACGATTTCGACATGTCACTTAGAAATCTCACTTCGCATTCAGACAGTAGCAGAAATATTATAATTATTTTTTGCAGAAAACCGTTCGAACCGAATATGTTGTCGTCATTTTTAGTTAGTTTATATCTCTGGGTGTACAATTTTAAGTGAAATAAAATTATTTAAAAACAAGGTGGCAATACCAGAGCCTTTCAAATTTGTAGTGAAGTACTTTTCTATTTTTTTGATTTATAAAATCTACATGTGATTTATTCAAATTCAATTCTATTCAATTCAAATCCAATAATTTACTGTAGTTTGGTACGTGTTTCGCCGCTTTGAAAACCATTTTCATAATAATTATTAAATTGATTTACATTTTTAACCCTACGCGTGCGTATGTATAAATAACATCATTAATAACTCGCGTGTGAAGGAAATTAATTAAGTAACTAGATTTCGGTTCGTCTGGCTTTTGTGTGTTGGCTTCTTACAAATTGTTATGGATGTGTATACATACCTTCAGCTGTAAGCATTATGTCTTCGTTATGTAATATTTGACATCGTTTGGAGTTGTTCCGCGAGGTGCACACGACTACAACCAACCTGCACCTGAATTGATAGCGGTCAAGCCAGAACTCGCCTGCGTTTGTGAAGCGACCAAGGATGAAAATGGAAGTGCCTCAGTCACGAATATTGCGGACCGTTCCGTTCCACAGACATAGGCATAATATAATATTAATCGTGCTTGCTTCCCCTTCGCTCTCTTCGGTAGTGTTGCCAAGCTACAGAGACAATATTATTTAATTAATACGTAGGGTAAAACCTACTATTATTGGCCACTTGCAGATAAAATATAGTTTTATAAGATATGAAACTAATATTTCCACTCGTTGACTTAATAAGGAAGTTCATTAAGTATTCCTCCGGTTGGTATAGCAGATAACTGTCATTTGAAGCATTATCAAATAACCTAAAATTTGATTATAAACTTACTCACTTTTAAGGTGTTCACTGTCAATACTTGGTGGAATGGCATTATAATAAAAATAATAAAACATTTTTAGTACTTTTTCCACATAAAATTTATTAGATCAGGACCGGTTTCGCTCATGATGAGCATTGTCAACTGATAAGAAAAACAATAAAACAGTGATATTTATACAAAATTTAAGTGATAAAAACAAGGTATGACAAACAATTGGTATTACAACCTAGCAAAAGAATTGAAGTAAAATACAAGGAAAATAAACTATAAATAAAAAGTTGAAGACCACTTAGCAATGAAACTATTATGACAAAAACCAATTAGGTATGAATTATCATTACCAAAGTAAAATGAGCGAAACCGGTCCTGATCTAATAAATTTTATGTGGAAAAAGTACTAAAAATGTTTTATTATTTTTATTATAAACTTACTGTTGAAGCGTTGCCGTGAAACAAGTGAGATTTGTTGTAAAAATCACAAGAATTTGACTTCCGTGTAAAGATAAATTAAACGTTTATATTTTCATTAAATTAATTGAAAATTGATTTGAGTAGTTTGTCTTTAGTGTATTTATAAACCATTCACTGACTGAATTGGATAATTTTTGGTAAAAAGTTATACTGGTAGTGGCCAATAATTAGTTCCATTTTTTGCAGAATTTATATTTTTGGCCTGGCTGGCCAATAATACAATATGTGACTTATAAGTAAAATGTTCAATTTTATTTCGAAAATTGTATTTTGAGAGTACTATTAACCACCTATGTTTTTTTTCGACAATCCTCTATAAATGTTGGCCACTTGGCCAATAATTGTGGTTTTGATGGCCAATAATTAAAACTTTTTTCACGCAATAGAGTAGACATCAAAAGGAAACACTACAATTATGTTTACCTTTTCAGCCAGCGGAACAGTTTTTGATTCTCTTATTGTGTTTGAATATTAAGCATTAGTAATGGAAAAACAAAATCTTTTAATAATCGCGTGATTATTGATTAAATAAAGACTGAATCAAAGATGAAAAAAATTGAAGCGAAAAAGCAAAAAGCAATTGTAAGGAGTTGACAAGAAAACCAATATCTGCATTATCATTAAATACAGAAAAAAATATTAGTAATGACGAAACATTTTTTTTTTTGAATAATTGAAAGAACATTGATTATAAAATTTCTGAACCATATGACATCAGTTATTCAGACTCATCATTAGATAAATTGATTTAGCACTTCAATGATAATGACGAACTTATATTATATTATTAAATTTTGATAACAGATTTTTTAACATAGGTATTTCCGATTTTGAAATTTATGTACATTCAGCTCAATTTAATGAAAACATATGATTTTTACATTAAAATGACATTAAAGTTACACTAATCACTTAATTTTACACTTTATATTGATGTGAGAACATAACATTACATCATTAGTTATTATTATTTTTTTTAATATTTTTTTACTGCAATTTTTGGTATGGCCAATAATTGTATCTTTTGGTGGCCGATAATTGAAAAAAGTGGCCAATAATTGTAGATTTCTGCCTTTTTTTTGGTTTATTTTTTTGCAAGTGCAAAATATATTTTTTTAAATGTTCGATAATTGATTATCATCAATAAATAAGCAATTTAACATATTATATTTTTTTATTTCACCTTTCTAATGATACGTGTCCACAAATCAAGAACAAAGTTGAAAAAATCCCTAAGTGGCCAATAATTGTATGTTTTTCTCTAATGCATGTATATACTTTCACGGCTGCGTGGTCATCTTAAATAAATCGCGTCGAAATCTACGGATAAAAGAACTCCATATGGATAACAGGTATCGTCAAAATCACGTAAACCTAATTCTAAATATTAGCATTGAAGCGATGAAAAATCAATATATGCAAACACCTATTCGGGGATTTAAATCTTCGTTTAGGAAGTTTTATTTATTTTACTACTCGGTCATAGTAAAAATAATTAATTTTCATAATTAATTTTCATATCTAAACCACCGGAACCTTTCCTTGTTTCCATAATTCAATGTACCATATGTTATAACCATTTATTATGCTCTGAGTAAGTTCAAACTGGTCCAAAATTTGAGGCCTGGCAACTCCTTGCTATCTCTCGTTATACTATGTCCCAGTGCAGTACCTCAGCGTAACGTCGCGATCACTGCTCCGCCCCCTCTAGAGCTGCGTTTATCGAAGGGGAATTTCAATATTCCCCAAGTTCTGAAAGGGCTTTCGAAGCTCCTTCCTTCCTGCCGGGACTATAATACGCATCTATGTGTATATTGTCTACTCTAGCTCTGCTGTCTGCCTTCGATGCAGCATGTAAATTTCAACATTATATCGCCTTTACCATCGTTGTTTTGAAACCTTCCCCTATGGAGTGCTAAACGATATAGTCTTGAATCCATGGTAATATACCAATATTTCAAAACAATAGATAGTGTAAACTTCATGCACAGTATAATATTAATTATTTATACGACCCATTCTAATTTAAAGAAAATCTCAATCAATAAACAAAGTCACACAATGACAGTAAAACACATTTAATATATGTAGGAATATTACGTATTCCATTATATCATAATATCGCTACCTGAAAACAACATTGAGATAAATCGAAAACACTAGAATAATTTCGACATGATTGAATCTCGCGGTTTGTTTCATACTTTTAAAAATAATAAATTATAGTTTTATTTAGTTTCTTTTACGGTTTATGATACAGAAAGGATACTTGTAGGAATTTTGTATACCTACCATTATTTGTATCTAGTTATCCCACGGATGAATTAAAGATGGGTCATCAATAATTCATGTAACAGTAAAATTTTGCTATTAAATAAGTCATTAAATTCCTCAGCGTTTCATTATTATGTATATAAATTTATCTTTGAGCAATCAATTGTCATGCTTATCTCCTTTCATTATAATCTCACTGTTGCTTTTAGTTAGCAATCTTTTATACATCGATTCGCTCCTAATCGTTAATTTTCTACAAGCTCGTATCTTAACTTTTGTCAATTGTGAGTTTTTTGATGTAATGAATTCAGAATTTAATTACACACGCATTCCCGTAAACTCGTATCGTAAATATTTTATGGATTATTTAAAAATATTTGGCAAATTATATGACCACGTGCTATGTTCAGCATAGATGAGAGGATAGTATGGATAAAAACGTCCTTGTTACCTTTTAACTACTTCCTCAATGATATTGAGGACAAAACCATTCCTGTGGTGTTTTATAGCGATAGCGGTAGAATAAAATACATTTATGTGTCTCCGGAAACTTGTACATTTTGAGATACGAGGTTAAATAAAATGAAAAATCTATGCCTTACAAATTGGGACGAATTATCACCGATTCATCGTTGTAAAAAAATACTTCATGCTATGAGGACGATGCCGGAGGAAGTCGAGACACCAACAGCGCTGCAGATTATCTTTGATTACAATATAACGCTCGGCATGCACTCTCCCACTTACCTCTGTATTGTGCGCAACTACTTAACTCTTTATTCACGTCTCGCTCCTTACTTCCGCTGCCGTGCCGAGTCTCGTCGCATTGTTTTATTTTATTTTTATTCTATTGTATGGATATAAAAATAGTTTGTTTAAAACGACCTAAAGTAAGATATTTCTTATGCCACAGGTGTCACTTATAATAATCAATATAAATTGTATGTAATATCAAGTGTTACCTGGATCCACAGGATAAACTTGTTGGTGTTTTTGGGTAACGCAAGTTTACGTAGCGCTTAAAAGTTCTAGTAATATGCTATTGACATGACTCGTAATCTATTTCAAAGAAGTTTCATTTATTGTGAGAAATATTTAAGTTTTATACACGATTATTACCCAAAGAATAAATCCACACTAATGGAAGCCATTAAGACAAACGGCAGTTGAAATAATAAGTCGAATAATAATAAGGAGGTAGGAATGAAAAACAGTGATCGACCTTACGGAATTATGTTTATTGAGAATTTGCAAACATTGTATTTAAATCACACACAATTATCAACAAATAGAATTTACATTTCAACAGTCAGTCAGACAAACAAAAAAATATTTTTTTTATTATCGTCGAGATTGAAAAGGATTATTTCTTCAATCTCGGACTACGAGCTTCCCGATACGCCATCCTATGAATAACGTATCGCACAAAATCATAAAAAACACAATTGAAGTTAATTACTATCTGCTGATGGAACCACCGACAGCAAGTTGTGTCCGGTTAACGTCACAAAAAGCAAGAAAGAAAAAAAAGCAAAATCGTTTCGTGTTTACAAAAACAGTGTTGCTATTTACCGTCATAAACAATAAGAACAATCGATTATACTGGTTACATGATAATTTTTTAAACACAATTAATTGAACTAAAACTTTTAAACGTCTGCCAGTTGTCATCACAAAAGGGGTTGTGGGAGCTCGGGCCTATAAAATCTAGTCAAATGTCACTATCAGTGATCTGTTAAGCGCGCCGCGTTTGATATATGTAAACTCAACTTACACAATGTTGAAATAGCACGGTCCGCTAAAAATAATGAATACTATATATATTTTTACCCAAAATATTTTTTGTTTCTGGGAATCGTGTTAGAACACGATTCCCAGAAACAAAAAAACACAAGCCGATAACGAATCGCCGCTCTCGGACGAATCGTGTACCACTTTTAAAATATGATAACATAACAATAAGTTCAACAGTACAAAACAGTAATAACAAAGAAAAGACTTCATTTAATCCTAACACATTAGACGTGTTAGAAAATCTAACGATGGACGTGATGTATATCCAGACCTCACGACATGTTGTGACACGTGTTTCGTCTCTTTAATTAAGAAGCATCATTCAGAACATCGCAAGGTTTTCAAATAAACTTTTGAAAAAAGTTGATTCTAATTCTTATGTTATAAATTACACAATAAAAGTAAGGTTTTTTCCTTTTCTGTTTTATGGGTGCAGGGAGGGTAAGATACAAACATTGTTAGTACTTATTATGAATTGATTGGTTATATTATTTACGGTTAAAAAACATAGACAGTAACGAAGTTATTAAATCTAATTTTATATTAAAATTTAACATCCACAAAATATCCACCAAATTAGTCGAAAACATTATTAATATAAAATTTGAAAAGCATCATCGGACAGACTATCGCAACGTTTACGAATAAACTAAAAATTGAGTTTATTTGTAAACGTTGCGATAGTCATTGTCTGATGATGCTTCTCAAAGAGGCGAAACACGTGTCACAAGTTGTAGCACAAAAAGTGAAATAACAAAGTTATTAAATTTTATATAATACTAAAAATTAACTTCCACAAAGAAACCATCGAAAACATTATTGTTATGCTTACAAGATTGAGCTTAAATGATTTGGTTTATGTTTAGCAAGATGGTCATTCTGTGCAGTCTGTCGTATCCGTTTGGCATTGGGAAATGCAGTCGATTTGTTTTTTTCTCCTTTCCTTTGGCAGCATGCAGCTAGCGAAGTCATTCACGTCTGGCGGATTCAAAGTGCGAATCATATTTATCGCAAAGCATCGTGTCATTATTTCGATCCGGCGAGGGTTCATTGTCATCAGAGTCGTCGGCTGAATTCAGTACGACTCTTACCAGTGGCTTGTTCTAATATGAGATATAATGAAAACGTTCGTTTTTATTATATTTCGCATTCTATTGAACCGTCGGGACCGATATAGATTAGCTTAGTCAAGCCACTGATACAAAAGCAACTCTGACGAGTCACGTCCGCTTCCAATGTGTAGCAGGTGGGCTACTAATGGACAGAAGTTGTTAGAACTAGAACCGGTTGTTATTAAGTCGCTCAGCCTCCCTTTTTTTGAAAAGAGTAAGTGTAGAAAAATGGGGTAAGGACGAGATAACCAGTTAGCTAATCGCTACGTCCCGTTTTTGGGATCGGATACGTGGGAGAGAATACCGAGCTGAACTCGCGAATTGCGAATTGGTTGTGTATGCTTTAAAATAATAAAAAAGTGAGTTGACGACGAGTCCTTTCTTGTTTTAACAGGGTTGTGGAGTCGATTTAAAAGAAAAACGACTCCGATTTTAAATTAAAAACTGAATTCGAATTCATTTTTTCAATAATTTCCATTTAACTTGCATAAAGTGATGTGATACAACTTTATGTGATTTGAGTATACCTATTTAAATAATAATAATAAAAATGGGTCAGACCATAGCAGTCTTAAGTCTTCTATAGGGGGCCTTTGTTCAGACTCGTAAGATTTTTCTGACTGCGGAAAAAACACCCGATGCCCTGGTTTTACAGAACAAACCCTGCCAATTGTGTTTTAAAACGTTTTGTTTATATTATTAACTTTATATGTACACAGTTTCTCTCGTTTTTAATCATACATTTTACAGCAAACACCTGTGTGTAAAGCCGGCTATTCGGGCTATTGTAGTAATCATATACATACACATAAATCAGTTGAAAATTGTATACCGTGTAAAGAGCAGGACCGAATAATGTTATTTGAATTTGATTCAATAAATTATTTATCAACAAGAATAGAATGGTGAAGTTAATAGAGTTTTCTTAATTCTTTCATTAATAAAATAATAGGGTTCTATCGTCTAGCAATGGGTGAGGAACCTTTATATGTTACACTTGAGTTGTGCTTAACCTTGTAATTATGTATCTCAACCTTTTTCTGGTGGTTGGGCCAAAATAAATTTTATAATGAATATAATTTTGATGTCAATGCATTTTACGTTCATTTTTTTTCTGTTGTTAATTTCACTCGGTTAACCGAATGCGCTCATGTGGAGAGCAATAATTTCCTAAATGCTGATTTATTAAAGGGGTATTGAATGCAAAACGCAAACACGCATCGATTTGACATTATTTTGATAATAATCTGACACGTTCCAACAGACTTTGCGTGCGTAAATACGCCGTTCCGATTTTAGTACATTTTGACATGTTTTGATAATGCCATGTACTGAACGTATGGGTGAAGCAGGGCCGCACCTAGACGTTCTAACGCCGGTGAATAAATTTTAATATTACATGACAAATCATGTTTTTTTTAAACAACTATAGTATCCATTTCCGACACGTTGTTTATGTATGATATTACGATTATTGCTTGTGTTTATTTTTGCAGACATCGGGTTGAATTTGACTTTTTCTATTACTATAAAGACGTTTCTCTAGTCCTGAAAATTAGTCCTTACGTTTATAGCCACCTTTTTTAAACTGTACGGTATACATTTTCCATTTACGGTGAATTCGTGACTAAATTTGACGTATTTAATTTTTCACCTTGCATTTTTATTAAATTAATTGTTTATTGAAATAATTACAAACAATATGTAACCCGTAATAGGCAGAACATCGTAATCGAAAATTCATATTTTTTACAGGAGAAGGTTTTATTGAATTAAGTTCGAAAAAGGAATGCCTTAAGTGCGGTTGGTAAATAGTTATATATGGTCAATGCCTATCCTGATATTATAATACAATGTTTCTAGATCAGCGTTTCTCAACCGGGGTCCACGTGGAACAAACGATAATAAGTCAAAACACTCAAATGCACAGGCCTTAATAAAGATCAGGCGAACGAGATAATGCTCTAAAAAAAATCACTGACGCCTTAGGCCAGGGGTTACCAACCTTTTTGAACCCTAGAGCGCATTCTAAATTATTAGAAGGGCGGCGGGCATCATAGATTTCTTGCAAGTCAAACCAGGATATTTGTCCGATTTGCCCAAATTAGTTGTCGGGCGCATTAAAATCGGTCGGCGGGGGCCATGGCGCCCGCGGGCACGGGGTTTGTAACTTCTGACTTAGGCGATATTGAACAATTATTGGCTTAAAACGCAATTTACCGAATTGTGTCGCTTAAGTTCTTTTGCCGATGATGGGTCGATATGCATTGCTCTTGTATATTTTGATATTGTTTTTGATCCAGCCCTGACAAACATAACAATTCACCATCATAGCTATGCATTCATGATGTATAGTTCCCCGCTCGACTGTCAAGAGGGTCAGGCTATTTGCTAATGTAAATCATTGTTAATGCGCTACAGTTAATGCGAATCACTAATTGCGTTTAATGTCTTCAGGGCTGAAGTACTTGCATTCGGCGAGGATCCTGCACAGAGACATCAAACCGGGAAACCTGCTGGTGAACAGCAATTGCGTTCTGAAGATCTGCGACTTCGGACTGGCGAGGGTTGAGGAACCAGACCACACCAAAAATATGACGCAAGAGGTTGTCACGCAATACTATAGGTGAGTTGTCGAAAATTTCAGAAGTTCAAAATATTTCTATTACAGATACATACTCTTTTTTACGATTCACTTAATCTAATATGTCACTCGTGGAGCAATACAGTTGGGTCCAAAAAATCTGTCTTCACGGTACATATTAAAGAGGTATGATAATCAATAAAATCTCTTTCATTTCGATAAATAATTAACTTTTTTATTCCACTAAAAAAATAAAATAATCCTTAAAATTGTCTAATTTTTACATGTTTGGGTCGGAAACTTTTGGACCTTGCATTGTTTTTACAAAGTTATCAATTTGAATTGGATTATATTCCTTACTATTTGTGCGATTATAAATTCAATTTAAAATCGTGAGAAATATTCAATGTTCAAAATATTTTTTTTTATATTTAATAATTCTGATGGATTCAGCTACTTCATTTTAGAAAATATTGCTGAATTTATAATGAAAATTAATTAATTTCTTATTCCACCACATTGTATTTGAATGATTTTCAACTTTTTAAAGTTTTGTCTTCATTGTCTTTTATGTATTGTTACTCTTACAAACAATGCAAAGGTCCTTTTAAATCAGTGTCTGCCAAACTGTGTGCCGCGGCACACTACAGTGCCGCAAGAAGTCCGAGGTGTGCCGCGGTGGAAGAAGCCTTAAAAATGTCAATTAATTTTAAATAATGCCTATTCGGTACAAAATCGAGGATTTTAGATTCGTCGGTGAGCTAAAAAAAAGGAGTTTTGGAGACAATTTGTAGAAAAAGTATACCAAATCGAGGATTTCAAATTCCTCGGTGAGCTAAAAAAAAGAGTTTCGGAGATAATCTGCGGCATCTTGGTGTGCCGCGGTACTAGTTCCATTCATCACTGTGCAAGAAAGTTTGGCAGACAATGTTTTAAATTTAAAAAACTCTCATCTGAAAACCTAGTGCCCAAACATTCAGGAATTGTCTTTTGTTGTGACTTTTTTTTTGTGTATTGCTTATTTGAATTTTAGTAACATTTATATTTTGTCATTTCAGAGCACCAGAGATCTTAATGGGAGCAAGGCATTATACGACAGCTGTTGATGTGTGGTCGGTTGGTTGTATCTTCGGAGAACTCCTTAGCAGAAGGATATTATTCCAGGCGCAGAGTCCTGTCCAACAGGTATCAACGTAGATGACTTATTAAAATTATTATTGCAATTAGATTAACAAATGAAAATCTGATTCCGCCATAACGTGGCGGCGGTAGCACTCCAAGTCAGTAGTGTCCACTACTTTTTCACAGAATTTATTCTTGTTAAGTCATCTTTTCAATAATTACCTAAAATGTTAACGCATCTTATTCGTTGTTAATTTTTAGTTGGAGCTGATAATCGAGTTGTTGGGGACGCCGTCAATAGACGACATGCGGCGAGCGTGTGAAGGGGCAAGAGCGCACTTGCTGCGTCGCCAACCGAGGCCACGGGCGCTGCATGCTCTCTATTCCCTCTCGACAACGCAAGCCACGCACGAAGCGGTCCACCTTCTTTGCCAGATGCTCGTCTTTAACCCGGTCAGTATTGATAAATATAAATACCAATGTTTTGTTGTATGCTGTATAAAGAAATAATGCAACTCATTTTGTTTGCTCTTCTTCACGCTAATGATAAACAGTTATAGATAAGATTAAAAATTAGTAAATCTTGTAAAGTTTTATTTCTTTATATAATGAATTTCTCTTTACAGTAATAATATTGTAGTGTCTTTGTATTATTTTTTTCTTTTGCACTTAAAACTTATTATAAATTGTCTGGCTGACTACGAAGGCTAGTAACCTATTTTATTACCTTATTTCCTCAACCATAATACATGATTCATTTTTAGATGCACCTTTATTTTTAAATACCAAATTATAAAAACACCATGAAATCTTTGAACTTACAAAAGAGGCTGTCCATATATGATACACTCTAAGGAGTGGGTTCCGAGTTAGAGTGACGATTTGATACTAAATGTGAACAGGTTATATGAAGAAAATGTGAGGGGGGATAGTTAAAAAATAGCTAAAATCGTGTGACATCATAAATATGTACGACCCCTAATGGCAATATAAAGTATTTCAATTATAAACATACTTATAGATTACCATCCGCCTGTGACTTAATTGGACAGCGACTGTTAAATGACATAGATTTATAAAAAAACTCTAGGGGTGCTATTCCTGCGTACATATTACTTAATTTGAACATTTTGATACTCAACACAATCATGCAAATATTTACAAACATGCGCCTTATAATAGAGGTGATTAACTTTAACTCGAGTCAAATAATGCATTGACTATGTGTCAAGAATTACTCGTTCAAACAAGGTAGTCATTTTTAAAACAGTAAGTGTAAGTAATTTTCTTTTTCATGAATATTTTTTATAAAATGTTTGAATTGATTAACCTCTTCTGATTATGTTCCTCAAATATTTTCAGGATAAGCGAATAAACGTAGTGGACGCTTTGGCGCATCCATATTTGGATGAAGGCCGTCTTCGGTATCACTCATGTATGTGCAAGTGCTGCTACTTCTCGGGAGGAGACGGAACCGTCAGTTCGGGACCCGGTCTTCGGCATTACACCGTGGAGTTTGAACCTGTCACCCCGCAAGCCTTCACTGACGCCTGGGAGAAGAAACTCACCTCTGTGCATCAGGTCAAAGGTATTGAATCAATAAATATATTGTTTTATTATTGATTATGTTGTTGACGATCTATTAAATTAATCTCCCTAGACTGAAAGAAGCACCCTCATTTTTAAATACAGATTATAAAAGCAAGATGAAAACTGTTTTACAGACGACGAATTAACAAAAATGATTTGATCCTGCATCAAATATTTTGACTCTAGAGTCGTTACTGGCCGTATCTTCCCATAAAATATAATATTGTGCATTTTTGACATCGATCGATTGATATACACACGTACATATACTTCTACCGATAAAACAATTTTCTGTTTTACATTAGCGGAAAGGATAAAAACCTGAAGCATTCTTATCGTAGATAACTATTGTATTATAGTTAAGATTGTCAACCTTCAAAAGATTTACTAATTGAAATATAAGAAGTATAGTCATTTATACAAATATCCAAAACGAAACGGGTCAATGGAACTGTTCGATTACTGAATTTTGTAAACCATACACAACAATTTGTTAAATTCAGATTGTTCTCAATTCCACATTGTGCAAGAGAGACTACAATCCGATTTTCCTGTATTTGTCTATTCGAATAATGTAAATAATGAAAAAATTTAATGTTTAATGTTGAAACGGAATTATTTTTGTTGCTGAATTATTTCTACAAAAACATTCATAGTAAAATTTATAAAATACATATATCTATTGATGCATGATAAAATTCTACAATTAATTCTACTGTGTGTGGCACGATGAACCTGTAATTTTCCTGATCAAATATTTACAGAATTCATAAAATTTAATGTCTTATTTACATTATTCACATCAAAGATGATAATGAACTCATTCGGAACTAGGTTTTTTGTGTCATTCAGGCTTACGGCACTTACGATAGGTGTTAATTCAATTATTTTTAAGTTGTCAGGTGCGACTCGTGGAAATTTTGAATTGACATATGTAAATCAATCATAAATAAATAATGGGTATTTATCACTGCACTTTTTTCATATCTATTTAACATGCAGTTTATCCCAGTCATTAACGTCTTTCCATATCTGCTAACAATAACAGCCTTCTCGTTATCATTTGTCCATTTATCACTATTGTAAATTATTTGATTCGAGTCATAGATAATTGCTTGCGGGTTACTCCTGGCAACCGATAAAAAGTTCTTTTTCCTGCTGTGTTACCGAATATCGGACTGTAAACCCCAGCCTGGCGGCGGCTAATACAAGAATGTACATTGAGTAACCCAAGTTTAAATTCAGCCTTAGAATTAGCATCCGAAGAGAAATATTTCATAAATAAATTAAATGAAGTTTACATCGAGTAATAATAATTTACTTTACATTTCTCGTGTCTTGGTATTTTCGATTTTCAAGAATAGAAACTAAATAATAATAATTGAATAAGCACTAATGTAATGAACTAATATATAATTTCATTATTGCGTGTAGAAAATATTGTATCATGGTAATCTCTTAATTTCTCATTACGGTGTTGTATCTTTTGAAGAACGTGTTGATAAATTTTAATATTGTCTAACGCTTTGCCGGTGTTGCTGCAATTGTGTCTGTTGCAGAGGAAATGCACAAGTTCATCGCTGAGCAGCTGCAAACGAGCCGCGTCCCGTTGTGCATCAACCCACAGTCGGCGGCTTTCAAGAGCTTCGCAAGGTAAGCCGACCCGGCCCCCCACCACCAACCACATCACCGTGCCGCCACTCGTCACTCGCCACTCACCACTCTTGCAATAGGTGAATAAATTAACCAATCAAACGAGACACATTCAGCCAGAGCTCGTATTTAATTTTTTTTCTGTCAACCTCGCTCTGCGGCACCGGGCCCCCGTGTCTCTCTCCGGAAGGCGCGGTATGCGCGGGCTGCCGTAATTTTTTTTTTTCTATCTCTCTTTTTCGACGATTCGTCGGCCACCTCTCGGACAGTCACTCATTTTCATTAGAGTTAACCTTGTTTATTTTATTAAAAACATAAACATTTTTTTTTACTTTAAAATAATTTTTTATTTGTCTTTTTTTTGAGTGCACTTTTAGCTGCATATTTTTGTGTGCCCGCAATTTATGCAGCAGGCTTAACTGCGGTTTCATGTAATTTAAATTTAAATTGTTGCCATTGTGTGCAAGCAGAGCGAGGCTTGCGGGCGATCGAAACCTCTTCAGCCCTTTGTGTTATTTATAAATGTTCACTTTCACAGATTAACAGATTGTGGAGATACCGTATCGGCAACCGGGCACAGATTTACGGCCTTACAGTGCCTTTCGATAAATGTTCATTTCTTTCCTTGCAATGTGACCGAATGTTATATGAATGTATTTTGTTTTTCACAACGCGTCAGTTTATAATTTACCCGACCGGCAATTCGAGCTATGCGGACAGCGCGCGGCCAGAGGCCCCGCCGTCCGCGTCCTCCTTTACGAGGGGCGTTCGTCGTCGATTAATATCAGGGCCCCTTCCTTTCCTGACCGCCATCCTGTCCCCGTTGTAGTTTGTTGATTTTGTTTTGGTAATTTCTTGAGTTGTGATTTGTAAAAGTAGTCTTGCAATAATTAGTGTTGACATGCGCCGCCAGGCCCGTGCATGGAATTTATTCTCTTCTCGCTTTTAAATTGACACTCTCGCCTCTGATCCCGCGGCCTCTCCGGCGTTTCCGTTGCGATTGTCTGTCGCATAAGTAGGATGTTTTTCAATCGATCGACCCTATTGAAATGCGCTGGGCAATTGTCGAAGCGCGGTGCTACGTGTGGATATGTATCCGTTGTCCGTTGGCCAGTTTCAGAGCTCACCCGAAACCAAAAGTTTGTTCCCCGTTCAAGACGGCCGCCAAAGTTCTGTTTTCCCCCGTCATCTTTCTGTGCGCCGCGTGACAGGTCAGTCCAACTCTCTAGCTCCCGGGTAGCCGTAGCCCCGCCTCTCGTTCTGTCTCTGTCTAGTCTCTAGGTAGCTCTAACGCCCCAGTGAATGGAATGCCTTGTTTCAAAAGGGTTGATTGTACTAATAGTCCTTACTCACAATTTGTTTCTTCGTTTTCGGAGTCGAACCGGTCGTAGAGTCGAGTTGTCGGGGATCGGCCGTCTGTTGTGCATGCCGTATTCATTATCTGATTATTTCATTGTGGGAATCTGCCTGAGGTTATTATTTTCTTTACTCTATCTTCTTCTCATTAGGACTTTTGATTTTGCACTAGTTTTTGAATACCACTTAAGACTTCTTTCCAGGTGGTTTCGGCGCTACTTACCAGACATCAACATTGTGCCTTTCATTATTATATATTTTTTTTCAGATTGATAATATTTATTTCTCGTAGTGGAAGAATACTGACTATGATGTAAATAAAGACTCGCTTTAACATTCAAATGATCTTTTATATACTTTAATAATGAAAATTGAAGTCATAGTTTCTGAGAGCTTGCCTTTATTTGATGTCATAACATTATTAACCATCACTGATTGCTGAATTAAAAAAGGATGCATGCAGTTATTCTCTTATTAATATTATTCTGGTTTATTTTGAAGGAAAAAATAATATATATTCATTTGAAAGATATTTAATATTTTATTCGACATTTTGAAATATGTATTTTATTATTATTGTAAAGTTGATTTTGAGAATGATTTTATTACAATAGCATCTTCACAATGGGATAATAAATAGATTTGTTGAAAATTTTGAAGAGAAAAATATTTATGATTGAAATCATTTTGTCAGATCATTTATCCCTTTGGCCGATGTATAATGATAATTTTATTGAATTTGTGAATCATTTTTAATTATTATTTATATGTTTGCTGGCATGTGACTTTTGATAATACTGACATTTTTGTTTTTTATGGAATTGTTTCTTTTCTATTTCATAGACAATATTATACCCTCATAATAATTATGGCCCTGCACGTATCAGTAGGACCATAATTTATATGAAAAAAAAATCTTGACATTTTCTTTGAGCTGACAATATTCTCGCTACATTTTCATAAAAAAAATATTTAATGCAGTCCACTATTGGCTGTAATCAAATGCCTTTTTTATCTTTTTGATGTGGAAAAAATAATAACATATTAAATACACTCGTGTCAAGAATTTTAAGAGATTTATGGGTAAGTACTTTATTGAACTGATTTCAAGGTGAAAATAACTATTTTTTCTGCAAACAAGAAATTAGGTTAAAAGTTTTCTTCAATATTGAAATCTACTCTTGAAAATTGTATTTTTTTTACAAAGGCAAAGAAAGCATTTTCTCCGTCGTTCGCCCAGTAAAATGTCTTAAAACAAATTAATCCAGGATAAGTTGTAGTACAATTTTCAAGATTATATTCATTTGATACAATTGAAGTAACTAACTCCTTTTTTTGAAAAATTATTTGACTTTGGGATTGACTTGTTTTTTTACCTTCCAGACTTTTTACGGATAACCATAAAGATTCATTGATAACAAAATTCATTCACAATGACTATCTGAATATTAGTTAATTTAAAGTCATTATTTTTTTCCCGCAAGTTTTCTAGATTTATAATAAGGGAAACATATCAAAGTATTTCATTCTACACTATTCACAGGATTATAGTTGAAAGCTATTTTGTCAGAACTATGTATGGTATGAAGCTTAAAATAGCTATAAACGTAATTTATAATTCTTGTATACCAAAATATTTTACTATTTTTACCTAATTAGACTGAAGTTCTACTAAGTCAATGTCAATTCATTCAATCCTACATGACAATGTGACTATACATTTTTAGAATTCCCACAAATGTTGTTTCAATTTACAGGAATGATAATTGTAGTATCAACTATTCTACAACATTGAATTGAGATTCAAAAAAATAAACGCGTGAACATCCCTCTCAAATAATGTAAATAATATCAAAAATATTCAAATATACAGCTGTTCTTTTAACTTAATTAACAGCATATTTTTCACGGCTGCGTAATTTATGTAGTTTTACCTTGCAGTCAGATCAATACGGTAGGTTTTGTAGCAGGTGCAACCTTGTGGCAGCGTAGCTTTGGAAGGCGAGTGATGATATTATATTCTGTTTGCAGTTCGACAGTGGCCCATCCGTCGGAGCTGCCCCCGTCACCGCACCAGTGGGACTGACACCGCAAGCAGACCTCAGCCGCCAACCAAATGTGTGATTGTGTCTAATGAACTGCCAGGACAGTCGACTGCCGACAGTGTTGTGCGACAGTCAGCCCGCAGGACCCGTTCGAAATAAACTCGTTTAAGTAGTAATACCACATCATACCTCATCACAAAACATAGTGTTAAGGAAACAAACAGTGTTAGTGCGCTTCATTTTTGTTTTTATATCAAAGTGTCTTTGTACTTTCTGATCGCGCTACGGTGCGGCATCATTTGACTCTCCGATGTTTTGTGACTTTTCGATTTTAGAGAATGTATTTTAGAAAAAGACAATTTACAGTCATAATTATTGTTGTTTATAATCCTTACTCATTTGTATAAAATGTTGATTTATTTACATAACTAGATATCAGCCAATATATTAACCTCTGTTTTATTTCATATTGCTATTTCTTTATTCAAACGTCATCTTATGTCAAAACAGGCAAACGCAAATCAATACACCGATAGCTTAACTCTGATGTACTGTAACTGATTATCCGAAATTTTATTATTTATTTGATTGATTCATGTTTTATCTTTAACAATTCTTACATAAATTGTCAGATTTTCATCATATCATGTAGAATTTAGAAATATCAATTACGATAAATGAGCATTCAGCCATCAATATATATGTATTAGCTATTAATATATATGTATATATTGTGCCCATTGAAGCCAGTTGTTTAATCATGTCTACTTTTTTTATTGTACAAATTTACAAAATTGATGAAGCTATTTTCACATATTTTGTGAGTACCTTGGAATGTCATTTAACCAATGTCTTACGCTAATCTATGTACATGCTATTTTAGCTGCATTATAAAAGCTGTTTTATGAAATATAATAGTCTGTTTTTTATAGCAAATTTGAAAGAAAAGTTTTCTCATAAATAAACCGCAGAAAGATTTTACTTTTCATTTAGGCAGCTGATATTCCACTAACAGCCATATATCAATTTTGAATGAGAATACGTTATTCATTAATAATAAACACCACCAATGGAGATATGGTTTTATTAAGACAGACTAGAAAAAAGTCAAGTGTTCGGTCGCTCAACTTAGTGTTCTGCAACTTCCTTGATTTCAATAACCCACGTGAAAGAAATGTCGGATTCTTTTTCTTTCCACAATTCGATGTCTGGTAATATGAAAACGTTGCTTGGGTTCAGTGCCAATTTTTTCACCAGAATGAGTAAAACAAAATAAAATACTTCATTTCATATTCATTTATTTTGTTCTATACTCTGTGAATATTGAGTATTTGACTAGCAACTGGTGAGTCGGCGGTTGCTTAACCGATGTTTGAATGATTCATAAAAATATGATTTTTGGCAATTAGCTAACATTAGATAGTTTTCGGTTTAATTTATTGGCTGATGCTAAATTATTTGGATGCTGGAAATTTTAATGCTAAAAATATTGTAATTTGAAAAATGAGTGCAGGATCGAATCGCACAATGTTGATCCAAGTGACACAAGTCCACCAAAGTAATTGACAAGATCCTTATAACTGTCCAAAAAAAGATTCACAGTCAAGTATTTATTAAAAATATTGACTATCATTTCAGGATTTAAAGTTTTCTCATAATTTTTGTCCTGTACGAATAAAAAGCATTAATAATTTTGAGCATTAATATAATTGTAAAATTGTTCCCGATATAAATGTCTGCAATGTGATATATCTACCTGCAATTATTTTTCTTTTATTCATGTTTATTGTGACAACGAATCGAATCGTCGGTGAATTTTATTGTACACTAATTATGAAGATTTCTGGCCAGTCATGGGAATAATGTAATCTGTGCTTTATATGATCATTTTGCATATTATCTATGGTTTTTTTCTTTTTAAATATGTTTTATTCATATCGAATGCGGAAGACGTTAGAACTGTTGAAGCGTTGCTCACCGTCATGCGAATACATTGTCATGAGTTAATTTTAATTTCTAGCGCTCGTGTAAAAAGATTTCCATTAGTAATAGCGGAGCATTATACTGTAGTGATTGTTCACGTCTCTCGTCTGCGGGATGCCCCGATCCCCGGGGCGAAGCGATACTCTGATCACTGCCCGAATCGTGAAAGATTAGTTTTAAGTTTAAAAAAATGAAAAAAAACTGTGTCTCACTTTGTACATTGTAAAATTTTATGTTAAACGATAGACTGATTATGACAAAAAAAATTACGTTGTAGTTCGAGTGTAATGCGTGTGATGTCTTGTGAATGTTGGCATGTGTCTGCGCACGCAGAGTTTTTCTAAAATAATAAACAACCATTCCGGCATTGTAAATTTTTAAGTGTTCCCGATTAATTGTGTTTGTCGAAACGTTCCATCTTCTGGACCCATCGTTGAGTTCCTGACGGCCGTGAGATTGAATTTAGTTTATTCACTTTTCGTATTGAGTTATTTTTTTTATTCTCGTGAAGTATATCAAGATACGTGATGCTCTTACATACGTTACGTGGACTCAATGAATCGTTTTCAATAATAATTTAGCTTCGCTATCTCTCGTGTATGTTTCTCAGATTTATTTACTTTCTGTAAAATAATTAATAGAAGTATCAATTTATCATATGTATGCAATTTCGGTTTACATAGAAACATGTGTGAATGTGTGTGTTCAAATATATATGTATATATATATTTAGGCTGTGCTATGTGACAACTTATATTCCTTTAATATTTTAATCCATTAATGACAGTTATTATTGCTGCATAAAGTACGAATTGTAATCAGCGACTCGGAATGAGTTCGATCACCCCACGGAACCTATTCAGAAATAGTAGTGTGAATGTATTGTATCATCGCAGCCTAGAATATTATATTTTTTAAGTGCATTTTGAAGTGTACAAAATATTTAGTTTTAAGTATGACAAAATGTGTAAATAATGTTCTGAAGGCATTTGGTGATTTGTTCACCGCGTTTGGTGATCCGTTCACCGTGTTCGGCGAACGGAGGGAGGAACGTTGCCTGCTCCGCTGAGACGCAAACGGCGGACTGTCGGTTTGCGTGTCACCGGCGAACGGTATTCACACTTCCGGAGATCTCGTAAATAGTTAAGTAATCGAGTAAAGTCATAATAAACATTACAATTGAATTATCGCGAGATGTCGTGGGTCGCGACAGCCGTTCTGAGCCGGCTGACTTTTTCTATTTTTTGACATCTCGCTGTGCATAATTAAAGTCGGCGAGAAGAAATAGGGCATTGTATATTACGAGCATCGAATGACTTAATATTTTGGTTGTAGTTTTCAAATAATATTCAATGTGTAGAAAAGTTTACATCGACATCCTAATTTGGATTTACATACTTTATAATTACTATTCTCGGTCCGCTGATCCGTTCTGTGTTAAATATATTATTTGGTAAAGCCTACCGTTTCGCCGGCTGTCAATTTTTTTGTTCGGATTGGCACTCTGAGGCGGTAGCTAAATTATCATTTTAAAAAAATGCTTCAAACATATAGGTGACGCATGTCTAGAAAATTCCAGATTAGATATATATTTTATTTTATATATACTTTTGTATGCAACCTGTATTCAGTTTAATTGTGTGATGTTACATAATGTTATAATACTGCCTTTCGAGTTGGCTCCACGGCCGACTTCACCGACCTAAAATAAACTATTTGTATTATGAATCAATTGGCTTTTTTATTTTATTTTTTATTATTTGCATTTTCGAGAACTGTGTAATATAAACCTTATAATATCATCAGTTTATTTTGCAAATTTTCTAATACCGAATCGGTAAACATTAATGAATGGCAAAAATTCATCTTGTTTTGGTTTGTAAATACAATTTAGCTTACAACATTATAAAGCTGAATTGATATCTTTGTAAGTAAAGACACTCTGCAAAGTAAGCTGATTGATATGCATGAAAATATTGACTATTTGACTAATTGAGTTTCACTATCTAAGCGGGAAGCCCATATCTTATTTCTTAGATTATAAGCTTGATTCATTTCGTAGTGGTTACTATGAAAACTCGATGATAAGTTTTTTGCATTAGTCTGTTGAGATTTCGTGAATGTATTATAGCTTAGTCGATACCTCATGCAGTTCATTTCAAGCAAGCGAGGTCAAACAATAAATTACCTCATAACACTAGTTTAAGCTGTGGGTATCTCCTCTACGATAGTGATTTTCTAGAATAAAAATATACTTGCGGATAGTGGTGTATTTCGGTGGGTATTGACCTGTGCTTATAAGAGACACAGGGAATAGACAAACTTGCGATGATTCTAGTTCATTATTCATATTTATAATGGCAGTGAAATCAGCGATAAACGATTTTATTTATTCAACAAGTGATTTTACATTAAAATTAAACAAATAATGGCTCCAATATCATATAAATTATTGGAACTATTTATGGCAGCTGTATCCTTTTTATTTGTTTTGCGTTGTAGCTATTCTTGATAATATATAAATGTGAAGTTGAAAAAATCATCTATTATAATTATTAGTAAAATAAAACTCTTAATATTATTTGATTTTTACATGTACTATCTATCAACAAGCTGAATGCAGTTTTAAAGGTGTAGTATATTTTTTGTTTTTTTTTTTCAATATGTACATATTATTAGTTATATAAATGTTGTCATAGGAAACATAAAAGTGTCTTGCCACAAACTGCCAAACTTAACATAGTTAAAATCAGATATTCTCACTTTTTCTATTTTTCTCGGTGTCAATCGTTAACTTTCATAGTGACAATAGTGAGTGGTCTAGAATATATTTATTGGAATGGTATTTATATATTATTAGAC
The DNA here is from genome assembly GCA_030503985.1 of Himalopsyche tibetana. Lineage (NCBI taxonomy): Eukaryota > Metazoa > Arthropoda > Insecta > Trichoptera > Rhyacophilidae > Himalopsyche > Himalopsyche tibetana. Next base: position 3,563,234 of record JAPJYX010000019.1, on the reverse strand, counting down.
TTGTGTTTTAATTCCAGATAAAAATAAAATTAAAATAGTGTATCAATTGTATATGGGAATATGCCAATGTTTGAAGATTTTTACTTTTCCTGTCAGATTTCACACATAAATGTGGTTTTAAAATATAAAAGGATATTAAAATAACTGATGCTAGACAGTGAACTATATAGTAAATTATGACTTCACAATCTACCTCTACCTAAGAGGACAAAACACATAAAAGAAATAAAACTAAAATTAATTGAATTTCATAAACTTGTTACTTTTAATAAAATGTTTTCCACTCAATCATGCAGAAGTGAACATTATACGCAGATTGATATTCAAGCTGAATATAAATATGTTCAATATATTTTGCAGGCTGAAGGATCATCATTACCTTTTATTCAAGGTTTATGGAATTCCTTTTCCATAAATCATTATTGTTATGCACAACAGTGGAAAGCGTGTAATATGTAAAAATATTCTGGTATCCAGAAACATTCTGTTTGATAGCATACATACATTACATACAAATATACCAGCTGCTCTATTCTCAGATTTATTGGTGTCAATGACTACCGAAATCGTTGGAGTTTGACAGATCAATTGATAACAACAGTGAACATAGTCGCAATTAATACGTCATTTTAAGGTCTACAAACCCAAAAAAGTATATAGAGCAGATACAAAAATTATCAAAGTCAAAAAGTTTGTGTATAAATTGTTTCCATAACAACTATTTTGATTAAAACAATATCGAACCATTGATTTGAAAAACAAAATATTTCTGTTACCTTAGTATCATGTAAAACATTTTTCACTATAACTATTATAAATCATTTTCAAAGATTAATAATTTTTAGGTTTTGATATTTCTTATTATGAAAATATCTTTAAACATTGACAGAATACCTTTAGTTTTATCTAATACTATTGGAATAGTGTTGCAACATAACATATACATTAACTTATTATATAATATGATTGAATATTTAATCTGTGACCAAGCTTCCACATAGATATCTAGTTGAGAAAGTAGATGTTCCTGCAATAAGCTGTACCTACTATTTTAGCCTTAACATACTAGTACCACTTTAGAGATGTGTATATAAATAAGAGGCCTTACCATAGACAGCAAAAAATCTCTTAGATGTTGATTCAAATGATGTGAAACTTAATATGAAATACAGGCAGTTCTCAATTTAAAATTATGTCACATGACAGCAGATTTCAGAACCCACTTCGTTCAACCCCAAAAAGTGTAAATATATCATGAATATCTATAGTAAAAATAATAGTACAAGCGTTTTAACATCTCATAAACTCAGCAATTTTTATTTTATATTAAAATGACGAAACAAGGTTTGGTCCTGTGAATTTGATCCATGAAAAATTGGAGCAGATATCGCCGTCATCAGTACAAGTTCTGGCGAGACAATTTTATTTTGAGAAATACCTGTGTAGTAGAGGTCTGCACGGGCCCGCGGGCTTTTACCCGGCCCGGGTTCGGGCGGGTAAGCGCAATTGAGATTCGGGCTCGGGCCGGGCCCGGGTAAGAAATTTATTCTTCAGAAAAATATTTCAGACTATGTTCTTGTCATAAGTCAGCCATAATGATTTTAATTATTACTAGTTCTATAGAGAATCGTAAATTGTTGTAAATTTTTAAAAACTGGGTTTTTTTTCAGTCTGTTGAGTATAAATCCGGGCTTCGGGTCGGGTTGGGGTAACAATTGTGGTAATTGACTCGGGCCCGGGCCGGGTCTGAGTCTTTCGGGCTCGGACCAGGTAATTTTAAAAAATTTCGGCCCGTGCAGACCTCTACTGTGTAGCAATTCTGATATATTGGTTATAGAGGTAATGATGTATGTTTGCTCTGTTCTTACATGGCTGCCTAATCTAAAACTTGCTGTGCGTCATTTCAAGTGATTCATTTTGCATTCTCCTACTTGTATGAATTTCTATCTCAATTACCAATGTGACCATCGTAGGCTTTCTATTTTGTATAATACTGGAAGTGCAACATCGTTATGCTTCCTGGGAAGTGTAACAAAAGATCTCAAGTTTAATATAAAATAACTCAGATTATTCCACGTATTGTGCTATAAACTGTGACACGTGTTTCGCCTCTTTCAGAGGCATCCTCCGACAATCTTACTTTCACAAATGCTTGTTTAAGTACGAATGATTTTAATTTTACTATTCTGATATATTATAAAAATAAAAATAAAATAAGAACGGGAGGCAAGGAAGGGATAATAGAAAAAACAAACAAACAAACAATAATGGTAATACAAATGACATTTACGTTAAGAAATGATTAACTAATGAGTTGCATCAATTAGGAAGGCTTAAACCATTGGAAAACAAATTCAGCAGTGGCGAACAACCTGTTTTATTTAAGATTTTATTTAATAATATTTCTTTATTAAATAAAGGAATAATCTAAGTTATATTATATTAAAATGAACTTCCACAGAGTTACCGCCGAATCCATCGAAAGATCTCAAGTTTGATTATTGAGATAACATGGTTTTATATTTTAACTGTGGACATTTAAATTGTATATTTTGGATAACTTACTAATCAAACATTTAGTGGCAACAAACCAGCAAGGCCAGATGCAGTGTCATGTGTATGTATAATAAAAATACGATTCAATCAAGATTAAAATTGAACAAATGGAAAAAAAAGAAATTGGATACAAACAAAGCATCGGCAAATAATTTTCTTCAATGAAGCATTTTGATCAATTCATTAGGTGTATGACCGTGCGGGCTAATTTAATCTTTTCATATTGAAATATAACTATAAACTGGGCGATAACAGAAATTGGAATATCTAAGAATCTTCAAAGCGAGTGTTGAGTAAATTGAATTAGTCAATCATTGAACCCAGTTGAGGGTTTTATTTATGAATTTTTAAAGATTGATTTATCATATAAAATTAAATTTGATAACTTTGTTATTCCAAACTTATAAATAAACTTAAGTGTGAGCACATGTTACAATTTGTAACAATCAGTGGATATCAAAGATATCAAATATATTTTTATATTAAATATGAATTTCCACTATGTTACTGCGGAATCCATCGAAAATATAAATTTATAAATTTGTACTCCAGGTACGGATGGAGTGATTATTTAAAAAATATCCATCTCTATTCATAGGTATCGTCTAAGGTCAAGTGATTTAAAACCAGTTGTTATCGAATACAATCTCAACATTAAAGAAATTATATAATTAAAAATCTGCAATTAAGAAGTGTCTATACCTACTCTAAGTAATAATAACTCATGATCATAAAGACATAATAAATTTATCGAAGTAAGTACGAATCTGTTTGATGGCCAATATTCAGATACTTTACTATGTCACTGCTTTTTTGCTATATTTCAAATTCAACATTGCATTTTTACCATTTAGTATAGATATTAGAATTCACATTGTTAGTGTGAATATAATTTAATGTTTATATTTTCGTTCAGATAATATTAAACCTTAAAATATTTTTTTAACATATTAATCCATGATACTTCTCATGTGGCCTTAGTACTTATCCTTATCTTCAAAATAAAACAGTGTCTTGTTTATCAATTATTGTTAAAAATGGTCACTTAGGATGTGCAGTAGAATGAATTATGATGGTGATATATTTAATAATATACTGAAAGATTCATTTAGATTAAATTAGGCAAGAAGAGTTTTCATTACCCTTCAACAACTGGATTCAGAAAATATTATGCTCGTCTTTGGTTATCAGTGTTTTTAATAATCAACTACCTTGTACAAATACGAATGTCACCTTAAATTTACTTTATAATTTCTAAAATATAGTTACATAGCCTGCCATTTTGTCTACTTTTGAAACATTTATTGGCTCATTAAATTTAGATCAGTCATTTGACAAAAAATCATTGGTTAAAATTAATAAAACTGATAAAAATTGTAGCATTTTTTGGGGGGAATTCTCAATGTGTGTAGACTTTTTATCTGGCTTATTTGTATATATTATCAAACATAATGTTTTAGATACTGGCTTGAGTAAAAATTGTAAATTATCAATTCTCGTGAAGGTAATTAGTACAGAGTTAAAAAGTAATGAACCATTTGAAGAATAATATGTGAGAAATGCTAAAATAATATTCTGTATGAGGATGTACTCTAAATTGCATACAATATAGATATGTTGAATTTAAATTAGCAAAAAATAATAACACATTTATATCATTACATTTTCATTCATGTTGTGGCTGCTCGTTAAAAGCAAAAGTTCACTTTTCTATCTTCAACAATAATTATCCTTCACTGAATATATATCGTCGATCCCGTTATCGAGTGGTAAACACTCTTAGAATTCTGTCCTAATCGTTTCCTCCGTCAAAATTGATTTTTAATTTAAAAATGGATCTACGTTGCCGTCTTCCCATCCATCTATGACTGGATCATGAAGCGGGGCATAGAGAGAGCAATTAGCTAACTACTATGACTTTCTCAATCGCATCCTTATATCGATGCCGTCTCTGAAAAGAGTGTTTAAGTTACTGACTTAGAACAAAACGTAGCTAAATGCATTCTATCAAATAAACAATTAGGAATACGTATGTTCTATTTGTGAGAAACGGTTTATTTGTTGATTGAATTGGGATTTACTTAGTATAACTTCATTATTATTGGGTGAAAACAGCAAATTATTTTGTTCCACAAGAACTATTTTAAGATATAGCTGATAGTTATTTTGAATTGACACTATTTTTAGATCTATATATATTCATTAATAAATATATTGTTCTGACAACAGCATCAAGCGGAAATTACTATTTATTTCTTATAGCTCTTGTAGAACTAATTTTTTTGCTGCTTTAACCTTATGGCACATTTAAAAATAACATATAAATGGTTGATTCCTGCAATGTGATATAGAATCAAAGGTCATCAGTAATTTTTACAAAAAAATGTATTTGTATGCAGTTCATGGAAGTGACATTTTCTTAAAAATCAATTAACCTGAATAATTATGAATCAAGAATCTTTACAGCATAATGGCCAGTTTTTGTTTTCTGTTTGTCAATAATTTTTTCATTCATACTTAATTATCCACTCACTCGTTCATACAATATTCATCAAATACGTAAAAAGTCAAATGAAATCTATAGAAATATTGTCTCGAAAAGGCTTACATATGTTGTATTCTTAAATTGCTGTCATTTAGAAAACTTTTACAGAGTCTTTGCATATTATTCTTCAAATAATGTGTGTATTTCATCAGTCGATGTTAACTGTCTCTTGGTGTCTGTTATTAGTAAATATTAAGTGGAAATTTGTGTTTTTATTCTGCACCAAATCAGCGCCTTGTTAGTGTCGAAGTAAGAAATTGTTAGGTTGTATTTAAGTGTATGTTATAATATTGTATAATGAACACAAGGTGAATGAATACATACTATTGTTTGTAGCTTTATGTATGTGAGCAAAGGAAGCGGTCGGTTTAAAGGCCAAATCCAATTGATGTATGTACTATTCATTAATTAAGTCATTTTGGGTTTTTCGTGTAAATATTTGTATTATATAAAGTGTGAATAGATAGGAGAAAATAAATATGAAGAAAAAAGAACACGTTGCTTATTTATTGTCATATTTATTTTATTTAAATTAACTTTAGTTTATATTATACATTTTAATTTTACGATGAATGGAAATGGATGTGTGGAAATAAATAATGAATTATGGACTGAGTAGTAATTGAGTATTTAGATATCTACAAGAAGGTAAAGATGACAGCATTGAATAATTATCAAGTGCAGGAATTTATAGCCATCTCGGAGTCATATAAGCAATTTTAAATATTGGTGAATAAATACATTTTAATACATACTTTGGAACAAGCGTTCAGGTCATAGCGAGTTAACTACGCCTCACTTACGTTAACTCTGTGGTCACATCTAATTCAATTTCTGATTTGATGGAAAGTTCCACAAAAAGAAACAATAATTAAAATAGAATAGTGTAGGTTTTGATTTCACAAAACAAGGATAATATGAGCAATAGAAAAGTCTTCAACAATATTTGACACGGCTTCGAGATCAACTAAAAATTGTTTCAAAATAAAGCAGTTATAATATTATCAAAATAAAGCAGTTATATTATTATTAAGTAATAATTTCAGGAGAGCCAAAGAACGATTTTTATTATTTTGTAACTTTACAAAGCAGAAGTTAATTTAAAACACAATATTCATATTTTATAATTTATTGTGTACTATACGTTTATACTGCTAATGATGATGCAAATATTATTTGAAAAAATAATTAAAAATGGGCAACTTTAGGTAGTTACCGTAAAACTTCACTGGTGATTTAAGAAGAAACCGAGACTGAATAAAAAAGTAATCAACAAAAAAACGAAAAAAGACACTTGTTTGATAATTCTGTTTGATTTTAAGCTTCAAGTCAATATATCCTTAACAGTTCAACAAAAATAATCTCTTCTACAAGATATTAATACAATTCATAAGAACATTTACAGTTTATTTTTAAGCTACTAAATTTTATAATGATGGAAGGTTTTTTGTTTTTCCTTTAATCACTATCCTATGTTAAACGGAAACTTGTGACAAATTCACAAAGTAAGAATTAAGATGGTAAAGAATGACTATTTACCTTTATTATTTATATATTATAATAATACGCCGGTTGAGTGGTCAACGTCGTTGGCTTCGGTAGCATGAACAGTTTTTATAAATTAATTTATGAATTTCTGTTCGAGGGCATGGATGCATGTAATCTTTCTTGCTTCCCACCCATCCTATCTGGGGCGCAGCGAGAGCAATGAGCTTACCACCAGCCCTGTCCTTATCCTATCCTACTATTCCCACTTTCTTTTGAAAAAAAGTGAGGTTGAGCAACAACTGAGTAACGAGCAGTTCTTGTGGAAAGATTTTCTATTGAGATAAACTACATGCAGTGACGTTCGTAAGGTACGTGCCGCCCCTAGGTGGAGTTTAAAATAGTGCTCTTACTATTGCCATCAGTAAATTTCATATTAACTTTCCAGAGACGAGAGCTTTTTTTCGAAAAAAAAAATATTTTTTAAGCCATAATAAAATCACGGACAACTTTTATTCCTAACAGAAATTAAAAAAAAAAAACGCAGTCATTGTGTAGGAACCCTGCATGACTATATGGTCGTGCTCATCCTTTTATTACCGTGTAATATTGCGTACGGACAGTATTAAGGACGAGCGTGACCGTATGGGCAAGCAAACATTCGGGGTTGAAACATAGCTAAACGTGAATTTTTTTAAAATATTTACAATTCGACCTCTTTAGATCAACATAATTTCAATACAAATATATTAGCAAAAGAACTTTAAATAATTAGATGTTTTGATAAAAAATAACTAACAGTTTCAAAAAGTTGCATGTGCTTTTGGTGACCGTTTCTGTCCCCGCTGCTGATGACTAACTGAAGTCTGTACCCTTCTTAACCAAATATGAGTAAAAGCAACGATATTCAGGTAGAAAAAGGATGAATAGTGGGATCGATAGACAACGGTGTTTACTGTGACCATATGGTCACGCTCGTCCTTGGAGGGTTAAAAGAAAATTTTTACTAGAAAATTTAAATTAACTTTGATTATTCCACGTATTGTGTTACTAACTGTGACACGTGTTTCGCCTCTTTCAGAGGCATCTTCAGATTTACTATCGCAAAGTTTGCTTAAGTAATTACTTTGCGATAGTAAGTCTGAAGATGCCTCTGAAAGAGGCGAAACACGTGTCACAGTTAGTAACACAATACGTGGAATAATCAAAGTTAATTTAAATTTTCTATTAAAATGAACTTCCACAAAGTTACCGCCGAAACCATCGAAAGTATGAAAATTTTTACGATAAAGTTAAGTACTGTGTACCCATCGATCATAATATTATTACTATTGAAAATTCAATTTTTAAGGTCTTATATTTGTTTTAAACCGAGTCTGTGAGTCAAAAATATTAAGATAGTCATTTAAAAAAAAAATTCTGTCATCATTTGCCGCCCCTAGGTAACTGCCTACTCGTCTATGCCGACGAGACATGCCCGACTACTTGATGAGTTCATTATATTTAGTAGAATACCATTTTTTGAAATTGGTGAATTTAGTATTTATAGTCATATGACATTATGGTAACTGTATTTTTCACTTCTGCGCACTAGCAGACTACAAGTTGCCAGTACCATACTGATGACAGTTAAAATGGAAACAGTATACTGCAACCCACCACTATCTTGCTAGTGCTTCACAATGCATAAAGCGACAATGTCGAATGTTACCGACTTAAATTTTTCTAGTGTGTAGTACTTATAGAACAAGTATTTTATGTAGATTTCATTGTAATTGACATAAATATTCAATGTAAACAAGTAAACACACCACATGGGTATAAAAATTGGAAAGTGTCGTAAGCCGAGGTTCTATCGAATTATATTATTTGGAAAAACATTATTAGATATAATTGTAGTCATTTATACTGTTTATTCAAATAACCAATTAATAAGATGTCATTTATAAAATAAATTGTAAAACCTAAATAAATATATTATGACTAGTGGTTTAAAAGTTCTGTTTGGTACATCACTCAATATCAATATCTATTTGGCATCAGTTTTGAATGTACAAAAGAAATTATTCAATTTTAGACATAACATTATTTTTGTTATTTAATTTACAGCCATTAAGTGAAATATTGCAAAGAACTTACTGTCATGATATAAAAATGTGGACACTATTATCATGGGGTTTTTGTTTGGAAACCATTCTCTGTTGAGTTGAAGACGTAAGTTAGAATATAGTTGAGAGTGATCGGAAATTGGCTAACTCCAATATTTTTCAATAAATTATTGTTTTGTTTTTTTGAGTTTCTTGAAGATGTAGTTTTTTATTGAAATTCAAAACTATTTATTTTCTATCTCTATTCATGATTTTAATTCTTTTGTTAAAAACATTGACAGGTTGAATTCCACCGTACCTGATCGGGAATGCGACTATTGGTTCTGGTTTTTTTTTAAAAATCTTAATGGTAATATATATAATATATTGAGCAGGGTTACATTAGAAAATAAGGTTGAGGAATTTTTTAAGTTGGCTTTATAGAAAACGAATATGTGAATAAGGGGTTATTGTTTTTGTAATAAGGTAACTAAGCATTTAATGATCACATCTGGAATTTCAGTATTAGATTTTTGATTAAAATTTACTTGTTTTTTTCACATGCTCAATGCAGTGGGGCTTTTGGTATGTACCACTGAAAAATGGCTGGGGCCAAAAGTGTTGGGTGTAATAACAACTGTATGAACTTGGCAATGGGTGACTTTCCAGCACAGGTTTTTTCATGCACTTTCTACAGTTACTGACAATCATCAAATTTGATTCTGCAACAATTCATGGTATAATTTGGGACTTGTCACTTTCTTTACCAGCGAGAAAATGCTAATAGAATTATTGTCAAAGCTTCTCTATTGACAGCAAGCAATTGTTAACGCCATTTTCACCATCTTCTGATTGATACCCGTGAGTATAAGATGCAAATTCATTTTTTCTAATATCATCAAAAGCATTACTGCCGTCATTAATATCATCCAGATTCCCCACCTGGAACAAATAAGAATAATGTTAGTCTGCTTTAACAGGAGTGGCAACATTATTTTGTGTGCAAGTGGTGATTAGATTTGGAGACCTAATAATCCAATTGAATTTTTTCGGTATAATATGTATATTCTTTCACAACCAAATAGTGACATCTATTTTTCATAAATAAATAAATGAGCCAGGAATTCGCAATTATAGTCAAGAATATTATTTTTTCTTTAATGCCTCAACATGAAAATTCGCAAAAGCAGAAATGGTACATTCATCGTAATCTAGGACGAAATATATGGTAGTAAAAAAAATCCAGAGCAGTTGAGTTGAGTACTCGTAATTTTTTTAAGTACGGCTCCACTTCTGCTTAGAGTAAAACTAATTTCTCCGCTGTTCCAAGCATTGCTTCAACGATAAGATGTACACCATCTTCTAGCATAAATTATGTTTTTATGGTTCTATCCTTGACAATAGATTATATTATTATCTTTATATTGTATTGGTATAACAAAGAGAGTCTATGGTTTCAAATGCATATACCACATGATTTACTATCCGAATAAGGATCGCTGTTGTACTAGATATGAAACAATTAACAATCCCCTCTTATTCAATGTATGAATAATGACTTTATTAATGTCTTTTGTTTCAGCATACATACATGTCTATTGACATGCCGGCTGTACGTTGTTGACTTAGAACACAAAGGTCACGGGTTAGAATCCCAGTATGGACAGTTTTTATACATTGTTTTTTTAATAGATTTATGGATCTCTGTCAGAAGGCATGGATGTATCCCACTCTTCCTATCCTAAAATGGATGTAGTGAGAGTGATTAGCTAACCACTACTCCTATCGTTCTATTTGTACTTTTTTTGAAAAAGAGAGGTTGGGCAACTGAGTAACAAACAGTTCTCATAAAAGCAAATGTTCTTTTTATACGATTGATAGTTCAAAGTAAGGCTATGGAGTCAGACTCGTGAAGTTGGAATGCTTTAATTGGAGTCGTGCTCGAAAAAAACTAATAACTTCGAATCCTTCTAAAAAAAATGAAGTATTCAAATTGCAAGGGTCAGAAGTGGCTCCACTGCATACAAAGAATGCAAGCCTAAAAAAAGAATCAAAGTCGTGTTTCAAGCTATGGTCGGACTCGTCTTATTTCTTCACGACTCCACAGACCTGGTTCAAAGTCTCTATCTTTATATTTAGAAATATTTAAAATTTTTAGTTAATTTGGTTATTTTCTCATTTTTTTAACACAGCCTTTGCCCAACAGGGTTCACCGCTCGGCTACATGGCCGATATATATATATAAATAATAATATTTATCAAAAAATCACCTTATAATCTCCAGTGTCAACACTCTTCTTAGGACACCCATCAGGCACTTGGTTATTGTCACCGCTTCGATAACCAACTGTGTAATAAGTTTAATAATCGCCGGCAACACTGTCGCCTTACTGTTTTTTACTTTCATTGGCATTGCGTTAAAGTTATTTTTCCGCTTCAATTATTATTCTCATATTTTACTTTCTTTATTTTTGTTAGTCCGGCGCATTTTGCGCACGGTCATTTTCGACGAATTTGATTTCCACATGGCGCGAAAGCGACTGTAACTGTCAATTTAATGTCAAAACAAACCCATGTGCGGAACCATAAACACTAAGCTTGAGAAAGTCGCCAGGAAAATCAACGAAATTCATGAGTTTTAGATTGATATATTTATATTTTGAATATAATATCACACTATTGTTTTTATCAGCAACGTTTTAGTATAGCTAAGTAGCCACAATATTTATAGCAATTTTCATTTTGGAATCAGTAGTGTTTTATTTAAAAATAAAACTAAAATTATTTTCAACAGTCAGTACTGGTTTCTCTCACCGTGAGAATTATCAGCTGATAATACTCGAGATAAGCTAGTTCGATCATTTCGGTTTCAATAAATAGTATGGAATTAAAACAGAATGTTTTAATTATTCGAATAAGCTTTTTAAAAATCTGTTTTGCTTAACGTAAATATTTGAAGACGATTTGGCAATAAATTATTGATTGTAAAATAAACTATCTGGCATAGGCTATGGTTACACTAGTTTGTGGATTTGTGCCATAAGGGCCATAAGCAATACCGGCAATATCCCGGCAAAACAAATGTGACATGTACGACGGTCAACTTGTGTAAACGAATAATTATTTAAATAATTTGTCAAATTTTTCACTAAAAATGCCTACCTGGAATCAGATACAGTCACAATTACGAAATCCAAACAACCCTGTTGTATTTTTCGATATAACTGTTGGAACAACGGTATGTAAGCTGAGATGTTTTTTTTTATATTTTTGGTTATAATTTTAAAACTATGAAACCTATCGTTGCTGTTTACAATTACAATGCGTTATTATTGTCTGTTGCAGGAAATCGGACGGATGATCTTTGAGCTTTTTGCTGATGTAGTTCCCAAAACAAGCGAAAATTTCAGAGAGTTTTGTACTGGTGAATACAGAAGAGATGGAGTGCCTCTCGGATTCAAGGGAGCCATATTTCATCGGGTTATCAAAGATTTCATGATACAGGGTGGGGATTTCGTAAATGTTAGTATATACCATTTATATACATATCTTTTGAGTTTACTAAGGGGGATTCTGACATTTTTTAGGCACAGAAGAATTTGTACATAGCAATCAGGGGCGTATATTCAGGGTGCGCAAGGTGTGCGCCGCACACCCTGAACATACGCCCTCAAAATCTAGAATATAAAGTATATTTGTTGCGCAGTAGTATACCGTATTTGGAAAGGCGAGCGTTGTCCCAAGCGGCACTACCTGCCTTACCATCAATGTTCCCCCTAAGGCAAGAGGTTAGCTGTGCGAAAATTTCAAAGGCTGCCCAGACTGATCAAATAATTATTGACCAACTGTCTTGTAGTGCGCGGGGGCTTCCCAACTGCTGCGCGGCCACGCACGCGCGCAGCTTAAAGAGAACGTTGCTTAAGATACGACTGCATACGGTCGTACAGTCTAGATACGCGTAGCGTGGAGCGAATATTTTTGTACGCAATTTTAAGGTCGAAAGTCATCCTCTTTATTGACAGCTCACACGTCAAGTATGAGGTTTCTCGGGCGTTCTTTAAAAAATTTCACGTCTACTTTTGTATTAGATTATTCCAACCTGTCATTTTTCATTGATATTTTGGCGTGATATAATTTATTACTAATATTTGTACTTCTTTATTTTATTTTACCCTTATTATTATTATATTAACAGCTTAACGACCGTGGACGCGTATTTAAGTCTTTGAAATCAAACGGTTGCGGACTGTGGACGCATATACGCGTCCTACGTCATACATTCTATTCTATTGAAAAATCAATTGGTTAAAATCGAGTTTGATTTTAAATGTTAACGAGAGATGGTAGCATACACATTGACGCAATATTTAACAAAAAAAAAATCAATATACTAAAATATTTCGTAAAAATACTAAAGATATTAGATAGTTTATTTTTTTCAGGTGTCATTTTTCATAGTATTATTTTACGTTCTGGTAAAAGATTTTATGTTTAAATCGTTTCTGGTTTGTTTCTCTGATTAGCGACGACATACATCCGTAATATTAGCAGGGTAACATGATTCCCAGATGCTCTTGTAGGGCCTCTTAGAGATACGCACACACGTATCGTAGTATTTGTTTACATCGAATTGCCTTGTTATTTATTGCTTGGGCAGGAGGCGGGCCATGCTGCAGTTTTATGGAGCAAGTGTCATTGTGGCGGTCGAAAACTATTTTTGAAATTTGAATCGGGTGGTTGATAATATTGCGACCTATTCAAACTCAGTGGCAGGGGTTCTCAATTCTTAAATAATACATATTTGTATTGAATATGTTATTATCCATAAAACGTACTTTTTTTACGATTTTTTGATCATACCTTGTTAATAGTATCTTAACATTAATAGCCGATAAGGTCCGTCTGTAAGGACGTCCGCAGTAAGGTACAGACCAATGATTTCGATTTATTCTGAACAGCACATTTTTGAAATGTTGTTCTATCCAATGGGAGCGGCTTATTTTAAACCGGGCGTGAATGTTCTGATATCGCCACGTTTGAAAATTTGATATTTCTTGGTGTAGAGCTAAAGTATTGTATCACCATACATCATAATATTCGAATAATCAAAGACTTTAATTCGACTATTGCAAACTATGATTATAGGGCTATCGAAATGAATCGTTTGATCGTGTGAGTCGATGTGAGACTAATATTTTTTGGAGCGGATTTGATCAATTGAATCATAATGATGAATCTTTTCACGTCTGACCTTGAAAATCTGTTAGAATTCTTTAATACATTAAGAATATTCAAATTATGATATGGATATATGATAGAATAATATTTTGCTTTTTTCATACACTTGGACAAAATGTGCAACTGATTTTTTATTGAAAAATTGGATTTGATCTTTTGATTTTTATTGGAAATAATTGTTAAATAATTTAAAATCCGAAAAATGGTTGTTAGCAAACTTGAACATTATTCCAATAATTCAATAATTTACGAAATTTCTGCTACTACGAAAAATGGTTGTTAGCAAACTTCAACATTATTCCAAAAATTAAATAATTTACGAAATTTCTGCTACTACGAAAAATGGTTGTTAGCAAACTTGGACATTATTCCAAAAATTCAATAATTTACGAAATTTCTGCTCCTACGAAAAATGGTTGTTAGCAAACTTGGACATTATTCCAAAAATTCAATAATTTACGAAATTTCTGCTCCTACGAAAAATGGTTGTTAGCAAACTTGAACATTATTCCAAAAATTCAATAATTTACGAAATTTCTGCTACTACGAAAAATGGTTGTTAGCAAACTTAAACTTTATTCCAAAAATTGAATATTTTACGAAATTTATGCTACTACGAAAAATGGTTGTTAGCAAACTTAAACATTATTCCACATATTAAATAATTTACGAAATTTATGCTACTACGAAAAATGGTTGTTAGCAAACTTGAACATTATTCCAAAAATTCAATAATTTACGAAATTTCTGCTCCTACGAAAAATGGTTGTTAGCAAACTTAAACTTTATTCCAAAAATTCAATAATTTACGAAATTTCGGCTACTATGAAAAATGGTTGTTAGTAAACTTAAACTTTATTCCAAAAATTGAATATTTTACGAAATTTATGCTACTACGAAAAATGGTTGTTAGCAAACTTAAAAATTATTCCAAAAATTAAATATTTTATGAAATTTCTGCTCCTACGAAAAATGGTTGTTAGCAAACTTGAACATTATTCCAAAAATTCAATAATTTACGAAATTCCTGCTACTACGAAAAATGGTTGTTAGCAAACTTGAACATTATTCCAAAAATTCAATAATTTACGAAATTTCTGCTACTACGAAAAATGGTTGTTAGCAAACTTAAACTTTATTCCAAAAATTCAATAATTTACGAAATTTCGGCTACTACGAAAAATGGTTGTTAGCAAACTTAAACTTTATTCCACATATTAAATAATTTACGAAATTTATGCTACTACGAAAAATGGTTGTTAGCAAACTTGAACATTATTCCAAAAATTCAATAATTTACGAAGTTTCTGCTCCTACGAAAAATGGTTGTTAGCAAACTTGAACATTATTCCAAATATTAAATAATTTATGAAATTTCTGCTCCTACGAAAAATGGTTGTTAGCAAACTTGAACATTATTCCAAAAATTCAATAATTTACGAAATTTCTGCTACTACGAAAAATGGTTGTTAGCAAACTTAAACTTTATTCCAAAAATTGAATATTTTACGAAATTTATGCTACTACGAAAAATGGTTGTTAGCAAACTTGAAAATTATTCCAAATATTACATAATTTACGAAATTTCTGCTCCTACGAAAAATGGTTGTTAGCAAACTTGAACATTATTCCAAAAATTCAATAATTTACGAAATTTCTGCTACTACGAAAAATGGTTGTTATCAAACTTAAACTTTATTCCAAAAAATCAATAATTTACGAAATTTCGGCTACTACGAAAAATGGTTGTTAGCAAACTTTTTTTTTATTCCAAAAATTCAATAATTCACGAAATTTCTGCTCCTACGAAATATGGTTGTTAGCAAACTTGAAAATTATTCGAAAAATTAAATATTTTACGAAATTTATGCTACTACGAAAAATGGTTGTTAGCAAACTTGAACATTATTCCAAATATTACATAATTTACGAAATTTCTGCTCCTACGAAAAATGGTTGTTAGCAAACTTGAACATTATTCCAAAAATTCAATAATTTACGAAATTTCTGCTACTACGAAAAATGGTTGTTAGCAAACTTAAACTTTATTCCAAAAAATCAATAATTTACGAAATTTCTGCTACTACGAAAAATAGTTGTCAGCAAACTTGAACATTATTCTAAAAATTAAGTAATTTCCGAAGTTTCTGCTACTACGAAAAATTGTTGTTAGCAAACTTAAACATTATTCCAAATATTAAATAATTTACGAAATTTCTGCTAACTATAAAAATAAAATAAATTAAAATAAAATAAAATAAAATAAAATAAAATAAAATAAAATAAAATAAAATAACATAGAATAAAATAAAATAAAATAAAATAAAATAAAATAAAATAAAATAAAATAAAATAAAATAAAATAAAATAACATAGAATAACATAGAATAAAATAAAATTAAATAAAATAAAATAAAATTAAATTAAATACCATAAAATAAAATAACATTAAATTAAATACTATGCAACAAAAATCTCACGTTGCTGGGCAACGGGCTTACAGCTAGTATCCAATTAATTGTTTTATATATTTGAACATAAAAACAAAGAAAACAATATGAAAAAGTAGATTTTACATATTTAAAAGAAAACCTTTCAGTAGATTTAAGTTATTTTGACTACACCACATAAGTATGCAACCCACAGATATAGAACCATTGCTCAAGTGGCATTGATTTATGCGCCAAAGTATCTGGAAGCTATCAAATAAAATTTTGTGAAGATATCTCAATTGGTTTACAAATTATGGTGAATTTAGTAGAATGGCAGTTTTTTGCGAATTTTTTGCAAAATCGTCCGGCCGCCAGGTCAAATTCAATAGAAAACACGCGGGCGGTAAGCTGTTAATTATAAATAGTTTTCAAAACATTTTGATATATATTTTTTCAATCCATGTCCGCTCCCAGTGTGTAGTATATGTCCTCCAAATGGAGGTATTTTGATACAAGTTTTTCAATGAAAACTGCTTGTGACTCGGTCAACCTTTTTTCATACACCTAATTGTTTTGTTTAGTTTTTTTTATTTTCATACACAGCACACCCAAAGCTAACACTCACCATACGCCACTGATATTAATATATATTATGATGACATTACGATTGTAAAACCATTGACTCCTCATAATCAAAGAGTCAGTTCACGTGTCTTTAATATGGGTGTTTTTTCAGGGTGACGGTACAGGAGTAATGAGCATTTACGGTGGCAGCACATTTGCTGATGAAAACTTTACCCTCAAGCATGATTCTCCTGGATTACTTTCTATGGCGAACAGTGGCAAAGATACAAACGGCTGTCAGTTCTTCATTACCTGTGCAAAGTGCAACTTCTTGGACAATAAGCATGTGGTGTTTGGCAGAGTAATAGATGGCTTACTCGTAATGAGAAAAATTGAGAATGTCCCGACGGGCCCAAACAATAAACCGAAAATTCCAGTTACGATATCTCAGTGTGGTCAGATGTAAATAAAAAAAACTGTGTATTAGAATAATTTATTTTTGTAACATGAATATTACAATAAGTTAACAAAATTGGCTATATTTTATTTAACATGAATGTCCAGTCTTCGTCAGCAATGGTTTTTCCACAGTTTCAATCAAAAACATAGATCTCCTGTTTGTTTTAGTTTCACTGTCTTGTTTTTCCTCTTAATCATTAGCTTCTATGACTCATAACGAGGCTGGAAGCCGAATGAGATTTTTTTCTCTTCTACGGTAATTGCGAAGAAAACCATTACTTTCGATAATGCTGTGACAATTTATGTAACCCATTTAAACAACACTTTACGAGAAACAAGTGGAAATATGGCATATTATACTAGTTTGGATTTAAATATTTATTTTGTATAAATAGCTTTATTATAAAAATAGTTACATTAACAAAATTGCAGAATTCAAGGCAGCATTATCCAATAGGGAATGCTTTCATCAATTTGATTCAATATTTAAAAAAAAATGTCCATTTTATATTTTTTTGCAATTTATTTTCTTTTCCATGATAAAATAATTTTATTTTTTCTAAATTCTAATAACACAGAAGATTTGCGCTTAATCATAAAGCTTCAGAAATCCTAAATTTGATGTTTTTTATTGAACGTTTTTGAGCATTTTGAGTAGCAAGATTTTTATATTATCCTGAAAAATCCGATTTTGACAAATATTTGATATTCTCCACTTTTACATTATGTTTCAACTAAGTAAAATTTATTGCATCTGTAAATAATTTTATGTTGAGGAGTTTGAAAATCACTGTTTCATTAAGATAATAATATCTTTTTCTTCTTCATATAGTCATGATTATGTAAAATATGAAATAGTATAGAATATTTACTTTGCAAAATGCTTAAACAATTGCTACATAACAGTTGGCGAGACAAAGGGATAGCATCATTAGTCTGATAATTTCAACAAATAATGACTGGTACTGCTACCAAAATCATCATTGACTTAATTATTACCATTAATTTAGCGAGTTGTACTCTTAACATGATTACACTATGTCTCCATTAATAGGTAAAAGCGTATAATTATGAGGATTTATTTAAAATCAATAAAAACACTTATTCCGCTGGCTTAACAACTAATGCAGTTATGTGAAACATGCAACCGGTCGGACACATTACACACAATTAAGGCCTAATGAAGAGTGCTCAAACAAATTTTTATTAATGAAGAAAACATATTTCACTAGGAAAATATTGCCTTTTTTTTATTGAATACAGTGAATACTGAAAAATGTAGCCCTTGATCCAACGCAAAATAGCTTAGATGGTCTATTATACAAAATGAGCTTGCATGATTAAACTGAATGATAATTAATAAAAAATACATAAAACAATGAATTTACATTCTCATGTAAAATTTCTACACCAAAAGTTTTTGTAATTTATAAATAATAAATCAGAACTATGTTCTGATGAGGCCGTAAGCCGAAATAGCTATCAACTAAATATAAAATAATATTTGTAAAACTAAAATACTTATAATTTAGTTCTACCAATTAAGTGCCAATTCAAGCAATATCCAAATAAAATATTGTGTTCACTTCTCATTTTTTTTATGTAAATATTATTTTTGTGCTGTGTTTTTATAGAAATCAGCCAGCGTGTTCTTATACCCATCATTATTTCTAACAGAATTATTTCTCATTATACAATTAATAAATTATTCATCACAATCTATCATTTATATTCCAGCGTATTGGAAACCTTGAAAATTAAAACCACGATGGCTTGAAACGTTGGGTGCTAACTGCAAATTGAAACACAGTCTCGTCCCAAAATCATATTTATACATAATACTAGACACATTTCATTATTACAAATATAAAAACAGTAATTTCTGTTTCTAATGGTGTGTAATACGAAAAAAGTTTTCTGTAAATGTAATGAGTATTGAATAAAAAACAGAGTGACATTTATTTGATCAACAATAACATTATACATATGAAAAACCACAAGAAATTAAAATATATGTCTATAATAAATATAATAAATATATTCTATGTCAAGTCAGGATTCAGCTAAGTATATTAAACATTTAAATATTAAGTAAAAAATAAGAATACCTCAAAGCTTTCTAGCATGACTGAACATGAAATATAAGGCCACAGTGGAAATGTTTTGAGTGGCGTTAGTGGTGCAGGGAGCATTTCAAATAGTGATCTGCAAATGTCCTGAGTAGAGCGGTGGTGGAAGTGTGCAGGTTTGTGTTTTATCAACGTTTTGGTTGGGCGTGCATATCGATTTCGAAAGTCATTGAAAAAAAATCTATGCAAGAAACGTGAATTTGTTCTCAGCCCCTTTATAAGAATAAATGGCAGATATGCTTTACAACATGCTACTCTTTTTCTACCTGAAAATTTATAAAATGGTGAAAAAAGTAATGCGATTCTCTAAGAGTCTAAGAAATTTAATTTTGAACAGGAAGATATAAAAAACCAAACCTTGGAATGAAGGAAACTGATAATTTATGTGAATTACAAAATGTTACAAAATTTTCATCGCTGTATTTAAAATTTGCTCTATGCTTCGCGACTTTTCCATACTGATATTATATTCGTATTTTGCATAAATTTCTTATTTATGATTAAATTGACTACAGAGCTGCATTTTAATTAGCGGCATTTGATTAATTTTTAGGTAGAAAAAGTATATAAGAGTATATTTAGTGAATAGACTTATTCCAAGCGAACACGGGTGTCCAATAAATTAAAAAAAAGAAATACTTGGTTTTCCATATATAAGCGATATTTTGATGAATGTGTAGTGTCGTCTATACTGAGTCAATATAGGTTTTTAAAATATCGAATTCGTGTGTATAGTAGGCAAAATTATTTCAATTAGCAGTATCTGGGACATATTTATGATTTATTTGCTCGGTATTCAAACAGTCAAAACAAAACTGTGGAGGGAATTTTAAAAAAAAGTAAAAAACACTCGACTACTCGCATAGAGTGAAATATCAAGAAACTGGAAGAATAGTTCACTAATAAATAATCAAAAACATGATCATTGGATATTTTAAATAAGGGAGGTGAAACCTCTTAATAATCGCAGAGGAAACAATAAGCAAAAAACAATACACATAATATTTAATTGTTGAATCCAGAAATTATGCAAAAACCCATATTCGAGTTTAGACAAAATTATTACTTTTTTACAAAACGTATTTTTAATAAGACTTTTTAAAAAGACCGGTGAAATTAACTCTCACTTCGCATGCTCACTGTCCACTGAGGTCAGAGCAGTGTACGCACACAATGAAACTTGTCACCGCCAAACACTGCATACCAACTGGGGTCTTTTGCCTGAGGCAAAGAGTTTGCTGGCAAGTTTTTACATTTTATACATGGGACGAAATCCAGATCAGAACAACCGTTTTCAATGAACTTACTGAAGAAACTTCAAAGATAATTTATATAGGTTGATTATATTTTAGTTTGTTAGCGGCCAAGACAATCATCCCTGTCGATAATTTGTTTATTTAAATTCTAGCCAAATAGAAAAATAAATTATTATAAAAATATATTTCATTCAATTTAACTAAATGATACTTGTCATGCTTTTACAATATTCCCTGTCGAAATGATTTGCGTTTTGATGCTCGGCATGCCATGGCGTCGTTTTGCTTCTTGAATAAATGCTCCTTCCATCCGTAAAACTACTTGATCGAAAAATAAATTAGTCAATTGTGAATGAAACGCTGTCTTGAATTCGAAGGTTATATGAAAATCGACTACGCAAGATTTAGGATTTACACGTTGTCCCGGACTGAAACGCCACATTGTTAAGAGATTTTCGAAGAGTAACCCATCTGTGCATTCAGCTTTCACAAGGTGCGGATGGGCCATGGTAACTTTTGAAATATAACTTTCGCTTATCGGAGGAAAGCCAACTTGGAGTTCAGCATTTATAATGTTTGTTTTTCTGCTTATAACTTTTGATTTTTTACACCATGGTACAAATGTGCAGTAACTGTCGACGTCTGCAACAATATCAAACATCTGGTCCATGGTATATCTGTAAAAAAAATGATATTTTTAAGGCTTAGCTTACAAATCTTTGGGTATTTTTAGCAAAATTGAGTATCATTAAATCTTTAACTTTGACATATTTTTGAACCCCTGAAAATATTCTCATGAAACATTTTATAATGATAAATAGGCACATATAGGCATATTAAACCCTCTTAGGGCATGACCAATGATCCAGCTAAGGTGTGCACGCGCACACCTCCCAAAATGTAGCCGCACGCATTTTTCCATCCGCGCAAGGACGCACACAGAAATATTGTAAAAAGAAGTTTTTACAATTTTTTATTTTTGCTTAAATACTTATTACTAATCCCACCAAATCTTTCACATCCTTCAGTGAATACATACCTACATATTTGCGTACATTTTTTATTTTGCTGAAAATTTACTGCTCATAGAAGTTGATGGTCCGCACACACAATAGAAAAATTATAGGGAACGTTGGGCGTGACGATATAAAAAGACGGCCACCGCATACAAAACATTTCCGATTAAGCATCCATTGAAAATGTTAGTAAATTTGCTTTTTATCGACTGTGGAAAGGAAAAAGGACGTAACCCAGTTTTTTCAAAACAGCTTTTTTTCGATAATCACAATGTATCAAACTTAATACACGTTTTATCAAAAGGATGTAAGCTGCAAATGCCGAATAATTGTCTAAATTTAGCATTTAAGTTTGAAAAAGATGACCTTGTAAAAAATTAAAGCCAAGAAAAAAGACTGAAATAATGGTTTTTCCTAGTCAATTTCTTTAATTAATATTAGATTATGTCAATTAAACACCAGTTTAGAAGTCTCTGTGCACTTCAAGGATGTGTATAATTCATAGTTTGCATATAGCCCAAAATCATCAAAACACGTTTTTTGCGCCTCCTGTAAAATTTGATATGTGTGGGTTACATCCTTTTTCCTTTCCACAGTCGATATGAACATCAGTTCAGAAATGAAAATGTTAAAATTTAAACTCGTCGAAAAAGAAATTGTCGTGCAGTGGTCAACGTCATTGGCTTCTGTGACAGATCTCATGGGTTCAAAACCCAGTACAAACTATTTTTTTCAATCAATTTCTGTTTGAAGGCATGAATGTTTTTGAAGTCTAAAAATTCCCTCCCATTCTTCCAATCCTCAAATAACTGGTGTAGCGAGAGAAATTTGTTAAACACTAGTCTTGTCCTAGTCTGTCTATCCCAAATCTCTTCCGAAAAAGGAAGTTTGAATAACGAGCAGTTCTCGTAGAAACATTTCTGTCGAGATACTTCTATTAAGAGTCAGAGCCAGTTACTCCACATTGGGAGCGAACATGAATAAAAAGAAATTGGAAGCATTCAATATGGTTTACAATATGCTACTGTTTTTCTCCCCCAAAACGTGCCGAAAAAAACAATTAAATTCTTAAAATTTTCATTTAGCGTGTCAGATTATTTCAGCGAAAAATTTCACAATATAGTTAAAAAGAACGCAACTTTATCTTCGCAATAAAATCACACATTATTGTGAAGATCACTGATACATTATGCGAAAAACAAAAAACATTTTGCTATTGCCATCGAATATGAAATGTTTCGAGCTTTGTTCCTTTATCCACATCTACGGAACAGGTACTTGCTAGGTGCAAGGAAAATTACCATAAAACCAATTTTAGGCGAAATACGAAATATCATACAGTGTGTTCGAGAAAAATCCATTTGACATATTATGACTTTCATATAGCTGTTATATCCATATCTCGCATAAATTATCGGTTTACCCATAGGGCATTTCATTTATATAAAAGATAATTTAGCATTTTCTCATTTGTAATTAAATTTCCTCAAGAATTAAAATATTGGTGGCATTTAGTCATGTTTCGGGAAGAAAAAGAGTAGCAGTTGTAAACCATATTGATCGCGATCAAATCTTGGCTTTATTACAAAAAATAATTGATTTAACAAATATGCACTTTGTACTTAGAAAGTTACTACCAAAGTATTTTTGAATTATCAGTTAACTTACCCTACTAGTTTCCTTCCAGAGTATTCCTTTTTCTTATTTCCTGGCCACCCGAAAAAACTTCTTTTTTGTCTATCAAAATCATGACCAAGGCATTGCGACGTGTGTTGACTGAAACATCTATTTTCGTTTAAGGAAAAACCTTGAAATTAAAACAATGATCTTGAATAATGCTTTACCACAAAGATATCAAATTCAATCAATATACTTACAAAGAAACTGTTGGCCATTTTTCTAGTGCTGGTGTTGTTAAACTACGTCCTATGCTAAATAATTTATTTGAATTCACAACAGACATTTTCCGTGCCTATAACGCAACATGAGCGCAACCAATAAGTAAGTCAAATGTCATCTGTCAGATTGTATTGGAAGTTGCCATATAAACCGAAAGACATGTGTTTCAAAACATTGTGATGTTCCTTAAAAAAAGCACGATATGGGGATATTTGCTAGACAGAATACTTGCGCTTTATATATTGGTACAATATAAAGGCAAAAGTGATTGTTGTCATAATTTCAGTAAGATGAGAAAAATATTTTTTTATTGGCTAGCTAAGCCAAAACACAAATTTCAGTTCAATAATAAAGAAAATAATTAAAACACGTGATGGTGGTATTCAATGTTGACATAGTGTATGAAAAATAGCAAATATGTACACACTTTGTAATATATATTTTTTAAATAAGCCATTTATTTCTTCTATGAATGCAGAAACAAAACGTATCTATTCCAGCCCAAGTTTCGCAATAGTATTTTTTTTGACTAATTCGAGACACAAACAATCTTCCCTTGTTTTTTTATATCACTTTAATATATTATATTTACTATACTTGTATTTTTATATACTTTAATATATTATATTACAATATATTATTTTTTATTGAAAATGTTATGTTTTTAATGCACTAGATGTGGTCAAACTATCGGCAAGCACTTGTTAAAACGATTGCAACTGTGTGAGTCCTGGTAAATACTAAAAGAATATTTTTTGGTTTTAATTTTAGCTTAACCAAACAAAAGCGAATTTAAAAAAATCAATATTTCAGCATAAACAAATTTTTGACGACATATTTATAGATTTAATGAAAATTATTGGAAAAAATATCGGAGTCCATAAGTCTTATATATAATTATTATGTTTTGCTTAAAAATGATACTTATCTTGCTAATTAATACTAAATTTGGCATAAAATAATTTCAGATTTTCCACTTTTTGACTTTCAATTCACTTGAGATAAACGAAGTTGTCCAAGATCATCAAGTGCAATGTTCTGCAAATGATTCCGTGAGCTTTTTAACTAAAACATATATATATTTCAACTGAAAAGTTAAAAAAATATATTTTGCATTAAATTCTTTCAATTATTAACGCAAAAAATAATAGTCGACTAGCTGTAAGCCCGTTGACCTCAACGGGGGGATTTCGTTGCATTTTTAAGTAGTCAGAAAATTTACTGGCGTGAAAAATAAATTACAAACCTATTTATAGAATAAGCCAGAAATTCTGATAGTAAAAGAAATATATCTCGGGGCATATATCGACAGCCTTGCCCTGCAGTATTTAAATCGTAAATTATTTAATTTTTGGAATAATGTTTAAGTTTGCTTACAACTATTTTTCGTAGTAGCAGAAATTTCGTATATTATTAAATCTTTGGAATAATGTTCAAGTTTGCTAACAATCATTTTTCGTAATATATATATTTTATTTAACTAATTTTCAAGTACGCCAACAAATACATTTCGTACAGACCCGAGGACATCAGTACGGACACATTTGTGGTTTGTGAATTGTGATTATTTTATCGACTATTAATATATAGATAAAACCCAATTAAAGTTTGCAACGAGCAGCTTTTTTCGGAGATGTCACCAGATTTGAAAAATTATATCTCTATAATAATTATATAATAATTATATCTCTATTTTTAAGTAATTTAAATATCTTATTATAATTTAACTGGGGGTGAAATAAAAAAGAATACTTAAGTTAAAACATATTTTGATAAATAAAAATATTTACAGTGATTTTATCGGTTGTCAAACACATCAACAATTTTGTGCTAAGGGAACAATTTGATTTTACAACCACCATTCATCCTAATTCTTCACCAAGCGTGTGGTCAAAATATGAAGGCATCAATCCCGATGTTAAATTTTTCTGTCAAACATTTCATTATCGGAAGAAGATAAACTCATTCAAGTCGTCTTTTATTCAAAAAGGGTCCGCGAATTTTAGGGCTCCGTTTTAACAAAAAGGTTACGTTACACTCAGTGGTGTAGGAAGGGGTTCTGCCGCCCGGGGCGGTCCTTGAATTTGCCACCCTGCATTTTTACTGCAGGTGGCTTAATTTCTTTTATGTATAAACATAATTTCTCGAAAAATATTTTATTTATTTTTGAAAATGCCTCCCCCAAAAATGTGCCGCCTGGGGCGGTCCTCTCCTACCGAAACCCCCTTGCTACGCCACTGGTAACGCTTGTCTAAGATCAAGAATCTAGAGAAAAAAATACAAACTACCATGATGTAGATCAGGGTTTCCTAAACTATGTTCCGCGGAGCACTGGTGTTCCGTAGAACCTAAATAGGTGTTCCGCAAAAATTTGGAATGGTTATCTATGCTGCAACACACTTAAACATCTTCTACTTCATATTAAAAATCGAGTGATGATGAATCTCCATTGATGTTTAAAAGCCCAGATATCTAGGTACAGGTGGAGATTTTGAATCTCTAAGAGCTTTATTTACTCATATTTTTATGTAAAATGTTATTTTTTTAAAAAAAATATTAAGTGATTTAATATATTTTTACTATTATGAATTACCGACCTTAAAAATAAGTAGTGTTCTGGTAACATTTCCAGATTTGGGAAGTGTTCCATCGCACAATACGTTTGGGAAACTCTGATGTAGATACTATCCGAATTGTGAAATATAAAAAAAAAACACTTGGGATCATGTTGAATTGGGGACCTTCTGATTGCAAATTGGAACTCGTGGAGTGAGGTTACAGAGTACTATCATACTAAGTCCTAGTTATCGATACTGAGACCCCGTTTACTAATGCAGGGTTTCTCAAACATTTGGAATGGAACACTTCACGAGTCCGGAAAATATAACGGAACACTTAGCTGAATTTTTAAGATTTTTTTTAAATTGTGTTGCAGCGTATAAAACCATTCCAATTTTTTTCGGAATACCTACTCTGGCTCCGCGACACCTACCAGTGTTCCGCGGAACATAGTTTGGGAAACCCTGTTAACTAATTCATCGAATGTCAAGAAAGAAGGTTTTTTTATTTCGTATTTATCGGAAATCGCACTGGATTGAAAAAAAACTTATTCTAGAGTAAGGATTAACAGTAAGGATTCATTTTTTCATATAATTCATGTAAAGAGCAATTGTATTTAAAATAACATTGGCCGAGTCAAAAGTTTGACTTCTCTGTTTTGTTCATTGATAATTTTTTGGTACTATAGCGAAGAACTTCTTTCAAAGAAATTATAATGCAGTGCCGTTTAGTTTTGGGCTAGAAATGAATGTTATATGAGGTAGCTCATAGCGAAGGATACGCTCTCAAACTTTTCGTTTGCTTATTTTTTATTGTTTTTAATCAAGTCAAACTCTACATTGGTATTTTATTATCATAAGAAATTTAACAATTATAAGTACCCGCTTAAATTTACGATATGATTAAATTTAATAAAGCGACCGGTGTTGACTTCGAGATTCACACAAATTTGGTTCGTGTGCCATAAGTTCACCGTGGACGAGTTAATAAAATAAATTAAAGATATTCAGTTTATGTATGATTCAATCGTACTATTTGATAAACGTGTATAAGTGCAGTGGGCAGCTATATTTTGATGAAAGATCTGCAGTGCATATAAGGAGTTATAAATTTAAATGGTGGCATCGTTAGAAATTCGAGTTGTGCAGGTCTGGTTTGAATGGTAAAACTCTCACTTGAGGTCGAGACTACCCTCCCACGCGCTATTTCTCGCACCGGTCTCACCTGATGCACTCTTCCCCTGCGGATCCAAACCGACCACATTCTCGGGACTCTTCGAACCCGATTTCAATATGTTATCTTTCCCTCGCTCGAACTGCCGAGTGTAATCTCGCCTAAAGTGGAAATATCCAGGGACACGGTGAACAGTCGAAGCCTACGCCTTTTCGAGAGAAAGTGTGCTCAATTCGGTCAAAACTCGGCGGATTTTGACGCAGTTGCGAAGCGGTGTCGATGGCTGGTATACCGGCAAGATTCGACCGCTCCGCCTTCGAGGTGTTATCGATACTATTGTTCGAAGATAGATTACTCGGCGGAGCAATGCGTGGCGGAGTACTACCACATATTAGCGTAATAATTTAGTGATATAAAAAAATAAACGGCACTCGATATGGTAGGCTTCTGGGGCGCCGGCGTCCTCGCCATCTGACACCGGCGGAAATTTAAGCCGCCTTCGTGCGCTATCGGATATGATTTTGCACGCACGGTATCCGGTTGCGTGTGTCTGTCAGTAAAACCGATCGCCATTTGAAATATGTGAACATTCGCAATCAATCTTCGAGGATCTTTGCTCAAATTTATTTCTTTTCGATTACTTTTATTTTCGAGTGTATCGGTGTTTAATATTCACACGCGTGTGTTAATAATATTCAGTTGAATGTCCTACAACAACATAAGTTAAAAGATTTATAGAAGATAAATCGTTTACCGTCAAAATACAGCGACGGCCAAAGTACTCGTTCCATATGAAAAGACGACAGAATAATATGCGTAAAAGAATGACGGACAATTCTAGATCGGATCAGAGAACCTGGGTTAAAGGAAGAGGGAGAGCAATACCGGAGACGATGCGCAGTTTTTCCGCTCCGCAACCGGTTGAAGTAGGGGTTGTTTTACCGCAGTTGGAAGATAAAATAGTCAATAAGATTCCACCAGGAAAATCCCGTCAGCCACCGGTCGGACGAAGCTTGTCGGCGACAGAGCCTCCCGTATCTAGATCAGAAAAACCGATTTATCGTGAAACTCCTCGCGAAAAACATGTCGATGACTCTTATAACTTTGCATATCTTGACGCTACTTCGCCAAGTGACGAATCAGACGGAGAAAGTCACCGTGATTCAAATAATCAAGAAGCTCTTAAAGAAGAAGAGTCGATGATTTTGTTTCCCACAGCGGGTGTTGAAAGTGTAGGTCCGGCCAAAAAGGTTGTGGCTTCACTGTTGACCGGTAGTGGTCTTCAGCGTGCTCAAGTCAGGCCAGCTGTGAAAAGTTTTAATACGCGAGTTCGTGACCTGGCCAGCGTGATGCCTCCGCTTCGAATTCCGAGGACATCAACTAAATCGACTGCCCACGCGCCCTGCTTTCCGGCTTCCGCGCAATCCGCCAACCGGCGGCCATCTACTTCTGCTACCATGCGATGGATTGACGATGACAATAAGAGTGAGTCAATAAAATGAAAAAAAACAACATAAGAGTTATTTTAATCAATACTTCTTATAAGAAGATAATATAAGACTATTAACCAACATTTCCGTTTAATAAAACACGTGGTTTCAAGTCTCTTCCATTTGACTTTCAGTGTGGGTTCGCATAATTTTTTGAATATTTTTACTTGACAGCAACTTTATATACCCAATTTTGGTTATACATCCATATTATGCAAACAACTTACAGTCAGATAAAAATACATTTTCTACAGCCTATCTATCGTCTGTCAAGAAAAAAGAAGTTCAGACATATTTCAATGATTGATAAATGTAAAAATATAAACTGAAATGTCTTTTTTATGAATCTTATAACTAAAATAGTATGAATAATCTGAACGAAAAAATGATTTATTGTGTAGGATTGGCAACTTAAATACCTTTTAAAATTCAAAATCGATATACGTAACTACAACTTATTATTTTCTACATTTTTTTAGAAAGACGACGATGTCATACATGCAAATTAATGCGTACAATATTACACTGTCCTTGTTGATTGAAGTAAAATAAATATTTCTTACTTTAATAGGTACAACCGTTGCGTAAAAACGTTGCTCAAACCAATTGGGTAGTTACTTAAACTGTGAACTATCTTAATTTTGGTCCAATTGCAAAATATCGTAGGTGTTTCATTTTATCTTAATGATTTGTTCGTCTTTAGAATGGCCATACGTTTATCAAGTAGTAGTAGTGCTGGCCGCTGGGTCACGTCACTTACAAAGAATCAGCGCTAATTACTAAACCGCGAATATGAGGAAGGTACATACGTCTGTCAAAGGAGATGAACAAACAAATCTTGGTATTGTCTGCTCACCAATTGACCCACTTTAATCTTAAAACGTGTTGGTAATTATTGTATTGTGATTGGTGTGTTGGTGCGTAAACAAATAGTAAATCATTCTTAAAAAAATATTTATGCTTTTAATGCAATTGTCAAATGGAAAAGATGTCTTTTAAAATATTAAACACATATATCGGTTTTAAGGGTACACCAATAATTAACATGGGGCAGATTATTAACTGGCTTATTTACAAACCTTCTTTTAATTAATAGAAGTGGTTTGTTGTTTTTTAGGAAGTAGGTATTGCTAATGTTTTTGATGGTTTTTCATGGATGAAATACCTAGCTTTTCAAGAGCTTGAATCCATTTTACCGGAGAAAAGACGCGATAACAAATAAAAAAAGCTTGCACCTGCGAGTTTAATAATTGTCAAGTTTTTATAAATTCAATATTTTTTTACAAATACAGGAAATGCCGAAATTTATATTACAGTGACATCTATTGATGAAAAGAATCAGTAAATGATTTTAACAAAAATATATTTGATTCAAATTTTATTTCCACGCTGGGGACTCAAAATGATTTAAAAATCTATAAAAAAATGATTTTTTACTATGTCCGCTCTCAATGTGAAGCATGTTTCTAATGAAATTACGAAAACTGCATGTTAATATGTTTCTCAACCGTACTTTTTTCGATGAGAGTAGGGATTGAAGACTATGCTAAAGCAAGACTAGTGGACTAATAGCTCTCGCTGCGCCCGTTTTAGGGGATATGATGGGTGGGAGGAAATTTGGAAGATAGCTGACATCCATGAATTCGAATAGAAATCCACACACCACTTTAAAAAACAATATGAAACTGTCCGTACCTCGATTTGAGCATGCGAACTCTGTAACCGAAGCTAATGACTTCGACCACTCGACCACAGACCCGTATAGACTTAACCCAGTGGTTGGCAACCAATTACCCACTACAATATTTTGAGACACCTACCAAGAAACTAATGCTATTTACCAAATATTGAAAAACTTTCAAAAATAATTCAAAACCTAGGAAACCACTTATTATATTATTTTTATGTTTTTATAAAATATATTTGTATTTACACATACATATATAAATAAACGTATAGTATATATTTTATAAAAATAAAATTGTTTTTTAAGGAAAAGTAAAAATCGTTTTAAACTTTTGCCCACTAACCTCATGAATCTTTCAAAATTGAAATTGTTTTCATTCTCCCAAAAAGCTGCCGATAGCCGATTTAACCGTTGCTTTATTTCAAAAAGAATAAGTTCTTAAGGGGTCACTGGAAAATTTATTCGCTCACTCACCACTCGTAATGGTTTAATATTTAATTTAGTTCCTAATTAAGCAACTACTTTTTTCAGAATCAGATGGTGTGATAACGAAAGATTCTGCTGACTTAGACGATGAAGATGATGTTGGAATAACGCTGCAGACAGCTGAGCGTCAACTCCATCTGCCTGGAATCGGTCTCCAAGAATTGGATCTTGGCAACCTGGGTGCCCCCGGTGATGCAATTTTGGCTGTCCAAGAGAGCGACGATGACGAGGTAGGGCTCTCACTTTCATATTTACCCATCATTGTATTAGTTATGTAAAAAAAAGTGGAACTGTTATAAATCTTACTTCAATGTTAACAATAATAAAAATTATGTAAATAGCAAATATTGTCAGCAAGTCTCAAAGCATAAATAAGACGGAAGAGGCAAGATGAAGAGAATATAGCTTGCATTGATTCTGCATATAAAACAATTTTTATTTGTTTATTACGTCCGTAATTTTCTATTTTCTATTCGAAAATGCCGCCCTCCTTCCATCGCAACTGTAATTACGTCACTGAATGTATCCCTTTCCCATATTGATCGTTTTAAATTGTGCGTGATTTTATGTATTTTTCAAAAATAGTTTAATTTTAAAAATTAACTACAAATTTAAGAAAAAATACTTGATTAATAAAAAATGAATCGTGATTATATTGATAATAATTTTGGATAGACGGAGGTCGTGATAATCATTGGGGGTTTTCCACCTCGTCGTTTATTCTGTCCAGCAGGGGCTACAGCTAGGAAATATTGTGGAGCCGGTTGCCACAAATTGGTGTTTACAACTAAGTTGCAGCAGACTTTCTTAACCATTTTTGAGTCGTGATCAAAATTATGGTATTAGTTATGGATTTGCGATCCATGACAGTATGATAAAACAAAAATTAAATATATTTTTATAGTACTGTTTACGTGGTAACATAAATAAAATGTATGTAGTGTGTTACTATCTAAAGAATATTGGTTTCCCGATTTCAGTAAATTAATATCGACTGTGGAAAGGAAAAAGGACGTAACCCACAGTTTTTCCAAAACAGGTTTTTTTCAATTATCACTATGTATCAAACTTGATACACGTTCTATCAAAAGGATGCAAGCTGCAAATGCCGAATTAGTATCTAAATTTAGCTTTAAAGTTTGAAAAAGATGACCTTGTAAAAAGTTAAAACCAAGAAAAAAGACTGAAACAAAGGGTTTTCCTACACAATTTCTTTAATTAATATTAGATTAAATCAATTAAACACCAGTTTAGAAGTCTCCGTGTACTTCAAGGTTGTGTATAATTCATAAATTGCATATGTCACAAAATCATCAAAACACGTTTTTAGCGCCTCCTGTAAAATTTGATATGTGTGGGTTACGTCCTTTTTCCTTTCCACAGTCGATATGATAATGGATGCTATTTTGATTCGCGACCTAAAGGTTAAGTTTCACTGACTCATATGACCACTCTTTTTATGGTTCTTACGTTATGCTTAGTCTAACAAAAATAGAAAGAAAAGAAAAAATGTGATAAGTAATAAGTTACCAAAACATAAATAATAAAAGGTTAAGAGTCAATAGCATTTTTGGATACAAAGAAAGTCATTAGTAGGAAGGAAACATTTGTAAACCCTGCGATGTTTTGCCAAAGACGATGCTTCTCAAAGATGCGAAACACGTGTCGTGTTTTGTAATGCAAATGGAATAACAAAATTATTCATTTTTATTTTATATTAAAGTGACAGATTTCTATTTTTAATGTAGGTACATATTATGAATTTATAAAAGTTTGGTAGATAAATATATTTCATCTTATTAGGCCCTACAAATTATATCGCCGAGAGCACACATCTAACGAGTTGCTGAAATATACAGTCGGCGATATTCGTGTAGAAGAGTAATTCGGGTTTATTTTAATGGGTTTTTGTAAAATCTTTAAATACATCAAAATGAAATAAACGAGGTGTAATCGTAAGAAATAAATTAGAAACGATAGTGTCCAATCTGACAGGATAATTAAATGCTTTTGCCGTTATTGCTTATATTCCCAACCACACGTTTAGAATTACAAACAAACGAGAAGATATTTTTACTTAGAATGTAAAAAACAGGTACATAGGTATTTTTGACGTTCTGAGAAAGTGAATTCTTTATTAGAGCGCCAACGGTTGAGTAAAATGTCTCTTAAAATAATTTGACAGCTCATTCGAAGTTCAAAGTTGTTTGTAATGTTGCCAGTGCGAAGATTGAAAATAACAATAATTAATTGCATGCGTGATTTGTGAGCAAATTTTTTGAGTGACACTAAAATAAGCGTGTTGGTTTTTTAATTGCATTGAATTCATCAATGTCCGCGTTTTAAATTTTCGTCGCCAGCTGTACTAGTATTCAAAATGTGGTAATATGAATCTTCAGTTGAAGTAATCATAGCATTCCAAAAAAAATGAGAAACTCAGGGAACACAATTTTTGAGGTTCTGTCACTGTTTTCTCTAAAGAGTTAAATATCGGTCGTATAAAAATGACGCCACACATTTTTTATCATTCTTTGACTCTGCTCACATTTTTTCACAAAATATGACTAGACTGAGAATTCGTGTTTCATTTTTTTTTCTATGTTATAACTACCCCATTCAAGATTTCAAACTTCCAATTCAAGACAATGATCTTACTTCCCGCATCTCGAATGTATAATACATGGTTATAAAACTATACGGTTACGGCCGTGCGGTGCAGCATAACCATTGGTTTCGGAGCGTGGCGAAGGGCTATCATACAATCCATATATTTATTTTATTATAGACAATTTTTAATATTTATTATTGCCAATAAATACACGAAGAATTCAAAATGGGTGAATGGTATACATGTTATGTTTGAATATTATTTCATGAAATATAACCGCCCCTGCATATATAAGGGGTGCATTGATCCAATGCCACATTGACCGGCCGCCACTGGTTGAAATGCTCTAATAGGAATTATAGAATATATTTTATTACAAATGTTTGTTATTACATAATGACGTTAAATCAAGGATTGACAGTGAAAAAATCTGAATTAATTAATGTCGTGGACCACCGCAGATGAAAGATGTGTTTAAAATGGCGGTTAAACGAATTTCTCTGATTCTTAAAATGACTGGCGTCGCGCTATTTTCGATTTACTTTTGACAATTTGGATGTATTCCAAAAATTTGCGTCGGTCAAAGACATCTTTTACCTTCGCATTGTAAGAAACAGTTAAGTATAATTTTATAAAGACGACTGTCCTTGAAGGTTTTCAAAAAAAAACATCATAATTATGTGATTCACTCTAAATAGACATTAGCTTAACTTTAAACGCGTATTTGTGTAACTAATTTTAAAACCTTTTCAAGTTTGCTAGAATTTTACAAGATTATTAATTTATTTATGTTTCCCTTTAATTCAAAGCCACGGATTGCGTTTGTAGCATTTTTTATTATAAGAATACTTGGTTGCTATTTGATTGTTATCATATTATTTTTTGGGGAGAATAGAAAGACGGGACTAGGAAAAGACTGGAAGTTAACCAATCTATCTTTCTCTACTCTATTTAGCCCTGTTTTTAGGATCGGATGAATGAAGAGAAATAAATTCAAGTCTATTTAGCATGGTAGATACGTTCCAATAAACACCGTGTAAAAAAAATATCAAATAAATGTGCCAGAATCTAGTGAAGACTTATGTTTTTCATTATCGTATAGTGTTGTTGAATTTCTTGTTACATATTAGGAAATCTGTTGTTTACTTTTTGTTTCTGGGAATTTTACTAGAAGAAATAATTGGTTTAAAATATAGTAATCGTTCTTTTTAGTGGATCACGTGTAAAACCGGATGAAATAGAATTGGGTGTATAAAAATTGCAAACATCCATGCCCAAACGACAATCAACACACACATGAATATGTACGATGTATTCTTCTTGTATTATGTGTCGTCAATCCCTTTTATAATTTTGACATCTTAAAACTACGACCGCAAAACTTTGCAATATTTTATTTTATTGCCATGTGTAATATATTTTGAGCACAACCTGGCACATCCCGATTGTATGTCGGAACCTTGGCACTGATGATATAAGCTGTGCACCAACAGTCAAGGATAGTTTAACCGGAGCTAGGATATACATTAAAATTCATCGGTGCGAGCCATTTTTGATTCTTCATGCCCCAATAAAGACTTATTTAAATTCAGTAGCGGAACATCGTGATTTCTGTGCAAGACATATTAATATATATTATTAATTCATGAATTTAGATAAATATTATACTTGTCGATTCTAAGCGAAATAATTTAAAAGATACAAAATTTCTTTCATAAAAATATTTCGATATGGTCTCCCTAATCAAGCATCATTACGGCGTTATTATATCATAATACTGAAAAGCAATTTTATACAAATAGTTGCTTAGAAAACAATTGTAACAGTTTTTTTTTAATTGAAAAATGGCGCTATACGTAATAAGTAATACTGAAAAAAGTTAGTCACACGCAAGCAAACCAGTACTTATTGAAGGTATTTCTTTGATTTGAAGTGTAAATGTAAACAATATTACACACTAATGTCCATTGCGAAGTATTACTTCTCTACAAATTGTATTATATAGTATTATTGCAAATATAATATATTAGAAAATATTGTTTATATCAATGTACATAATATGCATGTTGGTCTTATACCCGAGTGAGCATTCAAATCCCCGAACGCACGTTTTCATAAATTGATTCTTTAATCGATTTATGGATTTGATTCGAACGGTATGGATGTCTATAATTTTTACATAGTTATCCACAAACCTTACAAAACATAGATAGTATAATTACATTAATCATAATTGACTGTATAGGATCCATAAAAAGAATTATAAAATATCATAGTTGACATCTCGACAAACATATGGCATACATATTATATATAACTTGTATAATTCATCTCATTTCCAAAGAGTTCTATAAAGTAAATGCCATTTCAATTAGTATACTGGTGACGATATACTAGTATTTTTTGAATTCATCCCTTTAATTTTTCAGAGAACAAAATTAGATTGATAGAATAACATTTTATTAATAATACGAAATTAAGTTTGATAACTTTTGTTTTCCACTGATTAAAGAATATGCAACTTGTTTCGCCTTCTTAAAAAAACATCATCAGACTTACTATCGTTACGTTAAATTTGAATTGTTTGAATTCTGTACTTTTCCATTTTGTCGCAAACGACCCGGCTTTCGCCTTTCGGCATCTTCGGTTATAATAACAAACCCACTTAATTCATTGAAACTTGTATACATTCAATTTTCGCTAATTTACATTTTAATAGCCTTTTAACTAAGTGTTCTACTTATATTTTTGTATATAAATGATACAAACTGTTTACTACAATAGTGTGTCTTTGTCACAATTTGTGGCACAATGTGAGGAAAAGCAAAGTTAATAAAGTAATTTATTTTATATTACATTCATTAACAATGCTAACCATTTATTATAAAATCATTTCTGTTAACAACTAAAACGCTCTTCATATATTATGCAACCTAGTAGAATGAAAACATCTGTATATTGAAAGCAAATATTTAATTTTATAACTTTACATAACATTATAGCAAATTAAATAATAATAATTTAACATATAGCAGTCAAAATAATGTTCAGAAAAGAAACATCCGGAATGAGTTGACATGGCACGCTACCGAAGATAAAGATCACGACTAGGTAATATAAGAATAGATGAACAACTACAACTCTCCAATGTTATCGATTTCTCGAAAACTCAATGTCAATTTCAATAGTGAGAGTTTGTTTTGCACATAAATTATTGTCGATAATTTTTTACTAGCTACGTAAAACAGTGAACTATCATCGAATCTCTACTACATTGATCTCCCGTTGGTGTTTAGCATACCTCTTCTCGAAACATCCCATCGCCATTTAATAAAGCGTCTAATTATTTTCCATGTTAATTAAAATTAAATATTTGTTTTTGTTTATTGAAGTTTTTATTATGTCCTCGATGATAATATGAACATTATTTTACAGACATCGTTGCTTTGGGTTATATATTTTTTTATATTATAAACATCCAATTCGTTGTTCAAAAATTATTTTACAATGCTTGCTATGCAATATGTTGCATGATTTTTGGCTACACAGTTTTCTTATTCAAATATTTTTTGAACATTGAGTGAAGTCATAAATTTTAAATTTTTTACGGTACAGTATCTCATGCAACATATATATTTAGCTCAAGCCACTTGAGATCAAATTTTATATACAGAAAACTAAAAACTATCTTGAGGTAGGAAGCCTGAAAATACAATTATAAAGTTGTGTTTTTTAATCTCGAAGATTTCAGACTCTATTGCTGTAATGTTTAAAAAAAATGATAAACAAAATTTGGCTGTAAAATATCCGAAAATTAGATCAAATAACATTTTTAATTTACTCATAAAAATAAATTCATCTATCAATTCCATATAAAATCAAGGGACCAAAATAAATATGCATAACTTACTATTCATTTTTATGATTTTACATGGCAGTAGCCTAGGTTCATCGTCAAAAAATCCATTACAATTTATTTCGCTGGTCTAGGTTCATACCATTATTTTTGAGAAGTCATTGTCTTCTTAAAATACATTATTTTGGTCAGCACGATGAGGTTTTTCGATTTTGCACGCTTGACAATCTTCGATGTCGCATGACGACATATTTTTATCACTTCTAGTTAGTTCTATGTCCAATTTTATTTTATTGGTAAAAAACTTATGCTCACATTTCTTATGTTGCAAATATTGTTAAGAAGTCAATATTTTAAGCCAATCTAACTAAAATATCTTAGTTTGATAATTCGATTTGGGAAAAAGAATAGCGCTCAATACTTATCAATGGTCTTGAATGATACTATGAGGCACACTTATGTTGTCTTATTTCAAACTTAAGTAAAAAATAGTTCAAAATTACGTGTACATACATATGTATGTGCGTACAATCAAAAGAACAGCCTTTATTTGCATACACAGAAGCATACAATTATTTTTAGGTTGAAAAAGGAAAGTTGTACATCATGCAAGATATTTTAAAGGAACATTTATGGACAAATTTGAAATTGATTATCGTTTCTTAAATTATTGGTACATATTATTTAAGCCAAGTCCGTGGCCGAGTGAAAACGTTGAAGGTTTTGATTGCGGTGCTCACTAGCTTGGATTTAAGTACGGACGGTTTCATAAATTGATTTTTCAAATCGATTAATAGATTTCTGATGCAGTTTCTCTCCCCTCCGTCTAAACATTCTAAACCAACAAAAAGGTTGAAAAACTGAGTAACAAGCAGTTCTCGCAAAAAAACATCTCTTGATATCGCTAGATAGATAGAATTGATTTTTACATATTTAACTCTACAATATAAAGATCGCATTTCATAAATATGAAAATTGCATTTCGTGTGGGAAACATATGTACGTTCCAAAAAAGCATACATTTGACCAGTGAGAAAATATGATAATGCATGTTATTTGATCGTTTTCCATAATAATAGAATTTTATTATTATTTGTTTTTCGCAATAGTGGGTGCCAATTATTTTATAATGAATTTAAAATAGCCTTCTACAAATAACTTATAAGTTCGAAAATGAATTAGTAGTTTCGATTTACATTAAAATTTTGTATGGATTTTGAACACACCGATGTGAAACCGAATTTATAGATGCGCGTGCGTCGGAAGCAAAAGCTGAGCGCCGTGTCAATGCAGACCAGCGTCGCGCAGTCCGGTGCTCGCGCGCCCATCGTGCGTCTCGTGCTGAAGTTTGTGCCGTATCGTCTTTGTCGATTTAATGTATTACAAAAAGACAGCACCGCGACCGCCGGTTTACGACCCCTTCGAACACGTTAAACGAATAACAAAACAAATAAATATATTTTATAAACAATAAAAGCGTCCGTAGATAAAAGTTAAAAAAAAATCGGTGCTAAAAGCATTCCGATAAATCGAATTAAATTTATCAGATAAAATTTATTTTTAAATAATATTTACAATTGGATCCAGTGCCAGATTTGAAAAAAAATGTATACATTCATTGGTATTTTCAATATTCTTTTTTTCAATCTCAATTTATAATATGAATCCGTGAATTTAATATATTTGTGCATATAATTCTTTTATATAAAGTCTTTAATAATAAAACATGATGGCTTATTAATTACATTATTTTATACCATCTCTCAAAGAGTCTGAATTTCATTTGCTCAAAATGACGGAATACATTATATTTTGAACTTAATTGTTAAAAAAATCATTTAAATATGCCAATATGTCGGTTGTAGCTCTTAACCTTGCTGTCATAATTTATTCATCGCTTGTTTTCTAAACGAATGAGTTTATGACATAAAACGTTCAAAATTTGAATAATTATGAATTCAGTTCGAAATTTAAAATCTATTCCAAATACAATATCATTTTTTAAACAATGAAATTGTATTACTGTGATAAGAGTTCAATAACTAAAATTTACTCGAAACAAATTATTGCGTTCTTAGCTATTCATTGATTCAAATATTTCATGACAATAAAAAAATTATTACTCGCAAATCAAATAGCTGTGATTTGAGTTTGGAATTAAAATTTTCCTCCATGCAACATAAATTGTGTTCTAATTTTGCAAATCAAAATTATTTGACATACGTAGGTTCTGAGATCTTTTTCCGGTGTTCGAATAGTTTCTGTGAATTAAAAAAAAAATAACGGTTTTTTGAGTCGATACATTGATGTAGTCATCATTATTATAAAAAAGAATTACGTACGTAGTAAGTATAACGATAAAACTTAAAAAACGGATATATTGCCATTATGACGTAATCAAAGGCTTTGTATGAATTAAATGAATAAATTCAATACGTAATTTACAGTAAACATTCATAATGTAGTAGGTATTAAATATAATATAACTAATGAATAGATTTCATAAATAAATACTATTATGGTAATTTAATATTTTATTCACTGGTTGACTTATTTGGTCTGACTGTATATGTGTATGTATATATGAATCTTCTCAATGAAGTTCATATAAACATAAATATTCATACGAGAACTGCTTGTTATAAAAATTTTCAAACTCTTTATTTTCAAGAGGTTTAGTATAGACAGGACAGGACTATCGGTTAGCAAATCGCTCTCGCTGCACCCGGTTTTTTTAGGATGGATGAGAGGGAATATCAGACATCGCAAACATCCATGCCTTTGAACGGATATCCATAAATCAATTGAAAGCTCAATGTTATGAAACTAAGTTAGTCTAGCGGCCAACGTCGTTGACTTCGATTACGGAGCTCAATACATTTTACAAATTATATTAAATAAAATTAAAATA
The DNA here is from genome assembly GCA_030503985.1 of Himalopsyche tibetana. Taxonomy (NCBI): domain Eukaryota; kingdom Metazoa; phylum Arthropoda; class Insecta; order Trichoptera; family Rhyacophilidae; genus Himalopsyche; species Himalopsyche tibetana. The sequence continues at coordinate 3,522,798 of JAPJYX010000019.1, read as the reverse complement.
TTTTGTGCTTAGATAAGTCACTAATGAAAAGATGGAAACTTGCTCAGTGCAATAAAGTGTTCTTCTGAAAAGCCTTCAACATAATAATTTCACACACACAGTTTAAAAACAACAAACGTCATGTTCGATGAAACATTATAGAATATGTTGATTGTATAAGGTTATTAAAATTTCATAACGTAATGAATATATTGAAATTATCATTAAATCGTAAAAATATTACAGTTAGACCAATACAGAATAGACTTAATATTGATAAGTTGTTTGCCGAAATATATAATCTTCGTACATTAAGCAAATAAAGTAAAAATAAACGTTCCAACCAATTGGTGTAGGTGCCAAAGTTTAGAAGAAAAAAACAGTAAACAAGGTCTTCATGTTCAGAATTTTAATGAAATAATTATAGATCATATATCTAAAAACACACAGAAAGAACGCGAAAACTCACACACAGAATATGTACGGCAAAATACTTCAAATAAATTGTCGAAAAGTGTATTTTTGGCGGGACACCGACAGCATATTTCCGCGCGCGCTTTATCAAGTTGGCGCGAAATCTGGACAGATCTAAGTAATCGTTGCACTTTTGGGCGGCCAGCGCGACACCGAGGCCGCGTTCAAGCGGACGCTATCGAATAATTCCGAAACGACACGAACAATAAAGTTATAATCCAAGTGATTTCACATTATTAAATCCCCGTTACGATACGGCCGACGCGCCGCGACGCCTATCACAGCGTCCCCGGGAAAGTTTTACGAAACGCATCATTTGTGATTGTTTAATTCAGTAACACACAAAGCAGCGCAATTGCAAAATTAAAGTAAACGGTTTGTTTACATTATTAATCTCATAATTTTCGTCCGCGTAGTTACGTTGATAATTTAATAAAGAGCTGCATTGTTGTGATAAGTTTGTCAGTGTCAATTTGTCAGTGAAATCGAGTCGGTGTCAGCGGTGAGGAGTCGCAAAGCTGTTGCGCGACAGGAGGCGGAAGGCTCGAAGGGCGGCGAAGGCAGACAGGGCCATGGGTAACCAATGGTGTGCTGGTCGGCCGCCCAAGAACATCAAGGGCGATGCCGTCGACGGGAACGGTCCTTACGCGCCAGACGATCCAGGAAAAACGCTCAACAACAACGTGGAGAAAGAAGAAGCTCCGATTTCAACGACAGTAGAAAACATAGGAGAAGATGTGACCGATAGCAAAGATGTTGAAGTAGAAGGTATAGATAATACAGATGAAGAAAAGGAAAATCAGGCGAGTCCGAAAGTGGTAGTGATTTTAAAGACAGTGTTGGAAGAACCAAAAAGTGTGACAGATCAGCCAGGAGGAAAATTGAATTCGGCAGCAGCCGGAGGCAACTGGCAAGGAATGTCTGTTGGGGGAGATGTCCTGAAACACGTGCAGCCTCCTCTGAGTATGAGGCATGAGGTAAGAATTTATATCATTAAGTGAAATATTAAAACGCTAGCATTACAAGACATTTGGCAAAGGACCGATCAAGGCTTTGATCGTCACTCTTGATAAAATATGTATTGAAAATGATTCAAATTCATTTTTCAAATACTTTTCGATATACGAAATTGTCAATAATTTGACAGGCCAAAAACAATTGAGACTAAAATAACAAAGATTTTCGTATCTGTTTGGTGTAGTGTTTTTTTAACGAAAACACAAAATCTTTTAGTTTTAGGACGTTCATATAAATATATATTTGTTTATTTTCCATTGTAAATTGATAATGATAAAAAGTAATTTTAATGTGTGCTAGCACACACAAATTTCCGACATAATATAAATAATTATTATCGAGTGCTTGAAATCAAATTCAAGAAAATAAAATTAATTGTTATCAATAAAAATAGAATCAAAGTGAAGAGTGGGAAATACATACAAACAAAGGTTTTTGATTATAACACATTTTATTTTGAATTTTGTGACCTATGTATATAATGTAAATTAAATTCACTCAACGCATACCATTAAGGTTTTGTATATTTGGTTTCATTCCTAAACTAATAGTTTAAAAATACACGATAGTGAATCGCAGGTGAATTAAAAACTATTATACAGTTCGAAACAGGTAAATTTCTTAACATCGTTTGCTCAAAAAACTACTCAAATTCACGATAAATCGCGTCAATATTATGTTTTAAAAACTTGTTTTAAGACTTCTCAGAGTCAATATTAATGATCTTAGAGTATTTTCCGTTTAAATCAATATACCCAGGTAAAATGTTTCTGAATATTACGAAAGCAATGGTCCCATTGGCATACAAGATATAAATTCAATTGAGCTATCGACGTCTGCATATTGCCAGCTATTCATATTGGGATATGAACAATTTAAAAATACCGCGGATTTTGCTGCTTTGAATTTACTTCGCTTCGAATTGTTTTAATATTCAAATATCATGCCGTTAATAGAATAGGTGTGCATATATGACAAATACCTAGCCCACAAGTGACCTGCCAAAAAACAGCTAGCATAACTGTTCAAACTTCTGATGTTCACCTAATAGCATAGTTTTTTTCGCGTCGTTGAGCTCATAATGTTCTAAACATTGTTTTGATTGTGAAAGTTTGCTCAGTGATTGTTAACCGGTGAATCGATTTATAATGCCGTGGTAACAAATTATGGTGGTATTAAAAAATACTAACTGAACAATTAATTTAATTTTAATTTACGGATGCTAGGGAACACATTGGCCTTACAATTAAATGCATCTTTTGTGTAATGCCGAAATCATATTTATAATTTTCTAGGGGCACTATTTCTCACATTATATGTAGTCGTGAATAAATAATATGTACTAAATTACTAATACAAAGACATATTACCTGTTTCCTTTTGATTGAATATATATTTTTTAGTTCTGTCATGCGATAAATAATTATAAAATACATTCGTAAAAGTCATAATAATATTGTTCAATTTATCACAAATGTTAGTAGAATAATTGGTAATTTATCTATACAAATCTATATTTGTGTTTATCTTAAAACCATGTTTTTGTAACCATACATATGTAATCCGAAACCCCCGAAACTATATTTTTTTATGAACATATATTTATTGCATCTAAAGTGAGTGTAAGAAAAAGAGAAATCTTTGTATAGCACTGTCGACTTTATTCAAATTATAAAAAAGGTAATCAATGTTATTTCAAAAGTCTGCTGTCATAGTAATTATTTATGAAATAGTCTTGAAGTTAGTTGCCTAGTTCTGGTGTAGAAAGTATCTCTTTATTTATTGATTATAAGGTCAACTGAATGAAGGACATCTGAAGCAATATCGTTTAACATAATGTTTAAGTCGGTGTTTTATTTTTTTAACCAAAAAGGTTAGAGACGTCTGAACTAACTATTATGTTTCGCCATTCGCTAATAATTTATTTACACACCTTATCTCGCCTTATACGCCGTTATTATTATTAAAGATTTTCCACACCAATTCTTATCATCAATAATATTAATCGGGTGCGCTGCACTTCTGATAACAAAGATGGAAGACTTGAATTGTATGTAGTAAATCTAACATCTACAGATGATTTGAATCTAGCAAATAACATTACACTAGTAAATGTCACCAAGGAGAAATGAGTCAGATAGTCCAGTAGCGTAATTACGAAAAGCGGGCTTCACGTTCACTTTTTTTGTACTAACGTACACTTTTATACCAACCTCCACTTAATCTATTAATAGTTAAATAAAAGGCCTTTAACTTAACGTATTTATCTTGATTCAACTATGTCAGTATTTTGGAGATAATAGACGTGAATGTGTAGCTTGTTATAACGTAAATTTTTGTCTTCTTTTCTACCAATTCCTTGGATCTGACATCGATTCATTGAAACTATGGAATGCTGGCATGGCTTTGGACGGAAGGCGCAGAAAAGGGATCGGTCTAATACAGAAGAAGGCATCGAGGGATGTTGATATTATATCAATACTTGAATCGGAAACGGAGATATTAAACAAACAACATTATTCATTACTTATATATATATATATACCTGCAGTAGTAAGTAATATAGTCTTAACGTCCGGTCACGATTTCTTTAAATTTAGAGTTGGATTTTTTTCAATTACACAAACATTATGTGTGTGAATTTGAATTACGATTATTAACAAATAAGGTTATTGCTTTTTTCATACGAGTTCTAAAAGTGACTAAACGCAAGTTGTTCGCGACTTCTTCTTGTATGAAAAAATCTATAGATTTTCACCATGTTAAATACTTAGTTTCGAAACAGCGGTTTCTGATAAAACAAATTAATTAATTTAAAATATATTGTATCAACATTTTAAAGTACACAAGTTCCCATGTAACTATGCGTATACAATTATTTTCTCTCGACACAACATTAATTATACGTACATATTTTCTTTTTTGCTATTCCCTATTTCATTAAATCAAATTCCATTTATTCAAAGCTTGTATTCTACTAGTGCTGCTCTACGGTGGAGAATCATGTCACCTGACGAAGACACATATACATACTGAGATTCTAGAATATATGCTTTTATCAGATATTGGGGGTGAGGTCGCTTGATTTCTTGACGAACTCGAATATAAGGAAACATACAAGGCAGTGCCTTGTTATGTTGGTGGTCACGGAAAGACGTTGGAACTGGCTGGGTCACTTACTGGTAATGCCTCCAGAGAGTCTCAATTATTTCTTCTGACCGTTGAAGTCCCGACGTCCTTGAGCGCAACGAAAGGATCCTGGCAATGCCGTAATGTCATGGGAGAAGGCAAAGAAATTGGAGGGAGAAAGGGAATCATGGTGGTCACATACTCCACATAGGGAGTAAATATGGTAATATAATAATCTGCATTCATGTAAAATCATATTTAATTTTAATAAAATAATATATGAAACGGTCATGTGTGTTATTAATGTTATGAATTTTGATATCTTTTTTTCAAATACCGTGATAAATGAATTCTGAATTAAACTTTCGTGTACAGACTGTTCTATTTAGAGATATCAATATTTTATATTATTAGAACTGTAAAGCATCTACAAGTTGGTCAGGAGACTCGCGATGTATTTTCAGACAAATAATTAATCGACAACAGGTGTATGGCAACTCGACATCTGCTTGCGAAATTTTCTTTTGAAGAATAAAGTTCTCATAAGGCACAATGTCTAAATAGTTACCTTAAACATTTCACAGGGGTCACTACTAACTAGAATCACCGCATGGCTTGAGATTTTTAAAATAAAAATTTCGAAAAAATCTATTTAGCCGTGTGAATTGTTATTTTTTTAAATTTCGAACATTGTATATTGTTCATTTATGCCCTGCATATAATATTTTTATTTTGGGTATTTGTCTATTATAACAATTATATAACTATGCAATTCCATAAAACGATGTTGACTTAAATAATAAAATTATCATGAGGAGAATCCTGATTCATATTTTCCTTGCAATAAAGAATCATGTGGTATATAAACTGTAATATAAATAAAAATAACATATTTTTTTACTTGCTGTTTCTGTCGCATCATCAGCTTAATTTACAAAATACATATCTGCGTTTGAGAAACGTGTTTGGATAACTGATCTACTACATACCACAGCGAATCAGCTGATTTGCTAGAGTTTAGTTGATACAATTTACAACGACACTAACCTCCGGGTATTCGTTCTTTACCGGAAGCGTTGATTATTTCCCCGGACGGTGGACGAATAATAATTATGGAAATTAGTTTTATCGCCCTGGCAATTATTAAAGGTTATGATTATTTGACACACAGCAGTCATCATTATTTTTTTTGAAATATTTATTAGCTGTAGACTAGTAGTATACATGCTTTAATTGAATGCTATGCAATGATGACATTTTAGTGAGGATTAAATGGCTATTTTTTAATATTTGTTTGGCTGCATGCCGTTGGTTCAAACTGTATTGCACGTAAACCTCTATGCGCTTAATGTAGAGTGTGTATACGTATATTTGTTTTTCATTTGGAAACACTGGGATTCAGAGATGGTTATATAGTTTCCCAGAAAATTTGGCTGAGTTATAATAAAATAAAACTTGATAGTGTTGTGAGGGTAATTCATTACAAAACTGGTCTCATAATATTTCGATTGCATGGCAGTATTTGGTACGAGTTCGAGACATGATCTTTGTACACAGAGACGCAGTCTATTTCAATTTCACCCAATAAAATCTTTTAGAGAAGGCACGGTAATTCGTGATTCTTACTCGTGTATCAATCAGTTCATGCGTCCCTGAATTAACTCACAAACAATTCTATTAATACAATCTTACACTAAAATTACGAGTGCCAGCGAAATAAGTGATTTTCTATAAATTTTATGACCTAACATTTAAGTAAGCCGCAAGGTTGAGTATGTAAATTTGTCTTACAACTATTTTGATAACGTCAATGAAATAATAATGTATCAACTTAATGATGTCATATATTATAATATGTGAAGTCATCTCTTGCTAATAAGCTCTTTTATTTTATTATATAATATATCGCGAATAGGTGCGGTAACTGTTTACTAATTGAACTCTTAGAATAATTTTACACTAATGAAGAATGTTAAATAAGCTACGGCAAAATAATGAATTTGTCTCTTTGCTGATTGACCCGATAGTTCTATATTTGAATAAATAACACACGTCACAGAATTGAATGAAATCAATGAATTTTAGCTAGAAGATATTTATCTTTTTACTTTAAAATATTATGTTTTGTCAAGATCTTTGCTTAATGCGCATACTATTTTACAGTGGTTTCACATACCTTTGAATATCTCTGAATTCTTAACTATAGAACTTATGTTTCTTGGATAAGTGTTAAATACTTTGTACGAGAAGTATTTGGCGTCATTAACAAATGCTAATATGACATTGGAAAACCAGCGTGACTAGTATTTGACTTCACTCAACGGAGTTGATTTTTAGTAAATTGAATGGTAAAACGATACGTATAACAATGTTAATAACTTAGCATGTCAAACGAATAAAACAGTGACTCACTATTGGTAATTTTGCAGAAGAGCGAAATTCAAGCTAGAACAATTTAAAATTAAAATAAATAAATCATAAGTAAATAATATTTTTTCGCTCTTCTACAAAATGGCGTAAATTGATTCACTGATTTGTTTCTTTATGGTATCGAATTTCCATGTGACTGTCCAGATTTCAATAATATTTTAGCGTAATGATTATTACTTTTGAAAGACGAATAACAGTTTCTGGCGAGACTTTTTATAGATATTACTCATTGCTTCGATAAATCAATGTCATAGTAGTATCCCGTTGACAGCCATCCAAATTCTGTCCAAGTTTTTTTAATATATGGTAATGTACTCGTATTTTCAGCAGGAATGAAAATTTAAGAAATATTTCAACATTGTTCAGTTGCTTAAATTTTTTGGTATCCTCTTATAAATACTTCTATTTGATGCAGAATTATTAAGTTAAATAGACTGCTGTTATAAAAATACAAAAATGAAAAATACAATGCATTTGGTGCATGCAATGGTATACGAAGAACAAAATACAATGCAATGCAAATACAATACAAATACAAAATACAATGCAATGGTATTCAAAGAATTCATCACGATATTTATATGGTTTAAGCTATTTTTCCACTGTGTACATCTTATAATAGTTAAATGGCAGGGCTGTGAAAAGTAATGTGGTTTGAGACAAACCAGTTTAAAGGGAATCATTGCAATGAACTTCTTAAAAGTCGGAACAGAAGATGTGATTTGGTTGCTCACTTATTTCAAATATTTATTGAGAAGAACAAACCGGCAACTATTTTTTTTTCAAACAATTAAGCTTTATTTTTATAAACTAATGAATGTCAAAAGTTTTATTTATTAAATGTCTATTAGATCCTTCAATATTTGAGACATGGACATTTGTACTTTTAATGTATCCTAACTGGTTTTTTACTATAAAAAATTGATATTTGATTTTTTAACTCTAAAAATAACGTTTTAAATATTGACAGTGTCTCCACAATTTTAAGTATATATATATATATATATATTATCCAGATGTGGTTCCCTCGCAAAGACAATTTTTATTACTGTTATTGTTTGTGTCTTCTTCTCTTCACACAACGACACCTATCTCATTTATAATTTAAGAATTAGAATTAAAGTCCACTTTACAAATTTAAATCTTTCGTTAGAGTTAGTCTGAAGATGATTCTCAACGAGATAAAGAACATGTCACCCATAATAGTACAACCTGTGGAATAAAAAGAAACCCAACATATTCTGTTGAATACAAACAAACCTATGTGTGGAATAGTAAATGAGAAGAGTGTATCTGAAATCTCATTCAAACAAAAAAAATATTTAGGCACAATTCGTGACAAACATCTAATAATAGAAAACTGAACGTTAACGCTACTTGAAATTCGTCTTCAATGGTAGACAAACCATTTCGACGGGTTGATGATTTAATAAATCGTGCTTTGTTTAGAAAAAGGATAACTTGTTTGAACGAGTGCAAGTGATTAGTATGTGAAACTGTGCTGTTTATGTGGTATAGAAAACCTCTTTATCGTGATCTTTCAATGGTTGAATCATGTATGCATATGTAAACATAATTAAGGGCATTTATTATTGATTCTCGTGGCGTAAAACACACAGTTTATTTCAACGGCGTATATGAGGTTGTATAGCTTAAAATAACTGAAACAGTCATGATCAATGAAATGAATGGATTGACATATAAACTAAGTACAGGTATATAAGATTATCAAACACAGAAGTGGTTTTCGTTATTTTCTGATTTCGTACCCTGGGGTAGGAAAAATTAACATCGCGTTCTCTCAATATTTTTTAAACTCCTTACACCGACTACGTGGTCCAGTGGTCAACGTCGTTGGCTTCGGTTACATAGGTCACGAGTTCCAATCTCAGTACGGACAGTTTTTATAAATTGATTTATGGATTTCTCCCTAAAGGCATGGATGTATGTGATGTCTTGAATTCCCACCTACCCATTCTATCCTAAAAACCGGTGTAGTGAGAACGATAAGCTAACCGCTAGTCCTTTCTTAGTAATATCCTTCTTACTTTACTCTCTTTGAAAAAAGAGAGGTTGGGCAACTAAGTAACAAGCAGTTATCGTAGAAATATTTATGTTGTCATAAACTCTATTAACAGTCCATAAGCTCCACATTGGGAGCGGACATGATGCGATTAATACCTAAGTACTTAAAATTATGTTTTATTTTTGAAAACATATTTTGTATCCATCAAGTATGTGATTTGAGTTCATATTTGTTGTTAGAATTGGCAGAACTCCATTGTAATAAAGTGAATAAATAAAGTATTTTAGTTATATAATTATTATATTAAACATGATTGATAGCCAAAATAATATATGTAGAACAAAAATACATTGTTATTTTTTCACCTTCTTAAGTTAATATTTAATTTAATTTAATTTATTTCTTCTTTTTATTATCAATGTTTAATTTATTCATGGAGTACCCCACTGTAGAAACACCGTAATAAAGCATTTTGTATTGTTAACAAAACAGGTTTTTGAATCCCCACCATCACAAATATTTTTAAGATCACCGATTGATTAAAGATCTTCATAATCATGTTAAAATATTTTTTTTATCTTTAGTCAAATTCTATCGATGAAGATGATGGATCTTACTTGTTCTATCAGAAATTATTAAGCATTCTAAAATAAAAAGAAATACGCTTTGTATACACATGTATACAAGAGTGAGTTCGGATGAATACTATTTGTTATGTAACATAATATCAGAGTAAACTTTGTCAGAGCTTACTCAGTTGATTAATTGATTTGGCATTTACTTGGTAGAACTCCATTATAAAAAAGCCGAAATAGCTATCAACGCATAAAAATGATTAAAAACTGTAGAACTAAAATACTTTGATATTTTTAATCTGTTACTCAGTTGACTTTCTTGCCAAATGCTTAATTTCTTTTAATTATTTTGCTATATCAATACAAGTGCAAAAGTGTAATATTTTAATAATCTGTAAGTATTTTTTAATGTACATGTAAATAAATAATTAAGTATAATAAAAAAATAAAGATGTTTGTATTAATTCTTCTATTTACAAATTATTAATATGTAAATTTCGCATAATATATTCCTTTCGGTCAATATGTACTCCATTAATTTAAGGCATAATGATATCTAATCAAATGCTATTATCGTCAGTTTTTGTTTCAATTTATTTTTTGGTCTGCTGTCCAGTAGTGATTCCTACGCCCAAGGGCAGAGGTGAGGCACCGACACAGTGGCGTAGATAGAAATTTGGGACCCTCATGCAAACGACACGCAAGGTCATTCTCGCAATTTGTTATTGATTGAATTGGCATTTACTTAATATAACCTCATTGTAATAAAGTGAAGAAATACCAAAGTTTTAGTTTTACAAATATTATTTTATGTATGGCTTAAGCTTTTATTAACTGAGTTATATATTCTGGCTTATAAGAGATACATGATACATCCTCTCATCTACTCTAACACCCTAATTTATATTGCATTATTTTTGATAAATTGAATTTAGTGTTTTTCGAAACGATAACAAATATAGAATTCTTCAAAGCTAATAAGTTAAAATTTTAGTGATTATTAATACATAATTACACTAGCGTCTCGTAAGGGTTTTAGCAATTTGTTGTATTGAGTCTGTAGAAATTTGGGCCCCCATTTTCGCTGGGTTCTCCTGCATTGCATGACTCTGCTCTGAGGTGACTACGTCGCTGCAAGCAAGGCTATTGAGCCTGCTAGATCCTCAAGTTTTATATTAGCTTGTTCTCATATATTAAAAAACAATTTTAGAATCATATATTTAACTAAACTTATCGTATATATTTAAGCATATATGTAATTATGTTTAAAAATCTTGAATACGGCCTTTCGAAATGAAATGGTTCCCACTAGCCTATTATGAGCACCGTGTTGATATATTCACAGTTTTACTTCTTTTACTAGCTCATCATTAACCTTAATGTCAATATAATATCTATAATACCATCAGAAGAATTATTTTTAGAAATTTATAAGTTGTTATTATAATTTGTAATCATCGAGTTGATTATAATTCACGACCACCGGTTACCATTTAGGTATCTTCGTATGCCTTGCTGTATAATATTCTCAAGGTACATTACGTCGTTATGACTCACAATAAGTCGTAAGATCAAAATAATTTTCAATGATTTATGAACATTTACTACCAAAACAATAATACGTATTAAGCAAACTATGCTCACGTTTTCCTTCTCTTGTGATTGAATACCAATGTTTCGTGTGAAAATAGTTTAAAATACAAAAGGGCGTAACCGTCGATTTGGCGGAAATCAGTTATTTTTGGCGTTGGTAATATAAATTGTTTAATAAACATGTTATAGACCTTTGACGAACGGATTTCATTGCATGCCAGTTTTGCAACAGAAGAGGTGATTTTTTCATTAACCTGATATACCTAATACTTATTAAATATTTCAAATGTTACTATACATATATTATTATATAATATTATGTAGCAATTGATTACATATCTTAATACGATGTCGTGATATATTCATCCAATAAATACAATCAATGTTCCTAATAATAAGTTTTGTTTCTACTACACGTCAAAAACTTCTTATTTTCTGTGTTGTTTGGTTTTTAAACCTTACTAATTAATATATACGCTGTCAAATGTCAAATATTTACACAATTATTTTGTTCGTTTGGCTGAGTATTAAGTCCGTTGTTTTAGAGTACGTAAGTCCTTCAAACTTATGAACATACATTACTACTTGCTCTTAAATAGCATGCGACATTGGAGTCTGTTTTTCACATTAACATTTTTTACAATTTATACATGCCCCGAGTAGTCTTGGGTGCCGTAAAATTTTTGCGATGACAGTTAATTCTCAAATAATTTGAAAATGATATGCTCTGAAAGATATTGAGATACAGATTAAGTTTAATGTAATTGAAACATGTTTTGGCATCTTCTTGATGTAAGAAAAACGTATACCCTTAAATGTACACTGTTCTACGAAAAGTACAAACTATTGTTTATTTTATTTTTTGCAAAACTGAAATCGATTATAATGTAGATTTTTATACCCAGAGGTAAAATACAAATCATTCTTTCAATTTTTCTTTAATATGTTGTTGTGGCACGAGGTTGTTGGTTCTAATCTGCAATCAAAGGACGGGAGCCGGAGTTTTTGGAATTATTGATTTGAGACAATATTCAAATTCACTTTTAACTGTTAAAAAATTAGATTTTGGATAGGAAAAAAATATTTCTTCGTTTTTAATTACATGTTTATCGATTATTAACGATAAAATAACTGTAAAATAATTTAAATGAAACATAATGTTGCATTCTGTATCTGTAATTTTGATAAAAACCATATTTTTTTTATAAAAAGTAGAAAATTATATTTTATGGGTTGAAAAATATCAAAGAATGCATACAAATAACTTCACGTGCCTGAGGGTGGCAACAACAATTAATGTTGCAAAAGTTTGCATGTCGTAAGCTTTTCAAAGCTTTAACACGGATATTCGTGTTCTTAGCACTTCCCATACGGTGCTAAAAAAATACTTATCCTATGGGCCAGCAACGTATCGGAAGTATTTTTTTAGCACCGTATGGGAAGCGTTAAGGGTGAGTGCGACGGTCTAAAAAAACATTTATGATTATTACAAATAGTTAAATGATTTATTTACAAACATTTGTGTAATTGATAAAATAAAGCTCAAACGGTTTTTTAAATAATCGTAATTGAGTTAATCATTCATTATTATTATATTCCACAAACAGTTATCTTGTTAAAAAATACAGGTAGCCAGTGGCGTGCTTAAGCAGAGACCTCTTATTTTTGTTCTATAAATAATCTCGACCCCATCGCACTATTTTTTTTTTCAAATTATAGTGAACATTAAGGATAATTAGATAATTACTATTATCATCATTCCATGTCACTTAACAATTCTCCGTTTGATAGTTTCTATTTCATTATTATATATCGACCAACATCCATTAAAATCTGAAAAAATAAATAAAAACTTAATGTCATTATCGACTTTTATTATTTGTTTTTTTTTTAACATTTAATATTTTTTTAAAGAATAAATAGTGCTTTTTGGATGAGATGCGATTTTTTATTGAGGATTTTTTAAATAGGAGGTCTCTGCTTAATCACGCCACTGGGTTCCTGTTCATTTTTCACAGAAAAATTGTATTACAATATAATAATAAAGAATGCTTAACTCAACTGAGATGATTTAAAATTTCTATCAAGCTAGATTCTATTTAAGATTAAACGAATGTTTGTAAATAGGACTTTTAATAATTTGTCATAATATTATGTAAGTATTGCTTAGTTCAGACTTATAGTTTTTGGAAAACTCAGTGGCAATTTTATTGACGAAATATGACACGAGAAAAGGCACTGATAAATTAATTAAAAAAGCGAAACAGCGTAAATGTGGAATTGAGTACCTAGTTTGGGTCAATTTTGGTGTATACTTTGTATAATATTCATATTATATACTATTTCCACGTGCATCACGTCCTTTTATGCAAATTTGATTGGCCGAAGAACTATCACGATGCCCATTGAAGGCATCCGACATTCCTGGAATGATGTACGGCTTCCTTTGACATATTCATTATGAATTTGACGGTCTTCCTCATTACGAAAGCGAAAAGTTTCGGCAATAACAATCTACCCACATCGGCCATAAATTTATTTATTCGCTCTTATCACGAGTTTGAACTGTATATACTTATTTTAAAAGTGTAGTTTGGCATGTGTGCTGTTATACGCTATTAAAGAGCTATGCAACGTTTAAAAAAATACCAATTACCAATTGGTTCGGGCGACAAATTGCGTAGACGAAATTTTCCTTCGTGAAAAATGAATTATATTATCAAATTGCATCTAGGAAATAGTACACTTACATATAATTTCACATGCATAGCAAGTTATTAATAAACTTATTTGTTTAAAAATGCTATACATTCTAATTATAATTGTTTTACCTTATGAATAAGAATGATTTATATTATAATTCTCTAGCCTAATAAAAAAAACACTCTGAATTTTTTGTTTATAATAAAAATATTGCATTAGTATCCGTGAAAATGATTTATTTAAAAATCTTACGACAGAGTTAACCCGGAGATGCTTTTTGAATAGCGAAATAAGTCACGCACAACTAGTGGAATAATAAAGTTAAAAATTCTCATTTTATATTAGCCATTTAATAGCTAAATAAGTGATCCTTAACCGATGATTTGTGGCGCACTGGTGTTACGCTAGCTTCCACCTAGGGCTTGTCGGTATCCAAAAACTGGTGTTGAAAACCCGATTTTCAAGCGCACTTCGCGATTGCTGAAAGTCGTTTTTTTTTAACTCGAATACCCAGTTATAAAAATGAAAATTAATATTTGATTGCTTTACTATAATTCAATTCATAACGTTAGTATTTTGACTCGGTTATAATACAAATAAAATGAAATATTTATTTTAATAGTCAGTAGACTTCAATATCCAAAATATAAAATTTTACTATACTTTTTTAAACTTATAATAAACAATGATTTTTTTCGCTATTTCTATTGAATTGCTCTGCTAAAACTGGTTTAAGCCGAGTTTTAGGGTATATTGGAATTTGATAACCGGTTTTTTCTAAAATCGGTTTTTGTATAAGCCCTACTTCCCACGGGCGTTCCGCCAGCTTATGAAAGTTTTGAAAGAAGAAACCGAAACGAGCGTTATTTTTTTTAAAGTTAATAACTTAAACAATATTCGAATCTTCCATCTGTCCATATAAATGTACTGAAACATAGAATTTAAAAAATATTTTTTTTTTGTTTTAAATGAAAAATAACTCTCAGTTCTATTTGTGTTAGCCAGTCATTGCTGGCTCGGTCTCACCTCAATATCGATTTTCAATAATTTTGGTCTTAAAAAATCATTCCTATGTAATAATTCTACATTTGTTTAGTATGATCAGGTTCGGTCTCGCTCATCACGAATTTCAACTTATAAGAATAAACATTAATACTGGGCTATTTATACTATTTAGCCACCTGTGTGGTCGAGTGGTCAACGGTGTTGGCTTCGGCTACGGAGGGCCCCGGTTCAAATCCCGGTACGGACAGTTTTATAAATTGATTTTTCAATCAATTTATGAATTTCTGTTCAAAGGCATGGATATATGTGATGTCTTGAATTCCCCCCTCTCACCCATCCTATCCTTTAAACGGGGCGTATCGAGAGCGATTAGCTTACCACTAATCCTGTCCTAACCCTGTCCTTCTATCCCTACTCTCTATGTAAAAAGAGAGGTTGAGCAACTGAGTAACAAACAGTTCTCGTAGAAAAACACTTCTGTTGAGATAAACTCCATTAGGAGTCCATATGCTCCACATTGGGAGCGGACATGGTTTAAAAAAAAATATACTAACCCAAGTAAAACTACCGAGGGTATTAGTTTACTTGGTTATTTGTAAATCGCCCTGTGTGTTCTTATAAGTTGTAAATGCTCGTAATAAGTGAAACCGGTCCTGACACTATTAAATAAATCTAGATATAGTACAAAAGAGTTTTTTTTTATTTTTAAACTCCAGAATGTACTTACACCTTTTAATCCCGGATTGTTCTTTCAATGTCGGGATTTTATAAATTTTACTGCAGTGTATAAAAAAGCGTGTAAAAAAGTAACAGAATTCATAGAAAACTTGGTGATTGATTCTCTAACAAAGTGATCAAAATTACATTGATATAAAAAAAACTGTTTTCATAACATTATGTCGATTATGTTGATTTTAAGCCACAATGTTTAGTTATATGAAAATAAATATTTATATCGGCGGAATGGTAAATTATTTTTTGCACTACATCTGCTTTTCATTCTTCATTTTTTTTATTGAACGCCATTCATATAATATATTTCGTTATTTGCATACATTGTCCGTTAGTTTATTTTACTTAGACGAGCTGACACACTTGTTTATTGTATTCATAATAAAATTATTGTATTATATCTCTCAGAGTCGGGCTGTAGACATTCATTTCCCACACCGAAAATATACTTTTAGTATATATATGTGCATACGTGTAAATATCTTAAATTTTGTAACGTTTCAGTGTCATCCAGTAACAGTGGCGCCCAAAAATGTCATTAATGCGGTCATAAAATAGCTCCTTAGTAGTTCTTATTTTAAATTAAAAATATAGATAATATTTTGTCAATTTTATATATTTAGGTTCATGAATTTCTGGTTCGTTTAAAAGGTGAATTAGCAACATGTTATTACACACATGGAGAGTTATAATACATTCGCATTTAGTATATTGACATGTTCATGGTCGACTGGTTAACGCAGTTGTCCAGATTTATGTGTTTCCGTTCAAAGGCATGGGATGTCTATGATGTATAAGATTCCGCATTTATTTATACGGTCCAAAAAACGATAGTGAAAACGATTACCTAATCACTAGCCACGTCTTATTTTTATCAGTCTACCCTAATATGCATTGATTCTAGAAAATCCTCTCTTGAGAAAGGCCCAATTAGGAGTAAATATTATCTATTGTACATTGGAAGCAGACATGGTAAAAAATAATTGAGTACCAGACTCTTGATCCCTTGGACACCACAACCAAATATGACGTCGACCAAAAGCCAGTTTCACCAATCGGTCACTGGTTGGGCAAATAATAAAGAATGGTTACATAATAAACTTATAAATCAATTAAACGGTATTTGTATACTAAGGGAAAGACGCTTGTTTTAAATATGTACAAGGAAATCCAGTGCCACTGTCCTCAGGTCATTAGGCGACTAAGTAGCTACCATAAAAGCAGGAATACTCGGCGATAAGTGAAAAATAATGACATTAGATTAGGTCTTGCCGACAACACTTTATTGCACTAAAATTACACTCAGTGTATGTATTATACTTGGTACTCGTAATCTTGCAATTGATAGACAACGAATCCGACACCCACCAGTTGTTTTCTTT
Organism: Himalopsyche tibetana; assembly: GCA_030503985.1. Classification (NCBI taxonomy): domain Eukaryota; kingdom Metazoa; phylum Arthropoda; class Insecta; order Trichoptera; family Rhyacophilidae; genus Himalopsyche; species Himalopsyche tibetana. The sequence continues at coordinate 3,505,753 of JAPJYX010000019.1, read as the reverse complement.
GCTTCCGCCAAGACGATTTACCACTGATCCCATTTAATATTTCAGTATTACATCGATCGGTAAACTGATATAATTTCCGGGCCTTTATCTCAGTGGTCAACGTCGTTGGCTTTAGTTGCGGCGCTCATGGGCTCGGATCCTACTACGGACTTTCCAGTTTCTTTAATTGGTTTTTTCAATAGATTTCTGTGATTAGCTAACCACTAGCTAGTGCTGACGCTACGTGTAGGCGGATTGGGCGACTTCCTATAGTGGTAAATCTAAAAAGGCGGCCGAATGTCTAGCGCCTTTTATTATTTTATAACATGAAAAAATTACCTTATATATCATTTTATAACTGGGGCGGAAAAATACAATCTTGCCTGGGGTGGCCAAATGTCTAACGCCGGCCCTGCCCATAATCCTACCCCAGCACTATCTTTCTATATATCGTCCTACAAAATAAAGGTTGAATAGCGAGTAACTAATAGTAAAACTTTTGCTGTGATAAGCTATATTTGTATATAATGAACATGATTAAAAAAATATTCTTTTTTAGATTTAAATATCGACAAATACTATGCTATGTTAACCCTATTGCAATGGAGATCCACTAATCGAATGCCTATTCGATAAAGTGTTTAGTACTTTCGCCGTTTTAAAGAAACCGTTTTGACAGATATGAAATGCTATTTGCATTTTAAAAATATAGGCGTAAGCTATAAAGACGCCTGTCGATTTCAATTTTTCAAAAGAAATGACAGTCAAAGATATATTTATTATATAAATTCTAAAATTATTGTTTCATCTTCAAACGTGAAACAAACGAAATTAAAGGCATTATGCGCATCAGTTGAAAATACATTACTTAGAACGATAAACCAAATTTAATAAGGGAAAAAATCGCAGTACATGTTTAGTTTAATAATACATATTGTAATAATATAGTTATTTTAACAATGTCGTCAGGAGAGTTGTTGAAATCACTTTCAACTGTATTAAGGGTGATTGAAAGTTCGAAACAGTGACGTCTATTGATAAGAAAAATGGTAAAAGTAATTTATTTACAAAACTTTGTGTACATACATACTTACTTCATAAAATATTTCTAAATATATTTAAAAAAAAAAAACATCCCAGTTGATTAAAGCATTCCTTATTATTAAATTTTGATATCAGTTTACTCTATAAAATGGCAAGGGAGCCAACCAATTCAATACGTAACTATACTGTTTTGTAATATTTTTTTATTAGACTTATTTAAGACCCTATCGATATAATTATTTAATTAGTTAACATTGCATAAAATATATGATCTAATCCATTTAAAAGCACCCGAAAGCCTTGTGAAAAGGTGAGAAAATATGATGAAGGTATTTTAAAATTATTATTTATTATAATATCTGAATCAAGTGTTAATTAATAAAAATAATAAAACATTTTTAGTACTTTTTCCACATAAAATTTATTAGATCAGGACCGGTTTCGCTCATCGCGAGCATTATCAACTGATAATGCTCGCGATGAGCGAAACCGGTCCTGATCTAATAAATTTTATGTGGAAAAAGTACTAAAAATGTTTTATTATTTTTATTATAATGCCATTCCACCAAGTATTGACAGTGAACACCTTAAAAGTGATCAAGTGTGAATTATTTGTTTTTTAGTACGATTATAATTTAATGACGAAAGACGAAACAAGAAGTCCTTTAGAATCATACATTTAATATCACAATATTAAATTTATGATTCAAAAATATTATATTATATAATAAAAGCACAGTAGGGATTTAATTTTGGCAACGGGATACAGTTTTAGATATGTTTTTCTTAAATAATTTGGATATAACTTTTAAAGTAATTAACTGAAAAATACGAATGTTGGAATTTGTTTTGTATTTTACATTAGGCACAAAAAAATAATATTTTTTTTCTTAAATTACAATTTAACTGGAAATGTTTACATGACATCAAACAGTTGCCGCATTTCGCTGAAGATGCTTAGCGTATCTTTTAATGGAAATTTATTCATGTTTAAAATATTTTACTAAACAAAAACAGCTCTACTCCCACTTTGAAGCTTCTGCAAAGTAAACACAGATGTCGGCAGTGTGTAGATATTCCCACGCTTTTGCCGACAGTAAGTTGCATACTATGTACATTTTTTGGATTAAAATAATAATTATTTCAACAGTGATAAAAAGTAGTTGTTTGATTAAAAGGTTATTTAAAAAAAAATGTCTCCAAATAAAAAAATAAAAAATGTGTAAATTATACCTAAATGAAAACTATATCAATTAGACTATAATTATATTGTGAGAATTTTCAAATTCCGTTTCAATAAAGAACAAAAACGCTCTTCGATCCTAAAAATATGGCTTAGTAAAATTGTTAAGTTTACCACTAGTTCTAACATAATCTATCCTTCTATCATTACTTTCTTTGAAAAACGACTAAAAACAACCATTTTTCGTAAAAAGAAGCCTGTGTTGAAGAGCTCCACATTTAAAGTTATCATAAAAATGTTTTTACAGAATAAAGTAAGTAACTTTATTCTTTTCACCAGTACTCAAATATCGCAAAAGAATTTTTAAAGGAATAACACGATTGCTACGATATTAAAAAAAAAGATGTGTCAGTTTCCAGCCATTTTTATCCTTACATTAATGACAATGATTAACAACCATAAATTGAATACTTACTAGAAAATTCAATTAGTTGTATACTTATTTGTTTTCCTCGTATACGCTTTAAAACATTTTTTTGACTCCTTAAATAATTTGAGTACAATAAGACAAATGGTACCGTGGGCATTCACACGATAAATAATGCATTACGTTACGTCGCATATTCTGTTTGTTTATTTTACGTCTGTAAAGCTTTTGTTAAATATATGTAGGAGTTTGAATGAGGATTTTAATTGAAATAACTTGTTTATATTATAATAGTACATCAAAAAGACCGACGCAGACTATCTTCGCGTCAAAAAACAAAGAAAGACTAATCAAATAAATTGTATTATCATATATATTATGTAGGTGGAATGATACGTGTAGATTTTGTGATTCTAGACATTTTTTAGTTCCAATGTTTTTAAAAATATTATACACATTCCATATTTAGATCTCGAGAATAACACAATCCAGCGAATACAATTTTATCTGAGATAATGCACATTTACAGAGTACTATTGTAATGCTCGATAATGCTAAAGTGTCTTTTTTATTACTGTACAATATTAGTTTTTTATATCGACTGGACGGAGCTATTGTGCGCGTTGGCCTTAAAGTTCTTTGTATCTCTTTGATCTCTGTTGTTATTGTTCAATTCAAGCAGAAAAGCGTGATCGCTGCAGAGGTGAGCAATCCACGGTGGAACCAGTTTACGTGGACACCATATAAAAAAACAATTTTTGAATATAACCTTGATTATTCGTATTATAATGTGCACTAAAACACCTCGTGACGTATATACGGGGCTGCCACCGTATTTCACGACTATGTTCCAGTTTTACTATGTGTCCCGACTTCTTCTATCTTGCGTGAGGGAACGTGGTAAAGATTTTGCAGATACAAAGCATAGTTATCAAAAGTCATGTCCTAAAAAGCTATGCGAATACATATATGCCATTTCAGCCCACGACGCTAACGACGCTAACCGCTGCGTCATATACCTAACGAAAATATGACTAGGCTAAAAAAGATAAACCTTGCACCCTTTTTATTATTAACATGTAAATTTTATTATATTGATTATCAGAGTTAAATAAACCTTACCCTACCCACTTTATTATTTATTTAGCACATACACGTCCCGTATCAATGCTTGGTAATTATGGCAACCCTATCTATGAAGTTTTTAAAAAGGATGTGTTCCAGACGTGAAAACTAAAAAAAAAATGAATGTATAAAATACAATATAAGATATAAGCAAAATGCATTGAAGGCTGGTAAAAATAATATACAACAAATCACAGGAAGCACATGCTATAATTATTACTAAGATATTCGCGCGATTGATTATACGCTGTATGTAGAGCGACAAGAAATAACAGCTACGTTTTCAACATACATTGTATAATATGTCTGCTATATGTTGTTTCCCATTAAATCAATGAATTGTATAAACATTGCTTTGAAAAGAGTCTAGGAATTGACATTCATAAATTTATGCTTCCACATAGTTTTGTGTATAATATATTTTTCGTAGAACATGACTTATTTCAAAAACAATCTTTTACTTATGTATTTTCTATATGAGAATTACGACGATTTTAAATGACATACAAAGATATAATGACAACACCGATAAAACACAATGTCAACTCGGCGACTCGTACAAAAAAAAAAGAAATACGTTCTCAATGACGTGAAATAAAAAAAAAGTGTCGACATACGGTCGGTCGCTGGAAGCGTCGCGACGATTCTTAAACTGGCGTCGAATGAAAAAAGACGGATTGGGAATTGAAAAAAAATATTTTCATGAAAATTTTTACACACATTTCATTTATACACACGCTAGAAACTTAATATATTAAAAAGCCTTAAGCTGAATACGTTTTCAATTCACTGAATAAATGTATTCATATTAAATTAAGAAAAACACATTACATACAATAAATTGTAAATCAATAGCTTAATATAGTATTATATGAATACTTTTAGGGTGTTCACTGTCAATACTTGGTGGAAAGGCATTATATTAAGAAGCACACAATATTCCTTTGTACTTATTTCCACTTTTATTTACCAAGATCTGGACCGGCTTCGCTCATGGCGAGCGATATTAATTGATAAGAAATATAATATAACAGTGCCATTTATACAAAAACAAATTGAAATAAAAAGGTGTAATAAACAATTGGCATTGAAAAGTATTTATATTTGTAAGCAGTTGATAATGCTCACCACCGAACGAAACCGGTCCTGATCTTGGTAAATAAAAGTGGAAATAAGTGCAAAGGAATATTGTGTGTTTCTTAACAGCTATATATAATTCCGTTCCACCAAGTATTGACATTGAACACCCTAAACGTATTCATATAATATTATCTTAAGCTATTGATTTACAATTTATTGTGTGTAATGACTACGCAAGTCAGTGATATCCTAAAAAAATCCACAACGTGAGACTCTCTTGAGACTGACTGGCTTCACAAAAAACATTTTCTGCGTATATACAGCAATCAAAGCTCAGTGTTTGCAACTTAAGAGATAGATGTAAATGATTAAAAGGATTCTTAAAATTCTTCCCAAATGTCGCTTAAATCTTAGTCGATCTCTTTCATTGCCATTCTAATGCTGGTTCTGCCATCTGCTCCACCCGCCAATTACTGTTAAGATAAGCTTTTCTTAGCTTCCTCGTTGATTGTCTCATTTGAGAGTATTTATGGTATTCCAACACGTACCTTTCCACCTGGATACACTCTAAGGAACTTTTGGAACTTCTTTTCGAACAAGGACGTGTTATGTTTTATAAATTTATTTGCGAAGCTATCCTTCAATAAGTGCAGATTAAATTTGTTGAAAATATTAACGTTCTCTTGTGTCGTACATTGAAAAAATAAAATAAAAATATTCACAATATTTTATATTACAACTATTCTTTCTGGAATCCGTAAAAATATTAGTATAATATTTTTTATGTGCTGAAACGTCAAGATCCTATCGACGAATTAGGATCACAGGGACCTATCTTAAAAAAATATATTTTGAAGTTAACTATAAATATAAGTGATGAAACTTTCTGAGGAGCGGGTCAAATTTCGTTCATATTTTTTTTTCAATACTCGCCAGAGGTTGACCAAGTCAGTGGTGTCACTTAAAAAGGAAGGGTGAAGAAATTCTTTGTGGGCCAGCTTCTGACCCACGGTCATAGCTTCGCCGCCTCAGCTATAGTGTAACAGGTGATTTGTTTTGTGTTTCGATGTGTACGAGATGTAGCTTTGTTTAACTTATAAATATGACTATGGTACATATTTGTGATCCTTACCTCTTACTACGGAATATAGAGTCTTCAAATGTTTTTTTTTTGTTTGTTAATTGATTGAAATTAGTTGTTTGTAGGTACATTCATTTTGAAATCTATATTATTTCATATCGTACCACTTTCTTACCATTCTTCGTCAGCCATCATTCGCCACTAAAACAAACACATAGATAACTTAACATAATTACTGTATTATCGCAAAAGTCTTAGATAGATATTTTGAAAAACATTTATGTAAGCACTGAAAGCTCTCATGGAAAGGTTATTCGAATTATGAGAAATGCACTCAATCTTCTCACACCCGATAGACTATGAGTGCTCTCTATCAGATATATGTGCGAAGATATTGATTGTTTCTTAGAAGTTAGAAAAAAAACCCAACATTGATTATTTGTCTTTCAACTACGCATGCAACTTCTGCTGTTGTATCACTTGGCCTTTTTAAAAGTTATTATCTTTTAGAACAGCACTTAAAGTGATGAAATATATATTATTGATGGTGCTTTGAACTCTGGACAATTCATTTTAAGAAAACAAACCGATCGATAAATATTATAACACATTTTTGTCTTTCAAATATTATTTTTTTTGACATGGTTACTAACTTTTGCTTATATACATATGTCGCAGTTTAACAATACAATACAGAACAAAACAAATCAGGGAAGATTTCGTTCGCAAAAAAAACGGTTTGATGTATTGTTAATCACATATTGATTAATTTTCGTTGCGCTTTTTGAACAATAAAGGTTAAATGTGCTTTTTTGCATAATATTTCATAAATATATATTTTAGCCAATATATAAATATAAATCTTTATTTTTGAATGTTTAAAAGAACAGAATTTAAGTAGACGTTTTTAGCTACGTTACTTTTTTTTGTTTTTTAAATGAACTAATTATGAGATTATAGTAAGCTATTTATATTCCATTAATACAAAATAGTTTTTAATCTTGTTTCAGAGAAGCGGCCTTTTTTTAGATTTTACACAGATGGAATAAAACATTAGTGCAGATATAAGGCTGTTTTTAAAATATGTTCTGAATACTTTTTTTCCCATTAAACTTGTGTTTTTTTTAATATATGAGATATCTATGTGCGGATGGGGTACGTCAAATCATCGTCCAGTACTCGTTTTAAAAAAATTCGCAAGAGGTGACTTTTGAATTTAAGCATGTTAAATAAGGCATGGTGCTAACTGAGTCCGAAATCCGTTTTATCAAAGTTTTGCTGTATGTATTTAAAATTTGACACATCAAAAATACTATATTACGCCACATGTAGTAAATATTGTGAAGAGTGTTTTATTCGATTCATGACTTACCTAGAATGAATCACGAGAATAATTTACAAAAAAAAAACATATTGATATGTTAAAACTCGAAAACGATTTACATAATTATCGATCGTTGCGCACATTTCCCTCCCACGCGGTATTATAAGTTAAGTTGGATTATATATATCTCCAAAAATAAAACGGTCTAGAAACGAGTTCCCAATATTACATTTATTGTTAATTTCGTCACATCCGGCTGACCGCATTTCACCATGGATTAAATTGATGTCGTTAGTCACAAGAGAGATCAGCTGATTTTACTGGATTACAGATACACTGCGTTATAACTTAATATGCGCAAAATACATATGTGGTGTGTTTTACTGTTTTACACTATTTAACTGGCAAACGTTTGGCGTTTATTTTAATGAAACTTTCAGATTGTTTATTAAATCGGAATTTACTTGGAACTCCATTGCAATAAGATGAAAAAATATCAAAGTATTTTAGTTCTGCAAATATTATTTTATATTTGTATATGTTTGATAGACAATTCAATTCGAGGGTAATCCGCCACTGATTGTTAGCAAGAAATTTCAATTAATGCCTGATTACAATCGTGACTAATGCTATTATTCTAAATAGGGAGAGGAAAATGCAGACGTCTATTTCCTTAATTGCCGCCTCTTAAATTCAATTATTACATATTTGTTCGTCTTTTTTATTAATGTTCCTAATTTTATAGGGAATATATTCAAAACACAGGTATAGAATTTTTTATTGCAGCAACTTTTCAATCAAATGCATTTCAAATTAAGTTGTTAAAAATACAGTAAACATTTATTAGAGTAGTCAATAGAATTTCGTAATTTGTTAAAATTAGAGCCGGAAGTGTAAACTTATATGCAGTCAGCAGGTTTTTAAATAAATCCACGCTCCTGATACGTATGTAAAACAATCTTACAATAACCATTTCATACTCTTGATGATAATAAGATAATGAGAAAAGTCCTGACAGCTGTCAGAGAGTGGAAATCCCACACGAGTCAGGGTTGGTCTATTCACATTATATGAATAATGATTTAACCGACAATAATAACAAAATCATTTCGTACTTTGAACGAGTTCATTACAAAAACAATCAGATCCACATTGGAGATTTTATTGCCTTGTATTTAAAACAATATTATTACCAAATGAAATTGTAGACCCTACGTTAAAATAAATATATGTACAGTGATATCCTAATATGTATAGCTGAATTCTCTCTTATATGTATAATATTTAAAAATTGATATTCAACGATTTTTATCTTTTGGAAATACTTAAAAACCTTTTGTAGTCAGTTAATAACCAATAACGATCAAAATATGAACATCGGAAGATAGTTTGTATCGAATTTTGAAAAACACAAACACCCAATACGTGTTGTCCCATTCCAATAGTGGCCAAACCAGATTCGGTTTAATTACAACAATCTAATGCTTTATTATTTTATTTTAAAGATGACAAGTTTCGTTATGACCATCACAAAAGCTCCACGTAGATCAGGTATACAAAGCTATCAGCAAGCATAGTGATGCTAAACCTTACTTGAAGCCAACCTAACCCTCCACCTTTTCTATTGTATTATTTTTGTTTGATTAATTATAACTTTGCTACTTCACTAGTTGTGTTAAAAATCGTGACACTTCTTAAAGAGAAGAAACACGTGCTACAAATTGTAACACATCAAGGGGAATAAAAAGTTATAAAATTAAATTTAATATTTCCTTCTTTTGTTGATTCTTTTTTTTATGATTTCTGGATTGTAAGATATGTGAGATATACACCGTGATACCGGTTTGAAGGTCTTCAAAAAAAAATACAAAATATTTTTAAGCCTTTACCTTTCTTCGTTAAAGGTGTTTTTTATTAAGGATATTTTATTCCGTTAAATTATGTATTTAATGAAGCCAAAAAAAATATTAATTCCGCTAGAATGGACGGCCTAAATAAAATAATTATTATCAGTTCGACTCTGCCTTGTTTACCAACTGCTAGCATCATAGAATGAATATTTAGCAGTTCAGGACACTGATGCGACTCCGGAAATCAATTGGAAGACATTGCTTTGGATGCTGGTGACCTCTGGTTCCAATCCTTGCACGATGGAGGCGTGGGCAAAGAAATGATTTCATTTGCTCGCTATTACTTATTTTCTGCCAAGAGTACAGTATCCGCTTAACTTGAACGCGTATGCTAGATTCCATGGCCGAATAAATCTAATTAAAGTGTTTTTTTTATTATCTAAAAAAATGCATGTAAAACTAATGTTTTGCCAGCTGCTAGAAATTAGTCTAATTGCGTAAAGTGTCCCTGCGAAGCGGGTACTCAGTTTTCGGGTAAGGTCTTTTCATACCTTTCCCACATGTATTCTAGCTTAGTACTGTGTTGATATTGATTCTGATGGGATGGTTTTGTATGGGAAACAGTTAAGTAAAACTCCATACGAATACTGATTATGGGTGTTCAATTAATATCAAGTCTTTTTAGTGGTTTGATTTTACTATTAAAAGATATTTTAGCTTGTCTTATCCTTAACTGACTTTAAAGAGAAGCTTGAGGGTGACCGCTTGAACCTTCCACCAGAAGGTTGTGTGTTCAAACATTTCCAAAAACTGTGAAACGTCTCCAACACTTCATATAGGCAAGAATAGTTACACAAGAAGCTTGCAGTATTTTTCAATCATGGAAATGAGACTAATAAAAAAATAATTGAGCATCATAGTAAATAAGTTTTAAGCTAAATATTTAGTAGATGATGACTCCTTACAGACCATTTTACGACACACAGGTTGGTAAATCAGGAACTAAAAGTTTTACTGTTTATGCAGTTTGGTACTTCTCTTAAAAACAAAATTGTGAAGTAATAAAGTAGCGCTACCTTATGTTATTCAGTTATGTTTACTTCTAATGATGAAACTAAGATAAACTGTTCAATGCATCACGGCCATTGCCTACCTTAACTAAACCATACTATGCGACCTTCCAATTAAAATTGTTACATAAGTTTTATATTTTTAATTTTAGTATACGATAGTTTTATAATAATGGTGTTATTGTTGCCCATAAAGTAGTGTTAAAAGCTCGTAAAAACACACCAGTGAAGAGTAGCTGAAGCTGATTTCATAACTTATGTCTGAACTTTTGACCCCCGCCGAAGTTTCCTTGGCGCCAATGATGCTACGGTCAAGCGTGGGTTAATAGAGTATTAGTTAACTTGCATGTAATTGTATATATTAGTGTAATTTATATCGCAAAGATTTCTCACTAGGTGGCAACACAATAAATATTCTTCGGATATATTTTATTATATGTCGTTTAATTATCGACTTCTTTGCTCATTTCGCATCTGTTTCTATCTCTCAATTTACAAAAAAACGTTAGGTGCCTCAAAACCGCCGTGTAATTCGATATCGAATAAATCCAGTCTGCACTGTACAGAATTATGAAAAAAATATTAATATATTTATTATAAATAAAACCTTATAAAATAGGTGTAATGTTTACAATGTAAATTTTTAAAAACTTAAGAAAAAACCCGGTCAAACATTTTTTTATTTCACCAATAATTAATAAGTCGTATTTTGTGTCAAGGTTACATATAATCGATAATTGGTACCGTACTGTTTTTATAATTAAACAGCAACTAACGACAAATCAAAAAATATTTTAAAAGTATATATTTTTATTTAAAAACTACCTCAATAAATATAATACACAGTAGTATTCATTTGTCACATTGATTGTGACAAGGGCATCCATTCAAGAAACCTTTTTTCACATTTTTAAAATCCCGATTTTGATAATATGCCACTTTTCATTTTTTTTGTATCCCTAATTTTAATACAAAAACATCTAGCATTACACCCAACGGCTATGACAACAGACTTTTTTTTTATATATGTAAGGATTTTTAATAGGTATTTAATTATTTAACAATAAAAACAATCTTCAATTTTATTTTTTTTTATATATATGTACAAGAAAAAACTGTCGGAATTCGCTTTAATTATTAAATATGGAAGTGAATCCTAAAGCATTTAGATTTAAAATTTGATTTTTTATACGTCATAGTGAATCAGGAATTAAGGGATCGCCAAATTGAACAAGATCCCGTTATTGGAAGCCTTAATCGTGACATTTGTTTAACTCGTTTTAATGTTTGATATTTGAAGTTGAAATGAGCATTATTCCAAACGAGTTGTATTTGTTGGTACATGTAATATTATATAAAATAACATGGAGTGACAGGAGCACAATTATTGCTCCTGAGATTTTGTACGGTAACTTTCTGAACACCGAATATATAAAAAAATTGGTAAATAGAAAATTCCCGCGCTTGATTAATTCGAAAAAAGAAAAAGTTTTCTTAATTTAGTTTCGTATTTTCTATCGCATGTCTTTCATAATTTGAATAATATGGCGTGGCAAATTCACGCAAGATACAGGTGTGTTTAGTTTATAAAAAAAAAACACTTATACCATAGAGAATATAAATTTATTTAAATTTGTCATTGCGAAGTGCACAATTCGATGGAATCTCGACTTTTGAATGTAATTTATTCATTTGTTTGCATATAACAACCATTAGAGTCGCATAGTTGCTATTAAGATAGGGACAAATTGTAGTGTGCAGCCCAAGAATTTCAAACATCTATTTGAAAAAAAATGCTATGAAAAATAAGAAAACTGCAATAAAGTCATCTACTAATTAACATAATTAAGTCGTCAATTTTGAAAATTATTGCAGCTCAAAGTATTCAAAAGAAATATAGTATTTTTTTCGTGGAAAACGGAATCTAGTGTCCTGAAAAAAGTATTAAAATAATTAATATTATTTTATCTTTGTGCGGTCTATGTTTTAAATATTAAATAAATATATATTAAAAACACGCGGCTCGCAATCCAATGTAAATCAGATTTTATAGCACGCAGTGTTAATCGATTGGCCCAACCAAAAAGCTTGTTACTGCAAGGAAGTGTTTCTCAAAGTGTGGTACGCGTACCCTCGTTGGAAAGCGAATCATTTAGTAGGGGTACGCGGGAATAAGCTGCATGTTGCTTAGCATTGAATAAGCTTACTTTTTACGATTACAAACTTAGATAAAGTTTGGAAAACACTGATTTAAAGTATAGGGTCCTTCACAGCCATAGATAGTACATTTGGCTCGTTATCTCAACTTCCCTTTAATATTATAAGTATGTGCCTAAAAGTAAGACGTGTGATTTCTTTATAACCTGATTATTATAAATGATAATCAAGTACCTGTTCCCTTATATCACTGTTTCTCAAACATTGTGAGATAGTTGCCCACTAAATATTCTAGAATACTCTAATTGAATCATTTTACTTCATTCTAAAAACAGGTCGTGGGAACAAACCAGAGATATGAACGATAATATCAGTGATATGCAATATAACAGCAACATCCTAAGATTTTTGTTTCTATAAATTGAAAACTGTTCATGAATTATATCGCAATTTCAAAACGAATGTGTCTATAAAGCATATTCAAGTTGGATATATATATCTGGATTTTTTTTTACAATTTTTCACATTACGTTAAAAAACCTTTCCGGACTCCTCAGTCAGTCGCGACCCATGACTTAAGAATCACTGTATTATATGATTGAAAGTCATACAACACAGACTTCTTAATATATTTTTATTTTGTTAAGGAATGAAATCAATTCCAATCAAAATATATAACCTTAGGAAGAATCACAATGAATTTGAATCAAATAAAAATAATATTGTATTTTTTTTAAAGGAAATATTACCGGCAAACGTCAAGTCGAAAAACGTTGAATCGACTAAGTAGAGAAGCTTCATTTTGTTTTTGTTTTTGTTTTATCTCAGCCTGACAACTTAACCAAGAGAAAAAAAACAAGTAAACAAAATGGTGGGCATAATCCTTGTCAGCTGATGTGGCCACTATTCACATTTTTCTTTGGTTGACTAAAGAGCAGAAAAACTCGTAAATCTACTTCGTCTACCCCAGGTTTCTTGTCTCGTGCAGGAGATATAAAAATAACAAAGCTTTATGCGCGACGAAACTAAAAATAAAAATCTTGACAGAAGAAGGTGTCTGCGTTTATTTTTGACATACATATTATTATTATGTCTTTTAATAATTGGGTTCAAGCGTGAAAACAAGCTGTCTAGGTTTCGGATAAGTTGTTTTTACCATCATCCATTAGTTGAAGACAACTTTACTTTAAGGGTATCTGACATAATGAAATATGTAACTATTTAAATATTTTTAGTTAGATATGAATTATTATCCATTACGTTAAAAAATATAACAGTATTTACACGTTCTAAGAAATGGGATATAAACACTGAATCTGACAAAGTACCAAGCACTTAAGATCTGGTAATTAATTATCAAAACCACTTAGTAATATAAGAAGTTTTAAAAAAACAGATAAATACTATATAAAATGCCGGAACTATTATCGTACCTGAGTAGGTACCCAACGTTCGACCCGCTACGGATTGCCTTGACTAGGCGTATAGCGTAACGCAGCAACGTTCAACGAATACAGATGATTGCTAGAAAGTGTCTTAAGACCAATGCCGGCGCTACATGCAAGCGCAGCAGGCGACCGCCTGTTGAGGTAACTCTGGAGAAAACAGAAGGGAATTTTATAAATAGTGTGGAAAATACAAACCTGATTTGAGCCGACAAATGTTTGGGCGCTTACCCAAAAAAGTTATGCGACATGGACTGTTTAAATATCAGTATACAAACCAAGACTGTGGAGTGTAATAAAAAACGACTCCGACTCCAAGATTTGTTTACAATAATTTCATTTTAACTTATATATATATGTCTTCCATCAGATCATCTTTAGTCAGCCAAGCATATAATGTCAACACTTTGGACTATTTTGTTTGAATATAAATCATAAAATATATTTTTGAAAGAATTTTCGAGCCGCTCAATTTTTGCGACTCCGACTCCGGCCAAAATACAGCGACTCCACGACTCCGACTCCAGCTTGGACTCCACATCCCTGATACATACTCAATTAAAATATATGTATTATTTAAAATCATATTTTTATGTAATATATAATTATACAAACATCGATTAGATTTTGAATTTGAAGGAGCAGATTCCTTAAAAGTAGGGTTCAAACAAAAACTATATGGATTGTTTTATCGTAAAGTAAATTTTATCTAACCATGTAGGTAGACACACAGCTGTCGAAAATTCTAGAATATCTTCATTATTAGGTTTAATTTATTTTGTAGAAGCTTTAATACAATTATGTTTATTATCACTTTTGACGATTCATGATAAAAAAAATCACACCAATGAAGAACATGAAATTTTATTTATAAATTTTCAATTATCTTATCATTGACTTTATTTAGGTCGCTTTCATTTTTATGTAACGGATTTACTGAAAAATGCTTTTTTATCTCAATATTTATCATATCATACTATTTTTTATTAAAATGGCTGGATTGTAGGTTTTTATTTTTTATCAAAGATTAATTAAACTTTGTCGTCGAAAATAATAACAGATAGTTCCTCAATATTCGTGATCTGAGTAATTGTTCCCTTAAATTATAAGAATTTATTTTTAGCACTATCAATCTTTCATGTCAATATTCATGGAATTGTTATTAATCTTGCCTTTTTTACTGTACATACATATTGTGTAGTGACACATTAATTTACCGTTCATATATTGCATATTCGTAATATAAAATGGTGACACATCTTTAAACTTCCTCTCCGTTGATCATACCGTGTCGTGGGAATTTGACCAAGATCCTTTTTAAAGAAATAGTGTGCCCTTCTTAACATTCCGGCATTCCGGGATGAGTAGTAACAGGTGAGTCACGTAATTGACAGCCAGCGGGAAGATCAAATATAATTTCTTGTCTTTTAGTTTCAACATTATGTATCGTCCTCCCCGTTCAGACAATAAACATCTGAATTTACACACATTATGAAGCCTTTCAACATAAGTTTTTAACGAGAACTGCTTGTTATTCTGACACTTATACTCTATTTTTCACAGTACAGTAACACAGTGGTGTATCAAGGAGGGTTGGCATTGTTGCAAATGAAAATATAATTACAATTACAATTAAAAATGAACTTACACAAAATTACCGCCGAGCCGAATCCATCGAAAATGGATATTAAAAGCTTTGATACCAAGCCCCTCAAATAATAAAATACTGTTTAATTTAGTATCTCCAATCAAAATATTTATGACTGGCATATTATTTTATTTATCGTCAAAACACATGAATTTAACACTGATCGGATAAATACAAAAAAATATACAAGGAGTAGCACTTTCCCACAAGTTGACTCATGTAGTCAATAAAACAATTCTAAACTTACTTGATGTCAATACATTGTATGTAAGCGTGTTTTGTTTTTGATAATGACTGGAATGCACAATTGCACCCGGTT
Source organism: Himalopsyche tibetana (assembly GCA_030503985.1). Lineage (NCBI taxonomy): Eukaryota > Metazoa > Arthropoda > Insecta > Trichoptera > Rhyacophilidae > Himalopsyche > Himalopsyche tibetana. The sequence continues at coordinate 3,490,021 of JAPJYX010000019.1, read as the reverse complement.
GATTTCGCATTCGGAAAACGTTTTGAAAGTGGAGAGTAATTCTGGGCTCGGTTTCCGATTAACAGTTATTGTACTCGCTTATCGCGCCGTAAGATGAGTCAAACGATTCGTATTCAAGGCGATTCGGCACGCGCATGAATCGGGTGTCAAAAATGCAGGCTGTTAGACTGTTAGGAGCCAAGCTATCTACGACTCGGATGAATTGCAATAAAAGAGGTAGTTTATGAACAATTAATTAATTTGAGAAGCAATCGGAACGTGCAAGAAAAATATTTAATTACATTTATCGGCATCTTTAGTAATATAGAAAATGACAGCAAAACATTCGTATTTCTTTTCAGAATAATATAATTAAAAAAGTTTTTATCATACTAAAAATATTTGAGGATTCCGCAAAACTACCATTAGTTTCCTGTTTAAAGCACCTAAAGCTAGATATTCAGTGATTCAACCTCAATCTTTTTCGTAAAGGATAAAGACAGAGAAAATGGCAATTAAAAGAAATTTAACTCTTCCCTTACTATGCAAAAAAAGCACAAGCTCTTGAGCTGTGTATCTGCTACGCATCAGACAAATGGGAGTGAATCATGAAAAATTATATAACACTACTACAGCAGTACTACATATAATTGTCATGATTCACTCCCATTTGCCTGATGTGTAGCAGATACACAGCTCAAGAGCTTGTGCTTTTTTTGCATAGTAAGGGAAGGGTTAAACAAATATTATTTATGTTACATCAATCTAAGCCAATTTGTATATACTTGATTATTCCATAGACAAAAAAGAAATACTTTCATTAGGACATTAATACCGGTTTAAATAACTTTTTTTCGTATATTTATGTACATTATATTGATTTTAACATTGGTTTTGGTCATTGTGAGCATTATCAAACGATAAAAAATAGCTTCGACTGGGCTATTTATATACAGCTGAATGTAATAACAAAGTATAAAAAACAATGAATAAAAAAATGTACATGTAATCATACATAAATTTTGAAATAAATGTAATTGAATTGCCTACAATCAAAATGTTAACTAACTCTAACAAATAAGTCACTACAGATCGGTTATTAAATGTTAAGCCGCATCGAAAATCATTTCTGTAAATAATTTGATGATTATGAAAATAATTAAGTATTTAAATTAAACAATGAGAAAAAATTGTTTTATTTTTTACAAATTGAATGCTACTTCAACCATAGTCGACAGTTACTCACTAAAAGTAAACTTTATTTACACAGTGAAAAGTGTATATGAAAATTAGCTGATGCATCACTTCAATATTTCCCACGCTAAAAGGAAACGCCTTTCACCTCTTACATTCCAAATTGTAAACTATGACAAAATCCAATAAATAAACCGTATGGTTTACCTCGTGTGTGATCATTGGATTTGTCGGGGTTTGAAAGGTGTTTATTACTAAGACTGAATCATCCACAAAATTAAGGGAAATGATTCGTTTTTGTATTAAAAAATATTTCGTGGACTATTGTGGTATTTTGAGTTCCTTTATTACGTTTGTTTTTGTGTCTTGTGAGGTGGCAAGACCACCTTGATAGGAATTAGTGCGTAATGTAGTTGATTACTATTATTGTCATAGGATGATCGAAAAATAGTTAACATATTTTGTATATTTTCGATTTATTCAACAATAACTTTGTGGAATTATATTTTTAATATAAAATATTTTTTTCCTCGCGAGACACGTAGCACAACAGGTGGACATAAAGTTGTACAGTTTAATTTTGTATCATTTGATAGAAAATTATTTCAATTTTAATAAAAAAAATAAAAATGGTGAAATACTCCATCTAGTAAAAAGTAGTAAATATAAAATAAACATTAGTAAATAACAATTGTTGATATCTATTGGGATTTACCTTACCCAATATAATATAATTTATAGCTTTATAATCAGAATCAATTTCTAGTCTATTTCTAATTATTATTGGCTATATGATGCTTCTTACGTGCTACAATTTGTAACACAAGTGTTTTAACAAAGTTTTTATATTTGATTTCATATAATTTAAGTTGTTTAATATGTATCATTTTTTTTTCAATCCTTTTCTTTATACATATAGTTAAATACCTTCTGTAGTTTGTGAAGCGGCGGCGTGTGTACTCAGATTCGTGGCTAGTTTTTAGTTATATAGGTAATATAGATTATTTTGTACTACTATTACTGACTATTTATATTCTTTACTCCCCCGTTAATTCATGAAGACGACCTTAAGCATCATTGTATTTGTAGATGTTGTAGCCAGCCAGTTGGTCCGTTCAGCTCTGTAGACGCCATCACATATTTTCCCTATAATTTAATTTGAACAGGGTTCATCAACACTTAATAAATGAAGGATAAAAAACCACACGAAAACGTCAGACAATTATTCCTAAATCGTAGGAATATTATCTTTACGGCACGCAGCCAGTTATCTGCAGTTTTAATAATCAAATTCAAAAAACCGCATTTAATTCGTAGTCTTTAAACGTTATCCAGTGGTGACTTAATCATACAAATATAAAACCAAAATAAAACGTAACTACACATTTGTTTTTATATATAATACAATACTTAATTTAACCGCATTAAATTACTGAATGAAAGAATTGATAATATTATTTAAAATGGCGATATTCAGAAATAGAAATTACTGCTAATTTTTTTATTACTGTATGATTATAGTGAATTGAACATAGCAAATACAAGTGAAAGAAAAACCTCGATATTACAGAGTAATGCGAGTAAGAAAATGCTCGTTATATAATTTAATAAGCTTAATCCAATTTCAAGATTGATTTTAAAACACGAGCCAGTTATAATATATGTATATATCGTTTAAATTTGTTTGAAAACAAATTGTTGGTAAGTGTCGTTTAGGTAGATTTACCATACTTACGAATTCTTAAGCCGGGACAGGATCGGGAGCTAGGGAAAAAGGAAACAAAAAATAACAAAAATTGTTTATTAAAATTACCTATAAATCTCTTAGCTAGAGCAGAAGTCAAATTATTGTATTTATTTACTGTCGTATTTTTCGCTGGAGTGAACCTTTTTTAATACTTTAAGATTTTTTAAAAGTCTGGTTTAGAAAACAAGATCCAAAAGTGTGGATGTTTCTCGAAGACATAACATACATTGGACTATTTTAACCAGATGCAACTGCAAGTGCATCGATATGTTTCTCTTGAAAATATTTCAATAATTGAACCCATTTGTCAACGTACTCAATTTGAGTCGTAAAATACCAAACCGGCAGGATGTCGGGACCAATGTCTAAAACCGGAACAATCTCGGTCAAACCGGGACGTATAGTAAGCCTACGTATAGGGCATGTCGGCTTTTATAAACCAGGTTTTTAGACAAATTTGCGACATTCGAAAGCCGGTTTTTACAATTTTAAAAACGTTACTATTTTGACTTGAAATTACCATGGCTACAAATAAAATAAGATTACATATGTGGCTTAGTAGTCAGGATACATCAAGGGTAGCCAAATTTTTGACCTCTATGGGCGACTTCATACTGGAATCAGTCGCAGCTGTCTACTAACAACGTATATGCTAAGTTGTCATAAGAAGAGTAGTAATTCAAAGCTGAAAAAAAATTCTATGAAAGGGAAACAAAAAGTATACATAATAAAAAACACAGGCAATTCTTGTTTCAAAGTATCAAGGGCGACTTCGAAAAATCTTATGACTCATACCCATTTTTTAAAGCAATATTTAAAGATGTTTATTCAAACGACAATAGTCTACACCCATAGTGTTGCCACTGAATGTTAGGCTGACTAAAGATGATCTGATGGTGAACATATCGACTGTGGAAAGGAAAAAAGACGTAACCCACACTTTTCAAAACAGCTTTTTTTCGATAATCACAATGTATCCAACTTGATACACGTTCTAGCAAAAAGATGTAAGCTGCAAATGCCGAATTAGTATCTAAATTTAGCTTTAATGTTTGAAAAAAGATGGGTTTGTGAAAATTGAAACCAAGAAAAATGATTGAAAAAAAGGTTTTTCCTAGACACTTTATTAAATTAATATTAGATTATTTCAATTAAACACCAGTTTAGAAATCTCCGTGCACTTCAAGGTTGTGTTTATTTCATAATTTGCATATGGCCGAAAATCATTAAAACACGTTTTTGTACCTCCTGTAAAGTTTTATATGTGTGGGTTACGTAATTTTTCCTTTCCACAGTCGATATGTATATATAAGTTAAAATGAAATAATAGAAAAAAAATTGTAGTCGGACTCGGAGATGTTTTTTTTATCCGACTCCACAGGCCCGGTTTTAAAGATGTAATATTAGATATATATATGATAATCATTCGAAAACACCGTGTACTTATTTGTCCGTCGATATTGTTAGCTGGACTATCCTCCTGGATGTCATTACATTGTTTTCAACATCGAACGTTATTCGAGCTACCCTAAATAAACCAATAGAATACAACACTAATAATAAACCTAAGTAATATTTTTGCAAGAAGGGCTGCCATTGGCGGTATGCTACTTTATATACTACGGTATATTACTTTTTAAATATTAATTAAATATTTAAATGTACTTATTTCGTTTGTTTCAGGTAAGAAAAAAGTACCATAACGCCACCTGTCTGTGCCTAATCTGTATCTATTGATTGATTGCGTTTTTTCTATGACTAATAAGGTAAGAATATTTCAATGTATATTCATAGACTATTTGTAACATTTTAAAACACCCTTTTTTATATAATGCATCGTCTTTTATTTTAATATTTATATTTAAAAAAAATCATATATCGGCAACTTTGACTTATGCTGTGGGGAAAGTTGTCGGTTCTTTGGTCAACGTCCGTTGTCTTCGGTGACGTAGCTAACGGGATCAAGCCCAAATACGAACATATATTTCAATCGATTTATGGATTTCTGATCGATGGCATGTTGTTCTTGATGTGTAAGCTGTGCTACCACCACCTATCCGACCCTTTACACGGGGTATAGCGAGAGCTAACCACAAGTCCTGTTTTCGCCTTATCCTTGTAACACTATTCTCTCCGAAAAAAGAAGTTTAGCAACTGAGTTTTCATAGAAAAAAAGGTTTAAATTAACCCCACTAGGAGCCCATATGGTCCATATTAAGTTTAAAAAAAAAGGTTAATAGTTTTTTAGTATTATGATTATTTTATTTCGGCCCCGTCTTAAGCAGTGGAAACTTTCACAATGATAGATTTTCATTCTTCATCTTTTACCTATATTTTGGATACTAAGTGGATAAGTTATGCTGGGAAAAATATACAAATATGCAATAATTCGACATTCCATAAAAATGATCAGGGTCGTTTTTGCCTAATAAAAATTTAGACTCTTGATCTATTTCAATTGTTTACAGTTGTAAATTCTCGATTATATAATTGAACCTGATATTTATTTTTTAAAAAGACTTTTTGATGAAATGATTTTTTACAAAAAAACACATTTATTGAAATGAAAATTAAATCATCGTGTATAATCTGGTCATTTACTTCTCAATTTTCAATTCTACGTAATTAAAATCGTTTAGTAATTCTGAAAAATCTTCTAATGACATTTTCATTGTTTATTTTCACAGAAAAACTCAATATTTTTAGCGAACTGTGACATTTGTGAGTGACAATATGTCAATAATATCACGCCATTTCATACTGCGGTCTCCTTTATGTCATCCGTGACTAATTATTAGAGTATATTACACGGGAAACACGTAAACTGATAATAAGACAAACATTGTACAACGATAAAAATTACCTAGCATTGTTTTTAAGACTTCAGTAAATAGTATTAAATAAGAATCATTCTTTATTTGATGAGATTATGGTATCATTGTTTCCTTCCGGTGGAATCTTTTAATGAATGTTTTATTTATTTTTAGCGGTTTGAAACTATTTCTGAATTGTGAGAATTATTTATTTATATCTATCTCATTTAAATTTAAATAAATTTAATTATCACTTGTATTAGGCAGTTACTTTGTATAAATTTGTATACTCACTTAGGGATATAAATAGTCAATTTCATTGAGTAATTTATGTGACAATTTATTGTTTCTAAATATAAAAAATATCGTGTCCAATTACATTTTGTTTTTTCAAGACAATTTTGAGAGATCATTTTAAATGGCCGATGTTGAGTTTTCTTCGCATGCTAATATCGAATCGATTTGTAAAATTAGAGAACACACTAAAAAAATTGAATAATTTACATTCGAAATAAATTACATCGATCTTGTTTCGGTTCATAAATCATTTTCTATTCCCCACATTTAATTATGTTGAAGAAACAGTGACAAGTATTCTATTAAATATTCACATATTAACTATTTATCTACGTAGTGAATCAAGTATATTAATCAAAAAGAATGACAACCTAAGATCAATTGAAATAGCTTTATATTTGTAGAACTCTATAGCATCAAGGTAAAAAAAATAGCAATGGAATAATGTCCAATCGAAATTACGTAATAAAGTTGGTCATCAGTTTTTTCGGCATTTATTTTTTCCTTAACTTAAATCATTCCGTATTTGATTAACAGAAGCGAATCATTTTTGACAAATTCATAATAGGGCGTCTATGTTTTTGTCACTCAATCCGATCAAATAGCAGATCCTGATGATTTTCTTACTAACTGTATTTCTTATATAATAATTATATTATTTTAATCCGATGATATCCGATTATATTATAAATTATAATATGATGTGTCAAAGTTAGCTTGAAATAACTTGTTTGTGCCAATCAACTTAACAGCTAACCTCCATATTTGGAGATCGAGCTAATCGTTTTGCAGGAAACATAAATGAGTTATGATGAGTTGCTCCATTATGACTTGAGTCAATACTACGCCCACGCACTCATCATCCGATTTCTCCTAATAGCGGCCGTTCTCGGTGAATATTATAATGCAAAACAAAAATTGCAATACCGTAATGTCTGTAACGAATTTCAAATTACCTGATATTTTTATTAATATTTTTATATTGAACAATAAGTACATATCAAGTGAGTCCGACGGAAATATCATCAGAGAATTTCATAGAATGTGGAATCGCTAAATGATCCGAATGGTTTTATTTCATCTCACGTAACATGAATCGTTCATCTTTTTCCCCACGTTAACCGTCTCCGAGACGGTCAGTAAAATTGTCAATCATGTTCATTGATGCGACCAATTGATCGTTTACATGCGCAACTGACACGATTGTCGTTTGCCACTAATTCTCAATTGACGGCGAATGATGTAGATTTTGATTAAAGTGCATTTGACAGGTGTCATAGACAAAACCGATTTATCGTTTACTGCCAGATTGGCAATCATTCGTTAGTAGAAAGCGCGGCGGACCTGTCGGAAGACACCTCATTTCAAGAATAATATTTTGTTTTGCTTATAATTTCGTTACATTGCGATTGTGCAGAGTTAATAAATGTAATATCAAAAGATTACATAAACAAAAATAAAATAAGTCTTACTTTGCAGACGCTATGTATCTCAAGGTTATTGAAAATGGTTTTGCACATTACAGCGTGTTGTTTTTCGATGTTTGGCCGAATTATCTCTGAAAGGTGTCAAAAGGTTCTTGATCCATTTCGAGTTTTTTTTGTAATCCTCTGGTTTGATATGTCGCAAAACTCTTAAAAAATGTTTGTGAGCAAAGCGGCTTCTCAGTCTATGCCACTTTTTGGGCCAGCGTTTTGCCTTCTTTTCTTTCTTCAGAGTGCAGACATCCAAAGTAATAGCAATAAATCTCAAATCTTTATTCGACTACTGTTCACACACTGTAGGTTTAAAAATATCAGTTGAAACGATCAATTAATTGCATCATATTGACAGTTAAATTTGATGATTTTATTGATTGTCTCTGGAACGATTTAGTCAAATAGTGATAGATTTGTTGGCGTGATGAAAGTTTTCATTGATGTATGTGTTGCTAGATTTTTAAAATCATCGAACTGTCAAACTGACTGCTATTTAAATGACTTATGTTTAATTACTGCCATCCTACGAGTGTATTCTAATAAAAAATACATCTTATTTAACAAATTAAAGTACGTCTCTTTGTCCTCAGCCAGTCGGTATAGATTTTAAATACATTATAGATTTTTTTAAGTAGAAAATAGGATGATAAGTTAATAGTAAGTTAAAAATCCGTTTGTAAAAAAGGTTATAACAACGTTAAGGTTCTTGAAAATAAAGTATAAATAATATTACGAATTATATTTTCGTAGGTGAGTGACAGCGGTTTCTTTATATTTTCGTCTGGCATCGAAGTCTGGTGTAGTAATTCTCTCTAACCTCTACTCGGTCGTCTTCCGTCGATATGATTTTTGTTTAAATCGACAATTGTCACAGTATAATATAAAAATAACTCTTTCACCGCATTTTAAGACTGTTACAATTGATAAAGTTAAGACGACGACGACCAATATATTATAATTTATCATATTATATGAAATGTCTGCGGTAAGGTCAGATTCGCGAAGAATGAAATACGCCTACCTAATTAATTCATAAGGCTGTGCATATCTGTGCTACCGCATCCGGCCACACATTTCTGATCTAATTCAATTATGCGTTCATTCATTGTTACTCGCCCAGGGTGTAATTTAGGGAAAATCTATATCAAGTATCAAAATAACATATTTAGTATTCGATGATATTATAAATTTGGTATGGAATTCCCAGTAGTATGCAATACTGATTGAGTGATGGGAAATGTCGGATGAATATTGTGCATTCACAATTTACACATTATTTAATTATTGCAAGTGTCAATGGTCACGTTCACACGCCACACTGTTTATTTTCCTCATCTCCCAGCACGGACAAAAACATATTTCTGGAAAAGTAGTAAGGAGATATTCCCTATTGATTTTCGATTCTCAATATGCGATCCATAAACAGTTTGACAAAAGCGCGCAACCAAGATTTCTTTAATTAAATATTATACTTTTTAGGTATTCACTTTCAATACTTGGTTGAAATTCACGTTTGACTTGGCGCGGTTTGTATACATATTTTTATTTAAAAAAGAGTCTGTGTCATTAGTCATTTTTAACTCTAACTCCGGTGAAAACAGTAGTAATCCACGACTTCGAATCCACAGCCCTGCGTTTTACACAATCAATAAGAAGTTTCAAATAACGTAAACATTTAAATTTAATTAAAAAATATATACTAAATATGATAATATATTATTATCACGTACACAGAAAATACCAAAGCATTCGATGAGGAAAAAGGTTTTGGAGGATTTTTTTCAACATTACTATATAAACAAATGTTTTCATTTGTCATCTTATCGACAAGACCTGACATGTACATAGAGGAAAACGGAAATACGCAGTTAAGATTTGAAAATATTTTATTATATTAGTATTTTAACAACTGTATTCTCACATCTGTTGATTTTATGGAAAGAATTTTTCTACGCGTGTGATAGAAAAAGAATTTTCTTTGTTTTTTTTCATTGACTCATCCGCCTTATCAGAAGTGATAAAGTTTACTTCTTTTTAGTTTACCGAGAAATTGTTTAAAATCATTCATTCATAGTATTACTCAACACAATAAAGGTATATCAGTTTATTAACTTTATCAGTGTTTCTCAACCGTAGTGAATCTCACGTTCTTCCGTGGTCCCAGTAGTTATTAGTTTTTCGAGACTCGGGATACAATCAATTCGGGATGTCGAGATTGATGACTGGGAAAAACGTGAGAAACTGAAAGATTCCAAAATAAAAAAAAATTGGTTGCTGGCCGATTTAAAAAAAACCTGGGAATACGGATTTTCACAAAATGAAAGGACGCGAGACTTTTTTTTTCTCTTCCAGGATTTTCAATTCAACAATTGTTTGTCATTGCCCGATTTTAAAAACCTAGGAGCTTATGGATTTGCCCGTGGTCCTCCAAAACTGTGCTGTGGCCCCCGGTTGAGAAACCGCGAACTAGATTATACTTTAATATTTTCGATGAATTCGCCGGAAACCTTGTAGTAAATATTTTTTAAGAATAAAATAACAATTGAAAACATTGTATTGTATTCAAAAAAAAAATAATGTCATACCGTTGCTCTTTTCTGAAAAAGTTACTGTACTTTCAAAATAAGCTCTACTTTTCTACAAAATTGACGTTTAAGTTTTTGAAGCTCACAACAACGCAAAACTATATTGATTTGACTCGTGTTGGGTTATATATTGGCATGAGCTTCTAATTTCTCGAAAAGAAATATAAATTTTGAAATCTGCACTTTTTTATTTTTAAAATTTCTTAGCAGACCTATTTCAAATGTTATACAGCAATAAAAAGTCCGAAGATATTGTAAAAACCATCATTGAACACATCGCCATAATAACGTTTCCCAATTTAAGCCGTGCATAGTCAAAAAACATAAATATTTTTTATAGATTTGGCGATAGCTTTGAGGAAATTCACTCTTAATGTCAGGTGCATGGTGCAGTAGTCAACGTCGTTAGATTGCGTGACGGATCTCACGAGTTCAATGTTCACGAACATCTATTTTTCATTTCGATTTCTGGTCGAAGAGATCCCTTGAACCCCTTCGATACTGAAATAACGTGGCGTAGCCAGAGAGTTTAGCTTACCACCAGTCCTTTACTAGCCCTATCATGTATATCCTTACCCTCTTCGAAAAAAAAAAGATTGAGCAACTAAGCAAAAAGCCATAGCTCCACATTGGGAGCGGATACGGATATACGTTTATATTTATTTTTGAAAATTATATTTTTGTAATTCATATTTTTGTTTATTCCACAGTCTTGTGTTATGTTTCTTGTTTGAAAAGCATATTCGGTCTGAAGTTAGTAACACTACCCGTATAATAAAAAAGTTATCAATATTAATTAATTGTATGCAAAAGAAGCTTCTTATTGAAAATGAAATAAATTTTACGTTTCGAAACTTCATTTGGAAAGCCCTGAACAAATCTCACTTGACCGATGTGTAGACAATGAATAGACAAAACGGAGATGTCTTCTACTGACCTCTTGCTTGTATCATTCAATATAACTTCTAGACTGTTTCCAATCAAATGACACTTTGACGTTATCACAAATGTCTATAATACTCTGAATGGATGAATCAACCCAATCGTTCCAGAAATTTTCCCAATTACTCATCTCTAACATAAAGCAACTTATCAAATTTGGTCACAGATTTTATTAACTCGTTCAATTTATTAAGTGAGTACAGGTTTTTCCCCACCTAACGTGTCTGTTGATTTCTCTCTTCGGTTGCAATATATTGTGCATTCATGAATTGCTTTACTATCCTCAACTAAATGGGATATACACTCAAATCACGGCATTTTCTTACATTATTTTGTAAACATGGTTCACTAAAAAGAACAAATACTATATTTTCAAACGAATTATTTGTCTTAACACAATTCCCAGACACAACAACACAGAAGCGGATAACGGATTTCATAATAATAAGAAATTCAATATCACATTACAGTTATAATAAACAAAAGGCTTCATTAGACTCAACTTCAGATAAATAGTATTATTTTTTCTTAATTATAATAAGTATTATATTAATATATATGTATAATATAATATTTTGTGTAATTTACTTAATGAAACTTCATTATTACCATTTTTACTCGATTTTGTACACTAAAATGCTGTTTTTTTTCAAATACACGGTTTTTTAATTCAGATATCCAATCTTCATTTTTATATGAAATCTACAAATTATCTACACAGTCTTATTTTTTTGTGGAAAGTATCTATCGTATAAAAAAGAGTTTAGTGTATGCATAAAACGAAACCCCGGTTAGGTGCCATAATTGACGTTTTTCAACTGTGTGCATTTTCTGTAGTTTCGTTTTATTTTAATACATTTAATTTAATACTGCTTCCATTTTACGTATTTTACATCAGAAATATAAACAAAAGAAGATGCTATGAAGTGCTTCGAAGGTATTAAAAGTTATTTTGCTAGCATACATACATAAGTATCGAAAGAGTTTTCTACAAACAGAACAATATATAATTACGAAAATAAATTTAAAAAACTTTCACTACCGTCTATAAACGTTTTTATTTTTTTGTTGGTCCTTTCATAGAGACGTAAAATCAGGTTTTAACGGTACATATTATATAAATATGACACTCATTTCCAGCCCTGAGGCACGCTATTTTCGAGACCCTTCCTATGAGTTTCTGTTCAATGGCGATAAAATATAGCACTTAAATTAACTAAAAAAGAAATTCATTAGTATTATCTATATCAGAAAAAACCCGTACTTTAGCAGCTACCCCTAATGCCCACACAATTTATAATATGTCATAAATGTTCACATGTTTTCAGTATGTACCAACTATTTCCATATTTCAACTGATATGTAACTAAGTGTTGTTATCACTGTTCACGATTTTACAAATTCAATCCCAGCGTTATACACTATAACTTTGCTACGTAATATTTTTTTAGTGTCAAATTTATTTTATAAAATATTTTACAATTTACATATTAATAACACATATGTATATTCAAATACCAAAAGTAAACAAACAACCGTTTTATCATAACCATTTAAAATCACCAGATTTGTTTAAATAATATTATTTTTAGCCGAATTTACAAATATTTGATTCGTTTTGTTTTACGCCATATTTTTTTATATAAATATTCTTTAACATGTTCTTATCCCAGGACTTCATTTGATTAATCCCGAGTATATTGCGAAAAGCAAAACTAGTAGTCAGTCAGCTGATAATGCTCGCAATGAGCGAAACCGGTCCTGACCTATTAAATATAGTGGAATGAAGTACAAAGGAATAATGTGTTTTTTTTAATATAATGCCTTTCCACCAAGTATTGACAGTGAACACCCTAAAAGTGAAAACTAATAGTATTCCGAAGCTACAATCTCTAGATATTAAAACACTACTTAATATCGTACGTCGCTTAATTTCATAAAACATTCATTGAAACAATTCGTTTTAATTATTTTCAATACAATACTTACTTCCGGTAAAGGGCTTAAAAAATATAGTAGCCAAAATGCTATGTTTTATAGAACTAAATCTTTTAACAATACCTAAAGCTCATTTAAGTAATAAGTCTGTCATAATATAAATACGTTTTCTATATAGAAAAATGGCGGCTGAAAATGTTATTTCTCCTTTTCCTCGAAAACGGTTAAATAAATATGACCAATATGTTTTGTTACGTGAAAAATATCCATTTATGTTAAATATAATACATAGTTTAATTGTACAACGTAAAGATATATTTCACTAATTAATTATGAAATTAACAACGTGCATGAGACATTTTCATTGATCACAATGTAAAGACAATCATAAACAAAGATCTTCGAGGTCATTGATCGGTACAAAGGTACCAATTTCTTGTGAGCAGGTAGATTCATTTTTGTCGAAAAGAAACGCCTACTCAAGCAAATCTTACTATCCAATTTCAACAGCCGAATTTATGAGTCTTTTGGAATCAGGTTTTTGTTACAGATTCGCACATTCCGTTTTATTTGAAGATAATACATTATAGACAAACATTCTAAAATAATTAATATTGTTTTTGGAAGCGTGTGTAGATATTTCGGCAATATTTTGGTTTATTTGACACCTTTCTCAGATAGCGGTGTAATGCGTTGTGACAAAAAGGTGTAATACGTTAAATTTTATGATAATTAATAATAATTATTATATTAGCGTTTTATAGAAAATGCTGAATATTAAAAAAAATTACAATACCTATTCTAACCGAAAAATTGCGATTATTTTTTATAGTGAACCAACTTAACTATTTTGTGGAAATGAAAATAAATATAAATTCATTGTTTGTTTAAGTCAAATGTGTTTAAAACACATAAACATTTGCTTTCCCTATTATACTGCATTAATAGTAAGTGTCTGTTATAGAAAATCACGTTTCTTGAAAAAGTGAAAAAATGAAAACAGTCAGTTTTGGATAAGACCCCACAATTACGAACAAATTTTTGATTCTTATTCTTATATTATAAATTAAAAATGGATGTTGGGTATTTTGCCTGTCTACTGGAAACACGTGCCACATTTTTTACACAGCCTGCGGAATCACAATGTTATCAAAATTATTTTTACATCAAAAATGAACTTCCACATAGTTACAGCCGAATTCATCAAAGATTATAAATAAGTACTCAATACATAATTATTTTTATAAATATGCTGGGTCCGTGGTCAAGTGAGTTTGGTTGCGCTGCTCACGTGCTCGAATCCCAGTACGGACAGTATTTCCTAAATTGATTTTACAATCCATTTATGGATATCTGTTCGAAGTCGTGGATGAATGATTTCTTCAACCCCCCCACCCTCCACTCATCCTATACTAATTGGGCTTAAAGAGAACGATACGCTAACCACTAATGATGTCTCGAGTTTTGACCTATCTTTTCTATTCTTAGACTTATCGTAAAAAAGAGAGAATAAGAAACTGAATAATAAGCACTGCTAGTAGAAAAACTTATATTGAAATAGCTCTATTAGGAGGCCATATGCTTTACATTGGGAGCAGATATGTATGTAAACAAATAAATATATACGTCAACGTATCAAGTGTCAAGTTTTCTGGAATGAAAGTATGTTTGCTTCTCAGATTGTGATATTAATAACAAACATTTAAGTTTAAGTTCTCCACAAAAAGCCAACGAAGTTGATCACTACGCTAAAGACATTGGCTTCTAGTTACTGAATAAGAAAAAAATATCAGGTGCTTACAACATTGAAATATTCAATTTACTAATGTAACGATACGATAAGTTATTTTTAAAGAAATAACTAATTGAATACTTGATCAGTCGCCAATAGAAAAAATATATTTTTGAACCAACTATATCAATCAGTGATAACCTTTTTATCTCGGCGTATCGAAATTCTGGAAAAACCTTGACTTGACCCGGGTCCATGTCACATCAACGAATATTAATAACTTTTGTAGCCTTAGTAAATGCTGTTCGTTATTGGGCGAAAATCGTCCGTAAACGATGCGTGTCACCCAAAATGTCTTGGCGTTTCACCTCTCACACGCCTGTTATATGTTATCCATCATTGACCTACGTAAAGACCATAGCTACCGAATTGTAGGATTATTCCACAATTTTTCATACAATGTTTCACTGTCACGGTCGTTCATTGATCTACCTTGCAAGTTGCAACTAGACCATATTAGGACGTCACTACTCACAACAGTCAGTGTGAGGTGTCTCATGGATAATTGACCGTGTCCGCCGGATTTTCACTTACTACGTATCATCCTGAGCAAATATATTTTCAGTGTAAACTTTGATATCTTTTGTACTGTTGATTGAAGTATATTATATTCAACAACTAACCGGAAAACAGTGATTCATATTGATATAGGACATTTTGACTAATTCGTTCCAAAGTGTAACAAGACATAGACTTACCGTTATGAATTAAGTAGGAAGGAATACTTAAAAAAATGAGATCTACCAAATCCAAAATGTAACATGTGGTAATGTGTGATTATTAAGAATGGCAGTTTTAATATACACTTTTGAGCCAAACTGTAACAACGATAAGGTGGTTATATGCTCCACAAAAGAAGCGAATGTGACTGAATAAGAGAAGTTTAAATGAAAATATAATGGCGTTTTTATGATACATACTTCATTTGAGAAATACATTTATGTACGTCATTTTAAACATTTTAGTCGGCAACTTCCTTCGGTTTGACCTCACAAAGCTTCTAAACACAATATAATATAAAATATTAAGCGACAAGCGACGAAGTGATGCTAGAAATAATGTAATTCAAGTAAATTATAACGACGATAGAAGAAGCGATTTTTTTAAAATTCATTTTGATTGAAATGTAAATCTTTACAAACGGATAAAAATCACTGATTTAATTAATATTATGTATTGTATAATAAAAAAAGACAATACTTTTATAATGTTATTTTGTAAGTATGTAACATAAGTTGACAACAAAATAAAACACCTGCCGATCAGAAAAAAAAAGCTTGAATCTTCCCATACGTATTTTCGTCGGCTTTTTCATCGTTTTTTTTTATAAAACCGCAATGGAAAAATTGAGACACGAGACTTATCGTCGTCGTGATACATATTATTTAATTGCCCATTACTCATTGCGTAGTAAATGGAACCACTTATTCATTCATTTGTCACAAAATCAATCAATTGCATAGGTTTTATTATTTTCAACATATCAACTTGGTAAGTTAGGGTATTTTTCCCCTAACGCATCAATTATCGTTTTTCAACAAGCACCTTTTGACTTACAGCACAATATCATGTCATTACAGCACAATGAATGTCAAAGTTTATTCTCACTATATCCACTTAAAGTAGTAATTCATTTTAGTAAATAACATAGAAATAACACAGACTCTTCAATATGAAATAATTTTAGGTTTAATGACTCTCATTAATAATATAGACACTTGCAATCTACAAAATAGTAACATCAGCTGGTTATAAAGCTTCACAAGCAAAAAATAAAATTATCAGCCAATTACTTTACATAATATGTTGAAATGTGCATACGTTTGTTTTATTTTCTGCGGTAAATACTGGTTATATGCCATTTTCATTAGTTGGAAACGAATACTTACTCGAAAAACACCTAATTAATTATTGTTTTAGTGTTCTAAATGAAAGTGTAATTTTTTTAAACAGTTTTTTTTAATAAAATGTGTGCTACTCGTTTGTGCTCAAGTAGACGATATTACTTTCTCGATTTCATAATAGATAATTTTAAAACATCGACCAAAAGCAAAGAGTACGTATTCAATTTAAATTATGGTCTTATTATTTTATGGTTTGTGTCAATAAAGTTCTAGTTTCGGGTTAAGGTTTCATCTGGCATTTAAAAACCATTACATATTTATAAGCGTTGGGTGATAAGATAATCACCAATCGTATCAATTATCATGATGGTTTCTTAAAATTAAATACTTGGTTTCTTCAATTAATTACACTAACGTCAAGTTTTGCCATACTGGATAAGTTTTACTATCTACGGCGCGGCGTAGCAAGTACTACGAAAACTTTAAAATATTCGTTTTATTAAGAATTTATTTACAAAAGACAATTTCCGAGCATTATTGACGTATACACACAGCTTTGAGATGGCTTAAATATATTTTAATTAATTACTAAAATTGTCCTGTTTTAGCTTCACGAAAAGTTAATTCTTACTGTTCTAATTTTACTTACACGTTATTGTATACTAGCCCTGATTGTTTTAATGAAGTTTATAGTTGTACTGATGCAATTGTAATTTAAACAAAAAAAATATACCAGTATACCACCGTAGACTTACAATAATAATGCTTTTCAATAATTAAAATAATACATTTTTACTTTTCAGCACTATTATAAAACCGCCATATATATGTGTTCATAAAAATACAAAGTGTAGACATCGAAAGGGAAAGAATATATTTGCGATTATGAAAAGGTAAGTTTAAGAAATCTTTATTTCTAATATATTTTAACACATCAACAATTTTGAACGATTCACTAATTTCGAAGCATGCGATTATTGCCAATCGTAATTTATTTATATTAAAATTAATAAGTTATGATTATCTTTTACATCGTAAAAATCCTCACATATAGAATATAATATAAACATCAAAATTTAATCATGTTTTTTTAAATTTCAATTATATGGCTTGCAAAATACCTTCAAATTTTAATTATCGGTAAACGGTAAATAGTTCCTCTCATTATCAGTAATTTATTGGTAAAAATAAGAAAATAGACTATTCTTCCATAAAACTGTGTCCTAGAGTGAAACATAAATAATCAAAAATATTTCTAAGGAAATAATATAAAATAAAAACATACATATAATATGTCTCTTTTTATTGAGATGCGGGAAAGAATAGTCAAATCATTTATATTCTACGTGGAGCTTAATCAAGTTAATTAATAAAATTTACTGTGTGTTTTTGTATCCATTGACATATTGACGTATATAAAACATAAATTAGGTATTCCAATACATACGTTGGATACTCGTAATATAAATTCCCAATAAAAATATAATTAAAAACATAACAACTAGCTGCAAAGTGCAGTCGTTACCGAGATGGCAAGCAAATTAAAATAAATGTTTCAGTATTGCCAGGGTGGAATAACATTTGTCCCATTCCGCATGCATATCTACAATGACATTTCATTATAATATGCTTGTATGCTTTTAATTCGCGATAAAATGATTTTAGATAAAAACCGGTAATTTTAACAATTTGTTTCGTGAATTTTCGGCGATCTACCGGTAAAGCGGTCAATCAGTAATGCAAGAAGCCCTAGTTAATTTCTTGATATACATTCCAAATGTATTTGGTCTTTTTAGGAGACGATGCAAACAAATTTGTCTACAAAAAGACGGTAGTACACACACAGAGATTCTATCTGACACCACGATTATGGTAAATATGAACAGTTTTTTTTTTAATTTGTAGTACAGCGGAAACACGATATATGATACCCTTTGATGAGTATCAACGTACCTGTACGTTGGAGTAGCTTGTCATCTATTATCTATTGCCATTCTCATATTTTTTTTGTTGATTTTTTGTTATTTATTCAGATATGGATACTAGACACATCCACCAGTGACTTTGGCAACCATATTATTTTTATTTTTTTATAGCAAATGAAGAATTTTTTTTTAAAAAAAGGGCAACATTTGTAAACAAATCGGTAGCCATATAATATTGAGCGTAAAATTATATTTTGGGATCGATTCCTTTCTCGAATCGACGTCTGTAGAGCGGCACATGTAGACAAATGGGAGCAAAAAAGATCTTGACGCAAAAGCGAAGTAATAGCTTCTAGAAAAATATTCAAAAGTAATAATGAACTAGTGTACTTTACATTTTTAACCACAAGTTTTATAATTTAACCACTCTAAAGCTAACGACCCACCAGTGTGTCGCATACCTACTAACCACACACGCTACCCACCAGTGTTTTCTCATTATTACGACGTCAATAAATATTTTTTAGAGTTTGAAAAAGGGTCCGACATCTCTTAAGGACTATTAGAAAATTACTAGCTTACAGGACAAAAAACGTTATTTTGTTCTAGCTGTTAACGGGTTAAAAAAAAAATTCTTCTTGAAATAATAACTAATATTCTTCCCAGATTGGTCCGTATCCAAAAAAAAAGGTTTTTATATTTTTGAGTTTGGCAAAGCTACAAATAATCAAAATATAAGAAAAACCCTAATTTAGTAAAAATTAACTCACCACTCAAAGGGTTAGGTCATCGCTCTCCTCGCAAATATAAATGAAGACAATTCACCGAGATATATTATTTCGTATTTTGGTATTTTAAATATTTAAAAAAAATCACATGACTATTTTTGACAGTTAAATGTTAAAAATATCGATTGTGTACGCAATTATTTTCGACGGGCCTGCAGCTGATTGGCAACGTCGTTGGCATGGGTTGAAGAGTTTGCAGAATCGAAAACCTCTACATCAAGTTTTATTAATTGGTTTGTAAATTGATTTATGGCTTTGCGTTCAAAGACATGGATGTCGAGTTCATAAAATGTTTCACATTGAAAGTGGAAATCGGAGCACATGGTTACAAGAAAAATAGAATTATTATATTTTGTGCCTTATGAATAAAGAAAGTACTTATGTTAATAATTGATGCTGTGACACTTAGTGCATCAGTGTAAGGCTTTTAAACGTCAACCGGTTATATATGGCTCCAAGAATGAATCTCTCCCTTTTTTATTCATATACGCTCTATATTAGGATTATATGGCCTCCGCATAGATCCTCCACACTTCTTCTTAAATCATCCCAGCATCCCGTAGATCCACCAATCCACCAAGAAAATTCATCCTTGGTCTTCCACGGGACGCATCCGATTGGTAAAAAAAACAAGCAGGATTCAGGTTTTTTACGAAGTTTTTTTTATTCCATGTTCGCTCCCAATGTGAAGCACATGGCCTCCTCAAGAAGGTATCTTTACAAAAGTTCTTCGACGAGAGCTGTTTCTTAATCAGTTTTTGTACTTCTCCTTTTCAAGGAAGATAAGTAGGAATATAATGATATGGCTAGTAAAGGACTAGCGGTTATCTATTCACTCTCGCTGCGCACCGATATTATAACACTGTAACGGTTGGAGGAAATTTTTCGAAATCACAAACACCCATGCCTTCGAAATCTGTAAATATATTGAAAACTTCTGTTCGCACTGAGGTTCAAACCCGTGAGGTTTGTCACGAGAGCCAACCATGCTAATTAACCGCAGCGCCACGGACTCGACAAACGCGGCACTAAGCGGATTGCCCTATTTATTTATATTTATTCATAAATAATTTTTCATATGGTAAATAATAATCTCTTGGAAGTTATACGAACATACTTTGAAGTAATTTTTGGTATAAGGGTAGAGTTCATTCATGAATTTAATTAAAAACTATACAACACGTAGAAACAATAATCGAAGGTGGCATTGGTTGTTCTATGAATTTGTTTCCTGTTTGCGGTTTCAATTGGGAAACTATCATTGTTGACATTTTGTTTTCCGTTATAAGCATGACACTATAATTATGTTATCATAATATATTTGAAAATCTCATGTGATAAATGACAGCTTATATTATTAATCATAAGGCAATCTATGAAATATATCTAAATATTATCCATCCATCTTATGTATGTAGCACCCACAAATATCTCACAGATTGAGGTCAATCATGAATGTCTTGCACTCTAAAAAATCGTTGTAATTATATAATACTAAAAATAATAAACATCCTATGACAAATGTTTAACTATGAAAACTTTTATGTGGCTTCTTACATAGTATAAATCAGTTCGTTATATGTTTTTAAATAAATATATCTGTCATACATTTTTTTGTCAAAATTCCGACTATTCTTATAAACATCGTCCTTATTCCGGTATACAAAGTTTAGTCATAAGTGTCGTATTTTGAGCTCGGTGTCGAAGTCGGAAAAATGATTTGATTCCAACCCATTTAAAAAATATATATATTTAATCATAAGTATCCCACCCACCAGAGTTTTCCACTGCCTGCTAGGCTGACTTAAGAAGATCTTTAAAAGATTGAAGAAATGAATTTGGAGTCGGAGTCGTTTTTTTTACTCTAGTCCCAAGCCCTGCTATTTATACGAAACCGTGTGAGTTTTTTTAGATACCATGTATAATGTATTGTAAGCACATAAGTACATTGTAAATACAGAAATGTTGATATTTAACGTTTAATTTTAAATGATGTCTTTTTAAAACAGTAAAAAAAAAAAGAAAAATCGAATGCTATATAACATATGTACAAGCGTATTTAGATTTTCGCAGTTATGAGATATCATATGTTAGTTTTACTGGAATGTACATCTTTGGGGACAATCATTGTTGAAAATAAAATAAAGATATAAAAAAAATCGTTGTCTACAAAGATATCTCATAATAGCGAACATCTAGATACGCCCGTATGTTATTAAGATTGCGAAAAAATATATCGTAAATGGTTAGATATGTAAATAATATTATATGATTTTGTAAAATCTCATGGTCTTTGTTTTTAAACTAGATGAAAGCCGTATAATTATTTTTCGTGCTGCGAAACCGGTGGTAAACCTACTGGTTACTTGTGAGATCGAACTACTGCACATCATATGAAATACGGTAATATAAAGTAAGAAATAGGGTCAGCATATCAGATGAAAATGCTTCCTTGGTGAGCGAAATAGGTCGTTTTTTTGTTGGTTTTAATAGCTTTCCTCTAAGAATATTTTGTTAAAACCATTGAGGCGACTGATTCGGTTGGTTTATTATTAAAAAAAAAAAAAAACTATACGCCCTACAGAGTATCGCAATAATACTATGCGGGATATAATCGATATAAGTATATTATTAGAATAATTTCACTGTTGACGTCAGTTCAAGGAAAATATTGAACGATGAGGCTCAGCATGTGAACTTCTCCATCTTCATTCGTCATCATCAATTCGCAGCAGGCTTGTGGGTGTTGGGACTGAGAAGTCAAAAACACTTGAATGCGACCCGCTCTAAGGTGGAAGGATGGAAATTGAAAAAGCAGGTGCTCATAACGTTACGCTTGTGTTCCGTCTCATATAATTTTCGTCAACTATTTGATTTGAATGCAATTCATACCGATTAATTAATCCACATAATTCACATCGAAGAGCTTCGAAATCGTTAAAGTAATTAATGTATGCCAGCATCTTGTTTGATGTCATTATTTATTTATTTATTTATTTATTGGATACATGTGAATGAGTTTCATAACGTGATTTTAGGATTAAACCTATTTTAAAAACCAAACAAAGAAACGATGATATTCACAATTATTTAATGTTAAAATGATAGTTTTAAATCATTATCATTATCTAGAAATGATTCTGTCAGTCGCTTTACCACTCTAAACATAAACGGTAATGATTACAAGACTTATTTATTGATTGATTTGGCATTAAATTGGTAGAAACCAATTATAATAGAGGACAAATATCAAAATATTTACTTAGCTTTATCAGAAATATGTGAATTGGTTGATCGCTAGACGTAGACAATACTGACGGTGGCACGAACACGAAAGAGCCATAAAACAATTAATGTTTTTTTAAAGCGATAGTTGTAAACTTACTAATTTTTATGCGCTTTTTCAATATTGGGTAGGAAAACATGGATTGAAAAATATTAGACACTCATGTATTTGAATTCAAATTCAAAACCCCTTGATTACGCAACTAACCAAGTCAAAAGAAATATAACGTTTCAACTCGGACCCATAAGACATTTAAAAAAATATTATTTCGTATTGTTGAGCTTTGGTACAATGATACAAGAATCACATAACACCAATACCATCGTTTTTGATGAATAATTATCGCTTCACTATGAAAGTTAAACAACGTTAACCAATATTGTTCCCAGTATTATAACAAAACGTTTTATCTGATAAAATAAATTATTAAGTTTCATTATTACTATTATTTATGATTACTGCAATTAATAAATATAAAATTAACATTACTGATTCAATATATTGCCCAGAAAACAGCAATGTATTGTGTAGCATTAACAAATATTGTATATGTATTATATTATATTCAAGAACACCAAATTCCTTGGAAAGTAATGCAGTCGATGTTTCCAGCGGAAAATTAATTTACGAATAAAGATCGTTTCTACATGAAAAAAATATAAACGAAATAGTCAACCTATTTATAACACGGATGAAGAGTCCGCACTATAGTAGGTAAGGAGTTCCAAATTTTTTTTTCACTGATTATTAAAATAATACAAAGTAAAGAAATGAAAGATTTTATTGATAATGTTTCTTTTAAAAACGTTAGTATGTTTATATTTTGTTTCGTAAAATTGTCTCTTTTAATGTTTTCAAATATCGCACAGTTTTTAATTATTACAATTCAAAACGTATTAGGGTTATGACATAATATTCATGTTGTCTCTCGATCGATATTTACTGTCTTTTTCTTTGTTTTTGAAAGTTATTTGGCTTATTTTTAGTTTTCTTATGATTCAAATTCAATTATTTTAACCTAATTGTTTTATAAATTATTGTGAAATATATATGTATATTTATTAATTGATTTATATAAAAGTTGATAATTTCAATCAATTGGTATTAGTATAACGGTCATACATAATTAAAGTAGCACTTTATATAAATCGGAAATTATTTAGAAATCACTTATTTTACAGTCGAAAGGTTTTACAGATTATAATTAACAGTATTTTGTCAAAGACATTGCGTGCCATGTTTTCTGAGCATTATAATTAATAAATATTTGACGCGGCTCCGATAAATCAAAACGTTGAAAAGCAATGCAACACTCATATCGGAGAAGAACTTATAAGTGCCTGACGTTGGAAGTGAAGTTCAGTCAAGCTAGCACAGCAGCGCTATCCACACTACGGCTTTGATCGCGGAAAAATTGTATTTGATCGCATATAGCAAATTTTCTTTTTTTATTACAAGTGTTTGAAATCGAAATTAAAATTTACGACAGTTTACAGCGCGATTAGTTCAATGTCCCTTTCAATAAATAACGTATTAAATTTACTTCGTTCGGCGTATAAAATATAACATATTTCAAATGTTTTTTAAATGAGTGCGGAAAATTCGTGCGAAGGAAAATAAAGTGTAGACCTTTTGTGACGTGGCTTGGTTTTTCTAGTGTAGAAACAGTGTTTGTTTTTGTTGTATTTTTTAATCTGTGTGTTAGTGCGGTGGTTGTCGGTTGTTGAGAAGCCGAGGAATGGTCGTGAACAGGATCAACATGCCGACTCAGCCAGCAACGCTGCCGTCAGGTCGGCCAAGACTGGTCTTCCCCAAGAAGGTGAAAACAACTCTGACTTTCAATATTTCATTCAGTACACAAATAGGTTTAGATTCCATATCTATTTCACAACTACTTTGATTATTACAAATAAAACAGTTACAACGAAAGAAAATCGTTAAAACGCAACCCACATATCCATTCAACATTATAAATACAGTTTAATTACGTTTTTATCACTACTAAGTCGGTAAATAAAAAAATTTAACAATTGCTACCATTTTTTTGTTGAATCTATAAATCATTCATAGCCAAATAAAGTAAATATTTTAAACGAAGATAGTTATAAAAAGCTTCGTTCGAGTTTTCCTAGATTTTCAAAAAAAGAAATACCTGTATAAGACATGACCCTAATTTTCTTGAAATAATACGGATAGATAAATAATATTGTTTGAAACAAGTTGCTTCTCTTTCGCGGAAAAGAAATCCTGTGTTTTTTTTTATTAAAGTTCGTTGATCAACTGAGGTTTAAACGATTTCTAACATTACATTCCAATAATGTTACGTTAAGTTTTTAACGTCTTGCGCTCCATTAGCCAGGATAATACCATCTGGACAACTAATAGCACGGTCCAATCTCCAGGATAATGTCTTTTGTAGTCGGTCTCTTTGAAGCTTTATTTTTGGTATTTCCCGAAATATTTCCGGGGCATAATTTTACAATAGTGCACTTAAGGGATTAAAAAATGCAATAATTTTTTTAAATATGAAAATTACAGTAGAGAGCTGCCTTATATGTTGATTTTAATAATATTTGAAGTCTTTACCTGCTTTGTATAAATAAGTTAGTTGTTTTATCTGGAAAGGCTGTATCCACATCTTGTGGGCGTTAGAGTTGTATGAAGTGTTGTGACCATCATTTTATTAAGTGAAGGAAAAAGCAATTTCAACGAAATATATTTTTGACTACCATGAATCACTTGAACAAATTTTTACAGAATATAGTGATAACGATGCGTTCAGTTGATATAAGTGCACTATATGGTGACATAGTAAATAAAAATGTTGGTCATTTTTAAATGTCTGTTATGATACTTTAGAAAGCTTCCAAAATCACAGTTATAATGATGATTTATTTTTTATTTGATAATTTTGACATCATATATATTTTAATAATAAAAATACATATTTGAGCAAAGTCAGACTATGGGTATATTAATTCGCTTTTTTCACATTTCGCTTCCTTAACGATACATATTTGTATACGTTCTGACCTGATTCATGATTACATCATTAATTGTTTTCAATTTATTTAATAATTTATCTAATCCAACTCCGGGAGCTGAATTCCACTTTGAGAAAAAAGCTTTAATTGAAGACGGGAGAAACTATTTCATGTCTAAAAAATAATCAAATGCTTCTTGCTTGAAATGAAAAACGAATTGTTACCATGTAAACAAATAACGATAATATTGTAAAAAGAGCCGGCTGCGTGGTAAGTGGTCAATGTTCGGGTTTGGTTACGGAGGTCACTGGTTCGAATCCCAGTACTGACAGCTAATAAAATTTATAAGCTGTCAGCACTGGGACAATAATTAATTTTATACAATCGATTTATGGATTTCTGTTTGGAGACATAAACGTATATGATGTTTTGAATTCTTACCTATCACCTATCACATCATACAAAACGGAGTGAGAGCGATTAGCGTGAGTGTGTTCGAATAAAATACAATGAAAAGGGACATTGTATTTTTGTAAAACTTATGGCAACGTTATTTATATGAAAAACTTTCAGAAACACCGAGTATTTCTAAACATCAATATTGTTATCTATTCCAGCCTTTTGGGATGATCTTACATTGTTTCCAACATTGACTTCGAGGAAGTAATCAATATAAAAGAAAATTTTAACCAATAATAGCAAACTGTAGGTACTATATTTTTTAAGAAGGACTGCTAGCATAATGCGATTGGGTAGGAATGTCGGTACGTTGTAAAATTAATTACCCCAAAGACGGGCGATGTCTGTTCTTGGACCCTCACACAATACGGTGGTCGTAAAAACGTTCATGCTAAAATATTTCTAAAGTAAATCGATAATAAAACCCCATTTTTTTCAAAATATCGCCTTAAATAATACAAGAATGGTTTATTTTACAATCCGTGATAGCTTAGTGAATATTTTAGCTCAAATTAGTGGAATTTAATTACGTTTTCGAAGAAAATTATACCAAATATGATACGCGTTATTATGGTCACCATTGGAGCTACACAGATTGTCTCAAAAATACGTTTGACTTTTTGTTTAAAACCGTACTCAATTTGCTGGTAATACGAGTAAAATCTGGACCCAGAGTAGACTATTGGTATTGAGTAAATCTAGTGAGAGTGCAAAGTGTTAAAACTAACAATTCAATCGGTTTTCCGTGTCTTAGATAAATAAATGTAAGAAGAATCTCGATGTGAGTTTTGAATGTCATTTAATTTTAAGACCGTAATAATCTGATTGAATTAATTTTATATATATTATGCACCTATAAGATGGGATAGTTGTGTCATTATAATATTAAAATCAAGAAAATCGCTTTATGAATGTGAACTAGAATAATCTTCAATATTTGACTGAATGACGTTAAAATAATAATACACATTATTTCTTAGTGATATTTAGCATTGGGCTAACGGAAAATAATATTGAATTATTATAATTGAAAAATTGATTATCCTGGGATCTAAATACACAATAAGCTTGATCTCAAAGGGTATTGAATTAACAATCAACCATTGAAAAATTATAGACACTTAATTTATAATATAATTAGCATTGTGTGATCAACTTCACGTTACCAAGTAATTACATTTAATTTGTATGAAGAAGTATGCACTCCAAATTTTAGGTTTCGAGAAAAATTCTTACCTGACTCATTACCTGGCAAATTGATTGATTAGCATGATTAGTGAAATAAACTCGTAACATATCAATGACAAGAATAATGAGCTATATATCTTTTCTATATATTTATATTTAGAAAAAGCTTAAAATTTTTGATTTTTTTTCTAGATTGTTACTTAATTATCCGTTTCCGGGTATTATAAAATTGAGGTGCTTAAATTTTTAATTCAACAGTGGAATTTTTTATTCCGTCAGTTTACTTATGAATACGTAATTAACTAATTTATTGCACTCTTTTATTGTAATTATTGTTGATTTTTCTTTTAAAATGTGCTCACTCGATAACATAATTTTCAAAACATTAATTAAAATTTAAAAAAAATATACTTTTACATGAGTTATTAAAATTGGACTCACCCTTTCGAACATCTCCTTTACCATAAGGAGTTAATATTTTAACGAGAATTCGTTGTTATTAGCTCTTCCTTCTGTTTTCAACTGTCAGTCGGTAGCGTAGATTTAGAAAGCAATGCAAATTGATAAAATTAGTGCCTAATGAAATACAAATAAGTGTTCAGTTGAAAGATGTTAGAAGTATGCAAAATACACATCGAAATTACACGAAAAAAGCATTGTTGATCAATAGGTCAAAACAAATATGTAGTTGTATCAGTTTTTTTTTGGAAATAAAGCCGGTTAATATTTGCTCTAGATATTAGCATTAATTATCTTAATAACAAATAATATTTACAAAACAATTTACTATCTATGTTTTTATCGATTATCTGTAAGATAAATATTAATATTTTTTCATAATTATCTCACTTTTAAGACGGTCGTAATGATTTGAATAGGCTATAAATGTTTTATCGAAATATAATATAATCTCTAAGAGGAGTTTGGGATCAAAAAAGACCAGATCCACTTATTCTTGAATTGAGAAAAAAACACTTTTACAGACAGTTTTAATTATAAGTATATTTATTAATGGACTACCAAAGCATGGAAACAACGACGTTCAAAATAAATTTTGTTTCTTGAATCAGTACTGCAATTTTAAAGCGATATGTCAAAATTGTATTTGGGTGTGTTTGATCCCAAGCTCCTCATTATTATATAAATACTCTCAGAAAATGTGTATTCATAAAATTTTCATGACAATAATTACAAATTGTTAATATTTTAATCATTTCGATAAATATTTATTGCTGTCAGATTCCTGTTTTATCAGAAACCACTTAGCAAAGCCAAAATATAATACATTTTCATTATAATGGAGTAAAACAATTATTATCAGATAAAGTTTACATGTAAACCGATAAGAAGTTCAGGTATGTTATTGATCATTGACTACGGTGACAATTTAATATGTCATTAATCATTATGTCAAATGTAAACGTTGGGCAAAATTAATACACATTAAACTATTTATAAAATAAACGAGTTATAAAGAAATGAAAGTTAATTTTCAAAAGTTAATTACGTAAATCACTTTTAGAAAAGGGTTCATAATTATACTTAGATTAAAGTTAAACCACTGTGAAAACATTTATTGGTTAATCATTTTATTTCTATTAAATTCATTTAAAAGTAGTTATGTTTGTCGAAGGTTAATTAATATCATTAGCAAAAGGTTAAACACTTATAAGAATAGACAATTATCCACTCAGTGTAATGTATGTAACAATTATCTTTACAATGTAATATTAATTGCCACTATATATTTTAAACCTATATATATATATTCAAGGAAGTATTCGAAAGAAGTTATTTTCGTTATCAAGTAAAATACAAATTCAATATATATTTTAAATGGCAAGCTCATAACTACGTTGGTTTTCTCCGGATATAATTATTTAAATATTAAATGATATTTGACGTAAAGCTTATTTCAAATATTAATACGCAGTTAATTATAAGGTATAATTAGGTTACAAAGGCACTTTATTTAGTTCAACAAAAGCAATTTCGGCTCCACGCCCTCGTCAGAACTATCGAATAGAGTTCTGAAAAGGGCGTAAACTGAAATAGCAATCAAACCGATAAATAATTGTGAAAATTAATACAGTGTTATCCTGACCTTATTTTAATGCGGTATTAATGTAATTGTTTGAAACAAGGATTTATTTACATTTATAACTATTTTTTTAAATCACAAAAGTAGTCTCACATAGGTAGTTATTTAATTGAAAGTTTAATCGGTAACATACTGTAAAGAAGATTACCCGGCTGAGCTTTACAGATAGTCTAAAATGAGAAAGGTGGCTTAAGGATAAAACATAAAAGACAATTAATAATTTAACTACGTACACAAAGAAAACGTGAATAACTGATTTATTTATATTTGATAATTATTATTTAAATAAAAGTGAGAATTAAAGTAAGGAAATATACCATATTATATTACAGACGGTACATTCGTAAAAGATATATCTTTCAACATCTTACACAAGATTAATGCACTCATAAAAAACGAAAATTTCTCGTGTTAAAAAACGTGGTGAAGGTGTTGGTAACCTTGCAAGCTAAACTTAAAAATATCTGAAATTGTAAAGAATATCGTAAATAAACACTTACAAGTATCTTGAAATTATAATTAGAGTGTTTACAAAAGTTTCAATGTTAGTAGGTGGTTATTTATTAATTTATCTACGGGCGAGGTAAGTCAACTTTTGCGTTTTTAGAATAATAACTATCGTAGAAAAGAAAATCTAAAGGTGTTTTAAAAAATATATCTAGAAAATAATATAACCAAGAAATTGCAAAGATTTATATAATATTATGGATAATGGTTTTTATGTTCATTAACAATAATATGTAAGAGCTCGTGATAAATGATGTTTAGACTATAGGTTAACGATACGTTATACATATAATAAATAATTAATTAAAGGTTGGTTATATTAACAAATAAGATATTGTATAAATTAAAAAAAAAAACATAAATTCTTTTTAACTATACATTATTCTAAAAACTTCTAGTCTTGGAAAGATTTTTTTATAAATGTCACTTTTACTAGATTATTTAAATACATATTTGCATTACGTCCAAGGATTCTAATAAAATAAGTAAAACTCATGTTATACTTTAGTTTCACAAAAACATAATAACATTTTTTTAATATTTAACCATCCTACAGTCCTTTACCGTGGCGCAAACGTCACAGGTCTGCTTGCCCTGTTGTTATTTTTCTTCACGTGATTCTTCCACTATATCTCAAAACCGATTTATTTGCTTATAAATGATATACAATTTATTTATTGGTTCCCTTGGTGGGTGCGGGTTTTAGTTACAAAAACCTACGCCACGGTCAGGACATAGAAGTCTGTTTTTTTTTGAAATACCTGTAATTTTGAATGTCATTGCTGTATAATTATGGATATTTCTAAAAATAAAAACACACATATTGCTCGCTAGGTGTCGGAAAACAACATGTAAAATATCGTACCGTTTGTTTATGATGCTATTTAGACCTGCGCAGTATTATGCCGATCCCTTTTTGCGGATCACGTCTTCGGCTTAGAGTGCTTGATAAAACTTCCTATGCGCAGTTTTTTGATCTTGTCCGTTGGATTTGATAGTAATAATAAATACGCAAGAATGGTCGCCAGACCGCGTTCGCACGAGGCCGTTTATATTTAAATCTACGCTATAATATTATATGTATACATGTATCTACGTACGTCAGTAAAACATGTGTTTTCGTTTCTAAGAAATTTGAATGCTTCACATCGTTTGCATACCTCGCGTCGATACAGGTAGGCTGCCTCTAATACCTTCTTACCTGTGTTGGAATTTCAAGTCGAAATATTTCGAAGAATCACGGACGTGTCATTTAACAAAAAAACGTACTATTCGGATAGTCCAACAATTATTGTCCTGTTATTGAATAAAGTAATACATTTTATTTCCCGTAATATCTACTAACAGTGGAATTAAAGGAATATTCAGTAATATCAATGAATTGCTGGTCATTGATTATTAATTTATAAATACAATTTATCAGTTAGTGTATTTATTTATTCAGGCAATGAAAAAGTATGATCTTTTTTATAATTTATTTCTTTAATCTATCTTTTTAATTGTGCCAATTTTCAACTAGTTTCTAACCACTGAAACAACAATTGAATAAAACTAATACAGAAAAATTGTCAACAAACTGAAATCTACAAAAATATAGGGATTAAGCTAATGTGTTGGCTTCAATCCATTGTCAGAACTAATTCTGACGATTTATAGATATGATTACAAGTATTAGTTCTGACAATTGTGTAAAGTCTAAATAGCAGTTATCTATTCATTGTCACTATTACAATCAGTGTTAAAGTAATAAATTCAACGTTAGTTTACTATAGTCGATTTATTTCTGAAATAAAAAAATACCACAACAAAGAAAAATAATGTACCGGTAATATTTATCACTAAAACGGTTTACAAACTATCATGAAAAACACTATTACTTTTTACACATTTTCCATTTTCTTACCATGTGCTCATTATCGGTCCACCACAGGTAGATGATCTTCTGAAGAGGCCGCCGTTGTTTCCAGCGATGAAGTCGACGTCTCCCCAGCTCTCCGCCAGATCGACGAATTTCTGCGACTCCGAGGGCTTTAATTCCCTCTCATCACGTTTCGGTATTCCTACGGTATGTGACAACCCTCTTCATATCAATAACACTTTACAGGATTTAAACTTCGTAATCAGTATGTAACAGTGTACGTACAAACATCACTGCGCAACGTTTCTTAAACATACATCCGGTTAATCCCACACGTGGAATATTTGAAACAATTCGTTAAAAAAATGTCATGAAATAGCTTATAATGTAAATTGTTACTGCAATTTAAACAATGGGTTAGATTTTTTTTAGAGTCAAAAATCATCCATTGGTGACATGCTTTTTCATGCAATAAGAATATTATTTATAAACTTAATTTCTCCAAAAAAAGCAACAATGATATTTGTTTTAAATATAATATATCGACCAGTAATCGGCAGAAAAGCGTAAGCGACAATTCATAAATTTTACAGGAGATGATCGTTTTTTAACTTCCTCTCGCAAAATGAAACTTTAGTTAACTAAATATTACTAAACGCATTTAAGCAATTATTTTTGTGATTTTAGTTACGAGAAAAAGTTAATAAAACCTGGCCATTCCTGTAAAATGTATGAATTAATGCTTACGCTGCTCTGCCGATTACGGGTTGGTAAAATGGATACATAACTAAAAGAAGTACTCATTTATATATATTTTGGTAGAATTTCATATATAAATGTTTTATTGCCTTAGTTATGTTTCACTGGGTCGACCATGCTGAATTGAAAGTCTTTATATTTTTGTAGTTTTTTCTATGATACATAAAGGGATACGGTAGACAAATATATGGATTATAATAATGAAATATTGTATTATTCGTATAATTATGGTTACAGAATGAATTGTTCATTTGAATAATCGACTTGTGTTCTAAATATTATTCTAAGGAATTTATTTTTTCATAATGGCACCGGGAAAGTAAATATTTAATTGTTATACGGATTAAAATTAAAACGATAGTATATTGTTTCTTTCCTGTTTACTTAGCTAAATTTCCTTATATAAACATTGCAGTTAGCCGTCCACGCATTATTAAGTAAACAATATCTAAAACAGGAAACTCTAATTACGAAACTTGCAACTCTTTTGTATAAAATTATCTGTCAAAAATCACTCGACAACGACATGTGCCGCAAGCGCCTGCCAAAATTAATTATGTCCGCTGCGCCTGGTGCCTTATTCCAAGTATAATTCATTTCTTTGCGTATTTCACAGCAAGTATTTTAAATTAATGCATTTATGACAAATATATTATTTGTTTTGCTTAATTAGTCACTTAAATACAGTGTAATATCGGACCATATAAGTTTGTGAACTCTCGAATCAAAAAACATTCAATTAAATTATAAATAGGTACGTACACGATGTTAAGTTTACAAATGTCCGTTTTAACTTTATCCTTTTTAATTGAAGAGAATTTAAATTAAAAAAACGCTAATGTCGATCTTCCTGGCTTTTTTAAAGTGTTATAATGATACCGTAGTTCTTATCGAGTAAGCCGGCTGCGTGGTCAAGTGGTAAACGTCGTTGGCTTCGGTTACGAAGGTCAGCGGTTCAAATACCATTAGGGACAGTTGTCATAAATTGATTTTCAGTTGATTTATGAATTTATGTCCAAAGGCATGGATGTTTGTCATGTCTTGAATCCCCTCTCCTCCATTCTATTCTAAAAAAGGACGTAGCGAATGCGACTATTCAGCTACTAATTAATATCCTTCTTTACCTTAATATATTTGAAAAAAGAGAGGTTGAGCAACTGAGTATGAGTTGAGATAAACTCCATAAGAAGTCCATATGCTCCAAATTGGGAGCGGAAATGGTAAAAAAACTAATACATTTTTATATAATCGCCTAATGTTTGAGGTTGTAGAAACAGTCATTTTCGTTTTTACTCATTCATTCAGCGAATAATACACATGTTACGGCGATTCATATGATCATATATAGTGAAGACGAAATAGTTATCAACCATATCTTTCAATTGTTGTTGAACTAAATAATTTTATATCATATCTCGCAATATTAAGAAGTATATAATGGGTAATTTTTTAAACATGATGGTTTAAGCCAAGGGTGTCCAACCTTTTTTGCCCTGGGATCGAACTTTTAATCTTAAGTTTTCGCGCGATCGACTTCTAACATGATTCTTACAAGAAATTTTATTTAGAGTTTTTTCCCTTCTTCAAACTTAGAAATGTTTATTTTATATGCGAAATACATATCATTAGATAGTTATGTGCTTACAAAATAATTTAATTTTTGTATATTTTATCTTTAAATTATATATTTTTTCACGAAAGCTTTCGGGATCGACCAAATTTTGCTTTGGAATCGACCGGTCGATCGCGATCTACCGGTTGGACACCCATGGCTTAAGCTACATAAAAAATCATTTTTATGTAATCATAAACATATCCTGATCTGTGTCAGATTATTGTAGACGTTGCAATTCAGCATATTAAATCGTTTTAATTATGCAATTTCCCAGCAGTGTTTTCCTTCGTTTATTGGCAACTTAAATTCAAAGAATCATTTCTGAGAATTTACTCGTCTTTACTTTTCACACTATATTGAATTTTAAAAGTGGAACACATGTGCAAGTTAATACGTATATTTTCAGAATTGCACTAAAACGAATTTCCTAGCTATTTAATCTAAAATTACGTACATAGAAATTCTAATATATTTTCAATGCCGTCCAATGACACAATTGTACCATCTATATTATTACACTGGTATCGCTATTGGTCATTCTTTCATGCGATTTTTTTCGTTCATTTGAAAATTACGATAAGAACCGTTCAACTCGATTGTAAATAAACTTTCGCCAAAAAAAAGGATACATACAGCACGGTCATAAGGTGCTTACAATTGTTTTGTTTGTCTTTATATATATAATATATATTGCGCTAATTATTTACATAAAATCTCAAAATTTCTGTGAGTCTAAAACTTAATAGGATGTAAGTAAATTAAGATGAATGTGATACACTCGAAACTTTTTTTACGTTGCTTTTTACACGATTAGGAAATAGCACCGTAAACTAAAATGAACGAATACTATATTTTTCACGAATTGTTTGTTCTAACACAATACCCAGAAACAAAAAACAGCTGAGGATAAACGCTTCATTATATTCTAATACATTGGACATGTCAGATGGACATAATTTTCTGTATTACACAATTTTCTATAATACAATGCTGTTTTTTTTTTAAATACACGATTTTTTTTCAATTCGTTAACAAAGTTTTTTCTGTGATTTGTGTAACATTTTTACATAGTTTTTTTGTGGATCGTATCTACCGTGTAAAAAATGAGTTCTATTTAAGCGTATATATAGTCCTTTAATTCAAGGGTCGGCAACCTTTTGTTGTAAAATTGCCAAATATTTTACGTGGGGATTAGTGCGGGTCACGTGTCATTACTCTGTAATGACATGTGACCGTCACATGCGTTGCGGCGAGAATCTTGCGGACCGCACCACGATGCCTCGCGGGCCGCAGGTTCCCTGATTCAATTCATCAAAATAGTACATCATATTTTTTGATTTATTTATTACATATTCAAATCTTCTATAGAATCTGTTTTTATATTCTACTTTCAACATGAATAGTAATTAATGTACTGCTTTGAAATCTTTCATTAGATACTAAAAAAATCTCAATAGTATTCAAGCTATCACGGAATTGCGAAATATTGTTGTTTGACTCACAATAAATTGATTGACAGTCTCATTGTCAAGGGTCAATCAATTTACAGTACGTAAATTGTCACGCAACTGCCCAGATCGATTTTAGATTGAAATTGACAGTAATACAATCAAGTGTATCAGCAATTTCAAGCTTCCAACCTAGCCTAATAAATTCTATGTACACATTCTTTAAATGGCAATAACAAAGTTTCGTTTTAGCATGACTGGTTAACCTTTTTTTTTCAATAAACTCTTACAAAAATCTATGCTTATATTTTGGTTTAAAATACCCGATTATTATTCGATTTAAGTACTGCGCTGTTAATCTGTCGTGTTTTTATCCCCCACTTGACGTGTCTTTTTTAGACAATAAATCCACTTTCATGTGACGTTTTGATCATTCCAATTATCTAGGCGTAGTGTTGTAAGATATTTGAAAAATTCAAACTTAGCCAGTTATCATTCAACTCGTAATCTTGAATATTTTTACCCTTTTTATGGATTATCATATTTTTTTTTTCAAATTATTGTATGTATAACTTTAATTTTACCTTGAAATTATTAAATACAATGCTTTATTTATAGCTCATCTTATAAATATTCCAAAAAAATATTACTGGAATGTAACATTATTTCCCAAATATAAAAATATATATATAACGTAACGATAAAAAAATGCTCATATCAATTTGCTGAACAGCTGATTTTAATTTTTAAATATGGCAAGTCCGGTTGCTCTTCACAGGGTTTAATGTTCTGAATGAATCCATTCTTCGAATCGCCTGAATGTCCTTGAAAATCAAATTCCGACAAGTTGACTACTCGCTCTTCAATAGCACCTCACGTAAATGACAGCCATCAACTTTTAATTGTGAACAGTACACAATATGTAATATCTACATCAGCTCCGTGCAGCTCTGTGTCGTTCTAAGTATTGTAAGGTATGCATTCACGCTTATGGAAGTTATACATGTGGGGTATGGTCGTAGAATTACCTTCATAATCAAATCTCTTATGAATCTTATAAATGTTTTTTTAACCAACACAATTTAAAAGAGATGAGCAAGTGTGGTTATACCAAAAGACGATTGTGAAGTCATGAAAGTGTTTATATTTGATAGAAAAACTTATATTTATTTAACGAGCACATCAGTCGAACAACGTTTCTCCTCTTTAATGATGATAACAATAAAGTAATGGTGCTAGGACGAAGTTTTATGGGCTTGAAACATCACTGATATCAATGCTTTGTATTTGTTATATTAATACACGAATAGTGAACATAAGTTTTTAATCCATGTCCGCTTCCAATGTGGACCATAGGGCCTACTAATGGAGATATCTTTACATAAGTTTTTTCTACGTGAACTGTTTATTACTTAGTCGCTCGGCTTCATTTTTTTAAAGAGGGTAGTAGGGATAAAAGGCTAAAGCTATTACAAGACAAGTGGTTAGCTAATCGCTCATGCTACACCCCATAGTTAAAGAATCGGAAGGGTGTGAGAGCACACCAGAACAGAAAATCGATAAATCGTAAAAAGGGGGACTCGAACCCATGAGATCTGTCACGGAAGCCAACGACGTCGACCGCTATGCCACGACCTGACCATTAGTTCACTATTTATTCTTAAATATAGTAAATTAGTGAAGATACTTGAAACACAACTCATATGACACGGTAATTGAAATTCTACAAAAATGTTTTTTTTTCGATTGAAGTAGTGCCAAATTCCATATTTAAATTTTACTACCGCGCCATTTTGTGGACGTCGTACGGTTGCAATATCGACTCATTTTTTTAAAGTCACTTTACACGTACTTTCAATATAAACGTTTTTCATTGACGCATCGTTGGCCTGCATTAAAAGACGATCTCTGGGAAAACACAGCGAAACAATTTTCTTAGAAAACAATTATTTCGCTCACGAAACATTTTCGTCTGAATAAATTACCTTTGAAAGCAAAGTAATGTTTGTTTATTTCTGGCAATGCGGAGAAGCCATCGGAAAAAACTGTGTACATAAAAATGTTTTCCGTTAGCAAAATGGCGGCGCGTTTCATGGCACAGTGGTTACGATTGTTCATGAATACAGCGTAGGCGAAAATTTGCGTATTTAAATAAAATTCTAGTTTCATTGTTGTATATATATGTACACAATATAATTTTGGCATCATTTGAATGTTGAATAGATTTGACATATTGAGATCTAAATATTCAATGAAATATTTTGTGCTGCATAAAATAAATATAAAACTTTAGGGCCTCTACAAATAAATAAAGTAAATCCTGTAACCAACCCGAAAAAGCTTGCAGGCAACTATTAGAAAAATCATTTCGTTACCCGTGTACTAGAGGTCTGCACGGGCCGAAATTTTACAAATTTACCCGGTCCGAGCCCGAAAGACTCAGGCCCGACCCCACCCGGGCCCGAGTTAAATACCACACTTGTTACCCGAAGCCCAGATTGACAATTCTCTATAGAACTGGTAATAATTAAAATCATCATGGCTGACTTATGCCACGAACATAGTCTGAAAAAAAAACTGAAGAAATAAATTCCTTACCCGGGCCCGGCCTGAGCCCGAATCTCAATTGCGCTTACCCGTTCGAACAAGCCCGGGCCCGTGCAGACCTCTACCACGTACCTACGTGTTGCCTCTATTAGTATCCGAAGGCTAATAAATTTCAAAATAATCATAATTGATTCATTAATCACCCTGACGTGCTTTATTTTTTATATTTAAATTGCTTTTTGTGCAGCAATATTCATGTTAATTATTGAAAACAAGTTTTTCCTATTGGAATAGAGTGATAAAGAAATCTCTATTATAACATGTTCTAGTGTTCTTATCGTGTGGAATACAATCCGAGTGTGTAAAATTACAATAATCACAAGCCGTTTGGCTTCTTGTTATCGCGCACGTGCGTCTTAATCTATTGTTTTGCCTGCACTTCAATATTAACACGCGTACAATGGTCATTGTAGAATACCATAAAAGCAATTCAATTCATTTGGGTATGATATTGCATCAACTGGTTTCTTTTGAAACTACAAAATATTTGTTGCTCTTATGCTCGTTGGTATGATTCATAAAGATATGCCGTATGACTTACTTTTTACGACAGGCAGCGTATTCTATAGATCGAAAAATAAATTGCATTTGAAACCTTATTAAAAATCAACCAATTTCTGCTGCCATTATACATAGACATCATTCTATGTTATTTTTAGGATATCTTCTTGTTATTCATTTGTACAACTTCGGAGAATGTAATGATAGAAGGGTGTAATTAAGAAAGTACTATTCGATAACAAATCGGGAGGGATTATAAAGTGACCCATTCACTAGGGAACAAATTGCTGGAGATAGCCATGTTTGATTTGACCAGTTTCGAAATAAATTATGTTGGAAATGACTACTTCTGATTTTTACTGCAATATTCATATTTAGAAAACAAACGGGGTTGTGCCAACATATATTTTCAAGATGTTTATTCATAACTTTGAATTTTTAAATTTATACTATTGGTAAAAAAAAATATATCATTTATTCTATTTTTATATATTAATTGTCAGTTGTTCGTGGAAAGATTATAATATATTTATTTCAAATTACACAATCATATA
Organism: Himalopsyche tibetana; assembly: GCA_030503985.1. NCBI lineage: Eukaryota > Metazoa > Arthropoda > Insecta > Trichoptera > Rhyacophilidae > Himalopsyche > Himalopsyche tibetana. The sequence continues at coordinate 3,450,832 of JAPJYX010000019.1, read as the reverse complement.
AATGATCGATAGAAATGACATAGTTTGAAAAATATTATTTATATTCTGATCGAGAATATGACAGTAGAACCATGTTTAAAATACATACTATGATATAAAACAGCATAAGAAATATTTTTTAAAATCTATGTCCGCTCCTTATGTGGAGCATATTGCTTCTCAATCGAAATATCTCAATCGAAGTTTTTGTACAAGAATTACTTGTTGCTCAGTTAGCTCAACTTCTCTTTTTCGAAGAGACTAAGGATAGGATGATGGAGATAGAACAGGACTGATGGTTAACTAATGGCTGTCGCTGCATCCCGTAATTTAAAATGCTGTTTGCACTAAGACTCGATCCTGTGAGATCCTTCACAGTATCCTTCACAAGCAGCCTGAACAGTTATACCAGTGATGCATAACCTTCACCTTCTAGCGGGCCGCATAAAACAAATTTTCGTGGGTTCGGGCCGCAAAGAAAAAAAATGTACGCTCAGTCCTTTTTTATACGGAGCATATGTACGTTCCATGTAAAACAGCTTTACAAAAAAACTGTGTAAAAAAGATTAAGTGAATATAAGTAAATGATTGATAGGTTCCATTACATTATTTTGGCCGTGTTATTTCGAGAACGTGAACATGCTCATTAAAAATCGTTGCATTGTAAAATATTTATGTTTCATTTATATTTAATTCAAAAGTTAATGCAATCTTGGTCTTTGTTAATTTTAAAACTATTTTCTTTTAATCTGACATAATATTTGAGGGCCTGTTTCTATGAACCGATTTATTCCCTTCATTGAAGAAAAGTTTGCTTACATTTATTAAATAAATGTTTTACGTAAAAAAATATGAAGAGAAAAAGATTGATGGGCCGCCACAAAATTAAAAAGGGCCGCGGTTTGTGCATCACTGAGTTATACGAACCAAAAACTTCACAGAGTCAATAACTGGAGATGGTCACCTTTTTTTTTAGTGTCACTTTTATGTATATCTTATTAAAACAAACTATTACGTATGCTTACTATTGTTGATTGAATATACGACTTAATTTTTATCCACTGGTTTCATATTGTTTGGAAACATTATCCTGTCTATCGAGCTGTCAGTGATAAGTGTTTGGCCTTCACGTTGCCTGGATGACAGCTGACACGACATCTGCCCACAGACACCTGATAAACACGTAAATAGCATGAAATTTATTCATATTCCGAAATACGTTTACGTAAAACGAAATTGTTTATTCATTCAGAAGATATCAATTTGTTATGACGAGCAAAAATATGAGGAGTTGAAAATTACTAAATATACTGAATTATCATATATATACACCTAAATTTTAGGCATCTCATCAAAGATCAAATATTTACAACGATAGGGCAGCAAAATCGGAATCGTGGTGCTTTGACAAGAATGAAGTAAGAGTCGTAAAACCGAGCGACTTCTTTTTTGTAATTCACCAATAATAATGATAATAATAGAAAAATAAAAAAGATGTACATATGTTGTATTGTATATTTAAATAATTTGTAGAGCTTATGTGGCACGATAAATCCATTAAACCCTAGTTTTGGTTGTAAAATTTGGACGAAATTCTTCAATTAAGTCAGGCTTAAATGTTGTTAGTAATCAAGCTTGATTATTATTCGTATTTAAAAAAAATATGCTACATGTTTAAAATAAGCAAGTGAATGTGAGCTGAAAATACATATTATAAAACTGTAGTTCTTGGGTTTACCAGCATTCATCGTTGAATTTTATTCTAAGGTCAATGGTCATCTGGTATAACTCATTCGACTTCCCTTTCCATTGCTTTCTAAACGAATTTATCATTCTGAACCAAAGCACTTGAAACATTTCTGGTATTATTCAATAGGTTACGTCGTGAGATAACATTGAAAATACATGTTTAGTTCAGAAATAAATAAAAAATGAATTAATTTAAATAAATTCCTTGCTCGTCTGAGTATATTTCACATTTTTTGCAGAATACATTTGGCAGCACCGAATCGGAAATTATATTACTACAGCAATTATGACATGTATCTTTTTTCGGACTCATTCTTTTTCATTGTCAGTTTCTAATTCTACATAACGACCTTCTTACGAAAGTATATTTACTGTTTTTATTTATAATATTACCATACAAATAAAAACCTTAAAAAATATTTTCTAATTTCGAATAGAATTCTATGTTAAAACCATTTCGGATTGATAAGAATATAAGCTATTCTCGTCGTTTTTTTTAATAATTATTTATAGCAGTACAGTAAAACGTTTTATCGCAGACTATTTTCGTTAAAATCTTGGCAAAGCAAATGTAGTAAGTCCAACTTGTATCATTGTCCAATATAATATTATTTATTTAGTTTAAAAAATAAATAACCAGTTTTGTACTCACTTTTATTGTAATCAGTACCTCTTCTGATTATTATAACAAATGTGTAATTTGACAGAATAATAATGTGTTTATTTTATAAATATGAAAACCTCAACATCAAGAATTAGCTGTTACAACACATTAAAAATGATTTCTAAATATACATTGAGTTTTATATAACAATATCACTTTAATATTAACTTTTCTGTTCCACCTCCTCAATCCTCATGTTGTAGTGTAGTGACCGTACTAAGCTTCGAGGTTCTCCGGTTATGCTTTCTCCATAACACTATATCCTCAACCAGCCTCGAGGCGAGGCACCAGTCGCTTTCCAGTGATTTCTTTCACTTTGACGCATCACACTACTGGCGTACGCGTTTTACAGATGTTTATTAATTTATAATTACTACAAAATTGACTCGGTCATATTTTTCCTGTCGTTGTTTGCCTGGGTACGTAAATATTCCACTCGGAAGTGTATACCGTTTGGACACAACCGTCGGCAAAATGTTGTTATAACAGTAATACCTTGATAGAGTGAGTTTTTACAGAATGATATGATATATACAATATACCCAAATAATTTTATATCAATTCAATCGTAAATGACGTTGTGTGGAAGATTAGCACGATCGAATAGTTTTGACGCGTGTCGGCCGACGATTTGCTTAATTAACATGATGGAAGACGTGTGTGATCCTAACCATCCTCAATCATACATATTTAGAAACTTGTACCGTGCGGAAAATGTATTTTATTACAGCGGCCTAATAGAAAATATGTATTGTGTTTTGCAAACTTTGCAGTAACGTCATTGAAACTACAAACTAATACATATATCACGTACTATTTCTTTATTACTAAACATGTTCTTTTAATATTTGATTGTACTGTTTTGGACATAAATAAAATAGTGTTTTGCGAGATTTGAAATTGTAAGTTCATTGCCGACCGCTGCATTATTTTATAACCGACTTCGGCATCAACGGGCAAATCCTTTTTGGTTTTAGTCAGTTATATCGCGGATTTAGTATAATTTCAATGAGATAAAATTATTTAAATACTGCAAAAATCAATTAGCCGAAACCAGCTAGTCACATTAAATTTGACGTTTTAATTGGTTTGGTTACGCACGAGCTCGCATGATATATTGTTCGCAGATTTTTTTCCCAGTATGCTTCTACTTTACTTTACGGTAGACATTAATTTTTATGATGTGTCAAATTATTTAAAACAAGTCTAATTGTGCTTCTGCGTGGTCGAGTCGTAAACATCGTTGGATTTGGTTACGGAGGTCACGAATCCATGAACGAATAGTTTTGTAAATTGATTTTAAATCGATTTATGAATTTCTGTTCGAAGAAATGGATGTATATGACGTCTTGAATTCCCCGATCCCACACACATTAACTTGAAAACAGGGCTTAACGAAAGTGACTATCTAACCACAAGTCCTGTTCTAGCTCTATCATTCTTTTCCAACTCTCTTTGGAAAAAAAGATATGTTAAGAAACTTAGTTACAAGCAGTTGTTGTGTCTAAACACTACTGATAAGTTAAACTCCATTAGGAGTCCATATGCTCTCCACATTGGGAGCGGACATGGTAAATTTGCTTCGAATTTAAAAGAGTGACATAAAAGTTGTAACGTTGGCAAATATTTTTATTTTATTTTAAAATCATAGTACTTATTCAACTATTTTGTTATATGTATATCGACTGTGGAAAGGAAAAAGGACGTAACCCACATAGAAAATTTTACAGGAGGCACAGAGGAGTGTTTTGATGATTTTCGGCCATATGCAAATTATGAAATAAACACAACCTTTAAGTGCACGGAAACTTCTATACTGGTGTTTAATTGACATAAGCTAATATTAATTTACGAATATGTATAGGAAAAACCTTTTTTTCAGTCCTTTTTCTTGATTTCAATTTTTACTAGCCCATCTTTTTTCAAACATAAAAGCTTAGTTTAGATTCTAATTCGGCATTTGCAGCTTACATCCTTTGATAGAACGTGTTACAAGTTGATTGATTCTTTCGAACTGCATATCTATGTTTCAATATGGCTGGAAACTATCGACACGGGCTTGGCCTTTCGTCAATACAGTCTACAATTTATATGGAATAGATCAAAATGCTTAATTTGGATCGAAAGTGTTTATTACAGTGAATTCCAACAAGCTAAATATTTTTACGTAGTAAGTCAATTAAGATCAATCTCGTACACACATTCCAAGATATCAAATTTGAATTGAAAAATGACTCTATTTTCTATTGATTTTGAGGGTACTTGCAGCCAGATCCACCTGATCACTAGGGCATATTATTATATTAATTAATCAGTCCTTAAGGAGTTGTATTATATCTTTAAGCATGCTTCGTTAATATTATCTCTTCTTAAAATAAAGTAACTTCGTATGTTGATAAAAAAATATGTAGACATCGAGCTCAAAATAAGGTTTTTTTATGGCAATAATATAAATACACGAATTCAAAATTGTATTATGTTTAAATAGTGGCTAGATTTTAAATTTAATTTACACGTATTGAAATACAACTTGTAATAATGTTATATAGTCACACACATTTTTTTTTCAAGAAGCTTTCGTCAAATAATTGACCTTTAAAATCGACAAATAATATGATAATCATACTCGTTTTAATTATTTGTAAATACTTTGATGTGTTATTATTAAAAAAATATATTTCAAAAGTATTTTCATTTATATTTTATAAGATAACACCCATCAAGCATTTATTTATTCATCTGCCAAATTTGTAATCAAATAATATTTTTTACCGCAGATATTCTGTTATTAAATTGAAACTTTGATCCACACCTGTGACTATTACTGCTTCACCTTGGAAATGCTAATTGAGAACCTCGCGTATCTTCAGGAAGTATTCATTATATTCTCAACACTTATACAATCAGCTGAATGCATTCAATACCATCAAATAAAGAAATATTATTTACCATACATCGTGGGAAGGTCGTTTTTTATTATCGTTTTAATAAGATTGCTACAGTACAATTTATCTCATCCGATGTGCGGAGTTTTTTTTTATAAGAAATACATAATACATATTTTTCATAAACTATATCGTAAAATAAAAATATTTTTAAAATGACCGATATAACGTTTGTAAATCGCATTGTTTAGTATATAAGCCATGAATATTAACGATTGCAATAAATGCATTTTGAATGGCATAGAGTGACGTTTACGAGCGCTGAAATATTTCCAAGGATAACTAAATAAGAAACGAGTGGAAGAAGAGCTGGATTGGCATTTATAATATTGTACAAATTCGATAAGAAAATTAAAATCTGCAGAATATTTGCACTATACTGCATTCGTATTGAGACAATTGTCATATTTAATTTCCCCATTCCCTTCGACTTTCAAAAAATAAGGGTAAAAGCTAATCTTCTCGATTAGGAATTTCAATACCGATATTAAATTTTCATATAAAATACCATCAATACATATAACAAACATAGCAAATAAATACAACCAATTAGGATCGTAATACCGGGCGAGTAAATAAAAATCGGATTTTTATATTTTATATAAAGTACCCTCATTAAAACATAATATATTAAATTATATCATAAAAGGGTGATTTCCGTGCAATGGATTCGATTGTAACTACAATAATTATAATCTATGGAAACTGTATTTTTACCACGTCGTACTTAAAATTATCAAATTTTTGGTCCTACAACTGAACAGCCAAGTTCTTGGATCTTTAGTTCTTCTCGGTTGTTTGGACGTGAGATCGAATCCTTTAGTACAAACGTTCATAAATTTATTTTTCAATCGTTTGAGTGCATGAATGTCTGCTATGTTTCTGATTGAAAACTGGCCGCAAAGAGAAGACACCTGCTACCGCTTTTTCAGTGTCTCTCTGAAGAGAGAGATTAAGCATTTGACAAACAAACATTGTAAATCAATACATTACAAATTGTGTGCAGACGTAAATTCAAACAACACGCATATGCGACAGTCAATGGTATTAATTATATTGTAACTATTATATGTTTTCTAAAGTATTAGTAAACTTTTATAACATGCCAAGACGGTAAGATTCAGCGAGGGCAAGCTTGTCTGTTCACATAGTTGTTATGACACAAAAAGTAACGGCTAGACGGTAAAATTTTCATTTGTATTTTATCGATCTGCAAATAGTGCAAATGCTATAATATACGCCAACGCTCTCTAGTCTCACTGACTTGCACAAGTATTTATTGTTTTATCGCGGCAACTGAGCAATCTTATATTTATAGTAAATATGTGAGTATTTTTCCTATAATTAACTTAAGGCCGCCATAAACGCAATTAATTAAGCAAAACAGTACACAGTTTACATACGAAATATATATATATATATGCGTATTGCTTAGGCTGTGCGTGATTGGTAAAAATGAACCTAATATTTTATTCAAGATAGGGCATAAAAATAATAACTGTCGTATTATTATTCCCGCGCTTATAATAATTAAACGACCACTCAGACTTGAGAATGAATACTGTGTTTGATATAATGAAAAATGATATAACAACTTGCAACACAACGAGCGGTCATTCTTGGTAACTTTACAGACTTCCGGTTGCAAGTTTAACCAATGCACATCCTCTTTGTGCCACCATCTTAGTCAACAGTATTGCCAAGTGTTAAAATAATATTATACACTTTAAGTACTGGATAATTCTTCATGTTTTATTTTTACAATTCATTCGCACAAGCATTAATATGAAATATTGCTTTATTTTATTGCAGTAGAGGTAAAAGTGTTGTTTTAGAAAGAAAGAAATGCTTATTTTTATTTGTATTGACTTAAAATAGTTTATATCGAGTTTAATTTAACGTTCATATAATGCTGATAATTAAAGTTATTATACTTTATATTAGTTATGGGTTGGTGGCAATTCCTAAATACAAATTATGGTGAATATAGATAGAATGAAATTACTAGAGAAGTACTCGTTGTTAGTTAATCACCCGCACCTTGTTTTAGGTATCGATGGGCGGGAGAAAATTTTAGTTACCACAAAGATCTATGCCTTCGAAGACACAGATTAATGAAAATATCTGTATTGAGATTAGAACCCGAGAGCACCGTAACCAAAGTAAAAGATGTTTTGAACATTCAGCTAACCCGTTCCTTGCAGATTACATTTAATAAGCTTCTTTTGATAATTTTATTATGATAGCTTCTTTTGTTTGCAGTATTTTTAGAATTGGCGGAACATCTTACGAAAAATTTTAAAATTCGAATCAGCAACACAACCGAAATAAATTATCTGTGTTGGCAACACTGTCTTAAATACTCTTTCTTTCTTATTTATTTATTTTGGTCAGTTTTTACTACATGGGCCGTAATTGATGCGTACGCGATTTAAATAAAGAAGTTCTTTGTCCTGAAGAGGAATGGCACGCGCGCGAGATGCCTCCTCCCTCTCACTCTTTTGTTTTTCCTTTCTTTCTGCCACTTTTTCTTCTTAACCAATTCTGGTACAATTCGATGTTTGAAAATTAAAAACGGAATAATTATTGACTTACTCGAATAAGGGCCACGACAATTCTTCCTGTTGGGTTCTTTCAAATTTATAAAGATATGAACAGTAATTAAGATGTGTCTCGAATACTCATCATAATTGTTGTGCTTAGTATTTACATTTAGTATAATTTAACTATAATAATTGCTGTTATTATAGATTAATATACTTTGCGATTATGTTTACTGTTGTTGTAGTCGATCTGTCAAACGCCAACTATTAATAGAACTTTGTCTTATGCTTTTATGTCTGTCTATTTGAGTGTTTTTAATGAAATAAATATGCATTACAACTTGCTACTTGACAAGCTTGCGTTAATTTTGACAGATTCTTTCTAACGCTCTATTTAGATTGGTCGAATACATAATATAAGATTGATTAAAACAACAGTGAACATTGCAGGAACTATTGAATTTAGGTTATACCATTTTTTAAGATTTCGACTGAAGGTGGAATTTCAATATTCAATTTGAATCGTTCAAACTATGTACATTCTCACAGATTTTGTCACTAACGACCCGGGTTTCGCCTTTCGGCATCTTCAGGCATCCAAGCGCACATTCAAATTTAGGTTATACCAACTGTTAATCCCAAATCCAAAAATCATGTACAATATAAGAGACCCTTCTTAATTAGTGTATAGATTCTTATAAATTTGAGAAAAGCCCCACGGGTATTTGAAAATAAGATTGACTCAAAAAGAGTTATTTTTCAATTTTCATTTTCGGATTGTAACCGAGTGTTCAATGTGATTGCCTCTTGCTGCGGTGTTTACTTGTCCGAATCCCTGAACGGGACAGCTTCATAAATTGATATATGGATTTGTGTTGAAAAGATGAATGCATGATTGTGATCAGTGGCGGATTACCCCATAAGCGCAAGAGGCGCGCGCTTGGGGCCTCCAAATCTTAGGGCCCTCTTAATAGCATAAATTATCGAAACCCTTATAGCTTAATTTCAGTTTTCAATATTCATTATTATTTTACGAAGAGTTTTGCAACACTTTTATGTTATTCTAAAAACAGGGCCTACAAAATTTATTGAGCCTGGGGCCTCCAAAGTGCTTAGCCCGCCACAAATTGTGATGTATAAATTTCATTGAGATTAGTTGCATTATGAGTTTATATGATTTATATTGGAAAATGCTTATTATAATAAAAGAAAATGCTTAGAATAAGTCAACATCGAGTTCTCCGCATTTTCTAAAACGGCTAAAAAATATACATCGTTTTAAAACAAATTTAAAATCTTTATTTGGTCATTCAGTTATGTTGAAGACTTACATATAATTATACAGACATATCCTTTTTGCGCATTTATATTTTTTCAGTCAATCAGTATTTTGAATACTCTTTCTCGAAAAGAGTTAAATAAAATGTCAATATTTCGTTAATCGTAGAAACGATACTGCGGCATGGTTTATTTGGAATTAATGCGAAAACATAGTCATCCGGTGTAAAGAAATTATCAAAAGTTTACAATACATATGTTTAAAAACAATGGTGTGTTGCCTGAACGTGTTGAAGTGTGGTTGGAAGAAGGAAGTGGACGAGACGAATATCTTCTCAACAAAGGATAAATCTAAAATTAAAACAACTCGGCAAAGCACTGACTTACACTCCAAGATATACTATTTTTTGTCTGGAAGACATTCTGTCTCCATTCAAAACCTTGCAACGTTAGCAATATGTACTCCTGTCATATTGTATTGTATAAACCAAATATAAAAATTTGATTTGATGAAACAATATCATTTTAGTATGGAAAGAGTCAGAAACAATTGATATCGTTATTATAAACTTTGTTATTTCACAGATTGTGTTGCAAGCAGTAGTCGTGTAAAAAATAGAACTCAAACTCCAGCTTTAAAAGAAAATATTCCGACTACTTTTCCGATTTTTTTTCAATCATTTCATTTTAACTTATTTTTATGTATACTATCAGATCATCTTTAGTCATCCTAGCATGCAGTGGCAATACTATGGACTATTGTGGTTTGAATACACATTTTTTTTTAAATTGTGCCCTTGTTGCAAGTTATGAACCATCGTCCGATTTGTTTCTTCTCTGAAAACACTTGTCGAGTGAGTGACTTGTAGCCTGTACTTATTGCTTGAAAATCTGTTTAAAGCCGTACTAAAATATTTTTATCTTTATATATCAACAGTGGCGGATTCAGTATATGGGAGGCCCCAAGCGCAATAAAATTAATAGGCCCGGTTTTTTCGGATAACATATAAACTTCAGAAAAATAGCTATAAAATAATAACATTATATAAAAATCTAAACTAAATGTATATGGGTTTCATAATATAAGCTATTTTTGAGGCCCCTAAGTTTCAGAAGCCCTTATTGAGGTGATTACTTATTTAAAATTATAATAGTTTCTGCAGTTTTTAGTATGATTATCTAAGCTTGAGATTTATTTGGGTGAATTGAAAAGAAATTAATTTCAATACCAAAATAAATATAGTTATTAATGCTGAATTTAATCGAACGTTACATACTATGATTAATTAGTTAATTATAATATATAAAAGTTAAAAGCTTTACGAGTTCTTAAGTTTTCAGCATTTACTGTTTTATTACAGTCATAAATGGGTAATATCCATTATTTTTTCTTATACACTGTACGATTTAAATGCATATTGCATTAACACTGTAGACTGCAGGTCTTTGTTGCAACAAGAGCCATAAAAGGAGTTCATCCGTATCGATAATGTCGACGCCATTTTGTCGTCGCGTCTCCATTTTGTGACAACCTATTAGCATTCCTAGCGTTTGCGACCGCAATTCCAGCCATAAAATTTATTGTCATTTCTCGGAATACGTTGTAAAAGAATTATTAATAACAATGGATGAAGTAACTACTGCAATAAATTAAGTGCAACGCAAACTGATAGAAATTCGAGAATTAGGGTCAACCCTTTTACCGTGCTGTATCAAAATAAACTCACTGAAAAAGCGAATCTGATTTCGCTCTATGTAAAATACATACATACAGACGCGACAGTTCAAATTCGTTCAAAAACTATTACTTCAGTTTTCTTATTGAACATTATTCAGTCTGTACTATTCCTTTGTTTTGCCATACATACTTTTACGTCAGTTTAATGAAATGTAAGTTCAACAATGTAATAATATGTTTAAATAGATGATATTAGACAAATACAAACAAAAATCTGCATTACTCTAAACTTGAATTGTATACCATTAACAGCGGTGTTAATTTTAGTTTATTTACGTTGTTTGAATTTAGTTTTAATTGCGTATTAAAGCCACAGTAGTCCTGAAAAAAATCTTTATTTTATGGATGACTGTAATAAAGTTAAAGTTATTCTGATAATAATAATGCTTCGCTCGGCATTAAATACGTTATTTTCGATTAACCGTTTGCATGGCATTGTTTCTAAGTTAATAGTGTAGGTTTCTTCGAGTAAACTACTATAAAATCGGAAGGTAACGATATTGACGTTTGACATTTGGTAAAAAATACAATAACACTAAACAAGGAGTGCCATCATTTAGGAAGTCCTTCAGTAAACAGTAGAAAATAATGACCAAACAGTCAGTTAATTGTAATTACGTTTGAAATAAAACTTTGAAGGTTTAATAGTTTTTAATGATTTGTATGACAGTGTCGTAGTAGGATTTGGCAAAGGGGTTACAAAATTCAAAAAATATTTCCATATTTTACTTCATTACTTAACTATTATAATTGAGAATAAAAAAATCAATGTATTTGTTGTCTATTAAAGAGATCAATAGACAATTTATTTTGATTAAAAATCACTACAGTGAGTTTTATGATTATTTATATTCCTCTGTTCGAATTTATTATATCATGAGATGATCATTTCATTTTGCGTGGGAATATGTGCTTGTATTATTTAAACTTGTAAAACATAGTATATAACAGCATGGTTAAAATGGGTGGAGTTAGATCTGTTTTCATTTATAAAAGAGCTACGTCACATACTAATTAAATTAAAAATAATTAAAGCTCGGTTTTGTGATTAAAATATGTTATATTCGATCGATTGCCATGAATTGGATGATAGTATGACAGCAATTCAATTCATATATACTGTGGCACATATTTAGAAAAACCATCTAGGCATTTTATTCAAGCCGTTTATCTGTGATAATCTTTTTAATTCTAAATAGGGGTTACGCTTGGGGGTGATAGCACCCCGCGTGCACCCGCCACTGTATTTGATGAAGAATTAATAAATAATAGGTCGTCCGCAATACGCCAAACGGAAAAACGTGACTGACCTGACGCTAATTGATGGACCCGGCGTCATCGTCAGATCTCTGTGCCTTTGTGTTGGTTATTCTGAGTAGCCGTTTCACTTGACCCTGTTAATACCGTTTTTACATTCCGAAAGCAACACTTTATGTAAACAGGATCGTGATTTCAGACCCACTGTGCAACTTGTTGACGGTAAATGGATAAAATCATCGCCTCTATAGTAATCGTGAATGTAAAACTGCAGAAGGACGTTTGGAACTTGAGAATTCCCCGTGAAAACTTTATCGAGTTCCGGTTCCTAATATTAAACATCTAAACCGCATTCTTAAAATTAAAAAAAGTATAATTGATGCTGCTAAAAAAGTTTATGGAGCCAAGAAATAAACGCTTCAAGACTTGAGATTTAGGGGATTGCAATGCCAGTATTACTGAAACCAGGACTTCGGAATTCATGATATTTTGTTTCGGCATTGAAAAATATAATTTTTAATGCAATGAAACCATCAAAAATTGTAATAACACTGTTTGTGAGTAATTGAAATATTTTGATTGTATAAATATGTCTGTAGAACCTCGATATAACAGACAGATATAAAGGGAAAAAAAATATGGTCATTTTTTTTTTATTAAAAACATCTTGTTAATATTACTAACAAAACATATGATGTAGGTGCAAAATTAAACCCCAGAAAATTAATGAAAAGAAACACATTCGTAAAACGAACTATCTATCGGCTTTAACAGTCACTCTTTTTCCCACATTTGTAAGTTAAATCAAAAATCTACCGTTTAACATTTGATATAAAATATTAAAACTTATGGTCCTAAAAATCTCCCTAAACGAAGATGTGTAGATATGCTTTAATATTTTTGTAACTCCGCTAGATGTGATCTACAAGAAGGGCTTGTAGCAATGTACGTTACGTTATATAATATTACAAAAAGTCCCTATTTTTAATAGAATATTTAATTTAAAGTTTTAACATAGTGTCGTACATATTATAATAAAAAGCTATTTAAAATATTCTTTAGTCAGAATAATGCAAGAATTATCTTTTTTCACGTTATTATGTTCATGGGAATAACTGCTTTGATAGTCGAATATGCGCTCATAATATTTTTCCTCTATCATCACTAAAGCAAGTTACTGTAAACTGACAACGCATTTACTGCTCGGGAGCAACATTAAAATGGCAGATTTTCATCGAATCAGTTTGTTGCACTCGGCTTTATTATTCATAAAGATTTCATTTTGGTTGAAATCGTTTGGCCCAGAAAAAAATATGTGTAGATGTATATTTTTGATGGGGAAATATTTTATTGCTTCGTATAAAAAGCTGTTATGTCACAAATGTCATAATAACCATTATAAATATTTTGATGATTTGAGTTCAAACTTTTATTTTCTCATTGTTTGACAATTCTATTTTTTGTTATTGTTATTTGCTGTTAAAATAATAAACAGTTAAATCTTCGTAATGTTTAATACATCAAATTAATATAACGTAATCGTAATTATCAAATAATAGTGCGTAGTGACCGATGATTTGAATTGCTCTAGGTCTCATCAAATACACACATCATACATACCTCGTCATTTTTATATGTATAATCCATAAATGTAAACTTCACTGCCAAATGTAAATATAATGAGGTGTTGCTTATTTTCTCAATAAAAAACACTTTCGTAAATCTATATATATTGTATAATAACTGACCTTCGGCTTACTCATACCTGACATACCCCATCGTCCGTATTTTCCGTTATATTAAACATATATGTTTACTGTATATTGACCCTTTACCTCAATATTGTAATTTTTGAAGATGTGACTTATGACTTTAAATGTTATTAAATTATACAGTACATAAGTAATTTATGTGAGAAATCTGAGAGCATTCCTTATGCGAATAATAAATAAAGGACTCCATTTAAAAGGGATCCTTTGTTTACAATTTTGGAACGACAGCCGTATTATCGTCCTTGCCCAAATTTGAATTCTGTGAAATTCTTTTGAATCTGGCAAATGTTCTCAATTCATCACCACAAACAGACATGGGATTTTGAATTTGTTATGACCTATTTATCGTAAAATTTTACTAGATGAAGCAATAGATCTTAAAAATAAGCTTTATTTATTTCTGGCAAACAAAATTTATAGAAGCGCGGATATTATTCATAATTTACGACAAATTTTGACAGCTACGCAAGCCGCGGATTAGTGTTCCAAATTTAAGATATCAATATAATTAAAACGGAGAGAACTGTTTCTACAGGCATGCTGAGATTTGTTTATTTCTTGTTTACTCATAAAGCAATCGCGTTTTCGCCTGTTCGAACTCGCGTTCCAAATGTTTCTTTGTCGCCCATATAAGGGATAAGTTACAGGACCCTTGTGCTTTGTAGCTTTGGGTCCCTCCTGTGTCAATGCCTTTACGAAAACAATAAGAAAATTTACACCTTTGTTATTTCACAGTAATTTAGCATTTTCGGCAGTTTTTTTTCAACTCAGCATGACTGCCAATGAAAAATGTATTTTAAAATTCTTACAAAATTGAACATAAACATCAGAAACTTTACTTTCCGTTCCAATAAGAATAGGGAAACGATAGGAAGATTATGCGAGACTAGATACTTAAAAAATATTCCATATACGTCTTCATATATGGAATGAATTATACTTACCCGGGATTCACATTTTACCACCATGTTAATTCTGCTGTACTGTTGTCAACACTTTATATCCGCTATGATTTCTGAATTCTTCAAAATTAAATTATAATACATACATTTTCAAATAGACTGAGAAGCTTTTAAGCTTTTTTACAAACTTTTTTATAAGCTTTGATGAAGTTTGAATGATTTTTATTTAATTTAATGCCCACAATTGAAGTTATCCATATATATTTTTAAAAAATCCCCACTTCATTAAAAACTTAAATTAAAAATTTCACTGTATGGACATACAAGAAAGAGTTTTAAATCTTAAACAATGTGTATTATTTAAGTATTTTACTGCGACGCCAAGTATTTTTTCCATGCGTGAAAAAGGAACATGATTAGATTGACAAATGCACATATTATTAGTTTTACAGTGGTACAATATAACATATTTATATCAAGGCTTTGCTAGCAATTATTATTTTTAAAAAAATCTAATTCCTTTTCAATTGATATTTCATTTTTCATTATGTATTCATTGATTATTTAGCCAGATTTGCAAATATTTATTGAATGCTCTTGAATTAATTTCAACCAACCATAATAAATATTGAAACTGTCAAGAATAATTAGCATTTTTTGTAAATAAATCCTTTTTAACACACAATAGTTGCACCTAATACAGGTAGCAGATATTTGCGAAAACTGGTTCTTTTTCTTATGTTGATTCCAACAGATACCTATTTAAAGATAAGAAATTTTTTAAATAATTTATGAGAATAAGCCATTTAAAGCAGTCGAGCATTTAATTAACATGTTATTTATCCGATAATAAATTTTATTTTTCGTTCTTCCCACACTTCGTAGCTATCTATCTATAATCACGTTGCTTGCTTTTTGACGTTTCATTTGATTGCTGTATTCCTGTCATATCACACAACTTTCAACGCGCTTGTCTTTCTAAACACCAACGCGCTTAAAACCAAATTTTGTTTTTGCTGTCAACGCGTCATAACCAAATACTTATTGGACCAACTGTTTCATTTCGGTAGAATAGCATTGTATAAAGCACTTTTTTAAAACTTATCAACCAGTCAATTAGATTTGTGAAATGCTTATAGTTTTCCAGCGGAAATTTTCCAAAACGTAAGGTTGATGCTTAGGTTTGACATTTTACTCTCCTTCTCATTGCAGCTTAAGCTTCATCTTCATATTTCCTACAACAAATCAGGTCATCTGTTATCCTTTTTTCAGTATTTCATACTGAAAAGGTTTTTGGTGTGTATTCTCCAATAACTTATCTTGTTTCCGTCCAGATAGATTCGGCGAAAAGAAACATTGTAAATCAATTACCTGAAAAAAAGTATAGACAGATTATATATCAATATATTATAAAAATCTAAGGTCAATAGTTTTTGACAAAATATTAATTTAAAAATCACACGGAAATTGAAAATTTTGACGTTAATAAATGATTTCTTAAAATAACAACAGGTAAACAAGCGAATCGAATATGCTGTTCTTAATTCGAATTTGACATTTAATGATAAATGCAAGTTTGAATTTGTTGATTTATTGAAATATGTTAATACAATTCTAGAACTGAAGTTTATATATTATAAATTAGAAACGTAATAATTTATCATGGGTGATCGATTATTTTTTTAAATTAAATTTTGAATAGAAATTTTTGCGGAAACAGGTTTTACGCCAAGCTAAGCTAGGCTTGTTATAATTTTGGTCAATCTACAATGGCAATCCTTCTCTCGAACTTTCCTAATTATATTGCGCTCTGGTAATTTTCACACTTGTTGGCTGTACATTGTACAATATTTGGAACACAATCATAAAATTATATTATATTATAATTATAATATGAATGTTACGCTTTCTCATTTTGTTCCTAAAAAGTCATAGTAGATAAACTTATGCATATTAAAATGGCGATGCCGCTTTTATAACTTTCAAATAATAAGCTAGAAATATTATATTATAGTTAGTGAAGTCAGCAATAGTTTTGACTATAGTTTTTAGACGTCGCATTTTCAGTCGATAAATAATTCATCGCAGTGTTGTTATCACGAAAAAAACTTACTCGGAAAATCCCGAATTCACAAATTAAAATGATGGTTCTGTTATACACTATATTATCACAGTAATACCATAATAATAATAAAACTTACAATTTTATGACAATAAAATTACTACTGTAATTTTAATTTTAAAAAAAATCGAAGACTGTTTCGGTCAGCTAATGCGCATTTGATATTGATGAAAGTTAAAATGCATTATTTACGGCACATAGTATTTTTACCACAGATCAACCATAAACAATATAAAATTCAATATAAATTAATCATGATTACAATCATAAGCCCTCAAGTATGGTCCTGGTAAGAATCGTACGTGTTTGGATTGTAAATTTGATAGAACCAACATTTTATTTCGAGTTCAAAGACTTTGAAGTGCATACTCACGTCCGTAACTATCAAAACATACGGAAATAAAACTGTCATTGTTGGGTAACTTAGCTTAATATATGCATTATTTATTATATTACATAGAGGATTTTTGTAAGACAGCTATTATCGGCTTAAATACGTGCTCCGATCTATTTTGGCTCACCGCCAAAGAGTGAAGTTAAAGGAATCACCTTATTACGAGTGTCATGCAGCAATATTTGTTTTGTGCATACTGCAGGGGTAATAATACTTATTACTGCAAGAGTTGATGGAGGAATGACCTCGTACACTATAAAAATTGATGATGCAGCACTGGCGCCGCGTGTTTCAACTAAAGACGTTCACTTGCATCTAATTACAGTAGAATATTGGAACCTAAAATAAATTTAAAACGAAGACGCAGCGACGACATAATATTAAAACATAAAAATAAGACCTTAATAAATGGTAATACTTGTATTGTTGGGTCAATAATGATAATATATTGAAACAAATGGAAAGACAGTAAAATTGTGTTGAATTATCAAAAAAAAAAAACAGAATCAATGTCTGTATTATAGTTTAAAATATTTTAATGAAGTTTAAATGTCTCTTAGGGACGTATTAAACCAACCTATTATATTGGAACTGCATATGTTTTCAATTGCAATCAGAAAATATTTATGTCGAAAGATAGCTGTAATCGCTACTTCAGTATTCCTACCAGAAAAACATAAATATATATTATAAAAAAGGTTTCGTTACGTTTTCTTAATCATGAAAACATGCGACACTATTATTTAGAATACTACAAGATTCAAGATAACATTTTTGATTTATAGTAACCTTATTACACTATGCAAAATACAAATTTTATCGTGTGCTAATTGGGAATAAGGAAAAGTGAAAAAAATAATACTGAACAGAAAGTTGAATAACTAGTCAAATTCAGAAATGTTTACATTCTGTAGTTTACGTATAGGGTGTTTAATACATAAAAAAGCAAGGTTGCGTTATTTGGTGGTACAAGTAAGTTGGCGATAGTTTGTATTTTAATGATAACACAATTAAAAAACTTTCAAGAATTACCATAGATGTTAAAATTATATAATGTAATTACATATTATATGGTTTATTATCGTAAGCCTTTTCACAACAGGCCTTTAGAATACACGTTAAAATATAATCTATGTTACCTTAACTACATAATTAAGGCTATTTTAAATTGTTATGTTTATCACGCCGTTTTTGAGTTTTCTCAGTGTGTTTATTTATTTATTTTTAATTTTTTAAAAACGTTAATCCATAATAAATAACCATCGTCATATTATTGTACAACGACAGAAATGGCTGAGAAAAAATAAGGAAAATAAAATAAACGAACGAACATCGATTTTTTATTGTAGTGCGCCATCAAGTGTTTGTTTCTCACAGAGTGAATTTGAAATTAACAGATGAGTGACAGGTAGACAGATACGGATTTTTTAAAATACCAAATTTTATCCCGTTCCAAGAAATTGGGCAGCATCAAAATTTCTCAATGATGACTTTTAAACATATATTGAGAAAAATTATTCAATCCAAATCTAGTATTATTTCCGCATTTTTATTTATTACATATTGGCTCTAAAAAACCGTTGATTAAATGCATATTTTTTATATGGAGTGGATTTACTTTGTAGTATACGGATTCTTTATCGAGCTTATCTCAACAGAAAATGTTTGAAAACTTTGTAACTAAACCTCTCTTTTTGGGCAAGAGGGCTACGACAGAACTAGTCATAACATGAATTGTTCTTGCTACGCATCGTTTTTAAAATCAGATACTCGGGTGCGACGGTATTTTTAGACATTCATTCTTCGAAAACCGACTGCGTGGTCGAGTGGTCAACATCGTTGGCTTCGGTTACTGAGGTCATGGGCTCAAATCCCATTACGGAAAGTTTTTATAAATTGATTTATGATTTTTTTTCCAAAGGCGTGAATGTATGTGATGTCGTGAATTCTCTCCCACCCATCCTATCCTACGCGAGCGTAGAGAGAGCTATTAGATTTTTTTTAAAGAGAGGTCGAGTAACTGAGTAACAGGCAATTATCGTAAAAACTCAAAAATTCGGTTGAGATAAACTCCATTTACAGCCCATATGCCCTACATTGGGAGCGAACACGGTAAAAAATGCTTCAAAAACGAATTCGTAAATCGACCATAAATTAATTCATAAAACTAAAGCCACTAGGCTATGGGCTCACATATCAACATATACGCTATTCTTCAAAAGTGTTATATCACAAATTATCAACATTCATGTTTATCAATGTAACTTATAACGGACAACCATCATCTACGGACAATGAATGATTTGACCACTGTCACGTGAATTATTTTGAAATATGAAATCTCACAGGTGTATGTTTTTGACGATAATTATGACACTGTTTTTGACCGGCCATGTGTAAACGGCTGCACATTAGTATTCAAATAAAGACGTACGTGTTTGAACAAGCTGAACACGTTGTCGTAGAACAGCGATCATTAATCAAAATCCGCGGTCTGATTTAGGAATTGGGCAAAAGAATAAAAATACCCATTCGCTATATTTTCTACTATGAAATGGTTGTAACTGGGACAAACGGATCACATTATATATTTGACGCGTACTTAAACATATGTCATCCCCTGAGGTTTTTATATCAAATGCTACCGGGTTCCGCTCGCGCAAAGCCAATGTCAAATATAACATTTAAGATCTTTGGTCGCGGTCGCTATCGGTGATGTAGAATTAATCTCGTGTGTCATTAAAAAAACTCATGGAAAATACTAATAATAAAATACGAGAACAGATTGTGCATTAATCGTTCAATTTATATTTCTAATACGGTGAAGTAGAAGAATGATGATTTATTTGGTAAGTGTTAGTTACAATAAAATAGCTTTGTGCAATTAAAATTTTAAAAAGTAAATGCAGAGATTCCATCGGTTAGCTGCGATCTTTGTATTGATTTAAAAGTCATAAAGTACAATAAGAAATCACAACCAATTATAATTGACAAAATTTTACCCCTAGCCATAAACCAACTAATAATTTCACTAAAATTAACAACATGACTGTCATATGGATACGGAATCAATTTAAATGTAAGAAAGCAAGGCTAAATCTACCCCATGTAATAAGAAACCGGTAAGTATTTTTCACTGTCGGTAAAACTTGATAATAATAAATAAATTACTAAAGATATTGTATCTTCCTTTTGGGGAAAATGTGGTAATTTTTTGTTAAAAAAATGATAATCGTTTGGGTATCATATTGGAAATTATGTGGTCGTCAAATGATAATGACTCAGTATAACAACAGCAAACATTCCGTAACCGAAGTAGACAATTTATAGACGTTTAATGTAAAATAATGATAAAATGTCAAAGTAAAAACATTGATATATATTTTTTTTAAACCATGTCCGCTTCCAATGTGGAGCATATGGACTCCTAATGGAGTTTATCTCACCAGAAGTGTTTCTACGAGAACTGCTTGTTACTCAGTTACTCAACCTCTCTTTTTCCAAAAAGAGAGTAGGGATAGAAGGATATTTTTGATATTTTTACCGCATTATATTAGAATTCGATCAAGTAAACGCTAATTCAATCAGCCCAATAAAAACAGATCAATACTTTGTAGTGTGCTAATTCTATTAGTATAATAAAACAAAATAGATGGCACCGTGTTTTATGACCATCCTAAAAGTATATGGCACAAGGCCGTAGAATTGTGTTGATATACAATTTCTAATCTAAGTCTTGATATACATAACACGCATTTTTATTACTAAATCGGAATCAGGATATTCACATGCGTACATAAATCGTCATGTAAATAATTAACAGCTCACAAAAAAGCGTAACTTTCCGTGAAAATATTTTCCCGCTATTTCTGCGTAATGGTTTGGTTTTTTTTTATTATAAATTAAGTTAATAACCAAAGTTTTATGTGCTGTTAAAGGAAGTAATAATCGGTATTATTTAACGTCCATGCGGTGGACATGATATCTCCTACTCAATCTGACATATTAAATTAATTATTGCGGTATACGTGACAACATCTTAATGACCGGTTGCGGTCAGTTTTATTGTTGGTAAAAGCATGTGATTAATAAGATAATTCATTTATTCAATTGCCTACTAAAAATAGGGGGAACCTCGTGCATACAGAGAAAACCTTGGTGGTATGGTAAACCTGCGACGTTTGAATGTAATCCTGTTTAAACTTGACTTGTTGGCATAATTTCTTTATCATTTATTGCTATCTATGCAATGTTGTGTGATTCACAATAAAAATACATTTATAATTAATAAAAGAGATGGTATACTAATGTGAGGGCACATTTTAGTGTTAGGGATATTAATCTAACTCACGCTTTATAGAACATCTGAAAAACTTTTATTGCGGAGCTATTCTCAAATTCATTAGGATTTAAACACTTTTTATGGCGGTTCTAAAATACTTAACATATTTTTTGTTTTTGGTATTTACGTTTGGTATAATATAAATGAAATTGAGACTACGTTTACTGTTTTTTTTTTTGTTAATCTACCAAATGCTAACAATTAACAAAATTTCTCTTTATTCTTTGAAGTTGTTTTATGTCTAATTAGTAATGTTTCTTGTCATACGTCCTAGAGGGATTGTAATGAAATAAATATGCTTTAAAATGTGGTACTTGAAGAAATACGTGTACTGACTATTGTGACAGTTCAAAATAACCTCTTTCTAGCGCACATTTTTTATTGGCCAAATTCAACTAACTACAATATAACAACACTGAACATAACAACCGTAAACACCAAATACAAAAGGCATGTAGAGCAGTGTTCCCCAACCAGTAGTCTGCGGCCCGGTGCCTGGCCGCAGAGACTTCCTGCCGGGCCGCAAACAGTATGCCGAATTTCTAGAAATTCGCCATGCAAAAATATTAAACATAGGATCTTTTTTCGTCTGCACGTTTACTTGTATGTTGCTAAATAATAATAATTAGTAAGATGATGCGACACGAAGGAACTTAAAAATAATGGGAAGTGAAATATCCACCAACAAGTGTGGTGAAGCCGGCAACCGACTCGACTGATATAATAACGGTATGAAATTAAACACGTGTCAATAAAACGTCATTTCAAATTATATCCTCTATCCAATTATGTCCTTTTTTCAAAATCTATAAATTATATAACTTACAAATTGTGAGTAAAAGGGTAAATTAAATACGTCTGCTAATTTAAAAAAACGCATTAAAACACTAATATTAGTAATATTTATGACGTATGAAATCTTTCTAGTGAAAAGTAGATATTAATAACGCGGCTCTGCATTAGTGGTCCGCGATTTTTTTTTCTTTTTTTACCGGTCCGCAGGTGTAAAAAGGTTGGGGAACACTGATGTAGAATATTTGAGTCGTAAGTACGTCCTCAAAAAATGTATCATTTAAATATTCGGTAATTGTAATGAACAATAAAACATATTTATCTCACCTGATATTTTCGACAAAATATCTTTTTAAAATTATCGATATTGTTAAAGTAAAAAAGTAAAAAGTGTTTCATAAACCTGTAGTAAGTGGGCGTTAGGTTTGCTGTGCAAAAAGCTGTTTGGATGACTACTACTGACTTCGACTAGTCATGTTTGATCTTAATCTAGTGCCCGGATTTCACGCTATGCCAATGACTTGTTCAAAACTTTTTATACGGTCACATATTTAAAACAATATTATGCTAATATAACGTTAATATGATTGAAAAATTACCCAATTTTTGCATAAATCATTCACTTCAAATGCGACAATATTATGACTAAGCTGGGAGATATTTTGAGTTTATTTAGAACGAAAATGTTGCTTGTAGAAAATAAAAATTAATGCCTATTTTTAAAAATTTCAAAAACATCATTGTTATGCATCGTAGTATTATGAAGAAAAATGTATTTTTGATTATATTCCCGGAAGTTACTATTTACTCCAACAAATAAAATAAAAAAAATAATTAATATTCCTAATATCGTACGCGTGTTTTAACTTTCACGTACACACATTTTCGTAAGTTGTTTATTACAGTAAATAAATATGTGTTGATGCATTTTTGTATAAAATTTTATGTTAATATATTGTCAATGGCCAAACTTCCTGCTATTCAAGATGGACCAGATAGATCTGTGGTGAAGGGAAATTGCATCCGTCATTTTCACAATAAATATCTGCTTTTTTCATTGAAATATCATATAAAAGCTTTATTTATATAATGCCATCACCTGTTTTAATTTTAAATTCTAAGCTATGCAACAAATGATCTTCTAGTGTTATGACAAGTCTTAAACCATTGACATTAAATAACCTTTCTTAGGAATGTAGCCAATTTTTAGAGTACGGTTGTTTTTTTACAAACGCATGTAAGATTATTTTGACGAGATAAATACAATAATATGCTAATCTTTGCAAAAAATCTCGCTCATTAAAATGTTGCTATTCATAGACCACGTCTTAAATTTAATCTCAATTTAAAAACGGAACTATAAACAACGTATCTGGCTTACGGAGAAATTTCAACTTTTCCACTCTGACGCATTTGTCTTTCAAGTAAATATCATAAGTACATACACCAATAATGTCAGTATTAATAACGATATTTTTAATTTTGATCTTTAAATACTTTTATATAATGCTTATTAATAGACAAGATCTTCTTAAAATTCTATGCTGATAAAAAAGGATTATAAATGTATACTAAAATGTCTACCGTTATGTCAAATGGCCCAAACTTCAGGAAACGAATATTAAATTACGCGGTGGTAGAAAATGGTACTACTTGACGTTAAGGAAAAAATAATTAATTTGGTCGTATACAATTTATTTATCTACTATTAACATTCAATATTATTTCAAGACAGTAGTTTGCATGTCATTCTCCAGTTAGCAATGTTTACACAGGTGCATTTTGCTTTCAAGACAGCAACTGCTGCAACAATAAATACAATGATACAAGCTTATTGTAATGGAAAAAATAAGATAATATTAAATATGATAGCAAAACGTCATTTGAATACAATTATCAAAACTGTTACTTTGTACCCTGCTCTCTCCTAAATATTGAGTTTAAATAATATTGTAAATAATTAAATTACAACCCGTGTTAAAAAAAAAATCAAGATTGGAGTCTATAATGTATTTGCATCTGTATACTAATGTTTATTTACAGAGGAAAGTTCATTGTGTAGTAATGAAATCTTCAAATTGCTCGAGTATTTAAAGCAGATAAATCTATTTCCAAATTGTTTCGTTTGCGAAAATTCTTCGTTTTGCACAGCAATTAGATCGAAACATTGCTCGTTATATACATATTTATCGTTAAACAGAATCGTCATTCAGCGTTGAAAAAATATGCTAATGAAAAGTCGAGCAATTTTATAGTTTTTTCGTGACCGTCGATCCAAAATAATTGCGTATAATCAAACGCTGTTTTCGAGAGGATGTTTCTATTGAAATAAAATTTATACTCTGCCTCGCAGCCATTATTGCAAACCAGTTTTTGTTTTTCTAATGCATAGTTTATTTTTTAATAGTTTAAACACAAAGAGTCCCATCTCTGGTCATAAATAATTAGTAGTTTCGTAAAAATAATTTTACGTTTTGTTACTTTATAGTTTATACTATCGAATAATTTTAATTCCATTCACTGACGCATAGTTCAAACATCTAACATTCTCTTTTACTATTATTTGTGGCTAATTCTACTATATAAGGTTTTAATTAAAAGACATATGTTCTAAATTTAAATAACAGTGTTGTATCAACAATTTATTACTTTGATATGGTCAAAGATTACTTTACAATAATAATAATAGGTAATATCTAGCATTACTGTACCAAAAAAGCCATTTGTTTTACAATTACTTAACAAAATAATTAAAACACGACGTCCGACTAAGGACTTGAATAAGAGAGATTTGATTAACATCTTATTTCTATGAAATATGCTGAGAAAAAACATATAATTCATTTTTCTTTCGTGGTGTTTTAGTCTAAATCTGGTTTCCTCTACCGTTGTCTTTTGTTATACTTCTCCAGTCATATCGCCATCACTGTACTGGTCTCTTTTCATCTTGTTTCGAGGGTATGCAGAATGGCAGCTTAATGTTTTTTGGATTCTTTATAAATATATAAATAGATTAATAAACAACCTTATTTCTCTATTGAAAATTAGTGTCCCTTTAATTTCTATTGCGTTACTATGAAATCATACGCCGTTAAATATATTCGTTATTCCGAAAAATATCTACCTAGCTGAATAATTCATTAAAAAAGCGATAAAATTTACATATAACAACAATTAAAATTAATAAATACATGTATTCATGCAACATTAACAAAACATGTAAATAATTTTATCCCAATTAGTGACATACGTCTGGTGGTTTACTAGAAAATAAATGTTGCAACATCAAAATATCACATATTTCACAATATAATTTGGAAAAAAATGTCTATTAAAAAACAATATCGTAAATTACGAAACTAATTTGACAGTTAAAAAATAAAATTGCTTTGTAAATCATTTATCAATTTGGATACGTAGTAAATTTCCACAAAAAAATAATGTTTTGTATACAACATTGGAAACTTGTTTTTCTTTAAATAGTTTTCAAAAATGGATTACTTATGTGTTTATTGATATGTGCATATTTTTATTACATCACGAATCTCAACAAAGAATTTAATTTATTTAAAAAATTTAACACCGTACAGGTATTATTTAGATTTAAATAACATTGTTTTTAGTAAGGAAATGGTTGCTTGGAGATATTGAAAAAGTATTGTACAATTTTATCATTATACTAGCTGGTACCCGGCAAGCGTTGGAATGCCACTCGAAGAAAGAAAGTGTTTGTGTTTTAATTGTGTTTATTGAAGTGCATGCTTTCTTTTTCTGTCTGTTTGTCGTTTGCTGCCGATTTTCTATTTTTTATTTACGCGCCACCCACTGTAATTTAATTGTACTATAACATTCGCGCAAGTGCAAGCATATCTTGTCAAAATGAAGTGTATGGCAGACATACAAACATTGATTTTTATATATAAGATTTATAGCCTTCCCGGAAGTGCAAGCAAAAAGTTTGGCAAAGTTTTATTGCAATCGGGTGAGCGGTGTGGCAACGCATAAAGTACGAACAAAAAAATATTCATTTCACTCTGATCATGATTATGTGACTTTTATTTCATACGTTCAGTCTTTTTTCGTATTCGAAATTATTGTTCTATGATTGCCGTTTCTAAAAAGATGTGCCTCACTACAAACCTGTCTAAAACAAATATATATAGTAAAAAATAAAAATTAATCATAAGTTAATGTTATTGTGTTCTTACAATTAATAATCTGTAGTATATGGGAACCTTAAAAATATAAATTCCAGAATATAAAATGTATATTTTTTCACCTATTCTTATATGTCTTGACACAACTAATAGATCATTACTACGTTCAAAAAGACTTCTAAACCTAAAACATACATAATCAATGCATTTATAAGCATCAAAGTACTCTTAGCAATTACATATCGACTGTGGAAAGGAAAAAGAACGTAACCCACAGTTTTTCCAAAACAGCTTTTTTTTGATAATCACAATGTATCATACTTGGTACACGTTCTATCAAAGGGATGCAAGCTACAAATGCCGAATTAGTATCTAAATTTACTTTTAATTTTGATAAAGATGACCTTGTTAAAAATAAAACCAAGAAAAAAGACTGAAACAAAATTTTTCTTAGACAATTTCTTTAATTTATATTAGATTATGTCAATTAAACACCAGTTTAGACGTCTCCGTGCACTTCAAGGTTTTGTATAATTCATAATTTGCATATGGCCCAAAATCATCAAAACACGTTTTTTGCGCATCCTGTAAAATTTGATGTGTGTGGGTTATGCCCTTCTTCCTTTCCACAGTCGATATAATTGTTGACAAAACATAAAAAAGAAATTGTACAATATTCGTTGAACTTCATAAAAATAGTCAATTGAAACTCTCTTTGTTAATAATTTCGCATTCGAGATTATATAAGAGAAAAACCGTTTCATAAATGTGGAACTAATACAAATTAAATATAGAATGCTTTTCCATCAAGTATTGACAGTGGACACAGGAATTATTTACGTAGCAGTTTATTCATAAGTTACAAAATTTTAACAATAACCATAAAATAATGGCTTACTAACGTATGTTAACTTCACAATGTACTTTTGCTGTCAAATATCACGAAATATTTTTTTGACGTTCTGTATGTAAATAGTATAGTATTAATTGATGTGAAAAGAGTACAGTTTCTAATTCCAAATAAAACTAATCTAATAACAGCGCATAAATAACAAACAAACAATCACACCTAATGCACGAAACACATTTGAATGTAATGTTAAAATGAAGACCATATACGATTTGACAGATCTGAAATCGAAATAATCGAACACCGAATTTGAATTGTCAAATCAAAACAAAATGGCCGCCGTTCAAACGAAATTCATATTCGAACGGCGGCCATTTTTTTTTTGAAATGCTGCAGTTTGAACGGTAAAAAACATTGAAATCTACGAATATTTTAGTTTTTCGACACTTTAAGTTAATTTTAATACGCCTATAATCTTTCCGTAAGTCCAAGCAAAATTATTGTCGAAGTTTTATCGCAATCGGACCTGTGGCGTTGGAATCCATAGGCGCCAAAGTTTTTGCAAACATACAAAAAATCATTTTTAAATATATATAAGATTATATTTGAATAGAGAACTTCAATCTGACATCCAAAAAAAATTGAGGTATCAGCGGTTTTCTGATTTTATTGTAATTAAATCCATGATACGTATTTAAATTAATTATTCTTAACAGGTAAAAATGTCAAGTATGCTGTGAATTGTTATGCACAATAATTGTAATTCATTGTTTATGGTATTTGATGTGTTATTATTTTTATGCAAATTGAATATAAATACGTAGATTATGTATGGAGTGTAATGAACGTAAAAAATAAACGCAATTCGAGTGGGCGACATTAGCATTGAAACGTGTCCGTGCAGGTAAATAAATGTTGTGCAATATTTTCCGTATTGTTTTATAAGTATATTATGTTTTGTTATTGTGATCTTTTCAAATAAATAATACTATTTAAATAAATAAATATCAATGCTTTGCTACGATACTCCTGTCTAATATCTTACTTTTAAACGGGGGGAAAATGATTTTCACCAATGGCAATTTTTTTACAAACAATTGAATGATAGATTCGATCTCACCGGTCTTTTTTATTAGATCTTTCAAAAAACGTGTATGAACGCGGGAATATCACCGCAGAATAATGATAAAATTTACACATTTCAATGAAAAACGTTGCTTAAAAATATTAAAATTTTCCTGTATTATCACAAATTGTTTTGAAATAAATTCGCAAATCAAGATAGCTTAAAATAAAAAAATGAATCTGCTTTCATGTGAATTTTTGAGTGATAATCAAAATTGAGTAGTTATTACATCGGACTGTCGAGTGAAATATGAGGTGTGTATCCGAAATTTACATGTCTGACCATTTTTACTGCGATGCTGACCATAATAAAACATACTTTTGTCGACGCCGGATTTCCCAGAGTCAGCCTTGATACTTTTATTCATTGTTTCGTGATAGATTAATGGCTCCATAAATGTGGCCTTTTTGGTTGCTAAAACAACTTTAATTACCGGAAACAGACGAAGCTTTTAGATAACAAAAGAAGACAATGTGTTATATGGCCATTTACATTACCTGTGATAGTAATTGTTTTTACATGCATACATTTCCTGGGTTATCTAAGTGGATTGCAATGTTATCTCTGAATTTCGATAAACAGGGACAGGTAAAAATGTTGTTTGTAGACAATTTACGAAACTTAAGCTTCTTATTCTATAGAATCTGGTGAGTTGTAATTTGGAGCCCACCTTGTCAGTAATCGATCAGTCATTTCAAGCCCACCAAACATGTTGAAAAATTAAAGGTAATTTAATATATTTGTAATCGCAAAATAGTGTTTTTTTTATGATATCAGATAATTTGTCGTCCCGTTGGTTTTTAAGCTCACAGTTGGCTCACAAATGGCTATAATCACACCTCTGTTGTTATAATACATTCGTTAAGTATTTTATTTTGATTCTTTTGTTATAATTAATATTAAGACGGGATTTTTTTTGATATAACGACTATCAATAAAGCAATGCTGCAGAAACATAGTTACGATTCTTCGAAGCTCTATTTGTTTGGTACAAAACCATAACTTACCGTGGGAGTTGGATGTGTTTGCTTCCCACCTACGCGCAAATTAAGTCTTTATTACCATTCATTATTGCTAAACATAAAAATGTTTTATATCCTGTGTGTCCATTCGCAATACGAAATTATATTATTTCGTTTTTTTATCTTAAGTCCCAACGTACACTTAATAGAAGCAATCAGGGGGCCCTTCCATGTAGGCGAAATGATTGACCGACCAGGGCTACGAGTTAAACGGGGCGCCAAATCTATAAACCTTTAATATAAAATTAAAATTCATAAATTTGGTTTTCCACTGGTTGAGTTACTAGTGCACTTCCGTAGCCTCTTAAAAAATAATCTCAAGATTTGTATTTTATAACGTAGACATTGATTCTAATTCTTAACATAATATGTCAAAGTGAGAGCTATATTTTTTATAGCTTTCTACTTGTCGAGTGGAGGGGGTTACATATTTTTATTAAATAAGAATAAAATTTATAATCAAAATATCAGGGCTGCCTGTGGAGTCGTCTAAACAACTTCGACCCCGGCCTGAACTGAAAAACACGACTTTTATTATTTTAGCAGTACCTAGTAGCTAAGTAGCATGCAGTGGCACCACTTTTGACCCTAGCGATTTGAATACAACTTTTTTTTAAGACGACTCTGTTTAAAATATTAATCTCTGATAATGAAGAATTTAAAGCTTTCAAATTTAAATCCTTCCCTATTGTCTCGATAGATTTTTTTTACAAAAATAATACTATTAAAAATGTGATCGTTTTCGATAAAATAATTTGCAAATTCTAATAAGTTATTACTACTAAAACATGTTATAAAATGTATGTTCTTTGATTTTGACATATCTCCCCGATGTAAGAAGGTCGCCAGTCTCCACAAGAGATTTGTTTTTTATATATATATAATTTTTATTTCTCTTCCAACATGAGTAATGTAATAAAATAAAACGTCTTATAAATTTAATCTTAATACTGCATATTTTAATAATAATTATATATTTTATTTATATGAAGATTGCTTGTAAGTAAAAACTTGCAGTGTAAAAAGAGCCTTGAAAGTTAGGTCAGTTTTTAATTTAAAAAAATGATGATTTTGGTGTAAAACATATTATTTTTTATTGGAATAAAATAATAGGATAAAAACGATGTATACACGAATAATTTTTGTTTCCACTCCTTCAATTATTAGAATCCCTTTATATTTAAAATACATGTAATGAGATAATTATTAAAAAATATATATTAAAGGTATTGCACCATTTTTATGACACCCACGCTTAACTTTTTTCCAAAACATATTTTTCATTAAAATGGTTTTAAATTTCTGCATTGAATGTTGAAATATTATTAAATTCAAGCAAGCACTACATATTATGTAATACGGACAAAAATTATTGGTGTGCTTGTTGTCTATGGTTTTAAAAGGTGGGCGATTTTTCGTTTGTAAGCCAAAGATGAATGCTTATTTTTTATTCCGTATCTTCATCTCTTCATAGGGAAACTGTTTGTTGATAAGGAGTAAAACAAATGCTAATCGAGATACGATAAAACTATGATATTACCATTTTTCAATATACATATTATATTTATACTCAACTCTTTTTTTACACGATTATGAAATAACACGGTTCACTAAAAGAACGAATAGTTCAATATATTTTTACAAGCATTATTTTTCTTCGATGATTTCCACACACAAAGAAACACATACGCGGATAGCAGATTTCCTAATAACAAAAAAATCAACCACACAAGACAGTAATAAAAAAAAGAAATCAGCGATGAAAGCGATTTATATCTAGTCCCTCATAAAATTCCCCGTATAAAATCAAGTAGCGATGAATAGTATTATTTTTCTTAATTAAAATACATATGAATAATATTTCGTTTGATTTATTTATTGAGTCTTCATTATTACCTTTTTACACGATTTTACATACCATGATGTTGTTCTTTTTTTAAAATAACACGGTTTATTTTTTTACACGGTTTTTTTGTTGAACGTATCTACCGTGTAATAAAAGGATTGAGTTTACATAATATATGTATGTACTCAAAAACCTATCGTTGTATATAAATTATAAAATCATAATTGGTTTTTCTCTTTCATGTTACAGGTAAGTTTCAGACATGATTGAAAATTCTTCTGCTGCAAGATAATGTATGTATCATAAAGTTTGTTTAATTTAAAACCATAGAAATTTAACATTTAAACCTGTAATATCAAAAGTATTGGAATTAATGTACTTTAATTCATTAGTAGATTTAAGTTTACATTTCTTTATATAGATAAATTGAAATAATATAACAGTGTTAACTATACTCAGGTCACGAATAGCACGATATTTCTACAACGCAATTGATGAAGTGTTACATGTTTTCTTGTATCACTTTTTCAGAAAAAAAAACATAAAATTTAAATAATATATATATTTTTTGAACATCAGCAACATATTTCACATTCAAAACAATAAATGAAATATAAAATAATCCTACAATGAATGTATGTTTAAAATTCAAGATGGAATGAAAATTTTGCTTGCCCCCTTACCATAAAAGAATGTTTAATATATGTAGTATAAAGATGCATTGATTTATATAAATATGAGTATTTTCTTTGTATTGTTCAATGGAGAAAAATAAAAGATGTAAAAAGATCAATATCTTTTTGAAACGCACATCTTGTATGAACTTTAAGCCTCGTATAACACGAATTTGCATTACACGACAATTTTGTTAAACTATTTTTTTATCCATATCCGCAAACAAATGTGGAGCATATGGCCTTCTAATAAAGGTATCTCAGCAGATTTTTTCTACGAGAGTAGAAACATCTCCTTTTCAACGAGCGTAGGGATAGAAAGATAGAACAAGACAAGTGGTTAGCTAATCGCTACGCCCGTTTTAAGGATAGGATGGGTAATAGGAAATTCAAGACATCACATACATTCATGTCTTTGTCCATACATCAAACAATATAAACAACATAACCGTTAAATCAGTTGATAATGCTCGCCATGGAATTAGTACAAAATAGTGTTGACAGTGAACTCCATAAAAGTGATTACTATAACCGTGTTTTTTTTTGTACAATACTACTCAATTTACGAGGAAAAATATTTTATATTTTTTAACAATAAATGTCAAGATTTATTGTCAAACATGACAGATAAGTGTTTTCTATGTACCGGTAATATCAAATGAAATATTTTTTTATCTGATAAAGAAACAGCGATTATGATTGAATTTACCAAGTAAACGTGTGTTATACGTGAAGTGATTATTTAAAAGTATTTATATGTAGTTACAAAAACTATTTTTGTAGAAAAAAAATCCTGTTTTGCCATATACATAATTCGGTCATACCCAGCTAATTGCTAATTGCCAGCTCAATGAACACTATTCTGTTTCTGTTTTATCATTTTAAATTCACCCATTCCATTGATGATGTAGTATTAATTAAATTCAAATTAATGTATATTGTATACTATGCATTTGAATCTGTTTTACTTGAGTTTATTCCTCAACTTGTCATCCAGACTACGACATAGTTGATCCAATGACGTGATTGTCGACTCTAAACCTGTTCCATTATAAGAATTATGTCACAAATATATTTAAATGCAAACCAGTTTTTTGACTCTGTACTATGATATTATTGTGTTGGCCAATAAAGTTTAAAACCAGGTGCCCAAACAGATGCGGTGGTTTTTAAATGAATATATTATATTATTTTTTCGTTTCTGTGATGGTAAGCTGTGATAACTACGGTCTAATACTCGAATACACCATTTTACAGGAGATTAAAAACATTGTTTTGAAATCTGACTGAAAAGTTAGTTTATTTTTTACTTTTTATTTTTCGACATCAAATAATTTACAACTATAGAAGAAATCTTTGAAAGTTTAAAACAAAAAAATAAAGTTATAGCGGGTCATAGTTTTAAGACCTATGGTCTATGGCAGAGCTGCGATATGCGTTTGAAAAATATTTAATAAGTTATATCCTACAGACGACACTCGATTTACAAAGTTTTTTTTATTTTAAACTACAACGAATAATTAAGGATTTCAATTTATTGCTACACATTTTACCATACATATAGGTATGGTATTACACTTAATTGAGAGTTGTCATTTTCTCATTCTCTCATCATTTTTTTAAATTGAATAATTTGATTGTTTATCAGATAATAATAATTGTACTTGTATAATAGACTATAGCGTAATGCCGAAATATTATATTCCGGTTTCGGAAATATGTACTAATATTATAATCTCCAGTTGTGAACACAGTTTAAAAAAGTATGCATACACTTTTAAATCAATTCTATACTAACCTAGCCTCAGTTACTAATGTAATAATATTATTAATCCTGTGTTTTGTGAATGAATATAATTATAATTACGCAATACTCGATCTTCCGAGAAACTTCATTGTTATTCTATGAATTACTCGACATTTGTCACTTTTTATGAATGAATACAAATATTGTCTCACCGATTATTTAAGAGGGCGTTAATGTGTTGAATTGCGGTAGACAATTTGTCATTTCATATTTATATTTAAGTACTACGAAAATAGTACAAACATTGATGCGATTGTGTGCAATAAATAGCATACTAGCAAACGTAATTATTATTTTACTGTGGGATGAATCATTCATTTGTCATAGAACTTCGTATTACGCGGATTATATCATATTATTATTAGAGTAGTTTATTTGCATAAAACATTTAAATACAAGAAACTGTGAGTCACATGATTTTATCGCATCTTTAGCATACTCGGCCTGTATGCAATATAGGCCGAATTCATTACATAACGTAACTCCAGTACAAAACTGGTACATCGTGGTATAAAATGCGAGTATTTAAGAAACTTCAGTATTTTTCGGATATTGCAATGTTGCAATGAGTAAACCATTGAAAACGAATGTTTTTGTGGATGAAATTCGCTTTGAAATTAGCTATTTTTTGTGTGGGGTTTCAAAATAAAATTATTTAAACCTGATTTTTTGTGCTGGTTGCATAGTAGACAAATTGGTAAGCTTCTATCAGAAAATATAATATGATAATTAACATGTAATTTCAAAAACCTACATAAATTGTAATTATTGTTGATATGAAAACTCGGCATCAGTTCAGGTTTATCGCTAAACTTTAATTCGAAAAGTGGAAACTTGAGTCGTCAGTGATAAAACGCATGGAAAATAGAAACGGACAAAATTTGAATGATTCAAATTTGACAAAATTTTACAAGGACTAATTTCAATATTATTTAATGAATCAACTATCTGAAAATTATTGGTATAAAATTATTTATCTCAGTTTTTTCGTTTATATAATTATTTAATAATAAAGACATACAAAGCTATAAAATTGATATCGATTGTTAGCGCTTGAATTAACCATATTACTTTCATGTACATATTACGTTGTAGAGTTATTCCGAGGAATACTTTGGTAGGTATATTATGTATATAATAAATAAATATCTTGGAAACGTTTTATCGTTATCACAAGAAACTTAAAGTGGTAATAATCTAATAATAAGTAGATAATTCTATGTAAATTCCATTCCATGACAATAGTCAGTAAAATAATTATTTTTAAGCCTCTAGGCAAATACTACGTATTTTGATAATATATTATCTACCTTTAATCTGTTTCGTATCGTTTCAATTGACAATAAAAAAGCGCATTTTCTAAACATTATTTCATTTGACATTATGTACCGAAATACAAATAAAAACACATGTATTGAATAGTGTCTGCTTTCGAATGCTTTAATTAAGGTAGGCTTGTCATTGATAAATTCACTTTGTTTAAAGAAATTAGCAACGTAGACAAAAAATCTTGAGATATAAGTATTGTTTCTGTTATATTTAATAGCAATTTAGTATGAGAAAAATATAAATAATTTTTAAAATTTAAATTGCATTTAAAATTAATTCGTTGATTGAATTCGGTTGTTTAAAAAAAAAACTTGTCTTATATGTATGTGTATTATAAAATAAGTTTTATGTATGAAGTCACTAAAATGTATTTTGTAAAAAATACATAAGCTTAATAATGATGTATTTTAATCCGTAATATGCGTGAAATACAGCTTAAATTTTTTATAGCTTTGTGATTTGAACAATATCGGTTGATTTTAAACACGTTAAGTGACATTTTGAAGTTATAATTCAACATGTAACTCAGTTTTTACTAAATTTTCAATTATTAATGTCTTCATAAGGGTTTATTTTCACGACATTACATCAGATGGTGCCTGGTTCAGGTCACGGGAAGTTCAAAATTAAATTTATGTTTCTTGAATTCAATATATTGGGCTTTGTTGTTTGTGAAAACTTTTCTTCTCATGCAGATCACAGATGGCGACTGTTGAGTGAAAATTTATAAATATCTAGCCTCATCATACTGTATTAAACCCAATAATCGCTGAAATTAATTTAATCGGTTAAAATAATATCGTGTATGAATTAAGAAAAAAAAATCTTTAAAAATATATAAATATAAGGCGTTATCGCAATGATTTTAAATAACGACCACATAAAGGTCAATATATTATATGTTTTATGATGTTTCGCCGTTAATGCATACAAAGTAAATATTTTTATCATTCAACAGATTGGCAATCGTTTTTTTTTTGGTGAATCATATTCGACGAGGAATACGATAGTGATATTTGAAATATTATTTGCAGATAATAGTTTGTTTGTACATTGCGATATTTTAAAGTTATTTGGTTTCCCATGTCGTTCCCGGTAGGGATCGCAATATATCAATACCGGCAGTTCGGTATTGATATATTCAATACCGGGTTTTTTAAAATATCAATACCGGTATTACAAAAATAGTTTTAAAAAGCAAAAAATATGGCCGAATGGTATCGCAGCACCGAGTAAATCAAAATCGGTAATTCGATTTTTCATTTAAAATAACGGCATAAAAAAATACACATATGATAATCATAAACAGGTGATTTTCATAAATAACTTACGGTTCCTTAAAATAATAATTCACCATTGAAGGCTAATCAATTCGAGAACCTGACAATATTGATACAACTCTTTTTTTTTTTTAACCATGTCCGTTCCTAATGTGGAGCATATGGACTCCTAATGGAGTTTATCTCAACAGAAGTGTTTCTACGAGAACTGCTTGTTACTCAGTTGCTCAACCTCTCTTTTTCCAAAGAGAGTAGGGATAGAAGGATAGGGCTAGGACAGGATAAGTGGTAAGCTAATTGCTCTCGATACGTCCCGTTCATAAGATAGGATGGGTGAGAGGGGGGAATTCAAGACGTCACATACATCCATGCCTTTGAACATAAATTCATAAATCGATTGAAAAATCAATTTATAAGACTATCCGTACCGGGACTTAAGCCCGGGCCCTCCGTAGCCGAAGTCAACAACGTTGACCACTCGACCACACAGGTGATAATACAACTCTTAGCAGATTCAAAATATTCTAATTTATCGCGAACAATTTTATCAAAATAATATGTGACGGTTCATTATATTGAAAAAAATATTTTAGGTTATTTTCAATACCGAAATACCGATATTTTTGTAATTTCAAAACCGGTTTTTCGGTATTGAAAAGCAACACTAATACCGGTTTTACAAACCCTAGTTCCCAGTGCTTCCAACACAATACAGTGGAACCCCCAATTACACTACCCCGAATTACGCGCCGGCTTGAAATATTCGCATTCCATTGCCGTTACTAAGAGACGGTCGTCTGTGCTTCGCATACAGTTTTTTTTGTAAAACTAAGGGAAATCTTAGTTTTGCGTTTTCCGCGGAAAAAAATCAAATCCCTTATTTTGTATGACATTCACACCCCCAATTACACGGTCCCGAATATAGTGTAAATGGGGGTTTTACTGTAGTTCTACAATCGAAGAGTTTTATTTGTTCTGTTTTAAAACAAATGTTTTATTAACAATTATGTATGGAATTTCCGTTACCATAAGGTGATAATCGTGCCTTGTATAACGGTGTTATACTAGGCAACAAAAGCTTCGTGTAATGCAAATCCGTATTATACGGGGTTTGAAGATAATAAAAAATCAAGCTTCTAAAAAAATATTGAAGTTTAATTATATCCTCTATTTTTTTCAATAACCGGTGCAGAAAATAAAGACACTTGCGTAACAAAAAATCTTAAAATAAATCAATCGTCTTCATCATTCGTATTTATAATCCTTTTTTTTCGACCTCGTTTCAAGGTCGTTTGTACGTTTTCATCACCGGATTACACCGGATTTTGACATTTAACCTTTGCAAACTCAGTAATAATCGATCGCCTACTTCTAGCATGTAAATCTTCATATAGTATGTAGTGGTAAGATGCAAAGCAGATTTTTCATTACGCTTAGAATTTTAAACTTATTCCGTATGATTTTTTTCTATAAAATCAAATTTATCGACCATCATTCATCCTGCATTTGTTGTTTTTCAATGTAAAACATGTAGCTGATGTACGAATAAAACACTAGGCTGTGGAGTCTTATTATCTTGCTTCAACGCTATATTAACCCGCTTTCGTTTATATATTAGAATCTGAATAAATATGCCGAAATTCGCTTTCCAGTTTGTCTATGGAACCACATTAGATCGGTGGATGTATTTTTTTATTTATTTTTAGCGGCATCCCTTTCTTATTTTGCACCGTTTATGGATAATTCATATGTTGAATTGTGAATTGGTTTTTATGCTGTTATTAATTAGCCTTCACTTTTTGCAGATAATGTTAAAAATAGCTCCATTGCTCACGACGTCATATGTTAAATACACGTTGATTAGAGTTTTGAGATTTATCGATGTATGGTTCCTTTTTACCCTTGGGCATTTCAAGTGCGTATATCAGTGATAGGCAACCAGGGGATCGTGAGCACTCGAATGCCCGCGAAGCAAACTTTGGCGGCGTTACAGCACAAGCCGATACGCCCGTTTTTCATATTGGGGGTTTTCTCTCAATTTATATAAAATATTTCCTCAAAACACGCTGGCGATATTCGGTATGGCAATTATTAATCCATTCAAAAGATCCATTTAATTAGAGTGCTGATTGAGGTTCATACTTCTTCTCATGCAGTAATGTGAACGTGACATAATAACTTTTGCCATAACCTCACAGCTTTAATGTTCCTGCCAAAATGGTAAGTTTATTTCATATTTCGGAATCGCGTGGTCAGCATTGTGATATATATCTAATAAACAGCATAACAAAAATCTATGCAAGCGTAAACAACACTATTTTTCTCACCATTTAGTGTATCGCCGATTGCTTGAGTAGAAAGACAAACGATTGCATTTGTCACTCATGACTCACGACAAATATTATGTGGTGTTTTAGTTTTAATTTAAACTCACAAATGCCATTTTATATGCAAGCCTCTCCGGGTGCCAGTTTTTGTTAAAAGATAGCCGACCACTGATATGTTTTTATTTTGTGATAGCAAAAAAAATTATCGGCTGTCTTTTAAGTCGGCTTCGCGATAAAAAAATATTGTGTCATAAAAAAATATTAAAAATTTCGGGCGGCAGAAAAAAAACTTTAGAAACG
Source organism: Himalopsyche tibetana (assembly GCA_030503985.1). Taxonomy (NCBI): domain Eukaryota; kingdom Metazoa; phylum Arthropoda; class Insecta; order Trichoptera; family Rhyacophilidae; genus Himalopsyche; species Himalopsyche tibetana. The sequence continues at coordinate 3,411,637 of JAPJYX010000019.1, read as the reverse complement.
CTGTGTTAGGGGTTTATATAAGTACGGTCATTATGTCAGTTTACCTCCAGCATAAATTCCTTTGCGACCGTTATAATATTTCAATTTGTTCCTGAGCAGGATGAACTTTGAAAATCGAACACGATTATCTCGCGAGCGCGCCGATGAATCACCTCCATTTTATGACTCACGCCGTATTCAAAAATACTATCCTTATCATACCACACACGTAACTATAATGTTGATGATTTCAAGCAATCTCTTGAGCTGGCTTCTTCACCTATCGGTCGAGTTGAGAATGAGTCATGGTGCAATACTCACGGGTGACGTATGCCGCATAACAATACCTGTAACCTCCATGTCAGCGATTTCCAAACTGAGAGGCGCGCCTCCCTGGGGAGGCATGGACTCGTCCAAAATATGTATTCACCATTTAAAACGTGTCTTTATTACTATATGACAAAGGATGGGGAGGCGCGAAGATATTTTCTTATTCAAAAGGTAGCGTAGTAACATGAAGGTTGGAAACCACTGCTCTATGTAGTCAGTGCAGTGCATTAAAAAAGTAATGATATGTAAAATTGGTATATTGTATATGAATTGAAGTTTTTTTTATTTATTTCTTATCGTCATCAATGTGATTTCATAAAAGCTTTATCAAATGATGTATTCAAAGATATATTTTTATTTAACACTATGCGGCTTAATCAAGTAAAACAATATTACAAGTTTCAATAAACATAATAATGCACGATTCAAGCACCAACATTAATTAAATATTTTTTTTTTACCACGTCTGTTTTTGGCTAAAGTGTCATAATCAAGAGTATGCTCAACTTCCAATAAGGTTTCGTTGTGGATATTTTAAAAATCTATATTATGATAGATCGTAAAGAACAGAACTAATTAGTTTTGTTATTTGTAATTACTAACAATTTGTTGGATAATTCTCGATGTGCCACACGTTCGTATTGTGTTTTGGTTAATTACAGGTTACAGCTGATTATTAACACTAGATTACTTTTAAAATATTTTTGGTGGAAAGGCATTATATTGAAAAATAAAACTCTTAAACGAATTACACATTTATTAACACATACAATATATCGGCCCTTACCTTTATTTTTATTTATTTTTACTAGTAAAAACACTGGAAATTAATACTAAAGAGTGTTTTATTTTTTAATTATACTCGATTGGTAAAACATGAAAACACGAGGAATTTATTATTTTTATTAAATGGAAATCTTTAATTAAATTGCATTATCTCGATGATCACATAATTTTATTAATATTTATTTTTGCATTGATAAAGCTTGCGCCCGCGAACGCTATTTCATTGATTTGTAAAAAATACGCATAGTTTTATTCGTGTGATCTTGGTAAAACATCCATGAATTTGAAATAATAAAAAATATTTGGATAAATGAGTTTACTTTTGGCAACAGTGTTCAACTTGCATGCAAACCGGCAGACTTTATTTATTGGTTGTAAGTAAGTATTGTGCATCAAGAATGCAAAACCATTACAGAAGTGCCATCCGGGTCACAGAAAAACACCAACCTAGATAGGTAAAGTACTATAGACAAAGCTTTCGCAATGAACGTGCCAAGAATAGCCGATTAATTTATGTGGTGGTAAGTAATGATATTTACTGTTTTACCACCATTTAAAAGTTTATTGCGCGAAAACGCGCTTCTTCGTTGCCAATTAACTTTAATACATATTGATTATTTGGTCTAGAACAGGGATGGCGAACGTACGGCACGCGTGCCCGAGGTGGCACGTTTGAGAATTTGGATGGCACGCGAACGATAGTTCGAAAAAAATATGTATGCTTAAAAAATTTAAATTTTGATTAAATAATCCTTGAATTATTAATTTTCAAATGTTTTCCAAGATAAACGACAATCGTTTAAAAATAACGTTTTTTTTATTTTTTCTATTTTGATTTTAAAAAAAATACTACTTGGGCACGCCACACAATCGAGAAATAATACTTAAGGATTTTTGGCACTCGGACCCAAAAAGGTTCGCCATCCCTGGTCTAGAATCTAGATAGAAATCTCTTCGCCTGTTATTTTGCAGAGCAGAGCTTTATATATTATTTTAAATTTCGTCTCAGAAGTCTGCACCGCAAACGTACCGAAACACTTTTTTTTTTTTTAAATAAAAACCGGTTGAAATATTATCTTTTTGGAAACCTATACGACTACTTTTTAATTATGTATAATACATACTTAGTAATATATGTATATATATATATATATATATAAAATCGGGGGCAGAATGAAAATCTTTGAAAGAACCGTAGTTTGGTAACCGCTCGTCTAGAACAGTGTGTGCCGCGGCACACTACTGTGCCGCAAGAAGTCTCAGGTGTGCCACGGAGGAAGACGCCTCAAAATTTTTCATTTTAAATAATGCCTATTCATTTAAATTTTCTTCAACTTTAAATTAATTCAACATCTACGTATTCAAATAAATATTTGTCGCGTTCGCATATACATACATATGAGGAGCAAACATTCAAAAAGTGTTTTGTCACACAAATACAAAGCTTAGAAAATGATGATTTAAGTGTTGCAAAAGTGACGGTTTGTATGAATGTGTCAACTTTATGATTTCATTTTAATATGAAAAAAAACCTTTTTGAACACTAATTTTGATTTCCATTCATAGGTTTTATTATGGGCTATCAGAATTGATATAAAACGCCATTTTTCAAAATTTGTGACAAAACACTTTTTGAAAGTTTGCTCCTCATATATAGTGGTCGACTTGACACATTTTCCACATTCCCGTTTTTTAAAGCATTTTTATTTGGTCTGACACGGAAAAAATCCCATTCACCAGTGTGCCGCGAAGTAAAAATGTTTGGCAGACACTGGTCAAGAAGGATCATGATGATTTTACAGCGTTGAAATTATTAAATCTATAATTTATTCTTAAACAAATTAAGAAAATATATATTGATCCTGCCAAGGAAAATGCGGGGCCCAGGTCTCCTTCTCGAAAGCTGCGTCCAATATTCCGATGTGTACATTTATAACCAATCTATTATCTTAAATGGTAAAAATCTCATACGTTCCAAATTCGAATAATTTTACAAAACGGTAGGTATTATGTTTTGTTTCAAATAAAATATGAATTTGACTTTGATTATACCATAGATTTATAACTAACCTGTATCGTAGATAAATTCGATAGCCAATAAACAAATTATTTATTGATATATTGGTTTCCTTTACATACTAAAGAAATAATGTTGAAAACATGTATAACAATATTATGAGTTCGTAAAATGCCATTAAATAAAACTCAGTGGTTATTCGTCATAACAACATACTTTACGATTTATGAATGAGAAATGAGTCACATATTCGATCCAATAAAATTGCATTTGTAATACATTATAATTTAATGCATTGACATAGAGATGATGATCTGAACCGGCCTGGCTAGCACGCGTCGTCCAGTTTATCGCTGATGCTGATGCTGTCATCGTCACGGATGTGCGATGATTAACCAACCAGGAGAAACCTGTTCCTGGTATAGCACTACCAATTCTTGGAAGTCGGTTTGGGCTACGTCAGCAATCTAAAATTGAACACAATACACTATATTCCCGCCCACTATATTTTAATTAAAATTTTGTTAGGGTTAGAATTATTGATTTTACGAAAGTTTGGCATTCCTGGTATTACTTTTTAAAAAACTACCCGAAAGATATGTTACATCATTTATAATAAAATTTATAGTAATTACTGTTGGAAGCTGCGTATGTTGTGAAATAAATAATTTATGTTTTGGTCATATCAAACACACAATAATTATTTTTTTTGATTAATAACATAAATTATTTGTGTTGACATGACGATGCAAACGACATTTATATATCATGTCATTTACGATTTTTATCATTAAACATAATACGTACAAAATTTGTATAGATAAGAAAATCTAAAAGATCAAACAAAATATTAATAACGGATATTTTATAAATATAGTCTGTGGTTCTCCAAACACGATTTTAGATGTGAGGGGGAAAATAAATATTCTTAAATAAATTCAATAATATACCATAAAAAAATATGTTTGCTGGTGAAAACTACAGAAGTATGGAGTGTGAGCGCGTAAATTCCAATATGATTTATTAATTGATTTGGCATTTACTTGGTAGAAATCCATTATAACAGATTAAAAATATCAACGTATTTTAGTTCTAGTTTTTAATGATTTTTATGCATTGATAGCTATTTCGGCTTTCGCCATCGTCAGAACTAAGATGACTATGACTATGATGAACTATCTGACGATGGCGAAAGCCGAAATAGCTATCAACGCATAAAAAATATTAAAAACTGTAGAACTAAAATACTTTGATATTTTAAATCTGTTCCATTATGATTCTTATTGGAATCGTACTAGGATTTATATTGTAATGATTTCTTATATTTTCAGGAATACTATATATCATTTAGTATCCCTGTTTAACTTTAATCCTTATTAGTACATATACTAAATGAAAAGATATATTAACAAATAATTATACAGTTTTGTCAAGCGAGATTTGAACCTTTTGTAAATATTATCGCCGAATAAACAAAAACTTTTTACTATAAAGCCGCCTGTCAATTGAAAAGAACATGGCGTGCTAACGTCTTCTCTCACGCCGTCTTGCTGTCGCGCATGCGCGACGAGTACTCTTTATTTACCTCCTCAGTCCCCTTTGGTCCCCTTTCAACAGTTTCATTCTCGCCGTTGTCGAGTGTGGTTGAATTTTAGAAAAGTCGCGTGCCAGTCCGCATTAGTACCTGTCAAAGTCGTACAAAATACGTATATTATCTTTGGTGGTTTTTAATTTAAGTTATAATTAACTTAAAGAATTGTAGATTGTCTTGATAACATACCGTCTCATAAGGAGCAGGGCAATGGTTTGCCCGGACGAGCGCGAGTTGAAATGTTTTTTTACAATCCCACTGATGGACGATCGCGATGTGACTTAACTTTCGAAGCGTCAATTCTAAATTAAAAGTGCCAATAACCTACCGCAGTAGTGCTCTATCAAATGCATGCGTGCAATTGCAATGTATTTTGATATTTCACTTACAATTTCCTGCGACACACTAAATACAAAGGATAAGTTGAACAACCAAAGTCTGCGTGTATAAATGGTAGAATTCAACGTGCTATTGTGAACCGACCGGTTGCAGATGTATATTACCTGTGTATTAAAAGTCCAGTGCAGCGTTGGCGGTTCATTCTTTATTAGCGATACATTCGCTCGTAGACTGCATTCTTCGGCCGACAGCTATAACGGGCGCAGCTTTAAATAAATCCCGGCAATATCTCACGCCAGTCTCTTATCGTTATCTCCCACTAACGCTGGGAAGTGTCAATACCTTGAGTAACCCGGTGAATAATATATCTGTGAATTGGTTGCTTCAGTGCGTCCCTGATTAGTGCAAGTGTTTACTTATGTAAAAAATTAGTGCAAATAAACACGCATGCTGCCGTTCTAGTGCTCCGTTCAAAAGAACCGACAAATGGTTTGTATTTTTGCATTGCTATTTCGATTGAAAAGTAACAACGGCCCCACCAGCCTTGAAGTTTCATTCACATGTAGTTTGTTTCCGCTCTTCGTGAACCGTGCCCCCTTCGATCGGTCGGTATTATTTGGTTTAAATTAATCGGCCAAGCTTCGAGGCTGATGAGATGATTTATTTTTGTGCACATTCCTACGATTGCGATTTGAATATCGACAATTCGCGCCTTATTTTTTTATATCTTTCAGTGGTGTCATTTCTGCAACACAGACAACACTCGACCAGATTTTCATCAATATACTCGAGAAGTTATTCGTGGAAGTGTTTTGCAATAACGACTTGCTATTTTGTTTGAACCTTTTTGTATACTATATACACTTATATATACATGCTAATGATAGACGAAAACATAAACAGCTGCCAAAACGATGCAAACGCGCGTGTCGAGATTACAATTCTAATTAGTGCCAACAAATTTTATTATACTTATATTTACTTTACCTAACGATAGTTATTTGTTAAAATCCTTATATGCAGCTCTAAAACACTGCACTAACACTTGTAAATAATTTGTCAATTAACAAATTATCGCTAATTTTCCATCATTTCTTTTAAATTACCAACTCTGAATAGTATTTTCGTGAACTTAAACAAGATGATTAAGAAGCGTAAAATATGCAAACTATTAAAATGTAAATCGCTTTGTATTCTATAACACACTTATCAAAGTGTTTCACTGTTATTGTAGGGCCAGGCCACGATTGCCCTCCTTATCGCTTTGAAACAACAGGCAAAACATGTGGGTCAGAAATGTCAATGTGTGCTCCCATTGACATTCCTCAACCCTGGGTTATATTAGTATATATATCCCACATAAGTAAACGTTAATGAATTAACTGTACAAACGCCGCTTATTATATTGAAAGAAACCAGCTGTATTGGAATTGACCCCAATTAAGCGACTGGACCGTCTCGCTGCCACAGACTCCCGGAATGTTATCATAATGGAAGAGATTTTGGCCGCACTTTTCGGCAAGCTTTAATGTTTTATCTGAATTATTTTTGCGCCGGAAAAAAATATCGCTACAATTACCACAACATATCTGTCTATTATTTTTTTGATTATCAAGTTAATTTTGGACACATTTACTAAAATTGACTTCTGTGTTGTGAATTTTTTTTTTATAAAATAAGTTTTATTAGGTATAAATTCTTTTATTTAAAAAAATATTTGCATGTAAATCACAGCCACAACCATAAAATAATACGTGTAATGAAACTCTACCATGGAAGTAAATGTTAAATCAATCAATGTAGTCTGTTTATTTTTTCGTTATAAGATCCACGCGACTGACAGTGCAAAATGTATCTGCCCCATATTCATAATATTACAAATACTGGTTAAATAGATAATAATTATAATATTTAAAAGCCAAACAAGTATATGTGAAATGAATGGTGGTTATTATTATGTATTTGTAAATCATAAAAAATAAACATTTAAGTGCGCGTAGTAAAATATTATTATTAATTTAGTAATGGTTATTCCCAATGAAAACTATAGTAAATAGGACATATTTAATTGTTTCATTTCCGTTAAATGAAATGTCAGGTATTAGTTTGAAGTTTCATTGAGTATTATAATTAGTAATTACTTTTGACAAATGTTGATGCTAATGAACTGTGGTTTTGGGAATGTTAATGTTCTTTTATTTTTTATGTGTTGCCAGGTTTTAGCGATCCATATGCAGTATTTCAATATAATAAATAGTTGTTTATAGCAGCATATATACGATGTGTCTGTTTTATGAAAATTGAAATTCTTTATTCAACTTGTGTTGATTTGTTTTTTATGCCAATTTGATGAATGACACGAAATTATTTGGTTATGACACCTGTGGAGTATTTTGCTATTGGTCGATAAGAAAACGTGAGAAGAACAAACACGGATGTTCCTTTCTGAGTCACCAATCGGCTTTTACCGACACAGCGGTGCACAGATGTCAATATTTGTAATACGCGGTCACAGCTAATTTATAATTAAATGTACGTAATTGATTATTGTAAATATCGTTGAATGATCACACGTCTAAATAATCCCACTTATTATTTTCGTAATATTTTAAGTTTTACCATTTAATTGGAAATCTTTTGTCATAACTGCGCACTGTACTAAAAAAGATTTTTTAATAAAAATGTTCAAAAAGAATTCATAACTATTAAGCATGTCAAAATATTTGACATGCTAAGCAATCTTGGAGAGCGGTAATTTAGTAAACTAAGTAGTGGAGGAATTACATTGTATATGTGTGTATATTGTGTATTTATTTGCACGCCTATAACACTTTTTTTCTCATATATTTTTCATGCCAGATAAATAATTTGACGATGTTGCATTTTTGGGTAATATGGATTGTTTCGAGCGCTAAAATATTTTAAACTTCTGCTAAAACAAATTATTGTCTCTGAACAGAAAATTCTATTGACTCTCTTGTCACGGCCATTTTGCAACTTAAAGTTGATTAAACATATTTTATAACATAACATAATATTACTTTATAACACTGTGCGGCGCGATAGCTTCGTGACGTTTCACATACGTCACACATTAATTTACATTATACGTTTAGGAATATTTACAATCGATGTGTGATGCAAAACTGGCTTTAAAACGACCATTTATATTGTAGTAATATGCTGATAATACCGACGCGCTTATCTGTTAATGTGTTTAGAGTCAATCGTCATCAACGAATAGGTATATCGAATGTTCTCGATAATCTTGTATGTATACGGTGAACGTACTAAATAATATGTATGTAAAATATTTTAAAAATTCTAATTTTAGAATCGAATTTTGTTTTTTTATTTTGATAAACTAATTTGTTTAAAGGAGTATTAAACATAAAAAAGATTTGATCAGAAGGTTTTTGTATTCATTTAGTTTATCAAAAGTTACAACACATACAACTTTTTATTGTAAGTTATTGAGAATATGTATAATTTTCTTAAATTATGTTAATCTGTTTAAATTTGTGTTTTTTTTTAAATTAAACCTAGCTATAAATAATACCCGCCACCTATCTATATATATCGCAATAGTTGATAACGTAGAATATGGGTGGGAAACTTGTAGTGTCGAAAGACATCATGTATATGAAACATCAATAAGATTAACAATTATAATAAAACTGTATGTGTATAATTTATGAATGGATTAAAACAGCGGAATGCAAAAATTTCGATTCAGAAGGTCGCAGGTAGTTCACAACCGATGTATTTTTTTATTATAAACATTGTTCTAAAAAGTGACTGCTTTATATGCGACAAAATGAAAGATGAGTAGATATTTATTTGACGAGGGCTTACATCTACGTAAAAATAAAGTGCTATTTTTATTAGAAATCGATTCTATTGATATTATCGTATCTCATTACAGCGATATATTTTGAATTGGAGTACAAATTGTGTACATGTATTGTTAATATAGTCAACCCTTCTATGAAACCGAGATAGCTTACGTGTTACGTAAAAAATGTGTAACAGAGTGGCGTAGAAAACATTTTTCTCAGATTTTATTTAAAAATATTTTTTACGCCGGACTATAAATTTAATTGGCAGGAGTATCATGAAGGTCACCCAATTAATATGTTGTATTTTTTTATTAACGATTTTTGTTATTTTTCACTGTAAGTACTACAGCACGCCAAGCGCACTTATCAATGTCCAAATGGCTACTGTCAAATATGAATTTGTCAATGTAAATGCATTTATAATAATGTATTAAAATCTAAAAATGGAAACGCGTATTAGAAAGGTTCAATTTATTAAGAAATTATTGATTAGTAAAATAATGTCAAGTTTTGTTCTTCATGTCTAGTTATATGTAAAAAAATGTAATCATGAGTCACAATAAGTCTGCGTGTAAAACCATGTCGCGAATCTGGAATATTGAGACGATTCTTACAGAAGCATTAAATTTAATAGCGGCAGGATACTGGTGCGTCAGTCATTTCGTCATAAAGATGCGATTCGCAGTTATGCAACAGATGGCAGTGGCGTCAAGTGTTGCGGCAAGTCCTGTCTGCCAGTGTTGTTGGATCGTGGGAAATATCCCTGACATGGGATACTGTATACATAAATAAAAGATTTCTTGATTAACGTACCATTGGAAAGTATTTAATATCATTATTATTATATTATTCGATAGATTTTGACTGGTCATTATATTCATTAGGTACACATACTCACCTTTCGTTACTTCCTTATTTCATCATTATCTGTAAGTGACAGTGTGTGGACTATTTTTTTGTTTAACAAAAAATCATTTTTAACGAACTTCATACTGCTGAATTATGTTGAGTCAAAATATACCAGTCTACTGACTTCTACCACCTCTTACCCTGCACACAAACATTCGAGTATAATATACTATGCTTGAACCAATGACACCGGTGCCGGGTCGCTAATGAAAGCCGGCGACAGTGTTGTTTTCCAGATGCACAACCATAATCAATTGATTATTTCAATTTTCAAAATAAAAAACAAAACGGCTATTTTGAAAAATAAATGAATATTAAAAAACGGAAAAATAAAATAAAGGACGCCATCAATCATTATAATGACAATATAATATTCGTATTGTAAAATTTATGCTGTGGCCGAGCGGTCAGCAACGGTGAACGCGGGCATGAAAAGCATTATTGAAATTTTCATAATTTGTTTTTTTATTCGATTTATGAATGAATGTGATACCCATTTAAATACCACGCGATCCTTAAAATCTTTCGGGACGTAGCAATAGCTTTTAGATAACTTCACAGTCTTCCCCTAAAAAAAAGAGAATAAAAAACTCCTGTTAAAATTTTCTATTGGGACTGATTGTATTAAAAGCCTTACCGTTCGTTACTGGATGATTTGATCGCATTTTATTTGATTAACTCGCTGTATCATTACAGTTGCTCCGATATTGATTATATTCAAGGGCTGCAATACCGGACGAATATATAAATACCGATATGACAAAAAAAGTTGAAACAAACCAAAAAATACGACCAATACGGTTCAAAATATCGAGCCAGTGGATCAAAATCGGTGATTTCATATTTCATAGAAAGTACAACTTTTGAGAGATTTAAATTATTTCAAATTCATCTCAAATATTTCAACACCGAAATACCGGTATTTTTGCATCTTTGAAGTGGATATGTCGGTACTGATAAAATACTACAAATACTGCGATCCCGGTTTCAGTAATACCGATATCGCAATTCCTACTTGTATTAGAGATGAATTCTCGAAATTGTATTTTGCGTCACTGCCCTGTCATAATATCAAACGCAATGTGGCACAGCGTGACATCAAGACGCGGAGCAGCGGCACCCTATATTTAGAAACGCAGTTCTAATGTAATTAATCGGAACCACCATCAGCTGTTCTAAATACTTTGTGGTCACTTTGTTTGCTTGATTGAACGCTTTTGTCATCTCGTTCATTAAATTTATACCCCATTGGCGTCTCGTGAATAATATTAAAAGCGTTAGTAGTGGTTGTATCAATACGTTTTCTTTTCTTTGTGCGAATGCTAATATGCTCGCCGGAGGTTGAGTATGAAAACACATGCTAGTGTTTATTATGCAAATTGGACGCGATTTAAACATGTTTTTTTTATTAATATATCGAGCAGTGATATTAGTGCCACCCGCTGCGAATTATTTACAAATAATGAGTATGTTTGCATTTTATACATTTGATTTTTAATTAACTATCAATTTGCATTGTTTTATATTATGAAATATAATATTATTTGTGCACATCTCTGTGCCGATTTCCTTATTATAAAGTAATTAACATATCTAAAAATAATATTTTAAACGAGAATTTGAATATAAGACTGAATTAAAAATAATCTGTTTTATGTTCATAAGATTTTTACTACATAATATGGATATGTGGTCAAAAGAAAGTGACAAAATGAATTTTTCATGACAATTTACTGAATAAAAGTTTTCACGTCTTGGAAATATAATGGTTGCGTGAAAAATGTTCATCGTAACGTTTGTAACATACCTATTCACATAGCCTATACCTATACTATAGTTACATTCAAAATCAATTGTGTGACTTCAACATAAATGGGTTTTTAGATTGTGTATACAATTTATGTTCGAACGGTTCACTTTTACTATTTTACACAAAAAAATTTCCTGCATTTGATTTCTCTTTAATTAGTGATACATTTATTTCATTAAAATTCAAATTTAGTAACGTGTAAAATTTGAAATGAAAGCCACTTATAAAATGATTAGATCTACTAATGTTCTTATATGTTCACCATTTATGATAGCCCTTTTTTAAATATAATTATGTATTCCTCAAATATATTCCAAAATATTAGTAACCGTTATTATTTTGTGTGAACTATTATTATTATAACTGAAAGAGAAATACTTCTAATGTTAAATGAATTTTCACGAAAACAATTTTACATTTAGTATTTCTGATTGTCTGAAGTTTTCAATTGTACATTTCACCCTTTTGACCTACAAACTCGACATGTAGATAAATGTGATGAAATTACATAAAAATGAGGCTACGATAAAATGTCTTAAGTTATATTTAACGTTTGATATAAGTATGCGATGAATATTAAAAATGTATCCATAAGTGCGCCACTGTATATGGCGGTGTTGGCGTGAATCACAGAGAACGCGGGAAATACCGGGAAGAGAGTGCATGACATTTCTACATGTCACGCACATTGCCGCTGGCCAGTGTGGCTTCTTCAGAATTACACAATAATAAATTCAAATTTAAATTCAAACGCATTCCATTCCATTTAACTATTATGCAACGCGCGCCTTCCCGTCTCGAGTTCATTTGTTTTTTTAATGATTGCATAATAATATATCGTTTGTTTTACAGCTACATGTCTTGCTCTAGTAACGAACTCTTAATAACAGTAATATAATTGCAATGAGATAAATTATGTATTCAGGAATTAGTATCATAGTTCCTATATTTATTACATGCTATATGTGTACATCCTTAGTGTATTAAATACATATACAATTTAAAGCGACTATCGCCTATATATTATTTTAGAACATAAAATGAACAGATCGTATTTGCTCCTAACAATCTCAGTCATATTAAATATAATACTTACGACAGATATCGTAATATTTATATTGATAGGGGTGTCACAAATAAGCTCTACCAGTGTTTAAAACATGCGAATCTTGGTAACCCTAGGTATTGCTTGTCAACGAAATGCTGGGGGCTCTGCGAATACTTTAAAAATGCATATTTAAAACTAAATGTATTGTAGATGCGGATATAAATCGAACGCGAGTTATATGGTGTAAACCCTTTCCCCGCGGATGACCGCTACACTAGCCAAATGACACACCGTGGAGATTCAAGTGTCATATTGCAGCTGTCAAATGAACAGCATTCCAAAAACAACATATATGAATACACACATAGTATATGTTGGGAAACGAGTTTTTACGTGTGTGTTATACGCCTGTGATGGCGCCAAAAAAACACTGTTTTGGTAATAAACAGGGCTATGGAGCCAGGTGAAAAAAACTACCCCGACTCTGGCTTTAAATTAAAAACCGACTTCGAATCATATGCTTTTAACTTGCATAATATGTAAACATTCAGACTATCTTTAGTCAGTCTAGCATGCAGTGGTATAACTATATACCCCTGTGGTTTGAATACACATTATTATTATTTTTTAAATGGGTCGTAGTCATAAGATTTTTTCCGTTTCATATTACGGAGAAAACACTCGACTCCCTATTCCGTTACGGGAGTCGTTAAGGTTATGCCAGTAAATATAATTTTGAATCGTTGTTTTACACATTTTATTTAAATTTACTACATGTTTTTCGAAATGTAAGATTACTCAAGAGTAAAAATGATGGATAAAAATATGTACTAACAACGTAGGTATATTATACATTATACGTGTGCAGGTATTGAATTAATTTGCTGTTGCGATGTGATTGCCGGGTTGGCGTGCGCCGCGCCTGTAAGCAGTGCCCTGCCCTGCCCCCGGCCCTGCCTCTTCTCGGTATTGTGAGAATCAATTCCATGCCGGTGCTCTCTATCACTCGGTTTTAATTAAAATAAATTTTACCGCGAAAAAAACGGCGCGAAATATCAGCACGTGTTGCTAATTTCATGTTGTTATTTTGATAGGAGCATAAAAAATATCTTTTCTGTTAACATTAATTGTATGTATTACTACATAATATATTTTTAAATCATTAAATTACGTTGGTGATGCAAATAAAATAACTTATAACGATGTTCATTAATAACAATGTAAGCTTTTTTCCGAATGCATTTTATTATCTAAGAAAATTAATCACACTATTTGTCTTTATGACCGTTAACGTAACCACAGAAACATTTAACATATTGTTTGGCTTTGAAAAATGATGTGGAATGTATGATGCGTGGATGGTATCTGGCCTAATGCCCGTAAAATCATCGGCCGACACGCGTTAAACCTGTCATAGTTGAACTTAAACACGCACATAGCACTTTTTGACGAGCGCTTAGAATATTGACTTAAAACTAAATAGAATTAGAGAATATTTTATTGTATCTATCATAATTAAATATATTCTGTTGACATTCACAGATAATGCTCGTAATAATCGTTGCTTATCTTTATTAAAAAGTGTAGGTACTGCCTTTGCACCAAGAATTTACAGTTGACAAACACCTTAAACGTTATGAAAATATATTTCAGTAAAATTTTCCCGTTTAATTTTAAATTTCTTTGGGCTATAATTTGACGTCCCATTTCGTTATATACATATAACCTTTTTAAATCAGTTATTTCAAATACTTACTTTATTTAAGTTTTCAACTAAATACATTTTGAAAATTTCTGTAATATTGCAGTCGCCATTACGTTAGTTAGTCAATGTAAACAATATATAACTTGTACAAAAACACAGCAATTGACTTCGTAGATCGCCTTGATTCTCTCGTATAAACTGAAACTGCAATTTCAGACCAAATAATTATACTAACATGCCTTTATGATGATAAAAAATCAAAACCATCCATCCATCCAAACCATTTGATTGTTTCTTTATAATATTTGGTAGGTAATGATTTCAATTTTTTGCTCATATTGTAAGTGGGATAATTTGTGACATTTTATCGTTATCAGAATACCATCGCCGTTATCGGTATATCACCTTAATTTACGCGGCGTGATAAGCAGCTGATTCGAGTATAATTAACATCAATAGCCATTAATCAGCGATCATTCTTGGAGGACTATGTGAAATATGTTGAAATATCGGTTATCTTAAAGAATAGCGTCGTGAAGCATTTGATGATTAATTGAAATTGTGTGAATTATTTGTTTTAATTAATTATACAAATCTAAGAAGCGTTATGATCTTTGATTACTGTCAGAATAAATGTATATTCAATCGTATCTTAACTAAGATATATAAGTACACATAGCTTCCAATATTAACGATTTCGTGGCGAAATCGGTACGATTTTTGTGATAGCGGCAATTTCGATTAAACGTCAAATGCTTCACGACGCTATTCTTTAAGATAACCGAAATATCTGTATGAAATCCTCGTATGCATACTATTTAAGTAGAATGTCTTAGACATATGCACGTTCCACTGCCAAATATTATATTTGTATTCAATGGAATAACAATTTTGTTGATTCCGTAATAGCGGTATCTATTAATGCCATCAATAAATTATTTGATGTTGAATCACTTAAATTTTGAACATTTCTTTGCTTTCTTTCACTTACGGCTAAATATGCAAAAAACCTGAGAATTTTCAAAAAGGCGGAAATACCGGGAATATAAGGTATACTTTTATAAAATGATATTTGTCGTTGTTTTTCAAAATACTGAAATCCATGTGCACAAATAAATATGTGCGTTTCGCCGAGTATTATAAAAACAGAACCGTTTCCAAATAATTTGTTTCTGATTCAAGTATACCTAGACGTCACTTGTCAAACTTAGGACTAGGCCTTTGCCATACACAAATAAAAAATACCAGCTCTTAATAACATCATAAAATTCACAATACAACCTCTAATTTATGGATAGAAACAGTAATACATGACGCGCTTTTTAAGTATGTACAATAATTATCAGTTTGATATTCAATTTCCAATTTTCCCCAATTTCCAAATAAGGCATTCAAATTAAATTCAGAAGTTTATGGTGGGCTACGCGTCTTGAACGCGAAATTGTTTTTGATATAAACTTCTGTGCGAGACAAATTAATCACAGATTTTTTAAAATAAAATAAGTAATCATTCCAAAGTTTGACAGCGAATTTAAATAGTAGTCGGTTAAATCGTCCTTTTTTATTTGATTCAACAAAAACTACCTTTTTATCTATATTATCTGTGACGCTCCTAAAACTTAAACCCAAGGGCTACGAAACGTCACGCTCTAACTTAATTCTTTAGAGCTGCATACTTTGTATGAAATGGAACGAATCTTCAAAAATTAAACTCGAATCTGTTCATTTAATTTTATTTTTTTGAAACATGAATATTATTATGTATGGTTATATAGTGAATTAATGTACGGTTTTATTCGTTCCCAGGTGGCCGAAAGCAGCATAGGGGGAGGTGGCGTCTCGGCATCGTCCGAAGACATGGCCACCATGATGGAGAACCTCAAAAGCAATAGCCGGGCGGCTCGTCAGGCCCAGCTCAGTCAGTTAACCAGTAACCAATCCAGCATGAGCCAGACACAGGTTACCAGTTCCACAGCTCAGGTAAGACAAAGAAATAACAGAATAATCACTATAATATATTTGTCTTGGTTTATATAAGTATATCAATTTAAAAATCTGTGATATAAATAAATAATCATTCATATAGAAATATTATCATAATTATTAGTAATTTTACTTATACCGTATTTATATATAAGTGTTACGTTAGTCAGTTGTTAGCCAATAAACAACGTACGTTACAACTAGGGTTTTGCAATTATTGTAGGTAAAAAACCGCATATTATTAACAAGATGGCATTACTAGAGATATTTCAATTTAAAGTTGATTAACTTTTTTTTGTCAAATCCAATTTAACCCTTCTTTTACTATGCAAAAAAGCACAAGCTCCTGAGCTGTCTATCCGTTACACATCAGGCAAACGGGAGTGAATCATGACAATTATATAACACTACTACATATAATTGTCATGATTCACTCCGTTTGCCTGATGTGTAACGGCTACACAGCTCAGGAGCTTGTGCTTTTTTGAATAGTAAGGGAAGGGTTAAATATCTAATAATTAAGTCTAAATGTGGTTTCCATTCAATCATTCTGTTGCAGAATTCTGCAACAGAATGATTAATTATGTCGCATTCAAGAATTTTGACAGATGGCCCTGCCATTTATTTATTTCTAGTTATACGTATATATTATTAAGGATTTTGTTTGTTACCGAACCTATACATTAATATGATAAGAAACTGCCGTATTTATGATTGAATAACTTGGTTTCGCCCATACTTTATCACTGGTGGTTGAAAGCAAATGGGTCAGACTAGAACATTGATTTTTCGCGAATCGTCTCGTTGTAAATGTTAAATTCTTACGCGGAAACATTTCAGCTATGCTTGTCATTTTCGCGTATATAACAAACTGACTAAGACATAATTAAAAAATTGCGAAGCTCAATATATTAATTGCAAATAAATAATGTTTAAACAATGGTCAATATACCTAGATAATAAATCATACCCATGCGTCAAAATTGTTCTTCGAAGACACGCGCGGAAATATAGTGCCTTAAGCTTAAAAATAATCCTGAAAATTATGTGACAGTGGCATTTATTAATTTTTAAAAAATTGTTGTGAAATTTACAAAATCTAGTTCTGTATAGCTTCGAAAACATCAAAAGTATTACATAATTACAATCTGACGTCAAAAATAAAATGATCCTCCCTCATATAAAATTTAAATAAAAGCAAGTTTTATATTAGGTATTGGAAATATTAATAAAAAGAATTTGAATCGTTCAAATTATGTAAGTACGTTCACACAAATTTAATATTGAAATTCCACCAAGCACTTTTAGTCTAAATCTTAAATTAAATTATTAATAAAAAGGTTGAAAATCTCCGCTACAATTGAAGCCACATTCTGTTTGGGCATGCTTATAATATGTAATATGTCTATCTACAATATATTCTATATGCTGTATTTTAGTGATGATATGTCTCCAGTGGCCTCATTTAACTTTGATCAATAAATTCGTTATTATTTAAAATAAGAACCTTTCATTAATACCGAGGAAATATATTTAAAACAACTTTTTTTTATGTTATAATATTAACGAATCTTATAATCAATCGCTTCTGACAAATGACACAGCCGGGATATAAATCGTAGTGCTCTTGTCAGCAGACAATATTTTTATATCTTGTTGCTAGTTGGACACACCAAGAAAGAGAAAGTTGGATATTGTTTTCTTATAGCGTTTTGAAAGAGTGCCGCTGCTAAAATTATATTTTTAAAATAACAAGCACACGCGTTTGTTTGAATAACATCGCATTACTGTGGGCGGCATATAGTGTGACTCCCTTGCCAAGTGTTTTCGTTCTCTGGCTTAATCTCACACACTGTCGGATCTTCAGATGGCTCAGAGCGTCATCTCAATATCAATATTCAACCGAATCGGTACTGTGCTGGATAAATGCTATGCTTGCTGATGTCACAATTTTACAAGAGAATAAAAAAAATGTCTCGAAATCAGTTGGACTTTTATCGGTGGAATCGGCGGTAACTTTGTGGCAGTTTATTTTATAGAATAAAATTCCACTCGTTGTGTTATATAATGTGACACATGTTTCGCGTCTTGGGAAGCATCGTCAGGCATGGAATATAAACTTTTTTCCCGGCTGAGTGGTCGAACAGTCCACCTCGTTGGATTCGGTTACGAATGTCACGGGTTCGAATCCCAGTACGGACAGGTTTTTGACTAATTGATTTTCAATTGATTTATGGATTTCTGTCTGAAGGCATGGACGTATGTGATTAAATGAATTCCCTCCCACCTATCCTATCCTAAAAACTGGGTGTAGCGAGAGCGATTAGTAAACCACTAGTCCTGTACTAAGTCCTATTCTTCTATCCCTACTCTCTTTAAGAACGCGAAAGGTTGAGCAACTGAGTAATAGGAGTTCTGAGCAGTTCTCTTAGAAAAACTTGTGTTGAGATAACGCACTCCTCGCACACAGGCACAGAAATTCTCGAGCCGTACCTGCTCATATGCTCCACATTGTAAACGGAAATTGAATACTATATATTTTTTAAGGTTAGACAAGGTTTTTATTCAAGATATTTTAAGTATTAAATATTTAATACACAAATGATGTGCAATTCCATACCAATACTATTTTTTCCCCTTGAATTGAATTCATGGTTTAGTGCAACATGGCAATAAGTTATATCTTTTCGAAACTTTGTAAAGATCAATATTGTAGTTCGGCAAATTTCTTCGCATCTCTAAACCATGTAAATCATGATACCGCGTTCGTTATGTTGATAAAAGTTTCCTCTATACATATACTCAATTATATTATTACGACTTATTTAAATGAACTCTTGGTTATTCCTTCAGTTAGTGGCGTCTAGAAAAAGAATGATTGCCAGAATATGAAACATTGGCCTTCACGGACTTGCTAATTATTTAATTAATTGGACAGCCTGTAAAATTAATGGCGAGAATCTTGGTTTTCGGTAATTCGTCTACCACCTTTTCAAAACGAAACTATTTATAACTAGAAAGAAACTAAATTAAAAGTACAAAAGACGGTTTTATTATGCAAGATATTTCTGTGAAATATCGCTATATGTAAATACTTTCAAACGATTTAACGGTTTTAAACATAAAGTTGAATATGTATTATATATAAAGTGGCGGATTAAGAACATGGGACGCCCTGTTTTTCTGATAAAATAAAAGCGTCGCATGACTCCATGTAAATAATAAAAATATATTTTAATTAAAAGCTTTTTGATAACTACCATTGCGATTTTTGAGTCATATGAGAGGCCCGAAGCGTACTTATCATTCGCTTATGGGGTAATCCGCCACTGTGTATATAAATCGAATTTTGCTTGATTATTTATGAATATGTGATAACATTTGAATGACATAATTGTCATCTTATTTGTTTGCGTTAATATTTTTTAACCATTTCCGCTCCCAACGTAGACCGTAATATGGAATCCTAATATGACACCTCGACTGTGGTTATTTTACGAGAACTATATATTCTGCGTGCAACCTCTGTTTTTTGTTTACGTTGGAAGGGTCCAGTAATTAACTAAACGCTCTCGCTAGGTTCCGTTTTAGGATGAAATGGGTAGTAAGAGATTTAAACATTACATGCATCCATTACTTCGAATATAAATACATTTCGATCGCGTAATCAATTTATGATAATGTCTGTTCGGAAACTCCAATCTGCAGTTACCGCAATCGAATACTGTTGACGCCTTAGAGCGTTAACCACTCGGCGCAGGATTCTTAAAATATAATAATAATATAATCCAAACGGCAGTGCTCAATTTAAAAAAATAATTTAACATATAACTCTTATATTGGTACACGCATTAGTTGTTCTGATGCTTCGACTTGTTTGTACTATTAATACTTAACATATTGTATTTAATCGATAGGGCGTATATTTATGAAAAAACAAACCATCGAGTATCACAAATTTACCGTACCATTAAATCATTTAAATTTGGCATTTTTTACCGTTACTTGGGCCATAAATATCGAATCTTGTCCACCTGTAGCATCTGCCACGGTTAGCACATCCGTAAGCACAGGTACCCTTGTCACCTTTACCTTTTTTTGTGTTGTCTATTCTTGATTTAGCTTACCGGTGGTCTAGTAACAAGCCAGTCTGGCTTAATGCCACTGTTTCGGGAGCAATTCGCCCTTGGCCGCTTCTTTTTACCTGGTGTGAAGCTCTGTTTACAATGAAGCTAAAGCAAGTCGAGTACATTATAATACCAAATATTTGTACTCGTGTAGACTTAAGTTTTTAAATTTAACCGTTGTACATAAGTAAATATTTAGTATTTTTATGATCAGGAAACTTGTCTTGGATAATCCAGTTTGACGAATAGATTAACAGTAATTAATAATTCTTAAACAATACAAATAAAATAACTGCAGTATTACTTTCTTTTTTTTTAATATTCGTACGTAATTTTGTTATGATGTTTTTCATTTTCCTTTTTTATTTCAATTTTCCGGGACAACGGCATCTAGCGATACCTGGATGAACTACGATCTCGATTTAGCTAAGACACAAACCCCATTTTCTCAGCACTCTAATTGAAATCTTCCGAAACTATTTATTGTTTTGAACGACATTATATTTGGGGTGACATTTTTTATAATTGAACAAACGTTTCTTCATATCGTTGACCGGCGTAATGAGAGTGGTCAGCGGACTCCTATTCCTGCTCCATCTTATCTCTCCTCTCTCTCTCCGATCAATAGAATTTGATGTTCCGAATCTGCAGTCCTGAATTTAATATATACCTGACATTATGGCATGTGTTTTAATTTAATAGAATTTATTATATATTTTTTAATATATTCTTATTCAGATTTCTCATACAAATACATTCTCATCAAAGTGTCGAACATTATAAATCAATCTATTTTAACACTACTCACTTACTAACGCAGAATTCTTGTTTCACGCTAATGACCTTATTTCTTCAGAATTTCTTTAAATAAACTTTTTATAATACATTAAATTCAACTCTTATTTTCCGGGTGAGAACAAACAATTAATTATTATTTCAAAGAAGAACCCAACACCAGCCAAATTTGTTGTTTTCCGTAAAATCATCATACAAGTTTATAAGAATTGTCTCCATAGGTCATTCATTATTCTCGGCCAAAGACAGCTGGGGCCACTTTGATTTATTTTTAATATTCATTGAAAAGTTTTCCTTCCAAAACTGTCTTTTTATAAATAAGTAATCATAACGTTTAGTAACACATTAATTTTTTTATTAAAGTAAAGGGTTACACGCTGGCTCTTTTTCGCTATTCATTTCGTAACCCTAAATGGCCTAAATCATAGATATTTTATACTTGGATATACAATTTATGAATGACAAAGCCACTGTATTTTATTAATGTCTGATTCTTGAGTTTAATTTTGTGTTTCAAAACATACATTCGAAATCTCCGAATACTGTTAAAAAAATGTTTATTTTGAATATAATTTGCAATTTATAAATTGTTTTGTATTAATATTGGTTCTACTTATCACTGAAAACTTTACAGCACAGGAAATTTGCTATTTAGTTCATATTTATATGTCTTTCCAGTATGATAAAATGTAATCATTATCTGTCTATTGAGAAAATGCTTTAGTTACAACATGTTAATGTCGACTGTTTTTATTAAATCTTATTTAACGAGAAATTTTAGAGATTACTTATTTTCCCATAATTGTAGAAATTCCATTGTATCCATCTTCCTCCCCAAAAAACTGTTTCATATAATATTCTTTAGTAAATTACTTAGTTCGCAGCTAATTTTATATAGATGCATATGCTCGATTTAGGTTTGTATATTACCTGTAAAAGTTTTTCCTTGATAATTAAAATATATTAAGAATATTTAATATTCATAATTGTATATATCCATCAAATATTAACAATGTTTCAAATAATTTCCGCTCGCAATATATAGTAGATATAATAGTATGTAGTCGTAATGGAGCACATCGACAGAAAAAGTCTATCGAGAATTTACTATTGATTCATTCAGCTTGGTCTTCGTAGAGGGTCTATGAATAAAGATGGTGTAGGAAATCACTAGTTGTTAGATGAAAGATCTCTCCGTGCCTTGTTTTTACAATTAAACATAATGAAACAATATGTTTTTTTAAAGAATTTATATGGAATATAAATGTTGCAATGTATCGCTTGAGAAGTATTGATAGATCAAATGAATCAAACTTAACGATCAACGATTTAGGCTTTGTCTGTATTTGGCAAAGGTTATGCATCTCTGACCGACGTAACCCGGCGCCGTATTGTTTATAAACTTTTCCACGAGCGCGCCGTGTTTCATAGAGCCAATGATGTTTTCACTCTATTTCTGAACTCTCCGTCACTCTTCGATCGACCTCATGATGACGAAGAGGAAAAGCCCACATCATGCACGGACGTCCGACGATCATCCCGTGGCGCCCTGGAGACGTGATTTGTCACTACTGATGTTTCTGAGGTCTAGACATAAAAGAGTATCATCAACTAGCCAGTGTTTCATACAAAGTGGTTCTCAAATATTTGCATATTTTTTAAATTTAAGAATGGTAGAAAATAAAATTACACATCAATTCGATAGCCTTTTCAACACCACAGCTATTCAAAATATACATAAACAAACACAACTTTTTAAAAAAATATGTACATTAATGCATTGCCTAAAAAATAGATACAATATAAAAAAAAACATACATTCATTTAGGCGAACAAACTCTTGACCGCATTACCGAGTAAGAATAAAACCAATTTAAGTAAAATAATACAATCCGTTTTATTCAGTTATATGGGTATTTATCCAATTATTTGTTTTGTCGTTCACCCCTACCGCTTCTCATATCTGATACTGTGGGCCAATTGAATATTTATACTGTATGTAGTTATAAGTCGAAACTTGATGGTTAGGTAATTACTTTTTTGTGGTAAGATTCAACCATGCCATTTTTTGGCATGGTTGATAAAGCCACTTTTAAATCAGATATAATAAAACGAATAATTACTATTCATCTTTAAGACATATATTTACCAAACGTGTTAAACATTTTCAACTGAAATCAAAAATCCATTAAATTGGCGATTGAATTGTAAGATTTGTCACTTTTAATGTGTCAAATGTCAATTCTTGGTGGAAAAGTATTGTATTAAAATAAAATGAAATACTCAATTGTACTAATTCCACCATTTTTAAATAAAGATTAGGATTGATTTCGCCTATCGCGAGCATTATCAAGATCGGAAAGAATGTGTTATTTTTTATTTGTTAGATAAGTGAAAAATATATTTAAAAATCTAGTAATACAATTAAAATACAAATTTAATGAAAATAAAATTCTCTCATCTGACAGTGATTTTATTGTTAAAACTGCGAATCTTAATTTTTAATAAATATGTCTGTTTGTATTGAAATGTCCGTACTGTATCTTCTATCGTTTAAAAAGTTATGGAATCACTTTACGATGATGCGGAAGACTTTATCGATGTCGTGAATCATCGTCTGGGACACTGGACCCAGCCACACAATATAACACGGTGTAAATATAAAAGGCGAATGGCTTGTTTACCTTTTTTCATCCAGGATATATTTTGTTTTAATCATCATGTACTTACATCAAAAAACTGACTATTTGTGCTTAAAGATTGCACCTATGTATGTACACATACATATTCTACAATTGGGTTTTTAAAGACAAGATAAAAAGCCGCCATGTTTCTGATCGAATAGAACACAACATTTTAATAATACAATCGATTTTTTTTTCAAATTTGTCTTGTTTTTTTAAGGGGTATTAAACAATATATGTAACTATAAAATTGCATCGGATTGCTGTGTGACATGCCTCAAAATATGGCAAATAAAAATAAGTGTGACATTAATTGTTATAATTCGGCAAACCGTTTCTAATTTTAATACAAACCATATGAAATTTGCTAACTCTAGAAGTATTTTTTTATCAAATAATATAATGTAAATAAAGTACATACATACTCTAAATTGATTTTACTCAACAAAATGGCCGGTACATAAATGATCGGTAACAAATTAAGTAATTAATGCCAATTACCAATATGTACAGTTTATAAAAAAAGGGTCACTACATTATTATGTTTCAGTATTTTGGTAAGGTTGAGTTAGGTTTGATATGTTAGATGTAAGGAAAATTTTGCTCAAATAACTGACAGTAACGTGTACGAATTATAAAAATTTCCCACGCAAACCGCGGGAAATAAAAACAGGCGGAAATTAAATGTGTTTAAATGAAACGGGTAGAAATGTGGTTTACGGGTACGTTAGAATCGGGGTTTCACTTTTTTTAATATGTTGTTTTTCATTCAATTTACTGAATAAAATTACTTATGTAATCAATGCAGACAACAAAATGGTATATTATAAATTAAACTGCTAATAAATCAATCGAATAGCTCTTATACCGTACTCGCATAAAACGAATAATTAGTGTTCCAACGTTGAATTTCAGTTGTAAGTACATACTTACATTGTTTTATCGTTCTTTTGTATATTTGTTGGACGTTGGCCGAGATTTTTTAAATTTTGAATTCAGAAGACAGCGAAGTTAGCCGAGTGATGGTTCGCTGTTATCATTCATATGTTGTGCCATTCGAAATTCGAATTATCCAATTCACGTGAACATTGCGACGAACTATTTTTCAGAGGCGTGCATCGCGATATCATATTTGGACGAATTCATATTATCAGTATTTATTTTTAATCCACTGAAGATTAGGCTTTGTATTTTTTTTTTCAGTTTTGTCTGTGATATTTACATTGGATTGTGCCTTAATAATGAAATAATGTACGTCATTGTCTGATGTGAAAATTATGACATTAAAAATACTGTATGATGCATACTAGTTGTTAATGGAAGTTAAAAAATAACTTAATTATTATAAAATTTGAATCTAAGTTAGTGACAAAATCTGTGTGAATGTACATAATTTGAAAGATTTAAATTTAATATTGAAATTCCACCAAGCACCTTCAGTCGAAATATTAAATTAATTATTATAAGTCAAGAATATTATAATGCATCTAATTCATTTTTTTCTATGCAATAACACTTGGCTCACTTCACTACTCGGGGACTCATATAGTTGATAGGCCGTATTAATTTATCTGTAATGAAATAAAATCGCACTATGAAACTTCAATTACTGGTCAATGAATGTGATTTTTTTTAAATAAATAAAATATACATGATTTGAATTCAGTCGAAATGCTGTACTCGAGGAACTAGAAGGACACAGATTTCCGACATTCCATTTCTGACCTAGACAATTTTAGTTTTGATCAAATAAAAACAATTTTAAATATTTGAAACCTTAACCTTAGTTTGTAATTTTAATTCTTCAAACTTTTATCCTTAAAATAGTCGTTTATTTTTCTATACTTTCTCTTTATAATAATCGCTCGGCTATTTTACACCATTCGTTAATTCCATCCTTCGAGGACGCTACAGCGTAGGTCGAGCTGTAACGTCTCCAAGCGATCAAATTTTCTACCTGAAATCTTTTAGAACGTAAGAAATTCTTGCTTTTGAAACCTGATTTTTTATTACTGTTCAAATCTTTACCCTTACTGTTTTGAACAATTGTAACAGTCATTGTGTCGATTAATTCATGAAAACGTCCTGACATCAGCGTTAGTTATTATGAAGTAACGTTCCGCAGAAAAACGATGTACACAAACACGTTACGCGAAATTAAAAAGAGGACGCTGCCAAACTGTCAGACGGTGTAAACATTACCGAAAATTTGAATCACTCGCGAGAACGTCACAAGCTTTCGCGGGAAAATCGACGCCCGCCAGGGGTACGGCACTGCCGAATGTTTGACATTGGTGAGACATTTGCATCTGGCGCGATCGTCGCGTTGGATTATTAAATAACCTCGAATTATTTCATTACGTCCCCTTGTTTCGCGTGGATAGTTTTGGTTCTGTGTGTCTAGTTGAGGTGATAATTTTGAGGTTATGAGATTAATAGCGATTCGAAAATGGAATTGAAAACTTTTTTTATAATGTGTTGCGGTAATTGGTACGTTACGTGCATTCAAATATCTCAAATGTATTATAAAGTGAAAAGAAATCATGAAAAGTAATATTGTCAACTGATACCATATTCACGTTTGTCGTTTTATCATTGTTCTTAGTAATACATAATTCTTTTTATATACGTACATATTTAAAACTAAGCTTTAATAAATAGTTCTGAAATCTTTTGATTCGGCATTTGGTGGAAGTTTTGTTTATACATTTAAATTCTTTGTCTGTGTTTTTGTTAACTTAATTTCATATTAATGTAAGTCAAATTACTATACTTAATGTAACGCATACAAATATATTTTACTTTGGTGTATTGCAACTTATGTCGGTGCTCACCAAATCTTATTTAAATTAAATATAGTTCAAAGGTTGAAAAATAAACAACGCCTCTCGTGATAAGATCTGATTCAAATTTACAAAATAACATTACTCACAAATAGTTTATAAACACTTGTTTATTTAAAACTTTATGATAATATTTTTATTTATTTAATAAATAAAATGATTCACCGTGTTTTTATAACATTTATCGGTTTTGGTCAATATATACAAAACCAGTCAAATATCAATTATTCCTAGTGTTCTAATTTATGTTCATAAATTTGCTGTTCAAATAGCTTTCCAATTTGAAATAACATTTTTAGGTGAACTCCAGACTCACTGTTTTTGAAGGACACTCAAAAGACGACGAATGCAGGAAACGAAAGTAGTAGTACTGCATTAAAAAAAAATGTATGTTGATGTAAAATACGATAGCCGTTTGAAATAAATGGCGCTTTCAACTAAATTGAAATTTTATCTAAACAATACTGCCATTGTTTACCTGAAAAGTTGAAAATGTTTTATTTTATATCATGACATCTACTAAAAATCTAACAATATGTTATGTTTATTAAATGATAAATAACTTTTTAATGCATGTTGTTACTTGAATTACTTGAAGAGTTATGTAATATAGTTCACAGCTCTTTCAGTATAACGCCATTGTCAAAACTATGATTATTTGGATTGAAATAATATGTATTATTGTGTTTCGACATCCTTAAAAGTAATTTATTAATAGTTGACGTGCTACCTGTTTGTGTCACAAAATTAAAAATATTAATTAAACTATTTTGTAAATGTTATCATTGAATATATATTGCGTAGTTTATATTTTGACGCCTGATTCGCAACTCCTGTTTCGACGTCGCGACGCCCACTGTAAGAATATTAACTCACCGAATGACTGTGTTTTTCTGTTTATAGATGGTGTCGACTGCCAGCGTTTCCAGCAGCCGCGTGGCTTCCTCGAGGCTCCACCACCTCACCTCAGAGATGAAAGCCAATTCTATGAAGTCGGACCTCTCCGAACTCAAGAATTCTATCTCAGAGATGAAAAATCTCTCCA
The DNA here is from genome assembly GCA_030503985.1 of Himalopsyche tibetana. Taxonomy (NCBI): domain Eukaryota; kingdom Metazoa; phylum Arthropoda; class Insecta; order Trichoptera; family Rhyacophilidae; genus Himalopsyche; species Himalopsyche tibetana. Next base: position 3,383,807 of record JAPJYX010000019.1, on the reverse strand, counting down.
GTGCTGCCGCGAACTTCACCCAAAGGTGACGATCCCTTCTTAAAACCGGTCTTCTCCAAAACAAGTCTAGTTTACCAAACACTGTTGTGCTTTCGAAACGTTAGTGCGGAATATATCGTGAAAAAATCCAATAAACTAAGAATTATTTATTCTTGCGGATTTTACAAAGTTTTCAAAAGTATCTGACAATATTTTTTAAAACCAAAAAAATAATTGATACCATAAATGCATTGAATGCTGTGCGTCATTTATTTGAAATATTAAATCAAATACAGAAGATTTCTTTCTACTGATTGAGTAATAAATAATTGAATATACAAAAAACATTATCATTGAGTGAAAATAATATTTTAGATTTAGAAAAGCTTTTTCATTATTCAATATTGTGTGAAAAAAATATAACCCACAGTTGGGCTGAAGTTTTTGCTTGTAATTAATCTCATATTCAAATCGAAGCAAGGGTAGTAATTACAAACAGTTTTCAGTATTGAATTTGATTTCTTAGAAAGGCTTCAAAAATTATAACACCTTTTTTGTGTAAATTCTCACGAACTTTCGTCGGCGATTATTCCTGGAAATAATACTTAAGTGTTTTCTAATACTGTGACAATATGCCAGTAAAGATGGGGACCATGCTCGAAGTACTCGAAGTGTATGTATTTTGTATTATTGAATACTTTTTTATTAATGTTTTTATTTGCGATTCATTATGATTCAATTATTCAATAAGCGTGTGTATCCTTACGAAGCAGCACCGCTTGGCGATCAGAGAGTTGTAGTTTTTTTTTCAATATTTTCCTCCTCAAATAGATCTCGAGTAATTTTGTTTTATTCATCTACGTGTAATCTCAATATATTTTCAAAAAACCCGTACTTTATTTGATATGTAAGTTTTTTTTTTATCTATAGTGTATTTTTATAAGTACATATCTTTAAAATCAAGCATTAAAAAAACATGTTACTGTAGGTTATTTTAGAAATGATACATACTTTTAAGTAATATTAATATATGTTTTATTTTTCTTATACTTGGGTGCAAGCAGAAAATTGTGTCAAAATATAAATTAAAAAAGATTTAATATATTACCACTTTTTCTCCCAAATTTAAGCTTGGATTTGACTTAGATGAAAATTATCCCTACTAAGAAATATTAATATAAATAACAGAAAAGGCGGGAACTCGTTCATAGGAAATTTTATATCATAATAAAAAGCAATCATTAATTCAGTTTTCTTTTTCAATTCAGTGTTGTCGCTGTGAATGTTGATATTATGATGTTTCAAAGAATTTAGATTCGGAGGTTTCTATGCAAATGCCATTAATGTAATAATGGAAATAAATATCGGAAATAAAATAAAAGGATGAAATTTCTGTCGTAAGAATATCACCAATGAATGAGCATTAATTAGTTAATGAGTCGTTGTCATAAAGGCATTTATCGAAAACATGATTAAAAAAAAACTGTTTCATCTTTATTTTAAATACAAACTTTTTATATTGGCCGTCTACGGAGTTTGATAGTCCAAGAAGATGATTTTTAAAATTTTAAAAATCTTTTAACGCCTTATTTAAGCCATAGATTTTCTTTAAATATGTTTATTCATTATATTATTCATCATTTCTAATTCTTTTAAAACATTCTGCTTTCGACGTGAGTTTAGTAGACGAGACTTATAATCTAGCATCTCGACACTTAAAAAGGATAAAAGGATGGCGTGATAAATAAAATAGAAGTAAGCGTATCGCTCTCTGTATGTAAAGTTTTTTTTTTATAATCGGGTCGGGTGGGTGGAAATGTAAACATCACATAAATCCATGCCTTTGAACGTACATCCGTAAATCTATCGATAAATTGAAAAACCCATTATCACACTAAAAAATCTTGATGTATAATATTAATCCGCGTTCGAGTAATATTTTGATTATAAATTATAATTTAAATTAGCCAACACTATTAGTAACGGAAATTATTTTACCTATAAATAAGTATATTTATTGTTTTCTGTTCGAAGGCATAGGTGTTTGTCATGTCTAAGAATTCCCTTTCACCCTTCCAATTCTAAAATAATGGGTCGTAGCGAGAGCGATTAGTCAACCATTAGCCCTCTTATAGTCTTATCCTGCTATCCCTGCTACTCTATTTGAAAAAGAAAGGTTGAACAACTGGGTACGTAACAGTTCTCGAAGAAAAAAAAATACATGTATTAGAAAGCCATATACTCCACATTGGTAGCAAACATGGATTTAAAAAATATATATATATTCAACAAACAAAGTTGTATAAAAATAACTATACAATAACGTAAATAACAGATCGTATATGAATATAAAATAACTTAGATTAATCCTCGTATTGTGCTACAAACTGTGACACGTGTTTCGCCTCTTTCGGAGGCATCCTCAGACAATCTTACTTTCACAAATGCTTGTTTATGTACGAATTCGTACTTATAAGTTATTTTATATTAAAATGAACTTTCACAAAAATACCGCCGATTCCATCAAAAGGATCGTATACTACATTACCTAAATAGTTGTTTTATTATTTGATAATTTACCTATTTCTACTCTCTGCCGAAATTTTGAATGGCAAATTTAATAATGCGGCCTTGCGTTTGTATAATAGTTTATTTTTACGCATATGTATGTAATTTTCCGCTTCTACGCAAGGCAACGAATATTCCTTCCGTACGTGTATGACATCAATTTAAATCCAGTAGACTTGGTAATTTTCTGGAATTCATCCCGCGACTATTTTTGACAACTGCTTCCAATCATGTGTACTTTAAAAACGTTTCAGCAACACCCACAGATTCCGGGGGTATTAAACATCCGTGCCACTTTTAAACGGATGAATCATACATCCATAGCGATTTTTTCAGCATTTTTTAAATTCCTTCAAAAATAAAAACACTACACATTTATTTTCGTTTTGTACACAAATCGGTTGTAGAAAATTCGCAAATATTATTTACGTTACGTTACACAATCTTTCGATATGTTGTCATTTTCGTTTTAAATAAAGAAAAAAAAACAGTGGAAAGATATTCTTGGCATATTCATTTGAAGATAAGCTTAAAAACTGTTCAGAATACTTAGCTTACTATATTAGCTGTTTTTTTTATTTAGACAAACGTATTAATCATCATTATATATATATATATATATATATTCTGTTATAATAAAATATCGCTGTTGTTTTATCGCAAGCCCTTCAGATAATTATTTTGAGCAAACTATGTTTTATATTTATGCGTAAATCGTATGAGATAAAACAAATTGTTGTTGAAATGTAAAAAACAATAACTGCTGAACTATGTAGTGAATATACCTAGTGGTTCTGTGTGTATTTTAGCGAAGTATAGTAATTGCCTGTCCTTATAACAACGCTCTTTAAACAATGTTGGTACATTTCGTCATTTTTTATTTGTCTTCTCGTTTAATTTTTAATTATTACATAATGATTTCATTTTTAATTGAAAATCCCTTTTCATGATAGTAAATAATGTAATAGTTTTTCATATAACAGTATTTTACTTATGTTTCCCGCTGTTCATTCTGAATTCCTAATATAGTCCGTGATCAAAAAAATGCGAAGATTGTAGATGTCGGATTGATATATATTTACAATTATTGTATTTAAACAAATTAATTTTTAAACAGTTATTTTAACTCTTATGCCGCCTTACAAAATTACACAGATTATATCTTACTATTGAAAAGTTTGTATGTTTTATTATTTGACATTTTTTTCTGACCAAACCATTGTGTTTTATTTTACAGATTGCGAAATTCTATGGAGAACCTGGTGGATGCCACGGACCCCGATTCTGACATCACCGAACCGCTGGTCACCTTCCCCGAGTCTGATAGCCCGCCCAATACTGCTGCAGTTCTTCAGAGCCATGACATGCCATTAAACCCAACTGCCAATTCTGCATCACAAATGATCAATTCAAGTAATTTAGAGCTTTTATTAAATTTTAATAATTTTAATTTATTGCATGGATACCATGCAATTCTATAGATGGAAACCTAACACTGAGTTAGATCTGTAGTCGATTGATCAACACTCTTACGCATTCCTTCTATTCGGACACATATTTTATTCGAATTCACAAACAGCCTCTTCGTATATTTATTTATTTGTGTTCAACACATGAATGTCTGTGATATTTGTGACCTTCCTTCCGGACAACCCCCTAGAAAATGGACGCAGAAAGAAGGGTTAAATTAACTCGGCGTATCCTTGCCTTATACGAAAAGATGGGTTGGGTGATCGATTTCAGTAGACTCTAAATAAAAAATATTTTTTTCCGCAATGAAACGGTCATGGTAAAAAAAAAGATAATTATTTGAATTTTAGTATTAAATTTATTGAATAAATATGAATTCAATGAATTAAGTTATAACTAACAAGGTATTGTTTTAATAGTAGAGCTTTTATTTCCAAGACGTAAAGTAAAAGTTTGCATTACCTTTTACAAAGCTTTCCCCTATTAAAAATAATACCTTTCAGTGAATATATAAGATAAAAATCTACAAACAAAATACAAGGTTATTTTTTAAATTATTCAACAACTAATCACTCGCTTGTCTCTTGGAAATAATATATTTTTCTTCAAAAACTGCAATAAATTAACCTCTCCTTGGTAGTGACATTCAGTTGACAGTAAATCACAAACATATTACCAGTCATTCAAAATCATTCTTTTACTAACAGTTGAAAGAAAAAAAATTGAGCGACATTGATACTATTCAAATAGAAAAATTGTTATTTTACTAACAGCACTTATGTTTGCGTGAATCCTTTTGGCATATTGACAACACGATGTTTTATTTTGAACAAAATATTTTCTTACCTGTGCAATTTTTAGCAATTTGCCAAACTGCATCAGGGTGCAGTCACATTCTTCGATGTCAATATCTTTGCCAATTATTTATTATTTATAGACTCACCGTTGACAGTAATATTATATCATTAACGAGCTCTTTTACTAATAATAAATCGTTGACGGAAGACCTCCGCATGCTTTCTACCCAAAACATTTTTCTTTATTTTTCAAATTAATTTGACGGCTTTCTTTTAATATTTTAAAGGGTAGTGGATAATCTTCAAATTCTTCGACATCATAGGAGAAAAGGTGTTCAACGATGAAATAAAACTGAACAATAAGTTGAGTCAGATACAGTCCTTTTTTGACAAAGGATTTATGATTTACATATATGTAAATAATTCATTAAATACATCATCACCTTTCTGTGAGATATTTATAAGTAACAAAACCGAAAAAAATAGTTGAGTTTACAAAAGAAATTCTTTGATATAAATATGTCGGTGATAACTCAGTTGTAGCATTGCTTATACTCGTTTGCTAAAAAAATGTATCTATGTAAAATAAACTATCGATGTTAGAGGCCGTATCATACAAGTTGATTTTTTAAAAAATTCTGTTTACTTACAACTCTTAATCTGTTACTTGTCAACTTCTACCAGAAAAGTGACGATTTTTCAGTGTTATTTTTTTTAAATTTGAAATCCATTAAAAAGTGATTCACGATTGACATGTAATGTTTTATTTAATTTAAGCTGATTACAATATTAAAAAAACCTTTTTTTCCTGCTAGGTTCCATGGAAGCTATGAAATTCGAACAGAAACGCATGACATCTGCTTCAAAGACCAAAGTAGTGACAGAAGGTTACAGCAGTGAAGAGGCTACAGCAAATTCAGCTCACCTACAGCGGCGAATGGCTGGAGAGCTCACGTACCAGGGAAACACGACTGCCGGAGCACGAACCCAAAGAATGGCTTCATCAGAGCAGAGAAACGCTTTCAAACAACAGGTAGGAATTTCATCAATACTATTTAATCTATTCAATTCTGGACACATGCTTAATATTCCTCTGAATCTGAGAGATCGTAGCTCGTAGTCAAGTAGAATAATAGCTCTGCAGTTAAACGACCAATGGATGCTTTGTCACTGTAGTGTTTGGGTGCGTTAGCATTTGATTGGAAAGTGTTTCAATTTTATATTTATTTTATATCAACTTCCTTATTCAGTAAAATTAATATAAAATGTATTGGGATTTCGTAAGCAAAAACCATACGGGTTTCCCGTTATAGTTAAAATGTTTTTAACCACTGTATATGGAGGCTTTTACGTACATATCTGTTTTTAATTTAGCGGAAAAATATGTCATTAACACAGAATGAGGTGTGGAAATGTTATACGCTTTTTATAACATTAATTAAGCTACATAGTACAATGCTTGTACCTACCAAAATTTGGACACGCCTTTGTTATAACTCAATAATCATTTGGGAAAAGAAAAAAAAACATACATATTTTTGGCAGCCTTCGTTGGTGACAGCTAGCTCTTGCAATAAGTAAGCCTATGAAAAATCTCAATATATTTCTGAAATTTTTAATGAATTTGGGCTCTGTTGTATTAACTTCATATCAAAACACTATTTATCGGTCAAAGTAAAGTAATATTTGAACAGTCGTTTTGTGATTAAAAAATATTATTATATTTTATTTGCAACCGAGGCAAAATATTGATTTATGTTTTGGATCTTCTTTTTATGTCGATCTCTCTCTCTCGACAACTCTCGTTGTGTATATATTTATTAGATTGTTTAATTCCTTGATCTTTAAGCCATATCGGTCCTGCTTAAATAAACCTATTTAAACTATTCATATATGTTAAAATTTACACTGTCGATTTATAAATTAACAAATTCGAGAAATTTAATCTGTGTAAATGAAGACATGCAAAATATAAAACGTGTTTTAAAACAATGAATCGTCTAAAGGGCAAAGCATTAATTATACACACAATATAATAACTTTTTTTAAGCCGTGTTAAACTGAAACCTTATTGTTTAAATAAAATTATTGTTTTTACTATCCACCGTGTAAATTGAAGAAGAGATTTTTGCTTGCTATATAACAAACATGGTATTATATAATCTACACTTAAAAATCTCATGAAAATATGTTTAAATCTCTTATTCAAGGCTGTCATAAACAAAATTTAAACAGATACATGTTATTGTTTCATATGAAGTAAGGCTTTCAAAATTACATTTTTCACCCCTATAAAGACCGCTATTACATTATTCACTATTTTCCCACACTGGCAACATTATTTCTAGTTTCGCGTGTCAGTAATTATTGTGTTCTAGAGCAGTTAGTAGAACAAAGCATTCAATTTTACAGGAATTTTTATTTAGCTTCGTGTAGTGTATTGCCCTTTATGGTTTTTTAAATGAAAACTATGAAGAAATGTGTAATCTCTCCAGCCATTATCGGCACGATCCGATAGAATTGAACTAGGACAATTGCGATGTCAGTTTTAGTCAATTAAAACTTTATGCTTAGATGTAGAGTTTTGGCAGGTTGTAAATAAAAAGGTGGTAGTTCATACCAGCATGTTAAAAATACACTGCTGTCATTATTTAAAAAATCGATTTAATATATGCATATTCTTCGAGGTAAATCATTAATTGCAAGTTCACCTCGCTTACATTGAAAAAAAAACTTCCGGTTCATATTTAACGTTTTGGTTTAAGCTGTGCTTAACTACTGGCGGCCGTATGTGCTTTTATACATACATAAAATATCTCGATGTATTTATTGATATTATTTAGCTTATTTATTCACAGATTGTTTCTAATAAAATTGATTCTTTACTATTTTAATAAAATTTCAATAAATAGACATCCTCAGATCAAAGACCATCCGTTTTATTTTAACTATTAGAATAAAAGTAGTAAATTAATTGTTGTAGTAGGAGTAAAATCAAAAAAATATGTAACAAAACAACAGAAAATTTTCGCTATTTTTTTACACTAGAACGATAAATGTTAATTAATTAAGAGAAGTTAATGTCAGCCTTGGTTATTTTATCGGTGATTCAACCCGAATGGCTTGCATATAAATCGATTCACAGTCAGTATTGCACCCTTGTTGAGATGTAATAAAATCGACCATTAAAACAACGTTAATTTGAGCGAATATGCGTTCTTTGTCATCCATCGCTCGACGAAGCAATATCACAAAAAATGCACTTTATTAAAAGCCATTAAATAGCGTGCATTGTTTCGGGCGCTGCGTATTACGAAATTTATTACAAGAATATTTTTTTACACTCGGCCTAGTTCGGAAAATAATAATTCGCAACGACACGAGTATTCCAGTTTGAAACTAGGTTCCCTTTATTCAAAATACGGCTTTGTCTATTTTTATCATAAAGTGAAATTTGTTATGGTAAGAATAATAACAGGTAGACCGTTTGCAACAAACTAGCATGTTTTTCGCACTAATAGCATTTAATATATTACATCAAATATCTAATTGGACAAGCAAAAAATTGCTGTGATTCAATGTCGTATTTATTAATAACGAGTTTCTAAATTCAGTAAACATACAAACTGTTGTTCCAATATTTGATTTATATTTTGAAAAAGGAAGAATTATTTTATATTAATAACGACGTAACATATAAAGTGTGTGTATTATTGCAATAAAAAAAATCGATTTAGTCAAATCAGTCACACCATATTCCGATATATTCGTTAAATATCGTTTCATGCCGACGGCAGTTGACATCGTAAGTAGTTATTGAAAACTTGTTGAAAGAAAAACATTTTTTGATATTAACGAGTTTAGTGTATAAAGCGTCGGAAAATTGAGGGAAATGGCGTCGGCAGTCTGCACGGTTCACGCCGGCGCCCGAATTGAATATTTTCTCCGAACGGCGAGTTTTCACTAAATTTCAGAAGCAAACTAAGGCCTTAATAGCACCCCTTTGTTTGTAAAAAAGAATAATATATAATGAAAATATAACATTATTCCGATAATAAAAATACTTTAACTCCACAATCTTTGTTTTTGTTATGTCTGTTTTTTTTTTGTAGCACAATAGTTCTACCGGGCTATATCAAGACATGTTGTTTTTTTATTTATTGAATTCGGAAATATTAAATTTAAGATAGAGACCTGTTTCTTATTATAGATACGTCTACAAATATTATTTTTTATGCAAAATGTAAATACATTTTTTGATTCAAATTAACATTGCTTAGCATTTTTTTCTTCATGTATGACATAGTATTATAACCACCACGCGTTCATTCGTCGCGATAATTAAATAAAATTAAACTATTAAAATTTAGTACGATATATTTTGTTAATAAACTATTTATCGGTGTAGTTAATTTTGAATGGATTGAGGCTTTTCCTGTCTCAATGCGTCACCGTCTTCCGTAAAATCACCCCCCGTAGTGTTAGGGGTGGCTCGCAGCGCCAGTAGCGGTATAGCCTTCAAATAGTGAGGTCGCCCCTTGTTACCCAACAAAAGACAAACAATTCTTAGAACTGCAAAACGTAGAATGAATATCGATCGGCTGTTTTCATGAATTCGGCTTTGAATTTTAGTTGTACTAGTCAGTGATGGGACTAAATCTGGCCGTTTTTTCTTTTACGTTATTCCTCCGCTCCCCGAACGTAATGTTTCGATCTGCAAGGAAAAACTCCTTCTCGCCGCTCAAGGGGTCGACGGTAATGATAATTTAATCACTGCACCTGCCACTGGATTTTTTTGTTGCAAACTTTTAGGCACATGTTTTAAATTAAAATTTGATTTATAACAATGTAACGCCATTTCTGTTCACATGTTTTTTTAGCTTTCAACATCAATCGCCGCAAAGCGAACACATTTCAGACATAAAAAAAACTTTTTAAAGTATTTTCTTCCAGTTTCATATTATTGATTAAACAATATTTTCAAATATATTAAAACTTTGCTTTTATAGTTGGGCTATATCGTTTAAGACAAACGTTACATTTCTATTGCTATCCTATTCATACTATATTATGCATACTATTTAAATACATTATACATTTTATTTGTATTATATTTTTAATATAAATATTGACGTATACTAACTTAATTTTACTGACAGAAATTTTATAATTCAACGTGATTTACGTTTGTAGACAATTCTTGTTATCATATCTTTATTTTGAAGAAACCGTCAATAATAAATTCCGATAAACATTAGTTTTTATGAAATCATTTTTTTCAAATCAATAACTTGAAAAATATTGTTGTAATATAAAAAGCGATGAGCTTTTTATTATTATATTTACGTTTGTAGACAATTCTTGTTATCATATCTTTATTTTGAAGAAACCGTCAATAATAAATTCCGATAAACATTAGTTTTTATGAAATCATTTTTTTTAAATCAATAACTTGAAAAATATTGTTGTAATATAAAAAGCGATGAGCTTTTTATTATTATATTTATGATAATAAGCTTTTTAGTAATTAATTTAATAGAAAATCTATGCTGTATTATGCAATCCTAACATTAAGTTTATTTACTGCTTTTTCGCAAGTTGTTTTCGCTAATGCAGACTTCGCTTGAAAAATGAAAAAATCAATGTTCTTTTTATATCGCGAAATCGGCTTTACTGCTTGTTAACGTTCATATTAATTTACGTCTTTCCTGTATAGCTCGTCACGGAATAATCTTTCTAATATGAAGTACTCTGTACTTAGCTGCTTTTTACTTGTAAAACACTAAAATCTGATATATTTACCGTAAATTTATTAAATGCGTTGAAAAGTTTCTACGTCTTATCTTATTTTTCGATTCACAAAGAGATATTTTGTCGATGGCTTACCATCATTGCAAATAAACGAATAATCAATTCTTAATTAACATCAATATTAACTCATAATGTAATGGAATCAGTTGTGTTACAGCTCCAGTTGTAATAATTGTCAAATCAACATTTTCTAGATAGTTTTACAAATCGAGCTAAAGTAAAAAAATTGGTTACTTCTCGAACTAAAACTTTATAACTTTTGCTACAACTGGATATCGTACAAACTTCATCTTTTTTATGTAGAATTTTATCGATAAAATCCACAATATTGATTTTGTATCCATGTGTATAAATGAGTTATATATAACTTACTACTCTGTTATATATATGACTATGATTCTTGAAAATAATTTTCTGAATACAAAAATATACTTTGTTTTCCAGATAGCATCATATTTTTATTCATCAGTATTAAAAACATAATGCCATTTCAATGTAATATTTAAGTATTTTGAAAAACCTTTACAAACTGACAGGGTATACTTGTCTGCCTAGAGCTTTGTTCGATGTTTTCTATTATTATTGTCCTCGTCCTGTATATTGTTGTCGCGGAAAGATAATGAGGTTGTTCTAGATGACCGATTGTATACATTTTATTGTTTATAGCATATAAAATTTATGATAGACTGAATTTCAGGAAACAAATTCAGTATACGATTTGAAAGCATCGTTCAAGAAATTGTAAATAAAAATCAAAGCACTATTCATTTATCGCCATAACAAACAGTATATAGTCAGTAAATAAAAAATGATAGTTCTACATAAGTAAATAGCAAATAAAAAATATGCGCTTTTGGAATAAGTCTCTTGCCTCGATAATTATCATATCAAAATATAGATGAGTTTATGCCTATCTGACACAAATAATGTCAGAATGTTAATAATGTCATAATAATTACAGATAAATAAAAAACTGTTTTCTTCAAACTGGTAAAATACATTCGAAATGATAAATAATTGATATCAACTAATCTTATTGCATACCACCTAATTTTTATCAAGTCTGTTACTTATAAACTTATTGTGACGATATGTCGGTACATTTCGACTAAATACCTGCGGATGGAACACTCGCACGAGGAAGTTCAGAAAGCTTGGCATGTCAAAAGCTTGTCGATTGACGAGCGAGCTTTGATTGACTCACTGACTCACCGAGTCGTGATTCATCACAGAGGATCGCCATGAGCACCTGACTGCCCTACATAACATAACGCTATTACGAGGTATTACACGCTATAGTGAATGAAACGTATTTAGCGGCATAAACAATGACACATATTTGATCTTGACATATCTAATGCTTTCTACACACATATCTCGATAGATAACTAGCGATCAAAGTGAGAAGTTATGCTATTAAACTCGAGCTATTTTGCAATAAGTTAAAAAATGCCAAGTATTTAGTTTAACAAGAATCATGTAGATAGCTAATCTGCCATGTTAAATAAAAACACAGCTATTACAAGTTCGATAGCTTCCCAGAACCAGGCATCAAACTTTTATTTATCTTTTAGTATATTGTATCGTTTATTGATTGAATTGGCATTTACTAGGTTTAACTCTATTGCAATATTATTTATGTTTAGATATTGATTTATTGTGATAATGTATTTATGTGATATTTCTTCTATTGCAAGGGATAGCTGAATACAATTTTTCTTACAAAGCCGAATTCATTTAAACATAATAAAGGTCTGTTATTACTTAAAAAGTCTAACTGATTTACAATAAGTGCAAAACATTTTGACCTTTATTTAATACAGTTTTACTGTGTTTTTTTTACTAGGTAGAAAGGCATTATATGTATTTTTAAAAATACTCATTTGCACTAAATCCACTTATATTTAATATGATATAATAATAATGATAGAACGGTTTCGTTCATGACGAGCATTATCAACTGATAAGAGAATACAATATTACAGTGATAATAACTCATAAACATAAACAGGTTGCGCTACAGCTTATTTTGTCACAGAAACACGTAATATGTATATATAATATATTTTTTAAACACCTAAAACAGTGGGTCTTAACCTTTTTAGTGATCCGCACCCTCTTGAATCTAAAAATATGTTCTCGCACTCACTTGAAAATTTATTATATTTTTTACTGTCGAAAATTACATCTATTAAAAGGTATTTGTTTTATTTAAAATATATGCGTACATTATCATTTTTTAATAATTAGGCTGTTTAACATGTAGTACATACAATGAATATGTCAAAATAGAAACTTCTCCCGCACCCGAGGAAATGCTTTCTTGCACCCCAAGGGGTGCGCCCACCACAGGTTAAAAACCACTGAATGATCCAAAAATTATGCGTTCATAGATATTTTCATACTCTATCTATTTATATCAATTGTTTTTTTTTGTGTTTTGAATCTTCTGTCACTTGAACTGGTTCAATGCTGCGGGCGACGTAGGTCTGGGCCATGTGGGAGCTGCACCGAAAATAAACCGCCATTATCAGTTCCACGCATGTACCTACACGCATTACTTACTGACAAGAAAATATTCTGTATAATAATATTTCAGTATGTTTTCATCATAGCACACACTCGTACGAAGGAAAACATTCGCCTACCGATACAGAAATATAATCTAATTATCGTATAATTTCTGAATAAAAACAAATATATTTTCAACATTACATTTTTTTTTAATACCATTCAAGCAACATATTATTTTATATTTTTCGCACTATTCGTTTGGTTAAAATGGCGAATAATCAATACTCTTAAGTAACAACTTGTACTTCAAGATAAGAGTGGAGAAAACAGCATTTTTTATACATCGAATAAGTTTGAGGAAAAAAAATAGTGTGTAATAAAAGTTGTAACAGTAATTTTTTTATATACATATATTTGGCATTATTTTGAAGTTTAACAATCACTCGAGATCAACTCGAAGAGAATTGACATTTACCGGGAATCGAACCTGAATCCGCTAGAGCAATCTTTAACCAACTATAGACAACAGCGGACGATATTTCGTGTTTCTGAAACAGACTGTCTCACGTTTTTTCAATATATTGATATCAATTGCTTAATCTACATAGGTTAAAAGATTTTATGTGAACGAAATATCAAATAACGATACCTATTATTGTTTTCTTATACGTTTGTATATGAAACATTGATAAAGTTTAAAATCCTCAATTATTTTGCACGGCAAATAAGCGTGCTGAAAATCTGCTCGAAGTTCGAAATTCGAAATTTATATCCAAACACCTCCAAACTGTGTCGATTGTTTATTTTGTTTTGGAAATAATGCAAGTGTACAAATAGAAATATCGCTTTTGTTGGAACACTTTTCGCACGTCACGGGCTCGGCTATCATCGTCAGTCAATGGATGGGCGCCAAAACGAAAAGTTCGGAATGATACGGGGGCGACCACCCACGACCCGACCACTTCGCGTGATTCCCAACATGCACTGTCTTCGGATTCATCGATCGATCGGGCAGACTTCATGTCGCCGATTTTTCCTCCGGTACATGATTCAAATTTTTAATACTAAAAAAAACAGTCAATGATAATTTTTGCCGTGAAGCATTTAAGAAATATAAATCAAACATATTTAATTGCACGAGACAAAAATATAATATAATTGATAACCGACAACTTACTTCTGATGATGGAGTTATGCCGAAATAGCTATTGTTTTTATTATTGTAGAATTTATTATTCATTATTATCAGTGGTGTTTATTAAATGTAATTATGATAATATATTTCGGTATTTAAAACAGTACGCTCTAAGTCGCGAGTATCTATTGTGCTTACCTGGCTTGACCTTTTTACGCACTAACTTATCACGATCCGCCAAAAGTCGTCACTTGTTGAGATTCTCCGGCGTCCGAACCGGCGCCGAACGCACGAGGCCGAACTTCGACGCCTCGTTCGGCCGATTTGGCTCAGTCCGGCGCCGGACGTCGACGTTTACGTCAAAATCAAAAATCGCGCGGAACTCATTGAAAACATATACACAAACCAACCTGTCGCAACAACCCAATGTCGGGTGCCGGCGGGAACGCGCCCTGGCCCGTGAGACGCGGGGCCCTTCGCCCTGCCTCCATGCTTCGGCTGGCCTGCGAGAACTCCTTAGAGCAAAACTCCGACGCCTCTAGTCCGCGCACGCCCATAGTTGAGACCCCGGGGTCGCTAGCGCCGGGAACCCCGCGGATTCTCGAGTCCCCTCTGATGAGTCCAAGAGTTCAGTTTACGGAAGTGCCGTGCAGTCCCAGGGTTAGATGTGTGCCTGTGCAACTTGTTTTTGAACCTAAAACTACACCAGTGAGTTTCAGCTGTTTAATTTAAATCCAAATCAAGAAAAAAATATTTTAGTTATAATATCGTTAAAGAAACTTATGAAATATATTGATATATGTATTAACCGATAAAATTTATCAGTTTGTCTTAAAGAACAGGGTTTAAACATTGAAGTTTTTTTGGTGTTATAGTAAAGTTAGTTGTTACAATATTTTATGAAATTAACGAAAAAAACTTGTGTCTACTCTTTATTATACCAAAAGTAAAAAGTGTGAACTATATTTTTTCACGCCGTTTAACTGAGAAATTTATACATTCTTTATAAATGTGTTAATTTTGTGTTGTATTAATCGAAAAATTGAGGGGAAATATATTTTCTTTCTGTTTTGTAAAAAGAAATCTATTTTACAACGAATTGATAAATACATAATATGTTAACAGTAACTTATGCTTTGTGTAAGTGTATTCTATTGATTTTACAGGTGTAAAATATTTTTTTATCATTAATTCGGATTTCTCGACTCGACTATGTGGGATTTAGATGCTTATCCCGTAAGAGTGTGCCTGGAAATAAATATGATAAAAATGTAAATAAATGAAGCGTTTTACCTCACATTTGAATTGGATATCAGCCAAAGTATTCAGTTGATAATTTTTTATTCGCTAACATAGTCATCAGTTTTATTAAAGCCAGTGTTTATTTCTTTCTTTCTTGAGTTTTTCAATCGGAAAGTATCTATATTATTCTCAAACAATTTGATTTGTAAAGATACTTTGTCTGGGTGGAATTGTTATTATGGTAATATTCTTTACACATACATTAGCACTCTACTAATGATTTACATATGACAACTGCTTAATAAATTATCATGACAATTTAACAAAAGGTTACTAATTGCAGTCGGTACTTAGCAATTTATAAGAATCATAGTTTAATTATGTAGGACCATTCTAAAGATATAAGATAATACTATAATATTGTGGCTTTTTTTGTGAATGAGCGTTAAAAACTTTATTAAAAATAACACAGTACATGACAGTCGAAAACAACAATATATAATTAAGTCAATCTTATCGTTATAAACCAATGAAAATATGTAACAGATACACAAACAGCATATAAATTTAATCAAATTTTTATATTGAACAAAATATTATACATTGCTTTTTAATGGATAACTCTTAATAAAATCAACAAATGTGTAAGTTATATGTTATCGGTCGTGGTGCAAAACATATTCTCTTCACTAACACATAAATAGCGTTTAGAGTTTAAGCAAAATAACGGTTGGCTTGTAACTAACTTAATAACTAAACCTTATGTCTTCTTTGGTCTCATGACATGATCAATTGCATGAACTATGTATTAAACCAACGGCATTAAGAAGGTGGTTTCGCAAATTTAGTTTTAAAAAATTCACTCGATTAACGATACTGATCCTGAATGATGTTTTCATTGATATATCTTTGCATGATTCCAATAATGATAAAAAGCCATCAAACAATTCAGAGCTGTTTATATATCTTTATAAATTACATGTAGAGTGTGTACAATAAATATTTAATTTAATAATGTTAGATCTGTTTTGAATAGTTGGTAAAAATTCAAATAAAATATGAAGAACAATCGAAGAGTTTAAAAGTATTAAAGTTTGAAAGTATTTTTATTTTCTAACTTAATTCAATGAAGCGATTTAAAAGTCGAAAAAAAACAATCTCTAAAGATTTATCGAAAAGATTGTAAGTATGCATAAATTGTGTTGTAAGTTTGAATCTACAAGCGGAACCCCTGTAAGAATTATTACGTAAATTCACTCGATAGTTAATGTAATAATCTCCCCTTGACAGTGATTTTGGAACCTTCCGGTCGATATTTTTCTTCCGCGAGCTTTGATACTGACGCAGTGCTTTTTCGAAGACCTGTGAGAGCTTTTTTGCGCTGGGATCGCGACAGTGACCTTGTTTGGAACTATTTTGAGCTTGCGGACGCTACTTTTTTCAATCAGAAACCTCGCTCATATCTCGATTAGAATACGCACGCGAAATCAACGTAACACTTAACAATTTAATTGTTTCGTTTTATTTAATAAAACTGCGCCGTTTCGTAAAATTACAATGTATTTACTAAAATATCTATATTATATATATACACACATTACACGCTAAATTGGATTCTAAAAATCGCCGTGTAAATCGACATTATAATTAGTATATATAGTATTTTCCACTGTTAACTATATTTATCCTGTAATAAAAATAAGGGTACAGTGAGTCAAGTAGAAATTATACATGAAAATTACACTACATATAATAATAAAAATATAAAAAGAGGTAAAATCTACTCTAGTTTGATAATAATCTTCATCAAAAAATGAAATTTTGTTATTTTATTGATTGGGTTGGTATTAACTTGGTGGAACTCCACTATAATAAGGTAAAATTACAAAGTATATAGCTCTTCGAGATTTTTTTGAGCAAGAATTACAGCAGTAAGAAGTATAAAGTTCTGACGATGACATGAAGCCGAAATAGCTTTCAACCAATTCAAATAATTCTTTTCAACCTTAATATTTTGTTAAATAGCCGTACTAGTAAATTATACCAAATAAAATTATTTTTTTGTGTTTTCAATTTTGGATGAATGTCGACGAAATTATTTAGTAAAAATGTATTTTTATTTTTTTAAGGTGTACAAAATGTCAAATACTGCAAAACTGATAATGTTTAGTCATGTTCCGAGTGTATCAAAAATAAGTCTTGAAAGGTCAACCGCTAACATTTTGTTGACGGTGTTGACTGTTGACACTCCCTCTGTGCGAGGTAAATAGGGATGACGATTTTCAGTTTTAATATGTGTTAACATAATATGTATATAAAGAGCTCGAGATCAAAGATGACCAGATCTACTGTTTCCTGAACAGAGAAAAACACACTTGTAAAAACCGAGACAAAGTTTTGATTATAAGGTCATATTTTGACCCTTAGTTGTATAGAATTAAGAGGTTTTTAGCGTCGATAAAAAATAACTACGTTCTTTTGAATCAGTACTCCAATACTATAGCGATATTTCATTGTTTCTCAAAATTGTATTTTATCCGTGTTTGATCCCAAACTTCTCATATAAATTCTGACCGCTCTTATTGTAGCATCATGATTCTTCGAATAATTTGAATTAATAAGAAATAGTATTTTGATAATCGTTTTATCGATGTGTAAAAATTCCACAGTCATTCATTTATTTTAGATACAAATTCATAGATCTTTCCGGGATTTGAACCCTCGACCGCGCAATCACTTTTACCGAGCATTTTCACTCGGCTCTCGACTCTGGGGCCGCATTTTAATTTCATATTATTTTTCCAAAATACAAAAAGAATTACCCATTTCAAATTGACCCAAATACGTGTGCATCGATAATGCCAAATGCATTTAGTCATATCTGTGAAAAGTATTATACTTAGTATCATATTCAGTTCAAATACCTCTGGTTTGCTACACCTTATTATACACTAATACGTCGATTAAGGTATTTTTTTAAACCAGACCATTCAGGTGCAATATTGCGCAAGATAATTTATTTTTGATAATAATTACGACACTTTAAAACGATAGCAAAAGTTTGACACGAATTGCGCGTGGATTTTCCAGTTTGCCGAAAATATGTCAATACATTAAAAAAAATTAACCGGTTTTTCATTTAAAAATGCAAATTCTTTGTATTGTTTTGTTCGTATTATTTTGCAATATTTGGTTTCGATTCAGTCTGCCAAAAGCTTCAAGAGATATCAGTTAATATTACATATATGGATATTCCAAAATCACAAATTCGTGTTGGATTCTGTCAAGACGTTCATTTAACAGTGCCGTGTTCCCGTGTCAATTATGAAACTATCTTCATATTTTGAAAATGGAATTCCAATATTATTATATTATTATGTAAGTATTACCGAATTTCGTCAAGCATAAATGTTTGAAATTCTAATTTTATTTAAAAATGAAGTCACAATATGTCGTGTTCCCGCGTCAAATACGAAACTATCACTTATTTTAAAAATGGAATTCCGATATTATTATATCTCAAGTATGATGTAATCGAACTTCGTCAAGCATAGTGTTCGAAATTTAAAATTCAAAGAAGATTTAAGTGCTTTCGTGTTCCCGCGTCAAATATGAAACTATCCCCATATTTTGAAAATGGATTTCAGATATTATTTTATTCTAAGTATGGTAAAATCGAATTTCGTCAAATCATTGTGTTCGAAATTCAAAAATTTCAGAAGATTAAAGTTGCGTTACATTGTGTATTTCGTTATGCGTATAGTTTATTAAATTTAGTACTGCCGTGTTCCCATGACAAATATGAAATTATTCTCATATTTTGAAAATAGAATTTGAATTCTATTATCAATTTATTATATCCGATTTCATCCAGTGTTCGACATTTTAAATTTCAAGAATCATCAACTTGTCACTAAAAAAAGTTTGTATGTATTATTTGAGAGTTAACTGTTATTTTTTTCTGTCTGGAACAGGGATGACTAACTTTTTAGTCGAGAATCCGATTTCTTTAATCTGTAATAAATAAAACCGCATTCATAAATCTTTTATACACTTTTTCAATTGGATTATTTTCGTTTTATTCAGAATATTGTTTTTAATAGTCTGCTCAATGAACTCACCCCCCTACTAACTTTTAACTTTACGTGTCAGATAGCAAGTGAAAAAATAGTCATTAATTATAAAATTAAAAAATAAATTTTCATGAAATAACCGCTGAAAATATCGCGAAACAAATTTCGCACAAAAGAGACAATTGCGTATTTATACAGGTAAAAAAGTACGTCTTTCGTGAACATATCGATGCCTTAATATTGACTGTTTGAAAATAGAACTAAGTTTTTGCAAATTTCGTATTTTTTTAAAAGAAATATCTTAAGTTACAACATTTTGATACTGATTCATCGATAGTATATTGTATTTTTTGTATCAACGGCGCACGCATGCAGAGAGAGGCAGAGAGCATTTTCAAACATTTGTTATCTTGGCGGGATCCCAAAACGCGACCGAGCGCGGGCCGAATCATGCCTCGACTGGAATCGTCTTAATGTCAACATAATATAAATTTCTATTTGAAACGCGACTTACTCACGGCTCAGTGGAAGCTGCATGACGGTCCACAGTGGTTCGCTGCCCATTTTCCCCAATTTAAAACAACAAAAAATCAAAAAATACGGTATATAGTGTGTGAAAAACTTCATCCTTAAAGTTGTAATCATGTCGTACAGACACAAAGTGCACCCTGGGTTAAAAATTGTGTGCGATGTGAAGGTATGTTTGTGTTTCCTTCATTATTTTCGTGCACAGAATAATGTGAGCGTAAATAAATGCACGGATACTGCTATTATCAGTGAATAACTACAACAGTACATAATTATTGTAATTTTTGCGATAATAAAAGTTTTTAATAAAATGAGACCCCTCGCGGAATGTTCGTTTATGCTATGTATTATATATGCCGCTATTTTGTACTTTTGTTGAATCGGGTTTAGTGAAATATACGAAATATCGAAAACATATTTTCAGATATAAATGCATCACTAAATATCTGAACGAAACCGTCGCCGGTCTTTCAATCATTAATACTTTCATAGTCGTTTTGTTATTCATTTAAATTGTGTGTTTTATATTTAATTTAATTTAATTAATGCATTTTACCACCTTAATACTACAACTATTACTTGGTTTCCAATGTTTTTGAGAGAGCTATTGAAAATGATCTCACATTTCTATATACAAAATTGAATTGAAAATTATTTAATTGTTCTCAGCTATATAAAACACATTTTTTTTATTTTATTTTTAAACAATGATTATAACTAATGTATATAAATGTATATTAATTTTAAAAACGTGTGTATTATTTTTCTTCATCAAATATCAAATCAGTTAGGTACCTAATTGTAGTATTGGGGTGGCGAATTGATTCTTTATATTAACATTCGATTATTTCGAATCTTTTTTTTTAAATTCATCTGTAGAGCATAAAACTATATATTTTAACACATTTTGACATCGATATAAAGCATAAGAACACACACTTGTAAATAATATTAATTGCAAACCTCCTGCCCAGGTAGTATAACTCGAATTAATTTGCAGTTTTTAGGCTTAAAAGTAATTAGGTCTAGAATCGCAAGTCACTTAGTGTGCTTTAAACAGAGTAAAAAATATAATAGTGTGAGAGCTAGGGTTGAAATGAAATCCACCCCTCTGTCATCTACTATATCTAGGCTTTTATAATCATCTTTTTCAGTTTGAAAGAAATATTTTGATCATGCCACATGCAATGGCGTTACTAGGGTTCACCTACAATATTGAGTGGGGCGGACACTTACCCTCCAAAATAAACATTTGTTTTTTTATATGCATTAGAATAATAAAAATGCAAATGAAAAACTTCTTTTGAATAAGTGTTTAATGTTGTACTTATCTGTTTAATGCAGTGGTTTCCAAACTTTATGGTACTACGCCTCCCTTTGAAAAAAATATCTTCGCGCCTTCCCATCCTTTATTTTATATAATAATAACACGTTTTAAAGCTTAAAGAGAATTCAGAATCTCAGTCGTGATTTATTATATTACTTAGGATATCAATCAGGTTGGACTCATTTTAATTTATTATGTAGGAGTGTACCACCTTTTCATTTAAACCCTAACCATCAGGCGTCATTTGTAAATAAGATACAATTCAAGCCGGTTTCTGTTGAGTTTTAAACAACTTCATAGATTTGTAAAAAATAAAAACAAAAACAATTTGATGTGAATAATATTTTTCGTAAATCGGACCTTATTTGAAGGGTATTTCTCCATGTATTTTATTATTGCGCAATTTTCTTATACGTCATTGTGTAGGAGGGTGTTTGAGAAAATAGACAATATTCTGAATCACATGCTGCCTTCTTCTGTTATATGACTACGCTTACATATTCTTAGACATGACCACCATAATAATAAGTATTGTCAAGTATGTAATTCAATATTCCGTCATTATTTGCGTCTAAAAAAAACTAGAATTGCCTAGTTTGGAAGTGAGAGAAGCCCACTCTAAGGTCTAATTAGAATCCAATATAGAATAAATAACACGTCATGAGGAATTCCACTTAAAAGAGGAATAGGAATGTAACGTATTTGAATATTATTTTTAATTAGTTTTATGGTGACTATATTTCATAGCAAAATGAATGACTACTAATATTAAAATATATTTTTAATAACTTTTTTTATTTATTTATTTATATCCAGAATCACGGTTATCGTTATACTCTTTAGTATGCAATATTAATTTGTCTTTTCTTTTGACATTTCAGGAGCAACGCACACTAAAGGCTGGAGAGCTGACTCAGCAAGAAGGCAGCAAAATAGCAGCCTCCAGTATGAAGGTCCAGACGGACTCGTACAGCAGTGAGCAGAAGGCCATGGCCCAGCAGCAGGCTCGGCAGACTGTTACCAGCAGCGGGATGTTCAGCCAAGAGAAGCATGTCGCTCAGTCGAATATGACCATCACCTCGAAGAATATGTGCACCACCTCCAGCATGATATCTGCAGCATCACAGGTATGCAACTATTTACAAGCAAGAAATTACAATATACCATCACTATACCGGCAGAAGTTGGCAAGAAACAAATTGATAGTATGCAGTGAACAGAAATTGAATATTATAGCTCTTAGGGTCGAGCCTCTGTTTTCAATATTTTATGTTACATAGATAGTGATAATATTGATGGATTTATATCAATCCCAAACAAATAAAATTAAGGATTAATAAACAGGGGCAATTGCTTGCCGACAAATCTGCATGAAAGAACATACTGATAAAAATAAATGGTTGTTTTTGTCAAAATAGTATTGTATAATATATTCACCTGCATATGCGAGGCCTTCATTTTCATATAATTTTTACAATTTTGTTACTGACATTCATCTGGCATTGCGCATTGAGTTAATCTTGATATGTGGTACTTACATGTGTTACTTTTTAGTTAGTTGATATTCATTCAATTAAATTACTAAGCTATATTTATAAATTACATAAATGTAACAAAAATTTGGTATCTAACAATTATTCTTGGTAGGATTTAACATTTTGTATTTGTCAGTGTCTTTCTAATGTAACAGAAAAAAATAGTAATAATAGAGCTCAAATATCTAGGATTTTTTTTAATCCATGTTCGCTCCCAATGTGGAGCATATGGTCTTCTAATGGAGGTATCTCAACAGATTTTTTTCCACGAGAACTGTTTGTTAGTCAGTCGCTCAACCTCTATTTCAAAGATAGTAGGGATAGAAGGATAAGGCTAGGACAGGACTAGTAGTTGACTAATCGCCCTGGCTACGCCCAGTTATTGAAGGATGGGAAAGGTGGGAGGGAAATGAAGACATCACAAACACCCATACCTTCAAACAGAAATCGATTAATCGATCGAAAAAATGCTGTTTGTATTGGGATTCAAACCCGTGAGGTCTGGCACGGAAGCCCACAACGCTAACCCCTGCGCCATAGGACCTGACAATCTTTCGTCTAGTCAGAAAAAAGTTAAATATATCACTTTATAGTACTTAGGTACGGACGTACTTTTTTCTATGGCAGCCAAAAAGTTAATATATCTGATTTATCATATTATCTCGTTTAATTTTGAGTTATTATGTAGTACCTATGATATATTAGTTTACTTTTTCCAATTTCAGAATTATGTTTATACATGCTTAGGAGAAGAAATGCTGATTGCAAATATTTCATATGCTTGAATTTTCATTGATTTAAGTAATGCTTATTCTAATAGTTTCTTGTTAATAAATGTGTGATAATACCTGCATGACAAGTTATTTTTTGAAAGTATGTATGGGAATAATAAAATTCTCATTGTATAATTATGTATTTACGAGTGTGTAAACAAAAGAACCTGGTGAATCACTGCCGTGATAATTTTATAGAGGCATTTATTCATGTTTCGTCTATTTGATTTGACGTTTTTTATTACGTTCTGTGAAACTGCAAATACTTTTTATAGTATTTGTTTTATGATAATATTTCTAAGATGAATAAAGAATGTTATCTCAAGAGGAATTTCGTAGTTTTGTTTAAAGTTGAACAATTCAGAGTAAATTGTAGAAATATGATAAAATAAACCGTAATGCTAATTCTTGTTTTTTTTTTTACTTATTTTCAGATGAGTCAACTCATGAATGGATCATTGAAATCTAATGAAGACGATCTCGCCAATATAACATTCGATGATCTTAATAACTTATCTTCCACTTCAAACCCTAAGGAAGTCGAAAAAGCAATTCAAAAATATTCTGCACATCTCGATGCCTTCGTTAAAGGACTGAAACGCACGCAAGGAGACGAAGCTTCCGTAATGAAGGCTGCGGCTGACTTGAACAAAATCAATGAAATTATTAAACGCGCCTGGGCTGTACCCACGTTCGGACACGAGCTGGGCTATGAATTATGTAATGCTTTGAGAAGATGCGGAGGGTTAGATCTTCTTATGATGAATTGTGTCGAAAATGAAAATAAAGAAATACAGTTTTCATCCGCACAGCTCTTGGAGCAATGTCTGACAACCGAAAACAGAGCGCACGTTGTCGAAAAGGGTCTTGAAAAAGTTGTAAACGTAGCCTGCGTTTGCACTAAGAACGCAAACTCTGTCGACCATTCAAGAGTAGGTACTGGAATCCTCGAACATTTGTTTAAACACAGCGAGGGAACTTGCAGTGACGTCATTAAACTTGGAGGATTAGATGCCGTGCTCTTCGAGTGCAGAAAAAACGACATTGAAACCTTGAGACACTGCGCCGGTGCCTTGGCCAATCTCTCTCTTTATGGCGGAGCTGAAAATCAAGAAGCCATGATAAAGAGGAAGGTCCCCATGTGGCTCTTTCCCTTAGCCTTCCACAATGATGATAATATTAAATATTATGCTTGTTTAGCCATAGCAGTCCTGGTAGCTAATACTGAAATAGAAGCAGCAGTATTGAAATCAGGCACATTAGATTTAGTAGAACCTTTTGTCACTTCCCATAATCCTTCGGAGTTCGCGAGGTCTAACCTAGCACACGCTCACGGCCAGAGTAAAAACTGGCTGCAGCGATTGGTGCCGGTGTTGAGCTCAAAGCGAGAAGAAGCACGCAATCTTGCCGCTTTCCACTTTTGCATGGAAGCCGGTATTAAGAAACAGCAGGGTAACACAGAAATATTTAAAGACATCGGTGCCATTGAGCCTTTGAAAAAAGTGGCCAGTTGTCCCAATGCCGTGGCCTCGAAATACGCCGCCCAAGCTCTAAGACTGATCGGAGAAGAATTACCACATAAGTTATCTCAGCAAGTGCCCTTATGGTCCACGGAAGACGTCCGGGAATGGGTGAAGCAGATCGGTTTCACCGAATGCGCCAATAATTTTGTTGAAAGCAGAGTAGACGGAGATCTTCTACTGCAGCTCACCGAAGACAATTTGAAACAAGACATCGGATTGACCAATGGAATCAGGCGACGAAGGTAATAATATATTCTTGTAGCGCTTAATTGTTGTCATTTGCTTCTCAAGTTCTTGGTGTTTTTTCAATTTGATTTTGGTGCTCTCTAACATTTTTATTCCTTTCTGATAAAAAGTACTTACAATTTATCTCTTTGAGCCTCAGGTGTTGGAAAAATATTTTTTGACAGTTTAAACTTCAAAAACAAGCCTTTACATTTACGCCTTGACATTACGAATGATATATATAGAAGAACGCAATAATTGTTATCCCCATAAGTCTAACACTGTAAGGATTAAATATAAATTTACATACCCTGACAGTTTAAAATATACATAGCAATTAAAAAATAATAAATTATTTTCTCTCCAGATTCACAAGAGAGCTGCAAAATTTGAAAAAAATGGCCGATTACAGTTCACGAGACGCGGGTAACCTGAACACATTCCTACAAATGATTGGATTGGAATACAGTATTTATACTTACTCCATGCTGAATGCCGGAGTAGACAAAGACTCTATGAGGTCTCTCAACGATGAGCAGCTTGAAAATGAATGCGGAATCAACAACAGCATTCATAGACTTCGAATATTAGACTCGATCAGAGGTAAAGAAATTCCTTACATCCTAGAAGTTTGATTTCCCATTTTCATTTAAGTTTTAACAAGGTTTCCTAGTCTTTTAAAAAAATGGATATCTTTGCTATTAGTGCTGTATGTAGAATTTTAAAAACAAGATGGACAAAAATGTTTTTTTTTCGACGACTCGCATTAAAATTTGATTGCAATAAACACTAACAGTGACTTTGTTTTTTTTAAAGACCTCGCATTATGATCATTTCAATTGATTGAAGTATTTGTTATCTATATAATATTTATAAATGATTTTCTTAAAAAGCATAAACTTGTATTGCTTCAATTTTCATTGAAAATTATATGTGTGACTGATGTGTACTCATCTACCAACCAAATAACTTCCATAATTTCAACCCTGATGAAGGCAAGCTATTGAAGAATAATTGAAAGAATTATAATCAAAAGAAATTCATATTGTTTGAAATGTTTAATATTCTTTTGTAAATTTTTCATATTTTCTTCAGAGCCTATGTAAAAATTTTGTATTTTTTGTTTACTTAATAAAGAAACTCGTCAACGAAACATGTTTTATTTGAATCCATTTCAGTAATTAAAAAAAATAATGTTACAATTATGTTTTTTATGTAATTCGGTAAAATTTATTCATTTATGGTTGCCAAATTATTTGAGGCAATGATTCAAATATCATATTTTACGTTGAATGGCATTTTTAGTTTCAAATACTTAATATGATTTCTTGCAATTCCAGCTTGCGAAAGCACATTTTCAAGCCTCAGCGAAGAGAATCTAGACAAATCCCTGGACGTTTTCGTCAGCTACCGCCGTTCAAATGGATCTCAGCTTGCCAGTTTGCTCAAAGTACATCTTCAGTTGCGAGGTTTCTCTGTCTTCATTGACGTGGAACGGCTTGAAGCAGGAAAATTCGACATGAACCTTTTGCAGAGTATTCGACAAGCAAAACACTTCCTCCTCGTTCTCACGCCTAAAGCTTTGGATCGCTGCATTGCTGACGGCGAATGCAAGGATTGGGTTCACAAAGTAAGTCATAGACTTTTTATTTTTAGCAAAAAGTAAATAAATCAAAAAATATGCAAACAAATTATAAATAGTATAACAAATTTTCTTATAATTATGTGTTTCTTTACAGGAAATCGTAGCAGCTTTGCAATCACAGTGTAACATAATTCCAATCATCGATAACTTTGCATGGCCGGAGCCCGAAGAATTGCCGGAAGACATGCGCCAGGTTTGCCATTTCAACGGAGTGCGGTGGATCCACGATTACCAAGACGCTTGCGTTGACAAATTAGAAAGGTGATATTTTCTTTCTTTTTTTGTAAACCGATAAACAACCAAAATTTTACACCTATTTATATGAGTACTCTACTAAAAATAACTATTAAGAAGCCATTATTGAGGATTGATCATTGTATACTAGTTAATTGTATTATTCAATGGTTAGTAAATAAGAATGAAATATCAAACTCAAATCACTCACTCAATTTTATTTATAACAATAATTATGGTCAGTGAATTTAACAATGTGTTTTACTTGCAGGTTTATGCGCGGAGAGTTGAAAGAAGGAATGCTAGGCCGCAGCGGCTTGGCAGGAAAGGAAGGCGGAACCAACCCTCCCCCGACTCCCGCACCAATGGTCAGAGCTCCACCTTCTTACCAGAGGATGCATTCATCCGACAGCGGAAAGGGAAGCAGCGACAAAGACCAGACAAATGGTTCGGGTCGAGATTGACTAGAAGGCACCCCGGCACAGGCGGCCATACTCCCAAGGTATGTTATTCAAGCTTGTGTTTCTTTATCTTTGGATAGTTAATATCTATAATTTAATGAAAGAATAAATAGCAAACACAATGGGAAGAAAAAAAAAGATAGCAACAAAATCTTTTCACACAAGGATTGCAGAATGAAAGATAATATTTAATTAATATTATTCATGTTTTTTTTTATAGGCTGCGTAAAAATTCAAGTCCATCAAAATGGTGGTCGAGAGGTTCGGGTGTGGCGCCGCCAAGGTTGCCACGTGTCCCGCGACCGCCCCAACCCACTCCTCGGGCGAGATCTCTCGACCGACCCTCCACACGCCTTACGCCCTGCCGGCCCTCGGAAAATCTCCCGTCTTCAGACGCCGACAAAGAAGACAGTCCGCCTGACAGGCAGACAAAATCCCGCAGCTGCGACGATCTCCTGGACGACTCTGACGTCAAAACGCCTGAAGATAGTTCTCCTGAACGTGACTCCTCTTCCGTCCTGACCAGAAGTTGCGATAATGAACTGGACAGGTTAGATGAAGAAGACGATGTGTCGGATCAGTCGCCGAGACCGCGGCGAGCGCACAGCTGCGAAGGACTGCTAGACGCAGTCCAGCCGCGTCACGCGTCTCTTCTTTCGTTACCGCTGGCTCGTCATTCACCCGACGCTTCCAGGAGAAAGAGAAACTTTATGGACCGTTGCGTCAACAAAGTGCGGTCGCTCGTCCTCAGAAAGTGACCCCTTACTCTGCTTCAGCCGGTTGCTATTCGTTTTAGTATGGCCGTCCGCGTCTGTTTTGTGACTTTTTAGTTTGCCAAATTATGAGAGAGCGAAGGTATATTTTGTAAATACTCCTGCGCCACCTCAGCTGGGAGAGTCTCTCTAGTGTATTTATTTGAGTTTTGTGTAGTGAGGAAAAATTTTCACGACGGGGCAGCTCTCGGCTGCGTTCTTTTAGTACAATGACAGAGAATCGTATTCCCTCCATTCCAAAAATATTTAACGCATACAATTTGTGGATTTACGAATATCGGTCCACTTTCGATCAGTCTTAGACGCGCCGAATTGTATCGAGTGTTTTATTTCTCATGTGAGATTTTATTTATTGTGACAAAATCATGACACGCTAATGGACTTCAGTGCAGCTTTTTGCAACTATGTATTTTATAAGATAGGAATTGTAGTCTCTCGCCTTGCTAATTTAATGAAAGAGAAGCAGCTTATTTATATTTATATCTTTGTATCGAATATTATTCATTGATATATGATTTAATCTATATCGAAATTAGTTTATAAGAAATATTTTATTTGTAAATTTACAAACCTTACACACAAGTTTAACAATATATTTTCATATTGGACTATGAAGAATAAAAAAAAACAACAGAAAACCATTTAAATTATTTTATTTGTATATTCATTTTCTCCTTCATCCTCTACCACACAATTATAATACAAATGTTTCTTGATTTATGTCTGTAATGCGCTGTATAAGACTGCTTGCACGCACAGACAGAGTGAATTTAGTCATGTGACACTGCCACCTTTAGTGCTATTCCTGCGAGCATTGAAATTATTTTGGATGGTTTGAAATACCAAATTTTTTTCTACAAAGATATCACTACGTATCTTGCGAAGGCGGTGTTTATCTGAACATGTTTGAATTGAATAAGTGGCGACTCATGTTTTCATACTCATTCATTGTTTGATAGGAGATTATGAAAAACCACCTCATTTTTGGCGATGGGATTTCTATTAAAACAGACTAAAGACAGGCGTGGGGAACCTGCAGCCTTTTGGCTACTCTGGTGCGGCCTTCTGGACAATTCTGTACTTCTATAAATTTATGTAAATTCCTGACATATTCTGACCGTAAATTCCAGTTTCCAGCCAAAGATTCCCTAATCAATGTTTACTGCGGCCTTATGTCGAATCAGAAAAATGAATGCGGCCTTTAGAGAAGAAAAGGTTCCCCATCCCTGGACTAAGATGTTCTACAACAAATTTTATGCCCGTGTCTTCTTCAAACTTTAGACACTTCAGTAGCACGATCAATTCAAAGAAAATATGCTATATTCTGAAAGGCTTTAATATCAGCTCAAGATAAACTGGTTTTCACCATAATTTTTTTAACCACAGGTGGTTTTACTAGTTTGCAATATTTTTTTTATATTTCAAAGCAAGCAGTTAGAAAAAAATAGTAAGAAAAAGACATCATTAAAGTATTTAAACAATCTTTCATATCTTTATTCGAAAGAATACAAATTAACAGTTAACAAAACATTAATACTAAGGTATATATTGTCACCATAAATATAATATTCAAATTAAATAATCAAGATCAAAGGCGTCTTCTATATTTTGACTATTGGTTTGCATGTTGGTAGTATCTGGAATTACAGCAACAACAGTTAGGTTCATGTATTTCGAGTCATTGTTGTAATGCATCTCTGAATTTATTTTTCAACACTTTTACTGTCTGCGGCCCGTGAAAGATTAGAAAATGGATAAATTGGCCCTTCTTTCAAAAGCTTGTACACCACTGATGTATAGTTTCTAGGACTGATTTTAAAATTGCTGTGTTAAAATATTAATCGTCAGCTATAAAGAAAACCTCACAGAATAGATTTAATAAAAAAGTTGGTAAATCAAGAGTAAACTTGCAATTACTAGTTAAATTGAAGTCTTTAATTTTATTAGTGAAATCGATACTATTCTTAACAGTATAAGTTGTATCAAAAACCATATATATTTTTAGCAACATTCGCATCATATGATCTGCTTGTAGTTGAAAGAATTCTTCCAATTTCTTTCAATGCATCATATTTGATATTTTTCCTTGTAGTTTTGGGTGTTGAGGATTCTACAATACCGGGTTGATACGATGATGTTCTACAACCATAACATTTTTCTTCTGGCCACTCCATTTCAATGTATAGTAATTTTGTTACACGGACGTGATATATTCTTCCCCTTTGATAATTCCTTAAAGGAATACTACCCCACCAAATTTCTTTTAGGAATGTTATCGTTTCACGCTCTTGAAGCTCGAAGATCTTTTTCAAGCTAAAAGCATTTTTCTCTTCTTCTTCGGGGCTGAGTTAATAATCCTGTAATTCTCATGACTATTAATTTACATGCTCCCAATTTATTCTTACGTGGGCGAAACTATGATCAAAAACTTTTATTTCTAAAAATTTATACCTCGCTTAGGAGGTATGAGTCACCAGTTCCAAGGGCCGTTCGATTGATCAACACATTGCCTAGAGAAGTGGACATTTTTAGTGATGGTATTTGTGAACTGTTTCATAAATTTTTCTATTATATTGGTAAGACCAAAAGAAATTTTTGAAAAAAGTACATAATATTCTGTTAAATAATTCCCCTCATTGTCTATTATCTTCCTCCATAAAAATAGGCAACTTTTTGATACCATTTTCGTAAAACTCTGAAGGCTTCCTGTCAAAATATGAATCCAGATGATTTTTCACCTGGTCAGCGTTTGCAAATTTTTTGTCACGAAATGAATGCTCCATCGACTTAAATAGATAATAATCCGACGGTGCTATATCTGGTGAATATGGTGGATGTGGCAGAAGTTCTAAATCAAGCTCTCGGATTTTTTCTTGAGTAATTTTTGCTGCATGAGGTCTCGCATTGTCATGGTGTAAAATCTGCCTATTGTTATTAACCAAAACAGATTGTTTTTTTAATAACTGTACTTTTAACCGATCTAATTGGGCACAGTATAGCTCTGCCGTAACTGTCTGACCAGGTTTCAATAGTTCATAATGAATTATCCCCGAAACATCCCACCAAACACACAACAAAACTTTTTTTAACGTCAATGTTGGCCGAGGGGTAGGTATAGGTACCTGTTTTGGAGATAACCATTGTTTTTTTCTCCTGGAATTACTGTAAAGGACCCATTTCTCGTCTCCGGTAATTATCCTTCTGAGAAATGGATCCGTTTCGTGCCTAGACAATAGGGAAGCACAGATGGTCACGCGTTGCTCCAGGGCAGTTTGCGAGAGATCATGCGGCACCCAAATTCCTTGCCTGTGTTTTTTCCCCAGCCTCTTCAGATGATTTTTTACAGTTGTTATTGGACAGCCAAAGTCGTGTGACAATTCCTTTACTGTTTTACGAGGATCACCTTCCACCAATGATTTTAGGACGTCATCATCGATTTTGAGAGGTCTTCCTGTTTTTGGTTTGTCCTTTAACTCCCTATTACCACTTTTGAATTTATTAAACCATCTATAGCACATTCGAAGTTTCAAGACGTCTCCGTAAATATCGCAGATGGTTTGCGTAGCTTCTTTTGGTTTTAATCCTTTATCGAATAAAAATAGCATAAAATAGCGCAAATGTATTTTTTCAATGTCAGGCTTCTGCATTTTTCTACAACGGCAAAAAAAATAAAAAATATGTTGAAATGGAAAGAGTATAAACAGAGCTTCAAAATGATACCAATCACGACGTGCTAACTCAACGGCAACCGGTAACAAACTGATTTTAAAGGGACGCGCCAGAAAAAATGTCATTTCTTTTGGTCTTACCTAATATTTCTTGATTTTTTATGTTGAATTTGATGTACTGTGTATTTTTATTTTATATTTTGTCTTATCATATTTTTTAAGTGCATGGCGAATTGGCGTCAGCTGTTATGTCATGTACTGTAATTTTAATTTTTAACAATAAACAATATACATTACAAGTGGTCAAGGCTCACTAGCCTCCAAATGCATTGTGCTGCCTATGTTTTCACAAAAAAAACTGGCAGCATTCGGATTGCCTTCTGTGGTTTACCATCTCCACACGCTCAGAGTGCGGGAATACATCCACTATGAACGATCGTGGAGCACTACTGATTCTGATCTCAAATCAGAACTTGATAGATCGTTCAAATTTTGATAAGTATATTAAACGAACATTCATCACATCCAACGAGACATTCTGGTGGCAGGAGTTCTTCTTCACTAACACTATAAGATCCACCACAACGGCAAGGATATGTCAGTAAATCATTATCATCATCCTTTTCTAATTCTTTAATGACCAGCGTAGCATATAATGGTGGTGTTTCGTCTAACCTCGAACGTTTCAATTGAATATCATATTTTTTTCGGGTTTCTGGATATCTGAGCACTTCCCAAGCCTCGTTAATAGCATAAAATTGAGGATTGTTGCCGAATTTATCTGGGTGAAATTTTAGGGCCAGCTCCTGAAATTTTTTCTTTAATTCATCGGCCGTACTTGTTTCCAAGCTTGTTAGAACTGAATAATAATTGTTAGATTCCATCTTCAATACTGCAACATATTTGAACAGTGGCAAGTTGGAGAATTATCGTTCATACAGCGACGTTGACCTGAATAGACCTATTTACTTATTCAACGATATTTACATAAGTCGTGTTGGTTTTAATACTGGCAGTATTGTCTCTGATACTGGCTTCGAGAAGGTTTTCTTCGTTATTTGACTACTACTGTCATACTGTAATAACCTATAATTTCTAAATTGTTCTCATTCATTCTCATTACCCGTTTCCTGTCATCTGTCAAGAGAATAGTGCTGCCGTAAATTTAAATCCTGCGATGTCAAATATATTTATATTTATTTCATTATAATATTATGAAATTGATTAGAAATTGTTTTTTGGTGGTAATTAAATCAAAATTATGTATACGATATTATTCTTCTTCTGCTGAATGTATTTGAAATTGAAATGTATCTGCGCAGCATTTCAAACCTTATGATATTTTTTTGATTGATAATATGTATTGTAAAAAAACAATACATTTATTATTTAAAAATATATTTCTCATAACACATTTTTTTTGCCATGGGCAAATTGAAAAATAGTGTCATTTCCAATAGTTTTTAGCATTTGGTAACTTGTTTAAAAAGCGCTTCTTTTCTACAAATAAAAGGTATATAATATATTGTTAAGATGTTATGAAAAGCTAAGTTATTGTAAAGTATATCAGCAGCATTTAAGTATACTTGAATTTGATACAAAATATTTGGAAACGGTCCTGTTTTGATGATACTTGGTGAAAAGCTCATATTTAGGTGTGCATATGGACTTCAGTATGTTAAAAACGACGACAAATGTCTTTTCAGCAAATTATTCCCAATATTCTATATTTTTTCAATTTTCTCTCTTTTTCGCAATCTTTTGGGTTTATTCAAAGTCTTTTCCACCATTTCAAAATTTCAAAAGTTTTTTTGCATTTCTACTTATGATTAAAAGAAAAAATACAAAAAAAGGTATGTGAAAATATGATCAAAAACAAGTTCAAACGCGTTTTCTGTGTAATGTAATAATCGAGATAAAACAAGTTGACTCTCAGGTACAGAAATAAATATCTAAGCTCATGTTGAAAAATTCTTGGGATATCTAAAAATCATCGTTGATTAAAAGCTGGAATAATTCGTACAATTATTGGATATATTTTCCAAAATATTCTATCAAATAATATTGGAAATATTCCGTCGAAATCGTACTTAAACTTAGCAGTAACGATCCACAGTCTACGAATCATCTGTCTATAAATACTTATACATACGAATAGATGTGATTTTCGCTAGAAAGAAGCAAGAAAACTTTCTTAAAGTAATTTCCGGACAACTTCTCTGCTTGGTCTTAATGTACAGATAGTGTCAAAAAATATATATTTTTTTAAACCATGTCCGCTCCCAATGTGGAGCATATGGACTCCTAATGAAGTTTATCTTAACAGAAGTGTTTCTACGAGAACTGCTTGTTACTCAGTTGCTCAACCTCTCTTTTTCCAAAGAGAGTTGGGATAGAAGGATTGGGCTAGGACAGGATTAGTGGTAAGCTAATCGCTGTCGATACGCCCCGTTCATAGGATGGGTAAGGTGAGAGGGGGAAATTCAAGACATCACATACATCCATGCCTTTGAACAGAAATTCATAAATCGATTGAAAAATCAATTTATAAAACTGTCCGTACCGGGATTTGAACCCGGGCCCTCTGTAGCCGAAGCCAACACTGTTGACCACTCGACCACACAGGCGACAAAAAATATAACAAAAGCCAAAATCACCCACCACCCACTATATAAGCTTCCACCGCCCACTAGTGGGCGGTACGGACCGGATCAACGACCACGGGGTTATGCCACTGGGATAAAGCGTTCAAATAAATTCAAGTGAGTAAGATTTTGTGTAGACGGGCCATAACAATAAAAACTATATACATCACATGGCAACTTTAATTAAGTCCTTTGAAGTTTCCCATCTGACAGTTTAGGTTATGTTAAAAGCACATGACGATAAAACAAGCATTGTTTTGGTGTAAATCGATCTAAAAAGAAAATGGGACGTAAAGCTAAATTCGATGAGGGAGTTAAAATTAAGAAAGGTCCCGGAAAGAAAACAAAAAAGCAGAAAGACCCAACGTTTGACAGTAGTTTAACTGGTAGGTTTTCCAGCATGTTCTCAAATAGCGTATATTTCATCAGTATATATTTTTGGTGAAAATGTGATTTCTGACCGTGTATTCATTTATATATTGCAGCACCAGATGTCCCCAAAATTTTAAGTCACAGACAAAAGCAGAGGGTTGTTAAACGAACAAAAAAGAAAGCTGAGAAGATAGAAAAGATAAAGGAAGCAAATAAAACTAATAAGAATTTAAGGCAAAAGGCAGTGACAGTTAATGGATCAAGTGGCATTATTACAAAAGATAAAAAGGAGCAAGGAAAAGGTATTATTATAATCTTATTTATTGTAAATCTTTGTAAATCCATGAAGCGGAGGTGGTCATTGACGTTAAAATTAAAGAATAACATAACATATGTTATTCAATTACATCAGCAATTTAGATTGGTAAAATTGCCATACTCCCTAGCACGGACTATTGGGGCGAAAAACTTCACAGACTAAGCTAAAAACAACGCCACATTTATCCATCAACCAACATCATTTCCTTTTTTTCTAGTACATACAGTCATTCTTTTACCAATCAGTACGATGAATAGGCTAGTTTTCAAATATATTTGGCTCAATAGTACTGTATGTACTGGATTACAACTTCCTAGGTGAACGGGGGGCGTGAATTACTCATATCAGTATTTTATCTCATTATCTCGTTGAAGAATTGAGAAATCCTTCCCTGATTTTTTTCAATATTACAAAATACTATTCATTTGTTAAATAGTTTAATTTTTTTAATGGGTTCAGACCTCTTAATAGTTTTAAGGCTTTGTAGCATGCAGTAACGCCAGTTTTGACTCTGGCGATTTGTATACACAAAGAGTTTAAAATAAGCGTTGTTAGTTTTTTCTGATTCCAACTCGGCTTGTTTACAGCATGTGCAGCCGAAATGGAATATTAATAATTTTCTGAAATTTTTTAAATTTTTTTATAAGGTTTCACTGATGACAATAAATCCTGGTTGAAGATTAAGAAGAAGACTGCTCCAGCTGAAGAAGAATCTGCGAGTGACGAAGATGATGATATCGAAGATGAAAATGGGATGGAATCCGGAGACGGTGACAGTGATAATGATCAGTCTGCTGGGTCTGACGAGTCTGACGACCAAACTGAAGATGACGAGTCTGATGACGATAATGATGATGCGGGAGAATATAATGTTTGTTTTTATGAATCGCTTCAAATATTATTGTGTTGTTTTTAATAAATTTTTCTTTCACATCTGTATGACAGATTTTACTATGCTTATTCACTTTGCTAGAAATCAAAGAAAAGAAAGTTTTTTTAACGGCTAAATGGCTTGTCATTCCCTTGTTGTGTATGAATGTTTCATTCCTATTTCGTCTGAGATTTGATTTGCTAATGGATGGTATGTTATTTAAATTGATTTTTATATTAATTTTCTTAGGTAGGGAACCTGGATGACATCGATGTTGACAGTGACGATTCTGATGCTATCGGAAAAGATGAATTCGCATCTGACTCTGACGAGGATGAGACAAAAGGCGATGATAGTGATGATGAAGATTTGCTCCCGATAGAAAAAGCCAGCAAGAAACTCAAAAAGAAGAAGGAACTGAAACAGAAGCTTGCTGATGAAGAAATGCAACTTAATATTGCCAGTCACGATGTGTTTGCTTTCCCTACTGAAGAAGAGTTAGACCAACCCATCGGTTTACAAGATGTTCAACAGAGAATCAAAGATGTCATGGCCGTTTTGACTGATTTTGGCAAAATGAAAGAAGAAGGCAAGAGCAGATCAGAATACATTGAATTACTCCGTAAAGACCTGTGTTTGTATTACAGTTATAATGAATTTTTAATGGAACGCTTGATGCAATTATTCCCTTTGCCAGAATTGATGGAATTCTTAGAAGCCAGCGAAGTTCAGAGGCCTATGACTATCAGGACGAACAGTCTCAAAACTAGAAGAAGAGAATTGGCCCAGGCTCTTATCAACAGAGGTGTAAATTTGGATCCGGTCGGTAAATGGAGTAAAGTTGGTCTCGTAATTTACAGCTCATCAGTTCCTGTTGGCGCTACTCCTGAATATCTCGCTGGACATTACATCCTTCAAGGCGCTTCGAGTTTTTTGCCTGTGATGGCGCTCGCGCCTCAGGAAAATGAAAGAATCTTAGATATGTGTTCCGCGCCCGGAGGAAAGGCTTCGCATATCGCTGCTATCATGAAAAACACAGGAGTTCTCTTTGCCAACGATTTTAATAAAGAAAGACTAAAAGCCGTAATTGGAAATTTCCATAGATTAGGTGTTGTTAATTCTATTATAGTATCATATGATGGACGTATGTTCCCAACAGTTATGAAAGGTTTCGACAGAGTTCTCTTGGATGCCCCTTGCACCGGAACTGGTGTCGCAGCTAAGGACGCCAGTGTTAAAACTAACAAAGACGCGACAGATTTGCAGAGGTGTTACAATCTTCAAAGACAGTTAATACTTGCTGCTATTGATTGCGTGACAGCTAGATCCACAACAGGTGGATATATTGTCTATTCAACTTGTTCTATATTGCCAGAGGAAAATGAATGGGTTGTGGATTACGCTTTGAAAAAGAGGAACGTTAAATTGGTGCCCACTGGATTAGATTTTGGTACAGAAGGTTTTACCAAATTTAGAAATCTTAGATTCCACCCTTCTATGAATTTGACGAGAAGATTCTATCCTCATACGCACAACATGGACGGCTTCTTTGTTGCGAAATTGAAGAAATTCTCAGAT
This sequence comes from Himalopsyche tibetana, assembly GCA_030503985.1. Taxonomy (NCBI): domain Eukaryota; kingdom Metazoa; phylum Arthropoda; class Insecta; order Trichoptera; family Rhyacophilidae; genus Himalopsyche; species Himalopsyche tibetana. The sequence continues at coordinate 3,345,741 of JAPJYX010000019.1, read as the reverse complement.
GCTATTGTGAGTATTCAATGCTTTCCAAATCGTGAAATTAACAATTTTAGTACAATTGAGATTTAGGTGAAAACAATATTCACTTCACCACTGTTGATACCAGTGGCGGCCTGTCAGTGTGGCATTCGATCAATGCATCCCTTGTATATGCTGGGGCGGTTATATTTCATGAAATAATATTCAAACATAACATTTATACCATTCACTCATTTTAAATTCTTCATGTATTGTCTATAATAAATATTTTAGAAAAAAATATTTTATTCAATATTTTATTTTATTGAATTTAAAATGAGGCAATGGTATAAATGTTAATTTTGAATATTATTTCATGAAATATAGCCGCCCCTGCATATACAAGGGGTTTATTGATCAAATGCCACATTGACCGGTCATACTGGTTTTTACTACATATGAATTTGTTGTTTTATTCTGAACATTCTTAAAATTTTGTAAATGAATTTATATTCTTCCATAGGTGATTAATAAAGTAATATGGAAGGCTTAAAATGCTTCTCTGATAAAGAGCATTTTGGTTAATTCACCTTTTTTACAAGTGATCACTTCACGATATCAACCATTGTTTATTTGTTCGAGTTACCACTGTAGTCATTCATAGATGTATTTAATAAATTATATATTTATTGAATGGAATTTACTTAACTGTTGTGTAACGATAAAAATAGCTCTACAAAGATTTTAAATCTTTTTGATAACTTTTCCAGCATCACGCCATAATAAGAAATATATTTGGAACATATTTAGATTTGCTTATATTTGTCTTTTTTAAGAATAAATAATGGTGTATATACATAAGTTAAATACAGGGAAACTATACTCAAAAATTTAATTAGTATAATTTTTATGTGTAAATCGTGTATTAGAAAACTAAGCAATGAGCATACATATAGTATTGACAAATGAAAATGAACATAGCTAATTTTAGGTCACTGCTTTGGTTACTATTTGAGAAAATGCGCATGCTTTACTTTAGGGGGGCTTATTTATATTGTTATTGAAACATCTTGCAAGATTTTTTATAATTGAAAATCTCCAATAAATTTACTATGTTTAGCTGAATGGGAAATTTATTATCATTTTTATTTCAGCCCGAGGATTCGAAGAAAAATGAAGATGAAAACGCTGAAGAAAACGGAGATGAACCTGTTGATAATGAAGAAAATATTCCAAAATCATTAAAGAGGTCTGCCGATAAAATTAAAGATAAGAAAAATAAGAAACGCAAGACGACACCTGAAAAATTACAAAACGGAAACGACGTATGTAGTATTTATTATTTTGCTCTACTGTCTAAAAAAAATTCATTGTGTCTTTTTATGCTTTGGTGCTTGAAATTCAATGTGCTGCTTTCAATTTCTTGAATGCTGTCCAAACTCATCGTAAACATTTTACCCTTCAAAATTTATTTTTCTAGAATCATTAGCATATTAGTTTTATTAGAATAATAGAATAATTAGTACCTCATATGGTTGTTTATAAGTTATTGCTAATCATGGTAAATTTGAGTACTTTTGCACTTAAACCGGACATGGAGATCACAGTCAGAAGACTTGCTGTTGATTTATATTAGTTTTTATTAGTAATTATTTCCAGTAGCTGTGTTCCAGTACACATGGCTAAAATTGAAGTTGCTTTGTGTTATATCTATGTTGAAGTTGCTTGTTGTTGGTTAAACATGCATGACAACTGCAAATATATATCTACAACTTTTACGATTTTAATATACATTATAATGATTTTGCAGAATGATGTCTCATCAGCAGCCGAAGAAGTTGAAAACAGTCAAGGAGCCGTACATCCAGATTTAGTAAATTCCTTAAAAAAGAACAGCAGGAAGAAGAAAGAAAGACTCGCCAGCGAAGCCAAAAAGCAAACTGACAAAGGAGATAAAACGAAGAAGACAGACTCAAGTCCCGATAAGAAGTTCAAGGGAATCAAAACTAAGAATTCCAAAAACAAGATTAACAAGAAGAAAGGGAAAAAGAATAAAAACAAAAAGAAACCTGGGAAAAAAGTCGCGTAGTTTTTTGAAGTCTTTCTGTATTAAATAATATTCGCTATTATGATATATAAGTGATTTTTAACAAGCTACAAATTTGAAACAAATGTATTTAATGTGACCTCTCAATTAATTATTTTGTTAATAAAATATGTCAACAGTTATATTGAATTGGATTTTCCACAATAAAAATGTCGCCATAAAAATAATATTATGTTTTGTGTTTAATTTCATCTCGCCGTGAATCTTAGCATTGCTAATGATGACCATTGGGTTGCGAATGCTTTCATCCTTCCTTTTCAGCCACAGTCTGCAAATAGTGGATAAGCTGAAATTTGGTGTCTTCTATCACTACCCAACGTGAAAAGAGTGTTGATATATATTTTTATATAATATTTAAGCCTGTCCGCTCCTAACTTTAATCCAGTTTTGAAAAAAAATGATTAGGCATTTGATCATGCTACACGAGTCTTGGAATTTAAGCTTTGAATTCGCATACTGCGGATTCTACTACCTCTAGTGACCACCATAGTGAAGAGGTAAATGACAGTTCCTTAAAACAAAGACCTGCTTGCTGTAGGAAACTCATTAGATGGTGATTGAAAGGCTTAGTGCATTACATAGATAACGTGCATCCTTGTTTTTACCCTATACTCTGTTTTGGAGTGATCAGCGAGTAGATAAAAAAACAGTGCTGTCTTTGAGATGTCACGAGTGAAGTTATTACAGCTGCATTTACCCATAGATATTTTTTAAGACACTCAGTTGCTCAAGTTCTCTTTTTCGAAGAGAGTAGTAATAGTAGGATAAGGCAAGGACAGGTTTAGTGTACAATTTTCTACTCAATAGATTTGAGTTACCCATGACATTTTGAATGCATGGATTCGCTCGAGAGGGAATGATCTCTAAAATTAATTGCTATTGTATTATTCTAATGTTTAATCTATAGGTAGGTAAGTTAATTTGAATGCAACGCATTATTTTTATGAACATCTTTAACAATAATCCAAAAATAATAAATTTTAGCAATAGCTGCTATTGGACGAAAACTTTCAGTATGTAATCATTTTAATTAACCTTCGCGTTCCGGAGCGGGTACAATCGTGCCCCTAAATTCTTATTTTACCAACCATTTGTTAAATATCGGTAATATCTAGCTGATATTTATTGTAATCTACAAACATATCCTACTGAATACAATGCAAAAAAAAAATCTGAAAAATTGTAGAAAATAAAATAGATATTCACGTTTTTCGTTAACAAATGGTATTTGGGTCACATATACACGTTGCGTTTGAGTGTGTGCGTGTGCCGAGCGCAAACTCCACACACCTGATGTCATCGTACCCTGCGCCCGCGCCGGGAGAACGACGTCGCTTTACGATTAGTTCAGTCTGCTCTCGCCGCTTCTATTGACATGATGGATTTCTACCGCTTCTATACGCCTGACGTATCGTCAACGCAATATGATATGGATGATTCAAAAAGACAAATTGTCTCTTAATTTTGACAGGGCATGCTCAAAATCAACATTCGAACTGCTGACATTTATTATTTTAATTTTTACTTCGTTAAATGAGAAAAATTCTGGGGGGTACAATTGTACCCCGCTCCGGAACCCGTGTGATTTTTCAAGATATAGGTACTCGAAGGTTAATAAAAAAATATGGATTGTTTTACAACTTTCACATGATGAAGGGAACTAAATTGAACTGACACAGAAGCTTAAGAAGTACAAAAAAAAATCCAAAGAGGACGCTAGTGTCACAAAATAAATTGTTACTATTCGCTTAGTTATCACCGTAAGCGAAACTTATAAGAAAATAATTCAATTATGATTTATTCAAATGGTTTTTTAAAGGCGCCATTTCGATACAGACATTTTATAATGAAAAAAAATACAAAACGATTTTTTCTATAAACATCAATGTAATTTATAAAATATATACAATTTTGAAGATATTTCAGTAGACTATTTTATTTTGCGTTGACTGTGTAATGCAGACGAGGCGTGTAACTTGTTTAAGTTTTCAATAAATTAATTCACCTCGACCGAAATTTATTTTTCTAAATTATTTAACACTGACACTGACACTGATTTAACACTGACAGAACGAAATAAATAAATACCTTCAATCTTTTTTTATTGATTTTTGAGCTTAGTTCAACATATTAAATAGCAACTGTTGTTACTTAAAAAATGATTCGACCTCATGTTGCTTTTGTAACTATTTTATATATATATATTTAAAACCTGCCCTGCTTTTTACGAAGCTGTATGCTTTCGCCATTTTCAAAAAAAAATTGGAAGCCTAATTGCCTAGGCAATGCTTTACACTTGAAACTTCCGTAAATATATTTTTATATCACTCATCAGACCGGCAAAGACATTATTCGATCACTGACTATTCTTCATCGGAAAAGCTATTTTTTTAACAGGGCGAAAGAGTTTGTACTGGGTATGTCGAATGCAATTTCGGAACTAAAGTTTATTTGCCTTTTGAAAGCTTTAAGTTGGCTGATTACTATCATCGGTTGGTGATTCATTTCTGTTTTTATTGAGTATATAAGAAAAATGGTCCAATTATTATTGCTTATTCGATTTATTACCAATGACAAAGGTTGAAGATCGGGACGAATGGATGCAAGTGCTACATGGCGTAAAACTGATCATGACAACCAGATATGGGTAAGGTATTTGAAAGAAAATCAAAGCCCAGGGTTAATGATGATTTTGAGACTCCCAAACATTAAAATTCAGAAATATAGGACAGAAAATATACACTATTAATGCTTGAGCAGTGGTTTTTCATATTTATTTATTTATATCGTCTAAATAAGCTTTTGCGATGCAATAATTTAATTCACAAACTATCTCATAACATACATATCACGAGGCAGCTTCATCAGCTTTGCCAGTTTATTTAATTGCTCTTGCCTCATGACCGAATTTCGTTAGTCTTTATATATACGCGGAAAAGCACGATTTGTTACATCCTTTTCAATGTTTTTTGTATTTCAATAAAATTTAGGAATCTAATCTATCGTGATGCCAAGGAAACTGCCCCCAATCTTTGATGGATAATATGATGGCGAAGAAATAATATTTCGTATTTTTGCAATCTAAAAATTTGTATTCATTTGCTAAATTATATTATTATATAAGAAGCAATCAAAACTGTGAATTTTTATTTAAAAGAAATGCTGTCATAATCTTTTTAAAATACTAAAAATATTACCAATTAAAAATATATTCGATGGCAATTGTTCGAACACCTATAAAATCCCGGGCGGACTACCCGATGGGTGTGGCTGATATAAAGGTATGGGTGCTCCAAAAAGGCTTGGGGAGGTGTGTGGGGGAGTGGAGAGCGTGCCAGGATATCACTTGGAAACCCTGCGAAAGGAATTTCGCGTTGCATTTTCCATTCAACCTCCACAGAGAGAAGACCTCTATATGACGCTTTAGTCAAAATGTTTTACTTATTATTATGTATGTCCTACGTGTGTTTATTTAATTTATTTTACTTAAAATTATATTCAGTATCAAGGAGAAATATTTGAGTCGGAATAAAAAAATTGTCGTACGAAAAATGAGGACAACTTAATTTAATAATATTAAGTTGCCCTCTTTCTTCTTTGTACTTTAAAATTGTCGACTTTTTGTTTTTTATGCGTATAAAGAGATGTTTCTGTTATCTTGAACAAGAACAAGGGAAACATTTGTCTAATATTTATTTTGCCACCATGGGTAAAAATACAACCAGCGGCAAAATGTATTTATGCATTGTGATGGAAAATAATCAGTTGTAATATTTCTTTAGTAGTACTAGAGAGGTTTTTACATTATTCATGTAATTTTTAACTTGACAATATTAAGATTGAAATCGTAGTTTATATGTAATTACTCAAAATGTTTCAGTGAAGCAAGATCTTTCCGTATACGAATGCTCCTCAGTCCACTCCACAGTCCTTACATTCTGTAAACGAATAAATTTGACACACGTTCCTTTACGATTTGGTTGCTTTATAAAGTATACCTACAGTAAGTTTAGTAGCAAAATGATATTTCAGTCTAAGATGAAAAAAATAACGTAGTGAAATAAATATATGGATTTCAACAGCCTTTTCTTTTGGCGAAAGTCTCTGCATTTAAGATACGGTTGCCATTTCACAGGTGATTGCATCGAGGCAGTTGACCCTTTTCTTTCGTCCCTTTTCCTATATTGTATTCTTTGTTTGGTCAGAAGTAAAAAAAAACGGAAGGAAAGAACTGGAGGGTGTGTTATATATTGACTGTACGATTATTTACCTTAACTTTCAATGGGTAGATATTATATTTATCGCCCAGATATGTCAATGTGTGGTATATTTATTGAATAAATTGTAATATTCAAACAAATATTCCAGAATTTCCATAATTTAAAACTATCATGCCATGAGTCCCGAATTGAATATAAGTTCTCGGTTAAGCATCGGTGTTAGAGATTCTGTGTCGAGACCAACCGATAATAAATTTCCGAGATGTCGTCACTTTTTGACAGTTTCGGTTTCCGGGACAATTGAATAAAACGACTCGAAACATTTTAAAAATAAAAAGTGTATTAAGTAGATATTATTCATTAAAAATAAAAATATATTTTATATCTTAAGTTCACTTCTCATAATTTGCTTTGATTATTTATAACGGTTACTTTATAATAGATATAAATCAACATTAAGTTTAGTATATAAAAAAATTATGACTAAATAAATAAACTAAAAACAATGCATTTGATTTTAATGGATATTATTATTATGTACTTGTAAATGGAACATGAATTTTAAACAGTTTAAACTAGTTTTTTTAAAAAAAACATACATACATATATTTGAAAAATGATACTGTATTCCACACATAAATATATTTTTCCACAAAAAATATTATAGTACTACGGCACTAGAACCGGCGACAATTTCCCGGGGCATAGAATATTTTAGAAGTCTTGGGTTTGTATAAAGTACGAAAAAAAACGAGGAATAACATCTTATGAAAGTTACTTAAATTCATATTACCAGACATAAATTGTTAAGTAAGCCATGTCCAAAATGATTTTTACCAGTGGCGGCCGGTCAATGTGGCATTGGATCTATGCACTCCTTGTATATGCAGGGGCGGTTATATTTCATGAAATAATATTCAAACATAAGATTTATACCATTCCCTCATTTTAAATTCAATAAAATAAAATAAAATTGTCTAAAATATTTATCATTGACAATAAATACATGAAGAATTTAAAATGAGTGAATGGTATAAATGTTATGTTTGAATATTATTTCATGAAATATAACCGCCTCTGCATATACAAGGCGTACATTGATCAAATGCCACATTGACCGGCCGCCACTGATTTTTACTGTCAATTTTTGATTTATTTGGTGATGAATGATTTTTTTTAGAACGTATCTATCAGTTTTGAAGCATTTAAAATAAATGAGAGTCGTTTAATTCTCCCAAACCCCTTGCTAATTGTGTTGTGATGATAAATGTATTTTTTTTCAATTTTGTAATACATACCAAATCTAATATTCATTATTTACTGCGTTAAGGTAACGTTTTTAATACGTGTTGGAAACTGTGATTAAGTCCAATATTATATTAAGATGTCTTATCTCGAAGTTTACAACTGTCTACGCCGCTACGCCTCTATGCGTCTACGATCGCTACTACGATTTTACGATGAAAGGTGTTTTAAGTTTAAAAATACTGTGACAAGCAGATGGCCTTACGAAACTTTTGTTAGTTCTTCTTTCACTGAATGCGTAACACTATTATAATGATATGTAAACTCAATCACGATTTCAGAATTTATTTCAATCAATTTCTTTAATTGTCGTGCAATCTCTGTACGACAACGTATTATATATAAACTTTTGACAACGATGTTTTAAGTCTTGATAACATACTAGTTTTTTTGTTTCGCCACCCTGAAAACTTCAGAAGCACTTGATGTGAAGTACGTAATTTTATCGAGTCAACACGGTTTTACAATCTGAATGTGAATCTTTAAAAAAATATATAAGATATTGTTACTTACCGACTAAAACTTTAGCTCATTGTTTTATTTTTTCTAATGGTAAAGATGCTCTATGTGAAGTCCATATTATTTACATTACTAACATACACGATAAAATAAAATAAATATTTGGCTGAGGGCTCGGGAAACAAATGCGTTTTCAAAAAAAAAATCATAATCCTAAAAAGTTGGCAAATCAGTCAAAACGTATTTTTTATATTAAAGATAAAACGTCTCAAAAAAGTTGTGTTGAAAATTCTTATTAGTATTATCTTACTATTTTAATATCACTTATATTGTTTTGTGAAATCAGTTTAATAACTGCCGCTTTTGCTAAAAAACCAATTTTGATTGTTTAAAAATTTATATGCTGGAGCCTTATATAAAAAGTGAAAAATACTACTACTAATTGCGAAATTGCCAGCTCTACGCGCGATCTAGTTCATTTTCGACCAAATATAAAGTCTGCCGTCTTTGTTTCCAGAGATTCATAAGAGGGACTTAAAAATAAAAACCGATATATCCAAATTTTTGTCAAAATATTGAGTTTATATAATACAATTATTTATCTAACACATTTAGTAACTATTTTTTTTTAATTAATTGAATAAAAAAAATTAAAAGTCTGTCATCGTAATTAATGGCCAAGAAAACATTTATTTTTTAAACCATGCCCGCTCCCAATTTGGAGCATATGGACTCCTAATGAAGTTTATCTCAACAGAAGTGTTTCTACGAGAACTGCTTGTTACTCAGTTGTTCAACCTCTCTTTTTCCAAAGAGAGTAGGGATAGAAGGATAAGGCTTAGTGGTAAGCTAATCGCTCTCGATATGCCCCCTTCATAGGATAGGATGGGTGAGAGGGGGGAATTCAAGACATCACATACATCCATGCCTTTGAACAGAAATTCATAAATCGATTGAAAAATCAATTTATAAAACTGTCACTGATAACATTTACACGAGATAAATACAAATGCTAGTTGTTTCTGCTCATGTCGCTCAGAAATGCTAGGCGAGAAGATACATCACAAACACTGATTTCTAAGATCTCAAATTTAGATTGAAAGACTCCTGATTTAATATTGACCGTGCTGGAACCAGACCGAGGCAAAGTTTTCACTATTAGTGGTCGAATTATCCATCCAAAATATCTTAGTGTACTTATGAAAACTAAGCGAACATTTTTAAATACTCATGGTCAGTGTATGAAATGTAAAATAAATGTGATCTGATTGATGCAGATTTTATTATAGTTTCGATTGTGTAAGACTGACAGACAATGAAAAGAGAATGATATATAATGACGATAAACATTAAGCTCAACGTGTCTAAATTTGGCATGTAATTAATTGGTGGAGTGATTTTATGAAAGGAAAAAATACTTAGAAAGGTTTCCCGTACTGCTGAAAATGTTAAAAAATATTTATTTGTAGAGCTAAAAATATCTTCAGGAATACTTTTCCTCTTATTAATTAATAAAATATGAGCTCAAGCTTTAATCAAACGCTGCCAAAACAATCCTGTTCACCTAAACTATTATATATATTAATCTCTTAATTTTTATTTGCGCTACTTCAAACATCGATATAAAGGTTGAATATTCAAATTAAATTTATCAGCCAATATTATAAAATATCAAAAGACTAAGCAGCAAGGATACCAAGGATCATAACGATGAAATTATTGATATATTCCTGTTTCGTGTTTCCTAAAATAATAATTTTGTTCAGAAATAAACAACCCTCGCAGCCGTATCGAGGGCAGCATTTAATTCAGCCATCATCCATTACGTACTTCCTGTCTCCAATCGGGATCCCCGTTCGCAGTACGGGAGATATCGCTTATTCTCAAAATTTCATTGTCTCGAAACCGGCACTAATAGACAGAGAAGGAATCCGGAATACCGAGAGCGCCGCTCCGCGCAGCCTCCCTGGACCTCTCCCCTCCTCCGGCCGCTCCTCTCGCCCTGTGCTTCGACCCTGGTAACGATCTGCTAGGCCCGGGCCGACCCGACCGCTCTCTCACGATCTGTCCACGAAATAAACAGATCCCTCCCGTATCGAGCCGAAGCGGTTCTCGTCTCCGGCCGGATTCGCGCGCCGAAATTTTCAGTCACAGTCCCTACGCAACGAGCGCCGGAAGTGTGTCAAAGATTACAAACTATAAGCGCGGGTGAACGAACGTTTGCCGACAACCTACCCCGCGTGAATCCGCCACCTACCACGGTACGAAAACCTTACAAGAACGCCAATATTGAATGAACTTCACTAGTTTACAACTTCACATGTGCACATATTCAACAACTAGTGTAATATTTACTTTATTTATACAAAAATATGGTAGATTTTGTATTAAAACCGTGAAAAGCTATTAGGGGTGTACCCGATGGGCCATTTTTGGCGCCAGTTCCGTTTTTAAATTACCATTGCTCTCTGCCGCCGGCAGCCTTTTTATTCTTTCGAGTGCTTTTGTTGTCGGTCCTTGAAGCAAGTGACTTCTTTACTGTTGAAATGATACTCTTATTTTAAATCAAGTGGACTCTTAAACTGTATTGCGCCAATAAGAATTAAGTTGTGCCGTTTATATTATTGTTTTCGCGGTAGATTAAACGACCTCAACGAAATTCGTTCGTAAATATAACTACAATTACAAGTCTCTCGCTTGGATGATTTTTTAACTGTTTCCACTATTTGGTCACAATTAATTGCTTAAAATCAATTTTTTTATAAAAGTAATTTAAGTAATCAAAAGTACGCCTAATTAGTCAAATCTATTTATATGTTCAGCAAAATCGGGCATTTTTTATATTTCAAATTAACGTTTCTTCTTTTGAAACAAATATGAATATGTCATTGTTGATGTTACGGTGAAACTTTTAAAGATATGTTAGATTGCGCTTCCGAGTTTAAAAAATACTACTTGTTATAATTGTTTTAATTGTTTAAGTGTCGATAAATATTTTGTGTAAACGTTCATATTGTTTAAAACCAACATAGCTGTGCCAAAATTTTGTGCCGCAAATTATTTCAATAAATACTAACCAAAAATAATATGTCGATGGTACCAATTACGTCTACAGATAAAATAATTAAAGTATTAGTTTGAACTTACATATAACTTTATATCATATTTTGAAATATGTATGACGTGTTTACATTTTATTTTTTGTTACAATGTCTTTTCGGTAGGCATTTTTGGGTATAATATTTTACAGAGAAATTCAGTGCTTCTCGTTTATAACAATTGTATAAGAAAATATCATGCAGACAAACTTTGTTGTTCTTTAAAAATAGTATAGCTTATAAAGGAAGACGATTCTAATCGTTACCGCTGAATAAAAAAAAGTTGCATCACTGTCATAATTTCAGATAGATATTGATGTAGTTTAAAAATCATTCCCTAATAGCGGACGTTGGCAATCATCCTGGCGATGTAAATCCTGCTGGTAACTGATCCAAATTTAGACGGCTCATTTGGAATATTGTTCTTGTAACCGCGAATGGTTCCCAACACAACGTACACCTCTCAAACAAATTACACTACAGCAGTTACGATAAGTTTTAACAAATCGAATAAAATCTGATTGTTTTATTTTTCAGGAAGTGTTCAGTGTTTGAAATTAAACTAAGTGATAATACACAATCAGCGTGAAAAAACCACTAACAGTTTGCGGTTAATAGTGAAGTGGGCTTACCGGAGCTTAAAGCTTCTCGTCTTTGCGTGATATTCGCATCGTAAACCACTAACTCCCGAGTCGTAAGGTTGCGGATTTCGCCGCGGCCTGTATTACCTCTGCAACCATTGTGAAAAAGGCCGGCAAAGTGTCTCCGATCAAGTTGTCCGCGATGGACAGCAACTCGGTGTCCCCCATGCCCGAGTTGGCCCCCATCGCCGAGTTCGATAAGACGCCGCCGACGCCGCCCAACGAGGAGATGCCGCTCGACGATCTGCCCCCGCCGCCCAGCGCTCCGGCACTCTCCGATGATGAAAAGAAAAGGTAATCAAATCAACTAGATATGTTTCGTCATCCCATCGTCGACTTTCTATCTAAGCATTACCTTATATCGAAGATAACGTCTAAATTGTCATGCATTGGGTAGTTAAGGATGCAACTACAACTTGGAGACCAATTGTAGGCTTTATAACGAGTTGATTGACATCATAAAAAGTCTCTATATTATATTAAAAAAAGAGTATGGTTATTAAGCGTTTACGTCACTAAGGTTATCAGATCACCAACTTCTGAAACATTGAAGGATTACTAGATCTATTTACAGGATAACATTATTAGGTCACTATTTCTATATATTTTTTTTACTAAAACCGTTCTTTCCTTGTATTAAAAATAAGACAGTTTTATGTATTATATATATATTACTGAAATTCCTCCTCTGAATTTACAAATATAAACTTGTTAACTGACTTGTTCATTGGCTACCATAAAGGATTCTGTGCCGATACAACCCGAGAATATTTTTTTTTAATATTTTTGTCTCACTCGATTCCCGGGACATTTGAATAAAATAAACAGATACATGACTTGCTAATATATTAATAAAATTTGTACAGATTAGATTTTATTCATTCAACACAAGTATAGTTTGAGAATCCTTATACATTGAGAAACTTTCTACATTTCGGAAGAGAATAAAAAGGTTATTTTTTTTTAACCTTCTATTTATTAAATACAATACAATATGACCGTTGTACGTACATGCATGTAACAGATACTAGTTTCTAATAATAAATACAACATCAGTGACCCAACGTATTATTTTCATCGGCAAAATCAAACGAATTCCTCGTATGATGTGTAATAAAAAGCAATATAAAAAATTACGATACAATATTGTCATTTTTCGCAATAATTAATACAAAAATTAAGTTTGCATGCTTTTTGAAATACCAACAGTGTTCATGCATAGAAAGATTCGTTTAAATATTTTTTCATTACAATTACTACAGTACTACGATCTCAAGACATGAAAAAAGTTGAGACTTCAGAATACCTACTTACCAGTAAATACATAAAGGATTATTTTTTTTATAAACACTTTATTCATCCAAAGAAAATAAATAATCGCAGTGTTTCTGCTTGCTCTAGTATTGTTCGATGTGAATGCTAAGAGATTCCTGGATTCTCAAGACACCGTTAATACTTCTCAATCTAAAATGTTAAATATACTTTTGTAAATTTTGTATTATATTAACTGTAAAAAGTATTTTTGATGTAATATTCGCATAGTTAAACGGGGACACTGAGCTTGGAAGCAAATATGTTATGTTTGTATTTTGGGCACGTGTGTTTGATCAAACACATTGACCTGACGAAATTGAAGTTAAAGTGCAACAAAATAAAGCTGATGCAATTGGTACAGGCTCTAGAAACTATTACATGAATAAATGAATTAGGACGTGGGTTTTCGTAAATCAAAGTTGTTGGATCACCTCTGAAACTTATGTTCTCTTAAAATAAGAACGTTGATTTGTGATTAATAGCAGGACACCTCTAGTTCATAAATAATAAGAGTAAAGAAATGAGACGAGAAAATAAAATTTGTTCTAAAATAATTTATTGAATTTATTTTTAAAGTCATAAATGTTTGTGCTGTCTACATTTCCTTCTAATGACTATTAGTAATTTCCTGGGGAGAAGCCAGCTTGATTTTTCCCAATGGCCTGTGTTAAGGGAGCTCTTATCTTTCCTAGAAAATTTGCACCATAACCTTCCTGGCATGTTAAGGGATGAAGCACAGCGATTGGCGGGTGATAAAGAATACGAAAGGCGCCAAGTGGTAGTAATATTCTCTATATAAAAAATGGAAATTGATAAAAGATAACTTTTTTTAGTTATTCCTTACTATTACTGTCCTATTCAAATCAGAGAGGGTGAGCTTATGAATAACTAACATTTCTCGTAAAAAAAACTTCTGCCAAGGCTCTATTAGGATTTAAAAAGTAAAACAGTCGTTTGAAGTTGACATCTACTGAACTATCAGTTGATAACGTTCGTCATGAGAAAAACTGGTCTTGATCATATAAAATAAACGTTAAATTACTAGGTATAAATGATTTTAATATTTTTTAAAAATATAATGCCTTTCCACCGAGTGTTGATAGTGAAAACTTTAAAATTGCTCTGTTAAGAGTGTAAAAGTTCGAAATTAGAAATGGACACGGTTGATCTATTTCCCAGGAAAAGCTTTTATTGTGCTTTAGAATGAAAAAATGTCACGTTGTTGTTCATTACTAAAAAAGCGACTTCCGGACTCGTGGGAGCGAAATTGTATTTCTTAGAGTTGTTTTATAAATAAAATAAGAAAAATATTTTCTTTTTCAAAGAAACAGCCTCATTAAAAATTTCTTACTCTGAAATTCACAAAGAATTTTTCTTTTGTACGTCTTTGCATTTGAATAAAATTTTCTTACCCGCGTAAGAAGAAACCTCGCAGAGCTTTACTCGCGTACAATGTTTTTATTTGTATTTATTCTTTGAAAGTGTTTACGTGGCAATGTTACGTTATCGGGAATTCAATGATTATTGTAATGCGCGTTTACTGAGCGATATTATCAAAGCATTTTTTTATTTTATCTTTACGATAAAATTGAAAATGACCCATATAACTTAACCGAAACACGAATTATAATTGTTAAGACCAGAGTTGCGACTTTATACTTAAAATACAAAATCGCAATCTTGCGTATATATACGTTTAACGTTTAACGTTGAAGGATCGATTAGCATGCCGCTAGACCTTATGTAAAATTATCCTCTCATCCTTAATCTCCCTGAGGATAAGTTGAACGATCGATTTACACTTAGTATAGGAAGTAATAGTTCATTAAAATATGAAAAAGATCATCATTTGTATCTGAAACAGAGAGTGGATTGGGCAAAATTTTAAGATTAAGGGCCACCTTCAGAAATTAAAAATAAACGGCGGGCCGCAAGAAAAATACTATGTTTAGATATACACTATTTACACTAAATAAATTTAAATAAACAATTTAATGAGACGAACGGAAATATTTTACATCTTTCACATTTTTTATAATCCAGGTTTTAGTTTTGTGATTAGGATTCTTGTAAAGGTTGAGTTTAAAATTTGGGAGTACTTCTAGTCCATAACTAAAAAAATCATAACTATTCTAATCCTTTACCAATTGTTTGTTAACCCTAATAATTATACTTTACTCTGTAAAAACAGCACTGTATTATTTATCAGTTGATAATGCTGGTTATGAAGGAAACCATTCCCGACAAAAGTGGAATTAGTACAAATGAGTGTTTTGTCTTTTGAAATTATTGATACAGTAAAGTGGTAAAGATACACAATAATTGCTATCCATTGCTATTATATCTTTTGTTTTATTTGTGTCCGTTAACCAGATAATTCTCAATAAGCAGCTGATGATAGCGTAATTTATACGGCGTGAAGAAAAGCACATAAACTTCTTATCTTTCTTCCCAAGACTGTGGTGTTTCATGAATTATTCATCCGGAACATTTAAACAGTTTCTTCTACACGTAATAAATACGAAAAATGCTTTAAAAAGTATTCTAGACGAGGATTGAAATAATATTTCAAAAAGTTTTCACATCTTGCTCGCTTAACTTTTACACGAAATAAAAAGAAAGTAAATATTAGCATTTGTCTTTCATGCTTTAAAAAATATATTTGTATAAGCTTTGATAAAATGCACGTTCATTAATATTTCTCAATAAAAATGTTTCACATAGGCGTTGGCCTTTCTTGTTTCTTTGACTTTGCCTGCTCTGAACGTGAATTATATTGATAGCTTAGTTTTAACAACTGATTTTTTAAAAAAAAAAATGAATACAGAAGACAGTATAACTAATAATACAAAACAGAAAATAAATTTTTCTGCCTGTCTATCACAAGAACTCTTGCTAAAAAGAGAACCGCTGTGACGTGACATATGCATATATCATTCAGACAGTCATTTTAAGTCAAGCTTAGTTTCAATATTTAACAATTAATATTTTAAGTAATTGTTGGTCAATATTTTTGGGTGTTTTATGAGGTACGCTTCACGGTGATATTTTCAATTTTCAACTTTAGCTTTTCCGGTTCTAAGCTCAAGAAATGCAACCCCAATACCAACATTTTCTTAAATATCTATTTTAATATGGGTGATACAATGTTTATAATTAAGGTATTCTTATATCATAGTTTTTTGGAACTTTTGTAGTTTATATAAGTATGTGATAACCAGATTACGCTATCAGGCGATAAGCACCCGCGATAACGATCGTCCGTAAGATAGCTGAGAACACTCGTCAGTCGTCAATTCATATGTGTGCTGGGATGACATCTTTTTTACGCGCAACTTAAAATATGATTATTTATTAAAAAACCACGGATTTTTATAAAAAAAAATGTATGAGGAATGATGCAGAAAGATATTTTAAAGCCCTTAGACTATTTTTTTTTTGAAATTCATAAGAATAAGGTCAATAATGAGGAAACCACTGGGGTCAAAAAAGATCCCCATCGGAAGAGACGTATTTTTCTAGTCTCCGAGCCGCGAGAGTTAAACATCCCAAATAAGCTAGAACCAAGAAACGCAGGCGCAGATATTTTTATTTGAAGTTCAATACAACTAAGGCGAAGACGGGTAGTACTACTAACATTCTATTCATGGTACAAAAAAGTTACCGTATTCCAGTAACGAGTAACTTGCTTGTGATTTGGTAGAAAATAATGTGTACTACACAATAAACCTTTCGTATTTTCTAATCATTTTTTACTTACTATTTTAAACCAAGTTTAATGAAAAATCACAAAATAAGTTTTGTGATTTTTGTGTTTTGTGATTTTTGTTTATTCGTCCAACCTTTTTTTCGGAAAAGGTGTACATACAAAGATGAAGATAAAATAATTATTTGTAATCAAATTTAAATAGACGTAGTAAAAAAATCATTAATTAGATTTGACAAAAATGCTCTTTTTGTCCACCCTTGGACTAAGATATTATAATTGAAGGAAACAACAATTAAATTCAATTCTAACATATGTGTCTGAATAAATAAAAAGCACAAATCATGTCCTAAAATGAAGTCTGAAAACGTATCTTCATCCCAAAGCTTGCGCTGGTAAACATAATTGTTATTCCAGGAGCAAATTTAATGTCAAAGGATATTTATGTTTCACAACCGCTCTTCCATCCAACGCTTCTCATATTAAGGGAAGCAGAATCCTTCCAGATATTTAACAAAATGATTCAATAACTGATTTCAAAGCATTTATATATTATATGTATTTTTTTAAGTATGAGCTTTTTTAAATTAAAAATGAGAAGTAAAATATGATTAAAAATAAAAACTTATTCCAGCATTATCTACTAATCTGTGTGCCATTAACGAAATCAGCCCTTATTTATTATGTGAATTAAGAATAATATTGTTTTATATTTTAATACCTTAAAAGATAAGAATTTAAAAAAGTATATATATGTACGTACAATTTCTGAAAAGAATTGCACACTCTTGTGTGCTGAACACCCAGCATATGGTCGGTATTTGTAAAGTGTTTTTATTAACTGTACATATACCCCATCTGAATCATTCAGCTGTAAGAATAAATGTTTATTATGGTCGAGTTTGCACCCACTTTAGAAATAAAAAAAGCCAAAAAACTGATATTTCCATTTAAAAACAGCTTTGCAATATTTATTAAAAATGTTGCACAATATGACCAAAACAAGTTTCGTCAAATATTGTAAAAAGGAAATTATAACTAATTAATAAACCAAATTACAAACCAATAGCTATAAATTTGTTAATTAAACTAAGCAGGAATGTTGCGAATGTTAAAAATGAAATTATCTGTAAGTATATAAAAATATTGCCGCCTGTGTGGTCGAGTGGTCAACGTTGTTGGCTTCGGCCACGGAAGGCCCGGTTTAAAATCCCAGTACGGACAGTTTTATAAATTGATTTTTCAATCGATTTATGAATTTCTGTTCAAAGGTATGGATGTATGTGATGTCTTGAATTCCCCCCTCTCACCCATCCTATCCTATGAACGGGGCGTATCGAAAGCGATTAGCTTACCACTAATCGTGTCCTAGCCCTATCCTCCTATCCCTACTCTCTTTGGAAACAGAAAGGTTGAGCAACTGAGTAACAAGCAGTTCTCGTAGAAACACTTCTGTTGAGATAAACTACATTAGGAGTTCATATGCTCCACATTGGGAGCGGACATGGTTAAAAAAATAAATAAATATAATAATTAAGATGAATGACCTATAATGTTTATTCTAGGTAAAAGAAAATGATATTTATAAAGATCTTTTCTAACTAATCAGTAAACTTACTATAATTTGGCTGTATAAAGATAAAAGGAAGAAGTCTACAGTTTTTTTCCGATAAACACAACTTATAAAACTTAATACAAGTTCATCATAAGAGTGTAAGCTACAAATGCCGAATTAGTTTCTAAATTCAACTTTTAAGTTTGAAAAAAGGACGACCTAATTAATGAGATTGTTTAGTATACACTATACACGCACTTCAAGATTGAGTGTATTTAATATTTTAACTTCAACCTAAAACCATGTAAAATATGCTTCCTGTAGAATCGGTTATTTGTGGATTACGCTCTCTTGCCTTTCCATATTCGATAAATAATTTGTAAACATGTTTCTGCTCTTAAGGCTCTGTTCAATTCTATTTGTTGTGCGTTGAAAATGTCGACTCGCTAAGCGAAACCGTTTTTCGAACATAAAATATGATAAATAAACATTGTATGGTTCTGCAAATACTCGTCAGGTCAATATTGAAAACTAAACAAACTATTTTCAAACGAGCAGCCTTGAGCTATTTTTCATAATAATAAAACAGCCCTGAAGTTTTTTTATAAAATAAAAAAACTTTGAGAATAAGTTAGGGGAGTAGGTCGAGTTGAAACACACACATCTGTTTTGGATCCGAGAAACGGAATATGGAATCTGGATATAAGTACATTGCAATGTAAGCCGCCGAGCGGGGAGAAACGGGTGCTAGTCGCAGGGGAGATTAGGGTCGCGGCAGTTCCAGTGGCGCAAAGGGATCGCCAAGCCCAGACATGTATCGTATAATAGAAAATGTGATTTTGTGTTTGAAAAATAAATGAGCGTAAACTTAGATGAACTCGTTTTAAGCAACGCAGTTTTATTTAAACATATATTTGGACATACACCTATAAACTGATTGACAAATCTGTTTTTTGGAGGATTTGAGCCTGAGAGTGCTTTCTAAAAGAACGAAATACTACAGACGTTGACTACTTGGTTACAAAACTAAAAAAAAACACATTATTGCTTTTAAATAGTGATAAAGATAGAAGTAGAAATAGTAAATTATGAAATTGAATTTAAGCTTTAGTTTGTAAACGAAAGCTTAATTTTAAAAACTCTCAATATTATTATACCCTATATACATAGATTGTCGAGCATGTAGAGTGGTTAAAGTCGTTGACGTCGGTTGAGGTGTTGACGAGTTCGAATCTCAATACAAAGAGTTTAAAACATGTCGAATGTCCGTGCTATCTAAAACTTCTTTCCATCCATCCGATTCTAAAAATGAGACGTAGCGAGAACAATTAAATAACCACTAGACATTCCCTATTCTTATTCTCTCCAAAAATGAATGTAAATTTATATGAACCCACTATACGACCAAAATTTCTTCCGAACAACGGGGCGTAACAAGAGCGACTAGCTATCCTGCTTTTCCGCAGTTTTCTATTATTATTCTTTAAAAATAGAGACCAAGCGAATGAGTTACTAGCAGTTTACGTAGAACGATTTCTTTTGATATAGGCTCATTTGGGAGTTCATAATATGATCATATAATAGTATGCTTCACATTGAAAGCAGAAAATGGTAGCAAAAAAAGATTATATATAGAAAAATCGAGCGCTCAATATCAAAAAAAAAGAAATGAAGCATTTCTTGGGCACCCCTGATCAAGTGTATTTTCTTCGAGAAAGAAAAACGCTCTCGGTGTACTTAAAGACTTAGTGATAAATTTTTATTTGCATCATAAATTTCTCTATAGTGTTGTGTTCACGAACATGCTCCGTGTTCACGACTGTATGTGGGGATAGTGAGTGCCTTTTTTCACACGCCTTCCTTTCAAAACGATAACCGTATGAAAAAATGTTACAAACACCTGTAAAGGCGAATGGAAAATATGAAAAAACTTGTAATAAGTAATCGGTATTTTTTTCACTTACCGAGTGCTTTACTGTAATATATCGTAGAAATATGATGAAATGTTTGGTTTCATAACATTGAATCTATTTTTTTAAATGCATACTTTAAAGTACTAATAAGTGGAATAGTAATTATTAAAAAAATATAAGTTTAAAGCATACAAGATATATTCATTATTTAAAGTTACTGCCCCAATTGTTATACCAACGCCAATTGATATATAAAAACAAAATTTATTTGAAGCATGCTCCAAAATTACAATTAAGTTTATTAATTTCATAAAAATAATGTTTTAAAACTCGGTTTCCGTCCCTTAAGTACAGATGATAAACAAAAGGGCGGGTTCCTTCCCCAGAGGGACCACTCCTAGTTTACCAATTTCAAACAAACAGCCCTAAGTGAACAAAAACTATGTAAATATTCATGAATTATAGTTGCCACAGTTGTTGTATACTATAATTGCTTGGAAATGAAATTGTCATTGATATCAATGGCTCTTGTTATGAAAATAATATAATTTAAATTGAAAATGTTTTATAATGAAACAATCTAGTATTTTTATTTGATTCTCAATTCATATAATATGAAGTATTATCGTTATATAACACCAAAGTAAAAAATGAAAATAATCTCTGTTTTTATTTTTTTCTTTTCTGTTTGGTTAGTTAACAAACCAGAAGAAAAACGAAACATTTGTCTTCTTTTAAGGGTTGTTTGTGTCCATTTGTTTCAAGTGGTTTGAGTATCTTGGCACATTTTCAAGTAAGCGCTTATTAAGATAAAATATAAAAGAAACAATGGAATATAAATGTCACACTCTAAACATGAAAGAATAAATTAGGTAAATACAGCTTAATATTTGTCTAATGCTTCATTTTTATTTATTTCAGGTACGTTACAGTTTATTTTCAAGACTTACGATGAGCACTCCACTTCACAGGTTGAAATGATTTTTTATAATATGTAAGTACACCTCATTTTGTTAATTTAATTTTGTAATTTTTAAAATGCGTTAATATCGGAAAGATCTGAAACTGATCTAAAATATTAAATCTATAATATTATATACTATAAATACGATAAATCACATTTGTAAAATTCATCGATTTTTCAAGAGAAATAAAAAACTTTCTCACGGGTATAATGTTTCATCATGTGTCATTCTCATTACTATATTGAAATAAAAAATATTTTTTTATTAACAGGCCGTAAAGATAACGATTAGTTAACCACAAATCTTGTTGTATATCTATCCCCCTCTCACTACTCTCTTTGAAAAAGTAAAGTTAAGCAACTGAGTAACACCCAGTTTTTTTTAGAAAAGAAAGCTCCATTTCCTCTACAATGTTCAAATATTGAATAATTGAGTATTGTATTTAATCTGTCATTTTGAGATTCAAATATTTTTTTTAGCTTTTTAAGATTTTACCAAAATTATACGATGATTGGAAAATTTAATAGCTATCCAAGGTAAAAGTTTATATATGAGTTCCTTTCATTCTTTTTTTGGTATAAAAAAGTTCTCAAACGAAATAACAAAAAGAATAATGATAAATTCACGTTGAAATGTGTCAGAGTATAATCACAAACCGGATGGAAAACAAAGACGAGACAAAAAAAGGAAATAAAAAGAAATATCATTGAGTCATATTACTTTCGGGATTGAATGACATTTCATTAATATTATATTAATATAAAACATACGGTGTATTTCATTCCCCAAGAAGCTCCAGATCAGCAACTAAACTGTCTTTACAAGTAAAAAGACAGGTAAAGAAATATTTTGAGTGATGAAAACAAACCTAAGATGATTCTCACCTTCATAGTATATAAGTCACTATCATTTCATTTTCTGTTGTTTATGTGTATATTTTTCATCGCGGTCAGCGCATTTATTGTTAAATAACAATTTTAAAATATGTCTCGAACTTTATTTTTTTACTTTTTATTAGAAATAAATGTTCCATTTGAATTTTTAGCGCCAAACTGTTAGTGTGTTTTTGTTGTTTGTAATTAAAAAGCTTTTTGTAATTAATAAATATAGTTTTTTCTATGTAATCAACTCTTTTATTGTCAACAAATAATAAATTTCATTTTAATTTCGTTTTTAACTATCTTGAGAAAATAAATGAAAAAAAGACGACTCCGACTCCAGATTAAAAATAATTAACGACTCCGACTCCGATGAAATTTTTCAATAATTTAATTTTAACTTATATGAATGTATACCATCAGATCATCGTTAATCAGCCAAGCATGAAATGATGAACACTTTTGACTATTTTGTTTAAATACACATCATTAAATATATTTTTCAAAAAAAAATCGAGCCGCTCATTTTTCACGACTCCGACTCCTTAGCCCTGGTTAAAAGTCCTAAGAGGTGACGTATTTTCGTGGTCATTTTCCTTCGTAGTTAATCTCTAGTAACCATTTTAAATCGTTTGTATCAAATTAGTGTTTTTTCATTTGTAAATTATTTTTTACAATTAAATAATCTTTTTTGTTGTTAATCAATAATAAATGAAACGTTTGCACAATATAAAAATATTGTGCCATGTCACCAACCATAATAAAATGTTTTGACGTTTTTTTTTATAAACATATAATAAACACACTCCACATTAGGGATTACAATACCGGACGAACATTTTAACACCGGTATTTCGGTTTGCAAATACCAGTACGGGAATTTTAAAAAAACAAAGCAAAAAAAATATACCAATTGAGATATCAATACCGAATGAATAAATCTAATCGGTATTTCGATATTTCGTATAAAATATTTTTATTTATTACAAAATAAACATAACCACGAACGTGTGATTTTCATAATTAGTTTAAGGTTTATTATAATAATAATAATTCATCGTTAAAAGGGGCCTTCAATTCTGGAACCTGACAATATTGATTGATACAACTCTTAGCAGATATATTTCAATTCATCGCAATTATTTTTATTAAAATATGTTATTTTTTTTACATTAGAAAATCGGTTGTAGATAATTTTCAATACCGAAACTCTCTGGTTAGTATTTTTTCAAAAGTATGAGTTTCTGTTATAAGTAAATCCCTTTTTTCCACTGTGGCCAACGTTTTCTTTTGCTTACTATTAATTGCTTCATATCGACCTTACATAGTGTAAAAAGACAGCTTGTTTTATAAAATAAATAAAATATGTTCACTATTAAATAAATTGTAACACTTCATATTATAGTCAGTAACTACGGAGCTTTAAGTCTTCAAGATGATAAGCCTACTAAAATAACAAATACGTTAAGAATATTCAACATCTTACGACACCTATTATAAAACGATTATTTTTGACTAGCAGTTAAAAAACTCTGAGAATAAACTACTCCGTATAAGATATGTGTTATTTCAGCCATCCACTTACTGGTAGTTTGTTTTTACTCGGGAGTGAATCGAACACATCTGGATGTACCGGAACCTTTTCTAGAGGGGTGATAAAGTTCATACACCTCCGTAAAAAGGGCGCATACACGTTGTTGATATTATTTATTTTTTTTTTCACTTCCAAATAATATCTGAGATTGCATTCGTCAAGATTTGAGTTAAGACAGGCCAAACTTTATGTTAGTTAATATCAATCAATATTCTTAGCCGTTTGACGTCAATAATTAAGTAATATTATTGTCGATGTACACTTTTTTATAAATTCTACTTTGGAATTTTAATACAAAAAAAATAGTTTCATTTTCAAAATCATACTACATGTATATGAATATCAACATTGAATATTGATTTTACTATAGAAAGTGGCCATGTTAAAAGCATATTTTTATATTACTGGCCAACTTATTCAGAGCCTATCAAATCGCCGAATACTGAATGTCATTTAGTATTCTGTATGGAATGTAAACGATTAACATTTAATAGGTTAACGTTTTGTATTACGAATTTCGTAATTAATTGATTCGTTGATAATTGATGATGACCAGAAAGATTACAAATTTTATGAAAAACTCATAGAGAAAAACAGTAGTTTAGTTAAACCTTTGTTAAGAGATAGAAGAGACTCCTATTATGTATTTTTTACACTGTTTACAGTACGCCAATGTGTAATAAAATATCTTATTAAAGTGTAAGGGTGAATGCACGGTTAGTCTATAATTTCGTACCGGTAATATGTGATTTAAATGCAAAAAGACCCTTCGTATAAAGTTATAATTATTCTGCATTTTTTACAAAATTTATAAGCGGCATAATCATACACTACGTCTTTAATATTCAGACAGTAGACCGGTGGATTGTCATTGTAATGCAATACAAGTGGGGTTGGTCGGACAGTCCTTCCGATAGGGGCACTGTGCTATGTGTATACACTGTATGTTCTTTTTAAACGGTTTCGAAATAACACGGTGCTTCATCCCTTGTACGTGTAGGGAGTATTTTTAGAAGTTTGTGTTTCAGCTAGCAAAATTTTTTAGCGACAGATAATTTTTGGCGCGTGCCCATGTGACATTTTGTGCCGTCTTATTGAAACCACAGCTCTTATAAATTATTGCCATTTAATTGGGAACGAAAATTTCAGTAGTCACGAATCGATTGAATGTGGCGTTCTTGTCGGCATAAATATTACAGGAAGTAATTTACACAATTCGCGTTGTTGTAGCGTAAGTCTATTTACGATGAAATGGCAATTCAAACTGTCAGCTGTCAACATTTATTCGGAAAACAAACATCAAAAATAAAACACCTTGTACTTACTACTGACTACTTTGCATAAGCGGAGAAGTTTATTCCTGTAGTCCCAAAAATTTGGAGAGAAATATTACACCAGCTCCTGGATATCTCAAGTGATGTTGTACAAACGTGCGTAAACGGTTTCGTCTATTGTCTAAAGGTGATAAGTAAATAATATTTGTTACGACATTTTAAAGTATTCTTTTTAATACAATTAAAATATACAAAGAATAATGAATTTTAATTATTTTATATCCTGAATTGATTTATATACAAAGAAGCCTGGTACCACTATTTTTATAAAAAAAATAATGTAATTTTTACACGTAGTGTGTTGAATGTATACACTGTGTAAAAATGCAGTTTGCGTCAATCTTGGCACTTTCAATGTGTTGAACTGTCAATTCTTGCTGGAAAGACATTATATTAAAAAATGAAAAACTTTGTGTGTTAATTCCACATTTTTATATTTACAAAGTTCAGGAGTGGTTTTTTTTCACCAAGAGCATTATCGACTGTTGAAAATATAAATCGATTCAAGGTTATTTATATAAAATTAAGTGAGACCAATAACAAGGTATAATAAATAATATTAATACTTTTGTCACTCGATACAAAGTTGCGTGTGACTTATATTTTAACCTTCAACCCTGAACTTTTAAAATATATATGTTAAAGAATATTCAATAGTTAAAACACGACTATAACTTTATTATAAACTTAAGTTTCATGTCGGTGTACAAAGGCACGAAGCGGTTTATATTGCGCCGAATTTTCCTTGAATAAACTCATTCAGACTTCACAAGAAAATTGTTTTTGTTACGTTAAGAAAAACTACGGTTACGTGGATGGGAGCCCATTTTACAAAATGGCCCAGTTTTCAGTCACGGTACGTGCTTTGGCGAGGGTCGCTTTTACGTGGCTCGCCCCAACAATGATGCCTTACGTGTACTTGCGGTGACCGAGCGTTATAAATTATTCAGAGGACAAATTTAAACGTGAAATGTTTCATAATATATTATTTGATTAATTATCCTGGGAAGGTTTGGCGGATATATTCAGGAATTCAAATTCACACGAGTTTATGACACGTAATGATATGTCGTTTGATTCGATTACTGGAGTCACGGGTTCAAAACTAAGTACGGACAGTTTTCTCAATTGATATTTATGAATATATATTTAAAGCATGGATCTATATGATGTTATTATTTCCCCCCTCTCATTCATCTTATCCTAATAACAAGGTGTAGCGAGAGCAATTATTCAATCACTAGTCCTGTTCTAGTCCTATAATTCTATTTCTACTCTCTTTGGAAAAAAAGGCTGATCATCTGAGTAATAAGTAGTTCTTTTAGAAACACTTCTGTTAAAATAAAATCCATAAGAGTCCTTATGTTCCACATTAGGAGTGAACATGGTAAAAAATGGCATGTTTTATGTATAGTGTTATACCAGGTGTGTATGCAAATCAAAACATTGTTGAATGTTTGTCCACATTGAATTCCATGGCCACGGGCTCGAATCCGCGTATGTACAATTTTAAAAATTAGTAAAAGAAGTCTGAAATTTGAAGTTGAATTCGTGAATAAATTGCTTTTCTACACATTTTCATTATTTACATTTAGTAATATTTTACCAGTAAAAAGAATGGCCGCCTCGCAAAATGTAATAAACGATCACAAATCCTGCTTGTTTTTTGTATGCCCGCCTTCCGGTAAGCATCTACTATTCATAATTGAATATTGATTCACGTTTAGATAAGCCAATTGAAATTGGATTTCTGCATCAATTTTTATTTCATCTTGGTATGTTCAAATCATTTTTTTTATGTAATCATCATACGTTTTCAGTTCATCATTGAGCGAGTTGAATTTTTAATTTACTTTTCTATATGACTGTGAATTTCTATATCCCAATGCCTTTCTCTTATGCGTGCTCACGGTTGATAGTTTTAAAAAAAAATAGCTAGCCACATATTTATTTTGGATTGTCAGCGGCCAGCATGAGAATTCTGCTTTTTTACAATATATATATCATGATGTTTTTGATATTTTTTTAAGCTGTCGTGGATATGAATTGTGTCTTACAAAATGAAGAATCAGAAGAATCAATTTTGATGTCACTGGAAAAGGCTTATGTTCTGTTGAATGGTTGAACGGAACTTCCATTATGTCCTTCATGGTATTTTGTTTACACGTGAATGAGTAGCATTTTAATATGAAATATAAAAATAACTTAGATTATTCCACGTATTGTGGTACAAATTGCGACACGTGTTTCACCTCTTTCAGAGGCATCCTCGGATAATCTTATTTTCACAAATGCTTGTTTAAGTACGAATTCGTACTTACGTAGCACAATACATGGAATAATATAAGTTATTTGTATATTTTATATTAAAATCAACTTCCACAAAGCTACCGACGAATCCATCGAAAGTGAGTGGCATTTTGTATATTATAAAAGGGATTTTGTCGGAACTTATTCGGCCAAACTGTTTGCCAATATTCAATTTAAACTACTCATGTTTCTATCATGTGTCAAACTGCAAACAAAATTATGATTTGTTTTTATGTGTTTATAGATAAAATAATTTTAATTCAATAAATTAAGCATTAACTATTAATGAGTGGTATACACGAGAGCTTAAAGCTCGGTGACTTAGAAGCGGCTTTCATGTCAGTAACAAAACAATGTGCCATTGTGTAGGTGTACTGCTTACTGACTTGTTCGATAGACATTAACACGGCATCGACAACGCTGCGCTTTCAGAAATAAGTTGCTGTAGATATAATATTCGGAAATTGAAAGTAAGTAATGAAAATTTTCATTACAAACAGATATTATTCATAATTTGTTAAAAAAATCAATACTTGTATGATGAAAAAGTAATTATGTTGAAAACAAAATTAAAGAAAGTAACACACTGAAAAGTTCAAAACATTATTATTTTAAACATGCCAGATAACCAAAATAACTCTAGCATTCTACTTTTTTTTATCTCGGTAATAAAGAAAATAGTTGAAGTAAATTCTTTGCATTAAAAGTTGTAGTAAAAAATATGTTATTTAAGCTACGTTGTGACCGAGTCCCCAGGTTACAGGCAAAAGTAAATTTAATTAATTCTCAAGCGGTCAGGACCCCAAAAACCTCCTAAACCCTTTTGTTGAAACTGAAAATAATGATGTGATTCAAACTCTGAATAAAATAATTCAACCGAGAATAATTTATTTGACCCTTTGTTCTATAAAGAAATTTTATTAATTTGTCACAAAATTTTAATGCTTTAGGTAAAGAATTTTTTAATGATAACTCTTCGGCGGTTCTTTGGCATTCAAGTTGGTTGTCCCACCACCACCGTTGTTCACAACTATCATTCATAACATAATAATGTACCAAAATAACAAATACATTTATCATCATTCTCCAATGCAGAAATGAAGAAAACACGAAAAATTAGTTAATAAAAAGTAAAATTCTTCTCTGCTTTAGTTTCAGTGATAAACCTACTTCGCGCTAAATTTTAAATAAATAAAGAATACCCAGTTCTAAATTAAAACAATTTGTAAATATATCGAATGTCTCAAAGATAGTTTTGGTTAAAAGATCAAGCCATTGTCGCCCAATGGATTCGCGTGAGTACAAACTACTGCGAACAGTTCTGCTCGTTTGGTATTTATCTCGGCGTACCAAAGAGACATAGCAGCATTAAAAACAATAAATTATTTATAATTCAGTTGAAAAAGTAATTAAAATATGTGTTATACAAAAATATTTAAAAATGGATATTTTATTTTTAGTAAATATATCTTGGCAAAAAATTACTATTAGTAAATACTTTATGTTTTATTAATAAAAACACAATAATCCTTTGTACTTCATTCCACTTTATTTAATATGTCAGGACCGGTTTCGCTCATTGCGAATAAAACTATCATTAAGCATATTCACTTTATTAATGTAGCATTTTATCAGTTTGTCAAAAATTTCCCAAATTTTAATTATGTTTGTAATTACTTTCAATCGCCATTCTGAATTTATTAATCTGGGATGACTTTTTAATTATATGTTAGATGTGTTGAACATTTTAATTTTGAGTTATTTTAGAATCACTTTAATGTAATTGGCAATTTCTTTTCAATGCCAATTGTTGTGTATAACTTTTCAATTTTGTATAAATAGCATTGTTAAATTATATTTCTTATCAGTTGACAATGCTCGCAATGAGCGAAACCGGTCCTGACATATTAAATAAAGTGGAATGAAGTACAAAGGATTATTGTGTTTTTATTTATATAATGCCTTTCCACCAAGTATTGACAGTGAACACCCTAAAACTTTATGTTTTATCTTCAATTGTAGTATTATACCAAGTTTTTCAAGTTTTACCGTTATTAAAACCAAACCCGTCATAAGTAGGCCGCTTAGCGAGGACGCTAGTGTCATACAAGAAATGTTGTCACACTAATTTAGCTGTGGCTATCATCAATGTAATGGAAATCCACATATTAATAGCGGGTAATGTTTACATTTCGTATCAATTATTCCTTCTGAGACTTCGCACATTGCCCCGATTTTTACGAAGTATTGTACCCATTATTTGTTTATCGTTTTTAACCCTACAGTATTCCCAATATTTCTTTTGTGACATATACATAAGTGTATGCTCAAGTTTGACAGCTTTGAAATCTTTAGTTTTGAATTTGGCCAGCGGTCACGATGTAATGGTCAATCTTTAGAAACGCATGACTTTATAAGTCCAAACGACAAAAAGCAAAATAAAATTATTTAATGGATTCATTTGGTTAGCGTTACCATGATTATATGTACGTGAATGATGACTTAAGATATTAACTTGTCATCGGTATATTTATTTCGACAGCTTATTTCACTTATTGTTTCTTTGTATTTTAAAGAAACTTCTGTCAACAACTTATTCAAAATATTTCTGAATGATATTGTTTTAAAGAAAGCTGCGTCAATTTTATCGTCATTTAATTTATAAAAAGATAATGTAAAAGTAAATCTTATTTATCTTTTAACTATCTATTTTTATGCAAGACGATTTAAATAAAAAAGACCGTATTCTTCATATAGCCAAGGAAAAAGCTAAAAGAGAATTAAAGAAAATCTATAAGTGTTCATAAATAATGAAATTAATTGCTTTCCCTTTGAAGTGGGTGTCGTAATTGCCGGATACAATTCGTAAACTATTTAAAGCAGCAATATAAATAAATAAATGAGTGAGTTACGTAACGATACACATAAATAAGTTCTAAGAATGTAATTCGAAGTACTTACGTGTAACACTAAAAGTAACGTAGAAGATCTACGACACTCGCTACGCGTCGTGGTGCTACGAAAGGCTCTACGACAAACAAAGCTATACTTTGGAGTTTCTCGTTAAGCGAAGGAAGGGAACGCTTACGTTTGCTAAACAATAGATTTGAGATTGCCTGAAAATAAAGAAAATTCAGCAGAGTGTAAATGTTTGTACAGCCGACATAAGGATTTTTATAGACTTGGGTGAATAAGGCTTTTAAATTATGCAGCAATATTATTTTACTACGGTATAAAAATACCCTTTTTTCTTGAATTATATGAATATATTTTTTAATGCTTTGATATTACAAACTTTTTTATTTACGTTGTTAACTTTATAGCTATTTGAGCAATCATCATCAGACGTACCGAGTGGAAGTCTGACGTGAAGTATATTACATCTTAACTGGTTATGTTGATTGCGAGGTGATAGTCAACTTTAGTAGCAGTATCCACGGGTATAAATTCCAGTACTTTAACAAAAATGAGTTTTCAATGAATTCAAGATTTCGCGCTTAAAATTATGGATCACTTTTAACCCTCCAAGGACGAGCGTCACCATATGGTCACACAAAACACCGTTGTCTATTGATCCCACTATTCATACTTTTTCTACCTGAATATCGTTGCTTTCACTCATATTTGGTTAATAAGGGTACGGACTACAGCTAGTCATCAGCCGTGGGAACAGGAACGGTCTCTTAAAGCACATGTGATTTTTTGAATTTCCGTTTTTTTTAATTTACTTTTTGAAACTGTTAGATATTTTTTTATAAAAACATAAAATTATTTACAGTTATTTTGCTAATATATTTGTATTGGAATTATGTTGATCTAAAGAGGTCAAATTGTAAATATTTAAAAAAAAATCACGTTTAGCTATATTTCAACCCCGAATGTTTGCAAGCCCATACGGTCACTTTTGTCCTTACTACTGTTCGTACTCAATATTACACGGTAATAAAAGGATGAGCATGACCATATAGTCATGCGGAGTTTCTATACAACGACTTTGCGTTTTGTTTTTTTTTTAATTTTGGATAGGAATAAAAGTTATCCGTGACTTCAATATGGCTTAGAAAATATTTTTTTTATCGGAAAAAAGCTCTCGTCTCTGGAGGGTTGGTATATGACAATTCAAACAAAATATAGCGAGAGCGATAAACTAATTATTAAAACTATTATAGTCCTATTTTTCTATCTGCAATCCCCCAAAAAGTATGTTAGGCGTCTAAATAACAACCATTGGAAGTGGAAATATTTTGCTAAAATGGCTGAAAACTAATATAAATGCTACTTTATATGTATGCAGTTTTCAACATATATATTTTTCTAAAAATTACGAGCATTTTAAACTTATCCTAAAATACTCGTGTTGAGCGAAACCGCTCCTGTTGATATTAAATAAATGTGAAATACGTACAAAAGAGTGTTTTATTTTTTAGAATATAATTCCTTTACACTAAGTATTGATATTATTTACAGTGAACACATTAAAATTTATAAGGTGAGGTAGGCAAATAACTTCAAGCCTTGCATATTCTTTTTATTATTATTTACGCGAGGCATTGGTTAGCTATAGTAAAAAGCCTTTTGTGTTTTTAATATAATACAAATATAAAATTTAATATTTAAACCCTGTAAGAAAACCTACATGGATATTGGAATGAAAATAAGAACATACAAAATGTAAATGTGGAGCCAGATTGTAAAAACTCGAACAATTTTTTAGTTCACAAAGATTTTAGCAATATAATTATATTATAATGTTAAATTTGAGCAAATTGAAAGTTCACAATAAGCCGAAGCGGTTGTTTGTATCGACACGAGTTAAATTAAAGCATAAAAAATGTGGGCTACCATACTCAATTAAGCTGTAGTTATTTTTGTGTTGGTTCCGAATATTGTCCTAAATAGATAAATCGAATATACAATTATCTTTGATGAGTTCAAAAGATTGTTTCCACCGAAATATTTTGGTCAAATGTATCACAGTTCTTCATATATTTATAATGAAATCGGTGTAAAGTGTGACTCTATAAGAACATCATTACTCATTATTTTCAAATAACAATTTTTTATGTGGAATATTATGTTGACTCTGAATGGGGCATTTCAACTGAAGATTACTTTGAGCTTTCACAAAGTAAAAACTGAATTCATCTAAAATATTATTAACGACCAAGAGTGTCAAAATAAGAAAAATCGATAAATGGTATTGAGCTTATGTGCATTTGATTATGGGGACATGTTTTATTTTATCTTTCAGTTGTTTAATCTATGTATGTATTCAAAGCTGAGGATGATCGTTTTCTTATCGCACCTCCCTGCCCACTCTCTCCCCGATTGTAAAACAGGATGAAGAGAGAGAGAGAGAGAGCAGTTAACTAAAACAATTAGATAACTGATTTTTTTTTCATAATTGTCTATTAAAAAATCTTTAAATAGCATAAAAATGTTAATCGATTTTCACATGTCTCGTCTTAAGTGTCAGGTAGGTGATATACCAAAGTGGTGAATGAAAAGACGGAAAATCAATGCATGTTTTGCCGATTGGTTGATTCAAACATATGACCACAATAGTAAGAATGAAGAAAGTAATATCGTTGTTCCACTCAGTCAAGGCGATTTACAATATGAAAAAAGCATAGGGTTATTAATGGGTAAAATTCTTTTGGAACCTTTCCACCGATTTAGTGCTTGGGTAAATTTTGTTCCATATTAATCCAAGAATATCCGCAACGAAATCACATTATAGTATAAAGCATATGAAATCAAATAAACTCTTGTCAACATAACTGGATATTATTCAATCACTCAATCTCTCTTTTTTAAGTCTACACTATGACTATGAGACTCGTTCTCCACTCTTTTTCACAGCTGTATGGTTTGTGGGAATGTAAATATCTGAGAATGGATTTTCTATTTTTTTATTTTTTTCAAAACATAAATCGAATGAAAAATCAACTTGTAAATGTGTTTATACAAAGATTAAAGCCCGAGACACCGCACACGAGTAGGAACACTACTAGAAGTATCGTTTTCCAGTATTACCAAGTTATTGCAGTACTACCAAGTTTATGTTTGTCAAAGCAAATTAGTTATACCCTATAGTACATAATACCTATGTGAACCCTTAAGACAGGCAAGGAATTGCAATGAGCCTGTCAAAGCCAGAAACATGATGATATAATTAAAAGCGATATCTGACATTGAGTTTTGTATAAGAGGTTACAAATTTTACCTGTATGTTCTTATCTGTTATTAGCTTATAAGTTATTTTTTGTAGATAGAATTTTGTATTTGAAAATTTAATATTCAGGAATTACTCGTTAGCATGTCAATATTACACAGAGTTTTGTTCACATGCTGCGGCAGTCATAACTTGGATGTTATTGTGTAAAGCGTTATTCGATTATTTATCACTGGGTGTAATGGTCGCGTAGCTAGTTGCGCGAAAGGGGGCCACTTCCGGTACACAAACAAAGGGGGCTCCACTGATGGGCAAGTAGGGGATGGAATTGTTAGTCAAGCGGTGAAAGCTTCACTTGCAATACGCTTTGTATCGCGGATTGCCGTCACAACATTTCACCTGTAGGCGTTCGCTTGTAAGAAAATTGTATAATGATTGAAAAAGTATTCAAAATTTTGATTAAAGCTTTCCCACAGTAATCGTAACAATTGAAAACAATCGTGCATAATATAAACAATCAAACATTTGTATTACTGAAGTATTCAGCAGTATAACGTTTTGCTTTGATTTCGCGAGTGGATATACTAAGTTTTCAAAATTACTACCAAATACATTCTCGCCAAAACAGAGATGTCTGATGGAGAGCCGGAGCCGGAGCCGGAAGATAACGACGTGGAAGAAAAAGAGTACGTACTCAAATTAATTTAGCTTAATTATTGAATTGTTTATCACAGAGCTTAAAAAATGTGTTTTATTTATCAAATGCACTTAATGAAACAATTGATATTCAGATTTGACAATAAAGATTGTTTTCACTCTAAAGCACAGCATTGCACAGGAATATATCCTCTATAATCTTCAACAAAACGCTTAAACAGCAGCAGCAAATGCGAATTAATAAAAAAGACAAAATAAATTCAATAAAAATAAAATACTCTTTACCTTTGCTTATTTAACAGTTTACCAATTTGTATGTTTCATGAAGACAGCTTCTTATAAATTAATAAGGTTTCAATTGTAAGTAAAATGGTTTCATATATTTATATTACGATTTGTTATATGTCTTTTGATAAAATAAATTAAATATTTGTACGAGTAGCTTTGTTTTAAGAGCGGAACATATCTTGATTCAATTAAAATAATTATGAGAATGTATAATATACATATTTTGATAATTTCAGTCGATATTTTAGTTCAAACTTCTAATCTTATTTATTTTAATGCAAGTATTTTAAATTAATGTCAATTTATTAATAATATAAGATTTATATAAAGAAAAAATATCAGCTGATTATTTATATCCTACGAATTTTTCCGGAAAAATATTTAATAAAAAATAATAGATTTTAATTACTATTTGTAATATAAATGGCCAAAGAAACGAGACGAAACTTCAATTGGTGCTAGCTATGGAAAAGTTCATTATTAAAAACAATAATTAAAAAAAAAAGTTTATTATTTCGAGTAATGTTAAGTGTATTTGAAAAATATTTTTAAAAATACACCCAGTTCATCACTTGGAAAATGTTCAATAAGTGAAATTATATAACAAAAATAATGCATTAATATATTTTTTAATTATCTATTTCACAATGCTATTTTGAACATATGTATAAAAGAAAAATGTCTAACGATTTAAGGGAAAAATAAATTGCATTTTATTATTTTATATTTGAATTGTGCCATTATCATTTCTCGTTATTTTATTTGACACTAAGATACCAAACGTTTATATTTATATACGAAATGCAGCATAAAATAATACATTTCCCGGCCTTTTCCGGGGCAAAGCAATCAATTTTCCTTAGGAAAAGCTGACGGGAGGTCTTTTCCTTAAAAAAAGATTTAGCTTTTCTCGACGCTTTGCTAACTGACTTGATATTAGAAAGAAAAATAATCCCTCTTTTGTACTCTTATAAATATGTGTTCTGCAAAAATAAGATGAATACAAGTCTAAAAAAGATAAAGCAAATGTTGCTTTATTTTGTATAAGATATTGACTTACAATACAAGTTTCAGTTACCTCAAATATATCTTTCATATTTATTCAGATGCTGATTATTTTATTTGTTGTATTGACTATCGGTTTCTGTTTCTAAGTATCATATTGAGATTTCTTAATAATTAATCCTAAATATGTCTGTCATTGACAGTAAGATTCATGCTGAGAATTTAACAAATTATTGTATGTTTTTAAAATCTATGTTCACTTTCAGTGTGTTCGCTCTCAATACTTAGTGGAAAAAAAGTTATATTGAAAAAAAAAATTTACTAATACCAATTTTATTTTAAATGATCAGAACCGGTTTCAGTAAATTTAGTTGTAGTGGATTTACTGTATTCATGTTTTTTATGCTTATTTGTAAATTCCTTTTATTACCAATTGTTTGTTACACACTAATAGTTTTATTTTGTATTATATAAATAGCACTTTAATATTGTATTCTCTTATCAGTTGATAATGCTCGTCATGAGGAAAATCAGTCAAAAACATTTAAAGTAAAAATGGAATTATTTCGAATGACTATTTTATTTTAAAATTTAATCTATGACACTGCGTGTCAAACTAAATCCGAGATTATTAGATATAAAGAACAAATACTCATGGATTTTGCGATATAAATATATACTATTAATATTGAGATACTATGCAATGTTGTGATATATTTTAAAACGTATTAAAGTGGTTTATCTATACTTAAATAAAAAACTTTTCCCTTTAAGGTAGATATTCCCTCACATCACTGAAGAATCTTTCTAGCAAAACAAAAAGCTTATTATTTGATGTCCCAGTATAGTTCTCAAGCGACGTTTAATTAGGATATAGTTTTTAGAATAGATAATAATCAATTGAATTTTTGTCTTGTCCCTTATTGATTGTATGTAGCATATTTATAATTTAATTATATAAGAGTGGAATATGTACAGTAACTGGGCGATGTTATTTAATGATCAACTGAGCAAGAATTTTGGATTTTACTTTTTGCCTTGAATTCTACATTTCGCAAAAATAATTGACGAAATATTTCACCGGGAATGCCATCTATGATACTTTTAAGCAATGCGTTGGATATACATTATATTATTGACTAATGAATTTCAAATGCAGTTTATACAAAACTTCATTTTGGTGAATAACTGGTTGTTGCATAACAACGTCTAACTTATTTAAGAATTATGTTTTATTATAATGTAATAACAAATACCTATTATATAAATGATATTTTGTGATAATATATTGATAAACATATTGTGACTGTATATTTTTATAGCCTTCGGCTAGAAGTAATGAAATACTCGATTTGTTTCGACGATAGACACGAAAAGGTTACGCTGTCACGTGTGGAAAACTGTCAGCCACGTTTCTCATTTATTTATATGACAGTATATGGACACAAATACGTGTAAAATAGTTCGTTAGTAAATGGGCAGGTGCACCTTATCATTTATTCACAAACAGTAATCAATGCTTTTGTGTTTAGTTGGGTTTATGGGGTGGGAAATGTACACACAGAGAGTTTGTAAGTATGCCGAATTTTACGTAGCTCGTGCTACATAATATGCCATACAGTGACTATAGGGTAGTTTGGGTGTAGTTAAAACTACTAATATAGTTTTTGTTCTAGTTCTCAACCAACACATGTGTATATATTTTTGGAATGATTTCTTTAATTTGAAATAAATGATATACTATGTGCCATAAATCGTTAGCCTAAAAAGAAAAAATCTTTTTTCAAAAAAGGTTAATAAAATTTCGAAAGCAATATACATCATATGTCAATAAATAAGATTTATCTATGTTTGTTTATTACTCGTTCAAGTTATTTTTTCTTTAAGCAAAAAAAACAAGTAAATTACAATAAAATATACATTTTATTCTTATATATGAGAAGCTTAGGATCATAAATGACCAGACCCACTTCTTCATAGACAGAAAAAAACAATTTGTTCTTTTACTTAATACTCAAATATTATGGCGAAATCTCAACTTTTCTCAAACTGAATTTGGGCGTGTTTGATCTCAAGCTCATAGCATATATAGATATATTATATAAACCCACATATATTATTTTACTGAAAATAAATGATCATGGCATATGTCTCCGGAAAGTTTCTGTATGTTTGGAATGTCTCTGTTAGGCTTGAATTTTAGATATTACTCTCAATTGCCATTGAATATTCGGTTTCTCAATATGCTCATTGTATAGAGCTGCCAGATTATCTGACATCAAAACCGAGACACTTTTTGTTTCTCAAAAAACAGGGCATTGGTCTTAACTTCGGTGTTTGGACACGAATCGAAAGAGAAAAAAAATGTACGGTTGTTATATAGCCATCCAAAATAGTACATATTTGATAATTTTCTTGTATGATTACTTTATATTTATTTTACTCAAATTACTTACACTTTTTAAAAAGATTAACAATAAAAAACTACTATTCGGGCGTGTTTTAAATTTACCGTTACGCTACGTATGGCTACGATATGATTAACGATTGTAAAAATATTCTCATGTGTGTATATATTAGGGTTGCCAGGCGTCCCGATTAACCGGGACTGTCACCGGTTTTGAGTCTCGTGTCCCGGTGTTACAAACAAACCTCTTGGGATGCCCACATGTCTCGGTTTACGACCCACGCTGATTATTTGTAAAAATTAGTAAATCTTGTTGAGATATTGGATTTGAAAGTGTTGGTAATAATAAAGTGTGAAATAATAATAAAAAACCCTGGTATTTTGGGAAAATCGGTAAATTCCTGGGTTTTTAAATTCGAAAGTCAGCAAATCGGACAAATGTCCCGGTTTGACTTGCAAGAAATCTGGCAACCCTAGTATGCATACATTTTTTTTTTTAATTTAAAAAAAAATATTTGACATTACAGCTTACGCCAATGCGTCAAATACTTTTAAGTTGAAAGATCATACGAGATATACTCGATGAGAATTTTTAAAAGTCACATGAGATAAACTCAAGGAGAATTGACTTCACCCATGTCTTAGATCTCAAATTAAAATTGAAAAAAAACCAATTTTGACATTGACCTTACCGGGAATCGAATCTAGACCCACCTGGTCGGTAAAGCAAGCTCTAACCAACTAGACCACAGCGGGCGACATATATCATACCGATCCGACACTGAAATACCAAGTACCCAGAGAAAATGCAATTTCAACTGATCAAACGAGTTTGGTAATCTATTTTATAAAATTACGACTTTTTGGACTAGGTTTTCGTTTTATTTTTATAATAAAAACGCCTCTTCACTTATAATTTGTTGACTGCTTGTTAACACCATAAAAGTGGACTGTATTATAAAACAAAGCGTCTATTATTTTTTTCTGGATGTAATCTAACGCGCTGTTTTTCGTGAGCTGTGTTTTTAAATCTTAAATGTCGGAATACTATACGAGCACAGATAACTCTACCGTGATATCGCAACAAATTTGTAAAATAAATAGGTTTCGCGATCGTTTTAAAGCCATCGGATTTGTTAAAGCTACCGGGTTCACCCAATAACCGGCCGCCTCCGTTGTCCTCAATCGTCCGGCTGAACATTGTTTAAACCGCCGTAAAATTAGCCTCGAACAATCGAGCCGGCACATTGCTCGCGGACTAAACCTTTTAACCCGTTTTATTACATAAGCGCTACCGTAGATAAATTTAATTCATCACGTCATGCAATTTAAATCATCGGTAGTCATTTAAATCCTTCTTAATTCAAATTTTGACAGAAGACTATTTGACTAACTTTATTATTGATAGTAATTTTAATTCATTTGACAACTAGAAATAGTCAATAATCGCCATTTAAGATATATTTAAAAAGTTTTCATTATATTTGTCGTTCAAGAATGATTCGTATATTACTATAGGTCGAGTAAAACGGTCTACAGCGATATCTATGATTTAAAACAAATGCTAAGTGAAGTATTTACAATTGTTGGTGTAATTGTCTATACTTTAGCTTAATAAGATTTAACAAACATCTTAGATAATAAAAGAATTTCTTATTATTATATTCCGCTAATTTTTTGCTGTATAAAATGAGCTGAAAGCCAGTGGCGTCCAAAGGTAGTAACCTCTTATTTTTTCTATAAATTAATTTATGTCAACCAAAACATACTACTTATTTTTTTCAAATAAAGTCAGCATATACGATGTTTAATAGACTCATATCATCAATCCTATTTTGAAATTTAACAAATCTTCAATAAGCAGTTACTATTTAAGCACTTAAATAGTTACGAATGTCAGAACGAAAGTTGAAAATAAAATAAAAAGGGAGTGGTGATATTAATATATTTCATTGTGTTGATATTAAAAATAATCAATTTATTGTAAGAAAATAAGAGGCCGCTGTTTAATCACGCCACTAGCTCACTGATTATTATAAACAGAAAACTGTATAATAGATAATACCTTAAATCAACTGAGATGTTTTTAAAATTCTATTCAAATCGATTTAATCAATTGAACAAATGTGTGTAAATATGTCACTTATATAAGATTTTTTTTATTAATGGTTGTCGCTGTAGACCGTTTTGCTCAACCTTAAAAAGCAGAATGTTTAATTACTGCTTCAATATTTGTTAATATTTAGTTAATTGACTAGCAGTTTAAAACAACATTCACCCTACGTTTGAAGTTCTTCTCCTTTTAATTTACATACTTTGCCTACTACCAATATTGCACTTGTATACCTCTGTTAGGATAAATATTTGCATAATTACTATTTTAGCGACGAATATGGCATATACATAAGTTATTCTAACCTTTTTTGAAAGGGTTAATTGTTTAACCGTTTTATAAGTTAATAAATATCTGCGATTAAGGGTCGTTTATCGTGACCAATTGCGGATCATGACATAGTCCACGTAGCGTGTGTAGTCAAGTGGTCAATGTTATTGGCACCGCTCGAGGGTTCAAATCTCGGTAGGTACGGACAGTTTCATAAATTGATTTTCCAACCAATGGATCACTGGATTTCCGTTCAGAAGCGTGGATGTTTGATCTTCTAATCCCAAAATCGGGATTAATCTAGAAAGATTGGCTAAAGACTAGTCATCATATTTTTAAAATCTCTACTCTCTTCGAATAAAAAAATAAGCAACCGATTAACAAGCGGTTTTTAAAGAAAAAACTATTGAAATAAGCACCATAAAAATTCAGTATGTTCTATAAGAGCGGGCAAACGAAAAAATATGTACTCTTCGTGTAAAGTTTGAATAGGTGTTCTCCTTTCAACGTGTGCAAAACTATAATACTAATTAACTAATCGTTCTTTCCACGTCATATTTTAATGGTCGAAGGCATTATCTCCACACATGAATGAATTGAAAAAACAAAGAATGAGTTAATTCGTTTGGGAATTCAAGCTCTTGATCACGTTACCGAGTAAGACGAAAACACTGGTGTTTCTAGCCAGCTACATACAGTAACTGAGAAAACATTAAAAAACATATAGATATAGGCAATTAGAATATGTGTGTTATGATATTGAAATCAACCCTTATATTAGCTGGTAGAAATAGTGCTAATGGCCATACGACTAATCACGTAAATAAATAATGGAACATATTTTTCGTCACATTTTTATAGATGTATCAAAGATAACGTGAAGTTTCTACAATAAATAAATAGGTTGCTTTTGAATGGCGATGAATACTTTAAAAAATTGACAATCGTTATGTTATAAAGTTATCAAATAATATTACTCAACATAAGTATGGTTATACAATAGAACCTCGATTATCCGGACTAATTGGGGATGAAGTTAGTTAAGATAATAACAATCTGAATAATCGGAAAAAGTCATAATTGATAAGGAAAGAAAAGTACAATCAGTATCATTTTTTTTATTTACCTAGATTTACATACATGTACATAGCTTCAATATCAAATTATTTGTATTGAGAAATTAATGATTTTTGTTTACAGTCATTAGTTCTGTTTGAAGCTACCAAATCGCGAATTCTTTGAATATTTGTCTTGTGTTACATTCTTCTTGGTTCCTCAGCCACTTTATAACGAAATTTCAGCACTGGAAAGCTTCATAATGTGTAGAACGAATCCTCTCCTGTCGTAAAATTTTGTTGTATTAAGGCAAATACTTTTTGAATTATTTCCTCATCTTAAAAAAAATTCACCAAGTGAAAAGAAGCATATTTGTAAAAATTGTGTTTATTTACAATTATTACAATCCAGATTTTCTACTGTAATAATATTGTAAAAAATAAATGATATCTTTTTTTATTTTCGCGGTTTCTCATCTCTATTTGCAAAGCATATAGTTTGACGAAAGAGCTAAAAGACACGTTATATAATGACAAATGCAATATAAATATTTTCGTAGTTGTGAAACATAACGAAATGTTTTCGAGCCAAACTTTCGCTACGACACGCGCTCGAATGATTTCCCTGTAGAAACAAGTCCGGAATATGTTCGGGAAACAGGAACGAAATCCCAAAGTAGAGAAAACCGCCATGAATTATAAAACTGGATAGCATAGGTTTCGAAAATACCGATACGGTTTTTGCTTTTATCACAGCGGGATGGATTTCTGCACGGTGTTCCGAAAGTGATAGTTGAGTGATAAAATGCAGGGTTGTGGACCCACCGTATTCACACTTAGATACACACATGTCTGCGCATGTGTATATACATATACATGTATGGATATAGTATATTAATAGGTATAAAGATATATTATAATTTGCATATAAATGCATATGGTGTCCGCATGAATTGGCTTCACCATGGATTTCTCACATCTGAAACGATCAAGCCCAAGAATACTCGAAAAACTTTGGCACTAAAGCGCTTATGGACTAAAAATTTCACTATTTTTTTATAAAAAAAAAACAAACAAGTCACTTTTAATGTGTTCATCGTCAATTCTTGGTTGAAAAGCATTATACTAAAAAAACAAAAAAAAAACCCTTTGTACTGATTACAAATTATTTATTATACCGTTTTCGTTCATTTTGCATTGCCGGTCGTGAACTAATGTTGAACAAAGTGTTTTATTTCAAAAAATCGTACTGAATATATGTATGTAAAAATAATAAGAGTCAAAACGTGTTACATGTTGATAAATGCGATTATATTTTGATTTTACCACGTGATATTTTTTCAAGTATCACATTTTGAATTAAAAATATTTAGCATCACAGATAAGACAAGGTGTGCTTGCTGAGATTTTTTCATTAGATTTAAATTTAGCAATAGAAGCTATATATTATTCGACCGATTTTTCATTAATTCTGAAATGGTGTTGTATTTTAATCTTATACAAGAACTTTTTTTCCTGGCACCGTGTGCAATAAAGAGCAAAAGAGGCGGTCATTTCCACAAGCGCTCTAACGATCGTCCGGTAGTGTTTACTTACCCGTGCTTTACGGATACACGGAGACAATGTTTTACAGATGTAGACAATGTATATAACGAATATTATCTATATAACGATTAAACCAAAACTGTATCTGTTATACATATATAATACATTTATGAACATCGTTCAACTCTGATTTTGGGGGTTTCCCTTTATCCCATTTCTTTAATTTTGATTGTAGGGCATTTTTTGAATTTATATTTATATCGATTTTGGAGTAGCAAAAGGACGCAATCCACAGTTTTTAGAAACAGTTTTGTTTTCGACAATTTTTACAACTTAGTATACGTTATATCAAAAAGATGTAAGCTGGAAATGTCGAGTCTAAATTAAGCATTAAAAAAAGGGCATGGAAAAATTGCGTTCAGGAAAAAGAGCCTACAAAAAGTATTCTTTAAACTATTTATTGAATTATTATTAGACCTAGTTTATTAGACTTCGTGTACTTAAATGTCGTGTATATATCTTATTTCGACTTAGACCCAAAGTCTTTAAAAAACGTTTTTTGTTCCTTCCCTAAAATTTGTTATTTGAGCGTACTTTTGCCTTTCCACAGTTGAATTATATAATCGAAGGCGCAAGAAAAAAAAATGCATCGGATTTCGTAATCCGAAAATGTAGACAAATCATTTAAAACTTTTTTGTAGTGATAATACGTCTAAAAAAAGTTTAATAATCGTACCTTGGTATTTCAATATAATTTATATTTTTTTGTGAAATCTGTTGAAAAACTGCTGTGTTTGCTATACAGGACTGTGAAAACTGCCGTTTTTATATAAAAAAGCTGGATTTTGATTGTTAGCATGGGCTCTGGATATCTCAAGTGATTAATTGGATGTCGTAGCAAATGTGCGTAAGCGGGTTCGTCTATTGCCTGATAGTGAATAATATTTGTACATTTTTAAAAATAAAATTAAAATACAATCAACATTGAATTGATATTACTACAAGGAAACCACCATGTAACAAAAGAGTCCAGCGTATATATAATTGGTTATACATATGAATCAATGAATCCATATCCATGAGTTTGAAAGTATTTAAATATATTTTTTTGTACTAAAAAAAAACTCGAGCGTTTGCGATATACCTTTCATAAGCTCGGTTTTAATAAAATTTACGAATGAAAAAATAATTGACAATGATGTTTTGAAGATTATTATTAAATATATAAAAAAACAAATTATTGGATGAGAAATTGCTTATTTACGTGTGAACGTAAGCGTTTTTTAAAAGCGCTTAATGTGGCGTTGTGCTTCTTTTAAATTTAAGAAACATCATAAATTTCAATTTCATGAAAAATCCGAACGTAAAAGCAATACATTTTCATTACGGGGATGGAAATGAAATTACACTGTATCGAAGAAAAATCACCATGAGAGCTTTTTTATCGTCTATGCCGTAGACACTACGGTAAATACGATAAATTCAGTCGAATGAGCGAGTATTTAATATTTTTAACGCTTCTATAAAACTATATTTATAAAAAGAACATATTTTAAATTAAATTATTAAACTGCAGT
The DNA here is from genome assembly GCA_030503985.1 of Himalopsyche tibetana. Classification (NCBI taxonomy): domain Eukaryota; kingdom Metazoa; phylum Arthropoda; class Insecta; order Trichoptera; family Rhyacophilidae; genus Himalopsyche; species Himalopsyche tibetana. The sequence goes on along the minus strand of JAPJYX010000019.1, from coordinate 3,301,295 downwards.
AAGCATGTAGTCTGCTATTTAAAAAAAAATATTTCTGCTCCCAATGTGGAGCATGGATGGATTTATAATGGAGCTTTGTCGGAAGAACCTTTTTAACAAGCACGTCAGTCGTTCAACCACTATTTTTTTAATTAAGTAGAGATAGAGAGACCTTTCAGGATCGGATTGGTGGAAGATAAATTTATAAACCGCAAACATATATACCTTTAAGGGCAAATCCATATATCGATTAAAAAAACAACTTACATAATTGTCCGTACTAGGATTTGAACCCTGAGCACTGTTTCCGAATCTAACAGCGTTGACCACTCGGTTTTAAGCCAGGAAGAGCCACAGGTAAATAATATAAAAAACTTTTGTTTTACTAATTCCATATTTTTTTAAATAAACGTCTGGGCCAATTTCGCTCATAGGTGTTTTTAAAATGATGCCTTGCCACCAAAAATTGGTATTGACCAACTTTACTGTGATATACAATCAACTCTCTTTTCATGATTTGGAAATAACACGGTTCAATAAACATAACAAATATCGTATTTTTGCACAACTTATTTGTTCTGCCACGACTCCCATAAACAAAAACACAGAAGCGGTTAACGGAATACCTTATTAGATATTACGAGAAAATCAACAACACAAGACAGTAATAGCATACAAAAAGCTTCATTAGATTGAATGTGATAGGATCTAATGAAGCGACTGATTCAATGCGATGAATTCAAGCGATGAAAGTGTTTTATGTCCAGTCCCTTTAAAAGTTTCTTAATATAAACTTAAATAGTCTTATTTTTTAATTAAAATTCATATTTTGTGTAATTTACTTGTTGGGTTTTCATTATTATTTTTGTTCTCATTATTAACTTTCGTTGTTTCAAATAACACGAATTTTCAAATTCAGAGAACAGATCTGATTTTTTTCTATGAATTCTATCATTTTTTACACAGTTTTTAGTGGAATGTATCCACCGCCCAAAAATGAGTTGAGTGAACAAATGTTTTTTTTTTAAATTAAATTCTTTCTAAAATCAATTATGTTTTTTTACGCTGTATTCATATTGAATAATAAATTCCTTGATTGAGGGATGCCTAATGACGATTTACCGACGTAAGGCTTTTGAAATAATCTCAATTTGGTGTATTACATATTCTTTTGCGAACGGATATTGGCCACGTGAAGGGAAAAACGACATGCAACGCTATTGTTTGGCGACGTGCTTTGAATACCGATCGGATACAATGGAGGAATGCGCGATAGCGTAAGAATTGTAAACTTACAAAGGTTTTTCGAAAGTAAAATTAAACCGTTTATGCCCCTTCTATAATTTTTATTTTATACAGTAGCAAAAACGAATATTTTATTTTATGATAGTCAAACGATTTTTTTGAAAATGATGGCTTAATAACCCGTTGATAACCAGTGTCCGTGCTTTCAGATTCGAATCCCAATACGAACAGTCTCACAAATTAATTTATGCTTTTCTGTTCGAAGACATGAATGTCTGTTTTATCTGAAATTCCTTCCTACCTTGTTCGATTCTTAAAAAGTGGGGCGTAGTGAGAGTGATAAGTTAACCAGTTTTTCTGTCCTAGTGATATCCATGTATCCCTTCTCTCTTTGAAAAAAAAAGATATGTTCGGAAACTAAATAGCAAGCAGTTCTCGTAGAAACACTTCTGTTAGATAAAATCCACTTAGAGTCCATATGCTCCACATATGGAGAGGACATGGTTAAGTGAAATGATTTTTTATTCCCACTCTCTTTGAAAGATAGTGATTGAGCAACTGATTAACAAGCAGTTCTCGTGGAAAACTTTGCTTGAGATTATATTATATCCGTGGTTGAAGAAAACTCATTAAAACTGGGCAAGAATCAACATAATTTAATCATATAAAGTGAAATTAATTTAGTGTGTCAATTGTAATGTAAAATAAATACACATTATATTTTGACCCATCTTCATAATAAAGAAAATTTTATCATGTAAAGTAATTATTCATTACAGCTTTTTAAAGTGAAGCTTTTAACCTCTACTATAAATATGACTGTAACAATAATAACTTCAGTCATGATTATGGTCAGTCGCACTTAAAGCGTGTTGCGCAATCCCAGGGCCGTTGGAGTGGTTTATCAATCGTCTGATTTCGATGAATTGTCGCCGAACCGCGGCAGGGGCGCTCGGTGGGGGACCTAATGAGAGAGAGGGCCGCCCACCGGATCGCTCGATCTAAATCGAATACATCCGGCCCGGCAGCGCTCACATTTCTACCAATTACGCCACCCTCCGATGAAACAAACGAGACTTAATGAGGAGTCGCAGCAGATGACAGATGCTTGCCAAGTTAGGGCTGGTGATACCTGTTCACGAATTGTTTTCGTAAAGTAAATTGAATTACGTGATTACCTGCAAGGGGCAGGTAATTGGTTACGCTACTCGTTTACATATGTTGTAACTTGCAACCCCGCTTGCAATATTTTGGGGGTATTCACTAGAAATAATACGACATGAAAAATGCATGTGTTTTTCCATCACCGGTTTTTTTTATTTATACAAAGGAAAAAAATGAGATAAAATAATGTTTCACAGGAAGAAATAAACACACGCAATGCTCACATTTTTTCTTTAAAGTATTTATATAAAACTTATTCATAATTCAAAAGCATTGAGGTGCTAAAAAGTAAAATTTAAAATTTACTAACATTAATGACGTGAAATATATAGATTTTTTTTCCTTGATTTTTAAATGATTACGAACTATTTTATACCAGCCTCTATGCTTACCCTTTATTTACGTTTTGGTCAGATGAAAAAGTAAAAACAGGTATTCATTTAAAAATATCTATCACTTTCAGTATAGTAGCTCTCTTTTGTAAAATATAATCGAGCCGGTGAGATTTGAAGTTAGCCAAGTGTCTTTAAGCATCGTACAAGTGAAGTGAGCATGGAAAATAGACACTGCAAAAATGTTATCTCCCAAAAAAAATAAAAAAATTCACCAAATCACCAAGTAAAGACGTATAATACTTCTAAGTCCAATAGAAAAGTTTTACAATTTTACTACTTGGTTCATTACACTTCTCGACGACTCAATAATTGATGTATTTTGCCGCCAACTCTTAGTAAATATTAATAAATGGTAAAAATAATAAAACATTTTTAGTACTTTTTCCACATAAAATTTATTAGATCAGGACCGGTTTCGCTCATCGCGAGCATTATCAACTGATAAGAAAAATACATAAACAGTGATATTTATACAAATTTAAATTGAAATAAAAGGTGTAAGCAACTATTAACAATTTAAAGGATTAACAAATTACATTATAATTACACAAGATTAAAATGCTTAACACCCATAACAATTAAAAAATCATCATCAAAGAATAATAAATCTAAGTGGCAAACGATGTCAATTATGAACACAATTAAAATTTGGGAAATTTTTAAGCAAAGTAAATATCCTAATGATGATTTGGTGTTTTTCCCGCTTCCAATCAATGATGTACAAGCAACAAAATCAGCAGTAATGAAGATTCAAAATTGAGTTTGGAAAAACCAGTAGAGCTCAATCCAGCAAAATTGAATCCTGCGAAAAGAATAAAGGCAATATCAATTCTTACAAAATAAAAACAAACTAAGAAAATTAAAATTCTAAAGAAATAAAACCGTACAAAAATGGAAATATAATAGGCTAGAATTAGGTTAATGAAACGGATATAACAAAGGTGATGATGCAAATACAAGCTGTTCGTTTAATAAATTAGAGTTCGGCAAGAATTTATGTCTATTGATTTCTAAGATCTCTTGTTTATCAAGTTTTAAAGATTTATTGTTAACATGCAGGATTTTAAAGTTTTTAGAGATATCAAATGTATGCTTATTTAGGAACAAATGGTTCCCAAATGAAGATAATTCATTCCCTTTACGTGAGCAGGCTAAATGTTCTTTAAATCTGATATTAAAAGCTCTTCCCGTTTGACCAATATACCTGGCTCCACAAGAATCACAATCAATTAAATATATGCCACTTTGGTTAAGAATGTTGAGTTTATCTTTAGAATTTACTAAAATGCGTTGTAAGTTAAACGAATTATAAAAAGTGACATTAAAAAGGTTTTTGTTGAATTTCCTTGAAATCTTTTCTGAAACAATTTTTTATTTAAAAAACACAAAAAACTAGCTTTGATAAATTTAAGCTCTAGTTTGGTGATTAATGCACCAGTTGTTGAGAAACAATGGGTGAAATTGAGCTACTTGGGTAGTGTTTCAGAAAAGATTTCAAGGAAATTCAACAAAAACCTTTTTAATGTCACTTTTTATAATTCGTTTAACTTACAACGCATTTTAGTAAATTCTAAAGATAAACTCAACATTCTTAACCAAAGTGGCATATATTTAATTGATTGTGATTCTTGTGGAGCCAGGTATATTGGTCAAACGGGAAGAGCTTTTAATATCAGATTTAAAGAACATTTAGCCTGCTCACGTAAAGGGAATGAATTATCTTCATTTGGGAACCATTTGTTCCTAAATAAGCATACATTTGATATCTCTAAAAACTTTAAAATCCTGCATGTTAACAATAAATCTTTAAAACTTGATAAACAAGAGATCTTAGAAATCAATAGACATAAATTCTTGCCGAACTCTAATTTATTAAACGAACAGCTTGTATTTGCATCATCACCTTTGTTATATCCGTTTCATTAACCTAATTCTAGCCTATTATATTTCCATTTTTGTACGGTTTTATTTCTTTAGAATTTTAATTTTCTTAGTTTGTTTTTATTTTGTAAGAATTGATATTGCCTTTATTCTTTTCGCAGGATTCAATTTTGCTGGATTGAGCTCTACTGGTTTTTCCAAACTCAATTTTGAATCTTCATTACTGCTGATTTTGTTGCTTGTACATCATTGATTGGAAGCGGGAAAAACACCAAATCATCATTAGGATATTTACTTTGCTTAAAAATTTCCCAAATTTTAATTGTGTTCATAATTGACATCGTTTGCCACTTAGATTTATTATTCTTTGATGATGATTTTTTAATTGTTATGGGTGTTAAGCATTTTAATCTTGTGTAATTATAATGTAATTTGTTAATCCTTTAAATTGTTAATAGTTGCTTACACCTTTTATTTCAATTTAAATTTGTATAAATATCACTGTTTATGTATTTTTCTTATCAGTTGATAATGCTCGCGATGAGCGAAACCGGTCCTGATCTAATAAATTTTATGTGGAAAAAGTACTAAAAATGTTTTATTATTTTTATTATAATGCCATTCCACCAAGTATTGACAGTGAACACCTTAAAAGTGATTAATAAATGGAATGAAGTTTTACAAAAAAAAATAATAACGTTTGTAGATTTAATTTAAAATTTCGACTGAAGGTGCTTGATGGAAATTTAATAATAATTTAGAATTATTTTTATTTTGTACACTTCCATTAAATTCTTGGTCGAACACGACCCGGGTTTCGCCTCTCGGCATCTTCCGGTGCTAATCAGTGCGCGAATGCACTAGAACTTTGTAATTGTTTGAAAATTTTACGATTATTGATTTAGTAAACATGAAATAAAAAAGATTGAATGAGTTTTATATAAATTAATAAACATATATATTATGTTAGCTGTTTTCTACCTCTGAAGATTTTAAACAATTTATTATTGCTTTAATGTTAACGGATATGTTTCTTTATGAATTATGTTAAAATAAATTATACTGCAATCAAATTTGGTTGAAGCTTTGATTTTTAACCACAATAATACTGATTTATTTTATTTAATATTTGAATTAAATTAAAATTAAACAATTTAATATATAACAATATATACGAAATATAAAACAGCAAAATCCCTTTGGAATGTATGTGTTTTTTTTTTAAATATCTGTGTACCCCACTGACCCAATTCGTACTGGTTCCCTGTGCAAATTCCCTAATGGCAGAACCTTACTCCATTATAAGGAAAATCACAAAGAAGGCAATGCCTTTAGAAGCAATTTAAATTCTAATAAGTAAAAGTGAAAATTGGGCAAGATTTTTTTACAACACCATATTTTTAAAGGCATATAATTATCAAAGGGCAAGATTTTTTTTTTTTTTAAATATTTAGCTGAGTGTCGAATATCAAACTGCTTTGATTTCTTTAATATTGTTGTCAAAATATAATTTTGAATAGAATCATGGTATTTGATTTTTCTTATCGCGTTATTTCAAAAACTTGTAAAAAAGAGTTGAGTGTATATGATATTATTCGTTGTTTAATTTTAATTTGAAATCGCTATTATATGAAGCTTAAATCTTCGTGCAGTGGTCATGTTTACAACCGCTATGCAAGTCATGCGCGGTACAGGTATGCCAACTATGTTTTTAATAGTGGTCATCCAAATGGAAAGAGTTAAAATGCGGAATGGTAATTATGGACCAAGAAATCGTCCGTATTCACAATATAATTCTTACTAAATCAAACAAGTTTGAATAGGTAATTTACTCGATATATTTACTTTCCTGAAACTGGAATCCATCTCATCGCTAGGGTGAATCTCTTACTACTAGACCGACTTAGTGATAGCAGTTGTTAACCTTATCATAATAGTGCTATATCAAGTGACTGCTAATTCAATCAATTATACAAAAAGTGAGCTTAGACACCTATGTGAGCTCTTAGATTCAAAAATAACAAAACGCTGTTCGGTATGCAATACCGATTTAGTGACAATTCTATTATAACTATGTTAATCTGGTTTTTCGGAATATGTTCATTCATATAATACCGGGTTTATGGTAAATTAATATTTTTGTAGACGACTTGTAATTTCAATTCAATGTTATATCACTTACAAACGTACTTTTCTGTTATATGAAGGCATTTCGGTGGCCACCGAAAATATTAACCTAACAAATGAATTTTACTAGCAAAAAAACAAAAAAACCTATATTTTTCGGCCTCTTAATCTTATTTATTAATATTATTTTGCTTTTGAATTTACAGGAAATAAAATTCACAAATTAAAAAACTTTTTTCATTCTTTTGTACAATTCATTTCACTAACGTCGTTGCATGCCGAACGGCGATAAAATATGTAATGAAAATTGAACATTACAAATGCAGTACGAACAATTCATTTATTTTGTCTTTGAGTGTATGAAATAATTGTTTATAAACTCGAAGGAAATAAATTGACTGAACTGTCAACGGCAGCGCACTCAGGGTTCACGTTGACAGGTCTAATGTATTTTTACAGCCATGTGGTTTGCCGTAGAAATAAATTAGGGCGTCTGTTCCTTCTGCGTGAGGGAATTTTGCTGGTGTTCAATTAATAATAAGCATAATTCATTTTTTGTGATAAAATTTATATTGCGTACAATCTCGGTTTGTGATAGTGAAGAGTTGTAAAGATTTCGACAGCAGTAGAGGAATCAATCAAGGGAGCAGAGTTTCTGTAGTACATATTTGTAAATTATATGAAGCATTAACGTCAGGTTTAATGCTATGTACTGTCTTTTAAAGCTGGAACAATAAATAATAAACAATATTATTTCAGATAATAACAAATATAAAAATATTAGGTTCAGTTCAGAGATATATGTAAATCTGTAACAATATTACAATACTATTTCGAGGGTTAGACTGGCAGATAAATTAAGACCCACAATTATATATTATGTATCGCTACCAAAAAGTTAAAACCAGTATAATATAAAGAAGTAGATTTTGAGTATTCCAAAAGATTGCTGAAAGCAAAAGCTAAATCTACACAATAAAACATTGTAATATGTATTAAATAAAAACTTCCATGTCCCCATTTGAAAGGAATTTCTCACTATTTTATTATCAAACATATGAGTGTTAGAAGGGACAGTGTGATAACTAGATATAAATAAAATTATACAAAACGTATCATCTTTAAATATCACACAATAAGTACACATTTCTTATTTACATCAGTGATGCTTTCATGTAGTGATATTGTATTTTAATTGAGTAGCATTTTAAAGTGTACCTTTTTAACAATTGCTTCCTTTTTGTAATTTATTAATATGCTATGAATTAAAAGAAAATAGTTCATAGTTTCCTAATTAATCCTTTTAAGTATAATAGATTAACGTCCCATAATCTAGGCCTTTTCACCGTATTCGTTTGTCGAAGGCTCTTAAGGCGACTCAGTAGGATTGCAAAACTTAAATTTGACCTACAGCATAAATATTGCACTGACTTAAATAAGTAACCACCACAATACGTATTTTTACAGTATCAAAACAAGCAAAACATTTGTATATTTCATTACAAAAATAGCAATACCACCTAACACACGGATGGATATTTAGACAGTAATAAGGGTTTTTCATATAAAACAATTTGTTATTGACGAAAATCAGTAAGTACTTTTTTATCTTCGTAGCAAAGACTGACAATCTAATTTACTTCCCCAAATATCTGTTGCAAAAATTATATGTAACTGAAACAATGCGTTAATTATATATACCGTGAAAATGACTTATAATGCTACATATGAGTTATTGATAGCAACAGTAAGCCATCGTATTTAATAAATGTAAATCAGAGACGGTGTTTTGTCAAACGAAATAATAAAAGAAATAAACAAGATAAACCATACAATACAAATTTCTCAAACTTTCTCTAATATATTGAAAGAATTTGTTTTTATTTTTAATTTTGTATAACCTATTTGTTATGATATTGATTTTAATATGAATACAGTTAAAAACATTCTGTTGAATAAAAAATATTGACATAATAAGATTAAAATGGAAAAAGTATTGAGTTCTAAAATAAATATAAATTTCAGTTGATAGTTATTTCTGGTTCACGCCATAGTTCTGACAGTGGATTTTCCGAAAATTATATTAACTATGTCTTATATTTCTTGTTGGACATCTAAGCTATCTTAGAGGATATTTGTAATCATTTTCAAAAAAAAAAAAAATATACTGAATTCACGGAATAAAAACATGTTTGCTATCAGAAAACTTAGTTATTCCACTGATTACTTAGAATAAAGGTAAATTTCATTAACTAATAATAGCTTTAAGATAGTTGGTATGAAGACGCTTCTCGAAAAAGCCCAAAACGTGTTACAATTTGTAAACAATTAGTGGAATGACAAAGTTTATTTGTTAATTTGTTATAAAATGATTTTGTCTTTAGTGAATGCCGAAACTATCGAAAATATTCATAATCCATGCATGTCTTTAAAGTCATAACCAAATGTTATGATGTGTTTATTTTTACTTCAAGTTTTTATATAGCCTAACACATATTCAATAAGGAAGAAACTAAATGAATAGTATGCCTGATCAAAAAAAGTTATTTGTATAATTTACATCAATTGCATAAATATATTCGTATTTTTGTATAATGTTTGGGAACTTTTTTTCTCTCGCCAATATACAAGTTCGACATTCAGGGCTGTGACAAAAAAACATAATACTAATAATATTAAAAGTAATTCAAACCATGTGATTGATTTGAATATTAATGTATTGTAGGTATAATATTGTTACATAATTTGGTAAGTTATCGAAAAAATATGGTTTTCAATCATTTAATATAATAGATAAATTAAAGTCGTTAAGTTATATCGGCTGCATCGGACTAACTTTGTTGGGTGGTACAAAAAATGACTTAAATGTATGAATTAATATATTTCACAAGTTTATTATGTATCCATACATATGTATATATATTTGTCATATATCAATTTCGAATATTTTCTAGCACTCTGTTTTATTCAATTATAACTTAAAAAAAACAAGTTTCACGGTAGAAAAATGTATTCAATTAAAAAAACCAGGGCTGTGGAGTCGGAGTCGCGGTATTTTGGCCGGAGTCGTGAAAAATGAGCGGCTCGATTTTTTTTTGAAAAATATATTTAATGATGTGTATGTAAACAAAATAGTCAAAAGAATTAACATTTCATACTTGGCTGACTAAAGATGATCTGATGGTACACATATATATAAGTTAAAATGAAATTATTGAAAAAATTCCTGATAAAAACTCTACGTTGCAAAAAAACATGGTTTACCATCTGTATAATGATTCTTAAAAAATATTTACTGTTAATATCTTACCTTATCCAATAATTTTCAAGTTTTTTTTCGATTTAGATGACGAACTTTGTTTTTTTAGCAAAAATCTTTTGAAATATAGAAATGATTCAAAACTACTAATGTGAAAAATCTTTTTATTCAACTACTGCTACTATTATATTGAATAGAATCTCTTTTTAAAAGCATTGCCAAATAAATATTTCAAAATGCTTATCCATTAAGCTAAATACTGGTCTTTAAAATAATCGCTATTGGAAAAGACATTATTGTATTATAAATAATAATATTATTTGTAAGCGCATTGAGCAACCCTAACCCTAACCGCTATTTTGCGCAACAACTTTTTTATCGCAAAATAAAAAATACATTTCTTCGATTCATTTGTATGACCAGTGTTTTAAGTTAATGCAGAGTAATATGTGACACGTGCACTCAGTACAAACGTCTTTCTCACACTGACTGGGTCTGCGAAATTTACGGCAAGAAAAACACATCCCCGAAAAATAGTTATTATTTATTGGTATGACAATTTTTTAATTTTTTTTTTGCTTTTAAATGTAAACAATAAAATGTTTTATTATTCCAATTTTTTTTAGAAGTATTTACGATCCAATTATGCTTTAAAAATCAGTCAGAAAAAGTGGGAAAAATGGTACATTTCAAATAGATGTACAATCATTATATTACATAAATTGGAAATTCTGCTCAAATCACTTTCTTAAACAAACCTTTATCTGCATTTCTTTCTAAGACATTAAACTTCGGTATCTTACAATAAACTATAAAAATGATCAAAACGAAAGCTGTTGAAAAATTCTTTGTGAACTTTTTGCCTTTTATTCTTGAAAATATGACTATTTTCATGAAAAAAAAAATGTAATAGTGTAAAAAAGCGTTTGGAAAATGTAATATTTGAAAAAAAAAATTTTTTAAGTGAACGGTTCACGAGATTTCGTCGATGGTAAACGATCGATTTACTCTGTTTTCAGGCGTAAAGGTACTATATCCTCTTAATTGATGGCATAATCAATCGGCGCTGACACATTGGAAATAAATCGACTAATTGAATCACCGTGCTGATCGACCCAAAATAATTTATCGCATTTCCCATCGAAATGAGAGCAATTGAAAACTTGTATGTATTTTTTAAATGATTCTCTTGTCAGAATTGAGAAACACACAAGTGTGTAAAAATATTTATTTACACTCAACACTTTTTTTTTATACAGTTGATATGTTCCTAAACAATTGTCTAAAAAGTGATGGGATTCATATAAAAAATGAAGATTGGTTCCATTAATTTCAAAAAGCCGCGCTATTTGGAAAAAAGAAGTTTTGTAAATAGTAATAATAATGAAGACTGAATAAATAAATTACACAAAATATTATTCATATTATGTATTATAATTTAAAAAAAAACACTATTCATCGCTACTTAAATGGAAACTTTTATGAGAGACTGGACATAAACCGCTTTCATCTTTAGAAACGTCCAACACGTCTTATGTGTTTAAGATCTTATTAAGCCTTTTGTTGTTGAATTTATTTTTAATTATGAGATCCGTTATTCGTTTTTGTGTTTTTTGTTTCTGAGAAATCGTGGTAGAACAAATAATTCGTGTAAAAAATTGGTAGGCGTTATTAGTGAACCGTGTTATTTTTAAATCGTGTAAAAAAAAGTTGAGTGTATCGTTAAAAGCTGACGCTAAATAATAAGCACCAAAATGTTCAGATTTCATTTCATTACATTACCACGCCCACGTTTTCGTCCATCTATCGGTACACAAATGAAGCAGGTAAGACAGTTCCCGCGAGGTGCGACCTACTTTTTGTATTAAAACACTAAACTTCATACCCTTCGACTTTCTCTAATTAAAACACACCTTCTTTAGCGTGACCAGAAGCCTTTATATCACTGTTTCTTCGATTCAGTATCCAATGTTCAAATAATAATCACAGAAAGATTCATTAGCATAAGAAAGTAACGTGCAATATTGATAGAAATACTAGAATAGAACACTGTCGTTCAGATCATTAATACATTTAAAGATCTCAATGTGACAGAAACATTAGGGCTTAAGGTGAGTGAAATGGTCAACAGTAACATCTATAATTTAAAAAATAATGGCTTATTTACAAACATTCGTGTAGTTAATAAAATCTAGCTTAATAAGATTCGCAAAACATGCCAACTGAGTAAAACATTTCTTATTATTATATCCCACTAACATTTATCTGTAAACGAATGAACAGGGAGTCAGTGGAATGCTTAACCCTTTTGATACCCTATAATTTTTCATAGGGTTTCCAAAAATATCCTGGGAAATATCGGTTTTTAAGTGTTTTCGAAAATTCATAAAAAAGCATTCAAAATAAAGACATTTTGATAAAATATTTTATGTTTTATAGATAAATAACATTATAGACTTATTAGCAGCCCCAACGTCTTGTATTTAAAAAAACACGCAGTGAATTTGGGAAGGGATACTGAACCATCAAAGGAATAATAAAATCCGCAATAACTTTTGCAATACATATACTATTATACTATAATAACAATTTTTCTGGGGTGGAGTAGGGTTACTTTAGTGATTAATTATCTGCATCAGAACACCTTGAAACAAAAATTACATGAAACAAATATTAGATTTCAATATTTTGTTTAATAAAAAAAACAACGTTTTGTGGGGCTGTATTATAATAGTTATATATAACTGCCGACCTGTAAGTGGCTCGGATTTCAAAGGTTAGGTACCCTATGCTATGACACTCATTTTAACTTAAAATGATGTAACGTATATGAAAATATATGTACCAAAGAAAAGCCGATATACCGTCTCAGGGTATTTTTCGCGATTATATGTAAGCCGATATATCGGCTCTAGGGTATTAAAAGGGTTGAGCAATCACCTCATATTATTTTACAAATGATAAAAGTGGGCGGGACGTACCAAGTTGACGACCCGTGATTTACTGGATCACTAATCGTTATAGGAATCTGCTTAGAATCAGACAAGGAGATAGTCCATCTGTTGAGTGAATCAAATATGAATATATATTTCGACTGGTGTAAGCAGCAAGTTGTTATAATATTCAATAGATGGCAGCAAACTTGTATTGATAGATCTAGACGCGGGCGCATATTTTGTTGTCGACGCATGCGCACAAAGTTAACGCGGCCAGTTCAACTTTTTCCAAACCTGATGGTCGACTGGGAGCGTTGTGGTCTCTCTTCACAAATAATACATTTATCGAAGATTTAGTGCTTACGAATAACTTGCGTTGACGACTTCAATACAAAATCGTGCGTCCCTCCGATTGTCTGTCACTCGTTGAGATTCTTTTCCTGTTATTCCTGGACAAAATCAGTGAGAATTACATTTAAAAGTTTGTAGTTTTGTGATTGTTTTTTTTTTATCATAATCGTATTGTTTTTGTGTTGTGTATCGAACGAACGACTTCAAAATGGGAAAGAATAAGCATCATTCATCGTAAGTAATCAATTATATTCATACAATTATCAAAATATGTATAAAATCACTTTATTTACGGAAGCCAAGTTAACGGCGCAACATTAAACTTTGTTTAATTTATTCATTAGCATTTGACAAGTTTCATTGTTTACTTTTATTACACCTGTTTTATGAAGAATGTTTACAAACGAATATTCAGAGGTAACCAATGTGGCACACTGAATTAAAAATACATTTTTTATATTTTCTTTACAAAATCTCATCATTTATTTAGTGATTAAAAACAACCGATATGAATTTTTATGACTTAAAAGAAATATTAAAATTGATAAATGATTTTTTCATAGATATTAATATTTATTATATGACACTATACATTTAAGGTGACACGTATATAAGTCTACTGTCGTATGCCCATAAAAATATTTAATACAATGTACTTATCTAATATATTAAACTAATTTATCATGTGGAGGGTAAATATGTATGTCCTATTTTAATAATGAAAGATTAAAAAATAATCTCTTTTTTTTCATACTACAATAGAATTGATTTAATACGCGTTTAATTTAAGTAGCTCAGAAGGAAAACTATCAAATAAAATAAACTCGTTTTAAACATAGTATATCAAACGGTTAATAATAATATAGCATAAACTTATGCTTGTTGATTTTGGCTTTAACAACTGAAAACTTTCTTTTGGCAGTGATTGCAGGACGTATACCGATTCTAGATGACTTTTCAATTGTGAAATTTTGCCAACAGTTTTACCGTTAATTCACTTTAGAAACTAAAGTTTTTACGGCTTTATTTAAATTCAATTTTTTCACCAATAATCGCAGGAAATAGTCAAGCATCGGATTGAAGGTTTGCAGATATTGATTATTATTGGTATAATTTTATAATCGTTAGTTAATTAGTAATCATATACATGAAATGAATTTGTTTCAGAAATGCTTTAATATTTTTCGATCAATTGATTTGATTGATCGGAATTGATTCGATATATGTACACCGGCTTTATGTTTAAAGAAGGAAATGGATTTAATCTGAAAAATAGTCATTGGACATAAAATGGTTTTTTATTAGTTGGTAATTCAGGAATATATTATTCAGATAAATGACTGCAATTAATATTACAGAATTTTAAAATTTTTGCAATCGGGCTTCTTTTTTTATGCTGGCAAGTATTACGTTGAAACCATTGCTGAGAATTCAATGGTCTTAGACGTCCGTCGTCTTCTTGGGCTGGAAAACTTTACAAACGATCCATGAATCGTGTTTAAATGATACATGTGTTTTGTTCATTTCTTACTGCAAACGGAGGCAAATAATAAGGTATCTTTATATCATTACTGTCTCCAAAAAAATAAACTTTAAGCTACTGAATGAAGATCAGTTTTTGTAAGGAATTTATATTAAATTAATGATAAGATCTAATAGAAATGCCTAAATGTATTGTTGAAGTAAATGCAAGAAAAGCTCAAAACAGAAGCAACATCTGATATAAATATTTCTCTACAAATGTGAAAGTGTTATTGACCAAAAATCTTTTGTTAAATGTAGAAATTGCCGTTTGTTTCGTAATGAAAGATTATTAAGTATTTATTCAATATTAAATTAAAGTAAACAAATATACAAATGATAGGTGTTAGCTGAAATACGTGTTTGAAACATCGTAGTCATTAATTTAACGATGTACACAATACATAATGGTTGAAATGGTAATTTTGCAATTCATAACAATATTGCTAAGTGAAAATTGAATTGAACGAAAGTTTATAAACAAAGTGACGAATAAATTTAGTTTGTGTTATTATTGTAATACGGAGAGCTTTGCTAATTTCATCTCAATTAATCTAATAAATGAAAGCTTATTTAATTTTATACATATACGTTTTAAGTTACAAGTCGTAAGTATTATTTATATAAGTTGAGATTTTTTCTTTAACAATAGTTTAATGGCATTTTTTAAGAATTCGTTTACTTTGTTTTAATAACAGTGTACTTACCTTTACTCTCATTAAAATTAATTTAGTATTGTTTTGATTTTTTATTATGTATTTTTATTATGTGCTCGTTGTGAAGCACTGCTTGATTCTTTATCAGCATAAGAACATAAATAACTCCGATAATATTTATGTTGAAATTAGTGTTTAAATAGAGTAAAAATTTACAGAAATATTTTGTTTGTATTTACATGGATGTATTTAAATAAAATTGAGTAAGGATTAAAGACTGTTAATTGCTCAATTGGGTAGGTCTTGTTTAATGTGTTCAATTTTGATCTTTAAATATCATTAGAGCGTTCAAAAAGAATTAAAAAAATATGAATATATTTTTGTACACGGATCGGTCACCATGTTAATAGGAATGATGACTTTTCTGAAATTCAAGTATGGTTATGCATTATTTTAAGTTTTAAATGATAGTTGACATCAATTTCAATTGATTATTGAAGATCTAAGTTGTAATTGTTTAAAATAATTATGCACACATACAACTCGTAAGAGACAAAAAAATGCCAGTAAAAGATTTGTATACTTGTAACTGTAAGTCTGTACTCTGTACGCTACACGAAAAGTCATTTTATCATCAGCGGAAGTGGTTTCGTCAACCCTCCCGACACCCTCCAAACCCTCCCAATAATCAAAAGGCAGATAAGGTGCGGGGCGGGTTAGTTGCTTCAGTGTGTCACTGTAACGTCGATGTGCTGTTTTCTGTGAATATTACTGTAAAAATAAGAGATGTTATTTGATGATATATTGTAATAAATTCCCTATCAAAGAACTAGCAATATCAGCATAAATAACAAAATTGAATAGTTAGTTTCAAAATCCGGCTTCCCCGACTTATTTATGCTGTTATCGAATCAGCATTTATTGTTATATAATTGTATATTTCAATAATAATAGTTATGACATCTCTGTTCGTCTATGGTGTAAATACTGAATAAATTAACAAGATTAGAATGGTCAGTATTTTCGTTTAGCATATTATGTTGACCTTTCCCCTTTGCCTGGTGTAAATACTTAAGGCCCCATCTCATCAATATGTAAGACATCTTTGCATATTATTATTGAGTTTATTATTTAACTCTCTAGTCGACGACAGAACGAGAACCAAACGTGTAATTATTTTTAGCACTTCAACTTGATTTGCAGTAGAAAAAAAGACCTTGGTAGAAAGTAAAAAAAAGCAATGCCAAATTTTGATTGGCTTTTGAAATGCCAATTTAAATATTATTCAAACACAAAACTTGTCCTACGAGCGAATGCTTTTCATAAAATAGCGGAAAAAATGGTTAATTTTATGCTTACTTAGTTCGTTTGCACTTTTAAGTTTTTTTTGTTAACGTTACGTTTTGTTACGTTGTGTTAAAAATGATCTAACATTATTATCCTTCTTTATTGGCATCTTCCATGATAAATACAATTCTATTTCATTCTAAGCTACCTTTAGAGCTCAGTAGAGGGTCTTATATTCTTTTTTTATCTACCTACTTCTCATTATCAAAGGGGTGAGAAGAGAAGAAAGGTTCACATATTTCTGCCACTGCCTTCTCTTTTCACTGAAACCAAGACGTAATATGTTATGTTAATCTACTACTCACCTCTGTAGGGTTATATTGGCTCTTATATTTGATTAGCGTTTATATGTTATCTTTATCTTTACAATGTTCGAGCACTGACGGTGTAAATGAAATGTCAAACTGTTTGAAAGGATCAGCAGTCTGTTGGTGTCTTCAACGGTACTTTTTATGACATGTAATACTGGTGATAAAATACGCACAATAGGTAGGAAAGACTGGAAGTGGTATTTGATTTCGAAGATGCTGTTGCGTAATTTTCTAACGAAAATGTGATGAATTGGCCAGAACTAATGGCCGATCAAAATCAATGCTGGCAGAAAATTCGTATCGATCATGCACATCGGCGCAGATTAGAAAGTCAGCCTCCGCTAATGGTCGAGTCGGATTCATTCCGAGACTCCAACGGACGATGACAGGAGCCCAAAGAAAGAAAATCGCCAGAACAAAAAACGATTCTTCGTGATTTAGAAACTGTGCTGTTTTGTTTTTATTTGAAATAAGAATTATTATGATTGATGAACATTAGGTTTATTATTATTTGAATAAGAGAACAATTCCATTGAAATAATGTTGCCATTTGTTTGACGAAAGTGAGTACAGTAAAAGTAAGTTAAAAGACAATAGTATAATAAACAAACAATCGCAAAAATAATTCAAAATTTTATTATATAATATAACATGATGGAAACGTCAACCGTAAAAAATATTTTAAGTGCCATTCCGTAAAAGATTAAGAGTTAAAAACTATGAAATTTAATACCTATTTAGCAAAGTGACTGTGATTTAGAAAAGATTTTGAAATATCGTTTACTATGTTACATACATAAATAAAGGCTACGAAATGATTTGATAAATGAAATTAAAAAATATATTTTATTTGTTTCTATAATAGCCTAATTATCGTTGTTCTTAAATATTTATCAAGTCATAAAGATTAAGCGATATTGAAATATAATGTTTTATTGCACTAATTATTTAATTAAATTAAATAAGCATATAACTCCAATAAACTATAACATTTTTTTAATAATACACGTGTGTAATAAAACGTAATTAAGTCTACGTCTATGATATGTACAAATAAAGTTTTATATCCCTTTCGTTACTCGTAAATACATTATTGAATCAGTTTTGGCAACGGAATATGTATTTAAATTAATACGTATTTTGATAGTCCGATAGTTGTTTGATATATTTAAAAAAATACTGAATTATATTTGTAATTGATCTATTCAAGTGTTTTCTGTAAATGTACATTGTATAGTAAACCCATCGTGTTCTAAAAAAATGTATTTAAAGACATATGGCTTGCTAACGGAGGTTACAACTAACAAATTGTTACTCAGTTACTCAACCTTTGTTTTTTTTTCGAAGAGAATATCGATAGAAATGATAAGATTCGGACAGTACTAGTGGTTAGTTAATCGCTCTCACTGCACCCCGTTATTTTAGTATTGGAAGGTGGGAGGGAATTTTAGAACATCACAAGCATCCCATGCCATCGAACAGAAGGCGATTGATAAAAATAATCTGTTCGTACTGGAATTTGATCCCGTAAGGTTCGTCACAGAAGCCAACTGCGCTACGAACCTGAATAAAAAATATTACGATCTTTAGTAGTATATTTTTCAGTATTAAATAAAACCTACATTGCTTAACTCACAAATAACCACCAATTAAGCATACACGTTTTAAAATGGGCAAATTTTTGTGAGTTACGTATTACAGAGCGCAATATCGAATATCGTCGCGTTTACCGAAATAACCCACGTGTTGTGCAATCATTAAAAAGCATTTTATTACACATCACGTCAGATGACTTTTTAAAAACATTGACAGATAAACTAACGTTTCCCATGGCATATTTGCCAGGGCCTATCCAGGGCCACCAGTTGCGTGATATCCACTTGTTCAATTTAATCCAATGACTCTAAATATCCGCTTCGCGATTGAATACTGTCCCACACGAGGGTAACAAGTGAAATAAAACATTAGCAAAATGTAATGCATTATTATTATATTTGTATTACAATCAGTTATTAAACTTAAAAATCATATTCAATTAATTACGAAGACTTATTCGTATAAGAACGATAATTTCGAGAGCAATCACCAATCGATAAACAAGAGCACTCTAAGATCAATCTTTATTGGTAACCCGTTTCGCTGAATTGCACCCATTACGTTACACAACAAATTTATCTTTTTTTCAGACCTATTAACATCAGTGTGTGAAAAAATCGATTGTAAAAATGCTGCTCGTATTAGGATTTGAAATCCTGAAGTTCGGCTTGGAAATCAACAATGTTGACCACTGTGCTATAGACCCAACAATTATTTTTAATCGGTTTATAGATTTGCTGTTTGAAGGCATGGATTTTTGTGATTTCTAAAAATTGTTTCCCACCATTCCAATTCTTAAGTAGCGGGGTATAGCGAGAGTGATATGCCAACCACTAATCCTGTCCTAGCCCTATCTTTTCTAAAACTTCCTCACTCTTAGAAAAAAAGAGAGGTTGAGCATCTGAGTAACTAGCAGTTCTCGTAGAAACACTTTTATTTTGAAACCTCCATTAGGAGGAAATATGCTCCATATTCGGAGCGGACATGGAAAAAAAATAGTTCATGTGTAGGGCGTTCTGCTTAGTAAATATTTGCGAAAAATGAGATGTAGTCATGATGTGCTCGATATGCTTATTTCCTGCTCATTTTATATCTGAAGATGCATGTCCATGAGGCGAAACACATTTTACGAATAGTTATACAACTAGTTGAATTACAATGTTGTCAATTTTAATAAACTAAAAATATTTCCTTTAATATTTGAATGCTTTATATTGTGTTTTTATAAACACAACTATTAATTCAGTTTATTTTCTTCTAAATTTGGAATACGTTTAATACCTGAATAAAAATTATCGTATTTTTTTGCGTCATTGTATACATTACAGTAAAATATTTAATCAGAGGGATGATTACATAAGTCTCGACAGAACTCATTGCCAAGGTTTATTAAAAACATAAATGATAAACACTTACTGAACATAACAACAAACCTGTTTCAATAACGTGATTGATGAATAAACATCATTTGATTTTAAAATTATCCGAGATGCAGAATGGTCATATCTTTTTCAAAATATTTTTTGATGCGGAAGACTTATCAAATAAGTTAACATATGCATATTAATTCAATGGATCAATTATAATTTGCTACCACAATATTGACTAAAGTTGAGTTCATACATTATTTTTCCAACGCTTTTGTTTCGATTAAGTGATTTGGCATTTACGTAAAAACAATGATTGAATGCTATCAAAACGATGGTCGAATTAATTCAATTGAGTTAATGACAACCGGTACAAAAAGCTCGTGTAGAGCCTTAAGGCATACCTACAGTTAAATTATACCACTTCGAAGATAATCACGAGCCACTAACCTACATAGTCGTTCACATGTCAAAATTTTATCTAATCCATACAGAATACAAGTGATTTTGAAAGAAAAAAAAATTATTTGATTACTTATCGAGTTCGTTGTAAAATTGTAAATATTTTCCACAAATTGATTCTTGATTTAAAAAGCAATTATTGGTTATAAAAATACATTATTTCGTATTTGAATTGCATATACATATATTCAGTTGACCTTCCAAAACCATGGGCTCAATTAGAGTTCTCTAAAAGTATTAATTTAAATACAAACTGATTGAAAAAAATATTATCAGCTAAGTAACACACATTGTGATTTATTTTTCTTAAGTCCTTGAAACTGCGATTCGGCACCTTTCAATTGACAAATATTTAAATAAGTTACATGGAAAAATGCATATTTTTTATCCGGCAAAAATACCATAATATTTTTTGAATAAACAGGTATTAGAAGAAAAAAACAGTTGTCATTAAAATGCAAATACTTTTTAAGAAACCTGGAAAAACTTCAGAGCGGTGAACTTTTTTTACTCGTGTTATAGTCACACAAAGGTCAACAGGAAACGGCTTAAGTTAAATTTAGTTCTCAAATAATTCGAAGACTAATTTTCAATTGTTTCAAGTGTCACTTTTAAAAGAAACTTATACAGTTTCCGGCAAAAATTATTACGCCATACAACGATATCTCAAGTCATATAAATTTGAAGTTATTTAATTAAAAAAAAAAATAGATAATACAATATAAAAATAAAATTATTATTATTTCAGCAGCATTAAATGCATTTTTTTTATAACGGTATAACTCGAACTGGGATCTTGGTATTCGTTTGTTTTGTTCAATACCGAAATATCAGTTTTTGAAATGAAAATATAACGGTAAATCGAATTTTGAATGTGCAGAAACCATCACATATTTTAACAAAATTGCCGGCGGTGAATTGAAATAGTTTAAATCTGTTAAGAGCTATACCAATATTAAAAGTTTCCAGAATTAATTAGCCTTTCAATGATGTATTATTATTTTAAGAAAATGTAAGTTATTAATGAAAATCACTCGTTTATGGTATATATTTAATGACAGTATTTTATGTAAAATATTGAAAAGTCGATTTGGATTTACTCGCTCGGTATTGCGATTCAAACAAGCCGTATTTTATTCATTATGTAGAGTTGTTTTTATGCGTAGAGGTTAACAACAATTATTGTTCAAATCATCAAAAAAATATCAATAAAATTGGAGTTTGGCATTCTCAATAATATAAAACAATATATTTATAATATTATCTTACATTTTTTGTTTGTTAGCATTTTTTAATTTCTGGGCATTTGGTGATATACTAAGTATTTTACGCTGGGCTGTGAAAGGGTTAAGACTTCACTGCAATTATTTAATATGTGCATCTAGAAGGTCATAGCAATCGTGTATTAAAATAATAATATCCACATCTTGAACTAACTAGCAAGTGTAAGAGGTGGGAGTAGGGGGGTTCTGGTGTTGATGCATAGATGTTATCATTTAGCGAAGAAGATGTTTTAGCTGCATTTTAATGACTTAATAAAGACCGCCTCGTCAAAAAGTTAGATCAAACCAAGGTTACGTCACGTCGTAAGATAGATCGCTTTACAAATAAATAATATTTGTTTTAAGATATCACAACTTCGAATAATAGCTCTTGACGTGATACATTATCACTCATGTAAGTAGGGTAAGTCATACTCAAATACCGTTTATCATTGACTATGCCAAAGCCGTTAGTAAAAAGGAAGAAGCATAAACAATTTCTTCTCTGACCTTTGTCAATTGCTTTGCTTCCTCCCATGACATGCCAGCATCTCTCAGTTCCACTGATTACATCCTATGGATTGTACGCGACAAGAATCAGGAGTCCTACCAGTTAGAAGAGAAATCTGGCAGTAATAAAGCTCTTCAGCATCCAAGCATCCACAGCACGCGACCCAGTCAGTTTCAACGTCTTTGCGTGACTACTGATGTGACAGAGCACTGCCTTGTACGTTCCTTAATCTATAAGCTTCTTACGGTATCAAACCACCAGTATTTATTTTTGAAGTTCAATATACGATTTTTTGTGCTATGATTCGCTACCGTAAAGCAGAATTAGTTATATGAAAACGTTGTCAAAAAAATGTCATGCGAGATATGTATATATATACAAATATTATATTATTTTTGATTGAAAAGTTTGGTAGGGGGGGGGGGGGGGGGTTATGGTAGCCCAAATTCCACACGGAATAAATATGATGAAAAAGTAAATTTACAAATCAATTACGGCCAGTTAGTGATCTCGTTTTGTGATGTTATGATGAATGAAATGAATTCGGCCACTTTTAATTCCTATACCTAGCGAATTCCACGAGGATATAAGTAAATTTTGTCGCCGATACCATCTGAAATAAAATTGAATGAGTGTCGAATCTAAAATTTAACAGCGACTGCGTGAGGCCCCTATGCAGGATGATTCAATCGGTTGATTGTTTTTAATTCCTGAATCATTTACATGTATAGGTTAATTTAGATCTGTAAACGAGAAACGTGCCATCATAAATGTAAAAAATACTTTTTAATTGTTGAATAAGTCGTTCAAATTCAAACAATTACATTACTTATTGTATTTTCAATAACTCTAGAAACTACATACTACTTTTCGGAGGGTTTGCTATTCGTGTATACATAAGTATTATACGAACAGCATATTATTTAGGATCATTTTCGGCAGCATGCCATCATGAGAACTATTGAATAGCTCGAAAAAGAGTGTAAAGTACTTCAAATAACCAAAAATAGCCTATTTGTTTTATTGCATCTCCACACCTACTATTTCAAAGATTATATACATATAACAATATATTGTATCTCCTCAAAAAAATATAATATATCTTTATGCTAAACGAAAGTTCAATGTCAGAATATTGTATTTACAACAGACACAATCAAAGGTGGGCTGGAGGGGGCTCGGAGAGGCTCGCGCGAGCCCCTTGTTAATTTTAACTAAGGCCGGCGAGCCCCTAGTTAATTTAAGAAAAAAAATATTCTCAGATTAAATAACGACATATTTACAATTTATTACTTATTCATTATCTACAATAGCGTCAGTATACACAGCAGTGGCAGCCGGTCAATGTGGCATTAGATCAATGCACCCCTTTTATATTCAGGGGCGGTTTTATTTCGTGAAATAATATTCAAACATGACATTTATACCATTCACTCATTTAAAATTCTTCATGTATTTATTGCCTTATATTTATTTTATTATAGACAAATATTAATACCGAATTATTATTACCCCAGAATACCGAGCATTGCTTTGAGATTATGCCAGCCCTTTTTTAATGTATTGGCAGCCGCTAGATAAAATGATTTGCTTACCGCCGTAATACAAACATAAATAGATTTGTAAACTTTCAAATTAAGTTTTCTCAATATTATTATTTATGGAGATAACATATTTGAACTCTAAGCCATCGATATACATAGATAGTGCTGAACCCATATTTCAAACATATTGTTACGCCCGGAGATGTATTGACGGAGATTGAGATGTATTATCGGAGATGCTTAACGACCCCGTTTCTATTACGACGAGGTTTTAAAAGTTATAATCAAAAATAAAAAAACTTATAAAACGTATAAAATACACTTTTATGAAAAATCAAATCACAAATAAATAGTGCTTGTCATGAGCGAAACGAACCTTGATTATTTTTAATGAAAGTGGAACGAGTACAAATGATTGTGTTAATTTTTGAACATATTGTCTTTCCACCAAGTATTGACAGTGAACAAATCCAAACGTCATAAAAGTTTCTAGATTGCGAATATGTTTAATTTAATAAATTTGTACACATTCTATATATACATATGTATGTATACTCAAAACTCAAAAAATATCTATCATATTAACCAAACAAATTGCGATTCAGAAATAACTATCAACAATATTTGGTAATTATGTATGAATCAAGTACTTAATTTCTCAGTAAATGCAAATGCGATTAATAACATAATTAAGTTACAATCTGTTATAATATATTTTTATCGCTCACATTATTTTCAACAACATTAGGGTATTCTAAATAAAAGTATTTTTTGTTCATAAATTATGTCTCACATATAAAAAGACGTTTTTTCTGTCGACTATGTAAATCTATCACTTAATTAGGCTAAATTAATAAAATGCATAAATAAATAAGACTGCATTTAAAAATCTCAGCTTCGTAAAATATCTATAAGAACTAAAAAAATCAAATACAAATACTAAAGTTCAAAACCCCTGAACGGATTATCTACATATTATTTTGTTAGCTATATACTGTGTCGATTTTTCGTAAATAATATATGAATTTCAGTTTTTAAAAATAAATTTACACTAATTTTACACACATTATTTTGTCAGTTGTCTTATGTGATAGAACTGTGATAGAACACGTTACCAATGTGGTGACTGCAGACTTTCGGTTGATGAAACATGGCAATTGAATCGTAAAATGGTGGACAATTATTATGTACACGTTTTGCAAAGTTATTAGCCAGAGGTCAGAAGTTGCAAAGCATCCTTTGACTCGTGAAGTGAATGGAAGTTATTGATAGTTAATCAAAGATGAATTGAGTATAGCTGTGAACTTTTTCATACTAGTATTCGTAACCCCTATTCTACTATATATTTTTAGCGTATGGTAACACTATTTATTAAATTCTATAGTATATTAGTAATGGCTAAATACTTATCCACGAATGACTGTATAACTATAAATGTATGTCAAATGAAACGTTTTATGCCTTATTTCAGTCAATCAGTACATTTCAAATAAAATGAAATTTTGATTTTGAATTACTTTATTAGACATTTACCCGTGCCGAACGACTTTTTGGTGCTTTCATCAAACATTAGCTTATTAAGTGTTGGAAAAACAGAAGTTGAATAGAGCTTTGTAATATTTAGAAAAATACATGGTTTTTCGTTGTTTAATTATATTTTAGCATTCAGAATTAAAAATGCGTTTAATCGAGATGAATCAGTTGATGGCACCCTAAACATTTTATCAGTAGGCGACTTGTAAAAAATGAATATATTTTTACGAAAATTCTTGTAAGCATGATTTAAATTGTTCGAATTTTTTTTTCGTTAAAGGATGTGACTGTCTAAAAATCAAATGTTTTAACTCTCCTTTAAAAGCTTACATTTTCATTTAATTTTATGATTAATTTACAAATTATCTGAAGTTTTTTGTAATGAAAGAAAATGTATTTGATGGCATAATAAACACATTCGCTTGAAGTAATCATCAAATTAGTAACATCTTTAATGCTGTAATTAATACTGTAATAAATACCAAGAACTTGACTATTTACGTCCCGTCTGGGTCCCAATGAATACATACCGAGAGGAAGGGAGATTTTCTATGAATCAATTCAACCGGTCGGCCTGGTTGTTTAATAAGTGTTCACTATAAATTTTACTCTCTTGGAATATATATGTATGTATACAAGGCATGGATAGTTTTTCTAGTGAAGTATTCACCCATATTTGGAACACACTGTTGCTGCACCCGGAGATGCATTGGCTGGTTTTAAGACCCCTTTTATGTGATAATGTGGTTCTTAAAGTTTGCAAGAAAGTGGAACCTTCAACACAACGACATATTCACCTCACAGAAGTCAAACGATGCACGAGGGGATAATATTTAGAGTTGACTTCGAACAACGACGGTGCTGAATTTTTTCGTCAAAGTCGAAATGGTCTTAAGTCGAATTTCAAACAAAAAATAATGGATGACAGGATATGAACACGTGTTGTTGCTTATCTGCAAACACAAGAGATTGCAGCTACATTATAATCGTTGGATAAGTCTTTCACACTGCGCTTTGGCTAATCACACTGAAAACTGTTGACTTGAGAACTGGACTTAGATATCACTCTCAGATGCTCGGAGGTTGAAGACGTCGACCACATTGCTATTCCTAACAGCCCGCCTGATGCTTGAAAACAAGAATAGAGTTTGTCTTTTATTATCTGTCCATTTTGTTTCCCTTTCATACAAATTATTTTGTGCTTCGAATTCCTACCCTTCTTATAACCACTTAGCTGATTTCAATATTAGTACGCCCCATGAGTTCAAAAGGAATTTATATCAACAGGAATTATTGGATATAGTTAATCGTTCTGACGATCAAACCAACATAGTTTTCAAATATATTGTGTATTGTAGAAAAAAATACCATTAAATTTACCTTTGTCTAAATATTTGATTGCCGTTATTGCATCAAATTACTGTACGCTTCGTCCAAATGATGCGACTTATATTTTTTTATATCAGGACTTTTAAAATGGGAAAAAAACTTCATTTCATTGAACGAACTGAAACTTTAGTGATGGAAAGTATTTTTTTTCATTCAAATACGTTCAGATATTTTATTATGTTCGGCCCACAGTTTTAGAAAACTGTTTAAGTGCAACATTGACTGGGTCAAGATGTAGCGGTTGTCTATGATAGATATTCTTGGTTTGTTCTTGGAAAGCGATAATGGTAATCAATTTACTGACATAAACAAGACTTAAGAGTCAATAAGAAAAAAAATACCATAAGACCATTTCCACTGTCAAGTTAAACAACCAGGATAATTTTTTCTTATATACATTTCTAAGAAAAAATATGTAGTATTTACTAAATTATTAACTTTTAGTGAATAATTTAAGCTTAATTTTTATGAATATAAAATAAAATATTGAATTAAATATATTATGCCGGGTCCATTGCACGGTGGTCAACTTCGTTGATTTCCATGCCAGACCTCACAGGTGCGATGGCAAGGATTTTTGTGATGAGTAAAAATTCACCCCACCATTCCAATCCTAAAATAATGAGGTGTAACGAGAGTGATTATCTAACCACTAGTCCTACCCTGCGTCACTCTTTCTATCCCTACTACTCTTTTCGAAAAAGAGAAGTTGAGCGACTGAGTAACAGTTTTCGTAAAAATAATCCTGTTGAGATACCTCCTTCACGAGGCACATTGTATGTGGGAATGGGTAAAAAAATATATTTTAAAATTTATGATAATTGTAGGATTAATAATAATTATAATCTAGATATCTATTTGATAAAATATAAAAAATAAAGATTGTTATTAATTTTTATATATCATCAATTAATAATACTCGCTATGAACGAAACCAGTTCAGATCTAAAATTATAGCTGTGGAATTATAGTAAGATTGTTTTATTTTTCAATATATTGCCTTTTCACCAAGAGTTGTCGTTAGATAAATTATTCTCTATTAAACCGTATTTTTGTGAATATATCGTAGATATATGCATGTATAAATTAAATATTAGTCATTTTACACTTTATAACTTTGTTACAAAATCAACGTAATTTTGTTAATAATACTGTACGATATTTCTCGGTAGCTTGTATAAACGCTGTGGCGAGTAATAGGCTAATTTCCTTGTTAATCCGCCATTCTGGTAAGTATATTAATCCCCGAAGTAAAATCTCTTCCTTTATACAACCGCAGAGATCCTTAAACTTAAATACTGCCTCAGCTTTAGAGCCTTCTTCCTGTGCGTTTCCTTCGCAATCTTCGCGGTTACTTAAACATATATAATATAATGGCAAACTCAGCCGAAGCTTATTAAGTTTATTTATGCACAACGATGTGTTTATTTTATCTTCCGTGTTCCATGTCGTCGTTTTAATTTGATCAAACGCAGTTTTTTTTTCAGATTTAGGTAATTGATATAAATATGAGCTGTGAAGTTAATACAAAACCTTCCACTCTGAAATCGATCCACAACCTAACTATGACTGTGACACTTTTTCACACTCCAACTCACTAATAAAACATATATACATAGTGAGGAATTTAGAAAAACGTGATAGAAAAGAAATAATTAGAGAGGTTGAGCAACTGAGTAACAATCAGTACTCGTGAAAACACTTCGGTTGAGAGAAACTCTATTAGGAGTCCATATGCCCCATATTAGAAGTGGACATGTTAACACATAATGTTACTAAAATCAACGCTCATTTATATTTCTTTGGGCACGTATTTAGTAGAATAAATCAATACAAATTTAGATAGTAGTAGTATTCTTCTTCTACGTGTTTAATAGTGGGTGCAGTACCCTTCGGTTGACAATGCTCGTGATGAGTGAAATCGGTCCTGATCATATTAAATACAGAATTAGTAAAAATAGTGTTTTATTTTTTGAATTTATAATTTGTATTTTCGATGGAAGTATCTCTGTAGAAATTAAATTTATTAAAAAAACAACATTTTGAAGAAATTTGTTATTCCACTGATTTTGTTTCTAATTATTATGTATGAGTCTGATGATGCTTCACGAAGAGGTGAAACACATGTCACAATTAGTAACGCAATTAATAGAATAACAAAGATATCGAATTGAATTACATATTATTTGTGATTATGAAAAAGAATGATTATGCTTATTTATAATATACTCACGTAAAATCTTTACAGCGTTTAATCTTAAATATACCTATTATGTTTCTGATATTAACAATAGTTTTGTATTGAACGATTTGTGTACATACAATTTCATTTTTAACGCATTCTTTTATAAAAACTAGTCTTTTAATAGACAGGCAAAAAAAGCTTTGCCAATCACGTCGCCCATTATAAATCAAATCATTATTTCTTGATGCCTTTGTAGCACATAACTGAATTATTGCAAGGGGCCTAAGGCGGCTTTAGCTGATAAAAAAATGTTACACAAATCATTTGATTGGATCGTTGTGGATACTTTGTGACCAGAAGTGTTAAGACATAGATATGATTTAAATATTAATTTAATGCGCATGTATTGGGTTGGAAACTGTTCTCGGCGTGACCAATATCTGTGCACACGCCAAGTCGCAGGTTACAGGCACCTGTTTTACCTGTTCTGGGTATATTCTGGCGGTGGATTTGATACGTAATCAAATGTTAACCCATTTATATCGGGGGTTTTTTTTAAACATATATTTTGTTTCAATTTTACAATATATGTGTTTTGGAAACAGTTAGGATAGTAAGACGGGTTAAGGTCAAGACTATTTGTAGTTAAAAGAAGCACTACTATTGTGCTTCGTTTTTAGGGTGTTAATAGTGAACCGAAGGCAAGGAAACCAGATTTAAAAAATCAGAAATCGTGAAATTCGTCACGAAAAAGGAGAAATAAAAAAAATAAAGCACTTGAATTGAACTATTTTATATTAAAATAAGCACATAATTAGAATATACACAAAAACATACAAATATGGCGTATTTTTTATATTTCAATATTTTTCTAAGCTTGTATAAATATGTGATTTATCGACTTCTGTTGGAAGGCATGGGTGTTTGTGATGTCTGAAAATTCCCTCTCACCCTTCCAATATTAAAATAACGGAGCGTAGAAAGAGCAATTAGTTAATCACTAGTCCCGTCCTAACCTCATCTTTCCATCTCTACAGTTCACTTTGAAAAACAATTTTCTTGAGATACCTCCATTAGTATTTAATATACTTCAAATTGGGAGGAGACATAAATTTAAAAAAAAAACTGTACTGGACGCCCGCTTCAATAGGTTGAAAAATGTCAATGCAAGTATTTTGACCAATGTATGTGTTTCATTTTGCTGAAGGTATTCAGCCATTTTGCCCCCAGGCTGCAATGTTCTTGACTCCATCACGACATGCGAGCGTCTGACTCTTAGACCGGTGTAACAATCCACGTGATTGCGTTGGTGCCCATTCGTTTCGTAATCTATTGGCGTAGAATGTCTGATAAAAAATGTGTTTATTACATTAATCATCGAGTTGATGTTATTATTAAGAATGATTTGTTTTGTGGTATAAAATACTTATTATTTATTTAATGCATAAGAGATTGATTAATATTTACACAAATGATTAAGCTCATACAATACATTTTTAAATAAATAAGTAATATTTTGAATCATAATATTATGCTTATTTAGCCCTTTGGCTGCCGTAGAAAAAAGTACGTTTGTACCTAAAACGCCGGCTATAATTTGGAGTTATTAATTTAATTAGTTATTGACGAGATAGTTTGTCTCTGGTGTGTTGAGTACGAAAAATTTGACGAGATATTTCGTTTGTGGCAGCTATACGGTTAAAAATAGGTTTGTATTTATTTAATATGTCTTAATTTTTTACAAGTGCAAATTTTTTTATACGAAAACTGCTTGTTACTCAGTTGCTAACCCAAATATTTTTTCAAAGTTTTAATTTATTGCTAAAACGCCAAATATGTACAAATATAAAAAAACATGGTAAGCAATAAAAATAATTTAGAATTACTATTTCTTAAACATTTTTTTCACAAAATAACATCTATAATAAGTTTCTATACTATTTTTTTTATTTAAGCAGAAAATATACAAATCACGAGTTGACGATATTTTTATAAAACTAACAATATAAATTCTTTATACTTACTTCGTTCATACTTCTTTATTAAACCAATGCACCTGCTGGTTTTGTCCCTTTCTCTCGCAATAGATTATACCTGATAGTCTTTGTTAGCGGTTTCTCTATCAATTCACAGCATCAGTTACGTTATTATACTTACCTGCCTGAATTCATTTCTTTGTGAAATAAATCTATCCAAACAACAATGAAATTCATTGTGTTATTATTACAAACCTTATCGAAACCTTATCGAAAAATATATAGCCAGGCTTGCTTGTGTGACAGTTTTAAAGTACACAAATATATTTTTTAACTGGTCATGTCATAATGAAATATTCTGGAGTTCTGTTCGTTTTAAAAAAAAAAAATTGTAGTACATACAGTGTCTTGATGGCATTAAAGCTTGCAGGCCTGTAGTTGAGTGGTAAATACTTGCGAAGATCACGGGTTCGAATTCCATGGCTCAGGCTGAGCGTATACTGAAACACAAGCGACGCAGCGCAGGGCAGCACGTATTTTGTATTACGTGAAGAAGAATATACCTGTGTACACAACAATGCAGACATGCGTGGACCCGGTGCTGCACTCCGTTGTTGTGACGGCACAGATTCCTTCGTGACGCGTGTACGTTTGGGCGTCCCGGCATACGCCTAGTTTCATGTATGCTTATAATGTAAGAATGCAACTGGGAATATCCTACCATTTTCATTCTGTTTGGAATGGGTAACTCTTCGAAAAAGAGAGGCTGAGCGATTGAGTTATAAGTTCTACCAGAAGTCCATATGCTAAAAACTAGTAGCGGACATGGTCACTGGAAATATACACCGAAACGTTGACTGTAAACCATTTTTTGTAATGGTATTTTTAATAACAATACATTTTTAATTTGATCTATATTATAATATATTGTACTATAATTAGAAATATCCCAACCCTTTCTTCAAATGAAACCGAGCTATCAAATAACAACCACTCCTAGTGTAATACTTCGTATTAGCGTACTCTTGTTGTATTCATATTTTAATCTTTAGAATGAGTCGCATTTATGTATACAGTTTTGGAAGTTTTTTTTGTAATCGTGTCCGCTCGCCGTTGAGTAAGTTGGCGATTCAGTGTGTTTCGTGAGAGCATAATAATGCTCGATTGCCATTTTTTTTATAGTATTTTTTTTTCATATCTTGCGCAAAAGTATGCCCAGTAAAAAAATATCCGTTAGTCACCTACTGACTTCTGTTCTCATGTCGGTGTCTGAATCAAAAATAAATCATTGTGATGTGTACAACTGATTGATAAAAATAAATTAAATTTTGTCAGTTTTTTTAAAAAATTTCGGGACATTCAATTAGTTATTTTCAATGTCTTTTGTTTAATATTATACAATAGTAACATTTTTAAATTATCGATTTTTTGATTGTTGTTAATTACTACAGAACTGAATAAATTATCACGAAGTAACGCCACCCGTAAACAGAGTGAATGTGCTGTGCGTTACGGATAAATAAATATACATTTTATATATAAGTATTATATATGGTAATATTAAAAAAAAAAGTGTGCAAAACAAACCACAATCGTTATCGATAAAAAAATGTTTGCAAAAATAAATATAAATGCATGGTTTTTTTGAAAATTTAAATTTGAAATGTGATTTTAGTGTATTTTCTTGTCAGGTTGACTTCCGATGATTCTGTAGAATTATTTATGTGAATATCGCAGGCGCATTGATATTTATTTAAAATATTTTGAATTTTACCATTCTCTCAATAGTTAAAACAAGATTATATTTTAGGGTTTCAAAAATAAATTATGTTATGATCAAATTAATAACTCCGAAGTTTATCTTTATTATACGTTTGTTTTTAATTAAATATTACTTTAATGTAGCATTTTAAGGAATTGTGTTTTTCTAAATTCATTCGAAGTTCCCCTTTTTAACGAAAAATCACATTATTAAAAAAGTTTATTATGCCTCGAGTAAAATTGCTGACTCTGTTATCAAAAAATGGTCTAAATTTAATTGCATTTTATTCTGCTACAAAATAGCACGAGGAAATACAGCGCATATTCCATTGGGAATACGGCCATACATCAACTAAAAGTACCTTTTTTACATCAAATACTTTTTCGTTTAAGTTAATTACTATTGTGTGCGGTGACAATCAACAAAACCGTATTTTTCTCGTTATTTTAATTGGCAAAAATTAGAGCGTTTTTGTGTATTACATTTTTACGTAGCGGCAAATTTTATCAAAAAGCTGCAAGCGTGTGAATTTATTATTTTCCGTACGTAACGTTGATATAAAAGATAATATAATTCTTAGTAGGTTATTCAATGTTTTGATCAGGGATTATTTACTATTATAATTGCTTAAAATATGTTGTGCAAATAGAAAGAAAAGTGGGGTAAAGTTAAGTATGGTCTCTCTACGCTACTTTTTAATACGGTAAGTTCATCCCTTCCTAGAAATATGAAAAAATAAAATTTTTTGTTGAATTTCTTGTTGTCATAAAACCGAAATTCAACAAAAGAGAACGATAGTAACAAACCAAAACCTTCATTAGATTTTAAATCTGACGTGTGAAGTCATTTCTAGTAATGAAAGCAATTTACGTCCAGTCCCTAATAAAAGTGCGCGTATGTTTTCATGGAGCGATAAAAAGTACTATTTTTTTTTGAAAGAAAATACATAATATATTTGAATAATATTGGAGATATTATTGTTTGGGTTTTCATTATTACCTTTTTTACACGATTGTCTATACTAAAATTTTGTTGTTTTTTCAAATAATAGGTCTTTTTTTGTTAATTTAGAGAAAAACTGTATTCAATCATATGTTTACACGGTGCTTATTGAAACGTATCTATTAGGGCTTGTCGGTTTTCAAAAACTGGTCTTAAAAACCGGTTTTTCCATAAACAATTCTATAAACAAAAGGACAGAGAATTTGGATCATTTATTTGATGGCTTGAAGACCACATATCCCACATCATTACCCAGCGAAAAGGTATTTTCGATATCAGGAAATTATGTTACAGTGGACGCTTTGTGTTTTCTTAAATCATATTTTCTGAAGAGTGACACCAAATAATTTCTTGTTGTGTATTATTATGCATATAAATAAACAACATAAAACAATTGGAATTTTTCTCGCTTTTAAATTGAATTATTAATTTTTTGTAAAATTTCGAAAACCGGATAAAACCGGTTTTCAAACAATACTGACATTCTAAAACCGGTTTTTCCAAAAGTCAGTTTTTGTACAAGCCCTAGTATCTACCGCGGAAAAAAAGACTTGAGTGTATATTAATGTTTCAATAGAGTAGAATGCACAATTAATAACACAGTAATTTTACGTTATATTAAAGCATTATATTAAAATTTGGTGTAAATATTAAAGTTACCGAATTTATTTCGATTTACATATTTCATTCAACGTACTCTGAGGATAAGCCAGTGTGTCATTAATGGAGTCTTGCAGGTTAATCAATTGGCTTCACTTTGATTTAATTATCGAGTGATTTCATTTCCCACCTGGTTCTTTATCTTACTTGCAACTTGCAACGGATAAACTTTCCCTCCTCACGTATTTATTTATGACCAGCTAGTAGTAGTTGTATGAACACAATTTGCGTTCATTAAGAAAAGGGTTTCGCTCACAATTAAAGTAATTTCATTTGCAAACTAAATACCAAAGAATGTTCAGGCTTTATATATATATATTGGATATATATTGTAATGAATATATACTATTTTATAATATATCGTTCCAAAGTTATATTACTGGTAAACACAATTCTTCAATTGATAAATATATATAAAATCTCTCCATTGTTATAAAGCTTCTGTACTAAACAGATTAAAATAACAAAGTATTTTAGCTCTACAGTTTTTAATAATTTTATTTGTTGATAGCTATTTCGGCTTGCGCCATCGTCAGAACTATGTTTAAACTAATGTTTTGCTCAGCTATATATACTGGCTCTGAAGAGATACACAATGCATCAAGTTATTCGCTCTAACATCCTAATTATAATTACAATATTACACTTATCAAAGAACGATTAACAATCTGGGTTTATTTCTTAAAACATTAATTAGGATAAAATTAAAATGATATTTATTATTAATGACATTGCATAAAATTTATTAACTATGGCTTTATTGTTTCGAACAACAATAAGCAATATGGGTTTTTTCCTATTTCTTCCTTTCCTTTTCCTTTTCTGTACTAAACATTCATAATGTCTTAAATTCTTTCCTACCCGTCCAATCTTAAATATGGCTCGTAGTCAACGTTCCCTCTAAGCTGCGCGCGTGCGCAGCCGCACAGCAGTTGTTAAGCCCCCGCGCATTCCGGGTTGGCGCGCACTAATAGACAGTTTTTCAATTAATATTTGATCGGTCCGCGCAGCCTTTGAAATTTCCGCGCAGCTAACCTCTTGCCTTAGAGGGCACATAGCTCGTAGCTAGACCGAATAGTTAACTACTAGTCCGTTCGTAGTACAATCCTTAAATTCTTATTTTCCAAGGAAAGGAGACTTTGAGCGAATAGTTGATACAAAAAACCCACCCTTCCGATTATAAAAAGAGGCGTAGCGAGAGTGATTATCTAAGCAGTATTCTTATTTTTTTTCTCATAAACTTACTCTCTTAAACAACTGAAGTATAAAATATATTATGCTCTACGTAGGGAATGGTTTAAAACAACTACACATTTAATAAGATTCAAATGTATACTATCAATTTAGTATTTTATTTTTGAGCTCTGTTGTATTGTATGTAGCACTTAGTTGCAATTCTATGTACACTAGTTTTTTTTTTGTTATTTTTATCCACTATTTGAAATAAACGACTACCACATATGTCTTTTTTGATTTTCAGCACATTAAATGAACTTAATAAAATAATTATCCAGTGATATCGAGTGTTTTTATTAAATTTAAAATTTCACAAATTTCAACATTAATTAAAGTTAATTACGTGTATTTATTATTTATTGACAGATTATGCAAATAAAAAAACTCGTAACATTGACTGATGTATACTTAATCTTTTCAACACGTTTATTTTTTATTCAGATTTGTCACAGGCTATTGCGAAATGTAGTTACCGACAGCTTTCACCGTAAATAATAATTACACTATTGGATAATAAACAATATTCTCGGTTCAATAAAATAGTACTCAGCGGTTGTAAAAACATTATATGTATCTTAAATAAATTAAGATAACATATTTAGAAGAGTATTACATTTACAGCAAATAATATGATTTTATGTACTTGTAGTTTTTTGTACACTCATATAAGAACTTCGATACTTTGTGTACCTATTTATTTCCAAATCGTGTTAATCAAGATTACGCTAAATAGAAAGGAAAATTTGCTTATATATGTAAGCCGTGCAAAAATAACAAAATAAAGAGTTTTGTAATTTTTTTAATAAAACGTAAAAAAAGCCGGCAGGCAGGCGCCTGTGTGGTCGAGTGGTCAACGTTGTTGGCTTCGGCTACGGAGGGCCCGGGTTCAAATCCCGGTACGGACAGTTTTTATAAATTGATTTTTCAATCGATTTATGAATTTCTGTTCAAAGGCATGGGTGTATGTGATGTCTTGAATTCCCCCCTCTCACCCATCTTATCCTATGAACGGGGCGTATCGGGAGCGATTAGCTTACCACTAATCCTGTCCTAGCCCCTATCCTTCTATCCCTACTCTCTTTGGAAAAAGAGAGGTTGAGCAACTGAGTAATAAGCAGTTCTCGTAGAAAAACTTCTGTTGAGATAAAATCCATTAGGAGTCCATATGCTCCACATTGGGAGCGGACATGGTTTAAAAAACAAAATATACTTCTATAAAATATATTTTTGGAACGTACAATGCAACACACGATACATAATGCAAGTGTATAACGTATGTTTTGAGCGAATTTGAACTGGTAACACTACCAACTAGTGAATAATATTGCAATATTTATAAAATACTAGCTGTAAGCCCGTTGACCTCAACGGGGGGATTTTTGTCGCATTTTTTAGTAGTCAGAAAATTTACTGGCGTGAAAAATAAATTACAAACCTATTTATTGAATAAGCCAGAAATTCTGATAGTAAAAGAAATATATCTCGGGGCATATATCGATGGCCCTGCAGTATTTAAATTTTAAATTATTTGATTTTTGGAATAATTTTTAAGTTTGCTAACAACCATTTTTCGTAGTAGCAGAAATTTCGTACATTATTTAATTTTTGAAATAATGTTTAAGTTTGCTAACAACCATTTTTCGTAGTAGCAGAAAATTGGTAAATTATTTAATTTTTGGAATAATGTTTAAGTTTGCTAACAACCATTTTTCGTAGCAGCAGAAATTTCGTAAATTATTAAATCTTTGGAATAATGTCAAACATTTTCAGAATGTTTTTATTACATGATATCTTCTTCGTAGCTTGATAATGAAGAAACTTTATTTTATTTTTAATATATAAAAAGCATCAATATTTATTAATAAAAAAGCAAAGTAATAATAAATAGTTGAAACTTTGCTGTTATTTGATGTGTTAAAACGTTACTCTTTTGACGTCGAATCGTTTATATCTATTATACATAAAGGTGAAACAAATTAACTGCAAACTGCATATTATTGTATTAATTTTAAATCTTTAAATGCCATACAGAGAAGGCGACGAGAACATAACAAGTTAAATCACTTATAAGTTTTCGCTGTCAATTCTTAGTGGAAAGTTTATACAATTATTTTTTATGTTAGATATAGAAGTTAACTTGAAACTATTTCTTACCTACTCAATGAAAATTAATACAAACAAATGTCGTAAAATCCTTAAGAAGCGGTAAAGTTTTGTTTAATAAAAACAACATAAATCTTCTAGGTTGCAGAGCTTACATATATTGCGAAGATATGTCATAAAATAAAGTAGTTTACAGGATGTATGTATGCTTCAATCAGAAGATAAGTTAACAAACACATATATTTATAAATAAATAAAATACTGTGTAATCAAAATTCTATATTCTATCTTTTTTTAGTAAGTTATTATTATGAAAAATGTCAACTATTTGAGTACTATTGTTTGAGAATTTTCTGCAACAGTAGAAACTGACATCCATTGATAATTGAAATAGTTAGCTATCGATTTTTTTAAAAAAATATTTTTATTATTACCGACATTCCACAAACTACAATTTTGGTGACATGTCAGTTAATAAAGGCGTTACTAATAATACAGAAACGTGCCAAAAAAGCCAGAATATTTTCATACAAAATAAAGTTTCAATTATAATGCTTTCTTTGTCTTTAATTTTATTAAAAAAACTTTTGTCATGTGTTCATTTATATTATGTTTAATAACTATGTATTATTATTAAATTTCCGGTTGCGTGGTTGAGTGCTGAACGTCGTTGGCTTTGTTTACGGAGGTCACGGGTTTGAATCTCAGTACGAACAGTTACTGTTATAAATTGATTTTTTAATTGATTTCTGTTCATAAGCATGGATCAATTGAATTTCCTTTCACCCATCCTATAAAGAGCGATTAACTTACCACTACTCCTGTCTTAGTCATATTCTTTTAACCCTAATATATTTGAAAAAGAGAAGTTAAGCAACTGAGTTATAAACAGTTCTCGCAGAAAAAAACTTCTGTTGAGGTAGGTAATAAAAGGTTAAGCAGTGGACAATATAATATGACTATAAATTCCAAACAGGTGGATGTGCCACGTGTCAGAATTGGCGCAATACACTTGATACGAACAATGCGCAGAGGGAAGAATAATGTACGCTGCGAGTTAAAAATTGACTAAACATGTATGCTTACACACTGTCTTTCTTTATGTAACAGATAGACAAAAAAATAAGATAAATTTTCATGTATTGTAATTTTTATTTAAAATTACGTCGAAATAAGCTGTGTTCAATTTAGATCAACGCATTAAAAATCAATTAGACAATGAATGACGAGTAAACATCTCTGCAGACAAATATCATGGAATCATTCACGTATATTTTATTTGTTTTTAAATATAACCTATTAATAATGTTCATTTTATTTTCCGCCTTCGCTGCAAATGGCTACTCAATGCTCCAAAGAATGATGACGTGCTTTCACTTTTCTTGACACCAACTAGCGTTAGAAACTTTAAAAGATTATGCAATGTTTATTAAGAAAAAATATTTACACAGGTTCATTTTGTCATAAAAAGTGCAATCGATATGCATAAGTTTTCGATGATTTGAATAGATCTCTTTTATTTGGTTAAAGAAAGTTATACGATTTTCGAAAATTGTCAAGTGGGATAATTATTTTAATATTTCTATGAAACACCTCTACTTTTAACATGAGTGTTTTGGAATTATGTTTGTACATTATAAATGTACACTATGTTGTAATGTTAATTTTAAAAGTACATATTAAGTATTTAATTCATTATATAATATGTTAACAAATACAATTATATAATTTGTTTTTTTATGTGTGGGTGGATTCTAATATTTTGAACAGCTATTCGAAGAAATATAAAAACAATAATAGGGTGCAGCATTAAATGTATGCATTAAAATATTAAACATGGGTTTTCATTCTTTTTCTTTCCTGGGACATTTGAGCTTGATTTAAAAATGTTTTGGCAGATATTAAATATATAATAAGGCTTAATTATTTAACAATATTTAACTGTTTTTAAATTACAGTAAAAACATTTTCTTGAGAAGATTTTTCTATAAATCTAAAAGCATGAAATAGCTATGTTGTATTTAATTCTTTGACCCTATCCAACCCTTAGATTAAGATGTAGCTCGAGTTATTATAAAACTGCTAATCATTCCCCCATAACCATACTTTTTGGTTTTAATACGCCTGCAAATAAGTAAGTTTTATCAGTGTCGGATATTACAATATATTGATTTGTATTGTGTTTATTTTGTATTTTACATGTATCACATCGTGATTCGTGGCTATTAAATAAACATTAGAAATATAAACTATTATTTGCAAGCAACGTTGTTTGCTCCTTGCTTTACTCAACCCACCGTAATGAAGCGGGTATTTATTTTAATATGTAACTCCTTATATTGTCCGTTGCACAATCGACCTGCACATTCTCCGAGATGCATTCGGTGGCCCCTGCTAAAAGGGCGAGCAGGTCACGGGGCCACGACGCCCATTGTAATCAACGATTATTGCATGCGATGGGCTCTCGGCAAAATAGACATGTTATTATTAGTTAGTGGATTGCAAAAATATGGACAAACCATTGCTAAGCATTATATGGATGGACATAACAATGGATTGAACCACAATTTTTGTGATTTTCAATAGAAACTTACAATAAAAAAATCATTGCATCTGGTATAATCACAATTAATTCATCTTAATGTTTTGTGAACTGACTACTTTCTGCCCAACTTAGTCCAACTATTAGTGTCAAGTGGCACACCCAGTGAAATATAAAGGTCAATAATTTTAATATTATATAATATGGTATGACAAATTACGTTTAAATATTCTAATCGGCAACCACTAAAAATTAAAATAGATTCAGTTCTCGAAAATCACATTTTTTCTCTATATGCGTGTATTCTAGACATTATAGATTTCCGTTACATTTGATATTTGCATTTCTTAGATTTTAGAAGTAAATGCCAATTCAATCAATAAATATTATAAGATTGTCTATAAACTACGTTTTAAAAATAACTAACCTCATGAAAATCACCAATATGAACACCTGTATTCTTAACATAGCTCCACACCATCGACTTGTCGTGTGAACAGCCAGATAATATCTGAATGTAGTTTTCATTATTGCAAGCTTTAAGAATGTAACAAAATAAGCTAGTTATTTTACAAATTGCAATGGATTAAGAGCTGATCGTGTAATTTTTAGATAATCATTTGTATCTTTCGATCGTAAATTAAACTACAAATGTCAAAGTTGACGAAAAATGCCCCAAGGTATTGAAGTCACTTTCTGATGCTTGGAACTTAATAATTATTACCAGAAGGTTTTGTTTTGCGCCATTATTAGATACAGGTGTAGGCGGAAGGTAATTTATCAACTTAACAGTCGTGATGTAAGTTTTTTTTTGTAAATTAATTAATTTATTTATTTGTGCGCTGTTGCGAATTTTTAATCGATGTTTTAAGCTCATTATTAAAGAGACCTCGTGATCTTTAGTTATTTTTTCCCACATCAAATAAACATTCTTTTGATTATAAAGATATCGAATTTATTTATTATTATTTTAGATGAACAGTTTTTCGATATGAATTTGTGTGAGTCATAAAATGCATTTTAATTATCCTTGAAGAATCATTTGAAAAACTGTTATAGCAATGTCTTAATAAAATTTATTTAATCAAAAAAGTATTTTTGATATTATTCATCTACAACGTGCATCTTTAAGTCCAATTTTGTAAGATTTATAATATATTCACTAAAAATAGTATCTAAAAAGAATATCGGAAACAATGAAAATATACTCCACCAATCTTAATTACGTGTCAAGTGTTTGGCAGTTTGAAAAATTGTTTGTTTTAGCCAGACATAAATCACGTATTATACGGTAGATAAATATTGTAGATTGATTGACCAACGATCGCCCTTTCTTAACCCTGAGAAAAGACATGATCTACACTTCTGAAAAATATTTCATTAAATGTTTACTTAATACTGGATGATTAATACATCACATTATATTTTTTTGATAATTTCTGACGATTTGTTGAATGATCCACTACAATCAATTACCTTCATTTGGCTTGGTTTCTATTCTTCTACGACAAGTTGGTGCCAACTGCAAACCACTTGAAGCTCGTTTGAAATGATTTTTGCTTTGAACAACGAACCAATCCACGCAAAATCATCATGTCGCTGTCAAATGACAGATAATTGGAGAAACACTTATTAATATTATGATTGTTATTCAATACGTTTGAAATTTATAATAAATACGTTTCATAGTATTGTATGTATTATTCGAAACATTGTATTATACTATTTTTGTGTAGAAACAGCACTTTCCAGTCGATTTATCGATTTTCGCTCGAAGGCATGAATGTTTATGATGTTCCCCTCTCCCTAGTATATTTTAAAAAATGAGAGGTTGCAAGCAGTTCTTGTAGAAAATCTTCTGTTGCGATACCTTCATTAGGAAGCGATATGTTCCATATTGAGATCGGACACCGATAAAAATATGTATAATTCATTTGATTAAAAGTCATTTTTTATCAGATTTAACCAGAAAATAAAATTAATTGACAAGTCAATCTAAATTATGGTGACCATGAAGACATTTTTCGATTCGCTTAAAGCCAAATTTTATTGCCAACACCTAATATTCTGGTCTGACGTTTAAAGAAAAGACTTTTTGTGACATAATTCATGAAATTTTTCTTCAATATTTATACTTCATCATTAACACATGAAATTAATCAAACCATGCTGCAGTCGGTAAATTCTGCACGGGCTTAAAAAAACATATATTTATGCCAATCGTGACTTACATGTTCCGAATAAGATATTGATACGTTTAATAAATCTTTTCAAAAGGACTAGGCGTTGCCTATTGTCTGCCCATTTATTTGTTTATTTCTTCTACGTCGGTTATTTATTGAACCATTATTGCCCACATACGTGCCTGTAAATAATTTGTTACTCGATTGTTGATATCTGTATTTTACACAATGGAGAATTGATTTACAAAAACAAAAATGGACCAACTAACCCGCATAAATGTTACTAAATCTTGTGGTATAAAATAAAGTGTTGCAAATCTATTAGAATTTTGTGTAATTGATAGGTAGTTATTAGAGCGATTTATTTATAATAACTTTGGTTGTATTCTCAGCGTGGGATGTGAAATCATACAATTGTATAAAGAACATACATAAAATAGGAATAAAATTTTGTATAAATGAAACTAAACGTTACTTTATCAATACGTACCTAATGAAAATTAAATCAAGAATTAAGTTGTATTTGTTTAGTTTAGCAATATTGCATTACATTTAGCAAAGAGTGTTTGAAATATTTAGTATTTTTTCGCTACCTCTACTTTTCTACGGAAACGAGAATGGAGTCTGTAAAAACGGTTCCCAGCTTCATGGCCAATTTTATTGCAAGGGAAAGTTCAGGTTTGTACATATTATATCGCTTAACCACATGAAGTCCAGCAAAAAGAATCTTTGTGTTAGGAAAATAAATGTCAAGGAACACAGAAATCGGCAGAGTTGTTTAGTTTTGAAATTAATTTCAATTAAAAAATGTAGCTCTTTTATCTGGGATATGTTTTGTAAATTAACGACCGGTATTTGAAGTATGCTGTTTGTATCCGTGACGTAGTTTGTGGGGAATGATTAAGTAACAAGTTCTCAGGGACCTGCGAGCGTCCCGCGGGCTCGATTGGCCTTTATTATACCATAAATGAACCAATTACTTCCAACCATTATCATCATATCATATAACACGTCGTTATTCCGAACATAATAATAATACATATATCCATAAACTCATCAGGATGAAAGTGCGTATGATTTTACCGCTCGTCTGCCGTAGATCCTTGTTATCATCAAATATCCACCAAATTTATATAAAGTTTTTCCTAATACATCTGTATACTATTTGAACCCCTGAAAAGTGAACTGAGGTAAGTAGTACAATGGTTAATCTTTACTATTTGACTTTTAAGTACAATCACGTTTTTATTTAGTGTTTTTGTGGATTAAATATTTTTATTTTAAGAAGAAAAAACTAGTGCAGTAACTATTTACTAAGATCATTTCATATTTACGATACTTCAAGACGTGTGTGATATTATCAAGCATTGAACTCAGTGCTTGCTAAAATACTTGTTGGCTCACACAAAATTTCGAGTCAGTTACTCAAAATTTCCTTTCAGTGAAAATCAGATAAAATTATGAAATAAGAAATGCGGTTAGATATACAAAATCCAATTCTTAATTTTGATCATATCTTTTTTTTCGATAGAGTATTTTGATGTTATGAAGAAAATAAATATACATATTTTTAGTACAGTCAACCCTTCGATAACACTGAGATACGTTTTATGTTATAGAAAATCGCGTTGCAGAAGTTGTATTGAAAACATTTTGCTCAGATATGATTGTTAAATGTTTTCA
The DNA here is from genome assembly GCA_030503985.1 of Himalopsyche tibetana. NCBI lineage: Eukaryota > Metazoa > Arthropoda > Insecta > Trichoptera > Rhyacophilidae > Himalopsyche > Himalopsyche tibetana. Next base: position 3,257,127 of record JAPJYX010000019.1, on the reverse strand, counting down.
AATGTCGTTATTTGTAATTTTTCACCATGGTATCACAAGTCAAGTGCAATTTGTCCAAATGTTTTCTGTCAACTGTGTATATGTTAATGCAAATACATTTATGTACATGTTTTATAATTTAATTATACGAATGGGGTCTTCTTATAGAAAAAAGGGGTATAGAGAAAAATACTCACGTGTTATAGAAGGGTTTACTGTATGTATTATCGAATTCAAACTCACTGTTGTGTTTGAAAAAATATCTACACATTATTAATACGAATGTATGGATAAACAAATCTAGATATTAACGGTTTAAGATTAACTTATAATGCACTTCTCAGACTCGAAGAGCCTCTTTCAACACACCACATAATAACATAACTATTATATATGAATCAAACTAATGTTTATTTTTCTTTTTGTTTCAGGTGAGTACAATTAATTCCATATTGTGGAGAGATATGTTACAATAGAAGAAAATACACTTGCAAGCACGGTATAGTATAAAATGAGTCATTCCTCTTGTTCGGACAGTAAACTTTTTTCGTAACCAACTCTTTTTTTACACGATTTTGAAATAACAGGTTTCACTAAAAAGCACGAATACTGCATAGTTAGTTTGATGCTGGTCAAAAAAGTGAAGCGCGTGTCATAATTTTTCATAACAGTCAATGGAATTTTTAATTTATTTTCATATCAAAAATTAATTTCTTCAGTTGCCGCCAAATCCATCAAAAATACCGTTTATTTATCTTTATTGTTTTCGACTAACGAAGGCCGCGATCGAACATAAATGACTGCGCGGAAGGCCGGTAGACCGTGGTCGAATCCTATCAACGAATACACAGTGTAGTCATGGATAGGTCGTTGGTATTGGTTTATTCAAATGCACCGCCTTTCTCTACTAATCTATGTATACAAAGTGTCGCCTTCAACAGAGAAAGTGAATCGTTCTCGATCCAGAATTGCAATGCTCACCGTGTAAAGTCACTGGCTAGTGAAATCGGCTATTTCTAATGCAGATAATGCATCATTTTATTATACTAATATAAATATTTAGTACCGTTATGTGGGTTTATGTGCAACAGTTAGGCAGTTACTAGACATCAAAATTTGACTGCTTATAAAATTGCATACAGTTTAATGATTGATCATTTTAAATCCAGGATTTATTAATGATCCAAACTTTCACTACCTTACCGAGTCGTTGAATCACTATAACTATAAATTTTTTATTACACTTGTTCTGTTACAAAATGTGACACATGTTATGCCTCTTTGAAAAGCATCGTCAGACAGAACATCGCAAGGTTTACGAATAAGTATGTTTTTAAAGTTTTTTTTATGTCTTATAGTTATACGTATTTGAGTAACTGTAATGAGATATGATTTAAAACATGCTACTTAATATAATATTCTTAAGGTTTAAGGTATTTTGTAATGTTTATTTTTAAATAACCTTTTTCTAACGTATTTTTTGATTGGTCGCATAAATTATAAAATATCGATAATAACAACTGTGAGCATAGCCGTAATAATTCCATTTAAGTTAAACGAAACATAAAAATTACGTTTGTACTAGAAATCCCCTAAATTAATGTCTAGATCAGCCATACTCAAACTTTTTTTTTCTCTGGGCCGCATTCCGATATTTGCTTCTCTACGTAGGCCGCAACATATTTATGGTAATACTCCTTTCTTTTTTGAGCTCACCGAGGAATTTGAAATCCTCGATTTGGTAAGAGCTTACTGGACCGCAGGTTGAGTATGGCTGGTCTAGATCAGTGATTCTCACGTGAAATATCTTGTGGCCTAACCAAATTTTTGTTTTGAGATGTGATAAAAATAGCAGTTGCATTTGCTAAAAAAATGGATGAAATTTACAAAGAAATTTGTAAAAAATCATTTTTTTAAATATTAATATTTGCTATGAAGCTGTTGGTGGCCGCAAATGAGAAACAATGATCTAAATCTTAATTAATGTCAGTATAGCCTTTTGCATATGCTGAGGACAAATTATTTATAGCAGCGTAGTTTTGCAACCATTTTGTTTCTAATTTGGTAAGGTACAAACTTAAATATATTTCAACTTATTGATTTATCGAGATTTAAACAAACAGCTGACTTATAAACAATTTACAACGTCCTTAAAGATTATGTCAGTCGTATTATTTGTTATTCGATACTGTCTTAAAGTTATTGTAAGTGAGTTAGGTGTTACAAAATCAACTTTCTACGCCTCGGACGCAGGTTCTAATCTCTGACAAGAGGCCAAGTCGTGCGTCCACTCACGGTAAATGAAGCTTCGCAAAGATCAAGCAAGGCGGAAGGTTCTATTGTTAGTTGTTATATTGCGAAAAAATACTCGACTTTTTCAAACGTTATTTTGAGTTTGTATTCGTTATTGAGAGGTTTTAAAAGCTTTTGTTGTAGAAAGATGTACCCATGTGAAATAGTTTATTATCGATTAAGATTTAAATAAAGAAATCTATCAGAAGAAAGTATTGTCTCAAAAGAGACAAAGGTAGTTTTTCCTAATCAGGAATTTTTAAAATATGATCATTATAAAAGCTTTATATCTCGGAGAAAAATTCAAAAAGCGTACGTAAATACTCTAACGTTTGATTAACTCTTGCGGCTCGGAGACTAGAAAAATACTTGTCAGCCGATGGGGATCTTTTTTGACCCCAGTGGTTTCCTCATTATTGGCCTTATTCTTATGAATTTCAAAAAAAAAATAGTCCAAGGGCTTAAAAATATCTCTTTGCATCATTCCTCATACATGTTTTTATAAAAATCTGTGGTTTTTTTAATAAATAATCATATTTTAAGTTGCGCAAAAAAAAGACGTCATCCCAGCACACACATGAATTGACAACTGAGTGAGTGTTCTCAGCGTTCTAAGTTATCTTACGAACAATAGTTATCGCGGGCGCTAATCACCTGATAAGCGTTATCGCGTATTTATATAAACTACAAAAGGTCCAAAAAACTATGATATAAGAATACCTTATTTATAAACATTGTATCACTCACATTAAAATAGATATTTAAGAAAATGTTGGTATTGGGGTCGCATTTCTTGAGCTTAGAAACGGAAAAGTTAATAAATATAAATATTGAATATTTCAACGCAATATATCTGAGCCTGATAATTATTTATGATTGTTCGTAAATAAAAACGAATTATAAAACAAATCGTTATGTTTCAAAAAACATTAATAATAATAAACTATTGTCTATCAAGGAAGGTTGGGTAAATTAAATACGAACTATCTTACAATCAGCCTGAAACTGCATCGGATTCAGCGCCTGATGTTTTTGAATCATTGTTCACGAAGTATTCCCAGAAAATATATTCTTTTGCATTTTCGACGGCGATTGTAAGACGTTATCGAACATAAGAGCAATCCAAGTACAAAGATTCTATAAAAGGTTAAAACATACGTGTTATAACCAAGCAAATACTGTTTAACGATTTTGAAAGATGCAAAAGTTCTTATCTGTTTTGTCAAGTCTACTTCCTAGTAATCACTTTTAAGGTGTTAACTGTCAGTACTTGGTGGAAAAGCATTATATTCCAAACATAACATAGCACTTACACATATATTTAATATGATTAGAGCCGGTTTTTCTCATCAGTTAAAAATCAGAAAATGATCGTTATGAGCAAAACCGGTACTAATCATATTAAATAAATTTTGATTAAGTACAGAGTGCTTTTTTTTCTTTCTACTTTATTTTACTGTTAATTTTAGTACTGACAATACTTTTATGAAAACTGGTTTTAGTGGTTACGCCCACATTTCATGAAATAGAAAAAAACATAACACTATAAATAATCATAAATGCATTTTTTTTTATAATTATAATTTATTTGGACTTAATATTTAGGTAATATTAATAAAAATGGTTTTTAAGCAACAGAAAAGAAATATATCTATTTTCTTGACTGAAAATAGAATTTGTTATGACTTAAAAACCCTTGGTCGATAAAATATAAATAATCATTCTAGGAAATATATTAAATTATAGGTCATTTCGCTTGATATCATTAAGGTCATTAATTTTTAAAAATATCAAAATACAAAAATAGTCAAAGTATTAGTTGAACTACTTTCACATACATTTATTATCAGATCAATTTCTTCAATAATAATTTCCTGTCTGTAAACACTTTAATCATAAAAATGTAACAACTATAAATTAGTATTTTTCTATAATATATTACTAATAAAATATTAAACAAGACGAATATTAACCTATATAATACAAATTAAAACTTTATATTATATATGAATCTGATTATATTTGATGTAGTAATTCATTTTAGATTCTATCAAAAGATATATCCATAACGCTTAAATTTATCGATTTTTTCATAGAGTAAAAATTGTAAATTGTTATTATTAACACGTTTAATTTTATAAAAATAAATATTTGACGTCAAAAAGATATGTATAAAATTAAGTTTTAGAAATGCGTTAGTAAATTAGAATTAATCTCAATCTACAGATACGAATTAAGGATTCTTGAAATATATGAAAAAAAGTGGAAGCCATATTCTTCGAATAAGAACCAATAAATAATGAAAAAGGTGACACACCTTTTCCACATTTTTTATTTATATATGGGATTAACTTCCACAAAATATACACACTCAACTATTATTTTACACGGTAGATGCGTTACAAAAAAACCGTGTAAAGAACGTGAAAGAATTCATAGACAAAATTAAGATTAGTTTTCTTAATTTAAAATAGCATGTAATTATAAAAAGAAACAATACTGTCGTATGGGAAATCACGTAAAAAGGTTATTTAGACGCCATAAGTACATGGACTGGACATCGCTTGCATCTCGAGAATTTTCTAACACGTTTAGATGCGTTATGATCTAATGAAGTCTTTTGTTTGTTATTACTGTATTGCGTTGTTTCATACAAAATACAGTATAAGTTTTTTTTTAGTTGAGTGATATTTCAAAATCGCGTAAAAAAAAGCTGACTGTCATGTTGCATTTTAAAATAAAGACCTGATAAATAGTCCTGGTGGGACGATTTGATTGGCAATCGGTTACTGCCGGTGTGTCTCCGAAGCACGATTATACCAGCTATAAATATATAAGTGTAATTTTTTGGTATCACTGATTCGCCCCTGTGCTTCTAATTCCCACAAAACGCTTAGATTTTTCCGTTACAAAAAATAGTAAAGTCACGATTTTTCGATGGCCCGATATTTTATCGGCCATAAAGTTACCAGTGAATTGAAAAATACATCTTTTAAACGTAATGAAATAACCACGGTTCGATTTGACCAACTGTTGTATTTTTTTCATTTCTTATCCCGAAAAGGTTTAAACTAGTTTCCGGCTTGATAATTTTTAGACATGAAAACCTTCCTTTTTAGAGTTAGTCATAAGGTTGCCCGTTCTCTGAAATCGGCATTGATTTGACTATTCGATCCTTTCAGATTTAAACAATTGCACGAATGACTGTTAATTACCAATTTAGCCGATTTCAGTAAAATTCAAAAATGAACTATTTAAAAATTATCGAATGATATGTTTTATCACTTTTAGGGTGTTCACTGTCAATACTTGGTGGAAAGGCATTATATTAATAAAAACAATAATCCTTTGTACTTCATTCCACTTTATTAGTCAGTTGACAATGCTCGCAATGAGCGAAACCGGTCCTGACATATTAAATAAAGTGGAATGAAGTACAAAGGATTATTGTTTTTATTAAGATATGTTTTATTCCGATTTTATAGTAAATGTTTTTTAGTTTATCTTAATAATGAAATACAGGTCTAGTGATTATAGTTAATATATTTTTTTCACAATATAGTTATTAATTTAGATTGGAATGGTTCACTTTCATATAACTGCGTACAAATATGTATTATATATACTTATAAAATAGTTTTTTTCTACATACAGTTAAAAATAAAAGTGAAAATAATTCTTAATAAAGTCAATAAAAATATTGATAAAGTGATTATTCATCTTATTTTTATGAAACTTAGTAATATAATAAAAGGGTTTGTGGTCGAGTAGTCAACGTTCTTGGACTTGGTTGCGATGCTACCAGTTTCGAATACACGTACGGACAGTTAAATTAATTGATTTTAATAGATATATGGATTTCTGTCATCTATGTCTAAAATAATTTCCCAGCCATACGATCCTGTAAACAGGGCACGAAGAGGGGGATAAGCTTACTACTTGTCTTGTCTTAGTGCTGTCAACAAAGGTGTCAGCCCTAAGTGTTTAAAAAATGTAAAATGTCATAATTTTCATGAATAATTTAGTGTATTTTTTATTAAATTTCCTGTGTAATTTAATCATGTAACTATAGTAAACGTTTAAATCTAGCACTATTGAAACGTATCCGATTTCACATAGACTGGTTCAACAATGCCAATTAGTAAAATAATTGATTAAAAATTGTCGGACCTGTTGACAAGTTCAAGGATACGCCATCAACTCCCACATCTGGTACGGCTATTGACAGAAGATCATCACCTCAATAATTGAAACCAATCAAACCAGGTCTAGAAACAAGATTCCATTACTGTAATTGGATCACCACATCCGTCCAAATGCATGCAGCAATAATTTATTGACAATTTTTCCATCGTGGGCAAATTGTTTTCTATTACTGGACAGGCTCTAAAAAATACTTTTACTACCATTTTATTGTTTCGCAGTCAAGTTTAAGTCAGGTTAATTGTTGCCTTTTGATTTTTAATAGTATTGTAATTATATTAAACCCGATTGTATAACAGTTCCTTTGCGAGCAATCAAGGCTTTTACTTTAAATCTGTAAACGGGAAAGTTCAAGCCTTGATTCATTATTTTTGTAACCAAAAGTATGGATCTGTACCGCTGTCAATTTTCATCATCATCATCAGCGTCATTTCATCTTTATACGGGGAACTGTGGAGCCGAGCTCCAATCTCCCTTTCATCTAAGGTTAAATATATATATATTTTTTCTAGTTTAGATGTTGTGGGCCCATTTCATTTAATTTATTCTATTTACTTTTTTTAGAATGCTTTGGGTTTGTCTGATGTCAATTTTCTACCCCTATTCGATTATATAGCCTTTTTCTAACGCCGTTCTTGGAACGCAAGAGACACTTAGCGACTGCATTTCAACCATTGGTGTGTGAGGGTGGGGGGGGGGGGGGCTCAGAGGAGTTCGCGCGAGCTCCTTGTTCAAATATGAAAACGCTTATACTTTAAATTTATGATATAACTTTATCTACATATACTTAGGCAAAGAACTTTTTTCGGGTAGTGATATTAATTATTTTAAAGTATATAACGTTACGTAAAATAAGCTTAGTATGTTTATTTTATGTACCGCTATTATTAAATAGTATTCGATTGATTTAACTATTTCGTCTACTTGTATAAGAGTGATAAAAATATCTGCCCCTTCCACAGCACACAACCATTTGTTCTGAAACTAAGCGAGCCCCTTGTTAACGTATTGGCAGCTTATCGCGTTCGTAAGGGTGCCCTATCAAGAGTTCTTAGATACAGTTAAAATATAATGCAGTTTTATTCTTTTTGTATTGTTGGAGTAGCCGTCTTTGTATAAAAATATTCATCTGTTGACGGCGGAAGAATATATTCTATGTCACCTAGTTTTCAGCTCGATTTGTTTATAGAAATTGAAATCGTGTTCATGACATACTATCCTAAAACAATTTTACAAAAATTCACCCAATTTCCCGTCTCGATATTGACGTTTAAAAAACATAAATATTTATTTAAAAACCACGTAAAAAGTGGCAGGCAATCACGAATTTTCAATATCAAACACCATTTGGCACGAACCGCCATTATCATAACAGTAATAAAACGTGATTCCTCGGCCGTGCGAGTTGATAAAAATGACAAGAAAACGATGACCGTCGGTAAAGCAGTGTCCGCTTTAGTTTTTTCGTTTGCGTGTCAAATTTTCCCGCGCTCAATAAATTAGCGCCGTAATGCATGCCCTCGCAAATTCACACGGACGTGCATCATCGTTGTAATGATATATAGCGACATTTTTACGCGAATAGCACGTTAAGTATTTATTATATTTGCCGAATGTGCGGAATAGATAAAAACTATTTAAAACACAATTAAACTTTGCTTATAGGCTGGATTATTAACTTTTACTAATGAGTATGTCATAACTTTAAAATATTAATTATTTTTAAAATATTAATAATTACTAGCTGTAAGCCCGTTGCCCAGCAACGTGAGATTTTTGTTGCATTTTTAAGTAGTCAGAAAATTTACTGGCGTGAAAAATAAATTACAAACCTATTTATTGAATAAGCCAGAAATTCTGAAAGTAAAAGAAATATATCTCGGGGCATATATCGACAGCCCTGCCCTGCAGTATTTACATTGTAAATTATTTAATCTTTGGCATAATGTTTAAGTTTGCTAACAACCATTTTTCGTAGTAGCAGAAATTTCCTAAATTATTTAATTTTTGGAATAATAATTAAGTTTGCTAACAACCATTTTTCTAAGTAGCAGAAATTTCATAAATAATTTAATTTTTGGAATAATGTTTAAGTTTGCTTACAACCATTTTTTGTAGTAACAGAAATTTCGTAAATTACTTAATTTTTGGAATAATGTTTAAGTTTGCTAACAACCAATTTTCGTAGTAGCAGAAATTTCGTAAATTATTATACTTTGAAATAATGTTTAAGTTTGCTAACAACCATTTTTCGTTTCCGCTGAAATGGTTTATATTTTCCTATTGGTGTTATACTAAAGATGACTATATTTAAAATTGAGAAAATTATAAACGTTCTTCAGTAAAATTTCTTCGCTTTTTTTAAAAGTTATAAATGATATAAAATCATATTATAAAGCGCAGCCATGCTTGAATAATATGAGTAATATAGAAGAATACAATGTTTTATGAAGTTTTTAATGTAAAATGAATTGAAATTATCATGTACATTTTCCTTTGCATTGTTTAATAATAAGTAGGTAATTTGCGTCAAAGTGTCACTAATAACCTAACACTTGCAAAACGAGATATAATTTAACATCTTTTGAAACAATGGCAAAGAAACACACAATAAAACACTATTTTTCAAACGACAACGAAATGGCTGTAAAAAGCAAATGGCTGCCATGGATGGCCACTTCTATGATTGTCGTGCGGTCGCTTCTTCTAACCCACATTCTCGGATTGTCTTTGCATTGCCAACTCAATGCGCTCGTAAAGCAATCAGCGCTTATGCCACTAACCTAAAATCGACACCTATAATTTAGAGTTGTTTTTTTATTTCTAAATGCGGTTTCCGCGTGTCGGTTTTATCATATTTTAAACCGGCAGCATTTTATTACTGTAATTGTAAAAGCAACAGAGGAAGCCATTTAGTTTATATTTATAGTCTTTGATAAAACTTTCATGGTCATAATGTTATACAAAATATTACAGCAATACATTTTCCGTTTTATTTATCAACGTGTGTTACTCAATTTAAACTATCACTTGTTCATTTTAAATGCTGAAAGTAATAACAAGTATCAAATGGCTGTCAAGTTCTCTTTTGTGATGCTAAAAAATCGTTAATTGTTTTTCATTTGAAAACCATTGACGTTGTTTTTTAAAAAACGGTGTCAGATATTTCTTTTTATTACCATATCTGCTCTTTATGTTGAACATACAGGAATTCTGCAGAATTATTCTGCATATCACCAGAACCCCATTGCTTGTAAGAAGAGGCAATCAGAGTTAAAAATCACCATGGCCATTTAATGAAGTTTTGGCTATTTCTAGGCAATGTTATAACGCTTTATTATGTGATGTATGCTTCAAATTAATGATATTATGACCTTCCCGTAAAACAACAAATTATCGGTTATAACCAGTGCTTTTTTTTGAAAAAAAAAGTGCCGGAACGCACTTTTTTCGATCATTTTCTAAGAAGGTATATTATTTATTATATTTTCGAATATCATTTTGATAGAATTAAAGGCGGTTTTTTATATAATGCATAGAAAATAAAACAAAATATACATATTTATTTTAGAAATTTCAAATGAAAATTAAACAAAGAACATTACATAGATTATGTAACATTAACATTAAAAAATATGTAATTTATTGAAAACGCTATCCAAAATTACATTCCAATGACAATGATTTCCACAGTTTTTCCCAATTTTCGTCAGATAAATGGTCCCCATTTATTTTTTTTGTGTTGGTGTCTGTGGCCAAATGTCTTCCTCTTAGTAACCATTGATCAACGTATTTTTAAGGATCAAAAAGTATCAAAGGTGGTCCGACGAGTTTATTAAACCAAAGTGACGAAACTGTTTTGGTATGCATATGCAACGTTGTTCGTTATGATTCTTTAAATTTTACAAAATGCGCACTTTTAACTTTTCACCAAACGATGTCGACAGATTCACGGGTCAGTAATGAATGACTATAAAGTTGGACACAGGCAGATGAAGCATAGCCAAATATAGGAAAAAAATTTGCCCGTCATAAATTTTTTTGGCAAATTAAATTTAGAGCATTCTACTATTAGCCATATTTTCAATCGATTCGAATGTATAGATATTTAGTTCCAAGAAATCGGCAATATTAAAGACTTCTCGTTTTTGTTCATGTCACATCCGCTCAGATTGGGTTAGAGAAAAATATAATGTAAAACAAGCCCTTTCCAAGAAAGTACATACCTGATAATCTTTGGCGTGACATTATTTTATGGGTCCTATGATACCCTATATATTCAAAAGAGATTAACAGTCAATGGCTTCCAAGAAAAGAAACAAATGTTTTAAAATAGAAAAAAAAAATACGAACATTTATTAAAATTTCGAGAAAAAAAGGTGCCGGAACGCCGTTATGGCGCTTTACAGGGTAAAAAAAGCCCTGGTTATAACTTATAAAAATCTTCAGATCTTCTCTCAGAATGTGTGCTAATTTAACTCAGTAAATTTCAAAGGATGAGCTGTCCGTTTCACATGACTACGAACAACGATGCTGTCAACAAAGATATTCGAAAGTTAGTTACTCAGTTTCACTTTTAAAAAAAGCAACAATACAAAAATGGGATAAGGGTGGTAACAAGAGTTATGGGGATGGATATCAAAATCATAGAAGTACAGAGCCATTGAGCCAAGCGTTGTCATATTTGTAAAGAAACAACGCCTTCGCTAGGCCTGACATATTATATACCACACACAAATGAATAGAAACAAACGTATAATCTCACATTTAATACTTCTAAAAAAAGACCGAACGTAGGAAGACCGCAACGTTGCTGGATGAACGCGAGTAGATAAGACTAAATGAGTCAACCCAAGTTCACCCCGGACAGAAGTGTCAAAAAAAAAAACATGTCAATTAAAATCAAAAAGGTCTGTCAGTTTTCTTTTATGAATTAAAAGCTTTTCCTGCGACGTTAGCATTATAGTATGAAAAATTAAAGTTCTTTAGTATAGACTTTATATTCTACATAAAAGCAAGTTTTGAAAATATTGTCAATCCAAGATATTTTGACTCTCGAGTTCTTTCTTTATACAAGCCGTATTACCTAACCGTTTATGTTTGACTATCCATTTAAATAACATAAAACATATATCTTACGTTCAGTATTTACATATTTATTTCCCGATAGATTAAATCAAACATTTTCTTTCTTTACGGTGATTATAAAGAGATTGATCTCGTAGAAAGCAATCATTAAAAACATATTAAGAAGAATGAAAGTTTGCAATTACTTTCGTATTTTGCGAAATAATAATTTGGCCTCCAATATTGCTAATTCAGCTTGCTGTAAATAGTAATATTACGTAGATTGATTGAATAAATTAAATATAAAATTGGCTCAGTAATTGGTATGAATAATTTAATTCATGAACATATTAAAATGTTTTATGTAATCATATAAACTATCTATGTAAAATATGTGATATCAATGTCATAAACTCTAGTTTTACCTGAAAATAGTAATAATAAAAAAGATAATATTGTAATAATGTTAATGAAATTATACGCTTATATGATAAAATACAATACATTTATTTAAATTATCCTTCCAGAAAAAAATTCAAAGGCAACAAATAATGAAAATAACGCACGTCTTTTTTTGTTTCAATATTCACGGGCTTGAATCTCCGAAAGAACTCCTCAGATCGCATTATCCTTTAATTACACACGCACCTTCTTTGAAAAAGAGAAAATTTTTGTGACTAAATAACAACTTGTTCTATTAAAACAACTTCTGTTAAGATGATACATTAAGAATTTATATGTTCCACTAAAAAAAAGATATGCTTTAAAAAAAGTTAAATATCATTAAATTATTTAACACTTAAATTTAAATGTAATTCATGCCAGAATAAGTAAGATTATAACATATGGTGTCTATCCCATCTACATAAATATTTCTGACTATGATGTGAAGCTGAAATAGCTATCAAACAATTACTTCTCGTGGAACTCAATGCTTTATTAATTTATGTAGTTTTACTAAGTGAATGATCGATTCAATCCATCGTGAAATGAAATTAGGTCTGAAAACTTATAATTTATAATCAGGGTTGGGCGTAAAATTTATAGATCTCGGTAATATATTAAAAGTGTATTGAATACATCCCACCAATTCAAAGTTTAAGTTTTGTATCCCTGTTTTTTAAATGCACCTCGACAGTCTATATACCTACGAGATTTTAGGAAAATTGGAAAGATATACAGAACACTTTTCCGCGTAGTGCTGTACTGGGCGACACGTCAACTCTCACTCAAATCCATAGAAAACATTCTCGGCTAGTTTTTTATCATTTTGCTCGGCGGTAATTCGTCGAGTTTTCTCTTCGTTGTGATTTCTAGTTTTACGCATCTACGAAGGTAGAAAAATTGTCGTGTCATGTTTGGATAATTACACTACTTACTGCGTACCGGCAAACTAGAGGTTCTTCAAATTTTCTAAACGGTAATTTACCGCAATAAAGTGCTAATATATAATTAATATTTCCAGTTGCATTAGGTTGCATTTTCCACTAGCTCAAACCCCAGTACCAATTGGAAATTTGGTTTTTCAATTAATTTATTAGATTGTGTTTAAAGGCATAGATTTTAATGATTTTTCAATCACTCATACCCGTCTGATGACAAAAACAAGACGTTATGCGATCAAAAACTACTGGATTTTTTTTTGGCCTAATCTTCAAACAACATAAAGATAAGATCACTTTTAGGGTGTTCACTGTCAATACTTGGTGGAAAGGCATTATATTAATAAAAACAATAATCCTTTGTACTTCATTCCACTTTATTTAATATGTCAGGACCGGTTTCGCTCATTGCGAGCATTGTCAACTGATAAGAAATATAATTTAACAATGCTATTTATACAAAATTGAAAAGTTATACACAACAGTTGGCATTGAAAAGAAATTGCCAATTACATTAAAGTGATTCTAAAATAACACAAAATTAAAATGTTCAACACAACTAACATATAATTAAAAAGTCATCCCAGATTCATAAATTCAGAATGCGATTGAAAGTAATTACAAACATAATTAAAATTTGGGAAATTTTTGACAAAGTGATAAAATGTTACAATAATAAAGTGAATATGCTTAATGATATGAATATGCTTAATGATAGTTTTATGTTTTCCCCGCTTCCAAGTAGTTGGTGTGTTCATTCATTACTTAAACAAAATCGACAGCCAGGAAGATTCTGAAAAACAAATTTTTCAAAGACCATATCAATTCTAACAAAAGAAATCTATATTTATTTTATTTTATTTTTTTTATTTTTTTAATTTATATAAAAGAATAGTTAACAAGGGCTAATGCAATGGATAAAGTAACGGGGAACTAGCAAAAATTATTTGATCGTTTAAAAGATCTGAATCAGGTAAAAATTTGAATCTATTGATTTCTAGGATTTCTTGCTTGTCTAGTTTGACAGACTTGTTATTTAAATGTAGAACTTTAAAGTTTCTACCAATATCGAAAGTGTGTTTATTTTGAAAGGGGATGAACAGTCTTCATTTGGAAACCATCTGTTTCAAAATAAACACACTTTCGATATTGGTAGAAACTTTAAAGTTCTACATTTAAATAACAAGTCTGTCAAACTAGACAAGCAAGAAATCCTAGAAATCAATAGATTCAAATTTTTACCTGATTCAGATCTTTTAAACGATCAAATAATTTTTGCTAGTTCCCCGTTACTTTATCCATTGCATTAGCCCTTGTTAACTATTCTTTTATATAAATTAAAAAAATAAAAAAAATAAAATAAAATAAATATAGATTTCTTTTGTTAGAATTGATATGGTCTTTGAAAAATTTGTTTTTCAGAATCTTCCTGGCTGTCGATTTTGTTTAAGTAATGAATGAACACACCAACTACTTGGAAGCGGGGAAAACATAAAACTATCATTAAGCATATTCATATCATTAAGCATATTCACTTTATTATTGTAACATTTTATCACTTTGTCAAAAATTTCCCAAATTTTAATTATGTTTGTAATTACTTTCAATCGCATTCTGAATTTATGAATCTGGGATGACTTTTTAATTATATGTTAGTTGTGTTGAACATTTTAATTTTGTGTTATTTTAGAATCACTTTAATGTAATTGGCAATTTCTTTTCAATGCCAACTGTTGTGTATAACTTTTCAATTTTGTATAAATAGCATTGTTAAATTATATTTCTTATCAGTTGACAATGCTCGCAATGAGCGAAACCGGTCCTGACATATTAAATAAAGTGGAATGAAGTACAAAGGATTATTGTTTTTATTAATAAAGATAAGATATGGTAAAACATAACAGTAAATATTAAATAGAGGTCTATTAATTTTAAACTCTTATTTGTGTCAGATCGGCATAAATTCATCGATATTTTTTAAGTTATAATAATCTGTGGAACAGTAAATATCAATTATATAGACTTTATCATAAAACCTGAAATTTTTAATTTGCTACTCAGAAATATCAATCTGTTACTTGCCAATTTCCGCCAGAACAGTGACGATATTATGCAGTACACAATATTTCTGTACTTGAATTCTTAATTTGGTATTCGAATATTTCGAATATTAAAAGAGAATCGAATTTACTTGAATATCGAATATTAAATATGAATCCCTAGTTGTGGCGGATTTGATTGATATTGGTTTCTTTCTTTGAATGATATTATATTATATAAATGATATTTGGATCATTCATATTCTATCTTTTATGATATTTCTTGACAGTGGTATTGAATTATTGTACAGACAATCCACTAACCGAATAATCTAACTTTCTGTCGGTGTCAATTAACTATTTGATATGTTTCCATATTATTTGGATTGTATATAAAACGCACGAAGTTTGTAGGCAAGCAGCGATTCACTGATCGAATACCGATCATTCATATTACATTAATAGTAAGCCGACCGCAGCAATCATAGTTTATTACACAAAAAATGCGCCGTAGAAATTGTAACGGTACTATAGTTGAGATACTTTGAAATAAACAGGACCGAATCCAGAGTAAAGTTATCAATAAAAATATTAAAGCTTCATGATTCACAGTAGCCGAAAGTCAGGTCTTTGTGATAAACAGTTTTGTATGGAATATATTTATTTTACTTATGGGTGATAAAAACAAAAGATTTTTTCACAAATTTATGAAATGATTAAGACAAGTTTCACTCATTCATCACGAAAATTTTCATTAAATTAGATATACAAATACGAAAAGCACATTTTCAAATTGATTTCTTTTTCAAAGAATGGGTGTTTTTGATATCTAAAAATCCCCCCCGCACTTCCAATCCTAAAATAACGAGGCGCAATAAAAGTCCTCGAGAGAAAAGCTAACCACTAGTCCTATCTTTTTTATCATTACTCTCTTAACAAAAGAAGGTTGAGCAACTGTAGTTTGCCGTAGAAAAAAACTCCAGTTGAGATACCTCCGTTAAGAAGCCACATTAGGAGCGGATGTGGAATAAAAAATATGTACAATTCAATATTTTTATAGAAAATATCAAATTAGTATTTTGTTTTGTAATAAAATTATAATGTAATGCTTAATAAACAAAATTTACTATTGGGCAATAAATTATATACAATAAATTAAATCCGACCCTGTATTCAATATAATATTTAAATCAAAAGTTCTCATTGCTTATCTTACAAATTGCTCACATATTTTTATGTGAATAAATTATACCCTTTATAAACACTGACGGGATTACATATTAAAATATTTATTAAAATTATCAAGTCCAATTACTAGTTTATTGGTTTATGATATTGTTTCTTTCTGGCCTTAAAAAGTTTTATGCCTTCACTTTTTTGATATTGTGGGATATCTTTATAAAATATTATAGCGAAACTAGCTAATTTTTTTCACCAATTGTCATTTTAAAGATAAATTTTATTTAATGACATAGAGTGCACAGTTTTAGTGCACACTAATAATCACAAAGCTTCGATAAGTATAAAAAAAACAACAAACTGTTACAAACGCATACCTGAAACAAAACGTTAATCCTAAAATAAAAACATTCAATCCACAAAAACAATGAGCCAAAAAATTAAGTCCAATAAAAAAGTTTCACCATTTTTCTACATGGCTGACTTCACTTCTCAGGGGCTCATATTATAATAACGCATGTTTCAAATAAATTTGAAAGCCTCGGTTCTTAGACATGTATGACAAAATTGACACAGTCATTTAAATACACTGAAATTGATGGACATAAAAGGATACCATGCTATAATATGTTATCTTGAAATGTTGAACGACATATAGGTTAGATTTGGGTTTCAGAAACTTGTATCGTAACAACACCGTAGTGTGCTCTAGCAATTTGACGAGGTATACAATCTGTTAAGCAGGCTATACGATCCATCAGCTAGTAATCGAGATCAAACAGCATTTATCCTAACTCTAAGGCTTACCCTTTATATCGTACAGGGTAGTGAGTGGATAGTTAACTTGTCAGATGAACATTGGCCTGAGGCTATACGAATATCAAACTGCGAGGCGCAAGGTTTGATAAGAAAGTCCGAAGATGTTTTAAGCCACAAAATATTTTTTTAATAAAAATATTTTTATCATACAGAAATTTTTTCTTTAATGCGGACTATATAGTACATTAAAATCTTATGAACATAATAAGTATTTTTAAAAGGGTCTTGCATTAAAAGCCTAAATAATAAATTTAAATACAATATGAAGATCTTTAGATTGATTATTATTATACATTTGGCCAAATTCTGCTGAACTATAATGAAAAAAAATATTGTATAATATTTACTGTAATGTAAAAACATTGATTATTTTTTACCATTTCCTTCCCCTGTTCGGAATATATGGTCACCACAATTACTTGCCCCAACCACCACTACCACCACAACCGCCAACGTTCTGAGATGAATCTCGAATCTGAGGCCAATAAATTAAGATTTACGTAAGATCTCACCATTTTTATTGAATAGAGAAGCACACTAGTAAATGGCGTGAAAAAATATCAAAACTTTTTTGTTTCACAAATATTATTGTATTCATGGTTGATAGTTATTTACAAACATATATGTCAAAATAGCTATCAATCAACCATATATGAAATAATATGTGTATTACAAAAATATATTTTTTCATTTCATTACAATGGAGTTCTGCCGATTCAATTAATCGACACATGGCAACTGGATAGTAGTCCAACGATTGATAATATATATCGTTATTAATAAACTACATTTATTTAAAATAATAAGAAATTGATTCTTCTTGATTTGGATGAATTTGCGATCAGAATTATTATATCTATAAAATTTGTTATCAAAGTAAACAATTCACCAGAATATTTAATACAATTATTAAAATAATATTTTTCAACATGTTAAGAAGCCCCAGATTTAGTAAAAGGTTTACTCAACAAACGACAGTGGAAGATTTCGGGAGATGATTCAACCCGATTCGCTAGAGCGCGTTGTCTGCTTAAATATTTAGCAAATCACTGGCTGGTATAAGTCTTACCTAATTCTCAATTCAGATTAACAACTTTGAGACCAATATAAACTTCCAATAAAATTAATTTGCATATTGATTGCTGTTCTTCAACGCTGCAATGTTGATGTTGAATAAAATTGGAATATCCCAGACATCATTAATTTGTTTTTGCTGTTGATTATTATTGAGTGATTTGAATTAATTTTACGTCAACGAATTGACTTTTGAATAATTTCTTTCAAATTAATTATGTTTTTCAAGCAAAATATTACCTAAGATAATGAAAACCGTTATAAATAAATTAAATTATGTTAATAAATAAAAAAGATGTCAAACTCGATTGTAAAACTTGGTTAAAAGTTAAAAAAAAATAAAAATATATAACTGTTAAATAATATTATTCAGGTTTATACTGGCTAAACTATTTTTTTCATCCATGTATGCTCTTCATGTGGAGTTTATGGAGCCACAAAAAAGTTGTAATTCTGTCACTCTCCTTTTGTAAAGTGTAATTTTTCAGTCAATTAGCTTGAAACAGAATTTAATGAAAGAAGTATTTTAGAATCTTGAATAATGTGACAGTAAGAATATACGTATATTGCAAAAAGCCTTATTCTTCTTGCTACTACATACTATCTATGAGAAACAGAATCTTCGTTTTTATTTTTACTAAAAAAACAAGCGCAGGTCATGCCTTTCAATTGCGACTTTGGAAGATTCCTTGAGTGTAAGCATTTCTGACAGTAAAAAGATACTGACATGGTATGTAAAAACCAGAGCTGTGGAGTCGGTTTCTCGGAGTCGGACTGTTTTAACTGAAAACATGCTAAAAAACTAATTATTTCAAATCCTTCAAAAAATATTAGGGTCATAAATGGCGCCACTGCATGATATTAAGCTTAACAAAATAATTAAAGTCGTGTTTTAAACTATGGTTGGAGTCGGAATCGTCTTATTTCTTCACGACTTCACAGCTCTGGTAAAAACATGCAACGGCAACTATCTCATTGAATTGTTTTTGTCAGCTTCATAATACATATATGTGTTGTTTTTTTTATTATTTGGTTTTTAAGTATGTTTCTATTTATCGTAATATTTTTTTCGATTTTTTTTCGGGCTGTCCTTGGATTATTTTTTCAGATTTATAGCCTCGTAGCATGAAAAGGTTTAGAAAGCACTGATTACAGGATCGGGAAAAGTTTAGATAAATTAATGAAGTATGAAAATTTAACATCATTATTTATCAAAGCGTATTTTTATCGCGTACTGAAAATGTTTTATAATTAACTAAAATAGTATCATAAGTTTACAATGTTAGACATTTTCTTTAAAGTGATTTTGTGGCATACTGCCAAGATAGTATAATGCATAATTATTAATTAATTTCTTTTTTCAGCATGCTTTGTAGACTATTGTGCATAAACATACCGAGTAGATAAAACATGGTGTCAGAATATTCTGTGCCAAACAAAAATAGACCACGAAATTATTTTACAACTTAAAATTTCGTTGACTCGTTAAAAAATATGTGTCGCAAAACGCGGTAGAATAAATTAGATAAAATGTGTAATTTAATCATAATATTAAAAATAATAAAATGCCAGTCACCTAGCTTAGTTGTCAACGTTATTGAACGTAGGTACTACTAAATTCCATAATAGATCAGAGTTAGTTCAACGATAAACAATGTGGGCTTGACCGGTTTTCCAAAGTGGATACAATCATCATGTATTGTGGGACTACCCTGAGATGAATTTTGGACGAGCAGAGCTGATTGCTGCGGTTTGTCCTCGTACGGTTACAATAGGCCACGCTGAATTAATCTCAACCAAATCCAACTTTGAGGTTTTCGATAAATTTGGAAAGTCATGTTTATGGGAAACGGGATAATCTTGAATCCTCTAAAGAGCTATGAAAATTAAACTCTACACGTGGTACTTAATATCACTGAAACTATTGTTAATGGCCTCGCCATTACGTTAAGTTTTTCTTTTTTTTTTCTCCTTTAATTTTTTCAGGCACAATAGTGGATAGTTAAATGATTAGTCCCGTGCAGTTCTGGAGTGAGCCAAGAACATTTAGAATACATTCGTTTATTTTGGGAGCCGGTAAATTTCTCGAATGCAATTGCTCGAATGGAAATTGCTCGAATAACAAGATCCTCGAATAACCAATTCCTCGAACGTCAAATGCTTGAAAAAATAATTGATTAAAAAGTGTACGTATTAAGATTCAAGCCCGTGACCTCCGCAAACAAAATCAACGACCTTTTTCACTCGACCACTGGCAACTTGACTTTTTTTGATTTATGGTTTTTATTTCCCGACTTGCATACATATTTTTCATAGAATGAATAATTAATGTTTAAACTTTTCGAGCAATTTGTAATTCGAGCATTTGACGTTCGAGGAATTGATTATTCGAGGATCTTGTTATTCGAGCAATTTATCGGGAACCGTTTATTTTATTGATCGTTATCGCGTTATGAAAGTCATTCGTCAAACAGCGGTTGCATACTACATTCAGACAACTAATTTGTAGAATTAAATTCACTTATTAGGTTATACATATACGTGGTAATTATTTAGGATTTGTTCTCCTTTGTTATGTCATCACTTCTTATAACTGCAATGAGTAAGAATTATTAGAACATAATTATAGGCATATAAAGTTGACTAGTTACACGATAAAATGCCACATAACAATATTTGCCGTAGAAAAAAGCTGATGAGAGTTAAAAAGAGTTGAATATAGGACTTCTCATTGTGGTTGGCCTGTAATATAAAATTGCTCTAGATTTATCTGAGAGCAAATATTGCGTCTCTCGTGGAAGATAACGAGAGATAGAACAACCTGCGCTTGATTTATGCAAAGAGATATTAAAGCATTTGGCAGGTGTTGTAAATGGACCGAGCAGGGACAAAATGTGGTCTTTTTACTTTAGAAGTTTTGAGAAAGAACGATTTTTTTTAAATATATAACATAGAAAATGATATATTGTGAGCTTACAGAAAAAAAAATCATCTGCGGAAATTTTTGTTTTTTTATTTGACCAAATTGTGTTAGAAGATATCTTGTACAGGAATAATCAAAAGCCAAGTAAACTTGAGCCCCTTTTTTTTTGTAGTCAACATTTTTTCAAAAAATAAAAAACTCTTTTGTATGTAATATTTGAATGCATTCATTTAATATAATCAGGAACGGTTTCGTTTATAAAAAGAATTTGAAATTGTTTTTTTTAAATGGCATTACAACATGCCTATGTGCCAAATATTTTGATGTTGAAAGATCATACGAGTTAAATTTGAAGAGAATATTTTTTGTAAGTCACTCGAGATCTACTTGAGGAGAATAATTGACATATAAATTTAATATTAACCAGACCGGGGATTGAACCCAGACCCACCTGATTGGTGGAGAACCTCTAATTAACTAGACCGCAGCGGTAAAAAAATATTTTATTTGATCAGGACCAGTTTCGTTCATCACCAGCATTTTCAACTGATAAAAATATACATAAATTGATATAGGACTATTTACACTAAGCCAAGTAAAACTATTAAATGTGTAACTAACAATTGGCAATAGAATTATGAAAGGATTTTTTCATATACAAAATGTGAATGAATTGCTATAGTTTTACTTGGTTTAGTATTATCAGTTAACAATGATCATGATAAGCAAAACCATATAAGATCATATAAAATAAATGTAGAAATAGTAAAAATTACTGCTGTATTTTTTGATAATATCTAATCCTTTTCATTAAGTATAAATTGTAAGAACCTTAAAAAAGGAGTTAATTGTTAAACACTTACACGGAAACCGGAGAACATAATTTGTGTTGCTGTCATTAAACAGCAAATGTAAACAGAAGATTTTCAACGTTCACTGTTTGTTGCTAAATTACTCAACGTTTATTTTTCGAAGGTAGTAGGTATATAATAATAAGACTAGGACAGAACTAGTTATACTAATTGCCTTGCTTTACGGTCAGTACTGGTATTCAAATATGACGTTGACGACTCTACCACAGACCCGAAAAGTATAATTATAGTTTTATACTTGAAAGAACTTCATTGTAATAAGGTGTTTTATTTTGTATATGGTTGAAAGCTATTTCGGCTGGCGCCCTCATCAGTTTAAACGTACCTTATCTTAGCTATATAATATAATTGGGTTTATATATGCAGTTAAACTAATAAACCTTATAAATACATTTTTTTTTAAATATTGGCGATACCTGTTGCACGCAGCGAACGATGTTACCAAATACTCTCTGAAAGTATTACGGAACTAACCTCATAGCCTACACCTTTCGCGTGCTTCGGCTCTAAAATTTTCCTACAAATCCTACTTGTGATCCATAATTGATCATATTGTGTTTTCGAGAGTTATTTGAAGATAAATTCAAACATGAAGACCAAAGGTTTTGTCGCTGGACCAGCCACCCCGGAGGTCGTCAGGCACGTGAATCATCAGGCTCCTAACGGTGCCAGGTAATCGCGTCACATGATAGTGCCTCATTATTAAAATTTTGTTGAATATAATAATACGTTTCATATAATATAATATAATATGTACTTGTTTTTTTGGTGTGCAAATATTTTTTACTTCAGTTTGAGCAAAAGCTCATCACAACTGAAGAACCATCACGCAAAAGTTTAACGAGTGTCTATTCATGTCAATTCTATGGCCGTAGTGAATAACTACATAAGTCAATATGTTAAGTTTACCGTTTTATTGCTCATTTTATGTTAGTTTAATTATACAAATTTCTTATAGGACGTAAGTCAAATGTCACTACTTATAAATGAACATAATCACGTACGTTATAAATCACTTTTAACCTTTAGAGGGGTGTATAGATCTATACTGACCTTACTTTATTTTACTGCCTTTTTGTACATAAAAACTATATGGTTGTTTCAATGAATACATGTAATTCACACTTAAAGCATACATATACATATTATGTATGCTCACAGGTAGACACTACTGTGTTGAGTTAAAAGTACGTCTATACTCCTTTAAATAAAAATGGCGCCGATGTACATTTACGTCAATGCTTGTAGGAAAAGCATTTGATTCAAAGAATTTAAAATAATACTAATAGTACTCTTTAAATAAAAATCAAGTTCGGTTTTTCTCGTCAAATTTAAAATGATTAATTAGTTGATAATGTTTGCGGTGAGTAACACAATCCCTGATATTGATTTTGAATGTTGAGTTTGTACATTTGTTTTTCATACCTTAATTGCCGTATAAATAAATATAATTATTAATAAATATGATTTTAAATCAATCAATGACTTAAGTCGTCAGCAACTGAATAACTGACTAATAATTATAATCGGCAAAAACAATACTAAAATCTTGTTCTTGTTTCTTAACTAATGTAGTTGTTAAGTTTTTGGATATTGCGCTTTAATATAAAACAAATTTATCTCAAAAATCACTGTTATGATTTGCGGTAAACTCGAAGCTTCGAAGCATTTTGGATTTTTAAAGAAATCAAGGGACTTAATCACTCGCACTCTTACACAAATATAATATTAACAATCATATTATTTTCTCATAGTTAAACTACAATTACAAACTACAAGAACAAATCGTTAGTACTACCAATCATAATATCGTGTGTTTATTTAGTAAAATATAAAGCTTTGTCATAACGTTTTCTAATACTACTTTCGATGGTTTCGGCGGTAACTTTGTAATCACAAACCTAGCTGATTGATTGTAGCTCATTAGTTTAATATTTTGTAATGTTTAACGTCATTAGTAATACGATTAAATTTGTTTGCACTGTTTCGATTTTATAATCCACTCTTTGCTTCCCTTAAAAAGGAAAAATCCCAATTTGATTGATTACAACTCATTAGTATCATTAGTATCATTATCTGTTTGTTTTATTTCGATTCTACACCCCCCTACTTACTCCTCTTAAAAGGAAAAAGACCCAAACCTCCATTTTGTAATTTTATAATTTTAAAATGTTAGAATCAATCTTGCTCCATTACTTAAGCAAACTTTGCGATAGTAAGTCTGAAGATGCCTCTGAAAGAGGCGAAACACGTGTCACAGTTAGTAACACAATACGTGGAATAATCAAAGTTAATTTAAATTTTCTATTTTCTAATACTGTTTATCGCAGAACCTTGTTGTTATTTGTAAACATTGATTAAACCGTTTTCATATGTGGAGAACAAAAAAATGTACCCGAGCAAAAAAAATATTGGTTTAATGCCGAAGAGTTTTTTTACTTCGTGAAACTCTGTAGTTTTTTAATCTCAGAGTTAGATTCAATTTAATCTTTGACTACAAAGTAATAATAGATATTTGCGTTTGGCCTATCATTGCGGTATATTCTTTCATACATACAATAATTCCCGTTTAATGTTAATCTATCATCATCGTAGACGCTTCGAGATATTCTCACATAATCATCAAGTTTAATGATCACTCAACACGCTTCTTGAATTCCTTCTAGTGTATCGTCGTCATCAGATTAATAAAAAACTGTTTTCATTCAACATTGATGTTGTTACTTTTTTATTTATTTTGTGAATATGTTTTTTTTATATTTATTTAAAACAATTCCGCAATGTTAAGAAAAAGCGTTATGGCGTATTTTTTTCTGTTTATAATTATTAAAACTATTTTTTTTATTCGCTAGAAATCCTTCACAGTCTATATTAAAGTAATAGACAGCCCAATATTTAATTCTAAGACAATTCAAAAATGCAGTTGTAAGACAGTACTCACATTCTTTGTCTGGTTAATAAACGTTTAAAATGCGATTAAACCTGACTTTTAACCAAGTACTTATTTGTTTCGCTAAAATTTAATCCAAATGAATAAATGAATCTTAAAATTGTCTTTTTAGTATTTATAATTTAAATGCATTTATGGGGAGTTGTGATAGTTAAATATGTAATAGTTTGGTTAACTTTGGTAAAACGCTGAGATATATTTTTGAAAAAAAAAAACGATTTGTCGATTTATTTACGAGTTTGACTCAGAGCGCAATGAGAGCATGTTACATCAGATTCTTGATACATATATATGCATATCACTTATTAATACCAAAAGTAATAGTTAGATGGAAACCAAAAAATATTGGTGAAGTAAATAAGAATGTTAAATTTGAATCTTTCAAATTATGTACATTCACACAAATTTTGTGACTAACGACCCGGGTTTTGCCATTCGTCATCTTCAGGCATTCAAGTGCACGGATGAACTTGAGAAATCTTAAATTTTAAATAATAATGTGTTGATGTTTCTCTCTTGCCTGAGATTCATTTGTTCTTTTTATTTTTGTTGTATTGTCTATCATTCGAATTTGTAATAACTGTTTGTCTTTTTTTTCAGGTGAGTACAACTTGTAACCTTCTTCAAACAATCGTTGAATATTTTATGCAGGAAAATAGTAAGAATACTTAGTATAATAATATTTAAAAAATGTGCTGAACTAATGTATCTTTTATTCATCTTTAAAACTCGTTCATCTGAGATCAGTTTTAGTAAGTAGCAAAAGAAACGTACGATTCAGTTATGTTCTGTACAGCGGTATACATTTAATATCGGTTTCTCATCTCAGTGTATAAACAAAAGTTTAAAAGTTATTTGATAATTAATGACAAATTACCAAAGTTATTGTCAAAATAACGCCATTAAAACACAGATGAAAATAGTTGTATTTCTGGTGTCAACGTTTGCAAATTCAATACAACCAGGACGAAACTGGGAAGTACACCTACGTTTTTTGTTTATAAAAAAAACCAATGTTCCATTTGTAGGAGCGCAGCATATAAGCGTTACATGTTTGTGATTTGGTAGAAAATGAGGGTGGCATAATAATGAATGAGTTTGAATATATCTCAGGTGAAGCTGGGCCATAAATAGCTAGTATAATAATAAAAAAACGAGTAGTTGCGCCAACAATAAATTGCATCAGAATATTGTGTCTTGTTCTTACACAGTTAATAATGTTTTAATGACTGCGTTAAATGTTTATGAAGCAATTGAGTCGGGCGTAAATTGGTCTTTGAACGACTTAAGAAAATTTAAACGTCATAAATACTATTATGGTATAAATTTTGTATTGCATTTAAGAAAGATTCAGATAACTAACGTACATCAATTAGCTATAAAATATATATCGTGTCAATATTGTTATTTTAAATAATCCTAAACGGTTGAGAAAAAACATATTTTAGATATATGGATTCGCCAATAACTTTATGGGAATTCATTTTTGATGACAAAAAAATGATTACTTGTTATTATAGGATTGTGCTACAAATCAAGTAAAATAATTTTTAAATACATTAATGAAAATGCATAGATATCAGTGTCGTTTTCACATCTCTTCTGAATTTAAAAAGAGTAATAAGCTTACTATACAACTTTCATTTCCTTACACCTATCTTTCTTTCTTCATTGTCTCCAAAGAAAGAGGTTGAGTCATTGATATACAACTACTTCTCTTTAAAACGATATGTTAAAAGAATTCATATCCTTTCCGTTAGACCACTTTTATGGTCAGAAAATAACAATTATATTTATTATAGCAGTATTGCAATGCTATGAAAGATTATTCTCACCGTGGATTTTATTTTAAAGATCAGAAAGAATATTGGATAAGCTGTATTTTATTAATTGATAAACTGTTTTATTTTGTAAACAATGTAGAAAACACCGCAAAGTATCATTATATATTTTATACAGATAATTAGTACAGAATGTTTTTTGTTTATGAGGCGACGAAGTAAATGTTGTTATGCGGGCTTTTTGTCGCTGCAGTATTGCGATAACGTTAATAATACTTCGTATTATTATTGAATAGAATTTAATTGTCCAGGCCAATTGAAACAATTTGATAAGTGCACAAGCGTACAGCTGGCGGCATAGTTTCTACTTTGAACATATTTGCAGTGACACTAAACCATCGACAGAAAGGCAAATTTAATATTTTTTGCTAAAAACCTTTGATTAAAATAAAAGGAATTAATAAAATGCACTGGTTTCACTCACAAAGTGGGCATGTAAAACGTGAGATTCCACCAGCTAAAAATTCTGATTAGAAGAAGTCCTGTAATTTTAAAGATAGAAATTTGTAGATTTTTCTTCATGTCTTTAAAAAATGTGTTCTGTTTTCACTCTTTTACTGATTGTCTTGAAGATTTTTATAAAATTCTTGTAGAATTTTTCAAAAATCAAATTTTCAAAATTTCAATTTTATCAATCCAAAATATATCATAATATAATATAAATAACTCATAAATACATCAACTTCATTTTGATCTCAGTTTGGATATTATTTTTAAGCATGTCCGCTTTTCATGGAACATATAGAATCATAATAGAGTTTATCTCAGCATGTATTTTTCTACGAGAACAAGTTGTTGCTCAATCTCTGTTTATCGAAAAGACTAGTAATTAGCTTAACGCTCTCGCTACACCCCGTTGTTGTAGGATTAGAAGGGCGAGAGAAAATTTGTATTGATAAAAAAGCCCATGCATTTGAATAGAAATTAATAAATCTATCATCATACCTTCATTTTCAGTATATTTTCAATAGCTTCTGAATGTGATTTCTCAATTACATCTCCAAAATTTAATAAAACATTATTTAATTTTTCCCAATAAGGCAAATACCACGTTTTTCATATCATAATTATAGTTTAGATGTTTTTTATTCAAATTAAGTTTTAAAATATTTTCCCATCAATAATCAAATAAGAGTAACCTGTTTGTAATATTAAGATTACGATAATTATTTAAAATAATAAACTGTTGACTACCGCTTGAAATATCACTGGAGGTCTTGTCTCACAGAGTGTGTCGTGAAAGCAGTTGCATGAAGTTTACTTCACATGCACACTCTGGGAAAGTTTCTGACATCTTGCAGTGAGTGTACATATTTGAAATTTCAGAGAAAGAGCTTTTTTAAAAAGCTTTATGTGTCTAATACGGTTTGCCCGCATGTCCTAATTAATTTAATGTCATTCTCAACTTACTAATAAATAACAGAAAATATTGTTATGGAATTAATAATAATCAAACAAAGAATTAAATAGCGCTTAAAATATCTAAGGTAAACTGGGCATACTTTCTACTTGTCGAAAAGTCTCGCGGCCTGGCTAAAAAATGGTAGGATAAAAACGATCATTTATATTTTTCGTTAATATAGTTTTTACAACGAAATATTCAATTGTCCCTACCAGTGAGAGAAGGTCCGTGAAAAGATGATTGTAAGTAGGGGTTCCAGTCCCAGGATCACGACCAATTTAGCGATACCGTAATCCTTGGATCATATTAGTACCGATCTCAGGATTTCGATATTTGATATAGCACGTAAAATAAATGAAATAGATGGATCTAAAAAACAGGTCATCGAGCTTAGAATAATTCTGAAATCTGTTAATTACACACTTTTTCGCCATTGATCTCACGCAACTGTGAAAGTATGAAAAAGAAATTTGTCGCTAATTACTCAGCGAATAACAGCATTTTAAATAAGAATTATTAATTGATGAATAATGGCTTGCGACGATAACAAACTAAATTAGTTTATTTAGTTAAAAAACACCAAAGATGATATTCATTGTGATATTCTAAGTTATTATTGTTGAATTGCAACATGTGCAATCATAATAAGTCAAATTGTATTTACCAAAGTTCATTTAAGTACTGTTATAATTACATCGTCTGAACCATATCAAACATAATTTTCTCGCAGTTACATCGTCATATTTAATACATTTATTTATATTGTATTATCTAGAATACGTTTTACTGTTTAAGTTTCCTAGTTCATTTGGGCGTTTCCGAAGCGTACAGTATTTGTTCATAGGTCGAGTTCATATATCGCTCCAGCACTTTCTTACTTGCGAGAACTTTCGCTACGTTAAAGGTACACGGTGACCAAGATTTAATCGCAATCACATCGATAGGTTAAAGGTGGTATAAACAATATTTAACTATGTAGTTGCTTCAGAAGTCATTATATTACGTGAATGTATACGGATATATACGATTATCGGACATAAATTGTAACACGTTTTGGTTGTTACCATAATTATGACACTAAGACAATAATTAATATGTAGAAAATACGTTCTTCAACTTAAATTAGTTTTATATAAAAATACAAAAAAAGATTTGCGTGCATTATACTTTGACGATTGCGCACATATAATATCACATGACAATTACGATGACGAAAAACAGAAGCTTATCATGACAAGTGCGCACAGCGTGGTTTAGACACATGTTACTGTGCATAAACATTTTTTAAAAAAATGTGCGAATATCTTTAGTCACACTTAATCTCTGATTACCTTAATGGTGTTCACTGTCAATACTTGGTGGAAAAGCGTTAAATTTAAAAAAATCTCATTTGTACCAATTCCCACTTTTATTTAATAATATCAGGACCGGTTTCGCTCATGACGAGCATCAGTTGATAATGCATTAATATATTTTCCACTCTAAATGTGTTAACTGTCTATTGTTAGTAGAAACGCTTAGTATTTAAAAAATAAAACGCTTTTCTACTATCAGTTGCATGCAGTATGCATCAGTTGATGATGTCCGCGATGAGTCAAGCCTGGTTTTAAGTGTTAACCTGAATTAGTACGAAAGTTTTTTTTATTTTCTGTATTATATATTTGTTGGTGACGTCTGACATCTAACAATCAATCATTTTTTTTTTAATAATTAAATTTTATTTGCGCAATAATATTATATTGGCAACTGTGGTAAAATACTGCTTTGGCGAAAACGACAAGAATATTTAATGTGATGCTAAAATTGGGTTCATAAAAATGTTTTCCTAACTTCGGTTTTGTATCTATTCTACTTTATAAGTAAAGTTTGTGAATAGTTACGTAAACTGCATTAAGGAAATGTTAACGACTTACTCCACAATCCCCCTGTGATTTCCGCACTGGCAACGTTTTGTAAGGCAAACTTATTTGTGTAGCGGTGAAAAGCGAAAATTTCAAAAATATACCTTTTACAAAAGCGATTTCGAATTTTCTATTGAAAGTATCGGGCGTGTCTTACTTTTCGTAGAGCACTTAATACAATTAAATTGTTCGGCTTGGAATAATTAATATTAGAGGAAATGTTGATTTATTTATGTTAATAAATTGTAATTTGAATTTGCATGCATTTAGAAAAACGGAAAACTTAAGGCTTAATTCACGGAGATATTTATTAAAAGTTATATACGTTTTTACAAAATAAAAAATTTAAAAACGTCTCAATCGATTTCGGTATAACGTAAAATAATATTCCACTTATTAGTTGTTCACTAATAAAGATGGGACGCCTCAGGTATCTTTTAATATTGATCTATTACTTTTATGATATTTTTTAATATAGACTGTTGAGTACACCATACATGTTAATTAAAAGCACCACTGTCACAGAAAATTTAAATTTTCTCTTAAACTTAATTAATATTTTCGACTTTCTGCGTGAATCACTTGATCACTAAGTTGTTTGTAGTATGTTATAATATTTGTTGTAAGACTTGATTTCAAGGTTCATTAATATCTTTTTTTTAAAACTGTTAAAGTATATACAATTTTGATCGTAAATATGATAACACTATTCTTATAATTAAGTATTTCGACTGAGGGTGCTTGATGGAATTTCAATATCAAATTTGAATTGTTTGAATTTTGTACTTTTCCATGAGTTTTGTCGCTAACGGCCCGGGTTTCGCCTTTAGGCATCTTCAGGCATTCCAAGTGCACGGATGTACTTGAACTGACTCTGAACTATTCTTATATATTATATATCTTATAGTCACGAATTGAGACACGTGTTTTGTCTCTTTGAGAAGCTTCTTCAGACTTGTAACGACTCTGAACTACTCGTATCAAATTATAAAATTATTAAATGTAATATTATTTTTTGCGTTTTTTCAGTAAGATTATGTATCTTAGGTGCTAATTACGATACTGCACCAACTATGCGGTTCACCAATATTTAAGGCGAATGTCTGACGAGCACATGTTAAAAATAATTATTATTTCTTCGACTGTGCTTCACAAGCAATCCTTTAGTAAATAGTTAGTTGTCTTATTTAAATTTTAAAGTTTCGGCATCGATAATTAAATATTTAGAATATTTCAATATCAGTACATTGCGTATTATATCGAAGTTATTTTACATGCTCTGCCATGATTTATCAGTAACATTAAATTCACGAATAGTATTCTCGTCTGAAAAATTTACAACACCAGAATTCGATTGAAAAAACCACATATACCAATACGTAACGTAGCTCGGGGCACAGCTATCAATTTCGCTCCAAGTCCGAAATCGTTTGTCATGATAATATTTACAAGTAATATCTCCTTGAGTGAGTGACCTCGTCGCTTTTCCTTTCCTCCTGTTGTCGTTGTACGTAATTATTATTGTGAATATGCAAAGTGCAGCCTGTTGTATAATCAGCGCACAGTTGACCGAGATTCCGTTCGATCAGGCAAGTGGATAAGTGCCTCTTAACACGCTGAATGCCGGAACCGTGTTTTCAAATGGTGGGCTATCCCTTAAAGTAGAGCCATGATTATTATATAGCAACGTCTCTAAGAAAAGACATTCATTCTAAAACAGTCCTAAAATTGTTTCATTCATCAAAAAAAAAAAAAAATTTTAATTTTTTTTTTAACAGATTTTATCATAAAGCATTTGATGCTCTTCTGAAAACCTCACGATAGTAGAGTCACTCAAATTTAAAATTGAGGAAATTTACAAAGAAGGATGTCAGGCAACATTACTACATATTTTGATGCTATTAGAAGCAGCAAAACATAAATATCCTCTGTAGAATCTGCAAGACTTGCACCACGCAAAAAAGGAGTAGGGTTAGGTTAATATGCAAACGCTGTAATATGGCTCTTCACATAAGAACATAATGTCAATAACATCGTACAAACATGAATAGTTATAGTGTTTAAAACAATCACAAAAGTTTTCATTTGATTCGAAAAAGTTGTTTTACAATTAGAACACTTTTATAACGCCCACAATAGAAAATGTGATTCTTTTAAAATAGCCCGGGCACACGGAATAGTTTCACCTGATTTAGGCCGGGGTTTAAAGAGTTAAATCGGCGACATATTTAGTGAGTAGAGTTAATATATGTCTCGTTCAGAATAGGGATTGCAAAACAAGTATAACACCAAACCGGGATCACGGGATTTTGGTTGTTTTTTTCAATACCTGTTTTTAAAATGCGAATTACTGGTATTATAATATAGAGCAGTACGATTCTGTATATGGGAGGTAAACTACACTACGTAAATTTTGGCCAACTTGAGATATCGACGTAGTGTAGTCAGTAGTGTACCTCGCAACGGTCTTTCTTCAGTAATATTATTGAAGAACAGGTAAAGTATGATATGATTCAATCTATAACCTTAACAAATAAAAGAAGAAAACTAGTGATTTTTAATTTAACACATTAAATTTACATTTTAGAACATTAACTTTGAGAAGAAGCTTAGAATAGACACAAAAAAAACTGCCGTTTTTGACAAGCGTAATAAACGTCATATGTACAGAATTATTTAAATATTTTTTGTCCAATAGGAGTTGATTGAGAGAGGGTTTTTGTGCATCCGGACTTTACACAACTATCCGATCAAAATGAACAGAACCCAGTATGAATAAAATTGAATTTTGAAATAATATTATAATTCAATGAAAAAATATGTTACATTAAATGTATTTACGAAAATAAGATTTTTATGATAAATATATTTTTTATCTAGTATTTAGTATGACATATTCAACTAATAATTTATTTATTCGTTTTTATTTTTGTTAAATTTTATTATTTTTGTATGTAAAATATCTGATCTTCTCACCCTAATTCGGGTATTGTTTCACATACTGGTTGGCAGGAGTTTTCATAAGCAAATATTTGCCAAACCAGACTATTATAAAATACAATGTGCATAATTGATATCATACCATCAAGCTGCGCAGAAAATTGAGAGTCTCACGTATAAACAGAATCTGTTGTCCAGAATAGATTTTTTACAATTACTTTAATTTGGTTTTAACTTTAAACGAAAAATTTTGTTCCATCCATTGCAAAGCACTAACAATACACACAATTATTTACGCACCTTATTAAATCAAAAACTGTAGATATCATAATGACAATAGGCCTGCAATTAAAACACAGGAAGCATAGATATTATTCTGATTAAGTAAATGTTTCCTTGGAACCATAAACAATCACTTGTAAAACCGGGCCATTGCCAATTTATTATTTTGGTACATTGTCAATATCAATGACTATGTCTTTGATGACTTTTTAAACTATGCTTGCACTTGAATTATTTATATTTATATACATAGTTTTGCTTGTTTGTTTGTATACAATACGAAGTCTATCCTTCCTTTATATTGGCAGTGATAATATATTACATTTGAAAAAAAAATGAGAACAATGGCTTTGTCATATCGTTCACCGCGATAATGTATTTGATTTAGACGTGTGAGCCTTGTCAATTATTTATCGCTATATCTCAACGTTATAATTTCATTTCTCCCACTGTGAGACACTGACAAGGCATTGGTTATTAAATTTAATCGACTTATAATTCAGCAAGATTTAATTTATTATTGACAACGGAAAAGATCGAGTATGACCTTTTCAATATTATTTTGCCAAGAAATAAATTTTGGATCGGAATTGCATATTTTTTCTCGATTAATTACCGAGGAAACGTTTGAAACACTTGCGGGAACTGGTTCAAGGATGTTTAGTGCTCGGAAATTCCTGGTATTTAAAGCTATACAATAAAATATCTTATATTGTTACCAACGTCGCTAAAAGCTGGCTTTACACACTAGTACTTTCAATTCGTTTAAGTAAAATGTATATTTTAAAACGAAAATGTTTGTATTGAAAAAGATTCTTTTCTAGTTTTAAGCACATTTTTCTAGACATTTATCGATTCGTGTTTGAAAGCATATATATCTGTGATTTTAAAATGACCCAAAATATCAAAGTATATAATTTTACAAGAATTATATGAGTTAATTGTTAAATATGTCGGCTTTTGCTTTTTTATAACTAACTGTGTTTAAATTTTGACTGAATAACTGCAGTAAAGTAAATGCTAATTCGGTAAAAAAAATATAGAATATTTCAAAAAACGATCTTAATTAAGATGCAGTAACATTGTCGATTTTTTAATGTCGATAATTAACCAATACATAATTATTCACAAATTTCGATATTATCTCGTCCACGTTCAATGATATATCTACACGATATGGTCAAAACATAATTGCACGATCAAAATATTATTGCATACGTATTCAAATAGTTGTGAGCCGCAAACCTGTTATTAAAATGAACACTTTAAAATTATTGCTCCTTACGTGTGAGAGATAAAGGTCACCCGAACGTTTGTTTGTAAACTTTGCGTGCATGTTCGATAATGCAACGATGCTCATCAATTTTTGACCATCACCTTTAGATTGCGGGAAAAATTGTTTGATAAATGGCAACACTGGTAGATCGGACACTAAATTTGAAAATTACACGCCCACACTTGCAATTAATTATTGCTGTAATGGATTCAATACATTGATTTATGAGACGTTTAATCGATGATGAAGAAATTAAAAATATTTGGCATTGTACCAATTCAAGATTAACATTCCAATAAAAAATAAGTCTGGATTGAAATTTGAAATCATTTTTTTTATGTCTGAATATATTAAATGGCCTTGACTATTTATTAAAATATATAGCTCAAAGTTCTATAGAATATGTATGACACATAAATAAATGATTATTGGTTATTTTTGACCAAATCGGAATTCAGTTTCAAAATTTTGCCGATAAGATCGCGAATAACGAAAGAAAACGACTTGAAAAACTGTTACGAGAGAAATAAATCAAACAAATACGTGCCATGAATTTCAAATATTTATTAAGTTGACCATTTGTTACAAATATGTCATGTTGAAGACCACTTTTTAATACATTATTTCTTACTTTTCGGTAGAGTTTACAACATTGAATAATTATTCCCCATTTATTTATTCTAGCAATAATTGAATTCATTGCTGTTATGTATTTTTCTTAATAGTGCTTTGTGCAATGTATTGTTAATAAATCAGCAAAGATGGAAACAATGTATCGTGAATAACACACAAAATGAGGCTCATTTAATATCTCAAGCTTAAAGCAACAGCGACATAAAATAAAAAAGAAGGAATTTTTAAAATAATTTTGCGATTTAATCGCTAGAAGCCTCATCTGCATAATGATATATTATGTACTGATGTTTAAGATATTAACCTTTAGAGGAGTATGGACGTACATGTACGTCGGCGCCATTTTTCTGCAAATGAGCATGAAACTAGTTTAAACTCAACACAGGATTGTCTGTCTGTAAGCATATATATGCTTTCAGTATGAATTACATTCATTGGGAAAAAGTCGCAAAATTGTCATGTTAAGAAAGGGCAGTAAATTAAAGTAAGGTCTGTATAAATCTATTCACTCCTCTAAAGGTTAAAAATACTATTTATGCCTGGCTCAGTTGCAAAAAATCTCAATGTTACGTTTATTGATATTGCCCTGCAACTTTAGTATCAGTGTAATAACTATAAATGTATACAAAAATCTTACCATAATGCTTTATCACTTTAAAGGTGTTCACTGTCAATACTTGGTGAGAAGGCATTTTACTAAATAAATAAAGCACTCTTTTGTACTAATTCCACATTTTTTACTATGATCAGGACTGGTTTCCCCACCACGAGCAATCGCACACCAGTTGAAAATGTTCTTGATGAGCAAAACTGGTTCGCATCCTATTAAATAATTTTTATCTAGTTATTTTACTTATAGCAGTAATACTTTGACGTTACAGGGCAATATCAATGATTGTAAAAGTAAGATTTTTCTTTTGAATATGACACTTAAAAAAATATATACATCACAGTGTTAAATTATATGGGTTATACTTTCAGTAATCGAGTGGCATACTTATCTTAAAATCGACTTTTTTAAACTTTATTTCACCGTTGCTTTTCGGTAGCCATATGATCATATGATCATAAATCGGAGAAGATGTTTCTTATTATGGATTTTAGGTTGCGATAACCGAAAAAATCTTTAGGATTAAAACTCAGTTCAGAAAAATAGAACATTATGATAATCCTCACAGCATAACTATTAAAAACAACTTGCTTTACGCTATGTAGACTTTTTGAAATTTTTCTACAAAAAGCCAAATTGAAAAACCATTTATTATTTTGCGGTCGTGAGATTTTTTTATGAATGAAGATAAATAATATAATACATCAATCTCAGCCAGTGGGTAAAAAGTTTTTGCTTAATAGGCATGAAATAAAAGTCTGTAAGAAGTGAAAATAAATTATGCTTCTTTTTCAAAAGTCGTGACATAGTTAACATTATTATTTATTTATATATTGATAGCTTAAGCCACAGAAAAAAATCAACAATCGTTCACTGTGACAAACTTTTAAAAGTAGAAAACAAACTGCCATTCGATTACAATATACTATTATTATATGTTGATTTCTCGCGTACATCAATGATTATGATTTATTTGAGAAGTTAATAGGATAACTAATTTGATAAACAGTGTTTCCGAGTGGGCTGCCCGGTTTTACGGTTAAAGTTTTGAATGCACTATTAAAATAATTATGCATTTAATTTTTTCTTTGACCTGATCCTAAAAACAGTGTGTGTAGTAATGATTCATAAAACATAACAATATTTTATACTCATGTTTTAAGGTATTGAATTCGAAACAATTGTCATTGCTACGCAAATCTGCAGTGGTCCAAGAAATAAATCTGTCAGTTTTAATAATTTTAAATACATCATTTTTGCTACTCTTTCAATTTCTAGTACTGAAGTAGAAATGATTTGTGCCTATTACCTAGGTTTACTCTGTACCAATTCTGTGGTGAACGCAAAAAAAAACAAGTAATGTGATAAAAAAAAGCACAGCTGTGCGAGATTTAAAATGTACATCTGAGCTTTAAGAAAATACGACACTGTGGAAGTTGAATACTGTAAAATATTGTGGTCGCTTAATGCACTCTAAAAGCTTCACAAAAAGGAACTTTTGTGGGGTAGAAGGTGCTGAGAAAACAAGACAAAGTGACGTAAAGAAATTTAAGACGCTCCACCCCTTCTTGGGCTGAAACAACTGATTAAAAGGGGAAAATACGAAAAATTAAACAGATTTAATGATCTTTCATCTGACAAAGGGTTAGGGATACCTTGAAAACTTTCTTGACGGTCTTGATAAATTATATTTCAAAGGAATAGCAGTTATTATTTCGAAAGTTATCATCGGATATTTTTGGTAATGAGTTGTAGGTTTAATTCTTAACGAATGTCTCTTTAGTTTCCTTGAAAGTTTCAACACTTAATTTTCGAAATACTTTTTTATAAAATGAAATATGGTAAATGAAAGATATATAAAAAAATAATTATTCATGTTTTCATAAGGAAATATAACTTTAAAAAGAGTTGTGCTTGAAATTATGTACTTAAAATGCATTTTCATCACAAGCGAAATTTCATGACGCATTTTTATATGTAAGAAAACATGATGAAATTCTAATATATATATATACATACAATAACCTTGTTTTAAAGATTGACAGCTGTCAACTAACGGCTTTAATTCTTGTGGGAATTAATATTTAAAATCTTCTTATCTTTTGAACCATTTAGACATCGTGGAATATCCACGCCTTCGAACATAAATCGAAATATTGTTTTAAACATCAATTTATAACACTATCCGCACTGAGACTCGAACACAGAAACCAAGGCTTTATCGTGTTGGCCATTATTTATTTCACTTATTAATAATACGGAAAACTAAATTCCAAGGGCTGTTTGTTAATATATACGACTATGTTCACTATTAACAAAATTAATTACCACCAAAAACGAAAACATTGTCGTCAGGTTGGTCCCCTGAGAAATTGCCTTCCCCTTCATGTATACGTCGGGTATTGCACGGTGGTCAGTTTTCATTGGACTCTGTCCAGTAGTTAATTAGGAGTACGGTCAGCTAACCACCGTGAACTGTGCGATGCATTCATTAACTTGTATAATTGGTCTTTTCTGTGTTTCGAATGTCATTTATAAAATGCCTCCATGTAGCACTGTGGACGGTTTTCTAGTAGACTTCCATCAAATTGCCGTGATGTAATTAGTATGTGGCATTTCCAAATATGTTGAAATCAAATTATTTCTAATATCCGTCTAAATAACTTTTAATATTTCTTTAAAAAAGTTACAAAAATGCGTATACAAGTGTAGACTAATTTGATTTTGGCTCGATGGCATTGTCGGTAATTTGTTAAATAATATTTCTTATATTAAATAAAATCTGATAGCTTTGCAATTCTTCTTGTGTTACGATGTGGTTGACGTGTTTTGTTTCTTTGGGAAGCATCTTCAAACTCAGATGCAGCCTAAAGATGCGAGACAAAACACGTGCCACAATTAGTCATAAAATCCGTAGGTCATAAAGGTGTTAATTTTAATTTTATAATACGAATAATCTTAATTAATTGATTTATTTTGTTTATATTTGGTAGTTATTAATACAACTATTGATTAATAACGACTATTTATAAAATATATTAAAAAACAAACTATGAGTGTATAAAAAAACGACAATTCTCATACATGCAAGATTAAAAATAGTAAATAAACATTGATGACAAAATAATGCAAAGAGTTTTTTACATTACTAAAACTTTATACATTATTTTACATCATTAAGTATTAAAAAAATATGTCGAAAATAAATTATTATAATGGTATACGAGTGTAAAAAAATGCTTATTCATTTAGTGTATATAAAATAAAAAAGTAGCACAAATGAATAAAAAAATCTATGTAAATATAATAGTTAACAATTGACTAAATTAACATTAAAATATTCAAGTACCAAGAAAACTATCGGTTAATTCACGAACAATCTGCAATAATGCAATTTTGTCTTTCATATGATATTGGGTACTATTAATTGAAATCGATATTCCTGGTTGTGTTCACTGTGTTACGGGAATGGTAAATTCTGTCTTTTGTGTTAACTTTGACCAATATTTGACACTTGTTTGTCATAGTTTTATCATTCGTTTGTTAATATTTAACACCTGCCAACCGATGGGTTTTTATATTTCATATCACATTTTTATTTATTAGTTGTTAGAGAATAAGCCACTTCAATCATGCGAACATAGAAAATTCAATAAGTAAAGTTTATCGTATAATTTATTTATTAATATATTATTTTTAATTGACAGACAATGATAAAAGGTTGTTATTTTTACAAATTAAGTACGATAAATCGCACCCAAGGGGTGCTGAAAACATCCCCAAAAGATCTTTTCCGCCCTTCATAGATGCTTGAAGCGTAGATAATAATAATTATACTTCACTTTCCGAGGTAATCTCCGAATATTATTTTTTCTTTGAATATTACAGCTAAACTCCGCCTCATAAAATTAATCCGCCATCTTCCCTTCTTCAACGAAAATGAGTGAGCACACAAAAAGAAAAATATCTCATCGTTTTTCTTGATGATTTCTAATTGAAGTGTACCTATACAGCTCCACTGGGGATTCTGAAGTCTCGGCTTTTTGCAAGTCCCGGGAGACGAGACATAAAATTGCCAACTAACGGGAAATTCTCGCGTCTCGAGATTGTAGTCTGCAGTAATTTTTATTAAAAAATATATTTAAACCAAACTTCTGCTTCAGCAGTATTCTATATCTGTGGATAGGCAAAACAACGTAACCCACAGATTTTTCAAAACGGCTTTTTTGATAATAACAATTTATACAACTTAAAACACGTTATATTTTAAGGATATAAGCTGCAAATGTCGAATAAGTATCTAAATTTAGCATTAAAGTATGAATAAAGAAAGCCATGTAAAAAATCCAACCAGGAGAAAAGACTCAAAAAAAGTTATTCAAAAAAAATATATTAAATTAATATTAGATTAAGTCAATTTAACACCACAAGTCTCCATGCACTTCAAGGTAGTGTATATTTCAACAGATACATAAAATTGACATATTTTATTATATTACATAAAATGATGATATTGAAATATTCTTCACTTTTGCCCACCGCTTCAGGTACAAAAGTTCTCAGAGTATAAAGTTTCTTAGACTAAATTTGTTTTCAATGAAAATAAAACCTTTATTATTTATTAAAAGTCTCGGGTTGCTTTATTTAAAACCGAGAGCCGAGACTGGGAAAACGCGACGATTTCCCGGTTTTTTTTTTGGACACAGCATCCCTATACAGAGCCACCTTTAAAATTTCAGCGTTTTTATCGAATTATTAATTATTTGTTTTCTTACCCATCATCCTAAATCAATACTTTGGAAAATATACAATAACTTTGTTTCTTTTTTTTGTTGTACAGACAATATTTCACAGACAATTTTCAGCAAAGAAAAAAAAATCTTTACAGTGGTGACTCCAGATTATTTTCTGTAGCTAGAGCAGTGGCGCAACTTTAATTCAAATGTGTAATTGTGATACCATCTCTCTTTTTCGTAATATTATAATCATATTGTTTAAATTATCTAGGGATATTTACTGATATAAAAAAATATAATTGATAAGTTATTGATTTGCTAATTATGCAACTATTATTATTTATAAATGTTTGTCGCAAAAAAAGATTTTTTATTGATTAAATTTAACTATTTTTACATTACGCAATTGTCAGAACTATCTAAATAGAACTGAAAACAAAACTTTTTTTCTAGCAAATAATGTTGACTCTATCAGTCAATATTTATCACAAAAAGAAAGAAAACATACAAATATAGCTAAGAAAATAACATTACAATACATTATTTTAGACTGAAAATGAATTTCAAAGAATCGATGTATATACGTAGATAATCACATCTATGAAAAATTGTAAGTAATCTTTTATATTTCTGAACAATAACTTAAAAATGTTTAAAATATAACCCTCTAACAAGGGTATTAAGGGATATGGCAAAATAAAACCCTTCTAAGTTTTATGATCATTTTAAGAAGTAAATTCTTATTTATTCATAACGCTAAGTGAATGAAATGAGTTATATAAAAGTCAGGATAAGACCACTTATAATAAAGCCCGTGTCATTTAATTTGTCGGGCTTGAGAATTATTTTATAACCGTGCAGTTTTATCTCGCTCCCGAGTCCTGCATCGTAGCCGTGTCCTGTCGGGTCCAGTCGGGCTGTGAAGCTGCCGGTCTGAAAAGCTACTCATTAAAAATAACGTATAAGAGACCTTTCATGCGACACGTGCCGACTCCCAGCTACCGCGCTGCGGGGTCATAACCAAAACATGGATAGCAAACGTTTTAGTTCACTGTACGTCATTATTTTAATAACAATTTCTAACTATGAAAATTGACAGATTCAAATTGTTTTTTTTTTTTTACATAAAAAAAGAATGTACACTTTGTAGTATTTATTACACAACTCAATACTATCTATGATCAAGCCTGCTTCGATTAGTTTAAGAGCATTTATTTCATGATCAACTAAGTGATACCAGACCGTATTATACTATTATATTATTGCGAAGGAAGTAAATGTGATTCTTATTTTACACGCATTCAAAATAACGATGCAAACATTGCAATGAACATTGAAAAAATAATAATAGATTTGAGAACATTACATAGTAGTATTTAAAAAACCGTGTTAATATTGAATCAGGTATGCTAAACATAATGTTTTACTTATCGACAGTAGTCAGGCAAAGGAATCTACCCACACAGAACAAATTTTACAGGTAGAACGAAAAAAAATTTTGAGCGCACAAAGATTTATAAACTAGTGTTATATTAACTCAATATAATATAAATTTAATAAGTTGCTTAAGAAAAACCTTTATGTAGTCCCTTTTAGTGGTCGTAATTTTCACTGGCCCTTCTTTTTTCAAACATAAAACCTAAATTTAGGTAAATTTGAATCGTTCAATTTATGTACATATATTTATCTGTGATGTATCACACAGATATATAGCTTTATCTGTGTAAATGTACATAATTTGAACGATTCAAATTTAATATTGAAATTCCACCAAGCACCTTCAGTCGAAATCTTAAATTATAAATTTAGGTACTTATTCGGTATTTGAGGCATACATTCGTCTGATGTTACGTGTAATAAGTTGTATACAATGTGGTTATCAAACAAAGTTATTTAAAAAAAAAATGAGGGCTACATCTTTTTATCTGACTACAGTCGTTGTATAAATGATGTCTTTTTTTAAATCGATAGAAATG
The DNA here is from genome assembly GCA_030503985.1 of Himalopsyche tibetana. Classification (NCBI taxonomy): domain Eukaryota; kingdom Metazoa; phylum Arthropoda; class Insecta; order Trichoptera; family Rhyacophilidae; genus Himalopsyche; species Himalopsyche tibetana. The sequence continues at coordinate 3,214,751 of JAPJYX010000019.1, read as the reverse complement.
ACAGGAAACACTATAGTATATATTATAATATGCTAAAAACTTCTTTACGCAATTCATTGAGCGATTGGTTTAGTTAACAGTCTTCATAAACTCATCTGTACACTATTTTACTATATATATGCATATAATTTAAATATTTCAAATAGTTATATTTGGATCACATCGAAAGCGGACACTAATAAGTATTGTGTAAGATTTAAATTGAAATTATCAATTAACTTGAATTGAGTATTTCTTCTCCGTTAATATTTATTTGAAAATAATTAACAAGGTATTTTGTTTAGTTTAACAGGAATTATACAAAATAGTTAATAGCTCTTTCATAGTTTTTGTGGGTCTAAATAATTTTGCTATTTTTACCATTTAAGCATAATTAGTAGATACCAAAATAAATCAATTTTAACTCCAACATAAAATCGGAATTTTAAAAACGTTACGCATTCTTATGGTTCTCAACATACGTTCTTCAGGTTAACCCACATTTATGAGAGAGTTCACGAAGAGCGGTGCAATTTTGTAACAAGCAACGAACGCTCTCTGCCCAGTTTACTTATTCAGTATAACGAAATTAAAAGACATCTTCTGTGGACGGTGACCTTTCCAGCTTCGCGTGCTTTATCAAAACCACTCACCCTCACTTTGAGAAATGCTGATAACATTGTTATCGTTACATTATTCCTTGAAATAAGTTTTCGTGTTTCATTTTTCATTCACTTATGGTATGTCTATCCACGTTGACTTATGTTTCCTTCTTTTGCTAGTGGAACTAAAACACTGTTATTTTTCACTTTAATAAATTCACTGTTTAGTTTATTATATCTGTATATTTAAGCAAATGTCATATCCTGATAGAATAGAATTTTAAAATCTTTTAATATGAGCACTCAACAGCCATACAAATGTTAACATACTTTTAATTAGGATTGCAATAACGGTATTACCGAAACTGGGATCACGGTATTTTAGCAGTTTTTTCCCGGGTTTAAAAATGAAAAATACAAGTATTTTGGTATGAATAAATATAACGGTATGAATTTGAGAGGGTTTTCTGTAGACGGACTTATTTGTACAAATTTCAAAAATATCCAGATTTCAATAGTGAGAAACTAGTTTTTTTTGATGTTATAAATGAATTAAAAATATATATATAGTAGACGCCGGTCTGTCATCGAATGGTTAACGTTGTTAGCTTCTGTTGCGGAGTTCACAGGCTTGAATCCGAGTACGGACAGCTTAATTCATCTGATATCTGTGATGATTTAAATTCCCTTTCACATCCAATTTTTAAAGCGAGAGATTACCTAACAACTATTGTTTTTGCCCTATTGTGTCGCCTGTTTGGTCGAGTGGTCAACGTCGTTGGCTTCGGCTACGGAGGTCACGGGTTCGAATCCCAGTACGGACAGTTTTATAAATTGATTTTTCAATCGATTTATGATTTTCTGTCCGAAGGCATGGATGTATGTGATGTCTTGAATTCCCCCTCCCACCCATCCTATCCTATGAACGAAGCGTATTGAGAGCGATTAGCTTACCACCAGTGATGTCCTAGCCCTATCCTTCTATTCCTACTCTCTTTGGAAAAAGAGAGGTTGAGCAACTGAGTAACAAGCAGTTCTCGTAGAAATACTTATGTTGAGATAAACTCCATTAGGAGTCCATATGCTCCACATTGGGAGCGGACATGGTAAAAAAAATGTTTTTGCCGTATATTTATATACTTTCTCTTTAACAGCAAAAGTTTAGCAATCGGTCCATTAAGAGTTCATACGCTCGACATTAAGATGATAATAAAAAGCAATGAAAATCATCCATTTAGCGTAAAGATGAAGATATTTCTTTTAAAATCGGTATTGATTTAATTAACAATGTTGTAAATTTTTGTATAACCGGTTTTTAATATGAAATACCGGTATGGAAGTCCCTAGTCATAATAGCATTAGGAAGAAATCGACAGTTCGGTACGAAAGAAGTTTCGTAACGTCGAATTGCTTTGAAAAATATTCTAATCAACCATGAAATGATTGCCCAAATTGCTCTGAATTCAATTGCTATACTTTGAATCAAGCACTGCCTGCTGTAGCAATGTTGTAACAGAACTCGTAAAAAGTGTATACATTATGCATTGTGGTACAAAAAATTACCACTTTCACCCACACATTTCTCGCCGATCAATGTCTGCTTTGTATCGATTATCTTATTCGGATCATAGAGGTCTGTCTGCACTTCCTTATCTGGTATTCGAAAGCAACTTACAAGCATTATTTATTTTTACAGTCATCGTATACGTTTAATTTTCTATTACTTTAGTTTAATACGCTATTCTAAATAAAATAAATTTTAGATCAATATAAATGTTATGTAATTATTGTTGGTTATGTATCAGAATACTGAAATCTGTTGGGTTTTTATCTTATTAGTTGCGCGATAGTACCCTACATTAAAAAAATTCAGTCGCTTAGCAATTTTAAAAGCGCATAACAACCAGCTTTTTATTAGACCTTGCATGTCTTTTCAAACCTCTCCTGATCGAAAAGTCGAGCGTTTGACTTACAACTACTTCTTGTAGAGCTAATAACGCTAAGGTAGATTTTCCATTGAGCGTACATACTATCCCTACTGACAGCATGCACGGTTAATTAACAATATTTTAAAATAAATCATTCCTTTAATTCAATTAGAATTCTCCTATCTATATAATTATGATATTGCTTTTAATTATTGTCAGAATAAAGTTGACGATCTAATAATATATATATATTTGAATGTATGGATGTTAATAATGTCTAAAAACTCTCCATCACTATTATAATACTAAAATAACAAGGTGTAGCGAAAGTGATTAACCAACCACCAGTCCTGTCCTGCCATATCTTATCTATCCCTACTACTCTCTTCGAAAAAGTGAGGTTGAGAAACTGAGTAACAGAAAGGTCTAGTAGAAATAAACTTACGTCGAGATATCTCCATAAGAAAGCAATAAGCTCCACATTGGGAGCGAGTGTTGATTAAATAAAAAAAATGGTCGAGCTTTTACAGTTTTTAAAAGGATCATATTGAATTTATTAGAAGCGGAAGTGTCAACAGCGCTGGATGTAAGCTGTATGCGTACCATAAACAGGCATAATAGATTTGACATTCATTATAAATACTTTTAATAAAATAGTCGGAAAAGAGGGGTGGTCCTCCAACTCCTACTACCCTCCTCTTACTTCTTAGGTCAACAACAACCCCATTAAGAATTTAATTCAATAAATTAAGAGTTCTCTTGATTTAATGTGGTATCGATTGGAATTGTCATTCAAAATTGATCTCCGTCAAATCATTAAAATTTAAAACACTTCTTATACTCATTTCATATTATTTATTATATGTATCAGAACCGGCTTCAATAATCGACTGATTAGTAACTCACAATGAGCGAAACTGGTTTTTTTCTTCATAAATAATGTTGAATTAGTGCAATAAGTGTTTATTTTTTAAAAATATAATTCCTTTCCATTCAAAATTGACAGTGAACACCTTAACAGTAATTTGTCAAATAAATTTATTCCTCGAGAAGTGATGGTGAAGTTTCGTAAAATGCCTAAACATTTCTATCGGACTTTTAAGTACCGTCACGTCTTTACATAGCTTTTTGGTGGATTGCATATTTTTATTTTAGGTAGATATTGCAATGTATATCAACTGAGCTTACTTCAGTTTTATATTATTTTAAGACGCATAGAATTTTATAACGCATCTAAAAAAAATCCTATTCAAATATTTTCAAGAACACCTTCACATTTTTTTTCGAGTTACGTAACCAATTTATTACAATTATTTAATTTTCCACTATATCATATTCAATAAAGCATACTGTCACATTCCATTGTACAACTATTCACCGTTCATCACTCTTGTCTTGTATTATTCAACTAATCTAGGTGCACGTATTCACCATCACCAGCCCACGTGCTCATAATATTCATTTAATCCAAGCGTATATTAGCCATTAATTCATCCACTTTCATCCGAGCTCCAGGAGAAGTTATATATCTACAAATTTTAGTAATTCAGTCCCACGCATGCATAATTGGGTTCTTCCTTCGTATGTCTCCAGTTAAAAAGACGATGACCATGTCTGATTTCGCCTTTTATGAATAGAAAGTGAATCTAACCGTAAATTATTTCATTTACGGATTATAATGGTAATACATATCTTACCAATACACTTTATAAATCAAATATCATTATTATTATATAAATTCTTAAATGGTATTTCGCGTCGTCTTTGTATACCCCATATCAGGGTCGTCGTCTTTTTATATCCCATATCAGGGTTTCAAAAACTCATTGAGAGACACTCATTGAGCCATGTTAGAAAGACATGGTGTCATAAGTTCTTAACAAGTAGACTAATAGAAAAATAGATGCAAATGGCATCATGAAATACAATCATCAAATAATACTGTATCATGACGCATTTAAGATATTTCTACTAGCATATAGAAAGAGTTAATTCATCGACTTGGTCTTGGATGTGAATATGCATCACAAAGGAATGAATCTAGAGATGTCGCAGCCTAGCTGTACTAGGTACTAGTACGTTCGTCACTCATATCATAAAAGAAGATTTAATCATGTTCGCACATCTACACCTAATCCTTTTTTACGTGAAACTTTGATTCCAGAGAGTGGCTCGTAAAAAAATCTCACTTTCTTATAATTTGATAAATCGGTTCCAAAAATCAAAATATCGCATAAAAAAGTATAAGAAAACAAGATGTGTTTCTCATACTCACGAATTGTTTTTTGTTATTTATAAAATTAATTTCTTTATAAATAATAAAAATATAATGAGATATAACAGATACATAATATGTATACATGCATAATCGTATTCACTTATAGGAGTTATTCGCTGCTGTCACTGTCGGTTACGAAATATAATCGTCGCGATCTTTGAACGAACATATTGAATTTTGCTTGAATCTGAATTTTGCATGGACTCATTTGAAGAAATGCTGTTTTTCCTAAATCTTGATCCGAGTCAATTATTATTACATTGGATTTATTTTGTTGATCCAGCGAACAGTTGAAACTGTTTTTTTAAATAAGTAAGTGTAAAATATTTTATTTTTAAATGCAGGTGTTTATTTGGTACGTGCCTAAAACATCACCATATAAATGTTTTTTAATTAAAAAATAATGTTTTCACCTTCGGTTTGTATTTAAAATATTTTGACGTCTGGAGTGCATTTGTTTGACAGAGGTAGTAAAATTTATGACCGGGAAACGCGCAACAAAAAAAAATCGCGGAAAAAGAATTAGGAGTATATGAAAAAAAAAACAACAGGAGAAGATATATATTCAACTGTAATAATGGTAACATGACAAAACAAGAGTAAGCACTGGTGACTAAAAAAAGTTTCACAATTTTAAAAAAATGTTATGGATGAAACCGTGAAAATAATGAACTATTTAAAATCTAGACCACTTCTTTCCAGATTATTTAAAATTTAGTGCGACGATTATTTTATTAATTGAAATGAGTATTGAAGTGAGATAGATATGAACTTCGAAGTGAAATATTGGTATTATTGAAGGAACAAAATAATTCAGGACAAAAGTGTTGAAGTTTTAACAAATCCTTCGTGGTTGATAAATCTTTCATATTTAACAGATATTTTTACAAAGTTCAATGAAGTAAACTGTATTTTGTGCATATTTTCTGTAAAATGCTTGCATCTGTTGTATACTTTTACAATTTTATTAAATAAAATATATTATCAGAAAATTATGCTACTGTATTCAAAACACCTGTACGAATAATTGAGACAGTTTCGTACTTTCACACAAAATATTCATTTCATACTTGGCCGTCGGGCACGGAATGACGAAAGATCGTTTCAGATAATAACTCAGTTTAGGCGAGTGTAATCAGTTTTAAAGTTTAAAGGTTAAAAAAGGTTGAATTGTTTAGTTGAGCTATTCTCACGGAATAGCTTTGCTCGCGTTCCTTTGTTGAGATTTCCCCTTCCAATTTCATTTCAATTACACAAAACATTCTCTATTTCCTCTCAATTATTCGAGACTGGTCAGTGTGCAGTACAATAAATAAACAATGGCGTACTGTAACATTGCCACTTTAAAGAAAATTTTTCAAGAAAATTGGATAATCTTTTATTTATCTGATTTCGATAAATTTTGATTGCGATGGTGAACATTGTTTAGTATATGAACATTGAGCTTTTAAGCCACATTCTCTTTTATTACGGATACTGACCTTAAGGATAGCGATTCTTTATGGAGAATTTTAGAGTGTAGTCATTTATTAAACCTCACTTTTCAAATATGGTGAGGATAGAAGAGTGACCGTTCGTTATGATATGATAGAATACGAAGCGATCAAGCTAATATCATTTAAGATTTCGACTGAAGGTGCTTGGTGCAATTTCAAAAAAATCGTGTATCACTCGTCTACACATCCAATATAAGATACAAACGTATTATAATATGCAAAATAATTTATATTAGATTTACGCTAGAATTTAGAGTACATATTTATAATCAAGGGATAAATATTCAATATTATTTAATATGTTTTTCTTGATGGAATGTTATTATAAATAATAATAAAAAATATGTTTAATATCAGTTTCGCTTGAAAAGTAAGCATTTTACTTTTATATCCGAGAAAATATTTATATTATAAATATTATTCTGAGTATTCAGAAGTAGGAAAAATATGATTTTTCATTGCATAAAACCCGGAATATCATGACCGAAAATTCTATTTGAAAAAGTCAGTTTATACGACAACCCTGAGTGTAATACATACTATTTGTATGTGTGTAAAGATTAAAAAATACTGTATGTTTATGTAACATTTCACAAAAAAGCGCTTTATCAAATTGATGCTATTACATCGAAATACTTCCGCTGTTGTTTTTTACCATCCGTTACCTTAAAATAGATAGCAAGTCTAAATTTTTACAATATTTCTCACGGTTGATTTGCATTTTAATAGCTTCTTAAATCTATTTTAACTGCATCAATCACCGGCTGTTTCCATACACATTTTTTTATAAAAAAAAGCTAATTACTCTTCCACTTGTTATTTTTAAATAAATTGTTGCTATTGGTGACTAAATGGCAGAGTTTTTCGAAGCATCTTTTTATTAGTATATAAACTATCGTAACCGCAAAAACGAATCAATATTTGCCATCTAATTCACACAAAATTCAATCGGTAACATGTTTTTTGAGCATAACCCTATTCTAGAACGCGGTGTCAATATTGTATAATGAAGCGTTTTCTTCTTCTGATTTGGGTTAACTAGCCCTAACTGTTTGTTTATCAAATCCACACTTCTGAAGTTAACAAACTGGCATTTAAGTAACAAACGTGCTAACTTCATGGCGGCTTGCATTTTAAGTGGTTTTCACGCACACTCATTATTGTATGGTATAAACAACGCATGTCCCGCGTTCAATTATTGTCCCTGCGATACAGCTAATATGCTATCGTCGGCAACCAACTATTTTATATCTTACAACACCTAATAGCTGTTTGGAAAATAATTCTAATTAAAACATCAATACCAAGATAAGTATCAAAACGAAAATGGAATATGACGGTTTTTTAGGTTGATTACAATTTTTAATGGTTACCTTTAACATTTTACGCTTAATCACGCTCTCCTGTAATATAACGATTTTTTTATGGTCTTAATCTTTACATTACAGTTAGGGCCGTATAAATTCACTTTTAATTTTAGTTGAATTCATCCCCCTTTGATGTTGGCGAAAAAAGCTTGAAACCGTTTTCAAAAAGCTTTATATTTCATATTTTTTTTACAATAAACTGAATTTATATCTCGATACACCTAAGCAATTAGCATCGATAAATAAAAACGGAAATTTCTTTAGTAAATTACCAATCCTAATGTGAAGCATCGAAATATATTTTGTTTTTTTACGAGGACACTTTGTAATTAAGTCGCCAATTTTTTTAAAAATTGAAATACTATCGGTATGGATATCTGAACTTTTGAGGGCGTTGAACACTTGGTTTCAGAGCAGGCAAGTTTCGTTAAAGCGTTAAATATACTTTTTGATACATTGATGGACATTATTTTAGTAATTAAAGTAAAAGAAATAAACAACGAGTGATATTTCGTCATTTTAAAACAAAATGAAATCCCCTGCTAGAAATACTGTACAGAGGTCGGTGCCGATGTAATATGAACCAGCGTTGCCTCTTCAGAAAATTGACGTGTCGGTTAGTATAACTCGCAGAGGAAACACTCTTCTTTAGTCTTCACCACTTAAGGAGTTGAAGTCATAAACTTTTGCTCGCATTAAGTCACAAAATGTATTATAATATCCACATGCGGTTGTCGGCGTTGTTGAAGTTTCACTCTTAACTCACGAATCATGACGTTGAAAATGTTCAACTGAAATACGAGAAATAATATTACACTGGAGAAAACTTCATTAATTATTTTGTCTTAGATATGATGAAATGTTTTCGAAGTTAGACGAAACGCTTTTACCAGTCTTGAAAACTTCAAAAACCATCTTTAAAGTATAACGAATAATATTTTTTATTCTTTTAACCGTGTCCGCATTAGGGCTTATACAAAAATCTACTTTTGAAAAAACAGATTTTAGAATTCCAATCTACCTTAAAACTCGGTTCAAACTGGTTTTAGAATTTTCACAAAAAGGATAATTAAGGGTACTTTTTTTAAATCTTCGTTATACATTATAAACTATGTATAAAGTAACATAGCGGTGGTGGAGTAATTATACTGATCCCGTTCTCGATAAGTGTATCCGAGTCAAAATGCACAACAAAAATATTTTCAAAATTAACCAAAATATTATATATTTCAATTCTTTTGCTAATGAATGATCTATGTCACAAAAATTGACATATCTAATGTTTAAGACAAGTAACCAATAGTTTTTTGTGGAGCGCAATTATTAAATTTATTATGTTGGGTGCAGTGGTAAACGGCGTTCGCTTCTGTGAATGAACTCACGGGTTCGTCCTAGTACGAACAGCATTGTTTTCAGAATCAATTTGTCGATAGTAGAGTTCGTCGGAGCTCACTCAGTTGACTTACTTGCCACTTTTTTTTTACTGCTTTTAATATTAAATTATACTATTTTTTTTCTCCATTGTAAAAGTTTTAAATTTATAATTTGTCAACCTTGTACAATGTTAATTAAATAAATAAAATATACGTTCAAAGGCAGGAGCGTTTGTGATGTCTGAGAATTCCCTCCCACCCTTTCAATTTTAGATCACCACTTGTTATATCCTTGCGCTATCCTATTTATCATTGCTCTCTTCGAGAGAAACGGAGTAACACACAGTTATCCCAGAAAACTTCTGTTTAGATACCTTCATTGAGAAGCCATACCACATTGAGGGTGGACATAGATTTTTAAAAAATATATTATATTTACAGATGTTACCAACAATGGTATCAAGTTTTAAAATAGGTTTTTTTGTGTATTTTTTTATTCGATAATGGAAGACATACTGATTATTTTTAAACTATTATACGGTATACTGATTGTTTCGTATAAGATTCTTACGAAAATAAATTCTCCGTACAAGAAAAATTTCGTACACCGAATCTTCCGGACAAGATTATTCGTAAAATATTTCTAACTTTTCAAAAAATGAATATTAAAATTGGTGTTGTTTAATTTCAATGTTTAATGGCTGAGGTTAGAGGTGTAAAATATTTTTCAGGTTGGGTTCAAGCAATATATTAATTAATATGAGTATCTTTATTTTACATAAATATGCTTGAATAATATGTATATCTCAATGATGAATCTTGAATATTAAAAATATTAAAATAAGCATAATATTCTGTGTCCGGAATCTTCTACATACGGATTTTTTTGCGTGCGAAAACTCTTGTTCGGAAGAATCGATGTATGGAGAATTTGTGTACGGAAAAATCACCTAACCCAATTATACATCATTGATCAATTTTAATGTATTATGTCGTAGGTATATTAATGTAAATTTGATGATGTTCGGCATGTTCTGCCTAACAAGCGAAATATAGTTTTTCACATAGCACACAAAATCTGGCGTGCTCATATCTGTGTCAATATTATTTTAGAAAATTTTCTCATCGTCTTCTTTTGAGCGTGTCGAATGATGATGGATTTTCAAAAATACCTAACAATAATAAATTGACCTCGAATAATTATGATGCCCGTGTTCATACATTGTAAAGTGTTATATTTGTTTACACGAGACACAACTTCTGCTATTGCTATCTTTGTAATTTAAAAATAATTGTTTGAAGTTTTTGGGAAACAGCATATAATTTATTTATTTTAAGGAAATAAAAACAAAAGTTAAAGAGAATGCCCCATTTAAGTAACAGTTACAATAAAAAAATCAAATGAAACTTTAAAAATATCCAATAGAAATAAGATCAAAAGAACTGAAAATAAGTAAAAGTTCGTCACCAAATGTACACTTTTCTGGGAAATTCGTTAAATAGTTGGACTGGACAGCTTTCGTCGGTTTGACGAATTTGACAAATTTTGGGTTTTTTTATGGCCTAATATATTTTAATAAATATTTTAATAGCAAGAACATACGTAATGCAAACATTACTAAAAAATATTTTTTACCAGCTTAATATCTTCATTAACAACTTAGCAATCATTGTGACACGGACACAGTTATTTGTTTGCGTCAGTGTATTGAATAATTTATTCTGCATTGAAATCAGTTTATAAAAATTGGTCCATATTTCGTAAAGCCCATTGGGTGATACAAAAACAATTTTTTGGGGTTGGACGTTTGGTGATTTACCGCAGTAAAGAGGGCAAGGAATGCAATAAGGTTAAGAAACACTGATCTATGCCAACTGTAGCTGCTACTTCTTCTTACCTTTCTGATAATAGTACAGTCTGTTGAAGAGCATTGTGGAATCTATTCTCTATTTCTTGTTTATCGTGGATACTGAACACATTGTTACATCAAATATTACTTATATATGACTATCACATATAAATAACTCATTCATATCTGATCGATTACAATTGAGATTCAGCACCACGCTGTCTCCACGCCTGTCAATTTTGATTTGTGTCAGCGGCACATGAGTAGGTTGACCATATGTCCCGTTTTTTCGAGAACAGTCCCGCTTTCGTTACTTGTATGTATTGCCCATCCCGTCTTTTTACTTAATGTGCTAGATTTTTGCATTTTTTAAATAATTAAATAACATACCAATCAGTCATTCAATTAAGAAAATGAATTTCACTGAAATGGGTGAAAAATATTTAGATTTTCAAGATAAGAATAATGGACTTGAATTCATTGTTTTTCATTTCTGAGTTGTTAAAAGAAAATTGTTAGAAAAAATTCTAAAAAACATAAATATTTTTTGTTTTATTTAAAAAAATATTTGGTATTGCGTACAGCCATAGCAGTCTTACGTTCCAAGCAGTGTCGTAGAAAAAACAGCAAAAAAAGACCGGGCCGTTAAATCCCAGCCGCTCCTAACAAATTGTATGGCGTTTATACGTAGATCAACTCTAAATTCCAATTTATGAGCTTATTTTTCGTTGAATATAACATGTATGTTTGAAAGATTTCTTGTATGGATATTCTGTGATTCTTTGGTGTTATAAGTACAAAAGGGTGATTTTTAAAATTTACAATTATGATGAGTTCGTTTACTAATATTGTGCTAACATTAAAATGTTCAATACTCGGATTGAAAGATGCAGTTATATAACCCTCTGTCCTTCCCCCCAAAATCTCGTCTTTATTTAAACGTGTTACGGTCAGCCTACGCGTAAGGGAACCTAACTTACCAATATTATTTGAAGCACGCATATTTTTAACAACTCAATTCACATAGATTTCGACACGCCGCGCGCTGTTAAAGAAATCTACGTTATAAAACGGCATATTTATCAAATTGGGATGCGAGTCACGAATCGAGAATGCCCGTTTTTGAATAGTCACTAGTTTGAGAATTGGTTCTCATAAGTGACTTACTTTAAACCTGCAGTTATCATCATTGATAACATGACAGATGACTTATGTAAATAATGTATTTTTATAGTATCTGACAAATTTATCACCCTGCGTTCAGCGAAGAAAAGTGGAAAAGAGCCGCAGTTAATCGCGGACTCAAAAATTCAAAATGGCGATATTTGACAGCAGTTTAGAGTTTCTCTACGGCAGCGCTGTCAAACATTATGAAGTCCGAAGGCCGAATCAAAAGTTAAAGTTTATCGAAGCAGCGCTTCTAGAGTAATAAATACAGTAAATAAATTAAATAGCTCGGAGAGTTTTCCCGTGAGTCAATTATAATTTATTAAAAATAAAAAGTCTTACAGCTTAAAAAAAATGTAAAAACAAACAATAAATAGTATTGTGTTCATCTCATTTACCAACCATTGCATATGGACAGTATATTCGTATGTATATCTCGATTATATTAATTATTATCTCATCTCAATTCAGAATGATGTTTATTATAAAATATCTTAACAAAGCAATGAATAAGTCTAGAAGTGTTAAATGACAACGTCTAGTAATACGGACTGCAATAATAATGAATGAATGCATCAATCACGGTATTGCAAATATCAACACCGGTAATTAACAAATAGTAAAAAAAGATGCATGCCAATTTAAACTGTAATACCAGACGAATTAATTGATACCAGTATTTTTAAATTACACTTAACATATTGGAATTTTAAATATACACCGAAAATTATAATTATAATAGGTTGATTTTCGTAAATACTTAAAATATATACTTGCCTTGTTAGAGATGCAGAAATCTTTAACTTGGTGTAAATCCGATGTAAAAAAAGTATTCCCATATTCAATGGTTGTTAGATGGATAGTTATTTAAAAAAATACACGGCTTAAGAAAAAAACTGAAATACCGGGACCCTGGTATCAATAGTACAGTCCAATCACACTTATAATTTGTTGATAAATTTAGTGAAGTTAATTTTTAATGTAGGTTTGTTTTTTCACCACACCAACAAACATTTATTTAAATTAGATGAATAAAACATGTTCAACATTTTTAGTATGTTCTAATAGATCTTCATTATGTTAAAATTAAATATTATTTGTGTCGACTAATAAAAATATACTAGTTGAATTATTCACCTTTGTGTGTGATATTTAGCATCGTGCTTCTGATAGTACTTACGCATGTTCATAAATATGCGTTCGTTTCATGAACAGCATCATCCTACATTGTCTATATTTTTGACGTTTCAACTGGCTGAACATTCTTTTGTTTTGTGTTTTATTGCCATTGAATTTTCAATGCCAATGTTTTTGCTGGACAGCATGTATATTTTGAAACAGAAAACTAAGGTCCTAGATTTTAATATATATGTAGCTTTTGATCGATTGTATTATTTGGTTGCAGGGGAGATGAGCTCGAAGCCCATAGGAACATTTTGAGTGTTCGTTTTAAATTTTAATTACTCTTTTATTATAAATGTTCTTTTTTCGTTAACTGAGCAACTTATATACACGGTCAATAATGTTTACATAAAAAGTCGGCAAATAGACGATAAAAACAACAAACTTAAATTCAGAGCGATGAGAATGGCGCGTATCGAGATTTTCCCTCCATAAATGAATGAAAATATTCATCCCACGTATTCAAACTCGCTGACTAGCGTAGTAAAACTAACGGGATGTATCTTTACTAAGCCTCTTCCCCCTCCCGCACTCTCTTCCTCGCCGCCTCACATAGTGCCACACTGCCTTCATCTCCGCTTTATAACTGCATTCATAATATCACTACACATGTAGAGGCGGCTAGTTTCTATATTCAATATTTTCTTCTTAGTTTGATTTTACATTGCAAATTGGAAAAGTCTTAATTTATTGACTATATAATATAGGCGATATAATAAACAATACGTATATTATTCATTTTAAAATAGCCAATACCAAAATATTTTATTTATTTTGAAATAAAGCATTTAGCAGATAGGTCATGTAACTGTACTATCAGACCTGTATCTAAGAAGTGAGACAGATAAACTTCTATTGTTCTTTGTTGAGAGGTCAAATACTCGAGTCATTCGTTCGTAGATTATCTTATTTACTGTAATCAAATAATGGTCATATAAGTGTTGTTTTGAGCGCAGTTAGCAATAAGCTATCGTGCGTTTCTCTACAGAGAGCTTGAGTAACTTACTTACAAGCAGTTTTCGTAAATCGGCTTCTGTTTATAGCTGAACAAAATTAAAATACGCATTACCAGTTAAGAATGCACTGTTTTATAATTTATACACATAAGAGTACCTTATGTTTAATGAATGTTCATGTAACATGGAGTAATATTCTTTTCCAATAATCGTTTAAGGCATTTTAGCGAGGGCGCACTTTTTACGTCAACTGTCAAAATTAGAATGGATAATGTGAGTAGTTCATGATATTACCACCTGCGGATATATTGGTTAGATAACAAAGAATGCAAAAAAATGTCGCGGACAACGATCGCTAACAATAGTCGTTTGTGATTATCGGCCATTTGATGCGGTCGCTGGCCATGTCGTATAATAGATCATGTACAAGTAATTCTGATGTAATTATACCTTCATGCTTTCGTTTAGTCGGGTGTAATAGATATTTAATACACATAAAAGCCAACTGGTAACGTGAATTGATGAAAGTTTCGATATATCATAAAATGTTATTTCTAATGTGAAGTACAGCGTGGAAAATGACTTATGATCATCAATCAAATAGAAATTTAAGTAAGTGATTACTGTGATCAATAGACGCTTGATGGAGACAATTTTTCACGAGTGGACATTTTATAACAGGGACTTTGAAGATTTAAAAAGCTTTAAATGATATTAAAAAAGTCCGACCTGTCAACTATGCTTATAGTTCTACAACAGCGTGTTATTTAAATCTATTTATGTAGCAAATAAATCTTAGCACCTGCCTAGCCCAACTGTCGAAAAAGCAAAATTGTCAAGAATTCGAGAGTCAGAATAATTAATTATACAAAGCAATTTAATCCTTCCACTGATATATTATTAGCAAGTAAAATAGCTAACCATCGAAATAATAATGAGTTAATGTGCGCATTTAATCAAATAATATTTAAAAAATAAACCAATCGTAATAATTCAACTTTTATTATATAAGATCAGGGCCGGTTTCGATCATGACGCGTATTATCAACTGATAAGAGAATACGAATTAGTACAAATGAGGTCGCAATCGTTTGGACCTTATTACGTATAATATAGCCTTAATAATTAAATTTGAAATGTATGTAATATTATTATCCTTCTTTTAAAAATACGTAAAACTGTACTGAATAAAAGGAAGTGTAACATTAATTCACCGTTAGAGGAAAGTGAAATAGTCGTATGAAATGAAAAAGGAATGTATTTTTATATTGTAATTTCCTATGCGTACACCGTCAGCATAACAAGTAATTAAGCATATTTGTAAAAATAATTTATGTTATAACAAAACACACAGTAGAGTAGCAAAAGTAATTATTTTTAAATGACATAATTTTCCCGTCATAACGCGGAAGATAATAATTATTATGGTAACACTCGTGGGAAATTAATTTAAAGAACACTCATTTAACACTTTCATACATTAATTATTGGCTTTCTATTATAATAGGGAGTACTCATGAGGTATATAAATATTTAACAACCAGAAATAAATTTTATTTTTTTGTCTGTATTTAATTTTTCCTTGCATTGTTGGCCAAGCGAATAAAATGCGTTTTGTTTCCGAAGTAGAACAATATTATAATAAATGCAAACATTGTATTTAAGTAAAAATTACATAATTTATTGATTGTGACCACGATAATTCTAAAAAAAGAAATCTGTTTTACGTTTATAGCCGATCTGATAAATGTATCAATTAACATTCGTACCATATTTTTTTTCCTATTTAATAAAAAGGCAATATTTATAATGATTTAAGTTATCATTTGAGTTCAGTTCAAGTTCATCCGTGCACTTAAGCCCCTGAAGATGCCGAAAGGCAATACTCGGGTCGTAAGTGACAAAATTTGTGTGAATTTACATAATTTGAACGATTCAAATTTAATATTGAAATTCCACCAAGCACCTTCAGTCGAAATCTGAAATTTAAAATTAAGCGACACCAAAAACAGTAATTACAGGATTAAAATCATGTTTCGCTTACTAAACTACTTCTTTTTTTAAAAACTGGTTTGAGTTTTTGTATAAATTGCAGAATTTAACGGCTTGTGCTATTTTGCTCATCAAAAAACTACAAAACAGTATTAAACGCTAAAGATCTAGTGCAACAAATAGTATATGTTGCGATTGAATCAAACTAAATGCTAATTCTAGTTGTTTTTCATTCAATAAACATCAGTGCTAATTGTATCACGTTTTTGTCTTGTTGATTCGTTTGGTAAGTAAGTTAATTTATTCATTTAATACTTCCATGACCAGGGCAGCGTCATTTTTTATTTATTTCTTGAAACTGCTCTGGTGCGTTTCGGGGCTATTGACTTTTACTTTCCACTACACAACGACCATTAAATACGTACAACTTTCTCAGTGCGATAAATTATTGTTCGTTTAATTTTGCTTGCTGTAAATGATGCGCTGTAAACTCTGCTATATCGATTATTTTGGTCAGGATCGGCTCCAGATATTGAATATGCTCCGAATTTTCCGTGCGTCGCCTATGAGATGGCGCGATTCTATATGAGGAACTTAGTATCAAAACTCATTATATCCATTTTTGATATTGTTGAGATAAGTATTTTATAATATTTCGGGGTTCACGACATACAATATCATGCAAAATATGTCATTCGCATACGACATAATTGTTGTAGTAATTTCATCAAGATTCTTTCGATCAAAACTATCAACTCTTACATTGCTTTGTCAATTGCAGGCAGAGTGAGAAAAAAACGACTCTCACAGAATCCAATTATGTCTGATCCAATTTATTTTCACATACGAACAGAACAATGGTCCGGTTCATTAATACCGAACATTATGGAGAATAACACACTATAATACTTCAAATATATTCGGCAAATGTTTTAGTCTTATCGATTGCATAGTTTCAGAGAACGAAGTCTATAATTTGATGTTTTGAGTTATATTATCAATTATATTCTAATACCTCTCTTTTATAGCTTCACAAAAGTACAACAAGAAAATACTAGTTTTAGTACGGTCGGCATATGTTTGCATATAAAGAAAGATAAAGAAATATATAAGCAATATTCTCTCAGTTTTATATGAATTCATCTCGAAATATCATTTTACGGTTGTGTTAATGAATTTTAATTGAATTGAGATATATGACTAAATGATTTATTAAAAATATGAAACAAATAACAATTATCAACTTTGTATAACTCGGTTTAAGTGTGCCAAAACTTTGGTCAGTCTTATCTCAAAACTAAAAATCTGTAGTCGTAGCACTATGGAACTAAGGCATCGATATTTTGGCCGTCAAATGTATAGTTTGGCCCTGCCTTTCGTCAAGCTTACATAGATATATTTGAATAATCCATAAACAATAAGTGGTACCGGATGAGTTTCCGTTTATGGCTACTTAATCGTTTTATTTATTGTTTTATACGCTTTACATTTTTACATTAATATAATTAACTACTTGTGTTCTCAATTAAAAAAGCGAACTACATTTTTATGATTTTGTATATTTTTTAGTGCCGTTTGAAAATATGGTTCAAAACAAACGTTAAATTCCCGTTCATTTTACTACCATACCAGTCTGTATGAATCCCTAGAGTACAACCTCAAAGCGGTTTTTAACGCAGTACCGCAACATTAATTGCCAGTCTGGTTGTAACACTTGGGTAAAGTCCTGTTCACACACTGAGATAAATTGCTGTTAAATGTCATATTATGTTCATTATTTAATCACAACATAACATTTTTTTATTCTAACACTTTAATACTAATTAAATCTTCCCGCAAGGGTACCGTTAAATAATACGTAAACACTCGTAACGTACAATAAGTATTCCATTATAAAAAATCTTCCTTGAACAGTAGAATTATTTTCAATGCCATTATTTTGGAAAGAAAATAAAGAAAATTAATGATTTTATATTGAAATTATTATCGTTTTTTTATTTTAATTCTTTTTTATTA
The DNA here is from genome assembly GCA_030503985.1 of Himalopsyche tibetana. Taxonomy (NCBI): domain Eukaryota; kingdom Metazoa; phylum Arthropoda; class Insecta; order Trichoptera; family Rhyacophilidae; genus Himalopsyche; species Himalopsyche tibetana. Next base: position 3,196,565 of record JAPJYX010000019.1, on the reverse strand, counting down.
AACTATCGATTAACTATTTAAATACTATATCAATATATATTCACAATAGTTTGAAAAAAACGCTTAAATATTTATACCTCTATGACATATGGTATATTTCAGTCTTTTTCTTCATTTTCTTAGAGCGATATCTATCGCCTGACTTCTCAAGTTTATCAAGCTGCTTATGTTGGACGTACAGGTAAAAACTGTAATGTAAGAATTAAAGAACACGTAAGATCTCTTAAAAGCAGGGCTGTGGAGTCACGGTGTTTTGGCCGGAACCGGAGTCGTTAAAAATGAGCGGCTCGAAACATTTAAAAGAAATAATTAATGATGTGTATTCAAACCACAATAGTCTATAGTGTTGACATTGCATGCTTGGCTGACTAAAGATGATCTGATGGAATACATAATATATAAATTAAAATGATTTTTTTGAAAAATTATGAATGAATTGCTAAGAGTTTTTCGTCATTATATAAATAAGACATTAGTAAATATCATTTTAAATAAGATAAGGAATTCACCATTGATGAATTTATTTCCATTGAGATTTACCGTACCTTATATATATAATAAATAGTATCAATATTTGTATCTTACCCCCTCATTGCGTCAAGAAGAAAAAAAAACTACGACCTTTACTTTATAATTTAGATTCCATTTTTAGTTTATTCGAAAGCCTTGCGTTGTTCTGTCTAACGATGCTGCTTAAAGAGGCAAAATACGCAAGGCCGGCTCCTCCATACAGGCGAAATAAGGAACCGTCTAGGGCGCAAACCATTAGGGAGTGCATAAATGGAATATTAAAATTATTTTTATATACTCTAATAATAATAAATAATAGAACGTTTTATTTTATTTTTGATGTTTGTATTTGTTCGTTGTAATTTTGTATCGTATTCTATATTATTCAAAAAAGGGAGTGATTGAGTAACAAACAGTTCACGTAAAAAAAGTTCAGTTGAAACACCTCCATTAAGAGACCATATGGTTCACATTGGGAGCTGACATGGATATATAAAAATATAATTCTAATAATCCCGAACTGGTTTTTTTTTCATTATTTCGAAAAAAATGGGACGTTTTATTTAAAAGAGGGCGCGTCAATAACCGTTGTCTAAGGCGTCAAATAACTTCGAGCCGCCACTGAACATACGTGTAAAAATTTATGGCACAAATTTAATTCAATATTTTATATCAGTCATTCAAACCGTTTTCTTAAAATTATATAATATTTAAACATACATAAACAATGCTCCAGCCAGTGCCTCTTTTCAGTAGGGTAGTATTAATTCTTGTAGTGAATGATCCAAACTTTTAATGAAAGCTTTCATACATTGATTTCTCAACCGATTTATGAATTAACATTCAAATATATTGATATATATGCTACGTTTATTCTTTTCAACCTGCTCTCTATTCTATATCGAAAAATTCTCTTTCATATATTTTTCGAAAGAGAGAGGTTGACAAATTATTTTCTTACTTTTTGTTAACTGAGTGCTTCATTTGATTCTCTGTTTGTCAAATTCGTAAACTTTAGTAATAATGTTCACTTTAATTATTGCTTCGTGCGAATGGTTCATTACAAAAAGCATTTACTAAAGAATCTTCTGAACCCGATTGGTTCAACGAACCCAGCAACTATCGTCCGATGACTTGCCGAAATGCTTTACAATAATAATCGTGAACATTGTTATTATTTTATTTCCTCAATGAAAGTTTGTCTATTAAATGAACATTCCTTAACATCATTTAACATATATGGATAAATAGATCTTCCTCTGTAGTTTTTATATAAATGTTATTTATTTGTAACGGTCATTGGTGGAAAAAATCTCATTTCATTGACGCGAGTTTTTTAAGCTTCAAGAAAACATTACACATGAGTGGTTTTTTTTAATATACCTAACTTTTTTATATTAGACAAAATTGCGTTTATGTTTTGCTTATCTGAGTTATAATGAAGTGAAAATAAATAAGGCAGAATTTGTCTAATACGTGTTAAAACGATAGCCGCGTGGTAAATGCTCTTGAGACTTCGTCCTCGTCATTTGCGATGGATAGCCCACTTTACACGCAATCACCTTAATTAACGTGCTTGAATGCGCCTGTGTGTAAAGCAGACTATGGGTTCGAGTTGCCAAACAGTTACTTTCATACATAGAAGTTTCAATCGATTAAAGGTTTCGTTTTCAAAGAAATATATGCCCGTGGTGTCTTTATAGCTCCCTAAGCAGCCCTTATCTCAAATTTAAAACGAGAAGGTTGACTAGTTTATTTTTAGCCCATTTTTATTTCCTTTGCATTTCCAAATCAGATTTTCATTTGGAGTAAATTTGATGTACATTTGAAGCCAACTTGGTTAGTAAATACATAGACTTCTATATAATAACATAAATATTTCATAAGATTTGTGTTTTCTTTCATCTAAGCTTTAAAAAATAGACGACTTGAATACAAACATCTAAAAACAGTTTCATGCATCGTGACATAAATTAGTTTTGTCAATTTCAAACTGCTGAGTAAATTAGTTACGTTGTCTGAATCTGAAACAGGACATCTTTTTATTGAGCATTGCACTTGTGAGACATATTTAATGTATTCATAACGCTGCATCCGTATTTCTTGTAGCGAAGCCAATTAAAAAAATGGCCGAATCACGAGGCTCATTGTTTGGGGGCGTATCAAAATTCTCCCTTGAAATTGAGAGGGTCATAGCTCACAACTGAGACTGCCCGCTTCCTGTGTTCTCGGTTCGATTCCCGCTGCGGTCAGCCAACGTAACGCACCTCAAAAGAAATCATATTAAGAGAGGAGACTGCGGCTTTGCTTAGGCCACAAAAAAAACTTTGCTTCCATTGTTTTTTTTCAAACTGAGACAGTTTGGCGTGAATTAGATTTTGTTTTTTTCGAATTAATCCAGTCTTCGATTGCACTCATTCAACTCTTCTATTGCGGTATAGTTGATTAAGGTATTAATTACTTCAGCGTCGTGTCTTCCTTTATATCGCGGTCTATTGAAATTCAAATTTATTCATTTGTTTAGATCGCATAACATAAGACTGCTTATTATAATTTAAAAATAAGCACGGTGGTAACAAATCAAATCTTATTACAGTTAACATTATTACAATATTCACACCGCACGTTATTCAGAAATAATATCTAATAACTACGACTATTTTCTAAAAAAAAAAAAATATTATTGAGAAAAGAGCAATCTTATTAAGAAATACAATATCGTTACTTATTCATTTCATAAAAAATCATAATCTTACATTAAATAACTTGTCGGTGAGTTTGGCTGTCTGGTATTGGTAATTCATTTTACGAGTATTTTGTGTTGATTTGTGTTGATGATGAAAATGTTCGTAGTAAAAACTATCAATGGTCAATGTGATTGCGTAAAACAAATATTATTCAATGTTTTACAGCTATTTTGATTATTTTAATAAACTATTTCATCAGGCGATTGCATCGCTGATTAATTTAGAAAGTTTACAATAACAGAACGATTATCAATTAAATATATTAATAATCGGAATGAAAGCTATTTTCGATGTCTTAAAATCGTTATTTAATGATGATTCCTTATAACAGCAAACATCTCTCACTCATTAATGACCGATTATAAAAACCAACGTTTACGCAATATTCTAAAAACTGCTCCTGTTGTCATTTATTTCTTGAAATAGTGTTGATTGAATATTGGACATTTCTTAAAATAAACCGATACGAAATGATATTGTAATTTTTTTTTTTAATTTCTAATGTTGAATAAGCTCTGTGATAGAAAATTAAAAATAAAGTAAATATATCAACTTGAGAATAATTATAAAATATAGTTGTAAGATTTTTCGACATCACGCCATTGTCAGTGCGGATAACGTATTGCCTTAATAGCTATGAATATCTTTCAACATTCTTGTTATTAAATACTTATTACGTTTATAGAGAAGTTCTAATAAATGTATGCCAGTTCAATCACTTTGTTATTTTACTTGTTCGTGTTACTATTATAGGTTTGGACTGTGTTTTAGTTCTTTAAAAAGCATTAATAAATGTATCTTCAATACAAATAAAGATTTTCGTTTCGTAATTCAATATCTTTTTAATGACAGGTGGTTGTCAACTTCCATTTTTTTTTACTTCTACATAATTCAAATCAAATCTGGAAGCTTCTCCGCGATGTATCTATCTATCACCTGTAAAACCTTCCCACTCCTTAGTTTCTAAAATATTCTATAATAAAGATAATTTTTCCAAAGTACCTGTCACGACATCGAAAATTGAGTGACATTTGTCTGTCAATATTACAAGAGTTAACATGTACAAAAACGCTTTTTAATATTCAATACAATACACTGAGTGCAATACCATGTCCCGACTGGGTCAATTGACAAACTATTGTGGGGACAGTTAGTCCCAAATTATTTCGTTTCTTGTGGCACGCGTTTGAAATATAAAAACAAGCGTTGCACGCAATACTTTCGAACAATTGTATCAATTATACGACTTTTACACCATACAGTATCGAGCCATTGTTACGTTTAATGATTTTGAACATTATAATACGTTTCTAGTGTTTCTACTATCTCTAGAAGTTATATAATTATTTTGTTCATTGAATTATCCTAGTCTGGGTATAAGAAGTCTTTTAACGAATTAATGGGATATAATCTTTGTAGTGATCGAGATTCACTCGTTTGCTAATCAAAAACTGACTCTTTCTTACACTATTTTGCCAATCGTGAGTCGAGTGAGAAAACAAATGAGCCGCGTAGAATCCTATTAGAATTGAAACGCAACTATTTTTTTTCTGCTTTAGCACTTCTTCGACAATAGCAAGCAAAGTGACAAAACAGAGTTCTTTCTTTTTATCATGACGCAGTAACACAACTTAATTGGAGGGAATGTAGACAAATATTGACCCGAAGTCTTATATTCGCGCAAAGTGTCAAATTTATTAATTTATCATATTTTCAATGAGTTGTCTAAGCTTGGTCACCTTATCAATGACTTATATTGAGAATTAAAATAATTATATCACACTTTGTATATTAATTTAAGATTTTGACTGAAGGCGCTTGGTTGAATTTTAATATTAAATTTGAATCGTTAAAATTATGCACATTCACACAAATTTTGTCACTAACGAGCGTCACTAAGCGTCAGTTCAAGTTCATCCGTGGACTTGAACGCCTGAAGATGCCAAAAGGCGAAACCCGGGACGTTAGTGACAAAATTTGTGTGAATGTACATAATTTGAGCGATTCTATGTATATTAGCTTGAAAACGTATTTATTTAAAATGCTGAATTGATATTTACTTATGTGAGTAAAGGTATCCTAGTTTTAGGCTAGTAAAAACATAATAAGTTACGTAAATCTGTAATAAAAGCTGTTAATGTGTTATCCACTGATGAATAAATAATTTTAGTCGTCTCGTTGGAAGAATTTAAAGATTATTATACAATAATAATTTATTGTCAGTTTTCTAAAATCCGTATTCATACGAACTGGTCTTACGAATGTAAACATGAGAAAATGTGTGGAGTAAAGCTATGTCTAATATAAAAGTATGTCTAAAGTTTTTTTATGCGAAATTTGTCTCCCAAAATTTTCTTGTGAATCATGATATCAATATAAAATGGCAAAGTGTCATGTCAAGTGATTTTCAAATTTAGAACATGTGAGCGATATACGTGATATTGGCACTTAGATATTCTGGAGAGTGAGCCGAATTTGTGCTTTCTAAGAGCGCTCGCATTCCAGCACGGTGCTCTGGAGAACGTGTCTGACCATCCATTGGTAACTGGATGGACGCGTGCAGGTGTAATCGGTATGTGACCTCAAACAGCTCGAACGAGATTCCGTTATTTACGAAAATCTCTTCATCAAAGTTTGCGACCCAGCACGAGACAAGTGACGTGTGTATTATTTTTGTCAACCATCTTGATTTTCTTGAAATTCTTTAAGTTCAATATCGTAGATTCAACTTATTCATTAAACTCTATTAACAATGTTAACAAGAATTAAAATAAACAAGATGGTAATAATAAATTAAACTGCACTTATAGCCGAATCGTGAACGTCGATTTCTTTGCACTGTTCACTAGTTCGAATTTAGGTATGGACCAGGGCAGTAGCTAGAGGCGCCAAAATGATTCCAAAAATATTTAGAAATACAGGATATACCGCAATTTCGGCGTAAAATCTACCCCTTGCCTAAGGCTCCGAAGTAGCTCGCTATGGCCTTGGTATGGATGTCTGTAATGTCTCATGAAACCCATCTGATTCCAAAAAGTGGGATAAACGAGAGCAATTAGCTAAGCACTATTCTCGTCCTAGCTCTATCTTCCCTACGCAACAAAGACATTTACTATTTACCGGATAGGTGTGTATACTCCATTTATTATCAATTTCTTGTTACATCCTCGCTGAACAGACAGGTTAACAAATTGGTTGGCAACATATTCTTCTAATAATAATATCCATTCGATGAAGACGTGAAATCTAGATTCGATGAATTTTAAACTATTTATGAAAAATCATCAAACCAAACAGGTACATGTTAATATTTATAAATAAATTTTAAAAGTCGTAATGAGCTTCATTTTTTACTTTATGATTAAAATTAAATTTTATTTCGTGTTTGTCAATATCAATGATAGTTTATAACGGTTATGAATTTGAGCATCTCCGCTGTAGATATTGTAATTTATTGAGATATAAATGGTTACCCGTAGACAAATCTCGAGAGCTATTTTAACCGCAAGCGTCCATTCATTAAAAAGATAACGGCTTCCAAATAAATTCACAATGTTTAACCATATATTTCATTAGCTATAATGTTTTGCTTGAATAGAAGAATCTGTCATAAAAAGCTGGCCGAGCCGCGCTGACAGCACCGTGTTCACAATGGCAACAATTTGAAACGCAAGTAACACTTTCATGTATTATTTCAAACGATTTTCTTTTGAAAGGCTAGTATTTACTCGTAATGAAAAATTATGATTGATTTAGCACTTGTAAATCGTGACATTCACTTTATTATTATTTAAAGTAAAAAAAAAACATAGGCACTATAAAATTCTTAAATTGAAGACTCGGAGAATCGTGTTTATGTTGAAAATTATTTGAAAGTTTCTTTCTGTAACTAAACGTCTTCATCGATTTAGACATCTTTCTAATTTCAACGTGGATATTAATTAAATTTCGTAGCATATAAAATCAACTTAAGTGTAGCAAAGCTTATAACTTTTACGGGAGTTGGCAGTTTTTGAGATTGTAATAAAATCGACAAAGAGTGCAACATAAAAGTTGTGACACATCAACCGAAAGTTAGTCGATGATGCAACTAGCAATAATGATAACTGAGACATTCTGCTGTTGAACAGTCTGATCAAGTGCACCTGAGCAAACAGGTTTATTGACATTCATTTAGTCACTCGAGTAAAGCAACAGTTGAAGTATCAGTTCCATGTCGCAGAAGTCCTAGAGTAGCTACAAATCGCAGGTAGCATTGATTTATTGTTTAAGAATGAGTCTTTGCTGCCTTGGCAACACAGTTTATAAGATTCATGATTGAGGCTATTTTTTTTATAATATGCAGCGCCAACACAATTGCAATAAAAACAATGTCCACCAAGCCAGTAATGAGTACATTTTAACGGTAATGGTTCGATAGATTTGGCAGATATTTTGTATCAATTAATTTTAAATTAACGGCTATTTTTCCTTGTTGCGGATGTTATTTTTTATGCAAAATTACAAGGCAAGTATATACATACAATTTCTCTGTATTGCTTTTAAAACGGCGATTTGCTTACAAGAAATTCTTTTTGACGAGATATAGATTTAAGTGGGTAAAAAAGAAATCATTAATTATAATTATTATGATATAAACCCAATATTGCATTAAACTATTTATTTTATTTTTCCTGTCATTGATTTTCAAACAATACTTACTTTTCTTACTTATTATTCGAATTCAATTTTTGATAAATTAAACATATTCAACAAATATGCTATGACGCATGTTATTGAATAAGTTGTTATTGTATCGAAATACCGGATCGAAGTTATCTGAAGTAGTTTGATAATAGAAAATCTATATTTTGACATTTACTACGCCATGTTAAATTTCACTTGTTCACGATTGCGACATGTTTGTATTGTCGTCTGAGTACAATTTCGAACAGATTCAATTCAAATGAGTACATATCATCCTACATTATTTGAATATGTATTTACATTGTGTGGGACACGCATTTGTGTGGACTGTTTGTATCAACCACCAAACCCTCAAATGCATTCATAAACGAAATAATAAGTTAAGCAACATGTGTGTAACGTTGTGTCTTATATGTCGAAAATAAGCGTAAATCAAAATGTATCGAGAAATAAAGAAAATCGTGCTTGGCTAATTGAAAAGTCTGCGGTATTCCGTCTGACCATATATGAAAATTAAAAAGTAACGTTAAAGATATTTCTACGCCCACGTTAGGATTGCGATATTGATCTTCGTTCCGTTTTTTTACACATTTGAAACATTTTTTTAAGAAATTATTTTTGTAAATTGCTTCATAAAATGAAAAGAGTTACTCGTATTAAAAGTTTTCCAATCTTATTGGTGACCGTCGCATCCCAGTTAGTTAAATATTAGTTTTTCTAATGGAAAACTTTAAATATATGTTTTAAATATTGTTATCTTCTCCGGTTTATTCAGTCATATCAGAATTCAGTAGCTTCTCTGAGTATAATCTACGGATGGTCATCAATGATCATCGAAGATGACGATGTAAGAATTCAGGATTCTACTCGTGGCCTACAAAGTCTGCTTCTTACCAACTAACCCAGCTCTATTTGAGTCGTCTGGTATCATTAGCGTATCGAAAATATTTCGTTAACAAGCTAATCATTATGACTATGACTTATATAAATGATCTAAAATAGTCATTGAATTACAAGTGAATAGCCAAACACAGTATCCATCGAAACATTTGTAGATATTTATTCAGTTATGGACTCTTATTTGTATCGACGCAAGTAAAAGCGTGATGCAATATTGTTTATTTTGTCTACATGTAGCGTCTTAACAAATCCTACAAGAGCCGAGCTAAATCCACATAAGCTATCTTCTGGGGGCTGAATAAGCCGTTTAATCTGCCGTGGGACGTAAGAAAGCCTGCGTTTATTGATTAGTATACCCTAAAACAATAAGAATGACGTTGCGCCTGTTTTAACACCTACAAACAGACTTACACGACGAATTATTGTACTCGTCGACTTGATAGTGAGTAATTCAATCGATTGTCGGAACTTTTTACAATTATTTATGAAGTACAGATTACAATTAGAGTATCCAATCCCGGAGCCTTTTTCCAACCCCGGGATTGGGATTAGCTCACCGGGGAATTTGAAATCCTCAATTCGCTATACTTTTTCCCCGAATTATCTCCAAGCCTCGTTTTTTTTGATTGTCACAGAAACTTGTTTTTTTTTAGCTCACCGAGGAATTTGAAATCTTCAATTTGCCAATTTCGTGTCAATTTTCGGGATTTGCTCAAAATTTCTCAATCTCACGTTCATCCATCTTAATAAAAATGATCTGTTTTTCAAAAGATTTATATTTGTCCTATTGTAATTAGGGCATCCAATCCCGGGGTAAATCATGGGATCTCGGGATTGGATGCCCTAATTACAATAGGACAACTATAAGTCTTTTGAAAAACAGATCATTTTTATTGAGATGGATGAACGTGGAACGTGGTCCAGTGGCCCCCAAATTTAATCAGCACAAAAACTACTCTTCTATAAGAAATTCTTATAGAAGAGTAGTTTCTTAATTACTTAATGAGCTTCTTATAAGAATTAATCACTATACATGAATACTTTTAGGGTGTTCACTATCAATACTTGGTGGAAAGGTATTATATTAAATAAGAAACACAATATTCCTTTGTACTTATTTCCGTTTTTATTAAGCAAGATCAAGACTGGTTTCGCCTATGAAGAGCATTATCAATTGATCAGTTTAATATAAGTAAATACTAGTGAAAAAATGAGTAGCAGCGTGATCCAATAAATTATTCAAATACGGTCAATATTTAGTGCTTAATCTGGATGGTTTTTTTTATTCAATGATCACTTTCTTCTGTATTATATAAATATATACTGTATTTAAGTAAAAGGAATCGTCCAACACTTTTTTAAAGTAGTTTTATTTAAAAACCACAACATTTACAACTAAATATACTATCTGTCCAAAGAACTTAAGCCGCAAATGCCGAATTGATTTCTAAATTTAGATTTTAATTTTGAAAAAATTTAAAAATCACAATCAGGAAAAAAGACCTTCATAAAGGGTTTTCTTATAAAAAAATATTAATTTTATATTACAGTAAATAAAACACCAATACAATAACAATTAAGTCTTTGATTTCAAAGTCCCATTTATCTATACACAGTCGATTTTGAATAAACAATTTATTAGATCTCATATAATGTTGTAAAGGCTTAAGCTTAGTAAAAATATAACATGCATTGTTTTATTTTCAAAGATGTCCAGTCCTGGAAAGGGACTCCTGTGGACGTAACTTTAACAGAAGTTTTTCTACGAAATGTGCTTGTTTTTTAATCGCTCTTTTTAGAGATGATAAGTATAGAAAAATGCGACGTGGTAATAACTAATAGTATCTAATCATTCTAATCGCTCCGCTATTCCTGGTTTTTAAGATCACATGAGAGGAAGAAGAATTTAAACGATACAGAGATCCATATTCACCTTTGAATAGAAATATACAAATGTAATGAATTAAATATGTATTACTCCTATAATGCGATGCCGGCTTTTCGATCGATTATCTATATTCCATGGTGTTATGTTATTACACATTCCTTGGCATATTATAAATTTTACTGTCGACATTGCGTGTTGTATAATTTAATAATTAATTGTTAATCTTTTGTTAGCTGGAATATTTACATAATAGCAAATCTAAACAATCAGCATTTACAACGATTGATGTAAGCAATTATTCAAGTTATTGTACGGCATGCACCATATCTGTTTAACAATGTCTTCAATATCATTTCAAAGTCAAATTATTGGTAGTTGAGTTTTTAATTATCCACTACGCATTTCTATCACGAATATAATATGTTTACATTCTATCATCTTTCATTGTTTTTTTACCTTTATGAATAAAACTATTATACTATTTTATGATAACTATTTTTATAATCGTTCTCAACTAATTGTGCATTGTACTATTTTGACGTTGAGTATTTCAGGAAATTTGTTGAGTTTATATTATAAAACAAGGAAGAGTTTTTTACATACTTACTCCTGGTGTGGATCTAGGCACTGCTTATCAGTGACGGATTAAGCAATTGGGAGGCTCCAGGCGGAATGCAATTCGCAGGCTTCTTTCTTCAGATATCAGAATTCGATAAAATACAATATAAGCTTTTTTAATGCCCCCCAGTAGCGGATTACCCTATAAGCAAATAAGGCGCGCGCTGGGGGCCTCTGAATCGCTGGGGCCTCAAAAATAGCTTATATAATTTAACCCATATACTTTTTGTTCAGATTTTCTATAGTTTTATTATTTTACTTGGAATTTTCCGACGTCTCTACGTTATCCGAAAAACAATGCCTTCAAATTGTATTGCGCCTAGGGCCTCCCAAGTGTTTAATCCGCCACTTGATGCCCCTAAGGTTCGGAGGCCCAAAGCGTGCGCCTCTTGCGCTTATGGGGTAATCCGCCACTACTCCTATTAGAGAAACTTATAAAGTCGTTATACGAGAACTGCTTACTATTCAGTCACTCTTTATTTTATTTGGAAAGAGAAAAGACTAGCAAGTGAATAGTCTTTGGGTTAATGGGAAGGTAGATATAGCATTAGTAAATTTCGACGTATTGATTTTTTTTAAATTCACATTTATTGTTGAAATATAAATACTTGGAAATTCACTTCGATTAGGTATATCGAATATAAAATTGCGCCTGAAGTTGGAAAGGCACTCATTCAAATAAATGGTAAAGCAATTCGGATACATTTGGTGACGACATAATCTTTAAGTATCATTATATTTCATCAATTCAGTGTAACAGGTATTGTACCCGGGATAGTTATACAATAATACAATCCGCTCCCAGTAATTCGATCCCGGAAGTTCACAGTCCAGCAGGCTTCTGTTGGTAAACGGACAGGCCCTTTATGTGCGAAAGACGATAATCGATCCCTCGTCAAACAAGAAACAACATATCGTGTCTGAACTATGATCCACTTATCAACGTCTCATTGATTTTGAACGATCAGAAAGTCAAATCAAAGATATTTCGTTACACGGGTGTGTTCGTTGATTGAGGTGATATCATTACATTTGACATATTATTATTGTTTTATTATATTCTTTGAAGTGATTTTTGAATTAAGAATTTTAAAGTGACCATAGAGCTCACGCTACTCATTGCGGCTAAAACTTTATCTGTACATACTAATTACCTACCATTTATTGCAAAGAGTTTTTTTAAATTACAATATTATGATAACGGCACTTGTGTTATGTAATATTATTTATTTAGTACTTTCTTATGAAAGAGATGAAATGTAATAAAATTATGTACAGTTTGGTATTCCAAACGCATTCGCTATTCGTCAATGCATTATTTTACATAAAATTATCAACTTTGCCAACTGCATTTCCATGAAACACAATCGGCGTGGAAATCTGCATTCATAGTATTATTGTGCAGTGGAGTAAATATTTCTTTTGTCATTCAGATTTCAAACACCACGCAAATGTTCAGAATTTAACTCACATCCAGGTGTTTTCAATCATAATCTTATTCTATATTCATTAAAAACTGGCATAATATTGTAGCACACGCAATATATTTTTTCAGCAAGGGTTTTTTACAATGCTTTGAAATAAAAACGAATAATTGTAAATGTTTTGTTCAAAGCACTTGAATTTGCAAAGGATTATTTTTTTTTCATGGATGGCCACAGAGGACGAATTTTTGTGTATGTATTAAACTTGTATCGATTACGAACGAAAGAATCCAAAAATTGCGAAGGATCTGCATCTTGAGTGATTTGTTTTCAAACTATAACGACGGTTTGTCAATAACAGTAAAGAAAGTGAAGAAAATAATATTAATTATTAAAAAAAATATATAACAAATCCGACAGGCTTTGTTCAAAGTATTCAAAGTGCTTGGTTTGCGATGTCTGAAGTGACTCATTGCTCATGCTAAGTGTGCAAAGTAAAAGGTTTTAATTGTTATCACATTAATATAATATACAAATGTTAAGAAGAAAAACGGAATAAAAAATCGTTAATACTTGTATACGGCGACTTTTACTAATCCTCGTGTTTTTATTTAGTGATTTTCATATACCGTTCTCTGAGATCGTCTTTCCACGCTAACGGATTTCATCTAAGAGATATTCAATCACGGCGTAAAAAAAAATAGTAATAGTATCGCGTGTGCTATAAGAAATGTTCAGATGAGATCGTCTTCTTTTTGTTGGTCATCTCTGGCGGAAACTAGCGATATACTCTCACCGCGTATAATGTGACGTATTAGGAAGTTTTTTTTTAAATTACTTTTGCAACTTTTTATAAATGTGTAATATAATATACACACATATAATAGCAATGTCAGACTTAAAAAAATACAGAGAAGCGTATATATGTTGAAATAGCAATATGTTAGTAAATATTTAAATAATATTTCCCTTCGCCCTGCTTTTGCAAACTATTAGCATTGCGCACGACTGACTGCGCGTCTCTACCGTAACACAATTTTCGTTTTTTCTCACTTTTTCGAGAGCGTAAAGTCATCTTCTTGAAAGTCCTCTCAGTGAAGTGATAGTAGCGTTTTTTGCACTGAGTAATAATAATAAAACGAATAAGGTAACATACTATTGACAGATAATATTTAATTAGTAAATAAATTCAGATCATCGTCAAAAATATTAACTAATTTTCTTATGCATAAGCAATAAAAACTGTTTGATGACTGTCACTCTGAGTAAAGTTCATCCATATACATTGTACATGAATGCTAAGAGTTGTCGAAAAGCGAAAAACTGATCGGAAGTAATGTACACAAAAATTGGCCGATTCAAATTTGATATAGATGTTCCATCAAGCACCTTCATTCAATATCTTAAATGAAGCAAACTTTTATTCAAAATATCTTCAAAAGTTAGTCGTAATTTTTATGACAATATTCAAAACGGCTCGGAATGACGCAGTCTATAACTTACTATTTTCAAGACGGTATCTATTTTTCGGCGTCATCACTAATATTGTGGACACCTTTCACGAGTGAGACTCATATGAAAAAACAAGATCGATCTAAAAATGGTCTTTTTGGATAGACGGGTTGCTTCGTTGAAAGGTACACAGGATCGCATCTTGAAGAGTAGGTTTTTTGCATTCGGTAAGGCATCGCCCTTCAGCCAGAGGAGTTACAACGAAACCTAGCGACGCGCATCCACTTAATACACATCGGAAAAACAGTGGAGTAGATCGACCTCATCACTATACATCGATATATTTATTGCTTGTGAAATTCATACAAAAGTATCATAACAAAAAAATATCAATAGTTTTAAATGAAAAGTGCTTCGAGTTGGTTTGAACACTTGAACAATTCTGGAATGGAAAAGATTTTAAATGACTTGTTAATTTATGCTCCACATTATGAGCAATGGCTAATATATAGTAGGAAATTTTGTATCATATAATTTAAAATTCCATATATAATATGTATATATAGATAAGGTACGAGTTCCGCGCATTAAATTTGATAATTCAAACATGATATTGAAGATCCATCAAACACCACCAAAGAAAGATCCAGATTTGAATTACAAACATTATGATATATAGTATTTTCATCAATATTTTAATGCATTTGTATACAACATTAAATTGATTGATTCACGTAATTGTGTTGTATTTGTAATATTTATACTATCAATTAATCTATCCGTAAGTCGTTATTCACGACCAAGACAGTCTCCGGTCCACTAGTTCGTATCGGATGTCGACGATAGGCTGCACTCTGAGAACAACTTTCTCCCATTTCCGCCGCAAAACATTTTGCCTAGATCAGGGATCTAAAACTAAGGATATCTCATATTATTGAGGATAATCATATTATTAGCACACAGTTCACTCGCTGATTTATCAGTGAATTACAAATAGTCTTGTCAATAATAGCTCACATAATCTTTTAGTTCTTTTTTTACTCAGTCTTTTAAAGAGCTCATTTGTTTGTTTTTACAAATACGGTGGTAGGTTAGGGAAATAAAATTGCATTTACATTGATAAAATAAGTACTAGAAGCAAATCACCGAAAACTTTGATTACAGGTTGACAGATAAGCTCCATAATGCTATGTTGAAGACCACTGATGTATATAATAAAACGCTGAACAAAATTGCATCTCGCGAATGCATTTTGCCGTGAACAAAATTATTGTGTTTCACGTAATTTACTGTCGAGCCGTTTTTGTAATCAGTTATTTTTATCAACCTAAATGTCAGAACGTTTAATATATTCTAGCACTCGATGCCGAATTATTAAGAGAAATTTTCCTGCCTTGTTAAATCATGTACTACTGTGTGCTGCTATAGGTTCGCACCGGCTCTGCCGAGCATGTTCCTAAAATAATCTCGGTTCGGAGAGCCGGTTCCTAAAACCGTCAAGGTTATTATTATATCCGTAAATATCTGTGATTTAGTATCCATGTTTTTGGACAATAGGTTAGATGCGCGGAAATTTCAAAAGCTGCGCGGGCCAATCAAATATTAATTAAATAGTTGTCTTGGAGTGCGCGCCAACACGGAATAAGTGCGCGCGCGCAAATTAGAAGGAACATTGGTCATGCTGATATTTTGAACAAATCGGTAAATTCGTGGGTTTTTGAATTCGGAAATTCGGAAAAAAGAGCTAAAAAAAACGAGTCACGCTGATATTTTGGGCAAATCGGTAAATTCTTACGATCAACGTGCGAGCCGGTAAACTTTAGAAACACACATAATATTTAAAAGTTTTTAAGCGATTCAATTTTACAGTAAAATAGTCGCCATAAATCTTTTAATGAATATGAAAACAACATATATTTCAAAGTATAAAACGTGGAGAGGAAAGGAAGTTTTATTATAGATCTCTATAAAATACAATATAATGTCATGAACTTTTTTTACCGAGATGCAGAAATCATTCTGTTGTTTTAGGTCAGTGTTTCCCACAATTTTGACATATGTGTACCCCTACTATAATTTTAGTAACACCGAGTACCCCTCCTTAAAAAAATGCATATACTTTAAAACAAATCAAAATATATAAGCTGCTTGTTCAACCAGGTATAGCCAAAGCCCGATGCAGCGCATACCAAACTCTTCACGTACCCCAGGGGGTACGCGTACCACACTTTGGTAAACACTGTTTTAGGTGGTTCATTTCAAATGTCAAAATCAATTTATTATGTACCTATTTGCGGTACAGATTATAAACACACTATGGGAATTGCAAACATACTGCTCTAAATAATTGAAAAAACAAATGTAGCCCCTTTCAAAATATAATTGTCTCAATAAATTGTAAGGATGTTCATTTTGTTATTTAAATAGTTTTGAAACGACGCAATCATTCAAGAAATCAGGTACTTGAAAAACTAACTGAATAGTTTCACAATTGAGCTGTTTTTCTCCGAGTTTGAATAGTTAATTAGTGGTCCTGTGGTTGGTTTTTCTGATGGATTTTTTTCTTTTTGTAGGCATCGATCCAACTCATACGAAGAAGAAGAAGGGGAATGGGGCTGCGGCAGCTGGTTCGAGTATGCCTTGGTCGTCACACTCGCCTCCATATTGCTGGTGGGATCCCTCGCTCTCACGATCTTCTGGGCCGTATACTACCGCAAGGGATTCGCATGGAGCGACGATCCTAAGCTGCAATTCAACTTGCATCCAGTGCTCATGGTCGCTGGTTTCATCACATTCAGTGGATTCTGTGAGTATCACTTTCGTGCAAAGAAACCACGGAAGACTTGACTTTTTTCTTCTTCATATAGTCACAACTTTTAAAGCCCTCCAAAGCCAGTCCAAATTCTAGTGGGCGATCGATTCATTATATTTATATTGTGATGAATGATGATGCAATAAATCATATCTTACAATCCTTGTTGATTCATTTGTACTATTATATCCGAGGTTTTTGTATTAAACACAGTTTAATATCATTTCAAGCGATCCATTGCATGCAATATGGCGTCATAACATTATTGCAGATGACAAAGGTCAGTAGGACAAAATTTGGAGTCTGATAATATGTGTTACACATCCAAATTAAGAACTACTCAGAATGATAATATTCATATATTATATGTACATTAAATTCACATTGAAATATTAGCACATTTTAAAGTGTCATATTATTAATTTTCAAAACACAGTACTTACTAGCAGAATTACAGAAAAAAAATAAGATTAATAAAAGCTTATTAATTGCAGTAAAAAATTCATATATTTCCTGTTTTGACTTTCTTTATTCTTGGCCAAGGATTTTACCATTTCACTGTATTACATTATTGAAATTATTGAAATATAACTAAATCGATAAATTATCATTCCAGCAATCTTATTGTACCGTATCTGCCGTTGCTGTCGGCGACTATACGTGAAGCTTTTCCACACGATTTTCCATGCGTTAGCCATCCCATGTGTGGTAGTCGGCTTTCTGGCCGTACTGGACTCACACAACTTGGACACTCCCCCCATTCCCAACTTCTACTCACTGCACAGCTGGCTGGGACTCGTTACCATGGGACTCTTTGGAATACAAGTAACAATTTTTTAGTTTGCTTGTTTTTGAACTTCTGTGTAAAAGTTAACAATAACAAACCGTAACTAATTTGGTCAAAAGTTGAAAAACAATTATATTATTTGAAACATTGCATAATATATTATGAAATTGATTCAATAAAGCTTATTTGGGACTTCATCTCTGTGATCTCAAGTGATTTGTCACAAATTTTGAAAAATGCCGTTTAATTTAGTCTGTTGACTAAATGATCGTCTATAATAAAATCTATGAATGGAGATTACAATTTGGGTTCAAAAAAGATTTTTTTCTATTAAAATTAAATCATAAAGTTGACATAATCAAGCAAACCATCATTTCCCAAGCTCCGTATTTGTGTGACAAATCGCTTTTTGAATGTTTGCTCCTCAAATATTATACTTGTGGTTAGACATATCGGATGAATGATAGAATGCAAAATAGTAAAACAAATTTACTACAAAGGTCATTAACACACATGTTTTATGTATATTTTCAAAGAGAGATTAATCAAAGCAATCAAGTATCCAACCATTTTGTTATTAATAATGAATCATTTATAAATCAAAATGGCTGCCCATAAGAATTATTTCCCTATTAAGAAATGAACAAAACTATTTAAATGTGTGTTCTGAATGTGCAAAACTGTTTATTATCCACAAATGCATACCTATTGGAAATTAACTTTACTGGGAAAATCGACTAGTTTCTTTTATTCTAGATATATGGTATGAAATCTGTTTGATTACTTCAAATATAACAATATCAAGTTTTACCACACCTGCTGGTAAATCTATATTAAAACAATAAAATCTATTTCTAATGACTTTATATTTGACAATAATGTAAATACTTCAAGTTAAAATGATTTTGTTCCAGTTTGTGGTTGGGTTCTTCAGTTTCCTGGTATTGCTGTGCTGTGATAGTGCTACGGCCGCTTTCCGTGCTGCTCTTGTACCAATCCATGCCTCTTTCGGACTGACCACTCTTATGTTGGCCATTGCCACCTGTCTCACTGGACTCACCGAAAAAGCCATATTCACTCTTGGGTTTGTACATCATTACATCACACACCATAAACACAATTATTCCCATACAACATTACGTCTTGCTTTATTATAAAAAAACTAAATAATTGTATGTTGCTTTTTTATTGTTACTGCTTGTCTGTGGCAATTTTCTTCTTCTTTTTCATTAGATTAGCTCCGTATTTGTCATATAAAATATTTTGGAAAACAGTTATTTCATTTTAGTAATGCATTTTAAGTATAATTTGAATCTTTTCACTGAATTCACATTGCTTAAAAACTATTTATTTAACAAAATGTCACAGCAAGACTTTGTCGAGTTTTATTTAGTTGGGCATAAAAATATTGATTTATTCAAATCTAATATTTACAACATAAATTGTTTTGCTAGAACAGCCATACTCAACCTGCGGCCCAGTCAGCTCTTATGTGCGACCCAAAATAATTATGGTCACCAAATATTTTTAAAAGATAGTTAAAAGTTTGACTCAATATCTAAATTCACATTAATCCTTAAGTAAACGATTTAATATTTTGGATACATTGGTATTTTTGTGTACTTTTTACATATTTTTTATTTGTTGTTCATTGTTATTTTTTACTATGAAAAATACATGAATACATAAATGTATACATTCGTATATATTTGCATAAAATAAAATAGTTTTATTTTGACATCATAATACATACATACATATGTGCGCAGTATAGTATGTGCTATATTTACAGTTTACTGTAAATATTTTGCGGCCCACGTAGATAAGCAAAAATCGGAATGCGGCCCAGAGGAAAAAAAGGTTGAGTATGGCTGTGTTAGAATGATAACAGTAAACACTGTAGTTTGATACATTTAAAAGAATAGTATGTATTTTTCAATATCTATAGGTTTTCTATTTCAACTTTATCTTGCATTCTCATTTTGTTATTTAATATACAATTATTTCATTTAAAAGTAGGAATATGTGGTAAAGAATCCTTCATAAAGCATTAAGCATGAATGTCTGACGACTAGAGGCATGTAAAAAAATATTTATTACTATGTCATTTTATAATGTTACACATTCAGTTAATTAAAGAAAGAATCTATTTTTGGATTATATCAGTGTTGGGATAAGGTATTTTGGCAATATATTATATCAACCATACAAAATAATCATATGTTGGCATAATATAATTTTGATTCGCGATGTAGTTATTCTATCAAAATTTCTTAGTGAAAGGGTATTTCATTCAAACGTAAAACAACCTATTGTTAAAAGTGAAGTTTTTTCTGTTGCTTCACGCAATATCTGGAAATTTAACTGTGATAAATGCCTTACTTGCCATCTTCTCAATCCAGCACTGGTCAATATTTGCATGATATTCAGTTATTTTTTAATTTCAAAAAAACATCATTATCATTAGAAGAAGGAGAATTTATAATTCTGTCTTTTTAAGGTAGTTCATTTCT
The DNA here is from genome assembly GCA_030503985.1 of Himalopsyche tibetana. Lineage (NCBI taxonomy): Eukaryota > Metazoa > Arthropoda > Insecta > Trichoptera > Rhyacophilidae > Himalopsyche > Himalopsyche tibetana. The sequence goes on along the minus strand of JAPJYX010000019.1, from coordinate 3,176,228 downwards.
TTTGTTGCTTCATGTTTTGATGTGCTAAACTCCTTGTTATGTGTTGTTATCGTTTTTATTTTCTATAGCATGTGTAATTTGTTTATTCACAGCTCAGAATACGGAAATTTCCCCACCGAAGGTATTGTCCTCAACGCTCTCGGGATGTCACTCATTTCCCTCGCCATTGTTGTGATATACATCGTCATGAGAGAAAAATTCAGGGTCAGCCCGATGCACAATCAAGTGCTGATAAGGGCATCCGCTGACCTATAAATATCAGGCTTCGAGCTGATATTAAAATGAGCTGAAAGTTCAAATGATATGTTGCCAATTTTCGGCAATAACCGTGGTCGTGTCTGAGATTCATATTGTGAAATTATTTCTTTGTTTAGTTTTTTTTAAATGTGTATGATTCTTAGTTTTAGTGCTAAATTTAAGGTGTAAAACTTTGTGTGTCTGCTATATGAATGAACGGTTTCTTCTAAGAATATTTTAACTTAACCGATATTTTAGAAAATGTACAATAACATGTTAATGATGTCGTTAGAAAGTCGTATATTATTGTAATTACTGTAACAAAACGCCATCCGTGAAACTTTTCTTGAAAGAAGCATTGAATATAATAAATTTGTGTCCAAGAGTTTGGATCTCAATACGAACACTTTCATGAATTGATTTTTTAAATCACTCAATCATCGATTGATTTATGGTTGCAATGTTTTCCCCCCATCCGTCCGACCCTTATAGCAACGAGAGTGATTTGATTACAACTTATCCTTTCTAGATTATTCCATCATTTATTTGTAATTTTGTTTATTACCCTCTATTATAAAAAAGAGAAGTTAAGCAACTAAATAATAACCAGTTGTTATTAAACGACTTGCTATATTAGGAGCCCACGTTTGGGACAGTGATTTTCTATCAGTCAATATCCAAAATATTGGTTATTTTAAAATCATTTTGTTGTTTGTATATGAATGGTTTTTGTAAGATTTGATATTTCGATAAGATGAAGCATTTCAAAATAATATTATGTTTGATTCTTAATGAAAATAATGATGCCTCGAGTGATTCTATATTGTTTCAATGATGGTATAGAATATAATGAATTTGTGTGTTAGTTTGAATGATGTTTATGCTTTATGACGTAAAATTTTATGTAAGAAATCCTTATAAGTTGAGTGTTTGTTGAATGCTTGCATACTTAAAGATAGTTATTGTTTTACTTTAAAGCAATTTCCATATTGTGCCTATTGTCATATATTATATTTGTGTATAACAAAATAATGTCACAAAATAACACTTTTTTCACTGCTGCAAAGCTTCTGAATTAAGAAATAGTTAATATAACCATAGCAAACATTTTTTGTAAAGAGTTATAGTTTTTGCGTTGTAACAACAACATTCCACGCCTGGTCAAGTCTGAAACAATTTTAGACTTCCAATCTTTTTTTTAATTTATTCGCAAATCAAATCTTGAGAGCAAATTTATTGGAAAATGAAATTTTTATCAAAAGACCTTTAATTAATTTATGTTAGTTTAAGTAACATGATATAAAGTACCTTTCAATCAAAAATAAATTGTATTATATGGTTTTGTTTTTACGAAAATTGAAATGCCATATTCATTATTGTATGAATATTAAAAATAAAACGTTTTCTCATAGAAAGAGTTTACATTGAAGCAATTTTTCATTCAAATAAGAGGCTAAGTAATATGATATATTTGAAAAGAACATTATATTCTGATTATATTGAAATAAAATGATTTTTTTTAAGTTTGTTTTTTCTTTTCAATACCCACACAATTTATATTTGTTGCATTTTTTTTGTTGCTTTTTGTAATGAACCTCTCCTAACACATTCTTATTTACAACAAAAAAATCATCAAAACATCTTACTGCATGATATTAGTGTATGTGTCTGTTTTGTAATTATTTATTATGCTTTATGCGTATTTAATGGATGTATAATGATTATTTATTTTTGCATGAATTTATTGCTAAGACTGGTGAACAAAATAATTGAAATGAATGATCACTTGTAGAATAATGAAATAACCTTAAAAAATCAAATAAGTTAAAGTTCAGTGTGTTTTTATAAAATTCTAAATAAAACATACAGGTTATTCTGTTGACATAATACAAGCATTCCTTTTAAGTATCACAGATTTTCTATTTGAGATCAATACCAACTCAGTTTTAAGATTTTATATAATTGCTTAGCCTTTGGTATACATTCTTGACTGTTTAAAATATACGTAACAGGCTTTTAGCTTTATGCTTAGTGGGTTGTAGTCCTGTGCAAAGTGCACCCAGCTACTGCTGTGAGTCATAAGAGACCAATGTATTCATTTGGCTGCTCCACTCGAACAGTACTGATGATTTAACTATTTTCATTGATATATTCCAGTATACTAAAGCCTTATTTAGTAATGCTCTTAATATAGTAATTGTGGGCTTAATCTAGGAATTTCTTAAACTCTTGGTTATGTATATATATTAATTTTATTAAACATTTGGATACCACCCTATTTTATGGGCAATATTAGTATTTATGTGCCAATGTGAGCAAACGAGAAAATGTGTGAGAATGTAAATATTACATCCCATTCAGCATGAAAAATAAAGTTATAATATCACTACAAATATGTGAAAAATATTTATTTAGTTTAGATCTTCACTTGACTGCGTAAGTATACTTTGTTTTATCAATTGTTTTTATAAAGTTTGTTTAAGAATACGCTTTCACGTGGACAGGAAAAAGCTGGTTTTGACTCCAGTCCTTGCTTTTGCTGCAGCTATTGGAAATAATTCAAGACAAAAGTGGTTGAAGGAGTTATGTTGTTTATCTGATTTAATGTTTATCAGTCAAGGAAAATTTATTTAATGAGTGTGGTAACTAATGATTGCACACAATACAATAATAGAATAAAATAATTCAAACATGTCTTTTTTTTGTAAAAAAATACCACTGTGATGATTATTAACCTTTTGAGCCAATGAAATTTTCATCCATTTTCAAATAAAAAATACAGTTGCAAAGCCTCTTTGTCTGATATGCTTATAAGCAAGATGGGAACATGGCACTTTTGCCTACTCATGTCTTCAATTCTTCTGTATTATATTATAAATACAATATTACAGTTATGATAAATCAACACTCTAGAACAGTGTCTGCCAAACTGTGTGCCGCAAGAATTCTCAGATGTGCCGCGGAGGAAAACACCTCAAACTTTTTCATTTCAAATAATGCATATTATGCTGTCTTCAATTTTAAATAAATTCGACATCTACATATTCAAATAAATATTTGTCGCGTCCGCAGATATATATTACAATAGTCGACTCGACACATTTTCCACATTTCCTTTTTTAACACATTTATACTTGGTGTGCCGCAAAAAAAATCCCATTCACTAGTGTGCCGCAAGTCAAAAAGTTTGGCAGACACTGCTCTAGAAAGTGTAATTTTTGTACTGCTCAAAAATGTGTTAACCTTAGCAAATCAGATCACAATTTATAAAAATAATAAAACAAAATTATGTGTAAATTTTATTAACACAATATTTTTTACGATTTTGTTATCACTATATTGTCTTATGATTTCTTTTAGTTATTTTTACATAAACACCTTAAATTTGCAAAGATATAACTGACTATTTTGGTGTGTTTTTTACAATGTAGTATTAAAACAGCATGTAGCTAGAGGCTTAGTGGCAACTAACATAAGCATGTGTGGTGAATTCTCAGGGACACATATTCCAACTGGGTGGACGAGGGAATTGTGATAAACGCCATCGCCGTGTCTCTGATCGGCATCGGCATCGTGGTGTCCGTGGCGGTGCGGAGGGCGAGCCGCCAGCGCTGCCCGAGAGTCCGCACGGATCCTAACATCAGCTAGACCTGCAGCTCAGTCGTCACTCGCTAGATCCCTTCATTGGAGACTTCAACGATGCCGTGTTGTAGTTACCGTCTTACCATTTCATGTAATATATTTTCGACGCCGTCTTTTGGTGCCATCACCCATTCGAACAATGAATTTTCTTTCTGACAGATTGACAAAAATGTTTTTGGATCAAGTTCCATTTAAATATCAACTTTCATTGCAAATGTACAGATGCCATTTATAATTTACATCAACAAGAAATATCAAATATCCAAAAAATATAAATATAAGTTAATTTTTTTATATTTATAATTTCAAAATGATGTAATTCATCAACTTTTGAGTGCAAATGCAATGTTTTTTAAAGATCTGTTTATGGTTGTGAACGATAATTAAATGAGTGCTGACATTTGGACTATATTTAAATTCCAATTTTTTATCCAGAAATATCACAACAGATAGTCATCCATTCTTGATCGTGATCTCAATGATTCGGAATAAAATGCTAAATTAAATAAGACTATTTCATAATGTTCTTAGGCACAAAATTTTCATTCTTGGCATTAAAATACAAAGCCAAAAACATTTTTTCTAGTTGTCAGAAAGTTAATGAAACAAAATAAGTGTCATATAATAAATTCTTGTTTTCGACTCTACAATCCTGCATTGTGTTGGTTTTGATAAATGTATTGAAAATTTTAAAATAAAACTTTTATGCTATCAAAAACAATCGCCATTTAATGTATTGCATTTTTTTATATAACAATACGTTCATATGAGAAGGTGTAAAAAAATGAGCTATACATTTATAATTAAATGGAAATACAACGATCAAAAAAATTCGAAAATATTTTTGATGTCTGTAATTTTATGACATAAAAATTATTTATTTCACAAAAAAAGCAATATTTCCTTTTTGGCTTGGTTTAATTTTTCACACTTCGTAAAATCCAAAGTAGTCTTAGGTATAAATGTCAATGGTTTTCATTAATTAAAAATTATTTTCTTAGAGTAAGAAATACTTTATACTTTACTGTAAACGTATAATTGATATTTAAATCATACCAAACTCTTACTCATATTAAAATAGCATTAAATTATGAATTGGTTAAAGGATTTCATACTTTCGTAACTTGAATAGGTAGGGTACAATCATGTTGTCATTTGACTTCAGGTTTTAGAATAGTTTAAAAGTTCTTCTGGAAAGCAAAATCATATACTTAAACATAACAACGAAACAAATAAATACATATGAGTGAAATTTTAAAGTAATCTAAGCTGTTCTAAAACCAGAAGCTTGCTGAAGTAATGATTTTAATCTTATTTAGAACAAACAGTAATTGTTCAACTATTTTGAATAATACTTTGGTGTTCAGATCTGTCACAAATTTATTATGAATTCATTTAATAAATTGTGTTGAAAAGGTAATAAATATGTATTTGTTTTACTGAATACTTGAATTGTACGATTCAATTGATTATATCTGATATAAGTGTTTCTGTCAGTTGAAAAAATGGTTTATAAATAAGTACCTATCAAATGTTTATTAATTGAATTGAATAGTTTGTTAAAATATTTGTATATTAAGTGTTTCCGTTACTTCATATTTTATGCAGCAAAGTTCTTTGACAGATGCTTATTATTTATTGTCAAAAATCAATATGCACGTTATTTGTTTGATCTATTACCATTCTGAACGAGATAATTGTTGCCGCAGTTATCTCTGATGTGTTCATAAATAAGTTGCCAAAGGTGAAGAGAATGAATTAGACGTATAAGAAAAATATTGAATAATAGGAAATTTTTATTCCATTTCATAAGCTCAATATTATAAACTTACTTGTATGTACGGATAATTCCAGGAAATATAAATGTAGTAAAATTAGCTAACAGATGTGCATGGAGCAATTTTATAATATTTATCGGTGTTAGCAAAAGTAGAAATCATGAAAACGTAGAACTCGATCGCTTTTAGAAAGCTTTATAAAAATAGAATGTTCGAGGTACCACATAATGTTTGTAACGGTGTTTGAGTGTTTATCGGTGTTATTTATAATATTGTAATAATTAATGTGATTTTCAATTTATTTGTCAACACTGTTTTTTAATAAAGAATTCCACCACATACTCAATATCTCACTAAAATTTCAAGTATGAATTATTATTTAGGACATTAGTTAAATTATATTAGTATATCCTTCAACAATATAACCTTTTAGTGTTTAAAGCAACAGTTGCTTTGTTCATATAAATATTTTTTGGCATATCTGTCATCACAGCATATCTTGAACAGAACATATACAAAATTAATATTCAAATTACAACAGAAACAATTCTGCCTACAACAAATATCAGAATACTTCAAGATTAAAGAATCCCAACATTACATAAGCTTGCTTCTGACAGAAAGTAAAGCATTTATATAGCAAATGTTTTATTGATCGAATGGCATTTATTTGACAAAGATGTTGCAGTCGGAGTAGTGGCATGTAGAAGAGTAGCTAAAAATAATCAATTTGTTTCAGTAGTTGATAAAACTACAGCTACATAGCAATAAGATTCTGCACAGGTGAAAAATTGAGTTATACTTTTAAATTTTAGCCGCACAGCCCTGTCATATATGTTAAATTATATTTGACAGCATTTAAGGCTATTTAAGAAAAATAATGAAAAATGGTAAAATAAGTACTACATATTATTTTAAATTATCCATTCCTGAATGAATTTCTTCATTATTTTGTTAACAATTTTTGGATTAAGCATTTCAGTGGTACCTAGGATATATTGATATTGGCGCCGTTTTTTTTGTATATATTAAAATCATTAAATTGATTTCATCTCATCTCTCCATAAATATAATTGCATAAGTTAAAACTCGTATGTAAAATATCATAAAACAATATTAACATAAAAATGTATCACCATCCTTAAATCTAATATATAAAAAGAATAAATGTATTTTTTTTCTTTTAATATTTTTTATTATCAATCCCTTTTTATATGGGATTATGTATAAAGTACTAACGACCCTTAACACCTTGCATGTGTAAACACGTTTCTCTTTCAATTATCATAAATTTAAAATAAATGAAAACCAAACAATGATTAATATTGATGCATAAAATCTGGCTAAAGAAACACACGGTAACTCCAAACTAATGTAGATTTTCTTACTCAATTTTATATAACTAAAAAAAATACAATTTTATATTTTTTAATATAAATGGAATTTTTCCCAAAAGAATTTTATAATGCTTTATGATAAATATAACAATCAGGATTTTTTCAAGCAGAAATAACGACCAAAACAAGTTTGATGAGAAAATGAAACATATGCCATTATTGGGTCCAAGATTTTCATTTATATCTATGATTTGATACGAGTTACTTTCCAGAAATGTCGAATATAATCTTTTATAGTAAGCAAAACACACTTAAATACGAAATGTATTTTTTTACTATTACTCTCTTAAAAATAAAAAATGTGAGAATTTTTTTTCTGAACTCAAAATACTTACATTAAATTTATCTTGTGATCTGACTATGAATGTTGCCAATTTAGACTTAATTATAATATATTATTAGATGGGTGTGCCGAGGCCTGCTTATCCATCCCAGGGACTGATGAATTTATAATAATAATCACAGGACACATCCGATCTTCATAGTATTGCTGTTTTCTTGTAGATATCTCTGTGAAATCTGTTCAATTTTGTCATATCGCATTTATTTCTTAACGTTTTCTTTAATAATAGACAACAAAATAGATAAATATATAGCAACTTTTTGAATATATAAAAAATACCTAGTAATGTTTTGTAACAACATACATTTATGGTTTTTATATTTAAATATCTTTTGCATTTTATATAAATGGATGTAACTATTAATTGACTTGTGAATTTTATCACTGTTTTACAATTTTGAATATTTATACGGCATAAAGAAATTAAATAAACATGTGACTGTGGAAATGTGTTTTTATTTTATTTCACTTATCCAATAACTACATACTGTCACGGTGTGAAGAAATGGAACATCTCATTAGAAGTGAATGTAAGTTAAATTCTCACTTCTCCGACCAGTATGATTGCTTACCGTTCACTATACGCTTTTTTTTCAGGAACACATAGAAGATGGACAGAGAGGATTGAAAATATAAATGAAATTCAAGCTTGTAAATTCAAAGTTATTTATGTGATATAAAATTTTCCTTACACGGATCCCAACACTAAGCACAGCAAACCAAGCGGAACTCATAGCAAGAGCATTTTTTACTTGATTAATAATTACAACAAGAATCCTCGATAAGCTTTTCTGAAATTTTAATGAACAAAGATTCAATTCTGTTTTTTTATTTTAAATAAAAATGATTTACTATTACAGCTAATGTCTATCGCGAAAAATATTTTATAATCTGAAATACACATCACATGTACCCAAAATCTAAAATTCAAATATAAAGAAATCTAAATTTGATATTGACTTTCCCGTTACTTGAACCCAGACTCTCCTACCAGATCGATAAAGCAAAGGGTTTACCGCTAGACCATAGAGGCTGACAAGTTTATCCATTATAAAAAAGTAATACGTTTTAACCTTATATATCAACTTCTGAAGATAATAACCATGATAATCAATTAACAACTATGTTTATTCATGGCTGCCTCTACGATTTGTTGTCATCAACTCCTGTCCTGTTAATTAATGTTTTTTTTTATCAGTAATTAAATAATAAAAAAAATATTTGATCTATAAAGACTCTTCAAGTAAGGAGGGGTCAAGCAAAATAAGACGATTTGTGACAAAGGGGGTGTGGTAGGAAATGTAACGTCATAAAACCAAGAAAATACAAATACATCTTTCATTATTAGTCATTAGTCGGTAATTAAAAAATGTTTCTAAATAAAAATAAATGAAGGACAAAACTGTCTAAGATTGTGTGATGTTATTTATGGGTGGACTAAGAAGAGAACCGCTTAAGTTTCTATAAAGAATTATAATTTTTATCAACGCATAAAAATCATTAAAAACTGTAGAACTAAAATACTTTGATATTTTTAATCTGTTTCTATAAAGATACACAACTCCCCTTTCTTTAGTATTTTTAAAGGACATAAAAGAAGAGAAATATATTTATGAGCATTTTTTTGACTTTTTATTATTCTACAAAGCTAAAAATGTTAATATAAATAATGGATATTATAAGCAGTGGCGTAACTAGAAAATAATGCAATAATGCAACATATGCAAAAGTTATCACAGAACCTTTTTTGTTTTCTGTAAACAATAAAATTGATGCATAGAAAAGAACGATTTTCGAATTGTAAATTTCCAGCTGTCGGTGGATTACGGACAGTATACATCTTTTTCACTCGCGAATTACTTTATATAAATTTATTGTAAAAAGCAAGCACTGCAATTACAAGACCGATCATGACCTACGCATTACAAATATGGGTACACGCGAGCAGTGGCGTAGCAAGGGGGGTGCGGCAGGGCGGACCGCTCCAGGCGGCACATTTTTGGAGACGGCATTTTCAAAAATAAATGCAATATTTTTCGATAAATTATATTTATACATAAAAACATTAAGCCACCTGTGTTTAAAACTCTTAGTTCATAGATAAAAAATAGTAGAAGTGATTTAAAAACAAAATTAGAAGACATATTGGGGGCGGCAAATTCAAGGATCGCCCCGGGTGGCAGGACCCCTTCCTACAGTACTGCACGCGAGCATGAATCGTATACGGACACTGCAGGCAATACAAAACAAGACACGGGAGCACCCTGGTTCGTGCGAGGTTCCATGATACATAAAGACATAAATATACACCAGATGAAAGGGAAAATGGAGAATGGCTTTTCCGGCCCCAGAATTTGATGTATAGATATCAATTAAATCTGAGACTTTTTACCTGACGATAATAACAAAAAGTAGTTACATTTATTTGACATGTACATGTAAAAAAGGTCCTTACCATTTACTTGTTTGGCAGGGATTTTAAGTATTTATTTTCTTATTTTTTTTGAAAAATTAAATATGGATATAAATTTGGGTCCAATTATGTGTCGCAAATACCCCATTGTATGGTTTTTATGCCACTGATTATAAGAGTCAGAAAGTATTTGAAGACCTCAAGCAAATGTCATTCTATATCACATTTGTATTATGTCTAGAATTACTTTATTGTAATAGTGTTTTTATGAGCCTATGTATATAAAGTAGAAAAGTCCATATTGTAAGTTTCATGCGCACGTTATGATCTTTCCTTGACCACCTTCTTTATAAATACGTTTTTGGGGAGAAAATTATTTTTATATAAATGTTAAGAAGTTCTCTACAACATGACATTGCCAGTTCATTTTAAACAAAATGCATACTTGATGATATTAACACGTTGGATGCTGAAAACGCGCCTAGCGCGTGCACCTTGTTAACGGGGCTATGTGCTAAGTCACATTCACACAACTCTATTTATTTTTTTATTTATATTATCATTCGAGTAAATACAGATGCTTCCAAAGTCTCCTTATGTCTCACCTTTGACTGAAATGAATGCACTGTGACAAAAAGTATGTATGTATACAATGAATTTTTTCAGCAGTGAACATGTTAATTGTCTTCATTTGATTTCACAAATTTGTTGAATTTACCATCAGATTCATCAATACACACCAAGATATTTTTTTTACAAAATAATGATTTGTTGTCGACAGTGGCGGATTACCCTATAAGCTCACGAGGCGTGCGCTTGGGGCCTCTTATCTTAAGGGACTTCTAATAGCATATATTCTATAAAACCCATATTATATAGGGATCATTTCAAATCTAGCTCCTAGCCAATAATTAATGAAAGGAAGCAGATCAGTACCAAAATTGTCCACTAAACTCATGAGCTGAAATGTAAAAATAGTTTATTTAGTTTCAAATAATTTCTTATCTAGTGTCAAAAATATTTTATAAATCGCGCTACATGGCGAAAAGTTGTAGCCATCCTCAAATATTTAAAATACAATAGAGTACAATGTAAAATAATGTTAGTCTATGGAGTAGGCATAGTAAATAAGGGTCTGCACTGTTGGCTAATTATAAACTGTTGTCACCAAAGCGTGGACGACTTCGCTCCAATGTAAAGTGCCCTAATAACTCGATATCCATTTTTATGCTGTCATTTTGTCAAAACGGCTTCAATTTTTTTATGTTTGACATTATAAAATCACTTGTAGCGGTAATAAGATTATAAACTTACTTCTTTATCATTCATATTAAAACCACTGCACCGAGATTATTGATTCCTGTAAAAAATATTTAATTCATTAAACAAAATTTTGCATTGTATTTATAAAAATGCGCTTTATCAGCCCGATATGCAACAACGTTTTCGGTATAAGCTCTTTTGTAATGTGCTCCAATGCCAAGCACTTGGTATCTATGTGAAGCTACTTATTGTATGTCATATCAACTTTCAAAGATTAGAAAAAGTATACATTCAATAAGAACTGTCAATATTGGTAGACACCCTTCAAGGATACAAGTTCAGATTTTCAAATTGGCGATTTACTCACCTTTATTTATTTGTGTTATTGATTCCGAATTATGATGTTATTTTCTGTTTAGATAACATTAAATCTGTCAAAGATTTAAATATCATTTATTGTGGTGGTTAAAGTCATTCCATGATGGGAGATAATATGATTCGCCTTGGTGAGTTCACAATGATGGAATATTTTTATTTAATGAATTAATGATAAATACACGCAACATCGTATCATTTTTCTTTCCTCGCGGATATTGTAACAACGGTGTATCATTTTAATCATTTTATTTTAACGTATTCATTTTACTACAATACAAACATTCCTTTATAGACAATATTATTTTATATTGAAGTAAGCACTCCCTGTAATTTCTCATTAAAAATTTATCGTGCGGCCTGACCTATCGAACAGGTTATCAATATTAATTGAACTGACATATCTTAACTGTATAATTGTGTTCAGTAGTTAATTCCGGAGTCTTTCTGTAGAATTTCAAACCACATTTGTAAATTAATTTATTTCAATTCACCTCAACACACATACAACTATGATATTCATGTCATTTATGGAACTTCCGTTGAATTGAAATACCACAAAAACTCTTAGTTCATGTTTATTTATTTATTTAAGGCCAGTTTTTATGACATAAAATTTATTTTTGATATGAAACTAAATATTCATAAATTTGAGACCATAAGTAAAGAACACTTTGAAACAAGTATTATTTGATTTTAAATTCTTTTGCAGATAATACGCAATTCGCATGTCTAAACATAAAGGGCTAAAATGTGTTTCAGAGGTGCTTTTTTACTTTTTGTTTCTGTGGTATTGCTGTTATTGAACTATGATTTTACTTTTTGACAGAATGCTATGAAATGCTGAAGGCCATGTACAATTTTGATGCTACTCTCGCCAAGACGCTGAGCTTTGTGGAAGGTGACCATTTTATCCTGCATCAAACCAACACAAAGCAGAGGAACTGGTGGCAGGTTGTGAATATAAATGGGCAAGTGGGCTTTGTCCCATCTAACTATGTAACTGCTGTAAAGGTTTGTGGCTCTTATTTCTCTATCATTAAATATAATTGCAAAGCAGTGGTACAATAAGGGTAATGTGACTAGAGTGAAAGCAATATTTTTCTATCTAAACAAAAATATTAGTATATTTATGCACTTCTGTCAAATTTATGTGGTTGGCAATATATTTTGGAGAAATTCTGCTTACAATTATTATTCCATCAAACCACAAATCTAGCATTATGCTCTGCAAGGTTTCCCAAACATTTTCTGGAATGGAACACTTCGCAAGTCCGGAAAATATAACGGAACACTTAGCTGAATTTTTAAGATTTTTTAAAACTGTGTTGCAGCGTATAAAACCATTCCAATTTTTTTCGGAACACTTACTCTGGCTCCGCGGAACACCAGTGTTCCGCAAAACATAGTTTGGGAAACCCTACTCTATTGAATTGATATTGTAACAATATTTCGTTTTAACTAACTTACATGAAAAATATTTATAGTTCATCATTTACAATTTTGAGCCCATTATATTGGTCACTTCGGTTCCCCTTAGAAATTTATTTCTTCTTTCTTGGTGTAGTACGATCATGCAAGTTTCTATTGACATTGTCTTGAATATTTGTAAATAAATTGAAGATTTTTTGTACTTCAAATAAGCATAATATTCTATAATACTCTGCCAGGCATGTAGCCGAGTGGTCAGCAACTTTCTCTTACAGTTACAGTGTCCATGGGTTCGAATCCCTGTATAAACATTTCCTAATTGATTTATGAATTTCTGTTCGAAGACACAGAAGTATGTGATAAAAATCTCACTACTAATCATTTCCTAGCTCCATCCGTTAATCCTCACATCGAAAAAGAGACATAGAGACACTGAATTTTATAAGCTCAATCAAGAGTCCATATTATCCGTAATGGGGGCAGACAAGATTTTAAAAAAAATGTATAGTAATCGCATTGTATTTTATCATTTTAGGTTGAGCCTCAGTTTATGTTAACATTTCTTGACGAGTGTTTATTGAGGTTGAGCGATGATTCGGTTGTGATACCAGATAAGCATGAATTAATTACCCGCCTCCAGGAGACGAAGCTTCAAGCTGAGGTCAGCTTAAAGGTATTTAATTATTATTTTCTAGCTATAGTTCATCAAAGTTATCAACTGACCGAATATTACTACTGAGATTGCAACCATGGAATTTACTGCTTGGGGATCTCTAACCATTGTGTGTTCTTCCAACCAGCGGGATCCGGCTTCCATGAAGATCCCTCACTATTAAACATATGATATAATTATAGAATGTTAATAGTAGGAGGCAAGATGTTTGATGGGTGGTCATTTGTCTAACCTTTATGCTGATTGCTTTGCATGACACCCGCATCAATTGTATTGTAAATCTCTTAGCTTCAGAGGGTCGATTTATCGGCTTTTTAGTTGTATCAGCACGCTGATAGATCGACGCTGTGAGGCTAAAAGATGTACGATTTTCTATCATTTCAAGTTGTATTTGCTATTGTTTTACATTAACCCTCCAGAGACGAGAGCTTTTTTCCGATAAAAAAAATATTTTCTAAGCCATATAGAAGTCACGGATAACTTTTATTCCTATCCAAAATTAAAAAAAAAAAAAACGCAAAGTCGTTGTATAGAAACTCCGCATGACTATATGGCCATGCTCATCCTTTTATTACCGTGTAATATTGAGTACGGACAGTAGTAAGGACAAAAGTGACCGTATGGGCTCGCAAACATTCGGGGTTGAAATATAGCTAAACGTGTTTTTTTTTTAAATATTTACAATTTGACATCTTTAGATCAACATAATTTCAATACAAATATATAATCAAAATAACTGTCAATAATTTGATGTTTTTATAAAAAAATAACTAACAGTTTCAAAAATTAAATAAAAAAAAACGGAAATTCAAAAAATCACATGTGCTTTTGGAGGCCGTTCCTGTCCCCACGGCTGATGACTTACTGTAGTCCGTACCCTTCTTAACCAAATATGAGCAAAAGTAACGATATTCAGGTAGAAAAAGCATGAATAGTGGGATCAATAGACAACGATGTTTTGTGTGACCATATGGTGACGCTCGTCCTTGGAGGGTTAAGAGTGGGTTGACAACAGATGTTTGTAAAACATTGAGTTCCTTTGAAATAGATTTCTGACATGCCCATTTCCACTAACCACTGCTTCCCAACTTTTAATTTTTTGCGACAGCATTCCGTGACTGAGTAAAGGATATGTTAATTAGATTCTGCTTATTTCCTCATTGGGAATGTCTCAAGAGCAACTGCCTAAAACTTGGTGATGTAATCGGCACTCAATCAATTCTTTAAGATAAACACTAAGCTTCAATTTGAAATCTACTCTCTCTGTACGATGCTCTAATTTAAAAAAAATAGTCTAGTTTCTTATTTTGTAATGTATTGTTTTAGTTTTTGACTTTAGTTAACTTAAAGATATAGATCTAAATGTAGACGCTAATTTACTGTCACTCTAATTAATCTGTGATGCCATAACGTATATACAACACATGTCTGTATAATATATCACTATGATTTTTTTAATCTGGATATTATTGCACGCAAGGTCAGTGAAGAAAATTTCCGAGCAAGGCTAAAGCTATTATAGCAAGTAATAAAAAATTGTTTAAATTAGTTAATTTAATACAGTGGCCGCCGCGTCATGACATGCACAATGTTTTTACTTGTATTTATGACTGAGTATATTTAATATACATTTCACTACTGAGGCACGGTGGCAATCTGTCGACATAACATTTAGCAGCCAAAATTTTGATGTCTGTAAGCACTGGCCTACTCCATAGTTTCTCAGCCTTTTTTAGGCCCTCTTTTGAATTTCATATTTTTCCGTGGCCCATTAACCCTATTTATAGTTTTTTCGAGACTCAAAGAATGAAATAAGAAAATACTAAGAAAAACCCTATGGTGACTATTTCTACCACAACCCGCTACTAGGGCAACCAATTTCGGACCCTTTTTGTGATCTCGGGAATTCGGTATTCATTCATCATAATATCATGTCACAATTACTTGAGATCATTCCCGAAAAAAGTGGGTAGTTAAGAGATACCAGAATTTTTGATTCAAGTGCTGAGTTGACTGAATCCTCAATTATTGAAGTGTGAGAGCTCTTCTTTTAAGCTCCTTCCTCTGAAAAAGTTATATAGATGCCTCCATTAGTAAGCGATATGCTCCACATTGGGAGCGGACATGGATAAAATAAAACTACAAATATCCTTCAAACTCATAGCTGCCAGTCGCTGAAAAGAGTATCAATAAATTTCTCGTGCATTTTAATTTCATAATTAAGTAAATTTAAAGTTGCAAGATATTGAATTGTAGTGCTCAAAGTGCCGTATATCGAACTACAACTAAAATTGTTATGGTATCTGATTTTTTTAAATCAATTTTATCAAATTTAATATAGTTTTTTATTATGATTATTGTGAAACAATCAATGTCGATCTCTCGTTTCCAAAGATAACGTGTTTTTAATCTGCGATTCTTACAAACGGGACATGAAATAGTCTGCATTCAAAATGCAGTCAAAAACTTTTAGGAAAGTGACACTGATTAAATAGTGATGTAAATATACATTACTGAAAACTTTGTTTAAAGTAACTTATCTCTTATTTGTCTGTTTTTAAATCTCGTTTTATCTCTTACTGTTGTAGTAGAATGAAGTACTCAAAAGACTACCAAAATAAAAAAATATTAATGCTGATTAAATTAATTATTCTTTTATAGCCTTATTCAAAGAAGCAAGCACCTCTCCCACCTCCTCCCGCAGAAACAAACCATATCACTCAAAATGGAAAGGGGCATCATTCGTCGGTCGGTTCCGCAGAAAGACAAGAGTCCGTGCAAAGTTTCCATTCGACAACATTATCGCAGGAGTCGTTAGCGTCACTTAGCCGAGATGATCTACCAGAGTTTTCACAGAATAATGTCACCAGTAATCAAGAAACTAACAATCATGGTAACGTGCTAAATATATTGCTGTTTTATTTTCGTCATGAATCAATAATATAAAGCCTTCAATTTATACTGAGATCTATCTTTCCTAGAGAATACATTAACTGTCACACATCATATTTATGACAAGTGATTATTAAGTACGGATCTGTAACAGTGTATATTGTAAATAATATACTAGAGCAGTGCTTCCCAAACTGGGGGCTGCAGGTTTTCTCTGGGGGCCGCTGCAGAACATGTTTCTTGTTTCTTGTTTCTCAGAGGGGCTGTGAGCTTTTTTTTTCAGATTTAGGTCCAAGTCTGATCAATAAAGGCTCGTGCAGGCCTGGACCCGAGTCTTAAAACCACAACAGATTTATATTTCTCGGCCCGAAAAAAGCTCAATTTTTTTTTATTTAACAATAACGTATGATATTTTATCGAACTGTTAATTACAAAATCAGTAACTCAAATTTGGTCGTGCAATTTTATGGGTTCCTGAAATTATATTATATATAACGGCGCCATGCGTTAGAATAAAAGATTTATATGTAAGATAAAATACTGTTCGCAACTTCGGAAAAAGGCTCCATCTCTTAAAATGTTTGGAATCTTCATTAAAGATAATAATATATCCACTGATAAATAAAAAATATTGATTATTCAAAAGATATTAACTCAGTTACATTATTTGTAATAAAAATCCATTTTCAGACGATAGTCGCTTGGCGCACCGCAGTCAATCGAGCCCCAGTATGAAGCCATTACCTACTAATTCTGCGTCCTCGGGTCCTGTTCACACGGAAGAGCAGCTGGCTGTTGCTTTGTACGGAATGGTAGAAGGAGTTCGACGGGACACTGACCTCAGCCATGATTTATCCAGGGTTGCCGTTGCATCTGTACTCGAAAGTCTAAAGGTACAATATTCTTTAGCTATTTTTTTTTCCAATTCAAATGACTAGGGATTGCCGAATCATCTTATATAAGCATAGTTTTTTGTGAATTCTTCAGTATTCAACCATTTATACGCACATCATAGCCACTAGCTTCTGATGGAAATGTTTATTTTCTATTTGTGTCAGTATCTTCCTAAATCCATTTACAGAAATATGCTGATAATTAATCATTCTTTGTAAATAAATTAATTTTACCTTTTACTTAGGTATAATTTGTATTTGTTTGGCTTCCATGATGGATCTCACTGATTCAAGTTTCAGTATAAACAGCACTTTTCAATTGATTTATCGATTTCTGTTCGAAGGCATGGGTGTTTGCGATGTCTAAAAAATCCCCCTTAACCTTCTAATCCAAAAATAGCGGGTCTTACTGAGAACGATTAGTCAACCACTAGTCCTGTTCTAGCTCTATCCTTCTATCCCTACTCTCTCAGAAAAAGAGAAGTTGAGCAACTGAGTAACAAACAGTTTTCATAGAATAAAAATTCTGTTGAGATAACTCTGTTAAAAAGCCATATGCTTCTCATCAGGAGTGGACACATATGTCATAAATATATTTTTTTTTTTAACCATGTATTCTTATGATGTAGAGCAGTGGTGGCCAATCTTTTTACGTTACTTCAAAAGTATACACAGGCGCAAGGATGTAATGCGCCACTTGTAATCATCCAATGCGCCATAGTTTGGTCACCCCTGATGTTAGAGAGTATATGGATTCCTAGTTGAGCATCATAATAGTTGTTTTATGAGGATTGGTTATAATTAGCTTAATGTCTTGAAAGCAGGCGAAGAAAGATGCATGGGGCCAGGAAAATACTTGAAGTTAATTAATAGCTGTCTATACACCAAAGAGTGCTGACCACTAGAGTAAAAAAATAAATTGCCTTCTATTAATTATATACTTAAGTTTTGTAAACTTGTATTTATAAAACGAAGGTTATAATTTTTTTTTGCAATCCAAAAAACACTGATCAAATTATTTTATTCAAACAGAGTTTGCTGCATCCAGAGTCATCCGGTACTGTGTGGTCTCTCAGTAATGTAATCGGAACCGAAGGGCCCCTCTTTGCGACAATGTCCACAATACGAAGTACCCCAGATACTCGTAGACTACGCTCAGCACTATCAGCTTTGGCGGGATGCGCTCACGACGCCCAGCAAAGGGCCTGGGCACTGCATGACGATGATCACCTCATCAGTGAGCAGCTCCAAGAAGTCATCACCGTATTGGTAAGAGCATGATCTGCCTCTGTGGCATATTGTAAAGAACTTAACTCCAGCGATCAGACGGGCCTGAGTTCAAGTCCTGAAAAGTCTATATTTTATTTAGATTTTTTTATTTGAGACCACGGGCATGTCTTTTTTCCTCGAGTTGTTCTCATGTGATTTGAAAAATTCAAAATATCTGTTGTCTTGGCAATTGCTAGCAGTGATAACAAATATTTTAAACTACTTTGCATATATTGTTACTGTTAATTAGCATAAGGTATCGTAAAATATTTATTCACATAAAAGAATTTTCAAAAAGATTAGATGGACAAATGTAGCTCTTCGTTGAGATATGTGCGGCTCATATTGAAAATTGAAATCCGCTTTTTTCATGAAAATTGTAAAATTGACTTGAGTGAAGTATTTTCTTATATATCATCGCCAATATTGTAATAACTCATTTTTTTGATAAAAGTACTTTTTTTACTCGTTGCAATCTCTTATATCATTGGCACATATCTTTATTTTCAAGGCGGAACGCATTTATTAATTAATTAATAATTACAATACCAAGCAGAAGTATTTTTTTTTGCAGTTATATCATTTTTTGTCCCTCCTGTCAAACACAAATACGTGTTCTTGCAGTTCTTGGTGAAGATATACGACTTGTGTTGAAAAATTTAATTAATTAATTGAAAGTTAATTTGTGTATTTAATACTACGTATTTATGGAATTTAATAATGTATGAAAGAAATCTAAGTTTCTTGATATTTCAAAAATTGATTGGACATAATATGTATTCCTTAAATCCAAGCATTATTAGCCGGAGTTACCAATCCTTTTCGAAACTTGACAGAACTGATAAAATTTAAAAATAACCTTTTGAAGTATTAGATACATAACTTACCTGTTGTATTATATTTATCTTCACAGTATGCATAACTAATGTAAATATACTTTCTTCACATTTATCTATGAGATTACGTTTGACAGCCACTATCGCTGTATTGATTTATTCATTTTCAAATTCTGCCAAAAAAATGCTTTCAGTAACAGACGTTAAAAAACTTTTTCAGTCAATCTAAAAATATTTCAAGAACTTACAATCTATTATCATTATTTTTGTAATGGTGTATTATTTTAAAATGGAAATCAGTCCACAAAATGTGTGTATACACTACCAATCATGATTATTTAATTTTACAATCGTTTCTATTTGCAGTCTAACGCTGACATCCGGGTATCACGAGATGTTCTCAGTACCGAACATTATGAATATGTGAACGCTCTAGTATTGTTTTATCAAATGGAAACTAGATGGCATATACGGCAGTTACTTATTCAGGTACGAGGCAATATAATATTTTTTCTTCGACACAACTCTAAATATAATCATTTATTTTGCTTTAATATTGTATACTACTTCAATACTATCATTTTTTTATAGTTTGCATACTCAGAATATGAATTCCTAATAGAGGCATCTTAACAGAAGTTATTCTGCATGAACTGCCTGTTATTCGTCTGGAACGCGGCAACATTTTTCAAAATGTTTCCTTCCATTGTACTGTAATAAATGGAACACTTAAAAATAATTGGTTTGGTTTCTATTGAAGCCAAATGAACATGCCAAACCACTAAAAAAACAAAAAAGTACCATATTTTTGACAGTATCACGTTAATAAATGCATAACTAATTTAAGGTTTCGACTGAAGTTGCTTAATGGCATTTCAATATTAAATTTGAATCATTCAAATTATGTACATTCACCCAAGTTTTGTCACTAACGACCTGGGTTTCACCTTTCGTAAACTTCAGGCGTTCAAGTGTACGGATGTACATAATTAATTGATTGAAAAATCAATTTATGAAATTTTCCATTCAGGGATTCGAATACTTGCTTGCTTGCTTGCTAAAAGCTATTTCAGCTAAAATATTATGAGATAATAGTAGGAATCGCTTTCAAAGAACACAAATACAGTTTATATACTGGGAATTGATACCGTGGAGACTGCCACTAAAGAGGACAATGTACACCACTCTGCTATGGGTCTAATAGTGAAATACAAAGAACTTGTTATGTAAGCTATTCCGATTGTACTCAAAATTATATTGTACAATTTTAAGGATAAAGATATTTTCATCTTTCAGGCTTTCAATGTGATGTGTGTCCTAGACCGCGAAGCCGTGAGAGTATTATGCTGGTCGGTATTGCCTCGAGAGATAGCCCGGGACATGTTGGCCAACCGCACGCTTGCGACTCGTCTCACCGTCTCCGCCAAACATCTAACCACCATGTTCTCTATGGGCGATCCTCTACCACTCACACACTTTGGTTAGTTGAGTTGTCTGTCATAATCACTAATCTATCACTAACAGATTACGTCGATAAAATTTTCCATCAAAAATTATTTTAGGTCTTAGTAGGACTCTCCTAAGACTTTGCCGAGAAAGACTTGGTTGTATTCAACACAGTCTTATTTTCAATTTAATAACCTTATACTCCAGCTCTAACCTCTACTCTGCATAACACGCCTATAATATGTAAGCAAATGGAATGGAGACAACTGATATATTTTGGGTAAATGGCAGAATAAATAAAATATACATAAACATACAGAGAAAAAATATATTACGTCCAGAAATAAAAAACATGGATGTCATTTTTGGGACAATATCATATGGCTACTGATTTTTTAACAAATATTAACCTTTTTTAAAAATTCTTATCTTCATTTGCAATAAATAATAAAAATCACAAATATATGTTTTTTTTATCCATATGTGATGAAATTATGACAATCCAATAAAATAACTTGAGAATGACAATATATATTAGAAAACACAACATTTGGACGCATTCATGTGGCCATACTCCCCAAAGGGTTAATATCAATACAATTTTATATTGATGTCCTTCACTCATCTTAAGTTAGTGTTCTTAAAACGGGCGGTGTCGCTGCACGGAGCTGGAAACCTCTGGTCAAAAGTACATTTAAATGAAATATGATACCTTTTCTGGTACAATTTATGTCCCTTATGCTTCCATATTTCACTGATTACTGTTTTAATGTATTTTCTGTGATTGGATTAATGAATTCAATTTTGAATTTTTTATGTTTCAGAACAACTTGACATCGATTTTGTCTCCGTATTACTAGAACTGATTGAAACTCCTCCCGAGACGGATACAGAAGATAATATTCCGGACCAATTCCTCAACCTGTTGCTGGCTTTCAATATTCAGTTCAAAGAGCCTGAAAGTAATATGATACTTGACGCTTTGCAATCTAAAAATGAAGCCAAGATCTTTACTGAAAAATTGCTCCTTTTATTGAACAGAGAAGGTATGTCAAAGCCGCCTAAGTCTGTCTACACTGAACCAAGTTTGAATAGCTGAAACGCCTAATGTGTTGAAATATCTCATTCATAGCAGACTGCAGTTTACCTAGGATAGAATGTCAAAAATAAAACCCTAGCTTATTCACTAATATCAAATCAATTTGAAAAATATTGAAATTAAGCACTTCTTTTTATACTTCCTTTGTTGTTACTATTGAAATACATGGCATAAAAATGTAGGTACATACATACTGGATTTCACCTCCCACATGTCGTATTCTAGTTATAGCGACAGCTGTCTGCCGTGTTTGGGTTATGCGTATACAGCCCATAGACGGTTTATTTTCATTAGTAGGATTTATCGTTTTTCTGCTGCCATCGCAAGTATGAGAGAAAATTTTTCATCATTTAACCCAGTGTTTCATAATCTTATTGAAGATATTGCCCCCTAAACCACATTAAAATTATTCATCTCCCCCCTCAAGTATAGACTAAGTTAGTCTCGGTACATGTGCAAACATTGTCGTGTAAAACTGAGAATATTATCATTCAAAATTGAATTGCAAAATCTGTGTGCCAATGGAAAAGAGCATTAAATCTTAAAAATTGAAAAATGAGTTGAATTTTCCATAACAACTACTATACAAATATGCGTAGAAAAGTAAGAGGGCCGGTCGAACCAGTGTTGCTGAATTAGTAAATTAAATGAATGACAATAGATAATAAATGACAAAATACTTTGCCGTACCGGTACGGTGATACTCATCAAACTGTTTATAGGCCTGCTAGATATTGAACAATTTGACATATTATTAAAGTATTTTAGTTAAAGTGAGTTTTTTTATTTCATTCCTCAATATTTTCGATTTCACATTCCTATAGATGACCCGGTTAAAGTGCTCGACCATCAACCGTGCGCTCCACATTCAGTGTTGAAATTATCTCTGGACTGCTTCAGCCGGCGTTCGACAGCTTCCTTGTTTTATACTAATGACACAAGAGTGCTGCTGGACATTACAGTCCGTCAGTTGGCGGATCTCTCTCCGGGAGACCAGGTAATTATTTTATCATCATTTCTCTCTGTGTTAATAATTACTGCCAAAGTGATACTGGTCATGGTGTTCTTCTACATGCCATTTTTTAGGATCTAATTGGTGAGAGTTAGTTGTTAGGCATATTATGAACTAGCAGTTATTAAGCATTTAATTTCATTTTCATTTAATTTCTGCTTCCAATATGGAGCATATAGACTCTTAATGTAGCATTACTACCGAAGTTGTTTTATGACAACTAGCATTAATTCAGTTGCTCAACCTCTCTTAGGAAAGGAGGTGTTTTTGAAAAATCGTAAGCATCACAACACTCTTGCCTATGTACAGCAAAAATGTTGATGACTGTTATAACACCAGCCGTAATAAATTAGTATAATTATCATTTTTTTTGCATAATTTAATCTATTTGTTATTTCAATAGCGGCGTGGACTTTACCTTCAACTTTGCTTGGGGATACTCCGCCATACAGACTACAGCCACTGTCATCGTCAAGCTGATCTGCTCCGCTGCTTCACTCGTATTTTCTGCGAAGAGGGAGAGGTCAGCCGTTCCGATCAGAACCTTGTCAGAACCATCTCCAATGAGTTTTCGCAATACTTCAAGGCCTAAAGCTGGAGAAAAGATTTCTGTAAACGATTCCGACTTCAAAAGTTTACAAGCCGCACGGTTGGCTTGCAGTTTTTGATCAGTGTTGCATATCTCTCGATTGGAAATATTCTCCGACTTTCCTAAAGTAATACCGCCCTTTGCTTGTCATTTGTGTTTTTTTATTATCAGTATTATTGAAAAGTGATTATCTTTGATTCCTTCATTTTATAACCAGAGTCCGTAACTAACCTTTTTTTTAAGGACCTGGGGCAGCATTAATTGATATAAAAGAGCCTTTTCCCCAATTCGCCACATTTTTCTATTAATGTATCGTTATTTTAAAAATGATATTGAAAAATTATTGTATGGAAATCTGTTGACTGTATTGTTCTAGTTGAAAATAATAAGGATCTTTACTGTTTTCCTTAGAAATGACTACAATAGTATTGAATTCTTGCATAATTTTCAAAAGTGGAGTACTAAATATGGGGTTATACCCAATAAGTCACTAGAGCAAAACTGTATGTTTGTCATCCAAAGCTATTTACGATTGGGTATGCTGTTACCGTCTCGCGTTTATCATTTATTTATACAACCTCAAATCGCACCTTTATTTCAATAGTGGCACTAAACAAAACGTAGTCTCTCAGAAAACGCAATTAAAGTTTTTGTATGATTAAAAGGGTTGTTATAGATAAAAACATTTTTTTTTAGTATTATGTTTTGTGTGCGTTGTAAATATCTTCAACTTTGTATTGCTGATCAAATAAAGCAATATTGTCACACAAAATGTACAACAAACTCACTAAACAGAATATGTCACTGTATGCTTAACCCTTTTAGTAGTATGGCATATGTGCGACCAATTGTTGTGTTGTCTAATATTTATTGCCATTGTCATGCTTTTGATCGAATTGTCAATAATTCTTCGCGTATGGATAGCAAATATATATATCTGTGATTTTTATTATTTGTTGCAAACGAACAAAACAATTTTCTTAAAAGGTCAATGTACACAAATCTATTTTCAAAATTATATTTTGGCACGTTTATCTTCCTGGAATCAACATCAGTGCAGTGGGTAATGTCATCAGATGAAAGCAAAATAGATCTAGGCCCAAATTGGAAGTTTATAATAGCTATGTACTTGAAAATTATTAAAAAGTAAAAATGAGTCTGTACATTTACATTTTAATTAGGTTGTACGTAAAAATAATATTTATCACCTGAAATATTATTTCATATCCTTCCCAGGCTGACCGATAACCAAAAAAAAAAGTTTTTATATTTCTGTGTGTATTTTTATCAATATATACAAAAAGTTCTAATTTAGTAAAAATTAACTCACTACTCGAAGGGTTAAGCATGCATACAAATGACAGGCATGGAAATAGTGATACATTACACAATACTACTCGGCAAAAATATAATCAAAAATTTCGTGTCGTGCCACTAATTCAATAAAGGTGTTGGATAGAATGTCTACTGCATTTTGAGTTTAATTGGCAGTAAGATGCTGAATGATTTGAGATATTTATCTGTATCCTTTGCAACTGCAAAACTGATTTAACTTCTTTTATCAAAAGATAATTTAATCGTTTCACATTTGAATTGAAAAGTTAGGTGATAATTACTAAAATGTAATAAACAATTATTGGTGTTATTCGAATACGACAAGAGAGCAATTGTGAAGGCTTTCATTCGTTAGCTAGCTTAAAAAAGGCATTCGAAAAATAAGTATTGAAAGCATCAGAAACATACTTCGAATGTTGCTCAATGATGTTTTATTGTTGAGACTGAGATTTATACTGAGAACTGTTTGAAATGATATGGTAACATTCACGATAGTTTGCACTGCACAAGATGTATAAAAAT
Organism: Himalopsyche tibetana; assembly: GCA_030503985.1. Classification (NCBI taxonomy): domain Eukaryota; kingdom Metazoa; phylum Arthropoda; class Insecta; order Trichoptera; family Rhyacophilidae; genus Himalopsyche; species Himalopsyche tibetana. Next base: position 3,150,783 of record JAPJYX010000019.1, on the reverse strand, counting down.
TGCAGAAATGTTTTTATTTTACTATATTTGTATTGTATTTTATGAATATTATTTGTTTTTAGATTATAAGTATGCATTTTTTTATTCAAAACTATTGAATATTTCGCTTTTATCTTAGAATGCAGTACCTATATCAACTTGTGAATTTTTCAAATTCACCTTTGTGTCAAGATTTAGTAACAATATGTATTTAACAAACGAAATAAGAAAATAGTATCAAGAGATACATTTAAACTAGCTATAAATAATAAAAAATATATAGATACAAAAGTTGATCTACGATGACAAAGCCAAAGAGCGTGTCAAAAATCACATTTAATTGGCTTCCGTCTCGAATGGAAATCAAACAATTTTAATTATCTTTTATAAATGTGAAAACAAACATTTATAATTGAAGCAAGTTTATGGGTGAATATGTTTTTTGAAATACATATAAGTTTTCAGGTGTCTTATGTGATTAGGTGAAAGTAAGTTTTAATGGCTATAAGTTAACGGGTGTTTTGTAGAGAGATCGTATCAGGATTTGATAGTTTTATTGCTTTTTTTAATTGATGCAATAAACGATAGGTATTTTCATGCCAAAACACATTGATAATAAATAATACAATTACTAGTTTTTACTTATTTCTATAAGATTTATTTTTCATTTAAGTTTTATTAAATACTACTATTATTTCTCTTTTGGTATTAGGTATACAATATGTTAAATCTCTTTTGTGAGTTTTCCATCAGTATAGAAAAGTAAATATTACTAACCTGTAATGAAAATATTCTTAATATCATTCACACAATCATTAATTATTCTAGTTCTCGGAGATGAATGAAATCAACATTCAATGTCTTGATCTTCGCTAACCATTTAAATGGTCTGGAGTTGTTCGTTCAGTCTCCGTGCTTGTTTCGAAAATTAAAAATCGTGTTACAATCGAAAGAACAGTTCACTTCTCGTTATATAATTATACTCTCAATTTAAGGAAATTATCGATCTAAGCAGAATAAATTAACCGCGGGGCATGTCAAATGGCTATTTTAAATGACAATTTAATTGGTAAATTGGAGTAGAGAACATGTCAGGTCTGTATATGATTTCTCTAAAAATTATCAGGAACAATAGGTTTGAGATTCTCAAGTGCGGCGGAATAACCACATTCATGTAAATTTTATTTTGTGATACTTTTCTGTAATTTAAGTTGGTACATTTTTTTGTAGGCTATTCAATGCTCTTAAAAGTCTGAAGATGCAATAATTGAAATGATTGAGAAAAACTGCAAAGTTAAAATACTCAAAATAATGTAATGGGGTTTCATCAAGCACCCTCAGTCGATAGTTTTAATTATTTACACTTTATAATATGTCAATAACCTCAAAATTATATTTTCATACGCAGCGGCTCAAATGATAAATTATAATTTATCATATTGTTGTCATACAAGAGGAAGTGACCAAGTGTAAAAACAGTAAAATAATTGAAAGAATATATTTTGTAATCAATCTAACAAAACTTTCATTTGTCATTATATTGGATATTTTTTCCAGATGTTCCTAAGATGTCAAATAGTTCTTAAGTCCATTATCTATCAAAATGCATTTAGTCACCTACTTTTGTATGATAACTAATAGTTCTTAATTCCGTACAGAATATTTTTTCTTTTATATCATATAAATAAGTATTTACTATTAAAATAGAATTTATAGGGCCAGTCGGAAAAACAGATGCTAATATTTTTTCTGTAATTAGTCTGTAATAATTAATTTGCTCATGGGAGCTGCCAACCGCTCTGTGCTCATAGTAGTTGCCAAAAAATATGATTTTTCAAGCTAAAACTATGTAAGCTTAGTGGCTAACAGTTGTATCTCATGAATATAAAACATGTATTTTTGAAGTCTAAATGGTGACCTAGCACAATAAAATTAATGTGTTTCAATACTATCTTTTTTGTAGACATCTGTCTGCCACTAAAACTTTTGTTTCGATGCCATAATTTTGTGTGATTAGTATTTAATATATGTACGGCCTACTACTCGTGTTTGTGAATTTTACTTAGAAAGAAAGGAAGTTCAAAGTATTCCTATGAATGTGATATGTCATTTATTATCGTTGTGGAACTAATCTAGTATGGACCATGAAACCTTTAGGTTTTGAAGTATTGAACGCTTTATCTTGTTGAGATGAGCAATATTCTATTGGTGTTTTAAATTCAATGAAATTTACCTTTGTATACCGTTGATTATGGTATGTTATCTGAAACACTTGTCAAAACTTAATTGATACTAAATTAAAATGTTATGCTGTATCCACCCATATATAATATATATATTGAGACCGTGTTATATCTGTGAAACATGAGAAAAAAATATTTGGACAACATTTAATATGTATTATATGCCAAGCATAGTTGAAAATTTCATTTTTGTGTCAATGACTTCTCAATTTTATTATAGGTTAGGCCAGAGTTTCCCAACCCGTGGTACGCAAAAAAAAATCGGTAATGGCAGACATGCAGGAATGAATGAACTTTGAGCATAATATAATTGTGACTGCAAATATTTTTTTTTCCACAAATTTTCTTAACAAAACAAATCCATTTCGCCTACCATGTCTTTACGTTTCTTACCATGCAAATACTATATAATTACATTTGCAATAACAAATTTCATGAAATACAATCATTTTTATATGGTGGTACAAAGTCAAAACGGTTAGGAAACACTGGGTTTGACCATGGATTTTTCTTTCGGCTGATGGACATGAACGATATGCATACAATAAAACGTTTATATGTTAAGTATCATGGAAAATGTGAAGGTGCAGTATTGCATTGTTCGAGCTTACTCGTAGAGATGAACAAGATGGCAATATAGCTTGACCCTTTATATATTTTAAACGTACGCCTGCACATAATAAAAAATGTTTGTCACAGATTTTCATTATTTTACAGTAATAAATACGTATTCATAGCTAGCTTAAAAATATGTAGCAGGTTGTAGTTTGGCCAGGGCTGGTCTAAGTAAAAATTTTTTTTTTACTTACAAAGTTTGTGCCATTTTTATTTCACCTTAAATATAAAGTAACCTGTAATTATAATGATGTAATATCCTATTGGTATTATGGTTAAACTCGTAAAGTAAACGTATCTTCTCAATATTACATTTTTTTAGTAACACTATACACGATAGATTGTTAGAAGTTTTTTGAAAACTCAAACCTTTTTTTAAAGTTAAGCTGAAATGCTTGTTTATCGAAACCATCTTATATGATGATATATTTTTAAATACTTGTTTCAGATTGATGCAAGTAAATGGATGTCAGTCATTATTTCTGTCTCGTAGAAGACGGTATCGATCATATTTAAAAAATAATGGTTTATTGAGATTTATCTGATAGAATTTAGTTTATGTTGCTTTAAAAAGTTATCAAAATGTCTAAATAGTTATGCAATATAGATAGAATTAACAACAATTTCTAAATTAAGATTACTACATAAGAAATAAATATTGCATTATTTCTTTTGGATAATTAATATTTTATCAAAGTTAAATTACTGAAATCGGCAGCATTTATTTAGATTTTTATTAAAATAGTTTATGTCGTAAATTTAAAGAAAAAATATTTAAAAAGTGTTTAAATTTAAATAGAATTTATTTCTTCGAAAGATATGAATACTTATATAATTTAAACTATTACTTAATATTATATATTTATATTAAAAATGAATAGATTATTTTCGATGCAATTTCATACAATCATACTTACTCTCGGGTACCTAATAATTCAACTTTGGATGCCTTTCGATTACTTCAATTATTAAAGATGAATTTATCTTTAGGTAACGTATAAAGTAATTAATTATGAATAGTCAATGTATTTCAAAAAAATAATTATGTGATTGTTACCAAAGTTTTGTGATGCATGTGCTTAATCAGATTTTAAAAGAGTGATTCAAAATATTTTACAAAAATTAATCGCGTTTATTTTTAGGGAACAATGAACGTTTATTTATAAAATCAGCACTGCTTTTCAATGCTGCACGTTCAAGTTTATATTATAATCCTAAATGTTACGAGTTTATATCAGTAATAAAGAATAATTGATCTATTTTACCATACAATCAGAGATGCACATTAAGTAAATATACCATCCATTTTAAATATGAATCAAAAAGTATCTATCTTCTGATAGTTCTTATAAGGCAGTGGTTACCAACCTTTATGTTATTGCGCCTCCCTTTGAAGAAAAAAATATCTTCGCGCCTCCCCATCCTTTATTTCATATAGTAATAAAGACACGTTTTAAAGTGTAAATAAATAATTTGGACTGTTCGCGCCTCCATTTGCAATAAATAATCCACGCCTCCCAGGTTGGAAATCGCTGTCATAAGGGATTGCGATATTAGTTTTACAAAAACTGGGATCCTGGTTTTTCGCAAGTTTCGGTACTGAAAATCAAGTTAAATTAAACATTTTTAATGTTTAAGACCTTAAACCTTTGAAAGAAGTGACTCACTCCTCCAAGAGTTAATGTTATGAGACGATACTGTCTTTCAAGGCACTTGTTTTGACAGATAGGTCATTAATTATTAATATATTTAATGTTTTTATATGCCTTGCTTTTAGTCATGCAATGGTTCTTGCAAAAATTGCATCTATTATCTAATTCACAGTTGAACTATAGTTTAACTGGTATTGAATCAATTATGTATGTAATATGAAATACCGGTTTTGATATATTCGTCCGGCATCGCAATCCCTAGTAATTATAAATACCTATACATATGAGAATATATATCCGAACTGTTTCAGAACTTTATGTTGAGATCAATTACATATCTAATTTTGGACTAGTTAAACAGAACAATGTAACAAAATAATATTTCTTGCTGATGTCGCAGCAGACGTTTTGCTTGCTTAATGCTTTTAGTACAAATTTAGTGTCATAGGAAGATTAAAAAAAAAATGCCTGTATGTTTTTAGCTTTGAGGCCATTTTCATGTGTCAAACTTTTAGTCATTTGCACTTAACTATTAATGTATATTCCACACGCAATGTACCTCTATGATATGTTATATAATATATATATTTTAACTATACTTGTGGCATTTTTTATTACCTTCCATTGTAAATAAAATTAGCATTTTTACGTTGATCTAGCGGAGTGAAGGGGGACCTGCGGCCTTTTGGCTACTCTGATGCTGCCATTTGACTTGATCAAAATATTCACTTTGACCAACAATTATACGCAAGCGTTTGGAAAAAGAACGTAATCAACTCATTATATGTTCGACAGTAAAAAAAGGGGAGGTGATGTCAAAGTTTTCTTTACTGCGGCCATATGTTGAATCAGATAAATGAACGTGGCCTTTTGAAATGAAAAGGTTCCCTACCCCTGATTATCGGGTTCATTAAATTGGGCAATCAGATATCTTAGAGCCGAGAATCCCAATAACTAAATAATACCCATTTTACGATGGGCTTCTTGGTTTAATTAAGTGTGATATTTTCCTCCTTATATATGAGAATATTTTAAACCAGGGGTGGATTGAAGAATTGCTTGCGTTGGTTTCCTTATTTCCTCTGAAAGGCCCTTGTTGCATTGATAAGGATTCTTTCAATGTTGAATAATTAAGAAATGTCTGGGTTTGTAAATAAGGTTTATTGAATTAAATATTGCTTTAATTTTAAAATAGTATAATTATATTACAAGATTCATATTGCATCATATAAAGAGTAAAACGATTTTTACGCAATTCAGTGATTCAAAACATTGTCAAGTGTGAGTGAGATTATTTAAACCATAAAATAAATATATAGTTATAATAATAAATTAAATAAGAATTATTTAAATATTTATTTATGTTTGTAGTGTTATTTTTGATATGTGCAATTCTAGAAATGCTTTGGTAGTTTAACTATAATATTAAACGATTAGAACATATTATTTTATATTAAAACTCAGCGCAACGTAGAAAAAATCCTTATGGAATATCCTTAGCCTAAAATGAAGTAATAGATGTTCTCTGCATTTTATTTATTCTCCTGTCATCATTTCCATGAATTCTGAAACCAAAATAACAGTGGATTTAAAATATTTTACAGGAAAATCAGTAATAGTTTGAAAGGGAAACACCTCTACTTTTTAATATGCTGTATTTATATTTACGTTTATAATATTTTAAATGAATGAAAGAGTTTATTAAATTATGCTCCCGATTGTATTGGATGTTAAATGCTTAAAAATATATAAAAAAATATTTTTGAAAAATCTTAATCTCACCCTGCAAAACAGGTTAATAATTAGATTTTTTAAAATCAATGTAATTGGAAAATTGCTATTCATTCTGAGATGGTGAAAGCAAGGATTATTGCAAGCATATTGGTTTTATATTAAAAAATAAAGTGCTCATTTGTACTAATTCAACTTTTATTTAATAAGATCAAGATTACGATCAGTTTGAGCAAAACCGGTCCTGATCTTATTAAATAAAAGTGGAATTAGTACAAATGAGTATTTTATATTTTGAATATAATGCTTTTCCACCAAGTATTGACAGTGAACACCCTAAAAGTGATATTGGTTTTATTATCACCACAGAGTTTTTTTTATTAATCAATAGTGATAAAAATTGAGTGATTCTTCTTATTACATACAATATTTAATATATTTCACTTATAAAAGTCATAAAAGTGAAATTATAACTGAACTCGGAAAAAATTACTGACACTATTACTATTTGTATAAAATCATCCAATTATTATTGATGAACTAACAGAAGGCCATTCAAAATCTTAAATAACACAAGTTTTTTTATGGGGTAGAACAAAACCCACACGTTGGATAATAAATCCTGGTTTTTGCAGTGTTATTTGACTATTAAATATGGATTTCTAATCCATATGCTAAGTCATTCCCCACACAGGCACTAAAATACAATTAGTTTCTTACCCGAGTTCAACAAACTAGTGCTAAATTGTTTCCTTTTCGGGAATTGAACCCAGAACTTTAGCCTTGGCACTGGGGCCGGATAACAAGTTGGAATTTCACCATTGGACTTGAATATATCGTTATAATGTATTGAACGCTTGCCTTTTGATCCTACATTCATAGAAAAAATATTACTTTCTACTATTAAAAAGTGATTTATTTCTAAAAATATTAAGAGCAATTACTTTTAAGGTAATTTATTAAATGAGTCCAGGATAGAAATTATTTTGTTCAAAATTTTATATGAAATATATTTTCAATCTTTCACAGAACTAGGTTAAGTCACATTTGGTAAACTGTGTAAGCCATTTAAATAAAATATTTGACTTTTAATTTAAATAGCTTAAGTAACTCTTACAATATTGGAACGTAAATAAAAGGTTTATTTTATTTATATAAAAAGTTCAAGACTTAGACTAGTTTTGCATTTAACCAGTGCTTTTTCTCAAGCTTTATATATACTAAAGATTTTTTTTCTAATCTATGTCCGTTTCCAATGTGGAGCATATGAATTCTTTTTTAAAAAGAATATATGAAGCATTACATTCTTGATTCTGGTCTACGGACCTGGTATTGTTTAGTATAATGACATTAACTTACGGGTGTTGCTGTACCCGTCACATAAAATTCAAAAGGGATCTTAGATAATGAAAAACAGTCGGTGGTTTCCAAAGAGTTTTCAAAGCAACATAAAAATAAAATTGTGCGAATATTGATTTGAAACATTAGAAATGCCGAGAAAAGGGTGCCGGAACGCCGTTCTACGACGTCACATGGGAAAAACCCTGCATTTAATTATATTGGTGAAGAAATTTCGCCTCATAATGAAAACCTACCATCAAAATCAACTGTGCCTGAACCGTCAGAGTCAATTTCTTCAATCATCATGTCCAATTCGTGGTCAGTTAGTTGATCATCAAGTTCTCTTAAGATTTCTTTCAGGCATGAGGTAGGGATGTAACCGTTTCCTGAAAAAAAAAAACATTTCTAATGGTATAAAGAAATATAGTAAGATATTTTTGTACCTTAAAATAATAATTATTACAACCTAAATGAAAAAAATCTTTGTTCCCAAAAATACACTCCATATCATAGTAATTTCAACTATAATTCAGGTTTTCTGTTTTATTATGTGCATAACGATTGTGAATATATAATATATCGAGTAATATTTGAGGCTTAAAGTTATGCTAAGTGAATCGGGATAGTACATAAAAATATTTTACCTTCTTTGTCGTACAACCTGAAGGCTTCTCTCAGTTCCTTCTGCATTGCTTCAGCATCTTCCTCAACAATGAATTTGGCTGCCAATGTTACGAATTCGTCAAACTCCAAACGGCCAGATTCTAGAAAAAACCAATTTCAGTTAATATTATTTATTAAAATTCAGTTATTATTCCATCCCTCTAAATTATAAGCATTAATGCCATTTTTGCTTCTTGCTTCAAATAAGTGTTCCTAGGCTTTTCGATTTGGAATAAATCGGGACTCTCTCGAGCTCAGCAGTCAAATTCCAAGTCCCGCATTGTCTCTGAAAATCCCGATTTCTCAAAAGTGTATAACAGTTTAATTGAATCGTGCGCTCGATCGAAAAGTTAATTTCAAGTTTTTTTCGAGCAAAAATGGCGTACATTTTTTAAAATACATCACAATCTTAACAAAAATAAAAACTTTATTACAAATGAATAATTTTAAAAACTGTGTCTACATTCTTTTCTGAAAATTCCTATATTTTCTTTATTTTAATTTACCGTTGTTCCGGTCTGTGATTTTGAAAAATTTTAACACTGCTTCGAGCAAAACAATAAATAGTATAAATTCATTTACCTGTAAAGTAGCTAAATGTTTTTGAAAGTCAGAGGATCCAACAAAAAAACTTTTGGCTAACTAATCAAGTTTTTTCGCATATAAGATTGAAATTGATAACTTTGTTGTTGCACTGGTTGTGTGACACGTGTTTTGTCTTATATACATAAGTTGACATATTAGTTTACAGTAAGACATCGATTTTAATAATTTATACAATAACTTAAAAGTGTACTATCTAACAAAAAGATTAATAATTAACACGCTAAACATATTATTAAAATATTTGAATGCGAATATTAGATGCGCGTTTTATTCTTAACGGGAGATTGCGAGATTTTATAATTGATTAAGTCCTTGGTTACTTACTGTCAGCGTCTACTTCTTCGATGAGTTCTTCAAGGATTTTCTTGTTGAAAGGCTGTCCCATCAAGCGCAGGATATCTGCCACCATGTCACACGGGATACTGCCTGATTTTTCGCGGTCAAAGCCATTGAAAGCCTTCTGGAGGACTGTAAATAATAATAAAAACGGTTCATGTAAAACGGTATTCGATGAATGAGTTTTCTTTATTGATGTCAAGTTGGTCAGTTCCTTGGTCAAATGGTTAATCTGTCTGAGTTTTCGTTGAATTTGGTTGAGCATTCTGGTATCCTTGAATGATAAATTTTATTAATTATTTTTTAGCTCGATTAAAAATGTCGTGTAATAGCACCTCTTATTATTGGTACCCAAATCAAGTGAAACGAAAAAAATAGTATCTAACTATATATTACAAAAAACATTCAAATTCTTACTTCAGCTAGTCATAATGCGTCATAAATAAAAAAAATATGTAAAACAATATTTTGATTAAATTTATTTTTTTAAACATAACTAATCAGCTAAACTTATTTATATTTCCTCCAACTCGTACCGAAAAGCTTTTTGAAATAATATCCAGAGAAACAAAATCTTATTACAATACACAGGGAATTAGTTACACGTGTTTTAGCGCACGAGAAATGAAAACAAACAAATTATTCTCGCTGACAACATGTAAAAGCGACCGAAGAAACTAATTTTCAACACTTTAGCCCGGCCACCTGTCGCAAAACAAAAAAACAGCTGTGTAGAATTAGAAAATAAATTCTTTTGTTTTTCGAGAACTTATTAACGTTTTCACGGTCGATTTGTGTACATTATTGTGGGGAATGTTAATTTATTATCTCTTTAATGATAAGTATTTTGCATAACATATTTTTTCCGATCGTTTGTGTTCAATTTATTTTTTGTTGGTGGCTAATTGGATGAAATAAACTCTGACGGTTTTAAACTGTTGTCACAATAAAAAGGGATTGTTTGGGTCTTCTAAATAATGATCTATTTATTATGCACAATGTGTGAAGTTCATTGTTCCTGTAAATTTAAAACTTTTCAAACAGTGGTATTTTCTGTAATTCTTTGGGGTGAAGTAAAGTTGGTAACTTTTCAAATAGAACGTGGTATTTTCATAGTATATTATCAAATTCAAAACTGGCAATTGATGTATTTGGGTTAATTATAATTTGCCAAGTTATATATTATATACTCTGATTAAATTAATAAACATAAAGAATTTTTATCGTTATAAAACGTTGTTGACTTGTATTATTTATTAACATTCAAAAAGGATTTTAAAGTATGAATTAGAACTGTCACCGTTGATCATGTCAAAAAAGCTTATATTCTGATATTGGTAAACTGTTCTCAAATGTCTATTCTTTATTAAAATGGCAGAATAGTGCTGTGGATATTATCAAAGCCTAAACTGTGCTTGGATCGTCTTCCGATCGGCTTTCAGCGTCTTGGAAAATCTTTGACCACTATTCGTAGCATGTATCGATTACGTATAACTAAAGTTAGCTAACAACATGACAGTAAAACAAAGCCATTGGAACATAAAATGTCCAAGTCGACGCGTGGTGGACACCATACTTGAAACGAATACGATCTAAAAAGATATCTTCTCTTTGTTTGTTTGTTGGTTAATGTTTTTATTTTCTTAATTTTACTGGAGTGTTGTCATTTACTGAAATACTTTTTTTCTGTATTTAGCTCATACAAATGGCAAATTTCAGTCATAAATTTTATTACAAATACACACTGATAGTTGTATATTATCAAAGAAGCTATTGCTATCATTTATTTGAATTATATTGCAAGCCAGCATAAAAATACAAAACATACTGCATTTTCTTCGTAAAATGGTTATAAAAATCAAGAAAATACAGCACGTTTGTAAATATTTATATTTTCAGATATACACACCAAAGAGTATTGAGCATTTTGGAATATTCCGTCAGAATTTTCTTCAGTTAACTGACAGATTTAGGCATGGCGCGCTTTATTTTTACGATATACACAAAAAGAACATTGTATATGGGCGATCCGACAAATGAAATTAGTTTGCGTAATTTTGTTGTAGCTTCTAATGAAACAAAAAAAAACCAGATCGATCGCCAAAAATGATAACTCGGTAAAAGAGAGGAACTAACAATTTAGTCTAGTCACGTGTTGCTAGATGTGACGCGAACAAAACGTGCTGGATAGAACAGATGTCAGAAATCTTTTCTTTAAATATGTTTGTAGTTAGGCAAAATTTGCTATTTGTGATATGAGCTGAAACAAAATATCTAAAACAAAAGTTGTTATATATTTGCGAGAGAGAAAAAATGATACAATATGTGAATTAAGAATTAATTTAATATAGATTGTTTAATGTTATTAAATATTCATTGTGTCTGATCACAATATTTCTATAAAACAAAACTGTAATTAGAAATTGTATAAATCAAATTCATTCAATTTAAATCGTTATCGCTGAAAATACTGCGAGGTATAAGAAACGTTTATATACGACATTAAATGGCTAAAAACATACTGATCCGCCGAGCTTTAACTTTTATGCCATTAATTATTACTGTGAAAGTATAATAACATAATCCAGATTTTCAATTTAATTAAAGAATTATGTGAAAAGGAACACTAATCAGTTAACTAGTGTTGAATTTAAATAATAAATGTGATGATGGGTAATTTATTTGAAGATTGTTAGTGAATGTGTTAAACTATTTTTTGACATAATTCATTCATTGAATTAAATGCCTCAATTATAAAAATAATAAAACGATTATAAAGATGCAATAGTTTATTGGGTAATTAAAACTGTGTACATCATTGTACTTGCTTATTTAAAAAAATGTATGATGGAGATGTTACTTTTTGGTCACTGTCCAAGAATCAGAGCAATCAAACGTTTGGCAACTAGATTCAAACGTTAAATTTACAATTCAAAACATACATTGCCATTATTTGCTTCTGCAATTAAATTTCTAAATTCGGGAGATCGACAGCTGTTAGTTTTTTTTCATTTAACGTCTTTTGTTGGGTTAGGTTAGGCTGGTGTAGTTCATAATAATACACTAAATGATATTAATAATAATTATTACAATTTATATGACATTTTAAACTACTAATAAACAAAAAATGTGGAAGACATCTTAAATTGAAAATATATTTCTTTATTTACATTTTGTATTTGATGAATGTAAAATTTGGCTAAAAAACCTTCTTGATTCTTAATGATTGTCTGAATAAGAATATCTGTACCTTGCTTATTATATTCTAAATTACGATATCATTAAATAACATAATATATTACATACTAATAATTAAACGTTTGTTGTATTGAACAAACCCGTTTTCGAAAAAGTGTCCAACATTACGGTTATCCAAAATTTTACACAACCAAAAAGGTATTTGCGAGAAAATATAATTGAGGCATCACCATCAAATATATTCTTATTAAAAGAGATTTAAGTTTCAGTTTATTTATTTTTATTTTTATGGCAAAATTATTACTATAATATATATGCTATGACGGAAAGTAAATAAAAATAATATAAATACAGTCCAGAAAACTTGCAGTTACGTCACTGCTAATTTCGTAGAATTGAGCATTCATGGTTTATGAAGCATATAAATTCAACAGAGTTTTCGATATCAATCAAATTTAATGCATTTTAATGTTTTTCTAGAGCATTTGAAATATTTAAAAATATATTTTAATGTACTACAACCAAACTTGGCAATTTTAAGCATCTCTGAACAAACACCTATAATTTTAAGTTATGCACCTAGTAACCTATAAAACATTCATTTTTTAACCATGACCGCTCCCAATGTATTATATAGAGCTAACTTAAAAGGAAGAAATTATACGATAACTGATTATTATTTCAATCACTCAATTTAACTTTGATTAAATTTAAATAAAGATGTGATTATGATAAAACTAGAACAGTACTAGTATTTAGCTAATTTCTTTCAATATGACAACGTTTTTAGAATCGATTGATTGGTGGAAGAGAATTTAAGTTTATACAACCATATTAAAAACAATTTTGTGATGAGCACTCGGTGACAGCAATGGCATGTTATAGTAAAATGGTATTTAAACTCAATATTAAGAAGTTATTTTTATATAATAGGTAAAACGGAAAGAAATGTCATTTTTGGTGGGTCACTTTGAAATCAGTTAGCCACCGGTTTCTATTAAGTAAACAGGTCGTGGTTGGCATTATTGTAAAGCTCCATCAGTATTCTTTCTGTAATGATATATTCTTATTTTTTTTGCAGTCATAGAAAAATGCAGAAGCCAGAGACTGTAGAGATACATTTGTGGTATTTTATGTTTTTTTGATTGATCATAAATTTCGATAATCATGAATTTTTAGCATCTCTATTTATACACCTTAACTATTAATTATAGTTCTATATCTTCTTGAAATTTCTATATTGATTAACGAATTCGATTCACACATTCAACAGGTTTGTTATTTATTTATTTTTTGTTGCCAAAATAGCTTTAATCGAAATTGACTTAATGTATTTTATGTTCAAATGAGTTTGTTTTTTTTTAATAGACAACATACAACGTGTTTAATTTTATCTATATGCAGGGCGTCGTAGTAACTTCAATGCAATCATGCAATGCATGAGGGCCCAGCGAAAAAGGGGGCCCAAATTCTACACACAAAACTCGTCTTATGTACATTTACATATACATTGAGTATATGTAATGTAGTCATATGTACACGGCATAGCCAGAAGCGTAGCCACCTCATAGCAGAGTCATGCAATGCACGAGGGCCCAGTGAAAATAGGGGGAGAATTCATAACTTTCAAGGGGTGGCCTTGCTTGACGTAAGCACGAGGGGCCCGAATTTCTAGCTACTTCACTGTATCTGCATTCATACTTCAAAACAGTCCGGTACCGGTTTTTTATTTAACGCCTTCTGCGAGAATACCAACGTTATCATAAATTGTGCCAGATAATTTATTTTGCCTGTTAATTATTATTATAATCCGTGTATTATTTAAGACATAGTTTCTCAACCTTTTTACGCCCGTGGCCCCCTTTTGAATCTCAAATTTTTCCGTGGCCCCCCTATCCATAGTAATAAAATTCTCGGGGCTCGGGAAAAATGAAAAAATATACATTTATTTTTAAAAAAATACAACACAAAATTTTGTACACAAATTATTATTTAAAAATTTAAGATTTCGACTGAAGGTGCTTGGTGGAATTTCAATAAATTTGAATCGTTCAAATTATGTACATTCTCACAGATTTTGTCACTAACGACCCAGGTTTCGCCTTTTGGCATCTTCAGGCGTTCATGTACACGGATGAACTTGAGCTGACGCTTAGTAAATTAATGTTTCGTGTTTATATAAGAAATGCCTGGATACTATATGTCCTATTTTCTTTGCTGTGGAAACTTCTTAAAGCTTTTTAAATTATTCAAATGGTTTTTCTTTCATTCCCATGTGTTTTGTATAAAATGGATATTAGTATTAGCGAAGCAAAACATATTAAGCACATGAGTTTCATATTGTCACGGGGTGATGAAAGAAATCCGTGAACAAGATAGTCAATACAATATTGTCGACACTTACTTTTAGATGCAGTTATTATGGTATCCCTAAATACCATTGGAAAATAATAGAAAAAGTATGTATAATACATACATTATTTCTGCTGCAATGTATAATTGTCCTACTGTATTCTATTTCATTTTAATATAAATTTTAGTTCATTATATTTTGGGTGGCCGTGGCCCCCCTTAAGTCTGCTGTGGCTCCCCAAAACTGAAATTTTCTTCTGTGGCCCCCTTGGGACATGCTGTGGCCCCCGGTTGAGAAACGCTGATTTAAGAGAATGAAAGATAATCGTTGTCGTTGTATCATACAAATACTAACTACCGCATGAAGTATTTTTTGTGATATTTCAAGAACCGTCTAAACTTTTCGCAGCCTATTTTTGGTCTTATGCACGGATAAAACAATAAAAACAGAAATACACATTCACTCCTCTCCTCACTCCTCTATCAATGTCGACTTTAGCGAGCGAAAGGAAAGAAATAATAACAGAAACTGTAATATTATTTACGGGCTGAGTGTAATTCCGTGAAACTTTTTACGATTTGGCAACATTTCAAAAGGATTTCACCTGTTAAATGATGTATTTTTTTTTATGAAGAAGCATCATGAATGACAACTTTTGTTTAGTGAGCGAGATGATTAGGGGGTGACATTCAAAACGATTTGGCGAGTTCATCGTTCCAATGACTGACAGCATGGAAATATTTACATTTCATTTTAATAAATAATATATTGCGTGCTACACAATCAATTTTCATATATTAACAAAATGTTTGGCAATATGCTACGTTCCGTTTTTTTCAACTTATTTTAATAAATTTTATAGAAAAACACATTGAATTATGTGACGACAAAAATTACAAAGCTGTTATTTTTTTGAATTTATATTTTTATGTATGTCACTTTGAGATATTGTCCAAAAACACTAAATGACAAAGCTTTTGAATGTGTGAATCAAATTCGTTAATCAGTATGGAAATTTCATGAAGATATAGAACGATTATTAATAGTTAAGGTGTATAAATAGAGATGCTAAAATTTCATGATTATCGAAATTGATGATTATCACAAAACAAGGCTTTTTTACAAATCGCCTTCTGCTAGTATACGAACAATAACATACATTTTTTTTATGTGTATTTGGGGTAAAATGTGTGTTAGTGCTCGACGGAGTGGCAATATCAAATTTGAAACATTCATGAATGCAAAAGGAGAAACACGAGTCGTGACAAACGAAAAGACAAATTTTATGAAAGTGCATACAATTTGAAAGATTGACTAATACGTTTTTCTTAATAATAGTTAATTAAAAAAAAAGCTTTGTGCAGTTATCAGATATCTTCGAGATAAAAAATAGTTTTTTTTGTATTGATTAGCATAGTAAAATATTATCATTTGATAATTTATAAATAAGTGTGTTAAATAAATCATAAAAAATAACAGAGCTCATTCTATTTTTTTACAAAAAATAAAATCAAGCAAAAATTAAGAAAATAAGCAGAATGAAACAAATTATCAGTCGCTGATTAAATTAAAATTGACATATTTAAAATTTTATAGTTTTTTACGTCGTTCCTTACAACTAATTCTTACATTATAAACTTCATTTAGATCAATTTCTTGCTCTGAAAATAGATAAGAATTTTATTCTTGTTAAATTTCTAATTAAAAAAAATGATTTTTTGTATTCGAGTGCGCGCAAATCAGGAATGAGTGCGCTGGGGTTTCAAAATGTTGCGCGGCTGTTTATTTAATAAGCTACGCGCGGCTGCGCGCGCGCGTAGCTTAGAGAGAAAATTGCTCACAAGTAGTGTGTATTTTGTAAATGTTAATTAATGTAAAAGAAATTTATTATTAACGGTTTTGGGATTAAAAAATGTCATTTTTGGTAGACTATATAATCTCACCCATCCTATCCTATGAACGGGGCATATCGAGAGCGATTAGCTTACCACTAATCCTGTCCTAGCCCTATCCTTCTATCCCTACTCTCTTTAAAAAAAGAGAGGTTGAGCAACTGAGTAACAAGCAGTTCTGTTGAGATAAACTCCATTAGGAGTCCATATGCTCCACATTGGGAGCGGACATGGTTTTAAATATAATCTACACATAACTTAAATTCGATATTCTATTATAAAAATTGCTTTTCAGTCACGACGTCACAACTGTCATAATTTTTGTTTCAAATCCAGAAAAAATGTTCATCAGAGCCAAATTAGCCTAATCGTGATTTTTTTTCAAATTTTGAGCTATTTCCGTTTACGATCCCTGCCCCAGCGGGTTTTGCAATCGGATCCCAGATCGCATCCGTCAATTGGCAAGCAATTGTAAGTGAAAGCCACTGTAAAGAAAATGAAATGTATTCAGGCAGGTCATCGCGCTCGACGGTCGACATATTCTCACAGCGAGCTATTTTGGTGCGGGAATCGTCATGCACTTTTGGCCGATCTGAATTCATTGAGGTGCACCTAGGCGCACATGTTGGGGTGTCTAAAATTATAAAGCTAATTTTTATTTTCCCTTTACAATTTCTGTATCCATTTGGAAAGGGCTGTCGCATTGTGGCTGGCGTAATAAATACCTAAGATTTTTACATTATCGCCTACGGTCGAAACTTTTCAAGGCATTCTATTAGCAACAGTTTACGCATGATTTCACTTTTGTTTAAAAAAACATATTTTGTTTACGCACAATTTATCAACGCATATCCCCACTTTCTATTTTTCCAATCGCATCCGAATCGCTGTAGAATTCCGTCTCAAAATATATACCCTTATCTCGTAAGTTAAAAGTGTCCATCTTATGAACTTTCAATCAATTAAAACATAATTGAAAAAAAAAACATATTGTGTGAACTCTTTTGTTAAAAAAGAAAGATTTTGACATCTCATTGAATGTGTTTTATCAGATATATCAAATTACTTATTATACATATATCAAGAAAACCTTTAAAATATTTGAGAAATGGTCGCTCGTTTTGTCTTCTTCAAATCGGATGGGGAATTAAATCAAATTGCGCGCGAAGTGGAAATATAATTTGGCGGGAAGACGGTGTTAGCTTTGATTTACAACGCTGTTTCGCGCGCAATAATTCAACCGAATTTGTTTCAATGAAGCTTTTATTTCAATCTTTCCGGGAATTCCCTAGATCTGTGAAGAAAATCTTCAGTGATGTTACCCGCGAGAATTATTTCAACACACGATAATTATAGAAACTGGTTTAAAAGCGATAATTTAAATTCACTTAGGACTTATATAGAAATAGTAATAGTATAATATTTTAATGTCTTTTCCGAATGGTCTGAGTGGTTTCAACGAAGGTCTCCAATCCCAGGATCTCGTTAAATGTTGTGATCCAGAAATCTAGATATATCAGAAATAGGAGGATATAGAAATATGTATCTCTGGAAATCCTGATTTCGGACACCGTGTAAAAAAATTTGAAATCCGCGAGAGAGCAAAAAAAGTTGCACATTTTTTAATTTTGGGATATTTGCAAATTCTTGGCCTTTTTGAAATCGGCCGGCGAGTAATTTTTTTTGAAATCCGCCAGAGAGCTACAATTGTTTGATCGTGACACAATTTTATGGTGAATGATCAATTCCAGGATCCGAATAATTGTGAATCTCAAAATCCCGGGATTACAAAAAAGGTCAGGGATCGGATGCCTTACTTTAAACTGACCGTATCATGAGCGATTAGCTAACTGCTAATCCTTTCCTAGTCACATTATTATATTATAACTCTTTTGAAAAATAGTCATCGGAATGGTGTAAGATTGACAAAATAATAAGGTCACTTTCAAGGTTTTCACTTTAAAGTGTCAATACTTGGTTGAAAGGCATTACAGATTACAACGATTAAAAAAATACAACACTCATTTTTACTAATTCCACATTTATGTAATATTAATAGGATCTGGACCGGTTTTACTCATCATGAAAATTTTCAATCACTCTGTTGAAAATGATCAATAAAATATATTTGGCACTACAGCTAAATGTCAATGCGCCGAATATTTTAAAGTTTACAGACCATTTGAGGTAAATTCGATGATACTTTTTGTTAGCCACTCGAGATTAACTCTAGGAGAATTGTCATCACAAACACCAACTTCTTAGGTCTCAAATTGTAATTGGAAAAATCTTAATTTGACATTGATCTCACCGGGAATAGAACTCAGACCCGCCTGGTTGGTAGAGGCAAGCTCTTACCGACATGACCACAGCGGGCGACAATAGTTTTCGAGAATATTTATTTGTAGAGAATAATAAATTGATTACGTTGAATCATTTTCTCTGAGATGCCTCCAATAGTAATTCATATTATGGTTCAGATTTTGATTGTGTGTAGCTAGCTATACGATTAAGGTTTTTATTTAACTAATAAATGTACATAAATAATGAAAATAATATTTATTAATTAAGTATTTAAAATATATAATAAAAACAGTCAGACTCATGGTAAAAATTTATAGGCAATAAAATATTAGACAAATTTCAAATCGATAAAGTAAACATCAAGCGCCATGTTTATTTAATGTTCTTTGTTTATGGCACAGTTGTTTTTTTAATAAAGCTTTGAAACCGATGCTATTAAAAAAGCGCGTATTTTTAAAAATAGATTGGAAATCCACTGTAACCCGTCAAGCCGCCATTTTCTTAGGAAACAATGATGCCACATGTACGAAAACAATCAATAAAAATACCACAGTCGCTGAAATCATTTAAGAAAGCTTAAAACACTATTGAGAGAATATATAATCCCAGAGAGCTCTCTTTTTTTTAACTTGGAAGACAATTGATTACTATCTAGCGATGTTGCCAACACAATAAAAAAGAAAAAGTAATGATTCCAACGATAATAATTATGTCACATCAGAGAAGACTGAGAAACCCGGAAAATGTTTTTCTGGTGTCTTTTATAATCAGATTTAAAAGGGAGAGAATTAACAAAATACGCAATGTGTAAAGATACATATATAAATATAAATTTTTATTTTAAAACAGTAAGTTCTGTATAATTATATTTTTAAGTTAAGGACTTCCAAAATATTTCTACAAATTGGCAATTAAAATCTGATATACTAAACTTATTTTAAGTACAAAATGGTTCAGTGATTACTCCGATTATTTGTTTATGAATTCTCCGCACAGAAAAACTACGGACATCGATTATTTCTGTTAATAATAAATAACTATGTTTTGTTTTATCGTGATTTTTTACTGTAGCAATAAATTGTATTCTTTATAATACTTTATGTTGAATATTAAAAGGAATACTCAATCTTTGTGTATGGTTTTCTAGTGAACCGAAATCCGTTCACTCCTGTAAATAGTCCAAAACTATTATATTAATAAAAAATCGTTACAAGAAAATAAATATTTCTATTAATATTATATATGAATCCAGAAAATTGATTGGAAAAACATAGTATAGTAATTTTTAAGTAGGGATAATGTCAAGGACATTTCTTAATATGTTTATCTTCTTTTTTAAATATCACGAAGCGAGGTGGTAGGCAATAAGACAAATAAATAAACATCAATTCACCAAAAAATTTACAGCTCAAAAGCGTTTAGTCGTCTAATTGACTTTGGGTAGCTGTATAATTATTAAATCTGTACATCTAAAAAGCGTTAAATTGTATATAGGTTTCTACCAGTAATAACTGCCAACAAAATATACTTTGTTATAATTACTTATATTGATATCGAAAAATGTAAATGTAATATGAGTTCAGTTTGTTTTTTAAGACTATAATGCGTGTTTAAATCTATCGATCTGCAGTCATTACTCATATCAACCGATTTTTGACTTTGTTAACAGACGATATGCACTTTTTGCTTATCATTTGTACGTATTTTGCCAAATGTCTCATTCAAATATTTCAAAATTATCAACTGAAATTTTGGTTAGTCAAATTTCATTGGTAAGTAAACGAAATGTTAAAAATACTCAACACATAAATTTGCTTTTGTTTCTATGTTTATCAAACATACTAAATTAATTAATTTTTCACAAACATAATGTTTTCAAGGTTTGTTTTATAGTATTTTTATCACACTGCTTTTCATCCGAGTTTTACGGTATGACGTCATGTATTTAATATTAAAAAACGACTGGTAGATCAAAAAAATTAAATTATAAATACATTTCGCAAATATTTATTCCTCCTAGAGGTCAGGGTTATATAAAATAATTATAAATTTGAAAAAGAAAAGACAGAGAAAAAAATTTAAACAATCTTTGAATACTAAAAATATCCACTATTTTTAAAAAATATAAACAGGATTATAACAACGGTTAATGAATATTAAAAAACAAATAGATTATCGTAATAATTTCAAATTTTTTTCATTTATATTTGAGTGTTTTAATATCAAGTTGAGGCAATAGAAAAAAATAATTTAGTTAATTTTTTGACCATGTGTGATTTAAAAATTGAAAAAGAGTTTCATATATTTTTGTAATTTAGCATTTATTTGTTCTACACTAACAACTTTCCCACTAAACCACGCAGCTGGCCAAATTGGTCGAATTTTTACCTATAAATCCATCTTACAAAGACTTTTTTTTAATTCCAAATTTTTGCTAAAGAACGAACGAAGTATAAACATTTGGAAAATATTGCACTATAAACAATGAAAAATGATGTGTAATCTTTTGAATAAGACTCAAGTAAAACAAACAAATGTAAAAATACATATTCTCTTTGCACAATGTTGAGAATATTTTATAAATAATACTTGCAACGTAAACTTTGTATCTGATTTAAAATATGGCGCCTGCAAGACGCGATCAGTTTTTGATAAAAAAAACCCTCTTGGTTTTTATGTCAGAGCGAAAATATTTAGCCAAGAATAATAAACACAGGCAAAACATTATTATTTTCCCGCCTTGCGCGGTGAAAGATGGATTTTTTAATTCAGAAAATTCTTCAATCGATCGTTACGAAAAACTTTGAATGAGTAAGAAAACAGTTTGATGTAATTAATCAATATTTTCTTGAAATATTTTTTTATACAAATTGTGTAAAATTAAGCCTGTAGCCTTAAACGCGTTTATTTTTCTGGAAATTGTTTGTTTAATATGTATTATTAAAGCAAATTTAAATAAAAACGTGGTTCAGTCTATTACGTATATTGTGTAACTTCAAAACAATTATTTTTGGTCAAGTCTTTAAACGATTAACAGATTCAAATAAAACTGAATAAAAACTTAACATTAAAATCAATCAATTGATCAGCCTGTGACTTAAACTTTAGATGTAGATTAAATTTATATTTCTTGCAGCACACCTCCTATTCAACCTTTAACATAAAATAATAAAAAAACGATTGTATAATAGTCAGTTCTTGTAAAACAATTTCAGACTGCATAAGAATATCATAAGATCAACGTTGAGAACAATCATATTTACACAGAATAATTAAAAATAAATAATTCTCTCTTTTGAGAAATCGTGAAGAGGTACTTTCATTATTTAACAATAACGTTTAAATCCTTATTGGACTTTAAAATTAAATTAAAGATCACTGATTAGTCAAAAACTATCAGACCCGTTGAGAACCATTTCTTTTTCATATAAAATAAAAAAAATAAAAGCTAACAATATTGAGATTTACAATAATTGTTTTATCAATAAGGTAAGCTTCAATTTATAAACGAATATAAAGCATTGCGACGCAAAAAATCTTAGACGCAAAATCATAAAATAAAACATTTCAAATGTATTCTTTGTAAAAATACATGATTGCCAAGGATTTATTTACAACACCAATTAGAGAAGCGAGATATGTTTTCGTCAAAATAATCATTTATTTAACAATAACAACAACTGTAATATGCTATTCCGAAAATCTCAATAACGATTGCGAAACAAAGAATATTAATTGAGCTCGTGAGAGGTGAAGTGAGTCGAACGGTATTTTAGGAAAAAAATAGTTGGATGCCTTATAATATTCTACATGTTGTATTGTAAAAGTTAAGTGAGTTCCGTATATAAACACTGCAATATTGTCATATTAATAAGATAAAACTATGCAATCCACTGAAACACCAAGTAAAAAGTTTTACCATTTTAATTCTTGGCTTACTTCACCTCTTGAGGGTTCGTCTTATCCGATTGCGGTGTTCAAAGGTTCGAATGACATTACATACACTATCATAAATTTATATTTTAATTCACTCATATTTAATTTGTTAGCACATGCATGTTGACATGTCATTCCACACATCCGATCCTTAAAATAGGCGTAGCAAGAGTAATTGACTAACTAAAAGTCCTTCCCTGGACCCAACGTTGAAAGATTAAGCAACTGAGCAAAAATCAGTTCTAAGAAAGCTGCCGAAAGCTCACTATTTGTACAGACAGTTAGAAAAGGTATAAGGCTATTATTTGTATTCGTAAATCAATTTTGAACTTCTACTTAATAATCAACTTCGCTCACAACATAATATTATTTTTAATAAAAATATATATTAGCATTAAGTAAGCAAGTCCAGACTGACGCTATTAATATTCCTAGTTTTAATAATAGAATAATAGTTTACAAAATTCCTCCCACTAAACTATGGACTCATGTTTTTTTAAATCATAAAAACAGTATGTTTATAATATATATTTTTTAATATTCCTTTGAAATATGAAGCTTTTCACAACAGCTTAAAACAAGCAGATAAAATAAAATTCTGCAGGATAGAGCCCGTCAAATGGAACAGACATTGACGAAACGTTTTCCACGTGCCGGATATAAAACCCGAGCATTTTCCGGCCAGCTTTAAGCTTCAGCCTCTGCCGCAATAATTTGAAACGTAAGACTGTTATTTTTCATCTAGTTTTTCAAAGTTATTACGCCATTAAAAAATAAATGTTCTTGCAAAAACACAGTTTTATAGTGAAGTTGTAGTGAGAACTAATTCAATGTCATCATATTTATCTACAGTCTAAATTTAAAGCAAACAGCTGTAAAAGATTTTATGAATACGAAAATATGTAGTTTTTCTATTATAATGACTACAATTTGAATTTAAATAAAATACACCCTCTATACCACTGTAGAACACTTCACACTCTAGAAATATTTTATGAATTAAAGAACAATTTAAAGTGGCTCCGAGTCTTTTATATTATGTTAAATCATTAAACAGTAATAATAAAAATACGTTTGCAAAAAATAATTTTACTGTTTTCTTATTAACAAACTTAGAAATAGTATAATCGGAAATATTCAGGTGTCAACATGTTATTTTCAGATGCTGGGATTTACAAAAAAATAAGAATTATCGATAATAAAATATGAAGGTTCATACCAATAAATGGTATTTTAGATTTCCATTATTTTATGAAAATATTAGTTAGTAAAATAATAATTTTCAGTTATTAGAATTAATTTTATATAGTCAAATAAAACAGTTCTATATCTTTGTCCTACGAATTTCAGAGCCGAAAGGTTGCTTCTAAATGTTTCTAGATGATAATCATTTACCTCGTTTTCTTAAAACTATTAATTTATAATTCAATAATTAATAATTATATAATTAGATTTTTGAACACAAATATTTATTTTTTGATTTAAAAAAAAACACTAAAAATCTTCTTAAATAGTCGGTTTTATAGACGTGCGGTCAATGTTTTCAAGTGTTCGACCCATACTTTAACAAACAGATTTTTTAAATAAATTTATGATTTTTTTTATTCAAAGACCGAGATATCTGTGATGTTTGGATTGCTAACTAAACAATCCCAAGGAAGTACCGTGAACACAAGCGAGTAGGCAGTTGACTAGGGGCGGTAAGAGGCAAATAATCACAAAAATGAAGAAAAATAAATTTTCAATGGTAATAATATTATGACCGATGAGTAAACAATACTTAATCTTTATCGCGAAAATCTTTTTTAAATATGACTTTTATGTAAGATGTATGACTAAATATTTAAGAGTGATATTTTAAATTGAGCCTAGGGGCGGAACATAGCCTAGGAACGTTACTGACCAATCCTAAAAACGAGGCTAAGAGTGAGCGATTATGTAAAAATCAATCTTCTGAATTCCGAACCTTCTATCATTTTTTCTAATCGAAAAAGAGAGTTTTTATGATCCGTTTTTCATGAAAAATTCTTGTCAAGATTCTCCATTACGAGTCAATAAATTAAACTACACATTAATAACTGACTTGAAAAGATTGAAAAAATGAAACTGTTGATTAAAAGAAGAACATGTTACTTGATAACTACTGTATACAATACATTAACGCCCCGAGTAAAAACTGCGATTTGCAATTTTATTTTTAATAAAACTGTTTTTTTAGAGTTCATTGATCTGCAACCAATATATGTCAGACGAGATTAATAATATGTTTTGTAACCGACTTCGACACTAAACGTCTGTCATGGTCTTGGCAAACAGAAAACATTTTAAATATCTTCTATTCTCACGTCAAAGAAAACAAAAGAATAACTTTAAACAACATTTTACAGATAAAAGAATTTATATTATAGCGATATAAGAAAAATAAGTCATTCATTCGGAAAGCCAACGGAAACACAATAAAACTACCATTACATTTATTATACGCTAATGAAAAAGATGTTTCGGGTACCCATTTAAGGGTATTTTAATTGAAGCTACATTTTCACTGATGCACAATATATCTTCGGTAACTCAGACAGTGATACAATAGGTTTGCAATTTTACTGATCAGTATCATTGTCACTATGTTTATTAGACAGGTAAATGTCAAATAACCTGACCTAACTTCAACCAACAGAAAAAACAAATGTCTGAACGATTGGATTGAATATTTCATCCAATTATATTATTCATTGGTCATTCCACAACATTCAAATATAGTTTTACTGACTCTCAATATAATCTATGCAGAGTTTTATTTAGTGACCTTTTCCAAAATGTTGACAAATAATTTTAGAAAAATCTACACGTCCAATACTCACTGAGAGATTTTGTGATACAATACAAGTGGAACGATTTATTTGATTTTGTAAAAATTCGCAGCAATTCAATGAATAGGATAGTCGGAGAGATGCAGTAGAGTGCATACGACAGAAACTTAAGAGCAGGTGATAATAGCTTATTTTTTGTGAATTTATGAACGTCTAATATAGTCATGTCTCACTTATAGTTTTAATTTTAATTAACGTACATCAGTGTCTGTCAAACTTTTTTCACGGCACACTGGTGAATGGGACTTGTACCGCGGCACACCAAATAAAAATGCTCTAAAAAAGTTAATTTACATTTTAAAAAGAAAATGTGTCGCGTTGACCACTATGTATGAACGTGAAAAATATTTAATTGAACGTGTAGATGTTAAATTTATTTCACATTGAAGAATATTTAAATGAATATTCATTATAATTATCATCTTCCACCGCGGCACACCTGAGACTTTTTGCGGCACAGTAGTGTGCCGCGGCACACAGTTTGGCAGACACTGACGTACATCTTTATGTAATTTCTTTGCTTTTCCTAGCAAAGCATTTAAAAACAACGATTCAACTTTTCAGTAGACAAAACAATTTTTTCACTATATATTATCACGCGAACAATGAAGATTTTACTTCTCTGAAAATACTGAGCTTTTAAAAATGAATAAGTATAATGATTTTGAGTTCTTTAGCTCATCTAAAGGTATACAATTTTTTAAAAAGCTCTCAACTAAGCCTATGTTTCATTACTTTTTTATTGATAATATGACTTACCGGCGATCTGTTCTGGCGGTAAATCATCCTGAAAAATGATAAAATAATATAAATAACAAGTCTTGTGTGTATTATATTTTAAATGAAAGAAATTTTAAATTTTATCCATCCATTTATTGTAAATATTGAATCAATGCAATAATAATTCACTATCAAAGTATTTAGTACTAATTGTACAATAAATGAATAAATTGCAATTTTGGAATATTAAGAGCTAATTTCAGTCACCCAATTACGTGTTTTACATTAGTATCTAATCTTAAATAAATTAAATAGATTAAGGAAGCTCTCCCTGTTAATTATTGATGCGTCACGTGTCGTGATTCTATCGCGAATTTCTATTATCTCCGTACCAAACATAATTTATTTATTTGGTTGATGTTGAAAAATACGAAAATCATATATCTATAAATTAAATAGCAAAAACTAATGATTTAAGGTGATAGGAGAACAAGGCTTGGTGATATGACACTTGACAACCAAAATCGAGAGCTTTTTATATACTACAGAAAACATGCATGATTTTACATCTAGTGATTTTTTATTTATAGATAATTACAATAGTAATTATATTTAAATATTACTTTGACGTAATATTGTTTTGACAACGATAAATAATAAATGGCTTATAAATGTTTCGAAAAAAACATACTTAATTTCACGCCGACTTATGAATTTGGTTAAGGTATGATCATGTTAATTTGATACCAAATTATGTTACTTTTTAATTGAGTAAAAAGCTAAGTACAATTGACTTGCTAATATGGAAATATAACAGGTGTTACATCAATAATTAAAACAATATTCGTTTCTTAAAACAAATGTCTCTTAAATTGGATAAGAAGAATGATATTTATTTAGTTGATTATAATATATACATATATATATCTTCTTCGATCCAATCATAAATATTATTTGTATTTTTTAGATTAGTTAAATTGTTGTGGCAGTACTAGCTAACGAGCTGTATAGTACACCAAATAAACTATAATTTTGAAACATCCAATTGAAACTGTGTAATTAATTAAAACACAAATGTTCGATAGATTCACAGAAAATATATAAATCAGTATTTAAATAAAAGAATAATATCATTTCGCATCATAATCAAGTTTTTAAACTATTTTATGTTTGGTTTGTGTATCACAACAGTTAACGAATGCAAAAAGTGGTTTAAAAAATAACAACGTTCTAATAATTGTCACTTGTCCAAATGAATTGGTATTTTTCACTGCTTTAAAATATATGAGTTATGATGAATAAAAGATGTTAAGATAAGGGTTTCAGTTTATATCACGCACCATATTTAATTTGGGGGTTGCGTAGTTGTCTTGTGCACTGAATCTAACTGACAAGCTTTCGCGAGGGAAGTGGCGAGGCTAGTGAAACCGCGCCTGCCTTCCGTCTGAATATATAGGGCGGCACATGGAAACAGTAGCATTTTAGGATTATTTTTAGAAAGCCCATGCATCGACAGGGGGCGGTCATCAGCTAGTACACGAGTGCAACTTCCGAAGCCCTGTGTATCGGCTAGATGTAGATGAAGCTTTGCTGTTGGTGTGACTTGCAGTATGCAATTTATGATCCACATTCAATATACCGAATTGAAAATTGTCTCGTTTGGTCCACTGTTAATATGTACAAACTTGTTCGCATCATATACTATAAAAAAAACGTTTAGAAACATCAGTAAAATATGTAACTATACATTTATTAAAGACAGCGCATACAGGTGTGTGTCGCAAGTCTAAGTGAGTTAAGAGAACAAGGTGATTAAAAAGTATTTTTCGAACCACTTCCTTTCTTTGGGTCACATTTAACGATTAAAGTTGTGTAAAAAATGTCTGAAGTTATGATCATGTTTATGCATTTGCCAAAAGTAAAATAGAAATACCATATATAATATCACTAATACCTTTAAGTAAAAAGATACATACACATGTATAGGTATAAGGTTTTAAAAAAAATATATTTTTAATAAGAGTGATGTTTTGGAGTTCTTTAAACGTTTAAACGATATGAGAAACAATAGAAATTTAAATGCGTAAAATAAATGATAATTCTAAAATTCTGTAATTATATATATCTAAATTTTTTCGCCCTTCGTGGTAAAACCTATCAGTAATTTATGATATAAGTAATCCAATGTTAATGATATTTTTTTTTAAAATATAAAATAATACAATGAATTAATTAGGTTACCCTATTATTGTCTTCGGATCATTTGATATTATTTATCTCTGTCATATTGGCATCACAAAAATATGAGCATGTAATATAGAGGTCAAACGTAAATACACAATGGCAGCACTTTGGGGATTTTAGACATGGGGATAACACAGTTAATTTTTTTATGCGTAAAGCTCACACCGAGCTTTTAGCGTAACCCATGTCATCATAATAAATACAGACAATTTAGTGTTATGTGGAAATGAATTGAGAAAAAAGTGTTTCTAAGAATTTTTAAAAAGCAAAAATGATTTACTTTATCGTAATAAGATTGTTTTAATAAGCATCATTACTATTGTGACGTTTAAAAGATAACAATCAGCCGTTTGATGCCAATTTGAGTTACGTCAACAATAGTTTATTTATCATCATCTATGTAAATAGCTAAATGTATTTTCTTACAGATGAAAACATTTTTTAAATATGAAAACGTTGATTCATACTATTTTAATGGTAAATAAATTGAAACAGTCTTTTTGGTAAATTATTGATTTTTTTTAAATATTAGCCCATTTTTAAACAAAGAATATTGACAGTTGAGGTTTTTTAAAGTTTGACTAAGTGATAAGTTAGTAAGTAGTTACGCACAGAATATTAAAACTTAAAAATCATACACAGTTTACATTTTTTTTAAATATAAATACTTCTTTTTTGATTTTAAATTAATTAAATTGATAAAACTGGAATGTTTTAGGTTACGCAAGAATCTTTTTTTTTTAATCTTTGATACATTCGGCGGTTACTTTGTGGAAGTTCATTTTTAATAAAAAAAAATAATTTGATAACTTTTGTATTCCACTTTTTGTGCTACAACTTGTGATACGTCTTTCGCCTCTTTGAGAAGCATCATCAGACTATAAAAACGCTTACGAATAAAAAAAGCTATTAATTAGAAAATAAAAGTCTGGGTTTTTTTTTATTTCTACTTGACGCAGAGTGAGTAAGATAAAAACATTGATAGTGCTAATTAAAAACTAATTACTTTCATTATGTGTGGCAAAGACCAATGAAAATAAATTCAACAATGGTGATCTACCTATCTTATTTAACATGTTATTTACTAGTGCTTACTTTCTATGAATACAAGCTATTCATCTTTAACCTTTACTATTTACTTTATGGAGTATTTCAAAAATTTTAATTTTACCAAAATTGGTAACATTTTCTATCAAATGATTCGCAAACTCTGAAAAATTATTGCTTTTTAGAAATCTTACGTGTTCTATAATTCTTATATTAAAGTTTTTACCTGTCTGCCCATCATAAGCACCTTGGCAGTCTTGACAGGTTATGCAATAGATGCTACGTGTCAGAAGTTGTAGCACAAAAAGTGAAATAACAATGTTTTTTTTTTACTTTTATGTTTGGTGCTTCGCTTCAATCAACTTAGTATTTTCTATAGATAATATAATTATCTTCCAATGAATGTCTCGAAAATTTTGAATTATTGTTTTTCATATTTATATTTGTTTAAGGGATCTTCTGGAATCCAATTATCCGATCACGTCAGATATCTAGCAATCAGATATCTAAAAATTATTGTTAGACAGCGCATCAATTTGTTGCGTCTGTGTTGTTGAAATATTCTGCTATAAAGTATAAATTATTTACGTTTTCGGGCATGAGGTCTCGTGTTCCGAGATGTTTGCTTCAGTTGCGATGGATGAATGCTTGTTGTGTCTAAATTTTCATTCAACCTATCTGATTCATAAAACATAGCGTATCGGAACTAATAAACTCACCACTAGTCATATCTTACACAATTCTTATATTCCTACTCACATTAAAAAGTAGAGAGATTGATTAAGCAAATAAAAAACAGTTCTAGTAGAAAAAATTTAGGCCTCCGAACAAAAAATGCCCACATTGGAAGTAGATATGGTGAAATAAACATTAAGATTCCTTCATATACTTATGTCTACAGATTTTATAGAATCTTCGCACCTAACAACATGGCCGGCTTATCTAAGAATGTCCTTTCCACCACGACGTTTTAATATATTAGCCAAAAGTAAGGCATCCAATCCCGGACTCCTTTTGTGATCTTGGGATCTCGGGATTCACAATCTTTCAATCCCCCGGGATTGATCATTCAGCATAATTTTCTGTTTTCACTGTTTAAAATATCACTAATTTTAATACAAAAAAACTGGCGATGCAGGTAACGGCAATGGCGACATATTCCTTTTTTATAAATCACAGTTGCTTGGTCGACTATTTGGAAGCCCTAGTCACAAGTTGCTCGATCAACTCTTCTTTAACCGACCAAAGTAGCCAGATCTGACACTTATACAACAGTATTGATGTAACGACAACTTTACGTACAAATAAATGCTATTTTTTACGAAATTAATGTACACACTAAAATACAAAACAACTTCTAACACTATTTTCTTTTCAACCATTTTTTTTAAAGTATAATAGTTTTCTAGTGGCTCAAGCACTTTTATCGTATTATTTATCTACACTATTTGATAATTAAAGTCAATACTTAGTGGAAAGGCATTATATTCAAAAAGTTAAATACTCATTTGTATTAATTCCACTTTTATTTAATACGACCAGGCCTGTTTTGCTTATGATGAGTATTATAAAACAAGTATTGAGAGTGAACACCCTAAAGACCCATCAATGAAGCCAGTACGGCTAAACTTACTGTCCTATTTAAGGAATATTTATTAAAATAGTATAAAATACATTAATCTCCTACTTATATATCTATCTACTGAAACTATCAGTTTATGGTTTCGACTATTTGTATTTCTCGGGTGGTTAAAGAAGTCAAAGTATTCACTTTATATTCAATTTTTATCTGTATTATATCTAAGTACTGTGATAATAATCCAATAATCTCAAACCTCAAACGAATACTTAATACGTAATATTACAAATTTTTCCAGGTCCCTAAATGAATTTTAAGAGTTCTTCACAGCATATATAATTATATTATTTCAGTCAACAGATGCATTTTTCTATTATAAATAAGTGATTGCTCAATAAATTGTAATTCAAAATCTCGTGTCATAAGTTTTGAAAAAGATGAAGTTTTTTTAAGGTCTTTGATTTATTACTCTTTTAAAATGAAATTCTAGTAGTCAGTTTCCGTGGCAAATAAGATAGATGTGCCATTTAAGAACCCATTTATCAATTGCGTAGAAAGTTTAATCATGTTTTCATTCGAGTGTCAGAGCAATTCGTTTGGAAAATTATTAATTTGACAAAACACGTGGACGTGCTGCGTGGCGCGTGCCACCGCATTCGGCTCTTCCAACCCACCTGCTTGTTTCCAATTTATTGAATATTTTACTTCGACGAACACATCCGAAAAGCTTCAGGAGAAAGAAAGCTTTATTTTGCATTAAATTTCTCATTCTAAATGTATAATAAATAGTGTAAGTTTTACTTTGTCATTCTTAAACTAGATAATAATAAAAACTGTAACAGTGGAAACATTTTTTTATGTAAATACATTTGATTTATGATTATAATTGTGGGGTTATAATGCCAAACGTACTATTTTCAAAACTCAAACTTTTCAGTAGAGTCAAATACTATAACGAATAACACAAACAAAATAACATTTGCAAAAAATATGATTTCCAATTTGAAAACGACAGTCTTGTAGACATTTTATATTAAAACAAATTGGATTAGTCGATTCATTAGGCTTGAATTGCCCTATCTGCATACCTAACTCAATATCGCTCATTTTAGAAATACATAGTACGTTTTGCATTATAACCCCACAATTATTGAATTGGTATTTACTTGATAGAGCTTCTTCATACTTGCGTAAAACATTTTTTTAAATCCATTTCAACTCCCAATATGGAGCATATAGCCTTCTAATCGAGGTATCTTAACAGAAGTTTTTTTACAAGAACTGCATGTTACTTAGTTGCTCAACCTCTTATTGTTTCGGAGAGAGTAGAGATATGAAGAATAGGGCTAGGACAAGACCAGTGGTTGGCTAATCACTCTCGCTGCGCCCCGTTATTTTAGGATATAATTGTGGGAGAGGCGGGGGGCGGTAATTTTAGATATCACAAACATCGATGACTTCGAAGAGCTTATGATAAATCGATTGAAAAAAATCTGTTCGTACTGGGATTCGAACCCGTGAGATCCGGCATGAAAACCAACGACATTGACCATTGTGCCACGAACCCGACATAGCAATGCAGTATCCAACATGGGCACAGTTTCACGTAAATTATAAAATATATTTTTAAGCCATGTCCGCTCGTTGTGTTCTACCCGTGAACACTTCAACCAAATTCAAAGCTGTTGACCACTAGGCTACGGCTGTCTAAAATCTAAAAAAAACTTATTTAAATTTGATTTGGTTGAATTAAGAAATCTATGTTTCTCAAGATTGATTGAATCTCTTTCTTAGAAAAGGAAAAATACAAATCTGTGTTTACAAAACGCTTTTAGACATTGCTGCTTACACAGTGATCTAAATATAATGTTTGAAGTGTTTTTGAAGCAATTCAAATTTGTATTTGCTTAATTTAAACATCTTGAAAAAATCTATTTCGACTAACTGATGATATTACATGTAATGAAATTATAGTATGCTTGTTACAATGAATCACGATGGATAAATAAACAATTTAACTGTAAGTTACCTTAATACAGAAAACACCAAATCATTTTTTTTCATGACAACAAAGACACGAGGACGAGTCCCTTGCTAAATTTTATTTACGCCCTTGTTAAATTAAGAAAAATATACTCAAAGACATGGTTGTTTGTGATGTGAAAAAAATTCTTCACCATCATTCCAATCCTAACATCAGCGATGCGTAGCTAAAGCGATTAGTTGATCACTATTCCTGTCTGAGCCTTATTCCTCTGTACCTTACCCTCTTCGTCTAGCAACTGAGTAACGAGAAATTCTCGTTGACACACTTCAGTTGAGATACCTCGATTAGGAAGCCATGTGCTCCATATTGGAAGTTCGCTCTCATGGGCCAAAATATATGTTATATTTATCAAGACTTGCCCGCTTCCAATGCAGAAAATATTTACTCTTATTTTGGTTACTACACAATCAATAAAACTAGTTTTAAATCAGTCATTTAACCTCAGCTTTAAGAAACTTGAGGAAAATAAAATAAAGTTATGTTAGATTGTTAGTAATCCCCACTCATTTTTATGTCCAAGTACTTGTCTAAATTCATCATTGTATCACTATCTACAATAAAGTGAGAGGAAAAGTGACTGATTACAAATCATGTTTCGTTAAATAAATATATTTGAAATGCTCCATTAGAATACCAAGATAATTGAATGAACACATAATTTCTACACCTTCATGATTATATTCGCTTCATTAATCGACGCATAAATTATCGACACTTTTTATTAAAGACATCCTTGTAAAAATTGATTTTGGAAAGTCTTGATTCACTGCTGTTTAAAATCATTGCTAATAACCAATTTTGATATTAAGTGATCCACGGATAGTTTTCCACTTGTACCACTTGTTTTAAATACCAAGTTAGTTCTCTTACTCAATAGTATATTGACAAAACTGTTTCGATATATTTTTAATTAGTTGGTAATGTTTGCGGAGGACGACATCAATCCTGATCTTTAAAAGAAGTCTAAGAAGTATAAAAAATAAGTGCCCTGTTAAAATAAAGCATTCATTTTTAAAAATAATTTATCTTACAAATATTATATTACCGGGTTTCTCAACCGGGTCCTCAGCATGTTCCAAAAGGGCCAAAGAAGAAAATATAATATTTGGTGAGCAACAGCAGAGTTTAGGGGGTCACGACCAGTCTAATATAAAAAAATGCGCTGTACTCGCCGACACCTAATTTTTTCAGTGGATGAAGCTTATACAAAAGATCTAACGCTTTTAAATAATTACAGAGTCTGTAAATTCGTAACCTTTTCACAGGAAAGATCTAAAACATAGCCTTCACTGGCAGACGTTAATTTTTGAAGAGGTACGGCTAAAAAAATGATCCAGAATCTTTCAATTTGTCCCGAGTTTCGAAAAAAATGTGATACCCTAAATTCAGGGAAATGCCCCACATGCAAGTTTTGAGGAATGTCACTTCGGCACATCTTTGCAAAAGTTTGAACACGAATAACTTACGCTGCGGAATACATCCTGCAAATGTGAAGCCGTAGTGGGTTTTATTTCATTCTTCCGAGTCTGGAATCATAACTAATGTAAGGGTAATGGTTCCAAGGAAAAATATGTGACTCAACAAGGTACCACAGGTTCAAAAAAATTGGGAAACTATGTTATGTTATATTAATTTAACAATATGTGTTGCCATTACTTCTGCAACTTTTTACTTAATATATATCGGAGGATGTTATCAAAATGGCCACGTTGTATCATTTCTTTGACGCGAAAATCCTTCCAATAGTTTCACAACAATGCTGCGTTTTGTTGTCGCCTCGTTTGAACTGCATGGCTTTGTTGTGGCTAAATGTACAGTGATTTACGATCGCTATTAACGCTAGTGATATAAAAATAAACCGCTTCTGAAGCGAGGAAAATACGGCTACTGCGAAGTGAAGCGATGTGTCGATAGCGGGGCGCGGGAAAATGAAAAGCGCAACCAGCAGTGCTGTGAAATTAACAGTAATACCACTACAATAAAATCTAACTCGGGAACGTCAGGAGGATAAAAAAAGAATAGAGAATATCCCGGACTAGGGTTGGCTGGCAAAGCAAATAGACAAGATATATTACTTACTTTATTATTAATTTAACTATTATATGAATTTAAAAAAAATATTATATTGCACATATTATTGAGTAAAAAATGATCTAATTCTACATGTAATAATTTCCTATTTTACGATTCCAATAAGACTGTATATGGAAGAATATAAATATATTTTAGAGGTTATATTGGTCACGTTTTTTTTTGTCAGAACCAGGACATACCGATAGCTTAGTTCCATACTGCTACAACTTATTTGAGATATGGTTGCCCAACGTTTTGACATATCTAAACTGGGTGGTAAAAAAGTGATCATTGTTATTTGTCTCACCCTTTTAATGAATTATTTAGCGATTTATATCGATTCAATTTAATTTTATTGCATTGAAAAAACCGTTAAAAAATATTAAGAGTTTTACTTGTGTGAAACTGAGCTATAGTTAATATTTTATAGTTATCAAATTTTTGGCGTATCGCTCTATAGACCTAAACCGTAGATAACATCACATCTTCTAGATCTAGGATGTTGACGATGTGTCATAATCTTGTATGAAAATGAGTGTCGATGTTTGTGGTTGGATCTTGATGGTGGTGTCACTGGGTAGTGATTCAATATTTATTTTATACATTCATTTTTTTTTTTAGATTTTTTAAATTGTATTGTTTTCAAGTGGGGGACCAATCTCCTGAGGTTCCAGACGTTCTAAAAGTTCACTCTTCTAGAGGCTTCGTGATGTCTTCTTATTCATGCTTCTTCTGGCCCGTGTTCTAAAAGATGTTGTGGAGTGAAGGGGTTTGATGAACAATACCTTTCGAGACTACACGTAATCTGAATGAGAGTGTTTGTCTTACCGTGTTGAGTTATATTTATGCTGGTGTTAGGATGGTGAGTCATGTCATAAAAAAATTCTTCGAGAGTATAACGACATCTTCCAAAATAGGATCGATGTTAAGGTTTCTGTAAAGTTTACTGTTACAAACGAACCACCGTGTGCTCTTGATCATTTGCAGTGTTTTAATGAAGCTTCTTAAGGAAATTCAAGTTCGGCTGTCCCGATACTGAGTCCGCGTCTTCTAGGGTAATAGTTTAATATCATGAAAATATCTATTCATTCGTTATATAAAAGCAGGGCTTGAATTCGACTGGAACGCATTGGATCAGTGCGCTGTTTTGAGCGCTCGTTACCACATTCAAAATCAAAATTTACCAAATATGCCCGATAATATCTAGGAATACATTTGATCCATAGTCAATGAATAGAAGAATGAATGGGTAAAGCATTAAATACCCGTTAAAATCAATGATTTTGACTGTTACAAAACTTCATTGTCTTAGTGATATTATTATTCCAGTAAAGTCGACACACATTTTTTTAAACACTGTCATGTAGAAAACAGTAAGGTATTGAATATTTTAGTTTATACGTGAATGCGAACAATCATTGTAATCATTATTTTTATGCTGCCAGAAATGTCTCTGACAGGTGTCTATTTTTTTGAAAATAATAAAAACAAAAGAAAATAGTGATGATTAATCCAGTGCATTTGTGAACATGACAAGGCGGTACATTAAATTCTACTCAGGTAGTGTTACTAAAATGAATTTCGGTATGCAGTGTAAACAGCAGCATTATGCTACAAAAATATTTCAAATTGTTGTGCGAAAAACATTTCTTTTTGGCAGACAGTGCCTATCATTTTAGTTTTTTCAACTCTGTTGCCGTAGTTTAAAAAGTTGGCTGCAAACACCAAAACACGTTTGGATCATTATTGCTAGGATTTATTTATTTTTAAGAATATTCATTCCTAATTGAGAAAATTTACTGTAATTTTTTTGGGTATTGTTATTTATGCGTAAACGTATTGTTATTTACGCACCAAACAAATCAGGTCAACAAGGTTTCAAAATAGCAAAATAATAATTTATCACCAGACGAGCTATATTATAAATCATGGGTGGGTATATTTTATGTTCTGGATGCAAATATATGGTACAGTTAATATTGACGGTCAAATAAAACCGCTTGTATTTGAATATCACGGTTAGACAATAAAAACATCTAATTGTATAAATTTATGTTTCGTAATTCATTTAAGGTTTTGTGAGAAGCACTAGAATAATTAAAAAGGAGAAATCTATCAGTTAAGCCACACGTACTGCTAATTTGATGTATCATGAAAGATAGTTTTAAATTTGAGTAGAGACTCAGACTCATTCTAGAGAGAATAAAACTGTTTTCTTTTACTGAATTGATTGATATTTTTAAGTGACTTTATAATCCTTTGTCTGAACAATGATCTGACAAGTTTTCCGAGGAGTATACATCGTTAATTTAAAAGCAGTCATAGTCCATGTGTTTTGTTTTTTTTCTCATTTGAAATCTCTGCCAAATGTCTACTAAGTGCGGAGTAATCATTGTATTTTGTTTTGAGACGCTAGTTTCCGATCTCAGTCCTCGTTGCCTGCAATCTCCACCATGCCATTGCTGTTATAAATACGGCCACCAGTTAGCTAGTCGTATTTATAGTCCATTTATAAATTTATTTCAACAACATCAGAATGTCGTAACTGAAACGGTTTATAACTGTTTTAATATAAACACGAGTAACATGCGCGCGTCTGCGAACATTACGCGCTTTCAAACAGTGGCGTCGTGCAGTCTTCGTAAGGGGAAAATAACTTTTTGCGGAAAGTTTGCGTCGACGTATTTTCATTATTTAATATTCATCTTATGTTATCAAAGAAATAATTTACAATTTACACTGCAACTATGTATCACGTACAGTTTTCGATATATTTCAATCCCGGGATTAGACGACATGATCCCGAAACTTTCGGGATTAATTTTAATACAGAATCGTGTTGGTTCTCAAATCGACAGTTCACTCATATGCAATAAACGATGCCCAATTTTTTTTTCGGTACCTTTGTTTTCAGCACCTTAATGAATGCTATCAGATATCAATGGCAGTGTTTGTTTTGCGTGTATCAATTATGTAATAAAACACGTGGCAACTAAAACATATTTTGGTCAGCTTTCTATGCGAACAGTATGATAAATATCAGAAGCGCGCGTTTGTTCGACTAATATTATTTCAAGAGTTGAAAATCTATTCTCACTTTGACTATTTCTATTGAATGTTCTTATTATTTTCACTGTAAAAAATGATCTTTCTACAAAAGCAGTTGTCGCTGGATATGGTAAATAAAAAAAATATTTTATTTTAAGAATTTGCACAATGAAACCGTACTGTTCCATACATAATGTATGGAACAGTTCTGCATTTGATACCAGACGACTCTTATGTACATTATTCACATATCGGAAGCCCACAGCTTGTTATATAATATATAATAAATTGTTTATTTATTTTTCACCAATATTACCAATTTATTTTTTTTAAATGTACTGATCCCGGGATCGAAAAATTCTAATCCCGAAATCTCGGGATCAAAATTTTGGTTAGGGATTGGATTCCCTAACTGCAACCCAATATGTTAGTGATTCTCATTTTTTTCATCTTTTATTATTTTACTGTATTATACAATTTTGACACATTTTTATCAATTTATTTATTCCTATGGAGTAAAATTCTTTTGGCTTTGATGCAAAAAATAAATCAATATATGATTTTACCTGCGCTATTTTAACTTCTTTTCCTTTTAAATAATTTTGTAATGTCCAAAAGAAACAATACGTATAAGGAGAAAGGTATCGCGTGGAGAATATTTTAACTCCTTGGGGAAAATATGAAATAACATTCTTGAAAATAACAGCCAAAGAAAAATATAAAGTATGGAGGAAGCATCATTAAAACAATATAATTGATTTAAAGCATAATCATCAGTTTAGAGAAGAAAAAATCTGAAAATACTTGCCTCGACCTACCTCGACTTACCTCGACCTACTTACCTCGACTTACCTACTACCTCGACTTACCTCGACCATAGTTGAAACAAAACGGATAACACAGAAAAAAAAACACTTAATTATTTAATTAACTATGTATTACCTAAATGTAAGTGTACCCAAAAATTGACAGATAACCACTTAAAAGTGAAAAAGCACTGCGTTGAGATGATCCCTTAGGATGCATATATGCTCCGCATTGAGAGCAGACATGGTTGAAATATAAAATGATAAAATGAAATTTCATTATTATTTTGATACGTCACTGATGAAAGCTAATTCGTAGAACGCCGTTTGTGTTTATCAATGTCCGGAAAATTCGCCAACACGACCAATAAAATTAAACCAAAACAATTCGCCAAGTCGATAAACCTGCTATTGTTCAAACATTATTGTTTTAGAAAATTCATATTGTGCTTGTGGCGAAAGCGTAGTAAAGTATACACAACAATTCTGTATTATATATTTATTATCCCAGTTCGTTTCGTATGCTGCGGTTTTCAATTTTATGTCCCTGAATCACGATAGTTGAATTTATGTTTATTAACAGATCAATATGAGAATAACTAAAGGTTACTTTTATCTTTACTAAATCTGACAAAATAAATAAAGGTCGTCATTTATTGAGTTCTATTGCATGTTTGAATGATACGAGCAAAGGGACCATTGAAGCTTTACATTTTCAACGATAAAGAAAACTGAAAAAAAAAGGTTTTGTACTTCCGTATTTGTAATTAATCAAAAAATGCCTTTTTAATAAAATGCATTAGTGAATTCGATTTATTTAAGCCGTTGTCTTACTTGTTAAATTTTTTGACCATGTCTTAATCACGAGCAAAGCTGAAAAGCTAATTTAGTATTTTATATAGTTAAATAATATAATTAACAAGAACTACCAAATCAAATTTTACATTTTTAAAAATACTAAAAACATGTCTTGGTTATTTTTTTTTATATTGTTTAATCCGTTTAAGTAGATTTTTAAAATTATTATGAAACAAAAAGTCACTTAACAATATTTTAATGTTTAATACTTACGGTTATTTTTGCTAAATATTGAGTTTTCCAGCCACTTTTTCAAATATTGATACAACATCAATATAACAAGTTTTTCAGCACATTTCCCATATTCAAGGTCATATACACAGATCTGAAGATGTAAATGAATAAGTACCAGGTCGGTCATTGATTTCTTCCCTTTTTTTTTTGTTTTTTCTTTAATATTTGCCCGAAGTAAAAATAAACATAAGTTTTAATAATTAAATCAATAAAAATACGATTTTGAATATATGTATGTACTTAAAAATTAAGTTACAAGTCAAAAAGGTTGCAGAGCGCCTTCCTCATTTTCAGGTGCCAGGTCACCGACCTGGTCCCACTACACCACTGCATATACATGGCCGTAATCTACGTTTTTATTCGATAAAAATACTGGTATGGATATCTTCAATATGAATCGGTTTCAAATATATGACAGTGGAAAATATATCAAAGAAGAAGAAGAGTTGTTGCTTTTATTCACTAAACCCATAAAGTGCTTAAACGTTAAGGATATAAAGATGGACGGAGCTGGAAAGGGTTTTGTAGTGATTGTATCGCGTTTGGATCACAATGGTGATGGAGGGAGAGATTCTTGATTTTTTTTACCAAAAAACCATAAATCGATTTCAAAATTGATATAACGGAAGCGTTCGTACGGGAATTTATGTCGGTGTACACAGTAATTAACAGAACGAACGCTCAACCCTCGTAAATTATTAGCAATTGTATTATTAAACAAGGCTTGTTCGGTTGTATTTCAAACGTCGTCTATTTAATGTAAAACAAAACATAAATTACCCTA
Organism: Himalopsyche tibetana; assembly: GCA_030503985.1. NCBI lineage: Eukaryota > Metazoa > Arthropoda > Insecta > Trichoptera > Rhyacophilidae > Himalopsyche > Himalopsyche tibetana. The sequence continues at coordinate 3,109,624 of JAPJYX010000019.1, read as the reverse complement.
CAAATCAATAACTAGATATGTGTTGTGGTATTTACATGTGACATATAAAATTAATGAAAAATTATACTTGGTTAAAAATGTTTGGAACGATGTCGCAATTTCACTATACATTTATAGTATTTTTCACAAATAACCTTACGTAAATTAGTAGGTTACTATTAAATAATTGATCCTTAATAATAACTATCATGTCAATTAGTACATTCATGTTTTATAGATCCTTTCTTTTGAATGGATCATTTTGGTTAAAGTATGAATTAAAAATATTAGTTGCCATTTGAACCAATTCGTAGTGTAAACTCTAGCTATAAATTTTCCGAATATACTTTATATAAATTTACAGATCGCTACTTTTGCTGCCAACTGGTTTGTCATTTTACCGCTAGATGGCAGTATATTACCACGAATAGGCAATATTACAGAAAACTCATTTAATTTTTAAAAGTCTATTTTCGGATAAATAAATAATAACGCATAGAAATATTAGAATTTATTCAATTAAAATAAGGTGTTAAAACATATGTAAAATAATTTTATTTTATTTTAAATCAAAATTATGAATGTATAATACGAATACGAACACTAATATAAAAAATCTTTTATCAAATAACATTAAAATAAATTAAAGAACATTAAAATAATTGGTAACATGATACGCAACAAATGTAGAATCAAAATATGCATTGACCAAATATTGTGCGAAATAAAACTATTTTTTTATAGTCAAAAAGTGCAATGCTTAGTAACTCCATATATTATTATTACAATAAAAGTTTTTTTAAGAAACTGTGAATAATATATAATTCTACTAAATTAACATTAACTGTATATATATTATCTACCTGGTTTTTCCATCGAATATAAAAAAAAGTAGAGTAACGTGGGTAATCGACGTTTTTATTTTGTCAGCATATTTATATATATTTTTTAACATGATGTTTATCGGCATTTTTTTTAATGATTTTTTGACACTGCATTACATACGTCGATGCTCATTTTATATACTCAGGAATATTTTTAAATTCGGAAAGCGCTCGTCTTCACTAAAAAAACCCCCAAAAAAATGTAACACAAAAAATTTGAACCAAAATATATTTTTATGACATTACAGAAAAAAAAACAATAATATCGTCTGCATTTTGGAGTAAAAGTTTTGCAATTTTCATATATGTTTTTCAATTAAAATATATATGTATCGATGATTTTTTAAATCGATTTATGAGATTTTATCTGTGGCTAAGATCTTGTATGTGGTATTTTCAACTGACTTAGTTTAAAAAAATCTATAGGTGACCATATACAATTTATATATTCTGCATGAAATACCACGATAGCAACAGTTTGACTATAACCATATTAATTACGTGATATTCGATGAAAATTATTTTCCTGTATATGTACATTAATGAAATGCTGGGTTTTAGTTTGATGAACGTTCTTACGGCAACTTGTAAAACCAATTTAATACAATCATCCACAAACAAACACATATCATTTTTGTCTCTCTCTTGCACAATTTACTGCATACCAAATATCGATAATTTTCTCCACAGTAATTATAAACACTTTAGTTACGCCTCTGAGTATTCGGCAACATTCTTACAAATAATACCGTTTTCTTCTTGCTTCTGTTGAATCTCATATTTTTTTTCTGATGCTTTTCTTCCGCTGGTGCAATATTCTTCATTAAATTTAATGAAAGCAACTATCGAAAATTTTACCGCAGAAAATTGTTATCGGAGGAGTCAACAGTTGTTGCAAAGTAACCACAAGTATACAATAGTGCTGTGCTCATCAAAATTAACAACCAGCTCGTGTAATTTTGTGCGTCAGTTACAACTGACTCACCGCAGAATGCAGTCGCTTTCCTTACTGCAATAACGATCAAGAAAACAAATGAAATTACCTTTTATCCTATTGCCCAGATGCAAATCTGCACTGAACCAATATATCAATCAAGCGCTCTTGTAAACGTACTTAAAAGAATAATGTTTTTTTTTGCAATCGTGAACGTTAAGTAAATAAGAATACATTTTTTTTTATAGATCAAGTTGCCGAATGATAAATAATTTTGAGAATTCATCCAATTCGACCAAGGTTTCGTATCCCGACTAAGAAATAAAAATGGTTGTTATATTCTATAAACTCGTTTATACTCAGTGGTGGATTGACCAATGGGCGCAGGGGGCACACGCTTGTGTCCTCTGAATCAAAGTGGCCCCAAAGACATTATTTAAATCCCATTTATAACTTCTGAATAATTGTGGAATCCGTCAATTCGCTACTTCGATTGAGATTGATTAGATGCCCAAATACTAACTGCTGCTTGGTGTGTAATACAGTGGCGGTTCTAGGTACTGGGCTAGGTGGGCTAAGCCCGACCTGCATTTTTCACCCAAACCTTTAGATGGCTGAATAAAAATGAACAGCAATTCGGCCGCTGAACGAAATAAATACATTTATAAGCGTAACTAACCTTTCCCAAATGAATATAATATCTTTGTTTAAATTTTTCTCTGTCAATATAAAACAATGCCATGTCTACCTACAATAATATTCTCGATTGTTTTGTACTACAATTTTAAGCTGAGCCGGCATAAAAAAAACAATAACCCTATAAATAATTCATAGAGAACATTCAACGTGACGTCAGTCTGGCAACACCTATGTATTAAAGGTTCAGGGGCTAAAGCTTTCCAGCCCACAATCATAGACAATATTTCTTTACACTGGACCGCAATCTAGCACGATTCGATTTTGTTTGTATTTGTATGTACGGAAACGTCATCAAACGCACAGGAATGTGTTTCAAATTTACTGGCTTCTGTCATTCATTGGGGGCTAAAATGATTTAGCCCATGGGCCATACACAAATACCAATACACAAATACCAAATCGATGTATTGTATGAAAGTGACAGCTCTGTATTGCTTTTTGTACTTGTTATTTCACTTTGAAAGACAAATTTAAGGATATTATTTTATTATTTATTACTTACATTAGCGTTGATTTTATTATATAGTAATTTATGCTTTGCAGTAGTATCGTAGTATTTGTTAATTTTCTTGTAGATTAATGTATAAGATGAAGTGGAAGCATGGAAAATTTCGTAAATAGTATACAATGCTATGCTTTTCTCTAGCCCACCAAAGATTTCAGGTCAGGAATCGCCACTGGTGTAATATTCAGGGCTGTGGAGTCGTAGTCGTGAAAAATAAGCGGCTCGATATCCTTCTATCCCTACTTAAGTTGACTTATGAGAAGTTCTCGCGGAAAAACTTCTCTTGAGATAAGGTCCATATGCTTCAAATCAGGAGCGGACTTTTTTGACCGGCTCGCGCGACCCAGCAAGCACAGCATTATTGGATGCATAGTGGATACCACTCCTCATTACTCGTAATGCCCCCACCGCAAGTGCAGCGAGTGCATGGCACACATTCGGAGTGCAATTTAAATCGAAAAGTTTCGGCGGGAAGTCGATCGAAATGTCAACAAACCCGCCGCGGCGTGCCGGAGTTCGCGCGCATAATATTTGTACTCGGCCACACACTGCAGGATCTCGCGCAGAGAAGAAGAAGACGATGCATGCCACAGTGCAGTGGTTTATTGGCAATGAGGCTTACTGTGATCTGAAGTTTAAATCTCCAGCTTTTAAACTACATCTCTAGAAACTATTTTATTCCTTATACGTTATCAGAGTACCCGCGTTACTAAATTTATACAAAATGAAAAATACCTTTACAAAAATGTGCGTTTGCGCAATCACCAAGTGTCACGTGAAATCTTACACCTTTATATATCCGTTTTGATATCCGATCTATTTATTTGTTTCCACATCTTATATCTTATTAGCTTGATAGTTGTAGTCACCGTTTTAAGGAGAGTCGTTAAAAAAACGACTCCAACTCTGAACTTTTTTAAATCATTTCTCTTCCTCCCGGTACATAGTCATTAGTTCAACAATAAATACGACGAAGAAGCTAATTTTGGATTATATTTGGCTTAATAATTCTGAAAGCAGTGACGGCTTAAGCACATGGGAAGCCTTAAACGCAATAAAATTCTTATGTCCTGTTTTTTGAATTACTAAAACTGAATCAAAATTATTATATGAAATCTATAAAATATATGCTATTTTCTGGTCCTTGAGATTGGAGACTACAAGCGCGCGCCTCGTGTGCTTATGGAGTAATGCGTTATAGACTGTATGTAATACAATTTCCTAAGAGAACATGGACTCCGACTCCGAATCGAAGTATAAGTTTAATGGTAAGGTTTAAGGATATCTTCACGATATACATTTATTACTATTGTATATTATAAGTACGATTTTGACGATGCACAGATCGAGTGTTTGTGTGTGACAGTCTGTACGTGGTGTGTTGTGCTATGTTCTGCATTATTTCGACATTACAGACAGACAGATGAATGAATATAAATATACGATATAATGTTATAAGCTACATGAATTTTTTATGAATACACAAGTTAGATGCGTTATAATATTCTGCATGTCTTATATTATGATAAAAGTTAAATGAGCTCAGTAAACACTGCAATAGTGTTATTTCTCTAAAATAAAAATATGCAATAAATTAAAATACCAAGTAAAGACACGATTTTACTTAAAAGCCCAATAGAAAAGTTTTATCATTTTACTATTTGGCTCACTTCACTTCTTCATGGCGCATATGGTGTTTATTAGAGTAGCGAGCCAGAATCAATTCAATGACGGAGCAAACGGTTTGTAACAAATTAAGATAAATCATGCTAAATACAATGAAAAATGCAAGTTATGTGATAATAGCTAAACAGTCAGTAGTGCGCTGAAAAACAAAGCAAGATCCCTGTTGACTGTGAGTGTATGGCATTCGGAGCGCGACCTGCGTGCACCGCCTTCTCTGCACACCTCAAACTGCAATCCAATGTGAATAGCCTCTTTCGGTGCATCGAGAAAGCTGCATTTTGCAAATGTCGTGGACGACAATAAAAAACGGGTCCGCCTGCAGTGAGCAGCGAATATGTATACATATAAATAAATATAAAAAATCGACACTCTAGCGGTCATTGACCGTTCTTAAGCTGAACTGAATATGACCATAGGTTTTTGTAATTGTCAGAGAGCCGAGAGTTGAGGTCTCGTTGACCGAATTATCGAACTACAGAGGCGGCTCGCCAAGGCACATCCGCTTCCCTTTAATTACAATAAAAAATATTTAAAATTAAAAACAAAGAACTTTTAAATCTCAAGTATTTTTTTACACGATAGTTTCACAAAAAGCCGCGTATAAAAGGTGATAGGGTTTATATACAAATTGATGATTGGTTCTCTGAATATAAAAAGTCATATTATTTGAAAAAAACAACACTGCGGTATGAAAAAAGCTGATAGTGAAGACTCAATAATTAAATTACACAAAATATTATTCATAATATGTAAGTTAAAAATATATTCATCTCTACTTCATTATATATGGAAACTTTAATGAGGGACTGCTTTTATCGTTAGATATTTCGAACACATACAATGTGTAAAGATCTTATAAAGCCTTTTGTTTGTTATTACCGTCTTGTGTTGTTGAATTTCTCGTTATTAATAAATCCGTTATCCGCATTCGTGTTTTTTGTTTCTGGGAATCATATAATAACAAATAATTCGTGTCAAAATATAGAATTCGTTCTTTTCGAATCCGTGTAAAAAAAGAATTGTATGTTCCTGCATTTTGACAGTACCTTAAACCATTGGCGGATCCAGAAATTGTCCAAGGAGGGGGTCATTCAATTCGAAAATAAACATCATAAAAAAATAATACATTAAAAAATAGATGACTTAAAATTAATATATCTATATAAAAAAATATTTAATAAATAATCATGTATGTATTCTATAAAACATCGTAAACTAAAAAATTAAAGATCCCATTTCATAATAAAGTTTTAATAAAGTAGAAAAATGAAGAAAAAAAATCTCCTCAGGAGGGGGCCATGGCCCCCATGCCCCCCCCTTGGATCTGCCAATGCCTTAATCAAGATTTTAAAATGTCATGAAATCTATAGGATTGCCATGCAAGCACATGCTCCCTCCACGAGGAAGTTGTTATAATAATATTATTTACTTTGTAATGACTAATCCTATACAATTCTAAAAAAAATATTTGACTATAACTCGTTTTATAGTTTGCTTGCAATTGATTGACTAAAATTAATATAAAAAAAGCTTTTTTTCATTGTTAAAATTCGTTGGGAAAAAACTGTAACTTTAATATAAAATTAAAAGGAAAATACGGTAAACAATGATAATTTAGATAAAGCACGATAGTTTTGTTGCTCAGGGACCGCATAGGGTCTTAATCAAGTACTGCACATTAACTCAGTACACAATAAATACTTCGTCGCGTTTCTACATAAACCCTACCCCCACGCACATACCAATGTAAACTCTATAGAGAGACAAATAATCTGATACTTACTGCCAATTCCAATAAAAATATTAATTTGATAAATATTATTTTACAAAAAGAACTGACAAAAACTTTAAAAAAATGTTTATTTGTATATAATATTAAATTTCCAGCTTGCATTTTGACATGAAAATGACAACTAGATTTATCATGCCGAGAAAAATATTACGAGTTTATTTGCTTTTGTGATGTAAAAATATATCCAAACATAAAAAAACACCAATTTCATGCTGCTGCAGTAGGATTAAATTAAGTCTTGCTCAGAAGTTCCAAAAAAACCATTCAATCAGTATTTGAACAATATTCAATACACTTAAACTCAATTCCTATATCTCCACGAAGTATTTCGTAAAAGCTTAAATCTCGTCTTCATTCCATCACCATTTGCAGCCTGATTTTCACACGAGAGAAGTACCCATTCACGTTCAAGACTTCTCAGATATTCAGATACAAAAATAATACGTTCTCAAGAACGTCAGAATTCTAACTTTATTTATAAAATTCAATTATGTTATACATGCAAGGCAATTTTTACCAGAAGATAAATCTTAATAAAAACACAATATTTCTTTGTACTTGCTTGACAATGCTCGCAATGAGCGAAACCGGTCCTGACCTATTAAATAAAGTGGAATGAAGTACAAAGGAATATTGTGTTTTTAATAATATTATGCCTTTCCACCAAGTATTTATTGACAGTGAACACCCTAAAAGAAGATAGATCGACAATAAATTACTCAAAAAGTGACGATTAGAGGGGTGTACACAAAACACCCTGCTTTAATTCATCATTCTAACACGGTCTTTGATAATCTAATCGGTCCAATTTTCTTACTAAAAATTTCAGATAAGAATGTCTATGTAAAAGAGTATTTCTCAGTCACCCAGTTCCTGTTTCGCGCAAGGTGCATTATCGTTTACTCTGCTCCGATGTCATCAAAGCGCCTCGTCTATAGATTTGATATGAGAATCTGCGGACACACAAGGCAAGTAAAAGTACTGACATGTGTGTATAATATTGTAATCCACCTAAATATATATTTATGGGTGCCGCACGAATGTTGAACGAACGCAAAAAGCATTGGGCAGTGAATGGGTTAACCCCCATAGTACATATAAATTATCAAGTGTTTTTTTTTAATTTTACATATTTTTATGATCCAGCACTGCGCAAACGATTGACCTCCGATATAAATAATGATGATTCTATTTATTATTATTATAATATTACGAAGGAGTTACGCAATGTTTTATTTAACTAACATGATATAATAATGGTAAATATATGCGGCTCTTAGTATCATACTAATTGCTCATTACCACTTAATTAACCCAAAACAATGAAACGATACATTTATGTCTTGGTATCGGTGGTATTCAACCTTTTTTTAATGGAAGAAGGCTACTGAATATCTTTTATCTTCCCAGAGTATTCAATGTTAAGCCCACCTTGACTCTACAACCATTTTTGGGCATAACTTCTTATACAGCACTGTTAAACGCTTAAAATGATTCAATGATTATCAGTAGTCATTCGAAATAATTATGAATCAAGTACCTACTCTGAAAAATTTAAATCAATATTTTAAATGCCTTTTTTGAAGTTACCCAAATAAATCGTGGTAAAAATTCAGTCCTTTTTTCGCCGAACACTTATTTTGATATAGTCCTATTTTTCACAGTGCACATATATTTTTAAGTATTTATATTATTTCCTCTTTAATCTTATTTTAGTTGACAATAAATGACATTTGAATGTGAAATAATTTAAACATGAAATAATGAATTCATAAAAAAACATTCGACTTGCAAACACGATGGCTATCATAAATGATTATTGTAGAGAACGTTAGGTCTTTACCCTCTTCGTGGTCCACGGTCACAAAAAAATTCTCGCCACAATAAATTTCATATAAATTTGAATAATTAGCAAGATGAAATCAATACAAACTCAGAGTGGACAGCGATTGAACAAATAGAGGTCAAGTATATTCATTAAATTAAAATGTATTATAGTAGTTATATTGAAGATTATTTGTTTTTAAGAATCAAAACTTTTTGTCATTTTTTTTTAAAACAAGAATATGTAGGCATTTTGACCATCGTAATAAGCACATGATGGTGAACTGTTTGGTGTACCAAAGATGAATGCTTGATATTACTCGTGTCCAATAACAAAATATTTTTTTTTTAAATATAAATCTGAAGTATGTATGTCGTTATCAATACAAATAATTTTGATCACTCATTCGATTTAAATTATTAACCAGGAATATTACAATAAGATTTTTGTTTTAAAACATAACATGAGATATTAAAAAACTGCTTCATTAGTTATTATGAAAATTGATTTTTTATTAACACAACAAATGTTTCAAACACACAGATACCCAGTGATGAAGTGGTAAATAAATAGGTACACCAAGTCGGTCATTGATGTCTTCCTTATTTTTTTTTGTTTTTTTTTATATCCGACTGAAGTTAAAAAACCCACAAGTTTTAACAATTAAATCAATAAAAAAACGATTTTTAATATTTGTATGTCCTTAAAAATTAGGTTACAAGTCAAAAAGGTGACAGGACGTCTTCCTCATTTTCAGGTACCAGGCAAGGGTGGGCTGGAGGGGGCTCGGAGGGGATGGCGCGAGCCACTTGTTGAATTTGGCTGCGGCCGGCGAGACCCTTATTAAGTTAATATAAAGCAATATTCTCGAATCAAGTCAGTAGTAATTGTATAATGAAATATTGAACTTTGTTGCCTTATGAAATATCAACGGTTGTTGCCTTTTGCCAAGCTCCTTGTTAAAATATTGGCAACCCACCGCTGGTGCCAGGACACCGACCTGGACTGACCTGGCCCCACTACACCACTGCAGATAACTGAGGCAAATATATCGATTTATTGAAGGTAAAAATTATATGTTGAAACCAAATAAATTGCAAGTAAATTTTGATTTCAATCAAAAATTAAATACACCCTAAAAACCCTCAGTACTTACTTAATTTATAATCTCATTTTTTTTCTCTTCCATGAAAGGCTCAATGGATATTTATAATGAAAAAACGCAGCAAGCCGCATTTTTAAATCAACAGTCAGATGTTTTGTTAAAAAATTGCACTATTTATGTGTTCTTAAATGTTGTCAAGAAAAATATTTTTGTAAATGAATCACGCAAAAGTTTTATTCTCAAATTTAAATCCTTGTCCTAATCCTAAATGTCAGCGACAGATTAGCTTTTATCGGTAAAAATATTTCGACAAGTGGTGTCAATACACTATTATATCAATGATTTTTCGTGTCTATTCTGAGTTTATAATATTCTGTCAAATATCTTGCATAATAATTGCACACGAAGGTACCGCCGCTACGGTATGACGTAATTTGGAAAACTATAGTAAAAATTATTTCATGAATATAGTAAAAATGAATTACATTATTGAGCATTCGTAAATAAAAAAATATTATATATTTTTTAATCCGCTACCACTGTTCAAAAATAACACGAATAAAATAAATCGAATCGATAAATAATTATTTTCAATACATTATGTGATTATTTATATGTACGTGAATGCCGAATATGATTGCGCAATGGGTAAGAAATGATTCTCGTAAATGTTGAGTCCGTAAAAATAGTGTACAAACATACACACATGCACAATAAAGATTAAAATACAGCGAACACGGCTGCCTCATACTCGTTTTTTAGCATTTAAAATAATATTTATCATTTATTTATGGTTGCAAAACAGCAACAGCTACTCTGACGGTGGGATATGAGACCAGGGCTGCCAGAAATATCCAAAAATACGGATCAGAAGTAAAGTAAGAGAAAGAAAAATACATTTTTATAATAACAAACATTTGTTTGTTGAACGGTTTTAATTTCATGCTACTCAGTTGCTCACCTTTTCTTTTTCAAAGAGAGTATGGATAGAAGGATAGGGCTTAGACAAGACTAATGATTAGATAATCGCTCTCGCTGCGCTAGTTTTAGGACAAAATGAGTGTGAGAGAATTCAAGACATCGCATACCATGCTTTCGGACATAAATCCATAAATCGATTGAAGTGTTCTAAGTCAACGACGTTGAAACTCGACCAAGCAGTCGGTGGTATAAATATTCCAATATAAATTTTGTACACTTCTACATTGTTGTCTCTAATGATCCGAGCTTCGTCTTTAAACATCTTCATGCGTTCAAGTACACAGATGAATATAAAACTGACGCTTGGTAAACAAGTGTATCGTGAAATAAATGTATGTATCCCTTAATGAAAATATATTGATTGTGATATAGATTAATGTCACTTGTGTTTCTATTTTAAAGGCGTTAAATTAGTTGGAAAAATATTTATCAAGTGTCAGTTCTAGTTTATCCGTGAACTTGAAAGTCTTAAGATGCTGAAAGACGAAACTCAGGTCGTTAGTGACAAAACATGTAGGATGGTACAAAGTTTGAACGATTTGAATTTACTATTGAAATCCCACCAAACACTTTCAGTAGAAATCTTAAATTATATTCAAGTTGTTCAAGAGACATACAAATTTCTAAATATGGTCAAAATAGCACATTTAATGATAAAAATCGATTAAATTATTTTTGATTAAAGTCACACTATTTCTACAGGTATCGAAAATAATCTAAATATTTTTTTTTCAAATTGAGATTTTCAGAGACAATGCCATGACTCGAGATTTAACGGTTGGACACAGGTCATTCACGCTCAAATCGAAGCGTCTTACGTTTATACGATTTAAAATAAGTGCCTTTAACTGAGCAGGAAAAATGGTTCATACTGAATACTTTTTTGACTGAAAAGGGCTATGCTACGATGGGTCTACGACGGTGAAAGCTACGACGTTACAAATGTAAGAACACTAATGTACGATAAAAGTATGTTGGAAGTTTAGTATTTTGTATAAACATTCAAACCATGATGGCTCACACTTTAAAAGTTGCTTAAAGCTAAGCTTCGGATAGAGTAAGAATATGACTAGAAGAAAGCGTAGCACTTTCTGTAAATAACTAAAATTTTGCATGGTTCTATGTAAATTGTAGTTACTTTTATTTACAATATTAAATAATTCATTCGAAGTTCATATAAATATATGCACTGTATTTGCCAGCCTATAACCAAGTGGTTATCGTCGATGCCTTCGGTTCGTACTCAAGGGCTCGAGCGACGTACCAACGGAAGTATATGTATGGACATAAATTTACAGATTTGTGCCCCAATGCATGGACATCTGCGGTACCTTAATTTTCCCGTTTTCACCAAGTCCAAAAAAAAAGTTTTAGCAAAAGCCACTAACCAACCACTATTCCTGTCCTAGCCGTACATTCCCAAATGTAATTCTTGAAATAAAACATTTTTTTAAAGATAAGCTTCTTTAAAAATCATTGAAGGCAGCTTAAAGTTCAGCAAGTCATTTTGTTCAAAAGACATGCATCTTTGTAAATTTGGCCAACACCGTACATATTACGAATAAAATTGTGTAAAATAAAACAATTTTGTTTGGATAAACTCCATTCAGAGCAACTGAGGACGATCATTTTCAAAAGATAAACTAAATATCTTATTGGAAGCTTCCTGTATTGCAGCTAGAAAATTATTTATCCTAGAATGCATTTTATTAGTTTTCTATAGATACATAGGAGACGATATTGAGTATTTAATCGTTTTGAGTTGAGAATTATTTAAACAATGTAGCAAATAATTGAGAATAATCCTAGATTGTCTTTAAAAACGATAAAAACTGAGTGACAATGTTTTTCTTTGTCGTAATTAAAATCTTAAATCTCTGGACTTATTTCAATACATGAGCCGTTGTTTCTCTCTGTAACGGAAAATGTCGATTGTTTTCAATGCTCGAAAATTCTATAAAAACTAGATCGTTACCCGTTGAATCTTCTTACTTATGGATTTAACAGCTATTGCAAAGTTAATCTGTAAAGTTTCTTGTAAGTTTGCCGATTATTCTGTGTTTGTATACCGTTTCTTGACACTCTTGTCCAATGACCGGGATTTCCCGAATACGGACATTGACTGACAATTTTCATCACTTTCGATTTTTGCTTAAATGCTTCGATTCTGAAGAAAAAAAATCGACGAGTCCAACGGACTCAGTTAATCCGAAAGAACAGAGGCGATAGCCAAAAAACTTTAACAGCGATTAAAGCTCTGCTGTTTCTATGTGGAATACAATGAAAATAGCGGAATAGTACTGAACATATTTTAGAATTTAGTCATTCATTAGAGGAGGGTCATCAAACTCTAATATTTAGAATTCGTTGTATTTAGAACTAAGAATATGTTTTATCAAGCATGGTCTTAAAAGAAATTGTCAAAAACTAAAGCTGTTTTGACAGTGCCATATATACATATATATTTTGAAACATATTAATCATGTTACCATTGTGCCACTTGCGTTGCATAAATTGATTTTTCAATCGATTTTTGAATTTATACCGATTTGTGATTTTTTTTGAAGGCATGGATGTTTGTGATATTTTAAATTGCCCCTCCCCATCGATATTTTAATATTTTATCGACAATTATCTACCTACAATTATTTTATTTTATTTGAAATATTAATTTAATTTGAAAAAAATGCGGTTTTTTTCTCGTATCGTAAGAGCGCCTATGTCAATATTGTCGTGTGATGATAACATATTAATCCACAGTTACTGCAATAACTTAAATATGGAAAGGTAGATCACGGTATTTTTTTACAGTGCGAATTTTGAATGATGTAAAATAAAATATTAAGTAACGGCACCTCGCGTTAACTTTTGAAAGAAAAAATATTTATTTAAATTTATTGTTTCTGTCTGAGAGTGTTTGACTGTGCGAGCCGAAGCAAGCAAAGGTGTTTAAAAGGTTTCACAATTAACTGGAAAATGTATTCGTTTATAAAAAGTGAACAGGATGTTCTGTAATGATTAACATGAAGTTATAAAAATAGCAAGTTTTGTCAAATATTATCGAGAGCTGTTTGTTACTTGATGCTATTGCTATGTTTAACCATGAGGCATAGAAAATTAACTACTAGCTTATTATAAAATGAAATAATAACAATGTATTTTAGTTCAATAAATATTTACTTTTTTATATAGTTGATAGCTTTTTTGGCGTATGCTTTCGTCAAAACTACTGTTCTAGTGCCAAGTGTCATTTTCAATATTTTTTTTTAATTTATGACAATGTAGTTCTGCCAAGTTAATGCCAATTCAATCAATACTAGATTATTGTTTCTAATGTTGATTGGTTAGTTGCCGGTTAATCGAAAATATATATGCATACATAATATATAAAAAATATTGTTTTATATTCCTCAAATTACACCTCGGAAAAAGATGGACGTAGGTCATCGGTAATTTTGAGAAAATTTTGAGCATAAACTGTGTTAAAAGGTGAATTCGTAGAATAATCAATGATTGGTACGTTCAATTGAAAAAACCGTGTTAATTGAAAAAAATAGCAACATTTTGGTATAGAAAATTCAATGAGTAAATTATTCAAAATAATATTATTTATAATTTGTGTTTTTATTAAGTCTAAATAATACCATTCGTCGCTACTTGATTATTCGTATACGGGGACAGTTATGAGAACTGGACATAAATAGCTTTAATCGCTAGAAATGTATTGACACGTTTAATTTGTAAGGATCTAATGAAACCTTTTTTTTTGTTACTACTGTATTGAGTTGTTGAACTTCTTGTTACCAGGGAGTCTTTTTTTTATTTCTGGAATCGTGCTAGAATAAATAATTCGTTTAAAACATAGTATATCGTTTTTTTAATTTTGTAAAGTAAATACCAATTAAATGGACAAGATTCAATTATAATACTTTTATGTTGGCGACAAAGGTGGTTTTATCACATTAATATTTACTGATATCTGTTAACACTTACTTCGTAATATCAACATTTGTAAAAGAAAAATATGTGTCGAAATTTTAAATTATTAATTGTTAATAACCATTGATATATTAAGACAAACTCATCGGCGGTATTTATATTCTGAAAATGATGACTCTGCTCCCAGGAAAATAGTTAATGCTAGTAGAATGCGTTACGTGAATATTTCGTGACATCCTTGTATCCACAAAGAGGTCCAAAGTGACTTGGCCCACTTTGGCAGTTGACTGACCACCATCATTGTTTGCCCGTCGTGATTTTCTCAAAACCAATATAAAACAGCGGTTAGTCCCTTTGGAGTTTGTTGGACAATGCCTTACGTAAATCAGACTCGTCTGTCTTTGTTGGCGACGATTGTTTGGGTTCACGTCGCAGTCAGCTTTCTTTTTGAGGTACTCTACGCGGCGTCGAAAGTTTACGAGCAAACATTAAATTAAGTTACTCTGCTTTTGAGAAATATTGTTTCTCAGGGTTGACAGCGAGAGTTTCTTTTTCAGCTTATAAAATATTGTTTATTTAATTTTAACTAAATTTTATAACTAGTAGCTTACTAAAATGTAAAATATTTATTGATCTTACATCTGTTCATTAAAGCCTAACGAATATAGAAACAGTGTTTTCTATTAAAAAATCTGGAATTCAATTGATATTTTCTCAGCTTCATAAAGTATAACACAGTTTAATAAAAAATGACGATTATGATAAAATCAGAAAAGGAGTAAAGATTCATCTGACCTAAATGGAAGTGTGTCCTAGATGGATGGGGTGTCACATAACTTGGATAAGATTAATTAAGGAGATGAAGGTACACCCATTAAAAATATATGACAAAAAAAATAAATAAAAGAAGAGATAGTGGCCATCAGTAAAAACACCAACAAATTTCAAGTCTGGCGATGCAGTTTGTTATCCAATGATTCAGTGGGTCTCGATTTAACAAAGAATTTTTCAATGTTGTCTCTTTCTCTCTATTTTTTAAAACCATTCTACGGTTGACTTTGGCGTTTGATTGACGAGTGTGGAAAATAATTTAAAACAACTGGCACTAGGATGACATTTTGAGAAATAAAGTAGCTGACGAATATAAAGGCTTCACTGTATTTCTATTCCATAATAGACAAAGATCAGGCAAAAACATAGTAAATTTTCCTACTAAACGTTCAAATGAATTTTCATCGCTTCTTTTGCAGTTCAAAAACATCTTAACTGACATAATTTTACTCTGGTGATGATTTATTTCTTGTAATCTAATCCGTATTGTTTTTCAGTCCTTCTTTTATTATAGCTTAATTTAATTAGTGACAATATCTTTTAAAATTCCCTTCCACTAGTCTTGTCTTAGTCCTATAATTTTATCCTTACTATAGTCGAAACAGAGAGGTACTATATATATCAAGATGTCTCTATTGAGATACTATTCAGAAGACTTCGTATTGGGGGCGACCATGGATTAGAAATAAAATGTTTATTAAAGAAACTTACCCATCGGTACTATTATCCATCTATCATCATACCCATCAATTGTTTAATTGAAAGATATATAGACCCTTAATAGTGTTTGTATCAGCGATTTATCTAAAATAAAAATATTGGGTACTTGATCATTTAGCTCCTAGTGCATTTAGAAAGATGCATATATAAAATGCGAGAAAAGTTTTTTTTATTATTTTATAAGTTGCTGGGTGGGTGCCCCCTAACACGTCGAAGGTACTATTCGCTTGCTCTGCTCAGTTTTTTAACTGTTACCCTGTGCGTATATCCAGATATATGCTATAATATTATACGCGTTTTTATGAATAACTGTAATAAATTCAACAAAAAAAACGCTTTAAAGCATATCATTGTTTTGCATTTTTTCCACTTCACGTATATTTTGCGTACAAAGAACATTTACTTTTCAGTAGTTACAAACAATGTGCATCGGATTAAATGTGGATGGCAAAATTGATTAACTAATTTTGAAATTCAGTTTATATTTAAAACGAAATGTGATTTAAGACAGATTACAGATTGAACGGTGAGACATTCTGTATGAATTGCAAAACAAAAACCTTATAATAAGTGAATTCTATTGTAAATTTGTACAAAACCATTTCGGATATAAAATTGATAACTTTGTAATAAAATCGGTGAAATTATAAAATATCAACACTCCTACGAAAAAGCAGTACCTCAGTTTTTGTCAAATCTTTTCTATCAAGGATTTTATTATTATATAATTCTATTAAAATTATCAAATATTCACTTTTAATCCAAGAATTTTTGGAAACAATGAAAAGCGATTTACTGCGTTTTTAGTTGGGGATTTTTGGATTAGCTATTTTTGTAATAAATATAATCATCAATACAAGGTAGAAAAATTTGAGGATAGCCTAATTATTCTTGAAATGAAGAGATTTAGAAACTTTTACGTATATAGACAATTATAACTCTTGTCAAGAGTGTGCTAAAAGACAGGTACGGGCTCGCGAGAGCCTTTTGTTAAATTTGACGTAGGCTGGCGAGCTCCTTGTTATATTTAGACAAGTATGCAACGTCTGTAGATGTTTTAAATATAATATATTATCAAACAGTGGACTTTGCTGCCTTTTGAAATTTCTCGTACATACATTTTATTTCGGGTCTATGATACAAGACACCAAGCCATATTTTTGTACTGTTTAACAATTCTTAAAATGGTAATTTTTATATATATTACTCAAAGGTTTTCAACATAAAATTTTTGACAACGATGCATTGAGCTATAATCTTCATACTTCACATTTGCACATTTCCTCCTTTACTTGCTCTGAGATGAAGCGAGTCACTTGTGAGCGTATTGACAGCCCACCGCTGATGCAGATTTATAATAATAATAATATTACGTATTGTAAGCTAGTTGTGAAGTTTGTTGAGTATTGATTGCTTGGCTGATTTGATTTCACATGATTGAGTTACAAGTAGAAACTTACCAATTTTCAAATATATAATAAATTGTTATAATAAATTATACATAAGATATACAGAATTATAATAAATGATCAAAAATCGAATTGAATAAGCACCAAAAATTTTAAGCGTGTTAAATCTCCTACCAATTGCATAGTATATCATTTATGGGCGATTGTGTGTTAACTTTAAGCAATTTATGAATTTTTGACAGGAAGTATTTATTTTCGTAATACTTCACATTCTATTTTATCAACTCATCCGAGACTGTATGTGGTATAGGTACACTCCTGCATTTAAAAACGGTCCAGACCCGACTCATTTTTTTTAAAATACGACTTTAGCCAAAACAAAACGATTCCGCGACAACACAACCTTGCTTATATCAGATTATAAAAACGAAACAAGAAGAGATTAGTTATATTTGTCTATTATTTACACTCACCCTTTAACTAACAAAACTTCTCTTACGAAAAATACTCATGCAAAAGTGATCGAGTATCATTATTTAATATGATCCACATCGTTAGCGGATATAATATAACAAAACATTATATAAAATAGATAACGGAAATATTAAAGTTACTCGAAATAAACAATGAGAAACGCATCACATATCATCATTCCAAACAATTGTTTTGAATTGAAACGATTGAATTGTTAGGAACTATTTTTGAAGCCTTGAGTATAAATACCGAAATTATCTATTTCAACAATGAACTAAAGTTAATATATTTATTGTATTTTTTTGATGACGTAATTTGGCCCAAGGTTTGAGTTCACTGAAAAAGTATTATTTATATAACAAAACGTCATTAAATTTTGAGTTTTTATTACTTGCCGTGTTATAACTTTCAAGAAAGAAATTATTTTTTAAGAACCGGCTGAAGCCCTTACAGCTGTGTCTTGAAAGAAAAATGTATTTTTAATATTATTTATTCATGATTAAACAGTCTTATATTTATAGTATTGTCTTACAGCACGTAAGTTTATAACGTCAGATAATATATATTTTTTGTTATAGTATTGAAGACGGTTTTGATAATATAAGTTTAGAAAAGCATTGAGTGTAAAGCAATTGAATTATTTATATATGAATATATAATATCACAGAAAAAAATCAAAACTTTTCAATTTTAAATCACTCAAGATAAACTAGATGAGTGGACTTCTTAATCACCCCAGATCATTACATGCACCCATGTAAAAGAATTCAAACTTAAGTCAGTTGTTGATTTCCCACCACCGCCGCCCGTTATGTGTATGCAGCCGCTGTTTCACGGCCGCCTTGCATAACGCAATAACAATCAAGAAAAAAAACAAATTTACTTTTTATGTTCTTGGCCACATACATAGTTGCACGGGACCTGTTTTTAACAATGCAATATTGTGATTTATAAAATATTAAATTAATAAATTATTAAATACTCTAAATTACAAAATGCTGGGATTTCGATAATATTTAGGTTTATACGCTCACTCTTTTTCTGTGCATGCGTTGACAGAGAGAGGTAGCGTGTGTTTGTGTCTGTGCTGCGTTGAAAATTGATTGACAAATCACAATCAATATATCATTAATATACATTTTTTACACAAATACGTAGTAAGAATAAGTAAATTAAATTTAAGAAAAAGAATAACAATCAGTTATTGTAAAAGGTTTTCTGTTGAAATCGGTCAGAAATAAATCTTTATGCTTCACAGTGATAGCTATTTTTATAAATATATATAAACCAGAGCAACTCAAGGTTGTGTTAATTATCATGTCCCGGATGAAAAAACACTTTTTAGTTTAAAAAAACATTAATTTTGAAATGGTTTTGGTAAGAACGATGATCGAGCTGTCCAAATACAATCTTGATGTTTTTTTTTATTCAGTTTTTTCATGTACATTTAAATTCTGACCAATAACATGCGTAGACGAAATTTCGTAATCGAATATGATTTTGTGAATGGTATTTTTTATCTTCAGCTCGTGCAACAAATTTGGGGTGTGTCCACTAAGTTTCATTGAAGTCCACCCGATATAAATAGCGAAATTCACCCTATCTTTCATACGTTTTTAGTTTGAGTTGTCTAGTTTATAAACTGTTCAATGGATTAATTATAGTCGTTGGACTGTAGCTTACAGAAGTTGGCATGAATGAGCTGAGTCGTACATTTCGCAATGCCATTCAAATGTCATTGATCTTTATTACATTGTGGTATATTTTAATATATTTTAAAATTCCTAGTGTTAAGAAATACTTTGGCAATAGTCGGTAAATCTGCCACCACTTTTGAATGCGTGCGTCTTTGGACTCACAGCAAAAGGCATCGAATTTGTTTTCCGCTGACAGGACCAGATTTACCTTAAAGCTAACAAGCAAAAGCTAAAAATATCAAAAGAGATTGATCTATATTTAAATTGTATAAAAATAAAATTCCTAAAACTTTTTATTGTCGTTTACGGCACTAACAAAGAATGATTATTTTTTTATTGCAGTTGAATTGATTTATTAAACCTATTTTTGTAATGTATAATGTTAAAAAATATATGAAACGATCTTTATGATATTGCTTAATCTTATAGAACAGCGTGTAAAAAAACAGCTGGTCCTCACAAGCGGAATAGCCAAGAGCAGCGATACTCCACCTTTTTACGGCGGCATGCTGGTTTTCGCTAAATAACGTGAGCCACAGCATGTGAACTCGATGGCTGCCACAGACGAGATATCTCGTAAAATTTTTCGTGCCCAACACACCACTTACAAGTAAACTCGACAATAACTAATTAAATTAATAATTGCAAATTATAGCCGGTGCGCTAGGTCATTACGTACTTTTGTCTACGGCAGCTAAAAGGTTAATAGTAATACGTAAATATACCACAATTAAACATAATACAGTAGCATAACATTAATGCAAGAACACAAAGATAACGTATCCAAAATATTCATTCGTTTACATAATAGTTTACAAACAATACCTGATGTTTAACAAAAGCATCTGGGGACTATGATTGTGTTGGGTCTCGCATAAAATACGATTGCAGTAACGGCTACAGATTGAGTATCCCTGGACTAGAGTCTCTCCTTATCTAAATCTACATCTGGCCATAAAGGTTATGAAAAATACGTAACCCTTACCTTAAACAACCTAAAATATATATTATTTTTTTCATTCAATACGTTTGTAACAGATTAAAATAACAAAGTATTTTAGCTCTACAGTTTTTAATAATTTTATTCGTTGATAGCTATTTCGGCTTACGCCATCGTCAGAACTAGTATAGTTCTGACGATGGCGTAAGCCGAAATAGCTATCAACGAATAAAATTATTAAAAACTGTAGAGCTAAAATACTTTGTTATTTTAATCTGTTATAAATGGAGTTCTACCAAGTAAATGCCAAATCAATTAATACAATACGTTTGTCCTTCTGAATCAAGTTAGGTATCAAATTAAAACTGATAACTTCGTTATTTCACTGGTTGTGCTACTAATTGTAGCACGTGTTTCGCTTTTTAAAGAAGCATTTTGAACTAAATCTCTCGTTATGTAATTTATTTTATAAATTATACACCGATCCTACCTTTTAAATTATACTTATATAAATAGTGAAAGCTTGGATTTTTTACTTTACGCTGAACCCTCTGTGTCCAGTTTAAATATTTTTGATCAGAAGACATCACAATAGATTAATTTAAAATTTATTTATGAGAGTATTATAATCTCGAATGATTTTGGGTTTTTTTTTTCTATATGAAAAATAAGTCCTACAAATTATATTAAGCGTGGGGTCTCATAAGTGCTAAATTTGTCGATGATCGAAACGTCTCGAAATTTAGAATATCTCTGTGTGTATATATAGCACGGTGTGTTCGAAAAATAATACTTAAAAATACATACAAACCTTTTTACCATTAATAACATAAAATTGAAAAAAATAACAACAAACTAAAAAATATACAAATCGAGTTGAACTATTTTGTATCTGCGTCGCTTAAGTCATTCGGCAGAGTTGAAATAAAGGTGAGAAAATGCCTGAATCTGCGTAACAGGTGCAAAGAACCCATTATGCATAGTAAACGTGCCGCCGATCGATATTAAATATTTGTATGCTAGAAAATTTAGATTCGGGTAACATGCAATAGCCAATCAATTATCATTTTTGTGACAGCATTTCAATTACTTACCCAAATCAACTTTCGACAATCCAGATTCAAATCGACCAATACTGCGCACACAACTTCGGTGATATTCTTGTCATTATATTTTTGAAGATATTATCAAACTTCGCATGTTGATATTGTTTCAACTTTATCTGCGCCCAATGTAGATCATATCCACGGAATAGTGGTACTCCTGCCAATGTTAAGTAAAAAAAACCCATTTCCATACCCGTCTTCTGTAGTGTTGTTAAGAGCTTTGCCGTTGTCTGGGTTCATGTCCTGATAAGATTAATTTAATATTTAGATTTTGACAATTTAATTTAAAGATCTAAGTAGAGGGTGTTTATGATGGTCTCTTTTCCTCGAGTTGTTCTCGAGTGACTTAAGTGAATAAAAATCTCACCTCGAATCCCCTTAAAAAATCCATTTTAATTTAGAAAATTATTTATACTGCAAGATATTTTTTTTTATTAAAATATATGAACAAAAATGTACGTATAAATACTTTTTTAGTCTACATAATAGGTTAATGTTGCTTATTCATAATTATACATTTTTATGAAATAAGGCTCGTTTTTTTAAAAGAGCCACACATAAGTCATCACTTGCATTTAAGTAATTTATAACTTTAGTTTTTTCGAAAACAGTGATTAATCCTATATGCAATTAAAAATCACAATAGCTTAGGAACATTACAAGATTTTCAAAATGCATTCAATGCACATTTTTAAAAAAAAATCCAAAACAGAAACTTCTCCCGCACCCTCGTAAATGCTTTCTCGCTTTCCAGGTTAAAAAACACTGCTAAACATAGTTGTAAACTTTGAAGAGGTTATAGGGTGCCGCAAAAATTTTGTATACGTGGAAGTATAATGTAAGAAAATGAAAAAAAAAACTCTTATTTCTCTCAGCAGTTGGCGAGATTATAACTGCTTGTAAAATAATTATTATAATGGCAGTGGAATTACATACAAGGAAAAATGATTCGAAAATTATCAAATTTATTAACTGATTTATTCGTCGACTTCAAGGCTCTCATCAAGATATTTGTTATTGCTTTATAAAAATCAATATATATTATATTGGTCTAAATCTATAATATTTATTAAATTATTCACGTACGCAAATCTAATTAGAAAGATGACAACAAGTTATAGTGTATTAGTATCTATTGACGTAACGATTGCTTATGTAAATCAATATATCTGACTCCAGGCGTATACAACTTATTCTCTGACACTTACAATACTTTTTTTTTTGTTTTTATTAATCCATAACCGCCTTTAATGTCGAGCATTTCGTCGGTAATTGTCTGTATCTCCAAAAAGAACAAGTTATCAGGATACACGTAAATGTACTTTATTCTACTGCTATCGCTTTTTATCGCTATAAAACACCACTGAAATGGTCTTTCCTCAACATCTTTGAGTAAGCATTCATACCAAAAATTTCATATGACCATATTATCTATTGGCCATTTTTTTGTATGAGGTTATATAAAGCATGAAATGTATATTATTGGGATACGAGTTAAAGAAATATGTGTAAATTGAAATTCTAAAATTTATTAAGAGAAAAAACCCAAAATTGACAAAAGTTGAGAGAAGTGTTTGTAGAAAATTAACGACGATATTACCTCCTATTGTAGGTATCTAAACAGGTATTTTTTCGACGCGAACTGCTTGTTACTCAGTTGTTCACACTCTCATTTTAAAATAAAGTAAAGCAAGAAGGATATGACTATGGCAGGAATAATGGCTAATTAATTGCACTTGCTACGCCGCCCCATATTTAAGGATTGGAAGAGTGTGAAGAAATATTTGGAGATCACAAACAACCATGAACGAATCACAAACAGATAAATCGATTGAAAAAATACTGTTCGTTCTGGGAGTCCAACTCGTGAGATCCGTCACGAAAGCCAACGACGTTGATCGCTGCGCCACCGACCCGAAATTATTTATGCTTACAGTATATCATTTTTTTTATAGCGGTACTATTACGAACTCACAAAATGGACAAGCCTTGAATATCTTCGCAACAAATTAGACTATCTATTATTTTCTTTGCGTTTATGGACTATCCCGGGATGGTAGCAATTGGAAGAGAAGATATGTTGCCCAGGAAGTCTTACCACAAATACTGTTGACCTGAATCTCACAATATCAAGTTCTTTGGTTTTGATTTTACCCTATAAGCACTTTTAAATTTCAAAAAAATTGGAAAATATGCAACAAATCGAGCATTTTTCATTCATTTTTCCTCCAAGAAAGCTGCAAATCCTAAAATTTAGCCATGTGTTATGAGCAATCCAACGAACTGGCAACACTCTAAATCATAGGTTCCCAACATTTTTCGGGTGGCGACACCTTTTTATAAAAGCCGTGTGACTAGCGACCCCCCCAGAAATTTGAAATCCTCGATTTACTTTTTGCCCGGATTGTCTCCGAAACTCCTTTTCTTTTTAGCTCACCGGGGAATTTCAAATCCTCGATTTGCTATATTGTTAAAATCTAAAAAAGTTGGCGACCCACCCGAAAACCCTTGGTGACCCCCCAGGTTGGGAGCCCGTGCTCTAGATAAATAAAGATGGCTTGTAAATAAGATAATTAAAAATGTAATTGTTAGTAATAAACTGTTAAAATGTAGTTGTTAGTAATAAGTGATGTGAGACAGAAAAAACCCGTTTTTTTGCGGGAAAATTGGATGGGAATAAGCTTCTTGGGAATATTGAGGAAAATTGACAAATATTATTTTTATATGAAACTGATAATTGTGTATATTTTTTAGCATTTGGTAACACTTGCTCGACGTGTATTAATTAGAGATTATATTATGAATGCTATGATGTGAAAAGCTGTTAGCTTTTATTAGTCTATGACAAAGACCAGTGGCGGATTACCCTATAAGCGCATGAGGCGCTCGCTTGGGGCATCCGAATCTTGGGGGCCTCAAAAATAGTTTATTTTATATAGCCTATATATTTTTGTTCCGATTTTAATGTGTTTTTATTATTTTACACGGAATTTTCTGAAATTTTAATATTATCCGAAAAATAGAGCCTCCAAATTTTATTGCGCCTGGGGCCTCTCAAGTGCTTAATCCACCACTGAAAAAGACTTAGTCTATGGGTTTGACCAGTAACTTAACCTTTTATTATATACCAGATGGAGTATTTTAACATTTT
Source organism: Himalopsyche tibetana (assembly GCA_030503985.1). Classification (NCBI taxonomy): domain Eukaryota; kingdom Metazoa; phylum Arthropoda; class Insecta; order Trichoptera; family Rhyacophilidae; genus Himalopsyche; species Himalopsyche tibetana. Next base: position 3,084,967 of record JAPJYX010000019.1, on the reverse strand, counting down.
TAAACATTTTCTTTAAAAACATAATATGTAAATATTCACCACGAGAAATGCATCGGAAGTGAAAAATTGGAAAAAAATAACCATATTGATGATGAGAGGGCCGTTAGATTTGATATACCTGCCATTAGTAGTGGGTAATACTTGTTGGTTAAATTTATTCAGAGTGCATATAGAACACTTCAGGTCAGTTACCTTCGCCTTGTCTGAAGGTATCCTTGCCAATAACCCGCTGCCAAATGCGAATGTCCAATAGCCATGAATGCGTACGCTTACATCTATTAATCGTGGTATCGCTCATTTTTATACCAGCGGCTCTCAATCTTTTGCTGGAAGACTTTGGAGGTGCTCTTATTTGTCTCTGACCAATATAAAGTGTGATTTCTTATTGAACTCGTATATCGATATGTACACAAATTAAATAACCGTGCGTTATTGCAGTGGCACGTTTATGCTTAATTTATACATTCTCATTTTTCTAATTTTTTGAAATATTTCAGCTAATTGCTCTATCGCTAATTAAAAATACCTGCAGTTCTCAATTTACTGTTATATAACTTAAGAGTTTTGCCAGTTTATTACAAATGTAATTATGTGACAGGAGATGAGTCAGTTCTGATTTTTTTCCTTTATGAACATTTCTTTTAAAAATTCATGTCCGTTCACAATATGGAACATTTGGCCTCCTGAATAGAGGTGTCGCAACAAAAGTGTAAGTTGCTCAGTCGCTCAACATCTCTTTTTCCGAAAAGAGTAAGGTATAGACAGACAGACCTACGAAAGGATAAGTGGTTAGCTAATCGCTCTCGCTGCGTTCCGTTAATTTAGGATTGGAAAAGGAACAAGATCCATGCCTTCGAATATTTTTTTTTTTAATTTATTAAAAATTGCTGTTCGCACTAACGGCGTATCATCGACGATTTTTGCCTAAATCAAATATCTTCTAAATGTTATTCTACTCAATTTTGATAAAGTACATTTGAAATATTGTTAACTTTATTTTAACATATGATTACTTCCTGCATCTCTCAGTTATTAATAAACCAAAAAATGACAAAGCGTCATTTTGTGGATATAATGAGTAAAATATCAAACTTTTCTTCTCGTTACATGAAACTAGTTACCAGGCCATCGACATTCTGCCATCATATTATATAATCTGTAGTTTTATATTAATTTTTGTAATTTGCAAGCATGCCTTCAATTCTACAAGTCATCACAAATAACGTTTTTGTGCTAAATTCAAAGGTTAATCCCTTTGTTAATTGGATTACAACCTCACGATGATCTACTGGTTTAACTGTTGTTTTAATTTTCTGATAACTTGTTGATTAATAAAAATCGCATTCCAACAGCTATACTGTCATAACATTAAATGTCGCAGGCGTAATAACTAGTTACGAATAATTATCACCGACCGCACCAAATGACATCTATATTATCGACGTGCGATAATTAATTACAAAATTTGTTTGCATAAAATATAAATATGATATAACTAATAAAACAAAGGAATTAATACATAACGTTGTTGCGCAACTGATAAATTCATTTCCAATCTGGTGTTTGCAGTCTAGATCTGAAAGTATTCAAATAATGTATTTTTTATTTATATGAAGTGATTAATTTTTATTAAATATATTATCATTTTGTACTCGTGTTAATACATGTTTTTTTTCTTAGATGTATCTGGTTATTACTTTTAAAAAATATAAAAAAATGAGTTATGTTGAGATCAGCTGTCACCAACCTGCGGTACGCAGACCGATGATTGTCCGCGAGAAAAAGTTGGTCTTTCGAAAAGTTATTGAAGTTTTTGGAGTCAAGAATCAATAAAGACAACTAGATTTATCCATTCATTTAAATTGCCTAAAAATAATGATTAAAAAACGTGTAAATTTATTTAATTTATAAAATATGTTAATTCAATGATAAGTATGTATACATAAAACAGTTTTAAATGATGATTTTTTAAAAAGTAATTTCACATTGCTTGAAAAATATATAGGGGAAAGTTTCTCCTATCGCGATTGTAAGTTGATGATAAAAAAAGTGTTTTATTTTTTGATATAAAGGCTTTCCACCAATCATTGAGAGTAATCATATGAAAAGTCAATTTTAAGACGGTAACTAACGTGATTTTAAGAAAGGAAATCTTCGATTTTCAAAATTATATGCTTAGTGATCAGTAAGGTACAAAAGGTTGTGCGACAACTGATTTAGATCACTACCCAGTAGCTTGCTTAAGCAGTGACTTTTCATTTATTTTCAATAAGAAATCGCATATTAAACAAAACCCACTATTTATTTTTGAAAATTTGATAAACACAATCTAAAACATCAATAACATCAACTTTTTTTTTAAAAAAAATCTTTTGAATATTTAACAAGCTATTAATGTAAAATTGAAGCTGAAAAAATAAATAAAAAATTTATATTAATATCGATGCATTTGATATTGTTAACGTTTATTAACATTTATAAAAATAAATAGTGCGTTTTGATTGAGATTGAAAATATAGGAGATCACTGCTGAAGCACGCTACTGGCTCCATGTCCATTGTTTATAGGTAAATTTTATTACAGTATAATAATAAAAAAATGTTTAAGCCATCTCGGATGTTTACAAAATTCTATTAAGCTAGATTCTATAAATAACAGTAATAACCTGAATGTAAATAAACCATTAAATATATATTTTTTAAATTTAAGTGTTGCTGTAGAGCGCTACACACCCTTAATTTAAGAAAGACAAATAATAACTGCCTAAAATAACAATGTGCTTGCTGGTATCATTTTGTAAAAAAATATTCACAAACGATTTAATACAATCAATTATGCATTATACCATCTAATTATATCACCTTCCATTCAAATCACAAAAAAAAATAATTATACGTTTTAACAACATTTTTGAATTAAAACGCTTAACAAGTTTTATTCAAATAAAATACTACGTATATAATCAAAAATATCACATGCAATTAATTACCTCGATTTTTGATATAAATTGTTTATTAGTTTGTATTTTTATATAGTATTGTATATTTAGCATTTACGAGATATTTCATTTTAAAACCAAAAAAATGGAGAGTCGTTAATTTAAAACGATAAATATTTTAAAAATATTAGACATGCAGTATTAAATAATTTTTTAAATATCTTTTTTTTACCAACGGCACAGTGGCGTAGAATGTAGATAACAAGAGTAATTGAACTTTGAAAAGGTTTGCGCATATAAAAACGATATACTCCTTTGTGATTGATGTGATCAGCTGTTACTTTGTGGAAATTAATTTGAAGATATTGAAATATTGATTTTTTTTAAATTTATCTACACATGTTCAAACAAAGCGTCCCAGAGACTTAAGAAGAATGTTCAATATTAACTTGTAAAAACACTTTCTTTTTAATTCCCAATTCATATCTAGTGGAAAGGCATAATGTAATTTTCTTACTTTTTTTAGTAAAGACCAGCTTCGACTTTTATAACATTTACCAATTGTTTGTTACAGTTTGTTTAATGTATTTTTCATTTTTTTATGAACAACCCTGTATCATTTTGTATTCGCATCAGTTGATAATGTTTGCGAATAGGAAGACCGGTCTTGAAAAGTGTTTTATTTACAAAAAAATATGTGTTTTACTGAAACTTTGTCTAGGTTTGCTTTTAGCGTCGAAACTTCTGTCAGTATCTTTTCTTAAACATTTATACTTTGTTGGGCCTTAAATATGTTAAACTAATAATTTACAAGTGAATCCTTAAATATATTTAGTCAATTAATATAAAAATGGATCCTTAAAAGTTTCTAGCTACGCCATTTACCTCAAAGACTATCGAAACTGATTTACGAGACGCCTTTAGTATAGCGTATGCATTTTTTTGAAATATGAAGGCCGGTCAACCCAATTTTTAAATTACATATAACGCGGTCGTTATAATTAAAATATTGATCTACGAAATGCTTTATAAATATATTCAAATAAATTGATAATTAAACACCTGGAATACTAAGCAGAAACCAATTAAGCCACACTTTTCGCTACAATAAAAAAACATATTTTATACAAAGAAAAAAGCTTCAAAATCAAATTGCGTGAGCTTATTTTTAGCATTTTTGTATTTCTGAATATTTTCATCTCTTTCCGTACCATTGACCGATGGATTATTGTTTTTTTAAACACATTTGGTTACAGATTTTTTTTCATTTGACCATACCGTTCTCTATTCTGAGTGTATGGCCACGGTTAGAATATCCAATCCCGGATTCTTTTTGTGATCTCAGTATTTCCGCATTGACAATTTTTCCAATCCCGGGATTGAACATTCAACATAAAATCGCGTATAAATTGGGATTCGACAATTTGCGGATTTCCTAAAATTACCAGCGTGATAGCTTTTTTTTTAGCTCTTCTAGAAATTTTTGAATCCCAGGAATTTACAGATTTCCCAAAAAATACCTAAATTAGAATTTTGTTTTTTAGACTTCGCTCAATTTTCTGTAATTTTCTCAATCCCGGTATTAATACTGTCACAATCCTAAGATTTAGGGATCTTGGTACTGTAGACCCTAGCCACGCAGCCCTTAAGATTTTCTGTTACCTGCCAATCTTTTTGCTCCCTCAAAATTCAGCTTAGCGTCTCATAGCTCTGAAAAGTACTGAATACATCCATTAATTATCATATTGTTGTAAAATTTGTGCCTGTATTAAAAAAAAATCCCAATCGACTTAAGGCCTGAAAATCACAAAATCGTTATGCATATAAGGCGTGCTTATTTGGTTGGAAGGGTCACCTCATCAAATTCCACAAAAGACACTTTAGTAGATTGGTTTTACCATTGATTTCTACTCTATATTATAAAGCATGCATTTATGTGATGTTTACATTTGCACCCACCTGTCTGATTCCAAAATGAAAGCATAATGAGTGAGATTGTCAAATAACATGTAATTTACGAATTCCATCCTTATATCATTATTTTAAAATAAATTCCAGCGAGTGATATGTAACCTCCTGTAGTACGGTCACAACTCAATTAATAGACACTTGAAAATACCTACAATCCGCGAGTTCAAAATCGCTCAAAAGTTGCACAGCGAAGTAGGAAAATATTATAACCCAACGATCTTTTACATTCATAATTATGATAATACAATACCAAAGAATCTTTTTAAAGAGAGTATTTCTGCTCGACGTCTCTCAATTCACTTAATTTTTATTTTTAAAATGAATAGACGTCCTTTAGCATCATGAATATGAATCTCTTTGGTTGACTTCTTTATGTATTGTATTGCTTGTATGTTATGTATATATGCGCATGTATATGCATATTAATGGGTTTATGTGGGGCCGGCTACGTGGTGGTGTGTCAACGACGTTGACTTAGAACACGGAGGTCACAGGTTCGAATCGAACAGTTTTTATAGATTGACTTTTCAATTGATTCATTGATTTCTGTCAAAATATATGAATTTAAGTGATGTCTTGAATTCCCTCTCACCCCTTCTATCTTAAAACGGACGTAGCAAGAGCAATAAGCTAACTGCTAATCCTGTTTTAGTCATTTGAAAAAGAGAAGTTGAGCAACAAACAGTTCTGGAAAAAAAAATGTATGATACCTCCATTAGAAGGCTATATGCAGATATGCTCCTCATTGGAAGCGTAAATAGAATTAAAAAATATATGGCCTGGTATATATAACATGATTTTCATATGAATGCATATGGTATCCACGTAAACTGGCTTCACTGTAGATCGCTCACCTCTAAAACAATCAAAAATTTTCTTTAGAAATAAACAAATTAACAACGATGAAGAAGGCTTAAAGGGCTTTGACGATAACACGCCCACTAAACACTAAAAAGTGTTTTAAGCGTTGCCTAAACCGAATTTGGGTAAGTTTTTATGTAATTCAATATTTAAAGCTCCATCAGTTTGATATTTAAGAAATATTTTTTTTTTTAACAAGAGAGCTTAAAACAACTTTTACTGGGATGTTTTGTTATTTTCCATATTGGTAACGGACAAAGCATTTATTTTTATTATTATTTCTGTTCAATGTGTATTGCTGTACATTTTGAAACTAATAAAGGCGTAATCGTCAATATAATAGTAATAAAAAAACTTGATTTGGAATACAATCGCTGGCGAACTAGGTAGGTAGAATTATTTTTATTGAAGGTGCAATCCATTCTGGTAGAGTGCGGTTGGGACACTAAACGTGGCGAACCACGGGCCCCCGCACGGCAGCGTCTTTGGGTGACCCAATTAGGGGGCATTATTACATACGCATACCTAACCAAACGCGGAGTGCGTGTGCTTCCTCGGACCCCTCCCACCCTTCTTTAACACCCAGCCACATTTCCTCTTTCAGCGTTGCCTGATTACCAAGCTCTCATTTAAGGCACTGCGTCAGTGGTTGGACACCAAAGGTTTCAGAAAATATTTAACATTTTTTTAGCTATGTCCACTCAACTTATGTCAAATGACATTTTTCTACAATAACTAGTTATTTTTCAAAGTTTTAAAAAACAAAATTATCACTATTTTGATAAAAATACAAATTTTGAAATACTCCATATTGTAAATATAATAATAGATTGGACTTATTAGAAATTGATAATGTCACTAAAAGAAAAGAAATATTAATAAAAATATATTCAGATCACTATCGTTGAATTTATGGGATTTACTGAGCCTAATTTAAGTAATTAATTTGTAATTAGTTCTATCAATGTTTGTATCTTACTACCTTCCCTCCCTACGTCCAAAAGTTAAATTCAAAGCCCCGACTTTTATTTGTTATTTATAACTTGAGATCAATTTTTAGTTTATTCGTAAACATTGCGATATTATTTTTGACGATGCTTCTCTAAAAGGCGAAACACGTGTCAAATTGTGTAACATAACGCGTGGAATATCAAAGTAATAATTTTGAATGTTTATTATAGGTTTTAATTTTATATGAAAAATAAACTTCGACAAAGTGACGAGTCAAACTCAAATCGATCGAATATATTCCTAAAGAATATTTAATTCATTTATATTGCAGTAGCAATTTGACATTTTTTTTAAATGTTAAAATAAAATATTGCTGTTAAAATACTCCATTGCTGTAACATTTTAAAATTAAGACAGCAATGAAATTACTTACGAAATACAATAACAATTAAATATAAAATAGTACTGACAGTAAGTTCACAGTTTTTTTTTACTTACTTGATTGCTCTCCTCTGGCTGTAGATTTTAACTGGCAGATTAAATTATATTTATTTAATATTTTACTGACGAAAAATTAGACACTATGACCTCATAATTCACATTAAAAAAAATGAATTTTCTTAGTCATAAAATAAAAGTTGTTTTTTAAAACAGTTTTTTTGCTATCTGAATGCCAAAACCGAAAAAAACCGCTTTGAGATTTTCGCTGATATATATCAATTATTTGACATAGATTAAAGAAGTCAAATAAATTACAAAAAAACGTTTGAATATTATGTATTACGTTTATCGGAATAGTTTTTTTTGACACATAACACCTGTGATTTATATTGATGCCGTTTGAGGATTAAATTAACACGCTGAACCCCAAATACGAATTTGAACATAAATATTTAAATAAATAATGCACATTTTCGAACTTATTCATTTTTTTTTATTAAGATCAGGACTTGTTTGCGATTAGCTTACCACTAATCCTGTTCTAGCCCCTATCCTTCTATCCCTACTCTCTTTGGAAAAAGAGAGGTTGAGCAGTTCTCGTAGAAACACTTTTGTTGAGATAAACTCTATTAGGAGTCCATATGCTCCACATTGGGAGCGGACATGGTTAAAAAAATATATATATTTAATGTTGATATTCAAATACTAAATTACGATGCCCAACATAGATAATTTGGGAGTGTTGTCAAAAAGTGTGCCAGAAAGATAATATTTATTTATTTTACTACAAATTATCACCCACTTAGTTAAAATCCAGCTGAGAATAGGAAACACTACATCAATATGTCAGCCAGTGAATACAATCACTATTTTCTCAGCAATTTCACAATAATTAAATGTGCTCAAAGTAATTAAAATTGTGTTAAGCTGTTAATGAGAACATAATAATAATTGTTTGATTATTATTCATGGAGTTAAAAAAATGGCACGTGTTGCAAACGCAAAGTTAGTCGCCAAATTGTCTATTGCACGCAAAAGAAATCTAATTTACATATTTTTCGATGGATTTAAATACTCACTACTTGATAAAAAAAAATATTTGCTCTTAGTCTCATAACCCACTACGTTTTTCTATTCTCTCTTTTATTATGTTATTTATATGCATATGAAAGTAAAAATCTATTATATTAATGTTGATATTTCTATAAATTCAATAACTATTTTGAATATGTATAATTTTTAACACGCCCCTTCTTAATTGTCCAATACCAGACATGTATGTGAACATGGCAAACAATATAGCTTTTTGCATTTCTATTTGAGATACTCATACCATGTCCCACATTGGTATTGAGCATTTTCAACAAAAAAAAACATCAAGTTTGTATCTAAATTAGACACCAATGGATTTATTTTCTATACTATCTTATTCAATTATTTAAAAGATTATTATTAAAACAACATTTTAAAAGTATTGCGTTTAAAATACTACTAGAAATTATAAGTCAGTGGAAATAATGAAAAATGTATAAAATATGCTGAAAACATTTTGAAATAAACACAGAACACGTCTTCATAAACAGTCTTCACGTTTTGAAGCTATACAATAAATTCTACAGCTGAAAAATTGTTACATTGTTTACTTGCACAAAATAATGAAAACGTAGACACTGTATTTAAGAATCCTCAACATATAATACTTCCTTCCTAGATCCCACATTATCTGCCACTTGACGGATAAACAAAAAAAAACCAAATTATTTTTTCCGTCAGAAGATAACAAAAAACGAGATTTCCAAGAGAGCGGAGAGCATACAATGAAAAAAGAAAACAGAAAAGTCCTCATTGTAGCACAACACAATATTCAATATATTAAAAAATAGGATTAAAATTTTAATATAGACCCAAAGTGATAATATGACTCATGAATGTCGAATAATATCGTCAGGAAGAGGATGGCTTGTCTACACCAGTCTCTATATGAAGTAAAATATACTTTTTTTTTTGCAAAATGGAAAGCTCAAATAAGCAGATCATGTATGTATGATATTTACCACATTTATGAAAACCAAGGTAGGTAGAATAGGTAAGAAGTATACCACGATAAAGATTTAAATATATTATCCAAAAAGATGAAATATCTTAGTTTTACTTCGACTTCAAAACAATGTTCTCTTATTAGTTTATTTTATGAAGTGTGTAACTACAATGTTTTAGTGCTTAATGCAATTTTATCCTCATATTAAAATTAAATATAGCAATAAATCAAATTAAAAACTTCTTGTGTCTAGAATTGACTTCGTTGAAATTATTTTCGATTTTAAATCAACTATAGTGCCCAACATTCATTGGTAGCTCGCTTTACCTTTAAAGCTTTATCAATTACAAATTAGCCAAGAGACAATGGCAATTATTTATATAATAATCATAATCACATCCATTAAAATGTTTTCCAAGATTAAATTATATTGTGAAAAGTGCTGAAAGATATTTTTTTTGAAGAACACTGTACCGTCTAAAAGAAAACACTATGACGAATTAAGGCATACAATTTTGTTGTCGCATTCGTTTCGCTGACAAAAAGTCTCCGCAAAATATGTGTGCCATTCTTTAACACGGTGACTCTTGCATTTTGTTTATTTGTTTACTATATGGGGCAACGACCTGTATGTAGATTTTTTTTCTTTTTGTGATGTGTATAACAATACAAGCAATCTTTGAAGTAACAAATTGTTTGAGACGTAACTGTATGATGGCTTACTGTTCGGCGATGATTGAAAGGTAAGAATTTGGCTGAAAAAATGTACAACTATTAGCTATCAGTGGCTTTAGTGTAGAAAATGATTGCTGCCTTTTTTATTGCAACTTCGTAGAGGCAGTTGTCCATACTGTGATTATCGAATTTGCTTAAAATAGAAATTTTAAATACCAACATTTGAAAATATCGATGGATTCAACAGTAACTTTGTGGACATTGATTTGTAATAATTAAATAATCATAAATGACAAATTTCAAATAAAACAGGCAACTCACCATTGATAAAATTTGATTGATGATGTAATTTGTAACACGAGTGGGTTAGCACAGCTATTAAATGTAATTGTATGTTAATAGCATTTAAAATACATTGTATCCTATTTTTTTTATAAAAAAAAACTCATTAGAACTGCCAGGGAAGAATACAAATAAAGGTGGCATTAAAAAAATATCTTAAACCATAAAACTTATCTTAAAACGGCGAAAGATCCATTCAGATACCTTTATATTATTTTCCACAGTTGAGATTTAACGCAAGATGTTTCTTTTTGCTTTGTCACCTTGCAAATCAACTACGATGTAGACATAAGTTTTATTGAATTTCAGGGCTTGGGTGAAGTCGGAAAAGTCTCGGAAAACTACGCACTCGATCGAGTGTATAAAAATGTTTAATTTAAATTCTCATTTGGCATCTTACTTACTTAAAAAGGGGATGTTCTTTACTCACGTGATTGAGAGTGATTCATTTAAAGCTTGTATTTATATCTGAATCCAGGCAGTCATAAACTTGTGTTATTACTCAAATTATGACACTGTGAGTAAATATTGTTTTAAATTATTTTACAGCTGTAGCATATATTTCGATTGTATATTATTTAAGACGTGGTGTCCTTGCAAGAAATAATCCTGTTCGAATGTTATTGTAAAACAATATATTATTTTTTATTATTCTTTATTATATATTATTTATTCATGCAATTATAAACATCTGGCTTTATTTGATATCAGTGCCTTATAAGAATAGTTAATTTGATTAACATTTTTTTAATCAGATAAATGAACCTCGAAGTCCTATGGCGCGTTAGCGTTAAAGTTATTCGAGTCTCCATCATCGCTATTTTTGGTTATTTGAATTTTTTTTTCAATCTTTACCAATTAAAGGGCGTGATCGTTACAGAGGTGAGTAATCCACAGTGTAGCCAGTTCACTCTGACATTATATTCATTTAGACAGCATATGCATATTTCAAATTATATTATACATTTTTTTTTTTAAGATTTCGATTGAAGGTGCTTGGTGGAATTTCAATATTAAATTTGAATCGTTCAAACTATGTACATTCTCACAAATTTTGTCACTAACGACCCGGGTTTCGCCTCTCGGCATCTTCAGGCATTCAAGTGCACGGATGAACTTGAACTGACGCTTAGCAAATGAAAGTTTCGTGTTTATATAAGATATAAATGCATCACTGAGTCCAAAGCCATTGCTGGCGAAAAGGATGAGCCCATGGGAATACCAACAGATTTGAGTAGTGAGCAGTTTCAAGAATTATATAATTTGTTTGTTGGCAAAGGTTTTATGATTATATGATTTTATGGTTATATAGGGTATAGAAGTGGAGATGTGGGAAAGTTTGATATTTCGTTTAAAATCGGAAGATTTTGCAGCTGTGCTTTGTTGATTTCTAAAATTTCTTGGAAAAAGAGCTTATGACTGTCCGTATTTGGGTGTAACATTTTTATCCCTTGTTCCTGATTGAACACGTGTCCTTCCGATATTAAGTGATTAGCAAAAGTAGACGTGTCTTTTTTCAATCTAAAGGCTGCCATATGTTCTAAAACTCGGATGTTCAGTGTTCTTTCTGTTTTGCCGATATAAAACTTTGTACAACAAGAGCATTGCAATCTATAAATCCCGGATTTATTTAAGTAATGTATTTTATCTTTATTATTAACTAATAATTTGCCTAAAGAGTTTTTACAGTAAAAAACAGAAGCTCTTTTTCCAAGAAATTTTAGAAATCAACAAAGCACAGCTGCAAAATCTTCCGATTTTAAACGAAATATCAAACTTTCCCACATCTCCACTTCTATACCCTATATAACCATAACATCATATAATCATAAAACCTTTGCCGACAAACAAATTATATAATTCTTGAAACTGCTCACTACTCAAATCTGTTGGTATTCCCATGGGCTCATCCTTTTCGCCAGCAATGGCTTTGGACTCAGTGATGCATTTATATCTTATATAAACACGAAACTTTCGTTTGCCAAGCGTCAGTTCAAGTTCATCCGTGCACTTGAATGCCTGAAGATGCCGAAAGGCGAAACCCGGGTCGTTAGTGACAAAATTTGTGAGAATGTACATAGTTTGAACGATTGAAATTTTATATTATATATACCTCCCCATGTACATATACACATGCGGATACTTAGACACAATACATATAAAAGTAAACTAAAGAAATATCAAATCTGTGGAGGGTCGTCGAGCAGAACTGCTCTCGGTATAAAGTGATTCCATAAGCCAATGTCTCTTCATAAATATGAAGATAAAATATCGTTAGATATAAATGTTGATTTGCCTACCTCGCTGTGAAACTTTTGAGTTGTTACGAGAAAATTCGCGGATGGTTAGTATCAGTGGTGGCCGGTCAATGTGGAATTGGATCGATGCACCCCCTTGTATATGCAGGGGCGGTTCATGAAATAATATTCAAACATAACATTTAGATCATTCACTCATATTAAAATCTAAATAGTAATTTATAAGATAACAAAGAAACAAACAATGTATTGAAAATAGTTTCTACATTTACGACATTAACAACCGACTGATATAATATTATTTGTCGGTTGAGGAACCGCTGATCTATTATTGATATTCATATCATTTTTACTGTAAAAATATATTGTATTTATTGTGTATGCAGTAACAATGCTATTATTTTGGTAAAGAAACTGAAAAACTATACTGATTGTAATAGATTTTTTTAGATAATGAACGGCCATATTTTCTATGACGAAAGATGAGAAACACAACCAAAGAGTGGTTAAAATGGAAAAATTCATAACAAAAGTGACAATTTAAAATTATTATAATACTGTTATATGCGAAGATTTTTATTAACCATTTATAGCTTCTTTGCATTTACTCAGCATTGCTATCATTTATAGAATTTTGTGTTAATTCTTTGTGTTAGCTTTTCCCTGTCGACCGGCGTAAATATATGTTGATATCTTGTAAGTGGACATGAATAATTAACAGTCGTGACTGCACTTACCGATATGAAATCAATTAATATCATAACTCATAAATCGCAATTACAATTCGCCTGTCAAAGCGGGCATGGTGGGGTAGAAGCGATATGGCGGGGCATTTTTAGATTTTCGTTACGTAACTAAGGCTGCGCGGTCATTCACCGCTGAAGGCTGTCGCGCGGAGGTCACCCCTTGCCCCACCGTCACCCACCCTCCGCTGTCATCCATGCCAGACCTCGAGGCGCTGCCAGTTACCACGATCTAACACTTAGAGACTCTAAAATACCTCGAAATCAATACAGCACATACTCTAATATCAGCAGCACCCAATTTGGGGTCTTCGTTTATGGAATATTTTTTTTTATTTTAGAAACAAAAGCACAACACCATAACAACTCAGTTGAAGCTAATGCATTTTGCATTTTAGAACAATATCGTAGACCAGGGGTCGGCCCTCAACCTTTTTGTACCCTAGAGCCCATTCTAAAATATCGGTAAGGCGGCGGGCATCACCTATTTTTTCTAAAAATATTTATAATTGGACAAGGATAATAATATAATATATAATACAATTCAACAAACAGAAAACAAGTGCAAAATATTTTTTTTATAAAAAAGTATAATATTAATCTCAGTCAGTGCGTTTTTTTGGCACTGCATTTAAGCAAACAATCATAAAGATGCTCATCGGTGAGTCGAAATCTATACTTTGATTTTATGAAGTTCAGTTTGAAAATAATGATTCGCAAAAGATACGTCCAACCGAAAAAGATTGTATTTTGTATTCCACTTTTTTCAGCAATGGATTTTTTTGTATTCCAGAAATCTTTCGCTGATATTAATGATTTCAATAAAATATAATTTTTAAAGTTCAAAATTTATAATTCTAGTTCTTGTGGCTTTTTTTCAATAAGATCTACAATACAAGAAACTATTTCTAGTGTATTTATTTGGCAAGTAAAGGGATTGACAAAAAAGACACCATTGGTTTGACAGTTGGACGCACAAAAATCGGTCCGCGGGCACAGGGTTGGGTATTCCTGCTCTAGGCCAAGATTTTTCAAACTTGATTTGCATTGGAAAATTTTGCAAATCCGGAAAATTTCTATTTTATTCCGATATAAAAAAAAACATTATCATTTCGATTATTTATTTTTATCGATTCGATGATGTCAAAAAGTTGTGTACCACTGGTATATAAAATGTAATTAAATGCCACTAAGATGATACTAAAACATGCGCAATAATGCAATCATCAACTGTCGCTTTGAATTCTACACTTATTAATTGCCTTTGTCTCACTCATCCAGCTTCTTCTCTATGACATCCTTCCTATTGACTAAAAAATCATGGTTCTTGCTTTAAGTGATTTTGCTTGAAGAGGTATGTTTTCGGTTTCAATTAAACCTAGGATACCTTAACCTCCTGCGAGTTTTTTTTTTTTTTTTTAAACCATGTCCGCTCCCAATGTGGAGCATATGGACTCCTAATGGAGTTTATCTCAACAGAAGTGTTTCTACGAGAACTGCTTGTTACTCAGTTGCTCAACCTCTCTTTTTTCAAAGAGAGTAAGGATAGAATAGAGTACTTCTTATTTATTATTATAACAAAAAACACGTGAGATAATAAAAAAATCGACTAATTGGATAACCGTCAAACAAAAAGCCCACATTTTGTCAAAATATAACAGGTAAAGTATTTCATTTTAAATAATATTTTACGAAATATATCTTGCTACGCCCTACAAAATCATACGCAGATATAATGAAAAATATTTTTATGTCATGGAAATTATATAAAGAACCCAATTGGATTTCGCTTATATTTATTGTAGTTGGGGCATATTCTTATTAATTGGAAATAAAATCCAAGTAAAAAAACTAAAAATTGAATCGTGAAATATAAAAAAGTTGTCCACTACTAACATTACGAAGTGGACATATCGTTTTTTGCTTTTAGGCGCGACATACGTAGCACAGCATATTAATGCACCGTTTTATGATTCGTGTTATACGAACTGTACAAGTGTAATATTGAATGAGCAAAAAATAATATATAATACTTTTGCACTGAACCTCGTAGAGCTCTGCACGGGGCAAAATTTGATGAAATTACCCAGACCGAGCCCAGCCAAGGCACGGCTTGGCCCGTACTCGAGTTTTAATATCACATATTCAAACCCAAATCAAAGCTCAGATTTATATTTTTTGACCCGAAAAAAACTTTTTTTTTTTAATTTATAATAGGTACAATAACATATGATATTTTATTGAACTCTTTATTATAAAAGGAAAATTTAAAAAAAAACAACAAACGCATTGTAGCTGTCTCACTTCAGTGACGGTTTATGAACTATTTATTGTGCTAACAAATTACAGAATCAAAAAAAATTATTACTGGTTTTTCAATACTGAACCACCAAACTTGTCAAGGTAAAATTGATTTCGTGCACTAACTCAAAACTCCCTTTCAACCTTTATAGGCATAAATTTATTAAGTTCTATACAATTTTTTTATGAATAGTATGACCCCTATGGCTGACTCTAATTCTACATATTTTTCTAACAAATCCGGGCCGGGCCCGACCCCGAATTACAATCGATCTTACCCTGTCGAGTCCGGACCCGTGCAGATCTCTAGTACCCCGTGATAAAAAAAATCGATCGACCAATGCCGACGGAAATTGAATCAGCACTAAATTATCGCTCACATTCGGCATACAGTTTTTTTTTATTAGAGTAGTAAGTGACTCACAAAATATTGTAATGGTATCGTGCGTAAAGATTTTTTTTAATACATGAGAAAAAAAATTACTGGTCTACTTATTTATTGCATTATCGATATCGCATTGACGTAGTCAAGACTTGGAAGAAAAACAATATAATTATTCTGATACCAGTTTTAGATATTTTATACTTATTATATTATCTATAAATGTACTAAAAGGGAATGACACCAAGGTTATTATCAAATTGAAAAATCAAGAATTTTGATGCTTTTGTCTGTTGTTGGGGTGCTCAAATATATTTCAGCGTTCGAAGCATCCTGAACGAGAAACGTTGGGTAATTATCAATTGCTCGAACAAAAAACACCGATATATCGTTCTTACATCGATCGTTTTGATATTGTGATGCCGTCACAATTTCAATCCCTGTTCAGAAGTACGCGTGAATCCATCCGGCCACTTAAGCTGTCCTGTTTTCAAAGTGTTTTTAACTCGTATATTATTATTTTTTGCTGAAAATTAATTGTGATTTGAGAGAATTTGTGTGAAAACTCACAGTAACCGAAACTGCGAGTCGGAAAAATCCGTTTTTTATCGTGATGCTAAAAAAAATCCGCTGATGACTCACCTTACACTATGAATAGTGTAACGACTACATAATATTTCTATACCAAATTATTTGTAAATACAACGAAACTTGCTTTTATTTTGAAGAATTTAGTCAATTTTATACAATAGATTTCTGAAGTCTAGTGGTTAGTGTCTTTCCTTAATGAAAACGTGTATCTGTAATCTCAAGTCCTTGCAATATAAAATTAATAAAAAATCTTGAACATACGCCGTGTGTGACATCTTGAGTGACTTATATCTTTTTTACCTCATATGATTTTACAATTTCAACATATTTGGCACAATGGCACTAAATGTAATGCAAAATATATTTATTATAAATAAAAATAACTGACAAGCACAATAATTTGTACAGGCTTTTTTTAAAAAAATACGAATAAAGATTTGAGAGTTCTTTTTTTTTAAAATCCATTTCCGCTCCAAATGTAGACCATATGGCCCCCTGATGAAGGTATTTCAAAAAAATACATATTCGAGGATTGCTTGTTACTCAGATGCTTAACATCCTTTTTTGACACTTTAGTAAGGTATATAAAGATAGGACTAGAACCGGAATAGAGGTAAACTTATCTCTACGTCTTCTTACTTTTTTAGAATTGGAAGGGTAGGAAAAAATATTGAGACATCAGAGAAATGCTGTTTGTATTCAAACTCGAACCCATGAGATCCGTAACGGAAGCCAACACTGTTGACCGTTGCACCATGGACCCGGCTATAGGATATTCAATTATTTAAAAATATATATTTTACGATTTAAGGAATATTTTACGGTAAAATTGTACAATAAAAAGTTTA
This sequence comes from Himalopsyche tibetana, assembly GCA_030503985.1. NCBI lineage: Eukaryota > Metazoa > Arthropoda > Insecta > Trichoptera > Rhyacophilidae > Himalopsyche > Himalopsyche tibetana. The sequence goes on along the minus strand of JAPJYX010000019.1, from coordinate 3,067,627 downwards.
AGCTGTTCCTAATACTGTCAAGCATTATAGATGGATAGAAAGGTTTTCATTGGCATCACGAGAAGAGCACATTGAAAATCCTTGCATAAAGCATCTAAATATCTCTGTATACGCCAGCTTTTATACTATAGCACAAGAAATCGGCCAAAAGATTGATGATGGTAACACTGTAATGTAACACATATTATATGAATGCATGATTGTAATGAGCAAGTACGTGCCTTAAGTACAGCCAAATTGCTCGAGATGAAATAAAAAAAAAGATAAGCGATGATATCTGGACCAGCCCTATGTGGATCACTGCCCCACTATTTATGGTTCGGCAAAAGATTTCACCTTTTTTGCTTTTCACGTTCAGGTATATAAACTTACCTTCTAATTCGCGCGGCACTCGGTGCGGTGACCACCTAGAGCGGCAATTTTATTATAACCGATTGTACACGGAAGAAATGGAAGCTCTCAGGGCTGACAACATTATTAATATACATTTAAATCACCGTATAGTGTAAATTTACTCAGTTTTCTTAAGCAGTAATTATGAAAATTCGAATCCGTAGCACAGTAGTCAACGTTTTTGACTTCGGTCACGGATCTCACGGGGTCGAATCACAGTTAGAACAGCATTTTTCAATCCGTTTCTGGCCGAATACACGGATGTTTGTGTTGTCTACAAATTCCCTTGCACCATTCCAATTCTAAAAAATCGGGCGTAGAGAAGGCGATTTGTCTTTTCTAAGCCCTATTATTTCTGTATTTAATCTCTTAAAATGAAAGAGGTCGAACAACTGAATAACACCCGGTTTTAGTAGATTTTTTTTGTGGAGATACCTCAGTTAGGAAGTCATATTTAGTCAAGAGCCTTTAATTAGTCAAAGTAAATAATAAACACCACTCTTTTAAGCAACGATAATTATGACATGAAAAAAAATGTTTTTTACGGTATTTAATAATATATAATATTTATTATTTATTTAACGCCACTTTGACATTACAAATAAAAAATATGTTAGCAAATCGGTTAAAATGAGAAAAGGTTTGTCATTTATTACCACAATGGAGATCGATATCACCTATATTTAAGCTCATTTACAAGCGCAACACTTTGAAATTTGACTACGTTTAGCAATTAAAGCTTTTAAAGCTCAAACACAAACCTTCACAATCATTGACGTGTAGGTTTAAGCATGGCGATGCCCCATGATACCATTGGAGCAGTAATATTTGCATAAATATATATTTTTTTAAATAAATAATAAGTGTCTATAAACCGATTCCCCTAGTTCTACAGTCACCCTAGTTATCCCACCGAGCGCATAAATACGATGTAACTGTAGATGCTTTTTACAGACCTCTGATCTAAATACTTCCAAATGACATTTCGTACATTTGATGCGGTCGTCTCCGATTTTATTGTTATAATATCACAACACGCCTTCTTAAATCACTATGTCATGTCGTAATATCGCAATAATTGATTTAATGGCCTACTCCTCATTTTGAACTAATTCTGATAGCCGTTACTGTATCACCGCTGAAGGATTGGTTCCACGAAGATTCGTCTTAACGGGATTGGTGTACCGAGTTCTGATTTGTTTTCCTTGCTGTGCACACATTACATTCATGTAATTAAAAAAAATATTTATACCATACAAAATATGAAATAATAAGTGAAAATAAGACTTCACTGTGCTTTGTATCAGCTTTTATTTAACAAATATGTATCGACAAGTATGCAAAATCTTTTTCTTCTAGCAGGTCGTATAAAAACACACTCGATCTTATTTTTAAATGAAGGAAACGTTCCACGTAAAACAACAGTGGAAAAAAAACTTGTAAAAAAGATGAAGTGATTATTGATTTATAAATGATAGATTTAATTTTAGATTATAATAACCATAAATTTGACCGTGCTATTTCGAAAAAAAATTAAAAAGAAAATTAAGTGTACTTAATTACAAAAATTGTTTATAACGTGAAATATTTTGGTTTAAATGTTGTATTTATAATCCAAAAGCTAGTGTGATCTTTGTTTTTGTATTTTTTTTTAGAATTTGACTTAATAATTGAAGAAGGTATTAAGCTGAAAAATCGATTTCAAATTTTCATTAGTAAGCTTATTGCTATGAACCAATTTACTCTGCTTCGTCAACAAAACACTCGCTCACATTTCATAAATTCAATGGTTTACATGAAAAAATATGTAATATTTTTTAATTTTCAAATGAAACATTCGTCGGTAACAAAAATAAAATACATGGGCTGCGATTTGTGCATCCTTGTTCTAAACCAATTTACCAGTAATGGCATATAATATATTAACATACTATGTTATTTAAGATTTCTTATTAAGGCTTCTTTTCTCATTATAAAATGCCTAATTATTGTAGGTATTACTTTTTATTTTAACGCAAAGAACATACAATTTTGATGCAATCATTAGAGAGAAAAATGACGACAACTGGAAGAATTAAAAATAATTTAAAAACGTTCTATGTTATAAATCGACGCGCCATCAGTAAATATAAATTAACATTAAATTTGAATCGTTCAAACTATGTACATTCTCACAGATTTTGTCACTAACGACCCGGGTTTTGGCTTTCGGCATCTTCAGGCATTCAAGTGCACGGATGAACCTGAACTAACGCTTAGCAAATGAAAGTTTCATGCTTATATAAGATATAAATGCATCACTGAGTCCAAAGCCATTGCTGGCGAAAAGGATGAGGAGGCTGGAAAGTTTAGGTTCACCCGTGCACTTGAATGCCTGAAGATGCCGAAAGGCGAAACCCGGGTCGTTAGTGGAAAAAATCTGTGAGAATGTACATAGTTTGAACGATTCAAATTTAATATTGAAATTCCACCAAGCACCTTCAGTCGAAATCTTAAATTAAATAAATTAACATACAAATTGGTGACAGATTAAAAGTTAAATTTTTGTTTTTTTATATTGTTTTTAATAATGTCTCATTTTTAGTTTTATCTACCCCCATAAAGAAAACTGCGTCTATAAAATGCCAAAAGAGTGATATACGAGATGTGCTTGTCATTCGCGCGTGACGGGTAATAGAAAAGAGATCTTCTATCACCATAAACCTTAGTCATAATTCCAGTCTCAGTAAGATTAGCCTAAATAATCTGTCGATTAGACAAATAATGACATTAACTCGTGTTTAATATTTTATAATTTAATATAACTACCCACATATCAACTGTGTCCCTGCAACCTTACATTATATAACATTTCACTGTATATTATATACTACGAGAAGAGATAACGAAAAGCTACGGTGGACGGTCGTTGACCTGTAAAACGCCTACTTTCTCCTATGAAGGATTCATCAGGTATTTATTTATAACACCATTGTGATAACCTTTTTAAAATAAACTTATTCGCTATTCATTTACCAGATATTTATATAATAATAATGTTGTCGTCGGCATGCAATACCGCGTTAGCGACTGTTTGACTTAAAGATACTTTTGGTTGCATTCTATTCTCAATTTGTATTTAATGAAATGTCAGGTGTTTATTTGTTTTAATCAAAATTATTGTAAATAGCTTATAACATCAATTTTATTGCACCACAGTCACAAATTAAAAACATTTTTCTAATTTTTGCCTGCTAAACGACGATATCTTTAACAAACGGATTTAAAGTATTCAGCCTTTGTTCATTTAATACAAGAATGTTTATTTATCTACGATTAAAAAGATAAAAAATAGCACACATACCTGGCCGTTGAGAGATCTTTCATAAAATTTGTATATGTAGACTATTTTGCTAGACAAATCCGGACAAATGAAGCTTTATAACAGCTCTGTTATGAGGTCGAGATATGAGTTTACTATGCAAATTTTAACTCTACTTGAAGCCGGGTAGTAAACCTAGTAAATGTAAAAAAGTATAATAACTAAGAAGAGAGAGGCAATTAATCAGTTTATAATCTTAAGAACTCCATTATAAATACGAATGAAGCCATGGCGGAAAACGGTGTTTTCTTACAATTTATGAAAAGTCTTTTTGATTATGTTATGTACGCATCTTTCATAAGACGTATCAGACATATGCAAAATTTAGATGATTTGTTTTAGCTGCAGTATGTTAAGGAGTAATGTAGCTTTAAGTTTTTTTTTAAATAGATGCAAATATCTTGAGGTGCTAAGGCTTCCATCAATAATAATCGCCACAGTGGTATTTTTTAATATAACTACAATATTTTATTATTTAAGATTTCGACTGGACTTGTGGAGTGGAATTTCAATAGTAAATTTGAATCGTTCTTAAATTATGTACATTTACACAAGTTTTTTCACTAACGACCCGAGCTTCGCCTTACAGCATCGGACGTCGTCCGTGTTCTTAAACTTATGTGAATGTAGATAATTTTAACAATTCAAATTCAAAACTTTTTATGTTTTCGATTAATATTTTTTTCGTAAAATTGTATGAGAAGGGTATAATTGTAAGCACAGCATTGATTAAATTGTCCCTAATTGAAAAAAAAACTGTTTTCTTAATTTAATCAAGATATATATGGTCCATTAATCTGTTTAATAAATTCTATTTAAGTTATTCATCTACAGATATACACTAAATTAATACAGATTGAAAAACATTTTAATGGTTTTACAAGTAAAACTTAATTTAAACATGTTATAATATTGTGTATGCACACTTCCTTTGTTCATTTTTTTTTCTCACGAAAATGATAATTTTTTTGTCTAATTTGTCTAAAAAAAAACGGCAGTCTCCATATTAGATCTAAATTGAGTTATATGTGTTATCATATAGAGTTAAAAAGCCTGCATATAGCAGTAATATGAATTTTATAAATATATAACTCTAACATGTCAATTGTCGAACAATTAAAATCGAGTATGTAACAAAAGTGATAATTTACATTGTCCTGTATAGCAAACACGGCAATTATTGAACAGATTTCACAAAAAAAAGTAAAATATATTAGAAAGGCAAGATAGTGCTAATAACATATTTAAAACTACTTTTTTCAGAAGTTTTATCGACAAAAAAACTTTTATTTGAATTGCAAACAATTTAGGTTTCAAGGTAAACAATTAGAGTCTTTCCTTCGACATTAATGGATTTTTTTAGTTAGTATTACGTAGATAACTTTTTTGGAAATGTAGAAAGACAAATCGAGATTACAAAAATAGTAATAAATTAATTGAAATCTTTCGGTTAGTCCTGAGAAACAATGTTTCTTGTCATTGAATGTATACACATCGCTTCTCTTCTCCTTTTGTCACGTTTTTTTAGACGTAACTCTTCTGACTATGATATATAAATTAACATTTATGCGTTGCCCTTAATACGTGAAGTAAAGAAGTAATAATCTGAAATAATTCATCCTGGTGATTACTGAGCACATCTTTGAATGCGGAATAACTATATGATATTGAATGATAATGATCGTAAGTGCTTATCAAGGTGATTGAGCAAGATTTACGAGGGAATAATGATCAATAAATGCATTGTAGAAGCCTATCATTACTTACCGACAAGGTTTTACCAGTCGCGTAATAAATAGTGTATGAAAATTATATATAAGTCTTATAAACGTCAGTCTTATTAAGACGGTCGGGTTATTATTAATAATATATCTAATAAGCTGCAAGCTCAATATAACTGACTAAAAAATGCTATAAACGTAGTCTTAGCCGTAAACAATGTTCTAGACACGGATCACTAGACAAAGCGATCGAACAGCTTAAATAGTAATCACTTGTGCCGACCGATGATTTGACATGCACCACACTCAGCCATTTGAATTCAATTTATACGAGTAATAAAAAATCATGATCGCAAGCATATATAGCAAGTTTTTGGGTTTAACAGATACCCCCTCATCCGAATGAAGAGACAAGCTTATAAATAATATACAATATTTAAAAAAAATCTTTTCTTTTTAAATTGTATTCCCATCTCATTTTATTTTAATTAGCTTTATGCCGCAAGGTTGACATAATCAATCAATTAAAAATTCCCGCATATATAATTATATCAATAATTTATCTTCTCCTTCTCAGGCGCGACAGTTCTTAGTGAGATTTGATAGTTTTTGTCATTCACCTCCATTCTACTCACTCCATGACTTCTATTGTAAATTGACAATATCTAGCTATATATCCGTAGTTCTTGTGACTTTCCATCAAAGTATCGGATTTACCACGCATTGTCTTTTTCAGTATTTATAAGAAAATGGGAGGTCTATCTGAAAAGAAATCTTTTTTCCTCCGCTTGTGAAAACTTTTCATTAAATCCATCTGATTACTCATTTCCAAAATTTGTTTGTCAAAAATGTCTTTACACCAATAGAATAAAATTGATCATTTCAAATCAACATAATTTGGTTATATTTTTTTTTTCTCTGTGGATATATGGATTCAGTTTGCCATTACGAAAGATGTGTCCGAATATCTTCGCACACGACCATTTATATAAATTGTATTTCACTGTAAAATAATTATTATGTTTTAAAATATATTTTTTAATTATTATACAGCTCGTTAAATTTAACGACGAAACATAAAGTTCAAAATGTTTCGTAACGTTTAAAGGCTGTAATTTTAAAATACAGCCAGTTTTTAAAGCATAGTGTAACGCAGTCATAAATTTTGCACTAATATTGGCTTATTTCGACACCGTGTAAACTTTGGGACTATCGCAAAAAGAGAAAACTGGTTAAGACAAAAAAACCACAGAAAAAGACAATTTTTCAGCAGCGGCCCTTTCCATTCGCAAATATAATATCAAAATCCTTTTTTTATATTCTAAACACTTGTCGAAAAGTTTCTATTTCACACCTGGCAACCATACGCAATTCATTGCATCACCCATTGGACAAATCGATTATTTGAGAATGATATGTTCCACCTCAAATAATGTTTTAAAAAAATAATGAACACTACATTTTTTATTTTAAAATTTCAGAGAAAGTTTAACGAGAATTTTATATAATTTACTATTTAAAACTTACAATGACGTCAACTTACATATTATGTCAGTCGACGTCAAAATTATTTCACATTCATTTAATTATCACTTAAAATAAACATTGAGACAATTTTCAGAAAGTCAATTGATATCAACTGAATGTGGAACGACATCACAAACATCAAAGATCTTAAATGTATACGTGAAACATCAACATTTGATATCGATCTTGCCAGTCTTTGTACCCGTAACCTTTAAGTTGTTTAGCGTAACCCTCATCGCTAAGAAGCAGATTCTCACTAATATAACGCGAGTCTATATGCTAAATATGTATTATTTTAACAAATCATGAGAGTTTTAATATACCAACAGATAAAAAAGATAAAGCGTTGATTAATACCGGTATTTCGGCATCACACCATCGTCAGAAATATTTTTCGACAATTTATTTGATCATTACTTACGTTAGTACGAAGTTACGAAGTTATTCGAGTAAAAGAAAATTACCATTATAAACGGCTTGATTTCACATTTCATTATAGGCCTTAAATAAGTGACGTAAAGTTGTTTGGTGTTTAATTAAATAATTATCTTACCAGGAATATGTCGATTTATTTAAAATTACCTTAGAGCATTAAAAAACTGCCTATGAGGTTTGGGTTATCAAATATATCATAATAGGATTCACAATTTGTTTTGATTATTTATTTTTATCTGATGAAATTATTAATATATATATTTTAAGCCTTTTACCTTTTCTAGTCGGCGTTAATTGCCATTCACAAATTGTCCGTCAATCCATTTAACCGATTGATAACTTCAACATATTACTAAAGCTCAAACAAAACGACAAGCAATACTTTTTCGGAGCAAATACGATATTCATTTTAATTATTTGAATTCGAGGAAAAATTTAAAACATGGTAAGTGTGTCATATTTAAACTATTATAGATTCAGATGAATGACTTTTTCTTTATCCTTACATATAAATAAAATACACGATTATAATAAGCCTACAAATATTGCTGTTTTTATACCGTTTTCATACCTTTCTATTTCAAATTGACTTAAAAACCAGCCCTTATAACGTTATAAAAAATACTAAAAAAAAGTTTATTTTTTAACGTAATTTAACGTATTAAGCAAGTATATCTTTAGGCTTAATATTTTTTTCTTGAAAGAATCAAATAAAAAGTCAAATATTTAGTTTAATATAATGGATCTCCAGGCTAAGGTTTTTAATAATTTTATTAAATTCAACAGCGAGTATCTTATGTCAATTGAATACGCATTTTCTAGTACGGACAGACGTATAGTAAATGAGTACGTAAATGATCAGAATAAAAAACTAATTTATACATTATAATTTAATAATTTATTGCGATATATTAAGTTTGGTCATTCTTATTAAATAAACTGAGCTCGCGTAATTTAAACAAAAATAAATAAAATAGTTAATTTAAATTAAGTAGGTTTATAGCGGACGTTTAAAAAAAGTTTCGCTAAGAATTTTGACACCAGAAGACTTTGAAATCCATCGTACGAATTCAGAGAGAGAGAGGTCTATTGCGAGCGTTGTGCATTTGGAACCTCCTGTTTTTGCAGTGTTGGAATGGCAATAGTGATTCGATATTCAATCTGGTTGGCCAGGTTCGTTGACCTCATGCCAAAAAATTATATGTACTAGTGCAGGCCTCGAGTAAACCACTTCGATGCCACGGCCTAGCTAGATTATCCATTAAAAAATACACTCAGTTCTCGTATATTACGGTTACCTATACAGTTAATGAATACTCTAAGGGTGTTTAAAATTGTGTTATACTAAAGTTTTACGTAAAGATTTTTTTTTACATTTTTTCAATAAACCATGCATTACAAAATATACGTATACATCAAAGACTTCAATGACTATTGTGCAAGATGCGTGGAGCTGTTTGGCAAAAGGCGTTTACCACTTATTTCAAAAAATATGTATCATTTTGATAAAGGGTATAAAATTGTTCAATTTCCTTTCAAAAACGCAAGAGGATGACGCTGCCGCTAAAAAACTATTAAAATATAACAATTAATGGTTCTGATCGACATCAGAAATTTTTAATCACTTCGATTTCGATATTTTGAGATTCCTTTACCTCGAGAAGTTGTAGCCAATAAAAGTACTTAATCAAATTAATATTATTTAATCCGATCGTTGAATTGCAAAAGAATGTTGTTAAGTTTTACGTAAATTTATATCTTTGATTAATTCAATATTATCAATGTGCTAAAATCAAAATCTTTTATATAACTGTTTATCGGAATGAAATTGTTACTCTTAATAACTCAAGATTTAGAATCGGAACTACCGGGAAATCAGAATTGAAAAAACTACAAAAATCACTTCTTCCAATTATTAAAAAAAAATTCAGCTTAAGTTTAAAATCTAGCTTGAAAACTTGTCTGGGTAAAGAGTTTACAGGTATATCACAAAAATTAATATATATTTTTCAATTTATTCACTTTGTTATGTATCGCATTGAATAGGTTAAACCACAGGCTATCGATTGTTGAAAAACGTCATACCTACTCAAGTACTGTATTCAGACTTGGAAACGCATTTTTTAATGTCATACATTAATATCTACCATATTGAAAACACGCTTGATTAAAGAATATATAACACGATACAAATTAATGGCTATAGAATTGACAATTTCAATAAATAATCTTAAACGAAGGTGTGAAATTAAATACAATTATTAAACGATCAATTACGTGTGCTTACACATTATATATTATATTAGAAATCGTTTATAATACTTACGATATATGTAAATCTATGATTGATGAACTCAATTATGATTGTTTACTAAGTTTATGTATGTTTTTACTATACACCAATGATTGCACTTATTATTGTTATATAATATTTATCAATTTACTCAGTCCATGCTTCATCGAATTAATTTATTATAATAAACATATTTTAGTATGAGGGAAATAAAAAATAAATAAAAAATTCATTTTCTACGAATTTAAAGTTTTTAAATAATTATCGGTTGTTTCGTTTATTATAAAAAAAATACTGAATTTAAATAAATAATAGTTATGGTAAATCACACTACAAAAGAAAATGCAGGGATCTATAAATAAGACTATGTATTTTGTAACGACGCCATTCATTGGAGTTTGATCATTACGTTTTTAATGAACATGATATCCACCTTCTTTCTACCTGCAAAAAAATGTTCTGCATGTCTTTGGCCCTGAATACTTTTAAGCAGATGATTGACCATTTTCCATGTAATGAATAAAGGAAACAATATAGTGTTCACAGTTTTGAATCCGATCAAAGAAGCTTTAATACGAGAGTTGAAGATTTCAGTCGATCTCTTAATCGAAATTATATAAAAGCTTTAAGTTAGGAAAAAACCGTACAAGTTTTTTTATTCATGGTTGACCAATATAAAAAAAAGCACGATAATCTGACGAAGCTTTAATAGAACAGTAAACAAATTCGTTTCGAGAATAGTATTCTTTTGAACAATTCCAAACTGTTAAAACAGTCAAAATAATACGTTAAAATCGGTGATAATGCACTATCATATTAAAAACATTATATTTTTAACAACACTTTTTTTTCAGATATTTTGTTTTCTGCTTTTAAGATTTTTTAATGAGATGTTTATTTAATGAGCAATGTAAAGTATTTTTTGAAATACCAGAAAACCATTGAATTTGCGTTGAATTTATTATGATTTTTGAAATATTTTGCATGCATTTTTTTGGTAAATATGCTATTCGGCTAACAATGCAGTTCTGAATAAAATATAATAACAAATATTAAAATTGCAAATTATCAGTCATACTAAGTTGGTTAACCTGTTATTAACGCGAAAAACTAATAAAATACAATACAGAAAGCATCTAATTGAAACAAAAAATGCAGATATTATGTGCCGGAATACACGTGTATACATTATCCGCTTCCTAAATTCCAGCGTTTAGTGTTTTGGTAAAATTACATCGTATTTAGTAAATTTTAGAGTATAAAAAGAAAAGCGTGTTTTAAAGCAAATTTTGTACAAAATTCAAAGCTATTCGAAGAGATTGGTGTTTAAAAATACGCATAAAAATATTATTATTACACCGACGATAATAAATAATAGATTTGTTTACAGAATACAGCTTTTTTAAATATCAGAAAGCAATTTAATTAAATAAAATGCGAGTTTAAGGCACGTCGCAGTACGTCATAAGACAGTAGAGCACGGAAAACAAATAAGCGATTATATATTATGAATAATAATACTGTGCGACCGGTCATTGTTCTATTTTACATATTGTATAAATTACAAGAGTCGTTTGTAAGTCTAACCATGCTCCGTGTGTTGCCACCTGATCGACAGGGCCGCATTTCTAACCAAATTAAACAATATCTAATTGATTTGTGTTGCGTAATCATAGGCAACATTTTTAATGAAATATTTATTATATAGTCGTCAATGCAAATAACCTCTCATGTGACCGAATTTACGAAAATGAGACTATGAAAATGAGATTCAACCAGAACTGTGGAGTCGTTAAGACATAACATGACTCCGACGATAGCTTAAAACACGACTTCAATCACTTTTTTAGGCTTAGTATCATGTAGTGGCGCCACTTTTGACCCTAACAATTTGAAAACACATTTTTTTTAAGGACTCGAAGTTATTAGTTTTTTCAGGAACTATTCCTATAAAAACAGTCCGACTCCACAGCTCTGGATTCAACTGTTCTCCCGACGGGTAAAATCTGCTATACGATAAGTGAAAGTGTTATGTAATTTAAAATATTTCTTTGCATTTCCTATTATTATGACCACATAATAATAATAAAAAATATGGATATTTGTTTAAACTTTAAATTTGAGTTTGAGTTTGCGGTAAAATTCAAATAGTGACAAGTCGAAAGAGACGTATGGTTGAACTGGTAATCAAGGATAAATTAAAAAGCGCATTTTTTGATGTTTTAAAAAACAATCCATAACTATCAAAAATGAGTTTTTAGTGTCTCCTGAAAAATTCAACAAGACTGCAATCTATCACGGAAGCCATTTTGATAAAAACGTGTGCCATTCCTTACAGTAGAATATTGTGATTCACAATGAATTCGTCAAATGTGCTGAGCAAAAATTTTGGATCGTGACTTTTTGTATTCGACGAAACATTTTTATGCAGAAGCTAAATTTGTTTTGAAGCGAATTTAAAAAAAAGCATTTTCTATGAAATGGAAACAGATTTGCTACTGAAATACCAGCTCACAAGCTGAAGAAGTTTTAGGCTCTTTCGTTCTGTATCCATATATTTAAAAAATATTTTTTCAAGATTGTTACCTCTCTTCTCCTTGCTTCTAGAACCCTCATTTTTGATACATGGGAGTTTTTTCGCGTTGACGTCGTTATCTATAAATAAAATTATTCTCTTGTAAAACAGACGTTTTTCGATCGATAGTCCAATAATCTAATACCAGGAAGAGACAAGAACGTGACAGATCATTAGATAAACCAAATTGGACGGCAAGTAACTCATACAATTTTTTGCTCCAACATCGCATATTAACTTTACTAAAAGCAGAGTTACGTGTAATTAATCGTTTAAAAATGAAGGCTTGTACCTGTCAGGTAGACTAGAAGATTGAAAATATTAATAACGCAAGCGGATGACGCTACCGCTAAGAAACTATAATAATATAACAATAAATGGTCAATGATTTAAATTTTAAATGATACCTAGCTATTTTATTTAACGGACTAAAACTGAAAATGAAAATATTCACACGACCCACAACGCCTATATCTCGTTTTAAGTTTTGACTCTTTAAAATCGGAACTTAACAAAAGAGTGGCTGGCTTAAAAAAACACAAGCTCAGTCTGAATCGGGTTTTTGATCTTTTTGAAGTAGCTTTGGGATGTTAATTGTAAATATTATTTTATGCAGAACGATCAAAATTTCGACTTACACAAATCTTTTGGTTTTTGGAACCACTCTCCTGTAATAAATGTTCCAGCTTCGATGTAACAATAATCAACTTTTATGACTTTACACATGGGAGGGGTCCATCTTCAGGAAAAATAATTATGCTTATATTAAAAAAAATAGCGATTTTTTATGTATGAAATAACAGAATATATCAAAATGTTAGTTTAAGAAAAACTATTTATGGAATTGAATAAATAACTTTGTCTATCGAAATTGAATTAACCCCAGGGCTGCGTATTACTTATAACTATTCTCAGCAATGAAATCAAAAAAAAAAATTGTTGAGTGTATGAATTTCTAATGGAGCTTATCTCAACAGACTTTTCCTACAAAAACTGTTTGTTTCTCAGATGTTCGACCTCTTTTTTCAAAAAGATTATAGGATAAGAGAATACGACTCGAACATAGTTAGTGGTTGGCTAATCGATCCCGATATGCACTGTTTAAATGATCAGATAGGTAGAGAATTTCAGACATTACCGACCTACATAATATCAAACAGAAATTCGTAAATCGATTTATAAAAAAAAGGCTTCTCTGTAAATAAAGCATGTGAGCAACTGTTATCAGAGCCACAAACGTTGAACACTTGCCCACGGAACCGATAGTAACTTTTACAATATATAATTTAAAAAGAATAATTAGTTCAATAATATGTACAATTTTAATTTACGATTCGGCTCTGGTCCGTGGGCCTTAAGCCAAAGCAGGACCGGTTGTAACTGCTTCGGATGTATCTGACCAGGTGACCGATAGACGGTGGACCGGCGTGAATGGGCTCAGGCGAAGGGGTCCGCTCTGTCCAACAGGTCGTCGAACCCACTCGACCAACTAAAGTTTCGCTTTCGATTAAGGATAACTGTATATTTTACGTACTTGCCCAATGCGGGCGATACTCCCGACCCACTCTATACTGTTTTGAAAATAAATTAATAATTCTCAGTTTTCGTATCACTGCGATATCTTCGATATCTTCCAAAACTCAAGAATTTTTATGATTTTTTCACAAAAATGTAATGCTGAAAAGGTTGTTTTTTTTTTAAATTTAAAGTTCACGGGTTCGAACTTCAGTAAGAACAGTATTTTATAAATTGATTTCTCAATCAATTTGTGAATTTCTGTTCGAAGGCATGGATATGTGATATATTGAGTTCCTCGCTCCCATCCATCCTATCCTAGAAACATGGAATAGTGAGAGCGATTAGCTAATCACTAGTCCTGTACTTACCTTATCGTTCTATACCTAGCCTCTTGGTGATCGTAGAGAGGTTAAGCAACTGAGTAACAAGCAGATTTAAAAAAAGTAACAATATTATGTATTAAAAACGTTGATCACTCATACGTAGTATAATTTTTAAAATAAAACTTGACAATTTAAAATATTTGTATTAATAAAGATCATCTTTAATGACGTAAAACATGCGGGTTAAAATATTAGTAGCGGTTGTATTGTGGTCAACTCATGTCGACTTCAATCCTTCTTTTCACATCCACCTATGAAGTCCATAATCTGCATGAAAATGATGTATAAGCCATTTTCCAACAGTTATGAAATACGCATAGAAGTCAAAAAATCATTTAAGAACGTCGGGAAAATTAATCACCAATTTTTTTTAGGAATTATTAATAGAATTTTAAATTTGATTTCTGTTGTCTCTTATAACGTTTTTATCCCGTTTTTGATATAGGTCAGGATGGCCGAGCGGTCTAAGGCGCTGCGTTCAGGTCGCAGTCCACTTCTGTGGGCGTGGGTTCGAATCCCACTTCTGACAAAATATTTTTTGACATATCTTTATTGAAATTATGGATTCAATACAGGAATCAAAGACGTAAAAAGAATTGACTTGGCAAACAACACAGTTGAGAAAAAAAATATTTTGATATCAAAGATTTTGTACTTTTGTAAAATTTGTTTTCAATATTTTCAGGGCTTCAATACTGTCAGTAATGAAGCTAATATACTAATCCCTAGCAAAGACTTTTCTTAGAGATAGTAATTGACGGAATCTTTTAATCTTTACATAAAATCATTTTTTGTTAATAATGTGACTATTTTTCAAGATTTCATCGATATGCTGATGAAATTATTCACTACACCACAAATAGAAAATGCTTCTGAAAAATATGTGTAATAATCTTCTTTGTTGAACAGATAACTTTCGGATTATTTTATTGAAAAGTTGATCATGTTTGTTGAATTTTAATTTGAATAGAACTCGATAAATAATCGTTCTGTAGCATTCGATTTGGCAAAAATTTCATTTTTGCCCAGCCTTGCACTAGAAAATGGCAAATAAAAACTAAATACGAGTACGTACGAACGTGAAGTATGAGATAAGTTGTCGTTTCGAGTGTTATGAAACGGCGCGTCGGTCCGGATTCGAGGCGGGAATTGACTGCACGAAAGTCGAATTCTTGACCGCTACGGCGAGGCGTTGAACCGGCGTGAAAAGGCCTACAGTACGACAGGTCGACGAACCCAAACGGCCAACTTTACCCAAGATTCGCTTTCGTTTAAAAGGATAACTGTATAAAATGTACTTGGCCGGTGCGGTCAATCTGATCCGACCCACTCAGCGCTTTTTTTTGAGAAGATCGACAAACAAATGTATTGATCGAAAAAAAGCTGGCTGATAACATCGATTTTCTGAAATATGAATGGACAAATATTTATTGATTGAATTGGCACTTATTCGGTGAAATTGCAATGTAATAACTAAAAAAACAAAGTATATCTTACTTATTTTGCGATTATTAGATTTAACAGAGTCACCATCTTGTACCATTAAAATGAGTTACATATTTTTTTATCAAAACTTGGCAATAGTTAAAATATACAGGAGGAAATATAAAAAAACAGCGACATCACTCGATAGAATACGACAAAAAACGTTTTGAACACTCGAATTCACCTGACCATTTGGTAAAAAGCGATAAGTCAAAAAAAGTCTTCATTTTTGATAATGGTAAAATTTCGACATTTTCATCTATGCATTATTACTATTAATTATTGTTTCAACCACTTCATGAAGTTCAGTCATTATAATAATCAATGAATTATATCCACAAATTTAAAAGCGTTAAGTTATTTATAGTGGTTCTATGGCCAAAAATAACTTAGAATGGAATTGATTTGATATATCATGTTCAAATTATGTAAACTATACAGGATATGGCCGAACTTGTTTTTTCTTCTTCAGAAGGTACAGCATGTTAAAATCTACCTACATATCTTCATTTATAACTCAAAACAGACAGTTTTTGACTCAAAGCTTTCTGCCAGTATACCCACGAAATTTTATTCAGAAGAAGTTGTAAGTTACTTATAATATACAATCGTTTATCTGGTACATACATATACGATTATTACTTAATCAGAATTTAACTTATTTCACATTTTAATATATTCGCTGACAATATGAAGAATATGTACACAAAATAGATTTTATGTCAACGAAAGTTGTTCTTCTAGAACTGTTTGTTGCTCAATCGCTTAACCTCTCGTTTTCGTAAAGATGTATAATAATCAAGTTGGCACACGACCGGTGCTAAGCTAATTGTTTTTACAATTGGATGTATGATGGGAGGGAATTTTGTATATAATTTGAAAGTACTCGTAATGAAGTCGGAACCTGAGCGTAACTGCAGCCTTTGTTGTTAACCGCTCGACTACGAGTCTCAAAACTTTATAGTAACGTCAAAATAGCAAAGTTTTCTCTAACTAACACTCGTTCAAGCGCAGGGTTGTCAGATTTCATATAGTTTGTAATTCGAACGATCAAATAAAAATAAGTTATTCATAAAAAAAATATATAATAAATGTAAGAAGTAAAAAAAAACAAAGAACAATAAAAAACAAGAGAACATTCGATTTAAACACTCAGACTTCAGTTTCACACTTTAGTTTACGTTTATAGTTTGAAACAACTTTCATAAAAATTGGTAGGATAAGCTATACGACTCTCTCAACGATTCTCTCAAATTTTTTTAAATGTTACGTTACAAAAAAAATGGTGTAAAAAATAATAGAATTCATATAAAAACTGGAGTTCCCTAAATTTAAAAAAAGTGGTATTTGAAAATAGAATAACATTAAATATAGAAAATCGTGTAAAAAAAGATAACAATAAAGATGCAAAAATAAACCTTAAATTTCATCGAATATATACGTATTTTAAGTAAGAAGTAATGAACCTATTAATCGTTACGTGATTATGTACGGTAAATTTTGTAAGCAACTGGACACAAATTGCTTATACTGCTAGAAATGTCTTGTCTCGACTAACGTATAAGGATCTAATGAAACCTTTAGTTTTTTTTATTACTGTCTTGTGTTGTTAAATTTCTTGTAATTTTAACGTGTTTTTTTTTCATGAAATCGTGTTAGAGCAAATAGTTCGTGTAAAAATATAGCATTCGTTCATTGTTGTGTAATGTGTTATTTAAAAATCGCATCCTACAAGTGTTAAGTGTATCAAAATTTTCCTCAAAGTACGATTTTCAGAAGCAATGCGAGAAGTTGCAATCGAGTACATCTGTTTATGTGTCTACCTGTCTTTTGCACATGTCATCATCTGTGTACGATTATCTTTCTAGATTGGTGATGATCATAAAAAAACACGTATAAAATAATACCGCTTACTAATTATATTATTATTGATGGACCCGTTCATCGATTTGATTGCGAGCCGCTGGCTGTGGACGGGTTAACCGCTCAATGGGTCATCGAACTCGCCCGGCCAACCTCTGGTTTCGCTTTCGTTAAGGATAACTGTACATTATTTTTGATGTACTTGGCCAGTATGCAACCTGTCCAACATAAACGATTCCACACCTTCGTATACCGAACGTCACATATCTCGAGAGACAATTTTAGATGAAAAAAACGTAATCGCTAAAACTGTCTTTTTGGTGATAAATAAATATTACAAAAATGTGTATTGCTTTATGTAAGTAATTGATAACAATGAAACAGCTACTGGATATATTTTCGAATACTGGTAGAAAGCGATAAGTCAAAAAAAAGTATTTTGAGATAATCATGAAATTTTAACATCTTTATTTATGCACTATATCTTATTACTTAATGTTACAAACACTTAATGAAATTCGATAATGATTAACGAATTTTTTATATAATTTATGTATTGTACATATATATTTTTTTTTATTTTTTTACAGTGTATGTATTTTTTTTTATTGTGTCCATCAATAACAACTCTTTGTTCTGTCAATACATATAAATAGTATGCCAGTGATGTAGAAACCAAGAATTGTAAAAAACTGCCAAGAATTTTCTTTCGACGTTTTAAAAGTCAGAGTCGGATTGTGGAACTCTACAACCCTACAAATTACTCTTTTTTTTTTATATCTTTCAAGGTTGGTTTTACATATCATAATACTTTGTCGGTATACCGGCAGAAGGCGTTAAGTCAAAAATCTAAGGATTTGAGTTATTTGTAAATGCAGATAGATAGATTTTAGCACGCTCTATCTTACGACAAAAGCTAAACCATATTTATGCATATGTTATGCATCAAGTTGATTCCGTTCCAAGTTATTAGTGTCAAAAAAAAAATACGTTTTTATTATTTTCAGCGAATCCATAAATTACTATCAAATTTCAATTGTTTATACTAATAAGATATACACCCAACCCTTTTTTACGCGATACATTGGTTCCAGAACAAGGCGTGTAAAAAATCGCGTAAAAAACCTCACTTTACAAATGTATGAAAAAGCAAAATTTGTTCTCTAAATTCGCGGAAAAACTTTTTTTTTACATATGAAATTTAATTTCTTTATTGATGATAAAAATGAAATGAGAAACAGATACGTATAATGTAAACATAGATAATTTTTTTCACTTATTGGAGTTTTTCGCTTCTGTCGATTACGAAATATAATCGTTCGCGATTTTTTGAACGAACGTATTGAATTTTGCTTGAATCTGAATTTTGATCGAACTCATTTGTTAAAATGCTGTTTTTACTAGATATTTGATCTGAGTGAATTATTATTACATTGGATTTGTTTTGTTGATCCTGCGAACAGTTTTTTGTGTAAAATATTTTATTTTTAAATGTAGGTGTTAATTTGGTACGTGCCTTAAACATCACCATATATTTTTTTTAAATTAAAAAGTAATATTTAATTATTCGGTTTGAATTTATTATTTTGTAATTAAATGTCTAATGTCCATTTATTTGACAGAGTAACTCTCTTAAATTTATGACCGAGAAACGTGTTATTCGACGAATAAAATAAATGCATTGTATTTAAACAAGTTTTAAAGCAGAATTACATCACATGATTTTGCGCAGGGTCGTCACTTCTTCTATTAAAAAAATCGAAAAAAAATCACGTAATATCAAGTAAATCGCGTAAAAAAAGGATTGGGTATAGTTATATTTTAATGCATGAATAGAGATTTTACATTTCATGATTAATGAAAATGAAGAATATCTCAAAACAAGGTTTTTTGACTTAACGCCTTTTGCCAGTATACCGACGACATATTATCTTATTCAATATTTATTTTTTATTTATTGTTAAACACAGGGATTTTTTTACCCTGTAACGCGGCGAAACGGCGTTCCGGCACCTTTTTTTCTCGAAATTTTATTAAATGTTCGTAGAATTTTATTTTTTCTATTTTAAAACTTTCGTTTCTTTTCTTGGAAGCCATTGACTGTTAATCTCTTTTGAATATATAGAGTATCATAGGACCCATAAATTAATGTCTTGCAAAAGATTATTAGGGACCATTTACCTGACGAAAATTGGGAAAAACTGTGGAAATCATTGTAATTGGAGTGTAATTTTGGATAGCGTTTTTAATAAATTACATATTTTTTTAATGTTATGTTACATAATGTATGTAATGTTCTTTGTTTAATTTTCATTTGAAATTTCTAAAATAAATATAAAAATATGTATATTTTGTTTTATTTTCTATGCATTATATGAAAAGCCGCCTATTCTATCAAAATGATATTCGAATATATAATAAATAATACACCTTCTTAGAAAATGCTCGAAAAAAGTGCGTTCCGGCACCTTTTTTTTCAAAAAAAAAGCACTGGTTAAACATATTATTCAACATTTGATTATTCAACACGTATAAGACTTAGAATTTAAAACTAAATTTTATGTAAATTCATATTAGCGTGTAAGAGCTTTATAATTGCCAATTCCTTGTAAAATAATAGTTTAGAAATCATAATATTATTTAAACTAGGAAGAGCATAGGCAAACAAAATGCGAAGGTGACTCACGGTTCATCATACCAAAAAGCAAACAGCCAGAGTGCAACAACCCGCATTAAAAAAAAGTTTGGCCTCAGATATATTTATAAATAATAATAGCATCAACAAGGAAGTTGAACAACTAAAAAACCTACTTATTATAATTCGACGTGTAATCAAAAATCTCCTATGTATTTTAGACAGTCAATTTAAATTAAAATATGCTGGCCTTAGAGGTGTAGCTGTAAAACCCAGGTTATAACTAGCAATCAAGTGGCGTTTGGTTCAAATCAAAAGAAAAAAAAAAATTTTACTTGAAGTTCACCTCGAGTAAGAATTGAAATACCGGTATTACTAAAACCGAGATCCCGGCTGTTTTTTCAATAACGGAAAAGCCGGTTTCTGAAATTAAAAAAAATCGATATTCGAGTTGTACAATATATTACTGTAAAATTATGCAATGACTTTCTGCCCAAAAGGCGTTACATTTGTTTTGGCTTATTCTACAGCCGAACTTATATGCATAAGGATCCGATAAAAGTTGACAAAAATGTGTGCTTTATTTTTAAGATTTACCTTTAAAATACTGGTATTTAATGTAGCATGGTAGTGTTGTTATAATTTGTCTATTATTGCAGTCATAATTGATAGTTTTTTTTATTCTTATCTTTGTTTGTTATTCTGGTATTTTATCGGAAAAACTGAAAACCCAGATTGCAATTCGTGGCCTCGAAAAACTTTTGTACAACCTACATGAGTTTTTTTTTCAACATTTACTTTTACTTCATGTCACAAAATAAACCATAACATATAAATTCGGTGGTATTATAACGATCAAAAAAATGCTGTTCGCACTGGGATTCGAGCCCGTTAGATTCGTAACAAAAGCCAGCAACGTTGATCACTGCACTGCTGAGCCTTCATATATTTATGGTATTCTGTTCGAAAGCATGGATGTTTGTGATGTTAAATTTCCGTTCTTTTAATATTAAATAATGGAGTGTAGCGAGAGCGATCAGCTAAAAACTAATCGTGTCTTAGCTCTATCCTTTCAATACCTACTCTCTTTGAAAAACCGTATCTTATATACTTGTATTTTAGAGGTTATATGCTACACATAAGGAATGGACATGAAAAAAAGTGGGTGGAAGGATGTTTAGTCATCACAGGCACCAATGTCATCAAACACAAGTCAATTAACAGAAAATCAATACTTTATGTACTGTACGTCCCTACTTCTGAGTAGGACTCAATCTCGTGAACACTTCAGACAAAGCAAACGACGTTGCTCACTCAGTTACAGAAGTAATTCTTAAAGGGTCGAAAAGAGTGCGATGAGATAAGCATTGGTTTTCTCCCAGTCCAGAGATGGCGAACCTAGAGCGTGCATGCCCGAGTTGGCGTGCTTGAAATTGTTGCTTGCACGCGAGCGATTTACACATTTAATGTTTTGAAGAAAATAATATCTTTAATAAAGAAAATATTCTAAAAAAAATCAATCAATAAATACACAGGCAGCTCTCTACTTCCACACAATTCGCTATTTAGCTAATTTTATGATTTGCAAAAAATGTCCACTTGTATTATTAATCTTAGACAATGCTCAAGGACGAATACAATATTGCAGAATATATACCCAAAAATCAAAGTTGTGTTTCTTCTTCCAAGCACTACCTGCCTCATACAGCTCATTGACCGAACGGTGATAGCTACATTGTAACGATATTATATAGATAAAATAAGAAAGCAGGACATAAAGGTAACTGATAGGGAATGTTTGCCTACATTAAGAGAATTTTGGAAGAACTATAATATATGGAATTCTTTAAACTATATTGGAGACGCGTGAGCTGAAATAAACGAGTCAAAAAGCCCGTAATTGATAAGTAATTTAATAAATTGTGAGAAAGCTCCGAATACTATCACATATGAAATAGTTCGCCTAATGAATGAACTAAACTTGAACTTCAACGACAACTATGTTCATGAGATGATCGAATCTCGCTTATGGCGTTTGTCAAACGAATACTTAATTGAGCAAAAAGAATTAAGTGCAGTTAGAAAAAGGCTGATATAATCGTCAAGACTCTGACAAAAAAAATATTAATGAAGCTTTCATGCATCTTGACATTTTTTTTACTATCACGGAAGAATGTGAATGATGAAGAACGTATATCTCAAGTATTTAAGGCGATTGAGAAAGACACAGCTTTGCTATAAAAGTTTTTATCAAGGAAATAAAAAAGGGTGATTTTCAATTATCATTTGACAAGTTTTAAAATAAAACATACGAAAGCACTCGAACACATTTTGCAAATTATGGATATTGAAAAATAAATATTTTAAAATACAATTTGCGATTTTTTTTTTTACATCTTTCTAACATTAAAAATTCATATTCGTTTTCAGAAACCATGTATGTGCGAAAGTTGAGGACCACCTGTATCCAGCACTCTTAAAGATAAAAAAGAACTGTTAAAAACATGATGTTATGTTCTTCGATATTAATAAACCGTAGTTAATATCGTCAACTTTTTTTTTGCTCTGTACGTGTAAAAATTGATAAATAATATTTAGAATTTTTGACACGCACACGTAAAAAGGTTCGCCCCTGCTGTACAAAAACATAGTCTTATTCCTCTTTTATTACTGTCCTCGAAAACGGTGAGCGACTGAGTAAATACTTGTAAAACATCCCCCGATTGAATAGATAAAATAAAAATAAGAAAACATATAATATCTCGTATTACATGCCTCTGAATAGAAATTATTAGCCGATTATTTTTTAAAAATAAAAACATTTTGAAACATGAACCCGTGAGCACAGTAATCGTAACCAACGACGTTGACAACTCGACAACGATAGAAAATCACCCTCACTTAAACTTTTTAAGTGTTCGTGTACTGACATCACGTAGTGTATATTATTTATTCTTATGTCAGTTATCTCAATATTGGAATTCATTTGATATTATAACATAATGGCTCTGGTATGAAATCTTGTTCGCTTCATTGCCAGATTTGGATTTTTAAATAAAAAAAAATGTGGTCAAGTATTGCCAACTGAATAATAAATCATATTTTATTGCGATTCAATTTTAAATTGCATACTGGCTGACGATATTATTATCGGTGTCGAGTTTTTCAAGCAACTTCTCACGTTTTATGAAAATCAATAAATCAGACGCAAATTATTACGTAACAGCCACTCAATTTTAAAGCGATAAGGAATCACCTGGTAATTTACATATCAAACAAGCTAATTTATAATAATTAATATTTCATTTACCCACCCAGCCAACTGGTATCGTATTAAATGTATTCACGTTTGGTAGATTACCATTATTATTATCTAATGAATTATATTTTTTTATCGGCACACAATCGCTATTTAATATGCAACTAAAAAGCAAAATGCAACAAGTCCATTTATTTCAAAAATCATGTTTTGGTGTCAATTTTATTATAAGACAACTGTACAATTTTGCAAAATGTACCAGATCCAAAAAGTCCCTATATGTGTAGAAGAAGAATGAAATGGATTTACAAGTTGTATTGCGCATCTAAAATTTGACTATAATATCAGTACAATCGTATGAAGCATGCTGGAATTATTGCATTTTGTCACACGATATAATAAAATAAATCAGTTAAAATATTTAACATTGCAATCTTAAGAATTAAGTTTTTGTGACTTTGCCAGATTTTGTTTCTCTGTTTCAGAAATATGAAAACAGGTGTTTCTCTTTTAGGGTTTGCGTAGGGCTTCTAGATGCAGAATTATTAAAATATCTTTTAAGTTGCAATGCTGGTGCTTTTTTAACTTAAATGATTAGTATATTTAATGAGCCCACGTTGAATGTAAATCTATTATAGCACTGATTTAAATGTATGTAATAAATGTGTAGTTGGAGCCGGAAATTTACATACATATAATTATTTATACCATAAATTTTATTAGAGCTTTGATTCAAACTTATATATAACTCATACTACAATTTAAGACGTTCAAAACCTCAAAGAGAAATCATCTAAAACCTATGCACATATAAATAGATCGTTGATTTCATTGGTCGTACATCTCCAAACGACCTATTTTAAGATGGTTCGTATTTAACCGGTCTAAATTTTTACACAGGTGCGGTCATAATTTTTATCGCATTGGTCTGAATTTATATTACATTGATCAGAATTTATATTAAATGGTCATAATAATTCGGTCAGTGTACAGAGGGCAGTATAAATAATTTATATAAAAGTATAGAATTTATATAAAATAGTCATAATTTATGTGAGATTAAAAAAAACCTAACCTTACCGAAATGGTTATAAAATCTGACCGTAAAATATTTTTATTCTGACCAAAAATTGAATTTTATTCAGACCGAAAGTTTATTTGAAATTGATTTAAACTCTGACCATTCATTTTTTTCACTTTTAAAGATAGTGGGAGAAGCAATTTTTAAATGGTTACAATAAATCAAGTATTATTTATTTGTGTTCGAGACATATAATATGTGTGTAATTATGCAGGCACAATGGTAAGACATTAAGAAATATCTTGGTAAAGACCCACACAATAACAACATTTTGTTTAATTTTTAACAAGCTTAATGACGTTTTTATGCTGTCATTCTAAATTATCTGATTACTGTTAGGTATATAAATTATAAATTAATTTCGAGTTGTATTAGTAATGAACTAGGAAATCGATATTTACCACGAAAAACTCCCTATCATTATACCGTATTTTCAATTATTTTATTTTTACCACCCGTGTAAATAAGATGTAATGAGCATGTGAAACTGCAAGATAGGTTCCGTTACATTGACCGTGCAATTTCAAAACCGTGTAAAAATAATCCAACAAAAATATAATTGAGTGTTTATGGCGCAATGTTCTGATATTAAAATATATTTATTATTCTCTGTTACGACGACAGATGTTATACCTGTCTAAATAAATTAATTTTGAGCAATGGTTGAAAGTTGAAAATGAATCTATGACAAAAAAAAAACGTCTAGGAGAGATCCTGTGCAAGTAAGCAAATGCAGTGAGGGCACGTACCGAAATAAATTATTTCGTCAATTGATTTATTTATATCACGCGTCGCCAATGGACATCACGTAAATATTTTAAAATAGAGATATCTACTTAGTCAAGTGTGAACCCGGAGGGTCGATGAACCTAACGAAATACCAAAATTAACAACCGCATATAATAATATGTATATTTTCTAATTTTGCGAAAGCTTGCAACTCCACAATCTGCAGCGGGGCAGTGAGAAAACGTTATCGTTATGTGTCAGGTTCGTGGTGAAGAGGTCAACGTTGTTGGCTTCCGTGACGGATCTCACAAGTTCGAGTGCCAGTACGAACAGATTTTTTAAAAATCAATTTGTCGATTTCTGTTTGAAGGCATTTTCTTCCCACCCTTTCAATCCTAACATAACGGTACGTAGCGAGAGCTTTTATTTGGCCACTAGTACGAGCCTTGCCCTGACACTGATTATTTTACGTATGCTACACTGTTTTAGTTATTCTTGCAAAATTTGATTTCAACAATATAATCAGTGTTCGGAAAATGATTTTGACATTTTCAAAACTCGATTGTGGAAAAAGCCTCAATGATTTTTATTTAAAATGATAACGGAACATATTTTCCAATATAATAAAAATTACATCAATTTTTAAATTTAAAAAAGTGTTTAATTTAATCAATCGATAAGATTTCAAATATATATATATTTTAAAATAATAAGCGAATTGTGCGAAATTGTTGAGCCACCATGTATTGTTGGTGAAACTTCCATGTCGCAGTTGACAAGGATATTTGTGTCCAAACAATAACAGGCTGTTGCCTCTACCGGGTGACATTTTGCATTCGTAATTGCTTCGTGATGATTTGGTATATAAATAATGCGATGACATTTCCAATGACTAAACTATAGTATGCAACCATCCTAAAAAGGTGCTGGGCTTCAAGAGTCAAATAGTGTAATTATGTAATTTTTAAAAAAAAATTATAGTGCATGTTACTGGTTTTTTTTTGTGAGAAAGACAAATAACATACACTCGTTCTCTTTACTAAAGAAAAAAATCGTATTTTTTCAAAACTATGTCCGTTTCATTTGAATTATTTGTAGAGAATCTCTGATAGAAGTCTGATACTAAGTTAATGTAAACATAAAATTAAATTTGATAACTTTGTCACTCCACTTGCTGTGTTACAAATTGCGTCATGTATTTTATTTCTTTTAAAAGCATCGTCAAACAAAACATTGAAAAGTTTACAAACAAACTAAAAATTGATTGTAATTGATTCACGTGTCACAATTTGTAACAAAATAAGTGTTGTAAAAAATGTTATCTTAATTAATTTTATATAAAAAATAATATTTCACAAGGTTACTTCTAAGTCTAACGAAAGCATTTTTTTATCCAGAATAATACAATTATATTGTAAATGATACTATTGTTTCTCATTTTTTTTAGAAATTTTAATGTAAATTTACAAAAAAATGTCTAATTGCCATTATGTAAAAAAATAATTTACCCGACAAAACTAGCAAAATACAAAAATCCAACGACGCAGTATTTTAATATTATTTCCAAGTTAAGAATTGCAATTAATTACCTCAATTAAAAATGAGAAATATTAATGAAAAAAAATGTAAATAATTTACCAACTGTCAAATATTACCAAGAAATAAATATTCATACGTTAATGATCGAATTAATTATGTATTTAGCCAATCAAGTTTAGTCAAAACATTATCAAATTTATGGGGAGTACCAATTGCTCATTTCGTCATTGAAAATATAATACTAAAAGTTGGTATCACATTAACCCGGTATTTATATTTTTTTCAAGGCTGTAGAGTCGTGTAAAAAAAAGACGATTCTGACTCCGAGGAAATTTGTCAAAAATTTCATTTTAACTTATATATATATATATATATATGTATGTTTCCCATCAGACCATCTTTAGTCAGCCAAGCATACAATGTCAACAGCTTGGACTATTTTGTTTGAATACACATATTTTTATATTTATATTTTTCAATTTTTCTTCGAGCTGCTCATTTTTCACGACTCCGATTCCACAGCCCAGATTTTATTTAACGATATTTTGGTATTGAAAATTAACCAAAATATAAATTTTAATGTAGATAAACCATGCCAAAATTTAGAATTAATGAACCTTTTAAAGATGTTAATATTATTTTCTTAAAAAATCTTTTGGGAATCATCTGGCTATGATATATTTTTAAATGACGGCATTTTATATGAAATATTGATTTTGATTTGCTGTGTTACTTTGTTTATTGGAATACTGGTATTAATATTTGCAAAACTGGTATTAAATATGAATAGCGAAAATACGGTTTTAATATTATATATTCGTTTGGTATTACAATTCCTACACCAGATTTCAAAAACTTGATAAATTTCTAAATATGATTTTTATTTAACCATAGCAAAAATATACTTATTTTGTGTATTTGCATATCATCAAAATTTTTCCAATCTCTTCTGTTTAATGAGTGTGCGTAATATAATACAGATTTTAAAAATAACTTGAAAGAAAAAAAGCGCATTGGTAACCGCTTTCAACTGCAAATTTGCTGTAAAATATTTATTTTTAAATCATTTTTATATTTTAGAAGACTTCATTTTTTACATGTTAAATACTGTTTTTTTTGTTAATTTTTCAACGTCATAAAAAATGTTAAAATAAACAGACGGAGATCGACTTGTTCTGAAAGAAAAATACTCACTGACTTATAATTCGAGAATATTTGAAGTACCTATTTTAAACACCGAGAACACGTGGATTACAAAGTGAGTGGGGAGGATAGGCGTGGCTTATTGTAATCAAGAGGGGAAAACCACGCCTACCCCTTTCTATAACTTAATTAAAATACCAGGAGAGAGGGGCGGACGAGTTTTTCTTTGAGTTTCAGTTAACTTGGACAGTCTTGCATGGTCGATTGCGCGGGTAAGACGTATTCATCCTGCCTGGAAAAGTGGATAATTTACCAGAACGATGTTATCATTACCGGTAGCAGAAACAAACCCGAATATTTTTTCGAAATATTATTAGCATTGACACTTATAATACTGGTTTGAAAAGTCTAACGATGTTCCTCAAAGAATTTATCCACGTGTTATTCTTACACTTATACTTCATCTAAGAAGTTCGACTGTCTTTGGTATTTCTAAAATGATATTACTATTAGGTAACTTCTAATGACAACACTATTTCTTCTAAAGTAACATGATGTTACGGTATGTTATTATATTCTTACAATTAGTGTTACAACTAATCATAGTAAAAGGTTGTTCTAAGCAGGAATTAAAATTATTGAAATCATTTGCCCAAAATAGGTAGGAAAGTTTTTTTTTGTCAAAGGCGGTCTACGAGTATAGTACATATTTTGTTTATTTATTAAAGGCGGGATAAAGCTGATTTTAAAATTGCTAATTTTAATTATTTTAAGTTATTGTTACAAATTTATTTAAAAATTGAATCCGAAATAAGTTGTTTATTTAAAATTTACTTGATACAAAAATACATTTTTACTTACCAATGATTTATATTTATTTATTTGTTTATTTACATGCATATTACAAAAAAGTTAAGTTTATTCTTCTACTTACAGTCGAGTCGAAATAAAATACCTGAGCACACTCTTAGACTTGAACCATTACATATGTCATAACAAAATGCCTTCCTGATTTAAATACCCTAGTATCTGTCAGACTTTATGTCTCAACCAGTTTCATGGTGTTACTGAAAAAAGATGCTCATCTCGTGTCAACTCTGAGAAAATCCTCAAATTATTTTATCAATTAGAATTCTCCAAAAAACTTTGAAAGTTCAGTTGAACATACTCATGGTGAGCAAAAACGACTATAAATAAAATTGTAGATTTAGTACAAAAAAATCTTGGCTCGCTACAGAGCTGCACGGGACCTATCTTTTAACCATGCACTACTGTGCTTCAAAAATTAAGATAGAAAAAAAGAGAATGTGAATTGCTCAGCTAGTTTAAGTGATATTATGTATCCTGTGTATCCGTATACTGAGTATCCGCCATGGTGGAGTTTAATCTACTCCGCGTTGAATTTAAAGAGTAATCAAGATATCCCGTCCCCCATATGATGTTGCAAATTTATCGAACATCTCAAAATTGGCAGTGGTTGAGATCAGGTCGGCGTGTCCTATTGAGCCCGGATGATGGCGGACCGCAGCAAACAGATCTGCTCGTTCGGCATTATTCTCGGGGCAATTACAAAAAATAATAATAACTACTCAATAACATAAGGTGACTGTTCCTATAGTCAGCCGTGTCCAGTAGTCAGCCTTTCAGCTTAAACATGAATAATAGTGTTGACACTGAAAACAAACAGAATTGTTTAAATATGTGTCGGTAGTTAACCACATGAAGATGTATATTTAAACTAAACTGACTTTTAATAGTTAATGCCTATGAAAGGCTAACTACTGATTTTTGGTGGCCGAGTACTGGATTTTTGCCATTTTTTTGAAAACTGTTTTTATTTTATGTGTGGAACGATATTATCCGTTTTTATTTTCACTTGATTACATTATTTGGTACCTGTTTTATAAAATACCATTGGGAAAAACATATATTCATTACTCATTAATTCAACATATCTTTCGAAAAAACTTAGCTGGCTGACTACTGGAACAATCGCCCAATGCTATTATTTTAGTAACGCTTCCTAGGTAATTCAATATTAATGTGTTATTCTAAATATAGCAATATATGCAACTTCTCAAATTTGCACGATACATACACAGTATTATTTTTCAATAACGGAAGGCATTTATGTTACATTCTCGTTTTTACTGATGACACTATTTTTATTTCACCTTACGGTTATTTTTTTTACAACGCTAGATTTAATTTAATAATTTGGTTGTTTCATTTAAAACAACTAGGCAAACTTGACAGTCAGTTTTGTGCAAAGGATTATTTGACGACTTGAGTTGTAAGTATATATTTAAATATAATTTATTTGATATTTATTAAAGAAATACGACAACTTACCAGAGAAATGTTTATCTGCTGACCGTTTCTAGCAAATTGTTCACTTTTTGTAAACAGCAACTGAAGCGATTTGTCACATCTTTTTTTTTTAATCGTTTGATATAGAAGCTCTTCACAAAATGTTTGGGATATCGTATAATTTTAAATACAACACGACTTGTGTATATTTGACGAATAATTGAAAGAATAAAATTCAATTTGAATCGCTCAAACTATGTACATTCTCACAGATTTTGTCACTAACGACCCGGGTTTCGCCTTTCGGCATCTTCAGGCATTCAAGTGCACGGATGAACTTGAGTCAATTCAATTTCATCCGTGCACTTGAATGCCTGAAGATGCCGAAAGGCGAAACCCGAGTCGTTAGTGACAAAATCTGTGAGAATGTACATAGTTTGAACGATTCAAATTTAATATTGAAATTCCACCAAGCACCTTCAGTCGAAATCTTAAATTAATAAAATTCAAATAATAAATACAAAATGTTATTTGTTAGTTTCTCTGCCAATTTTACTTCGATTTTCATATTGTGTCTTCATTTTTTTTAATGTCCGCTCCCAATTTGGAACTTATGGCCTCTTAAGGGGGTATTCCAGGGTAGAAATTTGAAAAAATCGATTCTTTCTTTTTTATATTTCAGTATGCCCTCAAAAGGATTTTTCAAAATTTTCATTATCTACCGAGTTACAGCAATTTTGGTGACGCAGCAACTAAGCTGGTCCGACCGGAACAGATCGAAACTCAAAACTTTAAACGCGTTTTTCTCGAAACTACTTTTTTTAAGCTGGCGTACATAATATCTCAAGTTCTACCAAACCGATTTATTTGAAATTTCGTGCGAACCTTTTACATACATTTTTCTAGAGCCCGTAGCAGATTTAAGTCAAAATTTTATTTTTTACTATTTTTAAAATTTTTTAAACTGTTAAAAAAAACGTAAAAATTCATTTTTTTTTTCAAACGGCTGCCATTTTCTGTTTATTTTTTTTTTACTTCTTCGAGGTAGGGTCTATAGCGACATTTTCATTAATTAAGAATCCGTTAAAAAAAAATTCAGATGACCAGAATCGTGTACGTCAGGACATTTTTTTTGGACTCCTCCCTTTACCAGCCGATAACTTTTCGAGTTTTTAATTTTTTTTTTTTTAATATATTTTTAAAAATAATTACACGAATGGTAAAAAAATGGACGGTAAAAATTTTCTTTGTTTATTTTTTATAGAGCTCGATAAATTACCCAAAATTTGTGCCTCTACACTATAGAATACCCCCTTAATGAAGCCATTGTTGGGTCCTATGGCGCAGGGGTTAGTGTTGCTAGCTTTCGTGCTGGATCTCACGAGTTCGAGTCCCAGTACGAACAGCATTTTTTCGATCGATTTCTTTTCGAAGTGGGCGTAGTAAGAGCGATAAGTAAACCACTAGTCCTGTCCTAGCCGCATCTTTATGTCCCTACTTTTCACTTTCAAAAAGAGAGATTGAGCGACTTAGTAACAAACAGTTCTCGTAGAAAAACTTCTGTTGAGATATTCCAACTAGGAAGCTATTTGCCCGACATTGAGAGCAGAAATGGATAGAAAAAAGCATAATGTATAACTTGTATAAGGGTTCTATCGAATAACATAGTATTATTAGTATTTCCGTATTTTTGTTACCTCACCTTTGTAGAATCCCGGTACGGACAGTTACATGTTTTGATTTATTAATTAAATTTTGAATATATGTTCAAAGGCTTGGATGAATGTGTTGTCTGAAACTCCCTCTCAGCCACCTGCTTTGTTAAACAACAGTCGTCTTCTAGCCCCAATATCCTCATATTTGTTTTATATTAAAAAAATATGCTACATGTTGGTAGCGAACACATAAATAGGGGTATTTTTTTATTTCAAGCTGCCAGTTATCTGCTATTATCTTCATTTCATTATCAAGTATTATACCGTAGATTTGGAAAGGCCTTCATCTAGAGTTGATCAATGATATATATTCAATAATTTCTGTTTGTATTCCCGGCCCTCAAAAAAGAGAGAAGGGATGCCAGTCAAAAGGAAAGAGAAGGCTGTCGATGAAAAAGAGATCGTAAAAGAGTGAACATGATCGTTCCGTCTCGCTCCGACACCAAATATATTATAACTGTATTTTTTCTTCTTTTTGTCTTTTGAGGTTAATGACCTCAGATTCTATATCGAGTACATTGGGAGGTGGTTCAGAATCATGTAATTATATTTTAATAAATTTTAAAAATAAATTTTCAATTTACCATTATATCTACGAATCTCTTAATGGCAAATATCATGTCTAGGGGGATCAGGTAGCTTAAAATACAGTATACGCATTAAATTTAAATTCTCTGATGATAATTTAAATACTGTAAATATCACTTTCAATTTCAGTCAATTTCTGATTATAGGCTAATGATCGAGAGATGTGACATGGATAATTTTTAAAAAATCTAATAGCCCGAAGCATGTTTTTTTAAATTTAAAATATCTCATATTATAAAGTGTTTTAAAATGTTCAATCCTTAATATTGATAAAATAAATCTGTGATTTTTGCTTGTTTGCAGGAAACTTAAAATTGTTTTCTTAAATCAGTTTTAATTTATATTATTATATTGTTATATTGAAACTGGATTAGATGACATCCCCACCATCCCAAAAATACGAACCCGTGCACTTATGGACCGGTAAACACGAAAGTGAGCCTAAGTAATATGCGTATAAGCATATATTTCTTTAATTAAATAATCAGAAGTTTATTGTATATTATGATATATTCGGGACATTTTAATTAGTCAAAGAATTGCAAAGTATTTAGTTTAGAAAATTTTATGAATACAATCTATCTTAGTAGATCTATAAAATGATTGATATCCATGTATTTCTTAAAAACCATGTTCGCTCTTATTTTGAAGCATACGTACTCCCAATAGGATCTATCTCAGAATAAGTTCAATCTCTCTTTTCTAGAAATATTAGAATAGATCGGTGGAACTAGTGGTAATCTATAACTCTGGCTATGCTCCGTTTTTAGAACCATGAAGGTAGGAGTAAATTAAGACATATATCAGTGCTTTTGAATATAAGTTTGTTTTTCTGTTGCTCAATCTCTCCTTTTCGAATGGAATAAAGATAAAAAGATACGTCTAGCATAAGATTCAAGCCCGTAGAAAAAACAGCTATTCTGTCCATAATATTCATCATTTTACACACATATCTCAATTTGCGCAAAGTGAATTCGAGTAAACCTAGTTATTGAACATACACAAAAATGGAAGATTGGTTAGAAAAACTAAAAATTCACGTCCATCAAGGCATAGAACTCAAAAAAATGCGAGATATTATATAATGTACATAATATTTACATTCTCGTATATAAAATGCGTAAGCGACAACTCATAATTTTTACAGAGGATTTTTTTATTTTAATGTTGGCGAAAAGAATTCTTTAGATGTGATTAGTAATATTTGATCAATTATAGCTTAAGCAATACACTGTAAAACGTATCGTCTTATATCGAAGTATGGGTGCATGCTTACTATAAAGTTTTTTTATTTCATAGGCTACAGAATGGACACTGAAAAGGTTACAAGATATGCAATAGTAATCTCATTATATTATCCGATAATATAATAATACACGCTATACATAATTTATAATGTAATGTTATTTATTTCCTATAATCAATAATTAAACGCTTGCATAGATCAAATGATAACGGCACGATAAAGTATGGTATGATTGGAAGAAACGTTACTAGCTGTCCATAAATTATGCGAAACTGGATTTGTTCAACGCCTACAACTTTTGAACTGGTTTACGCGACAATACCACTGATTCGCAACTACACTCGATAACGACTGGTCTAATTTATTTAAGTTATGCTACAAAGCTATGTTACTGTAATAATATTTTGCTTGCGCTTAAATATAAACTATTTTATGTAAGTATTTTTATTTATAATCATACTTATGAAAGAAAGTTTCAATTGTAAATCAACTGATAGAGAAAATGCATCGATATTAAATCTTTCGACGTTCTCAATTGATATTGCCAAGACTTAAAAATTGAAGCTGATGGGTGAGTGCAACCCTTAACAGAGAGATCTATAAATAAAACTAATTGTTACTTAAAAGATTGCACGGTAAAGTTATTGTGTACGTTTATTATTTACATTTTCCGTCAAATGATGGTTAATTTGAATAATAAATACTTGTGAATCCAATACCTAAAGCGCGTTATTTGTATTGTATCAATAATTTAATTTAATTTTAATCTATTTTTTTGCAAAACATAATATCTTCCGTTACACTATCCAGAATCCAGCGGATATCATTCAAAATAACCAGTAAATGTGTATGATATAGTGCTATAACATTTACTAAACTACCCAGTTACTAACCGGATGTATGACCTGACCGTATAAATATAAATTATATCAAAATAATCGCTTCAATATCGAAGATTATAAAAAAACTTTATTTCTCGAAGAATATTATTTTTTAAACGAGCGAATAATTTATTTCTTCAATAATTTCCAAGGTGTATATTATGATGTTTACAATTATTAAATAATTTTCTTTTAAAATATAATATATTTCATTACACAATATATATTGAGTATACATAGATATGGAATCAAATATCAATCGCTCGTATAATCTTTACTGATTCATAAGTTAATATAATAGTAGTATACTTAAATCTGGTTTTAAATTGTTATTATTTATTATTTAAGAAGCATAAATACAAGAGCTTTGACTGTTTGAATTCAATAATCTATTTGTAAGCTCAGCACAAAGCTCGCTCAGTAAACTGTATTTTACACCTACGACAGCAATCACAAACAATGATCACGCGTACTTTTATTTCAATTGTTTGAACAAATATGGCAACAATATTATTATTTTTTTGTTTTACCTTTAAAAATATTATACTTTAAAAAATAAACTTTAAATTAACCTTTGAAAAGCTTTTGCGTGAGAGGAAGTATATGAGATCATTGTATACAATATAAATAATACTTTTGTTTAATAATGTCCAATCCTAAAGTAAAGCATATAGACAACTGATGCAGTTTATACCGAAAGTAAAGTTTTTGTACGAGAACTGCTCGTGACCCAGTTGCTCAACTTATATTTCTTGAAGAGTTTAAGGATAGAAGGATATGAACAGGATCGACAGAAAAATCAATTTATGAAACTACTCGTTATTGGATTTGGTTTTGCGAAAAACGCAACCCATAGCGTTGATAAATCGATTATGTTAATAGTGTATAATGATAAATATAGTTCTAGAAAAATAATTGACAATTAAATAAACAATTGTAAGTCATATAATAAGCATTTTATCTTAAGCCTTTTTTAAGTTTTCTCAGAAGGTTCGAGCCATTTTGCTATTCTTAAAAATTTATATTAGAGAGAAAATCGTCGCAATATTTTTAGTCACGTAAAAGAAACTGTGTGGTCGAGTGGTCAACGTCGTTGGCTACCGCTACGGAGGTCACGGGTTTGAATCCCAGTACGGGCAGTTTTATAAATTGATTTTTCAATCGATTTATGAATTTCTGTTCAAGGGCATGGATGTATGTGATATCTTGAATTCCCCCCTCCCACCCATCCTATCCTATGAACGGGGAGTATCGAGAGCGACTAGCTAACCACTAGTCCTTTCCTAGTCCTTTAGTTCTATTCCTACTCTCTTTGGAAAAAGAGAGGTTGAGCAACTGAGTAACAAGCAGTTCTCGTAGAAACAATTCTGTTGAGATAAACTCCATTAGGAGTCCATATGCTCCACATTGGGAGCGGACATGGTACAAAAAAATGAATAACAAAGATAAAGGAATTTAGAGAACGAAGTTTTTTTTCAAATATATACAAAATAAAACTTTGAAATAGGTTTATGCGCTTTGTTTGAGATATTCTGTCATCAATTCTTCTTCTATTGAAGTTGCCATCTATTAAAATTTGAACATCACCTTTCGTAACGTCTCTAAGTTGATCTCCATTTTGGTTTTAGAAAGGAATGTGCATTACAGTGTTTTTTAATTACCTTATGTTACCGTAGAATTTTTGTGCTGGCAATGCATTTTTAATAATAAATGCAATCGATTAAAGAAAATATATTTATGCAGCAGAAATAGGTCACATTGCCATAAACGACTTGATAATTTCAAAGAATAATTATTTTACCATTTATTTATGCGTATTAATATTTCCATAATTATATATCAATAATTGCAACAATATACACGATTACGACTTTTTTTTATTAATGTTTTGCGTATGCGAAGAATCAGCGTAAATAATAATCGGTAGATTTTTTTTATCGTGTTAATTTAAGCCCGTAAGAATATAAGATAATTGCGTGCACTCTCGTTGATATGTCGTACAGTTGAAAAACAATTATGCTATGCAAAATATATTTTTATTTATTTATAGCTGTTCGCGAAAATGTTTATCAGCTATGTCTTGTAAATTTCCATCTACAATGGCAGCTCGACAATGATTAACGTGTTCTACTAAAACCGCGAAACAATAATTTGTTAAGATACCACTATTGCATGCATTGTTGTGCCCGCTAAAAGGGTATATCTTTAAATCGACAGGGTGACTAGGCAGCAATAAAAAATAAATAAGATAGTTCAATTTATTTATTATTATTAATTTCAGGTAATAAGGACAATGTTCATTTTAGTTAAATAAAACCGTTTTTTGTACTAAATCCACATTTTATTAATTATATATCAATATTATCAGCTAATAAAAATTTAAATGGATACAGGGTTATTTCACTTTTAGGGTGTTCACTGTCAATACTTGCTGGAAAGGCATTATATTAATAAAAACACAATAATCCTTTGTACTTTATTCCACTTTATTTAATATGTCAGGACTGGTTTCGCTCATTGCAAGCATTGTCAACTGATAAGAAATATAATTTAACAATGCTATTTATACAAAATTGAAAAGTTATACACTTATTTAATTATGTTTGTAATTACTTTCAATCGCCATTCTGAATTTATTAAGCTGGGATGACTTTTTAATTATATGTTAGATGTGTTGAACATTTTAATTTTGTATAAATAGCATTGTTAAATTATATTTCTTATCAGTTGACAATGCTCGCAATGAGCGAAACCGGTCCTGACATATTAAATAAAGTGGAAGGAAGTACAAAGGATTATTGTGTTTTTATTAACAGGGTTATTTATTGAAAATTCAGGAAAAATTATGTCAAGGACAAATTATGTAATGTTCATAATGACAAAAAGTTTTCGTACATGATTCTCTCTATAATCTTCTTTTTCATGTCAATCGTTTAGTGTTGTTTGCATTTATACCATATCACCCCAAACATTACTTCATAAAACACAATATCATACAAAATAACAATTGTTTCTTGCGATAGAGGGTATATCTAAAAAAATAGTATAAGTTACTAGATGTCGTGGTTCGGTGATTTTTTTGCTCAGAAATAATCCACACACAAAATACCTTATCTGCACGTGGATAATTCCGATCATGAAATACTTCTGTATTATTCTTCTAATATTACGTACAACTTTTTCTTATTAGTATTGAAATTATTAAATTTATTGATTTCAATATTTAATGCGTACAGGTTAATGATTTATTCACGCTAATGCCTTTTTATAAATCACTTAATATTGTTTATTAATTTATTTGAATTTTGCTTGCTAAGTATACAATTGAAAAAGGTTTTTTATTATTTCAACAATAAAACTATCTTTTTGGATACTTCTGTTAATAAAGTTTGCACGTTCTATATTTATGATTATTTCTGTATTATTAAAAGAAATGAGTGAGGAAATACTCTCATCGGTAGAGAATTTCATCAATATTATATGATTCTTGTACATTTCAATATATCATTTTGTCCGATTTACGTAATTACATTTATAACGTTATAATAATTATTCTAGTAAAGTAATTTTTTGCTTACCCTGTATTAAAGCTGCGTGAAATAAGATATTATTATTGAAGAGCTGAAGTATGTACCTTCCATTACGCGCGCTCTAGAAATATCGCGATATTGCATTTAAATACAACCAACTCGTAAGCTTTTAAAATATGTATAACCAATATGGAAAATAGCAACATTGATTATCGAGGCTTAAACTATGCTATCTAGCATTATGAGTCATATTTCCGGGATTGCTCGAATGTACGACAGCGTAGCGTACAAAATAAAGCTTATAATGTACACTGATAGAAAAAGGTTTTCTAGTATATTTATTTTCTCAGGCCGTTGTTGTGTGATAATTACTATTCAATTTTATTTTAAAACTCTTTATATTAATTATTATTAAATAAAATGACGTAAAGCGTTTCTAAAAATTGACAAACTTCTAAGAGAGTTTTTTGTAATAAGACTGCAAATAATACTCATCCGTCTATTTATCTCCTGTCGTAAGACATCTCTTTCGCCTTTTCGGCAAGATAAACGATTTCTATTATCATTATTATTATTAATAGATATTTTTCATTACAGTTAATGCCAATGCATCAAGTATTTTTTATTTGGAAAATTATACGTGAAAAACAAGCACAGAAGGGAAATATCATCACATACGTACGAGATCTCAATTAACAATTTAAAAAATGTTTATTTGATAACGAGCCTGCCGGGATCCTTTTACCACTGGACTACATACACTGATTATTTCAGTATAGATTATACGGTTATCGCGTCATTTATTGAGACATTTTTGTGTTAGAAACCTACCGAATATCTATCTTCATAAGATACTAAATGTTGTATACGCCACCACCTCTATCTAGAAGGATATTTAATCGCAGTGACATTAATTGTAGCCGGGAGAATATGAGAAGCAGTAAAAGACAACCAAGGTGTTGTGATGGTAAAAGGTTACAACTACTGTTTACTAATTTTTGTTGTAGGAGAGCAAAAACAAAGTTTTTAAATTATTCTGAAAATGAAAAAAATAAACAAAACCATTATATAAACACATACTCCAATCATATACTTTAAAGATGTTAAAAACTTATTGCTATCTGACAATTTAATCAGATATATCTATTTGCCGTAGTTTTTAGCTTCACTTTACATCTTTGTCGCCAATATTGGTGTAGCTCTAAAATCTTATGTAATTTGAAACGTACATATTAATGAAAAAATCCTGTTAAAACAGTCTGCCATTAGAGCTCTGACTTGTTTCCTAAGAACAAATCGAAATACCTGTAAAAATGTCACACTTACATAATACAATTTCTATCTTTTAATCATATCCGATCTCAATAAGGAGTGTATTTTTTCAGATTTTTTTTCTCCCGTTTTCTGTATTGCTGTCATCTATGCATCTGGATTTTTTTAAAACCCATGTTTGCCTGCAATGTGAAGCGTATAACCTCTTTGTCACAACATACGTTTTTTGATAATTTATTTTAATTTTTGATACCTTACATTGATTTTATTTTTTAGCACAAAAAAATACTTTCAGAATAAAAATAATCAAAATATAATTTTGTTAATAGTTTACATAAAATTAATATATTTAAATAAGCGGTCAAATTTCATTGGCCCCTACGAAAGCGGATTATGGGCAATGAAAGGGGTCGCGGACGCACGCGCGCGGCGAGGCGTGCAGGGGGAATCAACCTATATCTCCCGCCAAAATGTAGATCAGTGGGTGAACCCCCGCGGACCCCCCCTCTCCCACACCCCACTCGCTAACCGGCAGAGCCTTTCAGATCTCTTTGTCCGAGGTTCAATGACTGTTGACGGCTGCCGTTGTCGTATTGGTCATGCGATTCATAGCCTGTTGCTTTATATAATAAATATATTATATACGTTTTATATAAAATATGTCTATAGTTTTTATGTATAGAAAGAGTTTCCGTACAACCTTTTGTAAAATACGTCGGTTTTTGAACTTCTTCTATGATCAAATACACACATTATTATTTATGTTATATCGGGGGTGGGGAAACTTTTCATTTCGGCAAGTCATTTTTTTATCTTTCACTGAATAAGGCCGTACTCAATAAATTTCAATGTTGAAAATGTATATAAATAATAATAAAAACAATACCCCAGTCGACGCCAGAGCTGTGAAGTTAGTCTTAGTAAAATAATACGATTTATTTATTCGGAAGTGTTCAGCGGATTTCCTAATAACAAAAAATTCAACAACGTGAGACATTAATTACAAACAAAAAGCTTCATTATATCCTTACGAGTTAGACGTGTCAGACATTTCTAGCGATGAAAGCGATTAATGTCCAGTCCCTCATAAAAGTCTCCATATATACTCAAGTAACAATGAATAGTATTACTGTTTCTTAAATACATTACATATTTTTAACAATATTTTGTATACTTTATTTATAATGTCTTCATTATCTTCTTTTACGCGATTTTCTATACCAAAATGTTGTTCTATTTTCAAATAGCATGGTTTTTATTTCAGGGATACAATCTTCAATTTTTTCATAACTTTTTTACACGGTTTTTTGTGTAATGTATCTATCGAATAAAAAAAGGGTTGAGTGTATTTGATTTTTTTTGAAATTTGCCCTTCTAATTAATTGTATCTATATATTAATAGTCGATAATGTCTGTCTGGTGTCCCCGATTTCACACTTTCCAGTCTCCACTTTTTTATTCATACTAAATCTATATATTAATAGTCGATAAAATAATCACTCGCTTTTCACTTTTCACAAATGTGTGCGTACTGATGTCCTCGAGTATTTTTCTTCTTCTACGAAATGTATTTGTTTGCGTACTTGAAAATTAATAGTTAATGAAATAAAATAAAATAAAATAAAATAAAATAAAATTAAATTAAACTAAATACAATTAAACACAATGCAACAAAAATCTCACGTTGCTGGGCAACGGACTTACAGCTAGTTCTCTCTTAATAATTGAAAGATTTAATTATGCAATTTACCATCTTAGAACTCAAGCCACGAACCACGAATATAAGCATTGTACGTTATCTTGTATTTCACAGAGGTTGGCGTTATTAGTAATTATCCAATACCGTGTTAAATTCTAGACAAGTATGGCGAGACATCTTTTTATTACAATAATTATTTTAACGAATCTGTTAAAAATGATAAAACGTGGTGTTAATGAACGCGTGTGGAGTAAAACATACATTTACGAACACGCCCAATATTTGAACACGGTCATTAACGAACTATAAGCGGCCACGTTCAGGGATTGCATTACCGGTATTACAAAATCAATAATAAATACTAACGGCCAATCGGGATTTGCGTGAATGGTTTGTTTTTTACAAATATTATACATAAACGGACATTATTTTTTCTTTGAAATAAAAAATAACACTTAAAAAATCTAGTTTCTCAATGTTTATATAACACAAAAATGTGACGTGTAAAATGCCGGTATCTGTCAATAGTAATTGTATATTACGTTGATACACTGGTAGAAAACGATAAATCAAAAACTGTTTTTTAAGATAATCGACTTTTTCGATTATCGTGAGGCAAAATGTCAATTTAGATAACGTGGCCGTAGACAATACGACAAATAAATAAACAAAAATTGATCAACATATTTACAGCTAAAAAAACTTCAAGTCGTTTTATCTTCTTTGGCTAGTTGTAGAAATAAATCGTTGTTTAAAAAGTTACTTATAAGTTTCTGCCAAAGAAATTTACTTAGTTTGAATTATGTCTTTTAATATCGAAATAAATAAATTCAATATGATTGAGCTTGTTTTTTCAGACAATATAGTGTCTTCAATTCCTATACGGTGCTAAAAAATACTTTCGATACCTTGCTGGCCCTTAAAGACCCAAGTGGAAAACAGGTTTTAAAACTTATCGCGTCCCGCCCTTTGATGGACGATAAATACGCAGGACGTATATTTTTTAAAACATATTAGTAAATAAGTGTTAAATTTATCCATCTGCATTCATATCTCAAAACATACAGTTTTTGACAACGTTTTTTGACAGTACACCTACAATTGTACGAATATGTTCACTTTATTTCATAACTCTTCTTGGGCAAACTGTCAATAAATTTATATATTCTTTACAGTAATTACAATGTTTTCAGAATCAAAATAATATGTTATTAAGTGTATTAAAGTATTGATTTTGCATAACTTTTTATATTTAATTACTAGAATCTAATGTGTTAAGACCAAAATTGAAATAAAAACATCCAAAATGCCTGGCTCTCGACTTTGGTAATACCGTTACCGCAAGCCCTAGTCGCGAGTTAGTCAACATATTGATTTCGTATTAAAATAATTAATTACAAGTTTACTGTCGATTTACTACTATTAATAATTAACTAAAATATAAATCGAATATTTATGAACTCGTTCATAAAAAATATTTATTTGAGTAATAATTTGAGGAAGGTGTGTAAATAAGGTTGTTCTGTACACCTTGATATAACGGTTTGATTTATAACGATTTGACAACTATGTATGTTCGAATGAAATTTCATTCAATTATCAATTATCATGGTAAATTCGTTAAAAAATATTTTGGTTTTGTAGTATCCATAAAAGAGTTAGCAAGTTTTTGATTGTAAATGAAATATCATCGGTGTAAGTAAGCGTTTTAGGTTTCTCATGTTATGTTTGAAGTCAAAACTTCGATCATAAGTTAAAAAATATGTAGCATTACAGCTAGTAACATTCAAAGCGTCAAATATGATTTGTTGAAATCGACGTTTGACTCAAAGAGAAAAGACGTCACAAATCGTCATGCTCTATATCAGAAGTGTCAACCCTTATTCCTTTCATTCCCTTCTTTCACCATTGCTCAGAATATACTCCCAACCCCTACTTAAAATAGTGTAACTCAAAAGGTATATTCTAAATAATATATATACACATAGTGTTGAAACTCTTCTTCAATATTTATGTATTTTTCTACATTATATTGTACATTTATTGAGATGATTTTTCACTAACTAATTACTGAAATTACTGAATCGTATTTAAATGAACAACAACTTCAGTTAAATAACGAAAAAAAAATATACAACTGATTACTGTATTCAGTCTTTTATAATATGACATTTGTTTTTAGGCCTGAACTAAGTAATTAATATGGTATGTAAAAAAGGGATAAATTATTGAATTACTATGTACTCTGCGTAATAGTAGGTATAATAAACGATTTTGCGCACTTATATTTAAAATGTAGAAATTTCAAAAAAAATTGTACATCAAACAATTGTATATATTGGAATCCAACAAATGTAGTATTTATAGAGTATAATAATATCTAATAATCGTTACTTTATAGCTGTCAATATAATTGACTCAGTTACTAGCTACTCCGAATACTCGGTGCTCGTTTTCCGGCAGCACAACCTTCCTATGTGTGAGATACGCTTGACGAAAAAGTATAATAATAAAAAAGCGCAAACAGGAAAACGCGTGGATACAGTAAAACGCATCTTGCAGTTTCTCTGTAATCTCTGGAAAGTTCTGAGAATACATCCGATGCACTATCAAAGTTACAATTATGTTATTATTGGATATTGCGACATCGCGAGCTAAGTGCAACAGGAAAATTATTCCTTTTACGTTATCGGTTATTATTGAAGCAGTGTATAATTAAATGCTGTGTTTTTTTTAGTTTGTTTACTATCGACATAGTTTTCTGACTATATCGACAGTATACAAAACCATATATAACTTACAATGATTCAAACCCGGACCTGAATGATCACTAGGGTGGATTTATCATCAAATACCGGGGTTTCCTAACCCGTGGTACGCGTACAACTTGGTGGTACGCGGTTGATGGTTGGTGGTACGCGAAAAAAAACAGTTATGGCGGACATGCAGGAATAGTAGTACAATTTAGCGTAATGTCGACTACCAAGTCGTACGCAAGTCAAAAAAGGTTGGAAAAACCTTGAACTAGACCACAGAGAGTGATAACTATATCTTATTTTCTATTTCGGCTTGATATTGGTCTTAACTCTTAAGACTAAAATGAGTTATCTTCTTTTGTAATAATTAAGATGGGAATCGAAAAAATAACATTTTATTTAGTCGAATATT
Source organism: Himalopsyche tibetana (assembly GCA_030503985.1). Lineage (NCBI taxonomy): Eukaryota > Metazoa > Arthropoda > Insecta > Trichoptera > Rhyacophilidae > Himalopsyche > Himalopsyche tibetana. Next base: position 3,023,278 of record JAPJYX010000019.1, on the reverse strand, counting down.
AACAAAGGCTAGCAATAAGTCATCAAAATTTTCGAAAGTTAAGTCTGTTATTTTTTAAGATTTCTATATGTTCCAGTAAAAACTTCCTCGTCGGTGTTTATATTAATTAGTTAGCCGTTATCGTAGTAAAAAATATGCTTTCTACCGTGTCAGTGCATATTGTCAGCTAGGGAAAGGACATGACGAAAACACTGCCTTTCCCCACTTCCGGGACAAGAAATGCGCTCGCGAGTAGTAATAAGTCATGTGAGAGAAATTCCGATTTCATCTGCAAGTAATATTCTCATCTGGACATCGAGGAATGTGGATTGAACCATTACATTATGTATTTGTTTATGTATATATAATATATACCTACTTACATTCGGAATCGCTTGTTTGGCTGCCACTGTTGACGTTTCGTTAAAGCAGTGGTGGCGAAACTTTTGATCGGGTGTATATTTTTAATAAAATCAATAATGCACAAAACTTTTGATCAAAAACAAAATTGAACAAACCTTATCGTTATTATCGATGTATTTGATTTTTTAACGTTTAATATTTTTTTCAAAAGTAAATACAGTGCGTTTGGTTGAAATACGATTTTTTATTGAAAAAAAATATGAGGTCCCTGCTTAAGCACGCCACAAGCTCCCTGTTCATTTTTACAAATAAAATGTATTATTATATGATAATAAGAAGTGCTTAACTCAACTGGGATGATTTGAAAATCTTATTAAGCTAGATTCTATCAATTAAACGCATTTTTGTATATAAGCAATTTAATCATTTGTATTAATTATAAGTGTCTCTGTAGATCGTGGCTCTTACCCTTAAACATGCACATCGTAAGCATTATTAGCTGGTGGTTCATCAACTCGCGATGTGCGAAACTGGTCCTGATTTTAATCAATAATGTGGCATTAATACAAAAAAGTGTTTTGTTTTTGTAATCACAACAAAATGTTTATTTTGAGCAATGGTAATTATTATGGCAGGTAAAATTACTAAAAACTAAATTGAATATCAATTTTTAAGATCTATTCTTTTTGGTCGATGCGTTCAAGATAACGAGTTTATTTATGATAACAAATAGGTGATAAATTGTCGATTCGAATTGTGTCCTATATCAAATCTTCATTTCAATCAAGCACAATAAAATATGAAAACTTAATGATATGATTATTGTGTAAGTTGAGGCTATTAGCAGTGCATTGATTTTTATGAAAATTTATATTTATTTATTGTGAAGACGAAAATATATCATAGTTTATATTTTACATAACGATGCGTTAAATGCAATCTCTAAATGGTTATTTTTTAGCCGACTTGCCGACCCCTGTGATAAGCGAAATCGAATAAAAAAGTGGCTTTCGGCTACAAGTAGAACACAGCACTTTTCATATTCTTTTCAATCGAGCGGAGTCAATGACACGAGGAAAGCAAGTCTCTTCTCCTCGCTCTTCTTCAGGGCAGCAAGCCTTTCATCCGCCCAAGAATCTGTCAGACTATATCTCAATACGTGCGACCCTCGCATAACGCCAGCATTTCACTTGAACGTGAGTGAGTTTACTACGTTTATGTTTTTAAAGAAGATTTTGTCGGAATTTACTCGGTTACGCTTCATTCCAACGGTCAACTTTTCTTTTGTTTTTATTATCCGTTACACTACAAAAAGAATAAACCTTTGATTGGTAATATATTTTTTCTTACTGGGAGCGAATGTGTTTACATAAATACATTATATGTAAATACATTTGCTCCCAGTTTGGGAAAAAATTATACTACTTATGGAGTTTATCTCAACAAAAGTATTTCTACGAGAACTGTTTATACTCAGTGACAAAAACTCTATTTCTCGAAAAGACATTGGACAGTAGAGTGATATGTCCCAAACGGGACTATTGTTAAGCCGTTTTTACGGTTCTGATAAGCGTTTGCAATTTACCGTAAAATTTTGGTCACCAGTGAATAATTCCCCACATTACCAGTAATAGAATATAAGGTAGACTTTTATGTATTTCGCTACATTTTACTAAAAGCTGGCTCCTAGATTGAAACCGAAATATTATTTTATATTTTTGAGATTAATAATGTCACACATACATATACGTAGTTTGTGTTTTTACTGAGATATGTAAATGAGTGATTAAATAATCACTTATTTCCATATATTATTGGTATATGCCACATCAAGCTATGTTAATTTGGTGAGAATCTGTCCATTGGCTTATTGATGTATTTGATACATTAATGACATACTTTTGATACACTTATAATAAATTCTTAATTCAAATTTTATAAAATAACAAAAAAATAGGAATGAAAATAGGCGCACACAAAAGAAATTGATTAAATCATCAGTAACACTTATCCTAAAGTTTGTAAATATTTGCCCCGCAAGTGGAAACGTGGAAACTATTATAGTTGGTCGGCAGACTGCAAGTGATTTTATTTGTAGGATATTTGAGAAAATATACAATTATCCAATCAAAGCCGGAGTCGGAGTCGTTTTCTTTTTAATCGGATCCACAGTTTTGAATTCAAGCCTTCGGAAAGAATTTATATAGTGTCAACCACTTTATTTATATAAGTCGCATTAAAAAATAAATCTTTCTATTTTTGTTACTCTGTATACGGAATATGTTTTCAATTAACTTGTTGTATTAATATGATCATAAACATAACTATTATAGTAATAAATTGTAATGGAGAAGTGGTCGTATAGAGAGATGAGAAATATGCGGGCATTATGTTACAAAAGTTATCTTGCATCAAAATAAGATACGTATAATCTGACTGCATGACAGCTTTCGGAAATAAGGAGGTCGGTTATGAGAGTTACATATTTTTTGTGCCTGGTGTACGCGGCTCCGAAGCGCACAGACCAAAGAGTCGCATCGCTATTCTAGGATTTTTTAAATGCGGGTTCAGAATCTAGTCGGAGAGCATTGATGAGGGATTGAAAACAAGATTCAATTGTTCTATTTTCTTTATAAATTATTTTGTTTTAATTTAAATTACCGAGCGGTTAACGTCTTTGGCTTCGGTAACGGTGCTCACAGGGTTGAATTCCAGTTGACAGTGCCTTTAATTGATTTTTCAATCGATTTATAAATTTATATTTGAAAGCATGGATTAGGGCTTCTACAAAAATCAACATTAAAAAAACCGGCTTTTATTTAATAAAAATCGGTTATCAAAGTTTCATTAAAAAAAATCTTTATTGAAATAGTGAAAGGAAGTTTTCGACATTTTGAAACTGTATTCACTATAAACAAAAAAATGCATTTTTTTATTTTTTCTCGGTATTCCAAATATATGTTTTTAGAAAACACAAACCAGCCGAGTCAAAATGCACAACGAAGGCTTTGATAATAAATACAATTAAATCTAATATTTGCAACGCGTTTATTATGGTATTGTTAAATGTTATAAAAAGATTTTCAATTAAAAATAAAATAAAAGCAAAATAAATATAAGTTTCTGAACCCGGAATACCAAGCAAAAAAAATGATTTTAGAATGAATGTAGCAAATTTGGCTAAAAAAAAACCGACAAGCCCATGGATGGCTGTAATGTTTAAAATGTTCTCCCATCAATCCCATTCCAAAAATGAGATGTAGCGGGAGCGTTAAGTTAACCTCTAGTTCTTATATCCTTACTCACTCACTTTGATAAAGAGAGGCTGACCATCTGAGTAAACAGCATTTCTTAAAAATATGCAGATTATTTCTGAGTTCACATATTTCGTTTAATGAAGTAATATTACACATACGCGTGAGAATTATGATTTAGATCCAAAATCCACGCGATGGATCTTAACTCTTTCTTTGGCCTGGCGCCAAACGCGAATTATCCTCCCACGCTATTAGTTTTAAATATTTTTTAGGCAGTTGTAATAAATATATTTTGCAGTAGTAAAAATAGAATACAAAATTATTCGAGTATGTATTTATATGCTGGATATCAGATGTTGCTTGTATATTCGCTGTGAACGTGTAGAGTCCAACACTTTAGATCCCGTATACATACGGGATGGAAATGGAACAGGGCGCGTTACTTCCAGAAAATTCCTAATTTTCAATCCGGTATTTAAACAATAGTAAAAAAAAACGGTATCCTTGTTTTAGTGATATCGGCATTGCAATCCCTGGCAGGCACCTACTGATGTGGCCAATGTTATACTAAAATTAAAAGTTCAACGAATCCAAGTTTATGTGTGCCGATATCGCTGGCAGAAACTCGCTGTCGCGTTTGATTTGTTGTCATATAGTAATATGATACTATTGTGTTTTATTAGTTACTATTAAATATCTCCGCTCGCCGTTTCAGCATCCCGAAAGTGGGTCAAGCCGGTATGTCATAGTAATCTAACAAGGGAAAATCTATATTGTGATTTCATAGTACGGCGTACCGCGTGGTCGACGATCTGACAGCAAGAAAGTACACGGTCGTGGTTTGTGCAGCAAAACCAGGCCTTAAGTGGGTCGTACGTGGCCTCGACCTAGACCTACATAGAATGGGGCCACAATCAGCGACAGTAGCGGCCTTAGTGAGGCCAAAGACCCCTCTAGCGCCTCGCTCACTCCCTCCCGAAACCTCCGCGTCGCACCTCCACTTTCTTACGATCGTTCGCATTTGTCGCGCTAAGTGTCCCATTGTCTAAACAATAAGTAAACATTGTGTAACACGAGAAACGTTTCATCCTAAATAGGAGAACAATGCTCAATCATGTGACGTATAATTGAGTAAAAAATAGTAATTAAGATTCATACAAACTTTCGTGTAATTTATACAATCAATTTCGCTAGAATTTTAAAACGTCTCAGTTTTCTTAATAAATACACTACATTTAAATAGTAGAAATAAATTGTATGCGCTCATTGAAAGTTTCCTTAAATAAATTTGTTATAGTGCGCACTGTGTGGGATGTTGTGCCTTCTTGTTGAAACCAAAGCTTTCCGCATTAATGTATTTCATTTCAAGAAAGAAAATATTATAAATCATTGATCTATAGCACTCTTCATTGATTGTTACGTTCTAGCTGGCAACTTTTTTTAAGAAATAAATTTGCACAATTTGCAAGCGTTATTATGGCGTAAGTATATTCATAGTGAATTGGCAAACCAAACTGAGTACAAATAAACTGGCAGCTGTCGAATTAGCCATCGCTGAAAAAAAAGATTTTGGTAGTTTTTTTTTGGTGTGGTAAGTATTATAAATAAATCAAGAACGAGTTTGAATCCATCCACGGCAAAACCGGGTAATAAAGCGTGATTTATATCTAAATGAACATGACTCATGAGTTTTATTAAATTACTTAAAGTTGTCGTAGTTCAATAGGATTCCACTCAAAAATACTCGTTTGTATGTGTTTCTTTTTATTGTAAATTAACAATGTCATCTTTTCGATACAATAGTATAATTATAATAAAAAAGGTTTCGATTCAACACTCCAGCGTGCTGTGGGCGTCATCACTAATCTCTTGATTTCTTTCTGACGTGTTTTCCATTCCATCATTAAAAGTATCTCGTTTAGAAAATGTTAGTAGACATTTTCCCCTCGTCTCGCCGTTTATTTTTTACCTATTGCAACTCCATGCACTTTCCTGAATCGCCTATCACTTCTGGTTATCCAATATCCACTACGTACGCACCGACGTTATTACACGCATCTTGGTAAGATACAAAAATTGATAATTTTATCTTTTTTTATTATTTTACTATTGTCAAACACCTATTACATCACATATTAAAATACTGATTGTTATCAAGAAGTTATAAAAATGAATTAAAACGATAACATGACTTAACATGACAGGTTAAATTATCGTAAAAGAGCCAATTAATTATAAAATGCATTTTTTTAATTAATTAATTAACTGCTCACAATGTGGAGCATTATATTATCTCAACAAAAGTGTAAGCTAAAAAAAAGCCTCTATTAGCCTATTTTTTGTGATTCCGCAAATTCCTGGGTTTTCGAAATTGGACAGTGAGAACATTTTTTTTTTAAAAATTCGCGGCTGAATCACTAATTTATACACGATTTTGGTGAATGCTCAAACCCGAAATCCCTGGTCTATAAAAAAAATCCGGGATTGGATGCCCTCGAATCTACACGTGTTGCTGTACATTTATTTCATTATTTGATCAATCCAATGAACTTCAGGTTGTTGGCTTAAGTTCAAAGCATTTTTTAACATACTTACTATCATTATATAGAAGTTTATTCTTTGCGTTTTTTCTTGACCAGTGCTGTAGGTATTGAAGTACCTTGTTATAACACACCTTTAGATATGATCGTTGTTTTGATTCCTAATAATATCAACCTTGATAAAAAAAAGTGCATACCAGGGTAGTCTAAGAATAGTTCAATACCATTGAAAAAAATAACTTTTTTTAGTTTGACACCAAAAGAATATTAAGTACTAATAGTACTCTTTTACCAAATAAACAAAAGGCAAAATTTGCAGAAACGGTCTATTATTCTAAATGAGTTCTCAATCGTAAAACTTTTACAAAAAACGCGTTTTTGTTGCGTTATTATTCATGTTCAAATATTCACCGTTTCCGGCAGATATATTTAAATTGATATCGGTGTATTTTATGGACACATTAAAGTAATTTAACCTGGAATTTTTACATTAAATTACCAATAAAAGTAATGTTAGGTGAGTCGTTATCTGTGATTTACCGTTTAATATACAAATTCTATATTTTAAGCAGTGTAGATAACTTGCATTAAAAAATAATATTGCTCCGTAATTTTCGGAGTAAAAAATATCAAGAGCATACATACTGCAACTATAGATCGCAATACCGGGATTATTTAAGTAGAGATTCGTGATGTTATTTCGTGACGGGTTCGAAAATGAAAAAGTATCGGTATTTCCCTATTGAAAAATAACCGGATTTTGAAATTATCACTTTCATTATTTAATTCAGTTGTTGACAAATCTGCTAAGAGTTGTATCAATATTGTTTTTATATACTAAAACAATATTAATAACACAATTTTGCCACAATAAACTAAATATTTTCTTTCATTGAACTGTCCTCTTTGTTTATTTTATTAAGTATGAAAGATATTATAGACATATTCAAACACAGTTGATGAGATTTGACCTACGTCTAGTTATTGATAAGAAATAGTTTACGTCGCAAATTCATGAACTATTAAGAAACACATTTTCGTACTAGTTTCACATCTAATAGTATCAAGACCAGTTTCGCTTATCGCGGGAATTGGTACAAAAAAGTGTGTAAATATTATATAATGTCTTTTTACTAAAAAAACATACATAGTGTAATATTTGATACGCAAATTTCCGGGACTCTATAACTGGTATATTGAAGTATCTTAAAAATATGTTATTTTTATAATTTTTTTTATTATTAGAAACTTTTTTATTATGAAAACAAAATTGTTTGCAATATGTCATCTTCGTCAATTATTAATAAAATAAATAATTGTAAAGAGTATAAGAAAACATATAATCAGTGAGCTTAATTTAAGCCTTTTCGATGGATTCGGCTGTAACTTTGTAGAAGTTCATTTTTAATATAAAATTAGATTTGATAATTTTGTTACTTCGTTTGCTGTAATACAAACTGTGACATGTGTTTCGTCTCTTTTGGAATTTTAATAGAAATAAAAACATTCAAACACACTATCTTGTAAATAATAAAGAGATACGAACAAACAGCTTATAATTTTAAAAAAAAATCTTTAAAAGAAGTGAACAATTATTGATTACAATTTTAAATAAGACGCTCATCAATGTTGTTCTATTTTAATTTAGGATTTACTAACCCTAACAAAAGTAATTAATTTGTTGTTAGTACTATTAATGTTTGTATATCGTCCAGGAGAAAAAAAAAAAACACCGAACTTCATTTTGTAAGATATAACTTAGAAATTAGAATACATTTTTGGTTTATATAAAAAAACAAGCGGAGTGATAAAGTAATTACATTTAATATTACATTATCATGAATTGTTTCTTCGTATTGACATGTGGAAGACTTTTCACCGTTAAAAACGATACAAACCTCAATAACAACAAATAAATAATTCACTAATTAAGTAAGAAAACAAATATGTGAATAATTATTGAACATCGTTTTCTTTTGGCAAATAAAATTTTAATAAAAATATATCTCATACTGAAACAATTCAGGATTCGCTTTAAAATGTATTTTTTCAGATGTAGACTTTTTGTTAAACTTTATTTAAATGATAATAGGATTTGTATTTTAATGGTTAATAACTAAAATTAAATAGTTGTGACTGCTTAGTTATGTCCACTATACGATTAGTTCATCGTGTATAGAAACTTCTCACGATCCACTAAAAAAATATGAAATCAGAAAGTCTTACAGAGGAAACCAGCAAGAGCCGCAGGTTCAACGAACGTGAATCAAGAACATAAGAGAAATTATGTTGGTAGTGGATTTAGGGAAAGATTTTCGGTTATTGTCCTCCTTATGAGACATCATAATGAATGGATCTTTCTCTAAGGTCGTTCACTCCGAGGCTTCAAGCCATAGAATATAGAATATTATAGCCTTAACTATGCCGTGCCACCGTTGAATGTTATTGAGGCGCGTGTTTTTAAAACTAAGCACTTTTTATATAAATAACTAGTAATTATAATCCGGCTTCGGCCTGGATATTTTTTTACATTCACGTATTACATTTATGTACATACCACGCTCACTTTCAATCGAATCAAAAACATGTAACTTTTTACTGGTATACGACAGTTTATATAGACACACTTCTATGAATAAAGCGTTTGTGTTGTATAGATAGAATAGTTAAATGAACTGCTCGGGATTGCTTTAGTTGTATTGATTTTTAAACGCATACACTGGAAATACAAATATTTGAAAATATGACCTATTAATCAAAACTGTATTTTTTTTTAAGAAAGGTTTTTTTTCTCTGTTCATCAACATGTGGAACTGGTAATTTTTGATCCGAAACTCTGCAATTATTAACGGGTAATAGCTTTGTTTCATTAGTAAATATATTTAAAGCGTTTCCGAAACCGACCTTAACTCAAAACACGCATTTTTGTAGTTAGGCCCCTGTGCTTATTATATTGCCTTAATATTGGAGTGTTCAAATTGTTACGTGTACACTTTTCAAAACAAAGTCCTCGTTGAAATGAGCCTCGGTGCCGTCACATTTGACTTTTTATTAAAGACGCCAAAAATTTCTACGGCCGCCTATTATTAAGGTCAGGAATTATGCAACAGAAGTAAACTTCTTTCGAGCGACCGTTGTCACAGATCAGCTCCGATGACAAGAATATTTCGAGTAACCCCGAAGCTACGACATTAGTTCGAAGCTTTCTCGTCCGACATCAAACACATTATTATAATCATGCACGTTTGGCATACTAACAATGCCGGCATTCACGCAAATGATTATTATTTATAATAAGAAGATACGATTTTATTTTTATACTGCATCCCGGTTTCGATTTTTGATATTTATTGGAATGTGACAATAGTGTGTATTAAAAAATGATTTTAATCAGTCACCCATATTATTATATTATAAGATGGCCCACCCACCAAATATAATATATCGTTGATTGTTTTCTACAAAAAATACACGTTTTCAGGAGACGAATAAATGTACTTTATTATATCGCTTTATATCTCTATAAAATACCACTGGAATGGTTTTGTCCGAAAACGTTTCCATCTATGTATGTCACCTTCTCCTTCATGCTTAACCCTCCAAGGACGAGCGTCACCATATGGTCACAGTAAACATCGTTGTCTATTGATCCCACTATTCATCCTTTTTCTACCTGAATATCGTTGCTTTCGCTCATATTTGGTTAAGAAGGGTACATACTACAGTAAGTCATCAACCGTGGGGACAGAAACGGCCTCCAAAAGCACATGTGATTTTTTGAATTTCCGTTTTTTTTATTTACTTTTTGAAACTGTTAGTTATTTTTTTATAAAAACATCAAATTATTTACAGTTATTTTGCTAATATATTTGTATTGAAATTATGTTGATCTAAAGAGGTAAAGTAAATATTTAAAAAAAAATACGTTTAGCTATATTTCAACCCCGAATGTTTGCGAGCCCATACGGTCACATTTGTCCTTACTACTGTCCGTACTCAATATTACACGGTAATAAAAGGATGAACATGACCATATAGTCATGCGGAGTTTCTATAGAACGCGTTTTTTTTCTAATTTTGGATAGGAATAAAAGTTATCCGTGACTTCAATATGGCTTAGAAAATATTTTTTTTATCGGAAAAAAGCTTTCGTCTCTGGAGGTTAACACAGTAAATAACCATATTATTTGCCGACGTTTTTGTATTAGGTTAAATAAAGCGATTCGTGATTATTGAGATACGAGTTAAAGGAATATGTGTATATTGAAATTTTTAATTTTTTACATAAAAAAACTCAAAACTGACAAAAGTTGAGAAACGAGTTGATACAATACAAATTCAAAAAGTTAAACACACATTTATTTAATATGATCAAAACCGGTTTCGCTAATGACGAACATATACAGTTCAGTATAAATAGCACTGTGTTAATGTGTATTATTATCAATATTGTGCGTTTCCACCAAGTATTGACAGTGAATATTGAAATAAAATGCGTTGCAGCTCAAAAATAAATTATTTTCTACAATCAGAATTTTAAAAATAAATTTAAATGTAGTTCAATCATAAAAAAGAAAACTCAAAAAAGGGTAGCCTTAAAAATTTGCGTTACAAGGAGTTTCGTTATCCCGATAAAATAGAATCAAAACTTAAATAGTTTATTTTTTTCAGTAGAGCTCAAAAAAAATGTTTGAAGAAATGATAAAATAAGAGTTTTATTTATTAGATTATGGTTTCTATTTAGAGCAGCGATTTACAACCTGGGAGGCGTAGAGTGTTGCGAAGGGAGGCGCGAACAGTCCAAAATATATATTTACAATATGTATTTTTATTTTTATTATTAAAATATGTATTTTTATAAAACGTGTCTTTATAGTTACTATATGAAATAAAGAATGGGGAGGCGCGAAGATATTTTTTTCTTCAAAGGGAGGCGTAGTAACATAAAGGTTGGAAACAACTGATTTAGAGCAATGCAAATGTTTCAAATGTAGCATCCTAATATAAATATAATAGGATAAGTCATAACAATGCCATATTACCTTTACGTAAAGGAAAAACGTATTGGTTTTGGGTGAGTCTTAATTTAACCAAAATTGATCCATTCAATTTGTGTATCACAATGTTAACTATTTAATCTACGACTGTTTTAATGGCTGAATTTTAAAAGTTACAAATTACATTTTATTTAAAATATTTCCTACAAATCCTGTTTTTGACAACTACAGCGTTCTTATAAATCGTGTATTGACATTAAAAAATTGGTATTAAAAAGCATAAATAAAATAAACTACCGCACTGTTAATATTTTAATCAAATTAAAATACTTCAGAATAATCATTCTCGCCATCGAAACAAGAAGTTTCTGTCAGGAACCTTACGAATTTATTAATTTTGACACATTTTCATACAAACCAACGTAATAAATAAATGAGATATTATATTAAAAGTTTCGAAGTCAGTTAACTCTCAAAAAAAACTCCACGACTAAAACTCCGAATTAATAAACTTTCATAGCACCGAACGATTGTCTTATTTTTCTTTTCTTTATTACTACCCTTCGTCAAACGGAAATTCTCAACGCTCAGTACAACAATTATTAAAACGTAAAGAATTTTTTAACAACATAGCGAAAGAAGAAAGAGTTGGTTATATTTTTTTAGCGATGAACCGAGTCCGCTTGTATTTTCTACTGCATACTTTAAGATGTCAGTTACTTTCTTTGTCCCATATTTCCTACTTGCCTATCGTCGAGCAGTTTAGTTTTTGCGGAAGACCGTTTTGTCGATTTCATTCAGCGGCATCGAGTTGCTCTCGTATGATGACGCTACATTTGATGTATCTCTACCACCAGAGGCGTGCGCCGCTTTTGAGTCAGGGTATGCATTACAGAAAATACACTAGAATCAACGATATAAGAAAATTCGATTAATTTTAATTCCATGTTGAAGATATAAAATTCCAATGCCACCGCAAATTAAAACCATACAGGATGCTTGATACTATTGTTAACGGGTTTATTTTGCATTCGAGGAATAATATGATAGAGGAGCCATTGATTTCTATTATTTTGAGAGTAAACCATGAAATACGTGATTGCATGATATAAAAATACATCAACGTGGGTGAGTCAAAAACATTGTAATCTACAGGTACTACAAGCGCCTGGATGTGGAAGTGGTGAGTAAAATAAAAATTAGGTACTTTACGGCGGGTCCATTTTTATTTGAGGGCTAAAAATCATGGGAGTCTAACTACAAAAATGCGTTCTTTGAATGCGTAATTGAATCAGTCGGGTCCTATGGCGCAGCGGTTGGCGCTGTAGGCTTCCGAGCTGGACATCACGGTTATGAGTCCTAGTACGAGCACGATTTTTTTCGGTGGATTTATCGATTTCTGTTTGTCAGCATGGGTGTTTGTGATGTCTAAAAAATCCCTCCCACCTTTCCGATCCTTCAATAGCTGGGCGTAGCGAGAACGATTAGTTAATCACTAGTTCTGTCCAAGCTTCTATCCATACTAGTCTCTTTAGAAAAAGAGAGGTTGAGCGACTGAGTGACAAAAATTTCTCGTAGAAAAACTTCTGTCAAGATACCTCGACTAGGAGGCCATATGCTCCACACTGGGAGTGGAAATGGATAAAAGCATGAATCAAAGCCATGTCTCCAATTTTCCCTCTAAGGCAAGAGGTTAGCGGCGCGGAAATTTTAAAGGCTGCGCGGACCGATCAAATATTGATTGTAGTGCGCGCCAACCAGGAATGAGTGCGCGGGGGCTTCCCAACTGCTGCGCGGCCGCGCTAGCTTAGAGGGAGCGTTGTATGTCTCGTAAATATAACATATTACAAGATACGATTGAGTGTATCTAGAAATTTAAGTATTATGTAAAAAGAACAAAGGTTAATCACCTGTTAGACTTAGATGATTTTAAAACATTAGATTTGTAGGTAAGTCCATGTTACCATTATTCCTCGTATTGTGTCCAATAATACTATCGAAACACAAAAAAAGCTAGCAAGTAATATTTTGTTTTTACAATATTCTTAGTAAAGAAAATAATATGAAATTGTCAAAATGTTTACGATGTTCTAGCAAGAAAATTTATTTTTTTCCTGTTTCTCAAAATATGTCTGTGGTTCTCAACATTTCGTTAAGCCAAAAACTTTACTATTATTTATTTATTTTTAATCCGGGAACCGGTAAATTGCTCGAATTACAAATTATTTGAATTACTTGGTTATTTAAACGATTTTTCACGACTTTTTCTACGAATTTCATTTTTATCTTGTGCGACACTTGTTTAGAGAGTGAAATATAAAAATAATTTTCGTAAGTATTTATTTTAACCGTGTGCGGAACATATGATCTTTTAATGGAGTTTATCTCAACAGAAGTGTTTCTACGAGAACTGCTTATTAATTAGTTACTCAAACTGTTTTTATATATTTCCAGAAAACATAGAAGACTAGGGCTAAGACAGAACAAACGGACAAAACAAATGGAAACAAATTGATTATCTTGTTATTCGAGCAATTTCCATTCAAGCAATTTACCGGGGACCTGTTAATCCATGTTCACTCCCAATGTGGAGCATCTTAACATTTTTCACGAGAACTGTTTGTTACTCAGTTGCTCAACCTCTTTTTTTTAAAGATAGTAGTGATAAAAACATAAGAAGCATGAGCAAGAGCAGGACTAATCGCTCTCGTTACACATCGTAATTTTAGAATCGAACAGATGAGAAGGAATTTTGAGAAACCACAAACACCCTTGTCTTCTTGAGGGGAAAAGGTTCTTGAACCCGCCAGTTGACCACTACCTCATGGACGCGATAACATTTGATTTAGGGTGAAACGTTCCAATCACTTAGTTATTCGTAGTAATACATTAAAAAAAACACTATCAAATATAAAAATATATTATATATAATAAGTATTGGCTATTATTTTCATTTAAGAAAATATAACAAATTAAAACATTTCTATTATTGTTAATGTTAAGCCACTGACCGTTATAAAAAACTTTAGGAATTCATACTTCATTTACATATCGCAAATGTTAAATAAATAAAAAAAACAAAACTGTGAAGCGAATGTCACCGAAAATTTTAATTAATAGCAGGTTGAGAAATAAATATTTTGCCTCACAAAAACAACACAAAATAAAGCTACCGCTTCGTTCTAAAGATTCTTAAAAAACGTTATTTCATATATATGTATGCATCTCACATAAACATATATATTTTAAAAAGTTATAAATACATAGATTATAACTTTTTGATGACCACTGATAGCGCTTATGACAGAGAGTTACTTGAAAATGTGAAAAATCTTTATTTTGTTAAAATTGAAAAAAATATTGAAAAATGCTGTATGAATATCGTTAAAAAGTTTTGTAAAAAATATCAAATGTGTTTTAGTTCCAATATTTTGTCTCGTTATAATGGAGCTCTACGAAATAAATCCTAATTCAATCAATAAGTTATTAGTAATCTTGTCATTAAAAAAATCAAAATATGATTTTACGAAATATCGAGAGCCTCTGAATCGTTTCTATGAACAATAACAAAACAAAAGTAAAATTTTCGATAGTAATAATTGTTTACTGTTTTTTTCACTTTCCATACTCGTTACGAATTTGGAATACATATATACATAGAATCGTAATGACGCTTATTAGTTGTACTACAGCTGCTTGTTACTCATTCGATCTCACTTAACTATATTCTCCAGAGATGTTCCAAGTAGAAGGATGGGATTAGAGGAGGAACCCATGAATCAATTGATGAAACTGTCTGTACTAGGATTTGAACATCGGACCACCACAAACGACATCAACAAAGTCGACAACTCGTATGATAATGTGCTGTATAATTTAAAAATAATCAGATAATTAATTTTCAACACAGTAAATTTACATTGGCACGAATTTTGTGTAATCCGCGATGAATTTTTCATTTGATTAGTTTTTAAAACGATCAATTATCTGTGTGTACTAGTCTCTACGCACAGTTGTCCGTATACGTCGTACAATTGGATTGATTTGAAGAGTAGTATTTTCTTCTATTACTATCAATACGTCATGCTTGCAGTGAGAAGATTCAAGATACGTTAGGAGTACCTAGTCCGTTTGCCCCCTGGTGGGTATCGGTAGCGGAAAAAACGCGATGACGCATCACCAAACCCCCCTCATACCCTCCTTCCTCTCCTCTCCGCTTATGCAACTCCTAACTTTCTATTCAAGATCAAACATCACATCGACATGAAAGTAGGTGGGAAACAGACGTTGGCAGGCTGCAATTATTTCCAGTGGCGTCAGTAAAAAATAGCTCCAACGATAATTAACAAATATATTAAATTTGATTCGTGACAATTTTGTACAGTCCTAAAAGCTTTGTCATTAACAACCCGGGAATTACCTTTCAGAATTTTAAAGCGTTAAATTGCATGGGTGAACATGAACATAATTCTAATAATTGAATATTTGAGGAATATTACTCTAATTACAAGTTTTTTTTAGGTTATCAGATGTTTGCAAAATGGAAATAAACAATTTCTCAGTTTCATATAAATATAACATAAAATATCGTTTGACGGTTCGGTCAACGTTGCAAAAGTTTTGAATTTAATTGAGATAATTGACTAAACAGATGAGATAAATAATAATTGTCACTTTTTTACAACTCAGTTTAGATGCGTCAAAACTTTCGTCAAGTATATCTCTAAACTACCAGTTTCTAGTTGTACCAATATGAAACTAAGCCATCGATATATTTATACAAATGATTCTTTGTCTCACTTATGGGCATACTGAAAAAGCTGTGGTTTACAGATCATAGGACGATTTCAAAAACAAGAATTGGTTGAACATTCTCGCACCACCAAACGAAGCAACCATAAAAACTCGATATTTACAGGTGAAGGAAGCTGTTTATAGCGACTAATTGATTAAGCACCTTGTGTTTTTGTATCCGTGATGTGGAAATTGATAATGAAACAATGATGTCTATCGAAAAATGAACAAAACAAGTTTTTCGTGCATAATAAATAGCTAATTTAGCTCTGTAGAGAATAAAACATTTATCTTTTTAACACCTGTTAACTCGCATGTTACTTCACAAGAATACAGTAGGTATATGATTTATTAAAAATACCATAATATGATTATCAACAAAAAATACTGCACTCGTATTCATGGGAAGAAATGTTGGAAAGACAATTTTTTATGCCGTGATTAAAGCATCCCCTAAATTCAGTACTCTCTCTTCCGCCACCACTGGTTGGAGAGTGACATGCCGGTCGGCAAGGTGAAACCGGCATTTTTCGGTTGAGAGGCCGACGACCGACGCTGTCAGATCATGTCGACGCTCTTCCTAGACGTAAACAGGGAAACCACGTATCTACTGCATTCAACACATAACAATAGATTTACATAACGTAATGCAACTTGCATAGATATATAATAGATCGAGAATAAAGAGGTAGATAATTTTAGATGGACTTGGATGGATGGATCAAAAACAAATCCAAATTAACATTTTAATATTATCAGATGTTTTGTGTTATTGATGGGGTATTTTCTAAATAACCCGGTAGTTGAATACTTCCATAACTCTTGCTCACTCTAATATGGAACATATAGACATCATATTGGAGTTTTGTTAAGATATCATTCGACTAGACAAAACTCAATTGTATTAAAATATCAAATAAACAATAGCAAATAAGTATAAATCATAGTTGTTACTTGTAACCTAATATTCATTACGCCACCGTCAAACCTATCAATGACGTGATGCCCGAATCGCTTTCAGCTTTTTGTCGTCTTGGTAGAATTATAATAAACATTGGTTATTCTTTAGACATTATCTTATTGCTGTATATAATAAAGATCACGACAGATTCCTTTTCTTTCAGAGAGTTAAAATAATATACATTTATAAAACAATGACTTCTCGTATTACGTGAACTGATGATCGTAATCGACTACTGTACAATAAAGTGTAAACGTTATACATGTAAAAAAAAAGTATGTTAAAAAACGAAAGCTGGTATTGGGTTAGCTAAAGTTTGTTGATTTTTCTCTTGCGTTTATCACAAGTGTCGTTTTTATTTTTTCAATTATATGTCATTATTTTAAAAGCGTCGATACTTTTCAAAAAATATGATGTAAACTATAAATAGGAATCTAAGAAATCCGAAGGTTGAAATCTTTAATTTTTAAATATTATAGTCCCAAATATTATAACTAATACCATGGACAACTAACAGATGGCGTTCTATAGAAAATATAAATTTGTAACGCGAAATACTCCTTAAAGTTTGAATGTTAATATTTAATGATAACTTTCAAAAATAACAACCCACGTATTTAATTATGTGATGCTGCATATTAAACAAAATATTTAAAACACAAGTCATCATTTCATTTGACCCATTTGTTGTGGTGCCAAGCGCTTTCCACACGGAATGTCAGTTACGAGTTCTCACCCCGCGTGCGACGAGCAGCTTTCTGTAGAGCGGTGCCCGCCTATGAAAATCCGCCCCCGCCTATCCTAACCCACTTCAAGTCCATTGATCCTTTTGTTTGTAAACACTGCAGCAGAGGCAGGCGTGAGGGAAAATAGTGTACTGATACTGTTGTATTATCGATAGTCGTTTTTAGTTCATCGCTGCATTGAAGCCTGGCATGACGTCTTTTGCTTCGTTTGTTAATACGTTTGTATATATACTAATGGTAATTTACTAAGCCGTTTTGTAGCCTAGTGGTAAATACATAAAATTGAATCCTTCAACAAAAACATTCAATTTTTTTAAGCGATGCCGGTCTCGATATAAAGCATATTAGTCTTTGAATGAAAGAAAATAAACATCGCATACATTCTAAACGATACGTTGATCGAAAAATCAATTTAGGAAATATTTCGGACTGGGATTTAACCTATAAACATTACAGTCAAATAGAACAATCCTGACCGCTGACTACTCGGCTTTACGGCTGGAGTATCATAAATACCCAATGGAAATACATGCATATAATTTATGGCACTCAAAGAATAGAATGATAATATAAAGATTTTTTTGGGATCTTAGTAATTTTATTGTAACGGATGTCAATTTCAGTCTTCTCGATGGACTCGGTGGTAACTTTATGGAAGTTCTTTTTTAGTGTAAAATTGTGTTTAATAACATTGCTGTCTTTCAAAAATACACGTATTTTGCCTGTTTGGGAAGCATCATCAGACATAACATCACAATGTTCAATCTTAATAGACACGACCACGAGTGACTTGAGTTATAAGGGAGGAAAATCCTTTGGTTAATTAATGTGTTCATAGTTCTTTTCTTCGGTCAGATACAACGTTTTGCTTGCATTGAATCTCGATATTAGTAATTTTTGATGCCATTCACAGGAAATACATAATTTCCCATTCACTCGAACCTGCAATGCGAGCTTTCTTGGCATTTATTTTATCTTTAGAGTGACTACAGAATTAGTCATTACAGTGACGGATTACCCTACAAGCGAATCAGGCGCGCGCTTGGGGCCTCCGAACCTTAGGGGCTTCAAAAATAGCTTATTCTATATAACCATATACTTTTTGTTAATATTTACTCAATTTTATTATTTCACATTTAATTATACGATATTTTTATGTGCATTATGTCATTATATCCGTTTCTGGCATACATATTATGTCATCTAAAGGCTTTGAATAAGAAACCCAACTAAGAAATCTATAGTCTTTATACCATTGGTCCGAAAACAACAATTCGATGTATATTTTGTGCCCGACCAGAATTGGATGATACAAGAAGTACTAAAAAAAACTAGTTTGATGAACAATTCTTCGCACTTTTACACCTTTACTGTTATTCTGTTACCTTGGTACTCAAATTAATAAATTTAAATATTTTATTAATGTAATTGAGCCCGGAAAATGTTTATTAAGACTATACAGGTATTAATATTTTTAAAACTTAATAAAAAAGGAAATGTTTTTCACATTTAAGAATAATCATTCATATGGTCTTTTTAGTAGTTAAGTGAGCCAAATGGTATTTTAGAAAGAAAAGAAAACGTAAGACGCGTTATAATATAATAATTATTTTACACGTTTTAAAGAATCGTAAAAGTGAAGTAACCTCAGTTAAAACACATCGCAATAGTGTTATCTCCGTAAAATAAAAATATGCAATCCACAAAAACACCAAATAAAGACGTGATTTTTCTTAAAAGTCCAATATTTGTTTTTACCATTTTACTACTTGGCTCACTTCACCTCTCTATGGCCCATATATTGCTGAGTTTGCTTACTGGCCCGTCAAGCTTATTTTTTTTTACGATCTGGCCCTTACTTACTGCAGGAGTTCAATAAACAAAAGAGTTTAATTATTATCAAAAAACTGTTTGTCATGCATTAAAGCTTGAAGATTTTTCTTCGGTTTATCAGTATTACAACTTAGAATTTTGAGAGTTACTTGAAGCGCCCACAAAAAACTTACGCAAGCAGATTACTTGCATAACCTACTATTTTCTTTGTATTTATAATAATGTAATGGGTTTTTTTTATATTATCGATCTGATAATGGCAATTGGCGATTAAAAATTAAGTATTATATAAAGCCGTCATGAAAATGATTGCATTCTTGATATCTCTTTCACGGGTCATTGAACTAAATAAAAATAAAGATAACCTTTAAAACTTAACTAATTAACCTCTCACCCTGCAGTTGCATAATTTTTTTTTTACCATTTTCGAGTGTAGCGAATCTATTTTTGTAAATGACATTCATATCGTATTTGGTCACAGTAGTCCATTCAAAATAACATTATATCTTCTCTGGTGTGATATTATATGCAACTTTGACTGACAAAGGCTGAGAGCTTGCAAATCTACTTATTTTTTTCAGATCTAGTGTCATAGATATACAGTTCTTATGTATCTCCATAAGAAAGGCTATATCTACGGCATTTAGTGCGGACTCGTTTGATTTTGCCAATGAATCCATTTCCTATATACTGGGTTACAAATAATTTCATGGTTATTATTTTAAACTAGCATCTGTCGCACGTAGTACATTGTTCATATTTTATTTTATAAAATAAATGGAGATTTTGCAAGTTTCTTACTTTTTTTATTGCCTTCCAAAATGTACAAAGGTTCTAAAAGTATATAAATTCTCAAACCTTTTTTTATTAAATATATAAAATAAACTTTATGTAAATTTGATGTGAAAAAATCCCATGTCCTAGGGTTGTTTTATTTAAAAACTAGCTGGCTTGACGAACTTCGTACCGCCTCAGAATCAATAAATGTTGTGTTAATTTATTGGCTTAATTGAATTCAGTTTTAATGAATACTCAAAATGAATTAAGTTCAATAAATGTGCAAAATTCAAAATGAAAAGTATTTAAATTACATTGAAATGATGTTATTCACGTGGCGCAGTCGATTGATTAAAAGGAATGCAGTATATCAACGATTTGATTTTGAATTGTGAAGTTTAAATGATCCACACCTTTTTTCTTAGTCGCAAGAATTGCTCGTTCACTCAACCAATTGTGATTTTTGTGATTAGATGTTCGGGAACATTTTGTTGATGAAGCCGTCCTTCGTTGAGACGAAATTGCGAAAATTCGGCGGAATCGAAATCAATCCGTTCGATTCGTCAACAGAAACACGGCCGTTACCGACGATAGTCAGCAATTGCTTGGAGAAATCTTCGGCAGATGGATCGTTTAGAAATGCAACTCGCATGATTGTCGTTAGCTGAAGTTTCTTCACATAGCGCCACAGAGTCGATGTTTTAAGGCAAGCGTTTATTTCATCGGCAGCGGCCGATCTTGGAATAACTGGTAGTGTTTGGGGGAAATCGCCAGATAGTAGAATCATTACGCCTCCAAAACATTTTGAGTCATTGCGCTGATCTTTCATAGTTCGGTTGAGTGCTTCCAATGTGGAGGAAAAATAAGCCACCATTTCCATCATCAATTGCCTGCATTAACGTATCGTACACTTCCTTCTGTTGGGGGTTCAACAGTGGTACATTCGTTCGAAGTGATTGGTTCAATTCATCTCGATCATATTCACGTTTACGTTTCGATTATCGATTGAAAGCGTCGTTCATTTCACGATCTGGCGGCGCATCATGCAGCGCATGAGGTAACACATGTCTTCGATCAAAAGCAACGCCTAGTTATGTATCTCCTCATTCATCCCGAGATCGGGATTCCCTGAACTGATGCGAATTCTGTGTAAATTGTTTTCGGACATGTCATCTTTGTACTTGATCCACAGTTCACGTGGATTCGATGGGAAGCATGTCGAGATAATGATAGCAAATAATGTGCGTATCTGACTTGGAGATGCAGAAACAATTGCTTCAGCGATTGTCATGTCCCAATGAGTATCGTTTACAAGCAAATTGAGCTATTGACATCCGGCACGAAATGTTGGGCATACTACGCCATCGTCGGTTCGAAGTGATTCAATGATGTCGACCCACGAACATTCACCAGCAACAACCGCAAGTAAAAGCATTCGTCATTCTTCGGATGAACTGTGTAAATGCGACCAAAAGCATCAGTAGAACGCCCATCCGGATGATCAGAAACCGTATTGTCTTGCTTCCGATGCTGAAATTTCTTCGATGATGCGTTCCAAGTGTAATAACGTGGCATCGCTTTGGCAAATCGAAAAAACTGATCAATGTAGTCGCTGGAGGTGTTTCAACACGTTGAGCAACATTCGATGCGTTGAAATAAACTCGTTGACCATTCCCCAGATTCTCCGCCAAATGTAAAACAGTAGGATGACGTTCATGAATGTAGGATGAGAAAATACGCCGAATCGCCTTATCGTCCCCAAAAACGCGATGCTTAACAATTTAGTTCATCAGCGATCGGATTTTTTGTTTGAAGTCACGTGCGGTGATGTCATGTCGATCACTTGATGTTTGTCCAGGGAGCAGCAGTTGAATAATTTCTATCCATTTCGGATTGCACGTAGAGGTGGTGAATAGATCTGGACGACCGTACATCGCTAGTAGAATAGTCAATCGACCAACATAAGCTGCATCTCTTTCAGTGCTGATTACATAAATGAATATACTTCTCTGAACGCAATTTGCTTGGTTCAACCGAATGAAATTAGCCGCTCGTTCTACGGGGCTGTTGATGGGAATTGTTGGTTCTTTTTCAAATTTTTCATGTTCACAGAACTAAAAGACTTTAAGAAAACCATCCCGAGCACTCTTACGGATTGGTTTAGAAGTACTTGGCATAGCTAATACCTCTTTATTTCACTATATTTTAAATAATAAAATTACGTCTTCACAATGTTGATAAACGACTACTTTGACAGTTGCTAAGGAATGTGTTGCTAAGGAAAAGTCTAGGATAAAATTGTTCTCAATGCATGTCACCAACATAATGACAGGGCTCTTTTCAAAATTATTCAAATGATACTTTTTTATATTTTTACGAAAGTTCATTCTAAATTTTCATATTTTTTATATTACGAAATGATATAAATTCTTATTATAACAAAGAACGCAACATTGTCGGGATCTTCAATATTATGTTTATGAGATTGTCTTTCATTAGATTTTTTTTTGTTTATTGTTCCACACATACAAACAATATACATGGGGATCAAAAATAAAATAATGATTTGATAGTATTCTATAACAATATAATATACATGAAAAGAATACTGATTTTTTTTACATACTTTCTGATTTTTTGTACTTTCATTCGTCTTTTCACATTTCAGCATATATTCTAGCGACGGTGTTGAACATGAGACATGAATTCCTAAAAGTTATTTTTTATAAAATGGATATTGAAGATTTTAGTTTCGAATTCTGACACAGCCGAGTTCGTCGGTACATGTCTAGCTCAAAGTATGAAACAAATGACATTTTCATTATTTGAAGCTGTTCGTCATTTGAAAACTGTATTAGAATATTAATTTTCTTTATAATTTCTTTCCCGTGACATTTTTCCGATGTTTTAATGCTTATTCTGCTATTCTAGGCAAAGACAAATTTAATAAATTAAAGTTCATCGAAATCCGTGCAGTAATTCTCGAGATATACGTGGTGTAAATAACCCCACTTTGTTTTATATATATAGAAATGTCCTGGAAACCAAAACTGGTAAAAAGTAAAAATTTCCCGGTAATTTATTCTCGAGTTATCTCGAAATAAAATGCCTAATTCACACGTTACTAGCGTCATATTAAAAAAAATGGCAAAATGTCACGACCTTTCTTCTTAGATACTCGATTAGAATGTTCAAAAATGCATTTATTTCACACGCAATTTATTGCCGATCATTGAATGCATCGCGTCATTGCCGAAAAAATATTTTGCAGCTACAGATACATGTTTATCAATAGAAAAATGAATTATTTGTCTTCAATGTGTTATTTTAAAAAAATATTTTGAAAACTTAAGGGTACATATCGCTTCGAATTGACGAACATATATTTCTTCAGAAATCACGATTTTTTTCCATTCACATAAGTTACAATTTAATAATTATGGAATATCTTTGGAATAAGTGTTTTATTGACTTAGTGCCGGGAAGTCGACTTCACACAAACTTGCCATGAGGTGTTGTATAATAATGTGTGCGTGGCAGGTATGTTGTACCGTGTCGGATTAGGAAAGAAAGACTTTAATTATATAAGCCCAAAATTCGTTTTTCGAAACAAAGCTAGATTAAATATGTTTGCACCCAACTGACGAAATTAGCTACAGTTGCAAACATCACACACACATACATACTATAAAGAGAAAAAAAATGAATCCATTATTTGCGCGTGGCGTTATTTATTGCATTTTTGTAAAATTTGCATTGTCAAAATTATTGGAAGGTGCCTTGTCAGTAAAGGTCAAGCGACTGCAACAGTCTTAATTGTCTTAGTAGTGCAATCGCAAAGATAATTCACTCCCGAATATTTTTCTGCAACCTAATCGAGACGCTTGGCCCTGGGTCATAAAACACACGCTTTATGGTGTTAATAAACTTGCCAATCACCAGACAGTTGTTTTTTTTAAATTATTATGTAAACTAACCGGGTTCAAAATACAAGGAAGAAATGAGAATGCAAGCATTTACGGACAAACTATAAGAGTAGTAAAGAATTAGTCTAATGAAATGAGTGAATATAAAAATTAAAACAATAGAATTTACTTTTAATATTTAATGTTCTTCTCAATAATTATTGTAAAATACACGATGTGTGATTAATACTTATGGTAGTATGCAATATTACTTGGAGATTAACGAACGGACCAGGCAGCGTCTTGTTACATTAGATGTCTTGAATAGACGTTGACTTTGACAGGGACACATACTGTTTAAGCCTTAACCCTCCATGCCTCTTCTTCTAACCCAGGGTTTCCCAAACTATGTTCCGCGGAGCCAGAGTAGGTGTTCCGACAAAAATTGGAATGGATTTATACGCTGCGACACAGCTAAAAAAATCTTAAAAATTCAGCTAAGTGTTCCGATATATTTTCCGGACTTGCAAAGTGTTCCATTCCAGAAAATGTTTGGGAAACCCTGTTCTAGCCGATGGTTTCCTGCTCTTGTGGAAGTAGATAGAACTTAAAGGTGTTTGTGTCATGCTATGAAAATAAGTAAAGAGATTTGCGGTTGACATGGAATCGGTGAATGGTGGTCACAATATTCATATATGCAGGCACCGTGGGAGACGTAGTAAAAGTGTTTTTTTAAAACAGTGTTCTATTAAATTCTTCCCCAAGGAAACAAAACACAGTCTTGCAAAGCTTTGCTCATGCTATTAATGTGATGGATATCCGGACTGTAAAGTCGGGTTAAAAGAACGACTCCAAATCCGACTCTGGCTTTAAATTAAAAACTGACTGACATTATTTTTCAAATCATTTCCGTTTAAATTTATTCACAAATCACATTTATTTAGCACGCAGTGACAACACTATGTACATAATCTTGTTGTTTAAATATACAGCATTCATATTCTCTTTTAAATTGGCCGAAGTCATAAGATTTTTCCGACTCCGAAAAAAAACACTTAACTCCAAAAATCCCAACTCCGACTGTACAGCCTTGATAGATAGACGTTTTTGATCAATAGCCTGATAGAAAGCATTTTGACTAAATAAAAGTTTATACCACGGGTTTATTGTATTAAAACAGCTAAAGCGCCATATTTTCACATAAGAACATGTATAAAATCACCTAAATCAACTATGTGCAAGATCTCAGCATTAAATTTAAAAAATCTAAATATGACATTGACCTTATATCAAACATATTTTTGTGTGTTTTGTTGTAAAAAAATGTACATTTTCATACTACATTATATTTCCACAATTCTACTCAATGATACGTTCGTTACATACCAGCAATGAGTAAGCCACAAACGTCGACAATATGACAAATTATTGTTGCCTGACCCACATATAAGAGAACGACATATTTCAGAGAAGCTCTTAATACCTTCACTTCTACTGTTTAAAATTCAAAGAAATGTATTGATTTAAGATAATTTTATCGACTTTCATTTCCTTCCTCAATAGTTTGCATGAAATTGAAAAAAAATATATATTATAGTCAGGTTAATACTATACACCAAATCGTGAACATTCTACCAAAAAACGTTAAGTCAATAAACTTTATTTTGTGATGAACTGAAAGGTAGAGAGGCGGTAACAAGACAAATAAATAACAAAAAATGACCAAAATTTTTACAGCTCAAAAACGTTTAGTCGTCTAATTGTCTTTGATAGCTTTAGAAATAAGAATGCTGTATAGGTAAAAAGCGTTGAGTTATATGTGGGTATCTGCCAGTAATAACTAACAACGAAATATACTTAGTTCGTGTCACTTCTTTAAACATCGAAACCAGTACTGCAAGGTGCCGGAACTCAATTCTTGTCAAGCTTTTTTTCTAATTCATGTATGTTCTCAATGTGGAGGATATGGCATCCTAATGAAGATAGATGGCTTGCTGAACTTACTTTTTTTTTTAAATAATAAGGATAGAAAAATAGGTCTACTACGGGACTAGTGGTGAACTTATCGCTCTCGCTTCACCATTTAATTTTAGCATTGGAAGAACAGGATAGATTTTACAAATACCAACCCCTAATGGCATAAAAAATCAAAAGATTTCAATGGAAAATGTAAACATTTTTTTTCGAATATCAATTTAAGAGTCAATGTCAAGAAAAAAGTTACCGGAACGCAGTTCCACCGCGTTAAATGGGTAAAAACACTGATCGAAACAAATAAATGTAATATATATCAGCTTGTTTTTTGAGACTATGAAGTGTGCTTAAATCTATCGATCTGCATTCATAACTCAAAACATTTAATTTTTGACTTAACGTCTTTTGGCAGTATACCGAAGATATTATTATGTATATGTTTGTATGTATAAAAAAAAATATGATTCATTTATGTCAGAAAGTGTGTCAGAGTGAAAAGAACTTTTTTACAGTCAAATATTTATTGAAGTGTCAATGAAATGTACCAATCACAATATGACTTTTGCACTAGCTTTGTCATATTTTTGCTTATCGTAATAATTTTCCACATAACAATACCCGAAACAAAAGGTCACATATCAATCGGAGACAGTAAATATTATTTGGGTTACTTACAGTAAACTCCCCAGAATAATAAATTCGAGAATCTTTGACGTATGTCAAACAAGGCCAATGTCCCAAGAATTTAACAGAAATTAAGAAAAACAATACTATTTATTGAATATTTTACAAAAACAATTCATCGTTATATTAACTCCCTTTTTTGATTGCCGTAGCCACGTAGACTTTTGTTTTATTGCTTGGAAGGTTAAGGGTTTGAATCTACGTGAAAAAAATGATATTATTTTTGTTTTCAATCAATTTTTATGAGTATATATCCAAATTTATGGGTTTTAACATTATCCTATTCTTAACGGGAGAAAAGAAAGCGATAAGATTACAATCAATCTTTCCTATCACTGTAATTGTGATACCTTTTCCAATAAGAGAGATTGGGTGAATGATTTACATCCCAGCCCGTCTTTTTTAATACTCAATCTATCCGCATGTTCCCCATGTGTGATTTTTGCTATTCTGGTATCGTCTTTTTTTCCAAGAATTTTAAATTTAAAAAAATATTTTTTTCGCCCAGAAATCACAAAAAATACTTTTTTATGGTGTTAAGTGTAAATTCTTATTGCTAAGCCATTATATTCAAAAATTAAACACTCTTTTTTACTAATCCCACATTTTTTATAAGGATCAGAACCGGTTCCGCTCATCACGAGCATTTTCAACAAACAATCTGTAGAAAGTGGAACTAGTACAAAATAGTGTTTTAATGTTAAACAAAAAAATAATGTGATATAAAACATTAAAAATATATAAACATTTTTCTCGAATCCATTTAAAATGGCTAACTTTCAATTATTCTAGGATGAAAAAATGGTGTAAAATATTAAGATTTTAACAAAAAAAAGAACACATTTTTTTTTTTTTTTTTGTATCACACCAAAGATAAAATCTCCTCAATGGATACATTTCAGATACATTTTTTTATAGAATCTTGATTAGCAGCAGTAAATAAAATTTTGATAAACAAAAGTAAATTAAACAAAACTGGAATAACTATAATTAACAAAGTAATTAGGTAATATTAAAAAAATAATTAATGGTGGTAGCAAAACATATTTTTATAACAGATTTGATAAGGAAAGAATTAGCAAATTTTTTGGAGTGACCAGTTCCAGTGTTCAGATCAAATTTAATAAAAGTGGAATTAGTGCAAATGTGTGTTTTTCTTTGAATGTAATGCCTTTTCACCAAAGTATTGACAGTAAACACATTAAAAGATACCATTCAATTATCGAATTATGAAATAGATAAATCGTTAACTTGGAAATGTGACATATTGTAGATGTAAATAATGTCCATATCGACATTGAATCCTTCATTGGTGACGTTGATCCTTGTTTACCTTTATATTGCTAAAAATAAGGGAAGGTGTTTGCACTCGCAAAGGGACGTGTCCCTGTGCACGTAGGTCGTAGATGCTGCAGGCATCTGCGTCTCATAAATGATGAGTACACGAACGGGTGGCGTCAACAATATAATCAAAATTTCTTTTTTTGTCACTTTATCGGTACGTTCGATATCAACGACATTATTGAATTGAGTTAAAAATATCGATTTTTAGGATCAATTTAAATGAATCTCTGTGTTTATGATCGTTGGTTAAAATCATCGAAAGTTCATCGATAAATTTTAACAGTATTATCAAACAATGGTGATATTAAACAATGAACACGATATTTTGGTATTTCAAATAACACGCTTAAGATTTCACTAGTGAGAGGAGAAAAGATACCGCCGATGCCATATAAATTGTCATTGTTCTGGTACAAGCAAGTAACAGATTGGCAGTTCGAAGTTTATCCAAAAACATCTTTTTGGATAAAGCCTCGAATTATGTTACATAGAGAAATATAAGATCAACATATGGATGCAATAATGGTGATCTGACACACATACGAGCTTAAATAAATAGACAGGGATAGGGAAAAAAGTATCCGTGCCCTCTCAGAATGTGGAGCATATGGTCTTGTAATGAAGGTATCTCAGGTATAACAGGATTTTTTATACGAGAACTGCTTGGTTACTCAGTTTATCAACCTCTTTTTTTCAAACATAGTAGAGATAGAAAAGATAAGACTAAGACAGGTCTATTGGTTGGCTAATGACTCTTGTTACACCCTTTAATTTAAGGATTGGAATGGTGGGAGTAATTTTTAGATATTGCAAACATCCATACCTTCGCACAGAAAATCGATTGAAAAATGCTGTTCGTACCGGGATTCGAACCCGCGAAGCCCGACATGGAAGGCAACGACGTTGAGCACTGTGCCATGTACCCGACAGGGACAATTTTCTGCCTTTAAATCAGCACTAAAAATAAAAAAACGCTTTTACTGGCAAACTGGTATAATCAATGCAAAAACATTTAAAAAAAACTCAAAGTGTACTTTACACACTTCTGCTAGTTTTGTTACCGACCAACTTTTACCAGACCGGTGACTATTTATTGAAAATATCTAAGCATAATATTGAACTTTAATACTTTAACGACTCATCTGATCACTAGTAATGCTTTTATAAAATGTCTTTTCCCAATTTGAAGTTTGTGAACCCGTCTTAGTGTACCTTAATATTGTTTAGTATTTAGTCGACTTGCAAACCAGTAGTCGGATTTCTGTTTATTTTCAATAATATTAAATAAACAAAATATCTCTTACCGTACTTTTAAAAAACTATTATCTTTGTATCATGATCTACTTTTTACAACAATGTCTAGAAACTCAAAAATCAATAATATCACTCACTTATTTAAATTGATAAGTCAGTTCTGAAACATAAAAAAATCATTATTTAATTGTCATCTTTATATTTTAATACTGACGTGTTAAATAATTATAAATAAATTTATTTTCATGCCAAATCCAATGCAATCGAAGATATTATCGAGTACGAGAAAAGCACCGATTAAAAATGGAACTCTTTTTCCAGGATTACTAATAATTTCTACCAAAAAAATATATTTAAAATGCAATTCATTTTGATTATTATATTTAGTTCTTCAGTCTAAAAATTTTCACATGCTAAGGATGGAAAGATATATAACTAGAACAGGACTAGTAGTCTGACTATCAAATTCGCTACGCACTGTTTTTTAAGCATCGTATGAGTCGGAGGAAATAAAATAAATTTAATTATGTATATTTACGACTAAAATACTTTTTATCAAAATATATATTTTTTAATACGATTTATCTCAAAATCTTTCACAGATGTGATTATAAAATTTTGTAGAGTAGCAACTGTAGTAATAATGAATGCATTTTGTCCTTGCATTCTGCATCGTATTATGCTAATTAATTAAGGTTGTTCAAACGGTAAAAATCCGATTGCCAATTTAATTTATAATGTGCTGATTTTTTCTCTATCAATCCAAGAGACGTGCGTTGCGATAAAATTGCATTTCATTTCGACCTTAAAGGTGTAAAAAAATATCTCCAAGGTTTGGCGAATGGAAATTCTTGGGTTCCATTATTATAGACTACAGCGTGACAGAAACACAGACTTCTGACACATCAGAGAAATGAAAGGTTCAAACCAGTAGTTCTCAACCTGTGGATCTCTATTTTGGACGATTGGTATTTTTTTGCAATATTTATAAGAGTAATTTGAGATTTTCACTGAGAATACTTGACTTAATATTAACATAAAATTAATTTCGTTTAAAATTTGTACACTTCATAATCGGTATGGTATACTAGCAGAAGGCGTTATGTTAAAACACGACTATTTTTAGATTAATAAAAGAACAAGAATAGTCATAATCTGTTTATTTTTACATAATATACATGAAGTCAATTCCATTCAAAGTTGTTTTCAGCAAAGAAAACTATAAATCACTTAACGTTTTTGAATATGTCTATCGAATTTGTTAATCATTATCGAATTTCAAATAGTGTTATCGAAAATGACGTTTATTGATTTATCGCTTTTTTTCAGTAAATCGACGATATATTGTACTGTATTGTTTATGTTTGTATCTCTGTTTTATTTTATTTATATTTTCTTGGGTAACGCAAACGATTTTTTTTATACAGCGCTTTAAAAAGGTTCAGTAGCACTGCCTTAAATGAACCGCAGTCTAGTGATTATTACAGTATCGTAACACTCGGTGTCAGGAGGGTGAACCTACAGACATATAATATAATAAAAATATATTACTTTCAATATTTTTTGTTGCTGAGTTTGATTAAAAAATGGTTTTGTTAATTAAATGTTTTGGATCAACTGTTGGCCAAATGATATCCGCAGAAAAATCTAGTGCAAAAAACTGTTTTTCTAATTAAGAATTGATTGCAGTAAGCTGTTTAAATAGATGCAATTATTCCTCACTTTATTTAAAAGGCAGACAATTATTTGTCCCACATTGGTAATAATTATAAATATTTTCTGAATACGGTGACCAACTTTGTTTTTAAATTTAAATATATAAATTCAATTATTTACGAAAAAGAACGGTATGGTGTTTCTTTTCGTGTATAAAATATAAAAAAATAGCCATCAACAGCTTTAAAAATATGTTGTAATAAACAAATTTATTTCTTATAACATATATAGGTACACGATACACTTATTTTCCAATCGTCATTTGAAGTTGGCGAATGGCGAAGCCCGGAACGTTAGTGACAAAGCGAGCGGAAGGGTAAAAAAACGATTCAAATAAATATAATAACTATAATATATCGAATAAAAACTAAAGTCAATTTATACATAAATTTGTATATCGTTTCACCAATAATTGAATTACTTGTGTAATAGTTTACAATGAAAATTTTGCTATTCTTGAGAATGTATTTAATGATGTTCGTATGCCTTAATTGTTTGTTATTCTAAAGTGCATATTTAGGATGTCAATAGTCATGAGAAAAAGTTTCTGAACTTGTCGATAGTTTGCTTTAAATGTGGACACATTCCGTTTGGTCGTGAATAAGTGCAGACGAGTACTATTGATGATGAATTTTATCGGAGATTGCTCGGTTGTCTTCGTTTCATTTTCCAATATTTGCTATGTTTTTTTCGTTTTCAAATTGCTATAGCATCATTTTATAATTTCTAATCAAATAAATCATCATGGCTTAAGTATAAGTTTTTGAATAATCGTAGGCTTAGTTTGTAAATCAAAGGGTTAATGACGCATTCTTCTCTCTTGAAGTAAGCCAACGCTGTATCCCCTCTTGGACGATGACGTATCTAAAATTAGCTGGCCAGCACACGGCGGTGACGAGGCAGCGGGGAAGCGTCTGCCTGGTCATTCAGCAGCCCCCGGGGGCAAAGCTCTCGGGGCGGCCACCGCCAAGGCCGTCTCGTGAGCTGACTGCGGTCTGAACCTTGCAACCCCGTTATCACTACTCTACGCGCAAAGAAAATCTTGTAGACAGATACAAATCACTTTATTACCTATCGGTATTACTTGATTCTTAATTATTTTACTTGCCGATAAGACAAGCTTCAGCACATATCTAAGAAATTAAAAATGCATATTGATAAAATTGTTTTATATATCTATTTTAGGAAAAGTGATAGTATTAAACTACTTGATCAATTTTGTACACATTAATCGAAAAATAAATGGGTAATCTCATCTTGTCACGATAAGTTAAATTGATTTTTTTTAACCATGTCTGCGCCCAATGTGTAGAATATGGACAACAAATGGATTTTATCTTAACATAAGAGGTTCTACGAAAACTGCTTGTTATTCAGTTCTATTATTTCAAGAGAGCAGTGATAGAATAATTGGATTACGTCAAGACTAGTGGTTAGCTTATCGCTATATCTAACACTGTTATTTCCTTCAACTGTTGTACTTCAACACAGTTTTGCATATTCAATTGCAGTAACTTATAAATGTAACTCAAGTTGCTTGATAATAAAAGAGAATTCTTTTATTTGTGATCTAAAGTGGACGATTTGTAAATATTACATGTATGCGAGGTGCATACAAATTTTTGATGACTCAATGTATAACTAAGTGAAATAAATTTGCATTTTTCTAGTTGCAGTAGCCACGAAATCATAACTTTAATATTTATTCAAATTGGGTGTTTTGAGTTATGAATGCAGATCGATCGATTTAAACACGTTTTACAGTCTCAAAAAGTAAGCTGACGCATATTAAATTTATTTGATTTGATACTTAAATAAGTAATACGAACTAAATATATTTCGTAGTCAGTTTTTACAGGCAGAAACCTCCATATAACTAAACGCTTTTTAGCTGTACAGATTTCTTATTTCTACAGATACCCAAAGACGATTAGTCAACTGAACGTTCTGGCCGATTGTTGTTATTGTCAATCGCCTCGCTACATTTCAGTTCGATTTATATTTGAAAATTTAGATTATCTTCAAACAATATTTTTTTGACTTAATGTTTTCTGGCAGAATACCGACGATATGTGTAAATGAAAAATGAATTATTTTATTTTGAGTATATAGAAAAGTCTAATAACTTTTAAATGTCTTTCGTAACAAAGCAAGATATGTATTCATTTGTTAAAAATATATGTAAGTATTGTGAAAATAAGCTGAAATAATCAAAATATTTATGCTACTCAAATGTTGGTGTTTTGAAACTAAAACTTGACGACGCTTAGTTTGTTAACGAAAGCCATCGAAAGAATATTAAAATAACTAATTATACAGCTTTTAGGTCTGTACCACGGGGCAAAAAAAGCTTAGCGCCGAGCCAGACGATGCCCCTTCGCAGACAGCGACCCCGCCAAGCCTTAAGAACTCGACGTGACGTCACGTCCTGAGAGACAGGATACCAATGCACACTTTCACTTTTCAATAGCAGAACTCAATTTATTATTATTATACTATACACAATATGATTTGTTTTATTTTTCATTTTCGAGAAATAATTCGAAGAGTCATCGCACGAGCGTTGTAATCGACATTATTCCACGTATTTTTAACGTGTGATTATTAAATCGATTTATATCCTTTGTCAAACATGGATAATATATATCTCAAATATTCATCTCTATTTTCAGGGTAAAAGGTCATTCATAAAACTATTTAAATTGCATTATCATATCTTTAAATTTAGCTATACTATTACTGGACTATTATACAACGACATGGATTTAAAAAAATGCACCCATTTTTACAATATCAATAATAAAAACACACCGACAACTTTTAAATCTAATAAAACATTAAACATTCAATTTTGAGATAAGTATTTTCTTCTCCAAAATACTAAAATTAAATGTATTTAGTTTAATGTTTTTGAAAGCGGACTACTTATAATTGAGGAAATAAAAGATTGAATTTAAGTATATCTAAATAATTGGAAAAATATACATAGACAGATTTACAAGGTTACGATACGAAAGCATTTAATGTCACAAGTTGGTTGTCGTACCACCATCCTTCGTGTGTGAGCAGTCGCTGTTTTACGCCCATCTTCCATAACGCGATCCCATTTTTTTCCCCATCCTTGGACCGACACAGACCTGAGTGGGACTAATCTCATACCGTGGTATATCCTGTGTATACACAAAGCGATCGAAAAAATATGTTTTTACAATAAGAATTTTTTCGTTAAAGTTTACAGTAAACAGGTACGTATATTTTTTAGCCGTGGTATTTTCGAATGTCAATCAAATCAAAATCAGTTGTTTCTACGAGGATTGGTAGTGTGGGATTAGGAAAAAACTATTGCTCTTCTAACTAGTAGCTCTTTGTACATTTTGTCCTTTCAATAGTTTATTCATGTTATACAAAAAACGGAAATGCTTTTGAGCTCAATCTACAAATTTACGGAAAAAGTAAATCGATTTAAAGTTTAAAATAAGATTCAATTTTGTTAATTAGTTAAGAAATTAAAAATATGCATATTTACTTAATTTATTATAATTATTGGGAACTATTTTGTAGAATTCGATAAAAAATAGCGAATAAATAAGTTCCGCAAAAAAATATTATATATTTATTTCGGCATAACGCTATCGTCAGAACAGACGTGATGCTGAACCATATATAGACTTTATTATTATAACCCGTGTGGAACTAAATTCTTTATTTGTTTACCTTATGAACGAATATCAATATCTTATTTAAGATATTTCAATTTCAATATATTGCATAATACAAAAACACCAAAACTTATATTCATTTAACGTTTTTATATTTTTTATGTATTTTAATGTGCCCATCTTAATGAGTTTCCGATATAAGATGCCAAAATATATCGATAAACATGTAGCCACCCCTAGTATAATATAATATGGTTTATACCTTCGGGTTTATTATTCGGGGTAATTTAAAGTCTTCATCATCTAAATTTAAATACCTGGTACTCCACCGGAAACCAAACATAGTTCAATAAAGCATTATCTTGCTTTTCAGTTACAAATTATTTATAATCAATTCAAACATTGCAATAATTAAAAATATATATACTGAGACGCTATTGATCACATTGAAAAAAATAATCTAGAATATATCACAATAAGTGATAGTCACAGATCCTTATTTTGAGTATCTATTTTTATACATTTTTTCATATTTTTTATGACATTAATTTAAAAGGTATTAAACATTTTGGATCGGTTAGCAAACTGCTTGTCTCTCCTATCTCACCATTCTTCAATTACAGACGTTGAACGATTGACTTTTAACTTTTGATATTAAAACAGTTCATATTGACATGTAGCATTAAAACAACTCATGTGAGCTTAGCTATATTTAAAGCAGATGACACTTTGATATAAATTCTAAATCACAATAATTCTTTTATATGTATCCTTCCCCAACTGCGCATGCGCTTCTACACCTGTCTACTTTGCTGATTCGCGTAGACACAATCGGACAAAACCAGGCGTACCTATAAAATGTATCATTAAACCATTAACTATCCGGTCAGGATGGAATTCCTCGACCGGGATGTGAACCCGGCCATCTCGGTTATTCACTCCTCAGGTTTATTTTGCTTGCTTTTCATTGAGGGCGGCACACAATCGTAAAATGTCCCAATGCCTACTACATTCTTGAAAAGTACGTTCACACATCATTTGCGGTCGCTGTCTGTTAAATCTTGGATAAGTATTGTAAACCTGTAGACCCTGGGGTAAACTAAATAAAATGTTTAGTGAGTTAGTTTAATTTAGTTTTTTTTTAAATTTCGTTACACTTACTGGCTTGTAAAAAATCTGACTTCGAATCGTCGGTATTCTGCCAAAAAACGTTAGATAATCGACTTTTTCAAATATCGCGAACTAAAATGTAGCAAGGCGGTAGATTTTATACTCAAATTTATATAATACTGCGCATGCGCAAAATTGCCAGGTCATTGAATATGAAGTGTTTTATTTGATGGCATCAATTAATTATATTTTTTGTCAATTTTATTTATTAACGAAATGGCAACGTTGTTACGCTGCGGCATATAAGAGTATGTACCGGTGAGCACTAGGGTATCCAATCCCGGGATCTCGAGATTTTTTACCGAGGAATTTGAAATTCTCGATTTGGTATACTTTTTTCCCGATTATCACAGAACCTCGTTTTTTTCTTTTTTGGCTCACCGAAAAAATTTACATCTTGAATTTCCCAATTTCGTGTAAATTTTCGGGTTTTGCTGAAAATTTCTCATTCCCGAAATCCCGGGATCGCAGCCATCTCAATGCCGGAATTTCGGGATCAGAAAATTGAACGGGATCCCGGGATTGGATGCCCTAGTAAGCACATTGATTCCCTAGTTATGTTTATTATTATCGAGAGAACGATATGAATCATAAAATTGAAAAAGCCATTTTTTCATCATCTATACTTCAATGCATATTTTTTATCTACAACCTAAGCCAGTGTTTTTCAACCTATGGTCCACGAGAGTTTATTACCGGTCCGCGAAGACTTTTATGTTGCGAAATAATTTCGACTTAATTATTTCTTCAATGTTCATGCAAAATGGTGAATCAACTGCCATCTGATATCTTTAATGTGTCAGCTATCTCACGCAACTTCAATATACGATCGGTCAAAAATTTATTATTTATTACTATTAAATTACTTTGTGGACTTTTTTGATGTTTTCTGGAACAACTGCAGAGTTTGGGCGACCAGAACGCTTAGTTCAGAAATCATAAAATGAGTGTCCAGAAGTCAGCAAACCAATTCTCTACGATTTGTCTCGATGTAACAGACTCTTTGCTTGGACGGTGATACGATACGGTCCTTTGGCATGATTTGTACTTGCATTTCCTTATACGGTTGTTAGCAAAGCTTGATAGGTATAATGAGGAAGAGAGACAGAATAAACACATCATTTTTTCGATTATTCAAGGTCAAATGGACAAAGTCGCCAATGTAAGCAAATATTAAGATTTTTGCAATCCGCGGGTCTCGCCGCGGATTATTGAGTGCAAAGACAAACCCACTGCTTTGTAAGTGAGTACGTGGGCGCACAGAGCCAAATAGAAATACCGTCTCTCGCTCGCGCGCGGTACTCGACCGAATTTGCGGTCGAGTGCGGCGAGAGAGGGAAATGGAAACGCTTGCCGTTTTCCTCCTCCTCAACGGAGGCTCCCCATAATTTACAGGTACACCTAGCATAGGCTGTTCTAGCCCCTGAAGAAATTTCGCTGAATTCTATCGACGCAATTTCCAATTGCGATCGAACAAATGAATCCCGCGGCGACCTCGACCAGGGTCGTCAGGGACAAAATTCGTTTGAGAATTTTTGTTTTTACGACACTAGCCATGTCCTAGTATGCACTGCATAAACTAATATTAAAATCATGTTCGCGGTTTGGACTCCACCAAGCCCTCACCTGCGCCAATTAAAATCGTGCGGAACCGGCGCCCGAGCCAAGCTTCGGCGCCGAATTTTTTTCGAGCCGTAAAGGACGATGGTCCGAAACGGTGTTGTAAATTAAATTGCAATCGGATAACAGGTTTATTAGTAATTCAATAAACTGTGATTTCCCCATACATTTTGGCGAGACGAAATTTCGAAACGCGTTCGGCGTGTAGCGTTTGCCGTTCGATACTAAAATAAGCCCCGCCCAGTCCGACCAATCGTAGCGGTTCGCGTGGTCATACGTGCGATTGCAGGCGGCCTCCCCTCCACCGCGGTCAATCAAAATTTCAATCTGATATGAAGCGCGAACACACGAAGGGAAGGTGGGAAATTTTAGTTTCATGGAAGCGAACGACTATCACGGACGTTCCTTCGAATTTTCAGCCAAATCCCTTCAGGAACATTCACCATAGAAAATATTTAGCATAAATTTGCACTTAAATCGATTTTAGGCTTTTATAAAAATCAGACTCAATTCAG
The DNA here is from genome assembly GCA_030503985.1 of Himalopsyche tibetana. Taxonomy (NCBI): domain Eukaryota; kingdom Metazoa; phylum Arthropoda; class Insecta; order Trichoptera; family Rhyacophilidae; genus Himalopsyche; species Himalopsyche tibetana. Next base: position 2,985,190 of record JAPJYX010000019.1, on the reverse strand, counting down.
TAATTACTTTTTCGCGGACGATGACATCTCCGCTTTGATTAACCGGTACACCTGACTCGCTCAGGTGGAAAATTTTTCTTCTTTTTCTCATAACTCGCTTCAGCAACGAGTTATGAGATCGCTTGTAAGAGCAATATTTCGCGGAAAACTGATTCTGACACGACAGTGATTTTTCTGATTTTCTATCTGTCATATTAAGATCACTAGAGACGATTTTCGCTCAGCGGAATCGTTGTTCTAGAAGAATCTCAGTTGCCGCCATCTTGAGATATTTCGGCAGAGCCACGGGAGGTCAGCATCTTAGCCAATCGGCGTGAGACGCAGATGCTGAGGTTAGCAGATTTGCTCGGGTCAACCGTTTTTTTTGACCCTGGCCGAGGACGCAGCTGGACCAAATCCTTTACAAAAAGGCAGGTCAGTTTTGCAAAAGCTACCAAATCTTCACCGACTTCTACGCGTTACTCTGTTCCCGTGCTCTCTTCTGCCGATATTATCCGCCGCAACATCTTTAATCAAAAAAAACCAGCCAGAAATTCTCTCAGCTTGACCAAGTCATTCGAATAGTTGACATTGTGCAAAGCTGAGTCGAATTCTGTGCTACCTCCTTGTGTTATCGCTTGCCGCCAGCTGTTTTGTTTGCTGAAATTGTTCCTGATAAGCTGTCTCCGGTTCCTGAGAACTTCCAAAGGTTCGTCTACTATTATACGTTGCATAAATATGTCGCGGCCTATTGTTGCTGAGTCAATACTCTTTAACCTAAGGTCCGCGGCCAGAACTGTAGCTTCCTGCTCGATCTCGACAGTGAGAATCGAAATAAAGACGCGTGTAAAATCGCGGTCATATCTTTGCTCCTAGCCGCATTTTATTAAGTGTCGACAGGACCCCTTCATGTATTAAATGTTGTTTCTTCTAAACTCAGCCTAGTAAAATCGTGTGTCACTTCTTGTTCGAAATGGCAATAACAGCGGCCGGAGGAGAGTACGGGAACGCTAATTTTGATTTAAATTCATTGTCTTATTTTATTGTGTGTTGTACCCTGTCTAACTGTATATTGTAAATATTTTTGCGACCGACTTCGCGCGGAGGATGCTCTCCGTTCGGTCCAGTGTAACACTCAGCGGCGCTTGGTCTTCGGAAAAATCGTGAAATATATAATCGTAATTAATCTTGTTTTTGCAAACGCCGAAGCGTTTTCCGTTTGTTCTCAATTCGGTATCGGCCAACGGGAATAGTAAAATATTGTACGATGGTTCAATGCATAATTTTTCTGCAACACCTAAACGTTTCACGTTTGTTTCAAAGTCCGATTTTTTTTTATGTTTGTTTAAATATTTCATTATAATGGCAAAGTCCGATCTTTTTATGTTTGTCTCAATATTTAATTATATTGGCAAAGCCCGATTGTTTTTGTTTGTTTCAATATTTAATTATATTTGCAAGTCCGATTTTTTTTATGTTTGTTAAATATTTAATTATATTTGCAAAGTCCGATTTTTTTATGTTTGTTTAAATATTTAATTATAATTGCAAAGTCCGATCTTTTTATGTTTGTTCCAATATTTAACTATATTGGCAAAGTCCGATTTTTTTTTGTTTGTTTCAATATTTAATTATATTTGCAAGTCCGATTTTTTTTATGTTTGTTAAATATTGAATTATATTTGCAAAGCCCGATTTTTTTTATGTTTGTTTAAATATTTAATTATATTTGCAAAGTCCGATTTCTTGTTTGTCTCAATATTTAATTATATTGGCAAAGCGCGACTCTTTTTATGTTTGTTTCAATATCCAATTCTATCTGTAAGGTCTGAATTTTGTTTGTTGCAATATTTAACTATATTCGCAAGAGCTGAATTGTTTTGTTTGTGTCAATATGTAATGATATTGTAAGGTCTGAAGTTTTGTTTGTTTCAATATTTAATTATATTGGCAAGGCCGGGATTTTAGTATCTTTGTTTCAATTCGGCGACGAGACCACGGGGATAACTAGAATTCGCAAAAACAATGCGATATTCACTGTTGGTTTGCAACGTCTCAATTAGTTTGAGTTTAGTAATCAACTACGAATTATTAGGCAAATTGGGCGCAGTACTCCGGCCGAGCGAAACTACGTGCGTTCGAGCCGCGGTACGTCGCGGGCCCCACGCATCAATAATTAGCCACCCTGAGTTGCAATAGAAAAAGAAAGGTCCGTCACCTAATGATGATAATTGTAAATTCAATAATGTATGCCTATCTGAGGGCGAAGTATCTGAACAACAGAAATAGCAAGCGACACCAAGCGACGCTGGGGACTTGTATAAAATTGTATGTTATTTTATGTTAGGTATTTTCTTGTGTTTCGAAATTGATTGTGTACTTTGTTTTTCCTGTGTCATTGATAATCGTCGATCACCGCCGTCATAACGGCAAATGTTAGTTATAAGGGTGAACTATGGGAGGTGTGATAATTCGAGTCATTTTTAAATATAAATGTCAGACATAATCTTTGTCACTTGTTAACATTGAAAGGTCGCGGGGTCAAGTCTGCGGGACACTTAGTCTCGAGACGTCAGGAAGAGCTGTCATCACGCCTTCCATAGATTCACGATGCAAGGTCGGCGGAGCTAAGTAACAAAGGATCAGACAGCCCCGAGGACTTGTGCGAAAAAGGGCCTCAGGTTTCGTCGGCCTCGCACTAGTTTAATTTTAGCTAGATCGACGTCGGAGGGTGTTTTTGTATTGAGTACTAGGGAGGCACTATCATTGCGGATTCACGGGAATCCGAGTGATACGGCGCGGTGGACGTATAATTCCGGGGGCAGATAGCCCGCCTAGACAAGCGCACTTGTCTGGGACTCATGTCTGTCGAAGTTTCGGCAGACACTCAATAGTAAAACCTAAAATCCAATTCGTCCAGTTGGATTACGTCACTCGATAGCGACGCCTTCAAGCGGTCTGACACCGTGCCTGGAGCCGACCTCGGACGGAGGTCTGGTCTCCGCCAATCCTCCCTAATACTCGAACAAATCGAAACACGTAGTGTAAGTAACTTCATAGGAGATTTCGCTAATGCGATTGACCAACGGGCGGTTGGACGGACTCGTATTCAGAGTGCCGTCGATAAAATGTGCTCCGGCCTAAACGGCTTGCGGTCACTGGAAGTGAACGCACACAGTAAGGGAGGACGGATATGGAAATCCGCCTCACGAACAGACCTCGGTTCCTTGCTGTGGGAGTCCCGCAAAACGTTGCGAAGTCGTATTAGCAAATCCAATAGGAATTGAATTAGACTCGTTAAACTAAGAAATCATAACTTTGTATGTAAATTTTCACTGAAGATTATAAATTGAATTAAATGTATGCCGCGACTTAGCGTACATACCGATTAATAATAAATCCAAACAATCATTAGTCATGAGGACTGTGACGGTGCTAGTTAAAAATTAATTTTGTTCTGCACCCCTAAGTTAGATATATGGTACGGCTTGACGGCCATATTAATTCATAAGATTTAGCGTAGGGATTAATTTTAAGCAGATCTGTACACGCGTAGTGAGTGTGCAGATCTTAACTTCAAAACAAGACTAAATAAAATTTGCCCACTACTAAATCAATAACTGTTATAAGAAACCGCCGAGTGCGAAACTAGTTTAAGAAAAATGGTATGATGAATGTTGTTTTTTTTTTCTCTCTTGTAAAAATATAAAATCATAGATGTCTCCCCGTAAGGGAACATAAATATTGTAATACTAGGGACCCTCAGTCCAGGCGAAGGACCTACTGAAAGGCCCGGTCTGCAAGTCGACTGTCATTCGGCACTAGGAGGCTCGGCTCGCGAGCTTCACGCCGAATGACAAATTTATTAACATGTATTTAGAGCGCACTCATGTGTGGCTAGCCAAATTATCGAAATTTACTGTAAACCCTTTTTGATTATAAATAAACCGGTGGATTTCCACCTTTTACTGTTCACGAGCGTTGTTTAATTGAGTTTGATTGTTCCCATATTTAATTCCTAAAAATTGTCACAGACTGACTGCGTCACACCAAACCGAGACGTTATGGGGAGAGACGGATTTCTCTGTCTCTCGTCTAACTGCTCGGGACTCAGTCGTGTCAACGGTAATTTTTCCCATTAAAAAGCAATTTTTTATCAACACACGAAATTCAGAGTTTTACACGTATTATTTTAAGGTGGGCACTTCCTGAAAATCATATGGATTCGTCAATAGGTAGTGGCGCGATGTCACCCTACGAACTTATTGAGTGATATTAGTTGACGCCGGTCCGCGAGATATTTTTCCGAATTTGACCGGTCCGCGGATGTATAAAGGTTGAAGAACACTGACTTAAGTTGTGTCGTTTCTACGTTTGCACGGTGGGTGATTGTTATTACTTGTTTTATTATGTACTATAATTATATTTTAATCAGGACGTAAAAATTGTTACCATTTTAATTGTTTTAACTTTCGTTTTAAAAAACAAGTTGTCGGGAATATTTATTATATCGACTGTGGAAAGGAAAAAGGACGTAACCCACAGTATTTTCAAAAGTTTTTTTCGATAATCACAGTGTATCACACTTGATACACGTTCTATCAAAAATATGCAAGCTGCAAATGCCGAATCAGTAACTAAATTTAGCTTTTAAGTTTGAAAACCAAGAAAAAAGACTGAAATAAAGGTTTTTCCTAGAGAATTTCTTTGATTATTATTAGATTATGTCAATTAAACACAATTTTAAAAGTGTCCGTGCACTTCAAGGTTGTGTAGAATTCATAATTTGCATATGTCACAAAATCATCAAAACACGTTTTTAGCGCCTCCTGTAAAATTTTATATGTCTGGGTAACGTCCTTTTTCCTTTCCACAGTCGATCTGTATTCTTCCGCGGACCCCCTGACGTTGTCCACGCACCTCCAACTGACTTTTAATTTGTCATGGACCCCTTTAGTGGTGTCACGGACCCCTGGGGGTCCGTATGAACCACTTTGGGAACCACTGGTTTACACGGTCCACTAAAATGAACGAATGCTATATTTTTTAGTAAATTATTATTATACGATTCCAAGAAAAAAAAAACAGAAAAGAATAACAATTTTTTTAATAACAAGAAAATCAACAACGCATGAAAGTAATAACAAACAAAAGGATTCATTAGAACCAAACACATTAGACGTGTCAGAATTTTTGCGCGATACAAGCGAATAATATCCACTGCCTCATAAAAGTTCCCGTATAATATATAATCAGGTAGCGATGAATAGTTTTTTTCCTATTGAAAATATATATTATGTGTAATTTTCCTTTATACGATTTTCATTACCAGAATGTTTTTCTTTTTCATAAAACACGTTTTTTAAATTCAGAAAACCCTTCCATTTTTACTTTTACTGAGTTTTATTACTTTTTTGTGGAACGTATCTAAAGGTAAAAAAAAAGAGTTTAGTTTACTATAACCTGTCAAACCTACAGTAATTGATTTTTTAAACGAATATTTTCACAATATTAAGACACTATTAATTTCAATTCGGTATAAAAACTAATTCAGATAACCAATAATATAGTTCTGAGACTTGGTAATTGATATATTATTTAGATAATACTAGCTGTAAGCCAACGGGGGGGTTTTTTGCATTTTTAAGTTGTCAGAAAATTTACTAGCGTGAAAAATAAATTACAAACCTATTTATTGAATATTGACTATCGACAGCCCTGCCCTGCAGTATTTAAATTGTATATAATACAATTTTAAGAATAATTAAAATGTTTAAGTTTGCTAACAATAATTTTTCGTAGTAGCAGAAATAGACCTCGTCAATTATTTAATTTTTGGAATAATGTTTAAAATTGCTCTCAAATATTTTTCGTAGAAGCAGAAATAGACCTCGAAAATTATTTAATTTTTAGAATAATGTTTCAGTTTGCCAACAACTATTTTTCGTAGTAGCAGAAATTTCGTAAATTACTTTATTTTTGGAATAATGTTTAAGTTTGCTTACAACCATTTTTCGTAGTAGCAGAAATAGACCTCATAAATTACTTAATTATTGGAATAATGTTTAAGTTTGCTAACAACTATTTTTCTTAGTAGCAGAAATTTCTTAAATTACTTAATTTTTGGAATTACGCTACAAGGGTGTGGACTAAATTTAGAAAATCTATGCTTCTTACATGGACAGCTGTATGTGGCCTGCTCACCCGTTGGAAAACTTTCAGATCTATTCGTATACGCACCAGACGAAAAAACAAAAGATATCCAAAAGCACTTCAATAAACAGAATTAAAACACAAACACGTTCTTTCTTTGAGTGGCATTGCAACGCATGCCGGGTACTCGCTAGTTCTTTATAAAATTACAAATTATTTACTCAGTTTGAGTTCTTTCGTGCACTTCTCGTCGTCGGTATTTCAAACTATAGGATTTGGTTTATTTATGAAAACTCTATAGCAATAATATATCGGTCTCCAACACGAACGACACGTTTATAAAATAACGTTTTATTAAATGTATTATTCATTGCTCCTTCGCTTTGATTGGCTGCTACCAGTAATCGTTAATTAATATATTTAAATTATCCAGGTAGCTGCAAGGGTTGGCATCATTGAAAACGCCAACAGATGAAAAATTACGTTCAATTCCTTGTAAATTAATGAAAATAACGTTTTTTGGGCTTTAACCACTCTAAAGCTAACGACCCACCGGTGTGTCGCTTACCTACTAACCACACACGCTACCCACCAGTGTTTTCTCATTATTAAGACGTCCATAAAATTTCTTTAGAGTTTGCATCATTGAAAAAGGGTCCGACATCTCTTAAGGAATCACAAAATGAATATTATGTTTTCCTTTATTAGTTTTTAGAAAACTGCTAGTTTACAGGACAAAAAACATTATTTTTTTCTAGCTGTTAACGTGTTAAAAAGATTAGGTTACTTATGAAATTCTCTTAGGTGTTAGACATTTGGCCGCCTCTCCAGATTTACCACTACAGGCGGTCTCCTGCACGTGGTGCCGGTACTGGTGAACGCTATAATTCATTAGTCAAATACAAAGCTGCAAATATTAAAAAGTTCTTATCTTTTGTTACGAGTTGAGTTGATTCATTATGCCTCGACCCAAATTAGGTGAAAATTTTACGCGTAGGTCTTATTTTTGAAAAATTGCATTTTTTCTTATGGATTTTCTAAACTTACTACAACTGTGAAAATACTAAGTTAAATCGTATTACACTATTTAAAATGTGTTGTATTCTGATACACAGCAACATTCATAAAATGAGGATGTTTTGTTTTTTTTTATTAAAAACATATATGTATTATTTTTTCATTTAAAATCAAGAATATTGGACGAACGTCTTGTGTCAAGTTGTAATTTATTCATTGGTTCAGATATTTATCTGTGGACGGTTTGTCCATATTTTACCTAAATAAAACTGTTCACTGTTTACCTATTCCGGAATAGTTTACCATGCCATAAATATTATCAGAGGTTGAATAATATTCTTGCAAACATAATTTGTAACTAAAAATACTGTACCAGGGAAAGAGCACCTTTTCACGATGAAATATATCTTATCGTAGGAAATCTTATATGGACCGCATTTAAGAAACTTCAATTACTACTATATTTAGAAATAAGTTTGAATTGTTTTAATAAATAAACAGATAAATTCTAAAAATATAGTACGGTCGATATCATTATTGTTTTCAAAATAAATATCAAATATTTGTTGAATTTGTCAACAGCGATGGAGGTTGGTTACTTTTTTTTATCATCTTTCAAGTGTCGTGAAGTGAGAGATTTGTTCTAGCAATAGTTTCTGGTTCAAATCCAGGCAAGTTCAATATCAAATTTATATTTAGTAAATTTAAAATGTTTTGATAGTGTGGTGTAAGTAAGTGATCGTGATGTAATTATTTCAACACATCTGACGCATTGGTAATGATAAGCTGTTACACATAAACAAAAAAAAAACAAACAGCGGAAAATATTAAAAATACATTAATTATAGTAAATAGGCGTCCACAGAACAGTGGAAGGCAGTAATATTTGAAAAACCATGGATAGAAACGTGCATATTTGTAATGTTTTAAATTTAATTAGGTGTAGGTAAATCATACCTATACGATTCGTAAACTTCTAAAAATATTTTTTTAATCAACGTAGATTTTTTTATTATCTTATCTAAATTGATCGATGGTATCAATATTTAAAGATTAGACACTACTTTAAAATAAAATTTGTTTACTGTAAAAATATTAATGCTTATTTTTAAAACGACGGCACTTACATTATTGTTACATAATAAAATTTGTACAAGGCGTTTTTAAAAATGAGTGAAAATTTCAATACATTTTCTTAAGTACAATCAGTGAAATTAAAATTAAAAATATATATTCCTTCTTCAACTCGAAACACAAAATTCCTATTTAGCTAATCCCTGGTACATTTTACCTTATATCAGCGATTTCCAACCTGGGAGGCGTGGACTATTACAAAGGGAGGCGCGAACAGTCCAAAATATGTATTACCCTTTAAAACGTGTCCTTATTACCAAATGAAATAAAGGATGGGGAGGCGCGAAGATAGGTTTTCTTCAAAGGGAGGCGCAGTAACATAAATGTTGGAAACCACTGTCTTACATAACAATCAAGTCCCAGTTAAGCGTACAAGACTCCGACTTCTCTACCATAAACACACATTAACTTTTTAATCGATTTAAAAATGTATCTAAATGATGTCTAGGATTTCTTATTCAATAAAATACTCACACTAGCAAAAGCAAAATTTAAAAAAACAATATTGCCAATATTTGTAAAAAAATAATTATTATGAATGCAGAACATCTCGGATACATCGACGCACAAAAATTACCGCGAAATTTTTAAATTGAATGTCAAATATGTCGGACGTATTATAAAATGAAGTAATCATCCTGGTGTATTTTAATAACCTCTCTTCTCGATCTCAAAGCTAAAAAAAAAAAACACCCCCGCTTAGAAGCACTGTTATAGTAGTTTTCCAACTCCTGCACTTCTAGAAGAATGGTAAAGCAACATGCGTATGAACAGTTATTATCAAACAACTATTGTTAAATAAATATTTTAATTTGTACTATGCATTAATTCTATCAAAAATTATAGAAAATAAAATATTTAATGATTATTATGATTATATTTTCATAATAAAACAAGAAATCAGAGATTGTTTATCAGTATAATATTAGTTAAAGTTTTTTTAAAACGTTAACTATTAAATATTTTATATTATTTAATCAGAATTCCAATAAAAACTTACTGTATTAAACAATATTTATTGCATTTTTTTAAATAACAGCATAAATAAATGTATGTATAAGTCGCCAGTTAGCTAGTATTGTTAAAACAGGGCTGGGCCAACCGCAATAATAACATATTTCTGAATAAAAACTATTTTTATTACGATCTCCAGAAAATAAAATTGTAAGCTTAGTGGTCTTTATGGTTGCCGACCGCTTAATCTAAGCTATTGCGATTTTCGTATTGAATTTAAAAATAAGTTCCACGACCAAAAACAATACATTACAAATTTTGTAAAAAACATTTGCGTTTCTTTGCCACCATTAAGTGGTCCAAATTTTAAATTCATGTATCTGGACGAAAAAATAAATAAAAAACTAGGTAATAATTTAACTGTTGCCCTTTGTGTTCTATTTTAGGGGTTCTCAACCAGTAGGTGATCTAGAAAATAAACTTAAATATCTTTTACTTCTAATGAAATTTTGGTTCAATCAAATAATCTTGTAATTTTAGTATGTTAGTAATTAGTAAGTAAACAATTTTCTCAATAAATTTATAGTATTATGTACATTCATACCAACATATACAAAAATAAAAGAGTATCAAAAACACTCATGGTATATGCATATTATTTCAAATAAACATTTTGAGTTGGACTATTTTAGGCAGGAGGGAATTATATTTAGAAAAATGGTGCAAGGGGGGAACGTAGACAATAAGGTTGGGATCCCGTGGGCTATTTGGTAAGAGCTGTGTCCCTGCGATGAGGCGTGTCTAGGTTCCAAGTAATGTCAATAAAAAAATAAATTGTGCCAATTGAAATTTGAGATCGAGCACGTAGATAATTTCGATGTGTCTTCACCTCGAGTTGATCTCAGGTAACTTATACAATAATTATCGTCGAGTATATCTAATATGGCTTTTCAAAATTAAGTTATTTGATGCGTTGGTATTGCATTTTTTTTACATATTATCAATTCGAGGGATTAAGAATTAGGATCACAGGGAGGTCACAAAAATATGTTTTTTGAGTTATATTTATTAGTGAAACATAGCCATATCTCGTATACATAACTGTTCACAAAATACGGTTGGGTATATATAAAAATGAAATTATATATGTATTAAGCATAAAGGTAAATCACCTGTTCTACTTTAGCGAACTTAAAATTATTTATTTGCAGATAATATCCCCGCGATCCTAATCTCTCGAATCAGCAAAATATGAAATATTCAACAACGAGCATTGTGTGTTATTATCATAATACCAAATTTGTGTATATTTTTTTCATGTTTAAAATAGAAATTTGAAAATATTAACACACAATAAAAGCTGTTATGATGATATGTAAAACTCAGATAGAAAATGTTCGCCCATGATTTTTGTATACAGAATTCATTACGCTTCAGTATTTTCCTTATTGCCTTGAAACAGAAGATTATTGTATATCAAGCATCGAATACCGGTTGCCGTTAAAGAAATCCTTGTCCAGACGTCTCAAAAATCAATTTAAATTTTAAATTCAGAGCCCGAGCCCGATGTATTAACAAAATAGTTTTTCAAACGCGAGAATATCTAAGCGATCAGCAAATTTTTCTATCACTAGTATATTTCCGACTCGCGCCGAGGTCAGAGTGCTTACTAACGACTATAGTTGCAAAACTGAACTCAGTAATTTAGTTGATATTAAAAAGAACGCATGTGGGATAACTATTGTTTACATAATCACATCTGCTGTAAAAATGACAGTAAATTTGTAGGTTATGTACCTTTGATTCTGAAGGTATAACCATAGATACACAAACAGCGCAATCAGTGACAATTTATCGGGTGAGTGACGGTTTATTTATAAAGTACTATCTAAACGTACTGTCTTATTTAAGATATAGTTTACTTAAAATTGTTAGTTAAAGCCAATATTGTTACATAACTAATCAAAGGTTTTCTTTAGTAAATATTGAATAAAGTGCGAATAGCATAACGAAAAAGTAGCGTGTATGATTCAAGTCTGGAGCAAAAATGACAATTTTCTTAGGTTAGGTACGCATGATTGCGAATGTGAATATATAGACTGTGGAAAGGAAAAAGGACGTAACCTTCAGTTTTTCCAAAACAGGTTTTTTTCGATTATCACAATGTATGTAACTTAATACACGTTCTATCAAAAGGTTGCAAGCTGCAAATGCCGAATCAGTATCTAAATTTAGCTTTTAAGTTTGAAAGAGATGACCTTGTAAAAAATTAAAACCAAGAAAAAAGACTGAAATGAAGGTATTTCCTTGAAAATTTCTTTAATTAATATTAGACTTTATCAATTTAACACCAGTTTAGAAGTCTCCGTGCACTTCAGGGTTGTGTATAGTTCATAATTTGCATATGGCCCAAAATCATCAAAACACGTTTTTTGCGCCTCCTAAAAGTACGTCATTTTTCCTTTCCACATTCGATATGTAAATACTCGTACAGCGCGACGGTGGCAATTATTATTTATTGCGTGAGCGACGATGTATTTTTTTTAGCGTTCTAGTAAAAATAAGACTAAAAATTTACTAACATCTTAAAAACATTTACTTAAGAGTTTAGCTCGTTCACTTGGTTTTCAAATGGTTACAATTTTTATTTGACGTTTGTCGTAGAAAACCACTCCTACCTCAATTAATCGATTAAGCCGAGCGAACAGCTGATGTTTACTTCGTAGCAACAGCAACAAAATATCTTTGTCTATGCCTTTGAAAGATAAACTCATTGTCAACGAAAACAATAAAGCAGACAAGAGTAAACTCATGATTAACTCTGTGTATAAGTAGGATTATTCATTATTATTATTGTAAAATGTATTCACGGAATAAAATCGGGATAACTGGTTTCGGTACACGAGTTCAATGGAAAATAACTGGATTTTTATTTTATGCCAGTAGTGCGGAAAGTTGTTATTTTCGTTATTCAATCTTATTTGATAATTTGCATTTTTTCAATAGCAAATTAACATTCATAACTTTGTTATTTGCGTCTTCTTCGCCTCTTTAAAAATAGTGAATAATATATATATTTTTTTTTTTATTAAAAATAAATCTCTAACCGGTCGAAAATATACATTTCGTAGATTTAAGAATATGGTCATGGAAAACTATCTGTATTGCTGACAAATTATCGTACTAAAGGTTCCTTACTCTGGAAGTTTATTGCACGCTGATTTATCGCATTAATTTTTAAAGTCGCAAGCTTACTGCAAGAGTGTATACATACGTACCTACTTCTTTTTTTCAAAATTCTAAATTAGTATTTTTGTATTTATATTTATAATATATGTATATTATTATATGGAGTTTTAGCATCCAATGAAGCAGCAAAAATGATACAAATATTTTATATTAATCCAGTTTGTTTTAATGATGTTAATATAAAATAAACAAATCTTAGGGGTGAGCCAGAAAGAAGCCTACAAGTTATTTATCTACGATTCAAAAGAGATACTAATTAGTATCGAGTATTTGCCTCTACACAAACAGCTAAATAATAGCTTGTGTCACATATTTGACAAGGTCGAGTATTACGAGTCGACAAAAAATGACTGAAGTAAAAAAAACCACAATAATATGCAATCAAATTAATACATCAGTTATCTTGTAAAGTTTTAAAAAACTGATAACTTACATCAAAGTTCGGCTTTTATGGTAAGTACAGTGAGTGGGTCCTCTTCTTATGCGGTTTCGTAGAAATGCAGATGAGAATTTTAAAAATCGATTATTTTGTTTCATATATTCTTTGTATTTTGTAACTTAATAATTGCAAGAATGCTTTATTATGATACATAGATAAATGAGTAATTTAAAATCACAAAACCCTTTCGGTACACGAACACCAAAACCGAATCATCGGCCGACTTCGTGTCGGACCTATTCGGACGAAAAGTGTCGGCCGTTCATGTGCATACACTGCTACCGTTATCGGCCGATCGGTTTTGACCGAGTACAACCTGAAATTAGTAGCAGTTAGAGTATCCAATCCCGGAGCCTTTTTCCAATCCCGGGATTTCGGGATTGATTAATTTTGATTAATTGAGATTTTCTCACCGAGGAATTTGATATCTTGAATTTGCCAATTTCGTGTAAATTTTTGGAATTTCCTCAAAATTTCTCAATCCCGAAATCCCGGGATCGCGACCATCTCAATCCCGGGATTTCGGGATCAGAAAATTGAACGGGATCCCGGATCCCCGGGATTGGATGCCCTAGTGGCAGTTAATATTACTGTGCAGCCTAGAGAGTGAGGACGATTTTTTAAGAATGGAGGATTTCGAAGAAATGTATATTCTAAATAATTCGTATTGCCATTTAATTCGTCGCCGTTTGTGGGTGAATAAGATATTCGTTCATAGAAAACAACTGGGTGAATTTCACTACCTTTTTGACGATTTAAAATTACAACCCATCAAATTCTTTGAATATTTAAGGATGAGTTTTAGTACATTTCAATATATTTTGAATGCAGCCGAACCATTAATAACAAAGCAGAATACGACATATCAGGGCCTGCCCTTGAATTCTTGCGCCTGTGTGCGAGGCGCTTTCGGCGGTCAAATGTCATGCATTTAATTCTAGAGCGATCCACCAATATGCGCTCCACAGATCATTCTTAGAGCCGGCGCCTGTGAGCGCCGCACACTTCGCACACGCTTAGGGCCGGCTATAACACTATATGTACGATAAAACTTCTGTGGTAATTTTGTGTTAAAGCAAGCCATGGATTATAACGGCGAAAAACTTCACAAACTAAGCTAAAAACAAGGCCACGATTTAAAAATATTTTTTAAAGGCTTGATAATCGCGATAAAATCACACATTAATATGAAGAACACTGATAAATTATGCGAAATACGAAACAAATGGCCGGTAAATGTTCTGTCATAATACACCGAAAGGAGGCAACTCGCGACAATACCAACCTGAAGTTAGTAGCAGTTGATGTTCTGTCAAAAGTAGCCGGCAGATGGCCGACCAATCCCAACGTGTTTGGGTTCGTCGGTTGATCGATCAGAGACAGCCGTCATCGTACGATGCCGTCTGTAGTAGTGTACGCGCTCTCATTTCATAACATACGTTTGTTTCGATCGGACGACACGGCCGAGCATAGTTCGGACGATGACGGATTAGGTGTACACGTACCATAATACTGATCGATGTACGAAAGTACATACAATTGCCTGTTATAACCTTATTTATTATGAGCAAAAAAGAGATATCACTCGATAAATATTTCGATAAATTAAATTTTAAAAAAATCTTATATATCATGCGTGGATATCATAATGAAATAGTATGTGCATGCGTGCGTAGATTTAGTTATCAAAGAGCGATAGTACACAAGAATTTTTATTTATGTTATTTCTCATGATATGAAACTATGAATACTATTTACACATTAAATATATATGTAAATTAAAGTATTCCTCGACTTACGTGGTTTCGACGAACGCTGAATCCTTCGGAACGCATTAATAGCGTAAGTAGAGAACTCATTGTATTGTGTTGCCAATTTCAAAGTATGAATTAGCCTCCCAATTTCAGTGACATTGGATCGGTATTGGGCATCCAATCCGAGGATCCGGGATCCCGTAATCCCGGGATTTCGGGATTGAGATTTTTTGAGCAAATCCCGAAAATTGACACGAAATTGGCAAATTGAAGATCTCAAATTCCTCGATGAGTTAAAAAAAAAAGAGCTTTGGAGACAATCCGTGGAAAAAGTATACCAAATTGAGGGTTTCAAATTCCTCGGTGAGCTAAAAAAAAAACGAGGTTCTGTGACAATCTGAGGGAAAAGTATACCAAATCGAGAATTTCAAATTCCTCGGTGAGCTAATCCCAATCCCGAGATTGAAAATAATCAATCCCGTAGGATACCCTAGACCGGTATAAGTTATAACGGCATAATAACATATATGGAGAAAATTGACAACTTTTTAAGTTTTTCTTATAAAACATTTCCTTCGCAAACTGCTTGTTACTCAGTTACTCAGGCTCCCTTTTTGACGAGAGTAGAGTAATACAGTAGTCTAGGGCTTAGAAAGGCCAAGTGGTTAACGAATCATTCTCGCTGCACCTCATTTTCAAGATATCCGATCCTGGTGGAATGGAATTGCTCGCAATTCAGAAATCCATGGCTCAAAACATAAATGCATATATCAATGTCGATGTGTAATCTAAAGTACTTCAAATTATATTTATAAGTATAAATGAACGCAAAATCCTTCAAAATTTATCACTAAAAATACACATGTAAACAAACAATCGCGAGACTATACTTATTTATCTTACATAGGAAGCTAGTTTATTATCAATTCATCAAACCTTGAACGCTCGCTCACTGACTAGTTTTTTTTTCATAAAAAAAAATGAGCGTCCATCATATACATTATTTTTAGTACTCATAATATAAGTATAACTACGTGTAATTTTTTTAGCCCTTTTCGTACCCAATCGAAAAACTTACATTCTGTCGCTTGCGTTCGCTTGAATAACGAATACATTCAATTACTAATGTATTTTAATGATTAATAATTTTATCGTGTATCTTCTTTTTTTAAATTTAACAGGTTAATTTGAGCCTCAAAAAACAACACAATGTTTCTGGCACTAGCGATCATTCTTGTGACGGTTCTATTCTTCGCATTAAGACCACGACGTCATAAGCTGGCACCACCAGGACCCACGGGGCTTCCGCTTCTCGGCTCACTATTATCACTTGATGCAGTCCGCCCTCATGATTCGTTAAGGCAAATTGCGAGGAAATACGGAGTGAAAGGGGCTTGCTCGGTCAGATTGGGATCTGTCCCAGCGGTGCTGTTGACGGATCCAAAACTAGTGAGAGAAGCCTTCGCTAAGGATTCATTTTCAGGGCGGGCGCCGCTTTACTTGACCCATGGCATCATGGAAGGAAAAGGTAAGCTTTTTTTTCATTTTATGATTTTCAACCAAGTATATATACTACACAAAGATGAATTTCGAATGGGCCGTTTGAAACATTTAAAAGCAAAAACCAATAAGTCCACATTGAATTCTACGAGTTTATAGTTTAAGGTTTACATGTATATAAGATATATTATTTTACAATATTATGTAATACGTAAGTATATTAATTAACATGTTCAAGGTAAGCAAAACTAATTTCAATGACTTCTTGTATCAAGCCGACCAACTGTTCTTTTTGCTAGACAGTGTTATTTCAAATTCGTGGAAAAAACCGTTTAAAAGATAGCTGAGTGCAAATGTGATATTCAAGCTTATGAAAAACCACCACGCCATGTGTAACAGCAATGTGAATTGAGTCATAAATAATGTAACGCATTTTCTATTCTTATGAATAAATTGCTTTATCATTATTTACGATTCACTTTTTTAAAGTTCAATCAACTCTAGTTTTAGAGCGTCTACCGTTGCACCGAAAAGAGTGCAACAATGCCGAATATGCCTTTAAAAACTTGCAGCAGTGACCTAGCCCAAGGTGATTGCAATAAAATACAGTGTCTGGCACGAGACGGATCGCAACATCTACCTGTTTTGGACTACGGCGAACCGGCGATCGGCAGGAAACACAGTTGTAAAGCGCTGTTAATCGGCAGCTACCGGGTTTTTATATCGATATTCACACATTCCTATTTAAGATAAGTATTTTAAAAAAAAACCAGATCGAATTGATATGAATATGAGCAAGTCTTCCGTATAATCGAAGTTTTGGCTAAGCGTATTATGTGCAACAACTCGTTCCCCAATCCGTAAAATAGTGATACATATTTTTGTCCTCCCTTAAAACGGTCTTCTATTTTATGAAGCATTTCTTTTCATTCATACAGCCATCATTTCACCAATCAATACGATAATTGGGCTAATTTTCGAATATATTTGGCTCACTTATGCTGTTTGCACTAGCGAATTAAATCTTCATGATTCCTTATATCGATATTTCATTTAGTTATTTCGATAAAGAACTGAGTATTTTTTTCCTGATTTGTTGAAATCTTATTGTACAAAAGATTATTATTTTTTTTAATATTTTAGCTTTTATTTTTTTAGACGTAGTAAGTAACAAGCATCGTCACCATTTTTGACTAAAGCTATTAATTTGTACAAAAAAATATATAAAGAAGTCAGTGCCATTAGTTTACTTCCGACATCCAACACTAACCCGAGAACCACAAAACGTCACACACTAGGCAATTTAATTAAGCGTTGCAAAATTTTATACAAACTTTGTATGAAATATTGCAGCGCTTAACGAATTTACTTAGAGCGTGATGTTTCATGGCCCTCGGGTTAGGCTTAAAAATGGAGCCCAGAAACAGCTTACTAGCAGCACTTTTCTTGTCCCATCATTATATACTCATAAAAAGTAACAACTGAATTTCACTGGCGACTTCAATTTATACATTCTTAAAATAATGTTAATTACATCTAAGATTTCAAATTTTGTGACCACGACCAGGGTTTGCAATAACGGTAAAACCGAAACAAAGCTATTTTTCTCCGTTTTCGATGCAGAAAAAAGCTGATATTTATGGAATACCGATATTTTTGTTGTTACTTCACCAAAAAATCGCTGAATCAGAGAGGGCTGTTCCTGCAGCCGATCAAGATTTGACAGATTCCAGTGCTCGATGAACTAGCCATTTATAATCTTATATTTTCATTCAAAGAAACAATACGTCTAAATCTTTTTTGCTTGTGATATAGATATTTTTTAATGCTGGTGTTTCATATAAAATGCCTGGCTCCTGTATAGCGTTCCCATTTTGCTATCAATATACCGTCGATGAATATCAAATATGGTCTATGTCAGCGTTTCTCAACCGGGAGCCATGTGGCCCCCTGGGGGGCCACAGCATGTCCCAAGGGGGCCACAGAAGAAAATTTCAGTTTTGGGGAGCCTCAGCAGACTTAAGGGGGGCCACGGCCACCCAAAATATAATGAACTAAAATTTATATTAAAATGAAATAGAATACAGTAGGACAATTATACATTGCAGCAGAAATAATGTATGTATTATACATACTTTTTCTATTATTTTCCAATGGTATTTAGGGATACCATAATAACTGCATCTAAAAGTAAGTGTCGACAATATTGTATTGACTTATCTTGTCCACGGATTTCTTTCATCACCCCGTGACAATATGAAACTCATGTGCTTAATATGTTTTGCTTCGCTAATACTAATATCCATTTTATACAAAACACATGGGAATGAAAGAAAAACCATTTGAATAATTTAAAAAGCTTTAAAAAGTTTCCACAGCAAAGTAAATAGGACATATAGTATCCAGGCATTTCTTATATAAACACGAAACATTCATTTACTAAGCGTCAGTTCAAGTTCATCCGTGTACATGAATGCCTGAAGATGCCAAAAGGCGAAACCCGGGTCGTTAGTAACAATATCTGTGAGAATGTACATAATTTGAACGATTCAAATTTATTGAAATTCCACCAAGCACCTTCAGTCGAAATCTTAAATTTTTAAATAATAATTTGTGTACAAAATTTTGTGTTGTATTTTTTTAAAAATAAATGTATATTTTTTCATTTTTCCCGAGCCCTGAGAATTTTATTACTATGGATAGGGGGGCCACGGAAAAAATTGAGACTCAAAAGGGGGCCACGGGCTTAAAAAGGTTGAGAAACTATGGTCTATGTGACGAAAGTGCATTCCGAGATAATTGATAAAAACTGTTTAAAAAAATAACGAAACGGAAAATAACACTTCTATCAATAGGAAAAATTTTCCAATCTCCATTGATAGAAGTGTTATTTTCTGATTTCCATACAAAATTTGACGTTAGGTTATTTCAATTGTATTTTGTGAATTGAACGAAATCAAACAGTTTCACATATATTTCATAGAATACGTTTAGCGAAGTCAAGGGTCAAACAGCTACGACAAATATTTTTTCAATGCACGCTATATGCGTATATATGTATAATATAAAAAAAACGATGAAATTTTTAATTTGACCTAGAAAATTTAGCGTTTTGTAAAAAAACTTTGCTATAGCGTGGACCGCTATACGGGGGACTGCAACATACGAAATTTTATTGTAGTGCTAAGCACCGTTTCCTTTGTCACCTCTTCCATACGATGCGCAATGTCATGTTACACACGCGATTGCTTCGTGAAGTTTGCTCATATGCAATATCATCAGTATTTTTTTATGCAATAAAAGAAGTGTGACATTCGATTCTACGTGTCATTTCTTAATGTATATCAGTTATTCTCAACCGGGACGCCTCGAAAGGTTCTCAGGTTTGCCATGAATATGCGAACCGTTGAAAGGCAGAGTGGGGTAACGACTTTTATTAGAACCGCTAAAATATATCTCGCAACATTCTCAGAGCTGGCTTCTATAGATATATTTTCTCCCATCTTATTTTTGAAGTCTAAAAATAATTTCACCTTCAAAAGTAAGTCGCATAGAAGAATTATGATAATTATTTGAATACTAATAACACTATTAATAATTTAAGATTTCGACTGAAGGTGCTTGGTGGAATTTCAATATTAAATTTTTTTTCAGTTCAAGTTCATCCGTGCACTTGAATGCCTGAAGATGCCGAAAGGCGAAACCCGGGTCGTTAGTGACAAAATTTGTGAGAATGTACATAGTTTGAACGATTCAAATTTACTATTAATAAGTTTCGTTGTAAACTTTTTGCTAGTTATTTGAGATCAATTCGAAGAGAATCGATTGAATTGAGAAGTCTTAGAACTTAAATTTAAATTGGAAAAATCTTGATTCGACATGTATCTTTCCCGCAATTAAGCCCAGACCTGCTTGATCAAGAGAGCCAAGCTCTTATCAATTGGACCACAGCGGGTGATGATTAGTTTTGCCTGTCCGTCACGTAGTGCCAGACATTCATTTTTAGTAATGCCGATTTTTGAAAAACCCCAAAAAAAGTAGAACCATAAATTTACAGACCCAGATACTTGTTGATTATTATTCGTATATTAGTATTCGGGTTCGAGTCCCTGTACGAACAGCATTTTTTTGATAGATCTCTGTTCTAAGGCATAGGTGTTTGTGATGTCTAAAAATTTTCTCCCACAATAACTGGGCGTAGCGAGAGCGATTAGTTAACCACATGTTCTGTTCTAGCCTTATCCTTCTATCCCTACTAATCTATTTTGAAAAGAAATGTTAAGCGACTGTGTAACACACAGTTCTCGTAAAAATGGTAAGGTGTTTGTATAATAAAAATATCATATTATAATTGACGTTTAAAATATTTATGTGTGGCCCATCAGAGACATTATTTTATTTGGCCCAAGTTGTTTCAGTTGAGCATCCCTAGTCTAGGGCTAGGGATCACAGCGAACTAATTACAAAAATGCGTGTTTTGACTTAATCTCGGCTTTGGCAATGGCAAAATCATATTTATTAGTGACGCAAAAGGTATACTTCGTACATATGGCCATCAACAAGATACGATTGAGTATAAGTAAAAAATAAAATATAATGTTAGAAACACAAAGGTAAACTCACAAATTCACAAACTGTGTAAGTGAATTTATAAAAATTGCAAAAAGTTTGAGAAACGTTGTTTTATATAAAGTTATTAACCTTATTATCTGGAAATTTTATTGAATTTTTAAGATTTTAATATTATGAACGCAGTAAATATTGGTATGATAATTTGTATGTCACCTTGACCATGATCAAACTTTAAACAAAAAAAAAGATGAATGATATTGCTTTTTTTTATATTTTGATTAGCATTATATTCAATATAATATCAATTGCGTATGAAGCGTTGATAAAAAATACTTAGTATGTTCTTGGCTCCTACATTAATGCATTCATTCATCAGGGTTTGAAAACCTTATTTTTAAATCCGCATAAAACAAAAAAAAAACATAATAAAACCGCATTTAAGGAATTTAATAAGCTTTACATAAAAATGTATATAATAATGTTAAAAAATAATTTTAAAAATATTCAGTTTTTTTTTAACTGAGCCATTATTGAGTCCAAGCATTATATTTTTATTAGTTGAAAACGATCAACTCTCGATAAGCGAAACCGACCCTGATGTTTATTAAAAAATGTGTAATTATTACAAAAAAGTTTTATTTATTAAATTATAGATGTTTTAAGATCTTGACAAAATGACATTGTCGTTTCGGTTCAATTATCTATTGCATCATTTTAATGTGATGCATCCATTTTTCAATGTCAAATTAAGTTATTCATTTGACCTTTTGATTAGGATTGCTTGTATCGCTAGCAATTACTCCGATATTGAGTGGAACGGTGTTGGCAGATAGATGTATTGCGTGCTCTTTTTCTGATCTGTTAAATTATATTTCGAACAATATTACCTTCTTATGTAGAAGAGCATATCATCTCAATTATTTCCATTCTTCCTCCAATTGCTTTGCTTCTTCCCGTGGCATGCAAGCGTCCTTCAGATCCGTCGAGCCAAAGCCCCCTATAGTGAAAGCCATGCTGTGGAGTTGAAAACAGGTACTTTTTTCAGATAAGCGGGCCGGCGTCATAATTTTCAAAGTAATATCACATCATTATGAAGCCATTTGTTTCTGATATAATGTAGGAAACTCATATTTATATTGTAATTATATATCTTTTCAATCACATATTTTTTAAAATAAGAAAAAAACACATTTTCTAAGGTTTTTGAAGAAAAATCTCGGAGAACAAAAGCAAACAAAGAAGGCAAATCATTTTATTAAAATATTTTTTTTTACAATATTTTAATACAGAATATGAGGTTGGATAGTTCATTAAAAAATCAACGTCATTATTGGGATTTTAATCAAAATAATTAATCACAAAATTTATTTGTGCACACTGGTTCGTACTCAATCTTTCCATAGAATTTCTCAAGTCATATCAGTAATCAAAAATCAGTAAGTCAAACTAGGGTAGCACATTTCACTTCATTATTTTTTTAAATATTATTATTGATTAAATCATCATTTACTTGGTATATTGCCATTATTATATGATAAGACGCAGCATTTATTTCATAATATCACAATAGTCGTCAAAATCGTATATAATATAATATGGATTCCGCTTGTTACTGTTGTTTTATGTAGTTTATAATTAATATTTTATATAACAGTGATATTTAATAGTGGAAAGTTAAATTTTATTTGTTTTACCACACATCACATTTCTTGCCATACGCTATATTTCCTACAATCATTACTTAATTTGCATATATGACCCTTTCGATGTATCGTAAATTGTAAATTATTAACACAAAAGAATCACAGAATATCCGTACAAGAAATTTTTCAAACATACATGTTTATATTCAACGAAAAATAAGCTCATAAATTGTAATTTAGAGTCGATCTACGTATAACCGCCATACAATTTGTTAGGAGAGGTTGGGATTTAACGGCCCGGTCTTTTTTGATGTTTTTTCTACGACACTGCTTGGAACTTAAGACTGCTATGGTCGAGCACATTCTTATAAATAGTAACCGGTGGTCGTCCAGGACGCTGGAGTTGCACCGGTCGGAAGAAAAGACAAGCAGAAATGAGGCTCTCCGGAGGCATCTGCAGCATGAGCTTATTAATATATAATTGTATAGTATCGCATAACTGTATATACGTCATTATAAATAGTTTAGAAGGTTGGATACCAACAGGTTCTGTCATTATCGATTTATGGACGTCGATGAACGTTCGAAGGTACGAACGTCATACGCTTATCGTTGGGGGCGCACATGGTAAAAAACTCTACTTACTGAATAAATAACAGATTGGTTACCCTTGAGATATGGGGTATCATATATAACTAAAGATTAAATACTTTGCTATTTTTTTAACTTACTATAATAAAGTTCTACCAAGTTTATGTTAGTCCAATTAATTTTACTAGATAATAATAAAATACACCAATTGATTTGAAAATCAATTATTTTCGTCAGCGAGATTGACAGACATAGATTCAAATGGTGTATGCCTGATTCGTGAGTGTTTTGTTATCATTGCAGGAATAATTTGCGCAGAAGGAGAGCTATGGCGGGACCAACGGCGCCTTTTGTCGGCATGGCTTCGGGCGATGGGGGCTACAAAAACGGGTGCCCGAAAAGATCAAATTGAGCGTCGCGTTTCCGCATCAGTTGACAAATTTGAAAAGGTAAAAATAAATATTATAACTAACGTAAGACCGATGATAATAAAATTTGAACAGGACAGTGTTGACAAAAAAAAATAAACATATATTTATTTTACCGAAGCACCGTTACAAAAATCAATTAAATCGTTATTCACGCTAGTAAATGTGTGTCACATAAAAAAGTGCTCAGCAAAAATGTCAACCTAAATGTAATGTTTTCAACGCATTCATTGATTTACTCTCATCATTGAACAAAATATTTCATTTGGCTTTATGTTATCATGGTGGTTTTAAGTTAAAAAATAGCTTGGTTACCAAACTGAAAAACAAACCCGGTTTTAAATGGCTCAAATTGAACTAAAAAAACTTTTTTAACCCTTCCCTTACTATACAAAAAAAGCACAAGCTCCTGAGCTGTGTATCCGTTACACATCAGGCAAACGGAAGTGAACCATTACAATTATATAACACTACTACAGCAGTACTACATATAGTTGTAATGATTCACTCCTGTTTGCCTGATGTGTAATGGATACACAGCTCAGGAGCTTATAGAAAAGAGAAGGATTAAAAATCAAAAAACCCTACATCTCACCCTAGCAGCTTATTTTATTCGATTTGCAAACTCTATTTATTTGTATCTTATTTATTGTTTCAAATGGCGAGATAGTACATGATATTACAGCTGACGCTAATTCATTATGCACATAAAATGCATCATGAAAAATAATATATAAATGTAATTTAAAAACAAAAGAAAAAAATAATTCCAAAACTTTTCTTCAATTCATAAAATCAATGTATGTATTTCATATTCATATCTAACCACACAATTGTAAGTACAATCAAAATAAATTTTATGAATTCGAGTTGAAAAAACAATTAGATAGATAACAAATGTTCATTCAGGGGTAAATTCATTCAGTTTTGGTGAAAATAATATTATATAACAATCACTAGTGACTAATAATTACACAACTCGTGAATTCAGTATACATATGCGTGCATCTAGCATTAGAAAAATCTTATCGATTTACAATGAACCGTTTAAATATTTTTTATTATTACAATGCCATTGTCAATAGCAACTCGTATTTCGCTTTCCCCTCTTTTCCGGAAAAACCTGGGCCGATCACCGTTAGTCTATGGTATTAATTATGAAATCGAACTAAAAAATATATAACACTCTTTTTTACTTATGTATTAGGATAAGAATCTCGCTTATCAATAAACCGGCCATGATTCTAATAAATAATTGTAGAATACGTAAAAAAGAGTGTTTTATCATTTTTAATATAATGCATTTCCTCCGAGTATTAACAGTAAACACCATAATAACATGCATAAATCGACATTAAAAGCTTATAGATTTTCAATTGTCTATCTAAAATAAAGGAATAATAACGTTTTTTTATTAACAGAGACTTGCGAGTCGCGAAGATACCCAAAGCCCCGTGGACATACAGCCCTATCTGGCAGACTGTTTAGGAAATGCCATTAATGAGATCGTTTTTGGAGTCACATTCGCAGAGACTGACCGAACATGGAAGTGGTTGCTTCACATCCAGGAAGAAAGTGTGCGTCATCTTGGAGTTGCAGCCATCGTTAATTTTATGCCATACCTAAGGTAAATAAGTAAACTTTTTACACATTTAAGATATGAGTCTTTGATATAAACCTTTATGAATGGACATTGGACATGTGAACCGAGTAATTGCGGGAGGCTTAAGAACATAACACCTCATTCTGTTCTAAAAGCAAGAGGTAGTCAAAACATTTAGCTCTACTAGCTGTAATCTTTTTTTTATATAAAATTTGTCCAAAATGTATGGAAAATATCATAATTCAATGAAATAAATGTATTAATAATTAAATAATATAAATAAATATATTCATAAAAATCATAATTGAGCTGCCCTATACTATATCCAATATCGACAACCCAGCAGTATTCTGTATTTGAAAATTTCAGAATAATTCAAATGTTTAAGTATGCAAGCCAATATATTTCAAAAGAAGAAGAAGAAGACCCTGGGACCTAACTACGTACCTTTTTCTTACGTCCATCCTTAGACTTTCCTCAAAAGAGGGTTAACCTACTGACTACTTACACGTTGGGACCGGGCAGGATAATTATTTTAATATGCTCACTTCCAATGTGACGAATATGGACTCCAATTTTAGTCCTAATCTGAACTTAAGATAAATGTGTGTAACACAGTTATTCAACTTCTTTTCTCAGAAAGAAGTGGTATAAAGATAAGGCTGGGACAAGACTATTTGTTAGCTGACCGCGATCAATAGTCTGAGGAGTAATGTTTATTACTTTTTTGCAGGTTTTTCATGAGCTCGATCCGCAAAACTATCAATACCATCGTATCAGCTCAAGCCCAGAGTCACACAATCCTCTTTGGTATTGTCGAGAGACGAAAAGCGTTCTTGAAAGCAAAGGCAGAAGGTGGTGAAGAACTGATTAACCATGACGAAAAAGGTATCGAGTGTATTCATTACGAGATCGAAAGCAACGCAATAACCGACGTTCACTATTTCAAACCATCAAGGCTGCTCTTATCTGAAGATGACTGTATTTTGGACTACTTTCTGGAGGAGAAAACCAAGCGGTTGGTTTTCGGTGAACAGTGTGAAGGATACAAAAGACTATCCGACAGGCAGATGTTATTCTTTTTGGCTGATCTTTTTGGCGCTGGACTGGACACGACGTTGGTATCGTTGTCCTGGTTTATTCTATTTATGGCTGTAAATCCTCACGAACAGGTACTTATTTCACAGCTCACATAAAGATTGTTTATAAAAGGTTTCAATTCAGAGTAGATCAAAATAAAGAATAAATATTAAATAATCTAAGGTAGCATATACCTTATGAGTTATGACTAATGTAAAAAAACATAATACACTCCCGGTTCTCTTTTTAGACATTTTCGACGTAAAACGATCTAAGGTAGATCATGGGGTAAACAATTTGGTCTTTACCTTAATCGGTTCAAGTTATTCAATAACCATTATTTACATGAAAGTTATGTTTTAAATTAAGGACGCTGTAAGAAAAGAGTTACTGGCAGAATGTGGAAGTCGCCCACCTACACTTGAAGATCTGCCGCGTCTGCCATATACCAGAGCAGCTCTAAGTGAATCCCAAAGACTTCGACCTGTAGTTCCACTTGGGATCCCTCATGGGTGTCTTGAGGTATAACATATTCATATAGTAAATATTCCAAGATTTAAGACCTACTTTTTCTTCTCAAAATACTAAGGATAAGAAGAGTTTTCTTGATAGGAACTAAAATAAGTTATCAACTGAAATATTTCAAATTACAGTAATCAATTATAAAATGTTCTATCAATATGTCTTTATAGATGGTTCTGGTACATAAATTAAATAAAATCCTTTAGCTTTACTTAATTTGTTTTGATTTAAAATTACACATAGGATACTATGATTGGTGACTACATGATCGAGAAAGGTACTATGGTGGTACCACTACAGTGGGCAATACATACCGACGAAGATGAATGGGAAGATCCTCAAGTGTACAAACCTTCCAGATTCCTCGGCCCTGAAGGAGATGTGTTGAATCCCTCTCATTTTATACCGTTTCAAACAGGTGAGACAAAAAATTGACAGGGATTTCAGAAGTAAACATAAACTTAAGAATACAAAGGCTTAGTCATGCTAAGTCATACTAAAATTGTGCAAACTTTTAGTGAAATTAGCTGTTGCAGATTTTAATTTACTTCACAAATTCTAATCTCCAATAACCACAAAATAAACTATTAGGCATTTGATCGTTTTTTTCTAAGATTTAGTCTTTTGAATATCATAGTTATAATTTTGTTAACAGTAATGCATAAAAGTTACCATTTTCACTATACAATACATATGACATGTATTTTAACTGTTACGTAAAACTTAATCACTATAATATGTTTAAAAATCGAATTATTTTTGTATACACCGTCAAATAATTTAAATATTCATGCTACAAATTAATTATCTTCATTATTATTCTTCGATTACATAAATGTTTAAATATGGCTTCATTGAATCGCGGTAAAAAATACAGATACATTTGTCTTATGCATATATTTTTTAAATCTTTCATTCTTTGTTTTGGAAGACTCGTAAATAATACGTACAATATATAAATATAAATATCGACTGTGGAAAGGAAAAAGGACGTAGCCCACAGTTTTTTCAAAACAGCTTTTTTTCGATGATCACAATGTATTTTTAAAACTTGATGCAAGCTGTAAATGCCGAGTTAGTGTCTAAATTTAGGTTTTATGTTTGAAAAAGATTACCTTGTAAAAAAATAAAACCAAGAAAAAACATTGAAATAAAGGTTTTTCCTCGACATTTTTATTAATTAATATTATATTATGTCAATTAAAAACCAGTTTAGAAGTTTCCGTGCACTTCAAGGTTGTGTATAATTCATAATTTGCATATAGCCCAAAATCATCACAACACGTTTTTGAGCCTCCTGGAAAATTTGATATGTGTGGGCTACGTCCTTTTTCCTTTCCACAGTCGATATATAATGTCATCTTAATGAAACGTCGGTGTAAAGGTGTGCTTATTTAAATCATTTTTTATCACGACAGCCATTAAAATTATCATATTTAAATTCAAAAATAAATCAACAACTTTTGACAATTCATTTAATAAAATAATTACACACGTATGCGATAAGCAATGAGGCTACCTACATAGTACGTAAACATTGACTGAAATTAACAAAATATAACATCTGTTGATTGTATTTAAAATTAACCAAGGATTTTTTTATTTATTTATCCATTCATTGATACATGTTTAAAATATTTTTTTTAATGAACTTATATTTTCTCAGTAACAGTAAAAAATAATATATTTTTATTTTATTTGTATCGATTTGATAAAAGTTTCTACTACATGTTTTGTGAAGTAAGTTTGTCATTATAAAAAAACAGTAACAGATTGAAAGCTTAAAATTCCTTCATTAGTTTGAGTTAGGGTAATAATAGATTTCGCCAGGCCTTTTTTGCCATGTTACGAGGTGGAACGTCGTTTCAGCACCTTTTTTCTCGGCATTTTTAATGCTTCAAATCTATATTTGCCAAATTTTATTTTTATTTTGCTTTTTTTTAAATTTCCATTTTTTTATTGAAAACCATAGTCCCAATCTTATGTGCTTTATGAAGGTAATGCCACGGGTACCGTAACACTCATAAATTAATGTCATAATATAAAACAATACCAAGTCCATAGACTTACTCTGTGGAGAGAACCAGATTTATAATGCTTGATATATTATTATTTTTTTCTTTTTGTTTGAAAACATGGGAACAAGTGTTTTGAAAAAGGAAATAATTGACGAGGCAAAGCGAGAGCGATTAATAAGCAACTAGTCCTATCATATACCATATCTTTCTATTTTAGAAAAAAAGATATTTGAGCAACTAAGTAACAAACAATTTTTGTAAAAAACTTCTGTTAAGATAGGTATCTTTATTAACTTCACATTGGGAACAGACGAAAAAATCTTCATTAAACAGCTTGACAAGGAGTGAGTTTCGGTACCTTTGGAAAAAAGGACTGGATTGTACCATCAAAATACCTGTATACAAGTATGTTTGAAATATCGGGATTCCCGTTTCAGTAATACCTGTGTTGCAAACCAAGTTATGTGGTGTTTCATTCCATGATATACATGCTCTCAAAGTTACCTTTTTTCTCTTTTTAGGAAAGCGTATGTGTCCTGGAGACGAGCTGGCAAGGACGATGATGTTTCTTTTTGGAGGGAGACTTGTCGCAAGATATGAACTGAGCATTCACGGAGATCCACCATGCTTGGATGGAGTTATGGGATTAACCCTTTCGCCCCCACCTTTCAGTCTTAATATTAAGTCACTCGCCAAAGCTTAAAATTAAATCTAATTCAAACAATCTTTACACCACTTCGTTTAAATGATATTTTCATTTACAGTTAAATTACTAATACATTTATTATTTTGACTATTTTTGTGGTAAACTATAATCAAGTTAGTATTATCATATTTTTATTTTGTAATTTAATGCTTCTCTTATAGTAAGATTTTAACTTTAAATGGCGCCCAATTGGATAGGTGAATCATTTTTAGTGCAAATCATGAGCAACGTAAGAAGAGTGACATAAACATTTCAAACACTCCCTTATATAATGAAAGAAGAAAATTCGCCTCTATGAAACCATTCCTGACGCATAAGCCAGAGACTTAGATACTAAGCTTCAAGAACTCCTTTTAGCAGTAAGGATTAGGAAAACATCTGGTGGCGATGGCAAAACCGTGAGATAATCATTGGGTAATAATAATGAGTCAAACGTTGGGAATTAAGAAAAGGGTTAATTTTAATGTAAAACCTTTATAAAGTTTTGTATTTTAAGGAATAATAAAAAATACTTTCAGGAAATTTATGGTATTTTAATTTACACAAATCGCTGTTAGTGAGTTTACTTATTTATTTTATTCATTCCAAAAAAATAATACAACTGTATTTTCTTATGAATAATATCTTAATAAACTACAGTAAATAAATTCTTTGCTATAAAGAATTGATTTTAAGATAAAATTATAAATGTATCAGTAATTTTAGATTGGTTTGCCGAACGCGCAAACTCTCAATTTTACGAAACAATTGATTTTATTATTATTATTATCATTATGTGTCGTTACACGTTTTTTAAAAAAAAAACATTCCGTTACAATAACTAAATATTCTATCAACACGATTAACTAATGTGTTAAAAAAACATAATTAACTATATAATAACAAAAAAACGTCAAATTGAATATTCGAAATTTAGTTTAAGGTTCGTGATTCTTTGAATTTCAAATAAATTTTATCATTACAGCTAAATTCAATTCTCCAAATATTTTTAAACAGGAAAGATACTCTTCATAAGAATTTATATAAGTCACTTAAGACCAATTCGAGGAGAAAGACATCACCATCGCCTATGTCCTAGACCTCATATTTAACATTTAAATAACTCGTAATTTGATATTGAACTAACTGGTAACTTACCTAGATCCTGCTTGTCGTTAAAACACAGCCCTTACCAACACATTTTTTTCTTCCTAGTTATGCTTCTTACCGAAAGCAACATTTTATTTTCATTCTTGTATATTGAGACAAGGAGAAGTGGCGGCCATATGCTCCACATGGAGAGCGATTATGGTCAAATAAGAAGAAGATTGTATTTTGCAATATCAAATAGCACAAAGATAGAATCAACAGAATTACTGATGTTCAAAAGTTGAAGTTGTTCCAAAAAGTAATTGAATAATACATTATATTAAATAACAATGTATTAAACTAAAATTATATATTTATTCTTGTAAATATTAATAAATAATATTTCAAATATTCGAATGTCCGCATATAAAAAAGCGCCGAATTATTAGAATATTCGATTGGAATCCTTAAATCCCAAAACAATAAAGTATTTTATTTTTGTATTTTTGGGTTGATGATAATAAAACAATTGATTTATCTAAAAACATATTTTAATTTATATTCATTTTTTTTCTATATAACATCAAATTATCGTCATACAAAATTCATTTCGTCTGCAGTCAGAGAATAATCGACAAAAAATAATCATAAGATTGATTTTAATATTTAAATACATTTAGTATAAATTTTGGCAAAATGAGCTGATTTTATAAAAATCATCGTCATTTTTAATTGAAAATAATGTGTACAATAAATGGTAGAACAATGGTTTTTTAAAACAATAGGTCAACTTTAAAAATAATTCTGCTTGAGATTTTAAAATGGAAACGTTTGACCGCTGACAAATACATATTTCTATGTCGTCTCAAAGTTGCAGTGAATAAAGAAAAAAAAAAATATTTTTGTTATTAATTAGCGATTATCGGTTGAATTTATTGCTTTGCTTCTTTTCAATTAACTCTCGTCATTTATGGAATATTAATCTTTTATTGCCTTCAGACAGTCGTGCATTTTGTATATTTTTTCTCGATAATATAGTGCGACCAAAATTATAATTGGAAAAATATATTCTTTAATAATAATTAAATTAAATATTTACAAAGAGTTATTATAATTACTGAACACGCCGGTATTAAGGCAAATTTAATGAATTACCGAAAAAGTCGGACCTCATTACTAGACTAGGTATAAAATAGTATGAAAGATTATCATAGACAACATTGCATGTTTTACAAAACACGACTCTCTGTGTTTTATTTTATTTTATGAATAATGCAGATTTTACAGAACAAAATATCATAATGTATTGTTTTAAATATATAAAACATAAAAAAACCCAAGTATCTTTTAATCATCATAAATAAGTTAAATTGATGAATAATCTTTTTGCTTAAATCTTATGTGATGGAAAAAGAATAAAAGATGATAAACTTAGATTTTTCTTGTGAATGTTTTATAAAACTGATAAGAAATTAATGATCCCCTGAAAGGTGAAGTGAGCCAAGTGATATTTAAAAAAAATGAGTTAGATGCGTTATAATATTCTACATGCCTTTAAGTATCGTAAACATGAAGTAAGCTTATTAAATATTCAATGAAATAGTGTGATCTCTCTAAAATAAAAATTGCAATCGACGAACACCAAGTAAAGACGTGATTGTACTTTAAAAAAAATATTATTTTACTACTTGACTCACTTCACCTGAGGTAGTGTGATTGATACTTGAAACTTGTTTTGCAGCAATTATCACTACATTTTAATGTGTTTCAAATGATGTCGCAGTTATTGTAATATTATGTATATCAAAATTAAAATCATGGACACCCTACATCAATTCACATTGTTGTGATATTGTGTTGAATGATACATATATTATGTTTGGAATTTGCGCGGAAAAAATAACAATTTATTATTCATTTATTATTAACAATTTTTACAAAAAGGTTTTGTAAAAATTCGTTTTAAAATAACCTCATTTGATACGCGATAAAATGCGTGGTTATTTATTGATGTAAAAAATGGTTTGTTTTAAGATTCTGTGTTAACACGTCGTAAAATGGCGACAGAGAGTGCCTGACTAAGATGGCGGCTCCCGCCAAATTTTGAACCTTAAATTTAATACTCTTTATATATATTAAAAGTAATGAACACTTTTTATACACAGCCGCTAATCCGATACATTTAATTTGCAACGACGTTGTTTTCAAATACATGGCGTGACCGCATTTTTGTAAACGACTTATCCAAAAATATTTGATAATGATTATAACTTTGTAACTGAACACATTTTTATTATTCTAAACATCATATAAAAATAATTCTAAGTATTGTGTTCATCGAATTCAACTTTTTTTTTTAATTGTTATATTTTCATATACTTATACAAAAAATAAATACCTAAAAAGTCTAAAATACTTTAACACTAAGATACGTTTGTACATGATTTTTTGCATACCCTAAAACTTATTTCTAATTTGTAAGAGTATAAAATCTTCCAAAGATTCTCACGAAGATAATAATTATCGTCTATGGTTGATAAATATTTGATTATTATTTCAAAAGAATGGTTAAAAATGTGAATCAGTCATTTTCACTAATTCTGTGAAAGTTTTAAGGTATGCCAGCGTTGCAATTACAAAAAAAAAACGATGGCTTAACATAATATAACGTGACAATTACTCTAATGATAACGTTTAGTAATAAATAACTAAAAACTATGGATTGATAGGAACTACTCGGGGGTTTACCGTGCTCCTGGTGGCGCGTGTAAAAAAATGTTTGAATTTTCGAACACCGATGATCTTTTGTCGTACTAATTGAACAATATTGAATTTTAATTTTAATGGAAAGAATTGTTTTCAAGCTGCTTCTCCAGTGTCACAAAGTTGACGACAATTTAAGTGACATTTTAAAAATTCTGTTTTTTTTTTCTAAATTTTGTCTTGTTTTTAATAGTGATTTTTGACTTTGAAACGGCTTTTTGTCGTAATGCCTCTATAACTCTTTTATAAAGATTCTTCTCTCATCCGAGATCTTGGGGCAGAATCTGACGCCGACCAGCGTCAATTGAACTGTTATCAACACCGTAAATGAAGTCATTCAATGAGATCCAACATTTCTCATGAGATTTGATCCCATTAATGGTGCCGGAAAAGCCATAGGTCGGGGAGTCAGCTTGATTTTGAACGCGTCAGGACTAATGGTAACTCCAGCGTTTCCTTCCAAAGACGGTGCAGGTTCTCCATCAGGTAAAGATATATTGAACGTGTGAAGAACTGATGCGAAAAATAAGAACAATTCCATTCTCGCAAGCACGTCTCCTAGACACATTCTTCTTCCTACTCCAAAAGGCATGAAGAATTCAGGTTTATGAATCTTTCCGCTTGCGTCGAGGAAACGTTCAGGCTCGAATTTTTCCGGTCTGTCCCAGAGAGTAGGGTCCATGTGAACGCTGTTAATAAGAGGTACCACTTGGCAGCCGGCAGGGATTAGGAATCCATTCAACTTGACATCCCTGAAACAATAGAAATAAAATTATTAATACAGATTCATTTTTAAAAACCATCGTTCAAACAAGTAAGACAAAACTGTAAATATTTTTATTATATGTTCGTAATCGTGAATGAAAATAAAATTAATTATTCAATTGTAATGTTACGTAAAAGTTGGTAAAAGTGTTCACACAATAGACTGGTAGAAAACAAACATAGGACTAAAATAGCTTCTTGACCTTGATCAGTGGCAATGTACTGCTGGTCCGTTAGCGTATCTCGATACTTTCACTTTTACCAAGAGTTCACAGCGTCCGAGACAGTTCAACAGACATTTTTTCTCTTTTCAAGGCTTATTTACTATGACAACGTGTGCTCACTTCTTTTACCGTTTCGATAACAGACTTTTAAGCATACACAAATAAAGAAGTTTTTGTAATCGATAATTTAGATATTTTTATTAAGATATTACTGACGAATTAAAATATAAAATTTATAGTAGCCCACTGTGGTCTAGTTGGCTAGAGCTTGCTTTACCGACCAGGTGGGTCTGGGTTCGATTCCCAGTAAGATCACTTTCAAAATTGGATTTTTTTCAATTTTAATTTGAGGTCTAAGACATGGGTGTTTGTGAAGTCAATTCTCCTTGAGTTTATCCAAAGCCCCCTATACTTAAGACTGCTATGGTATATCTCGTATGATCTTTCAACTTAAAAATATTTGACGCATTGGCGTAAGCTGTAATGTCAAATATTTTTTTTAAAAAATCTTTAATAACAAACATATTTATTTTTTAAATAATAAGTTATCATATTAATTTATTCATTGGCAAACAATAATCAGAATTAAAGAGATTTTAAACATTTACCATATAAATTTTTTCGAGTATTTGATAAATGATTCATGTGGGTACCGTTACTTCCAACAAAATATAAATCATTTAATTTTATTCATGATGATATGCTAAAAAAATCAATTAATTATATTTAGAATTCAATTGTATGATAACATTTCATTTACATATACAAAATCTATATCATTTTTAATTTAGCTCACCTTGTTGGTGTGTGAGTGGTAGCCAAAGGTACAATGCTTGACCGTCTCAGCGATTCCAGGATAGTGGTTTCCGTGACTGGGAGATAGTGAAGGTCTTCCATCTTGGGAAGACGCTCCCTTCCGACGACCTGATCGAGCTCTTCTTGGACTTTGCGCATTGCTTGAGGGTTTCGTACCATGAACACAATCATCCACAGAAGAGTTGTCTTGATTGTCTCCATACCGGCTGAGAAGAGATCGCCAATGATTTGTTTGATTTGTTGTTCTGTTGAAATATAAAGAAAAAACATATAAAATATTTCAAT
Organism: Himalopsyche tibetana; assembly: GCA_030503985.1. NCBI lineage: Eukaryota > Metazoa > Arthropoda > Insecta > Trichoptera > Rhyacophilidae > Himalopsyche > Himalopsyche tibetana. The sequence goes on along the minus strand of JAPJYX010000019.1, from coordinate 2,949,927 downwards.
TCAATAAGACTGGTTCTTCTACGATGTTGAAAATTGCGAGGAAAAAATAACTAATATGGCTATATATCTGAATAGAAATACTAATTACCATGATCTTTTCCTTCGAAGAGCTGGTCATCACGACCTTCTTCCTTGGCTTTCTGAATCTCAGCAAGGTAGCTATCGATCAGGTCTCTGATGTTGTCAGGATCAAATGTGCTCTTGTGTTCATCAATGACTTCTTGATAAAACTCGAACATGTCCTCACGGTTTTTGGTAATCTTATTCTTGGCGGTTGCCTTGCCAGGAAGATACTGTGGACAAAAGAAGGTATGCCATTAATATTAAATTCTCCAAGGCAAGTTTATTTCGTTGTAAAACTGATATTCCTTATAACAGTTTTCAAATGAATGATTCATTCTGATTTAAAAAAAAAAATATTGATTCATTGAAAACTTGGACAGCTGTTTAGTATTTAAAAAAAACTGTGTAAACTGCATTGTTTTCATAAAGAATTTGAATCACTAAGCAAGTGTACATAGGATGGCTTTTAATAATGTATTGTGCATTTAGTATAAATTATTCATGAACAAAAAGAAAGCACTGTTTGATCAATTAATAAAAAAATGCCTCATTTATTAATTTGTTTGGAATTTCTGACACAAATATTTTATCATCCAGATTCTTGAATATATTATATTGAATTGCAATGTTTTATTTGAATATGCAACTGCATACAGTTAGCAGATAGTTCGATGAATATATATGGTTGAAAAAAAAATGTGGACTAGTACCTGCCACGTAGGAATATAATCGACTGTGCATAATTCTCCGAACAGCTTCATCCCCTCTTCGATGAGATTGGTGAACCTCTGGAAACGAGGATCGTCCATGGAGAAGCGAACAGACATCATGATATTGCAGATAACGTTGCTGACGGAGACGGCTAGCATTTGGCTGATGTCAACGGGTTCTCCGTTGGTTGAGTGTAATCTGGCAAGGAGTTCGTTTACTTCCACCTAATAAGATTTTAAAAAAGTTTAATTTTATTTCTTATAATTAATAGTAATTAAAAAACAAATAATTCAAAACATATTATCTTTAAAATAAATATTATTATAGATTGAATTGGCATTTAATTTCTAGAATAATTTTTAGTTTTACAAATATTTGCATAACTGAAATGATTTGATATTTTTTCACCTTATTAAATTTTATTACTTGGCCAGTAAAACTTTCAAAAAGTTATTTGGTAAGAAAAAAAACAGTACAATACAATACAATAAAAATAAATGAAATTGCAATTCTGGTTAACTGGATTTTTGAAATGGATAAAAATAACTAAACTTTTCGTGCTTATTTATATTTAAGATAATTGTGCAATTCAAAACTTCTATCATGTTCGTCTATAAATGACATAAAAATCATTTAAGAGAAGTACCATTTATCTTAATAATAATTTAAAACGATACTACAATATTGAGAGCCGGTATAAAAAGTATTTTAACAATAGTTACGAATACGAAATACACTTCCTAGAACAGTGGTCATGCACTTGACGTTAAATAAATTACAAGAGAATTTATTGTATCTCGGTCAAAGACTTGCAAAGTCATAATAGTGGCAGTGACACATAAACAATGTTCAAGATCAATTCAATAAAGTGTATGTACAACCGTTTTGTGATCAACAATAAATAATATGGCGAAATGTATTCATGACATTATTGATCTGATATCATCATAAAGTCATTTCCATGATGCTTACGTTTATTATGACATAACAAACATATTATATTCTCAAACACATTAAATGAACTTACTCTATCAATAATTGCCGTTATATCACGTCGAAATTGTACGAATATGGTATGTTTTATTAAAATACGTTAATACGACAGATTTTTGGTATATTTTAAACATTAAACTCACCATTATTCTTTTCTCCATCTTCTGACGACCATTTCCCATGTAAGTCATTCCAAAATGACGAAGTTTATCGTGAAGGAACTTTCTTTGCTCTTTCCACAAAGCTCCTTTGCTGTTTATAATACCTGCAATATAACGAAAACACTTATGTCAATCACGTATTTTTACCAAGCTTTTACAGCACTTTTTTTACTGTTTATTATACTCAAAAAGCACATTAATGCATTCAACAATTAAAATTATGATAATTAACCGTCCTTTGTGTTAATTTTTCACTTTTTTATGTCAAAATCTTGGAATTGTATAAAAATGAGTAATTTTTACGATGAGACATTTACGTTATTTTGAGTAAGCCGACCAAAGCACCCGCTGCATTGACGGTCACTCACATAGTGAAAATTGTTGTGGGAAAATCCCTTGACCCGTAGCAAACTATTCAGAGTGGGGGTCTGAGAGGCGGGTCTTGTGAGGCTCACTCCTACTGCAGACTGCGCACGTGATTTTAAGTTTTGACAGGTGGTAACGACGTACATTTTCTCGGCGCCGTGATCTCAAAACACCGCACCATTATATGAGCCGGTACCCAAGGTTTCCCAGTGCTATTAGTATGAAAATGTTGTCTCGATTTATTCATTGTGTTGCGTCTATATTATGTCATACATTCGTAATAGAAATCGTTGATTGAATCGATTCGCTTGTCGCTTAGAAAATTACTGATGTATATACAATTAAAAGTATAAACTTCTGTAACTTTTTAGATTCTTTTACGAAGATAAATAAACGAATTTTACCTACTATACATATTCAAAATACTAATCTAATAACCTTTGTTTCAAACAACACGCATTCCAAAGCATTTAAATTACTAATAATAAATAATTAAACACAAATAACGAAAGTGCAATGTGGCAAATTTTTCTAAAATAAAACAATAGTTTTCTAAATAATTATATTATCATTTATTTACGATGTAGTAAAATTTGATTTATAAATTATTGAAGACATTGTTGTAATAAAATAAGTTTAAGTAAAGATACTGTTACATCACAAAAAAGATCATACAAAATATTGAATAAATAAAGCATTGATGAACTAGAATTCCAATATAACCCGTAATAATACAGTTTTGTTTTTAATCGTGTTTTATCAATCATTTTTAAATCGATAAATTATGCCGGCTAACGTGCTATTATTTGTTACTGTGCGTTAATTTTGAACCAAAAAGTACCTCGCATTAAAAAGTTAATTTATATTTCAAAACCGCAGTGTGGCTACATTTAACAATATAAAAAAATATATCTGTGTCACTGCTTTCTTGAATACCAACACGAAAAAACTAAATGGTTTTACAGACGTGTACTCAAATTATGCACGATCAATTTTAATATATGCATTAAATGAACACTCCAATAAACTACGATTCATTTAATTTATATTTAAAATAATGGTTTTCAATCATTCAAAAAGACATTTACATTTTAAGAATTATTTAAGTTACTTTGGCTATAATAATAATGCAATTCAGACCTTTTTATAGACAACATTTTAAAATAATTTATTCAAAATAAACTCACCGAAGCCTTCAATAGTCTGCATGAACGGAGTATCAGGCCGGCTGGTGAATTCCTCTTTCCTGAACGCGTCCCTGATTAGCCGATAGTCGCTGAGAACGACAGTGAGCTGGTTTCCAAGCCTGGCCGAAAACATTGGCCCGTACTTCTTTGCCAGCGACAGAAACTGACTGTGCTTGGCTCCTACTCCCATGAAGGCAAGATAGCCCGCAACGGGAAGTCCCCAAGGACCTGGTGGGAGATCGCGGAGTTCCCGCCAGCGCTTCAGGCCCCACTTAGCGCCCATGAGCACGCAAGCGAATACCGCCCACGTACCGAACCCGGCCTTCCATGTCCAGACCAAAAGAGCCCACACTAGCATATTACTACCCTTAGTGTTCAACAAAAATAAAACAGTTGATTTTCACGTAAAGCTTATACTTCTGAATCACGTTCACAATAATTGAATTGATTTCAATTATTTATTGTTCAAATAATTAAAGTGTTTTTTATCACAAATTATTCCGTTTAATATAGTAAATATTAACACATCGATAAAAAATATTTTTTTTGATAATTTATCATGTTTTGTAATAGTTTTTAGTCACATTAAAAAAATGTTTTTTTTAAGTAAATTATTTTATGTTCTTTACTATAGAAGAGTTCATTGTTAAAGACAGTTATTTTAATAATTTACACTGATATGTAAAAATTGAGTGGTGATCGCGGAGGTGCAGACCGCGGTGTTGGGCCGACAGTTCGCGTGAATGGACTGTAGCGGGTGGCGGTGGCCTTGCTGTTTATATAGGCGCAGATGGGTGGTGGGGGACGGGCGTGGTGGAGGTTTCCACGCCTAGCGTCCCCACTCCAGCGGTGGCTTTCACGGTCACCCTCGCCCCTCACCCCGCACCGGAAATGCGAGCGCGGCAACCTGCGCGCGCAACGCACCGCCACGCTTTTCCGCGGCGCTAGCTTCCCACTGCTAGTTTTGATTTTCACACACAGGGCAAGAAAGCTTAATTAAAAAAACTTTCAAAACTAAACTTTTCCAAATAATTATTAATTATTATTGGATACGAAGCATTGTCAGACCAAAAATATTAATTTAATTCACTTTGTTTAATAATAAATGTTTAAATATAATACAATACGAGCGGCCTGTTTTCACTACTTCCTTATATGACTTTTAATAATTGGAGAGTAAAATTGGATAGTGTTTATATTAAAAAAAATATATATTTTTTTTAAATCCATGTCCGCTCTCAATGTGGAGTATATGGCCTTCTTATAGATGTATCTCAACAGGTTTTTTTTTCTACGATAACTGTTTGTTACTCAATCACTCAACCTCTATTTTTCAAAGAGAGTAATAGGAATAGAAAGGATAGAGCAGCACGCGATTAGTGGTTGGTTAGCCACTCTCCCTGCACCCCGTTATTATAGGATTTGAATGGTGGAGAGGAATTTTTAATCATTATAAACATCCATGCCTTCAAACAGAAATCTAAAAATTGATTAAAAGAATGCTGTTCCCACCGGAACTCGATTCCGCGAGGTCCGGCATGAAATCCAACGACGTTGACCACTGTGCAATGGACTCGACAAATTTTCTATTAAAAATTACTATTTAATAAATTAAAAATATACTGTCAACTTTCTGGCAGAATTTGGTAACTAATGAGCTGCGGATGCAAAGAGATTGTTTGATAAAAATTCTTTGTCTGGAATAACTCAGTTAGTTCACTAATTATACCCGTTTTCAAAAAAAAAAGATTTATTTTTATATGGAATTATTAATAATGCTGACTTAAAGGCAGGCACTTGTTCCAGTTTGTTTATTTTAAACTCTAATTTATATCAGATCGGCATGAATGAATCTAAATTTGGATATTATAATTATATATGTATCATAAAATAACAAAGCTAAAAGCTTTATCCTAAAAGGTGAAAATTCTCATTTACTGTTTAATCAGACCTATCAATATGTTACTTACTAACTTCTGCCAGAACGGTGACGATATCACTCATTGATTTTGTTTATCGTAATACAACATAATTTATCAATCACAAAGAATACGTAAATTTGTTTTTAGTATTTAGTGTTTTTTCTTTGGCATCACTGCGTTGAATTACCTCAAAATTTAACGATTACTATTTTCGACAATAAGTATTTTTTTTTATATAAAAAAATGTTTCTTTTGTTCATCATTAGAAATCGTTGCCGTGTTGGTAAACTTGCCTAATCCTAATTTTATTTTAAAATAAATGATATTTGTAATTTTAAATGTAGCACACAAAATATATTTGATATGCAACTTACAACTCTTTTCATCTTTATTAGAATGAAATCGTTGAACTTTTACTGTTATAAATGGACATTAAAACAGCATTTTCCAGTGTACACGTCAAAGGTTCCAGAGAGATTCCAACTATTCGTCATTTTCGACTATCCGGATATTGAATAGTAAAACTGAAACTATCCGGATAGTTTCAGTAAGTATGAAATTAACAAAACATTAATACATATATAAATGTATGTACTAAAATAATAAATTAAAAACGAGTTCATTTTTAATATAAGTCATTTATTTATTCAGATTTTAACAATTCATATTTTAAAAATAAGAGAGCATTAAATGTATCATATTTTAAATTTGATCTTAATTTAGTTTTAATTTGTCCTGCTGTTGAAAATACTCGTTCCCTTGCTGTTGATGTTGGTTTTATTGTTAAAAGTGTTTTAAGCAACACGTCCAACTTTTCCGTCCTTTTTTTAAATTGATCTAAGTATTTAAAATCTTTTTTCAGATTATTTGCATTGTCGTCAGTTTCCGCGAGAGATAAAATGGAATTACGCATTTAATGTTGCAAGTTGCATTTATTATCTTTTCTCATAAAATGAGTCCATGCTTCTGAGCGTCTTGACATGGCTAAAATTTTATAAAAAATTATTAAAATTTTAATATGTGGTCTCGATTGCTTGGTTTTCAGTGATGAATAGTAGAACTCGCACGCAAATGACGATGTTTCATGATCAAACATTCACAATCAACTGATCCTGACTAAATCCTTTCCCATTTCTGTAATGCCTTAAATAGAGACAATATACATTTCAATACTATTTCATCATATTAAAATATTGAAATTTTGCATCTGCATTAGATTACTGCAACGGCATTTCTTCAATGAATGAAATTTCGGCATTAAAGGTTTTTTTTTGCTTCGAGTCCGAGCCGATTCGTCGAAATTTTAAGTATTAAGATAACAAGATAAGATATTCATGATACCCGAGTTTGGGGAAGGTAATAAAAAACACTACTCCTAAGTCCTAAGTAATGGTTTCTCCCAGGTAGTAAACACCCCAGTATCCATATTATCTTTCGTCGATTTTGTAAAATATTTCATTAAAAATTATAACGGATATTTTCCCAAATATCCGGATATCGAATAGTTAAAACAGGCCGGATATATCCGGATATCCGAGTTGAAATCCCTAGTAACAACGGAGAGTTGCGAGAGCGATTAGCCAATCATTAATCCTGTCATATTCCGAGTATTCTTTCATTACACTGTCTGGAAAAGAAAGTTTTAACAAAATGATAACAATTAGTTCTCGTAAAACAGTTTCCGTACAGATAAACTTCACCGGCAGTTAATCTTTTCCACATAACGAACGAACATTCTTTTAAATCGTTCCCTCGCCTTCTATTCATGTTCCTTTCGAGAAAAAAAGATATTCAGCGACTGAGTACCAATGTAGCGACATGAGTAAGGATTAGCTACGTTTGCGCTTCATATGTTTCACATCGAGAGCGGACTTGGTCATGAAGAAAAAAAAGATTCCGTTTTGAATTTTTGTGAAGATAATATACCTAATATACTTGCGTAAGTGAAGTGAGTGGCCTCTGCAACGGGTCAAGCTCCTGTCCCAGTTTTTTACTATCAATATTTTGCGATTGCAACCCGATAATAATTATGACGAAAACAATAAACAAACGTGTACTATTTTTGTAGATTTGTTTGTAAACTTCTCTCGAGTTATAGTTGGTGTTTTCTTATCGCGTAAACAAATCGGGAACAATCCTGGCCGAGAGACGAGTATATCTCGTTAAACTTTTGCTTAATTATCTCAACGCAATAATAAATTTATGGGTAAGTTATACCTACGCCTATGGGTTGTAATACCAATATTACCGAAACCAGAATCTCGATTTGCGGTGTTTTTGAATACAGAAATACCGAATATTTTTTAATGAAAAAATACCACCACTTGGTATTTAAAAATAGTTGAATTACGAAAGCATAAAATCACATTTTAATAAAAATATTCGCCATGATTTTAAGCATTTTATATGTGCTAAGAGCAGTATCCAAAGTTTTTTTAATAGTACACATATTAAATACATAAATAGTATAAATTAATAAAAAAAAAATTCAAAGCAAAAAAAATAAATATGACAAAAATATTGAAATTATGCCGCGCATTACATGGATTGGCCTGCTAAGCCTTTGGATTATCTTACTTATAAATTAAAATTAAATCTTTCGATCACGTATCATTATTTTTTTTAAATATTATGAAAATCACTCGATTATGATATATTTTTGAGATAGTATTTTATATGAAATATCGAAATAGGTTACGATTTTGATTTACTTTCCCAATATCGCAATATCAAACAAATCTATTTTTTTTTGTTTTGTTTTTTTTATTTAAATTACCGGTATTTGATGACTGCTCAGCGCAGTTTTTGTGGGCCAAGTAAATCAACTTTTCAATTTAAAGCACTAGGTTGAATTCTGATTTACCTAATTTTGTTTTCGTTTGAAACATCATCAGGTGATTTATACCACATAACCACGCCTCCCTTATGAAAATAGCTTTTGTCCGTTACCAAAGTAATATTAAAAATTGCTTTCGTAGCGCAGAGGTCAAAGTCGTTCGCTTCCGTGACGGATCTCACGGGTTCAAGGTCCAGTTCAAACTATGTCTATCTAACTCACTCTTACTATCGTTTAATTTTACTATCGGGATTTTTACTGAAAAAATAAAAGGTCACTGTTTAAGTACGCCACTGGCTACCTGTTCATTGAAATATAATAATTAAGAACGCTTAACTCACTAGGATGTTTTGAAAATAATATTAAGCTAAATTCTATCAATTACACGAATGTTTGTAAATAAGTTATTTAATAATTGTTTTTAATTATAGGTGTCGCTGTAGACCGCTACACTCACGTTTAGCAATAAAAATTATCACCTCTACAATATATTTATTATTCTTTGATTCATTGTAACGACCAATATATTATTGTAAATGCAGATATATATGAATTACATCAAAGTTTTTTGTGAGTATATTATTTGATGGATATTTGGTAGGAAGTTAAAATTATATAGATAATTTACTAGCAAGGAAGAACGGGGGAAGAAGCAGAGGGTATTGTTTTGATCTTGAGTTTATCGAACCCTGGACAATACGCCCGATCCAGTAAATGTCAGTCCAATTATCGCAAGATATGGAGCCACACTCAGCATCTGGTGGCTACGGGTCACCGGTTACTGGTAATCGAAAACTACACTACGCATTAGTTCCTTATCAGCATACTGTCCATTGATGCGCTTGCATAACCAATAAAATTATCACTACTATATTAATTTAAGTCGTCACTTTATATCAGCAGGGTTACCAGTAGTTTCGCCACCATCATAAAAGCAACTAGGCAGTGGTATTATCGTTTAAACAAGATATGAATATATATATAATATATATATATCGATAACTTTTAGGGTGTTCACTGTCAATACTTGGTGGAAAGGCATTATATTAATAAAAACAATAATCCTTTTTACTTCATTCCACTTTATTTAATATGTCAGGACCGGTTTCGCTCATTGCGAGCATTGCCAAAAAAAAAAAAAAATCCCAAATTTTAATTATGTTTGTAATTACTTTCAATCGCATTCTGAATTTATGAATCTGGGATGACTTTTTAATTATATGTTAGTTGTGTTGAACATTTTAATTTTGTGTTATTTTAGAATCACTTTAATGTAATTGGCAATTTCTTTTCAATGCCAACTGTTGTGTATAACTTTTCAATTTTGTATAAATAGCATTGTTAAATTATATTTCTTATCAGTTGACAATGCTCGCAATGAGCGAAACCGGTCCTGACATATTAAATAAAGTGGAATGAAGTACAAAGGATTATTGTTTTTATTAATATATCGATGGCCTAGTTCCATAGGACGATAAGTCAAAAAAAATATTTTTGAGCAATTACATTATATTCGAACACCTCTATTGTATAGCACCACGAAAATACATCTAGAAAAATAATAGTTTTCTCTCGGCAGTCAGATGTTTGCATATTAAAATAAAGAAAAATAAACAATCTTCTTTCAGTTCCATATAAAAAAAACCTTGAAATAACATTTTATGATTTTTTCAACATTCAAACAAATAAGAATTTAATGAGACAAATGAATTGAATTGAATGAATAAAAAGACGAGACAAACACTAATTATCATTTTTTACAGCTCAGTTAAAGTGTATCAAAACTTTGGTCAGTCATATCTCAAAACTATCAATTTCTAGTTGTATCACTATGGAACTAAGCCTTAGATAAATACTGACTAACGATGATGATGATGATTGACTGATTGAGGAACAGTAAAGAGATATCCTAGACCTAAAATATTTCAATATTAGAATTCATTGTCAGTGTCTAGGCAATTAATCGATGACTTGTCTCAGTAATAAAAATCAGACCTTGTCCCAAATATCAGACGAATTGAAAATCAAAATTGACATTAATGGCCGTCAATCTAACGGTATTATACTTAAATATTCAAAATATAATAATAATTATGTAATTAGAATGGATTTAAAATAAAATCAAAGGTGAAGGATATTTCTTGTACGTAATACTTGTTTACTATTTAATACTTGTTCTTTATACGAGTTTCATTTGTTGTTAGTTGTTTTATGTAATATTATCATTGAGATTACTAAATCAATCAATTTTCGTACATATAACATGTAAGTAAATACCTTGATTTAAGGTCATATTATAAAATGTACCACGCAAACTTCATAACGTCACATTTTTTTAACTATAGCTTCTATTAAAAGCACAACATATTAATATAAATAATATATATATACATATATAAAATAAAGGTACAGAATAAAAGACATACTTGTTTTTAATATATTTTCTAAAATTATATATTTTTTCGATGTACTTAAATATTTATCAGAGTTTAATAATACAAAAACACTTCATCGGGTAAATGATAAGAGCTTAAAATTGAATATCGTTGGATTCTCATATATCCATAAAAAGCGTTGATAGTAATCAACTAAAAGTAATTAACATTTTACCCAAGACCGGTGGCTCTACTCTTTTTAATTTATTTCCGGTGGGATCTCTCCACACGTATACGATATTAGTATTTGATTGTATTTTCCTCCTTGACACTCTTAAAAAATATTTACTCTTGGTTTTAATAATTTATCTAAATAAATAGTCAAAATCAATTTAAACGTTATTGTTAAAAATCATACAATTAAATTTGGTCTTTCTAAGAATGCTTTTCTATGACTCAGATCATGTGTTTCAGAACACTTACGCTCAATTTAGTTTAATAATTTAAACAATTTTTCACAGTTTAAACTGAAACTGAATACAAACATGGAAAATATACATAATATAAATAAATAAATGGAGTTAACACCCACATCTTTTAAATTGCATTGTTTATATGACATAGTTACAATATGTGAAGATAACAAGATGTATCGATAAACAATTTATTCCATTGCCTTAGAAACATTATAATATAATGAATATTATTTACGTTTAGATATTCAAAATGATCAAAGATTTTTTATTGTGAACAGCGGTGAGTGCGATGTCAATGCGTCAACTAGGGGCTCGCTTAATTTCAAAGCTATTCGCGGTGTTCTGTGAATGATTTTTTTTTATTACTTTTATATATTATCGCAATATTCATAGTGTTGTTTTCAATATCAAAATTTCGGTTTTAGAAATAAATCTAAATATTTTAAAGCTGCTAAGAATTGTATATTGACAGGTTTCAGAATTTATGACGCTTTTCAATGATGTATTATTATTTTAAGAAACCTTATGAAAAACACTCGTTTAAAGACGTCAGTTTAAATGAGATATCAAAATGCTTATTTTAATTTGCTCGACCATTATTGAGATCCCAATTGTTCGTATTATTTGTTTTGTATTTCAAAACAAAGCGATTATATATAATCCATTTTTTTGTGGTAGCATACCGACTTTATATTTATATATTATCCTATAAGCAAGTGAGGCGCGCGCTTGGAGCCTTCGAATCTAAGGGGCTTCAAAAATAGCTTATATTATGTAACCCAAATACTTTTACTTCAGGTTTTTATTATTTTACTTGAAATTTTCTGACATTTTTTAGATATCCAGAAAACAGGGCCTCCAAATTTTATTGCGCCTCGGGCCTCTCATAAGCTTAATCCTTCACTGTTTATATACATATGTCTATAAATTGATGGCCTAGTTCCATAGAACAAGAAGTTGAAAGTTTGATTTTTTGAGATATATTACTGATTTTATTTGAATACCTCAAATCTATAGCTCCACAAAAGTACAAAGAGAAAAATCTATAGTCGCAAATGTTTTTATAATATTTAAATAAATAAATATTAACAATCTCTCAGGTTCATATTAATATAATTCGAAATATCGTTTAGGGATTATGTCGACATTGCAATAAACTTGAATTGAATTGAGATAAATTACTTAATTTTTGACTAAAAAGATGAGAAAACTAATAATTATTATCTTTTTAAGGCTCATCTAAAATGCGTCAAAACTGTATTAAGCTATATCTTAAAACTACAAATTTCTAATTGTAGTACTACGGAACTATTGATTTGGGAATATTGTTTTTTTTACAAGAGGCTCACGCGAGTAATTCCAATCCCCTGCCAGCCCGACCCTAATTGTCAATCCCGACATTATAGATTCGTCGAGATGTTTACGTTTTTACACTAGAGGTGGTATCTATGCGATGCTGCGTGCGTCATAGCGCCTATTAATGTGATGCACTTTGGTTATTTACTAACATTGAGGAACCCGCCTTCTAATTAACCATTCAAGCAAACATTTTAATTACCTGACAAGTTTTAAATACCCTTGTGCTACCATTTTGTTTTCACGTGCCTTGAATGTCGTAGCATTGTAATAGTTACTCCTGCGAAATAAACTAATGTTGCGATAAAAAAGCGAATTATATTTACTATTATGTTTTCGCCATTTAAATATTTCAACTGGCAGAATATGTCGTTGAAAATAACTTAGTTAAAATAAATGCGGAGTCATAACTCTTTACCTACCCTATAAATAATCTTGTCGGGTCCATGGCACAGTGGTCCATGTCGGACCTCACGAGTTCGAATCCCTGTACGAACAGCATTTTTTCAATTTCTGTTCAAAGTCATGGATGTTTGTGGTGTCCAAAAAATCATTTCAATCCCAAAATAGCGTGGTGTAGTGAGATTGATTAACTAAATACCAGTACTATCCTAACCTAACTATCCCTACTTCTCTTTTCGAAAAAGAGAAGTTGAGCGACTGAATAACAAACAGTTCTTGTAGAAAAATGTTTCTTGAGATACCTCCATTTGGAAGCCATATGATTCACATTGCGAGCATACATGGTTAAAAAAAAACAATCATAACTTTGCCGTATTATAAGTTCAGCAGATAAATATTATAAAAGCTTTTTTATGTATCTATATTCGCTTCTAATGCCAAGCATGTGGCATTATTTATGCAACTTTTTTTTTAAAATATCAGGGAAAGACAGATAAGAGAGGGGAAGAGGCTAGGGCATGATCAGTGGCAACTAAAGGCTCTCACTTCGCTCCGTCATTTTATGATTGGAAAGGCGGGAAGAGTTTTTTTGACATCAAAAACGCTCATAGCGAACAGAAATAGATAAATCGATTTTTTTAAATGCTGTTCGTATTGGGGCTTAAACCTGTGAAATCTGCCAAGGAAGCCAACGAAGTTGTTCAGTGATATCCCATTAGTCAATAATAATTACAGATATTGCATCCCTGCGTAAATACCCAACTGACGTCATATATAAATTATGATATGAACAAAGTGTCCTTTATTGTGAAAAAGTGAACTCCAACGCCGATAAAAACGCCAAAAATTCCAAATAACCGATACGTAATAAGTCAATCAACTTGAATAGGTCATTGAAGATTATTGTTATACATTAATTATCGCTTAAATTGAAATGATAGTGCGCAGATATGTTCGAGCCCTTTTCCGGAATAACATTGTATGCAACGAAAACGTGAAAGAAACACGAAACAACATTTAGTAACTTATTAACAAGTTGGGTGGAGCTTTTTCCTTAACGAGCATGTAGGTAAGTGTAATTTAAATATATTATTAGAAAACACCATTTTTAACTAGTATTAGTATCTTTCTCCAAAAAGATGTCAGTATTTTTTTTTATAATAATTTGATTAACAAACAAATGAACTGCAAGAGTTAAAGTTTCCACTTTGTATTGTGTAAATGAGCAATCTCCCTCTCTTTCAAATTTCTTTTTAAATCACATCTTCAACCGGGCACACAGTTTTTCACTTATGAAAAGCAGTCCACAATGTAAGTTATTATTTTGGAATTTAGTTGGAGAAAGTTTACAGTGATAATTTTTCATGCGCTGTGCCATAAATTGTTTGAGAAAGATGTAACAATATTTAGGAATAATTATAATATTACTGTATTCATATTAAATACAGTAGGTTCTGTATTGCATCAACTCCAGTGTCATTTTGTCAACTTGGTTGTGGAGTCAAGTAGGTTTGTGGAATCGAGTGTTGTGGAATAAACTTGGTTGCGGTTGTGGAGTGTCCAATATCCAAATACTGTGGTATCCAACCTTAAAAACAGTACTTAAAAAAACGTGTTACCAACTAATAGCCCTTTTGTATTTCCATTCTATTTACCTTACCGTTAAAAAGTGAGGCTTAGCTTTTGAATTAGCTGAAACACTTTTCTAGAAAGCATAGAATGGTACATTGACAGGAGCGGATATGCTGAAATAAAAAAATACTTAGAAAAAATAAGTGGCTTAGTTTTCTTGGATACAACCTTCTTGCGGAAAAGTTATCATACATTTATTTTATACGAAATGATATCATTCTTATCAATTTCGTAATGCTTTGCCTTTTAATCTGTCAATGACGAAACCTATTTCATAACAAAGGTTTTTTTTTATAAAACCAAGCTATGAATAAATTCAGTGCATGGTACAAATTCCAAAATTACATATTATATTATGTATCAAGAATACATATGACTTGTTTTAAATTTTCCGCCAATATTTTACTTACAGTCAGCAGGTGGGCTACCGATACGTTAACAGATGCCTCGCTATTTAAGGTGTTCTGATGAAGTGTTATTTTTTTATCACTCCTATGCTATACTGACTATACGCAATAACGTTTTCAAACAATAGATTGTTACTTTATATGCAATGTGGCAATGTCGGGTGCGTGGCGTAGTGGTCAATGCCGTTGGCTTCCGTTGCTCAAATCCTAATACGAACAGCATTTATTAAATCGATTTATTAATTTTCGTTAAAAGGTACGGATGTTTGTGTTGTCCAAATATTCCATTCATATCTTTCTAATCCTAAAATTAACGGGGCCTGACGAGAGCGATTAGTCAAGCACTACTCCTGTACTAGCTTTTATTATCTCCCTACTCTTTTAAAACAGAGAGGTTGAGTAACTGAGTAACAAGCAGTTTTCATAAAAAAAATATGTTGACATACTTTCATTAAGAGGCTTTATGCTCCACATTAGTAGCGGACATGTCAACCACCACGTGATCCATTTTCAGTATACAAACATTAAATGACCTTCAATAACGAAGAAACATATCGACCGATCGATATAAAAGTCCCATGTCGGCATTCGATTCCCGTATTGTAGAGCGTAATCCCACTTTTGTCAACGAGTTAAATCATTGCTTAGGTCAGTGGTTTTCATACATTCTTTTACCACTATGAAAAAACACCTTTGCGTCCTTTTATTTCTCCAAAATATGTTTTAAATGGTTTCGCTATTTCTTAGACTAATAAGAGAAGCACTGTAGAATTAAAAGCCAAACTGTTTACGCTCACTGCTTTGGAAACGACTGACTTAAGCGCTCAACACACAACACGTGTTCCCGCGATCTGCCACGTCAATTTCCAACCATCTTACACAATAATAATCATGGTAGAAATTGTTAACTTAAAAAATCATGATTTTCGTACAGTGTTGTTTAGCTTAAGATTAACATTTAAACGGTGGCAGTAAGGTTTTCTTTTTATGCAAATACTTAGAAAAAATCAAGCAGGCTTCCTCCCTGGAAGGTCGTGTGCGGACCAAATACACAATCTTCGATGTCTCCTCCAGCAGAGCAATGAATTTAGCAGTGCCCTTGCTTGTTGTTTCGTCGACTATGAAAAGGCATTTGATAGTCCGCACAGACCCTCTTTATGGAGGATACTGGATGCCTACAAGATTCCTCCAAAGATTGTGGCCATTATCAAATACCTGCATGAGAATAGTGCATGTTGTGTGAGAATTGGTGACTCAAATACTAAATGGTTCGGGGTCACAACCGGAGTGAGACAGGGGTGCGTTCTTGCACCGTTCCTGTTTATTATTATCTTTGACTTAATATTTGGCAGGTCAATTCCGCCTGATCGAGGTGTAGCTGTTGGTCCCGGTCTGAAACTGTGTGACCTTGATTATTTCGATGATGCTGTCATATTCAACAAATCTATTAAGGGCACCTAGGAGACTGTTAATGGGTTAGGAACTAACTCAGGTCGCATTGGTCTAAAAATTAAGACTAGTAAGACCAATGTGATGTGTAACCAAACCTGTCATGAATCTAATGACCAGCTCGGGACAGATCATCGAGAGGGTCAACAGCTTCAGATACCTCGGCGTACATATCCCCCAAGACGGTAGTATACAAAAGGAGCTCGCCATTCGTTTAGGAATGGTTGAGACACGTTCAACTCAATGCGGACTGTCTGGGACACACAACTGTACTCGATTAAAACCAAATGCCACTTGCTCAACGCTTGCATTCTGCTGGTACTGCTTTACGGTAGCGAATCATGGCACCTGATGAAGAAAAACCGTATACTGAGCTTCGAGAACAGGTGCTTGCGTCGGATAATGAGGGTGAGGTGGTTTGATTCTGTGAGGAATTCGGAGATAAGGGAACGTACAAGACAGCGCCCCGTCACGTCAGTGGTTATGGAGAGATGTTGAACTGGCTAAGTCACGTGCTGCGGATGCCTCCGGAAAGCCTCAATCCTGCCTGCCTCTTCTTTCGACCGGTGGGATTCCGGTGCCTCGGACGTCCGTCGGGTACTATCCATAGGATGTACTTGGTGGAACTGAGGGATACTGGCATATCATGGGAGGAAGCAAAGTAATTGACGAGAGACAGGGAAACATGGAGGTGCCGCGTGGTGGCCATGTGCTCTACGTGGAGAGCAAATATGGTCAAAGAAGAAAAAGGTTTTCCTTTTTAATATTTTATAAATACATTGCACAAATAAATGCAATAATACGGAATAATTACTTTTAAAAAATAGTATAAACACATGATGTGTTTAAAATAACATTAATTTCTTTATCGCATGACCCTAGCCAATAATAAACACATTTCACTCAATTTCAACGCCGAGTTTGATAAACTACATCTTTCATATTGGGTTGTGTATACCACAATAGAAACATACGTTTTTATTATTATTCAAATGGTGTTAGTATTGCAACTATGACAGAAATTGGAAGAACAATTTGTTCACGCCTGTTCACACATAAATATTACAGGTTTGCAAGTGTTTTTGAACTTCAGTTCGGAAAAGCAATGCCCGTTTTCTATGAAATGTGTTCGATCATTGACCGTTTACTTTACATTGCAATGTCAATCACTGCGTTAATTTGATTGTCAAAATTTCTTTGGTTCAAGTGAACAAAATAAAAGCAAACGATGACAGTATTTTTCATTGCCGATGCAAATATATTCTTTACATTGAATCTACAAAACGTTTTTAAAGTTCATCTGTTATATTTCCTTGTTTATATGACACGTCTGTTTTGTATTTTAGTTCTACGTACTCAGCATGCTCTTTTTGATAAGCGTTGTATTCAGATCGTAGCAAAAAAATGTGATAATCGCAACGTTACCTGGAAATAGAAAATAGCAGGAAAAATGACATTTTTTTAAAAAGGCATCAATATTGCAAAAGAGATAATAACAATACATGCTGATACCAATACGCCATACATTTGACAAAACAATAGACCCTTTTTTTACACGGTGAATACGTTCGACGGAATACTCTGTAATAATAGTATACTTAAATGAAAAAATAGTCGTTTCCTCGTATATAAATCGATTCAGGATAACAAAAAATAAAATTGATTTTTGTTTATAGCACAGTTTCTCAACCTTTTTGAGCTCGTAGCCCCTTTTGAGTCTCATATTTTTCCGTGGCTCCCCATATCCGTACTAATTAGTTTATCGAGACTCGGTATTGATGAATGGGAAAAAAGTCAAAATTAAGAGACTCCAAAATAGTTTCCAACATTATTTTTACTTAACTCGATGAATTGAAAAAATTGAAAATTGACAGATTCTTTAATTATTAAAAAATGTGCGAATTTTTTTAAACACACTTGTCAAAAAAAGTTACGGATTCACGGTTTTCACAACAATTGATAACATCCTTTTTTTTAGCTCGCTTTCCCAAAAATATTGACAATCGACGGTTTTCACGGATATTAACAAATGTGAAACCATTTTCTTTTAGATCATTTACCTTTGTTTTTATTAATGGCCTTGGCCCCACTAAGCTGTGCTGTGGCTTCCCTTAATTATATTGCCTCTGTGGCCCCCTTGTAACATGAGATACATGAGACCCCGGTTGAGATACACTAGTTTATAGTATCTTAATTGTGTGAAAAAAAAACAAAGATTATTCATTATCAATAAATAGACGAACACGCAAATTTGATATGACATTGCATTCAACAGTTGATATATTTCATTGTTTGTGTAATATTTCATTCTAAATTATCATGTTAACAGTAATAAACCTCTCTGCACATAGTGTTGAGTAATAAGTACATGCAAGGGATATAGCACTGTTTTATTTCGAAGCCGTGTAAAAATGGAGTCTATTGTATATGTACGTGTAATATTTTATTGTAATATAAGCTTGCACCCATCCTAGGAACTAAATTAACTCGGAAACTAAAAGCTCGCTTTGCTATTTTTTACTCCTGTTTTATAATGATTGTAAAGATTAGAATAATCATGATTTTTGTAAACATATTTATAAGAATGTTACTATTGAACTAAAAAACCTTATTATTATTTATGAAAATTTTAATATCCTAACATAAATCGTATTTTGTAAATGTATAATCAGACAGACTTATTGACACGAAATTATTTATACAAACTTCATTAACCTCTATGGTGTTATCATAGTTTTATTAAGTAGATAAATATTGATATATGAACAACACATAATTAGTCTTAAATATAATAACATTCTTTGTTTGGTAAACACCCTAAATTTTTTATACTAAGAAAGCAATCGTGTGTCTGTAATATCTGTTGATTAAATAATATTTTAAGCAAACAATGGTAAAACAACTCAGCAGACTTAATTATTTAGCATTATTCAATTATTATTTTTTCTGTCAAAGGTCACATATTGATATAATGAATGCTTAAATTAATAATATTGTTAATGGGTTATTTTTGTTTTGAATTTATCTTTAAATTTAATTATTTAATTAATAATCAATAGAAAACTTATTTAATAACTACGATATATATATATTTTATAACTTAATAGACAAAATTTGTTATTGTCACTGAGACAATAATATTTGCATTTCTTTCGATTCTGTGCAAATATTCAATTCAAACGAATAATATCTACTAATAAAAAATAATCATGAATCAATTATTGTGGTATCAAGAAGAAAAATTTGTTCTAAAAATTTAATTCAACAATTAACTTGAATATAACTACTTATATAGATTTTCACAATTACGACTGTTACGAGAAATCTCAGTTTTTTAAAATGTACACGTTTGAAAACGAGGACTGTTGAAAATAAACTAAAAATGTACAAACAATGAACATTATTTTCAACAATCCCTTTACCCTAACATGTGCATTTTAGTAACACTTCTGCTAGGGAATCGGTGTCGAGACAACCCGTGAATAAATTCCTGGGAAACCAAAACAGATGCTAGTTTGCAATTATCTATGAAACTATAGACACAGTGTACTATTTTTCGAATGAAATGTTTTTATCGGCGAAATCAAACGAATCCCTCAAATGATGTGTAATTCAAACAAATGTAAATATATAAAATACAATATTGTCACCTTTTGATGTTGTTAAGCATTCGATTCGGAACAAAATTTAAAAGAAGAATTCAAACTCAATATGTTTTATCCATTCCCAACAATTTGCAGCAAATGGAATCCTTATTAAGGATCCCAACGAAACTAGAACTAACAAAAATGGTAGTTTTATATAATAAAAAATAAATAGTTAATTAAATTAAATTAATTTACGGCTTATTTTGTATGCCAAACTTGTTGTTAAAATCTTGCCAGCTCTTTGGTGGTTAGAGATTCCAAACTATAGTAATGAATGAAAGACTAGTTAATAATATCCACTCCATATAGCTAGAATGGCTTCGTAACCGCGGTTACGATTAACTTCTACAGACTTAATGGCCATAATAGAATAGTAATAAGTAATTTATTTACTAATAAATACGTTGCGGTCAAAGCAGGAATAATGACATTTAATTAAATAAATTATTTAAGATTTCGACTGAAGGTGCTTGGTGGAATTTCAATATTAAATTTGAATCGTTCAAACTATGTACATTCTCACAAATTTTGTCACTAACGACCCGGGTTTCGCCTTTCGGCATCTTCAGGCATTCAAGTGCACGGATGAACTTGAACTGACGCTTAGCAAATGAAAGTTTCGTGTTTATATAAGATATAAATGCATCACTGAGTCCAAAGCCATTGCTGGCGAAAAGGATGGGCCCATGGGAATACCAACAGATTTGAGTAGTGAGCAGTTTCAAGAATTATATAATTTGTTTGTCGGCAAAGGTTTTATGATTATATGATTTTATGATTATATAGGGTATAGAAGTGGAGATGTGGGAAAGTTTGATATTTCGTTTAAAATCGGAAGATTTTGTATGGGCTCATTCTTCTACCGTAAAAGGCATAGTTCAATTGCCCCATATCGGGATATACCAAGGCAGGTGAGGGGGAATCCCATGTCCATTGATAAATAAAATCAGAAAAGAGAAATAAATTCATTAATTTATTCTCTGCAGCTATTTGAATCAGTAGCCAGCGTTGCAAAATTCAGTGCTACGTTTAGTCTACGAGAAGGACGACATTTTGACTCAAATTCGAACAATGGCGTGATTATCGTGCACAGTAAATTTTTGGATTTTACTTTGTTCTATATTAACAGGATGCTTTTAACAACTTTTACATTTGACCATTTTTTTGTTATATCGTGGTGCTACTGTACCTTTAAGCTGTTTTATAATAGTTGTATTTTGTATTTACATTTTTTTTGGTTATCCTGTTACACAGGTTACACAGTTATCATACTTAAACCGCAAATGCTTTCAAGTTTCATGGCCATAATAAATGTATCCGTGAGATTTTACTTTAAAATATTTTTTGAATAAATCTCATTGTTTCATTATATCAATCGGTATACTGACGTTATGATCAAATATTTGAAATTTTATCTCAATGTTGCTTTCAAATGGCGACACATGAAATAAATAATAATAAAATATATATCCGAATTATCGACAATAACCGCAGCGTATAGAAGTAAATAGATATAGTAATATGAGGCAGTCACGGTTCTAGCACGCGCTCAGCTATTGTTAAATAATAAATTGTCGTTCGTGAATAAATATTTTCCTTGTCTCATACACGATTATCAGTCAATCAGCTCAGGTTAATAAGGCTACAATCGAAAAAAGGCTCTAGCAAAAAGTGTTTTTCGGTTACACATCGATCAATTACCAGGCAGGTCAATGCATACAGTGGAATTTGATGGAATTGCAAACAGAACCGCCGCAGGGACTGGCTTATTTTTTTTAAGCAACTTACGTAGCTAACGTAATATAATATTTCAGTCATTTACTCAAAATCTCTTTTTCGGAGTTCGGCCAGATTAAAAAAAACGTTTTAGAGAGAATTAGTAGTTAGCCAATTGTTTTCTCTACACAGTGTTTTAGTAACAAACAATTTGTATGAGAACATCACAGGCATCTATGCCTTTCTATGCAAACTTATAAATCGATCAAAAAAACTGTTTTAATTCAATTATTAGATCCTTTGACTGCAACCGAGTTAGACGAATACGTTAGGGCGCTTCTACTTACCTACGGGTCTGGCTTATACCAGCTACAAATTCATTTACTTGGTTTGCTTTG
Source organism: Himalopsyche tibetana (assembly GCA_030503985.1). Lineage (NCBI taxonomy): Eukaryota > Metazoa > Arthropoda > Insecta > Trichoptera > Rhyacophilidae > Himalopsyche > Himalopsyche tibetana. The sequence continues at coordinate 2,927,830 of JAPJYX010000019.1, read as the reverse complement.
AAAACATCCAAAATCCATTTTTCTTTTTTATGGAAGAATGTATATTGATTAAAAAATAATATCAGAAGAGAAATATCAAGATAAAACTGGCCACTGTTAGCGTAAAAGTTAAGTCATTTTTTTATTATTATAATGGCATTTAATTTGAAGAAATCTATTATATTGTGTGGGGAAGCATATGTTTTACAAAACACATCTTATTAAAGATATCATTCAAAGCGTTTCGAAAAGGCATCCCATCTTAATTCTGCCCACTGTGTACCTACCGCACCAATAAAGTATGTGTTGATGTCTAGCTGATAGCCACACCAGCTTCGTACGCTTTGCCAGAAATAAGATCAGGCATCACATCACAGTATCTGAGCCGAGCTGAATGATTTCCTGAATCGGCGAGAAGGCGTTGGCCGTTTCTAGGATCGTTGACTCCATAGCGTTGTTTGTCTGCAAAGCAAACTATTTTTTGCGACCGCCTCTTATCTCGGCCACCTTGGAATATTTGGCGGGCCCGTAGATTTTAACAGGCGCCTATACTTCATGTTTAAACATGTCGAGTCAGTTGGGGTGACCGTGCACTACAATCTTATTGAAATATATACTGGTGACTAGAATGATCTGATGGTATACAGATATGTAAATTAAATGATTGAAAAAATTGTCCGAGTCGGAGTCGTTTTCTTTTTACCTGACTCCACAGCTTTGAAAAAAACATAAATCAAATTCACGGAACTAGACTAGAATAAAAACGTAAGAAAAGGTTTTTTTTGTGAGAAATTTTAAAGTCATGAAATTTAACGAAATATGTAACACCCTCCTATAACACGATTTATTAAAGTACTAGTGACGTCCCTACATATTCCGTTTTTTTAGATGTAATATTAATTTAAAAAATCAGAAACTGGAATTCCAGTTACCTAGATTTTCAAAATACTACATGAATGGGTGAACCCAGTACCGGCGTGAGGTTATTTGGCGCCCTAGGCAACGGTTATTGGCGCGCCCCCTTTTTCACAAACTCTGGAATATTTTTTTTATATCCACTCTCAATGTGAATCATATGGCCTCCTAATGGAGGTATCTCAAAAGAAGTTTTTTACGAGAACTGCTTGTTAGTCAGTCGCTCAACCTACCTTTTTAGAAGTAAATGGAATACGATACATAATTATAACAAACAGATACAAGTATAAACTATTATTTGTTATTTTTTTTTTTTTTTTAAACCATGTCCGCTCCCAATGTGGAGCATATGGATTCCTAATGGAGTTTATCTCAACAGAAGTGTTTCTACGAGAACTGCTTGTTACTCAGTTGCTCAACCTCTCTTTTTCCAAAGAGAGTAGGGATAGAAGGATTGGGCTAGGACAGGATTAGTGGTAAGCTAATCGCTGTCGATACGCCCCGTTCATAGGATAGGAAAGGTGAGAGGGGGGAATTAAAGACATCACATACATCCATGCCTTTGAACAGAAATTTATAAATCGATTGAAAAATCAATTTTTAAACTGTCCGTATTTGTTATTAGAATATTTAAAAAAAAATGATTACTTAATTTATGCGCCCCTTAATGGTTTTCGCCCTAGGCGATTGCCTATTTCGTCTGTATGGTAGCGCCGGCCCTGGGTGAACCTATTAGTAATTGATTGTTTTGGTGTAGCAGATTCAATTATATTTGTTATTTCAGTGAAATATTATAGTATACTAAATTTTTATGAAGTTTCTTATAACACGGTTTTTTATAGCATGGTCGAGAAAACTATTTTTATTATTCTCTTAGTTACTGATTCCGCTGCCAAAGTCGACTCCTGATGAAGTTTATCTAAGTTTATGTTTAAGTTTAGTTTATGTAAGAGTAGAAGGATAGGACTAGCACACAATTAGTGATTAGCTAATCACTCATGCCATTCTCCATTTTCACGATCGGATATGTTTTGGGAGTGAGAAAACTGTAAATATGCTTAACGTTTGTAACGCCACAGGATACTGCCGTATAAAATTAACGGATGGAAAAACAGTAGTGTGTGAAGAAGAGCAAGTAAGTAGAATTTTCATTCACAAACACTTTGTCTCGTTGCGGACCTTTTCGCTTACAATAAACAACAAGTTCGCCTAAAAAAAAGTTGTGCGGTAGATGCGTTCCGCGGAAAATCGCACAAAAAAAGCTATGACTTACATAGAAAAATTGAAGATGCGTTCCATGGATTTTAAAAACCGCATAATATTGAAACAGCTGTGTAATAAATAATATACCCAAAATTGCACAAAAAGTAATAAAAAATCAGGAAAAAAAAATCATTATTTACTTTATTTTACTAAAAAATAAAAATTTTGATAAAATTTTAAGGATGTCTGGCATCTCTAATGCTAAACATTCACTAGAGAAATACTAAATATTTTTATTACAAGCTATCATCGCTGTATGACAATTTTCGTTATGATTTGCGATATGGCCTAATCCCGCTGAGCGCAGCTGCATTGTACTGGCACCAGTCCGCTTTTTTGATGAAACGAAGCCGTTTGAACATCCCTACTATATGAAAACACAATATGTACAAGGAACAACGTGACAAGGTCATATTGTAATAATCAGGTGAAACACTGGATTTTACACGTACAGTAGTATAGTCCCAAAAATATATTTAAAAAAAACCGCATAACTTTAAAATTGCACAAAAAGAGGTTTGAGTGTATAATATCAGTTATTTTTAACTGTTTTGCTGTCGCTTGAATAAAATATGGTCTCCCTCTCTACGGCGCCTAGACGTGGATGGCGTATTCTATTTACTACGAAGCTTAATACCTACGTAGAGGATAAATTTTTCGGCATGAGAAAAATACAATATCGTATGTGGCGACTACTTGAGTATGCAAATAGATTCGATCAATGATAATCACAGATACATCATCATGATAAATGGCTATTATGACAGAACCGAAGTGCTTTAATTGCTATAATAATAAATAATAACATGTATTATTCATAAGTGCTCAATTCATTTTCGTGTATTTACATATTTATTATTAAATTTATAAATCAAACCCAATTTCAGGTTGGCGCTTGCAGGACATTGTGGCTATTTTATGATGATAATCAAACGTGCACATTTATCGATATAGGCTTTCCCCTTTTATTTTATTTATTTTATCAAAATTTATTATTATAGGGCAGCGGTTGTCAGTTTTTCGTATCTCAGTCTTTACTAGGGATTTCAATACCGGGAGACTTTATCAATACCGGTATTTTATATTTGTTTATTGTTTGAAATGAAAATAACAGTGCATGACATTACAGCTGACGTCGAATTCTCATGCACTTGACAAATATAATTAAAATACAGTACATAATACACATTCGAAGACCAAAAAAAAAATATTCTTAGCATACGAAATCGACAAAAAAAAACTTTACAAACAGTTCACAAATATTGTAATTTATCAAGAACAGTCTTATAAACATATATGATGGTTGCTGTACATTTAAAACTTTTTTATTTCATTTTCAATACGGGAGTACCGATATTTTCGCATTTTTAAAACCGGTATTTTGGTGATGAAAAATCACAATTAATACCGAGATTACGGTTTCGATAATACTAGTATTAAAATCCCTACTCCTCACGAACCACACACTTATAAGTTTGGGCCCCGCAGACAGCTAAAATGTTTTTTTTAAGCGGTGTAAATATTTTAAAAATAACGATCATAAAAATAACATTAATTATTATGAAATGGCAATACCACTCATTTTAACAAATTAATTTGTCTGATATTTGTTGCATTTTTTAAAAAAGTTTAATGATTCTTGGATGCGGTGACGTTACTGCAAACACCCGAGTACCCTCATTTTTTTCACGTTCCTCTTGTTCCGCTGTTGTACGGAAACGCATGAATAGAAAAAATATGTAGAAACTACGTAGAGTATAGAAGTTTATTTTTAATATAAAATTGACTTTGGCACTTTTTTAGGCTAAGAATTGCAAAACGTGTTTCGCCATTTTAAGAAGCATTATCAGACAGAATACCGCATAATGAATTAAAAAAAGGTTTTTATACTTTTATGTTATAAATGAAAGATTGAAGATTAAGGTGTCTTCTTTTCCTACTGAACTCAGGAATAGGATAAGATAGAAACATTGATAGTAATAGTTAACAATTAATCACTTATATTAGGGACGTTGAATCCAAAAGGAGGTCATTGGTAAGTCGACTGTCAAAGTTATTTTTTTTAAATAACCTTTATTCAACTTACGTTGTTCTTCCTGTGGGGTTATAAACTTGCATAACAAAGTTATCAAATTTTATTTCATAATATATAATTCACCAATATATATATATATTCTTTACTAAAATATGCTTTGCTGCATTAAATCTTGCGCTGATGGATAAGCGTCGTGAAGTTTTAAGCACAGTCTTGACTTACCAATAAATCGGTTCCTTGATACTAAGAAAGTTAAAATAATAATAAAAAAAACAACATACACAGTTTTAAAAGATGTTGTTGTTTGCTCTTATTCTCAATTTAAATCATGTGGGTTTGTTTAATAATTTTATAAAAAAACTACTAAATACTTTCATGGTTTAATAATATAGAAAATTATTTGAAAAATAAATTAACAAGAAATTCTTAAATCAAGACTTGAATATAAAAAGATGAAGTAACTAATTCGAAGAAACCATTGTTCACTGGAACTGAGATGCGATGATTTGTATACGGAATATTTCTAGATTCCAGTAATTCCTGTCGTATAATTCATCCTATAACATATCTGGCCCAGGATACAATGAGGTTAGAGAACTTTGCTAAGAATTGTTATTGCATCAGAGTAGAAAAAACCCCATTCGTTGTAAACAGATCAGGTCAAGGCTACGCTTGTTGATGCTCAGAAAAACACCCCTTCCTTATTCATCCATCATCCACATCCGCCGCGCAGTGACTCTCAAACTATTGGTAATCTTCATATATTTTTAAATATTCATTCACTAGATTTTTTTACTGCTAGCTTTTAATTCAACATATGTGTTTCCTCTCCACGTAAAATAAATATTATAGTTACGATATTCACTGTGGTCTTATCTCAAACTTCCTACCGGTAACTTTGCTCTCAGTTAAAAAAAATAGCATTTATGTATGCTGCTTGTAAAATTTCAGTTAAAAATTTGAGAGTACGTACACGTATATAAATTAATAGCTGTGCGGATTTTTTTGGTCATTACGTTCACATTGAAGATCATGGCATCGATCCTAAAATTGATTGTGAATGTTTGTTTAATTTTGTATCGATACCTTCAATTCTTCTAACAAGTCTCATTAACATAGCTTCTGAAATTTGTATTTATTGTCAGAGCATATATTAATTTCACAAGCTTCAGTAATTCATTTTTTGTTATAGTCTGCGAAAACGGTTTGTTGCAATTAACAATTATATGGAAAATAATTAAACTTGTCTCTATAGAAGGTTATTTTTCATTTATTTTTCGCATGAACACATTTTTTTTGTCTAAATAAACTTTAAACCAATCCATAGGCTGTTTTTTTGCGTTAGGAGTTAAATAAGCATCATATTTGACATGCTTAGAAGTGAAACAGTCTTGTAATATTATACTCTCCCGGCAATGAGACAAATAGTATTTTGATTAACGTAAGTAAAAAAGGGAATCTTTTTCACAATAACGCTTATAGCTCGCGGGTCTGACGTAGCCAGCGGGACGTGCTTTAAATAAATAAACCATATTATCTTTGAAAATATATAGTTCTGACGATGGCGTGAAGACGAAGTAGATATCAGATTATTCTTCTAGAACTATAATGCAGTTATTTCAGTTATTATAAGTGCTTCGCCGTACTAAGGAGTCACAGGACGCTTGGTTTATAATACTTAAATAACTATTGCTGATTTCATAAGTTAGTTGAAGTGATGGTTTTATTACACTCGCTATACAATTACCAGAAATACGTTCGCGCGTATTATTCACTGGAAGTTTTTCGAGAATCACATCGAGGAATCCAGCTCATTGTTATTAGTCTTGAAAAAAACCACCTCATCCACAGCGTAAACAGATCAGGTCAAGGCTACGTTTGCCAAAAGCACTAAGTCATTACAAACATATTCACAGACATGCGATTATTTGTACTACTTTTAGAAATATTTATTGATGTATTCGGTTAACGATACTATCATAATGTCTTTTAGGGTGTTGTTAACCGTCCATTTTTGGTGGAAAGGCATTTTTTAATATGATAAATATTTCTACTAATTCCACAATTTTACATGATGATCTCATCTTACAAAACACTGTACATTGTTTACTAATAAGGGAAGACAGAGACTTGGCTTTGTGGAAGGGGTGTCTCAGTATTTATGAGTGCTTGGTTTAGGAAAGCCAAGATCGAAAAAAGTGATGAAGACTTCATCAATACGTAAAATTAAGGATTTTTGAAAGAGATTGACGTGTGCTTTGAAGCTTTGTCCAAAAATTGCTTATCTGGAAATTGCTGTATGTTATACTGATAATGGAAAATCTTAAAAACAATAATACACTTTTTTGTACCTATTCTACTATTATTTATTAAAATCAGGACCAGTTTCGCTGGCATTTTCAATTGATAAACGAATCTATAGATTACTTATATGTTTATATTATGTAAAACAAGCAAGAATAATAAGTGTGTCACAAACAATTAATAATTGAAATGTTAAAAAATTGAAGCGCCTACTTTCAAAACCAGCTAAAACGACTTTTGGTAGTTTCGAGAAGAATATGAAAAAGTGATCAATTTAGCGATCTCTGTGTATGTGATTTCTACATTTTAACTCAAGTATTATATAATTTCAAGTAAAATATTTGTCAGGCGTGCACTCATCGGCTTATTAGTAAAAAGCTTAATTAAAATTCACACGTTGATTTAAAAATTAACCTTATTGTTTGTTTTAAAACTTTTGCAATTATATCTGTGAAATACATATCTCCTTACATACAAAATTGTATAACAACCATTTTATCCGGTTTCGATTTGGCGCTTCAATTTATAGTAAAAAATAGAGAAAAAAAAATGCTAATTAAGTCAGTAGCTGAAGTTAAAGATAAGGAAAGTATAGGTGTTCATATTGAGAAAGTATTTTTTAGTAGTGCGCTTTCGGGATACTTTAGTCACGGGAGGGGGGGTATAAAAACACAAACAATCAATGTATAAAAGTTTGCATTCCAGAGTAACACCATAACCGAATAGGATGAAAGTTTAGTCAAGCCTTACAAAATCGGTTACACGATCGAATACAAGCTAATAAAAAGTAACTGCTTTTATATCAAATGACAATCAATTGTTTATTCATAAAACATCGTTTTTCTTAAACGTGTTATACGATTTCCCGAAAACAATAAAATCCGCATTTGTTGTTGTTTTTTTTTTTTAGTAAAAACATAAATATTTCATCAACCTTGTTCTCAATTCATTGAAATTTTCCGCAGCCTTCTTTAATTCATTTTAAAGATATTAAAATATAGGATTCGCTTTATCAACAAATGGGTTAAGGTAAATAATTTTGTTTTAAGGCCGTCTATATGGTATTTCAATACTTTTTTAATTCACCTACAGCTAGTATAAAAGATATTTTTATAAATTATATTTATTAAAAGGGGTCGTAAAAATGATCTGTCATAAAAAATTTGTTCCTATCGTCATCAGAACTTACTGTTTACGAATTATCAACTAAGTACTGACCTTTTACCTCGTAAAAATAAAATATGCATTTAATAAAGCAATTTTTTTTTGAATTATACGTCTACGTCGATTTAAAGTTAAAGAGTTAAATAAAAATGTCATTTTTGGAAAACTCATTTTTTTATTTTGTTTATATATTTTTGTAAATATGAAACGGAAATTATCTTAAAACTTAAAAAAAAGGTCCACAGTGAAGTAGTCAATGTCTTTCACATGTTCGTATACCAGATCAATTTATCGATTTAATTTTAAAGATTCGTATTCTAGTTTGTAATGACTAAAATTTTTGTGCTAACCCTTTCAATTCTAAAATATCGAGGCGTAACGAGAGATCTTTGCTAAGCACTAGTCCTGTCCTAGCTCTATCATTTCTATTTTTACTTATTTCCGAAAAAAAAAATGGGTTAAATGGCTGAATAATAAGTAGTTCTAGTAAAAAAAGTTCTGTTGAAATACCTATTTTAGAATGCCTATAATCTTCAAATTAGGAGCGAACGAAGATTTTAAAAAAAAACATTAGTTTTAGAAAAAAACCGACTCGGAATCGTTTTTTAAAATCGATAAAACTTGCAAAATTCAAGATTCATACCAAAATCTGTACAACGAAAGTTCAGAACGTTGCCCCCTATGATAAAGGTGGTTAAACGTTGCAAATTGGCTACTGTAAATAATGAAGCATTTATTAATGAAAGGTTTATTAATCTAATTTACCTGGTAACAGCTATTAACATGTCAAACGGCACATTAACTACAGTTATTTTGTTTTTTTTTTTCAAACAGTGTGTAAATCATTGGATGCAAAATAATCTTTAATGAAACGATTGTCAATTGTTTTATATATTCGTTTAAAGAGTAAAAGCACCAAGGAATGATCACTTTCAGTTTGAAAACTGACAGCTGGTAAACAACGCAAATTCAAACGAATATGAGTCACGCGCGTGCCGTCAAAAGAAAGTGTTTAATTTTTTTGTTGCGGGACATGTAAATATTGACGTTAACACAATGCCGCTGAGTATTCATTGAAAATCAAATAATTTATCATAATGGCCGACAGACTATTTGGTCAAATGACGAGAGGCGATCGTCCTCTGGGGGACAAGCAATTGTTGTCGCGCGTACGTCACGCAACTCGCTGACGACGGTGTGACGTCTCCGCACTAAATCAGCTGTTCCGCTATTGTCAGCTGTCTGCCGTCAGAGTGATCGCCGAAGACGAGCGCGAATATGACAAACAGAATAAGCAAGCAAATGATTGTCAAATTTTTCCCAACGGTAGCCCCTTGATTATTCTCGTGTTTTGTGTGTACAGTTGTCGCCGAGTTTAATGGCATCATTATACATACATATATACGCCCTTTGAATCTCATTACAAACACTCTCACAAATAAAATGTTTGATAACTTTATGGATCACTTCAAATATATGGAAATCTGTGATATTTACATTTCTTCCAACTTATCTGATCGAAAAAACAGGGCATAGTATGAGCCATTAGGTAACTCCGTCTTTCATTTCTTGGCCTCTCGAAAAACGGAAGGATGTGTGACTAAGTACAACACTTTTAAGGAGTTCACTGTCAATACTTGGTGGAATGCTATTATAATAAAAATAATAATACATTTTAGTTCTTTTTCACATCAAATTTATTGTATCAGAACCGGTTTCGCTCATGGTGAGCATTGTCAACTGATAATAAATACAATGAAATAGTGAATGTATTTATTATCAGTTGACAATGCTCACCATGAGCGAAACCGGTCCTGATCCAATAAATTTTATGTGGGAAAAAGTAATAAAATTATTTTATTATTTTTATTAGGTACAACACATTAAATTCTTTTTTTATTTCTTAAATTTTGGATTCTTTGAAATCTCTACAATATTTTTCCGTAGTTCCTCTTATTTAAATTAAGAATTGGGTAAATTTCATTACTTATCAGGCGAAAGAGGGATAACATGCCACTCATTTTATATTATTAAATATTATATAATTGTGACTTCTGACGAGGGCAAAAAATCCCCGTTTTTCACTTGTTCAACAAGTCTACTGAATGTGGGGAAGGGTTTGAAGCAAAGGTAACAATCGTGAAAAATTATTTTTTCTAATCTCGAGATGCAGAATCATAGAGGTAAAAATTCTCTTTTAAATTCGCTTTAGAAAAAAAAACAGTTTTTTCTTTCTAAACGCTTCTTCGAATACAAAAATTCACCTTATTGCTCCCGGTTTGCTATTATCCCGCGCACCACCATTTTTAAGCCAGTGTAAATATTATCGACGAGACTAGCAATAAACAGTGTGTCCTGTTAGACAATGCTAATGGAATCATTCATCCCGATTAATTAGCAGCATTATAATAATAGCAACCACTTTTCGACTTGATAAAAATGCATTGTTTACTCGGAGCCATCGCGCAGAATTACCTCGAAAACTCATCATCACTTTTACAACAACAAATTGAGTATTAATATCACGGCATTCGCTTGAGCGATAAAAACACCACAGCAACCTAGACGAAATCTATATATTATATTTTTATTTTACTGAAATATTTTCCTCATTCGAATAAAAACACCTAATAGTAAATTTTTCCAATTGGTAATAAATGATTCCCCGCGGAATATCGAACTTAGATCAATTCTTTGTGAAATGTCAACACTTTTATCTACCTGAGTTCATTTGACCTACGAAGTACATACATATAGCTAAATTCAATTTAACAATACAAATAGTGAAGTCATTGGGTCCTATTTTTTTTAATAAAGTCATAAAGTATCAAAGTATCTTAGTTATAAAAAATATTTTTTAATCCAAATCCGCTCCTAATGTGGAGCGTATTATGGCTTACTTAAGAAATTATGTATCTCAGCGAAAGTTTTTTTTCGATAACTGTTTGTAACTTAGTCGCTCAATCTCTCTTCTTCGAAGAGAGTAGTAGGGATACGAGGATAAGCAGGACAGGACTAGTGGTTAACTAGTCGCCTAGATTCTAATAAATTTAAGAATAAGAAATCCCGCCCTGCTGACCATTCCACGTACAGTACGAATCAATTTAGACCAAACATGCTCAAAACTTGGACCGCGGGCTACATGTAGCCCAATTGAAGTTTTCGTGTGGCCCTTTTGAGGTTTTCAAATTTTTATACGTTTTGCATTTTTTTAATGGTAAAATAGATTTTAAAAAATATCATAATAAAAATAAATGGTTAAAGAATAAAAAATAATATTTTTTGCAATTGTGAGGTGTTTTTTTAATATTTAAATAAATATCATATTATTATTAAGGTTTAAAATATTTATGTGTGGCCCATCAGAGACATGCATTATTTTATTTGTTCCACCAAGAGATTTCAGTTGATTTAGACACTTCTGCTAGTCGCTACACACTTCTTTGCATATAAATAAATCACCTCAACTGTTTTTTAGTAGTTAAATTTTGTTTTGTTCATCCCCTTAATAAAATAATTACTTATTAGAGGACATTTAAATATTTTCTCATGTAATCAATTGACATCTTATATAATATATTATAATAAATAGTATTTCGATAATGCGTTAAATAATGTAAATCCAATGCCAATTTATTAAATTTTAAAAAAAACAGGATTTTCGCACTAACTCACAACACTGTGATTACATCATAAAGTTGCCAATAAGAACTAATTCAAAGAGGTGTCATGCTATGAAGTGCCAACAAATATAATTTATTATTTAAATTTTATAACACGCATCGATGATAAAATTATGCTGCAAGAGATTGTGTTTTTTTTCCCAGGATGTAAACATCCAAAACAATTCGATGAATTCCGTTGCCTATCGAAAAAAAAACTAACTTATACTTTTCATTCGCTACCAAGAATTGAAGGACGTATTTCCCAAATGGAAGGTGGATTAAAAAACTGCATGTACATCAGTTTATTTTCAATTCTATTTTAATCTCTATTTTGAACGAATAAAAATGTTAATGATTTCCGCATTGTATAAATAGTATCAACAAAACGTATTTATTTTATATTACAGTAAATTCTTTTTAAGGTATTAAATATAAAGGATCAGATTCAATTACAGTGATTTGATTGAAGTAATTGCTTAAATCAAAGATTTTTTTGAATGTTTCGTTTCCACAGTTTTTTCTTTCTCTCCTACTATAAAATTTACACAACGAACAACTTGAAGGCCGTCATTTCTATATATATATATTATCGCTGAATGAAAGTAACAATTAGAAAAATAAAAACACCAAGAACAGGTAATTTAACGTTAAAATTGTTTTCATACTTTTAAAATACTACAATGAGTACATAAAATAGTATAATAAAATTTAAAATATGTTGTTTTCGATTAATTCTGACGTAAATTGTGAATGTTTACTTCAAATACAAAAAGTTAAAATTCATAACATAGTTATTCCACATGTTGTATTACAACTTGTGACACTGTTTTGCCTCATCAGAAACATCATCAGTAAAACTAACCTTAGGCTGTTCAAAAAAAAAATAAGAATTTATTCGTAAAATGTAAGTTGTGTTTTTTTTCATTTCTACTAAGGATACAACTATATTTTAAGCTAGCTATCTCTAGGCAACCCACTAATTTCACAGATTCTTTAAATTTTTGGGGCATTCTATAATAAATGTATCTATAAGATTTTACTTTTAAATATACATTGTTTTTAAAAAAAATCTTATTGTTTCATTACGTAGGCTTAGTATTCAGCAGCACAATAAATACAAGTGTCTCAAAATCAACTTTTATTACATTTTATCTCACCGATGCTTTAAGGTTTTCTAGACTTTACCGATTAAAGAATTATTCAATTATTTTTTAAAAAAATACAGCTGCGTTGTCGAGTGCTCAAAGTCAATTTCAGCTATGAATGCCACGGGTTCGAAAAAATCAATTGATTTATGGATTCCTGTCCAAAGGGATGAATAAATGACACGTCTTGAATTCTCTCTCACGTACCCTATCCTAAAAAAACGGACATAGCGAGAGCGATTAGCTAACCACTATTATTATCTTACTATCCCTACTCTCTTTCAAAAAAAGAAGTTGAACAACTGAGTAACGAGTAGTTTTTCAACACTTCTATTGAAATAAACTCTATTAGAAGTCCATATGCTCCACATTGGGACCGGTCATGGTAAAGAAAACATAATGTGAACAGATTTTTCATCCTTAATTGTATTATCATACATTTTCAATGTACAATCATATTGTAGAATTTGTTTAGTGTTTTACGAATAAATTGTTTTACCTTACATGCAACTAGAATCTGTCGTTCAACTCACTGACATTGTTGCCATGGCGTTAACGTTTAGAGCAGAAGTCGGTATCCGGTGGTTCACGAAACTTTTCGGCGCTCCAAAATATTTTGCATTTTTTTTGTCTAATACATTTTTCTTTAAATGGTGAGAATAAGATAATAAAAAATGGCTGTCTGTTTAGTAGTATATAGTTGACAAATATTTGACATAAGATATCTGGCATTTATCAGTAAAATAAAACAATCAATCGTGACCAAATAGTCAGATTTATTAAAAAGCCGTCAAAGCATTTTAGATTAGAAGTTTACTTTTATTAATGTCTTTATGGCTACCAGGAGGCAAGATTTTAATGTAAGCATGCCAATCGATTGCTGAAAGCTTATTCTTAATAATAATTCACTGAGATATTTAACATAAAAAATGACCTATTTCATAGGAATATTTTACTTTTAAATTTATTTATATATCAATGGGATTAGTTACATAGAATTACTAGATACAAAAATAAAACCACTATTATCTTTTATCATAAGTCGCAAAAGAAGCCAAAAAAAATAATAAGAAACTATTTAAAAAGTACAACAATCGATTATCACGAAACCTGTATTTTCGATTTATCCATCTGTTGCTTTCAGGTGGCAAATATCAGGAAATATTTCCGACTCCTGGCTTAGAATATAATAAAAGTTAGAATCATCCTGTTTGTGTAATTAATAGAGGAATAATAGAGTGGAAGGTGTCGATAACAAATGTGTGTACATAATAAGATTGTGCGGTAGGTCATATGGTAAGCGGCTGACCCGTCTGGCGTTCATCGGCAGGGTTCTTAGCTGTAAACTGACTCACGCCGCGGGTTCATTGTATACGGACCCGGTCGATATGGGTCGCACTCTGTGGTGTCATTCGCCTATTTGGCAAGGTCCTTTGAATCCTAGATGGTTGAAATAGTCATCAGTCGAATCTTAAGGACGAGGCAAAAGGTACAGTTTTAGGTCAGTGGCATCAATGAGTGCGATATATCGATAAATGATACAAATATAAACTCAGTAACTATTAAAAAGTGTTATATTTTTATAAAACAACACAATTTTAATCAGAAATGACCACAGTGAGCGAAACCGGCCATCGTAATTGGATGGCATTGTTTTATTGCAAAAATAAAACGTAAAAAGATAAAATCTAAAAAAAGTCTCAAGTAAAAGATTACCTATATTACCTATAATAATAAAGTGATTAACTAACCAGTAGTTCTGTTCTAGCCTTATCCTTTACCCCTACTCTTAAGAGGTTGAGTAACTGAGTAAAATGCTGTTTTCGTAGAAACTCTCATGTTGAAATAAACTCCAAAAGCTTCGATAGTAAATATTGATATTTTTAAAAAATGTGTTTTTGCAAATTAACTTGTAAATTTGATCCATTTTTTTAGTAAATGCAACTGCTATTTTTATAATCTTTCAAAACAAACAATTGAAATTTCCATTGGACCTCTGATGTTTATAGTGCGGCCACAGTGAAATCAATAATTAAGAAAAATGGTATTGTGACTTTTTTTTTTAAACATTCGTGTAATTGATAAAATCTAGCTTTATATTATGTTCAAAACTTCCCAGTTAGTTATACACTCTTCGACTGATAATTTACTGTTTATAATAAACAGGTAGCCAGTGACGTGCTTAAGAAGCAACTTTTTACGTTTCTATTATAGACTTCTTAAAATTATATTCAACTAAATTTTATCAGTTACACGAACGTTTTTAAATTAACAATTTGTCTTAATTATGGATACCGCTCCGCTGCTGACCGTTGCAATCGAGTTAAACGGGGTTTTTTTTTTAATAAATTGGTCTCTAAAAATCTCTTTCAAATTGCGGTATTTAGTTTGCGTAAATGTTCTTAGAGCCTCCTTCATTTCTGATTTTGAAGTTATTTTAATTCCTTTTCTATCGAAGAGAGTGATCGTTACAGAGGTGAGCAATCCAAAGTGAAGCCATTTCTCGTGGATTCCATATGCTCTTATATACAAATTATATTATATATATCTCCTTTTATACTAACCCCAAACTTTTTTATGTTTTCATTAGACATTTGTGACCAATTTTGATCTAAGATCGAAAATGTTAATTCGTTAAAGATTTGTTAAAATATATACTCAATAAAACACACACAAATAATAGTTAAGCAGTATAAAGTCATAGACATAATTCAATTGGCTTGTTTGTGTTGCCAATATATTTAATAATAAATAAACAAAACATATATATTTATTTATCAAGTCAAACACACGTTACATTAAAATGATTTACTCATCACAATAATACTCGTATTAATATGTGCAATAAGCCCAATTATTTATTTATTTTTGGCGTAATACTCCGATAAAATATACATTATTGCCGGTATCTTAAAATATGTCAAAACATTGTTTATGTTGTAACATGCAAACAAAACAATTGATTCGTGCAGAATTAATTTGAAATCGTCACATTGCTTATTATTGGATTTTTCTAACAAAATAACGATTCATTTATTTCATTGATTTTCCTATATTTTTTTACTATAATCCTAATTAAAACGATGTTATTAGATGTTGCACCGGTATAACCTAACCCAGGACACCAGTATTTTAATTGCTTTTTCAGTACCAAAATACCGGTTTTTGAAACGCAAGCTACCGGTTATTCAACATGTATAAAAAAATATGATTTAAAGTAGATGCACAAGTATCGATAGTAATTTTATTCCGCACGAATTTCAAAATTTTAAATTTACTTTGCTTTGTATTAATCATATTAGTTTTTGAAATTGAGAGCTCAAGCTTTGATAAAATCTATATTGATTTTGAATTTAAAAAAGAAAAAAAAACATGTCATTTCCCAATGTGGAACATATGGCCTCCTAATGAAGGCATCTCAAAAGATTTTTTTCTAGAAAAACTGCTTGTTACTCAGTTACTCAATCTCTCTCTTCTTCGAAGAGGATAGGGACATAAATAATAGAGCTAGAACAGGAACATTGTTTGAGTAATCATTCTCATTACACTCCCTTATTTTAGGGTTGGAATGGTGGGTGAAAATTTTTAGACATCGGAAACATTCAAGCCTTCCAAAAAAGAATCGTCTGAAAAATTTTGTTGGTACTGGGATTCGAACCCGTGAGGTCCGGCATGGAAGCTAACGACGTTGATTGCTGTGCCATGAACCCGAAAAAAAATGATAAAATACATTTCAGCTCGGTTTCTGGCAACGGCGGGCTGCCAATACGTTAACTCGTTAAATTTAAAGGTATTCATGGTTTTCTGAGTAAGGGGCTGATTATCAGTTTTATATAATGTAATTTATTAGAGCAATCGAATGTTACCTAATATATTTATATAATTTAACAATACGGTAGTCTACCGTAAAACAATTAAGATAAAATGCCGAACGACGTTCTCACCTACCTTATGTTAGATTGCAAGACTGAAGAGTTCCAAGATTGGGACAGAAATATGAACTTTTATTTACGTTTGAATTCCATGTTTCGAACGTTATACTTTGAAATTTGTAGTTCGGTTTTAATTTGATTTGTGAATATTTTTTTTTCTTAATTTAACAACGGACTTGTTCTAGCTTCCTCTATCCCAACTCTGTTTTTTGACCCTGCTTTAACTCAAGTGGGTGATTTTTTTTTATTACGATAGTCAATTCTGAACTTTAGATGATAGTTAAGTATACACAAAAATCAACAAAAAATAGTGGTCGATAATATTTGATCCAAAAGTAAAACTGAAAGACTACAGTGTGCATAGTGCGTTTGAAGGATTTAAATTAATTAAAGTCGTTGAATTTTAACCAGATATGACATGTACTTAAGGGTGACATAATTCTTTTTACTGGGCACTGAGGGGTACATAAATTTATACCTATTTCTCGTGTACTCAAAGATAACGTTATCTTTTGTCTGTGTTTATCGGAAACATTCACATTGTCACTGTAAATGCGTTCAATTGATGACGTAAAATTATGGCTCTAAAAGTCTAAAACATTAAAAATGTACTAATATTATTTTTCTAAATTTTAATTTTAATTAACTAGGAATATTTTTTTTGTCTACACTTGGATTAAAAGAAGTCTCTTGAATGATCTTTTCACAATCAATTCCAGGGCTATGGAGTCAGAGTCGGAAAAATCGAAGAGTAAAAAAGAAGTCAAAAATATTGAAAAATTAGTATATTCATCATATTGATTGGTGATATTTACTAGAATTATTCTTGTTACTAGAATGACCTGGCATATGTATAAGTAACTTGAATTATTGAAAAAATGAATTCGGTGTCTGTTTTAAATTTAAAGCCGGAGCCGGAGTCGTATTTTTTAGTTGACTCCACAGCCCTGGTCAAATCCTAGTGAATAAATAGTACAACATATTTTTTTTTACTTAGTCCACAAGTATCAACGAAATTTACAGTCAAATTGTTTGAAATATGCAAAAACGAGTTTCAAGGTTTTGATAGAATTTTCAAAATACATATTGAAAAAAAAGTGTTTTTATTTATATTGACATTAAGTTTACTTTGATTATTTTTCTACTTATGAAATGGTTATCAGAGAATTTGAATATGGGAAAGTGCAAAAAAGCGAAAAATATGGAATGTTCATAATGGGTACCAATACTTAGGGTTTTTTTTCAAATGAATTCTTAACTGATAAGCCACTCACCAATTTTTTGTCGTAAATAAATGTCAAATTAGAAAATAGATTTACCGCCAAAGTCACCGCTGACCTATTGAATAGATCACATTTCCTGGTCGAATGACGTCGTACAATTCGGTAATATTTTCGGATATTCTTTGTGGAGCACTGTGCACTAGTTTTATCAGTGATAAGAATGGTCCGGGGGTCATTGCGCTTATGTGATAAGCGAAGGCCGCCTGCCTGCATCGTAGATACACCATGACAAAGCATCACACGCTAAATTCTCAATATAGCCCGACATTTTACAATATTTATTCATGAACATAATTATCGCTTTTTGGTATCGGGGAGAGGTCAAAGACCCAAGCTTGTTATGAAATCACAATTTACCATTGATATTGTATAAGGCGTGAGTTACGTCACTTTATTTCATTGATTTGTTTATTGGAGTAATTCTTGTTTCCAATTAACTTTAAGTTCCTATTATGAATTAATTAAAAGTTAATCGCACTTAAATTTGACTAAAAGGACTCAAATAATTCTTCTTAATATCAATTAAATTTCATAAATTTGCTATTCCACATCCTGTGTAAGTGTTTCACGTCATTGAAAAGCGTATTCAGACAAACAATCGTATGGTTGTTTACAACTTAGCTAAAGATTGTTTCTTATACTAAACTTGGAAATTAAAAAATTGAGGTGGGGTTTTTCTTTTTGTACAAGTTGCAGAGAGGGGAGTATCATCAACGATAGTACTTACTACACTTAAATTACTTGCATGTCGAAGGATAGATTCTAAAGGAAATAAATTAAGCTATGGTGAGCCGCCTGTCTTATTTAACATAATATTTACCAATGATTTATTGATGTTGATGATTTGATTAATTTTTTTCTCAAAGAGGTAAATTATGTGTCACAATTTGTTACACGACTTGTGAAATTACAAAGATATTAATTTTACATTATTTTTAGGAAAATACAGCTTATAGTTCGTTCAAATTTAAAAAAAACTTATATCTTAAATTCAAATAATATTTTTTTTATCCATTTCTGTTTCTTATGTGAAGTATAGGGCCTCCATATGGAATTATTTCAACAGAAATTTTTCTACGAGAACTGTTTGTCGCTCAGTTACTCAACCTTTTTTTTGGATGATAGGAATCCTTCCTAAGGATACGGCATAGAACCAAGACAGAACTTATGGTTAGCTAATCGCTCTCGTTATGCCTGTTTTTCAATCAATTGAAAATCAATTTATTATAAGATTTGTGATCTTTGTCTTCGATTGTTGTTCACACACTCAGCTTACATTTTTTTTTATGAGAGGTTAGAAACAAAGAAAGAGCACATAACATGTATCGATAGTTTTAAGAAAAAGACTTGCTATATTTATCATTACATAATAATAGAAAAACACATTTTTTTGTCATAATTTCATTTTACAAAATAAACAAGACTGATTTTGATAATACTCGCGATGAACAAATTTTATCTTAATTATAACAGAAAAAAAATGATTATAATAATTTTCTATAACAAGTGTTTTATTTTTATATTTTTTGAAACTTTACAAGGGATGTCACAAAATTAGGGATCACGATACCGGTATTATAAAACCGAGATCTCGTTTTTGATGATACAACAATACCAATATAGTTTATATGGTATTACATAAATTCTACCAAAAACGAATTTTGAATGTATAAAAACACATAATCACATTTTCATCAGATTTCTTGTGATGAATTGAAATATTTTTAATCTGTTCAGAGATGTATCAATATGTCCAGAATTGACGACCATTTCTAATAACGTAATATTATTTCGAGAAACCGTTATATAATATATGAAATCAAGCGTTTATTTTTTCGAACCGTATTTTAAGGGAAATATCGAAATAGCGATTATGATTTATTCTCCAGGTACGGTACTGGCCGTATTTGTTTGTATTATTTAAACTTTTTGGTATTTGCAATACCGGTAGTTGATGTGAAATACCGAAATACCGGCTTGGCAATCCCTACACATATTTTTGTGCAACCAAAATTTTATGATATAATCGTAATATTATGTCAATGCTAAATAATACGCCCCCATTTTGGATTATTGCAAACATTTATAGTACAAGGTCGATTGCGTGCGTTTTTATTTTATTTCAAGATGTCATATCGTGAATATAAACAAAGTATGGCACCACAAGTAAGTAATCGAGTAGGTATCGATAACGATTCAAGGTAAAATTTTGGGATACGATTTATTCGAATGTTACTTGTATGTACTATCGCCTACATGGGCTACTTACATGTACCAGTTGCTTAATTATGTAGTCTTTTTGTTTCTTCTAAAGATACAAAAACAAAAATCCGATATTTATCGAATAATTCCATCGGTAAAATTATTATTTTAGAATAGAAATATTGCTTAAATATCACAAATAGCATATCGACAATTTTTTTTGGCGCTTTAAATATCTAGGTTTGCGTATCAGAATGCGATGGTTCCACTTTAATTTTTAAATTATGTTTTGGTACCAATTTTTTAATGAGACTGAAGTCTAAAAACGCTCAAAATTTTACAAAATAAATCTTAAATGTATGCGGTAAGTAAGTCCTCACATATGTATGTAGAAGACGAATGCAGTAGATTGACATGTTGTATTGTGCTTCTTAAATTTGATGATAATATCAAATACTATCATACGCTGTTATGTGTTGTAATTATTGCATTCTGCCACTTAAATTTCACACGAAGTTAAAATTAGGGAAGCAGGTAAATGAATATTTTCAATCGCTTTCCTGGACATTTTACTTTTGGGACTTGCCTTCCCAGATATATTTCATAGTAATAGATGGTCTTTGACTTTAAAACTCTTTCATTTTGTTAAATCAAATAAAATAATAGTATTGCATTTTATATTATTTCTGGTAATTTGAAAATGTGTGAGAAATGATAAATAACCGCGACCGTAATAATTGTGATTTTGATAACACGTGATGCTTTTGAAAATTAATCATCCAAAGCAATTTTGATCAGTGACACATACGAAATGAAATGGCAAAAAAACTTTGTTAATTTTTAAAATAAAAGCTTTGAATTTTAATTTTCAAGACCGGTATTTCGGCAGTTTTTGCAATACCGAAATACCGATTCTTTTTCGGTTATACCAGAATTGCAATCTCTTATTACAGTATTATCTCATGGTAAGTCAAATAAAAGTCACTTCACTGTCAAGTTCTTCCAGTAGCCCAACATGTAAATGCGGGAATATGATTCAGGATGCTAATCACATCCTTTGGGATGTCCAGACTTGAACAACGTACGGGAACAATAGCTCAAGATTATACGAATATCAGTCGGTTATGCCAACTTGGTTGTCTCTATGGCAACTTATAAGACCTTCAAGGAATTCACCGCGTCATATGGAGAGAGAATGGAATCCAATACATGAAAGCTTTTATTTTTATAAATCATTCAGCATACTATATTGAATGCAACCGAGTATTGATGAATTTCTTCTCGGGACATCACTGGAACTTTGAACACGAATGACGTTGTTAAGCTACGGAATACACCCTGTAAGATGAGTGTGAAACCGTAGCGGAAAGTGGTGGATACAACGTTGAGAACCTTAGATAATTAAAAAATAAAGTATGTATAAGCTTTTATAAGGATGTAAAGGTGCTTTAGATTCAGAAAGAAAACAAAAAAGAAATTTGTTGCTTCATCAATGCCATGGAGATTCAATATGAAAACATTCAAAGTGATTGACTCAATAAATCAAACGTTTGCATATGTTTTTCATTAAAGTGATTTGTTTTGATATACATATTAATGTGCTAAAATGCAAATTATTGTCGAGTTCATTGGACGACCGAATATTATTGCCTTCATAGCTATAGCAAATCTGTTGCAAATAATTGTCATTCCGCTGTATGTGCAAAATCATGCATGTAATATAAACCATGTAAAATTCTTACATTTGTTATCTTATGCTTATAACGCAGTTAAAATAAATATCTATGTGTGGATATAATAAATACCTTCCAGCGTAGTCATTCCATTTTGAATGACATATAAGGTTCAAATTTTAGTATTTTCAACAAAAAAAAATCACTATTTTTTTCGGGTCAAAACCGCTTATTGTCAGGTATATGTTTAATTTTAATATTCTTATAAATTAACTAAAATTCATTCAATTATCATAATATTTATGATCCCTATTGGTGATTAATAACGATTCTTCTCGACAACGACGGATAAAGCAAATAAGAGGCTTCGGCCGCAATCACATTTAGAGGCCCTGTTTTTCGAATTACAAAATCAGAATTTAAATATTATATCAGTTTTATGGATTATATGCTAATTTGAGGCCCATAAGATTGGAGGCCCTAGGCGGCCCTAGGTGTGGTCAACGTCGTTGGCTACCGCCACGGAGGGCACGGGTTCAAATCCCAGTACGGGCAGTTTTATAAATTGATTTTTCAATCGATTTATGAATTTGTGCTCAAAGGCATGGATGTATGTGCTGTCTTGAATTCCTCCCTCCCACCCATCCTGTTGAGATAAACTCTATTATGAGTCCATATGCTCCACATTGGGAGCGGACATGGTTTAAAAAAAAAACTGTTTGTTACTCAGTTGATCAACGCTCTCTTTTCCCAAAGAGAGTAGGAATATAAGGAAAGTGCTAGGACAGGACTAGTGGTTAGCTAATCTCTCTCGATAGGCCCCGTTCATGGGATAGGATGGGTGGGAGGGAGGAATTCAAGACAGCACATACATCCATGCCTTTGAGCACAAATTCATAAATCGATTGAAAAATCAATTTATAAAACTGCCCGTACTGGGATTTGAACCCGTGCCCTCCGTGGCGGTAGCCAACGACGTTGACCACACAAGCGCTTATTACCCAATTATTAATCCAATATTAATTTTTCAACGAGTTCATGACATTTTTACACAGTTTTTCATAGAACGTATATACTGAATTAAAAAAACTTCAGTGTGTTTTCAAGCCTGCAATTCTTCACAGCTCTAAACTAACTTAATATATTGTAATATAATTTTTGTAGAAATAAAACTTTCGATTAACTCTATTGAATAAACTCTCAATTGTAGCAATTGGTAAAATGTAAAGGAACAGCTGACAACAAAAAAATCTTAGCTGAGTAATAAGGTTCCGATTGATGGACACATAATCAGTTAAAACCGAATGAAAGCTAGAACATTTCGAGGAGAACATATCTACGTGGGTTCGTCTAACTAGGAAGAAAAGAAACAATTACTTGCTATTTTATTAATGTCATCAAATTTAATAGATAACAATATTCTAAATGACTTGATTCGATAAATTAAAATTTTGCATATGTTTTGCAATAAAGTGATTTGTTTTGATATACATATTAATGTGCTGAAATGCAAATTATTGTCGAGTTCATTGGACGACCGAATATGAATGCGTACATAGCTACATCAGATATCTTGCACATTTTATAATTCCACTGTCAAATCAGAATCAGTTCGATATTTAACAAAACATTTTTAATTTAATAAACATTTCACAGCAAAAATAAATATCCGGGATTGTAAATTAACAGGCAACAACTCGTTGCCTTTACCATATTTTGCCAAAAAAAATGATGTGGATAACTTTTTGTTACTGACCAACCTCGCTTTTTCAAAAAGAGTAGAGATATAATGATATGGCTACGACAGGGCATGTGTCTAACTAATTGCTTTTACTAAGCCTTATTTTTTAAATCGGGTAAGTGGTGATGTGAGGGAATTTTCAGCATCCGATTCATAAATCAATTGAACAATCTGTTCGTCTCGAAATTCAAACCCGTGAGCTCTGCGCTGAAGTCAACGAAGTTTACCTCTCGACCATAGAAACGGTATTTTATTAAAAATCACATTATCAAATAAACCAGGCTTTATCTAGACAAGATCTTTATTATGTTAAAGGTATACAATTTGGTACAAACGTTGCCAGAACTTGAATTTGAAACTTTCTGTTCGTCATGATCTAAAATATTTCTGCCTCTTCTATGCAGTATATGGTCACAAATATTCAAATCGCTACGGTCAAACGTGGCGCCACTGCATGCCACTAAGCATAAAAAAATAATTAAAGTTGTGTATTAAACTAAGGTCGGAGTCGGAGTAGTCTTATTTCTCCACATCCCTGATTATATCTTGGCCGCTGGCAGAATTTGAGACTAATATAGTCAATCAATGGCGTGTAGCTGTCAAGTTTAAGTTCAGAATAGTCATAAAAGTTGTTTTTAATTATAATATTTTTGGGAGCTATTCTAAAAGTTCGACTGTTCTGTGAAAACGACAAGTTTAAAAAAGAATGATGATTCTAATCAATATCGCTACTCCGGTGACCCCAGCGCCTTCTTTAATTAAGAGGACAACTTATAATGGTCGATCAATTGTGCTGAATGTTAAAAGATTGTACCGTTAGTGTGAGATATATCAATTATCTGTTAACGTCAGTAATAAATACAAAAGTATCTGTTACTTTTTAATTTAAAAATACGCTGTTGATATTTTTTTAAGAATGTACCCACGTAATGTTTAGTATACATATTTTTGCGAATACGATATCTTAGGTTGATTTGCACTTGAGATATCATTGCGAAGGTCAAACGGTCGACATTTTGATGAGTCAAGTTCAAAAGCACAAATAAAATAATGCACACAAAACAGTTCCGCAAATTAATAAATGTCAGAAATATTATTTCTTCGGGTTTGTTGTGAGGTGATGCAATGCCAACTGTCGGCGATGAGTTTTTGTGAATGAAAAATTATGCTCAATTAATCAACATAACATGTTTGTTATTTTCATTTCAAAGCCGTTCCCCGCCTATGCAAAACATTCATATTATACTGACATTTTAATATAATTGGTTGTAGAACTAAATTGCAATGTGATTTTATCGATTGCGGAGTTTTGATATATTACGGATTTATTTTTAAAGTTAATTCCTGTAATACATAATTGAAATTTTAAAAATATTGTAGATTATAACAGGCAACTTCCGCAGAAATGTCTTAAACAAAAGATGAGATAAATTTGACGATTGCGTGATGTTGAACTAGTATTAAACTGTATTCTTGTGCGATTAAACAATATATTTTGCATTATTTTACCATACATAACTTTTTAAGATCAAATATCTCATTCTTTTTGTGTTTTATTATCATTCAACATCATTAGAACATTTGTAACTATATAACTATGTATTTGAGTACCTAACATTTGTTACCCGTTGTTTATTGGACACGTTTTTATTATAGATTGAGTTTTGATTCTAAAATTTTACAGATGTATTTATTGCCGCCTTATTAACCGTATTAACGTAATATATTAACCGCCTGTGTGGTCGAGTGGTCAACGTTGTTGGCTTCGGCTACGGAGGGCCCGGGTTCAAATCCCGGTACGGACAGTTTTTATAAATTGATTTTTCAATCGATTTATGAATTTCTGTTCAAAGGCATGGGTGTATGTGATGTCTTGAATTCCCTCCTCTCACCCATCCTATCCTACGAACGGGACGTATCGAGAGCGATTAGCTCAAAACTAATCCTGTCCTAGCCCCTATTCTTCTATCCCTACTCTCTTTGGAAAAAGAGAGGTTGAGCAACTGAGTAACAAGCAGTTCTCGTAGAAACACTTCTGTTGAGATAAACTCCATTAGGAGTCCATATGCTCCACATTGGGAGCGGAGATGTTTAAAAAAAATATATTTATATTTTATTAGAAGAAGAGAAACAAAGCCATTCATATTCTATCTTGTTATTAGAGTCTAGTATTTGTCATATTTTTTTGATTATATCGTTTAAAAAATAATTAAGCCGATATTATTTTCCATAGTACGTAATTTAGTGTTACATTTTACTTTTACTGAATGTGTTATAATTTCTGATATTTATTAAATATTTTAAAATATAAATCACTTTAATGCTAATTTTACATTTATTGATTAGAATCAAGATCGATTTCGCTAATCAAAAGCATTTTAACCTGAATGAAAGGACTGGGACAGGTCTTAAAAAATAAATGTGAAATTGGTACAAAAAAATATTTAATTTTTAATACAATTTAATACTTTCCAAAATGATTAATGGTGAACACCTTAAAACTTAAGAATTTATTTATTTAATAAAGGGATGTATGTATTTCAATTATAGATATCAAGTCGATATTTAACTTAAGAAAGATTCATCATTAATATAAATTAAATATGACTCGGTTATATCACACGCTGTAAACGAAAAAAACCCAACTCCATTTTATAATTTATTTGTCAAGAATAAGATACAAGCTTTGGTTTTTTCGTATATGAAATATTACAGTAGTTTGTTTGATGATACTTATTAAAGAGGCGAAACACCTTATCGTATTTAATTTATATTATACAAATGCAGTTTTTTTTTATAATGCTGCACATAAAACAGTAATATTTTTTTTACCTACTTAACATATACATATAATATAAAAAAAAATAGAGATACAAAAATGTTTAAAATGAAATATAATGTACAAAAGTTGTCAAATAAATAAATGGAATTGTTTTACTATAAGGGTATTCACTGTCAATACTCGGTGGAAAGCCATCTAATCAAAACAAATATATACATGTGTACTAATTCTCACATTTATGTATTAATATCAGGACCGGTTTCACCCATGTCGAGCATTATCAACTGCTAAGATAATAAAATGATAGTGTCATTTATACAAATCAAAATGAAATAAAAAACACTGTAACAAACAATTGGTATTGAAAATTGTTTTTTTTCTTTTAAATAGGCTTGGCTACGTTTTTCTTTAATCAAATCTTTAAAAATGTAAACATATATCCTGCAGTATCGCAATAAATATAACAAAGTAGCGTAGTGTTTGACATACATTAATCAATCAAAAAATCACAAGGTAATCGAAACTGGTATTGATAATTGTGTTAAATTGTAGAATAGCATATATACAAAAAAAAGTAAAGCGACAATGAAACAATATTATATTTTTTGAGACTATATTATTATAGTTTATTTATTACCCATTGGTCATTTAAAATATCAACGAACCTAAATTCCAACTAGTTATAAGCTCAGTTCCTTTTCACCGGTGAGTAATGAAGGACGGGAATTGTGTGATAAACTGTATTCTTAGAACTTGTAGCAGGGAACAAAAAGCTCTATTTCTCCTAACACATTTACAACTTGAGAATAGCAAAAAAATGACGCCACCGGCCCACAGGACTCGCTTGTTTTTCTATTCCTGAGAACCTTGCCTGATGACGTCATCGGTTTCATTGAATTGTGGTTATTCACGGGCGAATAACCTCATGGAGGAAACGGGCAATATCAATGCTATTATATTCAAATAATTATTTTAGTAAATATTTTTTAAGTTATTGCTAGATGGCAACGTTGGTCAGGGAGGTGATAAATTGACTTAAATAAAAAAATACAA
This sequence comes from Himalopsyche tibetana, assembly GCA_030503985.1. NCBI lineage: Eukaryota > Metazoa > Arthropoda > Insecta > Trichoptera > Rhyacophilidae > Himalopsyche > Himalopsyche tibetana. The sequence continues at coordinate 2,900,694 of JAPJYX010000019.1, read as the reverse complement.
TTAAATTTAAAAATTGTTTTATTTTATTTTATTTAAATTTTGACTACAATAAAAACACGACGTAAAAAAGTCACTGCAACAATTTCTTTCTCATATAATCACACAGCTAATGCAATTTTAAGTCATCCCAGATTAATAAATTCAGAATGGCGATTGAAAGTAATTACAAACATAATTAAAATTTGGGGAATTTGGGGATTTATATATATAATATGTATTCCATCAGATCATCTTTAGTCAGCCAAGCATGAAATGTCAACACTTTGGCTTATTTTGTTTGATCATTAAATATTTTTTTCAAAAAAAATCGAGCCGTTCATTTTTCACGACTCCGACTCCGACTCTAACTCCGACTCCACAGCCCCGGTAAATGGCTCTTAATTGAAGATTCATCCTGTTATACACCTATGAAATGATTATATAATTATATAGATTCACTGATACGCATTAAAATTTACCAAAAATAAATGATAAAATATACATATCAAAGTATGGGGCGGACTACTTTTTTATGTTAGTTAAAGTTAAAGTTAAAAGTTAAAAGTTAAAGTTAAAAGTTAAAGTTAAAAGTTAAAGTTAAAAGGTTAGATACAAAAAATATCTAGCAGAACGTGGTTTCGATCCACGGACCTCTGGGTTATGGGCCCAGCACGCTTCCGCTGCGCCACTCTGCTGGTGTTAACCGATGCTACAATTACGTCATTTCATCTAGGTTTTGGAAATAAATTCGAGCGCATAAGCCGTTAAGGGTGAGTGTGGCGGTTTACAACGACACCTATGATTAAGATAAAATATTCAGTGAATTATTTACAAACATTCGTGTAATTAATAAAATTTAGCTTAATAGAATTATCAAAACATTCCAGTTAAGTAAGACGTTCCTTATTATTCTAATCCAATATTTTTTTTGTGTAAAATATGAACGGGAAGCCAGTGGAGGGCTTAGTCAGTGAGCTTCTATTTTTTACCAATAAATAATCGCATCTCAACCAAAACGCACTATTTAGTTTTGCAACTTCTATTAAACGTTAAAAAATCAAATACATAAATATTAACAATAACTTTTTTTATCTTTCGTTGAACATTCATGGCTAAATAAATGTTGAAATAGTATCTGTCGAATAGAGAATTGTTAAAAAAATAAAAAGCTTATGACAAAAAAAAAGTTAAAATGTGTCCATCAGCGTATTTCCACTGTGAACTTATTCCATGTTAACTTATTGTTGGTAAATGCCAAAAACTGTTTACGGTGTTGATGCACTATTTTTATTTATGCTGCGAATCGTACATAAGGCTAATAAACTACTTTGAGCTCAATTAACTGTTTCAATAAAAAAAACGACATTTTCAATAGATTTTTTTTATTGATTCATTAACACTGATTTTAAAATTGATTTTTCTACTGCACTGCATGCTTTGAGATTTTTGTATACAAAATATATACTTGTGTGCCAAATTTTCTCCCTTTAAATTTGGCTTTCATAATTCATTTTCGTCAATAGGTTGAACAAGTTAATATTTAAAATACCTTCCTAATATACACTATTGCTTATGTAAATAGTCGAGTAATTAAAAAATATAGCAGAACGTGGTTTCGATCCACGGACCTCTGGGTTATGGGCCCAGCACGCTTCCGCTGCGCCACTCTGCTGGTGTATGCCAAGACCAACATTACGTTCCTAAATTAGATCCCTTAGATATTAACTACACGAAATAAACTTTTCACTGTCACTTTTAATCAGTTATTCGTAAGAATAATAAAGAACGTTTTCCCCTTACAATGGGGGAATTATATGATTTCCAAATAGATTATGATTGAGAAAGATGTTTAGTTGGTGAACGAATTCTACCGAACATGATTCTTCCGAACACGAATACTTCGAACACGAATTCTACGAACATGAATACTCCAAACACCGATTCTTCCGAACACAGAATCTTCCGCACCCATAACCTTTCGCACACAGAATACTCCGTAAATTCAAATATTAAAATCGTTGTTTTATTATAATGATTAATGTCTTAGGTCAATTATGCCAAAAAAAATTTCAGAATGGAAACAAGCAAATCTAAGAGCCACACATCCCAAGAATAGATGAATGATTCCACATTCTCTTTAAGAAGCTTGGTCAGATAAAATCGCAAGGCTTACGAATAAACTAAAATTTGTTTTTTTTTCAGTTATAAATAACCTTTATTTTTTAATTTATAGCTTAGGATAAAGCTTCCTTAAAAGGTGAAATATTTCTAACAAATTATAACACAGAAAGTGTAGTAAGAAAGTTATCAAATTTTATTTTATATTAGGAAAAATCCGTTCTTAAAAAAAATCCACTGGAGTGATTTATTAGGTAATTACATAGATTCGGCGGAAACGATATATAAATTGATTTAAACAAAAAAACGAAATAAATATATCACCTTATTTTTGCTTTGTGTTCAGATCGAATCTAATTCTTTGGCACAAGTGTAAGTACTATGTGCATCGGAAACTAGATAGTGGATGACATCCAAAGTCACCAACCAGCTAAGTGGTTTGCTGACGTCACTCAACTGACAACTTCAATATACATTGAATCCAGACTGACGCAAACAAATGCCAGAATAATAAATGAAGAAAAAACAACATGTTGTGCGTATTTCTTTTTAGCCGAACATAATAGTTTCATATGGCGACATTTTTTTCGAATAAACAAATCAATCAGTGAAACTGTTGTAGTCTTGCAATTACAACACAAAAAACAATCATTTTGAATTATGCGATATTGTTTTTGAATGTCAAAATACGCGTGCATATTATTATAAATTAGAATAAATGTTTGACAACTCGCTTACACAGATTATAACTTCGATCGTCATACCCTCGGATTTATTAGTGCTCGGAGCTGGCAGTTCCTGGTCAGAAAAGCTCAACTGCTTTACCAAGTATAAAGTAAATCATATGTATACACTCAACTTTTTCTAAACGGTAGATACGTTTTACAAAAAAACCGCGTATGAATTTACTAATAATAATGTAACGTAAATAAATAAGTATATTTACTGAGCGTCAGTTCAAGTTCATCCGTGCACTTGAACACCTAAAACCCGTGTCGTTAGTGACAAAAAGTATGTGAATGTACATAATTTGAATGATCCAAATTTAATATTGAAATATCAACAAGCGCCTTCAGTCAAAATCTTAAATTATAAAATGTTTAATTAATTTTTGTCAGTTTTGTTTCTTACTAACTTCTGCAAGAAAAGTGACTATATATTTACACAATTTAATGATAAATCTCTCTCCATTTTAATAAATATAACAATTTTTAGATATTTAATAAATTTATTACTTGAATAACTTACCCAGACACGTGTTAGAGATAGTGTGAATGATAAATCCAAAAGGGCTTTGGAATGCGTTGAACTTGTTTACCGTCTCGCCGTTCCAAGAATTGTGACGTCATTGGACCAACCGTCCCATTCCTCGTTCGCCTCTGGACCCTTCTAAGGTATATAAAAAGTTCCCATGCCCGCGTTTTGATATGAGGGTCACATTCACAGTCAATGAGAAGCTTAGAAAATGCGGAAACTTTTTTAACAGCGACATAAGCCTACCGATGAAGAAAAATGTATTTTAAGTTACAACAAGCGTTCGCATTTGATGTTAAATTCAATATTTAAATCAAAACCTCTCAGTTGCTGGGTATGCTTAACCATATCCGCTCTCAATGTGGAGCATGTAGATCATATCAACAAATGCGCATCATAATTTTAATATTTGACACAATAAGAGTTGTTTTGTTTTGTATAAAGGAAATAATTATTATTAAATAATTTTCGCTAATAAATATGTATAAAAATAATTAGGGTTATGACAAATTTTTAATCTTCATTCATTTGAATAGTTGTATTGAAATGCGCGCCAACCTGAGACGTGTACACGCGCAGGGGCTTTCAAACATAAAAGGAACATTGGATGACTTGCTCCAGTTATTGTGTCGTGACAATTACTGTGTTACATAGTATTTTATTTTATTTGTATGCCTTGTGTTCAGTCATGCGTTGGTCCTTGTAAACTTTTTCAGCCAGGATCGAGTTCATGAATTTGGTTGTAATTTCACCGTTATCTAATGGTAAATATTTTAATTGTTTATTATGTTCAGTTAGTGACACTCATCTATGTCTAAACATAGATGAGTGTCAAACATAATTTTATTGTGTATTCTTTTGTGTTATTATCAATATTGTAATTCTTGTTATTATTAGGGGCGTTATTTAATGTGCCGTACCACTCGTACCAGTATTGGATATCGACTGCCGAAAGGAAAAAGGACGTAACCCACAGTTTTTTCAAAACAGGTTTTTTTCGATAATCGCAATGTATCAAACTTGATACACGTTCTATCAAAAGAATGCAAGCTGAAAATGCCGAATTAGTATCTAAATTTAGCTTTTAAGTTTGAAAAATATGACCTTGTAAAAAATTAAAACCAATAAAAAAGACTGAAATAAAAGTTTTTTCTAGACAAATTCTTGAAAAATTATTAGATTATGTCAATTAAACACCAGTTTAGAAGTCTCCGTGCACTTCAAGGTTGTATATAATTCATAATTTTCATATGTCACAAGATTATCAAAACATGTTTTTAGCGCCTCCTGTAAAATTTGATATGTGTGGGTTACATCCTTTTTCCTTTTCACAGTCGATATGTATATGATATATTCGTTCGAAATTGCAATTTATAAGTGTAACATTTTTTAAAAATTCATGGAGAAATAAATAATAAGCGAATTCAAGTTTTTATTGTTTATTATTTTGAGTATTATACATGTCACATGCAATTTTATTTCTATTAGCTTATTCATTTTTGCACACTCCATGCGCACGTGGAAGTACGTAATGCTTGTAAATGGAACAGTCACCGATGCTTACCTGAATTCCAAATCGCATAGACTGAGTAATATCGGTTAATCCCCGTTGTTTATATTTCCCGCCAGATTAATACTTTTAGACGGCAGGTGTCATCTAGGTGCGCGTGCACCGGACGACCGCGTTGCGGGTCACGTGGCTAGCCCGTGACGTCATCGAAAGTCACTTTAGATTAGGCCGTGACGCACGGGCAAGCACGCAACCCGACTTTCCATTTCTATTCAAACTTTTGTTTTCATTCTTTGGTATGTACCAATTTCGTCCCTTTAAAATTCAAAGCTCAAGTCACAAACTTTTTACTTGATATCATTCGACACATATGAAATCTTGTGGAAATTAAATATGACAATACAAATTTTATTCATTTTTATTTTTTTTCATTCGCCTATCCTTTAGCCGAGTTGACAACACATTTGAAAGTTCGTAGAACATAATGTATCGAATGTTTTTAAGAGCTTAGGAGCATCCAGAAGACGATTTTCGGGTAAAGAACTAATTCAAATTGCAATGGTCTGATAATTAACTATTTTTTCAGTGCTTGCATTCTACCAGTGCTGCTCTACGGTAGCGAATCATGGCACCCGATGAAGACCTCGTATACTGAGTTTCTAAAAAAGATGCAGGCGTCCGATATTGGGTGAGGACTGAAAATTAGTTTAATATCGTGAGAAACTCAAAGATTAAGTGACACACATGACTAAATTCGGCAGTGTAGTATTAACTACTTCATTATATATTGTTATACCAAAAAATATTTACATTTACAATTCAATTGTGAGGAATTAAAATATGAATTCTTATTTGTGTTATAAAAATATTTATGTAAAACGAACGTATTACATTGATCGATGACCAGGAAACTTTTTCAAGATAAATAAATTTGTTTTTAATTTATGTTGTACTGCAGGTGAATGCACGATTGCGCACGTAAAAAGCGGTCCGAATTTCAAATGTTAAAAATTGTTTTTCACTTAACTACATCGACCTTGTGTTTTTCCGTTTAGTGTTAATAATTTCATACGATAATTAATCAACAAAAAAACCTGGTTTGTCACATGCAGATAATATTTTCCCAAACATTATGTACATTAACGATTCGTGGATTAGTAAATCTGTTTTTCTTCAGCAATATCTACTTTTATGGCATCTTAGAGAACTGAATATAACTAAGCGAACATCTTCTGACTGAGAAAAACTACAAAAGTTTGAAAATTGCTCTTACTACGTTACTTTTTAAAAAACTAGATAAAAGTAAATTCAAACATCACAAACGTTCATGTCTTTGAACAAAATCGGTTAAAAAACAAATATGTGGAAGTGTAGGTTCTGGTATTCGATCCTGTATAAATAGTTACCAAAAAATAATAACGTTTACCACTCGGCTATATAACCGACAATATTTATTTTAGATTACTATTTAGACATGACAGTTGAAAATATTTATTACTATTTTTATATTAAATTTAAATCGTTCAAACTATGTACATTCTCACAGATTTTGTCACTAACTACCCGGGTTTCGCCTTTCGGCATCTTCAGGCATTCAAATGCACGGATGAACTTGAACTGACTGCCGAAAGGCGAAACCCGGGTCGTTAGTGACAAAATCTATGAGAATGTACATAGTTTGAACGATTCAAATTTAATATTGCAATTCCACCAAGCACCTTCAGTCGAAATCTTAAACTATTTTTATATTGCTCGTAAAAATGAGTTATTCATTTAAAATTACCTCTGAATTAAAAAAACTAAAGCACTGAAAAGGAACAAATGAACTTTGTTGTTTCAGTGAATTTATCCGATAATTATTTTGTTATTCCACTGGTTGTGTTAATATATGTCACATGTGTTTTGTCTCTTTGGAAAAACTCGTAAAAACGATTATACATGAAGTAGATAGACATTGTATACCAATTTTAAACTTATATTTTTTTTCCTTTTACTGAACGCAAGGATGGAGTTGAAATAGATTATTCCATCCTTCATTTCATCATATATAAGGTAACATTTAGAATCAATCGTTCCGTCATAAATAAAGTCTTACTTTTTTTTAAATCCATGTCCACATGTACAATGTGGAATTTATGAAAGTACCTCAGCACAAGTTTTACACGGAACTGCTTGTTTACAAGACCTCTACATCAATTTTATTTTTATAATATTTAATAGTCAGTACCCGCTGAACTCTTCTAAATATTTAAATGATATTAAAACATAAGTTAAAATTATCACTTCATACTTGTCGTAAAAAAATATGTTAATTTAAATAAACTACGGAAATAAAACAAACATTTTTTTCTGTATATGCTATTTAACGACGCGTTTTTAAATGCTATTCTAACATGTGCAACATTTCAAAATGCTGATTTAGCATCAGGATTCAATATATCATTCTAAAAGTTGTCATATATGTCAGAAATAATGTAAATTTATATTTAAGTCGACACGGAATGCAAAATTCGAAACTCCACGTAACTACAACTTTTGAGTTGAGATTATAGAAATCATTCTTTGTAATGCAATTCCACTTTTAAGGTGTTCACTGTCATTACTTAGTGGAAAAGCAATATATTAAAAAATAAAACATTATCTTTCTAACACTAATTCCATATTTATTTATTAAGATTAGGTCCGGTTTCAAGTATGTATTGGCACTGTGCTATTTAAACTAAGCCAAGTAAGACTAAAAAATGAGAGTATAACATTTATAAAGAATATTAATAAGCGAGACTAAGCTGACTATAATACAAATGCTTGAGGTCTCTTACAAATAAATGCTGATCGTTTATAAACAAATATTAATTCAAAGGCTTAAAAACAAATCAACTCATTAATAATAGGTCGGATAAAACCCTAGATTTATTTTAAACATTCCTATGTTATTATCTGGTCATTAATATTTTCAAAAAAAAATCCCCATAATTATAACAAACCCACTTAATTCATTGAAAATTGTATACATTCAATTTTTGCTAATTTACATTTTAATAGCCTTTTAACTTAGTGATCTACTTATAAACGATACAAACTGTTTACTACGCGTCAGTTCAAGTACATCCGTGCACTTGGAATGCCTGAAGATGCCGAAAAGCAAAACCCGGGTCGTTAGCGACAAAACTCATGGAAAAGTACAAAATTCAAACAATTCAAGTACATTATACTGTTTTGAGTGTGAAAAAAAATTTTTATTCACCGTAATTCGCAGATTAAACGAGCCATAGTGACAACCCCTCGCTAAATAAGACTTAAATAATTTCATTAAATACGAACAAGCTGTAAGTACGGAGAAACTATAATATTTACAAACCATCCATTATTGCAAAAAGTGCTATTTCTCTCTGAACATGAATATAAATGTAAAAATAGCGTTACTATTGTATTCGTCACCAGCGTGGATTTGTGTATTTATTATGAAACGCATGCATTCAATAACAAGGCTGTTTGAGTATAATTAAGGCTCGCACATAATAGCTTTCCCGGGTTCATTTCCTGGTTCAATCAACCGGCAAACTGACGTGAATCATTAAATTAAATATCGGTTGAGCCGGATATTTTTTACAACGCCATCCATAATTCATTAGTCAACGAAATATTATAACTATACATTGCACAGGAAAAAAATGCATTTTGGTTTATAATTTTTTAACCATATTAAAAAACTAAATAAGCGTTGTTTATCATTGTTTATCATCTTATTAGCATCGTTCAGGAACACATTGGGGCTGTTTTAAAAAAAAAATGTTAAGTCAACAAACATTCAAAAAAAATGCATTAATTTCATCAATTATTTTTATCATGCGATACTTGCATAGTTACAAGTGTTTTTTTTTACATTACAAGTCATATATATCAATCAAATTTATCTGAAAATATCATAAAGACGTTTTAGAAACAACATTTCTAGTAAATTGCTCTCGTCTTCCGTCATACATGAAAGATCATTTAATAAAATGATGTATTCTAAGAAAATATGTGTTGATAAATTTGGTAGCTTAGAAAATTTTAATTAGTTTTACTACACACAGGAATCGGATGAGTGGGGTGGGGAGAATTTAAATTAAATTAAAAGGCCAGTCCAATAGAAAAACGCCGACATTTATTTTGAAATTAATTATTTAATGCTATTTATTTTCGATAGATTCGGCGGTAATTTTGTGGCATTTTTACTATAAATTTACTACTCCACTTGTTAGGCTACAAACCGAAAAATGTGTTTTGCCTCTTTAAGACATTTTGAACGAAAGATAATAACACAAATGACTGGGATAAATGTCAAGAGCCAAACATCCTAAGAATAGATTAATGATTCCACACCGTTTTTGAGAAGCATCATCAGACAGAATATCACAAGGCTTACGAATAAATTAAAAATTGATTTTAATACTTAAGGATGAGTGCAACGGTCTACAGCGAGACATATTATTAAGACAATTTGATAAATAACATATTTACAAACGTGTACAAATAATAGTTTATTTGATTTTGTTAGTGTTTAATAATAACAATAAAAAAAATAGTATGTTTTGGATTGATGCAAGTTTTTCACAAAAAAATAAGAGGTTACTGATTAAGCACGCCTTTGATTCCCAGTTCATTTTTACGCATAAATTTATTTGGAATATAATAGTAAGGAATGCTTAACACAACTGAAATGTTTTAAAAATCTTTTAAAGCTAGGTCTATCGTGTTAGGCTGCCAATACGTTAACAAGGGGCTCGCATAATTTCAAATTTATTCATAGTGTGCATGGAAAGTGGAAGATTTTTTTACTACTCTTATGTTCATATTATGTAAAAATGCGTAATATACCGTAAAATAATTCAAACCAATTTCATTAACTACCTCATACAGCTCAGATAATCAGATAATATGCAGATATGCTAGTTAAACTGAATGATGGAAAAAATCAAGTCGGAGTCGGTTTTTAATTTAAAGTTGTAGTCGGAGCCCTTTTTGTCCTGGTTTTTAACATAGCAAGTGGAGTATCAAAGCTATCAACTCCAATTAAATATTACTGAAAAATTGATTTACGAAGCTGTCCGTACTGGGATTCAAACCAGTAAATACCGCAAATTTAAATTATGTGTATCGGGTAGTATTAAAATCATTATTTTTTAAACACCCATTCATCATTCGCATTTTTAAAACATAGCCTTGTATTATTTTTACCTTTTCAAGCATGTTACTACACAAGCATTATAATTATTGCGTTATTTTTATCCTTAAATAATTGGATATGCGTTTTCCGAGAGCAATAAAAATTAGCTATTTTTTTATTGTTGATATTCATCATCACAATTATTCACAAAACGATTGGCAAAGCGCATTCTTAACATTCCGGTACTATGATAATCTATTTTCGAATCGAATGGGTTCAGGGTCGTTTGTTTTTTTGCGGTGTTATTAATATGTAAGCTTGACTTGATTTTCAACATAAATTATGAAGAAACGGAATGTTTTTGAAAACAAAAATGAAATACGATAGTAGTATTTTAAAATCTTGATTTGATTTGTTACTTCGATTATTTAATTAACATTTCTTATACACTGTTTTATCCGGACTACATAAAAAGAAAAAAAAATGAATAATTATAAAGTCGATTTCAAAAAATAATACACTACAACTACTGCCAGCAGAATCAGGGAATTCAATCCAAGTTTTTTTTAATCCATGTCTGCTCCCAAAGTGGAGCATGTAGCCTCCTAATAGAGATATCTTAACAGATTTTTTCTACGAGAATTTTTTGTTACTCAGACGCTCAACCGCTCGTATTCAAAGAGAGTAGTAGGGATAGAAGGATAAAGCTAGGACAAGTCTAGTGGTCAGCTAATCGCTTTCGCAACACCCAATTATTAAAGAGAGAGATTTTTTCAAACATTACAAACACCCATCCCTTCGAACAGAAATCGATAAATCGATTGAAAAAATGCTGTTCGTACTGAGACCCGAACCCGTGAAGTCAGGTACGGAGGCCCGACACGCTAACCGCTGCGCCATAGGGCCCGACATTATTTATTTATTAATTAAATAGTCGGTCCGAGTGTGTAACAACCTAAAATGCACATCGTCATTTTTTGAGGAATCTTTAAAATTGTTTATTCTTCCATGGTGTATAGCCAGCCTTTCAATGACGATGCCACTGTGGAGAGCTTTAACAGTGTTCAAAAATATTGCTTCGGGTGTTTTAAAATTACACATGGACGTGATTGAGCCCAGACGAATAATATTTTGTTATGTTTTACAGTAAACAATAACTCTGTCAAAACTTACGTTGACTTACTTGCCGATTTCAAATTGTTTTTCTACTGTTTGTTGAAAAAACATTAAAAAATATTGTTTATTTTTTTATGTGAATAAATAAATCTGAAAATAGTTTTAAGATATGTAATTAAGGAACGGGATTTAAGAATTGTTAAATATTCTTCTGTGCCCCTTAGTTATGACTATTTCAATACAATTATAGGATTATATACCTAAACAATATATATTTATTATATTTATGATATTATAAACATCATATTATATTTTTTTTCTTATATTAATAATTAGAGCTTGTAACAGTTTAAATCTTAAAAATAATAACCACTGCTAATTCAAAATAACCACAGATTACCATTTCTTACATTATGGAACAGGTCGACACCAGAATTCTAAGCATTTCCTCATACTTAGCCCAAACAGCTATCTTTAACTCGTACATTTCATTCTTAAACTGAATTCATTTTAGAAATGATTTATGAATTATTCCTGCCCTATACCATTTTTTTCTTTTCTTAGGCTTCTCAAAAGTATTTGCAATAAAAACATAATTTATATTATTTTCTGTATTATTTATTAAACAAACAAAAATGTTAAGTAATATACATCAATGTCCTTTTGAAACCATGTTTATTTATTTATTTAATTCCAACCTTGTGTTGAACGGATTTGGGTCGCACGATTTTTTCGTGTTGTTGTTGAAGAGTGTAGACTAAAATGTAATAAATTATGTGGACGAAACGTCGAAATTATAACAGATTTAATGGAAAAATTGTCTTATCCGTTGTGAAATTTTCCAAAAAATTCCATCAACGCATGCTTAAATTCAAGTCTCTTCTAAAAAAATCTCAGCATAATCGGTGATCTAAATTTCGACGCCTGATGACCGATGATTTGACTATGCATCTCGTCTACGGGAAATACATATATATATAATACTTGGTACTGTAGCTAATTGCAAATGCGTCAAATATTTTTTAAGCTTATAGATCAGACCAGATAAATTTGATGAGAATTTATTGTAAGTCGAGTCGAGTCGATTTTATATCAAGTCAAGAAGAATTGACATCACAATTATCTATAACTGTGGGCTGAAAATGAAAAATTCATTGTGAATGTTCGCAATTGTACATAAACCTAATTGGCATCATTGTTCTATAAACAATTGCAATACAATATTTTTTTATGTGTATATTATCAATCAGACAATTTTTATTTAAAAAAATAGTCAAAAAACCACGATTGATTATAAAAATTTAAAATATATACAATTTTTACAAATTGTTAAGTCTATGTAATACTTAATTAAGTGGATTATGTAACATTTTGGCGGGCAAATATTTTTGGCGTCGTCGTATACGCGGACTATAAATTACAGTTAGCAGACATTTTTTAAAGGTAGGCGCCAAAATAATTGAAGCGTACGAACAAAGTATTTATTACACTTAGAACCATTACGATTTCATAGTAAACAAGAAGGTGTTTCAAGTTGAGGGATTAAAAAAGCAGCTACGTAATTAATTATCATCATTCAGTTTTGCCAATCTCCTCTTTGGTTATATAACGTCCGAGTGGGATGCCGTATGTATATCAATAATATTTTACAATGCTTGTTTTATATATAAAAAAATACTTAATATAATATGTTGAAAGACAAAAATAAAGTAAAATTAACAAATTTTGGAGAGAAGATAATATTTCCATTCCTACAAATATATTATTTGTAATATAAAAAATGTTTAAATCTATTTCATTAGTAAGATTTTTTCCCCATATCCGCTCCCAGTGTGGAGCATATGGACTTTACGAAAACTGGTTGTTACTCAATTGCTCAACCTCGCTTAGAGAGTAGGAATAAAAATAAAGGGCTTTGAAATAACAGGTGGTTAGCAAATCGCTCTCGCTACCCCCGTTTTTGCATAAGAAAAATATGTGTACATTTTACGTTGTCCGATACTAAATTAGATTATAAAGAATGAAAATTCAGGATTTTAGTAAAGGCTTTGGATTTTTTTTCGATTGTGAATCTTCTTATTAGTTTAGGTCAATATTCATTATTGGTATTTTTTGTATACATATATGTATAGAAAAATAAATTAAGATGACTTAACTAAGATTCATTATTACTGTTACGGTAGTTGATAAATATTATTTCATAATAAATAATTATAATTTCGAGAATTCGGGTTAATTTTGAACCTCCTCTCTCGAAGCGTCTAGATCTGAGTGCAAAGCCCCCAGTGTTTGTGAGCGACCGCGGAAGCCTTCGAGGTCGCTTATACTATCACACAAGGCCGGCAGTACTACGGGTGGGGCCCCTCGAGACGCCTATGCGACCCCGCGGGCCCCCAATAGGATCTTCACAAGTGACTATTAATAAATATGTAAACGATTTCAAAGCAGCCTTAAAATATTCGTCTTTTTCTCAGAGAATAATTATAACGACATTTATATAATAAACCCACGTGGTTTAACGTAAGCATCCTATACTTTAACACTGTAATTATTGGTGTGAATATGTATTTATCAATAAATTATTATATAATACATTATTAAAATAAATTGATTTCCAGCAGTATAGTTTATGCTTCGTCATGTTTCTTTCGCTTTTAGTTCCATTTTAGATTTTTGTTCAATGGAGTCCGTGATCGAGTGGCCAACTTCATTGGCTTTGGCTGCAAAGCTAACGGACTCGAATCTCGGAACGGACAGTTTCAAAAACCGATGTTTCGATCGATTAATGTAGTTTTGTTCGAAGACATGGATGTTTTGGATTGTTTTCCGCCTATACGATACTAAAAAAAGGGCGTAATGAGGTCGGTCAATCAATACCTCCGTGTTACTAATCATGCCATAAATTCTTCAAAAATGCGAGGATAAGCAACTAAGTAACATATTTATATAAAAACTTATGTTGAGCTCTCTTCTCTCTCTGAAACTGTTTTAGACGTCTGTATGGTCAACATTCGTAGCCGACACGGCAAAAATAATTACATATATAATCAGTAATTTTTACCTGCTTACTTACCAACTAGGGCATCAAATCCCAAACCCTTTTTGTGATCCTGGGATTTCACGATTCATAATCTTTCAATCCCGGGATTGATCATTCACCATAATATCATGCCACAATTTCTTGAGATCAATGCCGAAAACAGTAGTAATAATGAGATTTCATAATTTTTGTCAACTTGAAGTGACAAATTTCACAACTATTCAGAAATGAAAAAGATTTTTTTAGCTCAGCGGTCACCAAACTACGGCCCGCCGAAGATTTTCATCCGGCCCGCGAAAAGTTCTGGATTTTTTAATATAGAAATTATTCATATAAGAAATATAAATTTTCATGATTTAGTTGTGAATTCACGACAACTATTTATTTTAAATCATCAATTGGGATACGAAATACAACTATCTGGTAGAAGACTCAAAGTAAAGGAAGTGAGATGACCAGATGTTCGTTTACTCGAAAATTTATCGAATATTCTCATTTAATGAAATTCTAAGAAGGGCAAATTCTTTGCATGCAAAAAAGAACGATAAAAATGTCAAAATAATATCCCAAATCGAAAATATTCAATTGTATTTCGATCGCCCTTCTTTTATTGCCCCAATATAATTATTTGAAAGAAAAGGAAGCTAGATGTTGAGTGTCGTCTATTTTATGAGCAGTGGTCAATTAGATATTTTTTGTGCCAAACAAAGAAAAATGCATATGTCATATTTGCAATGCAACGGTATATTTTTTTAAAGAGTAAAATTTTAAACGACACTACACTTCAAAACATGGGACGAAATATGACTAATTTCTAGAAAAGTAACAAAAGAAAAAACTGGAGGAAAACGTCAACAGTCAACAAAAAACATGCTTGTTTTCAGTAATAAAAATTTAAACACAATTCAAGCAAGTTTTCGAGCTTGTCAAATTACAGCTGAAGAAGGAAAACCATTTATTGATGGATCTTCCAGCGAATGATATTAAAAAACATTTTTTTTACGAAAAAATAAAAAAAATCAATTATCCCAAACTAAAACCAATGCTAGGAAAATAATATCAACTTTTGGTAACCCATATTTTTGTGATTAAACATTAAAAAAAACTAAAAAATAATATATAAAAATCGGCCACGAATAACTGATTTACACATTAAAAACTACTTGCAAGATGGTAACTCAAAATTAAAAGAAATAAGATCATCCAAACAGTTGCATATTTCGCACTAATTACAATTTACACATATTTATTAAATTATGTTGTAAGTATTTTTTTGTGCATTTTTACATATACGTACTTCTCTCAATTGCTTTAATTCTTATTCAATAAATGATAAACATCAATCCATACAATATGTGAAACTGTAAAACTTTGCAATGAAATAATTGGAACTGTTAATTAAATAAAGTAGGCCAACTTATAAATAGATGCCTATTCATTATAATAAATATTTTCTATTATGAATAGCAATATAAACTACATTTTTTAAATTATAATTATTATGTAAGCACATAAAATAAAATACTATTCTGATTGGATTCCAATAAGAATTAAAATGTCGTCCGGCCCCCTCAGTTTTTAAAAAGTTCAATCCGGCCCGCTTCTCAAAAAGTTTGGTGACCCCTGGTTTAGCTCCATCCCTTAAACAGTTACGTCTGCCAGCGAGTCCAGCTGTGGAGGTTTTTATAACCTCTTTTTCAGATTCTTACGTGTTATAGTGAATCACGAAATCCCGGGTTTACGGGACTGCAACATTTGATACCTGATCCTTAGGTCAAAAAAATCGCATTTAAACTTAAATAAATACAAGAGAATAATCGACAGTTGAAAATAAATTTGTTATTATTTATATTGTATATTATGAAACCATACAACATACATTGACAACATTCAACAATCTTTGGAGTAGATTACAAATTGATATATTCATATTTATCTTTTCAAAAACTGCAGTATCTTCAGATTTTTAAACATTAAATAAATAAATCACTCTTTAACACTAATGACTTTCCGGCAAATGTTGACAGTGAACACCTTAAAAATAATTAATTTATTAAACATGTTGCTTTTTTGGTCGACATTTAAAAAATAATTTAGATCTTTTATTGGTGAGTTATTTATTGATTGGTAGGCACAATTTAAAAGACAAAACCACATACTACAAACCACGTGGCCGTTTATAGTTTTAAAAAAAATTATAGTCATGTCCTATCACGCAACAATGTCATGCCATAGTTATGCGAGAGGGTAAATTTTATAATACGCAGGTGCAATGGCTTACGGCGCCCACATTATGCGGTTTACAGGGGCGGACTTATATAATATAACCCGATAGTAATTAGTATAATATCAAAAGAATATAAACGTTGTGTTATTGTACATTATGGAAGACCACGACTTCGTTGGAAGAGTATGGTGTCACAAGGCGAATGCTAAGATTGTTGAGATTTGCAAGTTTATCCAGGATTGTAGCACCAGATAATAATAAAGATATTTTTTTTATTCATATTCGTTCCAAATAAAGAGCATGTAGCCTCTAATTGGAGGTATAAACAAAAGTTTTTCTACGAGAACTGTTTGACACTCAGTCGCTCTTTTCCTTTTCGGTGAGAGTTGAGTTGGATAGAAAGGATAAGACAGGACAGGACTGGGTTGGCGAATTATTCTCTCTATTCACGGTTTTTTAGAAATGGGGAATAGGGGGGGGGGGGGGGGGTGGAAACAGAAATTGAAAAAATTCTTTTTGTACTGGGATCTGAACCCGTGAGGTTCTGTATAAATATGCACGCGTATCAGTTGAAAATGCTCATCATGAGCGAAACCGGTCTTGATAATATTAAATAAATCTAGAATTAGTGCATAACAGTGTTTTATAATTTGAAAATTGTATATTATATATCATTACTTTAATTTTCCCGTGCCGTACATAAATAAAATATGTATAATTTAAAAAATACGATTTACCACTTTCCAGACTAATAACTTGATGAAAAAATAGCAAACATTAATCATAATAATAAAGTTTGACCCGTAAAATGACAATCAAATCAAAAGTGGATTTTGTGAATTTGTTTTCATAATCCAGCCCTGTTCACACGTCTCTAGAAAATAGTCATGACACACACACTATTCGGTTGTGATCCCCACCTTCCCCCGCTGCCGTTCTTCAACACCCACTCTCGGCTCGATGAAGGTCGCCTTAGATCAAAGCACCCTTGTAGGGATCAAGGCAGTTCATGCGAGAGTTCAAAATTCAAAATATGCGCATATAATATGTTTAATTATTTTTGTCGTCACATCGGTTCCGCGCGAAAATATAAAACGCGTTACTTGATATCCGGAGATGTCCAGCAAGGTGGCATATATCCTTTGTAATCATCTCTTGCCGGATCACAGACGGATTGCCAACCATCCTTTATGGACTCAACAAGTCGAAATTCTTTTGCATAACCAACAAATATTTCACGATCCGAAAACTACAAGCTTCTAAGTGTCGATTTTATGCAAATTAACTAACAATAAGTAGTTTTCCAGGTATCTTTCGAGAGCTTAGGAGCATATCTACAAAAACAAAGTTATAAGTTCACTTAAGTGTAACAGGTGATTGAATATAATACTTCTAATATTATAATTTCATTTTTTGATATACCCAACCGTATACTTTAAACGTCGGGTCCTATGGCGCAGCGGTTGGCGTTGTGGGCTTCCGTACTGGACTTAATGATATTCATTGCTAATTTGGTTTCGCCAAAAAATTACATTTAGATACTTGTAGTTATCAAATCATATATTTAATATTACAAATATAATCACCTTCAAAGCAACTTCCTCCAGAGCTGATTTTCAGTTACGCATTTAAATTTGGGATTTTATAATTATCTTAAGCTTGGTTATTGAATGCTAGCAATATTGTTAAAAGCGACGATGGACCTCACTTGGACATGCGCTGAGGATAACCTAGAGGAGTCCTAAAGAGATTTACCGACAAGGTGGAATCCGATGACATGAATGATCATCCATATCGTGTAATTGGTAGACAGGACGCTGGGATTACCTGAATGTAAACAAAGAAACTCGCGGTGGATAGATAATTTTGAAAGTGAATATATGCTACGATTAGGGAGTAAAAAATATATTATACAGAATTTACCAGTGTCAGCTATCAACATTCGTTCAACACTCTCAGCATACTTCAGTGTTATAGACTGACAGAAAGGTTAATCAAGATTGGGTATTCTAATAACTTCAAGACTATTCATAGTATTTTTTCAGTTATACGCTGAGAAGGAAAGATTTCACTAGCCCTTGAATCTTGGGTCTAAAGCAGTCATGCACAACCTTAAAAAACAGAAATCAAGACTTTTTAATGTAACGACAAATTATTTAGTATGTAGCTATTTCACAGCACGCTTTCTTCAGAAATAGATTCACAACAACAATCTCTTCAGGCTTAAAAGAACAATGCTTTACTGCAGCTTAAACAAATAATCCATACCAATAAAATTTGAGTATTTTGGTAATTAACAACGCGAATATTCGAAAAACTATATTATAATAAAATTAATTACCAAGCCAACAGTTGACCATATAAGAAAAAGTAGGGTTTTGCAATAAGCAATGATGCAAATGCATCTTTTTTTGCATCCATTTTAATAAATAAAAAAATTCTGATCCTACAAATCTTGTATTATCAAACAGTCGACAACGATCTCCAATCTATTATAGATTATTTACATCAACTTTGTTTTATAATGTCCATATTGTGCAGTGGATTGTAAATGAACAGTTTATTGAAATATATAACATGATACGATTTATTGAATTTAGTTAACTTTTCCGGTTCTTTTTTACGCGCAACTTAAAATATGATTATTTATTAAAAAACCACGGATTTTTTTAAAAAAAATGTATGAGGAATGATGCAGAGAGATATTTTAAAGCCTTTATAGTATTTTTTTTGAAATTCATAAGAATAAGGCCAATAATGAGGAAACCACTGGGGTCCCTAAACGATCCCCATCGGCAGAGAAGTATTTTTCTAGTCTCCGAGCCGCGAGATTCCAATACAATTTTACAAAACTTGACAATATTTTTTACGTAATATAATAAATTTACTAATAAATAACCAGCATATTAACCTGCAAATGAGCAAGTTCTTCTTTAGCAAGTATTTTGTAACGCCTGTAATCAATCCCCTATCATATATTTTTTTAAATAAAACCATGAAATATGGATACACACATTTTGTATCTATAGTTGTGTTCTTTTGCGTACTTCTGACGGTTTGCTGATGGTTTGCAATCTGTTTTCGAATTAGAATCTAATTCAAAGCTTTGATCACATGGTTTGGATTGTGACTTTGACAGTTGTTTCTGTTCTTTTGCGTCAAAACCACATTCCAACCGTTTGCAAACCGTCAGCAACGATTTATGCTCTAAAACGCTGATTATATTCTGACTCTGATTCTGCCAGTTTTGGTATACCAACCTCCAACCCCAGAATGGCGAAATTTGTTATGAACGACAACTTAACTGACTAAATATCAAATGTCACATTGACAGTTATACGCCATTGATGTATATTATATAATAGTAAGTAAACAAATATTTAACTTGATGGTAAATTTTCGAAATATTTGGCTTAAAACATTGTTTCGTTTGACTTGAAAAGCATGGAGCATTTTAAAACAAAATTATAGGAAAAATTTGTACATGACATCGCACAAAACCGATATTCGAGCGATTTTTTTTTTTATCTGTCAGCAACAATGAATGACAAGGACACTCTTAATCTATACTCTAAAATTTAGAGTATGAATTAGAATAAAAGAGTCGATTTATTATTGACAATAAAAAACATTGTATATTCGCTGAAATAAGATGAAATGAAAACGAAAAAAAATCGGATAATATTGAAATAAGGTTATGTTTATAATTAGATATCATTGATTTGTTTGACAACAATATTGCGCTGTTTCAATATAACAAAATACTTTTAAAACTGTAGTACGTATTTGTCGTACAGTTTAACCTAAAATTGTTCACACAAATTTAATTTTCACACCAATTAAGTGAAAATTATATTTGTATTTCCCATTGACGTATTTCATCAAATACTATAATGTTCTAAATGGCGATACGGTTTTAATAGCACGAAAATAAATAAAACAATAAGTTGTTTATGAACAATCAAACACTTTCTATAGTCTTATAAAGGCGTATTCGCTGAACTAAGAATAACTGAATGTCGATAGTTAATTATTTTGATTTCGCCGCTTGTAAAAATCTAGCTACAGACCTAGAAATTGCTACTATAAAAAAAACAATATATAATTATTTAATGTACTCGCAACACAACAAAAAATTGCCTGTTCTTCTGCGCCACTTGCAAACTGGGTTTGGCGGAATTCGGTTGGAATGCGGTTGGAATGTTGGTTTTGACGTTTGCGCATATGAACAAACCTTATATATGTTTCAAATGTGAAGAACAGAAGTTTTTTTATGAAATCTACTTGTTATTCAGTTGCTCGACCTCCATTTTTTCCGAAGAGAGTAAGGATAGAATGATAAAGCTAGGACAGGACAAGTGGTTATCTAATCACTCTCGCTACTTACTTTCAATATGAAAAAAAATACATTACAGCTGATGCTATTGCGCCAAATATTTTAAAGATGTAAGATCATACGAAAAAAACTCGATAAGAATTTTGTGTAGGTCGAGGAGAATTGATATCACAACCAAGCACGTATAAGGTGTCAAATTTAAATTAGAAAAATTTAAATTTGATATTGAATTTATCGAAACTCTAACCCAGACCTGCCTGATTGGTAGAGCAATCTCCAACCAGCTAGACCACAGCGAGTGAGATTCGTAATATTACATGTGTCAGTTTTTATTCCGTTACTAGATAATACTGTCTTTTCAAAATTGATACATTCAATTCGTTGTTGCATGCAACTTAAGTTTTTTTTGTACACTGTAAATGAAGCAAATTCGTTGATTTGATGTTAGCCTAAAAATCTGGATCATTAAGATTTTTTAGGATACAAATTATATAAATAATATATTATAATTATGATATACTCGTATATATATGCATCTTACTATTAAAAATCAACAATAATGTAGAACTAACTACGTTTGTTAACAATGCTTTTTATAACATAATATATACCCTACTAAAAAAAATGTTGATAAATTAGTGTCGGCCGTTCTAATAATAGAAACGTCTAGTCATTTTCCACCCTTATTATTTTTTCGTTCTCCGCACCTTATGTTATGATATTATCATATTCAATATCGTTAGGGTATCTTTTATTTTCTTTCTTTTTTTGTGAGGTGTCATTGCCTTTTGAGGTAGATATTTGAACCCAACATTCAGACCATAGATTATTTTGATAAGTAACTCAAAAGTTTTACATTGTACGGTGACCCAAAATGTAAGTAAATATTATTTATTTTATTCGAAAAATAAGATTAAATGTTTGATAATACTAATAATCATTGATTTGTCTGAACACAAAACCCGTGCCGAGTTAACATTGTCGACTAAAAAAAATATGAAGAATTATTTCAAAGGTTATGAAAATCGGTATTATATTTATTTGGTAATGTAATATTTTATCGGAAGCGACTTCGCTATATATAATATAATCACACTATAATGTCATAAAAACGCTATATGGTTAAATAAATTTTACGAAGATCTCAAAGACAATATATTATGTTATGATTAAGGATCCAAACTATTCATCATTACTAAATATTCGAATTTCGAATAGTAAAATTTAAACATTTCGAATATATTCGAATATTTTATGAAGTATGAAAATAATATTTAAAATTGGATTTGAATAATTATTATTAATAAACATAACATAACCTATTAAATATATTAAAATCATACCTTAAATAGAACCATACCATTTTATAAAAGTCACATTTATTTATATTGTAAAAATGCATATTTTAAAAGTTATAGGTTATAAAATGTCTCATATGTATAAAATGCATGTGAAGTTTTAAATTTACATCATTATGTATCATTTTCGATCACTTAGTTATTTATCTTAATTTAATTTGTATCAATTGAATTGTGAACAGAACTGTAAAATGATATTACGAGTTTTATTTATATGGAAATGTGATTTTTTTACAATTATTTATTTCCTCTATGTAAACATCTGTCTACCGAGGTAAAACTAGTATTTTTTTCATATGTACTTTTGTGGAGCATTAGAAGAGAGGTATTTGTCATTCGAACATATTTGGTAATAGGTATAACAAATTTGAACGTATCGTTCTTTTGAACTAGACCATCAAGCAACTTACATCAAGTAAAAATAAACAAAAAATCTAATGTTTTAATGAAATGCAAGCAGTCCCCTCAGATCCAATGGCTAGGTATTCTATCAATTTGTCTGACTGTAAAATTCAGCGCATCAAAAAGCGTAGGGGTTCAAAAAAACAACCTTTCGGTTGGAATGCATCAGGGGCGGGTGCATTCACCCTTACTGCACAGCCCCCACCTGCGTCTTTCCTCCGCATCCCTCCGTCAAGCATCGATCTCGTTCAACAAAAAATCCCAACGGAAAATTACCGTTTTCGTCATTCACATTGAGGCCCGTCAAATCGATTTTATTTTAACCAGACAATAAAATTCCTTATTATAATGCATTAGCAATATATGCATGTACAATTATTTCCTAGAGAATAATTGTCTCGTCCAAACACAAACAATCGATATTGTATTATTTAGTGTTATTTGGTTTGCTTGTGTCAAATCTTTGCGCGCAGAAAAAAAAATCTCACCTTTTATATTGTCATTTATAAGTTAACAGCAGAAGAAGAATCAAAATACTAATCAAATTAAAAAAAAAAACTACTCGTTACAAGTAACACAGTTTGTGGAATAACAAAGCTATCAATTTAAATTTTATATTAAAAACGATCATCCATAAAGCTGCCGCTGAATCCATAGAAAATATTAATAGAATATTATTTGTTTATCATGTTGTTAAATATTAATTAATAAACGTGAAAAAGGCTGTATTTTTTAATCTATTAAAGATTATGCTTAAAATGATATATTTTGACAGCGATTTGTATCAACAATAGAAAGCTTATCGTTATTTTGGGCTTTTCAAACGAAACCTTGTTGCTTAATAATCCAGTTCAACATTACTCGTTCTCTAACTGTCACATTGTTTCGTTCTTTACACACATAATATCGATTGCTTATCTTAACAGAACCTCGCATTAATGACGCAATATGTAATCAAGTTTGCGTAAAAATAATTAACTATTTTTTTTTACGATTTTCGAAGCTCTTGAACAATTTATACATTTATGTTGGTTGTCACAATTTAAATTTATCAGTTTCGTATGCATATTGAGTAAGTAAACACTATTATATAATTTGGTAATGGACAAAAAAAATGTATATTATTAGGCAACACATTGTGTTTGAGTTGAGTTTTATTATTATTTATAAATCAGATTGATTCAACTGTAAATATTTTGAATATATTTTTTGTATCTTATAATCAGTTAAAATTGTTCAATTACTGAGCGACTTTAGTTTTGGTAATATAAAAAAGTTTTTTTATAATATTATGACATCTTAATTCCTAATAAAATCCGTTCATCTGATCACATAGTAAATATTTTGAACATTCAAGTATACAATTTGATTTCTTTCGAAATTAATTGTTATTCTTCAAATATGTTCAAAACATTATTGTTATATGTGGTGATGAGTAAGTTCCTTAACCAGGCTGAGGTATATATTCTTTTATCTATATTTCATCAGATTAGTGATTTCAAAACCAAAAATATTCCCAATTGATTTTTGAAAAAATATTTAAAACTTGCTCTATGTTTTGCCTATAAAATAAATTGATTTTGATTGAATAATTGCACCATATATTTATAATATACGTTATTTTAATCGTTTTCTCGTGTTTGTAAGCCAGGCATGAATTGGTTGATTTCTTTGAACCTTTTTGAATCGGGACCTCTCTCACATACCCGCCTACAAATATACAAAAAAAAACTTTTTTGGGTTGATGCTCTTTAAATAAAAGTCCAAAAATAGAAGGTATATGTAATACAATATTATAATAATCAACTAACAATACGCTACAACTCATTCGGTGTGGTCATAGTCTACAGTAGACTTTAATAAACGTTTCTTCTAATGTTCTCCAAAATAGTTCAAGAGATCCAAGAAAAAAAAATTGTATATTCATTATAAAATCGGCTTTAAGTAACATAATGCAAATATTTTTTTACCTTTCATATATCGATTAGTAATATTTTGGATCAGACATGCGTAGATTTGAAGTGATATTAATTACATTTTCATTTCGTGTGTTTTAAAGGAAACCTATAAATTAGAACCTACTTGGTGCAACTGATGCTCTAAAGGGAATTTTAGACTAATTCTGCATCCACTCTTGAAATAGATTACCCAAGAAACCGACATAACACTTCGCAGGGCCCGCATAGTTTCAGTAGATGTATGCGAAGGGATAAAATAATCACAGGTAACGGATATAGGTAGCAATGGTTGAGCACGACAGTGTAAAATGTAAAGCGTCACAATCAAAGCACATTGATAGAAGGTGAGACAGAACAGGTAGATCGGTCCAGTATTCCAATTGTAACACATAGAACAGTGGTCAAAAGCTTTTCGTAATGGGCAAGCTTTCGAGAAAAATGACATTGTTTTTTCTTTCAATTTTTAGTACTACGTGTATACAAGTACACATTTTATAGAAAACAAGCAGTTACTGCAATAAGTTGCGCATTGACTGTCTTTTGCAGAAAAAATACAGTTGCTGTATTTTACAAATAAATATCTATAATTTTATCAGATGACCATGTCTTCAACTGTGATTTTAACAGTATTTTTGTGATTATTCTGTATTCAAATGAAATAATATTATATAGATTTAAAAAGTATCTATCAGATGACATGTTACTGCTTTCATTCTTGAAAGGGCATTATAATCGTATTCAAATATGGAAATACCAATATTACCGAAACCAAGATCTCGGTATTCATGGTGTTTTTTTAATACTGAAATATTGGTTTTCAAAATGCAAAAATACTATATTCCAAAATGTTATTTAACTCAACATAAATAAATTGGTAAATTATTTCAAGGTTTGAAATATCCCATTTTAAAATAAAATAGGGATGCGAAGATATACCTAGAATATGAGTAGTGGTAAGTTAATTGTTAACTTATTTTACGATTGAATATTTGGGAGAGATTACAGGAATAAATCGGTTGATACATCAATTTACGAAACTGTCTATACTGGGATATGAGCTCGTAAGCACATTCACCGAACTAACGATGTTGACCGCAGATTTGGACGTATTTTAATATATTAATTATATCAATGTTAAAGAAATACTGTGTAACTTTGTCAATGTGTAAATTAACTAGCCAGTATATAAACTAACCGACGAGTGCTAAGCGGCTTAGTTTATGTTAGTGTACTGACACGTTAGGTTATGTAAAATATATTTGATAAAAAGAAACAAAGAATGACTACAAGGCGTTAATATTTTTGAGGTTATGTGAAATGTCAGATTACAGTGACACACAGCAACTGCGTGATTACGGTTTACGGTTTACGTTAGGTTATGTAAAATATATTTGATAAAAAGAAACAGAGAATGACTACAAGGCGTTAATATTTTTGAGGTTATGTGAAATGTCAGATTACAGTGACACACAGCAACTGCGTGATTACGTTTGCACAGCAGCGGAGAGTGACTGGAAACACTTTGACTGCATGCTTTATAATTATGTTTAAGCGTTAACAATTAACTACGCCTCCGTAGTTAATGTACACGTTGACTAAGCTCATAGCATTAACATCTACATATTTAAAATAATAAATAATACAACATTTATTTCGATACATTCATCAACTATATATACTTTTATAAGCATTGCGTATTTATACAATTGTTTCTGATATCACTCAACAAGGTCAAAATGTTGTAAGCATTTGCGAAATCTGATATGATATGTAGACATCAAATTTATTAATTACTATCAGTTGCTTGCTAGTCACAAACCGCAGTTGGTAAAACATTTCCTAGAAATAAGAGATTTATCAACGATTTATTTCATCACTGTCATCAAATATGTGTATGACTCGTTGAAGAATAAAAAAATACTCAAAAAATATCCATAACGCAAAAGACAGCAAATTTTGTCTTCTTCGAATTACACGGATTTAGCTCAGCATAGTCAAATTAGGTCGTTTCACTTCCGGTTCTTAAAACAATATTTGAATATTTTTTATTTACTCATTATTAATGATGATGATTTTCATTTCATCAAAAAATAATATTTAACAAACGAGTCCTCCCAATCAAAACTAGAATTTAAAATAATGTCTCGAATAAATTTTATTTTTGTTCAATGATTAAATTTGAATCGTTCAAATTATGCACTTTCACACAGGCTTTGTCACTCACGACCCGGGTTTCGCTTTTCGACATCTTCTTGCGTTCAAGTGCACTGCTGACGCTTAGTATATAAATTTATCGTGTTTATATAAGAAATAAATGTATCACTAAGCTTAAAGCCTTTGCTGGCGAAAGGGACTAGGCAAAAAGGAAAAGGATCCTTTTCGCCAGTAATGGCTTTAAACTTTATTAAGATGAGTATCAGTTGATAATGCTTGTGATGCGCGAAAACGGTCATGATCTTAACATGAATATGTAAAATAAGTACCTAAAATTAAATCATCTTATTATTTTAAAAGACAATACTTTTCTAACAAAAATGGATTTGTTCAATTCTCTTCATTTTTAATTAAATTACTATCTAATTGGGTGGGTCTTCCTCCAGAAGTCTAATACGCATTTCATATGAATCGACTCGTAACCCGGAAAATGTAAGACTCGGCGAACTGAACATAATCTAGATTTAGCAAGCGCAAAAAGTCTTGAAAATTTCATGATACTATGACTCACGCAAAGTTGTACAGTCTATGAATTGTCGTTATAGGTGGAGAAATGAATTATAAAAGCCGTTTTTTCCTTTTCTATTTAATACAAAATGTGTTCAATTAACCGTGTGCACCTTAACACGCTCGCTTATATTTAACCGTGTACATCGACGAAAAGGTGTATATCATTTCGATAGGAAATAAAGTTCTACAAAATATTATAAAATGCACCTCGGTCATTGACTCGAATGTCGAATTGAAAAGAAATAACAAAAAACTTAAAACGTTATTTATGGCTACCTGGATTACACCCTCTTGTTAGTGGAATAAAAATAATAACACACGAGGATCTTTCTGGTGGCTGACCCTTTTGTGGTATTTATTTTTTCTTATATTTTGGGAATATCGGATTCCTTCTCACGCTCCTTTTCTCTGGAAGTTTCCATGCCTCTCAGGGTGCGTTCACTTTTTAAGGAGTCATTGACCTTTTTCTAAGAATTTCTACCCTTGAATGAAATGCCGCGAGGGCTTCAAATCAGTTTACCCACAGCTAGACTCACTGCAGGAAGTCGTTGTTCTTTCAACCATTTACTGTACCAGTGATAAACACATCTTTACCAAATATTTTAAAAATAAAAAAATAATTGAAACACGATTTGACTAAAAACACAATTTCTTCAGATTTTAAGAACAATAATAAATAATCTGGGTAATGTTTTTTTTCTTCATTCAACTCGTTTCTTTCATTAACTTTGTTAACACAATAATTGAATCATTGAGTTGAGCAAA
Organism: Himalopsyche tibetana; assembly: GCA_030503985.1. Lineage (NCBI taxonomy): Eukaryota > Metazoa > Arthropoda > Insecta > Trichoptera > Rhyacophilidae > Himalopsyche > Himalopsyche tibetana. The sequence continues at coordinate 2,872,758 of JAPJYX010000019.1, read as the reverse complement.
AAGCTTTTTCAAATTTTGAGTAAATTATGAAAAACTGCTGAAACCTTACATTAAATGTATTATTTTTTGTCATGTATATTTGTTTTCAAATGTTATATAACCATTTAATTCGTATGCAGATACCTTGTATCAAACGTTTGAAAATAGTTTTAAACTGTAGTTTTTTTTGAAAATTACCGAATTTTTCGAAATGGTTTCCTCAACAGCAAGATGGAATTTAAAGCTACCACCTGTCTTACTAGATAAGATTTACGCAAAAGAAAAATATAGGTAGCATTCATAGAGTATTTTCATATAAAAATTGTCCATAATGGTTTTTGAAACTCAATGATTCAATTATTTGCATACTTCAGAAACTATTCGAATATTCAAAGAGCATAAGTTTTACTATTAAATATTCGAATAGTTGATCATGATCAATAGGTGGGATTTCTAGTGATGAGTAAATTTCAATTACATCACAGGCTTTTGGCCTTAACAGTCTGCCCCTCGCTTGCATTAACTACTCTTTTGTATGGAGGCGTTTTTTGTTTATTTATACTAACAAGTAATTACTCTGTCTTCACTATTTTCTTCAATGGCGTCAATTCCAATGAAAGATTATTGTTTATTTATTTAATCAATATGAAACTATTTATCTTCGTATTTGTTTTTCCTCCGCTAATTATAAACATATAGCAATTAAGTAATAATTCTTAATTTTCTGAAATGTGATACTACTAGCAATTTTGTTTATTTTAGATTAATTTTCCACATTTTAATTAAACGGTCGATGATAAATAAATAAAAACATATTTCACAACAATTAACAAAATGACCGTATTGCATCACATTGAAGGGTATTCGCATACATATTTGTTTTATTTTCCCATAGTTGGTATCATAGATCAATGGGTCACTGGATTACACCATAGTTCAGATAGATGGATTGATCTTTTAGGATTTCTATTCATGTTAAATAAAATTTGTACAATATTCATAATTATTATCTTTCGCAACATCCCTTACAAACATTTGAGATAAAGCGATTAGTCTAAACCAGGGGTCGGCAGATTACGACCCGCGTGCCAAATACAGCTCGATAATTATTTTATATCTGGCGTTAAATGAATCACAAATAGTTTTAATGAAGAATAATGAATCATTCTTGAATTTAATTATCTTTGTTACATTTTTTTATTCAACGCTAAAAAATATCTATAATGCCTTCTAATCACTTCTAGTGTCAATTTAGTATTTTAAGCTTCTTATATAATTAATATGTTTTAATAGGTTATTCGTATTAGTGTGTTGGAAAATTTTTGTCAAAATGATTTTTTTTTGACTTGTATCAATCTAAAACTAACGTTGTGATTCGCTTAAAATATGCTTTCTTTTTAATTGTAATGTAATAATAATATTATTTTTTACATTTTTAACAGTAAACAATTAACTAAAAGGATTAATTACTTAAATACAGTAAAATCTATTATAATGTATTCTAATTCAAGTAATGTATATTCTGTTCATCCGATTACACTTACTTAACTGGACTAGTGCGTCAAATATATTTTTAAATAATTTGTGGCAGTTTAAAATACTATCAGTACGGTAAGAATTGAGAACCAAATCTTTTTTCTTCTGTTAGTATTTTTAATTCAGCGAATATTACTTCATTTCGAGTAAGTCGTTTATCGAAAGATCTCTGACAGTGTCACGTAGTGTAAGGATATTATATTGTAATGTGTCCATGATATGTAAGCATTTTCAATAGGATAATCTTAAATTTTCATTTATTATAAATTTACAAAATGTCAGCTATAAGGTCTGTTGATATTTGGTGGAAAGGCATTATATTACAACATAAAATACTCTTTTGTACCAATTCTACATATGGCATTTTCTTCTACCATTTATTTGAAAATGTTCATGATAAGCGAATCCGGCCATAATCAAATTAAAAATCATGTAAATAATAAATAAATCTTACACTTTTTCTAGACTTTTGTAAATTTCCAAAACAAAAAAATATTTTTACGTAAGTAAATATAAAAAAATATATAATACTCTTTGATGCGGAAATTTGATAACTGCGAGTATGGGTATAAAAATATAATAATTAATCAACGTTTCCAGAATTTTTAATTAGCACTACACCACTGCCCGTACCCGCTCCTCGCTAGAAACATGTGCCCATCACAAGGTCCCTTCGAGATTCTTTTCCTTACTCCAGATTCTGTGCGTCCTCCGAAGTCATCCCAGGGTCGCATAGCTCTGCCGAGTACATCATATCGATGGTCACCAATACCGCTCCAGGGCGACAAAATCTACCCGGATGGTAAAAGAGACCAACAGAATTAAGGTTGCCAATTTGCATTTTCAGTTGCTGTTTGTGTGCAGTATATTTAATATAACGTTTTAAATAAAATTGTTTTTTTAAACACGATTTTTTTTCTTATTTACTCCTATCTTACCTGAAATACCCTAAGTATCAATCACACGAATGTAATTTAACTAAAAAGTGATAAAAAAAATTCGTTAAAAGAGAATAAAAATATTTTATGGATTAAATGAAATCGCAATATATTATTTCGTTCTCTAAAAATTAAGGAAAGTTTGGTTACCACCTAAAAGGGGCTTAACATCATTATAAAGAAATAACTTACGTCCGTGTGGCGTGTAGCGATTCAAGTCAATGTCGCGCGACACGCCGACCCAAATAAGCTCGACGTCGACTGTCGCAATATCAAACAATAAGCCATCTCCAGGATAGTAAATAATCTAAATACATACAGTGAAAATAAAATTTTATAAAAAATTCGCTACCAACCATTTAGCCCTTGGATAGCACACACACAATATTTACGTTAAAACCATGTTTTCATCAACAAACTGTTTACTCGTAGTGAAAAACTGACAATCCATGAAAGTGCCAAAAATTGTCTTGGCTTACTCAACTTGGCACATTGAAGTGTGGCCTTAAATAATATTTTCGAATCTTTTAATGATTACCCACCGCCTTGGTTTAGACTACAACACATTCCAACAAATATTTTTTTGTAATATATTATAATATTTTGGCACTTCGGTAATCTCGTACTAAAACGACATGACGTAATTTCAATGTGAATCGCTACTTTGAATTCGGTAAACGATTGCATTGAAGGGTGTCAATTTTAAAGTGTTGAACACTTGGCTCCGCTGTCAAAAGTTTGTACGCCATTGTTATTCCATATCAAGTGTTTAAAACAATGAGGTTGATTGACTAAAAAAGTATCGATATCTTGGTTCCAGAGAATAAAAAGTCCCTTTGAGGAAATGCTAACAATACCGAGTACCAATCTACCAAGTTCAAAATGTAGCAAGTGGTAATCCGTGGTTATTTAAGAATGGCAGTAGTAATCTTTCTTTGAATCTAAACTGTAACAACTACGAAAATCCTTGTAGTTATGTTAGAAAAGGGTGTAAAATTATGTTTATATTATTGTGTTAATAATATTAATTGTAAAATTTTATTAAAATCTACAAATGTATAGTAAAAGATTAGCTTAGCCTGTCTACAATGATGTTTGATTTTTATCTCAAAGCTATGCCTTTTGAGTTGTCAAACTTTGGAACCCAGATATTGGTATCATAAAATTCTTTAAAAAGAAAAACTAACTTAAATACAGAAAAATAAATGACTGGGGATAAAATTTTGCATTCAGGTAAGAGTAATTTATTATTATTTTTTTAAAACATGTCCGCTCCCAATGTGGAGCATATGGACTCCTAATGGAGTTTATCTCAACAGAAGTGTTTCTACGAGAACTGCTTGTTAGACAGTTGCTCAACCTCTCTTTTTCCAAAGAGAGTATGGATAGAAGGATAGAGGCTAGGACAGGATTAGTGGTAAGCTAATCGCTCTCGATACGCCCTGTTCGTAGGATAGGATGGGTGAGAGGGGGGAATTCAAGACATCACATACACCCATGCCTTTGAACAGAAATTCATAAATCGATTGAAAAATCAATTTATAAAAACTGTCCGTACCGGGATTTGAACCCGGGCCCTCGTAACCGAAGCCAACAACGTTGACCACTCGACCACACAGGCGGAATTTATTATACTTCCAGTAAAAAAGGATAAGTTATTTATAATATCAAAAAGTATTAGATTATATATATAATTAAATTTGATAGCTTTGTAACTTTAGTTTAATTTTGTAACCTTTCGACGTTTTATCTAATGATGCTTTTTAAAGAGGCGAAACACGTGTCTCAATTTGTAGCACAACAAACGGAGCATCAATGTTATTAAATTTAATCTATATTAAAATGAACAAAATTACCGCCAAATTAATTAAAAATATATCTTACTAGTGGACTTATGAATTAGGGTATTTTTAAGCCTTTTTTTTCAAATATAAACACAATGTTTAAATTAATCTAAAACTGTACTGTAATAATTATAAACAGATTGTCACATGCATTTTTTCCGAGTTGGGGTACGGCCGACACTTAAACTAATAGCCTTTTAAATATTAAAAGCGAGTACAGATTGACAATGTTTGGAATTGATGACAAACATGACGTAACGGTACCCTAGGTCCGCGAGTTACGAAAATAAATTTCGTTAAACGGTGCCCTTGAACTAAATATGTGGGAAAATAAGCCATTTTGATTATATCATACATAGTACATTATATTATAATTAATATTCACAAGCGATACAGACTAGACGACCGAGCCATATCTTCCCACACAAACATCGTAAGTTATATACTACATGAAATAAATTAATAACATGATTTTACTTTTTTTTGTATATTTCGATTGTTATTCTATTTATAGAATAACCTCGATATAACGAACTAATTCGGATAACAGCAACGGTGGGCTGAAGAGAAATTTTACTCAGGCCGGCGAGCTTCTTGTTAATTTGATAAAAAAAAAAAAACAATACGAGACCTTGGAAAACAAAGACGCTAGTTTACATATACTTTAGATGTTGACAAATCAATTAAAACGTTTTTTCATTTACAAATCAAACGCCAGAAAAAAGTCATAAATATTTATCTTGATATTTTAATAGAATTAATATTGTTTGGTGAGATCCGTTTAATATGCCGTGTTAGCTATTCAGGACTATGTAATCTACCGCTTTTGTTACGAAGTTGATTTTAATTTAACTTAGTAATATGTATATCCAAAATTGCCAGCTCTAAGCGCTGACATATCCAACTCATTTTCGATAAAACATGGAGACTGTCGACTTTGTTTCCAGAACACTCGGCCACGTACTCGGTTGGTCTAATTGAGACTTAAATAATACTATGAGAGGGAACCCTTAAGAAAAATATTTTTTAATGTGGAACTATCTGTCTAATAAATAAAGTTTTTACTAGTATAATAAATTCCCCGCGGCCATCACTTTCAATGTTTTTCGCGCTTGCTCGACATTATTAGTCGCCAACTCAAAACAATTGGAAAGCACTTACATAGATATAACCCGCAACCAGTGATGGAGTGGTAAATAAATAGGTACCAGGTCGGTCATTGATTTCTTCCCTATTTTTTCGTTTGTTTTTTTTTTAATATCCGTCCGAAGTTAAGAAACCACACGGTGTAACAATTAAATCAATAAAAAAAACTGTAATCACTTCTTGTACGATGCATTTGTTGATAAAAATATAAAATCTTTCAAATAAACCAAAACCAAAAAGGTGGCAGGGCGGCGCCCTGGCTCATTTTCAGGTGCCATTTCGCCGACCTAGCCCGACCTGGCCACACTACACCACTGCCCGCAACCCAGTATTTCCCAATCTTTTTTAAAGACTAGATACTGGAAATAATTCTAACATTTTCTTTTATACGGATATTTTTAATTAATTTTATAGATATATTAAAAATATTGCGTATAATTCTACAAATTTTAAACATGAATAATTATTTTTTTCGTAAAGTATAAAACCAACATGCCACTTAAAATAGATTTAACATTTTTCAACGGTATTGCTTCGGATATCCATATATTTCACTTAGACATGGGTGAGTTGAGAGTTCAGACCAGAACTATTATTGTCTATCTATGTTATAAACAAAATATCGTTGGAACTTCTGCGGTAGACATCTTTGCCATTTTTTTTTTACTTCATCGTAGTTTGTATCGCATGTTACATTTCAAAATCAATAAGATGTCATGTCTTAATTTGTATAACAAAATAAATATGAAATGAAATCGTTTCATTGTCAACTATATATATTGAGAACACCTAAAATATAATTTAATAATTAAGCACTTTTAATGCTTCGTTTATCTGTGTTGCTTAAGAAAATTTATTCTTACAATGCAATTCTAATTAATATAATTGCATTGTAAGAGCTTAACTAATATAAATAATATTGGCATATCTTAAAATTATTTATAATATTTACATGTTGCAAACAAATGTTTTAGATATTTAACTACAATATCTTAAAAATATTTTATTGTTTTACCATGCCCGCTGCCAATGTGGTATCTCAACAGGTGAGTTTCTAAAGGAACTGCTTGTTACTAAGTTTTCCAACCCATCTTAGAAAGTAGGGTTAGAAGAATCGGGCTGGACAACACTAGTGAGCTGATCGCTTTTGCTACGTCTCGTTTTGTTAGGATAAGATGGGTGGGAAGGGATAAATCAAGCCATCACGTAAATCCATGCCTTCAAGCGTATATCCATAAATTAATTGAAAAATCAATCTATAAAAACTTTCCGTAATGGGATTCGAACTTGTGACCTCCGTGTTCTATGCCAACGACATTGACACTCAACCACGCAGCCGACATAAATTATTATTACAATTATAATAAAATATAGTTAAAAAATCATATTTAATAATAATCATAATTAAATTCGAAGTCACTGTATGTACTTTTCTTACTTAATCGATTTTTAGTCCGAATTTATTTTTTAATTCTTATTAGTAGTTTTAATTTTTAAGAGGTTCTGAACATTGTAATCATAGATAATTGAGTATCAATCATTAAAAATTTAAATCATTATTTATACATCATTTTCGTATATGAACACTTCTGTATCAATTGACATTTTTACTAGTTGACAGTGCTTGCGATGAGTGACAAACTAGTGTTTTTTTTTAAATATAATTCTTTTCCACCGCAAATTGAGAATGCACACTTTAAAAGTGAATTTCGATAATTATATTGATTGGATGTCTTAAAAAATTTCTATACTATTTTATTCCCACATAGATTTCTATCAGGCAATAAATATAGCATATATACAAGCATTAATTTTTGATAGTGAAAAACGAAAGGACATGTCTTTTTTAAAGATATGATCTTTTAGCGGTAAGAGCATTTCGAGTCGTAGCTACTTTGACATACCAACATTAAATGTTGATCATGACCCCAATATCTCGACCTGTATTATTGACAGGGCATTTTTTTATTTGACATTATATACATCACCGGTTAGTATGTAAATTTGCTAAAAGACGTCATTCATATAATTTCTGAGATTCTTACCTTAACATAAAGTGGGAAAAATTATACTCTCGTGTAACACGGTTGTTACATATCGCTACATGAAAGCAACAGTGAAATAAATCGAAAATACCAGTTTTGAGAAAAATAACTTTGAGGTTTGTTTAATACTGATGCTTTGAAGATGTAGAGCAATTTCAATAAAGGTAACAATGGAATTTTGTTTTTAATGGGTAAAATAGTTTTTTTAATATCCCAGTGTTTTATTACGCGGAATTATCTTTCAGCAATCGATTGGCATACTTATCTCAAAATAGGCATTTTTCATTTTATATCTCTGTTGCTCTATAGTATAAATATAACACGGTCCAAGAAAAAAATGACGTACACAAATATTTCAAGTATCTCTTTAGATAATGCCGTCACATTTTTATAAAAAAATAATCCAATAACAGAAAGAAGTTTAAAATTAAAAGGGAAAGTATCGTACAAAAATGCATGATTTACTACCATAAAAGATAATATAAGACGCTCACGCTTATTACGGAGTTAAATTGAATTTCAAAAAATAAGGATTTTTCTAGTGATAAAAATATACAACCCATCCTGAAAAGAAGTAGGTAAAAAGAGCTTTTTTCTGTATATGTGTATTTCTGTGCTTATTAAAAAAAGTAAAGAATATGTAGTATAGTAATTTTCTTACTATACGAGGTTTTTGTGGAACTATACGAATTAAAAATACAAACTAAAATGTGTCGTTGATTTTTCAGGATTTATTCATTTACTTTATAATATATCATCACCACGCGCCTCCAAGATTTCCTGTCACCTGGCAATCGCTTTGTCTCCCCTCGTGGGGTACATCAGAACACATAATTTAGACTTGTGACAGTTTACTTACTTATGTGCGATATTACCAAGTCGACTGCAAAATCGCTCTCCAGACAATTCGGTCCCCTTTTCTTCACGCTATGACAACTACATATATGAATCTGACATCGGTTTCCAAGTAATCCTATCATACTAATAAATAAAATTATTTCTGGACGTACATTATATAAGAATAAATTTCTAGAATATTTTATACAGATATATTCCGTCAGTTGCTGATTATTTGTAAATAATATATTTGATGAAATTATTCTGTTCTATGAACTGATGTTTACAAAATTATTATCAGTTTAATTTTCAACATTATCAAGGATACGCGATTTAAATATTATACATCTTGTAGAATCTTCTCTATGACCGAGACACCAGTGTAATTTCATAATCTTAAATGACCGCTGACATTGCACTACTTGTGCCACGTTTTTACCATCAAAAAGGCTACTAATGGCGATATTTCCGTATCGATGTTACCAGTATAAATTGGATTCATTGTTTACATGCTTTCTTACACGGAGCTTCATCCCTCGAATTTACGTGTACTTAATACTATGCCCAGAGACGTTTATTACTGTAAAACTAAAAGCTTGGGAATATCAAGTGATATATCAAGTGATAAAATCGTTTTTGTGTCAATTGTGCGTGTACAAATTCTTTTATTGACTGATAGTAGTAGTGAATAACTTTATTACGATTTTTTAAATATAAAATCAAGTTACAATTAACAACAATAAATTTTATTTTTTTACATCCTGAATTAATTTTTGTACAAGTAACCCTACCCTACCCACCACTATTCTTCATTTAAGCACACTGTTAACACGGTATTCCGTGGAACGTATCCAACATGTAAAAATGCAGTCCATTAAGTTTATAAAACAGATAAACATGATCAAATATTATTAATCAATGGAATTGTTCAATATTAGATTCCCAAAAAGAATTAAAATGCAATTACTAAATTGATAATAGCAAAAACATTTACACGGACCAACGCGTGACTAAACACAAAGCATAAAAAATAATGCGCCGCTTGATCTTATCATCGTATAATTATGTTATACTAAAAATAAATTATTATATACCTAAACGTTACAATTTCGTTCCATTTAAAAGCCGGTATTTTGCCATTGAGAAAACGGTGGAAACCCCGGGATCCTGACTTCAGTAAAACAAGATATTGCAATCCCTAATTAAATCGTTCGTATGCTATTTTTAAGTGTCACCTAGCTAAGCTCTACTATTTATATATTTCCTTCGTGAAGGAAGAATATAACTTTAATTGTCGACACAAAAAACTAAAAATAAAAGCATGTCATCTTTTTTTTGTTTTTTTTTTGTATTTATTAAATAACATCTACTATCAAAGTGTATCCTATTAAAATTTTCACAAAATCAATATTTCGCATATATAAAATATGTATATATCAAAAATCAGATGTCGTGTTAAAATCTCTAGAGTAGTAGTCACCGTAGTTTGATAACCGCTGGACTATAGGTAAGAGCATTATCCGAATGAACTGGTGGGCTTGGGTTCATGTTCTGGCAAGGTCAATATAAACCTTAGATTGTATAAATTTTAAATTAAAATTTTGAATATGTGTGTGATCTGTTTTCTCTTCAAGATAATTTAGAATGATTTTAAAAGTCTCGTTTGAGTTTACCACTCGTGATTTTAACGTTTTAAAATATCTGGTGCCTTGGCTGTTAGCAGTGATGCATGATATATTTTTTTCTTGTTTGAACAACACCGCACTCTATGTAGTTTAAGTTGATCAACCTGCTTTTTATTCGATGGCTTAATCTATTTTTTTGGAATATAAAGATGGGGCAAGAACAGGACTATTAATTAGCTAATCGAACCCTAGATGGTCCGTTGTTAGGATCAGATCGACGTGAGACAATTCGACACATCACACAAATTCGAATATTCAATATAATACATCGATCGTAAAGTTCATTATTCAGACATCTATAAACCGAAGTTTCTACATTTTATCAACAAATGCTTACAGATTAGTTACTTAAGTCGGGACCAGTAGTAAGATTTAGAAATATCCATGTAATAACCCAGACAATACTAGCATTTCGTTTTATTCTTTACAAGTTTATCGGCAATGTCGTCCCGAAAAACTAAAACTAAATGAGTGGATAGTCCTAAAATCTTAGTGCGCCTGTGTGCGCCGAACACCTTGCATAAGCCACGAGCTGGCCCTGGTTATAGTTATCCACAGTTAGTGGCATAGTATTTATTTACGAAAAAAATGTCTCAGTCAAATGAGATGTTTAAAAAAAATAGTTTACTTTTAATAAAAAAACTTATTTATAGATGTCACTGTTACTCTCTGTAAATAATTGTACGTTTCTGGTGTAAAAAATATTTTAACCACTTTCTATTTCCGAGAATTTTGATAATTAATTGCTCCAGTATATACAACTTTCATAGGTCAGTTATAAGGTAAATTCATCTCAATGTTGTTGGAATTTGGTATGCAGTTGATATTTCAAAATGTTGCCATCATTATTAAACGATGAAGCAACATTATCATTTTTAATGCTTACAACATTACGGTATTCCCGGCGCTCGTCCAACGGCACTCATCTGACGAATAAAGTTCACAGTTTTTGTAACTTCTTGCCCTTGTCAATCAAAACTTGCAACACTGTTCTAGGAAAACCCGTGCTCTTAATTTTATAAATGTGTTGCTTCTGTGACATTACGGCAACGTTTTTGTGATATATTTACATAAACGAAACACTGAGAAGATGATACATAAAATACTAGCATGGCTCCGTTACTATTAGTTCTTAACCTCCATTCCTGTTTCACTTTGTAGCGGCGGATTATCAGTATGCAGTGGCGGCTCGTGGATAAAATATCTGGGGGTGCTGCGGTTTTTATTTCATTGTAAAATTCATTAATCTGTCTTTTTTGCTTGAAATTGACCGACATAAAAAAATTGTTGCGTGCGCGCCAGTACTGCTGGAATGGCAGTACAAAACGAAGCGTTTAACTACAAGCTGCCTCCTCGCGCCCTTCCCCGAGCATATTCCATCTAAAACGGTATTGCACAAAATGTATGTGAGTATCGCGTCACTTTCAGATATTAGTACCGCGGTGTTTGATATCTATTGGATGTATCGATGCTCGGACGAGCTTAGTACACGCTTAAATCATATTGATATTTTCATTTAACATACATAAATTTATGTACATACTATTACATTTTTTCAATTTCCTTGGAGGTGCTGCAGTTCCGCAGTACGTATGGACGAGCCGCCACTGTCAGTATGTACATATATACAGAATATGAGGAGCTTGGGATAAAAATTGACTAGATCCCTAAATTAAGACAGTTTTCATTATAAGGTCATATTATGACCATTAATTGCATGGGAATTTTTAAGTTTTTAGCAACGTTTAAAATTGAATTCTGATCTTTTGAATCAGTAAGTACTTTAATATTATAGCGATATCTCATCTGCTATCACGACTGGATTTGCGCATGTTTGATCTCAAGATGCTCGTATGATTCTTAATATCAATTAAACTTAATGGCTCAGCAAGTCACATTTTATTTTTATTTCTTTCGATCTATATCTTTTTCAAGCACAATAGTGCTGATACAAAAAAAAATTATATAAAAAAATCAAAATTTCGATAATTCCACGTATTGTGCCAACAACAGTTACACGTGTTTCGCCTCTTTCAAAGGCATCTTCACGTGGCAAAGATGACATTCTGTTTTTTTTAAATAAAAAAAATGTGCTAAAATTAACTTCCACAAAGTTGCCGCCGGCCGAGTCCATCGAAAATACATATATATTCGTTTATTTTCTTGATTGTTCGTGCGTTGTGGAAGGCGGACGTAAAACAGCGGCTGCGTGTACATTACGGGTGTGCAACATATGTCTGAGTGTATTTTTTAGCTGTATTCCCATTTTTTATTTAGGCAGTTTTCTTACTGTTTGGCTTAAAACGTCACTTTTACATTGAGTGAAAAGGTACAGATTTAGAAAAAATGTTATTTTTTTTTTACAAACAATTATGTAAGTACCTAATTCATAAAATAAAGCTTACAAAATAATAAAAAAAAAACAGTTTAGTTAGAAGTACTAGTGACGTATTTAAGCCTATATATTTTTTATCAATAAATAATTTATCTCAAATAAAATTCCTCATTTAATAATTTATAAAAATATATGAAAAATTGACAAAAAGAAGTTGATTTATAACACTGAATCTTTTTTAAATTACTATAAGCTTTCATAAAACATGCACAGCTAACAAAGTATTTGAGTAGAAACCAATCAATTAAGATAAATCTATAATTTATAAATATGGTTTTGACAAAAAATAAATCATCACCAATTATGTCAGAGAACACTTCACAGCGAGAGTTTTATTATGGTGCCATATGAACCACATGAGGAATGTTTGCACTAAATGTGCTCCACATTAAAAGCGGGTACGGAAATACAAATAAAACACAAAGATAACAAGTAGACTTTCGGAAAGATGACAGACAGCAAGGAATGAATGACAGTATCCAAAATCCGTCGCTTATAAAGTATAATAAATGTATCAATAGCAAAATAGGTAAATAGTATTATTTTAAATGTTAAAAAGATGTTTACGAAAAAGTGTCAAATAATATTAGAGTAGCCGTGTGTGTCATGCGGTCCGCGCGTTTGATACGCCTGTCACAGTGTGTAGGCTGTAAACAATCGGTGGTAGTTTGCAAATTATTTATTTTTATCGAACATCGACAAGCCAAAGGATGCGACTCATTATAAAAAGGAAGTTCTTCTCAAACTTTTTAATAAACATATTTTTTTATTTAACATTAACTTTTTCCATTTAAAATACGAATCGAAATTAAAAACTCTTCACCTTGATAGCTAACTATCATACTTTTGGTGATCTGAATTTTATTTTGTTTATTTTGACTATCACCAGTTCATTCAACTACATGCCAGATTTTTTGGACATACTCCAGTTATCTTATTCAGTCTCGTCCATTTTGTTTTCTCTTTAGTACATATATATTTAGCATTTAATGTTTGGAGTCACGGCTGTTATTTGTAATGGCGAAATAGCCCACTACTCTACTGCTAACTTGAATTTGCTTTATTTATACTTGTGCACTTGACGACTCAAATTCTCTAATGGAAACTTTTGTACATTGAATCTATGTAATGTCCCTAGAGTCATATTTGGATAAAGAGAGGCTTTAGATAACTTAACTTGTTATGCCCGTCCAATTGTTGGGCCTCTCCAAAGAAATGTTTTCCAACCGTTTGAACGCATCTTCGGAGTTAGCTTAAGCCATAGAATCAAGACGGGCTTATATTTTTTTCATCGTAGAATAAAATAATTATTGTAAAACGTCATAAACTTACAGGGGTGCTCACGACCTGCAATACCTTTTTGTCGGTACCCAAATACGACAATGAGAACATTTACATAAATTCGATTACTTTTGAATATTTACTCACTCATGATTCAGCTTAGTTACTTTATTGATAATTCTGCTTGTAGAGATCTGAGTATCACTACCTCACTATTTATTTTAAAAAAGATTTCATTATATATGGACTTCTAATAAGCTGGCATTTAAAAAATCTTGTATTCATTAACTCTATTTTTCTATCGTATTAATAAACCACGTACTCTCTACCTGTTGTCTTTTGTTCCGCATCCGATCCCTAAAACTGAGCGAATAGAAAGAGATTCAATAACGTTTTTCTAACTTCAATATTATTTCCTGGCTTTCCCTGACGAAAAATGTTGTGCAACCAGCTCTCCTTAATAAATTCGGCTCATGTTACTTAAGAGTAAATGTGCTCAAAATTCACAGCGAACACTATTTCGGAATGATGCGCCACACACTTTAACGTGCACTGGATTAACAGTGGATATAACTGAATGGGTGAGTTTCCCAATTGTGTATTTTGTTGCATAACATCGAATTGGCGACCTTGACACATATCGGTTTTAAAAGTTCACCACCTCTGAATAAAAAAATATTATAAATACAAAAAACATGTTTTCTCGTGATAATGGTAATAATAAATAATCTTTTTGTTCAAAAACTTTAATGGAATGAATATCCGTATATACATCTATCGCAGTTGTATTAATCGCAGACAGTTGATTGTGGTTCTTGTTAACAAAGATAGTTATGGTTTCGGATACGTAGATAAATAAATGGGATCATATATGTATGTTTAAAGTTTTAATAATTTCAAGATTGTTAATTCAGCACCGCAGAAGTAGAGGATTTTTAAAACGATCTCGTTCTTTAAGAAACTTTCGAAAACGAAAATCTGGTAAATATTCGTTACACTTTACAATACGTCAGTCTTTTTAACAAAAAAAAATACTGATTGCACCAAAAGACAATGCAGTACAATAGAAAATGTATTGTGAATCAGGAATATAACAGAAAAAGAAACATTGTAGTAAATGAAACCGGTAATTTATAAGATTAAACAAACAATATTATGAAAATTCGTCGCCATGTTTCAAAACTCCTCGACAGTTTATTTTAAAAAGTTTTGACATATTAACTTACGGTGATTTTTTTCACACTAATATAAAGCTTATTCGTATTCTCGTATATTATCAGTTTCCCATATTCCCGTGTATGATATTTTAGCCATTTCCTTTTCGTAATTAAATTTCTTACAGGAACGAAATGTAATAAACGGTAGTAGTTATCAAAGTTTTATTTTTATATAAAAAACAGAAATTTCTCATATACTCGCTTCAATTTCAACGTATAGTAATGTTTAAATGAATTCCAAAAAACAGATCCACATGCAAGCGTACCAACTTAGAAAAAAATATGTCGTATTGTAAAATTACACTCATATCAATCGATTATTTAATGTCGATGAATTTCAAAAGGCAACTTAGCTTTCGCAATTTTGTCAGTACTCCACAAAATTACGCAACAGAAAACTGAATATCACATATTTTTGGCGATCATTAATTAAGTAAACACTCTCGGTTATCTTTCTGCAATCTTTGAATAATAATTTCGCAATGCTTTACAATCAATTAACACAAACATATTTATATTCGATACGAATCTGCACTCACCGGAATTGTGATGAACGGGAGCTACAAATATTTAAAAAAAAGACAACGGGCCAAAACCGAGTAATGTTTGAATCGATAAAACTATTATTTCAGGCAAAAAGAATTGATTTTAACATTTTAACGCTACACGTTTGAATTCATCTTCATTGTTTCTTATGTTTCATATAACCTTAAAGCAGCCATAACTGTACTCGCATTGTAAAATAATCTTTGACACATTTTGTGGTGATTTATTTCCTACCAAAACTTATCGCATATTTTTCCATACATCTTAATTAATTTAAATCATGTTTTTTTACATACAACCGTGATAATGTAATATGTCATTCAGATTATATATTGTCTCGCTAAGCAAAATGAATCCTGATAATTATACACAATTGTAGAACAAGTGCTGTAAATATTGTTTTTTTTAACTTTATAATTGCATTTAATATTTGCTAGTCCAAAAAACGGATCGCATTTTTTATCCCTTGTCCCACCGCGAATTATTCATTTATGAATGAGCATAAATTTAGCAGTTGACAGCCTGAAGGTTGCTTGCATAATACTTACATGTACACAAGAGGCACTTGCTTTGAAAATGTCTCAATATTTTCGCAATATTCCGATACTTAGTAGATTGGCAACACTGACAGCACGCTGTGAAAATAGCCATTTAATAAAAATCACTATGGAAATTGTCCGTCTTTCGGAGAGCCGAATATTGCCAAAGATTTTTTCAGCCGTGGAGTGCTTAAAAGTCAAAGGGTATGACGTTTTTTTTTACATTCCAAATAATTTACATAAATAATATTGTATTAAAATAATACAAATGAATAGTTAATTTGTATTTAACATCGAAAGAACGTCATATATTTCGCATAGCGACTACTAATGTATTTTCAGCTGAAAAAAAAAGTTAAACGAAAATATTTGACACTAAAATTATGATTGTGTAAATATTTATAAAACAGTGTCATCGTGACACAAAGGCATTTTTATATAACTAAAACACACTTTACAGTAGGTATGTATTATTTTATCATAGAGCGATCAGAAACTAGTTTACTCCCTCGTTGGTTTTAATCTTACTTTCAGGCGGAATGAATATTTACTTTTTTTGCAAGAAAACCCAAATGAACACCGTAATATTACCGATCACGACATAGCTTCACACGAAAAAATAGGAAAAATGTATTTTATAATCTGCGTAAAAACGCGAAAAGGTTTTCAAATGATTTTATGTTATCTATGTTGCAGTAGCATCATTTACTTGACAACATTGTTGTTAATAGGGAGAAATTCTCATTGATATCTAACAATCATGCTATCACAATAATGCATAACAGTACACATATCTGTCGACTTATCTCATTTACCTTACCCGCTTAGGTCACGTTAGTTAGAACTTGCTCTATCGACCAGGCGGGCTTGGGTTCGATTCCCGGTAAGATCACGAGTTAATCTCGAGTGAATTTAAAAAAATCAAATAATTTTGCTTATTTTTTAAAATAAAATATTATATTTAGAATTATTTTCATTATGTACACTTGAGTAGTAGAAGTGTCAGTTCGAGTGCATTCGCGCATTGAGTAGTACCGGAAGATGCCGAGAGGCGAAACCCGGGTCGTGTTCGACCAAGAATCGTGGAGGTGTACATAATGAAAATAATTCTAAATCAACGTTGACTTTCCATCAAGCACCTTCAGTCGAAATTTTAAATTATAAAATTTTATATGATTTCAAAATCATATTATTCGAATTAACTATTTTTTATATTCCTCATTACATATATATTATATTATATTGGATATTATTTCCGTTTTGCTTTATTGTCAACTATTAATTAGTTAAATTATTATTTCTAAAGTGTTGTTTATTTTATATATGTATGTAATCGTGTAATAATTCTGAATTTAAAATTGATTATGTAGCTCTGCGCGTCTTTATCGTGTGCTCTTTTCCTATGCGCGATTTCGTCGTCCGCGGTTTTAACGTGCCACCATAATATGTGTTCTTATTTTAACAAATTGTGTGTCGCTTACACCAGTGCTTCCCAACCTGGAAGTCCAACCTTCCAACGTCCAAAAGTCCAACCTTCTCAACGTTCTTTGTGATAAAATATGAACATGTGAAATAACAAAAAATCGGGGGTCCGCGGCATGAAAAAGGTTGGGAAGCACTGGCTCACACCACTAATTTGACAAGCACTGTTGTCAAGCATTGTCAGTGACCGCCTTTGACAATTTATTGTCGTCTATGATAAAATAAAACAAACGTCCTCCGCTCCATAAGTGGAGCGGGCATCGCTAAGAAAAACAAAATCGTTAGCCACAGTTATTTGATTATTATAATAACGAACCTTGTCCGTGATAATGTTCCACTATATCAAGGTCAGACCGAACCGGCTCGCCTGCCACGCTGCGTTCCGATACCTCGACATCTGTATGCAAAAGAAATTTTTTTATTGCTCCAAAAATCAACTTTGAAATCGTGGCAATCTGATGGAGTGATATAATCAACGGTGTGGCAACAAGTTAGTTTTACAACAGAAACCTTGACTGTGACGTTGTGCAACAGTCGCTCGGCTGTGACATAAGAAATAACATTGACACTATCGCCACGATTTAATCTAATGTTGCCATTATAAACACGGTGACCATACATCTCAAAAAGATGACAATAGTCGTTTATGAGTTCCAACATTCCCGACGAAATCTCGACGAGTTCATTCATAATCGAGGAATCATAATTTAAAAAGAAATATATTTTGGTTTTTATTTTTCATTGAAGCGCTCGCTGACCGTTTTATAATCGGTACTCACGCCCAGTGTCGGATTACCTTATAAGCAAATAAGGCGCGCGCTCGGGGCCTCCGAATCTGAGGGGCCTCAAAGTAGATTATTTAATAAAACCCATTTAATTATTGCTCAGATTTTTTTATTATTATAGTTGGAATTTTCTGACGTTTTTATGTTATTCGGAAAATAGGGTATCCAAATTTAATTGCGCCTGAGGCCTCCCATGTGCATAGTCCGCCACTGCTCACGCCGTGACTTACATTTCGTTGTTGTGATTCAGAGATGCTTGTCGCAACCTTAACGTACGGGTAATGCATACATTCAATACTTCCAATGTAATTCGCAGCATTCCCGAGTCAGTTCAAAATTTGGCTTATGAGACTGACCATGTATATATGTATGTATTCAATCGATCACTTGTAAATAATATAGTTGAAATAAAAATAGTAAAATGAAAACTTTTAGCCACACAAAACGATGAAATGACGTATCATCAAAAGCATTTTCTACTAAGCAGTTGATAATGCTCGTGAAGAGGAAAACCAGTCTTGAATTTTATAAATTTTAAATTCGTACAAAAGAGTGTTTTTTTTAAATATAATGCCTTTACACCAAATATTGACAGTGAACACTTTAACCTATTATATATTCAATTATGAACAATATACCATTTTCAGAAAGTAAAACGATAGAAATAACGTTTTACGGTATAATTTTTAACAAAATAATGTTTTTTTAAAATACTTTTTGATTTACAGGAAGAACACAAGTTTTTTTAAAACATTTTGAGAAGATGGTCACCGCAAAATTAGTATGCGTTTATTTTGCGACCCCTCGAATTGACAGTTGAAAGTTTGAGATGAATTTTCCTTATTGTTGGCCTAGAGCTCGTCTTTTGTCTGTCAAGACTTTTAAAAACGCATTCTGTCACGTTTATACATTATAATAAAATATAATATGATTATATTATCTATTTTAAATTCAATTTCGTATCGAAAACAAAATAAGACAAATTATATGCATGTCTAAACTTGTATTTAATATATTGTTGTAACATCTCATACATCAGTGCAAGGTAAAACTAATATTACAACTATTTATCTGTTCTACAACGAGATTCATTTTTCATTTCGTAAAATTTCTAATAGAAGTGGCCGTCAGAGAAGCAATTGCACTGTTACTCGTAACGGGTAGTGAATACAAATTCCAGTCGAACATTCGAATAATCAATATTAAAGCATATTCGGTTTTTTTTATAAAAGTATTCAAAAAAAATATTTATAATGTTAATATAAATACAAAATTTCCGAAATTATAATTACGTTAGTCACCAGTCACCTCTGTAGCTTTATTAACCTGTGATGATTTTTAGATGTTAGAGGTGTTAATTTTTTTAATTTGACTTAGTTTAGAGTCACTTATTCATATTTTCTACTGTCATTTGTAAATTATTTTCATTGTTTATTACACATTTTTATTTCAATTTGTTTTCGTATAAATATCACTGTTAAATTATATTTTTTATCAGCTGATAATGCCATGAGCAAAACCGGTCCTGATCTTAGTCAATAAACGTGGAAATAAGTACAAATGAAAATTGTGTTTTTTAATACTATACAGTAGCTAATACTTTTCGGGGCTTCGCATCACATCACCGAAGTATTAGATTATTTTATAATTTGTAGTAAAATAATTTATAGCGAATTACTTCTCAATTTGAATTTTGACAGCTATCACAAAATGGCCGATGTATAAATAAATGCATCATAGTAGGTACCAAATAGTTAATAATGCAACACAATTACCCGTGAATATTGGATTTAAGATGAATACATTTTTTTAAATTTATAAATGTCAATTTTCACAAACATATTATTCGTAGCATTGAAATATTGTAAATATCATTGTTATATTATTTTCAATGTCGGATAACATTGTTCACAATGTTACACGAAATACAGCTTTTTTGAAACGAAAACCTGACAAATTAAGCTATTATGTTCAGTTTTTAGACAACCTCCTTGTTGGGATAGGTTTTTTTACGCGACATTTTATAATAATATTTCAAGGGACCTTGTCGGATGATAAGTTGCTTGGAGTACGCATGTTATGTAAGCAATAACTACCAACGTCCAATCTCATAAGTTATAACTACAGTTTATTAAAAAATGATTATTTTAACACGCTAATACCGTGATCAGCAATGAACGCTTTTGAATGTAGTTTTCAGATTAAAATTAAAATATATGTATTTTATTTAATTATGCCTTTTTTAAGCATATTATGAGTAAAGAACTTGTGGATTAGGAAACAATTTTGAGGAATATGATAGTAAAAAATATTTTTTTTCAACAACAACATTAAAAAAAAAACAGCTTTTGTATGTACATATAACACAGCCATATAGTTACATGCAAACGGCCTATAATGTAAATCCGTGTTATACGAAGTTCAAAGTTCATATATAATTATTTTTTCGTTACAAAAACTATATAATATAGTATGTGTCGCTGCAGTCACCATCTATTTCATTAAGCTACTTTTTTAACCAGCACTTTTTCATTAAAATTGCGTACTTTTAGTATCTTGAATATTTAGCAGGTCTGTCTCTTTGTGAAAGAAACCTTAACTCCGACTGATATCTACAAATAGTCTGTCTCCGATTAAAAAAAACAAAATTTACAAATTTGCGTATTTTTTAATATTTACATAATTTAATAACTCTTTATTTATTGAATTATTAAAAAAGCAGTCAGTCACCCGTATTTTTACAACTCCAACTTCACCCAAAACCCGCGACTCCAAATTTCTGACTGCATAGCTTTGATATTTAGTCGAATTCTATCCCAGAAAATTACCAAGTCATACGACAAAATATACCTTAATCATTGTTAAATCGAAGCCGTGTTGTAGATAAACCGTGTTACACGAAGGCTTAGTGTATTTCGTTTAAACTATGACAACCACGTGATAAACAGTCAATTAAATCTTAATTTATATCAAGTAATACAAACATATATATAAGTAAGACTTATTTAGTTTTTTTTTTAATATTAATGGCCGCTGGGTGCGATTATTGTAAGCAATAAAACAAATGTGTGGTAGTCAGGGTCGTGCGTGGGTCCTTGAATGTCCGCGTGCAAAAGTAGGCTTTTTTCTGTGCCCTCATTTTTTTATTTATTTCATATCACAACTTTACATCACTTCAATTACATCAATGAAATGATTAATCTCAGGTAACAGTTTATTTGTGAATTATTTATCGGATAGTAATGTAAGGACAATGTATTACATAACTTTCGAATATTAAATGTACATATAACAGTCATTGAAAGTTTTATTAATTGCATATACACCCAACTCTTTTTATACACGATTTTGAAATGACACGATCCACTAATAATAACGAATACTATATTTTTACTTGAATTATTTGTAAGATTCCCAGATACAAAATAATAAACAAAGAACAGATTAGGTACCCAATGACAAGAAATTCAACAACACAGGACGATAATAACAAACAAAAGCTTTCAGTAGTCTACATTAACGTCTCAGATATTTCTGGCGATGAAAGCGATTTAAATCCAGTCCGTCATAAACATGCGACTGTTATTGATTTAAAAAATCTTGATTATTGAAAATTCTTCATCATCTTTTATTTGGTTAATGGATTCATCCGTACACGAATTCTCCGCAAAATAATAATGCGCATACCGAAAATTTCTGTTTATATTCAACCTATAGAATTATATTTTTTTCGGGAATAAGAAAACTGGAAAAAAGATATAACATGTATTTAATATTTCGAGTTTCAACATATAAAAGTGTGCGGAGAAGAATCAAACAAAGCTTTTAAATATACATGGTATATCAATGCAGTTTTTATACAGAAAAATGCATTTTAACACCCCCTAATAATAGTAAATTAAAAATATGTACTTTGAATATCTTATTCAAGTATGTACTATTCGATCTAAAACTCGGCAGCTTGATATTTCATAATTATATTTATTGAATACCTCCCCTCATTTCTTAGACGTATTTTCTTTGAGTATATTATACGTGTAGTTATTTACCCGTCATGCTATTTATGCATATCTTGTGTAGGTACATAATAGATTATTTTAATTGAATGCTTTATGTTGGGAAATAACTGACGAAAACCTCGTGAGCTCAAAAACATCATGTGTCTCTTGAGAGCAATACAAATCGATTGAAAAATCGACATAAAGACTAATTCCATATTTGGATTTAAGCTCAAAACCCCCAAACCACTCATCAATTATAATAATTGATTATCACTCTGTATTCTTTATGGCGAAAAAGAATTAATAGATATATTTTTTCTGGGCTGGATTATAAATATACGTCTGGTCACGCCACTGTAATAATTTGATATTGGTAACTAAGTATTCCCTCCCAATTATTATGCTCATAAAAATGAACGACTTAATATCGAGGCACCTGATAAATTGAGTGATTATACATTACTGTTTACTAAGCATCACCGATTACATGCATTTGAGTGCTGCCATTATCGTAAAAATAAATGGCTTTTACTGGCTATGGTTAAGTATAACGTGGGCAATTGTTTACTTTAATATTATTAACGTTTTTTATTATCATGTTATTGTAAAAAAAATGCTTATATTATTATAAAATATATTTATTTATAACGTTTAATATACTTGAATAAATTCAATTGTTATTTGTAATTGAATTAAATTGATTTAAAGTTAGTGTTTAATATTTTTTGTGTGATTATTGTGACGTAATATGCTAGGTGTACCCACAAGCCTGGGGGGTGGCCTCCAAATTTTCATTTAGTTTTAATTCTTATTGTTGATTAGTTTATTTATAGTTTCACTGCTATATTTTATTTGACAGTGACGCATCATTTTTTTAACCAGTCTTTTATCCTTGTCCAAGTTGAAAAGCGGACCTGAATGAATGAATAACAAACAATCATACTACAAACACCTCTTATTATAATATTTTATCAAAAGTTTTATGGCTTTAATCGGTAGGTTGGAAGGAATGTAAGCATCACAAGCATCCATGTCCTCGGTGACGAATTCATAAATCGATTGAAAAATAAATGTATTTAACTAGTGGTGGATTACCCCAATAATGCATAAAATGCGCGCTTGAGGCCACTGAATCTGAATAAATATCAGGATTACGGAATCCAATTTCGAGCCAAAATGTTGATCCCGGGACTGGTCCCGGGATCAGTACATTTTTTTAATAAATAAAGATTGATAATATTGTTGAAAAATAAATTAATTTTTTTATTCTATATTGTATAATGTTTCATTTCTATTAATGGAAAAGAAAAAAAACCCGACTTTTGGTTTATAATTTACACCTCTTTTGAATTAATATTTAGTTTACTCGTAAGCCTTACGACGATCTGCCCGATGATGCTTCTTAAAGAGGCGAAACACGTGTCACAGTTTGTAACACAACATGTGGAATAAAAAAGTTATCAAATTAAATTTCATATTAGAAAAGAACACAAAGTTACCGCCGAATCCACCGAAAATATGAACGTGTAACTGCTCAGTTGTGTAAGTCCACTATAAAATATCTGAATAAAAGGGTATCGCGTATACATATAATTGATAAGTATTGTACACGCAGAAATAGTGAAAGATTGAGGACGACTGATGACACACTGGTTAACCACTTACTGTAATCACAAGTCTATAAAAAAAAATCTAGATCTACAAATCGATCAATTTTTATTTCATTTCATTCAGATTTCGCACCACGCATTATTTGCGAATCCGGCGAAGTGGATTAATAAATGGGTAATTTATTCAGCCAATCCGATGTCAAAACAATCAAAAATTACTTTTAAGCAGTTGGCAAATGTATTCTATCGGTGTCAATGTCTCGGTAAATTGGTGTCAATATCTGCAACAGAGCTGCCTGATTAAAATTCAAAAATTGTTTTAAATACAACAAAAAAAATGTGAACGAATACAACACATGATCATTTCATGAAAAATCGTTTACAGTATAAACATATCCTTTTGTTTCTTTGTTCTAAATATTCGTCGCTAAAATGCCAAAAAACATTAAGACAAAAAACCTAGTTTTTAAATATATGTGGATTTAACGATAACTATATGGAAATTGATTTTTAATATAAAATGAACATATGTATTTCATGACTATCATTTTGCTAGCTGTGTTCCTTTTTTACCATGTGGATCATATGGACGCATTATGGAGTTTATCTCAACCAAAGTGTTTCTAAAATAACTACTTGTTACTCAGTTGCTCAACCTCTCTTTGTTTCCAACGAGAGTAGGCTTAGTAAGATAAAGCTAGGACAGGACCAGTGGCTAAATAAAACCGCTCTCGCTACGCCCAGTTTCTTAGAATATAATGGGTGGGAGGGGGAATTCATGACATCTGTAACTGTAAATGTAACTGCTCGCATACTCAAAAATTAACGGAATTCAACTTACAGCTTCTCATACCTTTATTTTATTTTTTTTCACAAATTAACAACCGACTTTTTATCTATTTTAAATGTATTCCCAAACAATAAAATTAAGGACTCCAGTAGTTTTTGGAAGGCGTTAAAGGTGTAAAAATGCCAACCTGAATAATTTCCGGTGTCAAAAGTAATAAATACAACGATGCAACGTGCAGTGTGTACAGAACATCGATTTACATGTTGCGTCGGCCGACTGTGATTGCACCAGATTAGCAATGTTTAATTAACATAAAAACCTCTCGATTTCAATAATTGAATTGAAGTAGAATATTTTCAGCATGTCGTTGAGCTGCCTACCACATTGCGTAACATTTTTTGCAAATCAGATTGACCAATATGACGACAAAATCGCCATTGCCGAAATTCAAATACTATCATCACACAGCTTTGTTACTTATAGAAAACGGGACTACACGAGAATCCATTTTTTCACCCATTCCTTTATTACCCATTTTGTTATTGAATTGTAACCTTTTTTTTTGGTTTATATAATATATCTACTTACTTGAAATTTTAATTCTTATTAGACACCTTATACAAACATGTATTACCTTCATTTTTCAATAATGTATAGGTATAGCAATACAATGCTAACTTACTTTGTATTGTTGACTGCTCATTTAAATGACTGCAAATTTACTGTATTTTTTCTGATACATCTTATTTAAAATTAATTGATGAACATCTTATTTAAAAAACTTTACTAGTACTTTTAAATGTAGATATATTATTTACAAAGTGAAATTAAAGTTTTATTTAACCATTTTGGAACGAGCTGTGTTTGCAAATAATAGCCTCAATTGAAGGAATATAGCTCTTGTTTAAGCAATATAATGCCTTTCCTCTCTGAACTGACACTTAAAAGTTCCACATCAAATACCCTGAACTACTTGTGAGCATTCAAAATCGACTTTGGAATTTAAGTCGAACATACATCTTAACATTAATAGCCGATAAGGTCTGTCTGTAAGGACGTCCGCAGTAAGGTACAGACCAATGATTTCGATTTATTCTGAACAGCACATTTTTGAAATGTTGTTCTATCCAATGGGAGCGGCTTATTTTAAGCCGGGCGTGAATGTTCTGATATCGCCACGTTTGAAAATTTGATATTTCTTGGTGTAGAGCTAAAGTATTGTATCACCATACATCATAATATTCGAATAATCAAAGACTTTAATTCGACTATTGCAAACTATGATTATAGGGCTATCGAAATGAATCGTCTGATCGTGTGAGTCGATGTGAGACTAATATTTTTTGGAGCGGATTTGATCAATTGAATCATAATGATGAATCTTTTCACGTCTGACCTTGAAAATCTGTTAGAATTCTTTAATACATTAAGAATATTCAAATTATGATATGGATATATGATAGAATAATATTTTGCTTTTTTCATACACTTGGACAAAATGTGCAACTGATTTTTTATTGAAAAATTGGATTTGATCTTTTGATTTTTATTGGAAATAATTGTTAAATAATTTAAAATCCGAAAAATAATTGTTGGCAAACTTAAACATTATTCCAAAAATTAAGTAATTTACAAAATTTCTGCTACTACGAAAGATGATTGTTAGCAAACTTTAACATTATTCCAAAAATTAAATAATTTACGAAATTTCTGCTACTACGAAAAATGGTTGTTAGCAAACTTAATCATTATTCCAACAATTAAATAATTTACGTAATTTCTGCTACTACGAAAAATGGTTGTTAGCAAACATAAACTTTATTCCAAAAATTCAATAATTTACGAAATTTCTGCTACTACGAAAAATGGTTGTTAGCAAACTTAAACATTATTCTAAAAAATCAATAATTTACGAAATTTCTGCTTCTACGAAAAATGGTTGTTAGCAAACTTAAACATTATTCCAAAAATTCAATAATTTCAATAATTTACGAAATTTCTGCTACTACGAAAAATGGTTGTTAGCAAACTTAAACATTATTCTAAAAAATCAATAATTTACGAAATTTCTGCTTCTACGAAAAATGGTTGTTAGCAAACTTAAACATTATTCCAAAAATTAAGTAATTTAGGAAATTTCTGCTACTACGAAAAATGGTTGTTAGCAAATTTAAACATTATTCCAAAAATTCAATAATTTACGAAATTTCTGCTACTACGAAAAATGGTTGTTAGCAAACTTGGACATTATTCCAAATATTAAATAATTTACGAAATTTCTGCTCCAACGAAAAATGGTTGTTAGCAAACTTGAACATTATTCCAAAAATTCAATAATTTACGAAATTTCTGCTACTACGAAAAATGGTTGTTAGCAAACTTAAACTTTATTCCAAAAATTGAATAATTTACTAAATTTCTGTTACTACGAAAAATGGTTGTTAGCAAACTTCAACATTATTCCAAAAATTAAATAATTTACGAAATTTCTGCTCCTACAAAAAATGGTTGTTAGCAAACTTGGACATTATTCCAAATATTAAATAATTTACGAAATTTCTGCTCCTACGAAAAATGGTTGTTAGCAAACTTAAA
Organism: Himalopsyche tibetana; assembly: GCA_030503985.1. NCBI lineage: Eukaryota > Metazoa > Arthropoda > Insecta > Trichoptera > Rhyacophilidae > Himalopsyche > Himalopsyche tibetana. The sequence goes on along the minus strand of JAPJYX010000019.1, from coordinate 2,845,507 downwards.
CATTATTCTAAAAATTAAATATTTTACGAAATTTCTGCTACTACGAAAAATGGTTGTTAGCAAACTTAAACATTATTCCAAATATTAAATAATTTACGAAATTTCTGCTACTACGAAAAATGGCTGTTAGCAAACTTGAACATTATTCCAAAAATTCAATAATTTACGAAATTTCTGCTACTACGAAAAATGGTTGTTAGCAAACTTAAACTTTATTCCAAAAATTCAATAATTTACGAAATTTCGGCTACTACGAAAATTGGTTGTTAGCAAACTTTAACTTTATTCCAAAAATTAAATATTTCACGAAATTTATGCTACTGCGAAAAATGGTTGTTAGCAAACTTGAACATTATTCCAAATATTAAATAATTTACGAAATTTCTGCTACTACGAAAAATGGTTGTTAGCAAACTTAAACTTAATAGAAAATTTAAATTAACTTTGATTATTCCACGTATTGTGTAACTAACTGTGACACGTGTTTCGCCTCTTTCAGAGGCATCTTCAGACTTACTATCGCAAAGTTTGCTTAAGTATTACTTAAGCAAACTTTGCGATAGTAAGTCTGAAGATGCCTCTGAAAGAGGCGAAACACGTGTCACAGTTAGTTACACAATACGTGGAATAATCAAAGTTAATTTAAATTTTCTATTAAAATGAACTTCCACAAAGTTACCGCCGAAACCATCGAAAGTAATAAACTTAAACTTTATTCCAAAAAATCAATATTTTACGAAATTTATGCTACTACGAAAAATGGTTGTTAGCAAACTTGAACATTATTCCAAATATTAAATCATTTACGAAATTTCGGCTACTACGAAAAATGGTTGTTATCAAACTTTTTTTTTCCAAAAATTCAATAATTCACGAAATTTCTGCTACTACGAAAAATGGTTGTTAGCAAACTTGAACATTATTCTAAAAATTAAGTAATTTACGAAGTTTCTGCTAATACGAAAAATTGTTGTTAGCAAACTTAAACATTATTCCAAATATTAAATAATTTACGAAATATCTGCTAACTATAAAAATAAAATATATTAAAATAAAATATAATTAAATTAAATTAAATTCAATAAAATAAAATAAAATAAAATAAAATGAAATGAAATAAAATAAAATAAAATACCATAAAATAAAATAACATAAAATTAAATTAAATTAAATACTATGCAACAAAAATCTCACGTTGCTGGGCAACGGGCTTACAGCTAGTCTATATATTAATAGCCGATAAAATAAGTTTTCACTTTTCACTTTTTACTTTTCACTTTTTACTTTTCACAAATGTGTGCGTACTGATGTCCACTTCGCCCAATGATAGCGATTTATTTTGAACATATTTTGAACATCACATTTTTCGGCCAATTGGAATGGACGTCTTTTTATATTCAAAATTCAAATTTCCTGGCTTAGAACTAAAGCATCGTAATTAATATTGAGAGAACTTTATTTCAAAATTTGCATGGCTACGAAGTTTTTTAAATAATCAAATGAACTGATTCGATTTTTTAAAGCTATAATTATTATAGGGCTAGGAGCTGATTTGACAAATTTTGTTCAGTGTCATCCATCTTCTATATGATTGTCACCGATTTCCCCTCCCCCTCCTCATCCCCAGCCCGACTGTCGACATTTTTTTTATTCATACTAGAAGTATTTTTTCATTACGCTGAAGAAGCACATAGTTTTAAATGTGAAAAAACGCTAAACTTTATTTCACATTTTATTTCTGCCGCGGGTCGGATTCGAAACGTGGAACTTTGCAATATGAACGGAACGTCTTACCGCTGAGGTAAAGGGCAAACTTTCAGGTGCGACAAAATTAGATTATATATATTAAGCATTCGAAAAAAGAACTATTTCAAACATGACTTTGATTGTTTGTTTGTATTGAAAATTCAAAAATAGAATATGTCAAATACTTAGTGTGGCCAATTCAAAAAAAATGATTCCAAGATATTTTTCTTTTTCTACGAAATATATTTGTTTGCACACTTGAAACCTTTGCAGGGCTGTCGATATATGCGCCGAGGTCGATTTATGGTACTACGAAAAATGATTGTTAGCAAACTTGAACATTATTCCAAAGATTTAATAATTTACGAAAAATGGTTGTTAGCAAACTTAAACATTATTCCAAGATATAATAATTTACGAAATTTCTGCTACCACGAAAAATGGTTGTTAGCAAACTTCAACATTATTCCAAAGATTTAATAATTTACGAAATTTCTGCTACTACGAAAAATGGTTGTTAGCAAACTTAAACATTATTCCAAAATATAATAATTTACGAAATTTCTGCTCCTACGAAAAATGGTTGTTAGCAAACTTGAACATTATTCCAAATATTAAATAATTTACGAAATTTCTGCTCCTACGAAAAATGGTTGTTAGCAAACTTAAACATTATTTCAAAAATTAAATAATTTACGAAATTTCTGCTACTACGAAAAATGGTTGTTAGCAAACTTGAACATTATTTCAAAAATTAAATAATTTAAGACATTTCTAATAAAAATAAAATAAATAAAAATAAAATAAAATAAAATAAAATAAATTAAAATTAAATTAAATAAAATTAAATAAAATTAAATAAAATTAAATTAAATAAAATAAAATAAAATAAAATAAAATAAAATAAAATAAAATAAAATAAAATAAAATAAAATAAAATAACATAAAATAATATAAAATTAAATTAAATTAAATACTTTGCAACAAAAATCTCACGTTGCTGGGCAACGGGCTTACAGCTAGTATTTATTAAAAAAGGCATCATGAATAAAAATCATCCAATCGCAATGCAGTGACCACAACTCTCCCTTATATTTCGCGCAAGACATTTTCGAATTTCGAACTTTGCACCTCTCACGCGTAAATGACGTCCACATGAGTTTAGTTTGCAATAACGAATTGTATTATTTCAACATGTCTCCGCGCCGTTGTCTCGGCGGCTGTCACATTTTTATTGGAGGCGCGCTCGACGTTGACCGCCGATCGATTCTACGAATACAATATTCTCATGACACTGAACTAAATGAATTTTATTTTCTTTACCAGTTCAAAGACGACTTCGCTACAATATGCTTGCCTAGTGGACTGTGTATTGCTATAAAACTTTTGAACATCAAATTAAGTAAATTAATATTATATTAATAAATGGGAGGATTCTTATAAACTCGATAGCACCATTGACTCATATTCCTTGTACCTAATTTATTAAATGAAATTATGCAACTAACAGCTCTTACGTATTGGCAACTGGTCTCCGGCACCACTAGGCAGAAGAAAGCATATTAGCATTTATGCACATGGTAACCAGAGATTGAGAAAACTTGAGCAACTCTCTCGACGACCAGAGTGGAGGACGACCAATGGAATAGATTGTTTCTTATCACACGTTCTGCACTGCACGCACAACCAGTTTTTATCAGAATTCACCCCATGTTGTTGTTCCTATATTCTCATTTTTGACATTCAATAACTATGAATTTCGATACAGAAAGATTAACCATGAAGATATAAATAAGAGGGTCAATCTTGAATGTACCATCTGCAGAACGTTATAATAGGGAAATGAAAAAAATTCGGAGGGAAAGAAAATCTCGTAGTAAGCGTAACACCCAATATTTATTTTTCTTATTCCTTTGCTTTTTGAGGAACAAAGCTACTGCAAATAATATCTTCCATGTCCATCCTAAGACTCAGCCAGCGTGGTACAGCCAAGATTGTTCATATGCATTCTTCGTATTGGACTCACGTCTTTGGAAACCCACTATCTGGATATCAAATACTGATCAACAAGGGCCTAAGCCAGGGGTGGGGAACCTTTTCTTCTATAAAGGCCGCATTCATTTTTCTGATTCGACATGAAGGCCGCAGTAAACATTGACTACAGAATTTTTAGCCGGAAACAATTTCATGCCAATTTCTAAAGCCCATAAATTTGCGGATTTTCCAAAATTACCAGCATGGTACCTTTTTTTAGGCCTTTAAAGGATTTTGACATCAAAAATCCCAAGAATTTACGAAATTACAAAAATTTTCAAAATTAAAGAATTGGTCAGAAGGCCGCACCAGGGTAGCCAAAAGGCCGCAGGTTCCCCACGCCTGACCTTAGCAATAAACGAGATGCAGTTTATATACTCGTTCGCATTTAGAGAGGTTTGGAAGGGTGTCCTCGGCCCTAATGCATTTTTGTATTTGAGAACAAAATTTTATATCTATGATATTATTGCCTTAAAAATCAATTTATTTTGGAATTGATAAAGGTTTCTTGAAACTGTTATGCCAGCTAGGAGGCTACATTCTAGATTTATATCCCACAGTTCAGGGATCAAGTTGCCGACATGGACATCATAAGTATCCACTTTTTCAAAATATTTGGTTCTATATCCGTGTTTCTCAATGTAGGGCGTACGCCCCACCGGGGGCAATTTGAAGATTTTGGGAGGCAATGCGCTAATCATAAATATGTGTAACATTATTTTTTTTGAGAAGATCCAGATTATACGATTTATAAGAAATTGCATTCCTATTTTTGATAATTGACGTGACCATGCAGTATCAAAAAGAACTCTTAAAAGATGTAAAATAATTAATCCTTTAAAACACTATTCAGCAAAAAAATGTAATGGTGTGTGACTTTGTGTCAAGGAAGAAACGAAATACCCAACCATTACAAAAATTCTGCTGCCGTTCCTATCATTCAGCTCAATGTGGCTTTAGTCAATGATTTTACGTCATTTTGATATCACAAACCGTGGAGGTTTTACGAATTAAATTGACAACATTTTTACGTCATGTAAAAACTCTTCGCAGCTCACATCAAGCACAAGAGTTGTACTAATTTGCATATTATTTTCTTCCGAGTTGTACGTGTAACATAACATATATGTATATTTACGTAAGTCAAAATAATATTGACCATACTGGGCATGGAGATTTTTGAAGCGTTGAATAGGGGCATGGCACAAATAAGGTTGGGAAACACTGCTCTATATATTAGCTAGCAAAGGGCCCAGCTATTTTGAGAGTCACTCGAGATCAACTCGAGGAGTAGACATCGCAAACATTTGATTTTAAAAATATAACTTTGATATTGATCTGCCAAGACTTACCACTAGACCCCAAAGCGCTGAAACTATGCACCGACTTTTTTTACTTGGCAAAAGCGTTGAGCTATTACAAACAAATTGTGCAATACTAATTACTTCAGTCAAAAGTGAGCGCTGCTTATCAGCTTTAAAAATGCTAATGTTATTATTTGAGTCAATACCGGAAATAATATAAATATGACTCAAGATGGATTAAATGATTGTGCAACTGTTAAGACAATGGCATTGCCATTTTTCAGACCTAAGCGTTCGTGTAGAGTTGGTGCTGTTATAATTTATGAAGCAAATGATGATTTCTTACATAAATAAGTGAAACTTTTTTTGCAGCCCCTAATATTTTTGTCACCGGCCGCCACTGCTAATAACACAGTTTTGGCTCACCGATAAACTGGTGCTTTAGAACTAAGAAGGTTCAATATATTAGCATCTGTATTTATGCTATGGAGATGATTCCAAACACCGTCAAGTATGTAGATTGGATGAATAGTACAGAACAGAAATACTAACATTCAATACTGTCAAGTTGGGCAGTTTTGGACGTACTCGGAGAGATGCTTTTTCATACATAATATATTCTTGAAATTATGAATTTTTTCGATAATAAAGTTGGTTAATTTACATGTGAAATGAATTGTAATTTACTTTTTAATTAATGGTAATTTTTGAATAAATATTTATTAAAATGCAACACTACCAATTTTCTGCATAACAATTGACATCAGAAATATTACATTGAAATAAATTAGTAATTGCTGTCAAACAAACAACACTTTAAAGCAGAGTCCACTCTAAGGACAGTTCAGCGAACTTAAGATAGCTCCAGAACGAGTGCAATCTGATTAAATCTCACGGTTACTACACTCATAACGTAAATCGTAGCACTTATGTGTATTCTCGACCTTGCATATTGAATTAATAGACAACATGAAATATTGTCTTTTAACATTCACTTACTCATCGGTAATACGCAAACATCAATTGAAAAATGGACCCACTTGACAGATGTACGCCCGAGCATCCTTGACTCCTATTGCAACATTTCTCTACGATAGAATAATTTATTTAGTGAACTATTTATTATAAGCGGGACTAAATTTTTGTGTTGATAACATTGCAACTTAAACCTTGACCAATTTTTTGGACCATATGAAAATGTTACATTGTCAATTCAATTAATTTGAATAAACTTGGAACATCCCACTTTGATGACCGGTTGGTCATCAAAATCTTAATGTTTCGAAATATAAAACTATTCAATGTGTTAGTCGTTGTGGCAGGGCAGCAATAACATTAACGCCTTGTTCTACTCTGTTACAGACAAATAAATTGATTGATGAATTTGCATCCAAAGGCATCCATGTCTTTAATGTGTACTACCCCTCTGACTCATCTATCTGACTCCTGAAAAAAATTAGGCAAAAAAAGTGCTTACTACATGTGTTGCAAATTAGCCCAGCCCTTTGATTATTAATTGATTTTTCATCTTTTGTCTATTCCCATTCACATTTTTTTTTATTAAATTATTGATATTTCTTACAATATTAATACTTCACATATCTATCAGTGATATTTAGTAGTTACATTATTTTTATTATTTGTTACAAATGTACAAAAGATTATTTTTTGTAATCCAATAGGTCAGGGGTTATCAAGCTTTTCGGACCCTAGAGCGCAATATAAAATATTGGTAGGGCAAAATTTTTTCAAAATCTCAAAACCCAGAAATTTACCGATTAGCTCACCGCGGAATTTGAAATCCTCAATTCCCTATACTTTTCCACCAAAATATCTCCGAAACTCGTTTTTTTTTTTTAGCTCACCGAGGAATTTGAAAATCTCAAAACTCAATTTAACGATTTGATAGATAGTTGGTGGGCGCATCAGGATCAGTCGGCGGGCGCCATGGCGCCCGCGGGCACGGGGTTAGTAACCCCTGCGATAGGTAGCCATATAATATTGAACGTCAAATTCAATCTCAGCTTTATTCCCTGACCTGATGACAAGAGCTTTATGATCACACATGAACACAAAAATGATCTTAGGCCCAAATTGGAAACAATAGCACCTAGAAAATGAATTCAAAGTAATAATGAATTTGTTCTCACTTTGATATTTCTAAGTTAATTTTGATGAGTATATAAATTAAAAACAATAGATATAAAATAAAATTATATTTGTGCAGATATGGACAACACTTATACAAAAATATAATATTGTTTTGATGTAACTGAAAATGATTTTTTTATGCCACCAAATTTATAAGCAGCTGTTCTAAATCAGTGCTTACCAAAAAATTTCATACCACGGCCCCCTAAATCTTAAAAAAATGATCTAATTGATCTTTAAATAATTTATCTTTCCATATATTTGGCACCAATCTGTTTTGCTGTAATCCAATGTCAGTCAGTCATTTGTATCTTTTGGTGTGGGGATGTCGGGCGTTCGTTTGCCCCTAATCCCTTTCATCTCTTGTTCGTGGAAGTGTCTCAAGTGGGAGTGTTGTAGACAAGCAGGAGGTGGAACATGAACTATACAAGGAGTGTGGAAGACATGCTAAAGGTATTAATCGGCAAAGGTCATCTCTAGTCTTGATGTAGGTGGCTCATTTGGTTGAGTCAATAATCTCGAGCTGCTAAGGGTGGGGATAGCAATCGGAAAATTCGTGGTATTTATAAATTTCGGGCAAGTGAATGTCGCAATGAGACAGTGCTTGTAATGTACAAGTGTCGATCTTTTTAAAATTTCGTACATATTTCGGGATGAACGAAATGCGAAACCTTTATAGGATTTTTTTATAAAGTGAATTGATCTTTTTGTACATGATAGGCGAGGTGTTAGTGTGAGATTGAGATGTATCAGTCTCGTAACTCTTTTTTAAAAATATTTACCCTCGAGAGGTCAAACCAAATGGGTCCATGCGGGGGGGGGGTAGAGGAACTTCTTCGTCCTGACGTCCTTCTTTTTCAGGACATCTTTTTCCTCTACGCCGCAGCCGTCCTAGCGGGGTGTTGTCTTGCAGGCAGGTAGGGTTATGTGTCGGTGTGTAATAAAACACTCTCGGGTGTTGGGTGGTGAGTGTGAGGATATACAATATAATCCAGTGTAAGTGCCTTGATGAGAGGTTAGGGTGATCGTTCATGTCGCTGTAAATTTAATTTACAGCTTCAGGATGTGTTCTTTAATTTTTTCAATATTCAGGTGGTATTACGGACAAACCACGGGGCTCCGGTTAAGCGTCTCAGATTTTTATTCTGGATTACTTGTAGGATATTGTAATGATTGGAGTTGGCGTGAGCCCAGACAGGGCAAGCGTAGGTCATAATGAGGCGGGTGATGGCTGTATAGAGAATAAGTTTTCTGGAGAGTGCGAGTTTACTGTGGGGTCCCAGCATCGGATAGAGACGTCCCGAAACTTGGGATGCCTGTCTTTTTTTGATTGCTAAGTGTTTATTGAAATTGAGGCGGGTGTCTAAAGTGAGACCTAGGTACTTGACTGAGGTGGACCGAGGGATGTCGGTGTCAAGCATACGAATGCATTCAATTCTGCGGTGGTGTCTGTTAGGTCGATGACTAAGTGATGGCTGAGCTTTTTTCTGGGTGAATTTAAATCCGCCAGTCTATGCACCATTTCGTAGTGCGATTTCTGTTGAGAGTACGAGCCAGAATGGCAGTGTCATCTGCGTATTACGCGAGTATGATTTCAGTGCCGGGGCCTGAAATCGGAATCGGGATGTCATGAGTGAACAGATTATAGAGTAAGGGTGCAAGCGCAGAGCTTTGAGGTACCCCCGCAGTGGGGAACCTGAGTGAGGATTCGGGTGCAGTTAACTTTTACGCGAAAACTTCTGTTGGTGAGGTAAGAATTTATTAATTTTAGATTGTTGTTGCCTAGGCCGGCCTCAGCAAGTTTGGCTATGAGGCCCTCGATCCAGACCCTGTCAAATGCTTTGGCGATATCAAGAAAAATACCTGATGTAAAGCATCTGCGATTGAAGCCCTCCAGTGTGAATACGGAGACTCTGAGCAATTGGTGATTGCTAGTGTTCGATTCTAAAGCCATGTTGCTCTTCAGGGAGTATGTTGCAAGTGGCTATGAGTGAATCGAGTCTGTGTTTTATAATGCTTTCTAAAATTTTTCCCATAGTGGGTAATAAATTGATAGGCCAGAAATTTACCGTTCCGTTTAGTAGGTCTAAATACCGTTATGTGGCGCACATTTTTTTAAATTTCTTTTCAAAGTTTCACAGCCAATGTCTTTTGATGGTGCTGTGCCATGCAGAGCGTTTGGAGTCGAAATCGCTGGCGATAACAGTCGAAGGAAAGTTATTGTCTATGCACGCTTCTAGTATTGCATTGAGTGTGCCGGAATTGCAATATATGGAAATGAATCTAATTGTGCCGGTGTTGAGGGTGTTGACTAAAACTGAAGTGGATTCTATTATTGATTGGTCCGAAGCGGTAGGGAGTGCACAGTGGTCTAATGTGGATTTGATGAAAGTTGCGGTGCCGCCGCGTTTCTTGTGTAGTGTGTCGGTGCGATGAGAGTCGTAGTTAATGTGGTAGTGTAGTTTAAGACCAGTTTCATTGACCATTAGAAGATCAATGTCGTGGGTGTTGAGGAAGTTTAAGACTTCCAGTTTATCTCTGTATAGCGATGTATTTGCATTCCAGTACGCTAACTGTAGTGATTGGGGCTTTCTCTTGGTTTTAGCCATGAGGAGTTATTGATGGGTAGATAAAGCTGCCGTGCATTGTGCCAGCACAGCCTGATTGGACCGGATCATGGCCTCGAGGGCCCAAGTGAGCCCAGCAAAGTCAGAGCCCGGAACAGCCGGGGCTGCACAGTCTGTAGGGGGTGGGGGGATACCCGTCTGTTTGGCATGTGATCTCGTTAGAAGTCTCAGCAGTGATGTATGTGGTAGGGGTGCGGTTTGGTGGGTCCGCGGTCTAAGGTGTGAGGTGACTTCGGTAGGTGGAGGAGGTGGACCCCACGGTGGAAGTGGCCAGTCACAAACGGTTTGTAGTCCAATGATTAACGAGCACTGGTTTTAAGCAATCTGCCGTGTTTTCGGGTTGCAGTGCAATGAATTGATTAATGCATGGGTGTCCAACCGGTAGATCGCAATCGACCGGTCGATCCCAAAGCAAAATTTGGTAGATCTCGAAAGCTACCGCGACTTTCGAAAAAATATATAATTTAAATATAAAATATACAAAAATTGAATTATTTCGTAAGCACATACCAATCATCTAATGATATGTATTTCGCATTCAAAATAAAGGGAAAAACCCTACTAAATGAAATTTCTTATAAGAATCATGTTAAAGGTCGATCGCGAGAAAACTTGAGATGGATAAGTCGATCCCAGGGCAAAAAAGGTTGGACACCCTCGGATTAATGTATGTTTATTCAAAGACATGGATGTGTGTGATGTCTTCTTCCCATCAGAGTCATAGCTAATGATTACCAAGCTTCCAGTCACGTCTTAACCCTATCATTGTATCCTTACTCTCTCCCGAAGAAAGAGAAGCTGAGCAACTGAATAATAACCAGAAAATGCTTATTTTTATATAATTTTGATTTTTAATTTCTTCTATAAATTTATTTTCAAAAAAATCGAGATTCCTTTCTTGCATTATAAATAGGTCTCATTTCCATTACTACTTAGTGTCATTTTCTACCGCTTGTTTGGTTATAGAATGGCAACTTTGAAAGATCTCTAACTGCGCATTTCGCTGCTCGGCTAAGATTTTGATTGGAATGAGTCTGCAGTGACTCCAGAGCATCCTTTTGTCTCACGCCCCAAACTGTACCGAGTGCTCCACATAAGGCGCTACAGCAATACCTCCCTAGAAGCCCAATAAGGACACAAGTTCTGATCCTGAGAGTGTCACTTTGGTGTACCAATAGAACACACAAATCTACACATTCACTTTCAAATAGGACGGATTCGACTAGTTCTGCGTTTTCAGGAAAGTCTTGAAGGATTACCGTAAGAAGAGTCACTGTGTTCAGGACAATGCGGAGGCGCTTATCATCTGAAATCATTAAAAATACTATTAGTAAAATGCCAATGGTCATGAGAAAGGTATGATTAATTTGAAGTCTAGGCCGGTGATGAATTTATAAATTATTCTAGACAGTGCCGGATCGAGAAATTGTCCCAGCAGAAGGCCATTCAATTTGTAAATAAACATAATACATCAAAAAATATATGATTTTATAATAATATATCTATATAAAAATAGTCAATACATAATTAAGTATGTATTTTATAAAAAATAGTAAATTAAACAATTAAAGAGCTCATTTCACAATAAAGTTTTAATAAATTGGAAAAGTGGAAAATAATTTCTCCTCAGGGGGGGGGGGCATGGCCACCATGCTCTCCACCCCATGGATCTGCCAATGATTCTAGATGATAGAAATAAAAAAGAATCCTTTTGCTACATATATATAGTAATTACGTTGTCATTTTTATGAATCGAGCAGCTCTAAATTAATTCTGAATTCTATTCGCATTCTATATATTTTTATTATTTAATAGGTATGGTGATTTAATTTTTCAAATACTACTGAACTTATTAATACAATATTGTGAACAAATAAGTAAGAGATACTCTACATCAGCGGTCACCAAACTACGGCCCGCCGAAGATTTTCATCCAGCCCGCGAAAAGTTCTGGATTTTTGCATATAAATTATTCATATAAGAAATATAAATTTTCATGATTTAGTTGTGAATTCACAAATATTTATTTAAAAATAATCAATTACCATACAACTGTCTGGTAAGGGACTCAAAGTGAAGGAAGTTGGATAGAAATTGGAGGCGAAACGACCAGATGTTAGTTTACTCAAAAATTTCTCGAATATTTTCATTTATTGAAATTCTAAGGGCAAACATTTGTTTACATTCTAATTATTATGTAACCACATAAAATGAAATAATATTCTGTTTGGGTTCCAATAAGATTTTTTTTGTCGTCCGGCCTCCTTAGTTTTTAAAAAGTTCAATCCGGTCGGCTTCTCAATAAGTTTGGTGACCCCTGCTCTACATAGATATGGACCAAGTCTCAAACCTAATTATACTCAAAAGGAATTTCTAATTAAATGAAAATATTTTGAAAGGAAAAACATCATCTATATCAAAGTTTTCAGACTTTTTTCCGTGGCCCCCATACCTCTTTTTTGAAAAACATTTTGCCATCGGTCAATTTCAAATACCCAGGAATTTACAGATTTCCCAAAATGAGAAGATGCGAGCCTTTTTTTTAGGTCTTCCCGGAATTTATAATTTCTAAAACCCAGGAACTTTTGGATATCCCAGTAACCAAATCCAAAAAAAAATGTATTTTCATGCAGCAAACTGAATTGATTTATAATTGATCCACTCTGGTTCGAATGCCGTAGATAACCCTCCCTCAATTATGTGAAAAGTGTAATTTATTATACCAATAATTTCATGTATATTTTGGTACTTACAAAGTGAAAGAAACTGAGCGAGAAGAGGTGCCGTATTGAGAACAGCGACTGCATCGCACACCTGCTGAACAAACGGAGCTCCCCGGAGACAAAGCTGGACAGTCAATTCAAGCAACCGACACAGAGCCACCATTTCTTCAGTTGTCAGACCACGGACTGGACTGCAAAATTATTATAAAAAGAAAAATATCACTTTTTCACGCTGTTACTTTTTGTTTGCACACTTTCAGCGGGACATATAGTTTTATTTTGGTTTACCGCTAAAAGTAGGATAAATAGTACTACGTTCTATATTAATTTAACAGCAGACAGAGCAGACAGAGCAGCAGGCAGAACTTGTACTTATTTACTTTAATAAAATCTAGAATAATATCAAAGTCTCTATTTCCATTTATTTTCATATAATTTTAAAGAATTCGCTGAACATTTTATGGCACCAAAATGAAATTTGTAAAACGATATGTTTCTATGAGAATATAATTCTACAATTTGACATAGTTAATATCTTCACTGCTCATTAAAATATACTAAGATTGATGCCGCGCTGATTTTCTGATATTTTAGTGTACCTTTATACACTAATACACACTAACACAGCCTTAACAACATAACCTCACAATTTTTAAAGTAGAAATGACCTAGTGTGGTGTGCTAGTGTTGTTTTTGTGGATTCCCAATGGTGCGTTTATTTTAAACAATTATATGAAACACTATGGCCATATCATGTTCGGGGTTAGCAGCATGTGAAAAAAAACTACATGTATAAGAATTTAGTGTGGTAAGTTTTTTTTTTTTCAATAATAACATATTTGCAATCGAGACTACTTTTCCACGATCATAGTTTTGAAGTCACAGAGATCAATCACCAAATTGTTTTTATCCTCGGCCCATATTTTATTGCATGCATACTACGCAAAGTATGCGTAAGCAAGTTATGCATTGTACTTTCAATTATAAAGAATGTTCAAAAAATGCTTTACCAATTTGAAGAATTATTGTTCTCTGCAGCACTTTGCCTTACTAAGAGACGTGAAGCATAAACCAGATTAGGAACCAATTTCACTTCTAGATAGACCTGAAACACGAAAACACACCGTTAATCGGAGATGTGGTTGATTTATTGCAAGTAACTCCGATTCAACTTAACCTTACACTTCTGATAATATTTAACTATTCAAAAAATAGAATGACTGGCTTTTTTCATATGCATGATACAAATAGTGGTAATTTCACCAATCACTGTGATTAACCTTTTGACCGCGGCTCGGATCCAAATCGGTTCAGATTGGGCTGCTATAGCAGTCATCCGCGGTCAAAGGGTTAATAGGACATTTTTTTAATTCAAGCTTCTTACAAGTAATTAGTGGTTTTATGAAAAATATATAAGCTTTTTCAAATGTTTTTGTCTGCCATCGATATGTAGCATATGGACACCTAATAGGCCATCTAAGCCAAAGTTATTTTGCAAAATCTGGTGGTAATTTAGTCGCTCGACCTCTTTCTATGAGCGTAGATGCCATGTTACAAACTGGTAAAAAAATATTTAAGCTCACCCTCAAAATTGCACTAATAGTCTGTCTCGGTACATGGGGAGCAACAAGAGGCAAAGATAGAAGAGCAGCAAGAGATCCTCGTACTTCAGCACCGGCACCGGAATGTCGTGCAACTCCAACGACCATGCTCACCTAGATAAAAATATATTCAATAATAATTCATTCAAATTAATTTAGTGCCCTAATTGAACTTTCTACTTTTCTTAAAATTTTGAGAAGTTGTGTATTTCCGGAAAGATGGGCAAACAATTGAATATCATACAGTTTAATCAATCAGAAAATGACCCCACAACGGTTTGCAAACTGTCAGCAAACCGTCAGAAGTACGCAGAAGAACAGAGCTAGAAATACAATAAAAAAAACCTTGCATATAACATATTTTACCATTGAACTGTTTTGTTACTGGTACCATAAATAGACAAAGAGGGAATCAATAATAGTTCATGATTTTATCGGAGAAATAGTGTATGAGATACGGTGCATGAATCAAAAGCTCTATAGAAGAAAATAAAACTCACAATATTTTGCTGAGTAAGTGATTCAACGTCACCTTCCATCACCTCGTTCATATTGGACCTCATGAATGCTAGCCACTCATCTTTTTCAATCGGAGCGCTGTCGTCATCTGATACGAAAAGAAATAATTGTGATTATGACAAGCTATGTAAATAATATTTAAATAGTTTAAGCACTCAAACTATCTGATTCATGCTTTAACTTAAAACTTACTTTGTATGTTTGCTTTATGTAATCACTTAATTTTAACAAAATCTGGGATATTATGGCCATAGAATCCATTGGATGTACTGATTTTAAAACGAGAGATTGGCGAGTAACAGAGAATCTTGGAGGCTCCATACGGTGTTCATATTACATGTTGCAAAAGAGGAGCTGACATGGCCCAATAAAAAACCATAAATAAGACAAATTTCATAATATTGAAAAAAAAATATAACAACATGGCAAATGTAATGTATTTTCAATTGGAACATAAGTAAAATTTTGTTGAATATAATGAAATTTAGCCAGTCTAGAATACTGCTTTAATCAGAGATTGGACTTTCTTACCGATAAAATTTTGTCCTTCAGTATTATTGATATCGGACAATTTGAGATTTTCCGAAATTTCCGGCACCTCTTCTTCTCCTTTCTCATCTTCTGAATCTTTCACTTTACTTTCGATAAAATTGATCTGTGACGAATTCAACTCTGCAGGCTCACTCATCCTCCGACCTTTATCGCTTTTTACTTTATCTGATATTTTTGATAAGTGAAGACTTTTCTTCAAGCTTCTCGTTAAACGATTACCACTACCAAAGCCAAACTTATCTCTGGAAAACTGAATAAGTTTCTGTTTATAAGAAGGAGGGACACTTTTGCTCAGTGCCGTCTCTTTTTCTATGATGACAGCCTCTTCTGAACATTCATATCCGACACTGTGCGTAGCATTTTTCTCATCTTTTGAGGGCTGCGAATTACTTTTCAATCTTATAGAGAAGTTATCTAAGTTCTGGCTAAGTTTTTTTTGATTCAGATCAACATTATCACTAGGAACAACTGTTTTATCGTTTATGTTATCTGTTATTTCAACTTTTAATTTATTTTCGATAATTGATTGAGTATTTTCTTCTAGGATTAATTCTTTATTTTCATTTAAGACAGGCATTCTAGGATGAATCGCCAACTGCGCCATGTTGGTATCTAAATTACTAATAATCAAATTGTCCTGATTTAAAACCGCATATTCGTGGGCGAGTAAGTTTGCATGCGCCGTTGAAAGAGGTTGCATCTCTTCATCATCTGTACGAAGACTATCTCTCACGCTGATGGCGCTGACAGCTCGTATGCTGTCATCATCGGAAACAGCTACACCTTCAACCATTCTTGGCGATTTAGCATTAGCAGCCAATAATTTTTCCCGCCTTTCCAAAATTCTCACAGCTTGTGGCATTAATCTGGAAGAAGATGATGGGATAAAAATATTTTTTCACTGTCAATACTTGAAGGACATCATAAAATCTATACTAATTTCACTATAAGCATTAGCAAATGCAAATATTTGTTTATAGCCTACCTCTGCACACTGTTAAGCCTATCCTTCTGTATTTGTTTTGCCGCTAATTGACTCTGTGAAAGTGGCAAAGTAAACGGTGAATCCATCGGAGATTGCTCTGTGACGATGAAAATATGTCCAGCTACAAATGGGTGTACCAGGATTTCCGGCCAACTCAATCGAAGTGCGGGATCTTTGTGCAATAAGCCCTGGTAAATAATAAAATTAAATTTATTCTTTATTTCAGGAAGACTATGTCATAAATTGACTAATTCAGATTATAATATACCTGGAGAAAAGATACAGCTTGTGGTGAAATATAGCTTGGCCATTGTACGGGACGGTGTCTGATCAATCGGACTAACTGTACAATTGAGGAAGTGGAAAACGGTGGTTGACCGGCCATCATTTCATATACAATGCAACCAAGAGACCACAGATCAGCCTAAAAACAATAATATTAAATACAATGTAGCCACACAACTGCTTAAATTATCTCACAAACAATATTACAAATCGAAGATTTTTTCAATGAAATATGATTGGATTACATCATATATACAATAAAATTTGAAAATTCGACGCCTTTCACGACAGCACAGGGTTTCAAAACATACACTGCGATGATCATATCTCATACATTACTATAAAGCTGAAAAATCGATAATAATTTGTCGGAATCTTACAGCATAAGAAACAGTTTGGTGCAAATTCAAACACGCCTTATTATTCAGTGGAACCTCGATCTATCTTTTTTGTATACATTGTTATTTTTTATAGTCCCAGGCAAATAAGAAGAGTTTTAAATAATCCATTATTCATCATTTTTTTGAGACGATCTTAGAAAGATCAATTATGATTCCACTGTCTTACTGTAAAAAAATATTTTACCTTCAATATTAATTCATTTGACACAATATCAGGTACATATTGTGTTCGGTTTAGAAACGACCGTAGTAGGTATTTTTATATAACTAAGAAAAAATATATAAAATCAAAACCATGCTGCAAATTGTTCGCATGTAAATATAATGCAACCAATATGATCAAGGCTACCATGTCCAACGTGTGACTTTATGCAGACAGCAGCTCTATTCAACACACAGGTCATGTTAATTAATATCTCTTTTTCTGTGGGAGCATAGGTTTTGTATAATATTTGTTCGCACTCGCTAGGTTACTCAATTTAATTGGGATTTAAGTCTATTCATTGAGAAAACATATACCTGATGATCATAAGGCTTCTCATCAATCAACTCCGGTGCCATATAGAGGGGTGTCCCCTTAATTGAAGTCAAGACGTGTGTGCCTGTTGTCATATTTCTAGCCAAGCCAAAATCGCACAGCTTAGCTTTTCCACTCGCATCAATGAGCACATTTTGAGGCTTTAGATCACTGTAATAAAAACATAATTCATGAATATATACCACGGCATTGCTTGCGTTAGTTTTGACAGTTTGTTTTACAATAGTGTCTTTCTAACGCACTCTTTTGATTAGGCAAATAAATCATAAATGATCGACTATAGCAGACGTGGGAAAATGCGCCTCTTCATAGGGTTGAGTGCGGCTCCCAATATCTCTTGATAAAAACATTTTTTATACTTTGCATAACAATTAAGATTTGTGTAGAAATTTAATTAAATTTGAATTTGTGTTTTTAATGCTACTTGAGAATGTGACTATGGTGTGGCTCTTTATATATCTTATACGAAAGTCCAGAATGTGGCTCTCGTTGACCTCAAGTATGCCCATCCCTTGACCATCACAGTACGTATACAAACGTATACAGTAGAACCTCGATTATCTGGACTAATTGGGGATGAAGGTAGTCCAGATAAGGAAAAATCTGGATAATCGAAAAAAAACACAATTGACAGGGAAAGACATGTACATTCCATATGAATATTTTTTATTTGTCTTGATTTACATATATGTATCTTCAATAATACTTTATTTTTTATTAAGAAATTCAATTATTAATTTTTGCTTAAAACAGCTAGCTGTTATTTTTAAAGCTGCCAAATCGCGAATACTTTTAAGACTTCTAAGTTGTCCTGAGTTACACTCTTCTTAGCTCTCAAAGAACTCCGTGGCTACCTCTAAGCAGTGAAAAGCTTCAGAATGTGTAGGATCAATATCTCTTTCCTCGCAAATCTTTTATTCATATTCTCGATCTTGTTCATCTGAGGCAAATGTTTCTTTGATTATTTTGTCATCATTCAAAATTTGAAATTCAAGATTGTTCGCATCTCAATTTAACCACTCGGTAGCATCTTCTTCATCACATTCAGTACTTTTTCACAAATTTGTGCTACTACTTCCACAATGTTTAGTATAAAAAAATAGTATGTTAGTTGAACTTTCTAATAGTCTTTTCAATATTTTGTTCCATGATTTTCTTAATGTTGACACATCTAAAGAGTTCCAACTGTCTGCTCCCACGTAGCAACCTTTTAAAGGTTGAAGAAATGTAACCGTAAATATTGCATCGATCTGATTTAAATATTCTATAGATGGAAGAGATGATTGATTGTCTGCAATGTGTTTACTTTTGGAATGAACTGTTTTTCATACCATCGCTTAAAAACTTTACCATCCATCCAGGCTTTTAACTGGTGGTCATATTTCACCGGATGATTTCTTATGTTTTTAAAGCATCCCGGGGTTCTTTGGTTTCCAACAACGCAAAACAACTAACAAAATGTTATGCTTTCCATCACGTATGTAAACATCAGTGGACGCAATTCGCGTGAAAATCAGCAAATTTGTAATATATCTGGATAATCGAGGTTCTACTTTAGTTTAATTGTGTGGTAAACTAATTTATGAAATATTATGGTTCGCCGCGAAACAGGTCCAGATAATATTTGTTTAAAATGTTGAATAAGTACTGCATATTTGAGCACATTATATTTATTTCCGAAATACACAGCAGTTATTATATATAGTATGTCAATTTTACTCCCTCTGTAGAAATTATGTAATGAAAAATTAATATTCTTCCGCTACTTTTTCTGCACCTGGCAACTACCTGTTCCAGTGATGTTGATAAAGAAACGAAGCTACATTTCATATACGTACATTTCACGTACACGAAGACGTACATTTCATATACGATGACAATGTTTTCATACTAAAATTTATTTCGTATTTCGCATAATTTATCAGTGATCTTCATAATAATGTGTGATTTTATTGCGATTATCAAGTTCGCAACAAAAGATTTTAAATCATAGCGCTATTTTTAGCTTACTACTTACTTGTGAAGCTTTTCGCCGTAATAATCCGTGAACACTATATGATAACTTTACCTAGATTTTTTTAATAGAGTAATCTTAGTTTGAATAGGCTAGATTTACCGATGCAGTACTCGATGAGAATGTAGATAATATAAAGCTGACACCAAATCCCATGTAAGTACTTGTGCATCAATTTCTTGGAGACATCCTTCTTTTCCTAGAACTCCGTGAAGTTCTTTCTCTGCAAATTCTGTCACCACAAAAAGATCTGAGTCTGTATCAAAGCTCTCAATCATCCGTATGATATTTGGGTGCCTCAAATGCTGCTGAATGTCACATTCTTGTCGAAGATTCTTCAGATCTTTTGACGAGCGACCTTTCTGTAGAATATTTCAATCATGTTATTTATTTTCTCAGTAGTGATAAATGTTTTGTTTGAAAACTCAATATTTGAATAATCGTAAGGATTGATGACAGTCAATAACGTACCTTCCTGATAACTTTGAGTGCAAAAATGCCATCTGTTTCCTTATTTTTAACTTTAAAAACTTTCCCAAATGAACCCTCTCCAATAAATGATAGAACAATATACTTATCCATATCTAAAAGTAGTTGTAACTAACTTCATTTATGTTCATTTTCATAATAACAAAAATAAGCGACATAAGAGTTTAAAATTTTAGTTTGACATTTCTCATAGATATCATAACAACAGCGGCTTGTTTATTCTCTATGGTTTAAATAATTACTTTTTACTCACTTTAAGGCCGTTACCGGGAACGTTATTTGTATAAATTTATAATTATTATACAAATTCTATTTATTGATTTTGCAATGTAAAAATTAGTATCAACATAATATTGTGACAAAAGAGTAAAGAAGAAAGAAAAATAGCAAGTGACTAGGAAGTCAAATGAGTAGGCTTTAACAAAATCCACTTTATATACTACAATAGCATTTGCCTAAAATCACTGTGTCAACATCTTAGGCCAGTGGCGGGAAACCTGCAGCCTTTTGATTACTCTAATGCGGTTTTTTGACTTGATCAAAATATTCACTTTGATCAAAAAATTATACGTAAGCGTTGGTAAAAAGAACGTTATCAACCCATTATATGCTCGACAGTCTAAAAAAAGAGAGGAAGGTGTCAACGTTTTTTTACTGCGGCCCTATGTTGAATCAGATAAATAAATGTGGCCTTTTGAAATGAAAAGGTTCCCAACCCCTGTTTTAGGCAATCCAGTTAAGCACTGTCAAAGCTCTCTCTAGTGACATCTTTACTGGCAGGCTGGTTATTTACTTTGGAAGAACAAATAATCTATGTCAACTATTCTTTAAAAAATGATCAGGAAGATTTATGCTTCACATTCTCAAGAATGGCAAAATTCTTATGTTGGCCATCAACAAACTGTATACACGAGCTAGAGGTCTGTACGGGCCCGGGCCTGACCCTCGGGATCCAACGTGGCCCAGCCCGCGGGTCTGGTTCGGGCGGGTAACCGCAATTGAGTCTCGGGCTCGGGCCGGGTCCGGGTGAGAAATTTATTTCTTCAGAAAAATATTCCAGACTATGTTCGGGTCATAAGTTAGCCATGATGGTTTTGATTATTACCAGTTCTATAGAGCAGGGTTTCCCAAAGTTTCCCCGTTATATTTTCCGGACATGCGAATTTTTTAAAATTTCAGCCCGTGCAGACTTCTAACACGAGCGTATTCACATGCTACTGAGTAATTGCATAAGCTTTAAAATCAAAAAAATTCTGTAAATGACGTGTGTAAGAGTTTATTCTTGTTCAAAAGTAATACTACCCAATTAGCTTCAAAACAAGAGAAAAAATCACCATGCATCGTGTATTTCAGTGGTTTTTAACGTTTTTAGTGATCTGCAGATCAGAATCTGAAAATGTGTTCTCACATTCCCTTGAAAAATGAATTCAGAAATTACATATTTACTGTGGAAAGGAAAATGGACTTAACCCACAGATTTTTCAAAATACATAGTAACCTTCCCGGAAGCACGAGCTTAAGGGTTGTCAAAGTTTTATTGCAATCGAACCTGTGGCCTTCGAATTCATAGACACCAAAGTTTTTGCAAACATACAAAAAATCATTTTTATATACATATATACTAGCCGGTACCCGGCAAGCGTTGCAATGCCACTCGAAGAAAGAAATTGTTTGTGTTTTGATTGTGAATATTGAAGTGCATGCTTTCTTTTTCTGTCTGTTTGACGTTTGCTGCTGATTGTCTATGGTACAACACACGCGCCACCAACTGTAATTCAATTGTACTATAAAATTCGCGCAAGTGCAAGCATACGTTGTCAAAATGAACTGTATGGCAGACATACAAACATTGATTTTTATAAGACCTATAACCTTCCCGGAAGTGCAAGCAAAAAGTTTGTCAAAGTTTTATTGCAATCGGATGAGCGGTGTGGTAACGCATACAGTACGAACAAACAAACAAGAATTTCTCACTTAAAAATAAATAAATTTATAATCAAGAAATACCCAAATGCGAATATTTAAGATACTATACCCATAGAATACATTGCATTTTTCTGACTTCGTATCGAAAAAACTTCGTAGGAAGGGACTTTATTGATTTGTTGCATTTGTCCATCTTGAATTTGTAGCAATCGATGAAACACTAAACTAATATACAAAATTAATTTGAAAGTACTTTGTTATTCCACTAATTGTGTTACAAATTATGACACACGTTATCACACTCAGTGCACTATCGAAGTTATCAAATTAAATTGTGTATACTGTCATGATCAGGTATTTTGGCCATGACTTCCCTTAGCATTCCAAGGTCATTTCGCTAGAAAGGTCGCAGTACAAAGTAAGAAAGAGAGAGGTGAGATATGTAAAGTAGCTTCGAAACCAAACAAGTTTAATCGACAGATTTGCCAATGTAATCAATAATTAAGTAATAATCTAGAATGGCCCGCTATCTCGGCCTTACTAAGGAAGCAAGAAGAATTTAGAATCCAAATAAAGAAAGACATACGCAAAATAATTTTTGAATCTCGTTTTGCGATTTTGCGTTCCATAACCGACGCCAAATCGAATAATGATCTGACCGGGATATGACGAATTAAACCATTTACAGGTACATTACCAAAATACAGCCCAAGCCGCTGGATATAACTTTCGTATGTGGATCGCGATATGAACACTAGAGTCTCGTCGACAGAACGCCAACGTAACTTCGTGCAAATAAAATCGTGACGCTATTAATATTAGCGAAAGACACCTGCCTAATTAGAAATAAAATCATGCACGCGGTTCAGCTTAGGAAGCCGCGCCGATGGAAAAATTAGAATCATGAATTACCGGCGCCCCAGATAAAAATGGACGCTGTAATTTTGCCAAGTCCCTAAGGGCCATAGGTGTAAGCATCTATGTTAATTTCATGAGAATCGGGTGAAGTAATAATTAATTATCTCTCACGCGACCATCTCTCTAAGCATTTCATACAAAAATGAATTTTCAACTCCAGTACTGGGAGAGTATATCTCCGCGGGTAGCCGTGGTTCACTCGCACCCATGACACGCCGCCAGGAGCCTTCCCGCTCTGGCGCGGACTCACGACGCGGGCGTCGCGAGGTGCCATCCCACTCTGCCGCGCGCATGCGTCCCTTACCGCGAGTTGGAGACGGATAAATGTAAATTAATCACCTTTGTCGTTGGTTTTCTGAAATAAAAATTAGCATCAGGTAAGCAGACGGCCAGCCCCGACGCTCCTGCATAAATTTCAGGCGCATCCGTTCATAGATGCGCCCTGCAGAGGGCATTCTAACTAGAATCGCCTCTGTAGCTCTTATGAATAATTTAATCGATCCACCTGTATTAATTCCGCGGAAAGAAGAGCATTCGCGTCAAACCTGAAATTCGAGTTTTAGCGTCAGGTGCAATTTTTCGACAATTTCGCCTGTATCTCGCGATACCTGCGAGATACAGCATAGCGGGTATGAGAGAAAATGTGCGGACGCATTATCCGCACAAGAAAAACATTTTTCTGATTTTTTCCATGCCATAGCTAATTAATGCGAGCAATAATTCGCTCCCCAAAATTCAGCGCGAACGCAAAATTTCAGTTGACGCCATTTTGTGAAAGCGGCGGAGATAACGGGACCATCTTGGGCGGCCAGAGTATAAAGAGATGCGGCAAATGTTCACACACTCTCATACTTTCATCCGACGTTACGCTGTCCATACGTACCCGTGCCGCTGCTCACTCTCTTCGAAATCGCCATAGTACTTTGCTTTTGCATCAATTTTAAACTTGCTGGAAATCCGGGTCACGAAATTACTGAAATAATAGTAACTTTCGAAAGCCAGGATTTCCGTAGACTCAATTAAATTTTCACTTCTTTACATCGAGAGCCGCGCCGCCACCCAGTACTCCGAGATCATCTCCAAGGTTTGTGAAAAATTAATACGTTGATTTAAATATGTTTCTCCCTTATCTCTGAACCAGTGTTCTTAGATATTAGGGAGCGAACCAGGTCTAGATGCTTGAAAGCGGACTACGTATGTAGCCGCTTATGTAAAGCCGCGATATTTCGCGTTCTCACATCATTTACGCAGAAGGCCGTATCTTTGCGGCCTTTTTGCAATAAAATCATGCATAAATGTAATGCTTCTCCAAGCAGATTAATAAAGAATTTCAAATCATTTTTTTTTCTCAAATCAATAGTTCGTTTCAGCGGTCGGAGAAGTAGATCTGCGGCGCGGGTACGGGAGGACTAACCAGCTCTATTGTTACTTATATAATTTTTCATGTGTTTTGTTTCTTCTTGCTAGCCACTGTTAATTGTTTTATCTTGTACCCATCTGTATGTCGGTTATTGGTTGCACGGGCGGACGAAAGTCTCGCACACCCCCAAAACCCAATGTAAAGTGAAAGTGTCTAATCCGCGTACTGTGCAATCGAATCGTAAGGAAAACTTCTCTTCGTAATCAATCAATAGCTTCTCACTTAAAAATAATCGTTTTGTCTGTGCTCGGTACGCCGGCGCCGAGTGAGGCGATTCTCTCCTATGTATAACTTGCTAAAAACTAACGAATCAACTTAAATACTGGAAAGCGCGAATATTTAAAGCCATAATCATCGTAAGCATTTCCAATACTTATAATATTTTATCTTCCATTTAGTCCGCCACTCAAGAGCGGATGAGTATTTTTCAATTCGCAATAATTATAATAATTTGTCTTCCATTCAGTCCGCCATTCAAGAGTGGCTGATTATTTTTCAATTCACAATAATGATAATAATTTAATTTCCATTCGGCCCGCCTATTCGAGAGCGGCCGAATAATTTTCCATTCGCAATAACTAAAATAATCTAATGTTCATGCCGCACGCCTATTTTAAGCGCGGTTGCTTTTTCGTGCTGTCTTGTTTTCTTACTCTCGTTTTAAACCAAGTTGATAAATAACTATAACAGATTTTTTTCTTTTATCACCTACCTGAATATCTTTAAACAACGCAGCATCACCGAAAGGAGAATCGCCTCGTAAGAAATTAGCATCATTTTTTTTTTCTTTCTCGGATCTCGCGCTCATTAATAAGCGCCAATAAATTATGTTGCAAACAGATTGCCGGTATTACGATTAGACACGAAGCATTCGCATAATTAAGCATTCAGCCTGGCCAAAGGGGCCAGCCTTGTATTTATTATATTAAAAGTCGTCTTCCTAGTGCTGGGGCTAATATTTCATTGTTAAGTTAAGGGCGAGCCATTCGTGGGAGGAGAGTAACTTCAGTAGTATAATCGTAACAAAGAATGTGTTTGTTTGAAAGAAAGGGAAAGCTATTAAATATTCTCCGAACTTGCCTACAGGGCGGAGAAGGGGTCTTTGGTCTGAATAAAATATGTATAAGCAAGAGATGGCGGACGAAGGTAAGATCCACCTCGCCGCACAAAAAACTGTCACCTCTCGCGGATGGGCTTGCGAGATGAAGGCATCAGATTAGAAATATAATCGCCGGTCAGACAGTGGCGTAGAGAGTCGAACGTGACTGCTCAGGGTCTGGTGTCTTCATCCTAGTGTAGTCATGACGTCGACGATTAGGTGCTCTCCACCAAAGACAAGCGGGTGGCATAACGCCTCGCGGCTGCATGCGCGGTCGGAGGCTGAGGTATGACAGACGCGTAAATTCCTCTGCGTTACGACGCCTCTCACTTGCAGACGTCATCCTGCCAGTGAGACTATCACAGGTCAAGAGACGACCGCCATAATTAATTCAATAACCAAATCCATCTGCAAAATGGATAATGATATCGACATATCATTCACTTCTGAGGTGGGCTGCCATATCGGAAACGGCCCTCCGACAGAGGGCCGCTTTTCACCCCGGCCACCCGTTCGTCTGGGTGACACAGAGCACGTTTCAGTAGTCTTTTCAGCAGGTCGACGATCGCGGCGTCTCGCAAGGAAGGAGGTCAGGTTCGACCCCTGACCCCAATACGAGAGTATGCGCCTGGCAATAAGTCTGTCGGACCAGACGGTCCGCGACGCCGCGGCCGGTATCAGCGGACGCTGTACCACAGGTAGGCCTGTAAAAGCCGCAGCGTAGGTTCCGAATAAGCGGACGTCGTACCGATGTCGCCTGCCATAGCTTCCTAACTATAAGATACGCTTAAGTGGAGGAAAAGGCGAACTCAATTCAACGAGTGTGGCCGAAGATATTCTCATATCACTCGAGTTTCGAAACCGAGCACTATTTTTCATAGTAACGCCACGAAACCAGTTTAGAGAAACCGGTACTAATCTTTACGGATATGCCCTCCAAAACTTAGGTGTAGGTAGCCATAAGAATCTAGGTTAAGAAAAATAGTCAGTAAACTCGCTACATTAAACCACTATCGTAATTATTACTTGTTCCTGTTTTGTTTTTTTCTTTTGGTATCTTGATAATACTAGTCTTGTTTGCCCATACTAAAAGGTAACACTACACATTAAGAACAGAATTAAAAGTCACTATACTGAACTTTGAAATTATTTCTTTTATTATATTTTGTCATTCTTATATTTACGCTTAACGAGACAGAAATAAGGTTTCCGAATGTGTCGGGATCGGGCGGAATTATAGGGAAAGCAGCGAATTTCACCAAACCATAAGTATATTTTTTTGCACAATCACACTTGCTATAGATGTTTGTTGTATGTAGTTGCTTTCCAGATTTTCAGCCGACCCCTATACTCATTTAAGGACAACTAAATATGTGCTTTATATTCGATGAATGCGGCTCGGACGCAAGCAGAAGCGCCCGGGCCGATATTAAAGATTTGTATTATAAATATTTTTTTCTGCTAACTAAATGTATGTTATCAGCCGAAAGGATAGTGTCACTAAGACACGGCTATGTTATCAATTCCAAGTTATAATTTAGAGATCAAGATTAGCCCGTCGCGTCTCGACCGAATGGCAACTGTATTGCAACTCAAATAATTTAACTTCTTGTGTTTTTTCATTTCTCGTTTGCGCAATAATTCACATGTAACTAAGTAAATCAATTTGTTTTGTGTTTTGTGTTTCTTTTGTTTTACTAATTCATTATTATCAATCCATTATCACCTCTCTACGAGGATCGTCGAAACCGGGTCACATGGGCATTCGTCCATGCGGCCCTATCGCTTATAGGGTCGCATGGTCAATCTTCGTTGTAATAAGAGCAATCTATTTTTCTTTGATTGTTGTTTTCTTTTTTTTGTAATCTAACTGTATGCTAGCTAGGCTCTTCCAAATTTATTGTTGTTTAATTTAAATGTATGTTTTATAAAATAAATCGGTGGAACCCCACCCTTCCTTTGATTGTACCGCGTGTTTCATTAATGTTGATTTGATACCTTTTTCCATATAACTGTACCTAACAAAGAGTCCGAATTATACCAAACCAGGTTGTTATGGGGAGAGATAGATAACTCTGTCTCTCGTCTAACGATCTGGGACGAGGGCGTCTCAATACAAATAAATTCCCGCAAAGTTATCGCCGAATCCAACGAAATCACTATACCAATAATGAATGAATAAATCCATGAAAACTTTCTTTCAATCCATTTATATATATAGTGATCATGCACAGTCTTGCTCGTGTAGACGTAATTAATTATATAAAATATCAGGCTGCCCAACCTTTGCCCTCCGTAAAAAGTAAAATGACGTCCCTGTTCGTGAGTGACGACGATATTGAAGAAAGGCTTGGCAAAAATGGATCAATAGAGGCTGGTGATGATGTAAAAATATTTTTCAATGTCCTCATCTTATTTCTTCATGACCATCCAAATAGAACGAAATTCCTTAGAGAACTTATGTGACGTTTTCACTTTTCGTTGACTGACAGATACTAACGATGACAAACACGACAATTTTAAAAATTCAGCGCATTTCTAAGAAGAATTTATAAATATAATAAAAAATGCCTTATTCTATGGAACTTCGAGAAGTATGAAGTTTTTTTCACTCCCGAGTCGCCTCCAAAAATATCTCTCGATTTGATTGACGACCTTTGAAGAAAACAGATATTTAGGCTTAAGCAGAGTCGAATTTATTGTAGGGACAACGTAAGATTGTCTTTTAATTCTAATTATTTTAGTACTTCATAATCAGTAAAATTATACAATAAATTATCCATATTTCTCAAAACCATAGTCGTTCTGACTAGAATAAGTGTGTTCTTAAGTAAATTAATTGAGTACAAGTATTTAGTAAGGACTGGTTATGAATCAATCTTTCAATGTATATTTAGCACATAGGCTAAGAATAAAATTAAAAAAATACTTTTTTTTATTGATTTATGGTATATTCCACATTTTTAATCAATGTTCAAAGCAAGACTCGAAATGGAAAAAAAAACACTACGGTACTATTGTATCCAATCCCGGGATGCCGGGATTGGACACTCAACATGAAATCGTGTATATTTTGAAATTTTAAAAGTATTGGTGTCGGGATTTTTCATTATTTCATTTCCAATTTCACCGTGAATTTTTTTTAGCTCTTCCAATATTTTGAAAATCTCAAAACCCAGGAATTTACTGATTTGCCCAAAATACCGTGACTCATTTTTTTTTGCTCTACCAAATCCAAAATCCTATAAATTTTCGAAATTTGCTAAAAAAATCTCAATCCTGAAATCCCGGGATTACGGGATTCGGGATCCCAGGATTGGATACCCTAACCGGTACCGACGCTCGATAATTTAAGAATAATATCGAGACTTTTGCGAACAATTTACACGAGACGGCGCGATTATCAGCTTTACATATTTCTCTAACTCTATTTTTCGTTAGAAAACTGTACTACATAGTCAACTGTACAATATAATTTAGTCATCTAATGGGTAACTTTATCTGAGTATGTTTTTTTAACAACAAAAAAATATAACTAACGGACCGAGAAAAATCATTTTTTTGTAAACCTAATTTTATATAACAGCTATAATTTTAGAATAGTAATTTCTTATGAAACTGGTAATACAATCATAATGAATTTAATTTTAATTCCAATTTGTCATTTTTTAACGAAAAAGTGTCAGTTGATGTACACGTATCGTAGGATCTTTGGTTAAGATTGCTTCAACGACTTGATGTAACATATCAGCTTAATTTGTATTCGATTTTATAACCTAATGGTTGAAGGATTTTTTTAAATCAAATTTAATAAAAAAATTCATAATTCTGAGATGCAGTCTAATCGCTATTATTGTACGAGTCGCTTTTTATTAAGTTTTGAAAAATATACATCTCAATTCGCCCCTGAATGTGGTATTTGCTAAAACGATCGTTCAATGGATATAAATTTGGTCGTATAACACGCGTTATAGAGTGTGTAAAACAGTCAGCGAATGGCGCTCAAAATAGGCAATAAAAAAACTCTCCGGGTAATGCGGGGCTGCGCTCAAAATGCTAGCAAGGTATACAATGCTAAAACTTGATAGGTATTTTATTTACCAATATAATAGGTATGGATATATATATACAACCTACTTAAAAGTTTGGAGCTTTCACAAGGCAGCACTGAAGCAATTCAGATAACTTAACTTTTTCAGTTTATCGGCGGAAACCGTTTTTGGCAGTGGAATATCTCCATGGGGTGACCAGAAAATACTGCCGTCATAAGTAAAAAGGCAGTTATCGACCAAATAGCAATCAAATCAATTTTATTAATATTCTAACGGATAACCATAAAAATTCATAGGTTTATGGCTTTTGTCTTATGATAAAAATGATAAAAACATAGTCAAAATTGAATTGATAATTGTCAATGAAGTCAACCAAGTAAATTATGTCAAAATAGTTTAAAAGAAGTACTATCCATAGTATCAAAGTACTAGTCTGAATTCACTTACGTCCACAAGGAATATAATATGTCTATATCCAAAGAAATACACCGCTGAACAAAGTTTATGTTCCATCCAATGGAGTTTGGAAAATGTATCGCTTATTATTTTTCACCGCTAGCAGTTTATCGCCGCGTCTATTGGCCGTATTAACAATATATAGCCTATAAATGATCGCTAGCATATATAAGCAATTAGAAGAAATGAGTATTGTTATTTTTCTAGACTTCCTCCAAAATCATAATCATTAGCAGGTGGTAAATATGATACTAAATTAAAGGCCATTGGCGGTCAAGAATATGATTGAAGCATTTGGTTCAATAAAAAAATTACATGAAACGTATCTTTAAAAAAGACAATATCTTGTGTAACTTTGTATCAAGAAAGAGTTTGTATAATGGTGGTAATGTTGAATAAACTATGAATAAAACATTTGATAAGTGATAACTACTGAATACGTTTTCCCAACTTTTGTATTCTATTGTAAAGTAAATGTTTTAAGACACACTTAGTTTTTTTTTACATCGCTCTGCTTTATTTCGTTCAACATAAACACATATTTTCAGGGACCGATACGGTATGCTAGTCAATGACAGTCTTTATTATTAGTAATGGCAAATATTTCGATATTCCCTTACGCCATATTATGTGCGAGATACAAAAAATGTGTCGGATTAATTTTCATAATTCCCCGGGGGGCTGTTCAACGTTTTTTGTATAAATTTTATACACATACAATGATTTTCCATTAATTTGCGCTTTCATTGAATTTGTTAACCCGGAAAACATATCCCCAGAGCAATGATACAATGAGGTGGTAAAACATAACGTTGTGGTAAATGAAAGTATAAATACATCTTCGACATATCGCGAATTATTATAAAAATGAAAATATTTGATGAGAATTTAAATTTCCTTATTGTAGTGTATTTTTTCTATGATAAATTGACAAATCTAGAAAGAATTTTCTTTTGTCGTTTTCTTTACAGTGAAAATAGATACAAAAGAGTAAAGACATTGTTTTTTGGTATAACCAAGCCTATTTAAATGTTCGTTTGCAATTGATTCGAATTTCCATTAGCTGTAAATGACCAGGTTTGATTTACATCGACACATTTACATTTATTATTACTGATTGTATGATGATATTTCCAAGCATTAGCAAAGTGAGAGTCGTTGAAACCTAGGGTGCATTCGTTTTTATATTTTATCACCTGAAAAATATTCTCGGAGATTGGCAAACGCATCAAACAGCTCCCTGTTGAGTTTGTCATGGTAAGATATTGATAGTGGCTGGTAGGGATTCTGAAGTCTCGGGTTTTTCAAAGTCCCGGGACACGAGACGTGATAAAGTCAAAGTCCCGGGACTTCCCGGGACTTGGGACTTTTATTTCCCCTTTAATAAAATTATGAATTTATTAAAATTAAATATTTGTAAGTACTTATTTACTAAAAAGGGATGATAACGGTTCATGTATTGAAAAAATAACAATGAATTGGGTAAAATTATGACCGTTACTTCACAAATCACAATACAACTTTTATACCTTTTTTGTCCTATTGAGACATTGGTAACTTTGTAGAATAGTGAAAAACATTTGTAAATAAAACAACATCAGGTATGAACACTTAATTATAATATTTTTTTTTTTTTTTTGCTACAGTTATATTTTTAATACGATTATGAATTGATTTAAACAAATTTCTAATAACATAAATGAAGATATCTTTCTCCCAAACGTTTTTAATATTTCGTTTCAATTAAACTATTTTTTTTGAGCATTTTTTTACGCTGTTAGACGTATTTTTTTTTCATGCGTACTTTAAAAGGGCGGCGAAAGTATGCGTTAATTAAAAAAATACATCTTTTGAACACATTTATTTATTAATAATAAAAATATTAAATTAATTCAATAATATAGTCACAACCTCAAATCATACATAGTATGTATTATTTACACAAAAGTTAATATTTTATTCTTGCTTATCAAAATATGCTTTTAAAAATAATAATGAATTTAATGACGAATCAGACAGCCGATTTCTTATTTTTGTAATAAACGTTGTTGCTCATCTTCATTGTAAGTCGATGTTGCTTTAATGTTATATATAAAAAAATAATCTTTGTTTCCGTTCTTCAGTTGATTTTAAAATATTAAATTCCTTTAGTTTTTAATGGAGAAATCTTTTGTTTTTTTGTAATCCAGTGACAGCTCTGCAATATTTATCTCATCATCGGTATTTTCTTCAGATACCTCGATATCTTTTTCCACGGAGAAAAGACGTTGTAGTAAATTATCTCCGTATTTCAAAAATATTGTTTTGGAGCATTTGTCAAAATCTTTCGTGTATTCTTTTCGAAAATCAATTAGTCTTAGCAGAACGGTTGGTAATAAAAGTTTATAAGCCGCCTTGATTTATTACATAATTTTCTAGAAATAACTATTGGTTCCATTAATTCTTAGAATTCTGTGCGATTATCCCATGCTGCAAAAATAGGTAAGCAAACACGTGTCTAAGTTTTTTTTGTATTTCTGCATGTCTCTTTCTACCCATTAAAAATGGTTGTGTTGTATTACAATATATAAATAGATGTTATTTGAAACTTCAACAATTATAAATCCAAACAGCTGTTTCTTTTATAAGATTCCTGTTATAAATGCATACTTAATTTTGTTAAAACCCCGGCCTTTAATCCTTAGCCTAAATATAATGCATTTTTTTCAAAACTGATCCCGTGGATAGACACCAATGTAACTTTAAAATTAACTTTTTAGGTCACATTAGCGATTGCTTGCATCCAATTTTTATTTGTTAGAATGGTTTTTTCAAAATTAAAAATGTACAATTTGGCTGTCTTAAGTCCCGGGACTTGGTTGTTAAATGTCCCGGGACTTAAGACAGCAAAAAATCTTAAAAGTCCCGGGACTTTCGTCCCGGGACGTCTCGACACAGAATCCCTAGACTGGCTGAAAAATGTGCTGCGGGTGCCTCCGAAGAGCCTAAAAATGCTAACCTCTTCTTCTGACCCGTCCTGGAAGAAAGACGAGTGTAATGTCTTGAGAGCAAGTAACACGACTGGCAGATGTCAAAGAATTATGGAAGAATTATTTTGATAACGAAAGTGGATCCTCTACCCTACTTAGTGTATTATTGCGTACGCTATGCAGTATATGAAAGACATGTAAAAATACTTGTTCATAAAAATTTTGGTCACCCTACGATACCTAAATAACATGTCAAGCATGGAAATGGAATCACGCACATTTTCCGCATAGCAACGGAACGGTAGCTGAATCCGATTTCCTTGCTCTGTTGTGACTTGCGACACCTACCCCAACTCACCTTTTCTCTGAATCCAGGATTATAAATACCTTTCTCTTTTGTTCGGGTAATGTTATTCGGATGAACATTAGTAATAATGTCACCCTTAATGACGCTTTATATTGCCTATTTAAGCTGCCATTAAAATAAATGAATGTAAAACGACGTTTCTTTGTATGCTTATACGGGTTGAGCATATTGCACGAAAAATTATGATCTGCTTAAAATTTAAAGTTAAAAAAAGATTGCAGGAGGTCGTACCTAACGTGATACTTGTAGAGCCCTTTATCCAGTATACATATTAGATAAAAAGGTATCCAAGAATATGGACGGAAGTGAAAAATGTGCCCTTTGACTCCTATGTACTTCTTTATAATACATAAGATTATTATTAGAGGCAAGCGGAAGAAGTGTATATTATTTATTAACATCGTTAGGTGGCTACAAATTGTGCTTTAGTATTTTTTAGGGTGTTCACTGTCAATACTCGGAAGAAAGGCGTTATATTAATGAAAACACAATATTCCTTTGTATTTAATTCCACTTTATTTAAAAATGTCAAGACCGGTTTCACTCATTGCGAGCATTGTCAACTGATGTTCAGTTGATGATTTAGTTGACAATGATCGCAATGAGCGAAGCCTGTCCTGTGACCTTTTTTTAATAAAGTGGAATAAAGTACAAAAGAATATTGTGTTTTTATTAATGTACTTTGGTATTTAACACAACATTACATTTTTCGTAACTCTTTTTTTATAATATGTATATTTATATCACGAATTGTAGAACATTTCCGTCGTTTTAAAACATTAGTTAGTTAGTGATATGAGCACTACCCCAGCAAGCAGACGATTTCAGGTTCTAGCACCGTAAACGTCAATTTAAATTTTACATTTGATATTTTGAGACATACGTTTATTATGATTTACTTATTTTCACTTCGAGCTTATCCCATGTGATTTATGACAAATGAGCTGCAATTTCAAATGTGTTTTACATTATCACAACAGAAGCATGTTCAGAAACTGTTTCACTTAGTCAGTGACATTTTCATTTGAAATTGAATATTTATAAATATATCGTTTATTTCAGAGCAGTTTAGATATTTGCGAGGGACTATTAAATATGTTGTATACGTCCCTCGCAGGACAAACCCATATTGTAGACTTTTTAATCTGTCTATATTTGCTCCTTTTCGATTCTTAAAGAATTTATAAAGTGATATTTGTGTTCAGGGCTGTCGCCACCATACAGGTGAAATAGGCAACCACCTAGGGCGCAAACCATAAGAGTGGAGGAAAATACAATTGTATTCTTTAATAATGTTGAATATCTATGCAGTGACCTTCAAGCAATAGCTCGAAAACTTTAAAAATCTTTGCCCTCACAAGAATTACTGCTTTTATAGTGCAGCAAAATATTGAGCGAGAGCTAAAAAAAAGGTCTCACATTTTTTCATTTTAGGAATTCCCAGGATTTTAAAATCGCAGAGCAAAAATTCCTTTATCTCGAATCCCGAAATTCTACACGATTTTATGGTAAATAGCCTCGCGTTAACACTGTTTGTGTTGAATTGTTATAATAAATTTCCAATCTTAAACTTGGACTACATCTTTCATTATTTTCAAGTATGATTACGCAGATTAACTGTACGAGATCTTTTATTTCACTAAGAAAAAAAATGTATTTATTGGGAAATCAAAATACTTTTCATTGACAGAAAAGCGCTAAGTCGGCACCGTCAACGTACGAAGCATTAACTCACTTTTGATTGGAGAACGAAGCACAAGCTTGAATAATATTAATCGATGGAAAATGTAAACAAACTAAAAGACCATTGATTTTCGCTCCTCTGTAAACTGAACAAATGTTTGTTCTATTTTAGACTGGGTACGTTATTCGTTGGGGTGTTGAGAATATATTCATTTACATTTATTTTTATATAAGATTTTTTTTTCCAAATAATAATCACAAAATAAAATACCAATTTAAAAAAATTAACAATAACTTATAATCAAAATATTTTACAAAGCTGCCGATAAATTATAGTTTTGCCGCAGCATATGACAGTATCGAGTCTCGAGAGAAATCAAAATAATCCTGTTCCTCGTGGAAAGTTGAAAAGTCTTTAAAAGTTTCTCTAAGGCGAGCTTACTTTGGTCCCACAGCAATTGTTTTACAAAAGCTTATAACCTTAATGATATTATTCTTCTTCTATAAAACTAAAACTTAAATCAATCTTAAAAGTTTTTTAGATATATTCTGTTCCCTCACATGAGTCACAATGCCTTCCAGACCATGTGGACATTCACGACAGCTATGTCGCCGGCATACCCCGGAAAAGTTTGGCTTAGGTTTTGTTCTTTGGCAACAGTCGGGAGCTAATTTTTTCCACGATTAAAATGAATTGTACTCAAGCCTTAAGCCAGTGTTTACCAAAGTGTGGTACGCGTCCACCTTGGTAGATGAGGAGTGTTTGTTTCCCTAATTTATATGATAAGTATTTTGACAAAATTCTTCCTAAAATCAATTGCATTCTTATCACTAGTAAAATTATTACCACCTATGGACATATGTACATATACATAAAATATTGCCCTTTTTTTTTAACCATGTCCGCTCCCAATGTGGATCATATGGACTCCTAATGGAGTTTATCTCAACAGAAGTGTTTCCACGAGAACTGCTTGTTACTCAGTTGCTCAACCTCTCTTTTTCTAAAGAGAGTAGGGATAGAAGGATAGGGTTAGGACAGGATTAGTGGTAAGCTAATCGCTCTCGATACGCCCCGTTCATAGGATAGGATAGGTGAGAGAGGGGAATTCAAGACATCACATACATACATGCCTTTGAACAGAAATTCATAAATCGATTGAAAAATCAATTTATAAAACTGTCCGTACCGGGATTTGAACCCGGGCCCTCCGTTGCCAAAGCCAACAACGTTGACCACTCGACCACTCAGGCGGCTATTACCTACATCAAAAAAAAAATATATCATATTAATAAGGTAAATTTCCTTTTTTAATGCATTTTTATTTGGTGTGACACGGAAAAAAGTCCCATTCACCAGTGTGCCGTGAAGTAAAAAAGATTGGCAGACACTGCTATAGAGGGACTCATTTTTTAAAATTTGAAGATAAATTTGGATGCAAGTTGTACGTATGGATTACAATACCGAACCTTAATATCAATAACGGTAATTCAGTATCTATATACTCATTCGCATCGGGGCATTTTTGCGAAATTTTGCAAAAAATTAGGTACTTTTGAAAAAAAAAAATAACTTTAAAACTATTTGACTTTCAAAAAAATAATTTGGACACCAGTTGTGCAACACTTTGTTGCATAATACTTTATATATTTTAGCCTGCTTTTATTAGCGATACTCATCTTTTGTATTTTTTAATATAGAAAATCGGGTATTTGACATAGAATTATATATTTCATCGAAAACGTAATAAATAACAAGTCAAATAAACATTTACTCCTGTTTATTTTATTTCAAAACAAAATTAGAAAACATAAAAGCCTATTTTTAGCCTACAATTGCTTATATTTTGGTGGCCTATTTTTTAAAGTTTTATTTTAACTGTCTGCTGATTTTTCATCGCCGAAATCACCGAATAAAAAAAATATTTGTGCATATATTTTAATATTTTATTTTTTAAATGATGCA
This sequence comes from Himalopsyche tibetana, assembly GCA_030503985.1. Classification (NCBI taxonomy): domain Eukaryota; kingdom Metazoa; phylum Arthropoda; class Insecta; order Trichoptera; family Rhyacophilidae; genus Himalopsyche; species Himalopsyche tibetana. The sequence continues at coordinate 2,808,682 of JAPJYX010000019.1, read as the reverse complement.
TCAATCATTTGTTACGCCATCTGCATAGAGAATCTAAAACATTTGTCGCATTGGATGTATATATTTCAACGCGTAAGTCAGACCGGCGAAAAGACTCGTATACGAGTCATCCGTAACCAATGTGTTAATAGCCGATAAGGTCTGAGTGTCTGTATGTTTGGACGTCCATTTCACACCTTCCAGTCTCCACTTTTTTATTCATACTAAATTTATATATTAAAAGTCGATAAAATAATCACTCGCTTTTCACTTTTCACAAATGTGTGCGTACTGATGATGTCCTCGAGACATCTTCTTCTTCTACGAAATGTATTTTGTTTGCGTACATTTTCAAATTAATAGATAATGAAATGAAATAAAATATAATTCAATAATTTGCAATTTAAAAACTGCATGGCTGTCGATATATGCGCCGTGGTCGATTTATGGTACTATGAAAAATGATTGTTAGCAAACTTGAACATTATTCTAAATATTAAATAATTTACGAAATTTCTGCTCCTACGAAAAATGGTTGTTAGCAAACTTGAACATTATTCTAAATATTAAATAATTTACGCAATTTCGGCTACTACGAAAAATGGTTGTTAGCAAACTTGAACATTATTCCAAAAATTCAATAATTTACGAAATTTCTGCTTCTACGAAAAATGGTTGTTAGCAAACTTAAACTTTATTCCAAAAATTGAATATTTTACGAAATTTATGCTACCACGAAAAATGGTTGTTAGCAAACTTAAACATTATTCCAAATATTAAATAATTTACGAAATTTATGCTACTACGAAAAATGGTTGTTAGCAAACTTGAACTTTATTCCAAAAATTCAATAATTTACGAAATTTCTGCTACTACGAAAAATGGTTGTTAGCAAACTTAAACTTTATTCCAAAAGTTCAATAATTTACGAAATTTATGCTACTACGAAAAATGGTTGTTAGCAAACTTAAACATTATTCCAAATATTAAATAATTTACGAAATTTATGCTACTACGAAAAATGGTTGTTAGCAAACTAGAACTTTATTCCAAAAATTGAATATTTTACGAAATTTATGCTACTACGAAAAATGGTTGTTAGCAAACTTAAACTTTATTCCAAAAGTTGATTTTTTTACGAAATTTCTGCTCCTACGAAAAATGGTTGTTAGCAAACTTGAACATTATTCCGAAAATTCAATAATTTACGAAATTTCTGCTACTACGAAAAATGGTTGTTAGCAAACTTAAACTTTATTCCAAAAGTTGAATTTTTTACGAAATTTATGCTACTACAAAAATGGTTGTAAGCAAACTTAAACATTATTCCAAATATTAAATAATTTACGAAATTTATGCTACTACGAAAAATGGTTGTTAGCAAACTTAAACTTTATTCCAAAAATTGAATATTTTACGAAATTTATGCTACTACGAAAAATGGTTGTTAGCAAACTTAAACTTTATTCCAAAAAGTCAATAATTCACGAAATTTTGGCTACTACGAAATATGGTTGTTAGCAAACTTAAACTTTATTCCAAAAATTGAATATTTTACGAAATTTATGCTACTACGAAAAATGGTTGTTAGCAAACTTAAAAATTATTCCAAAAATTAATTATTTTACGAAATTTATGCTACTACGAAAAATGGTTGTTAGCAAACTTAAACTTTATTCCAAATATTAAATAATTTACGAAATTTCTGCTTACTATAAAAATAAAATAAATTAAAATAAAATAAAATAACATAAAATAAAATAAAATAACATAAAATAAAATAATATAAAATAAAATAAAATAAAATAAAATAACATAAAATAAAATAAAATAGAATAGAATAAAATTAAATTAAATAAAATAAAATAAAATAAAATAAAATAACACAACATAACATAACATAAAATAAAATAAAATAAAATAAAATAAAATAAAGTAAAATAAAATAAAATACAATGCAACAAAACACAATGCAACAAAAATCTCACGTTGCTGGGCAACGGGCTTACAGCTAGTTTCATATTAAATTCCGGTATTGAAAACATCAATACAGGTATTTACTACGAAAAAAAAATCAACCTATTTGGGTCACAATAGCGGGCGAGTAAAACAACATCAATATTTCAATATTTCATATGAAATACTGTCAATGAAGAAATCATTATCATAAACGATTCCCTATCAATATACGTATCAAGCAAAGTGGTGGAACGGTGTTCCGGCACCTTCTCCTCGGCATTATCAATGTTATCAATATGTAACATATTCGCAAAATTTTATTTTTATTTTGCCTTGAGAACTATTGATTTTTTCTTGGAAACCATTGGCTGTTTTTCCCTACCTTAAGCTATTTGTTAATGTAATGTACCATAACACACATACATTAATGTCATACTTCAAGACAATACCAGGTCTATAGACTCACTCTGTTGCCAGAACCAGGGAACTAATGCTGGGTATATTGATTTAAAAAAAGAGTGGTTAGCATTTGAGTAACAAGCAGTTCTCGTAAAAAAGCTTACGTTGTAATACTTCCATTTGGAATCCATATGCTCTACTGATGTGCATTAAAAAAAGCTTGACAAGAAGTGAGCTCCGGCAGCTTTTTTGTAAAAAAAAAGAAGCACTGAATACGGTAATATTGGTATTGTGATCCCTAGTTGTATGTAGGCGGAATTCGAGTTATACATTTGATGGATAAGAACATACACTACTTAACGACCCCCCTGACCTTATAAAATTTTATCGAAAACTCAATAATATCAAGCAAGCTCTTTATCACTGCAAATAATGTTTATGGTCATTAAAACCAGAGCCACGCACGCACACTATACTGTACACCTATAATTATTTTCATATTAACTTTATTATTCCACATGAGAGTTTTTACGTGTGTCTGTCAGTTAGCACTAGGTGAAAAGATGACCCAAACGGCTGACTAGATTTCAAATGGAATTGACATTTTACTAGACCTAACACGATTTTCAGATTTCCCGAATAGCTTTCGTCGCAAATTTTAACTGGCGTAATAGAGTTAACAAAAACGATTGCTACAACAAATAACTCAAGCCTATTCAAATCGTTAAACTGAATAGAATAATAACACAGCTTTCATTATAATAGCACGATTTTGATAAGCGTGTTGTACGAAACTGTGCTTTAGGAAACTCGCATTAAAAAATATGTTTATTTTATTTTTTGTGGATGTTCAATGCAACTTCAAGTCGTTCGTATTTTTTACATTTTCACAATTTTGTCACAAACTGACCTGGATTTCGCCTTTTGCCATTCTTGTGACAAAAATTATCTTTTTCATTACAATTTTGTTACAACTCACAATATCACACGTAAATCAATTTATAGGCACATACAAAATGGATGTTATTGATCACATCGTAAAAAATGATGTTGCATGTAAAAGAATTCATAAAATTTATATAGAATTAATCGTGTTCTACGGGGTTGAATCGTTCTATAAAGGATCTTATTATTAATAGATATCACTCGTGTTATATGAAATCGTCTAATAGAAGGGTTTCTTTCATAATGAATCACGTTTAGTTGTAAATGTATTTAAAAAAAGAAAACTGTGTTTATTCTCGAAACGCAATCAGTTACGCCGATGAATACAACACTATGAACGTGTTCACGCCTCTGTGCTCACGGAAAACTCATTTTTTATAATATCATTAGAATTATATTAAATACTGTTAATCCTTAATGGAGTGAAATTATACTGTATAATGAAAACACCTATACATATATATATCTACACACATACTTGTGATGCGCTAAATTGTACTAAAACAGATAAAATAAATATATGTCCGTCACAATAACTTATCCCCAACGGTGAACAATGGTAACGTAGCATGTAGCTGTTTACCTTTTTTAGGTTAACCGTGCTATTTACAACTGTCATATTTTATCTTTATAATAGATTGATGAATGATGGACTATATTTTGAGGGTGATATATAGAGTACGAATTTTACGACTTACGGGGGTCAAAGAGGGCAACATGAACCCCTCCTAGCACCCTTCAGCCCATTCATGTATAGAGCATTATTTCATTTTAATGACGATTTTTATACCACGCTCTTGACCGAAAAAAATGTATTTCTTTGTTACAGCAAACTTTAATTCTGTGCAGGAAATTGTTCATTATCTTGTACAAGCTAACTAAAATTGTAAAGCATTTTGTGAATCGTAAAACTAAAATTGCTCTTATTTGCTCACAAATCCGATAACATTGGCCAGCTGATAGAGCCACGATGTACCAGACACGGTGTATCTAATCCTAACCATTGCCTAATCCGAACGCAGCGCTTCACAACCCCAAGACATGATTATATCCATTTTACTTTCCATATATTATATAATAATGAATGAAATAATTTAAAATTTCGACTGAAGGTGCTTGGTGGAATTTCAATATTAAATTTGAATAGTTCAAATTATGTACATTCACACAAATTTTGTCACTAACGACCCGGGCTTCGCCTTATAATATTTTTCCGCCGTTTTTGTAAAATTACCTTAGGCGCTTAGATATATGGCCGCCTCTCCAGATTTACCGCTGCTACGGTCACTTAATAATGCCTGCAGAACTAAAAAAAAATTCGAATTATTACAATAGAGCAGTGGTTCTTAACCGGTGCACCGCGAAAAAAATGGTAAAAACGAAAAATCCGCAAAATAGTGAAAACCGAAAAAGTCAAAAAAATTTATGTCCACATATTTTTTTCGATCTCTTAATTCTGGTGCACCGCCACTTTTTCCCATGGTCAAAAGTGCACCGTGACTTCGAAAAGGTTAAGAACCACTGCAATAGAGCTTTACCAAGTTAATTCAAATTCAATAAATAATGGTGATATTAAATGAACATGCTGATTATGTTATTCAATAAGTCATCACACGAAATATTTTTTTTCTCAGCATACATTGTGTGTATATGTAGCCAGCGGTGGGCTGCCAATATTCCAACAAGATGCTTACTTAATCTCGGCCATCAGGAATGTGGCATACCCCATGGCATGCAACCAACTTGTTTTTTTGTGGCCCTCTAATGTTTCTTTTTTAAATTAAAATATATAATGCAATTTAACCGTTTACTGAAATAGCAGTTAGGTACTGATTTTATCTAAGACAAATGATTTTCTTTCTTAATAAGGGGCTCGCCGGCTGGACCAAAATTTCACAAGGTTCTCGCGCGAGCCCCCCGAGCCCCCTCCAGCCCACCCTTGGGTAAATGTACATTTTTAAAGAATTTAAATCGAGTTTGTTACAAATGCAGCGGCTTAGATAGGCCTGTATAGCAAATTTCAGTATTAAGCGAATTTCACAAAAAAAAATGTAAATTATATTAAAATAGCAAGATAATACCTATTAATTATAATAAAATATTCAACATTACTTTTATTAAGATGACGTATCTATTAAAAAAATCGATTGATTTGCCAAAATTTTAGGATTATGAAAATTGCCACCTTTGTTTCTCTAGTTCTCGTATTATTTTCTATCAATTATCGTAGTTGCGTTTCTGGTACCAAAGTTGCAATAAGCGTCCTCCTGTTTATTCGACACCTAAGCGATAACGCTTGCAACTCTTGGTTAATTAATAATTAACGCAGCTTTCAATTTTCTCCTGGTGTATTAATTTAACAAATAAAAATCATCTGAAAGAAAATTATATGACAATTCATAACACTAAACAGCAAACATATTTCTATAAGGAAAATAACCTATAACATTTTACAATATTTATTTTAGTTGTTTGATTATATAAAACATTAGTTCCGCTTGTGGTTGCAATTACGTGTTCCGCCATTTATAGCGCTATTTAACTTGCACAGTTAAACATTATGTAAGAATGTGCACTCAATCGAAGCCAACACTGATAATAAATTTCCAGTTGTAATATATCTGTATATTGTATGCATCTCCGTCCCCAATGTGAACCATATCCAGCGGTGGGCTGACAATACATTTAACAAGAGGCTCACTCAATTCAAGAGCTATTTATGCTAATCTTCAGCCCTTTGGCGTTGCGTATTTTTATCACTCGTATACACGTATACGCAATAATTATTTTAAAAAATGCAATGTTATTTGATATCAGTTGTGTAATTAGAAATTTTCGAACTTCACGCAAGGCTTCGCTACATTTTTTTTGTGAATAGTTTTGTAGGAATTTGGGCCCTCTTTTAGCTGGGCCTTCGCGTATTGCATTACTCTGCTACGAGGTGGCTACGCTGCTTATTGATATACTTGTATTATGTACGTATGTAGCAATACGAAATGTAACGTAAAATAATTATTAATGTTAATACCTAACTGAAAATTTTACTTAACTACCTTAGATTGCAAAAAGAAGAGTTCCAAAATTGACGCAGAAATAGGTACACTTTTCAATTTCTTCTTTCAAACATTGCAAGTAAGCCGCCGTAAATGATACAAATTACAGTGGCACTTATTTGATCTGACAATATATATTTTTTTCTTAATTCAACTAGGGGGGCACCGGCCTAAGTCAAATTTAGCAAGAGGCTCGCGCGAGGGGTCCTACCCACCTCTGATCATATTGACATCAACAGAAGTAGGTTTTACAAGAACTTACTATTATTCAATTGTTCAATCCTGCTTTTAGAGGGTAAATAATACCGCATACATCAGTCAAATAGTTTCATAAGTATGAAATTGCAGTTTAACGTGTTCATATTTTGAACTAGTTATTATAATTAGTTTGATCACGTTTCAAACAGAAATAAAATTAAAATGACATGTCTGTTTTTTTTAGTAAACGTTTAAAGAGACCACGTTTCATATAAAACCAAACAATAGGTATGTTATGCATCTAGACTTCAAATGACTTTTCTGTAAAATGATAAATTGGGACCATCTAATTACACTGCGAATTTCAGTAATTGTATGCTTTTTTTTCATGCCACCGAAGAATTGACAAGGAATTTATATTCATAATTCAACAGCCTTATACTTACTCTGAGAGTTGTTTTTGCTTTTACATTACAGGCTGTAAGAAAAGAAAGGTTCGGTAGCGCTTTTCTAAAAGTGTGAGGGCAGACCTGCTACATTAGCAGAACAACCAACATTATAAGAGGGGGCTGGTAATAATTTTCATGACGAATTTATCACTGTCACAGTGAACATGCCTAAATTTAATTGCTTACATAAACTACGTGCTTAAATACTACATTACTCATCACTCATCAGCATCAGCTCCATTTATATTTTACAGTATTGCGTAAATCATAATCTCAGATTATTTTTTACATCCCCAATCGGTAATATTTAACTCATTGATTATATTTTTTTATTCATATTAAAACTCATTGTTTTGCTATAAATCATCTACTTAGACGAGATGCTGGTTGATTAAAGTTACGTCTCTGTATGTGTACAAACTTAAATGACAGGTATACAATTTGCACTCTCTACGAGATATAAAATTTTAAGTCGTAACAAAATTTTGTTGATTGGCATATACTAATTAACTAGATTTCCTGATTACAAAATATAAACAATATTGATATGAGTACTCTAGGCAGTGACCCTTTAAAAGAAGTCTTCATATTCGGCAGTATCCACTAAAATATGGAGTGTATTACAGATAAGTTGAATTTTGCACTTCTACTATTCCCCGTCACTTTGCTTTTTATCCAACGGTCTTCCAGGCAGTGGTGTAGCAAGGGGGCGTGGCAGGGGCGGCACATTGTTGGGGGCGGAATTTTTAAAAATAAATACAATATTTTTGAAGAAACCGTATTTATAGATACAAAAAATAAGCCAGCTGAAGTAATAACTCCTAGTTCATAAAGAAAAAATAGTAGAAGTGATTGAAAAACAAAACTAGATAAAATATTGGGGGCGGTAAATTCAAGAACCGCCTCGGACGTCAGGACCCTTTCCTATACCACTGCTTCCAGGACACCGCAATCTCAACGGTGAGAAGAGGCACAGAGTGTGAAGGTCTCCATATTTATTCAGAGTATGTGTTCCAGCGATTCCAACGTACCTACATAACCACTAACGACACTGGAAACTGCGTGGTCTGCTGTTCCTTGATCTCTGAATTCTTCACATGCTGGAATACCTCACTGTAAATATTTGACACAAGCAATTTTTTTCTTGGTACTCAGTTTACAATTTCCGTACCTTGACTCACTGCGGTAAAGCAGCACTGGTGAAATATAAGGGATTAATAAATAATGTCGTTTGGTTTTAACCGCGTAAAGTGCGTGCACCACGTCGCGGGTATTGAATTAATTTAAGTAATTTAAAGCGATTATTCCTTGAAATGTATTAAAAAAATATACTGGAGACTTCATTAGAGAATCAATAGCTTTAACCCTCCAGAGACGAGAGCTTTTTTCTGATAAAAAAAATATTTTCTAAGCCATATTGAAGTCACGGATAACTTTTATTCCTATCCAAAATTTAAAAAAAAAAAAACGCAAAGTCGTTGTATAGAAACCCCGCATGACTATATGGTCATGCTCATCCTTTTATTACCTTGTAATATTGAGTACGGACAGTAGTAAGGACAAAAGTGTCCGTATGGGCTTGCAAACATTCGGGGTTGAAATATAGCTAAACGTGATTTTTTTAAAAATATTTACAATTTGACCTCTTTAGATCAACATAATTTCAAAACAAATATATTAGCAAAATAACTGTAAATAATTTTATGTTTTTATAAAAAAATATCTAACAGTTTCAAAAAGTAAATTAAAAAAAACGGAAATTCAAAAAATCACATGTGCTTTTGGAGACCGTTCCTGTTCCTACGGCTGATGACTTACTGTAGTCCGTACCCTTCTTAACCAAATATGAGCAAAAGCAACGATATTCAGGTAGAAAAAGTATGAATAGTGGGATCAATAGACAACGGTGTTTTGTGTGACCATATGGTGACGCTCGTCCTTGGAGGGTTAAGTTAACTCAAGATACCTGCATTGTTATTTTATACATTCTACGTTTTAAAAAATTTACATAACCATATTGGTAACCACAAAAAACTTGGTAAGAAAGCTCAAACCGATGTTTGAGCTTTCTTGCCAAGTTTTTTTCTTTTATCGTCAATGTTCTGACTGAAGATACTTAAAGCCTCTGGTATAGGTTTTTTACGTATAGATGCATTAATGCCGACCTGGCATAAATAAGAGCTTAAAATTAATAGACAGTGACAATTGCCTGTCTTTAAATCAATAATAATAATCATATGCATATAAAAATAAATATTTTTTTGCAAACTGGCATAATCAATGTACCAACTCCAGACAAATAACTTAAATCAAATAATTTCTTTGTATGCTTAACTCATTTTTGTCAGTTTTGTCACTAACCAACTTCTGCCAGGAAGGTGACGATATTCAAAATAAATCCGTTGCAGACTTCTTATTAGTTTTGTTTTTCCGCCTTTCATTCAGTATTTAAAAAATCATTTTATGTTTAAAGGACGCATTATTTTCGACAGAATTCTCAATGAATAGTAACCAATAAGCGATTACATCGACTGATTTGACGATTTCAAAATCTATTGATTATTTATGACCACGGCAACCTGACCGATTGATGCTGGGTTTAAATTGAAACAGGCAACTTTATAAAAAAATATATCCACAACTACTTTTCCGATTTGATAATAACAATCGCTGTACACTAATCATGCAACAGCCACCTCATCTGCTAACTTTGGTATGAGCGCTTGTAAATATTTTGATGTCTGCTCATTTGGTCTAATTAATTTCAATTAACGGTTTAATTGCACTAAACAAATGTTTACTTTTGGATAACCGTGTAGTCTGCTTCTAACAGGTAACCTTGTAATAATTTACTTTCTGACAAAACAATACAAACAATAGACATCTAAATATTATAAATACAACCGAAAAAGAATCATATTTAACAATTATTTAATAATATGTAATATGTATATATTAAAAATGAAATACTTTTTGTGCTTTCTTCACATTATTAATTATATATCAAAACCGGTTTTGCTCATCGCCTGCATTATCAACAAATTACTTATATTTTTTAATACAATGTTTTTCCAACAAGTATTACCAGTGAACGAACACCTTAAGTGGCATTTATTGAATGTAACGTTGATTCAAGTCAAGCTTTTCGTTATTCACTATTGGAGGCCGTGATTTTTTTATTGCCAAATAAGAATGATTCATTGGAAACTTAAAAGCTTCTAATTGGATTATTTTTATGACATAATTGTGACAATAAAAAATACCCTTCAATTTGGCGGTATTTTCGAATCAATTTGTTCCTGATTTTATTGTTTATAGTTTGAATTGAGTTTTTCCTTTTCTTGTCGTCACTTATGGCGGGTAAAAATAATATCGAAAGGAAGGAAAATAATGTTCGCAATGCCGCAAATCGTTAGGTGGTGTGCGCGCGCCTCAATTGTCGCCATTTCGCCTCCAGTCGAAGTGAAGCACGGGGGGCGTCACAGCGTTCGCCTGTCTCTATACACACGATCGCGACGGCGTATATCTCTTCAAAAATGGTAAGCTGTTTACATTGGATCGTTTTACTCTGTAAATAACTCATCTCTTTTCCATCCTACGTCATTTTCCGTAGACTCTGATGTATTTACAGGATGTCTGGTTTATTGGCAATTATTTATCTGCAGTATTTAATAAGTACCGAGCGAAATGTCAAAATAAGCTTATGTTTTTCTCCACTAGATGTACTCACTCAATAACAATTTCCTCGAGGTACGCGCAAAATGATAATGACATTGTTTACGCAATTTTACTGCTTATTAAAAAAATACACGAGTCTAATGCTTTATGATTTTAATTGGTGCGTTATATTTTTTTGTTTCAGGTAATGGATATCTCCGCTCTCAACAATAACGTGCTGAAAAGCAATGCGATTTCAGTCACAAATGCACAAGATGAAGATTCCTTCACGTATTCTTTAGTTTTGCTAAAAGGTTACGTTGCTTGGCGGAATGAAAGAAATGAAGAAAATAAAATTCATTCGACAGTCACCCACAATGGAGAGCAATATACAGCTTCTTGGGATATTGTCAACGGAGAGTTTAAATGCGTCCTGGACCTGAAGAGAGGAAGAAATCAAATTACCTTACAGTATGAAGACAGCATTCGAGTTTTAGTTTTCGAGTACGTCCCCAGGAAGACGAACCTCAGAGTGACCCCTGTGTATATTATCTGCCAGGGCCACGATGGAAATTTCCAAAGCCCCAAAGACATGGACAGCTCTGTTGAGAGCGCCTGTTCGCGCATCGCCGTCGGAGCCAGGCTGATTCAGTGCATCATGGCAGAAAAGCTCTTTGAACTAGGATTGGGTAGAAAGACATTCCAACTCGAGCATGAAATAAATCCAAAGAAGCCAGAGTGCATTGTATTCCGTAGCAACTTGAATGTAAATAAAGCAAGAAAGATGAAAGAAAGTGAATTATGGGGTCACTTTGGCAGAGAAATAATGCTTTCCGATCTAGGTAGCAATGAAAGAAAATTTATGGCATTTATATCTTGCACCCGTTTCAAAGGAATGGATAATATAGACAAAGTTCTCACACATGAAGAAATCGTTTCCATGACAGAAGGACACGCCGCTCTGGGAGGCGGTGGATTGGCTGTCTTTGGTTCCGCCTGCCTTTACACCTGGCCAACGCGCGTCGATGAGATAGTTTCCAAGTTTTTGGACACCTCCATTATTGACGCCAAGAGGTTTATGGACGACAGCTGTTACCGTGGAACCATCGGAGGATGCTTTGCGACAACTCTCGGATCAGTGTGTCACGAATTGGGCCACACTTTCGATTTGGGTCATACGAAAGACGGAATAATGGGTCGAGGGTTCGATCACGTCGACAGAGTGTTCACCGTCGGTGACCGCCGAGGACTAGTGTACAAAGATGCCAACTTAAATTTCAATGGAAAACCAACACAGCACACGACTGTTTCTTTCACGAGAAATATTAACGTAACCATGAATGTAGGAGAGCCTCTCAGGACATTAGGACCTCGCAGCAAAACGACGCTCGGCAACTTCGCCTCTTTTAACGACAATTCTAGACGAGGTCCTAATATTACCCCAATCAACCGGCCGCCCTTCAATTCCAACATGAACAAGAGCTGTGACTCCAAAAGGAATTCATTCATGAGGTCCAGTAACGATTACACTTACTGGACAAAAAGCTGTGGAGTGTTTCTAAGTTATCACCGATGGTTCAACAATGAATACGGACGCGAAAGAGAAGCTATCACACGATACCTTAAGTTTGACAAAAACAAAATGATGATTTTGTCTACCGCGGGAATTAGAGTCGTCGAAGTGCGTGAAGAGTCCACGGGGACCGTGATCGACTCCTATGAATTTACCGATACGAAGCCGGAAAAGCGATTCCTCGTCCCGTTCACCTCTGCCGCCAAAAACAAGCTGCTGGTCATTGTCGTTGAAGACGATCTGGGCAACGTCCTCAAGCAGTTATTTTCCTATTAAACCGTAAAACCTATCCACTGCTTACTTTAAGTTAACTAATGTTAAGAGCGATCGACAATAAGTTAGCGCCAAATATTAGATGCTAGAGCTTATATAACCGAAAAATGACTAATCTTCTTGACGCGAGTGGTGTAACATACTCTATAATGTGCTTCTGCTTTTCGTTGCGGTTGGACTGGAAAATCAAGGAGGCCACGTGATCTCGACACGAACCGTCATTGTTGATTTTTTCTCAACTGTCAAAAGTTGTTTTCCGTATGGTCAATGTGCGAGCGCAGTGAATTATGGTGAAATACGTGGTTCCAGAATGATGCCCGCTACATTCGATTGTAGTAATTCTGTCAAGTGCGCTAATCATTTTAACACAAATCAAAAACCCTTCCCAGACATATGCGATGGAAAAATCGATACGGTACAGTTTCTTGAGGCGGCGAAAGGCGTTGTAACCTTAGTTGGTGAGTTTATTTTCACAAAATAATATTAACAAACCCAGTCATTGCATCGTTACATAACAGTCTCTCGCACTGGTAATATAAATATTTCACTATTGCTCTGTTTACGATCTGTCAAAAGTGAGACTGTCAAAATATTTGAAATACTTCGCTTAAAATCAGATTTATGAATTAAAATTATATTCACCATATTGCTACGTAAACAATTCGAATATGTACCTGCCTTATAACTCTTTATTATTATTCAAACAATGTTTTTAATGTATTACTTATGTATATCGATTAATATCTTCACAGACTACACTTTTCCATTGTAAACAATATTTTAAAGTTAATTCGTTTATTTTTTAAAAATAAATCAACACAAGTTGACGCTTATAATACTTGAGGAGCAAACATTCAAAAACTGTTTTGTCACAAATTTTGAAAAATGGCGTTTTATATCAATTCTGATAGCCCATAACTAAACCTATGAATGGAAATCAAAATTAGTGTTCTAAAAGGTTTTTTTTCATATTAAAATGAAATCATAAAGTTGACACATTCATACAAATAGTCACTTTTGCAACACTTAAATCATCATTTTCCAAGCTTTGTATTTGTGTGACAAAACACTTTTTGAATGTTTGCTCCTCACTTTTAAACAAAAAAACTGTCAGAATCTACTTTTTTTTAAAAATAATTTTGCACTATTTCTGGTCCCAGAATGAACTAATATAGCATGTCAAGACTTTCACAAGATTTTTATAAGAGTTGGTTGTCTTTCAGTATTGAAAAGAAGGTAGAGCTAGTAAAAGACTTGTATTTATTAATTTGCTTTGTGAATGGTCCCTTTTTTTGGATTCTATAGTAATTAGGTATGTAAACATCACAGACATTCATGCCCTTGGACAGGCATTCACAAATTGATTGAGAAATTAATGCATGCATGTGTATATTCAGGCATTTGAATATAACAAACATTCAACAGTGCTGACCTCTTGGCTCTCTCAAACTTTATTCTTAAAAATGATTCAAATTTTTGATACAATAATTGCAATACTGCATTTAGGATTATTTCTAACTATTATCCCTCTCTCAATCGCATTGAATTCATGCCAGATCCCAATGTAGAGCATATGGCTTCCTAATGAAGGTATCTCGATAGAAGTTTTTCTACAAGAACTACTTGTTTCTCAGTTGCTACATCTCTCTTTTAAGCGAGTAGGGATGATAGGAGAAATGATAGGGCTAAGATAAGACTAGTGATTAGCTAGTCGCTCTCGCTTACTTCTTGTTATTTAGGATTGGATGGGTGGAATTGAATTTTCAAACATCACAAACATCTTATGCCTTCGAATAGAAATCTAAAAATTGATTGATCAAAAAATACTGTTTGTACTGGAATTCAAACTTAAAATCTATCACAGAAGCCTACAATGTTGACCACTACACTACAGACCCGACAAAGAACATTTATATATTAATATAAAAACCGTTTCAGTAGTTTCACATAAAACTTTTTTTTTTTTAATGTGATTCTTTCAGGTTCAATTGACAGTGCACTGGCAATATACCGTAATAAGCCCTAATATAGCGTGATGTTTTTTAACTAAAATATTATTTAGTTCACTTTTAATGTTAGTTAAAATAAGCATTCACATTTAAAATATGTAGCATAAAAATGTGTCTGTACGTACTTAGTTTCAGGAGAAACTAAGTTTGTTAAGTTTGCTAAGTTTGTGGTAGGAACCACATGCCGTATTCTAGTTATAACAATAGTTGTTTGCCGTATTTAGATAACAAATAAAAGGTTTCATTGGATCCTAACACATTTGACCTAGACGCAGTGGCGGCTCGTGGGTATGATATTTGGGGGTGCTGTGGGTAGATTAATATTTCTTATATTTTATTTAAAATATCAAAAATAATAACAATTAAAAGAAAAAGCTACTTGCAAATGAAGTCCATTCGTCTATTTTTGTTATTGACAAATTTTTCTATAATTTTTCGTTAAAGTTTGGTATTTTTCCAATCATATCTTTCTCTATTGAAAGCATTAATAAAGCTGTCAATCTTTCTTGACTAGTTGTGTTACTAAGGTAAGTTTTAATTCTTTTTAATGTAGAAAAGTAACGCTCAGGTTCTGCAGTTGTCATTGGAGTAGTAATAATTTTTTTTAAGAGCTTCGTCAATTCTCCATGAACATCGCATAAGTTATTAGCATTTATTATTTCTGTTACAGTTAGTGGCTTGGTTAGATCCATGATTTTTATCCTGTAATAGGGGCAAATGTTATATTTAAAAAAGAAAAAGCTTGGCATGCAAACTAAGGGCGTAAAACACTTACAAAGAGGTGTTAAGAGTATGTAAAAATGCAAAGTGATCACGACTGTGGGCGCAAATTTGCTAAATCAGCCAATTCACCCAATTCAACATTACTCCGAGCTGCAGCGCGACACTGACTAACTGGCGAGACCCCCCCCCTCCAGTCCATACACTTCACGCCATACAGTGACACCAAATTGCATGCACCAATGTCGCTACGCAGCGTTCGCGTCGCTCCTTCGATGTATAATACAACATGTATTACTGTACACTCTGTCAGCACAATATACAGTAATGCATCTGAGGAGCGATCGGCGCCCGCTCAGCAAATACGTGCCACACTTTTAAATAGTTAATCGTATAATATTATAGATACAATAAAAGTAAATAAAATTACATTTCTATCAATTTTCTTGGGGGTGCTGCAGCTCCGCAGTGTATGTGAATGAGCCTCCACTGCCTAGACGTGTCAATGCATTTCTAGCAATTAATGTCCAGGACATAAAAGTCCCCGTATATAATCAGGTTGCGATGAGTAGTATTATTTTTTCTTAACATTAATAATATTTTGTGTAATTACTTATCGAGTATTCATTATTACATTTTTTCAAACGATATTGTTATTTCGTCAAATAACTTGGTTTTTTAAATGCAGAGATCCAATCTTAAATTATTATATGAATTCTAATCCTTTTTATTCATGATTTTTTGTGAAATGTATTTTTCGTGTAAAAAAACAGTTGAGTGTACTCAATATAACTAATTGTGTGGCGGTCCCCAAATTTCTAGCTACACCACTGTTCTTGACTATTATTTCATTCATCCATGCAATGCCTGTATGTAATTAAATCACTTACCTGCTTAAAACTGAAATGTAGACAAACTCGTTTAGACACAGAGCTAGATCTTACTCTTGGTCAAGTGTTTTGTTTGGTCATCATATACTCTACTAATCTGAATGTAATTTTACTTGTTTATTCTGAATAAAAAGAAAAATTCGAATACATCATGAAACATTTTCTTATGGTCATATTGTTTTAAGCACATTTTGATTGTTTCTTGTAATATGATGAATTCTTTCTTTATTTCTATGTTACTCATTTTATGACGAAGAGCGATAAATCCCACCAAAACTAAAGCGGACAGCTCTTGCTATAAGTAGAATACTAAATGTTTAGAACTCCATTGTGTGTAGATATTATTTACACTGTATATATTTTTCACTGTTAATTTATCAAGAAGGGTTCTGGTATTAATTAAAATGATTTTCTCCATCTTAATGAAACTTTATGAAATATGGTCATTGAATTAAGTGTTACTCCAATTTTGACTGGTTTTTTTTTATTAAATAATAAAAAAAAGTTATAATTATATAAGTTTTGGTCAAATTTTTTTTCAGAAAAACTTGGTAAACTCTTCGCACCAGTGAAGTATGACATGATGGGAAATTTTGAGGTGAATATCTTTGATTATTTTGTGTATTTATTTAAATTTTGCATCAAATTGTCATTGGTACCAATTGTTGACTCCTCTGTAAAAATGACTGGTGTTAATTTAATATTGTTTGAAAAGTATACAGACAAATAAAGTTTTTTTTCAAATGTATAAGTATGATTTTTCTTAGTCAAAGTTGACTGAATATGTTTTTTTTTAAATAATTCAACACTCAATGGGTGCTTCAAAGCTACATCAGTGGTGCACAACCTATTTGACAGAAGTCCCAATCAATTCTGGAACCCGTCAATATTGGTATTACTTTTAAGGGATTTAAAATATTTCAATTCATTGCTAACAATTTAATTAAAATATGTGATGCTTTCTATACATTCAAAGTACTGTTCTTATTAATTTTCAATACCGAAATAACGGTATTTTTTCATTTTCAATCCGGTGTTGAAAAAACATCATGAATACCGGGATGCCGGTTTCAGTAATACCTATATTGCAATCATTACTTGAGCACCACTGTCTACAAAGTAACTGATTTTTAATTGTTTTTGTTTTTTTTTAAATTCTGTTATAGAAAATCACAAAATGCTACCAATCGGATGTTACCAAGAATGTAACTCTTCACGACATGGTACTATCGGAGAAAGCTGAAGGTGGAAACCTTAGTACAGAAGGACTTTTATGGTTTACTAGGTAAGTGTTGCACTAATTGAATGAATTACATTTGAAGATTACATGTATGAAAAAATCAATTAGGGAATTCATAACAATAAAGTTATACCAGTTTTTACATTACAAGCAGTCCAAACACATGAATTTAATGAATTGTCAGCAAATAAGACTGTCAATACAGTTGTATCAATATGTAAACAACACTTTCTTCATTCATAAGAAACTGCACTGTCTCAGCACATTAAATTCGCAATCTTATCTATCAGTAATTTTCATCGTGCAGTTGATCCTATCAATGTCATGACTTCCCTTTGGCAGGCTGGTTTTACCCTTCTGGAAGAAAAAACTATTCATATCCACAATATCTCGGAGAATGTTGAGGAATATAAAACTTCACACTCGAGAATGGTAGAATAGTCTTATAGATATACTTATCTAATATTGAGTTCAGCTGGCAAATAGCTACAATGTGCGGCAGGTTTTATGAGTCACCAGCACATCATATTAGATCATCTGGCAACTGGTCAAGCTATATTATATTGAATCTGTTTGTCATTCCTTTAGAATAGTGCTTTCAATGTGTAAATAAACAACTTATTAACTCGCCATAATATTATATATTGTAAAATAATTTATATACTGTTACATTGTTCACTGTTACTTACAGAGCTCTACACTTCATAGAAAAATTCCTAGAACTAATTTTATCTACATCTAATGAAGATATTAAGAAAGAATTGACACAAGCCTACTCTTTAACGGTGAAAGTTTACCACGGATGGGCAACTCAGCGGATCTTTTTTGTGAGTGTCTTTGCATCTCAATATTTTCCTAAGACGTAAACAAATTTAATGTGTCAAGAAAATAATATGTTTATTACAATCAAAGTCTCAATATGGAGCATATGGACTCTCACTGGAGACATTTCCGATGTTATTCTACAAAAAAGACTTGTTATTCAGTCGTTTAACCTCTTTTTTTTATTGAAATTTGGATAGATGAGAAAGAATTCTAAAGATCACAAACGTCCTGCCTTCAATCACAAATTCATAAATCCTGTGAAAAATCAATATATAATAGAAATTCCTCATGATCTAATGAATGCTTTCATCAATTATTTGGTTAAGTTTAAAATATAAATATAAATTTAAATATAAATTTTTAATTGCAACTCTCTCTATGTTCATTTATATACACCGTTTACTCATTGAGAACTCACAAGACTCGAATCATCCACAGTGCTAAATTCTTAATATGAAACTCAAAATAAAATTTACATCTTTACATTTACACCATGCAAACATTACATACCAACATTTTGTTAATAAATGTAACCAAATAAACTCCCGAAGAATATTAATAAGAGATTTAAAAATAACAAAGTATTTTAGTTCTACAGTTTTTAATAATTTTATTCGTTGATAGCTATTTCGGCTTGCGCCATCGTCAGAACGTCAGTAAGTTCTGACGATGGCGCAAGCCGAAATAGCTATCAACGAATAAAATTATTAAAAACTGTAGAACTAAAATACTTTGTTATTTTTAAATCTGTTATAAATGGAGTTCTACCAAGTAAATGCCAAATCAATAAATAAATATTAATAAGTGTTTGCTTTTTTCTGGCAGTTTATTTGCAATCTATGTCCGATGAGATCACAATTTTTCAAATCCTTGGGAGGAGAACCGGAAGAGGCCAGCTTCTGCGAAGACATGGATACCTTTCTTCAAAGCTTACGAGTCAACAGAATTGAGATCCATCGCTTCTACGCTGCCCATAAACTTGAAAATGATTCAGTCGTCTGACAAATTCATTATTCATTTGAATTCTTATATTAAAATAGTATTCTTATAATAAAAATAGCTTACCTGTATTCATCGAAAAATAGCTATCAGTAAAAAAATGTTAATTATATAAAAAGAAAAACATCTTACGACCGACAAGAAGCATAGAAACTCTGTTTGTTCCTTTGACCGCATTGTTATATTGCCATTAACATTAATTATTGTGAGAGATCGGTTTTGAAATTTCTGTTGACATTTCTACTAGTAATTGCGATAATGGTTTTCAGTATTTCATCTTGAATAATGCTATTACATACCAAGATAATAATGAGCCAGAAGAAAATTTCAACCAATTGTGATTGCAATACACTTATTTATGAATTCGATAATAATTGGGACTGAAGTCAATGTATAAAAAAAAATGCGGCTGTTTGTGTACATACGTTTCATATGCCATTAAGGACAGGAAGTGGCTATATATTTAACACTTCGTTCATTAAAATTTGATGGTATGTCAAAGTAAATTTCGAGCTGCTTTATTTTCAATTAAGTATTGATAAAACGGCTGAAATACCCGGATCATGATTTCCGTAATACTGGTATTGCAATTCCTAATCTCTATGCTCCCCTGTTGAACAACCTATTGTTGATTTATCTCACTTTGCTATTTTTCATTGTCAATATTTATCTTATAAGAATCAAAGTTGTTTTTTTTTCGATATTCAATCAAACCATTATTTATTGTTATATTTTGACTTACGATATGAATAGTGGATTTGTTGGTGCTGTGTTATTTTTATGTTTATTAAGATTGTAAAAATATTATTCCAAGATTAAGGCTAATTAATAGCGAAGACTGTAGAACTGTTTCAATGGTAAATAATTATTCCTAGGTGTATTTGAAAATAAGTTTGTAATGCATATTTATGGCAGATCACGTGACCTCACTGATTAGATTGCCGTCGTTGATTTGAGTTTATTGATTGCCTCTCCGCTTCCATCATTCGTAATTGATTTGTTTTTCTTAAACATTACAATATTCTCGGTGCTATACAATGTGGCAGAAAAGGCTTGCACACATTTTGTTATACAAAGATAATTCATTGATCAGAATCATTTGCTTGATTGTAAAAAAACGTAATATTATTGTGATCGCTTTCAAATATAAACACATACTTTGAAATAATACATATAGTGAATAAACAGGTATTCAATAATGCCATATTTCTTTCTGTCTATTTTAAGAGTAGAAGCGGTTGCCTTATTAACCTTATTACTGTCACCCAATACAATATTTGTTATTAACCAGGCAGTGAGCCTCAACAGGTCTAACTAAATGATCGCCAATATTATATTATTATTAAATTTGGTACGAGAAAGATGACAAAATACCTCAATCAATATAAGTGCCAGCACTGGTATTGCTACGGTTTTAGACTTGGCGTAAATCACACTCAAGAATTCGAAAACCAATAATTCATTAAAATAATTTTAGGTTTCAATAATCCTAGTGATTTTGAACACAGATCTATACCAATTCTGAGTGTTTATTTTAAGTATTTATTATTTTATTCAGAGTGCCGTTCAAGATATTATCAATTTTATGAAATTGACTCCCAATAATGCAGTAGTGTAGCACAGCCAGGGCCGGCTCTAAGAATTATCAGTGGGGCGCAGATTGGTGGATCGCTCCAGAATTAAATGCATGACATTTGAGCGCTGAAGGCGCCTCGCACAGGCGCAAGAATCCATGGGCCGGCTCTGAACACAGCGGTAAATGTAAATGGACGGTGAAGGGCATTATTGGTTTTGTATTTATTTTACACGATATTATTATTATAGTCAAACTGAAGTCTTTGAACTTTTGGGCATTAAATATTTTTTTGTGTTTGAAATATAAATATTTTTGAACCATTTAATATAGGGCTGTAGATGATTCATCTATAATAAAATCTGAGTGTTAGATTATTGATTAACTTTAATTAATAATAACATTGTTGTAGTTATAGAGGAATAAATTAAAGCATCGTTTGGCTAGCAAGAAATATTCGTATCGATTAACCAATCGAATCAATTTTGACAGCTTAATATCTCATGTTTTTAATTTGTTTATTAATTTAAACGGGCATTATATATATAGAGCGTCTTTCGCACTGTTGTCTTATTTTTATAAACATATATTTTTTTAAATAAATGAGATATTTTTCTGTCGGCAATGATACTTCTGAATTTAATGTGCAATATTTAGCAGGTATCTATGAGTTACTTGAGATATTTTAAACTGAAACTCTCACTTATTTCCACGATAGTTAAAATGCTACATTTGTAAAAAAATTGCCATATTACTTATATTTTAGTCCTTAAAAATCCTTAAATGTTATTTATACCTTCTGGCAGCATTTTAATGATATTTAAAATAGTCACAGCATTATCGCCGTGTTATCTTATAATGATTTTGCTGTTGTACCTGCTTTCTTGACTTAAAATTTTATATCTCGGTGATTCCTATAAATGGCCTAAAAATTTCTAAGCTTAAACAATTTCTAAACTAAATGATACTCTTTATTCACAGGCAAAATTTATTATTATATTGCACACCCACAAGGCAATATTTTTGGTCATAAAATCGAGTAACAATTCTTTATTTTATAATAATGTTAATGACTGATATGTTAAAATGGTAGTTTAGCTCGTAAAACAGAAGTCAAAATTATTTAATTTTCGTCTTATAATGTGTGTACCAAACATTTTTTTCTTACGATGTTAACTACGTGTTAACGTGAAATGTTTGTTAGCTGTATTTTAAGAGAGTGAAAAAGGGATTGTTGTGAGATTAATTAATACAACATTTTTATGTACTTCATTCTGTCATACTGATTTTACATTTAGGTATTTCTATAACAAATCCAACACACGCTTTATTGATTTTTACATTAAAGTGAGTATCATGTGTATTGGTGGTTGTATTCTCATTGTGAATTCGATATATTCAATTGTTCTAGTCTTTTTTAATTTTAATTAAATCTGTCTTAAACTTGATTCTCAATACACAAGATATATTATCTAATCTCAATACAGTCAATCCTCTTTTCTTCGCGGTAGATGCGTTCCACGAAATATCGCATAAAAAAAAATCGCACAAAAAAAACTTGACTTCCATACAAAAAGTGGGGATTTATCCATGAATTTTTTAAATCCGCATAACTTTGAAACAGCGAGTTAAATTATATCCTAAATCGCATAAAAAAGTATTGGAAAATTAAGAGAAAACAAGACATCAAAATATTTTTTATTAAAAATAAAATTTGTTGATTATCGTTTTACTTTAGAAAAAATTTAAGTAAAACTATCGACACTGTATGAAAATGCTAAGTGCGTTTTGCATGTGGTTCTAAATCACTCAATTTCATAAAACAATGATTTTTTCTAACAATGAAATTAGTGATCAGAGTTTGTTCAGATTTTCTTTTTTCGATAATTAATTGTTTACGCAGTTTGTTATACCCATAAATATTTTTTTTAAGCTATCGTTGAAGCTTGAATGCGCGTTCAGAATTTGAATCATTTAGAATGAAATGATCTTCTAATTTACTAAAAAGTTGGAGACCTTGAATTATTTTCGCAGTAAAGGGAACTTGAACTTCTTCCACTTCGTCATAGTTTTCTGGTTTTCTGTCAATAGTTAATGTTAAATTAATGACATCATCGTCACTTTATAGCATTATTCGTAAGTAATTCGTCAATATAATTTTTGCTAAAGATATCAAATCCTTCTCTGCCAATTTCATGTGCTAAAGTAATCATTTCAGCTGATATCGCCGATGGTTTCATCGACTGTAACAAACCCAAGAAGGTGGACTTAATTCAGTGATGAAAGATGCAACATGATTTAAACAGTCCTAAATTGTATTTTTTTTCCAAATCTCGCTTGTGTTTATGATTCATTCTCTATTCTATCCAAAATACAGCGATACATGCTCTCCATGTAATATTTAACATTTTTATATATCGTAAAATATAGTACATTTTTTAAAAATTTGTATTTCTACCACATAACTTCGAAATCGCATAAAAAGAGGATTGACTGTATATTGTTCGGCAAACAATTCTAAATTCTCGAATTATTTTTATATAAAAAAGAACAATGATCTGTACTCCACGTATCTCTCTCTACCGTTCACAATAATGTCAATGACAAATTTGCATTGCAGACGTGGGTCTCCAAACTTTTGAGCCTAAGGGCCAAGAACCGGCTACCTCATCACACCAACATACTGGATTGGTGTTGCTCGCGGGCGAAGACCCATGCTTTATAACATCAGGTCCTTTCAGCATGTTAATTGGACTGTCATACTAGCGTATTTCCAAATAGCCACCTTACCTTACTTTTTAAAATTTTATTTGAAAAGCAAGGGAATTTTTAAAATAATTAGTTTATGCGCTGGTCTACGATAAATGCTGTAGTCCGTGTACAGCATGACGTCGTACGTGTCTGACAAATTTGTTATATGCTATGAAAATAAACTAGTGTGGTCTCGTTATCACACCTTACGTGGCGCAAGAGCACTGCATGTTGGGTCTATATGCCAAACGTAGTGCCTTTAGTTATTTTTCAGCATTACAGCCGAAAATGGACAAATTTAACAAAGTGAAGGATGCGTTATCAATTTAATTAGTTAAACAAAAAAAGTTTTCTTTGATTCAATCTAAAAGAATTTTTGAAATTATATTCAACAGCAGTTTTATTAGATTGTCTTCAAGCATGGTTAAAACAGTCAAAAACTGATACCTTGTGACTCGCAAATACTCTTCAAACTTCATATTGCAACTATATTAATATTTTTCGACTTTAATAAAACAACCATCAATCCGTCTAGTCACAAATACTGATGCACCCATCCAAGAATGACCATCAGGTAATGTTGTACTCGGCCAACAGTTTTTATTGTAGACCAGCGTCTTATGAAATCTCCGCATTTGTAATTTATTTTTACTTGATTATTCAGGACTATTCAACCATAACAAAGTAATTACTCTGGATTTTCATAAAATATTTCACTGCCAAAGGTGAACAGTTTATGGCTAGAATTCAAATTGATTTGTTTTAATTAAAGTGTGTTAAATCAGACGTCTACAGTATAATAAGATTTTTATTTTGTTCTACAGCACTCGATAACTTCTGACGGTTTTGGATTAACCAACCCACAGAACTTTGAACTGTTCATTATTTTACTAAATATTGGTAAGCACATTAAGTTTCAAACCATATTTATGTTTGTTTGGTACTTATTGAATGTCTTCGGTAATCTGTATTATTTATTCGTAATACCGTATAAGTCTTTTAATATAATATGATTGTAATACTTTAAGCGAATTGATATTTCCAGCACTGTAATAATGATTACCTCCACCAAATAAAAAGAAAAACACCTGATAGATAACAAAAATATATAATGGATAAATATGAGAATATTTTTTTGTGAATTAGAAAGATAGGCCAAAGTATTTGCGGCGTTCAAGTATTGATGACAAAACATTAGTCGGTAAGTGTGTATTACTGTCATTTCAAATAGACAAGGGTAGACTTTACTTTTAATCTCAATAAGGCCTTATAAATGACTTAAACTATTTCTAGGATAAGGATAGGAGAACCTAATAGCTTTGTAAAGTGTATTATTACGACGTAATTCATTGAAATCTTACAATTAATGACTCCATTGGGTATTGTGCTCTTAATTTGTCTTGAATTAAATATAACTAAATACATATATTCCACAACAATATCAGTGTTTTATTGCCTAAAAATCTGGGCTATCACTTTGGGAATGTCACTAAAATCAGAATGGGAGAATAATGCATCAGTGCATATTCAATGATGCAATCATTTATCCTTGCGAGACGGACACTCAATGTTTTTTTTGCATCAACATATCCTGTGTTTATTGTACCTCAGCTCTTCACTCAATCGTAAGCATCAATCTATCTTGTCATTATCGATTTCACTTTGAATAGGTTTTCTTAACTTTGATATAAGCGAATAGTACTGCTTCGCCCTCGCAGCTGCATTACGGAGTGCAATGAACCCCGTGGTAAGTTGACCCAACAATAAAAGTAACATAATTGTATGTAGCGTCAGTTCGATTGGTAAATGCTGAAGATATGGATTCCCGAGTTGGAAGCTCTGCAGAGGTAATTGTAGTAAAATGGACAACATCCAAAAACCTGCCAATTCCGGTATCTGAAGTCAGTAACAAGAAACTTGCTTATCAAACACTTCAGACTTATTTAGAAGATTTTTGTAAAGATTTTCAATTCAAATAATTTGTGATTTATCACAAAGGTTCAATGATAATTTTATAATAGGCAATATAACTCAAAATCATACTTCGAGAGGTTGAGTAAAAATAGATTTGCAACCATCTCTTGTTTTTTTGCATCTTTTGACAAGTTAAATGACTCGGTATCACCAAACTTTTTTTTGTTTATTACTATATTAAATTTAATAATAATTGTAAAAATTGATCAATTTTTTTATGTAACTTACTTTACACTCTGAAGAAAATATCTGCGTGCGAAAGGAAAAGAGAGTTAAGTTTTAAACATTGAAAGATTAATTTAATATGCCATGATAACTACAATACACATATCTGTAATGAAGAAAGAGGACCAGTTGGATCAGCTTTGTTGAATAAGTAAATTTCACATTGAAACATCACATATTACTTCATATAAATGTAAAACTTATTTTACCTCTGAAAAGTATCGATTTGAGACTTGCACGCAGATATATTGTGCAATAGTTTAATTTAGTACATTATTCAAAAAAGTCCAGGCTTTATATAATAGTAGCAAAGACATAGTAAAAATAACATAAAGGCATCTAAATAATACTTTTGAACACTAAATTTATTCTAAGAAAAATATCTCCACATTATATCTTATTACTTTTTGATTTGTCAGCATACCATGTAGTAACGAATTTTAATCAAATCCGAAAAATTTATGTTTGTAAATAATACCAAAAATAAAATAAATAACCAAATTACACAGTCTTTTAGCTATGAATGCGTGTGGCTGTCTCTACTCTGGTGATATAGGACTGAACACAGCAGCAGATACTATTGATGCAAATGGGTTCAACGATTGCCGGTAAGTTGTTCCATAAGACATCTATTTATTAAATACTACACGTTAGAAGTAGATTTGGATTAAAAAAAACAAATGATTCATGATCAGACTTACTCTTTCGGAAAGGTTTCCCATATATCCAAGGTAAAGCCTCAAGCATTCTATCGCAGACGTCATAACTAAAACAGCGACACCTAAAAATTGTGTGAGGTGTCCTAGATTATCAAACTAAAAATAAATACAGGAATCAATTATTAATAAATTTAAGAAAATTTTGCTACTGAAATAAAAATTTAATATCATTACTTTAATTAGCCAGGCGGGTAGCTAAAATATTTTAACTAGCCCATCCATGCTTAGAAAATGTTTATGCTTTCCTTGCCCAGAATTTCAATCAGTAAATCATTTATAATCATGGGTATTGAGCTCAATTTAAAAATGCAATAAACTTGCCAATGAAACTGAACACGTAACTTTTATGGATAATCATAATTACCAAATACAGTGAAATCCCTATTTACTCTAAAGTCGGGACCGTGTAATTGGGGGAGTGAATCTCATACAAAATTAGGGATTTGTTTTTTTTCCGCGAAAAATGCAAAACTAAGATTTTTAAAAAAAATATGGACGAAATATTTAGTTACTAAGTGATAAAATGCAAAGCGCGCGGAAAATCCAGACACAGACAGTCGCCGGCTATGCGTGTATAGCATGGCACGTGTTGAAAACACATACGCTAGCCAACATTTGACTGTATGCATCACATAGATGGCCGTTTCGTAGCAACGACAATGAAATGCGACCGTTCAATCGGGGGATTTGCGGCGAATATTTCAAGCCAGAGCGTAATTGGGGGTTCTTCTGTTATTGTAAATAAAGAGAAAAATATCCATAACACCTATGTTTCTGTTCTCAAATGTTAAATTGATAAAAAAAATACTTTAATATTGGAGAACCACAATACCTTGCCAGGATTTGAAATTAATGCCACCTGGCCTACTTATCACAGTGAAGCTCTTGGCTAAGAAATGTAGACCGACTTATAATGATAAAAACTGGTGGCTTATGTTGATTACCATGAAAAACTATGAATTGAAATTAAAATCATTTCACAAACCTTCCAATACAAAACTGTAGCGGTTGTAGTAAACCAAAAAGGTAACAAAAACACATTTAAGTATAACAACATCTGAAGAAGCATATTGGATGATGCTTCATAAGTACCTAAAAATATCATTAAACATTACTTAGTGTTCATTATTTAATAAAATTTAGCAGATTATAAATTGTTTATTTACCAACTATAGCGGAAGATTCTTGATTATATTTGATGCCTGGAAAAATATTATCAGATACAGATGTAATTGTATCCTTTAAAGTCATTTTTGATTAAAACAAAATAATGTTTATTAAACAGACAAATGAGAATTATTTATTGTTTGTGTTGTTTGTATTGTTCCTAAGCAACACAACTAAACTTGTGCCTAAATCCGCATGGTAAGTATATTTCTAGTGATTGTATTTAAGTAACTCTTTTCTTTATTAGATATTTAACCTTTGCCATAACATGACGTACCTACATTGTATAAAATAATATTATAATTAGGAAGATCAACCAACTACATAATCAAATTAATTACAAATATGTTAACGTTTTCAGTTGTACAAAACAATGAATACCTCATTGAACAGATAATAAAACATCATTTAGACATCTGTTAGCAGAATGCGATTTGATATTTTATATTTATAAATTTATTAGATAATATGTAATTTTTGTATTTAAATTTATTGGATTTTAATTGAAATGACATTTTGCTTTATGGCAGCACCATTGATTATATACTTGGCTACACTGCGAGACTCATCTGACATATGAATTTGAGGTTACGCTGTTTTATTAATTTGAGACTAAAATGCAGTGTCTCAAAACTTTATGTAATGAACTTATTAAAAGTGAGTCCGTTATTGTATTCTGCGTTCATTTTTACTTACGTTATGATGTAATAATAGCATTTATTTTTATTATTCTTTATATTGCAGCTTCAACTGTAGGAAAATGTATTTACTTTACTCCGAGATGCGGTATCAAGTATTTCGCTCCTCCGCCGAATTACGATGGTCAGTAAAATTATTCCTACATCGTCTAACTTGCCGATAAATCGTCACAATTTTTGGTAAACATGTCATGTAGTAGCACGTCGACTACTGCGGCGAAAAACTTTACAAACGAACTGAAAACTACGCCACGATTTAAAATATTTATTGAAGCATTGATAAATCGCGTTAAAATCACACATTAATATGAAGAACACTGATAAATAAATTATCCAAAATATGAAATATTCTCACTGTACACCGCCATACTTTTTAAATTATCCTTTACTTACACATTGACTATTGCGGCAAACTAAGCTGAAAACAACGCCATGATTTAAAATATTGATTGAAGCATTGATAAATCGCGTTAATACGAAATGGAGGCGAAGATTTCGTATTTCGTATAATTTATCAGTGTTCTTCTTTTTAACGTGTGGTTTTAACGCAATTATCAATTTTAATTTGTGGCGTTTTTTTCAGCTTAGTTTGTGAAGTTTTTCGCCGCAATAGTTGACGTGCTACTACATGACATATTTACCCAATTTTTAAAGTAATAAAACTAATTTGCTACTGTTCAATAATGCATTTTTTTAATTCTTAGGAGTTGAAATACCAGAAAAACCGAAACTCAGATTTTATGAAAAAGTTCCAATGTATCCCTCAACCATTAAACCACCTAAAATGCAAAAGCGTCTCAGATATATGAGAGGGCCTGAGGAAATTCACAATACTCTTCAACTAAAGCAGTATGGTGTCGTCGTAAGTATTTTTGTTGTTGCCTGATTATTATGGATTTAGTATTCATTCAGTTAAATATGCTTTACAAAGTGCTACTCTTATAATAATTGGGTAAAAGTAGAGTATAGCTCGTCATGGATTATTACGGCGAAAAAATTCACAAACTAAGCTAAAAACAACGCCACGATTTAAAATTATTTTTTGAGAGCTTGGTAATCGCGTTAAAACCACACATTATTACGAAGAACACTGATAAATTATGGGAAATATTTTTCAGTACATCGCCTCTGTTTTCCATTATGGCATTACGCCGCTCGGCGCCGCCATAATGGAAAATACACAGTTTTGTAAATAGTATACAATGCTAAACTTTCCTCTAGCCCACCCAAGATTTTAGTTCAGGAAACGCCACTGTTAGGTATGCATAATTCACAAATGTTTTTTTTTTTGTTTTGTTTTTGTCTAATTCTGTCAAGTCATTTTGGATTAGACATCAAATGTTTAAAGAACCTATTCTTGACTTTTACCGGAATATGTCTGAAGACTTATGAGACAAACTAATATTTTCAAATCTGCAAATAAGCTTTCCAGACAATTGCATTGATTTTTGCAGGATTTAGTATACTTTCGGGGATACAGAGTGGCTTATTGTAAAGTATTTTACTAAGCATGATTTTTTTTGCAGGCAACATGTGGTGGCCGCCTGACATTTGAACACTTTGAGTTCATACGTCTTCAGATTGCACGCAAAATTGACCCCAAACGTATGTTTTCAATATGGCGTGTAGACCCACCTTGGCAGCCGCTTACTCGAAAAGGTCAAGGTCAGAGAATGGGCGGAGGCAAAGGAGCTATCGACAAATATGTCACTCCTGTTAAAGCTGGAAGGATTATTGTGGAGATTGGTGGGAAATGCGAGTTCAAAGAGGTTTGTGTCAAAATATCTATATACTATTCTGATATTATCCCATCACCACCAAAGTAGTTTTCGAAAACCAATTGCTGTATTTTTTAAAGACTTCCAAATTAAACATAAAATAGGTTATATGTACTGCGAAATTATATTTTTTGAGTTTAATCTAATTAGACAATTCTCATATTTTAGAAATACATATATTTTCATAAAATTTACTACTCCGTGATGAAATTGGCAATTACTTCATCGATCTATTAAATTTTGTTTTCACAAAGTCATCTTCAAATTAGTCAAAAACTTTCTTATAAAATATTTATTTTTAATAAAGAAAAATGAGTCAGTAAAAATCATGCACACATAAGAAAATTAATTAAGCCAAATAATTAAATTTAATTAATTAATCAATTAAGCCACACATAAGAAAATTATGGAATACAAGCATTTTTAGTTTTTGACGATTTTTCTTGTTCTAATTAAATATTATGTTTAAATAACTATATTAACAATAAAACAAGACAAGGGTTATTTTTTCAACAGTTGCAAAGTTAAACAGGTTTTTAATATGGACTTTTGATAGAACACATGTGGACTTCGGTTAGTTTTTTCTGCTTCTTTGCTTCTTTTAACCACTTGCCGGTCCAATTGATTTAAACAGATGTTCTAAAAAGATCACATATTTCTTATTATGCTTAACACCAAACACATGTGTTATATTTATAAAACATGCATATTTAGTGAAAGAATTCATTGTTTTTTTGTGTGGAATTTATCCGAGTTTTCTTGTGGCGTACATTTTGACGACTTTCAATACCCGAGTATACTCGGGCATGACCGGGTTAACAGCTTAACAGCTTAACGACCGCATATTTGAGTCTTTGAAAAACAAAGGTTGCTGGCCGGCGGACTCATATATGCGTATAGGCGAAGTATCTGGAAACTAAGAAAATTAAATTTTGTAAAGATATCTCAATTTGTTTACAAATTATAGTTAATTTAGTAAAAATACAATTCTTGCGAATTTTTCGCAAAATTTTATTTCGCCAGGTGAAATTTTATAAAAAAAAAGTGCGGTCGTTAAGCTGTTAATTAACACCCATAACAATTAAAAAATCATCATCAAAGAATAATAAATCTAAGTGACAAACGATGTCAATTATAAACACAATTAAAATTTGGGAAATTTTTAAGCAAAGTGAAACACTACATTACTAAAGTAAATATCCTAATGACGATTTGGTGTTTTTCCCGCTTCCAAGCAATGATGTACTTCAACAAAATCAGCAGTAATGAAGATTCTGAAAAAGATATTTTTAAAAACCATATCAATTCTTACAAAAGAAATAAATTTTAAAAACATATAAATAATATAGAAGAGCAGTTAACATAGGTTAGAATTAGATTAATGAAACGGATATAACAAAGGTGATGATGCAAATACATCCTGTTCGTTTAATAAATTAGAGTTAGGTAAGAATTTATGTCTATTTATTTCTAAGATCTCTTGTTTATCAAGTTTTAAAGATTTATTGTTGACATGCTAAATTATTAACAGTTATTTTGCCAATATATTTGTATTGAAATTATGTTGATCTAAAGAGGTCAAATTGAAAATATTTAAAAAAAAAAACACGTTTAGCTATATTTCAACCCCGAATGTTTGCGAGCCCATACAGTCACTTTCGTCCTTACTACTGTCCGTACTCAATATTACACGGTAATAAAAGGATGAGCAGTACCATATAGTCATGCGGGGTTTCTATACAACGACTTTGCGTTTTTTTTTAAATTTTGGATAGGAATGAAAGTTATCCGTGACTTCAATATGGCTGAGAAAATATTTTTTTTATCGGAAAAAAGCTCTCATCTCTGGAGGGTTTAGTGGATATATTTGGTTTACACCTGTAAGCAAACCTCATCGATTGCTTACTTTTGCCTAAATCTCTTTTTTAATGATTGCATTTTCACAGTTTTTTTACGTCATGGCATATTTTATTCTCTGTTCCGACAATAATGTTATGATTTTTCACCATTTAGGTACTTCCAATTTTGAAGGCGATATCACATTCGGTACCATTCAGAGCAATACCTATATCTCAAAGTTTATTAGATAAAGCAGCGGCCAAAGAAAAGCAGTTAGAAGAGGATAACAAAAACCCATATTCAATGAAGTATATATTCCAAAATAACATGGGAGGTTGTCGTTCTTGGATATCTCCTGTAGATTTGAAATGGTATGGCAAATATCGGTGATCTGTGTATGCTGCGTTGATTTTATTGATAGGTTTGTAGTTTGCATTTTTTTTTCAACATGAGATATGCCTGTGAATAAATAAATACTTTCATGGTGTATCAATACTACCTGTGCTGTATTACTATAGTGAAGACTACCAGTCAGAAATTGAGGAGTTGAATAACTGAAAATAATTATGCTTGTGGATGATCTGTAAGGTACTCTTTTATAGACAAACGGGTGCTAGACCGCTTTTTATCATAACCATTTTCTCTGTACTTCATAAATGTTAAATATGACTGTATATCTTACTTAAACATGTACCTTTAAAATAATTTATTTTTCTTTTTATACATACAATAAAATAAAAAGCATAATGAAATTGGTCTTAAATTATTTTGTAACATTCTATTTGCATGTGGTTTATAAACAGAGCTGTGGAGTCAGAAAAAAACATACGACTCAGACTCTTTTTTTAATTTTTTGTGTATACAAATCACTGAAGTCAAAAGTGGCGCCATTGCTTGCTACTAAGCCTAAACAAATATTAGAATCTCGAACCCAATAAAAACAATTAAACGACTTCAAAGATTATGAGAAATCAGGGAAGAATTTCTCAATTCAAGGCAATGAGATACAATACTTATATGTTCGCTTAGGAAGTTGTAATTCGTAGGTACATACAGTATTAGTTAAGTCAAATATATTCGAAAATAAGTCTATTCATCGTATTGGTGAAATAATGACTTATGTTCTAGGAGGAACGGAAACAATTGAAAACCATTTCATTGGAGGAAAAGAATGATTTAACTATTTCTTTGACTGAATTGGACTAATTGTTTGGAACTGCTTATAAATTACTTTTTTTATTGTAAACTAAAAAATAATTCTTGTCTCGCATCGCAAGATGTGGTACCTAGCAACGTTCCCACTAAGGTGTGCGCGCGCACACCTCGCAAAATATGGCCGCACACATTTTTCCATCCCCGCACAGGCCGTACACAGAAATATTTATACTAAACTCACCAAATCTTCCACATCTAGCGTGAGTACATACCTAATATTTGCGCACATTATTTATTTTGCTGAAAATGTATTGCTCACTAATGTTGATGGTCCGCACACAATAGAAAAATTAGAGGGAACGTTGGTACCTAGTAATTTTAAAATATTTATTACTCTGCACTGACTCAAGTCCATGCAAAATTTTGTCGTTTCCACTCTCAACGTTGAGCATGTGGTTAGTGCTTATCAGACAGGCAGTCGGCTTCTAATCTACCTTCGCAAGAGATCAGCGAATTATTTGAAAAACGATTGCCAGGTTGGTCGCGATGTATCTTACTGGAAAACAAAAGCTGGGGATGGAGATGTCTGCAGCCCGATTGTGTAATTGAGTATTCATGGCGACTTAAATATGCTTTACGGACAGCCAACCCCATTGATTTAAGGATAATATAAAAAAAGATCAAAAAGAATTACAAATAACGTTTATTTTTATCGTATAATTATATGATAAAGAATGTTTGTAATAATGCAATGACATATTTGGTAACTGCTTTATAATGATAAATTGTACATGTAGCATTCAACTGACACCCAAGGAGACAATGCCAAGACAGCGCCAATATAATAAACATATAGACGACAATAATATAGTTCACCACAAGTATACAAACCTATAGATTGGAAGTACACACATTTTTCTTAAAAGGAATGTATTTTTTGCTAGTTTGTGCAAACTACTTCGGCATAAATATAACCTCAGAATAAGTATTCCACTGCAAGAAACGAAACATGTCACAATCTACATTTATTTTTACCCAATTTTCTCTTTTTGTGATATGACTTTTTGGTCCACAATACTTTAACCACAAATCTAAATCAGATAAGACAAACTTCGAAGATTCAGTGGAAATAAATGGTTAAATTTTTATAAATAGAACACTTATTCTCAAATGTATATTTCCTTTATAAATTCAAATCGACCACTATAAATATTGCATTATTAGAAATAAAAAACGGTTATGATTTATATTCATAAATAATATGTAGAAAGTCAAATTTAAGTGTTGATTATAATATGTCAAACTATTCAATGAATTTGAAAACATCATTATCGAGAATGTTCATGAATGATGTGCATACTAAAGAAACCATCCATTTTGTTCGAAATAGTAATGACGGGAATATTAAAAAAGGTAAATTACTAAATGCAATTTATAGTGGACGAGGGTTTGTATAAAATTTTATTCACCGTCATTTCTTTGCTCTTCTCCTCTTACAAACCCTTCTAAGCACATTTGCTGCCTATTTATAAATAATATTTTTATCACTTTTAACAATATATTGTTTAAACATCTTAAAAATCTAAAAAAATCATATGTGGAAGATAAATATTATCAAATAAATTAAAACAACAATCATTCATATTGTATCATAAAAGATTCCGCCTGCACCATCAACCGATGCATCTGCATACCCATCCATTTGATTTACATACTTGGTCGCTTGTTATTTATTTCTTACTGGGATGAAATTAAACAAAAATTATATCATATGCATCTCTTTTGGTATGTTTGCCAAAGCTTTACAAAATATGGGTTGGGGTCAAATCAAATAGTTACGAATTCAATAAACCTTGATTATTTAACCCTCCCTTTTGGCCTGTTGTTATTTTACTATGCGTAACTGGGGATAAAAAGGTTTTATCACGTATTAAAAATATCCTGATTAAATAATAAAAATAAGCCAAATCAATTATTTTAAAAAAAATATATCAAAAACTCTCCATAAGATTTGAGGTATGTAATATAAAGCGTACGTTAATTGAATAATGATGAATCATTACATCATTTCAAATCTAAATATAGGATGATGTTATTAAATTCAATATGTTAAACCAAATTTGAAAAGCATTATTTTTTGAAAGTAGGTAGAGCAACGTTTTGAGTTTGGTTTTTTTTTATGTACGGATCATTAAGCACACAAATATTTTAGATGACTAGAGTACAATAATCAATGAAAAAAGCATTATTATCGATAGTAATTTGCGAATTGTCAATGACAGATAGTTGTTTAATTTAAGCATAGTTTACTGGTTAAATTGAAGCTTCCCACACATTGTGTATCAAGCGACAGTTATGAATATTTCATTTTCAAATTTAATCCATAGACAATGAAGATGATGTTTGCGTAAATATGGTATAACACTTGGGCATAGATTATGATCGAATGACAATTTAATGTAAAAATATGGAATGTCAATTTAACACTTATCACTGTTGCGGGGTGGCTTCAATTATACCGTCAAAGAGGTACTGAAAAGTAGTGGGTATAAATATGAAAAAATTTATAAACTTTAAACACTAAAGGATTACAATTTGCGACACTTTAGAATTTAGATTCATCAACTCCTCGCTGGCGATTAATATTATAGATAATTTTGAAATAAGCTGGCAATTTCATATTATACACTTTCTTATTACACACAATGTTACAAATATTTAAAATTATCGAATATTAATGAATTTTTAAAACATTTGGATAATTTTTAACATTCACCGAGTATATTTTTCAATCATTGTGATAATATTAACCTGTTCAATGTTTATAATGCTATGAATGAGTTATCGAGAACACAACTACTTTAATTTAGGCAAAATTAATTTCATGATATTAATTTATTAGGTATATAAAATCATTGTTTTAAAAATATTCAATTGTCAATTCTGTCGAAATTTATTTGAAAAATATAATGTACTTATCGTTTTATTTAGTATGTTTGTAAAAATTCTTTGTTGCCAAGTTTATGGCACACTATAAAAACAAAATATTTAATTTCATCATGCAGTGCACGATGAGATGTATTCGATAACCAATTGAGATTATGTAAGGCACCTGCAATACGTGCCCACGATGTTAGACTTCTGTTTTGTTAATATGTATTGTATGCGGTGGATTCAGTCTAAAGTAAAACTTTCAAAATAAAACTTAATATTATTAATTAAAACTCACAGAGTCACATTATTTCGTTGGATTTGACTCCGATCGAGGATACAGCTATGGAGTGAAGTGTTGATAACATTTTATGAAAAGATTCAATTGTTTAACAGTTAAAGCGAACTATTTCTACTGCACAGTGTTTTGTCTTATGCGAGGTGCATAATCTAGTGACATATCAATTAGTTTTATCGTTACATTAAAAAGAATTTAACATCATTTCATCTTAAATCAATTACAAACAATCTAATCTATTATATTACAAAACAATACATTCAGTATTTAAACTCAAACGATACACGTAAGCCGTCTACGATTTATATCCTCTCCGCACTTATTCGACTACTCATAAATACCTCCTCATAGCAAATTTATGTTTAATACATCTTTTATCTTTAAATTAAATATTTACATAATATTCTATAATACATAACAGAAAATATACAGAGAAGTTTGAAGATAATAAATACGTATATTTTTAAATAATTATCGAAGATTTGATGTATAACCTCACTGTTGCACAAAAATCTCAAACATTTTCAAACTCTTAAGTGTATGAATCGTTTGCTTTTCTAATCGTATTGGACATACACACCACTGTGCTAATTCATTACAAATAACACTTCACACAATCTAATTTATGACTTTTGTGCATATGTCACTAATTTTTTTACAAGCTGATATGGTAAATGCAGTTAAGTGGTCTCATTTTGATGATATTATTAATACAATTGTTAAAAAAACTACCGATTACACCTCATGCTTTGCTGTATTCCATTTAACTATTATTTTACCATAAAAAAAATGTGTTTCTCTTAAATAACTACTTCGGTTGTGCAACCGAAAGAATTTTTCCAGGACAACGTCTCGCAAACAATAAATAAAACTTAAGAACAATAATTTAAAAGCTACGAATCAATTTATTACTAATAATAATAACACAAAATTTACATACAAGTTCACCTGTCAATATTTCGCTTTGAAACACAAGTTTGTGCAACAATGTTTTAAAATGTAAGCGTTGAATATGAAACTTTTCATCTATGATTATTATTTATATTATTATTGTATTGAATATTAAATACACAGATTAAAGCTATGTAGACACGTGCTTCTGTAGAGTGACTAGATTTATCGCAGACACTATAAATATTTATGCTCAAGAAACCTAAGCATTTTCATTTTTTTTTATTGTTCAAATTTAATACTTTGATCACTGCAAGGACCCGTTGAGAGTGGAAAAATACATTGTGTATTTTCATCTTGTAAACATCTGTTTGTTGATGTGGTAATATTTGAAAAGGAGATTGATCTGATTTGGATTATTAATAATGACAGACGGCCGAATATAGTCGTGTCTCGGACACGCAGAATAATTTTTCAATATATGTACTTGTTTGTACACAAAATATAAAACAGTGCCTCTCACACCTTTAGAAAAATAAAAACTGATATCAATATGAAGAGATAAATTGATATAAAATATGGTATGATAATTAAATCGTCACTTTCTATCTCTATAAAACACCACTGAAATGGTTTTGTCTTCAATATCTGCGATGAAGTTAATAAAACAGGAAGCAAAGACGTTTCCATCCATGCCATCCACCCTCCATTACTTCAAAAAACTCAAAAACTGTCAAAAATAACGTAACGTGTTTCTAGAAAATTAACGACGATATGCAATACAACAATATAATATATTTGCATTGATTTATCTGTCTGCCTGTAACACACAGTTCAACAATCACCGCAGAGAGAGAGTGAGTTTTAAAAGAAAATCAACAGGTGGGACTGTCACCTGGTGTATAATATTATTAATTGTAGTAGAAATAATAATGTCAATAAATTGTATGTTTTATTATTTAGACATTTAACCTTTTTATTTTGTAAGCAAGTCGAAGGTTTAAGAGACACTGAAATACATTGAATAATCCGCATAATTTACAAGCCATGACAGCATCATACGAGTAACATGAAACTATATACAGCTCTATTATCGTCAATCCCCTTGCGCATGAACGCTTCATGCGTATGACTCACTCAAATTATCAAACAGGTATTCCAACTGATGCGCCGTGTAATTTCTGATATTGGAAATAACGCACGGAGTTGACATTGGTGCGTTACCGTTCAGCAAATTTTCGACGTCCAGCAATCCCACTTGGTCTGTATCCGATCCAGAAATGTTATTGTTTAAACAAAGATCTTGCGGGGCGACAGAGTCGCCGGTCAGGTTGGCCGATTTTACGGGCGTCTGGTTTGGTGTAGGATTGGCGCCTGTGCTCCCGCTGAGGTGTTGGTATTTAAACGTTGACAGAATCTGACGAATCTTTGCAATGATCTCCTCTACTCAGGCGTTCGATTCCTGCGGGATTATGCACAAACTATGATCATTTATTGGAAAATTCTTCTCAGCTTAATACAGTCACTAGCAACCCAATTCATCAATTTAATCTATTCACAAAAATATTCTACCAGTTATGAGGTCTATATTATCTATCTACACTATTTCAATTTGAAAATTTTCCCCTCTCTTTTACGATAGTGAATGAAAAGTGTCTAAATATATTATTTTTTAAAAATCAGTCATTTGTATTTCAATATTTTTACGGAAGCCAATGACGTTGACCTCCAGACCACAGACGTGGCCTATAAAATTCAGCAAAAAAAATCAAAATGCAACTACTATTAAGTATTTTTTAGCTTTATGTAAAGTGTTAAAATATTGAATCTGAAATATTTTTATCAAGGTACCTTGAGATTGTGAAAATAGTGCATGATTTGTTCATAGTCCATCTCGAGGTCATCGAGCCCTAATGACTCAGTGGGGAGGTCGTCGATGCCGCTCTTGTCGGTGGGACTTCCCGAGAACATCGGGTTCCCCACTATCGTTGCTCGCTTTACTTCTGGGCTGGAGCCGCGAGAGCTGACGCCTAAAATGACAATAATAATCATATGATAAGAATAAGTACAAATATAAATGTTTGAAATCTACAATGCTAAAAACTCAATGAAAATCATAAAATGGATAATTGCACATACATTTATTTATATATTTTTTTAAATATCATAGTAATGAATTAAAAAAATATGCCTAATAATTCATCTCTAAACAGTGTTTAGAAAATAGCTAGTACATATTTTTTTTATGATAGAACGAAAATTTATTTTGAAAAAAAGTTCATTTAAAGTACATAATCAATTTATGATTAAAACCAGGGCTTCGAACCGCTATTTTTTTCATTCCGGTTCAAGTAAAAATATATATATAAGTTCGGTTCCGGTTTTAGTTCCCGAAAATAATGGTTTTAAAAATAACAGTTGTCGGTTCAGCTCGAATCCAAAAGCCCAGGAATTCGTTTTGTTTTTTAGCTCACCGAGATATTTGAAAATCTCAAAACCCTATAGCAGTGTCTGCCAAACTGTGTGCTGCAAGAAGTCTCAGGTGTGCGGCGAAGGAAGAAGCCTCAAAACAGTTCACTTTAAATGAAGCCAATTCATTTAAATTTTATTTGAATTTAAATAAATTTAACACCTACATATTCAAATTAATATATGTCACGTTCGTTCATAGTCTTTTGTTCAATCACTTGATTATCAAATTTACCAGTAGGTCATCAACCATTCGTAAGGTTCGACAGTACACACCTGACACCAACAGAGGAGGAAATTTTGATTGATTGATTGAATAAAACGGCTGAGTACATTCCTCATTTTCTAAGGTTAAGTTGTCATGGAGTCAATATCTTTCATTAGTTACAATAGGAGTTAAATCTCTGTTGCCGTTTGGATCATCGTATCTTTGTGAATTTGGTTTTTCAGCACACGTGGAAATAGAAATTTAAAAAAATGAGAGCGTTCACAAATGGTACATGAGGAGTGTTTTTTTTACCTAATTTAGATCAATCAGCATTTAGACAAAAATTTTCCTAAAATCAATTTCAGTATTCTCACTAGTAAAATTAGTACCACCTATGGACATATATGTTGATAAAATATTTTTAAAAATGTTACCTACTCCAAATATTTATAAATTCATAATACTAAGGTACATTTCCTTTTTTGATGCATTTTTATTTGGTGTGCCGCGGAAAAATTCCCATTCACCAGTGTGCCGTGAAGTAAAAAAGTTTGGCAGACACTGCCCTTTAGTAATTTACCGATTTGCCCAAAATACTAGCGTGAATCGAAAAAAAAACCGATATTTTTTTCGGTTTGGTTCCGGTTTTTGTTTCAGCAAAAATAATGGTTTTAACGGTTTTCGGTTACGTTCCGGTTCGAAGCCCAGATTAAAACTATTATAGATTATGTTAAAATAGTATATCGACTGTGGAAAGGAAAAAGGACATAACCCACAGTTTTTTCAAAACAGGTTTTTTTCGATAATCACAATGTATCAAACTTGATTCATGTTGTATCAAAAGGATGCAAGCTGCAAATGCCGAATTAATATCTAAAGTTTTGGTTTGAAAAAGATGAGCTTGTAAAACTTTTTAACCAAGAATAACGACTGAAATAAAGGTTTTTCCTAGACAATTTCTTTAATTAATATTAGATTATGTCAATTAAATACCAGTTAAGAAGTCTCCGTGTTGAAGTGCACGATTGTGTATAATTCATAATTTGCATGTGGACCAAAATCATCAAAACACGTTTTTTGTGCCTCCTGTAAAATTTGATATGAGTGGGTAACGTCCTTTTTCCTTTCCACAGACGATATGAAATATGATAGTGAATGAACGCTTAATGGAGGTGATGAATGAAACAAGCCTGCATATAAAAGGTGAAGTAACCATAAACCTCATTAAACAAAATCTAATCGGAAACCATAGATAATAAAAGTTTATTGAAATAGAAACAATAGGTGAACTATTGTTACCATTATTCTCACCGGCGATCTCCACGAATTCCAAGTTTGAGGTTTCAGGTTTTTGCAATGCACGCCCTACGGGTTTTACCCTATACACTACTTCTCCCAGACCTAAAATCAATGTTTACTAAATTAGAACTCTTCTCAATATATTTCGCTTAGGCTATGGCAAAACTCTAAACTAAAAAGACATTTGAATCAAATTGTTAATGGGAGAAAACAAGTGCAAAGCAATGAATATGTTTGAATGATTTCACTACAACGAAAAAGCATGTGGAATAAGCTATTCTAAAATGTTAATAGAAATGGGTGGTTTGTTTTTGATAATAATTTCAAAATAGATTGCCTTAGCACAAGGGTGTCCAACCTTTTTTGCCTTGGGATCGACTTTTCAATCTTAAGTTTTCTCGCAATCGACTTCTAACATGATTCTAATGAGAAATTTATTTATTTAGGGTTTTTTCTCTTTTAAATGCGAAATACATATCATTAGATAGGTATGTGCTTAAAAAATAATTCAGTATTTAGTATTTTTGTATATTTTATATTTCAATTTTATATTTTTTCGAAATTCACGGAATCTTTCAGGATCGACCAAAATTTGGTCGATCCCGAAAGCTTCTGTGAATTTCGAAAAAATATATAATTTAAATGTACAAAAATACTAAAATTAAATTATTTTGTAAGCACATAACTATCTAATGATATGGATTTCACATTTAAAATAAACATTTCTAAGTTTGAAGAAGGGAAAAAACCCTTAAAAAAAATCTTATAATTCGTATAATTCTTGAACACTCACTGAACAATGTGTGAAGTTTTATAATTTTTTTAAAATTACAATTATAATAAAAGTACACTAGTGGATCCATATATGTATCAACAGATGTTATCAACAAAACATTTTTTATGACCATCAAGATATATCAAATACGAAGCAGGAGTGTTGGTGTTTTGATAAAAAGTTTTTACCAATGCCAGAGTCTCTCATCAAGTCTGGACTAGGTGTCTGCGGAGACATCTCCTTTTTCGTGATGAAATTTTTCTCCTTTTCGCTGTGAACGTCAGCATTCATGCAGCCTCTGATAGGAGGCTCCACGACTTCACATAACGTGTCATTGCCCGGCTGGACGTCGACGTCAAATTCAAACATGCCGGAGCACTCCTCTTTCGAGAGACTTGTGATGTTGTCCACTAAGGAGCCCATGTTTCCAATTACTGACGGGGCATTGTTATTTCCGTTCATCATACCGTGGGTGAAGTTGTCGTTTGAGCTTATTTGTGTTGTAACTCCATCGTTGGTTGGGTAATATTTGTCACGAAACATTCTATCGAGTAAAAATAATCATATGATAAAAAGTTAAAACGGATTAATGATCATTTGATTAAGCTATACTAACATGTTGTCGATATATAGGAGAAAGTTACCAAGTGTAAAATGTTTAAAAAAACATTAATGGGCTAGGTATGTCATATTGGACATTTTTTCCAATCATATTCTTAAGATGTCAGATGGTTCTTCAGTCCATTTTTGTTAATAGTGCAATTGGTAATTTGATGACGATATGTACCCCTATACTGAAAATCACACTCCAATAATTAACGAAAACTTAATTTTCAGCAAAAACTGCTGCATTGGCTGATCCATGGAGGGAGCCATGGGGGCCCCTTGAGAATTTTTTTTCCATTTTCCTAACTTATTAAAACTTTATTGTGAAATGGGCTCATTAATTGTTTAGTTTACTATGTTTTATAGAATACATACTTAATTATGTATTGACTGTTTTTATATACATAAATATATTATTTTTAAATCATCTTTTTTTTAATGTATTATAATGTATCATGTTTATTTAGAATAGCCCTCTCCTAGGACAATTTTTGGATCCGCCACTGTACCGCTGTGATGCTAACAATCAAAGACGTCACATGAACAAAGCTGTATGGTACATTTTGGGCTGTATTGAGTTGAATATGGAACATTACTGAACACCACATTAGGCATATTTTGGTGTAGTCAAAACTCTTTCCCCTTACAAAGCAACAGCATGTTAAAATACGCTCTGCGAAAGAACAACGTTGTACAGAACACAAAGTTTTTCGCAGTTCCTGTAAAATCATTGAAACGTTCCATACAGAATTTTTCAGGTAACGGTTTTATTGTTCTACTATCATAATTGTCAGATATTTATGTGGATACGAAATTTTCAGCTTAAAGTGAATAAACATCTTTACCTGTTATCAAGATTGTATGATTTGCGAGGGCTTTCCATGTTGGAAACTTGAGGGCTTTGCGATTTTTCCGGTTTTAAATGGTGTCGAGAGTGATTGTTTCGGCGAGTGGGAGGCATTATAGTGTCAGCAAGGACCTGCAAAATAAAAAGATACATAAAATTAATGTAACACAGTCATTCATATTCATAAAATATTACAGAATTATATGTTTTCTCTATTTTCTACACATACTATATTATACTATATTTGAAAGGATAAAAACCTTGTGGGGAGTACTTCGGCCACTTGAGATGGGGTGCTGAGGAATTCGATGCGGAGGGACAGGTGGTCGGTATTCTTCAGGCGAAAACGGCACACTTTCAAAAGGAACTCCATGAGGTGGTAATGGAGGCGCATTTGTCTCAGATCTAGAACATTGATGCATTCATTTAATTTGACATAATAAATCACAAATGATTTCAAAACAAGCTGTATTATCAGTTAAGATGCGGTGAATCTGCATTCATGGGTTTTTTTATTGCCTGTGATGTTACTTTAAAAGAAATACTGATATTTTTCCAAGACATGTTTACATCTAAAACAAAATACTATGTATTCAAAAAGTGCACACAGTGACGTTCCTAGGCTATGTGCCGCGCCTAGGCAGACCCCTAAAATAGCGCCCATTTTCATTCATTCCTTTCCATTATTCTAGGAATAAATATACACAAATAGAATTTCAAATCCTCTACTCACTTACGTACTTACTCAAACAAATCTTTTCTCACTTATTCAGTAGCGTAGGAAAGGGGGTGCGGGTGGGGCGAAGCGTCCCAGGCGGCACATTTTTGGGGGCGGCAAATTCAAAGAACGCTAAAATAGCGCCCATTTTCATTCATTCCTTTCCATTATTCTAGGAATAAATATACACAAATAGAATTTTAAATCCTCTACTCACTTACGTACATACTCAAACAAATCTTTTGTCACTTATTCAGTAGCGTAGGAAAGGGGGTGCGGGTGGGGCGAAGCGTCCCAGGCGGCACATTTTTGAGGGCGGCAAATTCAAAGAACGCCCCAGGCGGCAAGACCCCTTCTTACACCAATGCACGTATTCCGTTTTGCGAAAGCAACGTGATTCATAATATGTACCTTATTGACAAAGATCCTCAGAGATAAATATGAAAAAGCCCACATTATTGTTCAATAATTATGAAGAAATAACTATTACCTTCACTACTCATCATAAAAAATGATGTAAATTTTAAATGCACTTAAATTGTAGAAGTATCGAATCTTGATTTTATTTTGTCAATCAAAGACATTGAGGCATCATGCTTATTCTAAATCAAATTCGTGTCAAAAATATTTAGTCATTTAAAAAAATCTGTGATCATTTGCCACTCCCTAAGGCTCGCCGCCTCCAGGCAATTTCCTACTCACCTATGCTCTCGGGACGTCCCTGAGTGCACAGCATCCTTACTAATAAAAGTTCTTAGTAATAAAGAGATTTATTATGAAATTGTATGATACTCTACAA
This sequence comes from Himalopsyche tibetana, assembly GCA_030503985.1. Classification (NCBI taxonomy): domain Eukaryota; kingdom Metazoa; phylum Arthropoda; class Insecta; order Trichoptera; family Rhyacophilidae; genus Himalopsyche; species Himalopsyche tibetana. The sequence goes on along the minus strand of JAPJYX010000019.1, from coordinate 2,763,794 downwards.
TCATACGACAACTTTTAAACTGTCATAAGTCAAGTGGTTCAGTAACATAATAGTGAATATTTAAAAGATTCTAAAGAAAAAGAAAATTCAGCAATTTTTACTACTCACTGCCAGCTCCTCGTGTTATCATTGGCAGAATGGCGCGCTGGCCGAGTTAGCTTGTCCTTTTTACAGTAAGTAGTTGTATCAATGACTCGGTTGTCATTGCTTCCGCTGCGTGATCGTCGTTCAAAGTTTCCTTGAGATGGCAGTTCAGTGTGATTGGGGTTTTCAAAGCTGATGACATTAGCGTTGAGTTGGTCTGGTCGAATGGCATCGTCAGGATCAGCGTAGTTCATGTTTAGAGGATTACTGGTGATTCGGATTTCTCGTGCGTTGTCGATGTTGGCATGGGCCGGAGGAGGAGGCGGTGGCTGATTGCTGTTTCGGTTCACGGGATGAGCCTGGTGTCCGGTGTGGCGCTCTATTGTTGCTCGGCCTAATATTTTTAAATCAATTTGGTTTATTCTTAATAACAAACTTACAGAATTATAATTAACACTGCATCAAAATATTCTTTAAAGCATGAAATATATTATATTTATATAATAATATATTTATGATTTAATTTAGAATTTCGACTCAGTCGGGCTTGATGGAAATTTAATGTCAAATTTGAATTATTTTTATTCTGTACGCTTCCATAAATTTTTAACAGAATAAAAACAATTAAAAATAAATATGTATATTTATGATAAAAAAATTGGTTCCATTTTTTAAATTCTAACATTTAACTAAGAGTTTTTTTTACAATTACAAGTTTTGGTGATTTTGCTCTATTTATCGCTTTGCAATGCATTTACTTCATTCATGAATGGATAGTTAAAAGATTCAATTATACAAGTGGAAGAGAGATAAGGAAAAAAAAGTTTAAATAAATTTAATTCTGTGATGAAATTTTTACTGACTTTATTAAGCTGATGATAGTGAGCACTTACTACATTATTATTTATGTTTTTGTCCGCCGATTACTCTCTTTGTAAATTTAATTGACATTTATTTTAAAATACATCATACAATATATATTACATAACTGAACTTTGCATTTAAAATGTATTTAATATCCAATTCATAGGGTAGGGTAATATAGTTTTAACCATTGAAAAAACAATTATTTGGATTTCTAGCTAATCTCTATTAATGTAACACTATTAAGGTAATACTGACCTAGCCAGACCCAATCATGAGCATTAGTAGTAGATTCCCTCGGCGGTTTCCTGTTATTGCCGATACCCAAACTAGTACCGATCAGTCCTGCTACTTGAATTTTACCAGATTCAGCTATTGGCTGTAGAGGCATTCCTTGTCCTCCGATTCCAGTTGTAGCTTCTGGGCCCATCGGCTTAAATTTCGATGCATAGACAACACACGACACAACGAAGATCTGGAACAAATAATATTCGATTTTATTTGAATCGATTGACAGAAACTCTGCGTTGTAATGAAAAGATATCTGAACATTTCTAATGGATACACTCTCTTACAAAGGCACATTATTATCTATTCTAAGCCTGCATTTGCAAATTTAAAGTAAAATATTTAGAAGCCAAAGAAATCTTATATTTCGATAAAAAAAATTATACCCACCATCGTTAATTTTCTACACATATCTCAAAAATTACAACTTTCAGGAGACACGTAACTGTACTTTATTCTATCGTTACCGCTTTATATTGCTATAAAACACCACTGGAATGGTTTTGTCCTCAATATCAGTGAAGAAGTTAACAAGACAGGAAGCAAAGACGGTTCCATCCATGCCACCCTCTCCTTCATACCAAACATAGCACATTACCATATTATTTATTTGCCAATGTTTTTGTATTAATTTAATTTAATTCAATAATGCATGAAAAAAAAGATATTTTGGGATACGAGTTAATGGAATGTGTGTATTGATATTCTGAAATTATTACATAGAAAAACTCAAAATTGACAAAATTTGAGAACCATGTTTGTAGAAAATTAACCACAACATGTGAATCCTTCAAATACTTAAACATCGTTTCCATAACTTTATACAGTGACGTGTATGATAAGGGCGAAGGTGAAATTTCACAAGTTATGTAGATGAGTTTTCATTAAAATTTTGACAACAAGTAAAAATAAGAACACATAAAATAGGAAATAGCAAAGACATCTTGTTACCCAACAAAAGTCAATCTATTTCTCATAACACCTTTAAGCTTACAACTGCAGTCGAATACAAAACTGTTCTGATTACTTAAGCACTTTAACTTACCACAATAGCAATGCAGAACGCTGCCAGCAAAACATACATCCCAATCTCGACAGGCGTCATGTGAGGAGGGTGACGATTTCGTTGACCTCGCAACGATCCTCCTAGCTGCCGGGCTTGCACAGTCGGCTCATGATTGTTCTCATCTTTCAACGGGATACCTGTAACAATTAACAGTTTGAGTTATTCAAAGTATGTCTTATTGACAGAATAAAGCACATCGGGTTAAATTATAACCTACCTTTACTTAAAGACTAATAGAATATTGTAATTGCATAAAAAATATTTCATACACTTTAAACGAAAATAATGATTTTACTTTATTGAACTACTATCTTCAATAGTAGCATCTTTACATTAAAATGAAAGAGTTAATATCAATATGCAAATAGTCAGCAATGCAAAGCCTCTATAGAAACTGCTTATAAGTAAAACATAACTCTTTTAGTCCTTCAGATTTGTGATATTATATAAAATTTTGCACAGATACATTAACCTTATGCTAATTGATTAGAGCTAAATAAGTGGGTTAAGCAAATAAATTTATTTAATCCCCGACAGTATGAAAAGTGTCTTTTAGTTATAAATTTGTTACTATAATAATAATCGTTAATTAAACAAAGTATTCCTACCGATGAGTATATCGTGAAGATCACCCAACGGTCCCTTGTTTCCACCGTTTCTCATGATGTCATCATTCTGTGGCGTGTCAGGCCTCTGTGGAACTTCGCTGGCAGAGAAGTCGACTTCTACGGAAGCAGCGGCAGTGGCTAGAGCTGCGCCGCTCACTCCGTTGGCGACTGCATCATTTTTTCCGGCTGCCCCGACTCCCCGGGATTTGCTGATGGCGTTTGCGCCTCCTCGGCAATCCTCTGATAATAACAGAGTGACGCGAAGGAGCTCACCGTTACCTGTGAAAGAAGCGAATAAAATAATCAAAAATTTATTTCATAAAAGCCATAACAGTAGAAAGATAAAAAGATAACAGTTTGGAAATAATTGTCACATTACTTCACAAAATCTCTGAAAAATAAAATAAAAATGTGAATAAATAACTTTCTTGCTTCCTTATTTATAGATGTCACTGTAGACTGTTACATTCAGCCTTTACAATACATCTTTTTGATTATACGGCAATAATATTATGTATTTGAATTTAATGCATTTATATTCATATCATTGCACCACGACTTCTTTTCTATGTCTAATCATGCATCGTCTCACATGAGAAACGGAGGTATAATTGAATACATGGCAGTATAGCCGAAATTTATTGTATTATTATTACAGTATTTTAAAAACTCTGAAATCTCTCATAAAAGAATTCATTTAGATCGTGGTCAAGAAAAGGCTCCAATCGTTATACCTTCTCCTACAGCGATAACTCTCGGATGATGAGAAGCAACCATCGGTGCAAATGCCACAACATCAGGATCAAGACTTTCCACTCGAAGAATGTAGTCGGCGACTGCAACATCGCGGAGTGGTGTTCGGGACCCGTCGGAGAACTCAATGTCAATGTCCAAGAGCCCTTCCTAAATTTCATGAATAAATAAACATTGATAATGTTCAAAATTTTAACCAAACGAGGTTTTTCAATTTTATAAACATTAAAAATTAGCACAAACTTGTCAAGTAGCAAGTTGTAAAGCATATTTATCTTGTTACAATCACTGTTATACATATCGTTGACTTAGTTCCACAGTGCTACAACTAGAAATTGGTAGTTTTGAGATATGGCTCTCCAAAGTTTTGTGACATCTAAACTGAGTTGTAAAAGAATGAAAATTATTATTTGCCTCATAATTCTAGTGAATCGTTTAGTCATTTATTTCAATTCAAATTTATTGGGACATTGACAAAACCATTAAATGGTATTTCGATTTGTATTTGTACGGAACTGAAAATAAGCTAACGCCTAATGCTCAGCCTAAGCCTCGGCCTAATGAAAGAAAACTAGTTCACTAGTTTAATTTAAGTTAGTAAAAATATTTTTTTCTACTTCTAGCTCTATAGCTAGAAGTAGAAAAATAGTATTCTATAAGAATGGTATTCGAATATAATGGGTAATATAACTCAAAATATCAAATTTTTGACTTATCATTCTATGGAACTAGGCCATCGTTATAACAAATGAACATGATTTATCAGAAAACTTTTAGAAACTTGTAGAAAGAATTTTTAAACAAAATTCTGTTAATCGTTAGCGTTTGACAAATTGACTATAACGTTAGTGATATCTGCATTTATTACACATAAGTTATACCAGTATAAGCAATAGAGCCCCCCCTTATTTATTGTCCAAGTACTAGTAATTTTGAGAATAGCCCTGCAGGTGCAGATATATCCAATGGTGTGCTGCTAAAATTTTAATAACCGGCTCGCACCTTCATCGGCAAATTTCCGAATCCAAGGAATTTGCCGAAATATCAGCGTAACTCAACGGGCTTAGGAACCGGCTCTCCGAACCGAGATTATTTTAGGAACCGGCTCGCTAGAGCTGGTGCGAACCCATAGCAGCACACTACTGGGTACATCTCTTCATCACATGTGATGCAGCATTGAGCTGAAAGACATCTCCTTTTTCTTTCTGCAAACTTAAGCATCCTTGCTTTTTATAGACAGAACTTCCTGAATTTATACTGTTCATGTATAATTAAACAAGTAAGATTCATTACAGTAGATGGAAGCATAAGATGCTAAGAGAACAATTATAATATATGAAGATTCAGAATCCAAAAAGTCAAAAATATATTTATTCAAGACATAAAATTTACAGATGAACTAAAACAAAACAATATAATATCTTTTAATTTTGCCACAATACAAGAATTTCATAGAAACAAGTACAAAAGTTGAATTGGTAAACTTTAAGCTACAATTTATTTGAGGACAGATAATATTGTCATTTTCGTAGATTTTTCTTTGCTTCTTCTTGAACAACATGCCCTAAGATTAACATTGCATTATTCAAGAAATCCTTTTCAGTTACACGTTTGGAAATTTTACGCTTCTTTGTCTTTCTTTTAATTTTCTTTTGTGGCTTTGCAGATTTTTTGGATTTGTTTTTACTTTCGTTCAAGTCTACAACTGAATGACTGAATAATGTCAGAACACTATTTCCGGTCGCATCTATTCCAGTTTCTGTTTTATTTTGTTTGCGGTGATGACAAACTTCGCACTCACTAGGTGTAACTTTTGTAACCTTCATCATACTTCTTTTAATTTTACTAATATTTTCCATAAATTTTGAAAGATGCAAATTTTCTCAACAAAATTTCTTTACACGATAGATATAAGATAAACAAATGACATGTCACTGTGAACATTCCAAATTCAAAAAGGTTTTTTTTTTTCAGCTATGTACATGTCGATTCGAAATTAAATATGGAATTTGACTATTGTAAAAATGTGTCACTTCTGAAACAAAACCTTCTTTCACATCTAAAGATATCTGAATGATTAAGAATTATTTAGAAAACAGTGCATATATGGGAAAATGTGAAATCAATTAAAAAGTCTGAAAATGTATGAAATTTAATGAGAGAAAAGGAACAATTTTGAACAATAATAAACTTTATGAATAAACTGATATTAATTGTAAGATACGATGCTAGTAGCGTATGTGTAAGGCTGGTAAGTATATTCATATTATTTTAATGAAAACACAATATTCCTTTGTACAGAGGAACCCCGATCTACCATTCTCGCATTGTTCGTTTTCCTGCATTAATCGTTTATTTTTCATAGTCAAAATGTAAGTACCCAACTACAAATATGCAACTAAGTATTTATTAATCAATCAATTAAAGAATATATGAGTTGGTTGAAAATTAAACATTTTTTTGGTGTTATTTAAAGATTTCCCGCATTATTCGTTGATTTCTTTCGGTCCCTTGGAAAACGTAGAATCGGGGTTTCACTGTACTTTAGTCCACTTTATTTAAAAGGTCAGTACCTTTTAAATAAAGTGGAAAGTACAAAGAAATATTGCGTTTTTATTAATATAATGCCTTTCCACCAAGTATTGACAGTGAACACCCTAAAAGTGAAAATATTCATATTGCTTGTACAGAATGGTCGATTTATGTAAGTGTGTTCAAATATAATACAAGATAAAGAATTACCTGGTATTGAGCTGTGAGTCTTCTCGTGACAGTAGTTTCAGAAATGTAACCATTTTCGATAGCATTATCTGGAGAGATGTTCAGCTGTAAGCCAGATATGACTCTTACTATCAGTCGGGAAATTGACACTTTATCACTGCCCACTCGAATTTCCCTTGCTCCAATTACTCGCCCTGAAAGAAAGAAAGGGATTATATTTGTTTATCTACCTCTTCGACTTGCTTGTGGTTTGACACTTGAATTTTGATATCAAATACAAAACTTTTTTTTCAACCATGTCTGGTTTTCAAATGAAACAGAAAGTGTTTTATGGGGACTGATTATTATTACTCTGTTTCTTAACCTCTCTTTTTCGAACAGGGTAAGGATAAAATAATTGGACTAGGTAAGGACTAGTGGTTAGTTAATTACTCTCACCATACTCGTCTTTTTAGATTAGGTGGGTGGAGGGGAATGTAAAAATCCAAGACATGTCTTTGAACCAAAATTTATAAATATTGTTGTTTGAAAAATGAAGTTATGAAAGTTTCGGATATTGGAACAGGTGTACACCGCAACCAAAAAGATTTTGCTTCTAAAGTTTTGACATCATGCTTACAGGACTGGTATTAAATAAAAAATATTTGATTTTTCATTATGTTCAAAATGCAACTTAATCCCAACGATTATTTTATCAAGAATCAGTCAACCAAAACCTACCGGTGATTGGCGAAAGCACTTGAACCTCGGTCCTGCCAGTTGCTCGTCCTTGTAGAGATCTTCCACGAAGTACAGCCAGTCGAGGGTCAGCAACTCTTAGAAGCGGAAGTACCAGCTCGGTGACGCGTAGCCAAGTTCGACGGGAGACCAGATAACTGACGCGGCCAGAGTCGTGATCGGTAGCGAGAAAACGAGCATATACCTGAAACCGTTATCAAATTTTAGAAACATCTTAGTGTTAGCTAATTTTAATAGGATCAATATTTATTTCATGAATTTAAAATTAGACCACTCTGTTAAAGGCCTGGTAGATATTAATAAATTAATAGTAGGTCAGCTTTCAAAACTCACATCCACAGGACTTTGCTGAAATCGCAGTCTACAAGAATGTCTATCCGGGGTCACGCTGTTGCCGAAGTCTTCAGATTCTGGTGCTCCGTAAGATCTCCTTCTCCTGCGGCGCCGACCCTTGGCATTCGAGCCGCTCTCCTCTGGAACTCTCCACCCTTTCACTTGAGAAAGTCTGAAATCTTCTACGTTCACCTCCAGAGGGAACTCTGGCATCCAGACGGTATACCTTGCTAGACCGGTGTATGTACCGTACTTGACGATCACTGAGGCGTTTGACGAGCCTCGGATTTCAGAACCGTCAACATATACGGAGCTGCATGAAGACGACACCTGAAATTTATCAATCAAAGAAGTCAAAACACGGTTCGTTGAAATTATTGGTTACAAAACATTATGTTACTACTTTTTTCTCATATTTAGGAAAAAATCTCTATATCTTGGCTCTCACTTTATTAAATTATAAAAATGGTTTCAGTGTGTCACTAACTTTATATGCGAAACAAGAAACAATTAAAAAGGAAAATTATTTGGTTCAAGTATACAAAATGTTGATTGTACTTATTTATCGTAGTTTATTTTAAAAAGTCTTTTATTTTCTCGTCGTTATTTAATTTTTCTTGAAATTGGGATGTATGTGCATTGGATTTGAAAAGTCACGTTATGATGTCCTTAATTTTTATTTTGAATAAATAATAGTTTCAGAAAGCAGAATATGGGTTATGTACCTTAAGGACACTGTCGTCCTCGGAATGGCAAGAACTTTGCAATGTGACGTCAGCCACCTGGCCAGCCTGGGAGACGATCAGAACCTTCATCGCTTGGGATACTTGACGACCAGTGATGACGGCTGTGTTAAGGACTTCCCAGTTCTGTAAATCAGTATAATAAAATAAGCCACTATAAACGTGAATGGAAAGGCCAAAAGATTATATAGCGTGTCGATATTCAGGCAAAAAAGGTATAAACAACATGAATTCAATAATTTATCAAGGAATTCTTTTTATCTATAAAAAAAGTTCAGAAACGCTTTTCATATATTTCCTTGATAAAAAGGTTTTCAAAAATTTGAATCTTTCAAATTATGTACATTCACACAGATTTTGTCACTAACTAAAAGGTTTTCATTTGTAGTGATTCAACGAATCTGTCAAGTGGCTCAAAATAATAATCACTAAAAAATCGGTCACAATAACTTATTGTGTCACTCAGGGTTTCCCAAACTTTTTCTGCAATGAAACACTTCGCGAATCCAGAAATGTTAACGAAACACTTAGCTTATTTTTTAGTTTGGGAATTAATAACAGTACAAAAAAAATATTATGAAGACATTTATTATTTATTTAGTAATTATTTATAAAACAACACATATCACATACAAATATAAGCATACCTAAATACTGAAGTCATAAAAATCAGTTTGAATTAAACATCACTCGCCTTTCAATATGAAGTTGATTTTTAAATGAGTCAATATTTTTAAACGTGTTGCAGCGTTCCAAACTTCCAAACACTGGTGTTCCACGGAACATAGTTTGGGAAACCCTGGTGTAACTAACTATTTTGATAAAAATAAATGCCTCTGTAAAGTAATGTTTTTTATAATGTCTTTAATAAAAAATAGAGAGTGTTCATAGGGAACGAAGCATTAGCTAAGGTTTAGCATTTTTAATTGTTTAAGTTAAATTAAATATTTGTATGTGACATAAATTTAAAATATATTCCATGGTATAAAATAGATAAACTCCTATGTTATACCATCTTCTTTGTTTTAGAAATAACTAAAAAAGATAAAGGTATTTTTTGAAGGATTCTATTCGCGGTTCTATGCGACCACTAGTTACGCCACATACCCTTGGTAAAACTGCTCGATATAATACACAGTTTAGTTTTCTGTATCATTAACCCAAATCGAAAGAGATTTAAAGAAAATTGTGTAACGAGAGCCATCTACACAACACGTAATCTTAAATTTCATCTTAGCTCTAATACCCCGAATGTGGAAAAGTTTACCAACACCACGGGCGGTAAGTTGCATCAAGTTTCCAGGTGTGGTAAACTTTGGCAGTAATCCCGGTCAGGCGATGGCCGGGCGAAACGACTATGGCGTTTTAAGCAGGGCTGGAAATTCAAAATGGCAGCGTGCCTTCCGCGCGTTTAATTAATACTACTTTATTTGAGCGTCTTTTTTCAACCACGTCGAGTATCAATGTTGACCAGATGGACTTCAATTAGTACTTATATCATGAGTTTTTCTACGATAACTGCTTGTTACTCAATTGCTTTACCTCTAGTTTTTCAAAGAGAGTAGGGATAGAAGGATAGGATTAGTACAGGGATAATGGCTGTTAGTTAATCAATAATGCTCAGTTAATGTTAAATTTAGATGTATGCTTTTGGATATGAATCCAAAATAAGGATTGACAAATTGAATCGTGAGATTTTAAGCCAGTGGACGTCGCAGAATAGAAATATATATATACATGTTTAAACATGGACAAATAGTGTAAGGATAAAAATCTTATTATTTTTTGATTATTAAATATGAACCCGTGTCTGGCATATTTCTACCAAGTCCCAAATTTATAACTCTTTGCTCGAATAAGACAGCTTATATACCACGCTTCTACTATATAAATTTAAAATGTGTGCTTTTTCAATAGAATAGACAGGTGTACTATCGGACTTCGCCATGTTTGTATAAAACTTCCTAACGGAAATACCGAAAAAAACAACTATCTTACGTCTGCTAGTTAATGTTGAATATATTACCGTGGACTGTATCTCATGTAACACCCACAAGATAAAGTCTGCCGATCATTTCATAATAATCTTAAAATATAATTGTAAGCGTCGAAATGACACCATGAATGACATGTAAAAATGTCACGTTGCTATTGTTCACTGCTTGAGAGAAGTTCTCGTGAGAGACAGACACACTATCATATCAGGTTAAAGTGTGAACCTAGTAACTAGAATGATGGTATAATGCAGAAATGTAACTAAAATGATGTCATCGTATGTATCTTCATATTTAATCTGTGCACGCGATGCTTAAAATTTAAATAACGTAAATGAAAGATTGAAAAAATCCCACATCCCATCTTACAGCGGTAGAATTTGGCAACCCTATTTTTTAAGCGAGAGAAACTCCCGCGCCGTTTTCTCGTGGCGACGGTAAACATGTTTGACGTACTGTATCCATTTTCCACGGAACTCGTCGAATGTAATGTTTCTTCTTCGTTATTACCAAAGTTGAGAAAACACACATCTACTTCTTCTCACGTTACTAAATTTCAGTTGGGAAACATTTGTTATTCCGTGACAATTTTAATTGTTCTACTTTCCACAAATTTGCTGCGCCAAACATTCAGAGCTTCTTCATGAAAAAATAATATTATCAACACGACGAGCCACGTTTGAAATGATAAAAGTACGCTTAGAAAGCCTACAAAAAGTAATTCAGTGTAAACGAGAGTGGAAAATGAACAATACAAATTTTACAAAACGGGTTTTTAAGGTCTGGATAATACGGATCTTCTTTTGTAGTTGTAAGCAATAGAATATATTATTTATTGAGTACAGTAAATTAACACATATCAAAGGGTAATTTTATAATAAATATATATTTAAAGCGATCGTTGATTAGCTAGTATAATTAATTTTGTATATTAATAACGGTACTCCCGGCAAACTGTAATATAATATTCTATCATTACGGGCATAGACAACATCCATAATGTCGCAGAATATTAACAAGCCAGTAATCCTGTGGCGAGAAGCTCCTTTTGCAATTTGCAAAGTTAATGGAAATCCGCAAAATGAACGCAACCGGAAGTTGTGTCGGTTGCGTTCGATCGCGCGCTATTTTCCCCGGAAATGTCGGATTAAAAAGGTTCCAGGAATTACAGCTCCCCCGGTAAACAAACGGGTGTAGCGAAACAACATGGTCTAGGTATAATTTATAGTAATTCCAACGGAAATTAAGTGTTATAGATAGAGTAGGTATGTAACAGCATAAAACGTTTATGTATATGTATATAGCAAACTAATACTTTTCCCCGTAATCTAACATATTCAAGAATAAATAAATGTTTTATATTTATATACATAATAAAACCCTCTGTGTTTTATTTTTTGATAGGTTCGTTAACTCTGAAGTTATCAGGAAAGGCATGGAAACATTGTAATAAAAATTCAAGAGGTAACAAACGTATGTTCGTGAAACAAAAAACCTTTATTGCCTTTAAAAAGTAAATCAAATATTTTTCTACCAATACTTTTTTGATATTATTAACCAATACTGACAAATACCAACATTCATTTTGTTTTTGTGAACTTAAGCAAAGTCAGTTATATCTTTTATTAAGTTATGATTAGTGAATGTGAATGACTATTGATTGGTATTAATTGATAGTGAAACTGTGTATTGAGTTTTTTATAAGAGTTAAATTGTTTTAGGAGATCTTGAAGAATTGTTTTTCAATCGTTCAACCATTTTTGTGTTGAGGATGGGGCCAAACTTACCGAATTGTAAGAACGACCAATAATGTTCACCACTCGACTACAGGATAAGATTTATTATAAACACTTAAATTGTATTTGAAAATCATTAAAACATAAAATTATTCATTCTTGCCAGCGATTAATGTAATCAGTATCGGTTGCAAGGATTTACAAGAGCGGATTCTGCTTCGAGACTGAAGTACGTCTAAGAAGTATATTTATTCATTCCGAGAACACACGTAGGACGTAGTGAAGATTTTCTAATACTTTTGCAAAGAAAATAACAAAATCTCGACTTGTTTTATTGAACGTTGTTTGTTTTAAGCGGAGAAGGATGGATTTGTCGGCATAGAATATAAAACTCTCAAGAAGAAGTGAACTTTTAAATACATTTATCTCCATACTTTTACAGTACCTACCAGAAAGTCTACTTTGGTAACGTATTTTCACGCGAATTTTATAGAAAAGAAAAATTAACTATGATCTTACTTTTTGGTTGTATAAAAAGTCTATAATAAAATATTTCTTGTATATATATCGACTGTGGAAAGGAAAAAGGACGTAACCCACACATATCAAATTTTACAGGAGGCGCTAAAAACATGTTTTGATGATTTTGTGACATATGCAAATTATGAATTATACACAACCTTGAAGTGCACGGATACTTCTAAACTGGTGTTAAATTGACATAATCTAATATTAATTAAAGAAATTGTCTCCGAAAAACCTTTATTTTAGTGTTTTTTCTTGGTTTCAATTTTTTACAATGTCATCTTTTTCAAACTTAAAAGCTAAATTTAGATGCTAATTCGGCATTTTTAGCTTTCATCCTTTTGATAGAATGTGTGTCAAGTTGTATTCATTGTGATTATTGAAAAAAAGCAGTTTTGCAAAATTGAGGGTTACATCCTTTTTCCTTTCCACAGTCGATATATATATATAATTTTTAATTAATTTAATGATAAGGTAAAAAAAAATATAATAAAATAACAATTTCATTATTTTATTATAATATAGTTGACAGCGATATCAACGTCATATCATATTCTGAACTATAATTTTGGTACTTACCTATATTTAATTTTTAATCATGAAGTTCTTCCAATAAAATACCAATGAAATCTACACAATATTATTTTTAACTTTTTCTGCATATCGCCATTTTCAGGATTTATCAATTCCTATGTGTTATGATTATGAACGTTTTGCATATCCCACGTAATCCAATACACGTTACAAAAGAGAACTGGCTGTTAGTCACTCGTTTACCATCTAGTTTTGGAATCTCATAGATAAGGATGCTATAAGAGCTAAATGCTCATTCGATCCTATAACCGAATGGTCAAAGCTTTTTGGCTTCCGTTCTTTCGGTTGGTTTGTTCAGGGTTCCAACCCACGGCTGAAACCATTCATATTTTTTAAATCGAAATATATATTTATAACCAAAATTACATAGGAACAAAATCGTGAACATTTGAATTGCCTGCGTTATTAACTATAATTTCTAAATTTCCACGGTTTGTCTGTACCGTATTACTCACACGATTTTTTAGTTAAGTATTGAGCATGTTTTAATTTTTTAACGATGATGATGTTTAAAATGGCTGCAAAGTAACCGGTTGTGCACCGCTGATGGTGCATTTGCGAATACATACACGAGATACTAAAATATGTAACAAATACTAAAATTCATTGCAACTTGCTCTAAAAACCTGCACTCAGGCTTATAAACCCAGAATGTTTACGGCAAAGTGTCTATTAAATCTTGTTGTAAATAAAATGCTACAACGCTTTGCAAATTTTGCGGCTATTTTATTTTTAAAATATGTAGTGCATAAACAGCAAACAGTTTCAACCTATCGATATTTTTGCATGCGTTATCATTTATAAAGTTCACCCAATCTTTTTTACACTGCTTTTAAATAACACGTTCCACTAAAAAGAACAAATACTATATTTGTACACAATTTATTTTGCTCTAACACGATTCCCAGCACGAAAAACACAGAGGCGGATAACGAATTTCACAATAAAAAGAAATTCAACAACACAGTAATAATAAAAAAGGCTTCATTAGATCCTAACACATTTGACTTGTCTGATATTTCTAGCGATGAAAGCGATTTATGTCCAGTCAATCGTATATAATATATTAACGACGATTAGAATTATTTTTTCTTAATTAAAATACATATTATGAATAATATGTTGCGTAATTTATTTATTGGGTCTTCATTATTACTTCGTTTACACGATTTTCTACAGGGCCTATGTAATCGGGTAAAAAACGACTCCGACTCTAAAGAATTTTGTTCAATCATTTTATTTTAACTTTTGAACTTTTGTGGTTTTAACACGCATCAATATATTTTTTTTATATGGGAGTCGTAAGACTTTTCCGACTCCGACCAAAACCCCCAGACTCCACGACTCCGATCGCGATTTCGAATCCATAGCCCTGATTTTATACACCGCAATGTTTTTATTTTGTTGAAATAACACTTCAATAAATAAATCTTCATTTTTTTTAATGAATCCACATTTTTACACAGTTTTTTGTGGTACGTATCTACCGTGTAAATTTTCTTCGTTTTCTTCATTCGACTGTTAATTCATCTTTATCTTTAATTAATATCAACCATTGTGGTCTAGCTAGTGGCAAGAGCTTGACTTCAGTGATCAGATGTGTATAATTTCAAGTCGCGGTAAGTTCATTATACAATTATGACTTTTTAGATATATATTTGAGATCTTCGAGATCGAGCGTTTCTGGCATAATTTCTCTTTGGGTGGCTTAAGAAATGACTATGAATTAATCTCAGGTGATAAACAGTTTCCAAAAAATTCTAGCTGTGTGCAGTGCCTTTCTTTTAATATTGTCGCAATCGCTGATTTCTTTAAAATGCCATTAATTTAAATGATTTTGTTTGTTGAAAGTGCTCAGATTTTTTAAGAAAGGTGCCTGGAGAGAATTGAATGATACATTGATTTGAATTTTTAGAACGGTTTGAAAATAATACGATCCAAGAAGATCTACTATGTATTTAAATTGTTTTTTAAAACAAAAATAGTTATAACATTGACAGTGAGTGACACTGAATTGATTTATAT
The DNA here is from genome assembly GCA_030503985.1 of Himalopsyche tibetana. Taxonomy (NCBI): domain Eukaryota; kingdom Metazoa; phylum Arthropoda; class Insecta; order Trichoptera; family Rhyacophilidae; genus Himalopsyche; species Himalopsyche tibetana. Next base: position 2,748,722 of record JAPJYX010000019.1, on the reverse strand, counting down.
TTATTTATTGATTTGGTTGATACATGTAAAGAATGAATTTAATGGGGTGCTAAAACGTAATTGAGATTAGCACAAACATACACATTGAAAAAACAAACATCTTTTTTATTTGTATATTATTATATAATTTAAAGTTTTCACGCGGCAATCAATTAAAATATATATCTTAAAATAAAACGTGACTCTATATCGGGTATAGTTTTTTTTAAATATTAATTTTATTTTAATGGGTTTTAAGTGTGTATTTTTATTAAAATATGACAGGACGTCGCAGTCTATTTGGCCAATTACCTACCATTTAAAAAATCAGGAAACACGTACCCATGAGCCATAGTGTAAGTAGTATTACACCATGCCCTAGAACTTTACCACCGGCTACGGCGATTATTTAAAAATAATACCAAAGGAGACTGGCAGCGGTATCCGAAAATTAAATTACGTAACGTGAATTTCATGAAAATTGTGTACGTTGGAGAGAAGGGTGGAGAGTGAGGTTTAAAGCGAAAATAAACTGATATATTCTACGATAAATAATAAATTTATTAACGCTGTTAAACAAAGTTGAGATCGTTAAGAGATAAGCAATTGGAGCTAATTAAATTTCGCATACCCAAGCGAGGAAGTGTTGAATGTGTTTCAGTTTGGTATTTCATTTGGTATCCTGCCTTAGGCAGGGCAAGATTGAGTATTTATTTATATTATTTTGAAGTTAGTCTAGTATACAATTACATTATTTTATTATGTTTAAACACACTAGTGCAATATGCAAATACGTAAGATTCATATATATATATATATATATATATATATATATAAATGATTTTCATATTGTATACTAGAAAAGTGGCAGCGCCACTTGTCGAAATTTGCTCAACACTCTTAAATCTAAATGGTAGATATATAGATGAAAAATAGATAGTGTCTGTGCTACGAAAAAAGCAGACATATAATTCACTTCAAATGTATTGTCATTATAATTTAATAAAAAATATACTATTACGCATGTCTTCTGTAAAACATACTGGTCCATAAAAGGTAACAGTGACATCCGCAAAATTCTACCTACTCAATTGATCCGCACTAATCCTGGAGACTTTGCGTTGGGCGATATATGATGCAGCACACGATGCGTTGCGGATCTGCGCTCGTGATTTACTGTTCCAGCTCTGCATAAAAATGCCCACTTAACAATTTCATGCAGCGTTCTTATCGATTGGGGAGTTTGCAGAACATATTTCGCCGTAGGCTGTTTGGCATGTGGAAGCACTTGGTAGCTAAGGTCGTTTGTTTCCAACTTGGAATCATGAGTTTCACACCATATACATAAGTAAACTAGAGTATATATCTTTCCCATGTCAGTACCCAATGTAGATTATATTGAGCCCAAAAAAATCAATCCAACAAAAGACATGTATCTAAAACTATTGATAAGTTTATTGTCTTTGGCAGACAGACGATGGGGTAAACTTCCAAGCATAGTAGAATAATCTAAGCAAATATATGGAATACCTGAGGATTCATTTAGGTAAAAAATCAATGAGGGCTTGTGTGTTTTTGATGAATCGAATACTTGCTTACAAAGCCGAATCAATGCGGAAGGGTTAGTACAGTGTTTGAGGCGCGAAAGCCTCTTTTTTTGTAAAACGAAATGTAGCCTCAAAAATATTCTGAGCGAAGCTTGTATACAAATTGACCCATACGAAACATGTCATTGTTTCTTCCGGACCCATATTTAACCTCGCGGAATATCATTCAGGAAATGCTGATTTAGAGGTTTTTACACCGGCAACGTTTATCAACTGTAAAAGACTATTTAACCTTTACCTATGTTTAGTATACATATAATGACTTTGTATTGCATTACTTGACGGAATGACGTTATAGGACAGCTTTTGCATTGCTAGTTTAACTTTTGATTGCTATTTGCGATAAAAAAACAAACACAATAATAAACAAGTTATGTTTCATATTTTCGATGAATTCAGTAGTAACTTTGTTGAAAAATGTCTTTAATATAAAATTTTATTTTATAACTGTAATTCATAGTATATACCAAGGGTGAGAACGCATGAGGTCAGCGAGAGTCACATTCAGGTTTTTCGTATGTGAACAAGAATCTTCCAAACACGAATTCTATAAACAGAATACTCCGCACACGAATTCTCCTAACAAGAATTTTCTTTACATATAATAAATACCCCGGGCACAGATTATCCTGTACATTTAAATATTTTTAATTTTAAAATTATTATTTTAGTATTAGTTTATTATCCTATGTCACGGATGGCAAATATTTTATCTAAGCCCTTCCTTGCGTCCAACATAAAAAAAACTCTAAATCGTCTTAATTTCGTTATAAACTAAGAATTAAAATCAATGCTGACTTTATTAATAAATCACCTTACAGCAGGTAGTCTGAAGATGCTTCTCAAATAGACGAACCACTTGTCACAGTTAGGGTTACCAACTTTTTCTTTGACTATTCCGGGACAAATAGCTCAGAACCGAACATCATCATCATTATCAGTCCGCCATTACCTAGGACAATTGAGTATTCATTCGCGATATGGGACAGCGATTCTAATTCCGGGATTATCGCGGCCAATCCGGGACGGCCGACTACCTTAGTCACAATCAGAGGAATATCAATGTTATAAAATTAAATTTTATATTAGGTGATATTTCGTTTTTAGTTACATTTCAGCGATCGTATGCTACATGTTGGAAAGGATATGCTTATAAGACATTTTATGTCATAGGCATTTTATTTATTAAAAAAGTGTTGGGTTTGCAGGGGTAGTTTTGCTTTGTGTTGGAAATTGAAGGTTCAATAATGCATGTTGGCAAATCCTGCAAACGGGGCGGCATAGCGGATCGCCGGTCCGGAAGGCTTTGTTGAAAGGGGAGCCTATCTGATAGGATTGAGCGCCTCCCAGTGCCCCGCTTTTCTGATCCGCCCCTGCTATTACCACTGCCCTAACCTAACCCATAAATCTGTATTCATAACAATGCTTCCCCATCTCTCTCTTCGTCTAAGCTGTGGTTCTTATTTTTTGCACTTTTGGATGAATGTTTTAAAAAGAGTATTACTTAAAATATTGATCATATTGCTACTGTTATGATTTGACATCGAAGATACTAAAGGTTTAGGTTTGGTTTTCAACTTCGTGAAATTCATTCCCACGTTGATTCTTTTCAATGAGAACTACACCTTTTTTATCTGTCGAATTGATATTTTTAAAGGGTACTAACAGCTAGTGCAACATATTATATATCAAGGGTAATTTCAGAGCTGTTTTCAGATTCGAGGGGGTCATTTCCAAAGTGAATTTATACCACTACTTGACGGACATGAGTTATAATTGCTAAATTAATTTTAAAGGAGCAAATTAGTATAGTTTTTATACAAGAATTAATCCAGTAGTCAAAAATCAATTTCAAAATTGGTATCATTAACATTATTTTTTAAATATAAAATCAATCAACGGGAAAAAAGCATTAGCAATGGCGTCCTGTCAGTTAAGCTGTCAATTTATTCGAAATAGCGTATTGGCTATAAGTACAATTTGCAACGGAAATAACAAAAATTACAATGTTTTGGCATTCGTTGATAATTTGTTAAAGTAGAATTGATTTTTTTTTGGAAATACACCCTTCATTTATTAGTGTACGGACACTAATAATATAACCCGATCACTCAATGAATGTAATAATTTTTGCTTCTGCTGTATTTATTTATTTTTAGGTTGATAGACGTCTAAGTGGCCTATTATTCTGGCTAAGTTCACTGCTGTTATTAATCGATCTGTCAAACGTCAACAATTTCGGTAATCGACGGCTTTATTAAAGTAATTGTTGATTTCATTTTTCAAATTTTTTCAAGTCTGAATAGTCCTGTCTACTCATTATATGTAATTTTATGATGATACTTATCATTTCCAGTCATCAAAAATAAACCGTTCATTTTTAAAAACTGCCTAATTTAACGCACAGTTTTGATTGGTCGATGAAATCATGCAACATGACTCTGTTAAATGTTAAAGTTTATTAATATAACTCTATAAACGTAATGCCTCTAGGGGGCCCACAAATAAAATTGCAATAACTTAATCATCTACCGAAACGGCTTAGCATTCACATCAGTGGAATAGAAAAATTTAAATTGCTTTTCTTTCAGAGATAGTTTACAATTAAGGTACATAGATGAAATTATGTATACTGCACACAAATTCATTACGTGTTTCAGTGGTTGTAAATGAAATAATGCTTCGAATTGCTCTTATAGTGTTCCATGCAGTAACAGAATACACCTTAAGCGCACAGTGTGCGCGCTTGTGCCTCCAATCTTCGGGGTCTCAGGGAATAAATCGATAAACAGGGCCTCCAAATTTGATTGCGTCTTGGCCCCTAAAGTACTTAATCTATCATTGGTTCCATGTATAATAAAACAATACATTGAGATATCGACCCGATACATAACAAAATGTTTATTTCCAGTGAAATGACGCCAGTAGATACCGTTGACAAAAAATTTGGAGATACTATGTTCGAATTGACCGACGGAGCGATCGGAAAGCGCCAAATATATTGGCGAATGCTTAAGGCAGGAAATACTATATTCAAATTCGACGGGAAATATTTTTCATACGGTAACATTTCTTCTGTAGAATGTTATTATTGGTGGGATTTTTTCAGCGGGAATTCGACATTACATTTCTTTTGTCGGATTCATTCATCAAATCCTTACAGAGGAGGAAAATAAATATCATAAATCAAAATACACCACGAGTGTTTTATTATGCAAGGTCAAAGATATTTATTTGATGTCAAATAATAATGAAAAATCGAGCGATTTTTAAAGTGTATCGATTAAATTGGCATAAGGCTTTAAAATAAAACTGTATCTCAATACCTATATAAATGTCACTCACGTAGCCTAGTGATCACTTAGTTCAGGGGTTTTAACCTTATTGCAGTTACAGGTGCATTTGACATATAGAAAAATAGTGGTTAGAGCACGCCGGATTTCTAAAACAGCACGATTTCATTACAAAATTATTAATATTAATCGGTGTATTAAATATGCCTATGAAGGTATTTAAAAAATAATATATTATTAAAAACACAATAATCATTTGTACTTCATTCCACTTTATTTAATATGTCAGGACCGGTTTCGCTCATTGCGAGCATTGTCAACTGATAAGAAATATAATTTAACAATGCTATGTGAAGAAATTATTGTATGAAAAATATTTTTATATTCAAAAGTTTTGGCGCCTCCCATGTTGGAAACCGCTGCATTAGATATTGAACAATAAAACACCGCCATCTTTTAATGTAATTAAATAGAATAAATTGTTGTTTTGCTTGGGGATGGCTTAGTATATAAAGAGTAAAACAAAGGTCACAAGACTACAACATTTAATTAAACGCAGGATCAACATAGAAAAACTACAATTCCACGAAAACTTTTACAATACACCGCTAGAGGAAAATGTAAATCGGCAATTAAACGAGTTTTAACAGTCACTTTAATGTACCCTACAGACACCATTTAGGCAAAGAATGGCCAAAGTTAAGTTTGTCTTCTAAAAAACTACATTATTAGCGTTGAAATAAATCTTCATTTATATTATAACAAGTAAAGCTTCTTGCGCATAAGCTGGGTGATATGGAGAAATTATTATAGTTGAAGACAATTTTTTTTAGTTTATCCTTTTAATCAATCAATTATTTTAGTCCAGTATCAAACAATACCATGTCATGTTTTTGCCGATGCAGACTTGATATGAATTCCGGTAGGGAACTTTTAAAACTTAAATGTATAGGTTTCAGTTTCAAAATCGTACTACACAGTGACGGATTAAGCAATTGGGAATACCCAGGTGCAATACGGTTCAGAAATCTTATTTTCAGATTTTCACGTAAATACAATATAAGTATTTTGAGGCCCCAAGCGCGCGCCTCGTGCGCTTATGAGGTATATGAAAAAAATAGAAACTATTTTTTTAACAGATACTATGAATGCAAGTTAAGTGAAAACTTCGCAAACAAAAATTAGCAAAATATTTAATTAAAAACATCGAAATACATTATTATAAACTTTTGTCAGAAATCAAATCAAAGAACTTCTGATCTCCCAGGGGAATTTTTATCGCTAAGCTAAAACTCCCCATAATGGCAGGCATCAATTACATGTATTTTTTGGTACTGGATATTGATGATTCCAGAAAAAATATTTTAAAAGGTTTCAGTTTAAAGAATTGCTTGTAATTCAATCTTTTAAGTTTGGTAGGATAAAAAGGGATTGAAATATCACAGCGATTTGAAATATGTATTACAGTTACTCAAACAATACTTCGATCGATTTGTGTTTTTTGCTAAATCTTCATTTGTATTTAAACTCCCTCTACTTTCAGGTTCTTCTCAAATATCTATTACGTATTTTTTGCCATAAAAATGATTGCTCGAAGCGTGTTTTTCTTATTTATTTTAAAACGGTTATCGGATTTTTTCGGGGAAAATAAAATTGAGACAATAGGGTTTTCTCGCGGAAGGGAATGATAAAAAATCGATACAGCCCTAACTGCCGCTAGTTAGCTTTCCGAAAAGGGAATCGAAAACTTTTCCTTTTGTTAAGTGGTTGGCGAACTTTTGTCTTGAGTACCTCATTAGGATCGAATACCGCCTCGCTGTAGTGTGTAGTTCTGTTCGTGGGGCTTATAAAAAACTTTGCTGGCCACGCCTGCTCTCCTTTTGCCAATATAACAATAATAACTTGGAAAGAACTCCGCAGAAAGTATTCGGGGAAACAATTTGCCACTTTTGTATCGTAATTGTATTTTTTTCGAGTAATTTTGTCATAGTTCAACAATGTTATAAACTTTTAAGAAAGAGAAATGAAATTTAATTTAATCATTGATGCATTATTATCAAAAACACTTCATGGTTACTTATAAACTGGTGTTTTGTCTACTCAGTCTAATATTTATTTAAAAAGTTGATTAAGAAAAACATTTTTGTAAGTCTTTTTTCCTGGCCGCAATCTTCATCGGCATTTTTTTTTTCAAAAGCTCAATTTAGATACTAATTCGGCATTTGCAGTATAAATCCTTTTGATAGAACATGAATTAAGGTGTATACATTATAATTATCAAAAAAAGCTATTCTGAAAAAAATGTGGGCTTCGTCCCTTTGCCTTTCTAAATTAGATATGTAAGCTATTCCAGGATTAAAATATTTAGTTATTAACATTGATAACTCCGTTACTCCACGTCCACACGTAGTCCTTCCTACAAATCGTGTCACGTATCTAGCCTCTTTGAGAAGCATCTTTAGACGGAATATCATAAGTTTACGAATAGACTAAAAATTGATTCTAATACTTATGTTATAAATTAGATGGAAGACGGGGGGTTTTCTTTTATAATGGACGCATGGAGAGAGTGAAGATAATGTATATTGGTTAAACTATTTAAACAATCATTAACTTATATTAGAAACGATGATTCCCAAAAGAAATAAATTCAACAACGGTGAGGCGCCTGTCCTATTAAAAATGTTATTTTCTAATGTTTCAAAAAATTGATTGTAAAAACCAATGATTTTATTCATTTAAAAACTCTAAACTGTTCATTTTTAAATTTGAATTGTTTGAATTTTGTACTTTTCCATGAGTTTTGTCGCTAACGACCCGGGTTTCGCCTTTCGGCATCTTCAGGCATTCCAAGTGCACGGATGTACTTGAACTGACGCGTAGTAAACAGTTTGTATCGTTTATAAACAAAATTATAAGTAGATCACTAAGTTATAAGGCTATTAAAATGTAAATTAGCGAAAATTGAATGTATACAATTTTCAATGGATTAAGTGGGTTTGTAATAATTATGGGGATTTTTCGAAAATATTAATGACCAGATAACATAGGAATGTTTAAAATAAATCTAGGGTTTTATCCGACCTATTATTAATGAGTTGATTTGTTTTTAAGCCATTGAATTAATATTTAATGATAGCAAGTGCTTGAATTATTAATAAAATGACAATTATTTAAAGGGGGTACAACAAAGGGGAATTCGGTAGATAATATTGCTCGTTTAAAATTGGCAAGCTGTTAATCTGAGCTCGATTAATCTCTAAGATTTCTTGGTAAAATAATTTAAACTCGCCCCTGTTAGTATGTAATAAATCAATACCTGAGTCAAAATTAAACGTATGGTTTTCAAGAATTAAATGATTGGCAAATGTGGAAGTATCTTTTTTTTAAGCGAAAAGCGGCTAAATGTTCAGCCACTCTTATATTTAAGGTTCTAGCAGTTTTACCAATATAAAATTTGGGACAATCACTACACTGCAATCTATAAATCCCAGATTTGTTTTTATAATCTATAACATCTTTATCATTTATCAATAATTTACCTAAAGAGTTCTTGCAATAGAAAGCCGGTCTAACACTTTCTGAGAGCTGCTTCTTTATCTTTAAACTGGTGTGTCCTATGTAATTAATACTACGCCAAAACCTAATATCACCTGAGTCTTTCGTTATTAATCCCTTGTGTAAGATTTGTTGTGCTAGCTTAATACGTTTTTTTATATAAAAGATTGTCTATAAGAGACATATCATAACCATTGTTAATGGCGATTTGTTTGATGATTTTTTTGATCCCCTTTGTTTTGATTTTGATCCCCTTTGTTGTACCCCCTTTAAATAATTGTCATTTTATTAATAATTCAAGCACTTGCTATCATTAAATATTAATTCAAAGGCTTAAAAACAAATCAACTCATTAATAATAGGTCGGATAAAACCCTAGATTTATTTTAAACATTCCTATGTTATTATCTGGTCATTAATATTTTCGAAAAATCCCCATAATTATTACAAACCCACTTAATCCATTGAAAATTGTATACATTCAATTTTCGCTAATTTACATTTTAATAGCCTTATAACTTAGTGATCTACTTATAATTTTGTTTATAAACGATACAAACTGTTTACTACGCGTCAGTTCAAGTACATCCGTGCACTTGGAATGCCTGAAGATGCCGAAAGGCGAAACCCGGGTCGTTAGCGACAAAACTCATGGAAAAGTACAAAATTCAAACAATTCAAATTTGATATTGAAATTCCATCAAGCACCCTCAGTCGAAATACTTAATGTTCATTTTTAGCTTTTTTATTTACTAGGAAAAGTATTTTATTTTCATTTTTATTATTAGTGTGATCATATATTACGAAGTGATCGCAAACTCAAAAAAAAGTTTTAGTCATCTTACGCGTTCTTTAATTCTTACATTAACGTTTCCACCTGTCTGACCTTGACAGGTCACGGGATAGATGCCGCTCCGAGAAAATGATTCTTACTTATTTTTCACCTTCAAGAATAGTTTACCTTAATTGTTTATGGTGTAAAAAGCGAATTGTAAGTAAGCAAACTAATAATTTAGCTAGTCAGATTGAATTGTGATTTTTTGCCGAAATACTTAATAATAATTAATATAATATCATTGCTTAACAAGTCATCTTGTCTTTGTTTGTCCAATATAAGAATAATCACAAATGTTTAAAGGAGTGGGATTGGGTAATTTTAAAAGCTGGTGTAGCAGAACGAGTGCTAAGTAGGAAACGTAACAATGATTCCAATTGAAGTAGCTTTCTCCGTCTGGCTTGTTAAGTTTTAAGTAAAATCTGAAAACTTTTTTGACGGTACTTAGCGGCGTACGTGCCCTCATTGTTTCACCTTAGGGAAAGCAACTCTAATAGTTTAATAATAACAATATTAAAATCAGGGCTGCGTTGTTGGAGTCGGAGTCGCAAAAGTTCGAAGTATTGCCACTGCATGCGAGGCTGAGTAAACATTATCTGATGGTATACATACATGTAAGTTGAACGGAAAATATCGAAAAAATCAATACGAATTCGGTTTTTATGAAAGCCGCAGTCGGAGTCGTTTGTTTTATCCGAATCTACAGCCTTGATTAATTAATTAATACCACAATACAAAAGATGAGGACAAAGTTTTTTTTGAATAACGCTTCATTTGACTATCATTGATTGCCCAAAATGACTATCTTGTCAGTTAATCTAGGTTTGTTTCCTATCCATACTTATCTCCATGAGTAAGGTTTCATTTTCCGGGATATTTTATTTTTGTAATGGTTAAATCTTAAAAATTTCTGATTATTAAAGATTCTATCAGCTGAAAATGTTGAATTTGAAAAAACAACTTTTATGGAAAACTCTCAACGAATACTGATTGTGAGTGTTTGATAATAATAATTTGATTTTTAGCATTACCAGTTTACTTTAAGCTTTTTATTATTAAACGGCTTATACGAGTGACTTAAAGGCAAACAGATATAGCTACCATATTATTTTATGTTTATATAAGCATTTTCTGAATTATCGATTTCGCAGTTGACAACCTCATATGTATAATATATATATATGTATTTAAATGGTATCGTTTTTGGTAACTGCCCGAATATTTTAGATGGGTTAGTATACAATGAAAACACTTGTCTGATTAACCAAATCTTACCTTTGATATCGGGAGAACGGCTTGTATATCATCCTTGTCGATGTCAAGTCTTGCAGCCAATTTTCTCGGAGGTGGTTGAATCGGAGCTGGTGCAGTGATAGGTCTCGCGTATCTGACGGAGCAGGATAGCCTGACAGCACCGCGACCGGCGCCGCCGCCAGCCTCTGCAGCCCATGTGAAGACTTCTTCGGCCCTGAAATAGAAGGAATATTTTGTTTATTAGACAATTTCCAGCTAAAGCTATTTTAGATTGCACTACCTTAATTATATGTTTTACAACATGATCAAAATATAAACTTTATAAAAATTATATCATAAAAAAATTCAATGGTATCATGGATATAAGGCGTATTAGACAAACCAATCCGATATTTCCTTATGTCGTCTAACCGATGTTTGATGATTGGTTTCCGCTAATCACGGTATTTGTGTCTCATATCAGACAAGAATAAAGCAAGGAGTGAATTAAAAATAAATTGAAGCTTTCCGGACATTCAGCCATTGAATTTAAACCTATATGAATAGTCTAATTTGTGTCTGTGCTTAGACCTCCGTTGAGCACCTTCGTCTGCACGCGTTCATGGCTAAAAAGGATCCACCTTTTCGTTAACTCGTGTGTTTATTTGCTCCTCATACCCTAAACGTATTCCTTTATTTTTTTGTAGAGTCGCCTATCACATACAACAATGCTAACACACCCCTTCATCAGTCATCGGACGGACACAATTTACCAGCAACCATAGTATTAGTTAAACTACACAACTTTAACCATGATATTAAATTGACCGAAATACAAAAAAGTCGGTGTTTTATTGTATTACAAAATATCCTACAACAATTACAATATAGATCGATTAAAACACTAGTGTAGATTTGAAGTTTCAATCGTTAGTCTTAGCAACGTAGCCATTCTCAAAGCGTAACCACTCGTCTACGGATAATAAAAAGTGAAATATTGAGTAGGGTTAGCGAGAGTATAACAAAGCAGAGCAATTAAGATAAATAGTGTATAGCAGAGGCGCTATAACTTGACAGTTATTGAACAGTTAGTTAAAGATACTATCTTATTTCGTTCAACCCTGCCTGCGTTCGCTATTTCTATTGTCTCAGAGGTTCGTAATCGTTACATTACCGCTAATGTGTTATTTCCATTCTATAGAGATAAACTTTTATTGTAATTGTATCTAGATGTATAATATAATGAGATTTAAGGGTTCTAAGGTGTACAACATATCGAATAACCCAAACGTTATAATACGGCAAAACGAGTTGTCGACTAATTTAAGACGTAAGACCGGAAAGGAAGTGCCGCAGCGGAAAAGCAGGTAAAGACACTAAAGATTCTCAAGTATTGGCCTTTTTAATGTCCCAGAACACAAGACGTAAAATTCTCATGTTACGAGAAATTCTCGCATTAAGAGACCATAGTACATACTGTAGTAATTTTTATGAACATATATTTATGCACGAACACTATCAGTAGCCCAAAACACGTGCAAACTTATTTTTAAGTTGAACGTTGCGAAAGATGACAATATTGTATCGTTAATATTTATATTGCTTTTTATTACACATCATTCGATGGATTCGTTTGATTTTGCCGATAAAACCATTTCCTTCGAAAAATAGCACATTCGGCTTTTTTTTTTATCCAAACAAGCATAAGTCACACGTACGTATGTACAATTTTATATTTTATTTTATTAAATTAATGGAAGATTTTGAAAGTTTGAATATGTTTTCAGAAAAGGATACAGGTTCTCATGTTATAATTTTATATTCTCAAACAATATTTTTATTGACTGAATAAAATCTATTTAAATTTACAAATTGTTCAAAAGAATTAGAAAGTTCCCAGTATCGAGGTTCGTTATTAAATTTTTTCGGGAACCGAGGCTGACAAAAACAGTGGTGTAGAGGGGCCAGGTCGGGAAAAATCAATGACCGACCTGGTACCTAGTTATTTACCAAAGCGTCGATTTCCCAGGAATTTATTCTCGGGTTGTCTTGACACAGATTCCCTTGACATGACAAATGGCTTGTTAATCACTCGCTACGCCCTGGATCTAATTCCATAAACCGATTCAAAATCAATAATCGAGTCCGTAATCGAAGCCAACGATGTTGAACACTCGGCTATAGGCTCGGATATTTTATAGATTGATTACTTGAAACAATATCGAAGAAAGAAAACTATGCAAATAATTAGTCAAGACCGTAGATTATAAATAAATAAATCTAAATTTGATATTGAATTTGTAATGAAAAACCCGGATACTTCTGATTGCTTAGCGGAGCACTTGATGCTTTATAGTCTCACCTTTTAAACAGCGCAATGCGACTAGGCTAATTTATAGTTTTTTTGTATTCCACTTCCGATCGTTTTATTTAACTGTCTATTCAAGTCTAATATATATCTAAAGATACCACAGAGAACCGAAGTTGTTAAAGTCGAATACAAGTACAAAAGATGTACATTGAAAAGCAATTCAAAGCGCATTTGTTGAAAGGAAAAGTTTAACATCACTTTGCCGGTCCTGAATAATTCAATTTGCAATCAATTTCACGACAAGGAACAATTCTAAACACTCAGTTGGCTTACTATGTAAAACATTCACGCCGAACAGTGCGCCCCGTGAAAGATTTAATAGCTTTGAATACAAAAATAATATAGATCGCCCGGAAACTGGTTTTGCAATACTATATACCTTATCAGATGTAAAAATTTAAGAACGACTCGTTTACAAAACTGTAAAACTGTCAATTATTTATGGAGCAAGATTATTTTAACCAATGTGTGCTTTATATATGTAGCATAATGACTCCCCGTGAAAGAAATGTGTTTATCGAGAACAGTAATAAAATGAAGTATTTAAAGATAGAGCGATAAGGTAATGTAAGGATGTGAAACAAATCATGTCCCGTGAGCAATAATCGTATAAGAGAGCATACTAACCAGCCCTTTATATAGTCAAAAATATGTTTTTTTTAAAAAACGGCGATGGAACTGGCTTGGGTATGTCCTGCGGATGCTCCAAGTGAGCCTGAGCTTTGCATGTGTCTTTTACCAATCGGATGGATCCAGACGTCGTGGAAGGCCACTGATTACCATCCTTAGAATGTACTAGACGGAGCTACGGGACGATGGGATGACTTAGGAGAAAGCTAAGAGACTGGTGGCAGATCTTAGAGTGATTGTGTAGTGGCCATATGCTCCGAATAGGGAGTGAATATATATAAAAAATGCTTTAGATCAATACGGTTTTCAATTTTCATTTTTTGTATGTGATATTTTCAACTATTCCCTCCCACATCATATTTCTACATTTGAATACTTTTTTCAAACGCTCGGATTAAATTATTTTATTTTTTATAAGGTCAAAGAAAAAGCTGAAATTATGGTTTAGTTATAAGTCATCCAATATCATGAAACTTCCACACCATTCGTACGCTTTCCCCCGCTGGGACTTTGAGCGTAAGATACGAAAAACTGTCAGAAAAAAACAATTTTTCTTCGTTTATATCTAGCCAGACAGAAAAACATTATAAATATATAAAATATAGCACTATTGAATTAAAAAAACATTCACGTAAATCTACTTAAGTTCAACAGGTGCTTGTAAGTGTAAGATTATACAAAAATCTTCGCCATTTATATTCAATTTAAAATCTCATCTTTTTAGTATGATAATTATTTTTAGTTTAGACTAGAAGGGTAGCACTTAGGGGGCTGTAACAGATGTAGATAATCACTTATCAGACATATTTTAGAAAAGGATTTTATACACGAGGAAGAACATAAAATTAAAAATATATTATGTTATATGAATAAACACAAAAATTTGGTGCGGCCATGAGACATTTCCATAGTACCGCTGATGTTTATAATACGTCCACAGTGAAATTTCACATGAGAACTACTGATCTACACTCAAAACTTAAAACAGATTATTTTTTATATAACGCCTTCTGCCAGTATACCATCGAATTTTTCTTTAGCATTTTCGACACCGATTGTAAGACGCATCGAAATTCAAAGATTTAAAAATAGGTGAAAACGTCGTTGTAAAATTTGGAATTTTAATCTTCTTTGAGATTTTTATCGCGTTTAACAGTTGCGCATGATTTAAAATTCATTCACTCAAATATAAGATCTTAAACTTAAAAAAAAATAGTTTGATGTTTACTAAAAAAAGTAAAAAGCACATTTTTCTATACAAAATCACACAATATTTAATTTAATTAAAGAATGTGTGTGAGGGGACGGTTTCATGTTACACATATCAATCAGAACGGAAAAAAAGTCTTTATAAAAAATATTATTCAAAAATAATTGGGATAAGGTTAGGTAAAAAATAAAATGACGTAATCGATACACCATTGTGAAAATACGTATCGATAATATAATAAAGTTTAAGAAAGTAGAGATGCAGCTCGCATGGCGAGAGTTTCATCCGGCGGTTTAAAATTGTTGGTGTCAGTGATTGAAAATAAACAACAGAAAATGCCTACCTTGGGAAGGTTTGCTGCTCAGAGAAATCCTTTCGTACAGCCGTGACAGTTGCCACTTTGGATTTCAGCTCCACCGTAACCGACCACTGGTCTGATGATGCAGTCGCTCCGAGGAGTCGTAATCCAGACTTCACTCTAGCCCTGTAATAAAGCAAACAAATATTTATTAGATTACACTATGAAAAAGGTGAAAACAAAGCAACTTTTATACGAATTTCTCATTTTGAAAGCGAAATGAATTTTATAATGAAAATTTAATTCGAGGAGTACCTAGTCGAATTGCACACTTCACGGCGAACAAATAAAATTAATCTAACACAGAGAGAGAGAAAACATTTCAAATATTCTCTCGTGAAAGTTATTATTTAATAAATATCAACTACACGCACACATTCTAAGCGAATTTCAAGCGTTATGAAAGGCTGAGAATTATTTATTTATGATAAATACGAATTATATTTTTTATAAGTTTATTAACGTGATTTCTGTCCTATTATAACTTGTGCGATTATTTTGTTTTCTTAAGTCATACAGCTAATGAGAAAAATCGGGACTCTAAATGAAGGATATTGATTCATCAGAAGTTATTGGCTCTTGGATTGATTTTTTGAACAGTTTTAAATTTTGGAACAGTATGTTAAACAGTGAGAACATCCATACTTAGATTTACTCTGATTTACTTTGACGCTTCCCAGAAAAAAAATATATTGATACTGTACGTATTTGAAGCTTAACTCTGCGATAAACAGTCAATAAATCTTGACGATGAAAATGATTTAAGTGATATTGATAATTCTGACAAACCAAAAGAATTCACTTCGTACGAAAAAAAATTCTACAGTTAGCCAGTAAATTAGAAAATATGGTTTTAATTATTGATCCGAACATGTAACGTGCTGTTAAATTTCAGCGAGATTTAAAAATCATTTGTAGGCAGTATTAAATATTTTAGAAAGATTTAAACAAAAAAAAACATCGAAAAAATCAATACAGGTTATTTAAAAAAGGTAAATTCAGACGATCCGCTGCTTGACTCTAATAATAATGATTTTAAACAAATTCTAATTAAACAATTGGTTAGATTAGATTAAAATACAGCAGAGACGAATACGAATATTAAAATTGTTATCCCTAAAGATGTAATCTTTAATACCTAATAACTATAATCAATTGCATATTTTATGTAGCTTTGAATTAAATTAGATGTTCAAAAGAAATTTTCATGGTAATTGAAATTATGTAAACAAGTTTTGAGTCATTTATCAAACAGAAATAATGCATGAACGGTAACTGGAATTTGCATGGCAGTAAAGGAAACTGAAAATACAGTAAAAATTACTCGACACAACGGACTAGCGAGAGGGTGTCCGATAAAGCATAAAGCCTGTAGTATAATTAAATAGGTTTTGCGAATAAAATTAATACAAATAATAAACAAAATTGTCTTTTTTTCCCCCGTTAAATCCAGGACTGTTACGTGGTTAAAAAACGATTCCGAAAATATGTTTACAATAATTTCCGTTTCACTTACACACATGCATACTATTGGATCATTCTAGTAACTAGAGTAATTCTAAAACATCATTTTACCAATTAATATAACGAATAGATAATAATTTTTAAAACCGAGTCGTAGTCTTAAAAATTTTCTGACTGCGACTCTACAGCCCTAGTTTAATCTAAATTCCGTTTAAAATCTGTCAGTTTTAGAAAAATGTCAAGCTAATGAAGACGGCTAAATAAATACCCCGAAGTAAATTTCATTTAATTCAGGCTCTAAATTTTCCAACATGTTTAAACAAATAATGTTGACTTCTAATGAACCCAATTTGTGACGTCAGCACAAATGGGGAAAGTCCCTTAATTTATTCTCATAAAAAGCCAAGAGAACCTTTGAAGTGTTTGCCACGCCACCTCCGAGTCGTCCCACCCCTTGTGTTAAGCCTGCCAGCTTTAAGCCACGCTAACCTTATCAAAGCTTTAGTTAACCTCGTATTCAAAATAAGCTTTTATAAACAAGCCTTATTGTTTTGAACACAGGATTATACCGTTTTGAATAGTTCACATCGATATCTATTGTAATTTGGTTTTAAAATACGCTATATAACATCATTTTCCTGGCAGAAGTTGGTAAGAAACAACACTGAACAAAATTAGTTAAGTATACAAAGACATTCTTTGATAAAAAAAATCTTTATCTGGAATAACACAGTTGGTGCATTGATTACACCGGTTTGCCATAAAAAGCATTAATTTTATAGGCAATTATTATCAATCCTGATTAAGCCCAGGAAAGTATACCTGTCTATTAATTTTACACTCTTATTTGCGTCAGATAGGCATTAGTGGCTCTATGTATATTTTGATGTTATTATATTCTATGTAACATAAAATATCGATGTTATAGGCTTTATACTAAAAGGGAAAATTTTTCATTTGTTGTTAGCTCAGAACTATCAATCTGTTACTTACCAACTTGTGCCAGAAAGGTGACAATATTATGTATAATAATAATTTAAATGACTGTAGGTGTTTGTGGTAAAATCAAACAATGTCGAAGTCTTTGATAAATGTTTTAAGAATCTAATAAATAATGAATTTTAAATATTTCATTGCTTGCTTAAAATGAAACAAAAAAGATAATGTATGTTATCTGTACACGTGAACGATCTGAAACACACAACCTCTTATGCATATTATATCATTAATAAAAATTATTACAACGACTCAAGGTGAAACGTACAGCGTTTTTTCAGCGCCAGGTGATTACCAGTTACCACCAACCAAAACATAATGTTTTCAAAATAAAAAAAAATCATGTATCATCAGTTTTATGAACACATACATATATGCACTATAAGCCGGGGAAATGGTAATTATGCAGTCATGGCGAAAAATTATCTCAGTGGTTCCAACTTGTTTTATACAATATAAAAAGGTTCCGCGACTAAATGTAATTGAGAAACCTTGCTCTAAACGACTGCGGTCGGCAAATTATTAATTATGAAAGTAAAATTCTTTTACCAGGATAATATCAAACGACTCTGTGGAATGTTTAAGTAAAGCATAATAGATATTACCATCTCAGGAATTATCCATACAACGGTGTTTCAATTAGCAACCGCCATGCGGCGCAACCATTTCCGCTATTCTCTTTCCATTTGCGGGAAAATCATCAAGCGTGGGGTAACAAAACTGAAACAGGGGGCACAACTTCCGCTTGATTAAAGCGCCATCTGGCAGAATCTGCGCCGCCACTGCTGCAAAGTGTAAAGTTAAGAGCGCCGGTTGAATAATTCAACGGGCGCCTCTTCCTGAAAAAGCAGGTGGACTCCTCATTATCATTCAAATTCGCGGCATTAGCGGGCCTGCGTTCCACTTTTGAATTCGAAATTGGAATGGAGATTGGCGCGATTTGAAAATTGTGAATTAGTATTGCCTTATAAAGCGTAATCTTAAACGTTGTTGATGCTAATTTTGCGGAAAATATTTAATAATAAACTCTGACGGGCATCATTATCCATTATTTATAATATGCATACAATAAAAGTATAAAGCGTCTACTTTATAAAAAAACAATCCAATTAAAAATCGTCGCCGTTCTAACACACCTTTGTTTATTTTTTTCGAATCTCATTTAAATCCAATGACCGATAGATCGAGTCCTAGTACGAACAGCATTTTTTCGATCGATGTTTGTTCAAAGGCATGAGTGTTTGTAATACTAACAACTCCATCACACTTTTCCAATCTTAAAATATTGGACTCAGCAAGAGCGATTACTTAACTACTAGCCTTATCCTTCTACCGCTACAGCTTTCTTAAAAATAAGAGAGATTTGACAGCTAAGTAATAAGCAGTTCTCGTTGAAACACTTTTTTTGAGATAAATTCCATTATGATTCCATGTGCTCTATCTACATAGGGAGCGGATATGGTTAAAAAACATAAATTATAAAATATGTAATAGCTGTAATGTAAATATACATTTTTTTACTGTCAACGAATTTATACCAACTATTGTGACAAAAAAAATAAATTCTGTCAGCAGAATATAATAATGTTCTGCGAATTTCTTGGCAGAATAAAAATACTTTTGAAACTTCATAGGAAAACTGTATCATATATATGGGACAATGTTATTTATGAAAATAAAATGTTAATAACATTCTTGGGCCGATACATGCATGATATACTTCAGTTATACGAAACCTTTAATCTTTCAACAAATCTATCTACTGAAATGTAATTATTAATACGCTCGTCACTTCAGAAACACAACTCAAACTCTACATATTTAAACACAACTTATCGTCACCTTTCTGGCAAAGGTTGGTGTGTAACAACACTGAAAAAAATGAATTGAGAATAAAAAGAGATTCTTTGACATAAACTCACTGTCTGGAATAACTCACTTGGTGTATTGATTATGCTATTTGCCAAAAAAGTTTTACTTTTTATAGGCAGTTAGCATTAATGTTTATTTAAAGACAGGCAATTGTCCTTGTAAATTAATTTTAAGCTCTTATTAAGCCAGATCGGCATCAATGTATGTATGTTTTTTTCAATATTATAATTATATAATATGTAACATGAAATAGCGTTTTATACTAAAGGCTGAAATTTTTCTTTTGCTGTTTACTCAGAACTATCAATCTGTTAATTATCAACTTCTTCCGGAACGGTGATGATATGAGAACATATATTATTTCCCACCTCAATATAACATTTAGATAATTTTAATATTACCTCAAAATTCAATTGGGCATTATACGACTGTTCTCAATCAAACAAAACACCATTTTTTATGTTTATGTGAAATTACGATAGTAACTTTTAGATGTACATGTGTTAACAAATACAATTTGAATACCATCTTCCCAACAATGATAAAATCAGAGTTACTCAGTTGTAGTATTGAGGTGACGATATATTTTCACAATATAATTATCTTTTTGCTTTTAAAAATTCTATAGCTCTCCATTTTAGTCTTAATGGTTCAAATTGAAACTTTTATTATAACATTTTTTGTGTTAATTGAACGTGTTTTATTATTTTTAAAATCACCCTCAAATTAAATGTATCATAAAAATACGTGTTAATTATAAAACTCTAATTATAAAAAACAAAAAATGTACATGCATTTGATTAAATATGCGTTTATCATTGGTTTCAGATATTAAATATATTGAAATTAACTTCAATATATTCTAAATTTTTATTTCAGTTTAACATTCTCTTAAAGAATGGCATGCCATCAACAAAATGTTAAGTATCGCTGTGCTAGTATGCGGAATGTAATATTTTCCAAAGAGGAGACACATAGGGCCTCCCGGTCCATACAGCATATGCTAAATTCTGCTTTATTGTATAGAATATATTGCAAATAATGGCGCAGATGCCATTTACATATTTGAATATGTGTCGCGCGAAATAATATTGTACGGGACGGAAAAACAGAACCTTATAACTGCTTGCACGTGCGGGACATACAATCTTCGCCATTTTTATATGCACATTTTCTCTATGAAGAATGCTAGTAAGTTACAAAAGTGTCGTCCTTTAATGTTTTAAAAAGGTAACTGAATCAAACAATCATTTGTATTGTTTGATAAGGCTACAGATTTTTTCAAAACTAATAAACTTGTATATACAAAATATACAGTGAAACTACGATTTAAGTGCAATTTCTACTGTACGAAATTCAAGACCCACTTTAACGTTTTAATGCATCACAAATTGATTGTGAAATATTTTAAATTCAATTAAAAAATATGTACATATGAGAAAAATTTAAGCAATTTTACTAACATTGACGCACACGACCAATCCTGCAAATAAACTTATTAAATCAAAATAGTTTCACATGGACACAGATACTTCATTAATCTAAGGTTTTTAAGCTGGAATCTCATGGGTCTTTCTAGTCTTAATACGAATATATTAAGTAAAGATATTTGTATTGCCACCCCCATAGCCGAGTGGTCACCGTTCTCGAACTTTCATCGTATTCAGTTCCAGTGTCCACGGGTTGGGTTCGTTGTACTTCTCAGTGAAGTGGATAACAGTTTTTCTAATATGTCAAAAATGTTGCATTGAAAATAGTAAAAAATATGTCATGTTATCAATATCCGCTTCCAATGTGGAGCATATTGAAGCCTAAAAGAGCTTATCGCAACGTTTTTTTTCCTACTAAAACTGCTCGTTACTCAGTTGCTCATTCCATCCTTACACTTTTTAAGATATTGATGACAACAAATAGCAGTTCATATATTTGACCACACAACATAATAATTATCTAGTTATCTTAAGCGAAGAAAAATGTTAAAAACTTCAGATCAATTATGTGAATAAAATATTATATTGTATTAAATTGCACAATCAAAAATTGCCAACAAGATGTGTAAACAAGATACAACACAAGTACTAGTATACGATTTCCTGGGTGATAAAATTATCTTACCTCATGATGAAAAAGGTGACAGGCCGTTCGGTAGTGTGCCTGACGAAGACTGGGAGATGGAAGCGAGATAGAGGATAAAGTGGTGCGCGGGGAACCAAGAGAGCGATGGATTCATCAGCTCGAACTTCACGATGAGGAGCACGAGCTTCTGCCAGCTGCACTGAACCAAGTCGTGTAGCAGGCTGGATCTATAAAACACAGATTTTCACTAGTATTTGTAGGAATTGCAGTATTCGCAACGAAACAATGAATTTTGTATATTAATCAGTTTTTTATGCTCTGCATGGTGTTGTGATCTCAATTGGCTTTAATTACCATTGTTTTTTTGCTTATTTGTATCTAAGTAAGTTATACCAGTATTGATATATCCGTCCAGCGCTACATTCCCTAATCAGTGTTTGTTTACATACATATACATATATCGAGGATGCAAGTCGGCAGTCACATTGAAAACATCTATTTTTTTAATATTTACATACCACTCGATACCAAATGTGTTTACTATACCAAAAAGTTTTTCTTAATAATTTTAAAACAATCTTTAAAAATAATTAACAATTGTACTTGGGCTATCCCAATCCTATCATGTTTTAATAAAAAATATGCTTTGATGCTATTATTTCAAAACTTTTTTTTATGACTTAATACTTTTTGTCAGTAAAATTGTGATACGGACTTTATAAGTACTAATGCAAACGCAATAGGTAAAACGAAACCGGAAGAATTATTTGAATGATAAAAAGAAAAAAAAGCATGTCGACTATGATATTTACGCCAAACGTAATTTAAATATCAAGTAACTTTTAAAGAATTAGAAAATGACAAATTTAGTGCTGTAAACTGGCTTCATCGTAGATTAGAATCTCTCCAGCAATAATGCATCACTAGCTGTAAGCCCGTTGCCCAGCAACGTGAGATTTTTGTTGCATAGTATTTAATTTAATTTAATTTAATTTAATTTAATTTAATTTAATTTAATTTTATTTTATTTTATTTTATTTTATTTTATTTTATTTTATTTTATTTTATTTTATTTTATTTTATTTTATTTTATTTTATTTTATTTTATTTTATTTTATTTTATTTCATTTTATTTTATTTTATTTTTATTTATTTTATTTTATTTTTATAGTTAGCAGAAATTTCGTAAATTATTTAATTTTTGGAATAATGTTTATGTTTGCTAACAACCATTTTTCGTAGTAGCCGAAATTTCGTAAATTATTTAATTTTTGGAATAATGTTTAAGTTTGCTAACAACCATTTTTCGTAGTAGCAGAAATTTCGTCAAATATTTAATTTTTGGAATAATGTTTAAGTTTGCTAACAACCATTTTTCGTAGAAGCATAAATTTCGTAAAATATTCAATTTTTGGAATAATGTTTAAGTTTGCTAACAACCATTTTTCGTAGTAGCAGAAATTTCGTAAATTATTGAATTTTTGGAATAATGTTCAAGTTTGCTAACAACCATTTTTCGTAGTAGCCGAAATTTCGTAAATTATTTAATTTTTGGAATAATGTTTAAGTTTGCTAACAACCATTTTTCGTAGTAGCAGAAATTTTGTAAATTATTGAATTTTTGGAATAATGTTCAAGTTTGCTAACAACCATTTTTCGTAGAAGCAGAAATTTCGTAAATTATTTAATATTTGGAATAATGTTCAAGTTTGCTAACAACCATTTTTCGTAGGAGCAGAAATTTCGTAAATTATGTAATATTTGGAATAATGTTCAAGTTTGCTAACAACCATTTTTCGTAGTAGCATAAATTTCGTAAAATATTTAATTTTTGGAATAATTTTTAAGTTTGCTAACAACCATTTTTCGTAGTAGCATAAATTTCGTAAAATATTCAATTTTTGGAATAATGTTTAAGTTTGCTAACAACCATTTTTCGTAGGAGCAGAAATTTCGTAAATTATTGAATTTTCGGAATAATGTTCAAGTTTGCTAACAACCATTTTTCGTAGTAGCAGAAATTTCGTAAATTATTGAATTTTCGGAATAATGTTCAAGTTTGCTAACAACCATTTTTCGTAGGAGCAGAAATTTCGTAAATTATTTAATATTTGGAATAATGTTCAAGTTTGCTAACAACCATTTTTTGTAGGAGCAGAAATTTCGTAAATTATTTAATTTTGCGCATATATCGACAGCCCTGCAGTTTTTTAATTGTAAATTATTAAATCTTGGGAATAATGTTCAAGTTTGCTAACAATCATTTTTCATAGTAGCAGAAATTTCGTAAATTATTTGATATTTGGAATAATGTTCAAGTTTGCTAACAACCATTTTTCGTAGTAGCAGAAATTTCGTAAATTATTGAATTTTTGGAATAATGTTCAAGTTTGCTAACAACCATTTTTCGTAGGAGCAGAAATTTCGTAAATTATTTAATATTTGGAATAATGTTCAAGTTTGCTAACAACCATTTTTCGTAGGAGCAGAAATTTCGTAAATTATTTAATTTTGCGCATATATCGACAGCCCTGCAGTTTTTTAATTGTAAATTATTAAATCTTGGGAATAATGTTCAAGTTTGCTAACAATCATTTTTCATAGTAGCAGAAATTTCGTAAATTATTTAATATTTGGAATAATGTTTAAGTTTGCTAACAACCATTTTTCGTAATAGCAGAAATTTCGTAAATTATTATATTTTGGAATAACTTTTAAGTTTGCTAACAACCATTTTTCGTAGAAGCAGAAATTTCGTAAATTATTTAATATTTGAAATAATGTTCAAGTTTGCTAACAATCATTTTTCATAGTAGCAGAAATTTCGTAAATTATTTAATTTTTGGAATAATGTTCAAGTTTGCTAACAACCATTTTTTGTTGTAGCAGAAATTTCGTAAATTATTGAATTTTTGGAATAATGTTCAAGTTTGCTAACAACCATTTTTCGTAGTAGCAGAAATTTCGTAAATTATTGAAATTATTGAATTTTTGGAATAATGTTTAAATTTGCTAACAACCATTTTTCGTAGTAGCAGAAATTTCGTAAATTATTGATTTTTTGGAATAATGTTTAAGTTTGCTAACAACCATTTTTCGTAGTAGCAGAAATTTCGTAAATTATTGAATTTTTGGAATAAAGTTTATGTTTGCTAACAACCGTTTTTCGTAGTAGCAGAAATTACGTAAATTATTTAATTGTTGGAATAATGATTAAGTTTGCTAACAACCATTTTTCGTAGTAGCAGAAATTTCGTAAATTATTTAATTTTTGGAATAATGTTAAAGTTTGCTAACAATCATCTTTCGTAGTAACAGAAATTTTGTAAATTACTTAATTTTTGGAATAATGTTTAAGTTTACCAACAATTATTTTTCGGATTTTAAATTATTTAACAATTATTTCCAATAAAAATCAAAAGATCAAATCCAATTTTTCAATAAAAAATCAGTTGCACATTTTGTCCAAGTGTATGAAAAAAGCAAAATATTATTCTATGATATATCCATATCATAATTTGAATATTCTTAATGTATTAAAGAATTCTAACAGATTTTCAAGGTCAGACGTGAAAAGATTCATCATTATGATTCAATTGATCAAATCCGCTCCAAAAAATATTAGTCTCACATCGACTCACACGATCAAACGATTCATTTCGATAGCCCTATAATCATAGTTTGCAATAGTCGAATTAAAGTCTTTGATTATTCGAATATTATGATCTATGATGATACTATACTTTAGCTCTACACCAAGAAATATCGAAAGTTCAAACGTGGCGATATCAGAACATTCACGTGCTGTTTAAAATAAGCCGCTTCCATTGGATAGAACAAAATTTCAAAAATGTGCTGTCCAAAATAAATCGTCATCATTGGTCTGTACCTTATTACTGCGGACGTTTTACAAACATTATCGGCTATTAATGTTAAGATTGTCGCAAAACAAATGTTCCAACCGAAAAAAATATTTAGAAAAATAAGCGTTTATATAATATAATATTATATTAACATATTGCTGTTTGACGAATATACTTTTTTTTCTCCGTATGAGGCCAGAGTGTCATCACCTGTTCACAATCCTTATTTTGATGGTTAGAAAGTTCTAGCACCATCTTACTTGCAAACATTAGGCACTCTTTGGTGTTTGAGTCATAAAATCTAAAAGATCTACAGTAAAGTTTTTAATAAAAAAAGATTATTAGTACCTGTACCTGTACTCTTGGCATACAGCCTCCTTCTGCATCAGCAGTACGCGGCTCTAGCACAGAATACGCAAGCTGCACCATTCTAGGTGGCTGTTTTGCTGGTGGTGGTGGCTTCGATTCCCTTCCTGCCGCAATCTGAAGAGCACCCCACCACCCTGCAGGAACTTCTAATTGGGCCAAACAAGCTCCTTCGCCACCTTCCGGGCTGCATGCGCCAGCGAGAGGTGGTCGGCCTCCCATAGTAGCATGGACAACACCGCAAACTTTAGAACCTGTCTCTCCGCCAGTGTGGAAAAGTACTCTTATAACGGGAGCATCTCTAGGGATTTCCCGAGTGACTATATGAGCTGACATGTCAAGTCTGACTGGAGTTTGGTCTAATGAAGAATTTTTTAGTCCTGGTGTAGGGGCTAGCGGGTCTGGCACTAAGGAGCGCGCCGGGACCGTTTGTTTGGTGGAAAATGGCCCATACGATGCTCGCACGGAGACGGCTCTGGCCGTTTGGAAGACGGTAAAACGGTCCACGGACAGAGGAGTCCCACCAGACGAGACGACACCCCCTGTACCGCGGCCGGTGTGCTTCAGGAAGAAACCACCGTCTTTGTTCTCGAAGTGCACTTCGACGCATGAGGCTATGCCTGAAAAGAAACAAAAATATTAGTTAGTTTTATTATAATGCTGTCTAATAATTTTTTCAAAACTAAAAAAAATGCTCAATATTTAGGTACACAATAATTATCATTATTATAAAATACGTTGTTCTGACGATGCTGGGATTCCAAAAAAAAAATATGTGAGATTTTTCGATGAATTCGGCGGTAACTTTGTGGAAGTTCATTCCACTGATTGTGATACAAAATATGACACGTGTTTCGCTTTTATGAGAATACTAATTCGTAAGCCTTGCGACCTTATCTCTGATGATGCTTCTGAAACAGTTGGAAAAATAATGTTATCAAAATTTAAGTTTATATTACATTAGAGATGCCTAATTCCCTCCTGCCCATTCGAAACTAAAACCAAAACTGAGCGAAAGCGATAAGCTAACTAAAACTTTGTCTTACAAAAAAAATAGGTAGAGTAATAATCATTTCTCGTAGAATAACGTCTGTTAAGATAGTCTTTATTATGAGTGCTTCATATTGAGAGTGACACACGTATAAAAAAATATATATTATACAATTCTTGTAAAACATTTTTTTCAGACCTTTTACAATCAAGTACATGCCAATGCACTCAACCCAAAATAGTAAAAAGCTTAATATTCAACATTGGGGCTTGATAAGCTCGAAGCGAGAATTTGATAATGAATGTCTATCTACTATTTTTTCTGGAATGAAAAGAAAGTCTATTTCCGGCAAATGATTTGAGGTCCTCTACTAATAATGATTCAATTTATCCCAACAATGAAGAGTTTCTATTTTTTTTTGAAAATTCATTATATTCTATTTAAAAAAATCTGTTAGAAAATTCTGTAGCATCGTTCCTTTCAAGATGAAATCATTTATTTTCGCAACAGGGGTAAATTTTTGAACGAAGGGTTAGAAAATATCTGTCAGTAAAGTATACACTGATATTTTTCTAGTTTTTGATAACATATTTAATATTTGCAGGTCCCGTAAAATGGTGATAAAATTGAATTGATTCTCTTTCTGTGATGTGGAGAAAAATCATATCTATATATATTAAATAAATGTGCAAAATTATATTAATACAATATAGTGTAGGCAGTGGCGGTTCTAGGTACTGGGCTAGGTGGGCTAAGCCCGACCTGCATTTTTCACTCAAAACTTTAGATGGCGTAATAAAAATGAACAGCAATTCGGCCGCTGAACAAAATAAATACATTTATAAGCGTAACTAACCTCTCCCGAATGAATACAATATCTTTGTTTTGATTTTCCTCTGTCAATATAAGACAATGCTAAGTCTACCTACAATAATATTCTCGATTGTGTTTTGTATTACAATTTTAAACTGAGCCGGCATAAAAAAAACAATAACCCTATAAATACATAGAGAACATGCAACGTGACGTCAGTCTGGCAACACCTACGTATTAACGAGTCGGGGGCTGGAAAGGGGCACGTGTTTTTTCTCTTACACTGGGGCACAATCTAGCACGATTAGATTTCTTTGTATTTGTATGTACGGAAACGTCATCAAACTCACACGATTGTGCGTCAAATTATCAAACTTCTGTCATTCGTTGGGGGCTAAATTGAATTTGCTTATGACCCACCCATACATTCAAACACAAATACCAATATCATTGTATTGTATGAAAATGACAGATATTGACTTTCAGTGACAGCTCTGTATTGCTTTTTGTACTTGTTATTTCACTTTGAAAGAGACGAATTTAAGGTTATTATTTTATTATTTCTTACATACATTCGCATTGATTTTATTATATAGTAATTTATGCTTTGCAGTAGTGTCGTAATATTTGTTTATTTGCTTGTAGATTAATGTATAAGGTGAAGTGGAAAAATACACAATTTCGTAAATAGTATACAATGCTAAACTTTCCTCTAGCCCACCCAAGATTTTAGTTCAGGAACCGCCACCGAGTGTAGGTCTAGAGAGAAAAAATAATTTTAGAATGTTTTTAAACGAAGTTGTACAAGAATTTAATATTAGCGAAAAATATTTTCACAGAAAATTTAATATATTTTTTTTAATACCTTTACGGTATTTGGATTTTTTTGTATAAAAATGAAACTTTGATATTTTAAAACTGAATTACTATCACTTAAATAATTGTTTTATATACTAACTAGGGGTTCCAAAAGAATATTCTATATTCGAATATGTTACACAATGAAATCAAAAATGTAAATTGAATTTTGTTAATACTTTCGCTAAACTGATATGGTACGTCATTAAATTTTTCATTTTAAATAATTTTGAAGTTATGTACATATGAAAATAACTGCAATTAAAATATTAGTATTACTACCCAATACATGCAATATGCATAGTTGGCCATTTTTTTTCAATAATATGCAAGCTTTATTGGAAATAAATATTTTCCTGCCAGAGGTAGAAAGCATTTTTTGTTTAAATTAAACTTAAGAAAATACCGTTTCAGAAAATATTATAAACAGAAAGAAGATTTTTTTTTGCTGCGTAATCTACTTAAAAAATTATTCAAATACAAATTTATTTGAATAATATTAAACATTCGATATTCGGATACCTGTTTTCAACGAATATTTGGAACTCTTAATGTTGACATGTTTAGTTAATTTAATTCCCATATATTCCATCTCGTACAAAAAGGCCACAAGGCTTAAGAAAAAGATTAACCGATGTAATACATTTGAAGTGACTTGAAGTGTTTTAATATAATATTAACACATATGTACGATCGACCTTTTTACGTTGAAATAATATTTAATGCGTCGTAAGTCCTTTCTGAGGCGGATTAACCGGAGTTATTGGAACACGTTTGAAATAAAACGACGCCTGACAGCACAGGAAGTTCAGGGGCGTGTGAAACATTAACAGGTATGTTCTACTTGTTTCATTCATATGAGGGACGATATATCAAAAGGAACTATTTCCTTTTATGACCTTAAAGTATATTTTGATTAGTTTTTTAACCTTATAATTTTGAAACGATGTGGCAAAAAGTAAAGAAAAAGTCTTTCTTTACAAAAGTGTATTGTTTCGTTCAAAGCGGTTTATTCAATATAATAAGCAACAAAGTTTTTTACGATTATTTAAAAAAAAAACTAATATAAAATAGGCTTTTTGAGAAATCATTTTCCATGAAATGGAAGCTTCAGTAAGAACGATTGATAGACGTCTCTGATAAGCGACGTTAGGATATAATAATTGGACTATTTATTGATAGATAAGTATTTCTGATAATTTTTGTATTTTTTGATTGTAGTAATACTTGAATATTATAATAAATTTAAACATGTGACTTTACCTGGGGCATGTTTGATAGTCCTTCATCAATAGTTCAAATTATCTTCTACTATTTTTGTTGTTGTTTGAAACACATTTTTTTTCCAATAAAGTATAAACATATGAAGAATAAATTGAAAAAATAAAAGGTTTAATATTGTATTTACTAATTATATGAAGCAATATTACAAGTATAAGAAATCTGAAATATCTTTATGTAACAACATTAACATAATTTTGACAAGACGATTGTAACGGAATCAGACCGAATTAATCGAATTTCACCGAAATGTTATCAATATTTACATAACAGTGATAAGGAGTTTTAATATCGGCATTGGGGATGCCGAGATACAGTTATTTTGAGTGTTTTTTCAATACCGAAATACCGTTTTTGAAAATGGAAAATACTGGTATTGAAAATAAAGTATATTTGGTTGATAAATCAACATAATATTATAGTTTGAATCGGAAAAAATTTGGACTAAATATTAACAATGAGTGTGCATTTTTTTTAAAAGCGTTGATTTTACATCGTCTTTTTTTCTTGATAAATCCACAATTGATATTAACTATTTTTTTTACTATCATATTGTATTTGAAAGAAACAATAAATTCCAGTAATTTTATAAAATAAGTCTCCTATACCTTGAAGATGAATATATTTTTTATTACTGGTGTATAAAAACATCGATTTATTATATTTGCCTGCTAATGTGATACCATTAAGACCGAAGACATAATTTTTATTTCTTTTTTCTATTTTTTAAAAATTTGCAATACCAGTTTTGATATATTCGTCCGAGAATGTCATCCCTAGACAGTGTTTTCGTGATATATCGTGTGGCTAATGAAAAATATTTCACGAAATTTCATGTCAAAAAACCCTAAGTTAACAAAGAAGTCATTGTCTTTGAGAGTTGTTATTTGTATATTGTTGGTGAAATCGTGACTGTTGTTACACCACTGTATCCAAATTTGAAGATTACAGACGCCAGAACTCCAGTTTTTGTCGTACGCACACAAAACACATGTAGTCAGCAGTTGTTACAGCACCCGGCGGCCAACTTTAATCCGCAGATTTTGTTCTTAAGTAGGTACTGTCGGGCAGGACGTCGCGTGTTTGTCGACAGCGACTAAGTCCTGGATATTTATGACCCCTTAAACGGAGCCCGGAGACGATGGTAATTTGAAAGCTTTGTCTTTGAAATGAGCAACAAATTTCAGGGATGTATTAGCATATCGGGTTTTTAAACAGCGGGCGGTCGGCTAACTGGGATATTTACATCTGTTTACCACCAAAACACCAGAAGATGGGTGCTAACTTAACATATTAGGAAACAAGAAAGGTCAATGGTTTCTTGTGATTAAGTAATTGCAGAATATGTCTAACGTACAATGGTTACTAAACGAACGTGGTTAAAACAGATTCAAAAGTCACCCACCCGATTTATTTTATGTTGTTAACGGTTATTCCTCTGTGAAATAACATTATAGAAAATTCAATTTAGTGGAATTATTTGACGATTCTTTGAAGAAACCTATACCGCAATTGTATGGGACACTATTCGAAGAGTTTACCGGACGGAGCTGGAGAATACTGGCATATCATGAAATTAGGGACTCCTATACGATATTCAAATATTTTTTCTTTTTTTTAGATATTCGGATACTAAATAAAAATAATAGAAAAACAAAGATAAATGTTTCATTTTTATATTATATGTATATTCCATATATATTTAAATTAAACTGAAAATTGAATGCTTAAAATAAAAAAACGAATCATTTGACATAAAATGATTCGTTTTCTAATAAATATAAGGGATTATGAATGAATAGATTGAACATTTTGGAAATGAATGAAGTCATTAATAGAAAGGAAACGTTCGTAAATAACATTTTAAATACTATAGAATATAGGCGGATCACTATTGTTGAATTTATTGCCATTGAGATTTACCTTACATAGTTTAAGTAATTAATTTGTAATTAGAACTACTAACGTTTGCATCTTACCTCCTCCCTGCGTCCCCGACTTTTATTTTATAATTTATAACTTAGAATAAGAATATTTTTTAGTTTACTCGTAAACCTTATAATGTTATGTCTGATGATGCTTCTGGAAGATTGGAAACACGTTTTACATTTTGTAACACAAGTTGAATAACAAATTTATCAAATTTCATTTTATATTATATATGTCGTATAAACTTAAAATTTAAAGCGTTGTCTTTGTTGTCGTTATTATTTATAATCATGACTGTTCTCACATAATAAATCACCCCTCAATCCGCCTTGAAAGTCTAGAATTTTGCAGATTTTACAATATGTAAATGCAACACATTTGCTGAAGCTACACGACTAGACAAATACGTAAATCGTTCGTCACAAGAATACAGTGCGTGTAAAAAGCGAAGTAACTGATTTATTAAATTACTTATTTGAACACACTGTTTCATATATAACAGCTCAAGTAATAAGCTTGTTTAATGAATGTAAATGAGCAAGCTTCGCGTTATAAATGGTTGGTTATTCAACAGTTCGAAACCATAGCAGGCTAGTCTTAAATTTTCGAGTCAAAATAAATTAAGTGATTCATTTTAGGATGTTCTCGGTCAACAAGTGGTGGAAAGACGTTATATTAAAAAAAGTCAAACACTCTTTTGTCACATTTATTTTATATGATTAGGAGAGGTTTCGCTCAACACGAGAATATCTTTGGAAGTTATATAACTGCTAAAACTCAATGGAATTTAATCAAAGCTCGATGTCTGCGCAGGACGATATTTCAAATCCTTAGAATTAAAAAACTTCGGTTGATTGTGCTTCACATTGATGAAGCAATTCTAATAAAAACTTGGTATCGTTATGTAGACGATATCTTTTGCATTTGGACAGGAACAGATAGACAGTTAGATACCTTTTTACGTCATATAAATTCATTGCATACAAATATTAAATTCACACTAGAAATCGAGCAACAAAAAACCTTAAATTTTCTTGACATAACAATAAAGAAAAATAATAGCAACAGATTAGAATTTGCCATTTACAGAAAGCCTACTTATACAGATGTCGTCATTCACCATCAATCAATTCACCCGTGGTCGCAAAAACTCTCATCATTCCATGCAATGATTAATAGATTAGTTAACATCCCTCTCACTAAAGTCAACTTTGAATTAGAGTTAAACATTATTAAACAGATAGCTGTAAATAATGGTTACAACACAGACGTAGTAGTTAACTTACTTAAACGTAAACAAGTTAAACAACTCATAGTAAATAATATTTTTTCAGGAGAGAAGAAAGCAAACGATAATATTAAAAACTGGCGTAGAATTATTTATTTAGGAGACATCTCGTCAAAGATAGTTAAATTTTTGCCAGACAATATAGAACCCGCGTTTTATACAGTAAATAATTTAGGTAAAATTTTATTGAACAGTAAAGATCGCGTAGATTCATCGTCACAGAGTGGTATCTATCGACTCTCTTGTGGAGACTGTCAAGCGTCTTATGTTGGACAGACAGGTAGAAACTTTAATATTAGAATTAAAGAACATATAAGATGTCTAAAAAGTAACAATTTTTCTGAGTTTGCCAATCATTTAATAGAAAATAATCATAATTTTAATCAGATTTGTAATTTAGAAATACTCCACCGAGTAAATAAAAAGGGTTTAAAGATGAATAGCTTAGAATTTTTAGAAATTAATAAAACTCTTAACAAAAAAGAAATATTATTAAATAATATTCTTAATAGCACAGGCGGTTCCCCGTTACTCAAATTGTTTCCACTTAATAGAGTAATCACAAACCTAGATGATTGATTGTAGCTCATTAGTTTTAATAGTTTGTAATGTTTAACGTCATTAGTAGTATGATTAAATTTGTTTGCATTTTATAATCCCCTCTTTGCTTCCAATAAAAAGGAAAAATCCCATTCTGATTGTTTACAACTCATTAGTAAAATTAGTATCATTATCTGTTTGCTTTATTTCGATTCTACACCCCCCTCCTTGCTCCTCTTAAAAGAAAAAAAACCCAATCCATTTTGTAATTTTATAATTTTAAAATGTTAGAATCAATCTTGCTTCATTACTTAAGCAAACTTTGCGATAGTAAGTCTGAAGATGCCTCTGAAAGAGGCGAAACACGTGTCACAGTTAGTTACACAATACGTGGAATAATCAAAGTTAATTTAAATTTTCTATTCTAATAAAAGCTTTTAAAAGCAACAAGTTAGTGTTTAAAGTTAAGTGAGCTTTCTTTATATAACACAGTTGACATTCTTGTAATAGTTTCCTCGGATTGTAAGTGACGAATATTTCTATTCTTAGCATTGCCGCCGGCGTATTTGAAACTTCAAACACGTCTCGGTTTAGTTTTTCCTGGCAATTCCGAGAGAAGTGGAGTGGTGGGTACAGGAGCATTACAGCTGCATGACAGTGCATGAGAAAATGCATACAGTGTGAAGTTGTGAACGGCAGAGGCGTGCGAGAAACGCGTAAACGGGATATTTAAATAGAATATTTAAATTAACTTTGGTTATTCCACGTATTACTTAATCAAACTTTGCGATAGTAAGTCTGCAGATGCCTCTGAAAGAGGCGAAATACGTGTCACAGTTACTAACATAATACGTGGAATAATCAAAGTTAATTTAAATTTTCTATTAAAATGAACTTCCACAAAGTTACCGCCGAAGCCATCGAAGGGATATTTAAAGCTTGTTTATTTGTATAATTATAATATGTTATAATGTTTGGCTTTATCATCCGTACCACCAGAGCCTTTTCGGGAGTTAAAATTCTAATATTAATGTACAACGCTTTGGTTCGAAGCAGGCTTGAGAGTGGGTCAATTGTTTGGGCCCCAAGATGCTCGAAATACACCCTTATGGTGGAGAGGATTCAGAAGAAATTTTTAAGACTTCTCTATATGAGGGTGTATGGATATTACCCATGGCTTTATCCAACTGACTTTCTCTTAGGCATGCTTAACTTTAATAGCTTGAACGTTCGAAGAGAAATATATCTGGCCATATATTTCTTTCGACTTATACGAGGCCAAAATGAGAATTCCACCATTTTTGAGAATGTGAATCTAAATGTTCCTGATTATTTTTTGAGAAATCGTGGACATGAATTGTTTGTTCTCCCAAGGTGTAGAACCAGCCTGCCAATGGGGATGCCACTGGGGAGAGCTTTAACGGTGTTCAATAATATTGCTTCGGATGTCGACATATTCCACGTAGACGTGGGTGAGTTCCGACGAATACTATTTTTTTATGTATTAAAGTAGAGTTCGTCGGATCTTACTCAGTTGACTTCCTTGCCACTTTTTTTTTTTTACTGCTTTTAATATTAAATAATACTATTTTTTTTTCTCCATTGTAAAAGTTTTAAATTTATAATTTGTCAACCTTGTACAATGTTAATTAAATAAATAAATAAATAAAATAAATTATTTATAATAATTTCGAACACTCATAGGCGCTGACAATTGGATTATATTTGGAAGACTATTCTTAATTTTACAGATATAAGAATGATTCGCTTTCTTAAAAAGCTATTTTAGCCGATAAAAAGTTTGGTATACAATTAAATTTGACAACTTTGTTACGCCACACGTTGTGTTACAAATTGTGACAAATTAGTGTCTGAAAATGTTTTTTGAAGAAATGAAAACCTGTCACAATTTGTGATGCATCAAAGTTATCAAATTTAGTTTTATTTTGAAAATGAACATCCACAAAGTTATCACCAAATCCTTGATGAATGAAATATTTATTGGACGAATAGTTTTTCTAAAAATGATCGACCTCATTGCTTCAGTTGTTGACATATTCTACATGGACGTGAGTGAGTTCAAATGAGTATATTTTATTTTGTATTCAAGTAGACTTTTTCTAAGCCGAGTCTGTCTTGCCAATTCTCAATGTTTCCTATTATTTTTATATGATGATTTTATATGTTTTTACATTGTGATTTTTTAAAAATATAATTTGATTGTATAATGTATATAAGGGGCATGACGTAACACGATTTTGGCTATTGTTGAACGCCCCCCCCCCCATTGTCATATATTCGTGATATAACCTTTTCACATTTAAAATAAAATCGTTAAATTATATCAGATTCCTTCCCTAGAGCGTGACATCATATATGACGGCCCTCGATACAAATAAAAAATACTTTTTTTCAACATTGAATCTATAATATAAAACGCTCTTTTTTCGCCTTTTAAAGTCAACCGCTTAAACTTTCAGTGAGTAAGAGGGGAAAATAGAGCAAGTAAAAGTTTAATATAATGTTAATACTAAACTTGAAACATTTTTAAATAAAGACAACCGGGCACTGTGAAAACTCATTTATTGATTATTTCATAAATTCAACCAATTCAATCCACGTTATAAAACACCTAGTTTTGAGCAAGTGTCACCAAGCATCTCTTAGCATCCTAGTTTGTAATGATTTCCCGTGGCCTGTAGAATAATTAATCGACCACTGTGCGGTGAGCCACTGGTGCAATGTGACTTGCATGAAGAATGCAGTGGAATGCATCGCTGAAGCGCGCATGCGTCACCGTTCTGCGAAATCATTCGCCGAAATAGTGCATCCGACTCCACTTTTTGTACTCCCCACAATCGTGTACGAATTTAGACTCTCAAAAATAAAGCAATACAACAATACACAACCTGTGAGCGATATAAACATAATATAAATCCAGCCAAAATTAAAATTGATAATTATGTTATTCAGCTAGTCGTATTACTCTAGTTGTGATGTGTTTTTGGTCGTTGATAGACATCTTCAGAACAATTGTATTTCATCTATAAACTTTGATGGTGCTTCGACTCTTTACAAAGACGCAGACATAATATCGCAAGGTTTACGAATAAACTGTGTTTAATCAGTAAATCAGTTGAACTAAGTTTATTCGTAAGCGATATCTTGTCTGTCTGATGATGTTTTTTAAATAGACGAAACATGCGTCACAATTTGTTACACAACCTGTGGAATAACACTCAGATATCAACCTTAATGTTTTATCTGTAAATACTTGATAGAAAGTAGTGAAGAATTAAGCTCATGAGAGACCCCAGGCGCAATAAAATTTGGAGATACTGTTTTTTTAGATAACATAAAAACGTCAGAAAATTTCATGTTAAGTAATAAAAATAAATAAAAATCTGAACAAAAAGTATGTAGGTTATATAATATAAGCTTTTTATGAATTATATTATGAAACTGAGAAATTTTTAATATATTTTTTTATTTCCATTATGCAAAATTCTTCCTTCCGAGAGAAAACTAGTGATTATCTATATTTATACTTTTATGAGTTATACAAGAGAGGTTTTAGAATACATTATATTAGGTAATATAACTTCAAACATCATTTTTTTGACATATCGTTCTATGGAACTGTGCCATCGAATAATGTGTATGATTCGCGGCGCAAGTTTAACATAACTCATAATATTATTTGTATCCAACACAAGTCATAACAACGAAAAATCACAGGAAGTTAGTCTGTTCACAAACCGTGTAATTCAATGCACAACAATGGGGAACATCAATAGATTAATCTAAATCAATTTACGTAACTATTTCTATTTAAGTAACCTATTTATAACGATCCTCTCGGTTCGTAATAGGCGAATGAACGATGTAGGGCGCACGTTTTTAATGCAATTCAATAATATGAAACGGTTAAGTAATCGGGGCACGGTAGTTAGTCATTCACAATAATACCAAATTGACAGAGCTAAACGGTTGGATGAACAAACCAATAAAATCTGATTTATTGATTCTACGCAACGAATTGCGATGTGTTTATTTAAATCAAAGTCGCTGTTCAATTTAGTAGGGACAGTTACGAAATAGTATTTGTTTGTATCATTCCATTTTTACAGGGTTTCCCAAGCTATATTCCGCGGAACACTGGTATTCCACGAAATACAAATGCTGCCCTGCTAAGTAAAAACCAGAGTTGCGGAGACGAGCTTCTTTAACTGTAGACTCGAACTCGAAAAAAACTAATAAAATTGAGTACTTTAAAAAAAATCGTGTATTCAAATCGCCAATGTCAAAAGTAGTACCACTGCATGCTACCATTGTTCGACTATTATTTTTTTAATTCTATTTTCTTTATCATATTTAGAATTTTATTATTATATTGTAACGATGACAGCTTTACGCCACACCAGATATTATAAGATTTCAACTCACTAATATTGTGCCTGATATCGAGAAGATTTGCGATATATCTTTAAAATGAATAATGAGTGTTCTAACAAAGCATCTCACAAACAAAAAAGTGTTCCGTAAAAATATGCGAAGTGTTCCAGTGAAGAAAAAGTTTAGGAAACACGGAAAAAATAAATGTGGGTTCACACATCTTCCTGGCGGTAGAGCACTTTTTTTTCCGCCAATCTTGGCCGTTTTTTCTTCATGCTTCTTTATTATTCTCTCAAAATATACAAAAGCGTCTTATAAAATCCGCTGTTATTGTCTTTATTTTTTTCCGAGAATTTAATCTCAACGATTCGGCTTTTCAAGCCGACAAAAGAATATTCTGCTTCCAGGACGTAGCAGACTTCGATAAAATCACACCAAATGCCGCATTCAATAATTAATGTCCGTTCGGGAAGGCTTTTTGGTTGACAGTCAACAGCCGCGTTACCCATCGCACATATAGCTTTTTATAATATTTTATGTATGTATTGTACGTCGGGTCCGTGGCCCAGTGGGCAACGTCGTTGTCTACGGTTACAGTACTCACGGGATCAAATCCCAGAACGGACAGTTCTTATGAATTGATTCTTCAATCGATTTATAGATATAGATTTGAAGGCACGGATGTCTGCGGTGTCCTAAAACAAAAGGGCGTAACAAAAGTGATTAGCGGACCACTTTCCTGTACTAACTCTATCCTACTTTCAACTACTCTATTCGAAAAAAGAGAGGGCTAGCAATCGAGTGACTAGTCGTTCTTTTCCAGTAATTAAAATTCTTTTGAGATGTAATAAAAAAGTGTCTATTAAATTCATACAGTAAAAGGGTGATTTTTATAAATACCGTAAACTTCTTGTTTCTTTGATTTGCGGTATTTATAAAAATCAGTCTTTTACTGTATGAATTTAATAGATACTTTTTATATAATGCCAGCTGCGTAGTCAAGGGGTCAACGCCATTCACTTAGGTTGGTCACGGGGTATGGATCTCAGTACGGACAGTTTTTATAGAATTATATTTAAATCAATTTATGGACTTCTTTTCGACGGCATTGGTGTATGTGATGTCTTGAATTCCGTGTAGCGATAGCGATTAGCTAATCACCAGTCTTGTCATATCTCATCCTTCTATCACTACAATATCTCGTTTGAAAAAAATATGTGGTTGAGCAACTTAGTAACTTGCAGTTATCGTTGAAACACTTATGTTGAGATAAACTCTAATAGGAGTCTATGTCCTACACATTGGGTGCGGATACTTGAAAAAAAATACCTTTCGTTCGGTATTGCGATCAATTAATTATTTGTGTCATTGTACGCAAGATAGCCAAACGAGGCAATGAATGAACCCATTTAAGAAGTTGGGTCGATTTGCGAAAACCAAATTACTCTAACTAATTGTGACTATATTACATTCATCTCCATTGAGAGTAACGAACGAATTATTTGAGCAGATGAAATTAATAAATTGATATCACCAAAACCGTACGAAAGTAAAGCTAAAGGCAGCAGCTGGTTGAGACAAAGCGCATAAGGCTGATTTTGTCAGAGAGGCACCAAGGCAATACGCCCCCACAATTAAAATAAATATAGCCCCATTAACCACGAATCAGTTAAAACTATTAAGAAAGCGAATTCCAGAATATCTGTCCGACTGTCTGTTCTTTTAAACTTCTCGTTTTGCAGTGTGTAGATTTGTTGAAGCCGCTATCGTATCAGGTGTGACCAAGCGGAATAAATAATATATTCGACGGCCGCACACACTATTTAAGAATCAAGATAAGGTTCGATTATAATATATTCTGTTGCTTTGCTTGTTATTTATATATATTTTTTTGAAATCAAGTCTCCTAGCAGTAGGGTACACTCATCCCCCGATTTACGCGGATTTACTTTAATGCGGTCAAGAAAACTTTGATTTGAAAACATGGTGTTGAAAATTGATACAAAAATGGAACGTGTTCTCAATTTCCCAATACATTTGTGAAATCCTTGTGCACAATAATAATTAAAAAGACAATATAACGAGGGCTGTGAAGTAGTCGGGGGTTTATCCAGAGGCGAAGTCGGAATCGGAAAAATCGGAGAAAAATAATTTTAGCTTACTGAAAAATTAAAAGTCTATTCATCGTGGAATTTACTAGAATTATTCTAGTAACTACTGATGTTGGTAAACCGGAAATGTTTGAAAAAATCAATTTCGGATTCGTAGTCGTCCTTTTTTATCCGACTTCACAGCCCTGAATATTACACGAATATCTCTGCTATTGTGGAAATGAACCGACCAGTTCTTTTAATGACAATGAAAGCGATGTGAAACCAATTATAAGAACAAATTGTTCAATGTTATATTATAAGTTATACAAATTATATTATTTTGTTTTTTTTAAAATAACATTATGTTGAAAAATACGTATGACGTATTATAGTATGTACACTGCACAACATATTATAATTTATAATGTATAGTATAACGAACCGTGGACCTTTTTAACGCGGATTCTTTTGTACGCGTGTTTAAATTTAATATGAAATCAACGTCTTCATTTACGCAGTTTTTTCCTTGCCTTTTTTACGAAAAGCTTAAATAAAAAAAATACGACCAATTGAGATCTCAATACCGCACGAGTAAATCAAAATTGGAATTGGCAAAAATTATTAAAATATACACAATCATAAACGAGCGATTCTCATAAAAAAACGGTTTCTAAAA
This sequence comes from Himalopsyche tibetana, assembly GCA_030503985.1. NCBI lineage: Eukaryota > Metazoa > Arthropoda > Insecta > Trichoptera > Rhyacophilidae > Himalopsyche > Himalopsyche tibetana. The sequence goes on along the minus strand of JAPJYX010000019.1, from coordinate 2,708,147 downwards.
ATAATAGTACTTAATTTATAAGAGTCATCAATTTTGAAGGATTTCATCAATGTGTGTACAATTTTTAACAGATTGGCAGTATTTCAATACATCACGAAAAAATAAAATAAAAAAAATCGGTTTTGGTTAATTTTCAATATCGGTATTTCGATATTGAAAAATATTACGAATATAGGGGTTATCTTTTCGGTGATAACGATATTGCAACCCCTAGTCCCAGTTTATAAATATATATTTAACTAATTTTGTTTATCAGTTACCTATTTATATTGTCTACCAAACGATATAATCGAAATTTTCTTAATACTAAAAATGTATTAACCCATAAAATGACTCTTGAACGTGACTTGAACGTTATTTGTAATACAATTTATCAACCCCTGCTTCGCCGCGTAGGTCAAATAATCGATGTCAGTTGGCAGTTATCCAAGACTGAAGCGGTTAAACAGACGATAGACTCTTTTTAGAAAGACATTATTGTAACCGAATATTGAACTTCGGCTATTAACTGTTTTTCCTCTTCAAGGAAACTCAGATTAATCAAATTGGGCAAACGGCTAAATGATAATGTTCCTTGAAGACGATCAATTAAGACAGTCTTCAATTTTGGAACACTGACCTTTTCTGTCCATCGCATAGACCAAGTCATTTTTTAAAGTGTTGCTATTTAGTAAATTAAGAATCCCGAATAAGAATGTTTGCATTATATGTCAATAAAATAATATCCCACCAAAAGAATAGTTGGTTAATAAAGCTATGATATAAGATATCAATCATTTTGTTTTTGATGGTCACTTAAGCAATTCTGAGAATATGCTCATTTTAACTGTAGAACACTAACACGATAGTGCCTCTTTAAACACGTAGAATATTATATGTTAGATAGTGTTTCATTAATTAGTTATAAGAAAATCTGTTACATATTATTCACACAAACGAGTATTTTTTTACACTTCCTGTATAAGACACATAGTTATACCTCTTTGTTAAGTATTTTTGGCATTTTAAAGATAGTAATTTTTTGACTGAATGAAAGTAATTTTGATTTTTACCAATTCCAATCACGACGTTTACAAGACAAAAATATAATTATTATTGAGGTTATGTATAATTGTATTTTTAACGAATTATGTGTATTTTTATGAAAACGTAAACAAAAAGAAATTTAATATTTCAAAACAGCAAATAAATCTTTTTAAACGTTCGCACCCAAGGGGTAAAAGCGCGCAATTCGGCCGTTTGATTTATGCGCTACGCCAAAAACGATTATAAATTTTGTCGCTTCGTTTATTCGGCCATTATTATTTGATGAATATTGCGAAATTATTGGCCTCGGTTTATTCACAATTGGATTGTTTCTGTCATTTTCCAATCAAATCGTTAAATAGTCATAAAATTATTACAATTGGAGCAAATTATTATAACCCGTAAACGTCAACTTGACAGATTGTTATTAACGTGTTTACTAGCGCCATCTCAACGCGAATAAATAAAAACAAGGTCGTCAAAATAAAATCGACTGACGAATAATTTATTGTAGTCAAATAAAAAGCAACCTTTCCTCTCAATTTTAAAACCATTAACACTCGACAGGAAACAAAATATTAGTATTTATTAAATAATACATATTTTTTTAACCGACTAATGATCACACTACAAATTATATAATCTTCATTATATTGGCAGAAGGTGATAAGTCAAAAAACCTTGTTTCGAAATGATCATCATTTTCGATAATCGCAATTTTTTAAAATCTCTATTTATGCACTATTACTATTAATTATCGTTCCATATACTTCATTAAATGTGATAATGATTAACTAATCTAATCCACGAATTCAAAAGCTTCAACTTATGATATTTATAGTTTTTCGCTAAAAACAACTTAGAACGGAATTGACTTGATGGATATTATGAAAAAATACACAGAATATGGCTGAAATATATTTTTTAGAAGGTACAGCATGTTTAAATCTATCTATCTGCATTCATAATTCAAAATAGCCGATTTTTTAATTAACGTTTTCTGCCAGTATAACGACAATATTATGGAACGATTTACTCTGACGTTCCATGGTAAAATATTAACGAAAGAAAATTCTCTCAGCTAGGTGAGATTTGCCCTTCGAATGTAATTAATGACCTTTAAAATTACACATCTAGTATCTCTAAGGATTGCTTGATGAAAAAAAATTTTAGGCGTTTGCGGATAAAATATCTATCATATAATAATATATGCGTTAATTTTTCGATACCTTCACTCATACCACTAAGCCACCGTTTAAGATTAATCACAATATTGCATGAATAACTCAATTGATGAAGTTTTGTTATTATATTTTGAACGAGCCTGAAAATAAGCAGATACGAGGCATAGCCATAAAGGCGATAAAAAAATAATTATGAAAAGGGTGAACAAAAAGTTTTTCATGTATATTGTTTATCATCAAAACTGAATAACAAAAGTTTGAATACAAAAATATTATTTAAAAAATTATAAAGTTGCTGTCGCATTATAAAAGGAATTCATCAACCCAAAAAAAAAATTCACCTAACCTCGTTAAAATTTTGTATGACAAAAAAATCACTTCATTGTTATAACAATATCCGACCCGCTTCCTTATTTCGCTTACGAATCAATTATTTTTGATGAAAGCTTTACCATGTTGCCCGTCAGAGGGCAACACTGTCTAAAAAGAACGATCTGGCTGGCCTTTTGGCTTTTGGTTTATGACGTCGTTCCGAATTTCCCGCGCTGTCAAAGTTGACAAACAAACTTGCATGCCCCCGATTTTCAATTTTCAGTACAAAAAGATATCGTTTACAATAGAGTAAGCGACCTATTTAAGCATCAATGGTTAGGTTCAATGACTACAATGGTCTCTCTCGGAGTTTTTTCGTTACAATGGTTTTACCGTTTGTTTAATTCAATTTGGCCTCAGACAATAAATACGAAAGACCATACAATACAAATATATTTATAAGCTTTTAGGAAACCAAACAGAATTGATTTTTTGAAAAATATTAACAGTTTTATATTGAACATGTCTTTGAACGATATTTATTATTGTTTTTGATCGCCATATTGATCGGCGAATTTAATTTCGTTCTACTCGATTTGCTTCACCAGAGATGTAATTTCTTAAATGCGTATTTTCAGCATTGATTTTCAATCGATTTATGAATTTGTGATTAAAATGATTGATTCTATTCTATCTCACTCACTTCATTGAATCCTGAAAAGGGACTTTCTACTTGCTTATAGAGCGTTTCACAGAAAATTATTTACAACTCTCAAGATATCTACCATATATAATAATTGATTAATGTGCTTACCGTAATTTTGTTTGTATTATACGTAAAAATAAAGAAAGAACTTTATAATAAAATAATCTTCAGCATAAACATATTTTCGTCTTGGCAGCCCTGTTCCAATATGGAACGAAAATGGCGCTATTTTAACACAATTAATTTTGACAACCGAATAGTTGTCACACGATGTGGAGTTGGTAATCTTCGCAATTTCTTAACAAGTTTAACGGGCGCCTGTTGAAGAAAAACATCTAACTATTGTTAATTGCTATTGTATTGTTTGATGACTGGCACTGTGACTCCAGTAAATAATTATTAATAAAAGCAAATTATCTGTTAAGTATGTATTTTTACACGAACATTTCAAACGACGTGAAATTAACTGATTTTTTTTAAATTGTATTCAATGGAAAGTAAATTGCGTTTGTTTTGTTTGCCACAAGCAACATTTTGTTAGAACTGCTGTTTGCGAAACATTGAACCCTTTTTTTGAATAACCATCTTTTGATATCAATAAAAAAATTAAAAGTTTACATTGAAATAACAAATCGTTAAAATTAGATAAACAAAAATAAAATGAAATTAAAAGACATAAATTCTTTCCTTATTCAAATCTATCGAATGAGCAAATTATTTTTTGTTAGTCGCCGTTACTTTATTCGTTGTACTAGCTTAGGCTTACTTTTCTTTTAATGTTTTTTATTCTTTCTTTTTTAAAAATTGATATGGATTGTTAAATTCTTTTACAGAATTTCCATGTCTGCTGGTTTTAAAAAAAATTCTACTACTTTCCTGCGTTACCCGAAAGTTAATTAATCGTCGTTGAGTTATTGATTTTATTAATATAACATTTTAAATTATTTTGTTGAAATCCCCGAAACATAATAACACTTGAAAAAAGTCATTAGTCGCCACTTTAACTTAATTGTTTTTTGACAAATTGCTAAATTATATATTTTTTAAGAGCTTATAAGCATATTAATTATAATCAATTCGGTGCCACTGATTGATATTTTGTATCTTTATTTGTAAATTCCATTTTTCATTACTATTTTTTGTTACACCCTAATATTTTTTTTTTGTTTTGTATAAATAGCACTGTTCAATGTTCTTTTATCAGTTGATGATGCTCGTCATGAGAGAAACTGGCCCTGATCGTATAAAATAGAAGTGGAATTATTACAATTGGGTGTATCAGTTTTTGAGTGGTTAAGACAGTTCATTCCCGAAAGAGTTTTAACAAGTTAACAGAATGGTCGCACATTGCTTTGCAACTTCACGCGGTTTCAGATATAATTAATTAATTCCTGGTGGGACAGCGCATTAATTGATATATCTGTTAAAATTTCGGCTCCACGAAAACGAAGGAATTCCATTTTATTTTGCTTAATTAACCACATATTGTAATGTGGGTTGGAACTTTTCGGTTAAGCAGTAATGTATATTACGAAAAGAAAAATTAAGCAAGTATGTCTCACAATAAGATGGTTGATAGATCCTTGAAGAATTTGTTAATTTATTATGTCAACGGCACGCTTCGCTTTACGGTAAATAAATGTTTTGCGGTGGTTATTTTAACGTGTTTTTGTTGAGCACTATTAAAATCGAATTAATAATTCTGGTTATTCAATAGATTCCATGTTTTCAAGTTATGGAGTCTGTTGTAATTAAATTTCCTGTACGAATAATTTAAGATTTCGACTGAAGGTGCTTGGTGGAATTACAATATTAAATTTGAATCGTTCAAACTATGTACATTTTCACAGATTTTGTCACTAACGGCCCGGGTTTCGCCATTCGGCATCTTCAGGCGTTCAAGTGCACGGATGACGCTTAGTAAATGAAAGTTTCGTGTTTAAAGCCATTGCTGGCGAAAAGGATTATATGTATTTGTTTGTCGGCAAAGGTTTTATGATTATATGATTTTATGATTATATAGAGTATAGAAGTGGAGATCCCGGAAGGTTTAATATTTCATTTAAAATCGGAAGACTATGCAGTTGTGCTCTATTTATTTCTAAAGTTTCCTGGAAAAAGAGCTTATTATGACTGTCCGTATTTGGAAAATAGGAAAAAATAGGAAAAATAGAAAAAAAAATTCTAACTTTTTTCTCGTGGAAAAAAGTAAGGGAGCTAATTGAGAATTAATTAAGAGATCCTTCCCGGAATCTTCAAAGAATCTCAAAAAATTGTGACACGATTTTAAGGTGAATGATTAACCCGGGATCCGAAAAATTGTCAATCCCGAAATCCGGGATCATAAAACGGGTCCGGGAATAGATGCCCTAATTGTGACTATTTAATGTTTTCTTACATTTTGTTTTATCATCAATATTTACAGTTTACTCTCCTAAAACATTTCTTTTACCTGCCTTGACAAATATACACTTTCAATAAAAGCAAATATTTCTGAGTAAGACAACCAAAGACCATTTTTTGGGTAAATTCGCGACATTCGAAAAACCGGTTTTTTCCAATTTCGGAACTGGTTGTACCTACAACTCTTCTCTAATTTTCCATATACTAGTCTACAAACGAAACAGGACAAAAAATCTTCTTTTGTTTCAAGACCATTTGTCTTAAATCCACCCAGCGAAAGGGTATTTTCGATATGAGGCAATTTCGTTAGAAAAATTAGATCGTCATTAAGTGATCGATCAGTGGACACTTTGTGTTTTCTTAAATCATATTTTATATTCATAAGAGTAACACCAAAAATTTCTTGTTGTGTATTATTATGTATATAAATAAAAACAATAAAAATATTTTTTTTTCTCGCTATTTTAATTGAAGTATCCATTTTTCGTAAAACTTCGAAAACCGGATAAAACCGGTATTTCAAAAGTCAGTTTTTGTATAAACCCTACAGTCAGTCTTGTAACTTAAACGAAAAAAAAACAGTATTTTTATGACAGAAATATGTTAAAGTTTTTTGTATATAAAAATGAGAGTTTAGTCGTTTCCTCTTATCACTTTTTAATTCATTGCTACCTTTTTGGACAATGGAACTAATTTTATTAAATGTTTTTTTTTAAATATATGTACATGTTATTTAAACATGTAGACACCGACTAAAAATTTACATTTCCATCACAGTCAAAAAGTTGCTTCGTCAACTAGAAAGCAGTTGACGACCCGCTAGAAATAACTCCATTGGGGTTGGAAACGAGGCTTTATAGGGTTGTATAACCAATGAATATATTTTATGTACGCTAATATACTATGTTCTACGCATGGAAATCTTCTTACTATTGCTTTTATCTGACTTCTAACTTTGCATACTATATACATAAACCTTTCATGTTTCCCATGGTGCATACGAAAAACATCTACGAATATATTAGCTACGTATATGTATGCAGAGATAGACGCCTTTCTCCAGCTTCCAGAAGCAGTGACTAACATCTGAGAGCCTGAAAGACACGCGAAAAGCTTCCAGACATACATAATGCATACTAAGACTTGTTTCCATACATGGAAATGCTTCTAAAAAGGAATCCTGCGTCTGCTGCTTAAAATACGCGTAAAATTCAATGGCCGAAAATCTTCCAACTATTAAAATATTACCAAAAATGGATACCCGTTGAAATACATCAGACTTTCAAAACGTCTATCTAAGCACGGTGAGAAAATGCCGGTGCAGAATGACCCCACTAGCTTGGCGCCATTTCCTATGAGTTTTACATTATACTCGATATTGTATGGTATATACAATATTAAGTATCAAATAATTTTGTAACATTGAAAACCAAATGTCTGACGATTTGTCCGATGCTGTCCGCAACAAAAAAAAAGAAAAAGATTTGCCATCAGTGTGGTTGGTAATTGTAAAATAATCCAAAACGATGCAAGATATTAATACAATTATGATACAGGCCTGATGGAGGGAAATTATGATTATGAAGAGAAGTTATGAACGAAAATATTATTATTCCATAGGTCAGGTAGATAGCGAACCTTTTTAGGTCCGTGTGCCAAAAATCTTCAATTATTATTTCTCAATTGTGTGGCGTCTCCAAGCAGTATTTTTTTTAAATCAACATTTTAATTTTTCGAACATAATTCAATTTTTTGAACTTGAAAATTGTTCGAGTGCCATCCAAATGCTCAAACATGCCACCTCGGGCACGCGTGCCCTAGGTTCGCCATCCCTGCCATAGGTGATATATATATTGATACGATACGGTCCTTTGGCATGATTTGTACTTGCATTTCCTTATACGGTTGTTAGCAAAGCTTGATAGGTATAATGAGGAAGAGAGAAAGACTAATCACATCATTTTTCGATTATTCAAGGTCAAATGGACAAAGTCGCCAATGTAAGCAAATATTAAGAATTTAGCAATCCGCGGGCCTTGCCGCGGATTATTGAGTGCACAGAAAACCCCACTGCTTAGTAAGTGAGTACGTGGGAGCACAAAGCCAAATAAAAATACCGTCTCTCGCTCGCAAGCGGTGCTCGACCAAATTAGCGGTCGAGCGCGACGAGAGAGGGAAATGGAAACGCTTGCCGTTTTCCTCCTCCTCAACGGAGGCTCCCCATAATTTACAGGTACACCTAGCATAGGCTGTTCTAGCCCCTGGAGAAATTTCGCTGAATTCTATCGACGCAATTTCCAATTGCGATCGAACAAATGAATCCCGCGGCGACCTCGACCAGGGTCGTCAGGGACAAAATTCGTTTGAGAATTTTTGTTTTTACGACACTAGCCATGTCCTAGTATGCACTGCATAAACTAATATTAAAATCATGTTCGCGGTTTGGACTCCATCAAGCCCTCACCTGCGCCAATTAAAATCGTGCGGAACCGGCGCCCAAGCCGAGCTTCGGCGCCGAATTTTTATCGAGCCGTAAAGGACGATGGTCCGAAACGGTGTTGTAAATTAAATTGCAATCGGATAACAGGTTTATTAGTAATTCAATAAACTGTGATTTCCCCATACATTTTGGCGAGACAAAATTTCGAAACGCGTTCGGTGCGTAGCGTTTGCCGTTCGATACTAAAATAAGCCCCGCCCAGCCCGACCAATCGTGGCGGTTCGCGTGGTCATACGTGCGATCGCAGGCGGCCTCCCCTCCACCGCGGTCAATCAAAATTTCAATATGATATAAAGCGCGAACACACGAGGGGAAGGTGGGAAATTTTAGTTTCATGGAAGCGAACGGCTATCGCGGACGTTCCTTCGAATTTTCAGCCAAATCCCTTCAGGAACTTTCACCATAGAAAATATTTAGCATAAATTTGCACTTAAATCGATTTGAGGCTTTTATAAAAATCAGACTCAATTCAGTAATTACTTTTTCGCGGACGATGACTTCGCCGCTTTGATTAACCGGTACACCTGACTCGCTCAGGTGGAAAATTTTTCTTCTTTTTCTCATAACTCGCTTCAGCAACGAGTTATGAGATCGCTTGTAAGAGCAATATTTCGCGGAAAACTGATTCTGACACGACAGTGATTTTTCTGATTTTCTATCTGTCATATTAAGATCACTAGAGACGATTTTCGCTCAGCGGAATCGTTGTTCTAGAAAAATCTCAGTTGCCGCCATCTTGAGATATTTCGGCAGAGCAGCGGGAGGTCAGCACCTTAGCCAATCGGCGTGAGACGCAGATGCTGAGGTTAGCAGATTTGCTCGGGTCAACCGTTTTTTTTGACCCCGGCCGAGGACGCAGCTGGACCAAAACCTTTACAAAAAGGCAGGTCATTTTTGCAAAAGTGACCAAATCTTCACCGACTTCTACGCGTTACTCTGCTCCCGTGCTCTCTTCCGCCGATATTATCCGCCGCGACATCTTTAATTAAATCCAGCCAGAAATTCTCTCAGCTTGACCAATTAATTCGAATAGTTAACATTGTGCAAAGCTGAGCTGAATTCTGTGCTACCTCCTTGTGTTCATCGCTTGCCGCCAGCCGTTTTTGCCGAAATTGTTCCTGATAAGCTGTCTCCGGTTCCTGAGAACTTCCAAAGGTTCGTCTACTATTATACGTTGAATAAATATGTCGCGGCCTATTGTTTCTGAGTCAATACTCTTTAACCTAAGGTCCGCGGCCAGAACTGTAGCTTCCTGCCCGATCTCGACACTGAGAATCGAAATAAAGACGCGTGTAAAATCGCGGTCAAATCTTTGTTCCTAGCCGCACTTTATTAAGTGTCGACAGGACCCCCTCATGTATTAAATGTTGTTTCTTCTCAACACAGCCTAGTAAAATCGTGTGTCACTTCTTGTTCGAAATGGCGATAGCAGCGGCCGGAGGAGAGTACGGGAAAGCTAATTTTGATTTAAATTCATTGTCTTATTTTATTGTGTGTTGTACCCTGTCTAATTGTATACTGTGTATTTTGTCGACCGACTTCGCACGGAGGATGCTCTCCGTTCGGTCCAGTGTAACCCTCAGCGACGCTTGGTCTTCGTGAAACGTGAAATGTATAATAATAATTTAATCTTTTTTTTTGCAACGCCAAGCGTTTTACGTTTGTTCTCAATTCAGTATCGGCCAGCAGGAATAATGAAGTATTTTACGATGGTTCAGTAATTAATCTTGTTTTTTGCAACGCCTAAGCGTTTTACGTTTGTTCTCAATTCAGTATCGGCCAACGGGAATAATAAAATATTTTACGATGGTTCAATAAATAATCTTTTTTGCAACGCCTAAGCGTTTCACGTTTGTTTTCAAGTCAGTACCAGAAACCGGGAATAATAAATTATTCTACGATTGTGCAATAGTTAACCTTTCTTTTTGCGACGTCTAAATCTTTCTTGTGGTTGGTTTCAAGTCAGTTACAAGACAACCAGCATAATCACGATTTGCAAAGAGTCGATATTTACCTTTTATTACTATGTCTGAATTTTCTTTTGGCTGGTTTCAATTCGAGAAATCAATATTTCATGGTTTTCATGTCTAAATTTTATGTTTGTTTTCAATTCGATTACAAACCAAGAGATGTAACCATGATTAAAGAAATCCATATTCAATTTTTTTTCCATGTCTAAAATTTATGTTTGTTTTCAATTCGATTACAAACCAAGAGTCGTAACGACATTAAAGAAATCAGTATTTCGTTTTTACCATGCCCAAAATTTTATGTTTGTTTTCAATTCGAGTACACAAAATAGGCTTAACGATAGTGTGGAAAAGTCAGTATTAATCTTGCGACCATGTCTGAATTTTCATGTGTGTTATCACTTCGGTTACAAAACAATAGGAACAGGAATCGTTGAAAAAGTCAATACTTAATTATATTTGCAAGGTCCGAATTTTTTTGTTTGTTCAATATTTACTTATATTTGCAAGGTCTGAATTTTGTTTGTGCAATATGTAATTATATTTGCAAGGTCTGAATTTTTTTTATGTTTGTTTCAATATTTAATGATATGTGCAAGGTCTGAATTTTTTTATGTTTGTTTCAGTAGTTAATTATATTTGCAAGGTCTGAATTTTTTTTATGTTTGTTTCAATATTTAATTATATTTGCAAGGCCTGAATTTTAGTAAGTTTGTTTCAATTCGGTGACGAGACCACGGGTATAACTAGAATTCGCAAAAACAATGCGATATTCACTTTTGTTTTGCAACGTCTCAATTAGTTTGAGTTTAGTTTCCAACTCCGTCGCCAGAGGACAAGGAGGAATAAAAACATCCTTTATGAATGGTCACGGCTTAATTTTCTGGGCGACGTCGAAACTACTTCGCATTAGGGAAGCGTAATCAACTACGAATTATTAGGCAAATTGGCCGCTTCATTGGGCGCAGTGCCCTCGGCCGAGCGAAACTACGTGCGCTCGCGCCGCGGTGCGTCGCGGGCCCCACGCATCGATAATTAGCTACCCTGAGTTGTAATAGAAAAAGAAAGGTCCGTCACCTAGTAATGATAATTGAAAAAGCAATAATGTATGCCTCTCTGAGGGCAAAGTATCTGAGTAACACGAATAGCAAACGACACCAAGCGACGCTGAGAACTTGTATAAAAATGTATGTTTATTTTATGTTAGGTATTTTCTTGTTTCTAAATTGATTGTGTATTTTGTTTTCCCTGTTTAATCTGTCATCGATAATCGTCGATCACCGCCGTCATAACGGCAAATGTTAGTAATAAGGGTGAACTATGGGAGGTGTGATAATTCGAGTCATTTTAAATATAACGTAATGTCAGACATAATTTTGTCACTTGTTAACATTGAGAGGTCGCGGGGTCAAGTCTGCGGGACACTTAGTCTCGGGACGTCAGGAAGAGCTGTCATCACGCCTTCCATAGATTCACGATGCAAGGTCGGCGGAGCTAAGTAACAAAGGATCAGACAGCCCCGAGGACTTGTGCGAAAAAGGGTCTCAGGTTTCGCCGGCCTAGCACTAGTTTAATTTTAGCTAGGTCGACGTCGGAGGGTGTTTTTTGTATTGAGTACTAGGGAGACCATATCATTGCGGATTCACGGGAATCCGAGTGATACGGCACGGTGGACGTGTAATTCCGGGGGCAGATAGCCCGCCTAGACAAACGCACTTGTCTGGGACCCATGTCTGTCGAAGTTTCGGCAGACACTCAATAGTAAAACCTAAAATCCAATTCGTCCAGTTGGATTACGTCACTCGATAGCGACGCCTTCAAGCGGTTTGACACCGTGCCAGGAGCCGACCTCGGACGGTGGTTTGGTCTCCGCCAACCCTCCCTAATACTCGAACAAACCTAAACACGTAGTGTAAGTAACTTCATAGGCGATTTAGTTAATGCGATTGACCAACGGGCGGTTGGACGGACTCGTATTCAGAGTGCCGTCGATAAAATGTGCTCCGGCCTAAACGGCTTGCGGTCACTGGAAGTGAACGCACACAGTAAGGGAGGGCGGATATGGAAATCCTCCTCACGTACAGACCTCGGTTCCTTGTTGTGGGAGTCCCGCAAATCGTTGCGAAGTCGCATTAGCAAATCCAATAAGAATTGAATTAGAATCGTTAAATTAAGAAATCATAACTTTGTATGTAAATTTTCACTAGATATTATAAACTAAACTAAATGTATGACACGACTTAGCGTGCATACTGATGGATAATAAATCCAAGACAATCATTAGTCATGAGGACTGTGACGTTGCTAGTTAAATATTAATTTTGTTCTGCACCCCTAAGTTAGATATATGGTACGGCTTGACGTCCATATTAACTCATAAGAATAGCGTAGGGATTAATTTTAAGCAGATCTGTACACGCGTAGTGAGTGTGCAGATCTTAACTTCAAAACAAGACTGAATAAAATTTGCCCACTACTAACTCAATAATTGCTATGAAAACGCCGAGTGCGAAAATTAGGTTTAAGGAAATGGTATGCTGAATGTTTTTTTTCTCTCTTGTAAATGTCAAATCATAGATGTCTCCCCGTAAGGGAACATAAATACTGTAATACTAGGGACCCTCAGTCCAGGCGAAGGACCTACTGAAAGGCCCGGTCTGCAAGTCGACTGTCATTCGGTGCTAGGAGGCTCGGCTCGCGAGCTTCACGCTGAATGACAAAAATATTAACATGTATTTAGAGCGCACTCCTGTGTGGCTAGCCGAATTATCGAAATTTACTGTAAACCCTTTTGATTATAAATAAACCGGTGGATTTCCACCTTTTACTGTTCACGAGCGTTGTTTAATTGAATTTGATTGTTCCCATATTTAATTCCTAAAAATTGTAACAGACTGACTGCGTCACACCAAACCGAGACGTTATGGGGAGAGACGGATTTCTCTGTCTCTCGTCTAACTGCTCGGGACTCAGTCGTGTCAATATATATATATCATTACCTTCACTTGAAAACTTTACATGTTCAGAATATTCGACGATTTTCAAACTGTTAGCACACTGACGCGGAAACAGAACGAAAGCGGACTGTACTATCATGAGGTTGTGCTTCGTACCGGTCCGCTTCCGTTCCGCTTTCGTACCAGTGTGCTAACAGCGTTAAACGTAGATATATGCCAAATATAACTAACTAAAAAGCGAATAAGGTTTAAACAAGATGAATATGTAGATGGCATAGTTCCACGGTGCTACAAATAGAAATTGAAATTTGAAATATTTATTTATTGTTAAAAAATAAAATTACAGTACATGACATAACAGCTGACGCCAATTCGCCATGTACTTGAAAAATATAATAAGACAAAATATAAAATAAAACTACACAGTATATCGAAATCAACACAAAAAATTAATAAATATAATAGTAAAATTTATCAAACAGTTCACAAATACTATCACTAAAAATTTCCACTTCTCTAGGCAATTAGTTGATCAATCGAACGGCCCTAGGAACTAGTGACTCGTACCTCCTAAGCGAGGTATAAGTTTTTAGAAATAAAAGTTTTTGCTCATAGTTTCGCCCGCGTAAGAATAAATTAGAAGCATGTAAATTAATAGTCATGAGAATTTCAGGTTTATTAACTCGGCCCCGAAGGAGAAGAGAAAAATGCTTTAAGCTTGAAAACAATCTACGAGCTTCAAGAGAGTGAAATGATAACATTAAATGAGATATGACGCTGACTAAAGTTTTGACGCATCTATCCGAGTAATAACCATTGTTTATCTCATATTTTTATTGAATCATTTATCTCAATTCAATTCAAAACTTTAAAATAATATTTTGTATTCTGTAATCTGAGAGATTTTTTTATTTTTTTTTAAATTTCCAATTATGCAAACATCTGCCTACTTAGAGAAAACTAGTATTTTTTCTAGCTGTACTTTTGTGGAGCTATACAAAAGAGAAAGAGGTGTTCGAATGCAATTGCTTGTAAATATAACTCAAAACATTATACTGTTGACTTATCGTTCTATGGAACAAGGGCCATCGATATTACTATATTACGTTAAAAATTGTTGAAATAATTTAAACAGGTTATACATCGCTTAGAATCTACATACAACAAAAAAGCTATGACACTGAGACAAATTTTCCACTGCTGGGGGAAACACTCTGTTGCTCCGTTGTTTCTGCTTTTGAGTAAGTAATATAATGTAATCACTAGTTGAACAATGCTGAAGCGAATAACCAACACTTGTAAATACATTTATTGTATCTCCCAAGTAAACATGAAGCAAGCAAGGCGACTTAATTTTATTTGGTTTATTTTACAGTGACAACCAATCGAGCACTCAATTAACAAGATAGATTTCCACCTCAAGGCTGAGTGAATCGGTGACATATATTAAAAGAAATATTGTTAAGTGGCTTATTTGCAAACATTCGTTTATTTGATAAAATCGAGTTGGATAGAAATTTAAAAACTCCCCAGTGGATAATGGCATTCCTTGTTATACTATCTCACTAACAGTTTACTGCATACGACGAACCAGTTGCGTGCTTAACCGGATCGCTGCCGCAAGCGAGTTTATTCGCTCTACAATTCCGTGTTTAAGGTGCCGTCCATACAAAATGAACGAATTAATACGCTCTACTTTATACTTGATTTACAAGTCACCAGTACCTCTCTTAACCAGATCTCTGCCACGGACGTGTAAACACGCCATATAATTTCGTGTTCGTAGGGCCGGCCATACAAAATGTGCGTGTTTACACGCAGTACTTGAGACGCGGTTTAAAGGCCACAAGAAACATATTTAATAATTTTAAAATATCATGCATATAGTGAAATTTCTTGGAATCATAGTGTGATACTTAAATTTTAAAGATATTGTTTTGCAATCTATAATACATCGATTTAAAAAAAGCTTTTTTGTTGTGTTCAAATTTGTCGCTAGCAGGGCTACGCTTACATGGCGGTAATTTCCGTTTTTGAAACGTTTTTTGATAAATGATGGCGGAAATGACCCATCGTGTATTTATATGGTAAGTGTTTGTGATGTACTATTATTATATTTCCAAAAAGTACATATTTATTAGGTTTTTTTTTTAAATCACGGACCTCCATGCACGGCCATATTAATACCGCACGGATCACAGATCAGGTTAAGTAACGACTTTTTATTTTCTTACAATAAATTGATTAATCTCAATCAAAACAACTTATTTATTTTTGAAAATTGTATTAAACATAAACAAAATAAAATTTATTATTATTAGAACTTACATTCCATTTTATTTTCAGCTTCGATTAGGTATGTATAGTAAATTAAATGTTGAAATAGTATTTTTTTAAAAGTGAGTGATATATGTATGTATTAATCTATCACTTATCGTTAGTAGTGAAAAATATGTCTTCCTTATTGAGGTAATCTCAAGAGAAGTTTTACTATAAAATCTGTTACTCAACTTCTCATTTTCGAAGAGAGAAAGAGGGATACCAGAATAGGAGTATTAACGGTTAACTAATCGGTCTCACTGAGCCCCGTTACTTAAGGGTTAAAAAGATGGAAGGGGATTTTAAAACATCACAAACACTCGTGGTTTTAAACCGAAGTCGATTGAAAAATGATGTTCGTACTGGAACTTGAACCCGTCCCACGGACTCGAAATGTTTAAGTAAACAATTACTAACAGTAGGCTACGTAGCTACGCACGTGGTTTCTTAAGTTATTTATTTATGATTTTATATTAAAGGTTTATATTATACTATTTTATAAATAAAAGTATGAATTTATGTCTCATAGCCATAAGTATGTGTCTTATTTTCAAACCTCCCTGTCCTACTTAGTTATCAAAATTATGTTAAGCCGGTATTAACTGGCAAACTCTTGCAAACACTCTGGAAAGTTTTGTCGTAAACTGGTGCAGAGTGCACAGTGCAACTAAGGGACTAAAGTATAGTTAGTTATGGTTCAGTGAATTTGCTACGACAACTTTTCATGTGGCGTAAAAATATTTTAACATAATCATTGAGTCCGTCATAACTGTGAACATGTATATTTTAGATTGATTCAGCGGTAGTTTGTTGATGAATTATTGATATATGAATCATATTTAAAATGACTTTAAGCTGTTATATCTTTGGTTAAACGGTCAAAGCCGTTCCTTCTACGAATATTTTCATTATAGATTTATCTTTGAATATACGTCTGTAATTTTTCAAGTTTCCTCCCACACATTCAATTTAAAAAATGGTCGGAGAAACTAGCAAGTGCGATTAATTTTAGTGCGAATTTTTCTGTTTCCCGCGAGCTATAATCTTATTTCTGAATAAAATTTCCGTATTTCTCATCTACCGATTTAAACTATAATTAGTGTAGTAGTGATATATGTTAAACTAATATGAAGAAGTTTTTCACGAAGATTCGGGGACATCCGGAAAGTTGAGACAAGTTCGACAATAAATAGTACATGATCTAATTTCAATAGATATTGATAGTGTACCAATAGAGTTACTTGATGGTTTTATTGATCTGTCCTAGCTTTATTCATCATTCTTACTCGTTAAACGACCTTAAACGAAAGATGGAGAAATTGAGTAACAAGTAGTAATCATAAACAAGTCTTTTAAGATAACCAGTAATTGGATAAAATATACTGCACATCGAACTTACTAGAAAAAACTACCTTTGTATTAATATTCTGTTAATAAGAGTGATAAATACATTTTCATTGCTCTAAAACCATTGTTGAACTCTGTTGCTAGCAAGCTGTTATATTATATGGAAATTGCGAATTTCATCATACGACACTTTGTCTACAACCACGTATCTCAAAAATTACAAGTTTACAGGATTCACATAAATATACTACACTCTAACGCGATCGCTATCGCTTTCTATCGCTATAAAACACCACTGGAATAGTTTTATACTCAATATCGTTGAAGAAGTTAATAGGAAAGGAAGAAAAGACGTTTCCATCCATGCCATCCTCTCCTTCGTGCTGAACACAACCACATAACGTTTTTGTAATAGGTTAAATAAAGCATAATATATATATTTTGTGATACGAGTATGAGGCATATGTGTGTATTAAAGTTTTGAATTCATTACATCAAAACAATCAAGTGACGCGACTATCTTTCTGGCAATATAAAACAATGCATAAGTATGAAAATCTATCATTTAAGAAGTGTGTTGTGTTGGATGGTGAATTATCTAAGAAAATGTTTTGCCGTACGTCTGAAAATAAATGACTTCTAAATTGATATCGTGGGTAACTCTAATAACCATAATTTGAAGCGCTGCAAGCGGCGCAAAAGCCTCCCGGTATCATAGCATGCAGGGCTGGCAACCACTCTATAGTAACTTATTTACCGGTTATGACATTTCCAGGATTACCACACACATATAAAGACAAAGATTCAAATAAATACCTGTATTATTAATCTTCGTTTCGTTATAGTAGAATTACTCTTTGAATCGACGGTATTTGATGTAATTTATGTATGCATCTACGATTTGTTGACCGTTGTAAAAAAAAAAGTTTTAGTGGTATAACGATACAAGTAACTAGTAAGATATTGCACTAAGCTAAATTATGTATAGAAAATACATGGAACAAATACTTTTCATTAATATTAAATTATAATTAAAAGTATAGTTTTTAGCTCAGCGTACCTGGCAAGGTCCTGGCGCAGATAGTATTGGCGAGAATAAGGATTCCAATTATGAGTATCCTCAGGGAAAACCAGGCCGGGTTCTTACCTGGCCGATCCTGCGCGGACCAAATACACAATCTTAGGTGCCTTCTTCAGTAAAGCAACGAATTCAACAGCTCTCTGGCATGTTGCTTTGTAGACTACGAGAAGGCCTTTGATAGTCCGCACCGGACTTCTCTATGGAACATATTAAAATTGTACGGAATCCCAACCAAGATTGTTGCCATCATCAAATGCTTGCACGAGGGGAGCGAATGCTGCATAAGAATCGGTGATATAACCATTGAATGGTTTGGGGTCTCAACCGGGGTCAGACAGGGCTGCGTCTTAGCTCCGTTCCTTTTCATTATAATCTTCGACTTCATTCTGAGGAAGTCAATTCCACCTGACCGAGCTGTGACCGTTGCCCCCAATCTAAAGCTATGCGACCTCGAGTATGCAGACGACGCAGTATATATACGAAGTATATTTGATAAATCTGTAGAGGGTATTCAAGAGACAATGGATAGACTGCAGAGAAACTCATATCGCATCGGTCTTAAAATCAATGCGAGTAAAACCAATGTACTCTGCAACAGTGCCTGTCCGGACCCACACTACCCATTGACGAGCGCCGGTCAAAACATCGAAAGAGTCGACGGTTTCAGGTACCTGGGGGTACACATCACGGGAGATGGCAATCCGTGTAAAGAGCTCGCGATCCGATTAGGGATAGCTGGAGCAACTCAATGCGGAAAGTCTGGGACTCACGACTGTACTCGGTCAGAACCAAGTGCCTCCTATTCAACGCATGTATCTTGACAGTGCTGCTTTACGGTTGCGAATCATGGCACCTTACGAAAGCGCAGAGTAACCGAATACTCTGCTTCGAAAACAGATGCTTGCGACGAATGCTAGGGGTGAAATGGTCTGACTTTGTCAGGAATACGGAGATAAGAGAGCGGACTAACCAGCCTCTTATGACGTCCAAGATAAAGAAACGGCGGTGGACCTGGCTTGGACACGTGTTGAGGATGCCTGAAGAGAGCCTGAACCCTCCCTGTCTCTTCTTCCGGCCGGATGGATCCCGGCATCGTGGAAGGCCACTGATGACTATCCACAGGATGTACTCAGCGGAGTTACGGGACGCTGGGATGACCTGGGAGGAGGCGAGGAGACTGGCTGGAGATAGAGAATTGTGGAGGAGCTTCGTGGTGACCATATGCTCCGTATAGGATATGGATTAAGATAGTTTTTATTTGACCATTCGATCGATGACACATAGTCAAAGATCCAACCGTCACGTCAAGAAAAAAAATCGCTGAAACTCCTGTACGCAAATAGTTCATGCGTGTGGCACAGCTTAACAATAGTTGCACTAAATATGTGATTTTATGATATTGCCTTTGATAAACCAATATTTAACGTGTATTTATTTTACATAAGCGTGCAGATAGAAGCACTATTGTATAACTAATCGCTCTCGCTCCGGCTTGTTTTTAAGATTTGAAGGGTTGGAATGAAATTTAAAAAATACAGACATCAACAATGGTTTCGAATAGAAACCCGTAAATTGTTTTGAGAGTCAATTTATCAAACTGTTTGTACTAGTTTTCAAACCCGTGAGCACGGCAAACAAAGCAAATGACGTTGATCGCTCGATAACGTATCCGGTAAATTATATAGGGCATTGACACGACTGAGTCCCGAGCAGTTAGACGAGAGACAGAGAAATCCGTCTCTCCCCATAACGTCTCGGTTTGGTGTGACGCAGTCAGTCTGTGACAATTTTTAGGAATTAAATATGGGAACAATCAAATTCAATTAAACAACGCTCGTGAACAGTAAAAGGTGGAAATCCACCGGTTTATTTATAATCAAAAAGGGTTTACAGTAAATTTCGATAATTTGGCTAGCCACACAGGAGTGCGCTCTAAATACATGTTAATAACTTTGTCATTCGGCGTGAAGCTCGCGAGCCGAGCCTCCTAGTACCGAATGACAGTCGACTTGCAGACCGGGCCTTTCAGTAGGTCCTTCGCCTGGACTGAGGGTCCCTAGTATTACAATATTTATGTTCCCTTACGGGGAGACATCTATGATTTTATATTTTTACAAGAGAGAAAAAAAACAACATTCATCATACCATTTTTCTTAAAACTAATTTCGCACTCGGCGGTTTCTTATAACAGTTATGGATTTAGTAGTGGGCAAATTTTATTTAGTCTTGTTTTGAAGTTAAGATCTGCACACTCACTACGCGTGTACAGATCTGCTTAAAATTAATCCCTACGCTAAATCTTATGAATTAATATGGACGTCAAGCCGTACCACATATCTACTTTAGGGGTGCAGAAAAAAAATTAATATTTAACTAGCACTGTCACAGTCCTCATGACTAATGATTGTTTAGATTTATTATTAATCAGTATGTATGCTAAGTCGTGTCATACATTTAATTCAATTTATAATATTCAGTGAAATTTTATATACAAAGTTATGATTTCTTAATTCAACGATTCTAACTCAATTCTTATTGGATTTGTTAATACGACTTCGCAACGTTTTGCGGGACTCCCACAGCAAGGAACCGAGGTCTGTACGTAAGGAGGATTTCCATATCCGTCCTCCCTTACTGTGTGCGTTCACTTCCAGTGACCGCAAGCCGTTTAGGCCGGAGCACATTTTATCGACGGCACCCTGAATACGAGTCCGTCCAACCGCCCGTTGGTCAATCGCATTAGCGAAATCTCCTATGAAGTTACTTACACTACGTGTTTCGATTTGTTCGAGTATTAGGGAGGATTGGCGGAGACCAGACCTCCGTCCGAGGTCGGCTCCAGGCACGGTGTCAGACCGCTTGAAGGCGTCGCTATCGAGTGACGTAATCCAACTGGACGAATTGGATTTTAGGTTTTACTATTGAGTGTCTGCCGAAACTTCGACAGACATGAGTCCCAGACAAGTGCGCTTGTCTAGGCGGGCTATCTGCCCCCGGAATTATACGTCCACCGCGCCGTATCACTCGGATTCCCGTGAATCCGCAATGATAGTGCCTCCCTAGTACTCAATACAAAAAACACCCTCCGACGTCGACCTAGCTAAAACTAAACTAGTGCGAGGCCGACGAAGCCTGAGGCCCTTTTTCGCACAAGTCCTCGGGGCTGTCTGATCCTTTGTTACTTAGCTCCGCCGACCTTGCATCGTGAATCTATGGAAGGCGTGATGACAGCTCTTCCTGACGTCTCGAGACTAAGTGTCCCGCAGACTTGACCCCGCGACCTTTCAATGTTAACAAGTGACAAAAATTATGTCTGACATTTATATTTAAAAATGACTCGAATTATCACACCTCCCATAGTTCACCCTTATAACTAACATTTGCCGTTATGACGGCGGTGATCGACGATTATCAATGACACAGGAAAAACAAAGTACACAATCAATTTCGAAACACAAGAAAATACCTAACATAAAATAACATACAATTTTATACAAGTCCCCAGCGTCGCTTGGTGTCGTTTGCTATTTCTGTTGTTCAGATACTTCGCCCTCAGATAGGCATACATTATTGAATTTACAATTATCATCATTAGGTGACGGACCTTTCTTTTTCTATTGCAACTCAGTGTAGCGAATTATTGATGCGTGGGGCCCGCGACGCATCGCGGCTCGAACGCACGTAGTTTCGCTCGGCCGGAGTACTGCGCCCAATTTGCCCAATAATTCGTAGTTGATTACTAAACTCAAACTCATTGAGACGTTGCAAAACAACAGTGAATATCGCATTGTTTTTGCGAATTCTAGTTATCCCCGTGGTCTCGTCACCGAATTGAAACAAAGATACTAAAATCCCGGCCTTGCCAACATAATTAAATATTGAAACAAACAAAACTTCAGACCTTACAATATCATTACATATTGACACAAACAAAACAATTCAGCTCTTGCGAATATAGTTAAATATTGCAACAAACAAAATTCAGACCTTGCAGATAGAATTGAATATTGAAACAAACATAAAAAGAGTCGCACTTTGCCAATATAATTAAATATTGAGACAGACAAAAAAATCGGACTTTGCAAATATAATTAAATATTTAAACAAACATAAAAAAAAATCGGACTTTGCAAATATACTTAAATATTGAAACAAACATAAAAAAAATCGGACTTTGCAAATATAAGTAAATATTGAAACAAACATAAAAAAAAAGTCGGGCTTTGCAAATATAATTCAATATTTAACAAACAAAAAAAAATCGGACTTGCAAATATAATTAAATATTGAACCAACCAAAAAAAAAATCGGACTTTGCCAATATAATTAAATATTGGGACAAACATAAAAAGATCGGATTTTACAATTATAATTAAATATTCAAACAAACATAAAAAAATCGGACTTTGCAAATATAATTAAATATTGAAACAAACATGAAAAAAATCGGACTTTGCAGATATAATTAAATATTTGACGAACAAAAAAAATCGGACTTGCAAATATAATTAAATATTGAAACCAACCAAAATCGGACTTTGCCAATATAATTAAATATTGAGACAAACATAAAAAGATCGGACTTTGCGATTATAATTAAATATTTAAACAAACATAAAAAAAAATCGGACTTTGAAATAAACGTGAAACGTTTAGGTGTTGCAGAAAAATTATGCATTGAACCATCGTACAATATTTTAGTATTCCCGTTGGCCGATACCGAATTGAGAACAAACGGAAAACGCTTCGGCGTTTGCAAAAACAAGATTAATTACGATTATATATTTCACGATTTTTCCGAAGACCAAGCGCCGCTGAGTGTTACACTGGACCGAACGGAGAGCATCCTCCGCGCGAAGTCGGTCGCAAAAATATTTACAATATACAGTTAGACAGGGTACAACACACAATAAAATAAGACAATGAATTTAAATCAAAATTAGCGTTCCCGTACTCTCCCCCGGCCGCTGTTATTGCCATTTCGAACAAGAAGTGACACACGATTTTACTAGGCTGAGTTTAGAAGAAACAACATTTAATACATGAAGGGGTCCTGTCGACACTTAATAAAATGCGGCTAGGAGCAAAGATATGACCGCGATTTTACACGCGCCTTTATTTCGATTCTCACTGTCGAGATCGAGCAGGAAGCTACAGTTCTGGCCGCGGACCTTAGGTTAAAGAGTATTGACTCAGCAACAATAGGCCGCGACATATTTATGCAACGTATAATAGTAGACGAACCTTTGGAAGTTCTCAGGAACCGGAGACAGCTTATCAGGAACAATTTCAGCAAACAAAACAGCTGGCGGCAAGCGATAACACAAGGAGGTAGCACAGAATTCGACTCAGCTTTGCACAATGTCAACTATTCGAATGACTTGGTCAAGCTGAGAGAATTTCTGGCTGGTTTTTTTTATTAAAGATGTTGCGGCGGATAATATCGGCAGAAGAGAGCACGGGAACAGAGTAACGCGTAGAAGTCGGTGAAGATATGGTCACTTTTGCAAAACTGACCTGCCTTTTTGTAAAGGATTTGGTCCAGCTGCGTCCTCGGCCAGGGTCAAAAAAAAACGGTTGACCCGAGCAAATCTGCTAACCTCAGCATCTGCGTCTCACGCCGATTGGCTAAGATGCTGACCTCCCGTGGCTCTGCCGAAATATCTCAAGATGGCGGCAACTGAGATTTTTCTAGAACAACGATTCCGCTGAGCGAAAATCGTCTCTAGTGATCTTAATATGACAGATAGAAAATCAGAAAAATCACTGTCGTGTCAGAATCAGTTTTCCGCGAAATATTGCTCTTACAAGCGATCTCATAACTCGTTGCTGAAGCGAGTTATGAGAAAAAGAAGAAAAATTTTCCACCTGAGCGAGTCAGGTGTACCGGTTAATCAAAGCGGAGATGTCATCGTCCGCGAAAAAGTAATTACTGAATCGAGTCTGATTTTTATAAAAGCCTAAAATCGATTTAAGTGCAAATTTATGCTAAATATTTTCTATGGTGAATGTTCCTGAAGGGATTTGGCTGAAAATTCGAAGGAACGTCCGTGATAGTCGTTCGCTTCCATGAAACTAAAATTTCCCACCTTCCCTTCGTGTGTTCGCGCTTCATATCAGATTGAAATTTTGATTGACCGCGGTGGAGGGGAGGCCGCCTGCAATCGCACGTATGACCACGCGAACCGCTACGATTGGTCGGACTGGGCGGGGCTTATTTTAGTATCGAACGGCAAACGCTACACGCCGAACGCGTTTCGAAATCTCGTCTCGCCAAAATGTATGGGGAAATCACAGTTTATTGAATTACTAATAAACCTGTTATCCGATTGCAATTTAATTTACAACACCGTTTCGGACCATCGTCCTTTCCGGCTCGAAAAAAATTCGGCGCCGAAGCTTGGCTCGGGCGCCGGTTCCGCACGATTTTAATTGGCGCAGGTGAGGGCTTGGTGGAGTCCAAACCGCGAACATGATTTTAATATTAGTTTATGCAGTGCATACTAGGACATGGCTAGTGTCGTAAAAACAAAAATTCTCAAACGAATTTTGTCCCTGACGACCCTGGTCGAGGTCGCCGCGGGATCCATTTGTTCGATCGCAATTGGAAATTGCGTCGATAGAATTCAGCGAAATTTCTTCAGGGGCTAGAACAGCCTATGCTAGGTGTACCTGTAAATTATGGGGAGCCTCCGTTGAGGAGGAGGAAAACGGCAAGCGTTTCCATTTCCCTCTCTCGCCGCACTCGACCGCAAATTCGGTCGAGTACCGCGCGCGAGCGAGAGACGGTATTTCTATTTGGCTCTGTGCGCCCACGTACTCACTTACAAAGCAGTGGGTTTGTCTTTGCACTCAATAATCCGCGGCGAGACCCGCGGATTGCAAAAATCTTAATATTTGCTTACATTGGCGACTTTGTCCATTTGACCTTGAATAATCGAAAAAATGATGTGTTTATTCTTTCTCTTTTCCTCATTATACCTATCAAGCTTTGCTAACAACCGTATAAGGAAATGCAAGTACAAATCATGCCAAAGGACCGTATCGTATCAATCCCCCTTACTTCCTATGGCGTGATTTACACTTATGCTTTTGCAGTTGTTAGCATTGCTAGAAAAAAAATATCGCCTTAGTTACAATGAGAAATCGAGGTGCGGGCGGGCTGATCCAGTCTAACCCCGCCGCGCGAGAATGCGTTGACCCGCGAGAATTTATTGCGTCAGACGCCTCGGCGCCAGTGGCCGAGGCCGGGTCAAATTGGACAAATTCACGACATTTGATTCTATGTTTCTCACTGGAAACGCAACAAGTTTACAAAAGTGCTCTACTTTATCTGTAGGCAAAAGTTACATACATGGTAAAAAAATTATTTGTGTGTGCTGACTCCTGTCTTGTGTATTTACAATTTTATTAAGAGAGGAGGGTTCTCCTCCCTCTCTGACGAGCCTCCGTGAGGTTCGATAGCCATTCGCAAAAAGAATTAGTTATTCCCCAACAATTGTCTTGTTCGAGACCAAATCTATAATTTATTCTATTTAAAAAAAACAAATCTTACTTTAATACATTTCTCCCCCCCTTTTCTCTTTCGCTCCTTGAAGCGGGAAAACATGACAAATAAAAAACACAAAAGAATTCCGTCATACTGACTGTTGCGGTTAGTGCCGCCAGGAATGTTAACTATAAAATTTTTCTCTATGACTTTTGCAAAACAAATTGAATTATTATTATTTATTATTTTTTTTTTTTAAAATTTTAAGGTCTTTGCAAAAATGAAATTATTACTTTTTCCAACTTAATCCGCCTGACATAGCTGCTGACGCTATCGAGGCCGAACAAATTTTTCCATCATTTGAAAGCAGACTCGCTTCGTTATTAACAGGAGAAAATTAAACATGTTACAAGTATATTTTTTTTTTGATAGTTATTTGATGTTGTGCAAGATAAAAAAAATTAAACATATTGAAACTTAACTGACATTGTCTACTTTAAAAATTACCAAAATTGAAAAAAAATGAATTAATTATGTCTTGTGTACAGGAGTTGACTGTATTTACTTTAAGTTAAATATTTTTTTTCTCTACTTGAATTTATTGATTAGCCTTGAAGAGGGATTTGCAAAGGTACTATACTTGGTGATGTTTCTGGGCGTCTTCATCGGCGCGAGGGGTGGATGTGGTCCTCTTCATCTACTTGGTCTGGTCCTAGCGGGCCGGGGCGTCGGCAGCTTCCTCTTCTGGCAAGGGTGCTTCCTCAGTTCTCCGTCGCGGCGGTGTCTGCCCGAGGGGAAGTGGTTCGGCGTAGGGCGTCGGCACGGGGCGGATTTGGTTGGTGTGCGCCTTGATCGGCTTGCCTCGTCTGTCCACCCAGTACACATTCATGCCCACCCTTGTAATTATCTTGTATGGCCCTTCCCATCTGGGAGCCAAGTTGGGGATGATTCCAGTCCTCACCCCTGGCTTCGTGAAGCCCCTCAAGTAGATCCGCTGCCCGGCTGAGAACTGCTCAGGCGGGGCGGTTTGGGCGGCGCGCGCATTTGTGCGCCCGCTGTACTCCTCCTGATGGCGCAACATGGCAGCGTCTTGTTCGTCTCTCTCCAGCGCCTCTGTGCGTGCGGGCGGCATATCCAGTTGTGCCCGCCATTCGCCAGGCCTTGGCAGTTCATAACCCATCACCGCTTGACTGGGTGTGAGGCCGGTGGCGGCATTCTGACGGCAGCGCAACGCAAACAGTGTGCGCGGTAATGTTTCGCACCACTGTGCGTGCGCGCCCGGTTCAAGTTGAATTCTCATAGCTTTCTTTATTTCCTGGTTTCTTCTCTCCGTAGGATTAGCACGGGGGTGGTAGGGTGGCGTCGTCCAATGAAGGCATCCCCATGCTTCAAGGGTTGATACCCATCTCTCATGCAGGAACTGCGTACCATTATCGGTAAGCAGCGCCCGCGGGTATCCAAATCTGTGGAACACTTCTTGTTCCAACAGAGGCAGGAAGGTCGCCACTAACGAGTTCCGCATGGCGAAAGCTTCGGTCCATCGCGAGAACAAGTCAGTGACGACAAAAATGTATTTATTCCCTCGTCGGCTCGCCGGGTACGGACCCATGAAGTCGAGGGCCAGTACCTCGAACGGCCGTGTCGCTTCTGTGTGCGACGTCATATGCGCCGGTCTCTGCAGCGCTCCTCGCTTTCGTGTAGCGCATATACGACAGGCGCGCACATACGCCTTCACGTCATTTCTGCGCGCCCGCCAGAAATAGAGCCGTTGTATGGCCCGATTCGTTTCCGCGGCTCCAGGGTGGCCGGCTAAGGGGTCGTCGTGATAGGCGGCGACGACTTCCTTCCTCAAGT
Source organism: Himalopsyche tibetana (assembly GCA_030503985.1). Classification (NCBI taxonomy): domain Eukaryota; kingdom Metazoa; phylum Arthropoda; class Insecta; order Trichoptera; family Rhyacophilidae; genus Himalopsyche; species Himalopsyche tibetana. The sequence continues at coordinate 2,680,999 of JAPJYX010000019.1, read as the reverse complement.
GGAATGGCACCACCGTCAGCAGCCTTCCGCTGCTCTCTCGATGGCACAACAGTCCGTCGTGAACGATGTTACTTGGGTGCGGCTGATGCATTGTCGGCGTCCTTATCGCTGTGATTGTTTGCTGCGTATCCGGATCGGCGCGTTGCGCGGCTTTCACGGCGTCGTGCAACGTTGCCAGTTCTAATAGTAGCGCCACTGGCTTCCGGTGACTCGGTACCAGCATTCGGTCGTCGTGCTCCTCGATGGCAGGCGCCGTGGCGTCTGGATTTCTCGACAGTACATCCGGAAGTTGATTCAGTTTGCCGGCGCAGTGTTGTATATCGAACTGGTGTTCAGATAACATTATCGCCCACCGTGTCAGCTTTGCGCGCTCATCCTTGGCGCTGTGCAGCCACGTCAGTGCTCGGTTGTCAGTTATCAGAGTGAAGGGACGATCCTCGACGTATGCCCGATACTTCTTGATTGCCCAGACGGCGGCGAGGGCTTCTTGTTCGTTCGAATGATAGCGTCGTTCCGTTTCGGAAAGGCGCGCGCTCGCATACGAGATTATATCTCTACCGCCGTCGGGGCGCGCATGAAAGAGCACCGCCGCGACGCCGTGTCCGCTCGCGTCGGTCTGCAGGGTGAATCTTCGAGAGAAGTCCGGTCTGGCGAGTTGCAGTGGCTTTCGCATTGCCGCCTTTACGGCTTGCATAGCCGCATTTGCTTGCGGCGTCCATTTGAAGTTGATATTTGTCCGCAATAAATCGGTTAGCGGCGCGGCAATGTCTGCGAAGCGCGGCACATACTCGCGCAGCCAGTTGCACAATCCGAGAAACTCCCGCAGTTCCTTTCTCGTCTTCGGAGTGGCAGCCTCTTCTACTCCGCGCAGGTGAACCGGCTGAGGAATGTTTCCTCCGGCTGTCACCTGGTGTCCCAAGTATTCCACGCTGTCCCTCCCGATTTGGCATTTTGATACCGATATCCGTAACGAATGTAACTGCAGCCGTTCGAATACTTTGCGCAAGTCGCGCAGGTGGTCGTTCCACGTCTCGCTGTATACGATGATGTCGTCCAAGTAGACTAGGCAACACCGCGGGATGAGCCCCACCAACACCTCCTGACTCATCAGTCTTTGGAAAGTGCCGGGTGCGCCTTTCAGTCCGAACGGCATCACCGTAAACTGGTAGCATCCTCCGTCGGGCGTGTTGAAAGCAGTCAGGGCTTTCGTGTGCGGATGTAGAGGCACCTGCCAGTATCCGGCTTTCAAATCCAGAGAGCTGAAGATTGTGGCAGGTCCGAGCTCCTTCAACGTTTCCTGTATCCGCGGCAAGTGCGTCGCTTCGTCGATCGTGACAGCGTTCAGCTTCCTGTAGTCGACGCAGAAACGCGGCTTCCCGTCTTTTTTCTTCACGATGACTACAGGTGAGCTGTATGGCGATCGACTCGGTTCCACCACACCGTCCGCCAGCATTTGCTGCACCTCCTCGCGTATCATCTGTTTGGTAGCGTCTGACTGGCGATGGGGTCCAACTCGGAACGGCGTGTGATCCGATAGCCGCACTTCGTGCATAGCCGAGCCGCATCTCGGTCCCGTTGCTGCGAAGAGACTTCCATAGTCTCGCATCAATTGCGTGATCGCTTTCCGGGCGTCTTCCGGAATGTCGTCGGTGAGCGCCGGTAGATCGGGGACCTCGATCGGCGTCGGAGGGATGAGTGTTATACAATGCGCTGTATATCGCGCCTCCCGGCCGTGATGTAGGCACCGTCGTTTGAAGTCTAGACTGGCCTCCTCCTGTTCCAGCCAGTCTAGACCGAGAATCATCTCGATTCCTAACCCGCTGATGATGAGGGCGGAGGCGACGAATGGGGCCTCCTGTATTTTCCCCTTTAGGAGGGCGTGTCCGTACGTGGGCACGGATCGTCCTCCCACTCCCTTTAATTCGGCCTCCGGTGTCCTCTGTGAATCGCGCCTCACGAGGCTCGCGTCGACAAGCGTGTGTGTTGCACCACTGTCGATGATGGCCTCGCAGCTGATTCCTCCGTCCTCGAGGAACACCTGGATCCTCAGCAGGCGGCTTGTCGGGCTGGATTCTCCGGCGGCGTCGTATCGTCTGGCGGTGGCGGCCATCCCTTCCCTATAACACACGTTGGATGCTCGTTTGAATACTCGTTCCATTTTTTTATGTCGTTTTTTCCATACAAAAAAATATCGATTGATTCGCACACTTTCGGCCCTCCCTGTACTTATTTTGATTGCTTCTTTCTGCCTTGATAAAATAGCGCGCACTTTCTTCTTAATACAAATGAATTTAAATTAGCAATGTTTTTTCTTTGAGTTGATTTTTCTTCGGTGTGCCGCTTTATGTATTTACCACAAAATATTTATAAACGTAAAAAAAAATTAAAATTATTTAAAAACACTGAAACTTTTACACTTTGTTCATTGTTCGTAAGTTATTTCACTTATGCTAATTATTGTATTTCATTGTTATTTCTTCACTGTTAATCAATGTTGTCCACTTATATTTCGTAACACTTAATTAAATATACTACACTTAATAATTATGTTTTTTTAATGATATTATGGCACTTAATTAAATTGTTTTTCTCCTCCTATCTTCGATTATAACACGATTGGGCTCGGATTTATCGTTGAGGCATGATTCTAAATTATTAAAAATTCTTTTTGTTTGAAGTTATCGTTGGTTCCCGAGCCCATTTATATTTATTTACATTGTTCTTTAAAAATTATTTTGATTGGTTTCTTATTCAACACTTAACTAATACAGTTCTCCTTTCCTCGATGATAACATGTTTGGGGCTCGGATTCATGTTTGTTGCACGCGTCTAAGTTATTAAAAGTTTTTTTCGAAGTTAATATTTGTTCCCGAGCCCACTTATATTTATTTACACTTATGAAATACTTATAAAAAAAAATCGTTTTTTTTTGTCTTGTTTCGAATCGGTTTTTTTTTCTTGCATACGTTTTTCCCGTTTATTTTTCTCGTCATTTAAAGTTGATAATCAAAAAATATTCCGCCCATTTTCTTCTCGTTTACTTGTGTTGTTTTTTCGTTAATTAATTAATTCCGCCGTTGCCTACGTTGGCATTCAGCCTCCCTGTGGGGGCCTCCGCACGACCAACAGCGGAGAGGGCCGTTTTCCCTCCTCGGAGGGCCGTGAGCCCCGTATTGCTGCGGCCTCCGCTCTTCTTTCCGCTGCCGGTTATCATACCTCGGTTTTGCGTCGTGGTGATGGGGAGACTTGGGTAGGGGAGGTGGAGGGACATTGTACGATTGTTGAGGAGGGTTACAGGTGTGCTGACACTGATGATTGCACGTGCCGTTTCCTGCGCGGTCGGTGTTTGTTACGTTTTGATTCCGTCTTGACGTCTGAATCGGTTTTGGTATTGGCGCCTTTTCTCGCCTCTGGCGCAATTCCATTTCTCGCACCGCATCGACCAGCTCATCGAGCGTTGTCCAACGCAGTCTATCGGTCCTCTCCTGATCCCTGGGCGTCATCAGACCCTGGATCATCCTCGCCAGTTCTAGTGGATCGGCCGGTGCAGTGCAGATTCTCGCGATAGCCCTCTTTTTTTCTAAAAATTCGTATGCGTCCTCATCCTCCTCTTGGAGGACGCTTTTCACCTCATATTCCAACCGCAATTTCCGTCCTACGCTATCGTAATTGCGTTGCATCGCAAACGTAAACCGTTCCCAAGACGTCGGTTTGACTGGCAGACTTTGCCACCAACTCAACGCTTCGCCGTGAAAAGCCGTGGCGGCTTTCGTGGCCCGGTCCTCCACGTCTGTGTCGGCCGCAGCGAAAAATTTCTCGCAACGCGCGATGAAGCGCGCCGTGTCCGCTTCCGGACCTCCGTGGAACGAGATCGAGAACACCGGCGGGTGTCCCGATCTCGGCCTCTCCTCTCGTCGCATCGGCGCTGGCAGCTCATCTACCAGAGTCGTCGGAGTCCGGGGCTCCGTCTCTTCCGGGAAGATTTGTCCGTTTTCGAACATTTCCGATACGGGCGATTCGCCTCCCTGAAACCCCGGTCGCAAGTTAATTTGGGCGCCAGTCGTGGTATCGTCCACGACAACGGATCGCGAGCGCGTCACTCTCGACATATTCCCGCTCTGTCTGAAAGAGTGATTTTTCTAAATTAGCATTGGCGGAGGCACGAAACTCATCCTCTCAGGGCCGTCGGTGACGATTTATTTTGTTTCCAATCATTCATCTCCGCATACTTTACTGATGTTAATTCGCATGAGTCTAATCCGACTAATCGTTGTTTATTCGACGTCACTCGGTTCCTCGGTGATCAGTCGATTCACGTCGCATCGTTCGAATAACAATTTTCGGGCGGACTGCGCCCGGTCGATTTTCTATGTGCTTCCCGGGGTCGATTTTATTCGATCACCGGTCAGTCGGCGCATGACTCTAATTATGAATTTACATTTATTTTTAACATAAAGTCTACGTTACTTGATCTGCGCTTTGATCATATGAAATCAGGAATTTAAATCGGCCCTTTTCGTTGGGGGCCAAATGACACGACTGAGTCCCGAGCAGTTAGACGAGAGACAGAGAAATCCGTCTCTCCCCATAACGTCTCGGTTTGGTGTGACGCAGTCAGTCTGTGACAATTTTTAGGAATTAAATATGGGAACAATCAAATTCAATTAAACAACGCTCGTGAACAGTAAAAGGTGGAAATCCACCGGTTTATTTATAATCAAAAAGGGTTTACAGTAAATTTCGATAATTTGGCTAGCCACACAGGAGTGCGCTCTAAATACATGTTAATAACTTTGTCATTCGGCGTGAAGCTCGCGAGCCGAGCCTCCTAGTACCGAATGACAGTCGACTTGCAGACCGGGCCTTTCAGTAGGTCCTTCGCCTGGACTGAGGGTCCCTAGTATTACAATATTTATGTTCCCTTACGGGGAGACATCTATGATTTTATATTTTTACAAGAGAGAAAAAAAACAACATTCATCATACCATTTTTCTTAAAACTAATTTCGCACTCGGCGGTTTCTTATAACAGTTATGGATTTAGTAGTGGGCAAATTTTATTTAGTCTTGTTTTGAAGTTAAGATCTGCACACTCACTACGCGTGTACAGATCTGCTTAAAATTAATCCCTACGCTAAATCTTATGAATTAATATGGACGTCAAGCCGTACCACATATCTACTTTAGGGGTGCAGAAAAAAAATTAATATTTAACTAGCACTGTCACAGTCCTCATGACTAATGATTGTTTAGATTTATTATTAATCAGTATGTATGCTAAGTCGTGTCATACATTTAATTCAATTTATAATATTCAGTGAAATTTTATATACAAAGTTATGATTTCTTAATTCAACGATTCTAACTCAATTCTTATTGGATTTGTTAATACGACTTCGCAACGTTTTGCGGGACTCCCACAGCAAGGAACCGAGGTCTGTACGTAAGGAGGATTTCCATATCCGTCCTCCCTTACTGTGTGCGTTCACTTCCAGTGACCGCAAGCCGTTTAGGCCGGAGCACATTTTATCGACGGCACCCTGAATACGAGTCCGTCCAACCGCCCGTTGGTCAATCGCATTAGCGAAATCTCCTATGAAGTTACTTACACTACGTGTTTCGATTTGTTCGAGTATTAGGGAGGATTGGCGGAGACCAGACCTCCGTCCGAGGTCGGCTCCAGGCACGGTGTCAGACCGCTTGAAGGCGTCGCTATCGAGTGACGTAATCCAACTGGACGAATTGGATTTTAGGTTTTACTATTGAGTGTCTGCCGAAACTTCGACAGACATGAGTCCCAGACAAGTGCGCTTGTCTAGGCGGGCTATCTGCCCCCGGAATTATACGTCCACCGCGCCGTATCACTCGGATTCCCGTGAATCCGCAATGATAGTGCCTCCCTAGTACTCAATACAAAAAACACCCTCCGACGTCGACCTAGCTAAAACTAAACTAGTGCGAGGCCGACGAAGCCTGAGGCCCTTTTTCGCACAAGTCCTCGGGGCTGTCTGATCCTTTGTTACTTAGCTCCGCCGACCTTGCATCGTGAATCTATGGAAGGCGTGATGACAGCTCTTCCTGACGTCTCGAGACTAAGTGTCCCGCAGACTTGACCCCGCGACCTTTCAATGTTAACAAGTGACAAAAATTATGTCTGACATTTATATTTAAAAATGACTCGAATTATCACACCTCCCATAGTTCACCCTTATAACTAACATTTGCCGTTATGACGGCGGTGATCGACGATTATCAATGACACAGGAAAAACAAAGTACACAATCAATTTCGAAACACAAGAAAATACCTAACATAAAATAACATACAATTTTATACAAGTCCCCAGCGTCGCTTGGTGTCGTTTGCTATTTCTGTTGTTCAGATACTTCGCCCTCAGATAGGCATACATTATTGAATTTACAATTATCATCATTAGGTGACGGACCTTTCTTTTTCTATTGCAACTCAGTGTAGCGAATTATTGATGCGTGGGGCCCGCGACGCATCGCGGCTCGAACGCACGTAGTTTCGCTCGGCCGGAGTACTGCGCCCAATTTGCCCAATAATTCGTAGTTGATTACTAAACTCAAACTCATTGAGACGTTGCAAAACAACAGTGAATATCGCATTGTTTTTGCGAATTCTAGTTATCCCCGTGGTCTCGTCACCGAATTGAAACAAAGATACTAAAATCCCGGCCTTGCCAACATAATTAAATATTGAAACAAACAAAACTTCAGACCTTACAATATCATTACATATTGACACAAACAAAACAATTCAGCTCTTGCGAATATAGTTAAATATTGCAACAAACAAAATTCAGACCTTGCAGATAGAATTGAATATTGAAACAAACATAAAAAGAGTCGCACTTTGCCAATATAATTAAATATTGAGACAGACAAAAAAATCGGACTTTGCAAATATAATTAAATATTTAAACAAACATAAAAAAAAATCGGACTTTGCAAATATACTTAAATATTGAAACAAACATAAAAAAAATCGGACTTTGCAAATATAAGTAAATATTGAAACAAACATAAAAAAAAAGTCGGGCTTTGCAAATATAATTCAATATTTAACAAACAAAAAAAAATCGGACTTGCAAATATAATTAAATATTGAACCAACCAAAAAAAAAATCGGACTTTGCCAATATAATTAAATATTGGGACAAACATAAAAAGATCGGATTTTACAATTATAATTAAATATTCAAACAAACATAAAAAAATCGGACTTTGCAAATATAATTAAATATTGAAACAAACATGAAAAAAATCGGACTTTGCAGATATAATTAAATATTTGACGAACAAAAAAAATCGGACTTGCAAATATAATTAAATATTGAAACCAACCAAAATCGGACTTTGCCAATATAATTAAATATTGAGACAAACATAAAAAGATCGGACTTTGCGATTATAATTAAATATTTAAACAAACATAAAAAAAAATCGGACTTTGAAATAAACGTGAAACGTTTAGGTGTTGCAGAAAAATTATGCATTGAACCATCGTACAATATTTTAGTATTCCCGTTGGCCGATACCGAATTGAGAACAAACGGAAAACGCTTCGGCGTTTGCAAAAACAAGATTAATTACGATTATATATTTCACGATTTTTCCGAAGACCAAGCGCCGCTGAGTGTTACACTGGACCGAACGGAGAGCATCCTCCGCGCGAAGTCGGTCGCAAAAATATTTACAATATACAGTTAGACAGGGTACAACACACAATAAAATAAGACAATGAATTTAAATCAAAATTAGCGTTCCCGTACTCTCCCCCGGCCGCTGTTATTGCCATTTCGAACAAGAAGTGACACACGATTTTACTAGGCTGAGTTTAGAAGAAACAACATTTAATACATGAAGGGGTCCTGTCGACACTTAATAAAATGCGGCTAGGAGCAAAGATATGACCGCGATTTTACACGCGCCTTTATTTCGATTCTCACTGTCGAGATCGAGCAGGAAGCTACAGTTCTGGCCGCGGACCTTAGGTTAAAGAGTATTGACTCAGCAACAATAGGCCGCGACATATTTATGCAACGTATAATAGTAGACGAACCTTTGGAAGTTCTCAGGAACCGGAGACAGCTTATCAGGAACAATTTCAGCAAACAAAACAGCTGGCGGCAAGCGATAACACAAGGAGGTAGCACAGAATTCGACTCAGCTTTGCACAATGTCAACTATTCGAATGACTTGGTCAAGCTGAGAGAATTTCTGGCTGGTTTTTTTTATTAAAGATGTTGCGGCGGATAATATCGGCAGAAGAGAGCACGGGAACAGAGTAACGCGTAGAAGTCGGTGAAGATATGGTCACTTTTGCAAAACTGACCTGCCTTTTTGTAAAGGATTTGGTCCAGCTGCGTCCTCGGCCAGGGTCAAAAAAAAACGGTTGACCCGAGCAAATCTGCTAACCTCAGCATCTGCGTCTCACGCCGATTGGCTAAGATGCTGACCTCCCGTGGCTCTGCCGAAATATCTCAAGATGGCGGCAACTGAGATTTTTCTAGAACAACGATTCCGCTGAGCGAAAATCGTCTCTAGTGATCTTAATATGACAGATAGAAAATCAGAAAAATCACTGTCGTGTCAGAATCAGTTTTCCGCGAAATATTGCTCTTACAAGCGATCTCATAACTCGTTGCTGAAGCGAGTTATGAGAAAAAGAAGAAAAATTTTCCACCTGAGCGAGTCAGGTGTACCGGTTAATCAAAGCGGAGATGTCATCGTCCGCGAAAAAGTAATTACTGAATCGAGTCTGATTTTTATAAAAGCCTAAAATCGATTTAAGTGCAAATTTATGCTAAATATTTTCTATGGTGAATGTTCCTGAAGGGATTTGGCTGAAAATTCGAAGGAACGTCCGTGATAGTCGTTCGCTTCCATGAAACTAAAATTTCCCACCTTCCCTTCGTGTGTTCGCGCTTCATATCAGATTGAAATTTTGATTGACCGCGGTGGAGGGGAGGCCGCCTGCAATCGCACGTATGACCACGCGAACCGCTACGATTGGTCGGACTGGGCGGGGCTTATTTTAGTATCGAACGGCAAACGCTACACGCCGAACGCGTTTCGAAATCTCGTCTCGCCAAAATGTATGGGGAAATCACAGTTTATTGAATTACTAATAAACCTGTTATCCGATTGCAATTTAATTTACAACACCGTTTCGGACCATCGTCCTTTCCGGCTCGAAAAAAATTCGGCGCCGAAGCTTGGCTCGGGCGCCGGTTCCGCACGATTTTAATTGGCGCAGGTGAGGGCTTGGTGGAGTCCAAACCGCGAACATGATTTTAATATTAGTTTATGCAGTGCATACTAGGACATGGCTAGTGTCGTAAAAACAAAAATTCTCAAACGAATTTTGTCCCTGACGACCCTGGTCGAGGTCGCCGCGGGATCCATTTGTTCGATCGCAATTGGAAATTGCGTCGATAGAATTCAGCGAAATTTCTTCAGGGGCTAGAACAGCCTATGCTAGGTGTACCTGTAAATTATGGGGAGCCTCCGTTGAGGAGGAGGAAAACGGCAAGCGTTTCCATTTCCCTCTCTCGCCGCACTCGACCGCAAATTCGGTCGAGTACCGCGCGCGAGCGAGAGACGGTATTTCTATTTGGCTCTGTGCGCCCACGTACTCACTTACAAAGCAGTGGGTTTGTCTTTGCACTCAATAATCCGCGGCGAGACCCGCGGATTGCAAAAATCTTAATATTTGCTTACATTGGCGACTTTGTCCATTTGACCTTGAATAATCGAAAAAATGATGTGTTTATTCTTTCTCTTTTCCTCATTATACCTATCAAGCTTTGCTAACAACCGTATAAGGAAATGCAAGTACAAATCATGCCAAAGGACCGTATCGTATCAGCATACAAATAAAATACCGAACTTTTTTATATTAACCGATAACAAGGTGCACGCACATCCTTGTTCCGCTAAAGCTCCTGAACAATGTAACCCGATCGATCAACGCATGAAGAAATTTCAATGGGGCAATAAATCGTCATTTTGTAAGTCCTGCAGAGTGCATCCTTGTGAATACTCCCAGAGGACAGACAAACTTATATAAAGATAAACTGCACAGGGAGTGCACGAAGTTTGCAGTATGGTCTAGCCAGAGACTATAGCTAATAATGTGAAAAAAAAATCAAAGTATTTCAGCTTTACAAATATTATTTTATATACGGTAGATAGCTATTTCCGCTACCGCCCTAATTAGAACTATGTTTAAACGAAAACTACATACACTGGCTTAGAAGAGCTATACAATATATATTCTCATATATTCTAGCATCGTTACTTATTGAAACATATAGTATTAAATATATTTATAGATTAACATTAATTTTTCCCGGGACGATAACAGTTATGGAATTATTCAAAGTGATTTTTTTTTACCATGTCCGCTCCCAATATGGAGCAAATGGACCCCTAATGGAGTTTGTCTCAACACAAGTATTTCTACGAGAACTGCTTGTTACTCAGTTGCTCAACCTCTCTTTTTCTAAAGAGAGTAAGAATATAAGGAAAGGGCTAATACAGGACTAGTGGTAAGCTAATCGCTCTCGATTCGCCTCGTTCATGGGATAGGATGGGTGGGAGGAGGGAATTCAAGACATCACATACATCCATGCCTTCGAACAGAAATTCATAAATCGATTGAAAAATCAATTTATAAAACTGCCCGTGCCCTCTGTAGCGGTAGCCAACGACGTTGACCACTCGACCACACAGGCGGCTAAATTAGTTAAAGTGAATTGGCTTAAATGTAAATGATTGTATACGATTAATTACACAAGCTTCTTGTAAAGGTCTTATATTGATATTTTTTGGTCATAAGGTTGTCATTGGCTTGATTATGTTTATTGTTTTTAGTTTTTATAGTGCATTTACCTAAGAGCCTTTACAACAAAGATGTGAACATATAAGTAATGGATTAAAAGTTTTGCTATGCGATTCTTTTATTAGGTGGTATACTAATTGAGAGTCTGCGTTTTTATTTTTAAACGACCTTATAAAATGTTCTTCAATAACCTAGAGCTAATAGCATGTGCTAAAAAATGAAACATTTGAAATGGTTTCAATCATTGTTTATAAAGCAATACTTTCGCAGCGAAACGTATCTTACTGTAACAATTAGTTTCATTAATTGATATTAATGAGAAATGAATTATTTATCTGTAATAAACAGTTGTTGAAACATTTATTTGATTCTCGAATGTTCGATTGTAAATTCTGTCGGCTTAAGCAAGATATTTTTTTAAAAAGCCTCCCATTGAATAATGTGTTGTTATGGTGACTGAAAATGCGTGACATCCGAACTGAATTTCAATAGTTAATATGCGTAAGAAAGTATATAAATCAAACGACCTTTGTGGTCTAATAAAAAAAAGCTAGAGACACAATTTAACATTTATTGCTTTTTAAAAGGTCAACTTCAATGCAGCAGCTTACACTGTTTGACATTCTTATGGTTTAGTAATAATATTTTAAGCTCAGATGACAAAATAAATAAATACAACTGTTATTTTAAAAGCTTTTGATTGTTGGAATTTTTCTCGAGGGATGACACTGTAGAGTGTAAAGAAAGGATTTTTAACTTTTTTTTCACTAGTTAAATCTAGATGTTGAAGGAATACCAAAAATATAATCATAGTAGATATACGTATATAATATTTGTATTTATTTATCCGTCGGTGTATAACGCAAATCACAACCCAGCATACACATTCTCTGTCTGTCAACACATCGTACGCACCAAAGTATGTTGACAAGTGCCACTTTCACCTTGTAATTTAATACTCTACTTTAGTAATATTTACTCCAGGCTAAGAACCCGCATTCTTGGGCTGGCGTCTTAGTCGTATAGAGTGGGTCCGAACCAATGTTCCCTGTAATTCTCCGAAGGCTATGTGCGCAAAATACATTGGCTGTGCAACTTTGAAAGGAAATTTAAAAAATTGTGCGCCACATAACGGTATTTAGACCTACTTAACGAAATGGTTAATTTTTATAATGACAATAATTAACAACACTATATAATGACAATTAATTTATTCTGATGGTGGTATAGCTGGTGTAACTTTTGTGCGCTCTGTTCTAATTCATGTGCGCGTACTCGGCGAGTTGCGTGCGCGCGCACAGCTTAGAGGGAACACTGGTCCGAACCCTAATGTGCCGAGAGTAAGAATCATTAAGTGTACACTTTCTTATAAAATATATATTATTTTTAATCAATTCATAAGTTGTATCAAAATGTAATAAGTCCGTGATTTTCCTGACACACTCTATAAGATCCTGAAAGGGGAATATAAAAAGCGATTGTTTACCCATTACTTACTCCAAACAAGCCCTTATAATTCTATCATTTTTTTATCCATCTCCCAATGTGGAGCGTATGGCTACCTAATGGAGGTATTTCAACAGAAGATTTTCTACGAGAACTGTTTATTAGACAGTTGCTCAACATATCTTTTATTATAAAAGACAGTAGGGATTCAAGGATAGAACTAAGTCAGGACTAGTGGTGAGGTTATCGCTCTCACTAAAGCCGTTTTCAGGATATAATGGGTGAGCAGTAATTCAAAATATCAAATACATCCATGCCTTTGGACAGAAAAACATAAATCGATTGAAAAATCAATCTATAAAAACTGTCTGTATTTTGGATTCGAGCCCGTGATCTCGGTGTTTTAAGTCAACTTCGTTGGAACTCGACTACATAGCCGGCTACCATTCTACCATTTGTCATTATAATTTCTCCAAACGAGGAAACGCGGCTCAGTGATGCGATTTTCCAAATCAAGAATGACAATGAATTAGAAAAAAAATACTGGGGATTTCCTTTTTATTTTTATTTATATATTTTTTCCTATCGAAGGTTTGCCACCATCGCTGAAACTCTAAGAACTGTACATCGTTAAAAGTATAGCAACGAATAAAAGAAAATTCAACACCTTTCGTAAACGGTAATTCGATAATACTAACGCAGAAGTTTTGTATTTACAAATTTTCATCCCTAATAAAGATATTTTTTAAACCATTTTCGCTTCTCATGTAGACTATATAGACTCATAAAGAAGTTTATCATGATCAGAAGATTTGTTATGATAGCCGAATATTTCTCAGTTGCACAACCTCTTTCTTTTGAAGAGAGTAGGGAGTTAATATTAGGGACACGTAATGACTGGTGGTATGCTGATCGCTCTAGCTACGCCTCGTTTTTAGAATCAGGTGGGTTAGGGGAATTTTCAAGCATCCACGCCTAAGTTCAATATTCCATAAATAAATTGAACAACCAATTTATAAATTTTCCGCACAGGGATTCGAACCAGTTAGCGACGCAAACTTGAGCACGGATCCGACAAATACGATAATCAATGGTCGAAGAATGAAAACAGTTTAATGATTTTGTTTACCACCAAAAATGTTTATAATGGCCGACCTATTTAATTCAAGTACGTTATCAAACATGAATTGATTTTCATTTAAGTTCATAGAAAGGGATACCCCCAAACCCAGTATTACGTTACATTTTCGAGAAGATTGATGGCAAAAAGAGTGCAACATTTTTACAAAGAAAATGGCTACTTAGAGATATATTTCTTCGACGGAACAGATTATATTTCTCTTTTAAATTATATTAACCAACAAAAAAAGTTGACATTAAGTATCTAACTGCCTAGTATTCGTATAATAAAATTATAAATTCAGTGGGAACGGCTTAAAAATTATTTAATAATTTATACTAATATTTTTTTCATATAAATTATTTTCTATCAATAAAAAAGCAATATTTTATTTTGAAAACTTTAGGAAGTGAACATATTACTGTCGACATTTCTTTTTTTTATTATTTCAATAACACGGATGTGTGCTAAAAGATATCAGAAAACCATTCTAAATAAAATTTTGCACCTAAAATTTCCAATCAAAAGACAAATTGAAATTGAAACATCAAAAATGGCCTTTCGCTATTTGAAATCTTAATAGAACTGGCCATTTTGAAATAACCATTGCAATTAATTAATTAATTTCCCTCTAGACGTGAGACAATAGAAGTTAGAAGCGTTGCTGAATTCAATATGGTCGGCACAGTTTATTAGCGAATTGAAATGTTTGAATAAAACAAATAACGTTCCTCGAATGTTTGAATCCTTTCAATAAACAAATAATGGATCGTTACGTCGACATTTATAAGATCTAAATTTACTTCGAACAAACGTTGATTTTACAAAGAATTCAATTTCCCCAGAGCAACGACGAATCATAATGGATGACGGGAAAAGGCCATTCAAAATGGAGGCATTGCGAATACTTTCGTGTTATTTACTGGACAAATAAACTGTTGAGCAACGCCGGCGGCGCCACCCCACGGCAGACATTTTATCTAATGAATAGGAACCTGTTTTACCAAAGGGTAGCGTTGATTACGTTCATAATTCAAATAAACTAAAGACGAATGGAAAATTTTGTCGTTTGACGTTTCGTAAACAATGATTTCAAAGAGTGGCAATACGTTTTCAAGTGGTCTCTCTCTGGCATTAAGACGAGGTTTTAATATACTTTATGCCGCATAATATATCTAGCAATTTTGACTCTAATTATTTTGGTCCGTAGTATATTTAATATTTGCTGCGAGCTGTGAATCTTTTCAAATCTTCTTACTCTTGGAAAGTATTGAGCAACCTTTGACAGATTTTTGAAAAAATGTGATGTACTCGTCTCCATTTAAAATTCTATAAACTAAAAACATATTTAAGGTTAGCTTCTTTTGTTAGATAATATGAATAATAACATAAAACAATAAATAGAATTTATAATAACATAGATCAGACGAATTTTCCGTATAATCAATTGATGTCATACACGTAGATATAGCTTCAACATTGCTCTTCTTTGTAATATCTGAAAAATATATGTTTCAAGCCGGAAACTGAGTTCCGTTAGTAATATAATACGATGGGATATGATTTTAGTTCAAAATATTATAAGAACGCATATATTACAAAGTTTAATCGAATGATATTATTTGCTTTCCATAAAAAGTGCGATCGTGACTGTTTGACTTCCATAATAAGTACATATTTTATAAGATGGTTTTTTTTAACCCATTACTTATAATATAATAGTTTTGGTTCTGATTGCAAGAAGTTCAGGGCTTACAAAAATATTAAATAAGCTATATGTTTTCATTGCACGTATTTTCAATATTGAACTTTTACTCAACATTTTCAATATGTGATGATGTAGATAAAACACATATGGGAGGTGATATTAAAATGTTACCCTGTGAAATATTTAACATGTGCAGATACAGTATCAAACGACGGATAGGAAATGAATAAAAAATCTACAAAACGCAACATTGTGAACATGAGTAAGAAAAAGGTGACTTTTAAAGATTCTGCAATTCAGTCTATTCGATTATGAAATAAAAATGTTGATATTATAACTATAATATATTTCTAGGCAGTGGAATATTGATATGTTATATAATATGCACATTCTTCCAACCAGACGTCTCTGGATAGTTCATCTTGCCACATAATAATAATTACAGTTGTAAAATTTGGCAGACATCCGATACTGAAAACTGCATGGACGATGCTTGTGACAAATAATAATTATTTGGCAACACTTCAGCAGTGAACTTCCGAAATAAAGCACGCAGCGTTTGCGAACAGAGCTTTCAGGTTTCTACTGCCTACTTGTGATCGTTATTATTATAGGGACTTTGCGTGTAAGGCGATTCGAGATGGAAAATGCCTATTATAGCGGCGTACCATCAAAATATGTATGAGGGCATATTGCAGAGAGCCTCGGCTATATCAATTTATATATATATTTCGTTTTATTTATTTTTGTTCTGTGTTATGGAGATACTCTCCTTGCAGGCCACATCAAATTCCGAAAAGAAACTGTCTATATTATTTGTTTTTTTTTTAAGATATTGTCAACGATAATAATATTAATAATAATAATGGAATTCCACAAAATACATAAGACCCATTGTTTTGGGTGGTTAATGGTTTAAGAAAATTTCATTACCATTGCAACATTAAAATAATAATTTAGAATTATTTTGATTATGTACACTTCCACAAAAATCTTGGTCGAACACGTCCCGGATTTCGCCTCTTGGCATCATCCGGTACAACTCAGTGCGCGAATGCACTCGAACTGACCGAAGATGCCGAGAGGCGAAACCCGGGTCGTGGTCGGCCAAGATTTTTGTGGAAGTGTACATAATGAAAATAATTCTAAATTAACGTTGAATTTCCATCAAGCACCGTCAGTCGAAATTAAAAAAAAAATATAGTCAAAATACATCAGCTTAAATGAAAATTGAATCAATAAAACAAAATTATACGGGAAACTCGGATAGTTAAGATCTGTTTTGATTATATTTTACCGCGCTTGTTTCCGTGTTAAATATTTGAAATATTGAAGTAATGGTTGTATCAATGATCCAAAACCACATTTGAAAAGTTGAAACAAAAAAGTAAGGTAAACACGAGACTTTTTTAAATATTTTTTATATTGATTAATCCGCGCAAATTTTGAATATGAAAACGACTAAGCGGTGATTTGCAGCCGAAGAGCGAGTCGCCAGCTGCATCCAAATCACCCATCAGTCAGATTACAGCTGAAGCCGTTGCGCTTAATATTTTAAAATTGAAAACTATATGAGGTAAACTGAATATATGAGGTAAAAATTATTATATATATATATCAAGGAGAAGTAAATTTGATATTGATATTGCATGGAATCAAGCTCACCTGATCACTAAGGCAAAGAAAGCTCTTATCTCTTGTCCTATGTTCTAAAATTATTATAAATATAATTTTGAACTTAGTATATCTCTTGAATATTGAATATCAGCTTGGAATCATGGAATATAAACCAGTTAACACGAGCAATTACTATTGTTAGTAACATAAGATAAACATAGTACTGTTTTCTTTATTCGTTTTGGTTTAGTCAATTTGGAACAGCACATATTCAATTTTGTCAAATAAATATAAGTAATAGTTTAATTTTGACTTTCCCTAGAAATGAATTCAAGCCTGTGACGAAATTTCAATATTTCAATAATATACTAATTTTACCAGTTAAATTAACGTGTAAATTGTTCCGGGTTCAATTTTCAATATGTCCATGTTGACCCAGTGGCAGAGAGGGTGTGGTGACAAAATACAATAACCCTTGAGCACCGAAAAGTGTAACGAGGGAAGAGAGGCTTTTCCGAAAAACCGGAAGAGCCGAGGGACTCGAACGTAGGGGAAACTTTTCATATTACTACATCGCAAAGGGAAAATTGCTTTGAGGGGTTGTGAAGTAACATGTCAACAAAGAATAATACTAACGATGAATACACCATATTTTAATGTGATTTTAGAATGTATTAGTTTTATGATACCAAAACACATTAAAATTAAAATTAATTATTACAATATAACTAATAGTTACTTGTTTCGATTACTAAGACTATTTCTAGACTAAATAAATTTAAAAAAAACTATCATCAGTCTTAGTGAGATTATCACAACTAAGAGTTCCAAATATTCGTCCAAAACAAATATTCGGTATATCCAACAGTTATAATATTCGAATATTCGAATAATATAATATTAAAAAAATATCACATATATTCATGATTTTTATATTTTTATTGCGGGACACATTATTTTTTTATCAAATATTGGTTCTCAGCACGAGTCTTGGGTATTTTGGGTAGCAAATGACATTGACCACTCTACCACGGAGCCGGTATGATTAATAGATAATATATTCTACTGGTTGCGAACTATTAATGATACATACACATGTATCTCTTTTTTTATTTATTAGTCGTTTTAGATAAGCTTGTTATACGTGTAACGACAATGATAAGCCTACCACTAGTCCTGTCCTAGCTTTATCTTTTATATCCCTACTCTCATCGAGAAAAAAAGGTTGAGCAACTGAGTAACAAGCAGTTCTTGTAGAAAAACTTATGTTGAGATACTTCGATTAGGAGGTCATATGCTCCACATTGGAAGCGAACATGGATTAAAAAAAAATACATGGAACTGAGAGAAGGTTTTTTTTATTTCTATATGCAAACATTTCCCTACCGAGATAAAACAATTATTTTTCTAGTAATGGGTAATATAACTCAAAACATTAAGTTTTTGACATCGTGGAAAGGAAAAAGGACGTAACCCACACATATCAAATTTTACAGGAGGCACAAAACTGTGTTTTGATGATTTTCGGCCGTATGCAAATTATGGAATAAACAAAACCTTAAAGTCCACGTAGACTTCTAAAATGCTGTTAAATTGACATAATCTAATATTATTTTAAATAATTGTCTAGAAAAAACCTTTTTTTCAGTCTTTTTTATTGGTTTCCATTTTCACAAACCCATCTTTTTTCAAACTTAAAAGCTAAATTTAGATATTAATTCAGCATTTGCAGCTTAGATCTTTTTGACAGAACGTGTATCAAGTTGAATACATTGTGATTATCGAAAAAAAGCTGTTTTCAAAAAACTGTGGGTTACATCCTTTTTCCTTTCCGCAGTCAATATGGAACTAAGCCATATATTATTCTATCGAATTTATTTGTAATATATATGATGTCTAGTAATCTTTCGAAGCCCGTAAGTTAAGAACAACTGAGTTCCTTTCTTAGACTAAAGTTAAAACATCTTAAATTGTTTGCTAGTCGAGGTTTGTTTAATTCAGAACAACGTCTAGATTTCCTATTCAAATAGCATGCATAATTTATAACGTTAATAATTGAAACACTATAACGTTGTTATGAAAACATTCCCGGTGGAAGAAGCAGCACGTATTGCTGAAACCACCCCTACCCCGCCCAATAGAAATCTTAGTTTAGCATTTGCATAAACCGACGATATTTCAGCACACTTTGGCAAGTAACACATGTGCTGGGGGTGGCAGGGGAGGTAAACATAAAACTCGGGTTATATTGTTCATTTATAACTTAAAATCACTGATGGAAACTCAATATATAATAACAAAATAAAATGTGCTGTTTGTCAAAAACGCACAACACACCCAATCTATATCAACACATCATGCACAATCGACCGCATTGATCGAATATTAAGTGGTGGCACTGCTTCCCAGTTTTTATGTAAATTTATAATTCATTATAGACTATTGATAGATTATTGTGTCGCCAGGTCCGTGGCGCAGTGATCAAAGTCGTTAACGTCACGGGTTCAAGTAATACGAACAGCGTTTTTCTATCGATCTCTGTACGAAGGTATGGGAGTAGATTAGCGATTATAGTTCTCTCCCAACCCTATCCTTTATGCTCCTACTCTTTTAGAAATACTGAGGTTTATCAAATGAGTAACAAACAGTTTTCAAAGAAAAAAAATAGTTAAGATACATCTTTTAGGAGGCCACATGCTCCAAATTGGGAGCGGAGCATTTAAATTTAATTATGTCTGAGGTATTGCTTAAATTTAGCGATTATATTATATTCCTTGTTTTTTATATTGTTTCTTAATACTAAATATCTTTGATTTTTTAGTAATTATCCAAAACGACTTATAATGTATCTGATAGTGTGTTATTGCATTTATTACAGTTATCACATTATTTGGTATCAATTAATGTGAATTAATACCAAACAAACTGACACATATAAAAAAGTTTTAAACGAAACATTTAACTCACTAAGCGTGAAAGATATGCAGAGAAGTTAATATAGAAGAAAATTAATATAAAAACCAAACGTCTCTGGCATCTTTGTGCACGCGCCGATAAGGGTCACACGAATGCCTTCAAAGTGCCATGTCAAAATGTGCAACGTCACGAATATGTCAAAGAAAAAAAAATGATTTGAATTATATTATATACGAAGCGAAGTATTTTGTTTGTTTTTGGTACGGAAAAGTAGTTCTACTTTTTACCTACTTATCAATTAGTTTTCAAAACTAAGCACGCAAGAAAACAATTCTTGGGGTTGTTAAGTCCAATTATTTTTGTAATTTATTTCTTTACCAGAATTTATTTATAACACACAGTTTTTCAGGTATATTATTATTAAACTTTGGTTTGGCGTAACTTGGTAAAATTCTTATTCAATATAAATACCAATTTTATATATTTTTTATCATTAAACTTGCTAAGCAAAAAGTTTAATGATACAAATTAAATTTATATTAGTATTAAGCATATTTTTGTGAAAGAGATATTCTACCAAAGAATTTTCTCTAAACGGATTCGGTTACAACATACTTTAAAATACTTTCTTATTATAATTAGATGAAAATCTATTGTTCGCTCTGACAAGGCGACTACAGTATAATAGAGAAAACTTCCTCGGAAAATTGACATGAAAGGAACCCAAAATAACACGATATCTCATTAAGATAAAATTTTGTGGATCACGAATAAATGAGTCAAAAGAAATTACATATTTTTAGAAATTTTCGCGAAATCTTTTGACTAAACCTGAGCTTATATAGTGTTTATTTTCATGCGAACTAGGTGGTACGAGATAGGACAAACCAGCTTTGGATGCCCAAAAGAGCCTTGAACCTTGCAAGTCTCTTTTAAAAACCTGACGGATTTCGTCGTTATGGAAAAGACCCTGATGACCAATTATAGAATGCACCTAGTTGGTAGATTGACGTTGGAGGAATCGAGGAGGCTGACTGAAACAGAGAATCTTGGAGTCCGAGTTAAATAATCCGGATATGATAAAATAAGTCTGACCTTTGACAATCATTTTGTCGTAGTAAATTATCCGGATAACACATCTCCAGTCTCTTACCTGGAAACAAAGAACGATTCAATTAGTAAAATTGTTGATGGAAACACATTTTGAATGAATAGTATAAAACAATTCCGCCATTTTTTAACACGATTAAATATAAGAAAACACAAAGCACACAGAGTGGTAGTGGCTTAAAAAATGTACTTTTGACACATACAAATATGTCAAAACTGTTCAGCCACAATACATCGGCCAGACAATTTTTTTAAAAATATAATATAAGAATATATAAATGAGCACAGAAGATGTCGTCAAAGAAGAAAAAAATCAGAATGACCAAATCATGTACTTAAGATATGGCCAGAATCCGCTGTAAAGAAATACTCTAGCAAGTAGATATTAAAGGCATAAAATAAATAACATTTTTTCATACATTTTTGATACCTTTTTACGCGGATTTGGAACCGATTTATCAAATTATATGAAAATGAAGTTTTTTTTTACGCGCCACTTTCTGGAACCGATATATCGCGTAAAAAGAGGATTAGGTATACTTTAAGCAAATAAAATATATAATTTAATGTTTATCATCGATCACTTTTAAGGTGTTAGCTAACGGTGGAAAGGCATTATACAAAGAAAAAAAAGTTTTTTTTTTTGGTAGTAATTTAACGCCTCTGTGGTCGAGTGGTCAACGTTGTTGGCTTCGGTTACGGAGGGCACGGGTTCAAATCCCGGTACGGACAGTTTTATAAATTGATTTTTCAAGCGATTTATGAATTTCTATTCAAAGGCATGGATGTATATGATGACTTGAATTCCCCCCTCTCACCCATCCTATCCTATGAACGGGGCGTATCGAGAGCGATTAGCTTACCACTAATCCTGTCTTAACCTTATCCTTCTATCCCTACTCTCTTCAGTAAAAGAGAGTTTGAGCAATTGAGTAACAAGCAGTTCTCGTAAAACACTTCTGTTGAGATAAACTCCATTAGGAGTCCATATGTTCTACATTGGGATCGGACATGGTTTAAAAAAAAATTTAACGTGTCAATAAATATTTTTGATTTTCAATGTGAAATTAGTGAATAAAAATGATTTTATTTTATTAGCTATGCTACCAATTAATTATCTCACAAATATTTAATAAGATAAGCTCAAGCGAATGTGAGTTCTTCTGAAATAGTGCATTCGTTAAAGCCATGCTCCGTTCAGTTTTGAGTTGATTTATTTCTTACCTAAAATACCAAATGCATTAAGTATGTATGTATGTATAATTAAAGTTATTCGGTTTCACAACTTTCCTTAATAGGTTGCTCTAATGCACATATAACGTACTTAGTTTTCTAGTTTACCCCCTGATATAGAATATTATGGAGAAATATTATACACCGCCCTCTGTTATTGTGACCCAGTAGTAATATTCATACTCGGGGGTTAAACGTAGTGTAACAGGAACGAAGCGTATTTTGTATGTTAAAAAGCTGTGAACTGGTTCCATAAGGGGAAATGGTAAAAGCAGTCAAATCCAACCCACAAGGGACGGAAACTAAATGATCCAAGCCCGAGTCGTTGAGAGTTTTCCCAGAAAAGCGTTATCCAAAAAACGAGGACAAGGATGAGGCAATGAACTATGCAACCATTGTATTCGATATTGTTATTGGTAACGACTAAGGAGTAACAATAATAGTACTATTCGATTAAGTAGAACGAAACTTCTTACAGTGATACTGAAATCTTTTATTTTGAACATTATTTGATATTCCAGTGTGGGGATTGCAATACCGGTAATTTTGGATTTAATATATAATACAATACCGGTATTACAAAAAAAGTTAATAAAACAAAACAATATCAATTAAAATCTATTTTTTGATATTTCACATGAAGTACCGTTTTAAAAATATATGATTATAATAAATAACTTACGGTTTCATAAAATAATAATACACTATCGAGGTTCATCAATTCTGAAACCTATCAAGATTGATACATATCTTAACAGATTTAAAACATTTCAATTAATCGTGAACAATTTCATTGAAAAATTCCATTTTGGCTAAGTTTCAATTCCAAAATACCAAATTTTAGCAAATTTTCAAAATAATATTTCGGGATACCGAAATAGAAGAAATAAACTTCAAGATTTACAATAATTTCAGTGTATTTTCATAAAAATCTTGCAGGAATACGCTAATTTTAAAACATGATTAAAATACAAACCGACGACACCGAAAAATGATACGTTGATTTCGAATAAATACATGATGTCAATCGATATTTAACCGCGTATTTGGGTATCGAATAAAAACGTTACACACATCCCTATTGCGCGACGATAAAATCTGTACGAAGCGTAAATATTTTATTTTACAGCTTTTGTCGAACATGTCCTATAAATTATTATATATATCGCGAATGCGGCGATCTGAATGCGACATTGATGCCCCTTTATGGCGGAAAATTTACCCCCCGAAAAATGAATAAAATATTATTTATTTTATTAAAATATCACATATTCAACGCGAGCAGATTTTTAAGGATGGTAAGTAAAGACTGCAATTAATATTTTTGAGCTGTCAATGTTCGATGGATCGAGTTTGAGTTTATGGAAAAAAACAACAAATATAAGAATGTATATAAAATAGTGAATATTTTTTTCGACTCTTTCAAAAACGACAAAAAAAATCTAGCAAAATACATAGCTAATTTTTGAAATTCTTAATATTAAACAGAGATAAACAGACTGGTGGTGGGAACTTATATTAAATTGTTTTGATAAAATTGATATAAACATGGTAGAACTACATCATGATAAGGTGAATATATCAAAAAAATTAGAACTGTGTGATGTAAGAATATAATGGATATGGTAAGACACGATTAGTAATAAACTCATTACTCTAATCAATTGAAAGGGTGTGAGGGATTTTTTAGCCATCACAAACATCCATGGAAAATATGCTGTTCATATTGGGATTAGAGCCCTTGAGATCCGCCACAGAAGCTAACGACGTTGACCACTGCGGTACGGATCCAAAAAATAATTGACTTAACATACAGTTCTCCGATTTTTTTCACTGATCTGACGTACACTGCATGCAAATGTTTGATCTTTATATATCTACATCATGTTATAACATATACAAAATGACGATACATAAAAATTGGATCTTATGTCCTGTGAATCTGAACGATATAAAACTGAATTACTTTTGACGGTATCTAAGATTACGGAAATACGAAGAGAAAAGGCAGCCTTTTGAAGATAAACAGATCTTGGCAACATTTTGACAAAATCTCGATTACACATGCAAATGATTTGGTGAAACACTCGGCCGAGTCTAGTATTTACGTAGCTAAGTTAATTACGAACCGATTTTATTATTGTGTGAACGTCATGCTCATCCATCAATTATAGCCAATGTCAAATGTGCTTAAGAGGTTTGTGTGTTAATAAATTAATATCATAATTTAAATATCTCGTACTAAATACGCAACGTTTACTTAATCAATGAATTGATCGTCTTTTAGACATACAAATATATACTCCTAAATTTCTGCTAGTACATTAATAAAATTTTCATTGATTGAATTGGCATTAAATTGGTTGAACTCCATTTCAATAAAGTCAAAATAATACTGTATGTAGATTCACATATTTTTTCATTGAAACTTTATTTAGTTTAGCGATAGATACCGCCTTAGAAGAGATACACAGTACATATTTTTATCTGCTATAACTTTATCTGTTATTCCTAACTTGAAAAAAATATTAAATTATAATACGTAAATGACCAAAGTCAGTTTTTCATATTCAATACTTTATTTTTCAAAATAAGTTAGTGTAGATAAGAAGGTGTATCTTTTTAGCAAGAGTACGTATATAGCTAACCTTAATTATAATTCTGACGATGGCGTGAAGCCGAAACACCAATTAAAAAATAAAAAACATATAAAATTAAGTTAACTGTTATTTTTTCTGAATTATAAAGAAAATGTTATTTAATAAATAATTTCATAGCGGTATTTAATAATTAGTACGCTTAGTGTGTATTTATGAAAATCTTTATAGCTATAGGAAATTAATAACACGGCAATTTTATTATACATCATATCAAACAGAAAAAAATGTTATCTATCAGTAGTTTTATATTATTCTAAATAAGGTATTGAAAACAGTCTAATGATTTCAATATACATAGTCACCTGCAACAGTAAAGGTAGTTAAAAGAGGAATGAAAGGCGTCGAAGATTGAAGTGAGCTCCAGATAAGTATAACGCAAACCAAGTAACTTTCTTGGCTATTTGAAAAAAAACGAAGAGTTGAAAGAGCCTTTATACAGCGTGGGGTAGAAAGTTACTTCAAAATCTCGGCTCTAAGGTAACGAAAACTCGTTACCTCCCCGTTCTGTGTGTTCAACTATTGCCGGTATTACATCGGCTCTCAAACTGTGCACAACCAGAGTGAATCTTAAATATTTAAATAAAAAATATACCAACGGTCAAGAGGTAAAATATAGTTACGTTAAAAAATAAAACACTTCGTAGAACTTTTGCTACATTTGTTGATAAAGATATGGACCGGTTTGGCTCATCATATTGGCATTATCAACTGATCAAATGAAAACCCGAGTTGTGAGTGACAAAACTAGTGTGAATGAACATAATATAAACGATTCAAATTATTAGATTTCTTTGTACCAATTTTTCCGATAAGGAATTTACAAATTATTATTATTATCGATTATCAATTTGACAAATCGAGTTTTACGAGAACGAATTAACGAGAATGTTTTACAGTTTATTACTATTTTAGCATATACGTCATCATTGTAAGAAAACATAACTATTTAGTTTCGACCGGGACTGTGGAGTTGTGTAAAAAAAATACGACTCCGACTCCGAGGAAATTTTTCAATAATTTCATTTTAACTTATATATGTATTCCATCAGATCATCTTTAGTCAGCCAACGATGAAATGTCAGCACTTGGGCCTATTTTGTTTGAATACACATCATTAAATATATTTTTCAAAAAAAATTCGAGCCATTCATTTTTCACGAATCCGACTCCGACTCCGGCAAAAATACCGCAACTCCGCGACTCCAACTCCATCACCTCAGCCCTGGTTTTGACTTTAAAAAAACTTCTCATAACCTTATATTTATTTTATTTTTTTTGTACCATGTCCGCTCCCAATGTGGAGCATACAATAAAAAACATAAAATAATATTTGAATGTAATATTTTATTACTAAAAAACGTTAAAACAAAAACTAAATATATTATAACTGATTTTATACGGCCAGAATTGAGTCTAAAGCCAACTAAAAAAATCACCAAAAATAAAATAACACACATTATTTTCCATTATAATAGAAAAAACCTTTTTAATGTTGGTTCTGGTTTATCTCAAGTACGAAGAAATTACGACCGAAAACAGAAGAGGCGCAAAAACATTTCGATAATCTGCGCCTCCCGTATCTTCTGAAATCTTCAGATCCTTTTGCAGAGTATTCGGCGAGTGTGATTTCGTCGTTACGCAGCGGGAAATCCCCAGAAAAAACTCGGGAAATACCTTTTCCGAACGAGCGAAACACCTTGTGCTTTTATGACATCGAAAATAACGTAATAAGTCTAAGTGCCAAAGGTAAAGTGTGCAAAGAAATGAGATAATAATGTATTTGACAACAAAGCGTTAAAAAGCAAACACACATACTTTTAGGTTTTAAAAATATTTTCCTTTATTGTTATTTTAGATATCATGTAATAGTAAACGAATTAAGAATATTATTATTCCCGTTTCTATACAATATACCCTAGTAATGTTTATCAAACAATATAGTTTATTGCATATATGGAAAAGCACGATGAAAGATATTACATTTATTTAATACTGTTCAATATTAACAGAAACAATGAGTGTGCAGAGCTTTCTTGTGTTAAAATTCGTTAACGTAATAATCACTGAACAAATTTATTTTATCAAACAAAATATCGGAGTCCTTCAGAGGACTTGAACCCGAAAAACTATTTGCAGTGTTATTTCGACACTATCCAAATTAAAACGCATACTTCTCGTAGTGGAATCCATTTAAAATGTAAATAAAATTAAAAGTTTATATTTACAGCCTTAGTGACAGCACCCACCTCTTTTATTCACACAAACGTCTATTTTGACTTTGGATCAATGAAATTTTCACGTTACCGGATCTCGGTTACAAACCCTTGTGGATTGCGTGAGATTTTGGATAACCGACAACTGAAACTTGGAGTTAGCAATCACGAATAACACGCGTTGAATCTCCTTTTCCAAAGCTTCATTATTAGGCACATAGTGTGATATAAAATAAACTTTCTATTAAAAATGCATATTTGTTTTGATAGATGAATAATATAAAATGAATACATACTACAAAACATCCGTTGCCTCGCCATCTTACGCGATCAATTAATTATCTTACGATCAAATATTTGAGTAGACAATTATCCGTAGTTGACCATTTAGTAAATTTTGCTGTACATCCTCAATATATTTATTTTCAATGCGGCCGTTTGGATGAATTTAAATGCTGGCATTCGTTTAAAAATAATTTACAATATATTAAACAATTTTTCAACCAATAATCATACTTTTGCACTAATATTTGACTGTTAAAACCTCTAAAGTAATATATATTTAAGTTTCTTGAAGGTGACCTTATTATATTACAGATAAATAAATACAGCTCTAAAACTAAACAGGTTTCCCACTCTTAGTTAATTCCGTTCAAGTGAAAGTATCTGAAGCTTCAAAAAGATCCAGATATGCTGAAAGATCTCTTAACTATTTGAATAGAAATTTATATGCTCGCTTTGCCGTTACCACAAACAACCCACAACCCAAAATAGAAGCTTTACCAGTAAATCATCATCCAACGTTTACACAACATTGTGTTAGTAATGGTTTTCATAATTTCCTTGCTTTTGTATGGGTAATCTTCTATGATTAATCGCCCCGGTAAATCTTTGGGGGATTAACAGAGCTAGAAATAAGTAAAATAAAATAAATAGAGCAGGCGAGCGGGTCGAGTAGGGATGCCCTACCGCTGGGCTATTTTCGTACTCAAGTATTCACCTGATCGGGTCACAGGGGCCTAACAATGTGCGTTTTGAGTTAAGCTCGGTTTTAACAATGCCATCGTCAGATTTATTCGGAAAACAAAGTTATTTATTAATATAGAACTTAAAAGTATGTTTTTTTATATACATATGTGTACATAAACGATTATGTGATTCAAAGCTCTAGTATTACTTTTTAGCTGTCAGCTCTTGGCGAAAAGGCATTGTATTAAAAAAAAATAGCACTATTTTGTACTAATTCCACATTTATTTATTAAGATCAACATTTTCAACTCATGCTTTTGATCGCAAATCAGTCCTGATCTAAAAAAGGAAACGTAGGATTAGAACAGATGATTGCTTATTTTTTTAGAAATAATACTTCGTGGACAATAATACACTGGACTATATTAGTTTTAATTGTAGCAATTGAAACATATTTAACTGGTAATCCTTGGTAAAATAACAGTACAGTGGAACCCCCAATTACGCTACTCTGAATTACCCGCTGGCTTGAAATATTCGCCGCAAATCCCCCGATTGAACGGTCGCATTATATTGTCGTTGCTACGAGACGGTTGTCTGTGCGGTGCATACAGTCAAAGGTTGGCTAGCGTCTGTGTATTCAACGCGTGCCAGGCTATACACGCATAGCCGGGCGTCTGTCTGTGTTGGATTTTGCGCGCGCTTTGCATTTTATCACTTAGTAACTAAATATTTCGTCCATATTTTCTTTTGCAAAACTAAGGTTTCTTAGTGTAAATCTTAGTTTTGCATTTTTCGCGGAAAAATCAAAATTTTGAGAAGAGTAACATAATAAAAATAATAAAATGACAAATTATCGTAAGAATCAAAATATAATCAAAATTTATAGCGATATAATGAGTGAGTTTTCTGTCCGGCATACGATTAATATGTTTGTAAAACAAGATGGTCTGTTGGTTTTAATTTTCTTCGGGTAGCAGTGT
The DNA here is from genome assembly GCA_030503985.1 of Himalopsyche tibetana. Classification (NCBI taxonomy): domain Eukaryota; kingdom Metazoa; phylum Arthropoda; class Insecta; order Trichoptera; family Rhyacophilidae; genus Himalopsyche; species Himalopsyche tibetana. The sequence continues at coordinate 2,652,155 of JAPJYX010000019.1, read as the reverse complement.
ATTTGTAGCAAATACTCGAGTACTTTGGTGCACATCACTAAAGGGTTGAGCGGCGAAAACACGCGATGCTTTTCTGCTTTCTCCCTTATCTTGATACAATTTTTGTGGACGTACACGTCATGAAGGGTTCAAAAATTGATTAAAAGGTTCACCCACTTGCCCAGAGCTAAACCCTATAATAAATAACAAAGTAAAATATAATTTGGGTGCAACGGAACAAAAGAAAACAAAAATAAATAATACAAATGCCATTCACAGAAATATTCGAACTTCAAAGTCCAAATTAAATAAGAATTATTTCTTTGTAGTTTTCTCTGGTGTGTTATTATTATAAAATTAAGATTTTCTTCTATGGTATTATAATATAAATACTATTAATAGATATAACACATCTTTTCAATGATGTAAAATCTAATTTAGTGATGCACGACCTATTATATTTCACAGTAGAGTCATTTTATTAATTTTAAAACTGTTGACTTCAGTGGTTTAACTATCAATGAATTATTATGCAATTGGAAACAAAGTTACCAAATTTATTTTTCAATTAAAACATATCCATTTCAAAAACTTTGTGATATTATGAAAATGAGTGTTGGATATGTAAACCATAATATAATTCAATTCAATTCATCTGCACTGCATACAGTGGCACTTATTTTTCGTTCTTGAGACCTTTAACCGGAGTTGACTTCAAAAGAAATAATAATAAACATCTCAACTGCTAATACTACAACTTAAGTTTGTGGGTCACAATAAATTTTGGATGTATGCGCATGCAGAATACGGAGCCGTTGTGTATCTCTCACCGCACATAAAGTATGCATAATAAAATGCAGTATACGCTATTCATTGCAGAATTAAGACACAATCTTACATTTAAATCATGAACAAGCAAAGTTAAGAAAAAATATGTATTTAATAAATTAAATTACATCTTGTATTTCTTCATTGCCTAAAGGTAACATGTCAGTTATTGTGAATCAGGAACCATATTAATATGTCTAGTTTAACTTTCAGCTTGTTTATATTAATTAATACACGAACGAAGTTTTACGAATCGATTAGATTCTTTATACAGCGAAAACAGTTTTTTTTATAATCATGTCTACTCCTAATGGACTTCAAATCCAAATGGTGTTTATCTTAACATAAGTTTTTTCTACGGCAAACCTTTGTTTGTTAGCTAATATTATTTTTTTTAAAGTAAGAGAAGATAATGATTGTATTTATATATGAACAGTGGTAATCTAATCGCTCTCTCTACGTAACGTTTTATATGGTCTGATGAGTGGAAAGGATATTAAATTTCATATAACATAAAACAATTTAAGCCCGTAAGCACTGCAACTGTTACCAACCGCGTTGAGTATTCAATCACTGATTTGGCAATTTATTGATACTGAAGTTTATAGTATTGGCAAGTTATTGAAGTAAAGTCAGTTTGGGTTCAACAATGTCAACATCGAAACATTAGCCGTTAACGGAAAGACATATCGAAAATAAGTAATAAAAGTTAAAAAATGTCAAACAAGATAATTAATTTTACTATCGAAATATAATCCAACAGAATATTGTAAAACTACTCAAATAATGCTAGACTGACTGTCAGTTCGATTAGACTTTCAATTGAAAATAATAATCATAACAACTAAGTGTTTTTGGAATAACAAATTATTTTTTTGGCTAGACCACTAGGTAAAAAAAACTTTTCTTAAATGGAGCGGGTAGAAAAGGGTGGGTAGGCGCCTATGCTGAATTGGCTGGACACGACGCCAGACAGAAGGGAGTGTACATGATTCTTGGAGGGCGGACATGACCCACATTTAAGTAGAATACCGATCTTTAAATAATAAATCACTTTCAAGACTGTCTGCCGGCCACGAAAAAAGCCAATAGAAAATATGTATAATTTGTTGAATCGTAATTTATTCGAAAATTTTATTATTCGTAAAGTTGAAAGATCATTCGAGATGAACTCGGGAAGAATTAAAATCACGTTTGAGATTTCAAATTGAAAAAAATATAAATTTGACATTGGCCTTAACGGGAATAGTACCCAGACCCGCCCGATCGGCAGAACCAGGCTTTTATAACGAGACGTGATTTTATAACTAAGTCCGCTCGCAGCGTGGACTTCAAATAAAGCAGTGGTGGCGAATCTTAGACCGGCGGGTCACATTCTGGCCCACGAAGGCTTCCTCCCCTCCACGTCTCCAAGTGACGCCGGTTCTCAAAAAGGTTCACCATCATTGTTACAGTGCGTACATCAACAGACGCTATCATACGAAATTAGCTTGATAGTCGTTTAAACTCTCTTTTTCGGAAAGATAAGGTTTGGAAGAGTGGTGATACAACCTAAAGATAGAAAGATAGAAATTAAGATATCGTATATACTCATGTCTTTTTATAAAAAAGTCATTAAATCGATTCAAAAAACTATTTATGAAAGTGTCCACACTGGGATTTGGCTGCCTAGACACCATAGCTGAAGAAAACGACGGCGACCTTTCGGCTTCAATCCCGGTTATAAAAGAAAAGATAAATATTATTTAATATTATATTAATACGCAAACATTATAATTTTTAATGCAAACATTATATGCATAGTAAAATTTGTATATCTCTAACAGAAAAAACACAGTATTTTTTTCAAATACGCGATGCAGAAGAAAACATGCCAGCAATAAAATTTTGTTTCACGATAATGCGTTGAACGTTAAAATTAAAATGTACTTTGTTGCTTAAGCTTATGCAAAAGCTTATCGAAAACGGTTAAATTTTTCTGTCTTCCACCGTTACTCTTAATTAATTTTAATTAAAATACTTTTATATATAAACTTTTTTTATTTCTCGTAAAAAATAATGCAGTACGGTAAAAATCCGATTTATCTTCGAACCGTGACATCGCACATCCTTATTTTAATTTAACAGCATATAAATTTTTGATTATTGCAGTAATTTATGTAATAATTATGTCACAACAGTCACAACCAACGTTCCCTCTAAGCCGAAGGTTTAGATGCGCGGAAATTTCAAAGGCTGCGCGGACCGATCAAATATCAATTAAGCAACTGTCTTGTAGTGCGCGCCAACCCGGAATGAGTGCGCGGGGACTTCTCAACTGCTGCGCGGCCGCGCACGCGCGCAGCTTAGAGGGAACGTTGGTCACAACTACTTAATATTGCTGCGTTTGCGTTTTAAATAATATAATTACTAAGTTATTTTGCAAAATCACTGAAAATTTCGCACACGAAAATAAAAACTATTATACTATTGAAAATGAGCTTAAAAATAACGGCCAAACAATTAATTGCTTGAGATTAACATCTTAACGTCAAAATTTATTTCTCGTTCAAATTTAATTGACAAACATAACATTAGCTACAAGCAAATTGATTTTTTGTTACACAATTTCACAAACATGTTTCATCGCTGTAAACTTTTAACCACGTGCCTTGTCATAAAAAGCACAATAGCTCGACCTTATTGTTGATAGCTTAACGCTTCATTGAAACACATTGTATGCATATAATAAAATAAAATATAAGCCCGTCTTAAAACAATTGTATTAAAAATGACGTCAGTATTTCAATTAACTTTGAGACAGTATTTATATTTAACGGTCTGTGCTTACAAAGAATAGTAAGTATTTAAATAAATTATTCATCTGTATTTTAACTTTAATGTCATTTTTATGTTGACAACCAAACTTCACCTAACCTAACCACATTTTTATAATAACGGCTTTCGACCAGTTGTAAAATAAATATTAAAATTTCAATGTTAATTAATTAATACTGACCAATTAAAAAGTATGCCAAATTTTAATCTGATTAGCGATTGATAGTTCTAAAAAGCGAAAACTCTTTTTTTACACGATTTTTAAATAGTACGGCCCACTAAAAATAACAAAAACTATATCTTTAGAAGAATTATTTGTTCTCATACGATTTCCAAACACAAAAAACACCGCATCTGTGATAAAGGATTTCTTAATAACAATAAAATTTACAACACAAGAGACAAGATATATAGTACATATAATAAACAAAAGACGATATTTAATCCTAACACAATTGACGTGTCAGACATTTTTAGCGATGAATATTTGTTATATTTGTTCTTAATTCAAATACATATATTTTGTTTTAATTTATAATTTTTTGACACGAATTTTTAAGCTAAGACGATTTTTTTTTAATTCAGGGAAACAATCATCATTTTTTCTATGAATTCTATTTTTTTACACGTCATTTTGTTTAACGTATCAACAGTACAAAAAAGAGTTGAGTATATATATGTGTGTATATATGTGAGTATCGATGTATGGATACAGGAATAGTTTTATAGTAATAAAATCGTATACTTCAAGAAGACAAACAATAATTTTGGTCAGTCAAATATTATCTGGAAAACTAAATTGCTGTAAACTTTTTGGCACTAAGGCGAAAATTGGTCGATGAACTTTTGTCGCACAATTTCAAAGAGCTGACAAATACTGATTTTCATTTTATATTCCGTTGAATTCTACATTGAATGATGGCTACCGTTTTCTCAAATATTGTAAAATGCATTTCAATATGATACAACAGCGTGGCAGAATATTCAAAGGACATTTCCAAAGGACGAATCTCGCCAAATACGGCACGAGCGAAAAATTATTCGCCAACCGGCCCGTTTCGTCACAGCCAAGAATATTTTATTGCTTTTCTTTTCACCTTTTGCGAAACATTTCGTTGTTCATACCGTATTATACAGAGACGGAATCCTCAGAAATATCTAGGCTCAGGTGCCATTCAATGGAAAGGGATGAATTCGCAATATATTTTGTAGGATTTAATTTATCTTTCATAAAATAACTTATATACTTACATCAATTTAACGTCTGTAATCAGTATTTGTGTTACAGAAGCGCATACAAATTACTTTTAATCTAGAGAATTTATTTACATGTTATTAATTATACTGTCATCGCAATACAAATAAAACTACTCAATATTCTGATGAACGCAACAGAAATTATAATTACAGCACACTTATATATATTGCTATTGGTTAATCCATGTCCACCCCCAATGTGGAGTATATGGTTTTATAATGTAGATATCTTAACAGATGTTTTTCTACGGGAACTGCTTGTGACTCAGTTGCTCAACCTCTCTTTTGATTCGAAAAGAGTAGGGATATAAAAGATAGGGCTAGTACAGGAGTAGTTTTTGTGTAATCACTCTCGCTACACTCCCTTATTTTAGGATTGGAATGGTGGGGGGAACTTTTAGACATCACAAATATTCATGCCTTCGAACAGAAAATATGTTCGTACTGGGATTCGAACCCGTGAGGTCGGGCATGAAAGCTAACAACGTTGACCACTGTGCCATGGACCCGACAATTATTACAATATTCGTGTGAAGCTAACTACTTAGCTTAAATATCTTTATTATAATGGACTTATAATAAATATATGACCAATTCAATAGGATTGATTACTTTCTGGGCATCACGCTATTTCAAAACAATAATTCTAGGATAGTCTAAAAACTAAAAACTTATATGCAATTATATACAATATCGCTACATAAAATAAAATATGCAAGTTTCCATTTCACGAAACTTTATATTCAGCGTGAATATAAGAAGGTTATGAGTGTTATGATCAAACTTTTGGTTCCAAATTATTATAGTTTTCAAGAAATAAGTTTGTCATATAAAATGCATTAACGTCTTGCGGTACAAAAATTCAGCATACATGTATGAATAAGTAAAAATAAGTTGGCTAGTACATTTGGAATTCATTTCTCTATTTTATGAAGCGATTTTGCGTATTTGACTAGTTAGAGAATACCATGCCGTATCTCAGTATTTTTATATTGAATACCGGAGTTACGAATATCTAAAACGGTTTTTCAAACAATAATAAAATGTTAAAAAAATAAATTTATTATAGTCAATTGAGATAGCGATACTGGACGAGTAATCTATTAATAAAACTTTGATAATATACCAAATACTTTTATTGCTAAAACATATAATAATAAGCTTATTTTTGTTAATTCAAACGGTAAATTAATTGTGATTTTTAATTAAAATATGACATTAAAGGGATAATCCATCAATGCAAAAAATAAGCGCGACTGTAGAGTTATCAACTTTGAAAAATTTAAAAAAAGTTTTATAAGATAACGCCGGAATAAACTTACGTTATCAATTCAAGACCGACACAGAGGAAACGAGAAAAATGTACAACCCAAATCAACTGGACATAGATCGAAAAATAAATTAGATAAAAAAGAAAAAAAATATCCCTAGTACAGAGGACTTTGGTTGAAAACTGAAACAGATAACAAAAAGAAAAAATATCACCAAAGTCCAGTGGACATAGACCAAAAATAAAGCAGATAACGAGTAATGGCCTATATCCGAGTTGGTATCTCTCTAACAGTGATTGGTAATCTTTTTTATGAATACCCTAAGTGACACAGACATTTTCCTAAAACAATTAAAATCAATAGGGGCTTTATTAATAGACTTCCACTAGTCATGAGTGACCAATGCACTACTTACTCTATTTGATGAAGAAAGCGGCACTGCTATATCAGAAACATCACCGTTTCCAATCTGGAATACCGTAGAGGCCCAAATATAAGGCGACCTCTATTAAGAGCAGAGTAGAAACGAAAATAAAATATAATATCAACTAGTTTTTGAAAGTTAGAGAACTTATCGCGATTATCACTTAAATGGTAATGTAGTATCTTTTTCGATTACTATTTGTTGCTGTTGTTACCACGATAAACTGGAAAAAATCACGAAACTTTTATAATTATAAATACGGTATTAAAACAGCTGTGTATGTGGTTAAATATTCCCTGGTTGTCGACCACTGCTTTATAGCAATCGTATCCACTGTGTCTGAGTGGATTGCGAATAGATTGCGGGCCGAGATTATGTCCAAATGAAAAGTTTCCCTGTGACGTAGCTTGACGCGACCGTCAGATAAACTTCCCATCGTTAAGCCGAGTGTTTCGGGGTGCTTTCAAAACCGCAGATGGATAATTTCGGCCATCGTAAATCCGAACAATTTGAGCTTTTTTTAAGAATCGCTGTAACAAAGCTCTGTTGCGTCATGATGAAGTGTATGCTGGAAACTGTCATTGCGCGGGGATATGTTCCAACTTTCAAAGATTTGCAGTCAATTTAAATGTCAACATTTATTGAAATAACGATGATTAAAATTTCATAATTATTTATTATATGGGGTCTTCGGTGTCAATAAAAGTAGAACGTTGTAAAAAAAAAATTCTCTTACTTACTCTAACTTACTCTTTTTGACACGGTATATACGTTCCACAAAAAGCCGCGTAAAAAAATGACAGAATTAATGGAAAAATTGAAGATTTAAGCGAAAGGTAAGTTATGGACTGTTCTTTTATGTAATGTAAGCAAAATATTTTCATACGCAATAAAATACAAATAAGAAACGAATTTGTCAATACAATTATTTTCATTGAAAATTCCATAAAAATATCCACTAGCCCATTGGTATTTCGATCGTACAGTTTACTGGTCAGTCATCTCCAAATAACATATTTTTTGATAATAGGAAAATCAATATTTAAATGGTTACAATCAATCAAATGTTGATTTTTGACCATGTATAATAAGTAAGTATAATATGTATTAGGGCATTTAGAAATCCGCATACTTAAATAAAAGATTATTAACAGCGAAACCAAGGCTGTTTACAAGTGACAATAGTTAATGAGTGGTGCAAAATTTTATTGTTTCAATACAGTCGGGCACCTTCAGTAGATAGTTTATCTTATAATCAGTGCCGTAGACGTAAACTTTGCTGAGTAAATTTTTATCGATATACATTGTACAATATAACCCTGTATTTATACGCAAATTAAATATACCTTAAAACGTATAATACCATTCCTTTGTTGTATTAAGTGTACAAGATACAGAAAAAAAATATGGATGATTTATTTACCTCAATTTTTTTAAAAGTACATCAAAAAAATCTCGACAGCCAAGTAATTCAACGACACATCGAAAGGCAAAAGCGTGTTTTTTTCTCATATGGTCAACAGAGGGCATAGGATTTTTTGAAAATTAAGCGGCTGCATAACCTTCGCTACAGCACTGTTTATAATTTAAACAAAAGATGTAGATTATGAAAAAATAAAAATAAATGTTTCATCGTAATCTGATGAGGGAATGGAATATAAATAATGATAGTTAAAAGAAACTATTTTTGAATTATGTCCCAGGCACTTCTACAACATGACGATAAACATACTTATACGTACTAAGGTTAATTTAAAATTTCAAAGCCGTATATTTGCTGTACACTCTTATCTGATAGCGACATGTTTAGGTCGTAAAACGAATCACGAATCTAATCAAAATAAATGAGACCCATTTGGAAAGCTATTTTGCACGCCTCTGGCTGTATTGTGTACAATTTTATGGAGCTATATACAGCCTATATATAAAAAATACCTCATAATGTATGAGACATTTATTCATGTAAAATTTCAATATCATAAAACACATTTTTTGACATTCTGCAAGATACAAGAGAGAAGACGTGAAAAAATGCCCACAAAATTATTATTTAAATTATTAATTTCAACTGAAACAAAGATGTTTATATAGTTCGTAACCACGTGCGCTACTAATGTGGATAACGTGGGTCACTGATAGAAGCTGTTTTTGCGAGAACTCGTTGATATTCAGCCAATTTTCTTTTGTAGAGCTGGTACGGATAGAATATATCAAAAACGACTACATGAGACTAGGTAAGTATTCATTCTAGTAAAACCCCTTTATTATTTATATCCTTGCTATCTTTTAAAAAAAGAGAAGATGAGCATCTGGGCAACAAGCAGTACAAGCACCTCCACTAGGATCCCATGTGCTCCAAATTTCGGAGCGAACATGGATGAAAAAGGTTAATATTTTACTTATTTTTGTCATATGGAAATATTTGTTGAAAAAATGGATAAAATGTATATATTTACACAGTCACAAAAATAGTAGGAGAGTGGGTATTTTACGATAAAACGCAGACAAAATCTTTACAGCAAAGGTAACGAGATAGTACCGTTAAAGATAACCTAGAGACTTTACGAGCTTTTTCTCCTGAAAGGGTACTAGCGACACAAAAAGATGTAAAGAGAAAAAAACATCGTCTACAAATCGAACACGCATATCTGAAAGGAAACGTTCTACAGCAAAAGATTATGGCATTGGCAGAGGCTCTTTAACTTTGCGTCGCAATAGCAACATATTATTATGGGATTATTTCAGCGTATTTTAAAAGAAAAAAATGATTAATAACACAAATGAATAACAAAAATATATTTAAAAATGTATACATGTTTTATTGATGAAATAGTATTTGTCATTTTCTGGTAAAAATAAATACGATTGCTGGCTGCGTGGTCGAGTGTCAATGTTGATGGATTTCCGTCCGAAGGCATGTTTTATGTGATGTCTAGAGATCCCTGCCATTCAACCCATCCTAAAAAGACAGTCGTTGCGAGAGCGATTGGCTAACCACTTGTCATGTTCTAGTCCTATCTTTCTATCCCTATTCTCTACCCTATTTAAAAAAAGGATGAACGACTGAGTACCAAACATATGTCGTAGAAAAATCTGTTGAAATACCTCCATTAGCGGACATGTATGAAAAAAAAACTAATGGACATTTTTTTAAAAATAGCTTTTATATCGAATAGCTTATCAATGGAAAGAAAAAGAGGCGTATCAAAATGTCGCGATGTCTGTTTACCATATTAAAAAAATAATACCATCGGAAATATAAGCCATTTGCCAAAAGTATTAATAGTTGATTATTTCAACCCCCTAAGGAAGCGTCCCTTATGTTGAGGATTCCCTTTAATCGTAGAGGGATATGTAAGACGAGGAGTTTGCAAAGCGAGCAGAATCCTGCGGCCCGCGAGCTCTGAATTGATAATGAGGACGAAATTTCAACGATAAAGAGGAACGGGGAAGAATTTAGGAGGGAAATCTCACAATTTTCGTTTCCATCAATCTTCATGTTTGTATTAACACCGAAACAAAATTAAATTATTTAAACTGTTGCTTTGAGATACATTTTATTGAAAGCTTAAATTTAATGAATAAAAGCTTGCAAAAATTTATGAATTAATCTCATTACATTTACATTAGTTAATTCAGTGCTACAGTTTACGATAAGCTTTTAGCCTTCGTATCTTTCCGATATTTACAGCACGTTCATGACCTTCAGACTAGTATCAATCAATCTGCTCTCCCTATGGAGGTTTTACTCGGCAACTAGGGATTCTGTGTCAAGACGTCCCGGGACATAAGTTCCAGGACTTTTCGAGTTTTTTCTGTCTTAAGTCCCGGGACTTTTTTGGAAAATTTCCCGGGTATTGTGACTGTGATTTATAATGTGCTAATAACATGTACATTTTAATTTAAAAAAAAAAACTTGTGATTAAGAAACCCTTAAAAGGACTGGTGTGTATTGAATGAAAGCAGATTTAAGAGGGGATTCCCAAGAAAAACGGACACAACATGTCGGGACGTGTCACTTGCCTGGGGTTTTAACAAAATTAAGCATGCATATATAAAATGGATCTGATAAAAAACAGATATTTAGGATTTATAATTTCGTAGTAGTCATTGTAGTATAACTGTAGCAAAAGCAAATTACAAACTATTAAAATTAAATGTTCATTCCTGATGTTGTTTTATGTACAAATGTTTTTTCACTATTATAAAAAGGTACCAATGCTTCAATAGGACAAAAAAGGTCAAAAAGCTGTATTGTAAAGTTACGGTCATAAATTTACTCCTGACAGCGGCTTCATTGTTATTTTTTCATTACATGTACCGCTATCATCCTTTTTTAGTAAAAATTAACCGTAAGCATTGCACATATCCATGACATAAGAAAAATAATAATTATTAAATATTGTATTAAAAAAACGCGATTTTTACTAATACGTACATTCAAAAGGCGCCTAGTGTATGTAATACATACATACATACATATATACATGCAAATATTTAATTTTAATAAAATTATAATTTTATTGAAAGGGAAATAAAAGTCTTGAGTCCCGGGATGTCCCGGGACTTTGAAAACTCCGAGACTTCAGAATTCCTATTGTCAACTATGTCTTTCCAACACACTTATAAACTCAAAGATTTTTGAGTCACTGTCAAAGTGCAACAGTTCATTATTGTAACTGATTCTCTTCTCTCAACTCGTTGTTAACTGGTCGTCCGTATACTCACCTATTAAAACGAGAGGACAGATTTATTTGCTCATATATAATTCCTCTGGTTCATTTAAAATGTTCCATTTTCTGTAGGAATCTCTCTACAATATTAGACAGTGAAACTAATTTTACGGTTGAATATTGTGCTGCCGTGTTTGATAGGAAATTTTCTAATCGCAAATTCAGGGGCACGGTTGAAAGGCATATACATACTTGATGTCACGAAGTATGTACTTCAAAACACCTAAAGCAACGCCTATGATTCAGAAAAATTATTAAGTGACCTATTTACAAACAGTCCTGTAATTGATAAAATCTAGCTTAATATGATTAATAAAAGTGGAGTTAAACATTCTTAATTATAGATGTCACTGTCGACCGCTACACCACCATCAATTTAAGTAATCCTGACATGCTAAGAAAGATTCTCAATCCAGCAGAATTATTAAATGTTTCTTACTTTGTTTAATACGCAATATTCAAATGTTGTTATTTAAACAGTATATATTTACTAACCACCATTGTGTTAACATAATACTAATAAAAAAATCTACTTTGAAAACAAAAACTGAGCAATAATTTGATACAAAAATCATTTACCACATCAAAACAAAATTCTACATTAATCAAGTGTGCCCGCAGAGACGGAACTCGACTGGTATACGTAAAAACTTACAGAAGTATACAAAATTTAAGCGAAACGTGTTGTAAAAGATACTGAAAAATACAACGTGGAAGTAAGTTGAGCTTTAAAACTTTTGTTTCGTGATATCTCTACATCCATATTTATAAATTCATAACGTTTATAAAAATATCTCAGATCTCATTAGGGGTAAAGAAATACTTTCTGTGAAACATTAATCAAGAGAAGGCAGATAAAGTGATCTTGTTTCAAAGATTTGGCCCATTAAAAGCATTATAGAGAAAAGCTCGATTTTCGGCTCGTGTTTTCGTTTCATTTTTCGGTACTTGCCGGTACTAGAAGCACTTTGAAAGGTTATTTTGAAATGTTGCCAAGAGATTTGAGCAAAAAAGCTTTCGCTTTTTACCGGCTTGAGATGGGGCGGGCTAATAATTCTATGATAAAAAAAAAAACAATTCGCGTGAAAAGTACTTAGTCTGCTATTTTGAGGATTTACGCAGAAAATGGTTTATGAAATAATGAAAACAAGAACTTGTTTACTAATAATTAGTATTTTCACAATAATAGATATAGAAATAGCAAAGTTTTATTGTTATAAGTATTTTTTTTGTTATATTGCTACGGACAACATTTTACAATTCTTTTAGAACTAAATAGTTTAAACTTTTTTTTATTTTCAGTTAATAAACTATCGTTATTTTTTTTAATCTCTCTTATGTACGTTTGTTTTCTGTTATAAAATATACGGACAGCTTATATTTTCTGGAAAGGTTTCATATACTAACAGGGCATATACACTTTTTTAATGATTGGATTGACATTTAGTTGGTATAAAAACCATTTAAACATGATATAAAAAAGCAAAGACTCGTTTATTTTTACTCGACAAATTTACGAAATATGTTTTTTTTTATTTCAGAAACACTATATTACTAAATAATAAAAAAAATGTTTCGTTTCACAAGAATCGAAAAATAAAATACAATATGTTAATAAGGCTTAATATTTCTTCGCCCTTAATTCACAGATTCCTGACATTGATGTTCACAGTTATTTCGTTGAATTTCTGCTAAGAAAATTTCGATATATACTTTATCAGAGAATATATACGATATTATAGGTACGAAATAAAAACAACTTTATAGTTTTTCATAAATCGGGAACGTTTTTGTAGTAAAAATTGAATAGGATAATAAAGCTATAAATATCTGGCCGAGACGCTTCATCGATAGAGTTAGACTGCAATTTTTTTTTAGTATAATCAGCATGCTTCCGCATCGTAAATAATCCAGCCTGGTTAAACTGGGCGGAAATCGTACTTTGACGGGCTAATGCCTGGGCGGGGGCGAATCGTCCATCAGCCACCCTGGCGGGAAATCGAAAATCCACGCTCCAACAATGTGACCAAACCGACGCGTCAATTTTTCACTGATACTTTTTACCCCTACGACGCGAGCAGGGCATCATCTTTTTTACAGGCGGTTTGTTGCAAAACGCGAACTATAATTAGTCAGGTAGTCTTATTTAGAAATATCAAAGTATTATAAGCTATACTGTCATATAACTTCATAATTACTAACCGAATTATTAGACATTTTCCATCGGAATTTGATGAGTTTTTTGGTGATATTCTCTCTATGCTCGTCTGCTACACATTTTATAAATCAAAAATCCGCACACTTTTTCGATGCAAATTTTCTAGCACCAGTTCTTTTGCGACATGCGAAGATGGGATAAAGAGTTGTAAATAATATAAATTTGATGGAAAAAATGCTAGAAAAATTATGAGTGCCTTTTTCTGAAAACTTCGCTCTTTCATCAATGCGACAGTACCAACAAAACATTTGTTGGTAAATAATATAATGCCAATTCCAATTCGAAATAAAAAAAATAACTATTTAAAAAAAACCTGTTCGTTGTATTTGCATCATCACCTTTGTTATATCCGTTTCATTAATCTAATTCTAACCTATGTTAACTGCTCTTCTATATTATTTATATGTTTTATAACATTTATTTCTTTTGTAAGAATTGATATGGTTTTTAAAAATGTCTTTTTCAGAATCTTCATTACTGCTGATTTTGTCGAAGTACATCATTACTTGGAAGCGGGAAAAACACCAAATCATCATTAGGATATTTACTTTAGTAATGTAGAGTTTCACTTTGCTTAAAAATTTCCCAAATTTTAATTGTGTTTATAATTGACATCGTTTGCTACTTAGATTTATTATTCTTTGATGATGATTTTTTAATTGTAATGGGTGTTAAGCATTTTAATTTTGTGTAATTATAATGTAATTTGTTAATCTTTTAAATTGTTAACAGTTGCTTACACCTTTTTATTTCAATTTAAATTTGTATAAATATCACTGTTTATATATTTTTCTTATCAGTTGATAATGCTCGCGATAAGCGAAACCGGTCCTGATCTAATAAATTTTATGTGGAAAAAGTACTAAAAATCTTTTATAATTTTTATTATAATAAAACAATTGATTAATATCAATTTATCTATGGGTTACATGGTAACAAAATTTAAGCACATTTAATTTAGCAACACATTTTAAAATTCCGCCAGTTTTCATCACAAAAGTGGTAATGGGAGCGGGTGACAATAAACCCTACCGTGTCACTGTTTAAGAAAAACATGGTTGTAATATTTCTTATATCTTAGTATTGGGTTTTAAACAAATCACAAAATAAAAAACAATAAGTTATAATAATATTTCAAGCTAGTTTTTAATTGAATACTAGAATGAAGTGTTAAAATGTAAACAAATACTTTAAGGGTGGGTAAAAAATAATCTGTGTTAATTTAACATTCAACCAAATCAAATATTTCAATACTTTGTAAGTGTCAATTCAATGAATATATTTAATCGTATTTATTGTAAGCCTTTCTGCTAAGTATGCTTTCACTATATTTGTTTTGAACATCAACCAATGAAGGTTTTAATCAAACTTGACGTTTATTCCAATATTACCTATATCAATTAAAATACTATTTCGATATAGCCAAGAAGTGTTTGTCAAGACGACATTTTAGTGACTGTTAGGTTATATATAAGATAAATTGCTACTCATCTATTTTCTATTCACACGTGTATTTATAAACAAAGTAAGACACGTGTCAAGTATGCAATACTTGAGTTTGAACTCTTAATAATAACGATTCGAATAACAATAACACATTATTTTCTCCCCACGCAATCACATGCCTATCAAGACTATAATCTATAATGTATGTAAATTGAATAGTTATAAATACTTCACGCTCTTCTGTGAGATATTTTTAAGTGAGAATTATAAATATTTGACACCTACGAACGCCTGAAGCCTGGGAGTATATCTTCATCCAATTCAAACAGAGTAGAATGGTGTACCATCACTATTTATGAGTATTTCATAATCAACAAGATATAAAAGCAACACGTTGGCGTTCTATGCAAGGTATGGTAAAATTAATTTGAGCGCATTTTTCATCTAAATGAAATTCAAATTAATCAGAAAAAATCAAATTAATCACAAAATTTAAAATTTGTATATAAATCTTTATGATGCAGGACTTTGGAGTCGTTAAAAAGACGACTCCGATTTTGAGTACAACTCTGAATAAGGTTTAAAAAATATTGAAAATTATTCTCCCATGGTCCTTATGTCTGCCTGTTCTTTAAATGAATTTAGTCATTATTTCACCAATTAATACGATGGATAGACTTATATTCTAATACATTTGGATTACTTATAATGAATGTACTTACGGATTACAATTTCATAGATGAACAAGGAAGGGGGTATGAAATCCTCATATCAGTACATACTCGTAAAGGTTCGTTGATTCAGACACAAAACTTCATTTCACTTTTTCAAGATCTCAGATTCAAGACTCACAAATGTTACCCTTCGATTGTCAAACAATGGCAATCAATCGAATGGTAAAATTCATTAGCTTTGTCGTTATTATTGCTTTTTTATAAAATAAATACAAAAAATACGATTTTTAGGAAGAAGAAAAATGTTTTATTTGATTTCCCATTTTATTCAGTAGGAATCTCACTGGAAATGTGATACTTATTTATGAGACTTAAAAAGGATTTTTAAAAACTTTTTTCTGGAAATTGAACTTGCCAGGAAGAGTTATGATTTCACACCCAACTATCTATTTCGCCTCAATTTTGAAATTAATTGCCTCTGTCTGGTATTATTTTGTTTTGAGCGTCGAACTGAATAATTATTATTAAAACAAATGAGCGCCAGTAAATTTAACAAAAGCTTTTGATGAGAGGCAATCAATTTAAATTCACTATCAGCGATACAGTAGACTAACTAATTGGTATTAAATTCTCTTATTATTCGCTACATACGACAAAGTGATTAAATACCCAGTTGCGTTAAAACTGCTTGGAAAAATACAAATTGTTTAAATGAGTAGACGCCTTTTGTACATCATTTTTTTATACATAAACTAGTCGAGTGGCAAACGGCATTGTCACGAACAGTTTCATAAATTGATTTTTCAATGGATTTTTTTTCATACACGGATGTCTGCAAAGTTTAAAACCATTAAATGCACATAAAATACAAACTATTGTGTATTTATATTTTTGTAAAACTAAATTCGAATTAAACATAGATTTTTATACCCAATGGTAAAATACAAATCATTCTTCCATTTTCTTAAATGAATGTTGTGGTGGCAAGAGATTGTTGGTTCTAATCTACTTTAAAAAAGAAAACCGGAGTTTTTGAAAATCATGATTTTAGAAAATAAAAAATATTACTGCATTCTTTAATACAAAATTGTGGCCCAGTTGGTAAGAGCTTGCTCTACCGATCACGCATTCAGTGAATTTGAGAATTGTTCAATTCAAAGTTGTGATCGAAGACTGAGTGTTTGTGATGTCAATTCACATTATTTCTTCTCCTCCCATCCTTCTGATCCTTTAATAACTGGGTGTAGCAATAGCGATTAGTTAACCACTAGTCCTATTCTAGTCTTATACTTCTTACCCAATTACTCACTTTGAAAAAAAGTGAAGTTGAGCGACTGAGTAACAAACAGTTCTCGTAGAAAAATTCCTGTTGAGATATCTCTATTAGGAGGATCTGACATGGATGAAAAAATTAACTCATTGTAAAGATTATTTCGATCTAGCAAAATGTTGCAATTTATATGTGGTAATAAAAACTATGCATTTTTATTAAAAATATTAAATCATGAAAAATTTGCTACCGCCCATCCGATCCCGAAAGACGGAGCGTAACGAGAGCGATTAGTTAAGCACTAGTTATGACGTGACTTATATTCTTACACTTTTCGAAAAAGACAAGGTTGACCAGTTGAGTAACAAGTAGTCCTCGAAGAAAAGCTTCTGCTTAGATACACACCATTAGAAGTCCATGTGTCCCACAGTGGAAGCGTGCATGGTACAAAAACGAATTTAATCCAAATTTTTTCAAGCCATGTCCAATTAAAATGTATATTTCCCAATGTATATTTCAAAATGTATATATGAATTCCCAATGAATATTTTTACAGAAATATTTAGAGAAAAATGATAATCACTAAGAAGCTTAACATTTTTTTTTTCATCGACGGTCTAGTTGAAGATATTATGATTTATGATGAAAGTCAAAAAAGAAAGTGAACTCTATTTCCGGATTGAATCGGCTAGGGTGGCTGGATAATTATGAAAACATCAAAGGCATATTCAATCTTTGTGATTTTTTGTTTAAAATATTCGGTATGTAAATGTAGAAAAATGTAAATATAAATAAACTTTTGAAAAAATATTTTATTTCGATAAATTAGAACATAATTGAAACGTTACTCGATATCTTAAAAAAAAAACCATCATTTAAAGCGTGTCTGAGTTTATTTCCTTCGGCTTATTCGGTTGCTTAATGCGGGACGTTGAGCTTACGTCAGTGGATGAAGCAGAGCTTCTAACCCCTCCGAACCCGTCACCTGTCATCCACCGAACATTTTGACAAATGGCTGGGGCGGGGAGCACGAATAGCAGAGGGGCATGTTGTAACCCAATAAAGATACTGCCCGTAATATTGATTGATACGTCAGACCAGACAATGGAATGCTACGAGCGATCTGGAAAATTGTAGCAGTTCGAGATGGGGTGCTTCGGAAAAGCAACATTTTAACGGATTATATACACCAAAAGAAAACACAGAAAAATAAATGTGTTTTTCCAAAACCAACAGGCTTGTTTACTTGATAAGGGCTTAAAGGATTCCCACTTGTCAATTAAATCAATACGATTTTTGCCATATACTTAACTAAAACATAGGAGATTCTTATGAATCACAACAGAAGATATTTTGCGAGAACTGTATGTTTTTTAATCGCACAATACTATATTTTCCAGGAATAAAAGTATTGAAAGATAAAAGTGGGGGTGTAGATATTAAAAGACAAGAATGTAAACTTCAAAAACATCCATAATTTGACTTAAAAATAAATTTATTAAAATATCTGTACCGTGGCTTAAGTCCGCGGACACCGTCACCGAATATGAAAAAGACAGTGGACCACTCGGCTGCAGATTTAAATTTAAAGAATTATTATTACTAATTACATTATACTTTTATAATAAGCACTGTTTTTATAGATCGAATGGGGAGTGGTTAAAGTACAGCAGAAACACTACTGCCTTTTTATTCGTTTGGAAAAAATCTATGATTATTATAAAGAACCTGCATTTCAATAAATGTAAAGTTTACTCAAATCAATGAAAAAGTTTGTGACGTAAAACTGCCGCTTTAGTTACAAACTCGATTTTAATCATACAAAAAATTACAAGATAAAGCTTTTTTAACAAACAATAACTTACTACTATGCAGAACTATGCAGAGCTCTACGTGATGAAATATTCAACTCATTTTCGACAAAACATGGAGACTGCCGTAATTCGTTATTCACTTTTATTGATATTTATTTTTATTTTCCATACTCTTCTTTTTGTACCTGGAATAAGCTTCAAGATATTCCTGAGATAATAAAATATTAAATGAGACGCAATATAAGATTTTAACCTAGTAATAAAACAAGCCACTGTAGGTAATATTGCAATCTCATATCCAACATACCTCAAAACCTCAAAATTTACTACACAATTAAATTTTCCAAGAATTTTATACCGTTCTTAAGAAATAGTATTATTGTTTGGAAATTATATTAAACAAGTTCTCAGTATTTGTGATAACAGATGGATACGCTAGTTAAATTAATCCATATATTAAGGCGAATTTAAACATCAATTTCACATATTATTTCAACTCAGAATCTTAAAAAAGTTAAGTAGAGGGACCTGCCAACATTTACCCAACGTTAAAACAGATAAATATATTGATATTGTTATAATTACACTCGACTCTTGTTTACACGGTAGATGCGTTCCGCAAAGAGCCAACAAAAAAAATAGTGTAAAAAAGTGGTTTAACATATAGGTAAAGATAATTGTGTAAAAATAGGTAAAAATGAAGACCCAAACCAATAACTAAATTATACAAAATATCATTCATAATGTGTTTTTTAATTAAGAAAAAAAATCTTTTCATCGCTACGATAAACCCGTGATTCCTAAAAATTCTTTTCCACCCTTCCAATCTTAAAATAACGGAGCGTAGCGAGAGCGTAGCGAGAGCGATTAGATTACCACTATTTCTTTTCTATCCATATAATTTCAGTCCCCACTCCCTTCGAAAAAAAGAGAAATTGAGTAATTCTCGTAGAAAATTTCTGTTTTAATAAATTTAAATTTGAAGGCCATATGCTCCACATTGGGAGCAGAACTATTCGATTATGTACGGGGACGTTTATGAGGGTCTGGAAATAAATCGCTTTTATTTCTAGAAATTTCTGATACGCTAGAAACTAATGATGTTTTTTCTTTGTTAATACTGTCATGTGTTGTTCAATTTCTTGTTATTAAGAAATTCGTTATCCGTGTGTTATTTGTTTTTGGGAATCATGTTAAAACAAATACTTCGTTATAATATAGTACTAGTTCTTTTTAGCGGACCGTGTTATTTTAAAATAAGTTGAGTGCATTGAATTATTTATTATGCTGAACAGGTTACCCAAAGAAATACAATGATAATTCAGGGTTAATGTGATTTGAGATTTCAAGAAATAAATACTATATATTAAAAAGATTCACATCAGATCTTTTCAGTACTTATTTGATCTCTGTTGATTAGTTTTTTTTCTGAAATTCTGAGAACTCTATTCGCAGTGTGAAATGAAACCAAAACAAAATAATATTTTATATTGACAGAGTTTCGTGTGACCTCGTTTAATAAAATATATGAAAGATTCTGAGAATTTCGTTCTTCGCGGTTGAGGAAATATTTGATTTATCTTTTTGATTCGAAGTGTATAAATAGAACAACCTATCAAGCTTATCAGGCAAGACCTATAAATAGATAGCGCCAGTGTTCCAGTCTGACCCGAAAGATATTGATTAAAATTGTAAATGCACAAAGTGGATTGCTTTTTCAGAAAATGGATTTACGTCACTTCACGTTTTTCAAAGACAATCTGATGTGGAATATCCAGGATATAACCAAAGTGAGGCGTCTTCGAGATTTCATGTCAACCCCTAGCCGGTGTTCCATCTTCCAGGCCATAATTCAATCTTGGCAGCGTCCCTTGTTATCATTGTATATTAGACAAAGTTGAACCAAATAGATAATTTAATTTTTTTAATTATATGAACAATATAATCCATATTCGCTTCCAATGTGATGCATATGTCGTCCTTATGGAGTTATCTCAACAGATGTATATTCTATGACAACTGCTTTTAACTTATTTGCTCAACCTAGAGAGTAGAGATAGGATTGAACTGGTGATTAGCTAACCTCTCTCGGTACGCCCGTTATTTTAGGATAAGAATAGCGGGAGAAAGTTGAAAAAGCCTTGGAAAAGAAATCGATACATTTATTGAAAAAAATTGTTCGTACTGGAACTCAAGCTACCCGTTAAATCTATCACGAAAGCTAACGACGTTAACCGCTGGGCCACAGAACTCCGAAAATTTGATCAATGTACTGAGTTTTGAGAAAAGATACTCAGCCGAATATTGAAGACAACGTGTTATGACGTCAGTACCATTAAAACCGCTGAATTGCGTGCTGCAGACGCCCTCAGAGAGCTTCAACTCTACTTTTCTCTTCTTCTGACGGCCGATTACTACACAAAAGATTAATTTGGTGAAACTGAAAAATACTGACATTTCCTGAGAGGAAGCAAAAAGATTGGCGAAGGACAAGAAATGCCGAAGGTGCTACGTGGTAAGCATTTGCTCCGCTAAGGGAGTGGATAAAGTTAATGAATATGTAACGAGGATATTCTATAGCTTTAGAAAAACAATGGAGCACCATAAAATAACTTTAGTCTGGCGATAATATTCCAGAAATGCTGGTCGCAGATATTTCATAATTTAATGAAAATATATCAACGGTTGGCATTAGACGAATGATGAAAAAGTAAAAGAATTTTCGTTCACTTATAAAATCCAAAAAAAAAAACCAATTTCAAATCCAATTTTAAAGTTAGCGAAGAGACGCATTACAATGAGCAGCAAAGTTAATTATAACATGACATTTTCGTAAGCATGTTATTATTTTTGCAAAGAAAGAATTGCGACGGAGAAATGGAAAGAAAATAAAATGAAAAAACATTCTTAAATATAAGATTGTTGGGCTTGACAAGAGGCTCGGCATAACGAGAAAAACAATGACTATTTGAAAAATTCAGGTACGAAGAAAAAAAAATCCGCCAGTCTATTGTATTGTTACAATGTGATCGATTTCTACTGGGGATATTCACAGAAGGGTAAGAAGTTCGGAATCAAGATTTGCATATTTTGATTCCTGAACGAAAATCGTTGATTTTTTTTATTTTCTAGAGTGGTGTTGTTGCAGGTTTTTCTATTGTCTAGGGCGTGCAGTTTTCTTTGCGATGGTTGGTTTTCCAAGCTTTCCTTGAAGCGAATATTCGGTCTAGTCAAGAAGAAAATTTGTCTCATTGAAATAAAAGAAAATTGGGAGAAAAAAAAACAAATTCATTATGACGATGATAGCACAATGCTGAAAAAGTTGATGTTAACTGTTGTAGAATTCTTGTGGAACTAAATAGTATGATATCTTATTCATATTTATATTAAATGAGGACTATCAATTCCTTAAGTTATAGTATTATATTATAACAAAAATAAAAAGTAAATATTTTGTATGCAGTTAAACTCTGATTTACCGTACAGGAATTCACGTTACCACACTTTTCCATAGTAATTTTGCAGTCCCGTTTCATTTAAGTACATTAGACATCCGCTTTAGGTTTTTTTATTTTCTTCAATTCCCGTCTGACATATTCAATACACCAGTAAAATTATGTGCATTTTAAGGTTAATTGAAGGTGTCTGCCATACCTTCAAATACATTTATTAAATCGAAAAAGTTTTATGTGAACAACACAAAAATATGAAATAAACCTACTAGCGTGATTTTTTTATATATAAACAAATCTACGTTTTCCCTGCATTTTTTACCGGTTTATTCTAAAGCGTAAAATGGTGGTTTCACTGTTATGCTAAAAATATGCATTGTCCAAGAGCGATTTTGCGCATTACATTGTGGGGTTGTTAAGTGAAAAATGTTTTATTATAAGTTTGTTTCATATGTATATATTCTAATACTAAGATAATCTCTAGATTTCAGGATTCACTATAACATGTAAAAAAATCAAATTGACTATTCATTTTTTTTAATGTCTGTATTGCTATAAAATACCAGCATAATAAACACAAGTTTCGTGGTTTCAATCTTTCTCATATTTTGTAGCAGTCGTAGACAAGATAAACTTTTTTCCATAATTTTATATTACAAAAAATTCAGTTTCAATCGTTTCTTTTTAGGACGAGGTTGAGAATTTTTTATTTTAATTTGAGATCTTTCACACGGGTGCTCGAGATATATCTTTATCTTCGAATTGATCTTTATAAAATATAATTTAAGAATTAAAAATCTGTCACCTTGACCATTAGTTGTAATGCGAGATATTTTTAGAATTATAAACAGCTTTATGCAAATAAATGAAAACATAATATTATAATGAAAGATCAATCGCCGGATCCCAAGATTGAAAAATTGTGAATCCAGAATCTTCTGGATTTCAAAAAAAATCCGGGATTGGATGCCCTATTCACTATGCTTATCAGCGAGTACCCCGAATTACTTAGCCGTGAGAGACTCGTAACCTACCGCTTGGAAACTAGCGTGCCGAAAACTAGTTGAGAGTATATTATGTTTAACGTAACAAATTTAAAACACAATTTCCCATCGCCGTATTGAGCAGGTCTTAAAGCAAACACCTACACAAATAGCTTAATGCTTTAACAGATATACCAAAACTAAAACACACCGCGTAACATCTACAAAGGCTTGGGATAAAACAAATCAATTACATTTTATGCACTATAAAGCCCCAACACCGGTAGTCTTGTGCGAAAACACAGACCGAAGAAAATTCCGCTTCGATCTAGGAGGAAAAGCCAGCCCGGCCCTACCCGAGGGGCTTTTGCACGTGGGAGTTTTCCCCATCCTTCAGAAGGCTAAGGGGGATTCTAGAGTGGTCGTATGACGTTTTCTTTATGCCCGGAATGTTAGACTACGCCTACGGTTTTTTCCTGATCGAATATATTTACTCTGTTGTATTTCGTGCACAAATAGAATAAATTTGTGAAAATAGATTGAATTAGAAAGGTTTAATTTGGCACGATTTTTTGTTTGGTCAATGCTGTTGGGTAATCATTTTTTAGTTATTTAGAGGATTTTAGTTTGGTTGCACAGGCAATTGATTTGCATCAATTTGAAAAGCATGAGTCTTTAAAGCGAGAGCGATTATTAGTTGCTTACAACTATGCTTTTTCTGTTCATTTAATTACATATTTACCATGAAAAGTGAAATTAAATGACATATATATATATAACCAGATCTTATTTTTCTAAAAGCCATTACCGAAAAATGTATCAAAATTAAAATTTGAATTCCTTAAGCGACCAATTCACAAGGGAGCAAATTGTTTCAGAACATGTCTGGGGACACACAAAATTTATGTGATGCTGCAACGTTCCGCCATATTGTGGAACACTTCACGTGACCCGGGATATTTCCATAGATACAGTCTGGCAGCTAGTGTAAACGGTCATTCGAACTGTCAAAATCATACGTCATCATGACAAAATACATCATTTATTGTGAGATACTAAAAGCCGATACTTTAATTTGAGACGTCATTTTAGCAAATCACTTCTGTCTTTAAAATTTCTCCCTTTGGTGACAGCTGCCAAAAAAAATGCCTTTGCTCAAACTATATAACTCTGTGGACTTTATAGTATATTATCTATGGTGTATAAGCTGTCATTGTGGATGATTAAATAATTGTATTTTAACTTTAGAAAACTTATAAACATTAGTAATTAACTTTACTCGCCTTGTTTGCATTCAATAAAATCAAATAACTTTCGTTCGGACGCAACACTAACCAACATAACCTCAACGGCAGTCGTTTCTGTAATCTATCGTGTGTTCAATAAAATGTTTTGGGACACTGTTTCCGATACATGAATGTAGACGTTTAGAGTCATGTCTCATTTGTTCCCTAGCGAATGAGCCATTTTACCTTACTAAATCTTCCCGCATTTTTCTTTTAATAGTCAGAAGAAGAGAGGTTTTTTTAGTTGAATTTTGAACAAATTTTCATTGATAAACATTTAATTAACCATAAATTGGTCAGAGTTTATCGAGCGAGTTTTCCAAAATCAACAACTCTACAACACTGATCCTTTTATTCAACATTGTAACTAAGCACATTATTTATGTTTTGTTTGCCGTCCAACAGATTTCAATACCGGATAATCATCTACCTTACACAATTTATCAATTTTACATCAAGCAGCCAAAAGCAAAGAACAACGGGATTATCAAACATTCAATTATACAGTGAAATTTCACTGCGCGCTTTTTTCCAATATGCAGGCAGAGTTGGTGATTTACGAGCCGCAGTCAGGCTACGACCCCATGCCTGTAAATCACTTGAACAGTTCAGGCCAATGGTAATCGCGGAACCTATTATTACGAACGCAGTCGGGGCGATATTACACGCTATGATACGTCTGGGGAGTATGAGATTGTTCATAGAATTGCAGTTGTCAGAGTAAGACGATCCACAATGAATCGACATTAATAGACTTCGTACTACATTAAAAAGAAAAACGATTAGTAGAAGACTGAAACTGCGGCACATATTTTATCTGTGTATTTATTGAAATTTTAAATCGTGTATTTTTACAGTGAAAACGCGATATTGAAAACTATCCTGTCAGTGGGTATCCGTTAAGCCCAAATTACATTATAAAATAAAATAGACAAACGAATCAATATATTTGTATAAAGTCTCGTTAAGTTTTTGAAAATATATTAAACATCATCGCAAGCATTATCAACTGAAGCATTATTATCAATTGATAATGCTCGTGATGAACGAAATTGGCCGTGATCATATTAAATTAATGTGGAATACGTACGAAAAAAGTGTTTTATTTGTTGTAAAATGAACACAGAAAAAGCGATAAAAATATAAGATCATTTAAACGATTATTGCGGGTGTATGAGGATATAGTGTGGCTTAGCTTGAGTAAAATTATCAGTTGGCACTCGTTAAAACTGTGTATAACATTGTTTACTAGCGGCGACTGTTAGATTAAACATTGACTGGATGTTCTGATGACTGGATTAAAGAGCAATGAGACAAACCAAAACACACTATTACACTAAAAAATTATAAGCTGTCACTGTGTATACATATAATATTTAAATGCATATTTAAGAATGCTAGTACTTTAGTGTGAAAAGCTCCAGGTTGTCGATCGTGGAAAAAACGCCAATTTTACAATGAATTAAATATTTACCTTCGAATATAGTTATTTTAATAAAAAAAAATCTTGAAATCATTGAAACTTATTGCAGGTTTGAATTATTTCATTTCTAGTAATATTCAAAAAAAAATCTAGTTTATGTGGATTCAGCCGAGTAGTGGACTCACTACATTAGGGTGCATTCAACCACCCAATGCGATAACAGCCTTATATTATTATCTGAAGTGGATAACCTATTATTGCAAGTCGTACATTTCACTGCAAATGGTTTTTGGTACATTAAATTTCACATGGGAATGAAATGAGCTGCGAAATGGGAAAGTTTAACGGAAATAGA
This sequence comes from Himalopsyche tibetana, assembly GCA_030503985.1. Classification (NCBI taxonomy): domain Eukaryota; kingdom Metazoa; phylum Arthropoda; class Insecta; order Trichoptera; family Rhyacophilidae; genus Himalopsyche; species Himalopsyche tibetana. Next base: position 2,625,925 of record JAPJYX010000019.1, on the reverse strand, counting down.
ATTATATGAAATGAATGCTTACATAATATTATTTTTATATAATATTGTATTGACTTTTTTTTTTTTTGTTTAGTTTTTCTAATATTTTTCCCACAGTAGATTTCGCCTGTTCAATTTAAAAATCTAGATAGCATTGTTACACAAAATCTTCTGGACAATCAAAAAATATATGCATGCATATTTTACGGTTAATCAACAACAATTTGATAATTAATTAAACTTCATTTTCACGGGATCATTTATATGATATTTCACACACAATTTAACAGACGTGTGTGTATAAAAGTTAAAAACAAAATTGCAAAAAATATATATATATATACGTGAATTATGTGGCATGCGAAACGAAAAGGTGAAAGTGACGAGAAAAATGTATGATTTGCTGATTTTGTTCAATATATATAATACAATGGCGATAACCTAATCTCAAATTTTGTATGGGTGCCTAATTTCACATAACAGTGCTCCGCAACCGGTCTCCCGATGCTGGGGGTGCCACGGCGCATATCTCCAATAGAAGCGGAAAAAATACAACCTCTTAACGATACCCATCTTAACAATAAGCACATTTAAATCAGTGGGCATTCAAATGCAATAACCTCATAAAAATAATCACATTTAATTTCAAAGACTAACTTAGATTGTATGTATTTGTTTAATTCAACTAATTGATCATCGTGAAGACCAAACCATTTGTGAAATTAATCCGTTCCACTTTCAATAAATAGCTTTCAACGTTGTCATAAATAAATTTATCTCTTATGTATACACGATTAGTTATTTACCAAACGTCAGTTCAAGTTAATCCGTACACTTAAATTCTGAAGATGGCGAAATGCGAATCCCGGAACGTTAGTGACAAAAATTTTAACGATTCAAATTTAATATTGAAATTTTCCAAGTGGAAATCTCAAATCAATGTAATTTCTGAATATGTACATTTTTATAATTAGTTTTACTTGTTGAAATTTTGGAGAACACGTGAATGTGTCGGGGAAGGTAAAAGGTTGCCAAGCACTGCTTTAGATCGTAGTATTTCTATAGCGTATTACCATCCTCTACGCCAGGGTTTCCCAAACATTTTCTGGAATGGAACACTTCGTAAGTCCGGAAAATATAACGGAACACTTAGCTGAATTTTTAAGTTTTTTTTAACCTGTGTTGTAGCGTATAAACCATTCCATTTTTTTTCGGAAAACCTACTCTGGCTCCGCGGCACATCGATTGGGAAACCCTGCTCTACGCCAACGGTGGGTCGACTGTATATTGTTAAAGACTTGTTTTCATATCCATGGATGTCTGTCATGTCTTGAATTACTTCTCATGTATCCAATCCTTAAGCACAAGGTCATTATTATCAGGGAACGAATTATCTTGCACGTTTATGTGTGTTTTATGTATTTTATTTGCGCTTAGAGAAAAAAATTCAAAACCTCGAATAATTTTTCCATAAAAAGATAAATTTAAACATACGGCTGTATTTAATTAGTGTTGCGATATGCTTATGAAGCAGTAGAAAAGAAACTATTCGGTAGTCGTTTGAAGCTAATTTTACTGACATATATTTGATATTTATTTTGTACGCAAACTTTGACCTCGTTAGTAAAGTTAATACAGGCTATGTGAATACGTTTATTTGTAGTGTGGCGAAACTAATAGGGTAGTCGAAGCATATATTTGAAGATCACTTAGCCGCGACTAATCGTTGAGTGATGATGTGATTTCAACTGATATTAAGTTAGTCGCATATATTCGGAGCTTAAAGCTTATTTAACGAGACGCAAATCCTTAAATCCTAAATCAATACAGCCTGTACATTCGGAAGAGTTAATTTAATACGGCGAAAGCTTTGACCTTTTCGATGCGACTGGCGTATTTAATCTGCCACCGTTGCCATTCCTGACACGCTAAAAATATCATTTGTCACGAACAGCCCTAATTCTCTGTGACAGGACTTCTTGACATACATCAATCAGTTTTTTTTTTAATTTTTGATAAATGTTTTTAAAATAATGTAAATCGTTTTAAGTTTTCCAATTGACCATTGATATTTCATTAAAATGCAGTAAGAGTTGGTAGTCTTAAATAGAATTCAATAATATTTAAAGCATACCAAATACCAACTATTCAAATATTAAAATACTCATTTGTACTAATTCCACTTTGACTTAATATGATCAACACCGGTTTTCTTCATCAACTGATAAGAGAACACAAGAGTACAGTGCTATTTATGCAAAACAAAATAAAAATATTAAAATGTAACAAATAATTGATAATGATAAGAATTTACAGATAATGGTACAAAATATGAATAAGTGACACTTAATTGACTTTAACTAAAATGTTTATTACCTCTTAAAAATAATTAAAAATTTTATTGTTAAATTCTTTAGTATAACGCTTTTCCACCAAGTATTGATAGTGACCGATTGATTGCTTAGCCAAATAATTCAGAATTACGAATACTATTGTTGACCAACGTAATCCAACCTGATGTATACAACATAAAAGTCACAAATAATTGAATGACATATTACAATCGTAAATTTCGTTCCTCTACTGGAAAAATAAATCGAAAAATTATCTATCACTCAATTTAAATACGAAAATCCCAAAAAAGGTTATAAGCCGTGAAAACATTCCATAAAAAACACGCGTGACGGTTGTTGATAAATATATATTTCGCTACATCAATGCCACAGTACGACAATCAACAAAAAACATGTTTTGAGCTCTGAATACGATAAAAGACAATATATAATGTGGAATCAAATGCAATGAAGAGACATTGTAATTTTAAATTAAGACCAACAAAAATCACGAACAAAATACAAGAACTGATTCTTATTCAGTTGCTCAATCTCTTTTTTTAAGACAGTAAGAATATAAGGAAAATGACTAGTGGTTAGGTAATTACTCTCTTAACGCCCCGTTTTTTTAAGATAGATACATTTATACATAAATGCCTTCATAAATCGATTAAAAATCATTTATAAAAACTGTTTATACTGGGACTCGAAACCGTGATTGTTGAATTTAATGATGCATTTTTACCTAAATACACAAAATTTGCCAAGTGATTAATTTTAATGACAATAGCTATCCTTGTCTAAGCAAGGACAGCTCGACCATTTTAAGATAACCAGCAGCGAAAACGTTAAGTGCTACATTATAACAGTTGCCTTGTACATCTTATATGTAAGTGATGACTACAACGTCTCTGCAGGCTGGGCTTTTGAGAGTCAATATTTGACGATGGAAAACACTCCGCCTTCTGACTGCTCGACGATGACGTAAGGCAGGGTTTCCCAAACTATGTTCCGTGGGACATAAATAGGTGTTCCGCGAAAATTTGGAATGAAAATATACACTGCAACACATTTAAGAATTTTCTATTTTATATTACAAATCTCCACTGATGTTTAAAACATCAAATATCTAGATACAGGCGGAGATTTTTAATCACTTATAGCTTTTAGTTATGTAGTTATTTAGAGCAACATATTTAGTAATATATATTAGCAAAAATAACTAGTTAATAAATAATAAGTGATTTAAAAAAATATATTTTTTCAATATTTTTACTATTATGAATTACCATACTTTATATACATACAATAAGCTGTGTTCCGATAACATTCAAAGATTCGCGAAGTGTTCCAATGCAAAATAAGTTTGGGAAACCCTGACGTAAGGAAACCTTTCAGAACTACTCGCCTCTTTCGTAAAATAAATAAAAGTATTTATTTGACAAAATTTCACATGCCATATTATATACCGAATAAAAAAATAGACGGCAATAGTATTGAGAGGTTGACCACAATCGATTTTTATGCGGTCTTATGGAACATATCTAATTTAACTTTATATAATACAACTTTTTAAAAAATATACAAAAAAATCATCACTTCAGTTTTCAAAAACAAATATTGATGTTTTATATTTTTACGACTGTTGTGGCCGAGCATTCAAGGCTTTTTTATCCATGTCCGCTCCCAATGTGGAGCATATGGCCCCCTAATGGAAGTATCTTAACAGAAGTTTTTTTTATACGAGAACTGTTTGTTACTCAGTGGCTCAACCTCTCTTTTTGAGTTTTTCGAATGAATAATAATCAGATTTCGTAAAAACAACTTCTTTTGGCATGCTATATATTTCAGATTGGAAACGGAGTTTGAGTTAGAATCTACAGTTGGAAGTTTTTGAATAATTTTGATTTTACATAATTGATCATTAAGATTTTAGATTTCAGCTAGAAGCTTTCTTAGGTCAAAACTGTTCAGCACACTTAAGTTCATAGCAACCAAGCCTTGTGTAAACTGCTCCTTAGACATCCCGATTAATCATTATTGAAAGCGCCGTTATGTGACGTGGGGCTCATTATGATAATTTTCAAGCCCTAGGCAGTAGCGGTGACGTGTACAACGTCGGATCCCCTGAGGCGATAGACATTCGATAGTTGATCTTTTATATCTATAAAAAAACTATGATTTAACTAAAGATGTATTAACCAGTATTTACTTATATAACTATCAATTTACGCAGCTAAAACAATACAATAAAAATAAAACTTAGATTATTCCACGTATTGTGTAACAAAATGTGACACGTGTTTTGCCTCTTTCAGAGGCATCTTCAGACAACTACTTTCGTTCATCAAACATAATTTTAATCATAACAGTAACGTAGATTTAAATACTCCATCAAGTAAATAAAAAAGGCTTAAAAATGAATAGTTTAGAATTTTTAGAAATAAATAAAAGCATTAACAATAAAGAAATATTATTAAATAATATCTTGAATAAAACAGGTGGTTCGCCACTGTTAAATATATTGTCTAACGGTTTATTAACCCGTCCTAATTGATGCAACTCATTAGTTAATCACTTCTTAGTGTAAATGTCATTTGTATTACCAATATCGTTTGTTTGTTTTTCTATCATCCCCTCCTTGCCTCCCATTTTTATTTGATTTTTACTGTAGTATATCAGAATAGTAAAATTGAAATCATTCGTACTTAAGCAAGCATTTGCGAAAGTACTTGTCTGAGGATGCCTCTGCAAGAGGCGAAAAACGTGTCACATTTTGTTACACAATACGTGGAATAATATGACATATTTATACGTAGAATTATGAGACGGTATTATATATTTCCGAGAAGCGGAAATCGATTATTTCACAAACGTCACGAAAATGAAAACAAAAGAAAAATTGTTATCGAAACGGCTCGGCATTATCATTCGACGTTCAGATACAGCACTCGGAAATTACTTCACGATCAATCACCAAAACAACAAACGAACTAAAAAAAAGTCTACGAAAACGGAAACAAAAGAAAAACAAGGCTGCTTCGATAAATCGTGTAGCGAATAAAGTCTAAAAATGGATGCGTTTGTCCGATACGGGCTTAGTTCTACAGACAATAAGATTTATGGAGATCCGCTGAGTATTCTTTTACCTCTCCAGAATTTAAAAAAAACCTCTGACATTTATACGGTCACGGACTATTTAGGAAAAGTCACTTTATTTATATTGCAATTACAATGAACATGTAGTAAAATTATTATAGCATCAAAAATCGCGCATGTCATAAAACCACTCGCAACAAATTAACACGAAATCATAATCACTTAACTTCAACACACAATTTTGGCTCCGTTGCCTAGTTGTCAATATCGGTTTACGTGACAGATCTCACGAGCTCAAATCCCAGTACAAACAGCGATTTATCGAATTCTGTTCGAAGACATAAGTGTTTCTTATTTCTAAAAAATCCTAGAATAACGGGGCGTAGGGAATATGTTTAGTTAAACACTAGTTCTGTCCTAGCGCTTATACAGTGGTGTTGTGGCAACTAAAAAAGTCTGGGAGCTTTGCATAGTTATTATATTTTAAGTCCCTACCCGCAGTAATCCAATTTCTGCACCAACAAGTTTTCAACAAAACATTCTTCCAATAAATAGTTACAAAAATTTCTTTTTTATATTTACGTAGAAATAATCATTTATCTCAAAACTTTCAACATCCTAGAAAGAAGTGTGGGAGCGCCGACCCCACGCGCCCCCGCCCCGCTATACCACTGTCTTGATATCTCTATTTTCGAAATAGATGGTTAAAACAACAAAATAAAAAGCAGTTATCGTAGAAAAATTCTACTGACCTTCATTAAGAGGCCGTGTGCTCCACACTGGGAGCGAACATGGATGAAGATATATAACCCGCATCGTTGTTTTCTTCATTAAATTTTATGTTATTTTTCACAAGTCTACAAGAGTACACAGCTGATTCGAAATGGAGCATATTTACACATTGTTGTTTAACAAGAACTGGTCTGAAATCAATCACTTAACTTTTCTTCGTAGGGGGTAAGGAATGAAGGGTGGTTTTAAAAGTTGGCATGATAATTTTCTGTTACCTTATTTGATGAAAAGTCGTGTGAGAACTTTTTGGGTAATTCAAAAACGCTTACCTGCAAATAGAAAAGGAAAAATAAGTTATTAACAACAGAGGTATGAACATTTTTTCGGATGATGAGATATTCTACGTGAACATGAGTTCAGCAGACGAATACTTTTTTGAACTTACAAACTGAGACAGAATTAATCAATCAACAATGACAAAAAGTTTTATTTTTACGTTCATAAATTAATTATTCGAATAATCGGTAGGAGTGGACGTAGTTAAAAAAACTTAATTATATTAGATTAATTATTGTGGAGAAAAACAAGTTTTCATACACAGTATCAAAAGTATTTGTTATACACCCCCGCTTGACAGAATTAGACGAAACATTCAATTAGTCCGGATATCCAAAACAAAAAATCACTCTGTAAAACACGCCACTTGAAAGCAATTAGTTTTTTTTAATTCAGTCAAAAAGATAATCCAATCGTAGGGCCATTGGTGGCCGCTCGGCTAATTAAAAATGACGACTGGGATTAAAATTTCAGCTGGATTTTATCATTAATAAAATCAAATTCAAAGCTCGCACTAATGACAGCCGGAATGAAAAATCCTTTTAATGAAGTATTTTTTTTTCTTTTTTGATGGATGGATTTTTAATTGAGTCGAAATCTTTATGCATTAAAATAGAATTAATACGTTGTTTCATCATTTATTTTGTTGAAATTTGTGATATCAATTAATTTACCAATTGTTTTCATCCTTTTTATTCCTACTTTTACTTGTTTACTTACTCCTAATTTCCAGGCAAAAATCGTTCAAATTTTGTATATTTTATCAATTACGACCCGGGTTTTGCCAGTTGTCATCTTCATGCATTTATTTGCACAGGTGGCCATAAGCTGATGCTATGTTCATTTATATCATAATATTTTAAATAAACACAGACTTTTTGGTTCTTATTTCAAATATCTTGACAAAAATAATTGGAAACGGTACAAAAAAAGTGTTTTGATCGGGTATGTGGCGCAGCGGTCAACGACGTTGGCTTCCATGGCAGATTTCATGGATTTGAATCCCAGTAAGAACGGCATTTTTTAAATCGAAATCTGTTTGAAGATATGGGTGTTTTTGATGTCTGTAGATTCCTTCCTAACTTTTCGGTCCCAACATAAAGGGGCGTAGCGAGAGTGATTAGTTAATCACAAACCCTTCTATCCCTACCACTACCTTTGAAACAACAAAGCTTGAGCAACTGAGTAACAAGCAGTTCTTGTAAAAAAAACTTCTGTTGAGATACCTCCACTGGGAAGTCATGTGCTCTACATTGGGATAAAAAAAATATATTGACTGTGAAGTGTGAACATATTAAAAGTGAAAAATAGTTACTATATATCAGGGTTTCTACAGGGAATTTGTCTTTTTAAGGGAGCCACAGTACAGATTAGGGGGTTCACATGAAAATTTTCCGAAATCCGTAAATTGTTGTGTTTTAAAAATTGGAATGTCTGAGAAGATCTTAAAAAAAGATGTCACGGCGCTCATTTTGGTAAATTGGTAAATCCGTAAATTCCTGGGATTATGGATTCGAAATTCCACTTCAATAGTACAACATAGGTATGAGGGCCACAGAAAAATAAAACACTCAAAAGAGGCCACGGGCCCAAAAAGGTTGAGAAACACTGCTGTAGACCAATTTACTGGGGTTCGAAACCGCGGAAACCGCAACTGTAGATTACGCTTAATTCATTAACTGTGGCCTCAACCCCGCATCGACGTCGGTTTCAATTCGTTGACTATTTGCGCACATACATATTTCGAGGACTTTAATTAAAACCAACTGTCTTGTTTAATATGAAAATGCAAATTGATGCATCAATATAACTAATGAAAGTCAATTAAAATGTTCTATTTCGAGAATCCACACTTAAAACAATTCATTCTAAATGAAGTCATGTTCACTTATTGTATGTAATTTAGACGCCTCAAAAAAGAACGCTAGATATTTCATGATTATTCCTAACCAACTAAATTGAAATTTTAGTATCCTAATTCAATCAATAACTTTATTCAAATATTTGACACGGCTATTCGTAATGTCTTCTCTCCTTGAGATGATCTCAAATAATCTATACATTGGTGACTAATGACTATTAGCTGTAATACAAAAAAAAGTATTTCACTATCAGTGCACTTTCAATTCTTGATGGGAAGGCATTATATTAAAATAATAACATTAATTTTACACTATTTCCGAATTTAATTAATTAATTACAAGAATTATTAAATTTATAAAGAGTTTTTTTTATAAAAAAGTAAGAAATATTATTGAGATTATTAAGATGTAGACAATAATCGGTAAAGATACATTGTTATAAAAAACTAAACTAAAACCAATGAGTTCAACACTAATTCTTTAATAGTATTTGTAAAAATTACCAAATGGGATTTTTTTTACAATGTAATTAATAATTTCATCTGGGGTGATAACAATAAGTGATGATAAACGATGATTTTTATGACGTCTATAGTATAGCTCGATACATTTCGTCTTTTGGGATAGATGGTTGGGTAGGAAATAGATATCATTCACGTCTATGTACTCGGATAAAAACCTATAATAGTTTTAAAAATTAGTTCATGAGAGTGTTCGTATAAGGATAGTGATAAATATGTACATATGTATGTACAGATATATTACCTACACATACTACACACAAATGTATCAAACTGCTAACTTGTTATATATGTGTATCAAATCTCACTGTGTAAACACTGTAAGTCTGTGTGTTTTTTTACTATCACTCGTAAAAAACGATATAATATGTCATATCTACGCCGTTAAGCGATGATATGACAGAAAAAAAGCGCATTAAAAAAACATCCAAAGTGTTAAATGTAGGGAATGTGGTCTGAATTGCAACATAAAAGAAGTTACAAAAGACTTGAATCGTTGAAAATGACACTGCAGGGATGTTACACTCCACCCTAGCCTCCCCTAACCCATTAGTCACATTCATTTCACCAGATTTAATATTCAGGCGAGTCGGCCATTTAAAATTTAAGTGGCACTTAGTCTTTTCTTCCAAAGATCAAACAGCAAGGAGCGTTCATAATTTTACTACGCAAACAAAAGTCATTTTTTCTGCATTTTAAAAGTAAACCGAAATTAATGCTTGGAAAGAGGGGAGACTTGTGTACGTTACAACTAGGGATTCTGAAATCTCGACTCTTTTCATGTCCCAGGACACGAGACAAAACTGTCAAGTACCAGGAAATTCAGGACACCGTAGTACTGTAGTATATTTACTTGATAAAATAATTAAACGAATATTTATATACACCGTCGGTAACTCAAAACTCCTGCAAACTTTTTTTAAAAATAAATATTTAAAAAGTTATATTGCTATTTTATTACTCATTATTGAAGTGATTTGTTTTATTTTTCTGATGAAACCATTTCTTTCACAAACTAATATATTTAATAATATTCAGCTATTTTCTGGTTTCATTGCAAAGCATTTGTCATCTACAGAGGTTATATTTTATGTTATTAAATAAATTGAAGATTTTCAAATATTTTTAGCTTTTTATTATCTTTTAAAATGTACAAAGGTTCCAAGGTGTAAAGATTATCATACTGTGTTCGTATTGAATGAATAAAATCTATTTAATACAAATTTCATCAAAAAATAAACAAGACTCAAGTGTCGGGTTGTTGTAATTCAAATGTCCCGAGTACCAAGAATGGCAAAAAGCGTCGATTTCCCGGGAATTTATTTTCGGGTTGTCTTGATATAGAATCCCTAGTTACATCGCGAAAAAAATACTTTTTATGTCGTAAAATATAAAACAATGAGATGATGCATAATTTTGTAATTTTGGCGCAGAATACAATGCTCGAGTTTTGGGTATTTTAATACGGTGAACACAGCAATACAAAGAAAATAATTCCAATAAAAACACTGGGAGCAGTAAAAAAACGATGTTTATGAACTCTTTTTTCGAACGGGTAGCGATAATTATTTTTTAAAGTGAGTAGTTATTGTAACATCATATTTGAGGCGTCTAGTTTGAAAAAGCGATATAACCACTTTTTGTAAAAATTGGAAAAAAATATGATCGTTTTCTACGAGCATTTTTACCTTATATAAGAAAAATTGTATATTTCAATTATCAATATAAACTTACGAAAAAAAAACAAAACCTAATTAGCGATATATCAATGAATAGGAATATTTTTAAAATAAAAATTGTTGATTCTAGTATTTTACTTTACTTATATATACTTAATTGTATGGTTTATCCGCTTGTCAAAGCTCTATTTTTTTAAAAATAAAATAGAAAAAACAAAACATGTTTTCTTGAAAAACAAAAACATTGTTTGCCGCATATATTGAAATGTGTACGTATCGCTTTTTGTAACTAGACACGTCTACGTTTTAAATTGTAATCTAATTATTTAGCAATAATATATTTTGGCAACTTATATTTCTGTATATGTTAAAAAAAAGTGTGCATAGTTGCAACTCTTGCAAGAATATAAAAAATGTGTGTTAATTTAGTGAAAAGCTACATCATATTATCGTAAGGAATGCGTTACTTTTTTTCTCAGCAGGGTAAAATTCCCATACGTGAATTATCACCGTACTGACAATGGTTAGTGAGAAACAGAATTAAAAACAATAAAGTAAGTACGTACACATACAAAAACATTTTGGGATATCAATTCTTTGCCTAGAATAACTGTATAGGTGTTTTTGGCAAACATAGCAATTTATTTTATCATGCAGTTTAACAGAGGGAAAAGTATCCCTGTCTATTCAGATATCAGATCAGCATTAGCTTAAGTATATTTTGATTTCATAATTTGTTATGTAACATAAAGTAAGGATATTTAAAGCTTATATTAAAATTTTAGTTTGCAGTTTACTTAGAACTATCAATTTTCCACGTATTTACTTCTACCAGTATGGAGACGAGATACGAATTCTACACGCTGAGGTGACGATACTTATAAAGTTGTTTTAAGAAGAATTTCTGTACTTCCTGATGAAAGTTTAACATGGAAGCTTAACGTATGTGTTGAGTAAATAAAAAATCTGTTACGGCAAAACATTTGCAATAAAAACCGTTAACAAACTTGCGGCCAAACTTTCTATCAAAAGAGTGTTAGTATATAAACTGTGATACCTTGAGCCTGAAAAATATTTTTTCATGATTCATACTGTTTTCCACATCGCAGAACCTTGTACAAAAAGATTCTTTAATGGATTTTCCACAAACTTTCCTCTCTCACCTTTCTCGCGAGAAAAAACCGCAACTCTGAAGAAATCTTTCCTCAAAAAAAAAACCAAACTAAGGAAATTTACAAAAGAATTTTTTTAAAGAAAGAAAGTTTTTTTTTGATTTCTTGGAGGCTGCAGCTGAAAGAATATTAAAAAGATTTTTCGGTGCAAAAATATGTTTCACGCATTACATTTTTTTGAAAAATATTACGTTTAATGTTCTGTGAAAATTGCCAAGACCTTTGAATTAAATTTTAATATTTATAATACTGAGTAATTCAAGTAAACACAAAGGAATATAATTTCATATCTTTCGATTTCTCTTACATCGTCATATACAAAATTTAATTCGATAAGAAGTTTTTTAATTTGATATAATTTAGTCGAGGTATAACAAGAAACTTTTTTTTTATTGCAGAGTTTTTAAATGTCCGTTGCGTGATATTTTAAACATTAAATTTATTTCAATACAAACATAACTCCAGAGTTTCATGGTAACTGTTCCCTGGACAGTTCTTTAGCTAAAGGCACAAAATAATTGAGCTTTCCCACCCGGTTGCAAAGTGACAGGTTATATAATCAAAATAAAAAACATTTATACATTAATGTTTCAATCGATAAATGAATTAGTATCCTAATTTTTTTCACTTTGGTGAAAAAATATTATTGTTTCTGAAAAAGTGCCAAGAGTGTCTCAAGAGATTTATTTTTATGCGCTTCATTAATAGTGGACACGGCTTTTAAAAACAATTGAATGGTGACACAGTGTGTTGGCACTAAGGATTCTGTGTCGAGATAACCTGAAATTGCATCCAGAAGAAATCCAGAAAAAAAGGTTTTTACTGTCTCGGTTCTTGAAACATTTGAATTAAACAAACCGAGACTTGCTAATTTTTATAAAGTAGATTGTATTATTCAATACAAATGTAATTTGAACTTTATACCTTGAGAACCTTTGTAAATTTCGGATGACAAATAAAAAATGGTAATAAATATTACCACTCTACGTACGTGTGAAAGTTGCTAGGTTGCAATAATTACCACAAATTACTGTTGTAATAATGTATTATTTTTCGAAGGTTATGATATCATCGGAAAATTTAAGCGAATCCCTCGAATAATGTGTAACAAAAAACAAAGATAATATTTACAATATAATCTTGCTATATTAATAATATTTAAAAATAAATAAATATTAGTTTGCATGAGTTTTGAGTTAGCAACCATTCTTAGTATTGGTTAATGGTTTGTCATTTAGGTCGAGAATTTCTCGGGACCAATTCTATGTCTCGTCTCCCGATACTTCATAATCCTTAGAGTTGACACAGCACGAAGAACGCGATTCTGTTATTTGTATTTTTATTTACTTGTCGTTCCAAAAAAAAATATCAATAAACAAAATCAAACTTTTCTACATTGCATATGTGCAATAAAAACTGTCTGGAAAGAAGTGAAACAAAAATAAAAGTCCTTGTTAATAATTGCAATTTCATATATTTATGAACGGCGACAAAACAACAGTCAGGAGTAATAAATTAAATTATTGTTTTATTGTTGGTGGCATACTACAAAGCGATATACGCTTCGTAGCAATAACCATTGGCCCTCGAGCGGAGTCTGTAATATGTATCTGAAAAGTTTAATAGGACGGCGCTTAGCAGGGGTTTTCAATACGACCGCGACCGACGACCCAACATAATATTTTACTGGCTTGTAGTTCTACGGGAATTAATTATGTGCTATGTATATAGCAAAACTCTGTTCATAAATCACGTAATATTAGTTTATGTATGTATCTTGTAATTGAAATTATGGCATGAAAACTATAATAACAACATGCTTTTTTAGTCATTTTGAACAGAGATTGTTTTTTTATTGATATTTCTTTCCACATTTCGTTGTAATATGGTAAGGAAAAGGGATGATATTAGAAAATTAGATAGTAAACCAATATCTCTCTATATTTCCTAATTGACAAACAGCTATCTACCAGTGTTTTTTTGGCTCTAATTCTAAATCTCGCCGATCACAAAGGTTAAGCAAAAGACACTTTTCGTGAAATAAATAAGCTAGAAAACCATGATGCTTATTGAAAAATCTATTATATTAAATTGAGCAATATAAAAATAATACTTGGTCGGAATACATATTATGTTTGGTCATTATAAACATAAAAAAGACCAGTATTTAATAAAAATAATAAAACATTTTTAGTAATTTTTCCACATAAAATTTATTGGATCAGGACCGGTTTCGCTCATGGTGAGCATTGTCAACTGATCAGTTTTATTATTTTTATTATAATGCCATTCCACCAACTATTGACAGTGAACACCTTAAAAGTGAGACCAGTATTTATTTTAAATTTGAGGAAAAGCTGTAATTATAGAAATGTGGTTAGGTTTAGTTTAGGTTTGGGATTAAAAAATAGATTAATCAAATTAAATACTGAATATCTAATAATTAAAACTGTCCAAAGATGAGCTAAATACTGCCCAGATAAATACAAACTTTGAAAAATCATCGTATAAAAGTCTCCGGTAGAGGATTCGAACCGAATAGAACTACTACGCTTTCATCAATCCCTCAAAAAACTTGTCCACTTGGGTACATGACAAGCAAAACACAATCTTAACATTAATAGCCGATAAGGTCCGTCTGTAAAACGTCCGCAGTAAGGTACAGACCAATGATTTCGATTTATTCTGAACAGCACATTTTTGAAATGTTGTTCTATCCAATGGGAGCGGCTTATTTTAAACCGGGCGTGAATGTTCTGATATCGCCACGTTTGAAAATTTGATATTTCTTGGTGTAGAGCTAAAGTATTGTATCACCATCTATATATTAATAGCCGATAAAATAAGTTTTCACTTTTTACTTTTTACTTTTCACTTTTTACTTTTCACTTTTTACTTTTCACTTTTTACTTTTTACTTTTTACTTTTCACAAATGTGTGCGTACTGATGTCCACTTCGCCCAATGATAGCGATTTATTTTGAACATATTTTGAACATCACATTTTTCGGCCAATTGGAATGGACGTCTTTTTATATTCAAAATTCAAATTTCCTGGGACAGATTTTGTTCAGTGTCATCCATCTTCTATATGATTGTCACCGATTTCCCCTCCCCCTCCTCATCCCCAGCCCGACTGTCGACATTTTTTTTATTCATACTAGAAGTATTTTTTCATTACGCTGAAGAAGCACATAGTTTTAAATGTGAAAAAACGCTAAACTTTATTTCACATTTTATTTCTGCCGCGGGTCGGATTCGAAACGTGGAACTTTGCAATATGAACGGAACGTCTTACCGCTGAGGTAAAGGGCAAACTTTCAGGTGCGACAAAATTAGATTATATATATTAAGCATTCGAAAAAAGAACTATTTCAAACTTGACTTTGATTGTTTGTTTGTATTGAGAATTCAAAAATAGAATATGTCAAATACTTAGTGTGGCCAATTCAAAAAAAATGATTCCAAGATATTTTTCTTTTTCTACGAAATATATTTGTTTGCACACTTGAAACCTTTGCAGGGCTGTCGATATATGCGCCGAGGTCGATTAATGGTACTACGAAAAATGATTGTTAGCAAACTTGAACATTATTCCAAAGATTTAATAATTTACGAAAAATGGTTGTTAGCAAACTTAAACATTATTCCAAGATATAATAATTTACGAAATTTCTGCTACCACGAAAAATGGTTGTTAGCAAACTTCAACATTATTCCAAAGATTTAATAATTTACGAAATTTCTGCTACTACGAAAAATGGTTGTTAGCAAACTTAAAAGTTATTCCAAAATATAATAATTTACGAAATTTCTGCTATTACGAAAAATGGTTATTAGCAAACTTGAACATTATTCCAAATATTAAATAATTTACGAAATTTCTGCTCCTACGAAAAATGGTTGTTAGCAAACTTGAACATTATTTCAAAAATTAAATAATTTACGAAATTTCTGCTCCTACGAAAAATGGTTGTTAGCAAACTTGAACATTATTTCAAAAATTAAATAATTTACGAAATTTCTGCTCCTACGAAAAATGGTTGTTAGCAAACTTGAACATTATTCCAAATATTAAATCATTTACGAAATTTCTGCTCCTACGAAAAATGGTTGTTAGCAAACTTGAACATTATTCCAAATATTAAATAATTTACGAAATTTCTGCTCCTACGAAAAATGGTTGTTAGCAAACTTGAACATTATTCCAAAGATTTAATAATTTACGATAAATGGTTGTTAGCAAACTTAAACATTATTCCAAGATATAATAATTTACGAAATTTCTGCTACCACGAAAAATGGTTGTTAGCAAACTTCAACATTATTCCAAATATTAAATAATTTACGAAATTTCTGCTACTACGAAAAATGATTGTTAGCAAACTTGGACATTATTCCAAATATTAAATAATTTACGAAATTTCTGCTCCTACGAAAAATGGTTGTTAGCAAACTTGAACATTATTTCAAAAATTAAATAATTTACGAAATTTCTGCTCCTACGAAAAATGGTTGTTAGCAAACTTGAACATTATTCCAAATATTAAATCATTTACGAAATTTCTGCTCCTACGAAAAATGGTTGTTAGCAAACTTCAACATTATTCCAAAGATTTAATAATTTACGAAATTTCTGCTACTACGAAAAATGGTTGTTAGCAAACTTAAAAGTTATTCCAAAGATTTAATAATTTACGAAATTTCTGCTACTACGAAAAATGGTTGTTAGCAAACTTAAAAGTTATTCCAAAATATAATAATTTACGAAATTTCTGCTATTACGAAAAATGGTTATTAGCAAACTTGAACATTATTCCAAATATTAAATAATTTACGAAATTTCTGCTCCTACGAAAAATGGTTGTTAGCAAACTTGAACATTATTTCAAAAATTAAATAATTTACGAAATTTCTGCTCCTACGAAAAATGGTTGTTAGCAAACTTGAACATTATTTCAAAAATTAAATAATTTACGAAATTTCTGCTCCTACGAAAAATGGTTGTTAGCAAACTTGAACATTATTCCAAATATTAAATAATTTACGAAATTTCTGCTCCTACGAAAAATGGTTGTTAGCAAACTTAAACATTATTTCAAAAATTAAATAATTTACGAAATTTCTGCTACTACGAAAAATGGTTCTTAGCAAACTTCAACATTATTCCAAATATTAAATAATTTACGAAATTTCTGCTCCTACGAAAAATGGTTGTTAGCAAACTTGAACATTATTTCAAAAATTAAATAATTTACGAAATTTCTGCTCCTACGAAAAATGGTTGTTAGCAAACTTGAACATTATTCCAAATATTAAATCATTTACGAAATTTCTGCTCCTACGAAAAATGGTTGTTAGCAAACTTGAACATTATTCCAAATATTAAATAATTTACGAAATTTCTGCTCCTACGAAAAATGGTTGTTAGCAAACTTGAACATTATTCCAAAGATTTAATAATTTACGATAAATGGTTGTTAGCAAACTTAAACATTATTCCAAGATATAATAATTTACGAAATTTCTGCTACCACGAAAAATGGTTGTTAGCAAACTTCAACATTATTCCAAATATTAAATAATTTACGAAATTTCTGCTACTACGAAAAATGATTGTTAGCAAACTTGGACATTATTCCAAATATTAAATAATTTACGAAATTTCTGCTCCTACGAAAAATGGTTGTTAGCAAACTTGAACATTATTTCAAAAATTAAATAATTTACGAAATTTCTGCTCCTACGAAAAATGGTTGTTAGCAAACTTGAACATTATTCCAAATATTAAATCATTTACGAAATTTCTGCTCCTACGAAAAATGGTTGTTAGCAAACTTGAACATTATTTCAAAAATTAAATAATTTACGAAATTTCTGCTCCTACGAAAAATGGTTGTTAGCAAACTTGAACATTATTTCAAAAATTAAATAATTTACGAAATTTCTGCTCCTACGAAAAATGGTTGTTAGCAAACTTGAACATTATTCCAAAGATTTAATAATTTACGATAAATGGTTGTTAGCAAACTTAAACATTATTCCAAGATATAATAATTTACGAAATTTCTGCTACCACGAAAAATGGTTGTTAGCAAACTTCAACATTATTCCAAATATTAAATAATTTACGAAATTTCTGCTCCTACGAAAAATGGTTGTTAGCAAACTTAAACATTATTTCAAAAATTAAATAATTTACGAAATTTCTGCTACTACGAAAAATGGTTCTTAGCAAACTTCAACATTATTCCAAATATTAAATAATTTACGAAATTTCTGCTACTACGAAAAATGATTGTTAGCAAACTTGGACATTATTCCAAATATTAAATAATTTACGAAATTTCTGCTCCTACGAAAAATGGTTGTTAGCAAACTTGAACATTATTTCAAAAATTAAATAATTTACGAAATTTCTGCTCCTACGAAAAATGGTTGTTAGCAAACTTGAACATTATTCCAAATATTAAATCATTTACGAAATTTCTGCTCCTACGAAAAATGGTTGTTAGCAAACTTCAACATTATTCCAAAGATTTAATAATTTACGAAATTTCTGCTACTACGAAAAATGGTTGTTAGCAAACTTAAAAGTTATTCCAAAGATTTAATAATTTACGAAATTTCTGCTACTACGAAAAATGGTTGTTAGCAAACTTAAAAGTTATTCCAAAATATAATAATTTACGAAATTTCTGCTATTACGAAAAATGGTTATTAGCAAACTTGAACATTATTCCAAATATTAAATAATTTACGAAATTTCTGCTCCTACGAAAAATGGTTGTTAGCAAACTTGAACATTATTTCAAAAATTAAATAATTTACGAAATTTCTGCTCCTACGAAAAATGGTTGTTAGCAAACTTGAACATTATTTCAAAAATTAAATAATTTACGAAATTTCTGCTCCTACGAAAAATGGTTGTTAGCAAACTTGAACATTATTCCAAATATTAAATCATTTACGAAATTTCTGCTCCTACGAAAAATGGTTGTTAGCAAACTTGAACATTATTCCAAATATTAAATAATTTACGAAATTTCTGCTCCTACGAAAAATGGTTGTTAGCAAACTTAAACATTATTTCAAAAATTAAATAATTTACGAAATTTCTGCTACTACGAAAAATGGTTCTTAGCAAACTTCAACATTATTCCAAATATTAAATAATTTACGAAATTTCTGCTACTACGAAAAATGATTGTTAGCAAACTTGGACATTATTCCAAATATTAAATAATTTACGAAATTTCTGCTCCTACGAAAAATGGTTGTTAGCAAACTTGAACATTATTTCAAAAATTAAATAATTTACGAAATTTCTGCTCCTACGAAAAATGGTTGTTAGCAAACTTGAACATTATTCCAAATATTAAATCATTTACGAAATTTCTGCTCCTACGAAAAATGGTTGTTAGCAAACTTGAACATTATTCCAAATATTAAATAATTTACGAAATTTCTGCTCCTACGAAAAATGGTTGTTAGCAAACTTGAACATTATTCCAAAGATTTAATAATTTACGATAAATGGTTGTTAGCAAACTTAAACATTATTCCAAGATATAATAATTTACGAAATTTCTGCTACCACGAAAAATGGTTGTTAGCAAACTTGAACATTATTCCAAATATTAAATAATTTACGAAATTTCTGCTCCTACGAAAAATGGTTGTTAGCAAACTTGAACATTATTTCAAAAATTAAATAATTTACGAAATTTCTGCTCCTACGAAAAATGGTTGTTAGCAAACTTGAACATTATTTCAAAAATTAAATAATTTACGAAATTTCTGCTCCTACGAAAAATGGTTGTTAGCAAACTTGAACATTATTCCAAAGATTTAATAATTTACGAAAAATGGTTGTTAGCAAACTTAAACATTATTCCAAGATATAATAATTTACGAAATTTCTGCTACCACGAAAAATGGTTGTTAGCAAACTTCAACATTATTCCAAAGATTTAATAATTTACGAAATTTCTGCTACTACGAAAAATGGTTGTTAGCAAACTTAAAAGTTATTCCAAAATATAATAATTTACGAAATTTCTGCTATTACGAAAAATGGTTATTAGCAAACTTGAACATTATTCCAAATATTAAATAATTTACGAAATTTCTGCTCCTACGAAAAATGGTTGTTAGCAAACTTGAACATTATTTCAAAAATTAAATAATTTACGAAATTTCTGCTCCTACGAAAAATGGTTGTTAGCAAACTTGAACATTATTTCAAAAATTAAATAATTTACGAAATTTCTGCTCCTACGAAAAATGGTTGTTAGCAAACTTGAACATTATTCCAAATATTAAATCATTTACGAAATTTCTGCTCCTACGAAAAATGGTTGTTAGCAAACTTGAACATTATTCCAAATATTAAATAATTTACGAAATTTCTGCTCCTACGAAAAATGGTTGTTAGCAAACTTGAACATTATTCCAAAGATTTAATAATTTACGATAAATGGTTGTTAGCAAACTTAAACATTATTCCAAGATATAATAATTTACGAAATTTCTGCTACCACGAAAAATGGTTGTTAGCAAACTTCAACATTATTCCAAATATTAAATAATTTACGAAATTTCTGCTACTACGAAAAATGATTGTTAGCAAACTTGGACATTATTCCAAATATTAAATAATTTACGAAATTTCTGCTCCTACGAAAAATGGTTGTTAGCAAACTTGAACATTATTTCAAAAATTAAATAATTTACGAAATTTCTGCTCCTACGAAAAATGGTTGTTAGCAAACTTGAACATTATTCCAAATATTAAATCATTTACGAAATTTCTGCTCCTACGAAAAATGGTTGTTAGCAAACTTCAACATTATTCCAAAGATTTAATAATTTACGAAATTTCTGCTACTACGAAAAATGGTTGTTAGCAAACTTAAAAGTTATTCCAAAGATTTAATAATTTACGAAATTTCTGCTACTACGAAAAATGGTTGTTAGCAAACTTAAAAGTTATTCCAAAATATAATAATTTACGAAATTTCTGCTATTACGAAAAATGGTTATTAGCAAACTTGAACATTATTCCAAATATTAAATAATTTACGAAATTTCTGCTCCTACGAAAAATGGTTGTTAGCAAACTTGAACATTATTTCAAAAATTAAATAATTTACGAAATTTCTGCTCCTACGAAAAATGGTTGTTAGCAAACTTGAACATTATTTCAAAAATTAAATAATTTACGAAATTTCTGCTCCTACGAAAAATGGTTGTTAGCAAACTTGAACATTATTCCAAATATTAAATAATTTACGAAATTTCTGCTCCTACGAAAAATGGTTGTTAGCAAACTTAAACATTATTTCAAAAATTAAATAATTTACGAAATTTCTGCTACTACGAAAAATGGTTCTTAGCAAACTTCAACATTATTCCAAATATTAAATAATTTACGAAATTTCTGCTCCTACGAAAAATGGTTGTTAGCAAACTTGAACATTATTTCAAAAATTAAATAATTTACGAAATTTCTGCTCCTACGAAAAATGGTTGTTAGCAAACTTGAACATTATTCCAAATATTAAATCATTTACGAAATTTCTGCTCCTACGAAAAATGGTTGTTAGCAAACTTGAACATTATTCCAAATATTAAATAATTTACGAAATTTCTGCTCCTACGAAAAATGGTTGTTAGCAAACTTGAACATTATTCCAAAGATTTAATAATTTACGATAAATGGTTGTTAGCAAACTTAAACATTATTCCAAGATATAATAATTTACGAAATTTCTGCTACCACGAAAAATGGTTGTTAGCAAACTTCAACATTATTCCAAATATTAAATCATTTACGAAATTTCTGCTCCTACGAAAAATGGTTGTTAGCAAACTTGAACATTATTTCAAAAATTAAATAATTTACGAAATTTCTGCTCCTACGAAAAATGGTTGTTAGCAAACTTGAACATTATTTCAAAAATTAAATAATTTACGAAATTTCTGCTCCTACGAAAAATGGTTGTTAGCAAACTTGAACATTATTCCAAATATTAAATCATTTACGAAATTTCTGCTCCTACGAAAAATGGTTGTTAGCAAACTTGAACATTATTCCAAATATTAAATAATTTACGAAATTTCTGCTCCTACGAAAAATGGTTGTTAGCAAACTTGAACATTATTCCAAATATTAAATAATTTACGAAATTTCTGCTCCTACGAAAAATGGTTGTTAGCAAACTTAAACATTATTTCAAAAATTAAATAATTTACGAAATTTCTGCTACTACGAAAAATGGTTCTTAGCAAACTTCAACATTATTCCAAATATTAAATAATTTACGAAATTTCTGCTACTACGAAAAATGATTGTTAGCAAACTTGGACATTATTCCAAATATTAAATAATTTACGAAATTTCTGCTCCTACGAAAAATGGTTGTTAGCAAACTTGAACATTATTTCAAAAATTAAATAATTTACGAAATTTCTGCTCCTACGAAAAATGGTTGTTAGCAAACTTGAACATTATTCCAAATATTAAATCATTTACGAAATTTCTGCTCCTACGAAAAATGGTTGTTAGCAAACTTCAACATTATTCCAAAGATTTAATAATTTACGAAATTTCTGCTCCTACGAAAAATGGTTGTTAGCAAACTTGAACATTATTCCAAAGATTTAATAATTTACGATAAATGGTTGTTAGCAAACTTAAACATTATTCCAAGATATAATAATTTACGAAATTTCTGCTACCACGAAAAATGGTTGTTAGCAAACTTCAACATTATTCCAAATATTAAATAATTTACGAAATTTCTGCTCCTACGAAAAATGGTTGTTAGCAAACTTAAACATTATTTCAAAAATTAAATAATTTACGAAATTTCTGCTACTACGAAAAATGGTTCTTAGCAAACTTCAACATTATTCCAAATATTAAATAATTTACGAAATTTCTGCTACTACGAAAAATGATTGTTAGCAAACTTGGACATTATTCCAAATATTAAATAATTTACGAAATTTCTGCTCCTACGAAAAATGGTTGTTAGCAAACTTGAACATTATTTCAAAAATTAAATAATTTACGAAATTTCTGCTCCTACGAAAAATGGTTGTTAGCAAACTTGAACATTATTCCAAATATTAAATCATTTACGAAATTTCTGCTCCTACGAAAAATGGTTGTTAGCAAACTTCAACATTATTCCAAAGATTTAATAATTTACGAAATTTCTGCTACTACGAAAAATGGTTGTTAGCAAACTTAAAAGTTATTCCAAAGATTTAATAATTTACGAAATTTCTGCTACTACGAAAAATGGTTGTTAGCAAACTTAAAAGTTATTCCAAAATATAATAATTTACGAAATTTCTGCTATTACGAAAAATGGTTATTAGCAAACTTGAACATTATTCCAAATATTAAATAATTTACGAAATTTCTGCTCCTACGAAAAATGGTTGTTAGCAAACTTGAACATTATTTCAAAAATTAAATAATTTACGAAATTTCTGCTCCTACGAAAAATGGTTGTTAGCAAACTTGAACATTATTTCAAAAATTAAATAATTTACGAAATTTCTGCTCCTACGAAAAATGGTTGTTAGCAAACTTGAACATTATTCCAAATATTAAATCATTTACGAAATTTCTGCTCCTACGAAAAATGGTTGTTAGCAAACTTGAACATTATTCCAAATATTAAATAATTTACGAAATTTCTGCTCCTACGAAAAATGGTTGTTAGCAAACTTAAACATTATTTCAAAAATTAAATAATTTACGAAATTTCTGCTACTACGAAAAATGGTTCTTAGCAAACTTCAACATTATTCCAAATATTAAATAATTTACGAAATTTCTGCTACTACGAAAAATGATTGTTAGCAAACTTGGACATTATTCCAAATATTAAATAATTTACGAAATTTCTGCTCCTACGAAAAATGGTTGTTAGCAAACTTGAACATTATTTCAAAAATTAAATAATTTACGAAATTTCTGCTCCTACGAAAAATGGTTGTTAGCAAACTTGAACATTATTCCAAATATTAAATCATTTACGAAATTTCTGCTCCTACGAAAAATGGTTGTTAGCAAACTTGAACATTATTCCAAATATTAAATAATTTACGAAATTTCTGCTCCTACGAAAAATGGTTGTTAGCAAACTTGAACATTATTCCAAAGATTTAATAATTTACGATAAATGGTTGTTAGCAAACTTAAACATTATTCCAAGATATAATAATTTACGAAATTTCTGCTACCACGAAAAATGGTTGTTAGCAAACTTGAACATTATTCCAAATATTAAATAATTTACGAAATTTCTGCTCCTACGAAAAATGGTTGTTAGCAAACTTGAACATTATTTCAAAAATTAAATAATTTACGAAATTTCTGCTCCTACGAAAAATGGTTGTTAGCAAACTTGAACATTATTTCAAAAATTAAATAATTTACGAAATTTCTGCTCCTACGAAAAATGGTTGTTAGCAAACTTGAACATTATTCCAAAGATTTAATAATTTACGAAAAATGGTTGTTAGCAAACTTAAACATTATTCCAAGATATAATAATTTACGAAATTTCTGCTACCACGAAAAATGGTTGTTAGCAAACTTCAACATTATTCCAAAGATTTAATAATTTACGAAATTTCTGCTACTACGAAAAATGGTTGTTAGCAAACTTAAAAGTTATTCCAAAATATAATAATTTACGAAATTTCTGCTATTACGAAAAATGGTTATTAGCAAACTTGAACATTATTCCAAATATTAAATAATTTACGAAATTTCTGCTCCTACGAAAAATGGTTGTTAGCAAACTTGAACATTATTTCAAAAATTAAATAATTTACGAAATTTCTGCTCCTACGAAAAATGGTTGTTAGCAAACTTGAACATTATTTCAAAAATTAAATAATTTACGAAATTTCTGCTCCTACGAAAAATGGTTGTTAGCAAACTTGAACATTATTCCAAATATTAAATCATTTACGAAATTTCTGCTCCTACGAAAAATGGTTGTTAGCAAACTTGAACATTATTCCAAATATTAAATAATTTACGAAATTTCTGCTCCTACGAAAAATGGTTGTTAGCAAACTTGAACATTATTCCAAAGATTTAATAATTTACGATAAATGGTTGTTAGCAAACTTAAACATTATTCCAAGATATAATAATTTACGAAATTTCTGCTACCACGAAAAATGGTTGTTAGCAAACTTCAACATTATTCCAAATATTAAATAATTTACGAAATTTCTGCTACTACGAAAAATGATTGTTAGCAAACTTGGACATTATTCCAAATATTAAATAATTTACGAAATTTCTGCTCCTACGAAAAATGGTTGTTAGCAAACTTGAACATTATTTCAAAAATTAAATAATTTACGAAATTTCTGCTCCTACGAAAAATGGTTGTTAGCAAACTTGAACATTATTCCAAATATTAAATCATTTACGAAATTTCTGCTCCTACGAAAAATGGTTGTTAGCAAACTTCAACATTATTCCAAAGATTTAATAATTTACGAAATTTCTGCTACTACGAAAAATGGTTGTTAGCAAACTTAAAAGTTATTCCAAAGATTTAATAATTTACGAAATTTCTGCTACTACGAAAAATGGTTGTTAGCAAACTTAAAAGTTATTCCAAAATATAATAATTTACGAAATTTCTGCTATTACGAAAAATGGTTATTAGCAAACTTGAACATTATTCCAAATATTAAATAATTTACGAAATTTCTGCTCCTACGAAAAATGGTTGTTAGCAAACTTGAACATTATTTCAAAAATTAAATAATTTACGAAATTTCTGCTCCTACGAAAAATGGTTGTTAGCAAACTTGAACATTATTTCAAAAATTAAATAATTTACGAAATTTCTGCTCCTACGAAAAATGGTTGTTAGCAAACTTGAACATTATTCCAAATATTAAATAATTTACGAAATTTCTGCTCCTACGAAAAATGGTTGTTAGCAAACTTAAACATTATTTCAAAAATTAAATAATTTACGAAATTTCTGCTACTACGAAAAATGGTTCTTAGCAAACTTCAACATTATTCCAAATATTAAATAATTTACGAAATTTCTGCTCCTACGAAAAATGGTTGTTAGCAAACTTGAACATTATTTCAAAAATTAAATAATTTACGAAATTTCTGCTCCTACGAAAAATGGTTGTTAGCAAACTTGAACATTATTCCAAATATTAAATCATTTACGAAATTTCTGCTCCTACGAAAAATGGTTGTTAGCAAACTTGAACATTATTCCAAATATTAAATAATTTACGAAATTTCTGCTCCTACGAAAAATGGTTGTTAGCAAACTTGAACATTATTCCAAAGATTTAATAATTTACGATAAATGGTTGTTAGCAAACTTAAACATTATTCCAAGATATAATAATTTACGAAATTTCTGCTACCACGAAAAATGGTTGTTAGCAAACTTCAACATTATTCCAAATATTAAATAATTTACGAAATTTCTGCTACTACGAAAAATGATTGTTAGCAAACTTGGACATTATTCCAAATATTAAATAATTTACGAAATTTCTGCTCCTACGAAAAATGGTTGTTAGCAAACTTGAACATTATTTCAAAAATTAAATAATTTACGAAATTTCTGCTCCTACGAAAAATGGTTGTTAGCAAACTTGAACATTATTCCAAATATTAAATCATTTACGAAATTTCTGCTCCTACGAAAAATGGTTGTTAGCAAACTTGAACATTATTTCAAAAATTAAATAATTTACGAAATTTCTGCTCCTACGAAAAATGGTTGTTAGCAAACTTGAACATTATTTCAAAAATTAAATAATTTACGAAATTTCTGCTCCTACGAAAAATGGTTGTTAGCAAACTTGAACATTATTCCAAATATTAAATCATTTACGAAATTTCTGCTCCTACGAAAAATGGTTGTTAGCAAACTTGAACATTATTCCAAATATTAAATAATTTACGAAATTTCTGCTCCTACGAAAAATGGTTGTTAGCAAACTTGAACATTATTCCAAATATTAAATAATTTACGAAATTTCTGCTCCTACGAAAAATGGTTGTTAGCAAACTTAAACATTATTTCAAAAATTAAATAATTTACGAAATTTCTGCTACTACGAAAAATGGTTCTTAGCAAACTTCAACATTATTCCAAATATTAAATAATTTACGAAATTTCTGCTACTACGAAAAATGATTGTTAGCAAACTTGGACATTATTCCAAATATTAAATAATTTACGAAATTTCTGCTCCTACGAAAAATGGTTGTTAGCAAACTTGAACATTATTTCAAAAATTAAATAATTTACGAAATTTCTGCTCCTACGAAAAATGGTTGTTAGCAAACTTGAACATTATTCCAAATATTAAATCATTTACGAAATTTCTGCTCCTACGAAAAATGGTTGTTAGCAAACTTCAACATTATTCCAAAGATTTAATAATTTACGAAATTTCTGCTACTACGAAAAATGGTTGTTAGCAAACTTAAAAGTTATTCCAAAGATTTAATAATTTACGAAATTTCTGCTACTACGAAAAATGGTTGTTAGCAAACTTAAAAGTTATTCCAAAATATAATAATTTACGAAATTTCTGCTATTACGAAAAATGGTTATTAGCAAACTTGAACATTATTCCAAATATTAAATAATTTACGAAATTTCTGCTCCTACGAAAAATGGTTGTTAGCAAACTTGAACATTATTTCAAAAATTAAATAATTTACGAAATTTCTGCTCCTACGAAAAATGGTTGTTAGCAAACTTGAACATTATTTCAAAAATTAAATAATTTACGAAATTTCTGCTCCTACGAAAAATGGTTGTTAGCAAACTTGAACATTATTCCAAATATTAAATCATTTACGAAATTTCTGCTCCTACGAAAAATGGTTGTTAGCAAACTTGAACATTATTCCAAATATTAAATAATTTACGAAATTTCTGCTCCTACGAAAAATGGTTGTTAGCAAACTTAAACATTATTTCAAAAATTAAATAATTTACGAAATTTCTGCTACTACGAAAAATGGTTCTTAGCAAACTTCAACATTATTCCAAATATTAAATAATTTACGAAATTTCTGCTACTACGAAAAATGATTGTTAGCAAACTTGGACATTATTCCAAATATTAAATAATTTACGAAATTTCTGCTCCTACGAAAAATGGTTGTTAGCAAACTTGAACATTATTTCAAAAATTAAATAATTTACGAAATTTCTGCTCCTACGAAAAATGGTTGTTAGCAAACTTGAACATTATTCCAAATATTAAATCATTTACGAAATTTCTGCTCCTACGAAAAATGGTTGTTAGCAAACTTGAACATTATTCCAAATATTAAATAATTTACGAAATTTCTGCTCCTACGAAAAATGGTTGTTAGCAAACTTGAACATTATTCCAAAGATTTAATAATTTACGATAAATGGTTGTTAGCAAACTTAAACATTATTCCAAGATATAATAATTTACGAAATTTCTGCTACCACGAAAAATGGTTGTTAGCAAACTTCAACATTATTCCAAATATTAAATAATTTACGAAATTTCTGCTACTACGAAAAATGATTGTTAGCAAACTTGAACATTATTTCAAAAATTAAATAATTTACGAAATTTCTGCTCCTACGAAAAATGGTTGTTAGCAAACTTGAACATTATTCCAAATATTAAATCATTTACGAAATTTCTGCTCCTACGAAAAATGGTTGTTAGCAAACTTGAACATTATTTCAAAAATTAAATAATTTACGAAATTTCTGCTCCTACGAAAAATGGTTGTTAGCAAACTTGAACATTATTTCAAAAATTAAATAATTTACGAAATTTCTGCTCCTACGAAAAATGGTTGTTAGCAAACTTGAACATTATTCCAAATATTAAATCATTTACGAAATTTCTGCTCCTACGAAAAATGGTTGTTAGCAAACTTGAACATTATTTCAAAAATTAAATAATTTACGAAATTTCTGCTCCTACGAAAAATGGTTGTTAGCAAACTTGAACATTATTCCAAATATTAAATCATTTACGAAATTTCTGCTCCTACGAAAAATGGTTGTTAGCAAACTTGAACATTATTTCAAAAATTAAATAATTTACGAAATTTCTGCTCCTACGAAAAATGGTTGTTAGCAAACTTGAACATTATTTCAAAAATTAAATAATTTACGAAATTTCTGCTCCTACGAAAAATGGTTGTTAGCAAACTTGAACATTATTCCAAATATTAAATCATTTACGAAATTTCTGCTCCTACGAAAAATGGTTGTTAGCAAACTTGAACATTATTCCAAATATTAAATAATTTACGAAATTTCTGCTCCTACGAAAAATGGTTGTTAGCAAACTTGAACATTATTCCAAATATTAAATAATTTACGAAATTTCTGCTCCTACGAAAAATGGTTGTTAGCAAACTTAAACATTATTTCAAAAATTAAATAATTTACGAAATTTCTGCTACTACGAAAAATGGTTCTTAGCAAACTTCAACATTATTCCAAATATTAAATAATTTACGAAATTTCTGCTACTACGAAAAATGATTGTTAGCAAACTTGGACATTATTCCAAATATTAAATAATTTACGAAATTTCTGCTCCTACGAAAAATGGTTGTTAGCAAACTTGAACATTATTTCAAAAATTAAATAATTTACGAAATTTCTGCTCCTACGAAAAATGGTTGTTAGCAAACTTGAACATTATTCCAAATATTAAATCATTTACGAAATTTCTGCTCCTACGAAAAATGGTTGTTAGCAAACTTCAACATTATTCCAAAGATTTAATAATTTACGAAATTTCTGCTACTACGAAAAATGGTTGTTAGCAAACTTAAAAGTTATTCCAAAGATTTAATAATTTACGAAATTTCTGCTACTACGAAAAATGGTTGTTAGCAAACTTAAAAGTTATTCCAAAATATAATAATTTACGAAATTTCTGCTATTACGAAAAATGGTTATTAGCAAACTTGAACATTATTCCAAATATTAAATAATTTACGAAATTTCTGCTCCTACGAAAAATGGTTGTTAGCAAACTTGAACATTATTTCAAAAATTAAATAATTTACGAAATTTCTGCTCCTACGAAAAATGGTTGTTAGCAAACTTGAACATTATTTCAAAAATTAAATAATTTACGAAATTTCTGCTCCTACGAAAAATGGTTGTTAGCAAACTTGAACATTATTCCAAATATTAAATCATTTACGAAATTTCTGCTCCTACGAAAAATGGTTGTTAGCAAACTTGAACATTATTCCAAATATTAAATAATTTACGAAATTTCTGCTCCTACGAAAAATGGTTGTTAGCAAACTTAAACATTATTTCAAAAATTAAATAATTTACGAAATTTCTGCTACTACGAAAAATGGTTCTTAGCAAACTTCAACATTATTCCAAATATTAAATAATTTACGAAATTTCTGCTACTACGAAAAATGATTGTTAGCAAACTTGGACATTATTCCAAATATTAAATAATTTACGAAATTTCTGCTCCTACGAAAAATGGTTGTTAGCAAACTTGAACATTATTTCAAAAATTAAATAATTTACGAAATTTCTGCTCCTACGAAAAATGGTTGTTAGCAAACTTGAACATTATTCCAAATATTAAATCATTTACGAAATTTCTGCTCCTACGAAAAATGGTTGTTAGCAAACTTGAACATTATTCCAAATATTAAATAATTTACGAAATTTCTGCTCCTACGAAAAATGGTTGTTAGCAAACTTGAACATTATTCCAAAGATTTAATAATTTACGATAAATGGTTGTTAGCAAACTTAAACATTATTCCAAGATATAATAATTTACGAAATTTCTGCTACCACGAAAAATGGTTGTTAGCAAACTTCAACATTATTCCAAATATTAAATAATTTACGAAATTTCTGCTACTACGAAAAATGATTGTTAGCAAACTTGAACATTATTTCAAAAATTAAATAATTTACGAAATTTCTGCTCCTACGAAAAATGGTTGTTAGCAAACTTGAACATTATTCCAAATATTAAATCATTTACGAAATTTCTGCTCCTACGAAAAATGGTTGTTAGCAAACTTGAACATTATTTCAAAAATTAAATAATTTACGAAATTTCTGCTCCTACGAAAAATGGTTGTTAGCAAACTTGAACATTATTTCAAAAATTAAATAATTTACGAAATTTCTGCTCCTACGAAAAATGGTTGTTAGCAAACTTGAACATTATTCCAAATATTAAATCATTTACGAAATTTCTGCTCCTACGAAAAATGGTTGTTAGCAAACTTGAACATTATTCCAAATATTAAATAATTTACGAAATTTCTGCTCCTACGAAAAATGGTTGTTAGCAAACTTAAACATTATTTCAAAAATTAAATAATTTACGAAATTTCTGCTACTACGAAAAATGGTTCTTAGCAAACTTGGACATTATTCCAAATATTAAATAATTTACGAAATTTCTGCTCCTACGAAAAATGGTTGTTAGCAAACTTGAACATTATTTCAAAAATTAAATAATTTACGAAATTTCTGCTCCTACGAAAAATGGTTGTTAGCAAACTTGAACATTATTCCAAATATTAAATCATTTACGAAATTTCTGCTCCTACGAAAAATGGTTGTTAGCAAACTTGAACATTATTCCAAATATTAAATAATTTACGAAATTTCTGCTCCTACGAAAAATGGTTGTTAGCAAACTTGAACATTATTCCAAATATTAAATAATTTACGAAATTTCTGCTCCTACGAAAAATGGTTGTTAGCAAACTTAAACATTATTTCAAAAATTAAATAATTTACGAAATTTCTGCTACTACGAAAAATGGTTGTTAGCAAACTTGAACATTATTTCAAAAATTAAATAATTTAAGACATTTCGGCTACTACGAAAAATGGTTGTTAGCAAACTTAAACATTATTTCAAAAATTAAATAATTTACGAAATTTCTGCTACTACGAAAAATGGTTGTTAGCAAACTTGAACATTATTCTAAATATTAAATAATTTACGAAATTTCTGCTCCTACGAAAAATGGTTGTTAGCAAACTTGAACATTATTCCAAATATTAAATAATTTACGAAAATTCTAATAAAAATAAAATAAATAAAAATAAAATAAAATAAATTAAAATTAAATTAAATAAAATTAAATAAAATTAAATAAAATTAAATAAAATTAAATTAAATTAAATAAAATAAAATAAAATAAAATAAAATAACATAAAATAATATAAAATTAAATTGAATTAAATACTTTGCAACAAAAATCTCACGTTGCTGGGCAACGGGCTTACAGCTAGTACATCATAATATTCGAATAATCAAAGACTTTAATTCGACTATTGCAAACTATGATTATAGGGCTATCGAAATGAATCGTTTGATCGTGTGAGTCGATGTGAGACTAATATTTTTTGGAGCGGATTTGATCAATTGAATCATAATGATGAATCTTTTCACGTCTGACCTTGAAAATCTGTTAGAATTCTTTAATACATTAAGAATATTCAAATTATGATATGGATATATCATAGAATAATATTTTGCTTTTTTCATACACTTGGACAAAATGTGCAACTGATTTTTTATTGAAAAATTGGATTTGATCTTTTGATTTTTATTGGAAATAATTGTTAAATAAATAAAAATAAAATAAAATAAAATAAAATAAAATAAAATAAAATAAAATAAAATAAATTGAAATAAATTGAAATAAATTAAAATAAATTAAAATAAAATAAAATAAAATAAATTAAAATAAAATAAATTAAAATAAAATAAAATAAAATAAATTAAAATAAAATAAAATAAAATAAAATAAAATAAAATAAATAAAATAAATAAATTAAAATAAAATAAAATAAAATAAATTGAAATAAATTGAAATAAAATAAAATAAAATAAAATAAAATAAATTAAAATAAAATAAAATAAACTGAAATAAATTAAAATAAAATAAAATAAAATAAAATAAAATAAAATAAATAAATAAATTAAAATAAAATAAAATAAAATAAAATAAATTGAAATAAATTAAAATAAAATAAAATAAAATAAATTAAAATAAAATAAATTAAAATAAAATAAAATAAAATAAAATAAAATAAATTAAAATAAAATAAAATAAATAAATTAAAATAAAATAAAATAAAATAAAATAAAATAAAATAAATTAAAATAAAATAAAATAAAATAAAATAAAATAAAATAAAATAAAATAAAATAAAATAAATAAATTAAAATAAAATAAAATAAAA
The DNA here is from genome assembly GCA_030503985.1 of Himalopsyche tibetana. Lineage (NCBI taxonomy): Eukaryota > Metazoa > Arthropoda > Insecta > Trichoptera > Rhyacophilidae > Himalopsyche > Himalopsyche tibetana. Next base: position 2,592,899 of record JAPJYX010000019.1, on the reverse strand, counting down.
TAAAATAAAATAAAATAAAATAAAATAAAATAAAATAAAATAAAATAAAATAAAATAAAATAAATAAATTAAAATAAAATTAAATTAAATTAAATTAAACACAATGCAACAAAAATCTCCCGTTGCTGGGCAACGGGCTTACAGCTAGTAACAATTAAATACACAGTCGAAAGGTAAAATTACAATCGATATACAGTTTATTTTTGCGTATGCTTTGTGTGGGCCACCGTTTTAATGTTACCCTTCTCTATGTGTATTTTAAATACCCCTGTAATTCGAAGCCTTCAACTGTGAAATGCAATAACGGGGCCAGTTTCAAACACAAAGTTATCTCTTTAAGAAAAGTGCAAACGCGACATTCTTCTCTCGATTGCAGGAAATTAAATCTTGTTCCGGAAAAACGCCTCCGAGTAATAATAGCCCACTCCCTAAAAAGTTTGGGAAGCGGCGGTGCGACATTTTAGTTTTGAAAAGTTGAGTATTGGCGATTTAATTGCGTTTCTAATTAAAACGGAAACTAATTGCGCGGAAATTCATTTTCCAACTTTACACAAAAATTCCAGAAAATAATACTTTATAAACGTAACTTTTGTCGTTGGCTGTTTATCTTGGCGACGGAATGGGCGACAAATTAAGAGTGAGTAAAAAGCTTCTGATTATGCGTCAGTCATCTATGTATGAGGGAAATTTTTTAATGGTTTAAATTCAAATATTTGTGTTATTAATAAAATTAATAAAGATATTATGTTCAAATTTAGGCATTATTTTAGTTCTATAAATTAGTTGACTTCTTATTTAATTATAAAAAATAGCGAAAGAAAAAAAAATCGCTTTTTAAAGTAAAGCAATGTTACATTTAACTGTGTTGTCAAACAAACACATCCATGACTAATGAAATCATTAAAAAAAAAATTCTAAGATGCAGAGACATCTATTCATTAAATTATATGCCTCATTTTGTTTTCAAAATAAAATAGCGATAATTAATAAATTGAAAAAAAACTATAAGCACCGTTCGGGTGAATACTTGAGACAGCAGATATGCATTCGAAAGAGAATTTTAAGTTTGGCAAAGAATACAACGTCAGAAAAAATATATTTTAAATAACATTCAATGCTTAATTTGTTTTTCGGCTGATGTGCATTCATAGAATACAGAAGATTTGTTTAAATCAACGATTTACGGAAAATTGCGACAGAACTTTAATACCATTTCATTCGTAAACATGTAAAATATCATTCTTACCTTTCTTATGATAAATATCTATTTTTAACACTTATTTTATTTAGCTTTGTCACGAGTTCTTCATTTATCCGCTAAAGTCAATATTATTGAATAATTCGAACTGTTTTATTTTACCATGTAAAGGTACCACATATGAATGATGAAACCCCGTTAATTTTTAACAATAAATATTTCGTACAAACTACAACTGAAATGTTCATGTTATTATAACTACAACGAAAACTTACATAATAACTAATAAGCGCGACATTCAAACGTCATTTTTTATGATTTTTGTACCAGTAAATACTTAATGTATTATAATTTATAAACTCGATATATGATCAACGAATATCAGTTTGAAAGTGCTTTTAAACGTGTTCGTAATTAGTTCAACATTATTTATTCTTTGTTTAGCGTTTAGAACAAAATAATAGCTGAATCAAGCGAAAACAAAGTGGATCACGTTGATACTTACTATGTATGAAAAACTGGGCTTATTATACATTATACATACATCGTATAGAAATAGGTCAAAGACTAATCCTGATCTATCAATATGGTACATGTTTGTGATAAATATTTGGCCCCGACAAATTGTGAGCCATATTTTCCAAACAAATGCTTTTACCACGCATTGCTTTTATGAGAAGTGTATTCATCTATTCGAGACAAATAACAAATGATTCTTTGAAGGATTTATTAGTTGTGATCTTTGTAGTATATAATACATTAAATAAATATTTATTATACAATTAACATATTACAATTTTATTTATACAATCAACATATTACTTAAACAAATAAATATTGAAGTGTCTGAACAAATAATTTATTGATGTTTTCAAAGCTTACAAACATAATGATATAGATTAAAACATGTAATGTTGTTTATTTAACCTTCTGTATAAATAAATAAAACATTATAATTTAAGACCAACAAAGAAATTCTTTGGTAACTGTTTTGCGAATATCATACATGAAATCTGTTATGTATTTAAATCTACATGTCCCAGTAACAATAAATGACCCGTGTTTCGATTCTCTAAAAAGGTTATTGTTAAAATGATCTAGAAAATGTTATTTATATTTACTTAATAAATTAACAGTATGTTAATTGAAAGGAAAAAACGCGGAACAACAAGTGATCAATTTATATTTTTTATAAAAAGAAGTTTTCACAACTTTATGCACAATTCATTGGACAAAAACAATATTTAAAAGTTTTTATTGATATGTTGAATTTATTGAAAAACGGCACATATCAGTTAACGAATTCACCTGGATGTTGGTTATTTTTCATTAAAGTAAAAAATGATTTCTTGCTAATCCCAACATTTTATAGATTATGTTTTATTGTATTGTTTAGTTAACTATAAATATCGTTTTTTTTATGAAATTAGTTATAAACGGCATACAATTCGAGCGCATGTCAATCTTAAATCTTGACTATGATTTCCCAAAGAATTAAAAATGGCTGGCACAAAGAAATCATTTTTATTTATTTGTTATGTAAGTACCAATCGAACAAAGTTTTATTGAATCTTTGAATGACAGCATCAAAAAACATCTCAAAAACTTCTCCTAAGTCTGATTCTATTTCAGATCTTTCCAAACTTTTCTGAATTTATTACTAGTTCAAAAAGAAGTCGGCTACCTTTTTTTACTACTATGGCTACCCCGAATAGCTTGCTTATAATAAAGTACACTTTATTTTATTTTTAGTGGATGATTGAATTGTAAACTTAATTTAAATTTTAAAACCACTTATTTAATTAAAACACACTTAAATAAAATAAAATTTCAAACCTACACTTACAAGAGTCATGAGTGGCAATTGAATCATAAAACGCTTTGATCGGAGCGAACAAAAATAATAATATCACCGTTTTTTTTTATTCTAATACAATGTGAATATTCATCAAAATTGTGTAGTATTTGTATAGTGCTAATCCGCTTCACGTGATCGTAAACAACTTTTAAACAACTAATGTTTGTGACAGGCTCATAAAAAATGCTCTGTGGTCACTTGCTGACCACTGAAGTAGACAGATAGATAGAACTCTCACTTTATTCGCCAGAATTAAAAATATCCATTAGCCCCTCCCCCCCCCTCCATCCTTCATCTCGGAGGAAAATTAATTTATATTCACTCTCTCCTTTAATGGTAGGGGGAGGGCAATCGTTTGAACGCCGGCCGCAATCTTTTATGATAAGTTTTCCGGCGCTTTCCACGCGAAAAACTTCATGACGATTTGCTGGAAAATTTACACAATGGGTCGTCTTACGCTTAGCTGTTTTATTTTATGTATATTCAACTCGGTTAAACCTTTTTAGATGCGCATTTTGTGGACTTGAGAATAGAAAATAATATTTTTTTTATCTTTGATAGTATACATTACCACAATTTCAACATTTAAACTGGAACTGTGTGGCCGAAATGGTTATTATCACGACGATACCTTATAATGTATAAACGGCAAAACCGGAATGCATAAAAATAATTTTCGATGCTATTTTAATAATTGTTCCATCCCCTCGTCTCTCTTTATTAATGCATTTAAAATGTTTAATATTTTGTTTTTTATTCAACAAAAATAAAGCACAAACTTGTTTCTTTGATAGATTTGGCGGAAACATTGAGGAAGTTCATTTTTAATATGAAATTAAATTTGATAACTTTTTTATTCCACTTGTGTTACAGAATGTTACAAAGTGTTTCTTTCCTTTAGAAAGCATTATCAGACCATCGCACCGTTTACGAATAAACTAAAAATTGATTCTAATTCTTATGTTATAAATTAAAAAATAAAAAGTCCACTTTTTTGAAAATAATGTTTTGGTGAGAATTGTCTAATGAGACTACAGACTATCAAAATGTTGTAATATCCAGAACTCCAAAAACGCTCTCCTTTTCAAAATCAAATATTAACAAGTTTAAATATTTAAAATTGCTCTCCTGTTTCTTGAACAATTGTTTTTTGTCTGAACACCTCATTTTACTTCTCAGCCTCGGATATAATGTATTGATGTGTATGTGATGTAAACAATTTAATTTCTTTATGCTGAAAATTATGATATAAATTTCTTATCCGATGTTGACAAGTTTTCATGTAGCGAATCACGACCACGAAATTCACAGAAAAACTGATACCGGTTTACTTTCCAGTCTCGCTGACAAAACATTTCCAAAAATATTATTGCGCGTATAAAATAATGAATTTGATTTAAATTAGGGTGCAATGCTCTAAGCTAATTGTTCCTTTGGGATCGAGTGGCATTTAATGGGACGAATTTGGCTGTGTTGCGTTTGCATATATTACCAAATTATTGGCTCGAGTTTCCGAATTCGCAAAACAATACTATTAATTGAATATTCAGAGGACGCGGATATGCAAATCGAACTGCATAATTTAACACGAACATACAAAAGCTCGTAACAAAACAAAGCTTTGTAATATGCGACTATTTGCTTTTTCATGTAATTCTCACCCTTTATAAAGTATGCCTATCATTAAATTTGAATCGTAATTCAACAATAACGCTATGTAATTGAAAACAGTATAACACTAGAGGGGTAGAGGATGATAAAACATTTTATATTGACTAAAAAAATGATATTTTTGTTATCCTACTGGCTTTGTTATTCTATATGGTGTGACACGTGTTTCGCCTTTTAAATATGAATCGACATGCCGAATCAATCTTAATATTTTAATTTATGACGTATACATTGATTTTAATACTTAAAAATGAGAAATAAGAGGTTTTTTTCTTTCTTCTGGCGAGGGGTAGGAGACAAACAATGACAACACTTGCTTGCTTGGAAGCTTAATTTCTTTTTTATTAAGACTTTAAATAATTTCCGAGAACTCTTAGATATCCATTTTTAATCTGTGACTGTTTTCTCGGAACAGTATTTCAACATTTTTTTTGTCAAAAAATAAACAACTTTTTCATAATGTAACTTTAATTTGATAACATAAAGTACAATTACCTCTTGATTACTAAGGATTATTAATTCATTAACTATTTAATATACTTCAAAGCAATGTATTCGTTTGTAAATAAATAAAAATTAACCTGTGTTACACATGTCTAAAAAGTTTAGCGAGTACGCTGAATTAAAAATAAATAGTAAAATTCGAGCATGCTTTCCATAAATTTCTGAAATAGTTAATGGACATAAAATGCAAACATTTTAATAACTTGAAGTTAATATTTTTTACACTGTTAGCGCAGTAAAACATTTTCAATTGCCATTGACAATTATTTACTTATTGGTATCAAATACGGATTTCAATTGGTCAATTAAACTACAACAATATTTCCGAACAAACTGTTGTCATGATTTTTTAATAAATAAGATTTTTTTTCGATTATATTATTTACGTTTTTTTGTAATGTCATTTTTATCTTGCAGGGTTTACCTTAACATGTCTAGACCTCCAATGAAATTCGAGAGTGCCTCAAAGGCTAGCGTTTTCCCAGAAGGATTCGCGCACAATCTATTTTATCAGAGTTGAATAGCTTATCGATACTACAGTCGTATGCAGTATGCACTGCGGAAAAAAAGCAAATAGTAAGGTAAATTGCTTCGAATTCAGTTTTTTTTTATGAGAAATTCGTCTGTATTTTCAAAATAGAATAATAAATTTGCCCGTCCACACGGGATTAGTTACCAAGAGATTAATTTTCTCGGCCAATTTGAACATGCCCCAGTTCTGCTCGACGACCCACTACAGATTTTATTTCTCTTTTAAATCCAATAAAACGTATAAACACGACTCATATCATAATGAAAATGATTTTCTTTGGTTGACTTTCTTGTGTATTGTATGTATGTGTATATTTATATATGCGTTTGTGTACGTGTATGGGTGTAATATGTGGGGAGGTATGTTATATATAAATTGTGATTTGCAAATTAATACATATGGATGCTCGCATTTGTAGCGATCACGCCCTTCCGTCGGCATTAATGGTAAAGGAATGCAAATGACCAAAATATTAGCGATGAAAGAGACTCGAAGAACTTTAACACTAAAGCTCCATTAATTTAATATCCTATTAATAAAAACAATAATCCTTTGTACTTCATTCCACTTTATTTAATATGTCAGGACCGGTTTCGCTCATTGCGAGGATTGTCAACTGATAAGAAATATAATTTAACAATGCTATTTATACAATGCTCGCAATGAGCGAAACCGGTCCTGACATATTAAATAAAGTGGAATGAAGTACAAAGGATTATTGTTTTTATTAATATAATGCCTTTCCACCAAGTATTGACAGTGAACACCCTAAAAAAAAGGAATTTAATATCCAATAAAAAATCAAGAAATATTATAAAAATCGTTTAAAGAATAAAAGAATTATCCTGATTTAAACGGTGTTAATTCATGTGTTAAATATTATTTCTGAAAATTTGGTTGTTTTTGATATCGACCAATAAGTTTTTTTCACGTGATGCTCACTCCATGAGGTGCAGAATACTGTGAAAAAAAAGGGTTCATTATATACAATTTTTAATTTTAAGCGAGTACAAGCAAGAGAGAGTTGTAGTAACCGAATAGATTAGATAGAATCATTATAGACACTCAAAAAATAAGCACAGCCTTATAATCAAATCTTAAATTCAAAGAAAATAGAAACCGAACATTGTATTATATGATTATTATAAATAGAAATGTAAACTTTAATGTGCATACCTTGCAATAGGCTAAAAACCACAAAAAAACATTTACAACGTTGTAATATAATATAATAAAATGGTAATAATCCCCCCAATTGAGTTTTGGAGTTCAGCGCAAATTCACGGCACTGTTTTATGATTTTTTATGTCATGTAATGTCAGATTATGTGAGGTTATGAGAAAGGCCTGTTTTTCCACAGCGGGGGTGAACGTATGAAGAAGCTCGTGAGGCCGTAAAGAGTAATAACCTTTATGTGGCCAAAATCCCTTCACTGAGCGAATTCAGGGTATACACGGAGCGATTTACCTAAAATTTACTCGTCACAGACAAGTAATTTTTATGAAACCGATTCACCGTAAAGAACGCTTATTTCCCTATAAGTTACAATCAGCAGATAAAAAAGAAGTATTTTTTCAACACTTCAACATAAAAATGTGCTGCTTTTCCTATTGTGACTCTTGAATTTTCGACCCAGTTGCTGAAGTTTTTCCATGCTGCAAAACCTCAACTTAAAAACCTTTATTTTCAAAATCAATGTAATAATGTCAGGTCCGCAGCGCAGTGGTCAACGTCGTTGGCTTTCTCACGGGTTCGAGTCCTAGAACTAAAAGCATTTTTTCAATCGATTTCTGCTCGAAGGTGATAGATAATAATATGTGATGTCTAAATATTCCCTCCCACCCTTAAAACCTAAAATAGCGGGCCGTAGCGAGGAAGATTAGTCCTGTCTTAGCTCTATCTTTCCATCTGTACACTTTTCGAAAAAGTTGAGAAACTGAGTAATAAAATGTTCTTTGTTTTTTAAAAAGTCTTTGTTTAGATAACTACATTAGAACTCTATATGCTCTACATTTGGAGCGGACATGGACTTTTAAAAAGTCAATTAAGTGACCAATATTTATATTGTCACATTTTATCCAGTATCCGGTTTGAAAAAGTGTCAACATCTTTATTCCGAAAATAATTTTTATATATTGTAATTAAATATGTATAATATATCTTTTTTGTATTTGGTCTTTTCGTGTTGATTGTGTGGCAAAAACCTCCATACATTTCATCGTGGTGTGGCTCAGTAAGTAATAAGGCAGATATACGATGATGTAAAGCGGCTTTTGCAAACCATTGGGTAGCTAAAATGTCACTTGGTATTATGTCATAATTTTGGATGTATTTCATAAATTAATTATTAACACATGTTAATTAATTGGGTAACCTTTCTGCGTGGACGAAGTTATACAAATTAAATAAGGTTACTCCGTTTATAAGACATGGCGTTACAATCGCCGTCGAAAGTTAATTTATTTTGATATTATGATTTTGAGACTCTCCATGTCAACGAATGATAAAGGAAGTGAAAAAGCCGGAATGAGAGGAAACTGGAAGCGAACTAATTCATGATGGCCAAATAATTTAGATATCTTTGCAAGAGGCACTAAATCAAAGTATATTCAATGAAGAATTTAAAAAATGGCCGATTTTTGAATATAAAAAAAAATATTATCGATGGTGTTAGATAGAGACATATTTATGTAAATAAAAACATATTTTTTTTTACTAATTCCACAATTTAATCACAGAATCTCTTGCTAAATATCAATGATTGATGGAAATGCAATCAATATAAGAACGGCGGAAGCGCTTTACATTTGCATAGTCCATCAGGTAAGAATTTAAATTTTCAATAGTAAGTAATTTCCGTTTTTTTGTATAGTTCATAGAGTAAAAACCGTTATTTCAAATATGAATTAACTTTTAATGTTTTAAAGCTAGTCCCGAAATACCGGTATTCATAAAAAGACGATCCCGGATTGCAAGCCCTAGAAGCGAGTAGTAGAATTGTAAAAAAAAAAATTTAAAAAATAACTATTTACTTATTTTTGGCTTACTCCATCCATCTATCCATTTGCTCACCGAAAAGGAGTGGTTAAATGACTGTTTATCACGTAGTTCTCATAGAAAAACATGTTTCGAAAAAAATGCATTTATTGTCTTAATGGCATGGTAAAAATGGGGAAACGAGATAAATTTTATAAATGATTATATGTAGAGAAAACTTCACATCCCACTTTGCATTGAAGTTATTTAAACAATTTCGTTATCTTGTAGCAGGTTAGTGTAATAAATAAGTCGAAAATGTGTACAATTGCATATTAAATCATACAATGTGATAAATTTGAATTCTAAAAAACATTGTTGGTTTGTTTTTTTACAAATAACCGTCCCACGCTCCCAAATAATTCCTAGCCATAAATTCTAGCATTATAGCAGACGCACCGAATAATAAATTTAATTGAGTGGGCACGGGCAAGTTATTGTTACCGACACCTGAATCCTCCTCCATTCTCTTCGAAGACTTACCCGTAAATAACGGTGGTTATAATGGGACCATTTTTGTCACATGATATGACGGGCTTTAGGCCACACTCTATCTCTAATACTCGCAGAAAATATATTTTTCATTGTCTTTGTTGAAAAAAAAAGGAATTACTGTGCTGCCTATGGCCTAAAAGCATACACTCTAAAATTCGAATTGAACTCTTACTTTTTTGCCAACTCAATTTAAGATATTCTCAATTCAGTATATTTCTTCGATTAAAAAACGTGCATTCATACATTGCTATTCTGAATAAATATCTAAGTATTTTTACGAACCATGCCTGCCAATTCAGTACTGGACACAGTAGTTTCGCTGCCAAGCTGTATGAGCTTGGCCGGTTAGTGGATAGGCCAGCATGTAAAAGTGTCTCTTTAAACCAGGATCCTGAACACATGAGAGAGAAGCATAGCGCCGTCGATCCGACCACGAAGACTTGGTGGCTAATAAAGCAAACTAGTAGGTTTGCATGAAATCTGAAATCCGGAGAGCGGAAGCTTTTTGTATATCTTAAGGAATTTATTTTCTACACACTTAAGTGCACTCACCAATTTAGGCAGTTGCTCCTAAGACACTCTCAGTCAAGAGAAAACTGAGTGTTGCACGAAATTACCGGATGTGAAACCAGTAGTGGGTGACGGAGGGCAAGTAACCATACCCACTCCCAAATGCGGAACATAAAAAATCGTGGTGGGGCTTGAACTGCTCGTTACTCAGTTGCTCAACCTATGGGGGTAGAGCTACGCTTCTTTCAAGGATTTTTTATGATTGTTTTAGGATTTCTGTAATTGTCTCTCACTCATCTGATAAAATATAAAATGTATTAAAACAATTTTTCGTAGTAAATATCATAAAAAAGTATACTTAACGCATCCATCAGTTTACTATGGTAATGAATTTCACGTACAAAAACAATGACATTGAAATAAAAGAAAAAAATGAGAGTTCACAACTGTCTTCGTTTAGAAGCATGTGTCAGTAATTCAAGAGACGTGCGCGGTGCCAATTTTAGGTTACAAGCCAAGGCTTCGTAAGCAATTAATTGGATGCGTCAAGTATGATGACTTAATTAAGAGAGGAATTTAGATACATGTATGAGAGTGAACCAACTAACTAGTCCCTTAACGTACAAAATAAAAAAAAAACCTGCAATGGATTTGGTTCGGACATTTACTACAAATGCTACAGAGGAGCCTGTATGGCCATCCAGAGAATGTACTCGACAAAAATATGTATGCTAGGATGACTTGGGGAGATGTTAAAAGACAGGCAAGATGAAGGAATTTTATAGCATCTCATTCGACGAGAAATACACTGAAGTGGAAATAGCAAAATAAGAATACAGTTTTTTTGCACAAAACTCTCAAACAGTAATATTTACTATTGCTGGCGAATTATTGTTATTTCTGTTTATTTGAATTAAACGTACTTTGATAATAATATGATTCTTTCGTTTGCTCATAGAGCATCTGAAATCAGGCAGACGGTAGATATAATTTATTTATCATTATGTTTGTTTTTTTAAGTTATTTGGATTTTTTACCGTAATATTTTATAGTACCGAGGCGGGCTTATTTTCAAATAGAAAGAACTACAAACAAACAAAAAGTTTATGATGAATTAACAATTATGACAGACAATTTTCTTCTCATGCGACTTTATTTAAAGACGTCTTTTAAAACGTTTCTTTTTCCAGAAGTGGTTTCGTTTTTTATTTCAAGTGAGGTTTGCTAGTTTTTCTACAGAAAAATACACAGTAAAATAATTATATTATGTATTTATTTATTTAATACAAATATTAACTTTTAGACGGTCTTTGAAGAACACTGGTAAAAATCAAACCCTCTCCTACAACAACAACAAAAATATGTGTTTAGCACGTAGTGTTTTCAATAAAAAAACATTGGTGTTAGTCATATGCTTTTCATTGATGTTAAGTGCTTAGTCGACATAAACTGTAATGCCAAATATTTATTTGGCATTACAGTTTATGCCAATGAGTCAAATATCCAGATCATAGGAGATAAAACAGATGAGAGTTATTATAAGTCATTTGAGATTAGCTCAGAAAAAAACAGACTTCACAAAAACCAAAGTCTTAGATCTCAAATTTAAATTTAAAATATCATAATTTGAAATTGACCTTACCGGCATTTGAACCCAGACTCGCCTGCTCGCTAATGCAAATCTCTTAACAACGAAAGTTGTTGAACATATCATGTGTAAACCCAGAATACAGCTTTTAAACAATTTTCATCAAATGATTTATTGAGAACATCAGTTTTGACACAACCGGCCGATGATTTAACGTGAGCTAAGTCACGCCCATCTGTGCTTTAATAACTTGTTTATTCACTTTTATACATCATTATACAAATAATAAATTTAAAGTTAAGTAATGGACGATCAGATTTAATTTATACTCTCTCGTCTGTATTTTTTTTCTATATCAAAATTAAACTGTAGTTGAATTTTCTTCGTGTACCGTTTTATAAAAGGTTATTACAGCTTTGCTCAAGAGCGTTCAGCTGTAATTGAATAAGTGTATTTTGAATTTACCAAAGTTTGTGATTTATCGATTCTAAGGGGGCGATTTTTTGCCTACTGAAACCATCAATACTTTCCGCATTCCACCCAAGTGTAAGAGGCTCTAAGAAATAAACGATACTCGTTGAAAAGTTTGATGCCGTACTTCGGCAGCCTCGAGTATTGGAAATGCGGCTGGGAGATAGCATTAAAGGGTACATACAACGGAAAAGTCTTGGGGGAAAGTTTTGCTCGAGTATTCTCACAAAGGATTTCGCATTTGAGGAAAAATTACTTGAAAAGGAAGAAAGAAACTCGGGGAAACTGTTTTTTTGTGAAGTAACGCGAGACCACCTAGTTGCCACTTTTAACTATAACAAAAACGAGTGGGTATAACATATACTGAACTTCCATTGAGACAAAAATATATTTATAACCCTTTGAAAAATAAACGCTAAAGAAATAAAGCATTTAAGCCGACTCGTTTATGTTCTACAAAAGTAAAAAATAAACAATTGCATTGTTCAGAAACAACACGTCCCATGTGGCAAACTTGTCATTTTAAATAACGCGAAATTAAATAGTTAAAACCTTTAAAAGTTTATGTTTCGCGCTTTTTTTTCCATCGGACTGTATTTACAATCAAGAATAATATGCAAATCTCATTTTCGTCAATTAGTGGAATAAGTTCACTTTGGAAATACCCCCCTTTCCATGATGTATTGAATTGTTTTTACATTTGTCGGATTGGGTTAAAACTTAAAACCAAACATCATACATTTAATGGCAACAGAGTGAACTAAAATATTTATTTATACACCCCACTAACGCACTAATAGCCTGAAAATTCTTCACTTCAGGTGAATAATGTATTTTCACTTAGTTTCGCTTAAAATTCTAATTTGTGTTTCAGTCGTTTTTCTTTAGATAGGCGGTTCTCAATTATGATTATAACCAAGGTTCAAAAAAGGTTTTAAAACCGTCGTAAAAAATATTTAACATCAACAACTTTTTTTGCGTTTGGCAACAATTTGTCAAAGTAGAATAAGTTCACTTTAGAAATACACTACTCATAGATACACATATCTTCGACTGAGAAGCAGAATGCAACAATTTAACTATTTTCGAAAATGATATTTTATTGCCAATTTTCATATTAAACTACTAGTAAGTAACATTTTACATTTTTCAAAATGAGGAAAGTCCAAAAACGCTCTAATTTTCAAAATAAATCTTAAATTTACGCAGTCAGTACTTATATGTGTAGAAGAAAAATACAGTTAATTGACATCTGGCATTATCTCTATATATTTACCATCATTTCAATAGTAAGTATAATAGAATTATGAAAAATGTAGGAATTATAGCATATTGCCACTTAAATTTTACACGATATTAAAATGAAATAATAGTTAACCACAGATTAAAAATATCAAAGTATTTTAGTTCTACAGTTTTTAATAATGTTATGTGTTGATAGCTATTTCGGCTTTCGCCATCGTCAGAACTATGTTTAAACTTAAATTTTGCTCAGCTATATATACTGGCTCTGAAGAGATACACAATGCATCAAGTTATTCACTCTAACATCCTAATTATAATTACTAATTAAGTATATATAGCTGAGCAAAATTTAAGTTTAAACATAGTTCTGACGATGGCGAGAGCCGAAATAGCTATCAACGCATAAAATTATTAAAAACTGTAGAACTAAAATACTTTGATATTTTTAATCTGTTATAATGGAGTTCTACCAAGTAAATGCCAAATCAATTAGTAGTTAACCAGTTCAAATATTTAAAATGGTTCTTCTGAAAATTGTCATTATGTGACTTGTCGCATTGTGCTTCTCAGCCCCAGATGTGCGGCATTACCTATCGCAGATATCTTCATACCATAAACGAAAGACGTCGAACGATTGTCATACGATAAGTCTTCGTGAAAGTTCTAATGTTAAAACACTTTACGGGTCAATATATAACTGAAACTCGAGTATGAAATAGTATATTATATACTATATTTTATAACACCATATATATTTCCAACGAAATTTTACGTCACTATGGTAATCGTCTTATCTCTAAATATCAGATCTTTTAGCGTGCCAAAGTTCAGTATTCGGTTTCGGGTAGCAAAAAAAAACGATGACATCAAAGCTCGCAATGACCTTCACACAAGATTTTCTACTTATAAACCCCAGACGCCTCGGGTGTCTCAAATACATATGAAAAATAAGTGCCTATGTATAATATTATTACATCTACCACGTTAATGGCAGTCGGCTTAGGTGGGTACTTTACTGAAGGTGATTTTAGCAACTTTTAAGGTGAAAAGAATCGTTAGGGGCATTTCAAAATTTTAGTTTTTTTAATATTGGATCAAAATATGAAAGTGTCATTTGAATATTTTTTGTTTAAAAGCTATTAAGTAAAGTCGAAGAAATATTGGAGCACTATTTTTGCTTCGATAACGTGCTGGTCTGAATTTCTTTTACTAAAACTGTAAAAATGATTTAGTAAGTACGACATCACTGATGTTTTTTTAAGTGAAACAAACGGTTTTTATTTTAGTAACGCTTGGGAAGTCCTAACTCTAACTTGTGATTTCAGGATCACAGTCAATTGTTTCGTCCCAAAAATGCCGCAATTGAAAATATACACTTTTGAATTAAAGTAGCCAGTAGTATCTATGACTCGTACATTAAAAATATTAAATACAATAATATGAGCAATATGACGAACTTTCCCTGAGTAGTCCTTCAAATTGACGTTTAACTATGATGCTTTTTAAATCAGTTTAGATATTATATCATCTGTTTTATACAGACTTTTGATTTTTTCTGTGTGACTTACATATTATTACAATGTTTTTCCACAATTAATTTTGACGTGCCCGATTTCAAGAACAGCCATCTTTTGTTACTTCAGTTAATCTTGGAAACTCAAACAAACACGTGTTTGCAGTACTTTATATGATATAATATTCCGTTGTTTTTTTGTTATACGGCAAGAATTTTATATGTGTATAAAATAGTTATGAAAATCACATAGATATTATGCAAGACTGGCAAGTAAATGTTTATTCATCGTAGATGTTTACTTTTCCTCTTCTAGCTGACTACGTTACCCTTAGCCCAAAGCGAAGCACCGACCGTGTCAGTGTTTACGGAAATAGCTGGAAAAACCTTAGAAAACCTCCAAAATACGAACGCATTCTTATCACATTATGTTTTTCGCTTGTCAGACGGAAGAAAACAACGGCTCAATCGGCAGCAGAAAAAAACACACGGAATTTCGGTTTCTTGCAAAGAACTCGATTTATTTTTAAAAGAGCACAATAGGTTTATTAAAGCAAATACGAGGGTTATTTTTTAACATCGAGTCTTTATTTATACAATTATTTTTTTGATCAAATCAAAATTTACTTATTAAATACTTTGAAGATATTTATTGAATATTAGTAAAAAGGCTATGCACTACTTGCCCATTTTTATAAAAATACATTCATTGTGAGCAATATCAACTGACGGTATGTGATAGCACACAAGATAAAAAAGACAAACAAACCGTTTTAATATACAAAATAAATTTATATAAAATTGATCACATTCTTTTCTTGAACAATTGACAACCTTGACAATTACATCCCAAGTAAAATTCTGAAGAAAGGGAATATAATATTTTTAATATAGAATATAGAATTCAACTCATTGAAACTTTTCAAGATCAAATTGTACTTATTTATTACAGTACACTTCCGTGCAAAACAACCAAGTATTAGGTAACTACTTTTGAAGACAGTTATAGCATTACGGAGTACATTCAGTATAAAAAAATTGGGTGGTGACGTATACACCGTCGAGTACCATAAGCAGGTAGATATTCGAAGTATTTCCTTATCATTGTCAAATAGTTGCATTTTTTAAAGTAATTTTGCGAAACCTTTTCATAATTATTTTTTTTACTGAACTTTTGCATTACCTTTACTGTATTTAGAAGGGATATAAAATAATTATGTAAAAAAGTGAGAAACGATTTGATATTAACATCTGTCATTACGGTCAGCATTATCGACGAGTGTTTTCATTCGATATATAAGTGATACTTTGTACTTTTTCTAGTTGATAGAAAATAATTTATTGCAACAAATCATTAAGTACCGATGGCCAGTTTGTTTAATGTAAAATTGATTGATTGAATTGGCATTTACTAGGTAGAACTCAACTGTAATAAAAAAAAAGTATTTTAGTTAAAAAAACATTATTTTATATACAGTTGATTGCTATTTTGACTTACGCTTTAATCAGAACTATTTGTTGAATGAATATTAACTTTTTGTATTGGCTTATAAGAGATACCCAATATATCCTCTCAGTCACTTTAACATTCTTGTTATTGCTTAAGCTTTTACAAGACGTTTATGTCACTAATAATAATCACTTAAATTTGTAATTAATTTTCTTGGAATATTTGTTATCGTTCCAATAAACACTGAAGACTTCGCAATGTAAATAAAAAAAATTAAGAATGGATAACGGGATATATTGTATATTCCTTCTAAAAATGTACATAAACATAGCTGATTTAATATAAGTAATATAAACAGAGTTCTTATAAGCTAAAATAGCTACCAATCATATTATGTAAAATAATATTTGCAGAAGTAAAATACTTTGATATTTTTTCACCTTATTAAAATTTATATACCCTTGCGATAATTCGAATATAAATTAATGTATAAAAATCATGTCAATAAATTAACGATTATGAAACAGAATCTAACTTAAAACGACTGGAAAGGAAAACGGGAATATTGATGACAGCTATTTATCATCAGTAATATCAAATCTATAATTTATTTTACAAAAAAATGCCATAGTTCACACAAAACCTCCCTAGCGTTCCCAATCCCAATTCAATATATCATGCCTTTTACATGACTTTCAAACTGTTAGATAGATGACAACACATAAAATTTAACGACTTAAGTCGTTTCCAATAAATTCTTAAAATACTTTGAAATACATTCTACGAAAGAATTTTCCGAATAATAGGCGAGTATTAAAAATTCAGCACGCTGTTGCCTCAATCAAAATGCGACGTCGCGACGCATCGCTGCCAGCCCCACGCCCCCGCTTCCTAACCAAAGAACATTCTACAATCTTATTAATTACTTACAAATTAAAATTGGACGTTTTGTAAAAAAAGGGGAAACACTGGTTAATCAAGCAGTATCATTACAATGAAAACAAATCATTAAGTACATTTTGTATTTTATTATAACAACGTCTGCAGTTTTCTTTAATTAATTATGTGGTCTCTACAAGCCGTCAATAAACGGCTTTACAAACTTTTGTCAACCCCTTTCTTATTTTCAGTCTTTTTATAACTTAACCGTAACACTCAAGAAGGATTCAAGTCTACATCAAATTAAGGTTTGTTAAATTTTGGCATAGGCGTTTTATAAGTGTGCTTTCTCGGCAAATTTCTCATAAAATATATTAATTGGAATTTTCGTATCTAGCGCTTACGCTTTTACAAGATGTTATGTCAAAATAATCAATAAATTGTCAGAGGACGTCATTTTTTTGGTTTTTGAAAATCAAATGAACCTATCATCGACTTTTTTTAAATCCATGTTCGATCCCAATATGGAGCATAACATGTTATGACCTCCTAATGGATCTCAACAGTAGTTTTTATACGAGAATTGATTGTTATTCAGTCAATCAACCTATCTTTTTTTCGAAAAGAGGAGGTATGGAAAGAATAGAATTAAGACAAAAAAGTGATTAAGATTGGAAAGGTGGAATAAAAAATTTGGACATCAAAAAATTCCATGCCTTCGAACGGAAATTTAAAAAAAAATACTGTGATTCGAACGCGTAAGAACCGTCACGGAAGACAACGACGTTGACAGTGCTCTATAAAACTGACATCTGTGATCATTCATCTATTTCAATTCAAATAATTTAAAATACGATGATGTTTTGTTGAAAATGCTTGTGTGACAGGAAAAAGTTGGTTACAAAAGTGGTTTTCGTGTGCTTCTGCATTTTCGCTACACCTATTAAAATTTTATAAGGCGGTTAGCTTATTTAATCATGTATTTTAATAGTGGCGATTATAAGTGGCGCACAAAACGAGCCGTTTTACCATCGAGAGAAACAAATAATACTAAACGCAGAGTAAGTGAGCTGTCACGTTGAACCATTCGTCCATCAGCCGTTAAATCGAAACTCTTTCGGCCGGGGAATCCAATCAAGGGGGAAGCCGGTAGGCAGTAACGGCAACGTTTCAAGATGGCCGCTTTCGACGTTAGGAGCGTCGTAAATTAAGCGTCCGTATTTATCGGAAATTGCAGCACTTAATTAGACGCCTAAAAGTTTTCAACCCACACCCGAAGCTGGAAAGAGACCATTTGTTTTCAGAAAAGACACATTTTGTTTGATTTGATTGGAAATTTTAAATTAATCCACATTACACCAAAATGAGAATAGAAAAACTTCAACAATGCACTCAACGAGACATGTGTTACTTTTTCAATTAGATTAAAAGTAACAAAAATCGACGGTATAATAAATATTAAACTAGTGATCAAAAATTTATGACAAACTATATTACTACCAATTACATTGTAAGACGCACCTTACCATAAATTTAATGTCAACAGCAAAAAAAACATCGCGAAAACTTTATTATAACAAACGTGATCATTTCAAAGAAGTAATTCATTGATAATTATGTTGGATTTATCCCATCGTCAATACTAGTTTACAACTGATTTTAGTTTTTAACTGGTTAGAGTCTCCTAATTCTGTCGATGGCATGAAGCTGGAATACTTATCAACCGTATTTTAGATGGATTCGACGGTAACTTAGTGGAAGTTCATTTTTAATATAAAATTGAATTTGATAACTTTGTTACTCAACTTTCTGTGCTACAAATTGTGGCACGTGCTTTGCCTCTTTAAGAAACATCATCAGATAGAATATCGCATGGTTTACAGACGTGTCACAACTTGTTACTCGACAAGAAATTTTATATTATTTATCAACTAACTTTTACATTTTATCTTATGTTAATGGAGAAGATAAAAAAAACTAAATCTTATTTAATCGGTTTACAGTAGGTTTATATCATTTAATGTAATGTTTTACGCATAAACGATAGCTTTGGCTTGGCATTGTGCTGCGAATGCAATTTGTAAGGCTGACCCTTAGCTGTCTCTTTAACCAACCGGATGGATTCTCTCGCCCTGGAACGCTGCTGATGACCATCTAAAGGATGTACTGAGAGAAAGCAAGAAAACTGTCTTGAATGTACCGTGAATCACCTCAGCATGTCTAAAACTTATTGATATCTAGTGTCCAAGTATTATATATCATATTAAGAGTCGATGGCGTCTGCGTTTTCTTCTAAAATATCGTCTTCTGCGCCACGGAGGACATGAGTGATGCAGAATTTCCACCTATTCTTCGACGCTTTACAAGACGCTGACACCTTTTCTACTGGTTTAATCTTCTGCTGCATTTTTACAGTGACTGAAAGATACCATTGATTACAAAACGCACCCCAAATTCAGAGACACCATAATACGGGGAAAACTTGCGTCTTATAAACGAAAAATACAGTAAAAATATTGATCTTTTTCATATTATTATAACGGCTATCGGCCAATTAAATAATAATTTGTTTGAAAATCCTTTTTGTGCTTATTCACTTGAAATTATTTCCCTGATTAAACATTGAATTTATATTCTATGATAAGTTTTGGCCGATTTCAAGAGATAGAGGTTCAAAGGAATACGTAAAAGCAATAACATTTCATGTATTTTCAGCAATTCTATGTGTTATTTCTCTTTGTTGGGCTTCGGGACAAAAACAATACGCGAGGCAGAAAAGCCGATGAAGTCAATAATTCAATTATAACCACATCGTACCAACGTCGATTAATATTTTGTTTCCATTGCTCCACGAAAAGAAAATATTTCCACTTCTGCGGCGTTTTAGCACTGTAGATACATTATTACGGGAAGCGGACCATAATGGAGCCAATAATGAAGTTACCTCTGACCCCATTTCGATAACATAAAGGAATTGCTTTATTATTTATGGTTAGAATAATAATAAGCTTAAGTCTCTCGCAAACGCTTACTGAAACCATTCTCAAAATTGTCTCTGGTAGTTTTACATATTTGTCTAATAAACACGCGTTTAATGGATCAATAACGTGGCGACGTTTCGTTATTATTAAAGATATTAACTAACTGCATATTGCTGATCACTTAACCCAGTGATGGGAGTACTAGGATTGCCACTACTGGCACTCAGAAATTAACTCAAAAAAATATATTTTCAACATTTTGAAAAAAGGTCAAAAATTATTTCCATTTTTTATTATGTATCGTGAATTTGATTAGAATCATAACGAATTCATAAATTTTTCGAGTTGATAGAAACAAAAATATGTATTTTGTTTACGGACATATTCTATTTACATTGCCATTTTTATAAAGCGAGGCGCCTTAAATTTAGTCTGAGTTTTGAGCTCGATGCGACAGGTCATCCGATTTTGCTTTTTTTAAAACTAGTAAGTGACGCGCGCATGTACATCCACATTTTGATTGACACTTTTAGAGTGTTTAACGCGCAAAAGTTCACGTCACAAATTCAAACAATTATTGCAATTTTGACAACGATTTCATTTTTCATTGCGATATATGTAGAATCATGACCTCTGATGCTCTTAACAAAAATGCAAAGAAGTTTGAAAACAAAATATATGGGCATAGTAGTTTTTTTTTTAACTTGGTATGTAATTTAGATAACCAGAAGAGAAGAAAGTCCCGATAGATTTAGTCTTCTTAAGAAAACTTAATGTATTTAAACATTTATCCATTACGCGAGAAAATCGTAAGAAACAAATAAGAAACAAACAAATAAGCGAGGGAAGGCATAGAAATCTTAAAATAAGTGAAGATAAGTAAGTTACTGCTCTAAACAGCACCCTAAGATTAAAACGACTACCCTCGTTGCCAAGACTTATGTGACGGGGTGGACTTCGTGTGCACGACAACGGTAGTTTATTATATAACAGAAAAGGGAAAAAACGAGTTTTAGATACAAGAACATTTAAATTTGTATGTTAAAGAAAATACGCCTTTTTAATACATATATATTAAATATGTTTGTATTTGTAATAATTCTATAAACATTAAATTAACTTTGATTATTCCACGTATTGTGTTACTAACTGTGACATGTGTTTCGCCTCTTTTAGAGGCATCTTCAGACTCATTAGTATCATTATTTCTATTCTACACCCCCCTCCTTGCTCCCCTTAAAAGGAAAAAAACCCAAACTCCATTTTGTAATTTCATAATTTTAAAATGTTAGAATCAATCTTGCTTCATTACTTAAGCAAACTTTGCGATATTAAGTCTGAAGATGCCTCTGAAAGAGGCGAAACACGTGTCACAGTTAGTAACACAACATGTGGAATAATCAAAGTTAATTTAAATTTTGTATTAAAATGAACTTCCACAAAGTTACCGCCGAAACCATCGAAAGTATTTCAAACATTGCTAGCTTTTTCGATAGTATTATTTAAAATTTAATAAATAGGTAATGCTAATTTTAATGACGATGAATATTTAGCAACAGTTTTGGGGGTGTAACGTTAAGAAATATTTTTTAACATAATTATAAGCCATTTAACTTGGCCCCTTTTTTATTTTTATTTTTACTTACGTAATTTAATTCTTTCAATAAGCTAGTAATTTGAAGTGTTTATAGTTGTATCGCTAATAGAGATTCATTGAAAACAATTATTTGAATACCGAATATTAACACCTTTGGGTCTTCCAATATTCGAATATATTTGAATGATATAATTTGTGAATGTAATTATTTATATTAATATTGCTGGCGAGATTTTTGCAGTAGTTGACAACACGTGTTTTGGGTAAGTATTATGATTACGAATATTGTATTGATTCTCCCTTTACTAATATATAATAATTAAACAACTGTTTTTTTCTCAGTGCCACCCTATTTATTATTATTTTTTTTAATATTACATTAACCCTGTCCACTTCTAATTTAAAACACATAGACCAATAATGGAGATTATCTCCACAGAAGTGGTTTTAAGAGAACTTGTTGTTACTCAATTGCTAAATCTCAGCTCGATTGCTTATAAACAGAAGGATACGGATAAGACAGGACTAGACAGCTAATCGTTCTCGCCTCGTTTTTACGAAAGGTTGTTGGAAAAAAATACATCAATCGATTGAAAAAACAATTTATTTGGCTTCCCGTAATAGGATAAGACCATTACCATTCAACCACGAGCCCCGAAAATATATTTATCATTTTTTTTTATATAGTAATAAATTTGTTTAGTTGTAAATGCACACTAGCATAACGAAACCTCCCCTCCATTGCTTTATAAAATAACGCATACTTACAATACAAATATTTCCATTACTTTAAATGTAGTTTTTACAACAAAGTTTCTGCTTTAACCCGTCTGTCAGTAATGTTAACCGTGATATAATTAACATAGTGACTCCGCCCCAACAGGAAAGTACCAGAAGTCACATTCCGACATTAGCATTTCACCTAGTGCCGTATGGCTTCCATGTGTTTTCGTAAGCAATAATTACCCTCGCAATCCCGGCCCCACACCAACCCTCGCTTTACACGGAGAGCTTTCACGCATAGAGGTTTTGTTTTTGCCCGCCCCTCGTTTTGTAAAAGGTCAACGCCAAAACACACAGCCTTTGAGGCTTTGGCGAATTTCCTGTTTCAGATATCTCGAGTCATTTAGTCTACCATTTCCACATCCGGTCCCATTTGAGATTATGTTTTCAGTGCTTTGTTTGATTAATTCTTATACATAATGACTTAACAAGGAATGAATTATAATTTATTGATGTTACAATAAAAATAATATATATCCTACATGATAATATGTTTGAAAATTAATTGACAGTGAACACATTAAAAGGTTTAAGATTAACGTGAAAAAAATATTATAGAATCTGGATTACTAGTATTAAATACAATTAAAAATATAATTTTACGGGTCCGCATTGCAGCGGTCGACGTCTTTAGATTCCGTGGCGGATCTTACGGGTTCAAGTCCCAGTACGAACAACATTTTTTTTCTAACGATTTATCGATGTAAAAATGCATAGGTGCTTGTAACGTGTAGAACTTCACTCCCACCTTTTCAATCATATAATAACGGGACGTAGGAAAAGTGATTAGTTAACCACTAGTCCTATTTTAATACTTTCGATGGTTTCGGCGGTAACTTTGTGGAAATTCATTTTAATAGAAAATTTAAATTAACTTTGATTATTCCACGTATTGTGTTACTAACTGTGACACGTGTTTCGCCTCTTTCAGAGGCATCTTCAGACTTACTATCGCAAAGTTTGCTTAAGTAATGAAGCAAAATTGATTCTAACATTTTAAAATTATAAAATTACAAAATGGAGGTTTGGGTTTTTTTCCTTTTAAGAGGAGCAAGGAGGGGGGTGTAGAATCGAAATAAAGCAAACAGATAATGATACTAATTATACTAATGAGTTGTAAACAATCAGAATGGGATTTTTCCTTTTTAAGGGAAGCAAAGAGGGGATTATAAAATCGAAACAGTGCAAACAAATTTAATCATACCACTAATGACGTTAAACATTACAAACTATTAAACTAATGAGCTGCAGTCAATCAGTTAGGTTTGTGATAACTCTATTAATTGGAAACAATTTGAGTAACGGGGAACCGCCTGTGCTATTAAGAATATTATTTAATAATATTTCTTTTTTCACAGTTAGTAACACAATACGTTGAATAATCAAAGTTAATTTAAATTTTCTATTAGTCCTATTTTAGTCTTATTTCTATATTTCTACTCTTAGTAAAGTTTTTGTATAAAATCTTCTGTTAAGATACTTCAATTCTCAGCCCATATACTTCACATTGGGAGCGGACGTGGATTTTTAAAAAATACGCATTTCTACTTCCAATTTTTTTTCATCTTAAATTTACAAATGAATTTATTTTGCAATAGTTGGTTGCAAGTAAATTGTTTAATCTTTCGTTCCAAAGAAGGTCATGTATTATAAAATCAACGATCTTGATACATAGTAGAATAAAATCAGTGATTCTCTAACACAAACTTCACAATTGCTTTGAACAGCCATAATAAAAAAAACTGTAATTTTGACAGAGCGTATAGAACTAACTATACAGCCTAAAGTTGGGAGAAAAAACTGAAAAAAATCGCATAAATAATGGCGTACTTATTACTAACAAGGACCTACTTTAGTGGTAATCGCTTCAACCTAATAACACTTCCATAAATTAGCAATAAACTTTCAAGCGGCTAATAAAATAATGCTTCCGCGGGCCAACTTATACTAATTCCAGGTGTTAAAATATTCGGCGAACTTTGTAAGGCTGTAAATTAAAAATGCGCAATTACGTAGGTGCCTTCGTTACGCCTCGCGAACACGGCCCCCGAACATAAAAGAGTTTATTAAATTAAATTTATAAAATTAGCCGAATTATTTTAACGCGGCGTGGACGTTGCGATATAAATGAGCACGGTTGAATGGTAAAGTAACTGATTAATTTAGAAATTTTACTCTAACCGTAAACTTCGTTTTGATTGATTTTACCGTCTGGGTTTTGTACGCAATTAAATACTGTATGATTTATTTACACATATTAATTGCTATAAAATATAGCCAAGTATTTAAGATATTTAGTTCCACAAGAATTTTAAAATAATATATAATGTGCGGTATAAAAAAAACATTCTTTTATGCTAATTCTACATCTATTTAAAATAATCAGGACCGGTTTCGCTATTGAGAAGAAAGATACACATTAATACAGTGCTATTTATACTGAACCATGTAAGGTGTAACAAACAATTAGCAATGTAAATATGAAAGGAATTTACAGATAAATATAAATAAGCTTTTTTAACTTATAAAACCCTTAACTTGCGCCCTTAAAACGCAGATTATTCCAAGGTTTAAAAATCATTTTTTGATGTTAATAATAAATTTTCACAGAAATTATTATTACACTATATGGTTTTTATTGGAATTCATTACATTATTTCTTTCCTTTACCATTACTTGAAAAACAGTTAAGCTAACAGTTGTTGTAATAATATTTAGAGAATAAAAAACTGATAGTCAAGTCGTAAATAAATTTAAAACAATATCTCCTAGTAGAATGCGAGTAGAAATTTCATTTGAGCATATGTATTACCTGAAACAGTATCCGGTATAGATATAACATCAGTGCACTTGAACGCCTGAAGATCCTGAATGGCAAAACCCTGGTCGTTAAAAAAATTGGTCGATTCGAATTCGAAAGACTTTTTTTACTAATTTAACTTTTTTTAAAGACCAGAACCGGTAAATTCATGTAAACAGTAGTGACAAAACATGCGGAATAAATTGACAAAACTGCTCCTAAATCAATAGAATAATTATTGTATATTTTGAATTGAAATGTATTATATTGTAAGCTTAATTTTATACTATGGAAAGATTGTTACTGTACATTGTTCAGGTTATGGTAAAAAAAATACTTTTATAAACCTGTCGTTATATAGTTTCCATTCTTCCAATAATAAAAGTGCACGAGGCAAAGGCGTCTATGTGCAAATAAAAACATGCATTTTCCAGCTAACAAAGGAGTGCCCTAGAATAGCTTGCGAATACAAGGAGAAAACTGTTATTACGGCTAGACTTGCAAACGCTATTAACCCAGGGGTTTCCCACCTTTGAAAACTCCAAAAGGTGTTATAAATATGTTAAATGAAGAACGTTTATTTGTGCTTGGTTCTGAGCGATGGTTGCTAATAACAAAACGAACTCAATATATCGTTATAATATGTACATAATATATTTCTTGAAACAACATAGATAAAATCATTAAGCAAGGATTGAAAAAAAGTTTTTAGCTAATTGCTTTTGTAACCCGTTTTTATTTCATTTCAGATTAACAGGAAGAAATTCCAACATCACATATCGGAGGCGTAATATGACGAGGGTAAAACTATTAAAAAAACATTATTTTTTGTCTATCTTATCGTCTACTTTTTATTTATTTTGTGTTTTATATAAGTACTATATTTTTTCACAGCAACATTATTATCAAGGGAAACCTTTGAGATCTCAACTGTATTTTTTTGTACAGTAATACATACACAGTCATTAGCTTTTTTTACTTACTTTAATTACTTTCAAAATAAATTAATTATAAAACAATATCAACTGATTCAGAATATTGAAATCTAGGTTGTAACAGGTTAAATCGCTGGTAAATTTTGCAATCGTCGAGAATAAAAGCTCCGAGATTATAAAGCTTCGAGAGCTTCAAAAACAAATATTGCTTGGCGCCGACGTGAACACGAAAAAATCGAATAAAATGTAACTATATATTCAATGGCTTGTTCGACGATGGGGACGAATTTTCAAGGAATTGTAATTTAAGCTTTCACCACAGTTCAACAAAACTTTCGATGATACGTAAAGTTATAAATTAAATATAACCGGTATTTATTAGGCAAGTTTATGAAGTTTTTTCGAGTTCTTAGGCCATAATTAATTGCTGAATAAATTCGGAAATACTTGAATTTCATATCAACTTGAATGAACTACAAGGTAATAAATAAAAATTAGCAAAGTATAATATTTTTTTGTTCAATAAATTTAAATATATTATTACAATTGATAATATTGTTTATTTACTGATTGTGTTACAAAGCACAGCACGTGTTTCGCTTCTTTGCCTTCACAGATTTAAGACTTACTTAAAAAGAGCGAAACACGTGTCACGCATAGTAACAACCAATACAACAGTTAATTAGTAATTTTAAGGTTGTAAGATATCAATTAAAAACGAATTTGTACAATGTTTTTATTGTTAGTGTCTTAACCAGTGTCGGAGAGGGAAACATTTAAATTCCGCATTCATTTATCTGTTTACCGGTTTTTGTATTTCCCTAGCTGTTATATAGTATTTAAAATAAAGATTAAAATACCGGTATCCAGGATTCGGTATTGCAATCCCTCACGAAAACACACCCAGTGTTGTTCGCTCGTTGTTTGGCGTAAGCAAACACAAGAAACATCAACAACTTCGATAGCACTTTACAATATTAAAACACTAGCAAAAACTTTCAATCAGAAAGAAACATTACTATGTTGCGATTGTTTTCTGCGCCTTAAATTTTTTACACAATCTGATCTAAGTCATTTGTTTTTTTTAATAAAACCTTCCTCATGGGTCATCATAATAGTTTATTTTGCAACGCAATGTCCACTACAAATAAACAGCAAGTTATAGTAATGTACATACTATCTGCCTGGCAGTGCTTTCTACGGAATCATGAATCAACCGTCAAAATGAGAAGTTTTTTTTGAACTGGACATGGATATTTCAGTTAGACGACTGAACGTTGATCAATATTAAAAAAAACCACGAAAGGCATCATTTGTATTGCCTATATTTTTGGACGTAGACACGCCATAAAGATACTTCATGTAACTTTTATAATGTCATTTTTGATCAATGCAATGAATTCAACCAATGACATAATTTCTCGTCTTTCTTTTCTGGGTGTACAGTCCGGGGTGAACCTTGGCCGTCTCAATCAATCTTCCTAACTCCACTTGTTCTTCCGCCTTCTTACGCCAGTCGTTAACCTCAATCAATCCAGCGAATTCGTGGTCTCCCAATGTTTTATCTTCCTTGAGAGAAAGCAAATGGTGATCGATGCATGATATATGTTCAATACAGATATGACAATGTTTGGCTTACCGTAAAAGTTATAAATATTAAGCTGATAGTTATGCTGTCGTCACCCGATGCCATTTTTGCAGAAAAGGCCGAAAATCTCTCGCCTAAACTCTTGTAACTTCTCTTAAAGAGAGTCCTTACAGATAAGCGTCCAGGACTTCGAAGTAGGCTTTCTTAGGGAAAAATATTTGTATAACGTGATAAGCGAAAGGATTTAAGTTGTTTATACGGTCAATAATATCATATATTGATTCTTGAAATTCTTCTTTTGATTTTTAGCTTTCCTTGTCACATATTTTTAATTAAATAATTTAAATTGTAAATTCGTCAATTGTTTCGAAGCGAAAAAAATATTACTTAGTTCTTAGATAAATGAAAAAATGGGCATTTCCTTTAAGAGTAAACGAAGACACGAGTAATTTCAATTAATTGTAAAATTAAGATGACAAATAAGCATGCCGTCTTCATAAGCTGATAGATCGGTTCAAAATTATTGGTAATCATTAAAAATAATTAGTTGAATATGTAATGTTTTTTTTCCGTATATATTTCGTTTCGATTAATAACTTTTTTTTCATCCGATAAACTTTTCTATACCAACCAGAATATGAGTCATTCAAATTGATAAATTTCTACATACATATAATAATTATTGATTCATTTATAAATAATTCATGACGAAACTCGGTTACGTCCGACGAAAATATGATTTATTACTTGTAGCTATAAAGCAATGTTCGATTGACTATATTATATAAATCAGATAGACATCTACAGCGACCAGTCACTACATTATTCGGCTGATTGTTTTTTTTCGAGTCCATCCATCAAACAAGTTCGAATTCTAATAATATTGCCTCATAGAGCCAATATGTATAATTGTTGCAGGGCTCGTGAATGCGGGATCACTGTACACCGCTGGCTTAGATCAAAAATATTGTATGTCCAGTTTTATTGAAATTTAGTTATCATACACAAAAGGTAAACATATATATAAAAGTTTAATATCATATAACGATAAACTCTTGATAATATTTTAACATTTTAGTTGACTGAACATTCACAATCGGTTTTGATTGTTTTCTCATTAAAAGTCTTCAACCGATTTTTAACCATTTATTAAGAATATTTTTTTTTTAAACATGTCCGCTCCAAATGTGGAGCATATGGACTCCTAATGGAGTTTATCTCAACAGAAGTGTTTCTACGAGAACTGCTTGTTACTCAGTTGCTCAACCTCTCTTTTTCCAAAGAGAGTAGGGATAGAAGGATAGGGCTAGGACAGGATTAGTGGTAAGCTAATCGCTCTCGATACGCCCCGTTCATAGGATAGGATGGGTGAAAGGGGGGAATTCAAGACATCACATACATCCATACCTTTGAACAGAAATTCATAAATCGATTGAAAAATCAATTTATAAAAACTGTCCATACCGGGATTTGAACCCGGGCCCTCCGTAGCCGAAGCCAACAACGTTGACCACTCGACCTCACAGGCAGACTTATTAAGAATATATACAGAAAATAAATAGAAAAACAATTAATTTCACGTACTCGTACAAAGTTAACTGGGATAATAAAGAGAAATAAAGGTTGACTTTGACTTTAAATATTAAACTTGTCTTAGTACATATTTTTATCAGTTTAAAATGCTCATGATGAGCGAGACCGTGATGGTTCTGACACTAATAAAAAAGTGTAATTGGTAAAGAAGAGTGTTTTATTTTTATTTGACTATAGACACCTTAAAATTGAAATATTTAAGCTGTTAGAATATTGAATTTCTAAATACGATATTTGAGACGAAGCAAGACTCATTGAAATAAATACATGCGACGTTCAGTTGGCAATGTTTTAAAAGATCCAAGAACCCAAAGAGTTTTTTGTGAGTCTTAAAATGACATAGTTTGAGATTAAGTCCTCAACATATGTTCAATAAACTGAAGTTAATGAGTTTCCTTAAATCGTTTTTTTTTAATATACTGGCATCTCATACTCAAATTAGATTTATTCAAAATAAGGTTTTACGATATCTTTAAAATCATGAATTATATATTTTTTTCGTATTTTGAATATATATATTATGTGTTGAAAGGTGCTTTGAATGGCCGCAACTTCATCATGTTTATATTAATTACTCATTGATTTGCGTTCACAGCTTCTAGGTATAGAAAAACAATCAAGACATACAATAAAATTCCGAATCGTTTAGATTTGTATAAATAAAAATATCTAATTATGTTTCAAATTTATATCGACTTTAGAAAGGCAAAAGGACGTAACCCACTGTTTTTTCACAGCAGCTTTTTTTTGATAATCACAAAAAAAACTTAATACACGTTCTATCAAAAAGATGAAAGCTGCAAATTAAAAACTACTATCTAAATTTAGCTTTTAAGTTTGAAAAAAATGCAACCAGGAAAAAGTACTTACAACAAGGTAGTTTTAAATAATTCATTTAATTATTATTTGATTAAGACAATAAAACACCACTTTATTAATCTTCGTGCACTTCAAGATTGTGTATATTGAATATTTTGACGTTTCCCCAAAACCGTCAAACAATGTTTTTATATCTCTTTTTTTAACTATATATATATATAACATACATTCGTTTTGTCTGGGTAACGTCTTTTTGCCTTGTAAAAGTCGATATAGTATATTAAAAAACAATATTTTTTACAGTAAGTTTACTTACTTAGTAAGTTTTGTTAGACAGGTATTCTTTCGTGAAAAAAAATGAAAAACTCAATCTCTTCAGACCACGGCAGGCGGTAGATATATACAAAAAAATATAAACCCAAATCAATCAAGACTTGGAAACGACTGTATTGTAGGTTTAGGTCAACGGACAGCGTGAACCAAAAAAAAAACAACACAAAAACACCTCCATATTAGTCGACGAATCGATCCACTCATCAATTGTAAGCAATACTCCACGCAATAAAAGAAAAAGAAGAAAAAAACGAGTGTTAAGTGAGATATCTCTGCACTGGCAATACCAATATATTTCAAGTGGTTGAAAATTAATTAACTCATTCAACTGTATTGGAAACAGAAATAAACGAGAGGTGTAAAATTCAATCAACCCGTACGAGCTTTTTGGACACAGAAACGTATTAGAAGTTTAAACGTATTTATTTTTAGTTTTATCCAGGGCTGTGGAGTCGCGTGAAAAAAAGACGACTCCGACTCCGAGGAAATTTTTCAATAATTTCATTTTAACTTATATATATGTATACCATCAGATCATTTTTAGTCTGCCAAGCATAAAATGTTAACACTTTTCACTATTTTGTTTAAATACACATCATTAAATATATTTTTCAAAAAAAAATCGAGTCGCCCAATTTTTACGACTCCGACTCCGACTACGCCCTGGTTTTAACAGTTACTATATATTATTTAGAAATCTGCTTGAGTTTTTCAAGCGTAAATAACTTACGAAAACAGGTTGTGAACTAAAGCTTCAATCAAAAAAAGAAAACTTTAAATTTGAATCGTTCAAACTATGTACATTCTCACAAATTTTGTCACTAACGACCCGGGTTTCGCCTCTCGGCATCTTCAGGCATTCAAGTGCACGGATGAACTTGAACTGACGCTTAGCAAATAAAAGTTTCGTGCTTATATAAGATACAAATGCGAGAGTGAGAATGTACATAGTTTGAACGATTCAAATTTAATATTGAAATTCCACCAAGCACCTTCAGTCGAAATCTTAAATTAAAAGAAAACTTTATTGTAAAATACATTTAATATTATTGACAAGAGTTGCGCTATCAAATGAATAAAACTTACGTATTTTTTATCAAAATCAGATCCAAGATGAAGCTTGTCGATAAATTTACATCAAAATTTAGTTTTCGGCTTACCTGTAAAAAAAATATAAAAATAATTAACAAATCGCTGAAGTATGTTTTACATTTTATAAGTGTGGAAGGTGAAATTTTTAAGTTAGATTAAAAAAGCGTTACTATAATCTAATTTCTTTTCCATATTGTAATTGAATATCAGCTATTTATTACCTGGCTTCTCCCGGGATATATTCAAACTATTTTTTATTAAATACAAGTAGACATCACGCTCACTTTTTATCAAGCTAAGTCTATCAATTAAAAATAGTGTCAAATGTAGAAAATAGCACGGTTGACCTATAATTGATAGAATCTTGTCTGGAATGTTACATTGCTACTGTTCACCGTTTGGGAGAAATTTTTGTGACAGATAGACGCATACGCCATGTAAGTTTTATCCACAAATTGACAAAAAACATGACTTTTTCTTGGGTCGCCTACTCTGGACCGACTATTTTTTTTTTGCTCAAGTAAAAGTGTAATGAACGCCCAACGAGTGTTGGCCACTCGCCCACAAGGCCAGATGTACATGATTAATCAACGATTTTAGAGAGTTTGTTATATTTAGTTGTAGTGTACCCGGGTTTGGCTCACCGTACGGACAATTTCATCAAATTATGAATTGGTGTTCAAAGGGTTCGATGTCTGTGATTTTCGCTATCAATAAACAACGTCAGTTGTCCATTAAAAATAGAGGTTAAGCGATTGAATAACAACCAGTTCTTCTAAAAACAGTCACTGTTGAGACCCTCTATTTTTTTTACTGTGTTTTCATCTAATGTGAAGCATACTCAATAAAAATTACTCAGGTGGCATTGTTAATTTCTATTTTTTCAAAGTGAGTAGAGATAGAAGAACTTTTTTCAGGTATACATAATACGCCAAACGTTGGGAGCAAATATGGTTGAAAAGGAAACACAATTAAAAAAACTATTACATTTTAAAAAAAGGCGTAGATCTGAAAGTAGAAAAACATTTTTTAATCAGTAAAAGGCGTTTAATCGTGATACCAAATGGTTCCATGGTTCGACCATGGTTCAGGGTCGACTTCGACGTGTTCATTGAAGGGGTCAAAACTCAACTCATCACTTTCGAACCGCCCACTACATTTTTAATTTAAAAAAAAAACAATCGACGAAAGTTGCAATAAAAATAAAGATAGTATGCATTTGTGATGCAATACAATATAATAGTGTAGTGTGGATTTCGAGGTGAACTTTTTTACGTAAACCCACAGTTTTTCGTCGAGTTATACATTCACTTCAGATTTGTTGAAGGGTTAATTATTTCAGAAAAAAATATTTTACATTAGTCATTAAAATCAATAATTACTGAATTATGTGATGAAATGAGCAACAATAAAAAAACATATTTTGAATTAAATCTCAACAATTGGTTGTTTGCTTTGCTTAAGCTAGAATATATGAATTTCTTCTTCTTCTGCTTGATGAATGATTTAAAACTTTTTAGAAGCTTTTATTTTTTTCAAAGATTTTTTTTTAAATTTTAGATCACACTATTTAACTATATTTATAATATTATGATTAATCAATTGAACTGATTAAAGAGAAGTCCAATGTTAATCGGATCACTGATTGAAATCAATGCATTATTTCATCAGTTTACTGAACAATATTAATTTTAATACAATTTTTTTTTTATGGTAAATCATTCGGAATTTAATTTTGTATTTTAATTTAAATGCCTACTAAATAGTAAACTGCCGTTGCCACTGTCATGATATTTTAAGCAAGAACAAATAATAAACATTTGTATTATGTTTAGTTAACTTTTTTTCCTTACGATGCAAATACGATAAGCCACGCCATAAACTCTAACGTCGCATGTTGCTATTGTACCTAGCAAAATTATAGCACACCTTACTATGCTCTTGCCGCAAAGCATGTTGGAGCGCTAAACCAGATAGCCACGTGACAGAGAGCAATCTCTGGAATTAAATTTGACCACTAGATTCTCAAAATGGTCGCGCAAATAAATTAACCAATTTATCTCTTCAAACACGCAAACGCTAATATAAACCACTTCATTATTTCAAATTATATAAACCACTAAATAGATCAAATAATCAGGCATTGTGTTAGTAATAAATTTGGTGGTCGCTTTACAATAAATTATTTTAGTTTAATTTGTTGGTATCGTAAATATTTGTGTAGATACAAGTGACACGGGTTGTTTTATCAAAAAAGTATCTTTTTAAGATTTCGACTGAAGGTGCTTGGTGGAATTTCAATATTAAATTTGAATCGTTCAAACTATGTACATTCTCACAAATTTTGTCACTAACGACCCGGGTTTCGCCTTTCGGCATCTTCAGGCATTCAAGTGCACGGATGAACTTGAACTGACGCTTAGCAAATAAAAGTTTCGTGCTTATATAAGATACAAATGCATCACTGAGTCCAAAGCCATTGCTGGCGAAAAGGATGAGCTCATGGGAATGCCAACAGATTTGTGTAGTAAGCAGTTTCAAGAATTATATAATCTGTTTGTCGGCAAAGGTTTTATGATTATATGATTTTATGGTTATATAGGGTATAGAAGAGGAGATGTGGGAAAATTTGTTATTTCGTTTAAAATCGGAAGACTTTGCAACTGTGCTTTATTGATTTCTAAAATTTCTTGGAAAAAGAGCTTATGACTGTCCGTATTTGTCCAAATACGGACAGTCATAAGCTCTTTTTCCAAGAAATTTTAGAAATCAATAAAGCACAGTTGCAAAGTCTTCCGATTTTAAACGAAATAACAAATTTTCCCACATCTCCTCTTCTATACCCTATATAACCATAAAATCATATAATCATAAAACCTTTGCCGACAAACAGATTATATAATTCTTGAAACTGCTTACTACACAAATCTGTTGGCATTCCCATGAGCTCATCCTTTTCGCCAGCAATGGCTTTGGACTCAGTGATGCATTTGTATCTTATATAAGCACGAAACTTTTATTTGCTAAGCGTCAGTTCAAGTTCATCCGTGCACTTGAATGCCTGAAGATGCCGAAAGGCGAAACCCGGGTCGTTAGTGACAAAATTTGTGAGAATGTACATAGTTTGAACGATTCAAATTCAAAAAAGTATCATTCCCAAATATCAGCAAAATTTATCTTTTGGAAATTGGTTGCTTATAAAAACCGACTGTTAAAAAAACCGGGGTTATATTTTCAATACTTCAAAAACTCGGTTTTTAGCGGTTTTCGAAGCTTCACAAAAGAGGGTTAAAAAACTAAGTAGCAAAAAGAGTTTAAAAAATTAGCCAAGGCAGTTTCATGTGAAAGTATGCACTGTTTTAATTTAACAATACATAATTCAAATAATTGAAATCCAATGACCGAAACGTCCAGTCGAAGATTATACGAAAAAATCTATTTTATTGACAGCATTATTCCGTTTGACTAACAAAACAATTTTATAACCCTTATTTTCTTTGAAGAAACTCAACCGTGAAATATCGTAACAAGTAATAAAATAGTTTAATATCTAGTTTAAATAATTCTTACAAGGCTGTCTGGCGACTTTATATTTTAAAATTTGAATTAGATTTAATGCTCTGGCATGAGTCGTTCATTTTTTACGATTTTTGCCATTTCATACAACGATATTACTAAAATTAACTTTATTGCCATCAACCATATTGAACACATTTTAAATTTATCATAAATTCTTGATAACGGTTGGATTTTTATTGCATAAAGTTTTCGCTCATAATAAAAAAATATTTCGATGATCATGATAATAATTTATATGTATTTAATTTTAGCGGAAAGATTGAGAGCCGTCAGCAGCCAATAGTATCTGAAATATATGTTAAGACAATAGTAAAACGCTGCCCGAAGAAATTATTTGAGCTAATATTTTTATGTTCCTCTTACTTACACAAGGATTTAGAGTGCACCATAAAGGAAACGACATACTGATCACATCTGACATATTATTTGTATTGTACGTACAGAGTGCCTCAGACCACTAAACTCGCTTATCATGACAGCAGGTTGTTCAAATTACTTATTCATCTATTATTTTTATTAATATTTATGTTGGAAGCATGGGAGTTTTTAATATTGTTTCACCCAGTGTTTTTTTTTTTTAAATAGGGTACTGGATCTTAATTTTAGTCAAGCTTTTTTAGCGAAAGATATTTTTTCTAATCTATGCCCGTACTCAATGTTGAGCTTATGTCTTCATAAGTGATATATTTCAATATAAGTTTTTTATGAGGATTTCTTGTTACTCAGTTGCTCAACCTCTCTATTTTTCGAAGAGAGTAAGAATAGAAGAATAGGGCTAGGACAAGGCGAAGTTTTCGAATCACTCTAGCATTACCTCGTAATTTAATGATTGGGAGGATGGGATTCAGAGAAATATTTTTGGTCAAGTACGCAAATACAAACTACACATATTTTCTATCTAACATCTTTTTTTCAATTTGCTGATTTAACGAGGAAAAACATAGTTTTGTTTCAATTTCTAAGAAGACTATTTTGTAAAATTTTACTGGAAGAAAACGCAGATCGCCTGCAGCACATTTGTAAAAGGATCTAAAATTATGTTTGATCTCTTCAAAAACTTCAACTAGTGCATTTAGTTTATGATTTTCAAAATGCATTTTCAAGGTTTAATGGAAGATCTAATAAGAAGGCTATAATTAATGTTTCTCAACGTTTTCAAAGAAAAATATATTTTGTTTGCAAATTATAATATTTTTTGTATATTTTCACTTACTCCGTGTCGAAGAATATCTTTAAAAACGTTTGCTTGAGTTTTTTTTATGTATAATACATTTTTTTTAACTTGGAAATTCATACGATATAAATTCAACGTGAATTTTTATAGGTCTCTTGAGAACAACTCGAGGAGTAGAGACAACACAACAACCGATCTATTAAATCTCGAGATAGAAAAAAAAAAAAGATTTTGCTGTTACTGAGTGACCACAAAGGGCAACATGTTTTAAGTAGCCGTCCCGCGGTCCCAAAGTATTAAAAATCCAGGATTAGTGGCAGCCACATGAAATACGTTTCCCAGGGGTTGCCGAACACCGGCCATTGGAAGTATCTAACTACAGTGGGAGCGTGCGGGGATTTATGTAGTTGCAGTATTTGATAGGAAGTGTACGCTAAGGTCAGATCACGTGTGACTGGGTTTCAAGTCCGGCCGCGGCAACCTTATTTTCTTCTCGCAGTTTTCCCCGGTCGAGGGTGAATTGCGAAATCACGCGAGATATTGCGACTTGGAAATGGGTACATTTATCATCCTGCAGTTACAAGTTTATGCTTTATTTATTATTCAATGATGAATGAATATTTTTTAGGTTAACAATATATAATATATCATACATGATGAAATAACAAGATGAAATTAAGGCAAAAAATATAGTCATATGATTCTTTGGTATCTTGTAAAGTGTCCACTAAACAATCTTGATGAGAAGACATTCTTTTTAATAAAACACTTGTTTCGTACATCGTGAACATTAACAACTGGTGATAATACAATTTAATGTAACCTTACAAGGTGTAAAAAACATTTGATACAGAACATAAATGAATGACAATAAAATACATATAAAATTTGAACGATTCAAATTTTATATTGTAGTAAGTATAATATAAGTAGCCTAACCTCTCTTTTAACGAAGAGAGTAGGTATAAAAGGATTAGGCTAGTATATGATTAGTGGTAAGCTAATCTCTCTGACTAACCTAATATTTTAGGATTGGAAGGCTGAGGAAATTTCTAGACATCAAAAACACCCATGCATTTGAACAGAAATTGATTGAAAAATGCTGTTTGTACCGGGACAACAACCCGTTAAATCTGTCGCGGAAGTCAACGATGTTGACCACTGCATCACGCAACTAGCATCCTATCATTAAATATGTGTACATTATCATCATAATCAAATGGGAAATTTTCTATAATTCAAATGTTTAGTACCTCTTACAAATAAATACTGTTAATTTGCAATAAAAAATTAAACCAGATTTATTAAACTGGAAACGTATCTATATCATGAGTTATAATTAAAATAATTAAATTTAAAAATAGAAACAATCTTTTTGGGGATTCGAGCCTTTGAGCGTGCTATAAAGTAATACAGCAGGTTTCAACAATCACTTTGAAAAAAATACTGAATAATATAAAAGTAAATATATTTCAAAAAGAAACGCGAATATAATAAAAAAATATTATCTGAATAGTTTCCTCAGTACAAAAAAGAATGTTATAATATTTTCAGTACGCGGCAAAGCGTGAAATTTTTCAGTGACAGCCGCCATGATTGATACATTTCAGTAGCCGTAAAAAGAAAAATCTTTTCCCAAAATCTACCTTTACAAATAATATCTAGGTGTAATATTATTTTGACACGAAATTGACAAATTATAAAGCGATTATGCGTACATTCATGATATATCTATAAAAGTTTTTTGTGATAATATGCCCAACAAAAAAGGTTATATAAATATCATAGTGTTAACACGCGTCAGCTTTTTATGCAAATGACCCGCCAAACAATTGCCCAACATTTAAGAGCCATTAGTAAGTAATATTATTTGTTACGTAACA
The DNA here is from genome assembly GCA_030503985.1 of Himalopsyche tibetana. NCBI lineage: Eukaryota > Metazoa > Arthropoda > Insecta > Trichoptera > Rhyacophilidae > Himalopsyche > Himalopsyche tibetana. The sequence continues at coordinate 2,554,792 of JAPJYX010000019.1, read as the reverse complement.
AGGAAATTTTACTTATTTAACATATTCAATAAATACTTGTAGGAAAGGTTTTATATAATAAAAAAAAAATAAAAAAACATTCTTTTGTATATTAGTATTCCGCATTTATATATTGAGATTAGGACCAGTTTTGCTCACCACGAGCATTTCCAGTTGATAAGAATATGCATACTGGGTTAAACTAATAAGGGTGTAATAAACAATTGGTTATAGTTCGTATTTTTATTACCATTTGTTTGCTACACTGTTATTAGCTTTACTTGGTTTAGTATAAATAGTCTTTTTATTGGTGTATATTGTTATCAGATTGTTTTTTTTTGATGATGACTTTCCACTGGGAATTAAATACTATGGCCAATATTTGTATGCGCTTTTACTAACAACGATGCAAATGACGTTGCGTAATATAGCTGATTTATGAAAAAGTGTCTGAAAGCATGGATAACCTATCATGTCTAAGTTTCTATCCAAATCTATTATAAAATCGTGGCGTAGGGAGAGCGATTGGCGTAGTGCCGGTGCTAGGTGCAAGCAAAGCAGACGACTGCCTGTAAGCCGCTGGAGAGCCAGTCAAATATCTAAAAAAATATATAACAAGATTGGAAAACTATAATCTTGTCTGAGGCGGCCAAATTTCTTACGACGGCCCTGCTTGTAGAATTATTTTCGTTGAGATATACGAGAGTTACAAAAAAGCATCTTATCATTTTTCTTCTTTCAATTTTTTTCTTGAAACTGTACCTCAAAAAATGCATTAGTATTATGGTTATATAAATGTAACTATGTAACTAAATACAAAAAAAAATACAAATATTACCTAAAAAAAAGGTTTTGTTGGTATAAAGCACTTACTGTAAAATTAATTTAGCGGCTGCGAAACAAACCAGACATACAACAAAATAAAAAAAACACAATAAAAATAATGACAATGTACGAATGTGTTAATTTAGTCGTTTTTATGGGGAGGGTCGTTTTGTTCGTCCAGTGGCGGTCCACGCCGGCTTCACCGGTCATTTGAGTTTGCCGGAACAATTATTTGCATGCTAGTGGTTGACCGCGGGCCCTTATCGCCACCATTAGTGACGTCATAAGCCGCATTACACCCTACATTAGTTACCCAACGTCCTAGCCCGCACCATCGCCCGATACAGTAACGGCATATGTGATGAATTAATAATCAATTATCGATAAGTCAGACACGGAAAAATATCATATACAAAGTTTGCCGTGTTTGTGGCTGAGTGGTCAACATGGTTGGCTTCGGTTGCGGAGCTCACACGTTTGAATTCCAGTTCGGGCAGTTTTATAAATTGATCATTCAATCAATTCATAGATTCAAAGATAAGAATGCCTGCAATGTCGAAAATTCCTTCTCTCTCACCCTATCCTTAAAACAAGGCGTATCGACAGCTATTATCAAACCACTATTCACGTCCCAGCCATATCCTTATATCCCTACTCTCTTTTCGAAAAAGAGGCGTTGAGTACTGAGTAACAAACAGTTATCTAAGAAACACTAATGTTGAGATAAACTCAGGGAGCGGAAATTGTTAAAAAGACTAAAATTTATTTGTCATCGGTTGAAAATGGGTAAACCAGTCCTTATCATTAAATAGAAATTGTGTTGGAAAATTTATTTTACTTTAATAACAAACTTTAATGTCTCTTCGCTGATAATTAACAGTCAACACCTTAAAAGTAACAGAATTTTGTTAAATAACGTTATCAGTATTATACGTAGCAGAATCAAAGATTTACTGTCAAAACAGCTTTATATTATTTTAGAACGAACTATACTATTTTGATGATATTATGATTTAGGTATGCCAAGAAAATGTCAAATCAATCAATATCTGAGACATTATTTTATGATAATGGTGTATTTTAGTATCAATTAAATTGAATCGCTGTTTTGGCTATTGTATACGAAGACAAGAAAACATGTTAGAATGTTACAGGAAAAACACAATTGTAAAAATCGATCACCCGACGGCGCCCATAAGACTTTGAGACTATGGCAAATTTTTCTTTGCCGTTGCCTTCCTACGGCCCTGTTACATGCAATTAATTCAATGAGATACAATAACACACACATCCATGTCCTAGATCTAAATATTTAATTTGGTATTGACCTTACCAGGATTTGAACCTATCTATACACACTTGATCTTTAGGAGAAGGTTCTTACCACTAGGCTAAAAAAGCCGATTTTATTCGTATTCGTGTTCGAGTTGCTTCTACACATTATATATATTAATTATTATAGTCGTATTTATTTTATTTATAAGTTAGTTAATTTTGCGCAGACGGTGACCGCTTGTAATTCAATTTCTAATTAAAAAAAAACAAATTTAACAATTAAAAAATGCGTGATAAAAGTAAGAGTTGACGTTAAATTTAAACAAAATGATTGATTCAAAATCACAAGGAAAAATTACAGCGGAATTTATCCATCTAGTAGTCGGAAATTTCCCTTTCATCGCCAAATCAGTATTGGATTAAAATTACAAACAATTCCACCTGCCTAAAAACTCAAATTTCCTATCTTTCAATACTCTTACAGATCAAAGGATCTTATTAGCATAATCAGGAGATCAAGAAGAACAAAATTGCGTATTCAATATTGTTGTAGAGATATAACGGATAATTCACAGATCGTTAGAGTGGTAAGGGTGATGGGGTGGTTTATGTAAATTTATGTTAAGGATTTCGAAATAAAATATATTAATATTACAAGCACAGACTGTTTGGTATTTTAAGCCAATCTAAATTAAAAATACTATTCAAATACCAAACATTTTGTGCTTGTAATATTAATATATTTTAAATTTGAATCGTTCAAACAATGTACATTCTCACAGATTTTGTCACTAACGACCCGGGTTTCGCCTTTCGGCATCTTCAGGCATTCAAGTTCATAGTTTGAACGATTCAAATTTAATATTGAAATTCCACCAAGCACCTTCAGTCGAAATCTTAAATTAACATGTTTTATTTCGAAATCCTTAACATAAAAAATACACGGATTTATTTATGACTACTGTATTGTAAAAAGAGTTTTAAAAAATACACACAGTAAAGCCTTCATAATATAACATACAAATGTGGGTAAGGTAGTGTTCGTTATAACACTTGTTTCTCCATATTCATTCTCAAAATAATAATCTTTTAGCCCTTTCAGATAATTTATCATTTCTTAATAGCAGCTAAAATTCTTCGAGACTTGCCTCTAGGAATAAGCAGAAGTATTAAGAAGGCTTTTGCTTTTAATATCCTTTCTGTATAATACAATAGTTTCTAAGACTAGAGACCAGTGCTGCTAAGACGTGATACTATCAAACTACGACAGTGGTTCTACTGAATGAAATCTCTTTACACTATAAACAGGGTGCCCTTCGAACACGTATCACTTTGTTATACGAAATAAATTAACTATCGATAAACGAGAAATGTGGGCTTTTATATAAATAATATTTTGTTATAAGTATGTACATCACTTTTTAGGTGTTTACTGTAAATACTTCACAGAGGTGTAGAGGCATTATACATAAAAATAAAACACTATTTTTTTACTACGTTAATTGATTAGCTAATGGATTTCTGTTCGAAGTCTTGGATTTCTGCGATGTTTACATTTTTACGGACCCGTGCGATTCTAAAAAGGTTTTGTGAAGGAGCGATAAATTAACGTCTAGGCTTTTCTTAGCCTTATGTTTATATTCTGTGAAAATCAAATACTTGACCTCTACGGTGAAGTGGATATTGTTAAATCTGGTTAAACTCAACGCCTACGTTGGGTCGGACATACATCACTCATGGATGAAAGTAAACCTACAAAATGTATCACATTTGCTAACCACCGGGGAAGACCGCAATTTTGCTGGATGTATGGAGTGTCATAAGACCTGCGAGTACTGGAGGTCACCAACTGGTGTAGAAGGGCAGAGGATCGAGTGAAGTTGATCCCGGGCTATGGCGCCAAAAGAAGAAGTAGACTGATGATTCAAAATTTGTAATTAAGATCAAAGCCGGTTTGGTTTGTCACTAACTGATAATGCTCACGATGAATTAGATGATGTGATAAATAATGAGTAATTATAACAAAACAAGTTATGTTTTATTTTTTAAAATGCGAGATATTTTTCTATCGTTTGCTCGATGCTATGCATGAATATACGTTTTACTAATATATAGAGTTTTCTTGGTCTTCGTGTACTGACTGAGCTGACTTTGCAGAAGTCGTAGTCGATACGGCAAGACACGTACGAATCTTTTGATATTTTTTTCACTGCGCTCGCAGATGCATTCCAGCAGAAGATAATTTAAAAAAACGGTGTTACAAATACGGTGCTATAAATACGTATTCATTCAATCTGAATACACATAAATAACCTTCGATGAAGATTATACACGAGAGGGTAAAGATGGGGAGAACCTGTGTCGTTATATGCTATTCTTTGCAGCCGTTTAAATGAATTCAGCAGATTTTTATTTTATTTTAAAACATCTTATAGAAGAGTTAAGACGCAAATTTAATTTGATAATAAATCCATGAAAGGATTCTGTCTCACACCGGTATTCTTATTGATTTAAGGGTTTTTTTAAAAGCAGGTATTACTTATAATATGTTTACTGTTAATAATGGTCCAAAGACATTATATTTAAGAATTAAACATAGCTTTATTAAACTTATTTCAATAAAGATCAGTACTGTTTCTCTCTTCGCGAACATTATCAACTGATAATATAAATCCAAAGATTGTCTTATCTTGTTTTTTTAAATAAGGCTTGAGATGAGTGAAACTAGTTTTTATCGTATTAAACATATTATTTTAAATAAGTAAAATAAATTGAATGGATGATGTTTAAGACATCTACACTCCATCACAAAAACGATTACCTTACTACTGCTCGTTTCCTTGCCTTATCCTTCTCTCTTCTCTGTTCTGTCTCCGTAAAACAAAGGATAAGCATGACGCAACTCCTGAATGATTAATTAGCAGACACGATTAAAAAAAATCTTTAATTGAAATTTTCAAAAAAATGTTCGCCAAAAACAATCTGTACAATTGTAAATAATTACATCCATGGTAACAAAAACATTCTGCTTAATTTAAGAAATCTATTTACTTATAAAAAGCAAATTTTCTTATTTGAAACAATAAATTCAAAATAAATAATGAATATTCAATAATAGAATACTTGAGACTGCATTCAATTATAAAATTAAACAGTTATGTAAATAGATTTGCCCAAAGGCGCCGCTGATAATAAAAAAACAATTAAGGAATGGAATCGGTACATTGATCTACCGCAGTCGCTCGCAACATTTTCGAACCAGAGACCAATTTATTTGAGTGTACCTCTGATATTTATGCTCAATTATAAGTAAGATAGATAAGGTATTACACTCAACTCTTTTTTGGCACGGTAGATACGTTCCACAAATAACCGTTTAAAAAAAATATGGAATTCATATAAAAATTGAAGATCGGTTCCCTTAATTTTAAAAACTGTTATTTGAAAGAATAACAACATTGTGGTATAGAAAATGTAATAATAAAGACCCAATAAGTAAATTACACAAGACATTATTTATAATATGTATTATAATTTTTAAAAATAATACTATTCCTCGCTACTTAATAAAGACCCTTTTATGAAAGACTTGGAGATAAAGCGCTTTCATCGCTAGAAATTTTCGACACGTCTAATTTGTTGAGATCTAATGAAGCATATTGTTTGTTATTATTATTGCTGTTTTGTGTTGTTGAATTTATTATTATTAGAACAAAAGTTTTTTATACGAACTGATTGTTAATCAGGTAGTTAGTTGCTCAACTTTTTTTCGAATAGAGTAAGGATAGAAAGGATAGGGTTAAGACAAGATAAATGGTTTACTCTCACAACACCCCATTATTTAAGGATTGGAATCACAAAACTCCATGCTTTCGAACAGAAATTAATTGAAAAAATGCTGTTTGTACTGGCATTCGAGGCCGCGAGGTCCGACATGTAAGCCGATAACGTCGACCACTGTGCCATGAACCCGAATATTTATTTATATAGAAGACAGTTATATTTATCGCACGATCTTTCATCGCAAACAAGTTACGCTTTTCTTTTATTGGGAAGTAAATAAAATGCATACGGTCAAAGTGTCACCGCTTCCGTATCACTGGCCCATTAAGATCAATTAGGAAGATATTGAAGATTTTAAAACTCAGATAAAACGTTAATAAACTGTGGAACCGCATATTATCGAAAATGCAGTAAAGTGTTTAAATGCAGAGCATTCTAGACGCAGCTATAATAAAATTAGAATCGTGATAAAATGTTAATTGCCAGAGGCTTCCTGGGATAGCAGGTTACTCGTGACAGTGATAATATATCGGCCGAGAATGTGTTAACAAAGTGGAAAGAGAATTTATCGAAAAGTTTGTTTTATTATATTACGAAATTAGAAATGGTGATTTGAACAAGAATATCGGAGATTAACGTGCCGAACGAATTCAACGAAATAGAATAGCATCTAAAATAAAATATTTTAAGCTATGTCTGCTGCCATAGTGATATATTTTGTAGATTATATGAAACCGATCTTGCTAAGCTAAATAAATTTCTGATCGTTTTATTTCTTCAGCAGGTAGAAAAACAAAAAAAACTCGCAAGCTATCTTCATCGTTATATAGCAGTGGTTCCTAAGCTTACCTATTTCCATGGAAAGAGTCCATTAGTCCTTACAGTAAAAACCTGACCCCAAGTGATATAATTCTTCTTAAAAAAAATACAAATGTTTTTTTGATGGTTTGAATCAGTGGAATGGTGACGTAAAAATAAAATATTTTCCGTCGCATTTAATGTAGTACATATTGAAATTATACTTTGAAAATACAAAATACGTTATTTTTGCTTCAATGAGGTGGGCGAACCTGATGGAATTATATGAAATTATTTACTTCTGCTTTATTTTCCAATATCCAGTTGATTTCTTTTCATTCATTCTCATAATTGCACTAAATCCACAGTCTACTTCCACTTTACATTAAACCTTTCGCGACATGGTCCATCTAACCGCAAATTAATTTTAATTTGCCTCGGACCTCCTCAGTGGTCACAAGGAAAGATGCAAGTAGAATAAATACTAACTAGCTGTAAGCCCGTTGCCCAGCAACGTGAGATTTTTGTTGCATTGTTTAATTTTATTTAGTTTTATTTTATTTTATTTCATTTCATTTCATTTCATTTCATTTCATTTCATTTAATTTCATTTCATTTCATTTCATTTTATTTTATTTTATTTTATTTTATTTTATTTTATTTTATTTTATTTTATTTTATTTTATTTTATTTTATTTTATTTTATTTTATTTTATTTTATTTTATTTTATTTTATTTTATTTTATTTTATTTTATTTTATTTTATTTTATTTTATTTTATTTTATTTTATTTTATTTTATTTTATTTCATTTTATTTTATTTTATATTATTTTATATTATTTTATATTATTTTATTTTATTTTATTTAAAAAAGTGGAGACTGGAAGGTGTGAAATCTGGTCGGACAGACGGACGGACGGACGTACGGACCTTGTCGGCTATTAATATATAGATGTAAGATTTCGACTGAAGGTGCTTGGTGGAATTTCAATATTAAGTTTGAATCGTTCAAATTATGTACATTTACACAAGTTTTGTCTCTAACGACCCGGGTTTCACCTTTCGGCATCTTCAGGCGTTCAAGTGCACGGATGAATTTTAAATTTAGTAAATGAGTGTATCGTGTTTAAATAAGAAATAAATGTATCACTAGGTTTAAAGCCATCGCTGGCGAAAAGGATTATCCCATGGGAATGCCTTCAGATTTGAATGGTGGATTATTTATTTATTTTTTATTTCAAGAAATAATTGAAAGAATTATATTTATTTTTGTTTGTCGGAGAAAGTTTATGATTATATTTACTCAGATATAGGGTATAACAGTGGGTTCATTCAGAATTTCATAGGATTGTAAATGTTCCATTAACTAATTATATCTACTAAATTTCGTCATCTGGCGTGATGTTCCATGTTGTGACAATTGGTGTGAAGCTATTCTGTCTTTATTTCTTTCGTGTTGCATTTTTTAGTCAGTCTGTTTTTATCGCACTGTCAAATTAACACAAATTTGTCACTTCACAGAAATTCAACACGCTATTTGAAACAAAGGATGCACTTTTTATTCTATTATTTTATTTCTGGCAGAAACAGAATTTCTGGACTTTTAAAAACTTTTTATAAAAGACTATCAATGTGGAAATACACATGCATGTTAAAATTTCATTCAAGACTCATACCTGTAAATTAAATTACCAAGTTGAATTCAACAGATGCGAATGAAGGGACAAATTTCTCTCTGTACACTGGCTCAAAGCCAGGTTTAGAACGCAAATAAGTACATAACAATTCAAACTTAAAATCGTTTATTATTTTTTACCTTTTCGAAGTTTGTTTATTTTTTGGATAAGATCGTAATGACCATGCAGATTATTAGAGATCACCTCTAGATATTCCGTAAGCGTTAAGCTTTTAAAAATTATTCCCTAAAGAGCTTCAGAAGCAGTGGTGGAAAAACATGACAGTTTTTTGCCAAATCGATTGCAATAAAAACATTTTTTCGACTCCTAGGCAAAATTTGTTGCGATAAACTTTGTAAAAATAAATTTAAATGTTTAGATATTTTATTTCAAATGCCAGTAGTGTGTTGTATCAAACGGGAAAAAAATATGTGAGTGATGCCCAGATACGACATAAAGTGTGCTTATATTAAAAAATGCAAAATTTTAACCTTCCCTTGGATTTGACATTTGCATGTTAATGTGTATTTATTGGTTTCATATTTTGTTACCATGTCCGCTCCCAGCGTGTAGAATATGGACTCCTTATGAAGTTTATCTCAACATAAGAGTTTTCACGATAACTAATTTTTACTTAGTTACTCAACCTCTCTTTTTCGATTCAAAGAAACTAGATAGAAGATGGAAGGGTAGGGCTAGGACAAAACTAGTGGTTAGCTATTCGGTCTCGCTACGCTACGTTTTTAGAATATAGTAGGTGGGACGGGGTAATTCAAGACATCGCACACATCCATGCCTTTGAACAGAAGTTAATAAATTACGTACTGGGATACGAGCCGTGACCTCCGTGTTCTAAGACAACGACGTTGAACACTAAACCGCGCATCCGGTATTGCGTTTCATATAACGTATTAATCTGGAGCTTGTCAATAGTCTCTTGGGTGTCTTTGTCATATAATATACGTATGGTGACAGCATTTTTGGTAATGTATATTGGCATATCAAAGAAGGGAGCATAGCGATCGGTAGGTGATGATAAATATTTGGTTTAACGTGTGATGGGATTGTCAATGTCAGATTTCACCAAACTCACAACTAACCGGACATACACATATATCGCATGGGTGAGTGAAAACCTTCAAAACTTTTAACATTGTCTTCTGTATTCTTGCTGAGGCAAGACGGAGCGTTTAAAGACCGTGACTACGCTAGATGGAAAGGGTGGCACTATTACAGAGCTTACAAATGCTGGACATCAGCGAATGACGTATGACCGAATGGAGTGGAGGAAACTAATTGATTCGGCTAAGGCTTACACCGGACTGTAGTGATAGAGATAATAAGAAGACATGTTATTCACAAATATGGTTTTAGAAAAAATATTACATAAGTGTTCAGTAAAAAAATTTAAGTTTTTAAAAAAAAAATCCTTTTTTTTTGTTATAATAAATTGCCAAAAAGTATTAGAAAAAAGCTTATTATTTTCATTAATTAAGCTTTTCTTTTGTACTTTTTTATTGTTTAATTAGGCCAGGGCTCAGTTTAAAACAATCTGTTCTCCAAATTTAGTCTCGGCTCATTAGCCCTTTGAGCTTTAAGCACGATAAAGTTTTCGTTTCTGAATAGATATTGAAAATATTCAACGCAAAGTCTTTGGCGCTCTTTAATGATTTGTAATTGTATTTTATAATTAATCCGATTTCATAAATCTCATTATCTTGAGATTGTTTGCCGTTTGAAAATCAATTTCGATGTCAAAAATTTTCGCTATCGCTTACATCGGCTATGAAGAATTCCATCGTTATATCATGTATATGAAAAATATTTCAATTTAATTTATTATCTGTGCCACATCTGCTTCTTTGGTTAAGACAGGTTCAAATATTAGATATTTCATATGATAATTGCAAATTGATAAACTGACAGTTGACAATGCTCGCAGTGAGTAAAGTGGAATAAAGTACAAAGGAATATTGTGTTTTTAGAAATATAATGCCCTCTCACCAAGTATTGACAGTGAAAACCCTGAAAGCATTCACTATATAGTTTTATTTTGTAGAAAAATTTTCACTTATGGCGGGGGCTACAAAATCTTTGAAAGTACTGTTTTCTCGATTTTTCTTGATTGGAACAAATAAAGACTTGTTTTGAGCAATACAAGTGGTTTTTTAATATTTGGCATTACAGCTAATGCCCATGCACCAAATTTTCATTTTAAAGTCACTAGAGATAAACTCGGGGAGAATTATTACAAACACCCACGCTTTTGGTCTCAAATTTATATTGAAAAAACCTAAATTTGACATTTAGATAACCGGGAATTGAACACAGAACTGCTTGATCGGTGGAGCAAGCTTTAACCAACTAGACATCGCCCTGTTCATGATGAATAACGTATAGAAACATTTACTATTTTATTTAAAATTTACCCTTGCTTAATAATTGAGTTTTTTTAAATATTATATATACAAAACAACTAAAAGTTGGATAACATTAATGCGTAATGTGTTATTTAATATGCATTGCATATTCGTCAGTTCAAGCAGCCTTTGATTAAGTTTTTACAAAAAGAGGCTAGATGAGGATGGGATATAAGATTTCATAAGAAAGATATTAAATTTGAATCGTTAAAATTATGTACATTCCCACAAGTTTTGTCACTAACGACCCGGGTTTCGCCTTTCGGCAACTTCCGATGCCGAAGATGCCGAAAGGCGAAACCCGAGTCTTAAGTGACAAAACTTGTGTGAATGTACATAATTTTAACGATTCAAATTTAATATTGAAATTCTACCAAGCACATTCAGTCGAAATCTTAAAAGAAAGTTATTAATCAATTCTTTTTTTTTGGTCAATTATACAACATGATGTTTGTCATCACCAGTTAGTTGTCAAAGCGTAAGATTAGAGCAGGGTTTCCCAAACTTATTGTGCAATGGAACACTTCATAAATCTGGAAACGTTACTGGAACACAGCTTATTGTTTCATAGTATAATAGTAATTCATAGTATAATAGTAAAAATATTGAAAAAATATAATACGTTATTAAATTACTTATTATTTATTTATTAATATTTTTTAAAACATTTTACATAAAAATATGAGTAAACAAAGCTCTTAGTGATTAATAATCACCGCCTGTACCTATATATTTGACGTTTAAAAATCAGTGGAGATTTACCATCATTCGATTTTTAATATGAAGTAGAAAATGCTTAAATGTGTTGCAGCGTATATTACCATTCCAAATTTTCGCGAAACACCTATTTAGGTCCCGCGGAACATAGTTTGGGAAACCCTGGATTAGAGAATGATTGCTCGTGTCTGATTTAAGGGTATTGTTGTGATTTTGTGAGGACCGCTACGGCCTGTGGGACCCTTCAAAGTCCAAATGATGCAAAAGGTGAAACAAAAAGATGCCGACACCGAAAGAAGTAAAGTGAAGAGAATCCTGGAGGCATCACATGCAAGCAAAATATTCCACATCGACACCTGCTAAATAAAAATATTAAATATTGTCAATTCAAATTCGGCACTTTACAAGAGTGTGGTTTATAGCAGTACTTCTCAACCTTTTTCTTGCCACGGTCCCCTAAATCTGAAAACAATAATCTGCGGACCCCCGATTTTTTTTATTTTACATGTTCATATTTTATAACAAAGAATGTTGAAAGAATGAAAACTTTCGCGGGGATACGCGAAAAACCTGAGGACCCCAAGTTGGGAAGCACTGGTTTAGAGAAACAAAAACTTTGTGTATGTTAAACTTTTAATCGTTTTGCACTAAATTCTATTTATAACTGACAATGAACATTCCAAATTTTGTGCAAAACGATGAAAAGCTCGACTTGGACGAAGCTTTTGTCGCTAGCTATTCTCCTGTATATTTCTGATTTTGAAGTTACAATATGTTACGTGGGAAGTGTCATGTTAAAGAAGACAAGCTACGAAGAACACTAAATATTTAAGGGTTTCTAGATATTGATCGATTTTAAGAAATGAATATGAAATAATATTTAATTAAAATCTTACTCATAGCAAAGGTCAGGATACCCAAAATAAGTGAAGTAAATAGAAAACATAACAAGCACTGAAAATAATCATGGACCGCAAAACAAAATCACATATTAATCCCCTAGTCCGGAAAGGTCAACAATTATAATTTAAATTCTCCTTTTATTCTATAATTTATAGGGTTAACCATATCTTGCCAAAAACAAACAGCGTATAATATGCTATTAGCGTAAACCACACAAAATATTATTATTTAATCAAATTTGAACAAGGCTGTTAAATCACAAATTAAAATAAAGCCTGGCGTAATTGAAACCTTCCATATTAAATTCACATAACGAATATTTCCCAACTAGCTAAGTACAGGAATAAATACATTATCCCGATCTAAATTGAGAACCACAATCTTGTGGCGTCAGGCAATCTCAAAAGACAATTATTACACGGAAAGATAAGCCTGCGGCGTGAGGAATCTAAAGAACGATCGCATCTATTTAAATATTCATAGAGACAAAATGTTGTTAATGTGTGTTTTATTTTATACTATTGTCGTTGGGGTAAAAGTCAAATGTACAGGAAAATTAATCCAACGTAGAAATTGATTTAAAGTCATGTTAAAAGAAATGTCTATATTTTGGAGTCTTAAATAAAATAGCATTACTACAAAAGACACTCTTAGATTGATGGCTTAGAACTAAAATATTGTATCTGTATAAATCATAATATGGAGAAAACCGAATTTAACAGTTTGAAAGTTTGATTTTGTGATATAAAATTAGTTTTTGTAATTTCATATACATATTTATATGTAAGTGATCTTTCTAAACATGTAATAAAACTTTCATTTAGTATAAATATATATTTTTAAGGAAATAAAATATATGTGCTTATGAAAATATTGACTGAAGTACAATACTCTATTTGAATACGTAGACAATTTTTGGAATAGTATTTTTGGAGATATATTTTTGGACAATATTTTAGCACATAAAAATAAAGGCTCTATTTGGTATATTTCAGTACTTACAACCAAAATTGGATTTACAATATTTAATTCTTAGCCGTTGATATAATATATTACACACTAGAGGTCTGCACGGGCCCGGGCCAGGCCCTCGGGCCTCTACCTGGCTCGACCCGCGGGCCGGGTTCGGGCGGGTAAGCGCTTTGAGATTCAGGCTCGGGCCGGGCCCGGGTAAGGAATATATTTCTTTAGAAAAATATTTCAAACTATGTTCGTCTCATAAGTCAGCCATGACGATTTTAATTATTACCAGTTCCAACCTAACTTAGTAATTAGACCATCCAGGTAAGAAAGATAAATAACTATAATAAATATTGTATTCTTAATAAGTTACGTGATTATCCCTTTGTAATTTCAAAACCATGATTTTATAGATAGGTTCTGCTCTACTGAACCATCGAATCTACGTGTCAACTGAAGCAAGCAATCGTATCTCATGCATGCCAGACAGATTTTAGCGTCTAATGACGACTTAGCACTAAGCTTTTGCCGGGCAGTCCACTATTTATGTATGCGTCTGTCTTTCGAGATGCCGAACACTTGAACGCTATACTTTCGAACAAATTAAGTGCTGGGCGTTAGAAGATACGGGGCCACTTAGTCGGCGAACTATACTCGCTCCATGTATGTATGTTTGTTTATGTTGGATTCATTAGTGGAGCGTTTCATCCAATGCGAGCTGATTAATTCAATGTTTATTTGGATGCGATAACTTAAAACTGTTTTGAGAAGATTAAAAGGATTTTCACACGTTGTATTTAAGTATGGTTTATTTCATTTAAATTTTAATAGAGCATCAGAATGTCGCTACTTAGAACTCTGCTTTTATCTTACACCAATTTTTAAATTATTATACAAGGATGTTTCATACTATCTAGTTGTTATATTTATTTTAAAAAAAACTTGACTAAAGATCGTTCGTTATATCGTGATCGCCGGTCAAATGTTATACTTACGTAATCAATCTAAGACTAGCGGCCGTCAAACGTAACTTTATACATATTATTTGTTTTGTAATGTGTGAAAATAAATACGAAAGGTAAATGATGTGTCAAATGTTTCGAAAAATATTTGTTGCAATGCAAAGAAAAGAATTGATATTCCCACCAACCAATAGCGCTGTAGATCGCGTGGTAGTCATGACAAAATGAAGTATAGGAATATTTCTCGCGTGACAGTGGCGCCCTCGCTGAGCGGCCAACTTATAACGGTCGACTATTCGGATATTTTCGCTGTGTTCATGATCAGATAGGTTAAGTGGAAAGCGAAGAATACATTACAAACATGCATGGTGTTGAATACGAACCCATGTATTTTTAAACTCTGCTCGCATTGAATGACAAAAATATGTGATATTTTGTTAAATGTGAAAAAATTTGAAACGACCAGTAGTTAGGTCCTTTATCTGCGCCTTATTTTCATCATCAGATAGTTTAGCCAGGAAGAGATGAAAACATTAGAAACATACATGACGTTGCAGACAAGCCCATAAACTATTGACCTCGGCTTACCCGGGTTGTGAATCTAAGAATGGTCAACGTTTTAAATAGTTTTAAAATGTTGACAATTTGGAAAAAAGCTTATTGTGGGTCGTTCTTTAACAGAACTTAAGAGTTTCGGTATTAAATATTTTGAACAGATGAAATCATCAAAAATAGGTACTCATCGATTTCCTTGGAGGATTGAGAAAAATCATAAGTTTCGCCCGCATTCGTCCTTATTTTTCTTTATGCTTGCTTGCTTGGTCTAGGCCGTTTTGGGTATAAATCTCCGGTTAAACGTTGTATTCTTTTAACTATTTAATTTCATATTTAATACACAATATAATAAAGTTGTAAAAAATTTATCTAAGGACGTAATATTTCTTTATTAAATATTATATACTTAGTGTGTTATTATTATCCTCACAAAATTGTGTGAAAATTTTCAGTGCCAGGTACGAGAAATCTCCTTTCATTTAAAATAGGTACGCCCGTAATAATAATGAAATATATTTCTCAAGCAGGTGTGTATTTTACATATTTCTCGTCGCAGAAGTATTACAAATAACTAAAAGACTGTTTTTGTGTAACTTTTACGACCCAAATGACTTCAATAAAGTTCATAACAAGTTCACCATTTTACAATGCAAGTTTTTATGGCTCAAAAAGTTGGCAGCATTTTATGGAGAAACAAATTAATCATATTCACAAGGAAGCCGCACGTTACATAACTTTTCGGAATAAGTTTTTGCCTTTTGTGTTTTTACCAGGCCGACTAACGCCTTAATGTAGATTGTGAACAATACAGTGGAGTAGTTTAAAAATCTAGAGTCTTCGACGTTCAAAAAATTGTCTTGTAATGTAACTCGTTTAATACACTAATGTGTCGTCTGCAGTTCTGCCAGACTTATCACAACATATTTGACAATCCTCAAAAACTAAACTTATGTAGAGTAGTAGTAGTTAAAAATACGTTCCCCTTTCCAGGTAATGTTTGTGAAAATCACCACAATCAGAACTGGAAACAATTACATACAATATTGATCAAGACTTAACAAGATAAGCATACTAAGATGGCGACACCCACCAGTGGGGCGGCGCCGGTGTCAACTGTTTGACTTGTACATTATAAAAAAATATTGTATGTATTTGGGTTTATATAATAATAAAGAATTGCTTAGAAGGACTGGGTGTCTTAAGGAAGAGTCGCGAGTTTGACGAAGGTCACTGGTGAACCTTGACTCAAAATTAATTTATTACGTAGGTAGAATATTTGTATATATTTGGCACTTTTTGATATTCGGATATTCAAATACTTGATTTAAAAAAAATAGCCATGTCTGCTCATTGTGAAGCACATTGACTACTAACGGAGTGCATCGCAACAGAAGTTTGTCTACAACAGCTACTCAATTGTTCAACGTTTTTTTTTCGAAGAACGTAGGAATACATAGGACTAGAAGAGGACTAGTGGTTATCTAATCATTCTCGCTTTGTCACGTTTTAGAATCATATGGATGGGAGAAAAATGTAGATATCTTATATATGCATGCCTACGAACAGACATCCATAAAGCGACTGAAAAAAAAACAATTTATGAACCCAGCAATCGAAGCCAACAACACTGACTACCCTACCACGGACTGTGCGCTATAATTATGCAATCCGTATTGCATACTTTTATATCAAAAAAGTAACGCAGAATTGCTTGTACATAACAAAAAAAAATTATAACGTTAGTATATTTTACTCAACTGTAATATTATAGCTTTACCGTGAAATGAAACATACTTCGCATACAAATTCATCCAACCTTAAAAGCGTTCAATATATTCCATATTTTAATCTTATGAGTCGGAGCGAGCTGGTTAAAAGCTTTCCCTAATATCGCCGTATAAAGTACCCCTACCTCCCAATAAACTAACCCACTTCCTCCCGCTGTCTTATTTGGGAGCAACGTGACAAATGGGCACTAGGCGTGACCCCCGACTCTGTGTTTAGGACGTTTTGCAGACTGGCGACATTGATGTCGCTAGAATTTACTACACTCCCGTCATGTGGTTTGGTAGAGCATAAGGTAACGATGACTAGGGCTGTGAAATTATATATTATTTAATAATTACCATATATCTAATTAATAATTAACATGATGTCGTGGTCTTTGGTGGAAGTTATATAACAGATATAATACAAATAAAATAAAATCGCTTTATGTACTATATTAAAATATTATTTTACAATGCCGTTTTACTTCATAACGATAAAAACAATACTTTTAAATACTTTTTTGTGAAATTTCATGTTTAGTCGACAGACCTATAAAAGGTACCGAATGCTCTTAATACAAGATTTAAGTAAAAAAGTGGTGACTACTTAAAAAAACAATGCTATGTATTGAAATTTTAGTTTTCTACAGTAACATGTCGTATTTCAAGAAAGGTGCTTTCTTCACTCTGAATTGTTTCTAGTTAATCACTCCACATATGAGGAGCAAACATTCAAAAAGTGTTTTGTCACAAATTTTGAAAATGGCGTTTTATATCAATTATGATAGCCCGTAATAAAACCTATGAATGGAAATCAAAATTAGTGTTCAAAGCGGTTTTTTTTCATATTAAAATTAAATCATAAAGTTGACACCTTCATACAAACCGTCACTTTTGCAACACTTAAATCATCATTTTCCAAGCTTTGTATTTGTGTGACAAAACACTTTTTGAATGTTTGCTCCTCATATACAGTATTACAGGGGAATGGCATTTTTAAAGAAATTTTTGTTACCTCTCTTTATAGAGAGGGTGAAGTTTAAATGATTGTCAATGGACAAGGAAGTATTGAGTAAGCTAATGATTTTTGCTAAGCCCCGGTTTTAAGCTCGGATGGGTCAAATGAGTATTAAAAATTACAAATTTCAATGCATTTGAACACAAATTTATTAAACGATTGAAATGTCAAACAATGATTTTTTGCATTGTGTTCATCGCAATCATATAGTACAAATCGCTGAAGAACGTTGATTACTCAGCTACAGAACCGGAAAACTTCGACATACCAGGATCACAGTTGAACAATAACAGATATATTAACGTAAAGAAAAGCCGTCTGTTTCCATAAATAGTTTATGAAATATATTAAATCAATTTTTAAATCTAATTTAAATTGAATATATATTATGAAAAGTTTTTTTTGTTACGACAACTTACTTTATATCTAGTAAACGAATAACACGCCGGTAGCCCTGGATACAAATACGATTCTCACTTATCCGTGAGAAATAAATGCGGTATTTCATTCTGGGCTTAACGCAACGTGGGTCGGAAGAGGTTAAAATTTCCTCGTCGGTGAAATGAGGAAGTTTTCAAGTAAATTTTAGAAGTAGGTAAAATTGTTTACCATGCACGCTAAATAAAACAATGTTAAATTCGCAAAACACGAAAGGAAATTTTATTTGTCACTATAATGAAGACGTATAGTGATTAATTAATTTATAAACCACTGTTGCCGATGGTTTTTGTGGCTACTTTTAGTAATTCATTACCCAAAGATTTCTTCTTGAGGTAGCAAATTTAATAGCATTTTTTTGTAGTTCCACAAAAAATATGTTAAGAATTTGACAGCTGTTTCGGAATAAAAATATCCTATTTAGCTTTCAACAGTATCAACAGTGGTTGAATAATTCTGCAAGAAATTAACCCTCCAGAGACGAGAGCTTTTTTCCGAAAAAAAAAATATTTTCTCAGCCATATTGAAGTCACGGATAACTTTTATTCCTATCCAAAATTAAAAAAAAAAAAACGCAAAGTCGATGTATAGAAACCCCGCATGACTATATGGTCATGCTCATCCTTTTATTAGCGTGTAATATTGAGTACGGACAGTAGCAAGGACAAAATTGACCGTATGGGCTCGCAAACATTCGGGGTTGAAACATAGCTAAACGTGATTTTTTTTAAAATATTTACAAATTGAATTTAAATCAACATAATTTCAATACAAATATATTAGCAAAATAACTGTTAATAATTTTATGTTTTTATAAAAAAATAACTAACAGTTTCAAAAAATAAATTTAAAAAAACGGAAATTCAAAAAATCACATGTACTTTTGGGGGCCGTTCCTGTCCCCACGGCTGATGACTAACTGTAGTCCGTACCCTTCTTAACTAAATATGAGCGATAGCAACGATATTCAGGTAGAAAAAGTATGAATAGTGGGATCAATGGACAACGGTGTTTTGTGTGACCATATGGTGACGCTCGTCCTTGGAGGGTTAATACATTCATTTGTATGCCAAGATACTGCAATTCTCTAAACCAGTACTCACCCAATTATTCAATTAATTGTGATATACTTTAGGACTATTTTTAATATATCGTTATTTAATGTTTAGCATTAAATAGTTAAAATAAAATCACAGATCGAATTTTTAGAAATATATTTAATTTCTTTTAATAGATTTTACGTTTTCTTTACAATTGCTATACTAGACCAATATCTATCAGACTTGTAAAGACATGTTTCGATAAACGTGGGTATTTTCGGTATAAAAACACAAATAAATTGAATAGAAAATTATATTTGATAATTATGTGACTCCTCCTGTGCTACAAATTGTTACATGTGTTTCGCCTCTCCTCATCAGAAACATCATCAGATAGATCATCACAAGGCTTGCGAATACACTATTCCAGGGATGGCGAACCTTTTCGCATGTGGGTCAAATTTGAATTATAAAATCATGTTGCGGGTCACATAGATTGAATAATTGAGGCTTTACATAAAAACAGTTATTTCTAAAAGTTCAAGCGGGTCAGATAATTTCTCACGCTGGTCCCTGGTTCGCCATCCCTGCACTTTTCTGTCTGACGATGTTTTTTAAAGAGATGAAACACGTGGTTCTAATTTGTAACACAAGTGGACTAAAAAGTCATCAAATTTAATTTGAAAAATGAACTTTCACAAAGTAAACGCCGAATAATATAATTTAATAAAATAATCATTTTAATAAGTAACTTTTTCTTACTGTAATTATTTATTTAACAAAAACATGTAGTGAGAAGCCAGGAAAACAGTCAAAAAAATAACTTCATGATAAAAAGTAAATAATAAAATTATCATTTTTACACCTGTTTTTTTATCGCATACGTGGTCCGAAAAATATAAAAAAAATATGTCTTTATGTTTTTTTTTTATATCACCAATAAACGTCGTTAAATATAAATCAAAGCAATAAATTCAACTTTTATAAGGGCCATAATAAAAAATACGAAATTCACCCCGTTGTGATTTTACTGTAATCACGAAAACAGCATTAAAGACGCGTTCGATGGGGGTGGGTAAAAAAATCTTTAATATATTCATAAAAATCGATTCTAATATTATTCTTATATATAGATACTATAAAAATGTTATAACCTAGATACGATCAGGAATGTTTCGTCAAAAAGCGATTGGCGAATATTCCTTACGCTCTTTTTTTACGGCGCGCATTAAATAACGATTTGCCGATATGCTGCCCCTAAAGTGATGTCTCTAAAATAATCATCTACCGGTTCGTTGGAAGGAATTTCAAATTTGAAACTTATAGCGTGGATTTTGCGCGTTTATACTCTCCATGCAAGGATTATTAATAATTTGAAATTGATATAACAGAATTCATTTGTGTCAGTGCTAAATCCCTTTAATATGCATAAGACTGCGTACGTATTAGGTACAGACAGGTCGTTGCGTTGATAGTCTCGACTCCCGAGACTTTCTAAAAAATAATAATCCGAGACTCGAGACTTTTTGAATTTATATCGTACATTAAAAACATTTCATGAATGACAACCGTTAGAAACAAGCTTTAGCAAGCTTAACTTAAGCGGTAAACATCATAAAAATATTATATTACCAAATTTTATGACTGACCTACAAAAACTATTGTTAAGAAAATTGTACTATTACTGTCGGCTAAATCATACAAGAAATAATTTTCTTATGATACATTCTGATAATTTTTAAAACTTATTTTAACAACGGTGATTATGACCAAACCTATAAAAGTCATTTATAATGATAAAATAGTTTACTTTATTCGATGTCATTTATTTAATTTATTTAGGTTATTTCGTATTATTTGTTTTAAATGAATTAAATGTATTTTGTAACAATAGCAGTTTAAGAAGTCTCGACCGTGACAGGCAAAGTTCCCGGGAATTTGTTCATCGGATTGTCTTGACATAGAATTCTTAGCAATCCATCAAAGGGTTCGTTCGAGCCGGTGCGACCCCAAGAGAACATCACTATTTTCATATGAGGGTAGCAAAAAAGTCGTGGGGTGAATTTTTGTAGCAGTGTCATCCGATAAAAAGCACGTGTGCCACTTACTACACCACCCGCTCTTCTATTCTTTTTTTGAAAAAGCTTTGTTCATGAACAGGTTTTGGGACATTTTCATCCAGTGAGAAAATCAAGTTGCAATGATCGAATCGGGTCCAATACTATAATGACAAGACACGCGTATAATAACGCAAAAAAATATATTATATAAGATAAAGAATAATTCCTGTTCATTAGCAATTTGTAATCCGTAAGTACATACGGTTTTGGTAAGCCAAATATTCAAAAAAATCATATTCATCATGTTGATAGATAGGTGAAATAATGACGTTTTGTACTAAAAGAATGGGAAATACTTAACAATTTCAAGGGAGGAAAAAAACCAGTTTCAGAGTCGGAGTCCGAATCGGAATCGTATTGTCATATAAATTCAGTGTCGTTTTATTTATAAACGACGTTATAACCCTGATACGCATACGTTATACACAACAAGTTAATGTCGTCAGAAATCATATAATTTTTTACAAAAAACTGATTTCAATTTTAAATTATCATCCGCTGATATAAAAAGTGAATGTAACTTAACTATGTATATCATTGGATGATAATTTCAAATTGAAATCTGTTTTTTGTTCAAAATTAAACGATTTCTGACGAAGGTACGACAGACGATACGCCATTTAATTATAACTAAATCATAATTAATTCTAAATTCAAAGTTAGGGGGGACGATTCTCCGATCGGTGACAAGGGTTTCAACAAAGCTCGCCCACTAAGTGACTCCAAAATATACTAGACAACAATATCATTATTATAATATAATGGTGCACTTAAAGATTTTCAAATTTCATGAAACTTTCGTAAAGTTTGACTTATAGTTATGTGGCACAGACTCGGTGATGGTGAATTAATGGTTCATTATAATTTTCAGTGAATTTATTTCGCATTTTAAACTTTTACTGTTTTATCATTTAATACTTAAAACGATCTTCAAAATCGCATAGCAATGAAAGTAGCTTTGTTTTTTCAACAAATTTGGTGGCAAGATGCAAACTTGGTACTGGCCGATTATTTATTTACAATTAAATATTGAAATTTCGTCAAGTAGAAACGTCTTCAGTAGAAACCCTAAATTATTTAGTTAGAACATATTTTATTACACAATGAAATAAATATGTGCACAAAGGTGAATACGAACAACGCGATGTTTCGTTATATGGTTTATTGAAAAAATAGGACAATAACTAATCTGACGCCAACATGCCATAAATTTGATAACACTGTAGATATTGCATTGACAAATGAATTTCTGTTCGATGACTTCGATGTTTTGGTGTCTGCGATTACTTTTTACTCATCTAAACATAAAAAAGAGAGTTGAAAGAGTGATACGCTTATCATTATTCCTGTCTAAGCCACATCTTTAGTATCTCTACTCTTTTCGAAAAAATTGAGATTGAGTAATTGAGTAGCAAGCTGTTGTAGAAAAACTTCTGTTGTGATAAACTCTATTTTAGGTCCATATGCTCTAAATTTAGAACCAAAATGTAGAGTAAATACATATTTTTTCCCACAAGTTTAGTCAGTAACGACCCGGGTTTCGCTTTTTAGGATCATCAAGGTCAAGTTCATCCGTACACTTGAACGCCTGAATATACCGAAAGTCGAAACCCTAGTCGTTAGTGACAAAACTTCTGCGAATGTACAAAGTTTGGACGCTTCAAATTTAATATTGAAATTCCAACAAGCACTTTCAGTCGAAATCTCAACATATTTTTTCATTTTACTGTTTTCTACTCTCCATCTCACTAGAACGTTGGCAAAATCTCAGTTGAGAACAGTATAACTAACAATGCGTTTAATGAAATTCTCGTAAATCGGATTCTAGAAAACTTAAAAAATATTTATATTTACCAAAATACTTAATTAAGTGAGCAAGATTTTTTCGTTCGGTATTTTTTTGTACCTAATACATAGTGGCAAACCAAATAAGCTTGTAGATGTTTTTATTTAAAGCTGGTTTTTGCTTCGCCTGCTCTAGGTTAATAACACGATATGATACATAATAATAAATAACCCCACATCCCTTAAATTGCGAGCATAATACGGCGAAAAAGCCAGAAGGCAGATCGCATTAGCATAAGGGTGTGGGGTGGCAAACGGGCGGCCTGCGAGCGAACTGCGAGCCTAGTGAAATACTGAGAAACATAATGACTTACTGGTTAGGCAAACAACTACTTCCGCAGCGGTAAACTTCTGACGTACGCATAATAATAATAGTAATACATAATAATACTGGAAGCA
The DNA here is from genome assembly GCA_030503985.1 of Himalopsyche tibetana. Taxonomy (NCBI): domain Eukaryota; kingdom Metazoa; phylum Arthropoda; class Insecta; order Trichoptera; family Rhyacophilidae; genus Himalopsyche; species Himalopsyche tibetana. Next base: position 2,531,309 of record JAPJYX010000019.1, on the reverse strand, counting down.
ATTTGAAATTGTAATATTTCTTTGGGAGTTTGGCAAGTCGGGAAGACATAGGTGCGCGCAAATGACTCCATTAGGACGGAATTACTGTTAAAGTAACCCGTTCTGGTGTAACGCTAAAACATTGTTTAGTTAATGTTGAAAAATTGCGCCATTTAAATCGTACGTTACTCCTATCAGAAATAGTTACTTTATTTACAAAACGTATGCATATCTGAACGTTATAGAAATCGCTGATTTACGCAATGTAATAAGAAGTGTGATATTAATACAATATAATTTTAAAGCTGAAATTTTTAAGTGTTTGACATTTTTTTTGCTTCCATGTAAAATATAATTAAACTTTTCTAACGTCATAAATAAAAAAGAACTCATTCAAATACCACGGCTTATGTTTCAACTGTGATTTCAAAACAAGTTTTCTGAAAAAGTTCTCCTAAATACCCCAAAAAATTATCATAATCATCGGTATACCGCCAAAAAACGATAAATCAAAATACCTTGTTTCGAATATTACGAAACCGTGGTAATCAAGAAATAAAAAATAAAACAGCTTAGTCGTCTAAATTTTTTTGAGTAGATTTAGAAATAAGAAATGTGTACAGCTAAAAAGCGTTTGATTGTTTACAGGTTTTTGAAAGTAATAACAATCAACGAAATTTACTTCAGAAAAACTAAATGCGTGTTTAAATCAATCGATCTGCATTCATAATTCAAAACACGCAATTTTTGACTTATCGTTTTCTGGCAGTATACCGACAATATTCAATTATTTGTTGCGAGCTGCAGTTAAGTACAATAGTTTGTATGGCCCAAGTGCGGGCAAAGTTACAACAGGCAATAATTTCTAAAAGAAAAGAAGATAATATATAAATTTAGATTGTCAACCAAAATTAGAATGTAAAATCTTGTTTGTCTGTTCTGTTAGTCTGCTTAGATTTATGTTATATGATAAAACATGAGACAGCAAAATAAAAGCAAATATACAGATCATCTATACAGATGACGTACTTGAAATGAAGTTGACAAGAAATCACGTTTTTGGACATGTTTGATATGGTTTCTGTGACGTTTAAAGATGTCATAATTTTTAAAACATATAAACAATTCGAAAAACAGTAGTTTTTTTTCGACAAGAAATCTGTTTTTATCATAATTTAATGGAATTCAAGAATATACCGATTCAATTGAAGTATTTAAACTGCTATAACTGTTTCTTCAACTGCTGTTACATTAAAATTATACGATTTATTTCAATTATTATGAAACAAAAATGTCAAAAGTCAAATAAAGCTGTTTTTAATACAGATATAAACAACATTTATATTTCGAAGATAATCCGCCAATGAAAGCAGCTTGTGACTTTAAAATCTGAAAGCTTTTTGCCTGAAAGAAACCTTGGCAGCTTTGCTGAGGATTTAAGAATCTCTAGTGCGCAAGGAAAGCTCTCGCGAAGCCGAAGAATTTATTTAAGTATTATTATTATAAACCAACGCTTTATTTTAATCATCTATTTTGGATCGAGCTTTAAAAGGCTGTGTACACGTAACTATCTTGTGCAAATACTCTAACGAAATACTATTATGTTTCCGATGGATTTAAAAGATACTTCGAAATATATTTAATAAAAGACATGTGAATTGCTGTTGTAAAACACTTAAAAAATACTTATATCGGAATAATAGTACAACGATTTGGATCTAAATCACACACATGTTTTGTCAAAATTGAGTTGACAATATTGTCTGTTTATTTTTCCCATATTCTTACTTCATAAAATGAGAATTTCGTAAGTATCACATTATTGTGTTCTTCAGTCCAAAAATAGGGCAGAAAAAAAACATTCATATTGTTAAAAAAAAACGGTCATAACCTCAAAAAGCATTTGGAATGACTACCTATGTATATAAGTAGTCCGATTGTGATAAAGATTTTAAACAATAATAAAAAAAGATTTTTTGTTAGGTGCTGTTCGCAGAATGGTGTTTAAGTAAAAGTATTTTTTACGTGAATTATTAGCTGACTGCTAATCTAAGTGATGTCGCATTTGATAAAAGACCTGTTTAAGAATTAAATGTTTCCATATTCTTTTGAGAGGCATAGATTATAATTTGTTATTTGAATTGTGAATAAAAGTTAAAAGCAAGTACATTAAAATTTTTCATTTCCAAATCTTGGTTGGAAGGTATTATATTTATAAAAACAAAACACACCCTTTCTCGCTCACGATGAGTGGAGCTGGTCCGGTTCGGAATATTAATGATTTTATATGAAAAAATATTCATTAGTCTTTGTCAAAAAATATGCAGCCTTTGTAACACTTCTCATTATGTCTATGGAATAGTATGCAAATAAAAATGTGCTAGAAGCAGGGTGGCAAGAAGACGAGAATGTCCTCACGACGTCATTATAATCTATATATTAATAGTCGATAAAATAATCACAATTCACAAATCACAACCCACAAATGTGTGCGTACTGATGTCACAAAATTAAAAAATTTACGACATCTGTTCTGCTACTACTGCAAAAATTCGATAATTCACGAAATTTCTGCTACTACGAAAAATGGTTGTTAGCAAACTTGAACTTTATTCCAAATATTAAATAATTTACGTAATTTCTGCTCCTACGAAAAATGGTTGTTAGCAAACTTGAACATTATTCCAAATATTAAATCATTTACTAAATTTCTGCTCCTACGAAAAATGGTTGTTAGCAAACTTGAACTTTATTCCAAAATATAATAATTTACGAAATTTCTGCTATTACGAAAAATGGTTGTTAGCAAACTTAAACATTATTCAAAATATTAAATAATTTACGAAATTTCTTCTACTACGAAAAATGGTTGTTAGCAAACTCAAACATTAAATAATTTACGAAATTTCTGCTCCTACGAAAAATGGTTGTTAGCAAACTCAAACATTATTTCAAATATTAAATAATTTACGAAATTTCGGCTACTACGAAAAATGGTTGTTAGCAAACTTGAACATTATTCCAAATATTAAATAATTTACGAAATTTCTGCTACTACGAAAAATGGTTGTTAGCAAACTCAAACATTATTTCAAATATTAAATAATTTACGAAATTTCTGTTTCTACGAAAAATGGTTGTAAGCAAACTTAAACATAATTCCAAAACTTAAATAATTTACGAAATTTCTGCTCCTACGAAAAATGGTTGTTAGTAAACTTGAACATTATTCCAAAAATTCAATAATTTACGAAATTTCTGATCCTACGAAAAATGGTTGTTAGCAAACTTGAACATTATTCCAAATATTAAATAATTTACGAAATTTCTGCTCCTACGAAAAATGGTTGTTAGCAAACTTGAACATTATTCCAAAAATTCAATAATTTACGAAATTTCTGATCCTACGAAAAATGGTTGTTAGCAAACTTGAACATTATTCCAAATATTAAATAATTTATGAAATTTCTGCTTCTACGAAAAATAGTTGTTAGCAAACTTTAACATTATTCCAAAAAATAAGTAATTTACGAAATTTCTGCTATTACGAAAAATGGTTGTTAGCAAACTTAAACATTATTCCAAAAATTAAATAATTTACGAAATTTCTGCTCCTACGAAAAATGGTTGTTAGCAAACTTGAACATTATTCCAAAAATTCAATAATTTACGAAATTTCTGATCCTACGAAAAATGGTTGTTAGCAAACTTGAACATTATTCCAAATATTAAATAATTTATGAAATTTCTGCTTCTACGAAAAATAGTTGTTAGCAAACTTTAACATTATTCCAAAAAATAAGTAATTTACGAAATTTCTGCTATTACGAAAAATGGTTGTTAGCAAACTTAAACATTATTCCAAAAATTCAATAATTTACGAAATTTCTGCTACTACGAAAAATGGTTGTTAGCACACTTAAACATTATTCCAAAAATTCAATAATTTACGAAATTTCTGCTACTACGAAAAATGGTTGTTAGCAAACTTTAACATTATTCCAAAAAATAAGTAATTTACGAAATTTCTGCTATTACGAAAAATGGTTGTTAGCAAACTTAAACATTATTCCAAAAATTCAATAATTTACGAAATTTCTGCTACTACGAAAAATGGTTGTTAGCAAATTTAAACATTATTCCAAAAATTCAATAATTTACGAAATTTCTGCTACTACGAAAAATGATTGTAAGCAAACTTAAACATTATTTTAAAAATTAAATAATTTACGAAATTTCTGCTACTATGAAAAATAGTTGTTAGCAAACTTAAACATTATTCCAAAAATTAAATAATTTACGAAATTTCTGCTACTACGAAAAATGGTTGTTAGCAAACCTAAACATTCTTCCAAAAATTCAATAATTTACGAAATTTCTGCTACTACGAAAAATGGTTGTTAGCAAACTTAAACATTATTCCAAATATTAAATAATTTACGAAATTTCTGCTACTACGAAAAATGGTTGTTAGCAAACTCAAACATTAAATAATTTACGAAATTTCTGCTCCTACGAAAAATGGTTGTTAGCAAACTTGAACATTATTCCAAAAATTCAATAATTTACGAAATTTCTGCTATTACGAAAAATGGTTGTTAGCAAACTTGAACATTATTCCAAATATTTAATAATTTACTAAATTTCTGCTCCTACGAAAAATGGTTGTAAGCAAACTTGAACTTTATTCCAAAAATTCAATAATTTACGATATTTCGGCTACTACGACAAATGGTTGTTAGCAAACTTAAACATTATTCCAAATATTAAATAATTTACGAAATTTCTGCTACTACGAAAAATGGTTGTTAGCAAACTCAAACATTAAATAATTTACGAAATTTCTGCTTCTACGAAAAATGGTTGTAGGCAAACTTGAACTTTATTCCAAAAATTCAATAATTTACGATATTTCGGCTACTACGACAAATGGTTGTTAGCAAACTTAAACTTTATTCCAAAAATTTAATAATTTACGATATTTCTGCTCCTACGAAAAATGGTTGTTAGCAAACTTGAACATTATTCCAAAAATTCAATAATTTACGATATTTCTGCTATTACGAAAAATGGTTGTTAGCAAACATAAAAGTTATTCCAAAATATAATAATTTACGAAATTTCTGCTATTACGAAAAATGGTTGTTAGCAAACTTAAACATTATTCCAAATATTAAATAATTTACGAAATTTCTGCTCCTACGAAAAATGGTTGTTAGCAAACTTGAACATTATTTCAAATATTAAATAATTTACGAAATTTCTGCTTCTACGAAAAATGGTTGTTAGCAAACTTGAACATTATTCCAAATATTAAATAATTTACGAAATTTCTGCTCCTACGAAAAATGGTTGTTAGCAAACTTGAACATTATTCCAAATATTAAATAATTTACTAAATTTCTGCTCCTACGAAAAATGGTTGTTAGCAAACTTGAACATTATTCCGAAAATTCAATAATTTACGATATTTCGGCTATTACGAAAAATGGTTGTTAGCAAACTTAAACTTTATTCCAAAAATTCAATAATTTACGATATTTCGGCTACTACGAAAAATGGTTGTTAGCAAACTTAAACATTATTTCAAATATTAAATATTTTACGAAATTTCTACTCCTACGAAAAATGGTTAGCAAACATGAACATTATTCTAAATATTAAATAATTTACGAAATTTCTGCTCCTACGAAAAATGGTTGTTAGCAAACTTGAACATTATTCCAAAAATTCAATAATTTACGAAATTTCTGATCCTACGAAAAATGGTTGTTAGCAAACTTGAACATTATTCCAAATATTAAATAATTTATGAAATTTCTGCTTCTACGAAAAATAGTTGTTAGCAAACTTTAACATTATTCCAAAAAATAAGTAATTTACGAAATTTCTGCTATTACGAAAAATGGTTGTTAGCAAACTTAAACATTATTCCAAAAATTAAATAATTTACGAAATTTCTGCTCCTACGAAAAATGGTTGTTAGCAAACTTGAACATTATTCCAAAAATTCAATAATTTACGAAATTTCTGATCCTACGAAAAATGGTTGTTAGCAAACTTGAACATTATTCCAAATATTAAATAATTTATGAAATTTCTGCTTCTACGAAAAATAGTTGTTAGCAAACTTTAACATTATTCCAAAAAATAAGTAATTTACGAAATTTCTGCTATTACGAAAAATGGTTGTTAGCAAACTTAAACATTATTCCAAAAATTCAATAATTTACGAAATTTCTGCTACTACGAAAAATGGTTGTTAGCACACTTAAACATTATTCCAAAAATTCAATAATTTACGAAATTTCTGCTACTACGAAAAATGGTTGTTAGCAAACTTTAACATTATTCCAAAAAATAAGTAATTTACGAAATTTCTGCTATTACGAAAAATGGTTGTTAGCAAACTTAAACATTATTCCAAAAATTCAATAATTTACGAAATTTCTGCTACTACGAAAAATGGTTGTTAGCAAATTTAAACATTATTCCAAAAATTCAATAATTTACGAAATTTCTGCTACTACGAAAAATGATTGTAAGCAAACTTAAACATTATTTTAAAAATTAAATAATTTACGAAATTTCTGCTACTATGAAAAATAGTTGTTAGCAAACTTAAACATTATTCCAAAAATTAAATAATTTACGAAATTTCTGCTACTACGAAAAATGGTTGTTAGCAAACCTAAACATTCTTCCAAAAATTCAATAATTTACGAAATTTCTGCTACTACGAAAAATGGTTGTTAGCAAACTTAAACATTATTCCAAATATTAAATAATTTACGAAATTTCTGCTACTACGAAAAATGGTTGTTAGCAAACTCAAACATTAAATAATTTACGAAATTTCTGCTCCTACGAAAAATGGTTGTTAGCAAACTTGAACATTATTCCAAAAATTCAATAATTTACGAAATTTCTGCTATTACGAAAAATGGTTGTTAGCAAACTTGAACATTATTCCAAATATTTAATAATTTACTAAATTTCTGCTCCTACGAAAAATGGTTGTTAGCAAACTTGAACTTTATTCCAAAAATTCAATAATTTACGATATTTCGGCTACTACGACAAATGGTTGTTAGCAAACTTAAACATTATTCCAAATATTAAATAATTTACGAAATTTCTGCTACTACGAAAAATGGTTGTTAGCAAACTCAAACATTAAATAATTTACGAAATTTCTGCTTCTACGAAAAATGGTTGTAGGCAAACTTGAACTTTATTCCAAAAATTCAATAATTTACGATATTTCGGCTACTACGACAAATGGTTGTTAGCAAACTTAAACTTTATTCCAAAAATTTAATAATTTACGATATTTCTGCTCCTACGAAAAATGGTTGTTAGCAAACTTGAACATTATTCCAAAAATTCAATAATTTACGATATTTCTGCTATTACGAAAAATGGTTGTTAGCAAACATAAAAGTTATTCCAAAATATAATAATTTACGAAATTTCTGCTATTACGAAAAATGGTTGTTAGCAAACTTAAACATTATTCCAAATATTAAATAATTTACGAAATTTCTGCTCCTACGAAAAATGGTTGTTAGCAAACTTGAACATTATTTCAAATATTAAATAATTTACGAAATTTCTGCTTCTACGAAAAATGGTTGTTAGCAAACTTGAACATTATTCCAAATATTAAATAATTTACGAAATTTCTGCTCCTACGAAAAATGGTTGTTAGCAAACTTGAACATTATTCCAAATATTAAATAATTTACTAAATTTCTGCTCCTACGAAAAATGGTTGTTAGCAAACTTGAACATTATTCCGAAAATTCAATAATTTACGATATTTCGGCTATTACGAAAAATGGTTGTTAGCAAACTTAAACTTTATTCCAAAAATTCAATAATTTACGATATTTCGGCTACTACGAAAAATGGTTGTTAGCAAACTTAAACATTATTTCAAATATTAAATATTTTACGAAATTTCTACTCCTACGAAAAATGGTTAGCAAACATGAACATTATTCTAAATATTAAATAATTTACGAAATTTCGGCTACTACGAAAAATGGTTGTTAGCAAACTTATACATTATTTCAAATATTAAATATTTTACAAAATTTCTACTCCTACGAAAAATGGTTGTTAGCAAACTTGAACATTATTCCAAATATTAAATAATTTACGAAATTTCTGCTTCTACGAAAAATGGTTGTTAGCAAACTTGAACATTATTCCAAAAATTCAATAATTTACGAAATTTTTGCTACTACGAAAAATGGTTGTTAGCAAACTTAAACATTATTCCAAATACTAAATAATTTACTAAATTTCTGCTCCTACGAAAAATGGTTGTTAGGAAACTTGAACATTATTCCAAATATTAAATATTTTACGAAATTTATGCTTCTACGAAAAATGGTTGTTAGCAAACTTAAACTTTATTCCAAAAATTCAATAATTCACGAAATTTCTGCTACTTCGAAAAATGGTTGTTAGCAAACTTAAACATTATTCCAAAAATTGAATATTTTACGAAATTTATGCTTCTACGAAAAATGGTTGTTAGCAAACATAAACATTATTCCAAAAATTAAATAATTTACGAAATTTCTGCTTCTACGAAAAATGGTTGTTAGCAAACTTAAACATTATTCCAAAAATTAAATAATTTACGAAATTTCTGCTACTACGAAAAATGGTTGTTAGCAAACTTGAACATTATTCCAAAAATTCAATAATTTACGAAATTTCTGCTATTACGAAAAATGGTTGTTAGCAAACTTGAACATTATTCCAAATATTAAATAATTTACTAAATTTCTGCTCCTACGAAAAATGGTTGTTAGCAAACTTGAACTTTATTCCAAAAATTCAATAATTTACGATATTTCGGCTACTACGACAAATGGTTGTTAGCAAACTTAAACTTTATTCCAAAAATTTAATAATTTACGATATTTCGGCTACTACGAAAAATGGTTGTTAGCAAACTTAAACTTTATTCCAAAAATTCAATAATTCACGAAATTTCTGCTACTGCGAAAAATGGTTGTTAGCAAACTTGAACATTATTCCAAATATTAAATAATTTACTAAATTTCTGCTCCTACGAAAAATGGTTGTTAGCAAACTTGAACTTTATTCCGAAAATTCAATAATTTACGAAATTTCTGCTATTACGAAAAATGGTTGTTAGCAAACTTGAACATTATTCCAAATATTTAATAATTTACTAAATTTCTGCTCCTACGAAAAATGGTTGTTAGCAAACTTAAACTTTATTCCAAAAATTTAATAATTTACGATATTTCGGCTACTACGAAAAATGGTTGTTAGCAAACTTAAACTTTATTCCAAAAATTCAATAATTCACGAAATTTCTGCTACTGCGAAAAATGGTTGTTAGCAAACTTGAACATTATTCTAAATATTAAATAATTTACGAAATTTCGGCTACTACGAAAAATGGTTGTTAGCAAACTTGAACATTATTCCAAAAATTCAATAATTTACGAAATTTCTGCTACTACGAAAAATGGTTGTTAGCAAACTTGAACATTATTCCAAAAATTCAATAATTTACGAAATTTCTGCTATTACGAAAAATGGTTGTTAGCAAACTTGAACATTATTCCAAATATTTAATAATTTACTAAATTTTTGCTCCTACGAAAAATGGTTGTAAGCAAACATGAACATTATTCTAAATATTAAATAATTTACGAAATTTCGGCTACTACGAAAAATGGTTGTTAGCAAACTTAAACATTATTTCAAATATTAAATATTTTACAAAATTTCTACTCCTACGAAAAATGGTTGTTAGCAAACTTGAACATTATTCCAAAAATTCAATAATTTACGAAATTTCTGCTACTACGAAAAATGGTTGTTAGCAAACTTGAACATTATTCCAAATATTAAATAATTTACTAAATTTCTGTTCCTACGAAAAATGGTTGTTAGCAAACTTAAACTTTATTCCAAAAATTTAATAATTTACGATATTTCGGCTACTACGAAAAATGGTTGTTAGCAAACTTGAACTTTATTCCAAAAATTCAATAATTCACGAAATTTCTGCTACTACGAAAAATGGTTGTTAGCAAACTTAAACATTATTCCAAAAATTGAATATTTTACGAAATTTATGCTTCTACGAAAAATGGTTGTTAGCAAACTTAAACATTACTCCAAAAATTAAATATTTTACGAAATTTCTGCTACTACGAAAAATGGTTGTTAGCAAACATAAACATTATTCCAAAAATTAAATAATTTACGAAATTTCTGCTAACTATAAAAATAAAATAAAATAAATAAAAATTAAATGAAATAAAATAAAATAAAATAAAATAAAATAAAATAAAATAAAATAAAATAAAATAAAATAAAATAAAATAAAATAAAATAAAATAAAATAAAATAAAATAAAATAAAATAAAATAAAATAAAATAAAATAAAATAAAATAAAATAAAATAAAATAAAATAAAATACCATAAAATAAAATTAAAATCAATACTATGCAACAAAAATCTCACGTTGCTGGGCAACGGGCTTACAGCTAGTAATAATAATTCTCGCACTCGGCAGAAATAGGTTAAGAATGTAGCCATTATATTTGATGTAGCAGAAACCGTGAACACAATATGTCTACCTGTCAAAATGACACATGACATGACAAACGATCTTATAAACAAATATTAAGAAAAGGAAATTCTGCTTGGACGTGTGATATATTATTGCGTACATCTTAGTTATGTCGCTTAAGGGAATCCGGTAGATTTTGTAAACCACAGGTGAAAATCGGTACAATGCTGGTCTTATGACTTGCTATAAAGAAATAAATATTTACTTTATATAATTAAAATTTATAATTTCTTTACTCCATTGTATATTTTAATTAGTCTTTTACCTATTTGTATTTCGCTCATCGCGAGAATTGTCAACTGATAAGAAATATAATTTAGCAGTGCTATTTATACAAATGTTTATATTTTATTAATTTTCAATTATTGATGCAACACTTCCACATTATTAAATTTATAATACTGCTATTATTTTCGATTTTAAATTATTTACAAATTCTGAAAAATTACCCATTGTGATTATTGAGACACTCTGATCCTGTCATTTTTTTTCATTGTTTTCACAAGAGACTTTATATATACCACTTCATGGCAAGTATACTACATTTTCGTTATTAAATAACGTTTTATCTTCATTATGGTAACTTATTTAACTCAAACTGGTTGTTTATGTTAAAATTGATATGAATGTTTAAATATTATTATCACGTTAATACAAATTTTGCATTATTTTAATTCAATAATGTGCATTTTAAATGGTAAAGTACAAAAAGTTTTTTTAAATATAGGTAATGCCTTTTCACCAAGAAGGTGAATATTATGATTAATTCAAAAATATTTTATACATCGAAATTAACTATTTTTGAATAGCGGAAAATACTCAGACAAGTTTAAATAAAGCGCGTTCACAATAATTCTAAGATTATAAAATAATCCTCTTAACTTTTCGTGTGAAAATTTCTCAAAACTTTAAGTCGTTTTTGTAGCGAACATAAAATCCTCAGAAAAACAATTTTAATCTTTTGCATAGCTTGCATAAAACAAAGGGCACTATATCTTAATTAAGAAGGTTGAATAATTAATTTTAAATAAAATCATAATCAAAAAAACATTTAAATTCATTAAAATCAAATATAGGAGCAACCATAAACTGCCATGATTCATAATAAATCTCGTACCTAATACTTACTATATACGACTTAAACCCCAGCTGGCAAAATTTTAATGTTTTAATTACATGAAGTTGGATATAATGGTATAAATGTTTATGTAGTTTTCTTTATAATCTTATAACAGTGCCCACTCTTTGAAAAATGATGTCCCAGCGAGTAGTTTTATCGAGTCGTTTGACCCAAAATCGACCCCTTTAGCTTTTCATAAACTAATTAATATCAGACATTTTGCAACGATGAAAATGAAAGATCGTTTCATAAAACAAGTGTGGTATTTTCAAAATAACCACTTAAAAATTTGGCACCTTTCATTCAAATTTTGTTAGAATGCAAACTCCAGACCATCACCACCAGCCACGATATTTGTTGGATAAATTTTACATGTGCTTATTAATATCTATGACTAATTTGGATTAATATTCATTTGAGATTTTTATTCCTCTCCAGTCTGAAGTGTAAATTGTTAATTTCAAATTCTTCGTGACATTTAGATGGAAGTAAATTCCCACACTCGTGTTTGATCAAAAACAATTCTAATATTATGTGTCATGACGACGTAGCGGATTAAATTAGATCGCAAGGACATGAAATCGAAGTGCGTAATTATTGTTGTCTAGATAGATCGAGGTAAATACATATTAGATACCAGGGCTGTAAGGTCGTGTAAAAAAAGATGACTGCGACTCCAAAGAATTTTTCAATTATTTAATTTTAGCTACATGTAAACTATCAGATCATCTTTAGTTAGCCTAGCATGCAGTGACAACACCTTCTCTTCTTTAAAAGCCGCATTCATTTTTTTGATTCAACATGAAGGCCGCAATAAATATTTACTAGAGAATTTTTGGCCGGATTTTTTTTTATGCCAGTTTCTAAAATCCAGAAATTGGCGGATTTTCCAAAACTACCAGCGTGGGATCTTTTTTTAGGTCTTTCAAAGATTTTGACACAGCCCTGTTAGATACTTACTTGAAAAATAATTCAAATTCATTAACTCTCGTGGCTCGAAGACTAGAAAAATACTTCTCTGCCGATGGGGGTCGTTTAGGGACCCCAGTGGTTTCCTCATTATTGGCCTTATTCTTATGAATTATATGAATTATAATGTCGGCCGATCTCCATTTTTTTATACTGATTGATCGACAAATATTAGGAAGATATCCATTTTATTCATATTAAATAAAATTAAACAAGAATTATTAAATATTTCATGACCGTCATTTTTCCATCGATAGATTGCCGCAGACAGTAATGTAGCAACGGCAACTTTTCTCATTTTAAATATTTATTGACAGAGTGTAAAATCATTATTATATGATTTTTTTACACAGATGACACGTTTCATGAAAAACAAAAGTGAAAATCGTTGAAACGTCTAACTACAAAACCGTTTAAAAATTGTTCAAGCAAAAAGAGTATTGTATTTGTATATATTTTATTAACTAAGAATATTCGCCGCCTGTGTGGTCGAATGTTCAACGTCGATGGCTTCGGTTACGGAGGTCACGGGTTCGAATCCCAGTAAGGACAGTTTTATAAATTGATTTATGAATTTCTGTTCGAAGGCATGGATGTATGTGATGTCTTGAATTCCTTCCTCCTACCCATTTTATCCTATGAACGGGGCGTATCGAGAGCGATCAGCTAACCACTAGTTCTGTCCTAGCTCTATCCTAGCATTCCTACTCCCCTTGGAAAAAGAGAGGTTGAACAACTGAGTAACCAGCGGTTCTCGTAGAAACACTTCTGTTGAGATAAACTCCATTAGAAGTCCATATGCTCCACATTGGGAGCGAACATGGTTAAAAAAAATATTCGTTTATTTATTGTTCTACTGGTGCCGAAGTAACTATTGAAATTTTGTAACAACCTTATAGGACTTAAGATACATATTGCAATTATTATTTTTTACTCCCATGGACATACTATATTTTCATTCATTCTAATGTTTATCTGTTATATAGAAAGAGGGGTATCTAGTATTTACATCATCTAAAATAATTAATTTACGACTCGTACAACCCTTACACTTGATATTCTCTTTCGTCAAAAGTTGAAGAGGGTGGTGAAGACGAGTAAGTAGGTAAAGTTAACCCGCATGGCAATGTAAGTTGGTAAAAAAAAATGATTTGACGAGTGGAGGCGCCAGACGCACTCCATTGCGGCGTCCCCGGCTCGTTATGAGGACAAAATAAACACTTGCGGTTTATTTCGTTGGCAGTTGGCATCCCTTGGTGATGGGTCACCAACAGATGGCGCGCGAGATAGCGATGTTGACTAATTAATTATTTAATTATGAAGTCTATGTTTGCTTGCGAGCATTGTCAATGTTGGTATTTGGTCATGTTTCATTCTCACGAAATGTTTCAGATATAAAAATAACTTAACCTTGTTAAACACATAATACACTATAAAGAATTTTATAAGCAGGTTAGGTTTTTTAAAAATATATATGATGCATAAAGACATACTTACTTGTGAAACATGGTATCTTATATATTTTATTACATCGCTTAGATTTATCCATTTATGTTCGAAGACATGGTTGTTTGTGATGTCTAAAAAAATCATTCCCAACTTTCCAGTCCTTAGAATAACGGAGCGTAGCGAGAGCGATTAGTTATCCACCAGTCCTGTTCTACAATATCCTTGTATCCCTACTACTCTCTTCGAAAAAAAAGATGTTGAGCGACCTAATAACGAACAGTTGTCGTGTAAAAACTTCGGTTGAGATAATTCTATTAAGCGGATATAAGCTTTACATTGGGAGCGGACATGGATATAAAAATATGTATGACAACATTTCTACAATCAAATTATAAGTTTATGTTATCAAAAGTATTTAGTTTTACAAGAATATTATAAAACTTAGATGAAATTTGAAAGCTATTTCGGTATCACACTGTCGTTGGCAAACCTTTGTATAACGGATTTTGTTTCAGCTGTAGACAATGAATACATTAACTTTTAATGCAAAATCAATGGTACTGGCAATAAACAAACAAATTCATTTTAAAAGAAAACCTGATGGACCTTGATGTATATTTACTGCTGATTCTCAAGAATGGCGAATACTGAGGGTTCAATGGTTTGACTTTGTTACCCCAGGATAATTGAGCGGGCTTAGCAACTTCTTGAAATTAAAACCCCAAATAAAAGATATTAAAAAATCTTACGATCGCAAAGGGATTTGAGGAAAACAATAAATCAAAACTACGCAATTTTACCGTAACGCACCAGACATGTTTTTATATAAATAGCATAGAAGATTCATTAAGTTTATGTTATATATTATTGTTTTTAACATACCTAGAATATAACGAAAATCTACGACAAAACTTTATATTCTGATTTATTAAACACAAAACACATTCACTGTCGATATATTTGCAAGAATTATCCATTTTTGTATGGTTGAGGGGCCCATCCTCTTACCCACTTATGTAGAAGTCATCTCGAAAAAGTGAGTGGCCCTAGGTAGTTGCTGAAGTGGAAGAGGAGGGGGGGATACTTGAAGAAATGAGTAGAGGAGACGTCATGACATGACATGATAAATTAAAAATGTGCCATTGCAGCATTATTTCCCGTTGTGAAAGAAAAAATCTTCAACTTCCTCTTCGAATTCTTGTCAAACTTTTTTAATGAATTCTTTCTTTTCCGACTTATTTTAACATTATATCAGTGTTACTTAACATTATTGAAACTATCGTGCTTTTTTATACCAGAGAGAAGTATATCTCAACGGCTTTTTGTTTATGAAAACTGCTTATTAAACCTCTTAGTAACCTCTGTTTTTCGGAGAGATTAAGAGTACAATAATAAGACCAGAAGTTGTTGGTTGATTCGGAGCTAACTTGGACATAACATACATCCATGGATCTGTAACCGAGTGATCATTTTCATTTAAAAAAACAAAATTGTCATTTGCACTAATTAACACTTTTATTTAATAGTAAAGGACCGGTTTCCCTTATGACTATCATTATCAACTGATAAGAGCATACAATGTTAATGTTATTTATACAAAAAAATACGGTGTAATAGAACAATGGTATTGAAAGGAATTTACAAATAAATTAGCAAAATATTAATAAGTGACGCTAAATTGACTAAAATTAAAAAGTGTAAAAACTCTAAAATATAATTACAAAACTCATCGATGAGTAATTAAGCTAATGAGGAGATAATGCTCTTCATCTTATTTATTTATTTAATTAATTAATAAGACTTTTACAATGAAGAAAAAATATACAATGAGCGAACCCGGTCCTGATTATTATCAATAATAGTGGGATTAGTACAAATGAATATATTTTTAACTAATGCTTTTCATACTGATTTCAGTATTGATAGAGAACACACTAAAACTATCTCAGTTGATCAAATTATTACTAATAATGTTTTTTTTTCAATAACCGCACCGTAACATCCTGATCATATTTCATAAATGTGAAATCAGTACATTGAGTATTTTATTTTTTTAATAGATTCTATACGAACATGCGTAATCATTTATTGCTAAAGGACGCCTTAAATCAGTTAAAACATATTGAACAAAATGTAGGATATAACTCAAACAGAAATACTCTCACCACAATGTAAAATGGCCGAGCCAACATTATTTGCATAGGAATACACAAAGAGTAGTTGGCAATGATACTTGTAACTGTTTGCTAAACCACGGGTTACGAAACTTTTTCGAATCGGGACCGTCGCGACCCTCGTTTATAGCACTCAAGTACCATCCAAACTCTCTACATTTTTTTTGCACAAGCATACATCTTATCTTTTAGTTCAGCCACTATTAGTTGATAGCTATTTAAACATGAAATCGTCATAGCCCAGCGGCGTAGCCACCTCGTAGCAGAGTTATGCAATGCATGAGGGCCCAGCGTAAAGGGGGCCCAATTTCTATACATACTTAACTCTTTTTACACGTTTTTGAAATAACACGTTCCACTAAAAAGAACTAATAGTATTTTAAAACACAAACTCTTTACTCTAATACAATTCACAGAAACGAAACACACAAAAAAGCGGAAAACAGATTTTGTAATAACAATAAATTCAAATTTAAATCGTTCAAATTACGTACAGTAACACAAGTTTTGTCACTAACGACGCGGGTTTCGCCTTTAGGCATCTTTAGGCGTTCAAGTGCACGGATGAACTTATCCGGGTCGTTAGTAACAAAACTTCGATTCAATTTTATTATTGAAATTCCACTATGCACCTTCAGTCGAAATCTTAAATTATACCATAAATTCAACACCACAAGACATTAAAAATAAACAAAAGGTTTTATTGAATTCTAACACATTAGACGTAGCAACACATTTCAGCAAATAGCGAATTAAGCGATTAAGCGTTATAGTCAGCGAATAAAGCGATTTAGGTCCAAGTCCCCGTATGTAATAAAGTTGCGATGAATATTATTATTTTTTCTTAACAATAATATTTTATATTTTGTGCAATTTACTTGAGTTATTAATTTTTATACACGATTTCACCGTGTAATAGTTGAGTGTATTTGATATTTAAAACATCGTTTGACTTTTGCACGAGTACCCTAAATTTTAAGCTACGCCACTCTCATAGCCATACAACGAATTACCTTGGTTTTACATGATTTTTTGGTGGACACATCCATCATGCCCAGTCCCAGTGAGAAGAATAGTGACGTGTTTACTTATTACTTTGTTGGTCAACCTTCTTTATTTGAATTGATTAGTAGGGATGAAAAGATAGTGCATGGACAAGAGTAGCGGTTAGACAATCAATATGGCTTAGCCACGTTTTGGAATCGGATGGATGCGTTAGACATTCATACATTTGAACAGAAATCCATAAATCGATTGATAAATTAGCTAATGAAACTGTCCGAAAGGGGCTTCGAACCTGTGAACACTGCAACCACAAACCTAGTACTTAATGCACCTAAGGAAGAGGTCAACACTTCTTAATTTAATATGTTTAGTTATTTCAAAGCGGGGGGAGAAATATGCATTTTTTGCAAAGTATTTTTATGCTGTGCTTTGCAGATATTTACAATTAGACATATCGTCACCTTTCTGGAAGAACTAAGTTAATAAGTAACAAAACTGAGAAAAAATAATTAAGTATACAAAGAAATACTCTGATAAGTGATAATAATAATCTCAGTGAGAACATTGATTATACCAATTTGCCAAGTCAAGCATTTATTTTTATAGGTAATTAATGCTGAAGACCCTGTCAATTTATTTTAAACTCTTATTTGTCTCAGATCGGCATTAATGCATCTGAATTTTGATATTATAATTATATATGTAGAGGCGTTCTTTTAAAAACTTGCTGTTAACTCAGAACCGTCGATCTGTTACTTACAAACTTCTGTCTAAACAGTGACGATATATAAATTATAAATAAGCCATTTTATGAAAAATAAATTATGGTCAATATGAATTCAGTAGATTATTTGCCAATTATGCCATAGTTGTGGCTCACTGATTGGGAAACCGGGTGCTATACACACAAAAGAAACGGTTAACTCCTTAACTTACTGACTTGACATAGTCCTTAAGTGGACGAATCATTGTGAATTGGCAAGCCGAAAACATACTCAACAAGATTAGGAGGAGAATTAAATTTTACCTTCCTTGAAATGTATAATGCTCGATCTTAATTTCAGGCATAATATGAACTTCAAATTGACTTTTCAATGGTATTTATTTTAATCGAAGACAATGTCTAAATCAACACTCCTCTTTTCAATCTTTCTTTTATCAGCAGTATAAGCATAAAGTGGCAATTATGATTTATATTATTGAGCCTGTAGCGCAATAGTCAACGTCGTTGGCTTCCATTCAGTCTCACGAGTTCAAATCTCTATATGAACAGCATTTTTTCTTCAACGGATTAGTCGATTTTCGTTCGAAGGCATGGGTGTTTGTTAAATCTTTCAATAATGGGGCGCTGTGAGAACGATTAGTTACCCTCTAGTCCTATCCTAGCATATATCATTATATCTCTACTCTCTTCGAAAAAAAAAGGCTGAACAAATGAGTTACACACAGTTCTCGAAGAAAACATCTGTTCAGATAGAAAGCCATATGCTCCACATTGGGAGAGAACATGAATTAATAAAAAAATGTGAGTACATTTACTTTTAATTTAAAACATTGTGAAATAGATTAGGAAGTAAAATATGACGGACGGATTAAAAAAATGTTTGTTTCCTCTGATCAATCATAAAATATTTGTTAACTCAAAAAAACATATGTTAGCTTAAGTGATTTATCTCACGCGAATGATAAAATATATCCAATAGCTATTTCGGTATAACACCATCATCAGAACTGGAGTCGACAGCTTCTTGTTAAACTAAATAATTACATACTTGTCTACTTTTTGAGTTATTGTTATATGCTAAAGCGTCTAGAAATGAATGCCAATTCAATGAATAAACCGAAAACAAATCTAAGTTTATTAAAACATTGCTCTCATTTTTGTGTTTATGTAGCCCAGCTGGAGTAGTTGTTGGTTTATTTAAACATATGAATCATAATATTATAAACGATTCGATTGTATTTATGATAAACATGTATTAATTTTGAGTGGGAAGGTTTCACCATACATACAAGTCCCGATATTATGAATAGAATAAACGTTTCCAATACATCACAGCACCAAAATCTGTTTGTTTTAAATCACCAAGTGTTTGTTGGGCCCAAAGCACGCTCGGCCTATGTTAACATCGTAAATAATAAGCCGAAACGACATTATCATTTCGAAGGCATAACGGGGATTCGAGCCATGGAAAATCGAATACTAACCACTCATTCATTGTAGCGTGTTTACGCAGCACTTGGGTCGTTAAAATACGTGAAACAGGGGAGGACTGGTGATCGAAATGGCCCGGGACAATACGCGGTCGTTAGTTACTACGAAAAGGTATTGTTTAACGATATCGAAATGGAATATAAATTTGTTTGCAACATTAGTGTGAATTATTAAACGCGTAACTAGTGGACGTATCAAATATATTGTATTGGGCAGGAATTGAGACGTTAGAACTCTAATAGGTAAAGATGCATCTACTTTTTATATTATTAGTAATTTTTTAAGGTGTTCACTGTCAATACTTGGTGGAATGGCATTATAATAAAAATAATAAAACATTTTTAGTACTTTTTCCACATAAAATTTATTAGATCAGGACCGGTTTCGCTCATCGCGAGCATTATCAACTGATAAGAAAAATACATAAACAGTGATATTTATACAAATTTAAATTGAAATAAAAAGGTGTAAGCAACTATTAACAATTTAAAGGATTTTATTTCAATTTAAATTTGTATAAATATCACTGTTTATGTATTTTTCTTATCAGTTGATAATGCTCGCGATGAGCGAAACCGGTCCTGATCTAATAAATTTTATGTGGAAAAAGTACTAAAAATGTTTTATTATTTTTATTATTAGTAATTTAGTGATTAAATATTGGTTTTTAATGCACTTAAGTAAGTTTAAGAATTCGACTGAAGGTGCTTGGTGGAATTTCAATATTAAATTTGAATCGTTCAAATTCACTTAAGTAAGATTTAAATTTAAATATAAACTGTGAAAAATTCACCCATTTATTATAATTACAGTTATAATAAACATCTAGTCAGAGTTTATTACACGTAAAATATGTTGATATACCTCATTAGAAGGCCGTATGCTCCACATTGAGAGCGGACATTACAAACAAAAAAATACATTTCTACCAATTTTTGATATTGAACGCCTAAAAAATAAAATCAAACCTTATCTTAGCTATCCATATCCATACCATTTAATATATTATAGTGTATTGCTGTAGTTAATATGGAGCGGTTTTAATAATAGTAAAAAAATGGAACCTAAATAAGATAAGTGCACAACAATCTCTGTTTTCCATGATCCGCTACTGATCACTGGAGCTGAGTAGAAGCGGAAAGAATGATACTATCCGAAGAGTAATGGCATGCTCTCTTAGTAAAACAGCACTTTAAGACGATACATGTGTAACCGAAATGAAAAATACTTTCTGGTTACACTATACATTATTTCAACTTACCCTGGGAAACGTTTTTAATACAGGGTACGAGTATTTTTTTTACTATTCATAAGCTTAATGTTAAACAATGATTATAATCCGTTACATGCAGGGGTGGACTGGAGGGGGCTCAAAGGGACTCGCGCGAGCTCCTTGTTAAATTTTACTAAGGCCGGCGAGCCTCTTGTTAATTTTAGAAAAAACAATATTCTCAGATAAAATCATACATAACTACAATTTCTAACATACATATTATCTAGAACAGCTTCAGTATACACAGTGGTACATTTTTAGCCATTTACATTGATAAGTTAACGTTGCATATTGTTACATAATAAGTGTAGTAAGTAACAATCGATTGTTTATTTAAATATTGCATAGAAGTGTTTAAAAAATTACTCCTTTCCCGGAACACTGAGAATTGCTTGGAGATTATGCTTGTTAATGTATTGGCAGCCAACCGCTGGTTACATGTTTATACGACATAAGCAAAAAGGAATTTTGGTTTATATTTATATCTAGCTACCGATCCGATACCTTATACGTGTGGAAGAAAAATAAAACTTAAATAAATAAATAAAAATATTTTTTTGTTTCTCAAGTTTTTTGTCTCTGATTCCGGGCTGCGTTTTATAATGGCTGTACTGAATAATATGCCTAGTTTATACGCTTTTTATTGTCATTATACGAATTTTGTTTTAATATTTTTTTCAAGGTGTTTTTTTATTAAATTACTATTGGTTGCTTAAAATAAGGATGCGTCTTATGATCAAATAGATACGGTCACTCCTTGCATGCGTACAGTAGAAACCCAGACCTTCTTTTTGTAATTTATGAATTAAAATCAACTTTTATTTTATTCGTAAACCTGGCGATATTATGTTTGATTAACACGTGTCACGGTTTGTAACACAACACGTGAAGTAACAATGTTATCAACTACTGTTATAACAATGTTAACTTTACCGCGAATCCGTCGTAAATATGTAAAATCTAAGTAAGACTTTCCAACAATTTTACAATTGATTAGAAATTTATGAAAATGTTAATGGAAAAAATCAGCTAAAAATAGCTAATAAATCAGGTATTTTAAGTCTAGGAAAAAAGACAAAATCTCAAATATGTTATTGTCTTTTTATTGATATGGAACTTAAACTCCTAGCTACTTAATTGCTTAGTTTAAAGTACTTACCGCAAGACCACAGAGACCAGCCTTATACCGAGGCTCCGTTGTACTTCACGCGTGCCATAAATTACCGGTCGCTGGTATTGTGTCATTGGAATGCATCAAATAAGGAAAGAATGGGGTGGTAAAAAATCCACTAATATTAAGTTTATCGCCAGAACCCGAAAGTCCTATAAATTACGAAGGTTGTATGGAACAATGAGATAAGTAAAAAGAATTTATTAGAGGCGTTTAAGATATTTTATTCACGTACGTATCGCTGCTAGACAATCATTGGTCAAAGAATCTCAATAAAAGAGAAAAAAATATTACTTCCCGAGCAGAAGCGGTTTGAAAACGATTCTTACAATGATAGGAACATAAAATATTCGACGTTTATTTGGAAGGCGTGACATTTTTATTAGAACAAGGTATAATAGAAGAAGCCGTGGGGCCGATACGTATCGAATAAGTAAATAGGGTAACGATCATTTGGTGGAATTACGGTAGAAAACCCGAAAGAACAACATTTGAAAACTGGATAGTTTTGTCAGTTTTTTTAATCGTGACAGTTAAGTCGTAACAAGCTGCAAAATCTATAGTTGAGTGGTAACGACTTAATATAAGGTCTCTCTAAAACGAACAGTATAGGGTTCAAATACTAAAACAGAAACGGCCATACATCGTTTTCTGTACGTCTTTAGCGGGCTACATCAGTGTATGTTAAAACGGTGGACGAAAATTGTATTTTTCGGAGGAATGTGAAACGACTCCAAGGGTTTTTATTTCGTCCATCGCGTTTTTTCTTTCCTATGTCATACAGTCATTATTTCACCAATCAATACGATGAATAGACTAATATTCGAATATATCATATTTGGTCTACCTACGCTGTATGTACTTATGTTCATAGCGAGATTACTGTAAAGATTAAAAAAATTAGAGATGTCCATTTTCAATTTATAGAAACTCAACTGAAATTCAACTCTCTATTTTGGAGAGAGAAAGGATATAAGAATTTGTATAGGTTACGACTAGAAAGCATATTGTTCTTGCAACATTCCATTTTTTAGGAATGAAGGGAATCTTATATATCTTATTTACTAATACATCAAAGCTTTCGAAAATCCATAAATAAATTTTTGGAATTGTCAATGTTGGGATTCCAGCTAGTGGACAATCCAAACGCATCCGAAGAGCATTCCGCCAAAAAAAAAATAAGGAAGTATGTTATTGTATCATCAAAGGCTCTACCTTATCGAGACAATCCGTGAAGTATTTTGTCTCATTTGATTACTCCATCTGTCCGTCAGATCGTTACGCACGCCTCGGATATAACTGAATTACCGATGTTTTTCAACGTTTCTTTTATTCTTGAGATGCTGGTATTAGACTATATGAAAGACGCTTATGTTTTCTTACTTCCTGTATTAAGAGTCCATGTTTTTCATGCACATAAAACACAAATCGGACATCGTTTACAAATATATGGATGAATTTTAAAGGTAGTAGACCAATCAATTAATTGACTTGAAGATAAATCCTGCTTAAATAATTCTGGTATAAATAGCTGTGGTTGGATTTATCTTTCAACAGATAAATAATGCTAGCGATAAACAGAGCCAGTCCTTTTTTTTAAGTTGTAGAATTAGTACAAAAAGTTTTGTTTTTTTATTTAATTCACATACTTCCATTAAATAGTCGATACGCCCAAAAACACATCAACGAAAAAAACCGTGTCAGAGAAATACTTATTACTATTTCTATAGGCACATATTTCTAAAAATATTGTCAGAAATATTTACATAAATGTTGTCCCCAAATATAAAAGATAATCCTATTTTACGGGCATCATTTTTCCCCCTTAATTAAATGTTGAACCATTCCACGAATCCACGCTAAAATAACATGTTAAAAAATGCTGAAACAAAATTAAAAACAATAGCTTCATTCTATTTTTGAAAACACATTGAATCCATAGACAATAACTTGACACGAAATGGCGGCAACTGGAAAAAGAGATACAGGAACACGTCTAGGACAACACGTACGGACAACGTTGTGTTATTGATTATATTAAAAGTTGTGCCGAGTCCCTTTTAAATTGATTGCGCCCACGGGGACCGTTAGGTCGATTTTATTGACGCAAAGGTAATGTTGCCTCTTAATTGATATTGATGACACAGTCGAAGTCGAAATGTTGAATACGGTGTAAATCTAAATATTATTATCATTATTGTTTATTGCTTTGAACTCTCGTGGTGAGAGTTTGAAAGGATGAAACACGGTAATAATGAATTCACCGTTCATTTCTGATATGAGGGCATGACAGTATTAGTAGTAAATACGTCAGGAAATCTTTGGGGTAAAATTTTACGATCGTTTTTCAAATATTCGTTGTCGTTCGATTTACAATATGGCGGTTAGAAATCTAAAATGGAAAACGTCATTATGCTTTTATTAGATTTAACGGTTATTTTGTGTTGATTTTATTTATATAAATATATATTTTATTTTAATTTAATGTATAAATTTACACGACAATCAATCGTAGCAATTTATTAGTATATTTGTTACATTTGGAAGAAGAGACCCAGGGTTTGGGCTACCACCTTTTTGGTACGATGTATCTGAAGTTTCGAGGACCCGTGTGAAAAAAAACGGAAAAAAGTGAACTTTTTATTATTATTATAAAATAACCTAGCAAATAATGCCTTGATTATTAATGCATATATTTTTATGAATTTTTTTCTCAGTTCAATGGATTTTAAAAATACCAGGCGGATACATGCTGCAGGACTTTGTTGAAGAATATTTCTTTTTTTCGTTTGATTGTACTCATTTATTTATTTAATTGTAATAAAAAAATATTTTCCAAAAATCATTGCACACATCTACCTTTTTGTGTTTTTTTTTCTCTTTCTGTCTGTTTTCGCTACATGCATCACTGCCAAAAATGACGATTTATCAATCAATTGGTGAATAACGTTCATATTTCATTGAATTAATGTACGGGAACTCGAGTACCCTCTTTGACGGAACACTGCTGTACTTAATATAAAAACAATCATCAAATATGTTTAAAAATATTTTTTACAAATAAAACTCAATTTTATCATGTTTACAACACAAAAACATCACAAAATTTTGATCAACGTCGAGTGAGCTTGCTCAAGTGAGCTGTTTAGGGCCGGTAAAAGCGCCGGGAAAATTGCTTAATTGGCAACAACATCGCTTGCTTATTGCTTCTTTATACATTTTCTTTGTTACACGGGAGAACGCAAAGGAGAACGGGATAATGACAAAAGGATCGCTTCGTACAATAAAGGGATAATTAGATTACAACCACACATACAATATTGTAAACACGTAAGCTGATTATTTATTTAGTAAGCTTTTTGTTTACCTTCGTATCGAACATAAAATTTCACGTGTTTATTTGGGTTACGGATGAATACCTACGACTTGAATAGTTTTATTAGTCTCTTCTTTTTCAATCAACTTAATAAATTGAATTGCCTTTACTATTGTTTGGTAACATTGTGAAACACACCCTTTTAAAGAAATCATGCCGCTTATATTAAAAAGTTTTTTCATTAATGTTTTTCTTTTACTATTCTGATGGAAATAGTTTTCTTCCACGTAAAAAATAGACTATTTACGCGTTACCAAAGCCATTCAAACTTTGAAGAAGTTTATTTTTAACATTAAAATAAATTTGATAACTTTGTTACTCTAATTGTTTTGTTACAAATCATGACACGTGTTTCGCATCTTTAATTAAGAACCTTAATTCTAATTTATTCTCTCTGATGATACTTCTTAAACAGTGATGTAGTTGAGCGGGAGCGCTTAGGGTCGGCTCTCCCGCGCTCTTTTAAGTCGATTTGGTAATTTCGCGATAAATGTTCATTTTTATGTAAACATAATAAAATGATTTTTTTAATAATGTATTAAAAGAAAGTTTTGTTGGAAGCCTGTTGGTGCGGAAATTGGATCCCAGCGGTTAGATACAATTAAAGCAGTGGTTTCCAACATTTATGTTACTGCGCCTCCTTTTGAATAAAAAAATATCTTCGCGCCTCTCCATCCTTTATTTCATATAGTAATAAAGACACGTTTTAAAGGGTGAATAAAAATTTTGGACTGTTCACGCCTCCCAGGTTGGAAATCGCTGAATTAAAGTATTACAATTAATCAGCGCCCCCAGACCTTTTAAGTGAGCACTACACCACTGTTCTTATAGATAAAACACGTGTCACAATTTGAACCATTTCAAGTGAAGTAACAAAGTTATCGAGATCGATTTTAAATTCGAAGTTTTAATGATGTTTTTATTCCATACATTTATAAATAAAGTTGCGTGTATCAATTGATGGTGTCTTATAGTTGAATAAATACGATATTTCTCCGAGATCAAAGATATAAAAGTAATCATGAATCGCTGAAAAAGTTTCTCTGGATAAGCCACCAGACTGTGCGATATTTTTGTGTAATAAAATTTAATTGGATTAGAAATTCAGAAGACATTTCACAGGTTGGCAAAATGTTAAGGAGCCAAATGCGGCAGCGGGTCAGCGGCAAATTTTCCGAGGTAAACTTTTCTCGACGATAATTTGGAAGCTCTCCAAGCGTTAAGTAAGAGTAAATTTAATGTTTCGTAGGGTGGCCGCGAGACTGCGCCACTGTATTGTTGTACGACATTCGAAATTCGAATTGTCTGCCAAAAAATAATTAACTCGGGCCTACGAGTAATTAAGGACTTCTTTTGTAATGAACTGTCTTGGGTTTGATCATACGAAACGGGTAGTCATGTCGGATCTCTGTTTCAGAACTGAGACTTAAAAATCAAACTATATTTTATAGAAAATTTAAATTAACTTTGATTATTCCACGTATTGTGTTACTAACTGTGACACGTGTTTCGCCTCTTTCAGAGGCATCTTTGCACTCTTTGCTCCTCTTAAAAGGAAAAAAACCCAAACCTGCATTTTGTAATTTTATAATTTTAAAATGTTAGAATCAATCTTGCTTCATTACTTAAGCAAACTTTGCGATAGTAAGTCTGAAGATGCCTCTGAAACACGTGTCACAGTTAGTAACACAATACGTGGAATAATCAAAGTTAAATTAAATTTTCTATTAAAATGAACTTCCACAAAGTTACCGCCGAAACCATTGAAAGTATTAAAACAATATTTCAGTTAAATATTCTACATTTTTGGAATAATGAGCTAATAATGATCGGATTCCCTCAGCATGTAGGCGATGATAACAAATGAACAAATAAATATTACCAGAAATTAAAACTGTACATATAATTATTAACTTACTTATATTATGTACTCCAAACTGACTCACAACTCTTTTCTTGGCTTACCTGTAAAAATAATAAGAAAAATATTAGTGTCATTTAAAGCATATTATTCTTTACACCATTTCCGCTCCCAACAAGGATCATATTCCGAGAAGAGCTCTATGGTAAATTGATGGGGTTAGGAAATGATCATTCATACATCCCATTTCTAGGAATTTAAAATGGAGATAATTTAACCATCACAGGCATTCATTTTTTATAAACATAAAATAATAAACCAATTTAAAAATACGAATAAAAATGACCGATCAGGATGCAAGATTTTGTTTTTTAAAAAAAACAAACAAGAGCTTACATCATTTGGCTGCAGAATTAGACATCATAATTTTTAATTTATACAGTGGGACGATGAAAAAAAATAGAAATAAAGTAAAAATGTATTTATGCAATTTAACTCTCTACTACCGGTAGTAAGCATCGTACTTTACAGATTTAGAATGAAAATAAGTATTTATGTTACCTGATAAAACGAAGAAAATTTAAAGATACGGTTGGACCTACCTGTCTGATGTTTTAAAAGTTTATTACACAGCAGTGTATCAAAATTAATTTACATTTTGGCCAAAATTTTGGGCAATTTGTCAAGCTTCTACTTCCACGATAAATTCATTAAAATTACACCAATCCCTACATCTCTAGACAGGCTTATAAAAAGCCATTAAAGCATTGCTTGCCAAACTGGGGGCTACGGATCCCTGGATGTCCGCAAGTTGTCTGCGAAAATTTCAGTTAATTTGCTTGAAACGGAATTTAATCAATAAAGTATTGCAGAATTTTGGATAGAACGACAGCAAGAATATGTGTATGTATATTGCAAAATAGTCCATGGTAATCCGTATTCCTTTTGCAACTTCATACATATTATCAAATTTCAAACAGTATTTTCGTCATTACTGTTAATAAAAAAAATAAGCACAATTCTCATGCCTTTCCCCAGGGACTTTGACAGATTCCTTGCGAGTAAGCATTTCTGACATTGAACCAGATATTGATTTGTTATGTAAAAGCAGCACCCACATGCATCTCATTATTAGTATTTTTGTAAACTTTTTAAAATATATATATATACAAGAAAGTTTCTATTTTGTTTGATAAAATGGGCCCGTTAGACGTGAAATGAGCCAAGTGGTATTTTAGATGGGTTGTAATATTATACGCGTCAGTTAAAGTATCGTAAAAGTGAAGTAACCTCAGTTGATACGCATTTCAATAGTGTTTCCTCCGTAAAATAAAAATATGCAATCCGCCAAAACACCAAATAAAGACGTGAATGAACTATCTATAATATATAAACATGTTTGTATTAATCGTAATAATTAATGCCAAATAAAGATTTTGACACAATTTTTTTTTCGGGGTGATCTGTGGATTATTGATTCACGGAGGGCCGTGGCATATTTTTTGAAATAATGCATTATAGGAACACACTACGTTTCTGTAAAGCAGTAATTTCCAAACGGTAACTCTTGGCGGTATTTTTAGTGGCACAAACTTTTTTGAGTTATTTGAGTTTTGATTTTTTTACATTTAATTGCATAATTTAAGATTTCAACTGAAATTGCTTGGTGGAGTCTCAGTGTGAAATTTTAACTGTTCAAATTATGTACATTCACAAGTTTTGTCACTAACGACCGCCTTTCGCCATTTTCAGGCGTTCAAGTGCAAGGATGAACTTCAACTGACGTTTAGTAAATAGATGTATCATGTTTATATAAGAAATAAATGTATCACTTAGCTTAAAGGCATTGCTGGCGAAATGGATTAACCCATGGTCGTGAGTAATTCCAAGAATGATATTTATTTTGTTAGCTAAAAATTTTGTAATTATATTTTATTAATTACAAGAGTGGGGAATTTGACAGATTTACTTGCTCATTTAAAATTGGTAAACTACTGTGCCTTATTGATTTCTAAAATTTTCTGGAAAAAAAAATACTCTGTCAGTTCAAGTTTATCCGTGCACTTGAACACCTGAAGATGTCAAAAGGCGAAACCCGGGTCGTTAGTGACATTTTTTTTGTCTATTTACATTATTTTAACGATTCAAATTTAATATAACTGCATATTTGACTCGAGTTACAATTTTTTGGAATTCTATTTATATATAAATAGCTAAATATATAAAAGATGCATTTTAAATTTCTAAAATTAACTCTCACGCTTATTGAGTTTGGAGACCACTGCTGTAGACATTATCCTACAAACGATGTAGTTATAAGAATGCTCCAGATTGTGGAGGCGACCTCAAGATTATCTCGTCTCGGTTATGTACTATGTATGGGACACGTATAAATTTGAAACATATATGGCATTCAGCCGTTGTTAAGGAGAATGGCTCTCTGGGGATGCATTGAGAATCCGAGCAGTGGAATGAACAAAAAAGGAAGACCGTCTCCTTCAATACACAATCTAAAGACAAAGGACTACATTAAAGTAAATATAAGTACATAATGTATTATATCTCATAAACCACTAACAAACAACCTTTACGCGAACATGTAATAATATGATATTCTTGAAATATATATCCGGGGCTGAGAAGCAGAGTGCGGTAAGTCACAAAAGTAAAATGTTCAGAAGAGAATTTTAAATATTTGAACTGGTCAGCTATTCATTTACTTACTATTAATTCTTTTTAATATCGTAATCATAATTCCAGCATATTTTATATAGTGATTGTTCTCTATATGGTCGTCAAATTTTAAAAGCACAACGCAACATGTCAATATACTCCATTCTGCTTCTAGATTTATTATTTTTTAAGATTTACTTTTAAAAGTAGAACGATTTTAGAATTAATGCATTTTCTAAAATGTAATTTCATTATAAAATTAGTAACAAAACATCACTTTTGAAAAAAGAGCAAAGCAAAAGAAGCATTCCGGTTCTTATCCTCAGATATGTTCCCCAAAGGTTAAAGATCAAGTTGGAAGAGTTATCTAAATCCTTACGCCGTTCAAAAGGACTTATAAAAAATGTCAACGAATCACCATGAAATCAATTTAACTATTATGTCGCCAGTAAGGTTTATGAAGTCCCGTCGATTCCGGATCTAATATTTAGGAAACTCGGAGGATCCAGGTCAGGTTTGGTTCCAATTCGGGTCGAATTTTAAATTTCAATAACCGAGGTTATAAAATTTATAATATAATAACCGAGAAAGTTTTTTTATCCGTCGAAGTAGATTTCACTGTGCATAGCGCGTTATAGAGCCTTTCAAACTAAAAACTCCTGCTTAAAATTTCTAAAATCATCAGAATCATTAAATATTGTTAATAATTCATTTTGAAACTAAGGTACTCAAACCCGGTTCCCGGATTTGGAAGCAGGCCGTTTAAGCATTAGCATGAAAACTTCCATTAAATGAATTATCTTTTTCTATTTTTTTCTTATAACTGCAAACTATGGATATTATTAACAAGCGATAGAATTTTGATAATTTCAAGCGGATTTGTATCCAATAGGAAAGAATAACTTTATACCATTATTATTTTTTATAACCGCAGTCAATTTCAAAAAAATTAGCTCCATGTAGTTTGGTTTTGACAGGTTGGTATTAAGTACTTAACTTGCCGCAGGGCGAAATTATCATAATTGTATTCGGGGAGACAGTGTCGACCTATCTAGGCGTATTTTTTTTTTCATAACCGAAAGAAAGAGAACGAGAACTTGCTAAGTATATTATGTAAGACGTGTAAGCGAGAATGGGAAACTTTTTTTATCGTCAGGGGTGAATTGGTAAATTTATTTTTCTTTGAAAACGGTCGATAATTATATAACTTCTGACTAACATCGAAACCTCATCGCAGTCAAGTGGTAACTCTTTAGCTCGTAGTTTGGATCATTATATGAACAGGATTATACATTTATGAATTTGTACACGCGGTATTTTATTATTTGTATTTAGTCATATATTCCAATGAACAAGACGTCATTTTTTATTCGGTTGCCGTATCCGCGGCTTAAAATTAACATTAAAACAATTTCATAAATTAGTTTTGTTATCAATTTAAGAAAACTCGTTTGTCTTTATTTCACAATTATTTATTAGGACCATCACGAGTATTTTAGAATGATCAAAAAACATATTGACACAAAACTATTTATGAAAAAACAAGAAAGACTACTCGTCTATCGTCAGACAAAACACATAAAATAATTAATAATCATTAAAAACAACTAATTCTTTACTGTTAACCTTCTAATCCGCGCAAATTTTATAAGAGTTCTGAGATTCAAATATTCGCCTGTAATCGTTCATATTCACATATTCTTCAATCCATTTACTTTCTTTGACTAATAAATTGTACTCCACATGTCGCCGAAAATTAGCAGTTTACTTCTTTAACTGGAATAACAATGTTTTTACGCTAAACATCTTTCGTAAACATCATTCGCGAACTCACGAAGTAATAAAATGAAAAATTGCTTACGTTACAGTGCAGTAATTAAATCAGGTCAACGTCAAGAAATAACCGGAAGAACAGTGAACTCACGTAATAATATAAATATCACTAGCAATAATTTTATATTGAACGACGTCTAGTGCACTCCGAATGGAAAATGACTTAAATAATAAATAATAATTACATATTGTACGAGTTTTGACCCATATTTGGTTGTAAACAATTGTTGATATTAATTTGCTTGCAAATAAACTGAATGAGTAAAATATAGATAAGATGAAATACTAATGTTGGAATAGGGGTTTCTATCAACATTTGCGAATTTTACAAGCTCTGTTTGTGCATGGAAAATGTGGAATTCATACAAAAAAAAGTTTAATTTATTAATGAGATAATCGTATTTCAATCACAAGGGATATCATAAAAAAGATAGTGCGGTCTTACCAAAAGTGTGTTGTGTGACCATTGACAGGTTTGTTTATATCTTTATGCTCTATTAAAGGAAAGCGATTTTTTAAATCTCAATTAAGGGGTTAAAATAATTAAGCAGACCGATCTGTATATACATTGGTTTTGCTCTTCATGCGTATTTCAATGAAAGCTATATAACAACCCGGAATTAAATTGTCGACTGTACTATAGGGGCAGAAACTTGCGGGGATTAAAAAATGTTTGGAAACCGTCTCTATTTGTTCTTCCGTGTCTTTTCATTCAAAATGGCAGGCGAATTATTTGGCAACTCTAATTATTTTAACGTTGATTCGAGTTGTTAGGGCAGGGGTCCCGCCCAGCGGAGCCCTAATGAGGGGGGACCGCTGGTGGAGAGACAGAAGCGGCGCGCGGAGAGAATTTTAATTGAATCCTCGAGGAAAGTTTTTCAATTACAACTGCCTACAGTGTAAGGCTGTAAAAAAGCGTTTAAAATGTCCTGGCGCTGTCTTGTGGTTTTGTGGGAAATGGGCCACACAAATGCAATACGTTGACAACAGTGAAACACCTCGCGTGTGTTTTATTAGAAAGATATATCGTTAATAAATGCAAAATTCAAAGTCTCAATACATGAGGAGCAAACATTCAAAAAGTGTTTTGTCACAAATTTTGAAAAATGACGTTTTATATCAATTCTGATAGCCCATAATAAAACCTATGAATGGAAATCAAAATAAGTGTTCATAAAGGTTTTTTTTCATATTAAAATGAAATCATAAAGTTGACACATTCATACAAACCGTCACTTTTGCAACACTTAAATCATCATTTTACAAGTTCTGTATTTGTGTGACAAAACACTTTTTGAATGTTTGCTCCTCACATATGTACTGTCACAGTAAAGTATAAAAATATTTTTCTTTATACTTTTTTAACAAAACAACTTCTAAAATATAGTAATTAATGTTTAGTTTAGTAAGGTTTTGAACGAAGTATTGAGTCAGTAATTGTTTACTTATACGGAAAAACCAGATGAGAAGAAAATAACGTACCGGATTTCGTATTGAAAATTCAAATGTCTCATTAATTGATAATCAATATTGCTTCTTTCGGAAGAAACTATGCGTTATTAGAATGAAGGTGGCAATTCAATCAATAACTTATTGATAATAGTATATTTTATTATTCATGTGCAATTTATATTTATTAGATACGAACTACGTGTGATAACGAAAAAGTTGTCAGGGTATAACTATAAAATATTTACTACATGAATCAAAGAATATAAATATTTATTATATGTTTATATATTTGAAATGATATAACGGTAAAAAAACGAATGCTGAAAATCCGTATAAAGTATAAATGATGAATAAATTACTTAACAAAGATTGTTTTCTCAACTTTAAATGAAAACAAATAACTGTATAAGCAATGAACTAGTCTTCCTAGTGTACTTAAGCGTTAAATACAGATAGCCTTACTATTAAGGGCCCTTTATTTGCAGTTTAACGTGATTAAGCTCGAGTGCAATTTGTCTACTCAACATTTTCTTAGCCGTTAGTTTGTTTAACTTTGAATTACCTAATGAACATCAGACCTCCAACGACGAATCGACTAGAATTTAAGATGATCATTTTTGTCCCATTCAATAAAAATCAGCAACATGTTCAAGAAGCCTCGGAATGACTTCAAACCGGAAATTAATTAACTTTATTTACCTAGTTAAGGTGGACACATATTATTGAAAATAATACTGTTTATAAAGACTCGTGTACACTAGTGATGGGCTGAATAGTTACTATTTTTAAGTTTGCTACAAAGCAACTACAATACAGAATAACTCCGTCATAACCAACGTCGATAAAACGAATAACATACTGTCATCGGTATTTATGCAGAAGCTTTAAGGCCATGCTCTTAAAAAATGTTCTGCGTATAAAAACCAAGTAGCCACACAGTTTTGATAGTTTTAATGCGTGCCAGTCGATGATTTGACATGCGCATCTGCACATTGTTTCAAAGCACATACATACATTGGAAACTACAGTGAGTATATATTGAGTCGTTAATTTTCTTAATGAAGCTACTTTATTAATGAAACGTAGTCTCTGTTTTGACGGATTTCTTCTATTCATTAACTGGTATACGCCAGTCAAAACTTTAAATAGTGACGTCATTGTATTTACACCTTTTCATGGTTTTTTTATTACTGAAGATCGGGACTATTCTAGAAGACAGTAAAACTATGAATTAAGCGATGCTTTCTACTGTACCTTCTGCCAGTTTGAATGGAAACTTGACCTGGTCGCTTCACTTCAATTATGCGCTTCTCTATATATATGACTGAGATTCACAAAAAAGGACCGTTGGTGTATCACTCTTTTAGTAATCGAATATTACGTCGGAATGGAAATAATTTACAAGACAATGAAGACTTTTGAGTAATTTTCGTTGCATCTGTGGCAGGGTATTCATAAATTTAATCATAGGTTATGCCCTGCGATTTTCACTTGCTTAATCGATGACTAAAAATGCCTCGAAACTACTTTATTACCACGTATTACTTAGATCCCTCTAATGCAGGGGTCACCAAACTTTTTGAGAAGCGGGCCGGATTGATTTTTTTAAAAACTAAGGGGCCGGGCGACAAATAAATTCTTATTGGAACCTAATCAGAATATTATTTCATTTTATGTGGTTACATAATAACTAGAATGTAAACAAATGTTTGCCCTTTGAGTAAACGAACATCTGGTCGTTTCGCTTCCAATTTATATCCAACTTCTTTCACTTTGAGTACCCAACCAGATAGTTGTATGACAATTGATGATTTGAAATAAATAGTTGTGAATTCACAAATAAATCATGAAAATATATATTTCTTATATGAATAATTTCTATGCAAAAATCCAGAACTTTTCGCGGGCCTGATGAAAATCTTCGGCAGGCCGGATCCGGCCCGCGGGCTGTAGTTTGGTGACCTCTGCTCTAATTTATCATCAGCATAATTGAATTTATGAACATGATGGGTCTCATTTTAAAAATAAAGATGGTTTGATTGATTGTTCACAGCAACTGACTGCATATGAAAACAATTGTTTGTTGACGATCTTTAATGAAAGCTTTTAATATTTCAAAATTTCAAAATTGTAATATAAACCGGCTTTCTAAATTAACATATTCATCAAAACAAAATTACGCAATGTAATCTAATGTTTGTTTATATTGTTATTCCAATTACAAATCTAACACTGCCTAAAAATATTGAAATACATAGCTAGAAAATGTATCATTATTTAAGAAAAGGTATTCTCAGTAGTGGTGAACAGGGAGTATCTCAAAGAATGGCGAAATCATTGTGAAAAATCTCTACAGATGAGATAATACTTAAATTGGATTGTTTTCTTTATTTTTATTCTATCATTAGATATATAGTTTAAGCACGTTGGTAATCTCCTTTGATCCTTTTTCTCTACAAAATTTTGAAAACCTATGATTACGAGTAAAAATATTATATAAAAGTACTGTTACTCTACTATGTAGACAGTTATTTTTCAGTTTTTCCAAATAATAAGTCAACTTACAAAGAGATCAAAAGAATATTAAAAAAATACAACCTAGAAATATCAAAGAATATTTTTTATTATATTATCTTTAGACGTGGTTTTATAGTGACTGAATTGGGATGTGCTTTGTGATAATAAGATGAAAATAGTATTAACTTATACAAGAATTATAAAATACAGTTGGTAACTATAGCGGCATCGCGCTATCGTCATAAATATGCTTGGGCGGGTTTTTGTTATGTATACTTTCTAAGAGAAGATATTGATGGAAAGATATTGGCGCTACAACTGAAAATTGGATGTTTTGAGATTTGGCTGACCAAACTTTTGACACATCTAAGCTGAGTTGTTAAAATTGTATCATAATTAAATGTCTGATACTTTTAGTGAACTATTTAGTCATTAATTTCAATTCAACTCAAATTTATTGCAATAGTGACAAAACCGTTAAACGATATTTCAAGTTATAATTATATGAAAATGAGAGAAGAATTTTTATATTTCATTTTTGCGTACAACTGCTTACCAAGAGAAAACCAGTGAGTTTTTCTAGTTGTACTTTGGTGGAGCTATAAGAGAGGAGTTTGAATATAATGGGTAATAAAACTCAAAACAATATTTTTTCACTTATCGTTCTATGAAACTTGGCCATCGAATAATGTACCATACTTTCTTAATATTTTTTGACAGATTATACAATTTTTTATTCATTTTAAAGTTTTACCTTTATAACAAATTTTATTTTGTTTATTTAACCATGTCTTGAAGCATCGCAGACCACAAAACGATTCCAATCGAATATTCTAAATTCGGCACTTTTTTATATTCGCATATTATGAGTATAAATGTATAATCAATAATTTATATACATATACACATATATGTTACATTATATTTCAGTTTAATTTATTTTCATTATTATTCAAAAACTATCTCGTAGATAACGTTTCCTCGGAAGTACTGTCGAATGAATGTAAGAAGAAATATAACTCTTTTATATATAAAAACCTATTGAATATCTAAAATACGTTACTAATCAAGAAGCAATATCTTAGCGCTGAGTGCAATCAAGTAATTCCAAATTTCATCACACCCTTTTGATTTTATTTTTGAGTATGAAACAAATATAGACTTTTTCTCTTTTGCACCTGTATGTTAATTTGATTATTTTTTTCGTGATTAAAAAATTAAAAAAATATGCGAATGTATTCGAATATTTTAAGATTTTATCATTCGATAATCGAATGATTTAATACACGAACATTTGTAATCGCTAGTGTGTACAGACCTCAATGTCGGGAAAATTAACGAAGCTCCGGTAAAAATCACACGTGCATTTCATAAAACATTAA
Organism: Himalopsyche tibetana; assembly: GCA_030503985.1. Classification (NCBI taxonomy): domain Eukaryota; kingdom Metazoa; phylum Arthropoda; class Insecta; order Trichoptera; family Rhyacophilidae; genus Himalopsyche; species Himalopsyche tibetana. Next base: position 2,494,226 of record JAPJYX010000019.1, on the reverse strand, counting down.
TTTGATAGGCCAGCTTTCACCGCAGCGGTTACGTAGAGTATAATGATGAATAATTCATAGATTAGATATACGTGTGTCAACACTGAACCTGTTTATTTATTATAAGTGTACACACAACTTATAAATCTGTATTGTAATTACATTTTAATTACAAAATTATAGCAATAATAATATAAAAAAACATCGCCATTAGCGTCTGTGAAAACTTTCCTAATGAAACCGGCCAGTGAGTTGGGTAGATTTATTATAGTAAAACAAAAAAGTTACTTGGAATTTTAACTGTTTAAAACTGGAGATTTTTAACAAGGTAAATAATGAAAAAAAGACGCGCCCACGTGCAGGATAGATAACTTCGCCTAAGGCCTCGGGGTATGCCATTACGAAGCGTAACTACCTTATATTTATAATTTATCTTTCAAATGGATTCTTGGCTAGATAGTGATACACTATTATTATCATACGTGATAGGCTTATCTGCAAAGCATGTATTGTTTATTTTTTTATGCTTTTAATAAATTTCAAATAATTGTGAACTAAAACTCGTTTCATGAAAAAGTATGTATTGTGAGCTTTTGACATAGAGTTTTATTCTATATTTCTTCTGAGCTAACGCTAAAGCACATTTAGAATAAAATAAAGGTTAAAATTATACTACGAAAATTTTTCTACAACCCTAACAAGACACTTAGGTAATTAATTATAAATAATCACCTAACATTCAAACTATGTATTTGGTTTACAAACTATATTACAAAGTTAATGTAAGAATTTAAAAAGTTCTAATGAGGGCAAAACCCGAAAAAGCTATCAACTGTATATATAATAATATTTTTAGTACTAAAATACTTTGATATTTTTCCACCTTATGCTTACGGATATGTTTTCATTTTTATCAACATTCGTTAAATATTTTTTTAGCATTTAATAATAAATTTACATGACAATTCCCAATTGTATACTGATTTTACATCACGGTGACATGATATTTTTTAAATGGCTCTGTTGGGTTAAGTAAGCTGTTTCTCCAAGTTCTTCAAACCAGACTTCTGAGACTTTCATATACACCATAAAGCCTTCGAAGACACAGTTTTCTAGCACTTTACTAAAAGCGAAATAAAACCTTTTTAGCATTTTCGATGGATTCAGTAAAGTTCATTTTAATATAAAATCTAAATTATTCAACTATTGTGCAAAAAACTGTGACACGTGTTTCGCTTCTTTCAGAGGTATCCTCAGACAATCTTACATTCACAAATGCTTGATTTTAATTTTACTATTTTGATGTATTATAAAAATAAAAATAAAAATTGGAGGCAAGGAGGGGATGATAGAAAAACAAACAATAATCAGACTACAAATGACATTGACGTTATGTAATTATTAACCTTTTTTCATATTTTAAATAAAAATGTATTTTTTTTGGATTATTAATAGTATTATTCGATTGTTATTTGTTAAGAATTGAAAGTACTCCCAAGCTTAGTGGACCCAGTCCTGAGCATAACTATAAAATAATTGGACAAGTACATACAATCGACAAAATCTGTTTTGTGTTTTTAAATAGTCTGTTCTAACAACAGCAATTAATGACATCAATTTTAAATATCAATACAATATCACTATCAGTATGATTTAAATAAACAAAATAATTGATGTTACTAAAATAAAGCATTTACGATATATCAATATGAATATTTGAAAGAAAATGCTACGTCGTAAAAGAAAAAAATTAACTCTATAATATAAATATGTTATACATCGAAAAATAATTGAAGGAGGAAGGCGTTCATATATGAATAATTCATAGCATTATTATTGTATAAATAAAATACCAGAACATATATGTGAAAAATTTAAATAAACCTAACGTACTTTACAAGTCGGTATGTACACACTACACACAAGTATACCGAACAAATTTAAGAAGATAATGCTTCAAAATCGCTTTAGCTCGAGAGATCCTACAGCGACTCGAATCTTGATCACCGACGCCCGGGGTTATCCTGAGACATTTTGATAAAATCTTTAAGTCCACAAGGCAAGAATATATATATTTTTTTATGCTAGGCTGAGCTCCAAAAAAACTTTCACTAAATTGAGCATTGCGAAACGCCAGTGCGAAGTTCTGTTTTTTTTACGTAATGCTTTCAACCCGTACCGAGCTTTAAATAATAACCTTTGTTCCATGATGGTCTATTTTAAAAAAAGGATCGGAATTAAGAGCTGATTTTTTTTAAATCTTAATTTAAAATGGAAGGATTTTCAAAATGTATTACACTCGTTTTTTGATAGTTGAAACTATAATATTAAATAAAACACGTACAAATAGTTATGCGTCTTTCGCTATGCGAATCAGAGCAACCGGTTCTCAAAAAAAATATTATTAAAAATTAGGAAAAAAATACACATTAAATGTTTATGAATACAATGCTTTTTTAACAAAAATTTACAGTTTGGACTAATTCAGAGGAATAATCAAAATTACATACACTCTGTGGTAGACTTTTGCTTATGTTAAATGATAATGTTTGAACCATCGCAAAACATCTGCTTTCCATTTTTTAAACTGCTACGTCAATGGCAGGCAGACCGAGGAAACAAATAACTTATCGAGAATCCAAAAAGAATTGAACTACAAGTCATTTATTTTCATGGTATGTATATAAATTAACGACGTCATTTAAATTGTTAACAAAAGTAAACTAAATGATAATTTGACAGTATTTAGTGTCAGCTATTAACATCTTTAATTGCTATTTTAATACAATAAGTAAGAAAAGAAATGACGTTAAAAGATTCTAAATAGAATTGAACAGTGAGTCATTTATTTTTGCTATGCAGTGATTAAACTAATATAAAAAACCGATATAAACATACAACACTTTTTTAATCGTTAACAAAATTATAAATACTTCAGTGGTCGGCAGCACGCGCTCAATTGACTGCGAAGCATTTTTAATGTGCCCGACACAAAAAGCTTTTTTTATAAAGTATTCATGTTTGGATTGGTTACTCGTAGCTTTAAACGGTGTATGCGTGCACTGCCAATCGATTTCAATGTGTTTGAAGTTTAACTTTCGTAATCCTTGTTAAAAATAAGCTATTCGTGGGGCCGGTCTTATTGAAAAGGCTGCCGATCACTGGTGTAAGTCAACATTATTAAGTACAGCTGTAAGCAATATCAATTTAATCAGAATATGCCGCATACTTTTTCAATTGACTCTTTTTAATTCGGATAAGAAGCTGTTGGATGTGACATTACGGTATTTTTTGAAGCTAAAATAATAATAAAACACTGTTAATGAATCCCAAATAAATAAACTCTTATTTACGGCATAATTTATTTTTTTATAAATACTTTTAAATAACGATTAAGATTTTTATATCTAAAACCGGTTTGTGGTTGTTTTTCAAGCACACCTTTCCTCTGTATCTATTTTTTTTTTATTCGTATTCATCCGGTTGTCGTAGCTTATTGGTAGCGCTCTACTAAGCTGTGACGTTACCAATTTATTCTCCACTGACAAAAAAAATAAATAATTAAATCGGGATTTAGTATTAAATCATTTTTTAACAGTGTTTGATACCAACATATTACACTTGAGCTCATTAACGACAGTATAAATCAGGCATAAACAACCTTTTTTCTCTTATGGGCCCCATAACACACATTTACAAAAAGTATTTTTAAGCTGAAACGTTTTTATTATATTTCAAAAAATATTGTGATTTTTGTTTTTGAAAATTTGGGGCATGTTATTTATAATTAAAACTTACATTTCTATAAGCCGATTTATTCTGCTTCAACAAAAAATCTTGCTCACAGATATATATGTATGTGCTCTCGAATAGTTTTATGCAAATCGCTGCTTTCTAAGTTTGCACTTCGGATCACTGTTATAAAACTCAAATAAGTTATCATTTCTAAATAAATAAACTTATTCGAATTTGATTGAATGGAAACAAAAAGGTTATATTTGTTTGAATTTAACGAACCGACAATTTTTATAAATAGTATATTTATTGCTTCCGTCGACGAATGAATTTGATAATTGTTATTGGTTATTAGGATCAATGATTTGATTAAAAAATATGTAATAATTTTAAGAAAAACTTTCCGAGGCCAGAAAAAAAAACAGGCCGCACGTTGTCCATCTCTGGTTTAAATCGTGATTAAGAAATAACGACCTTAAAGGTTTTCAAGTGCAACCCTTTCCTTTGACTGAATTCAAAACATTCAATTCATTGTTTTTTTTTTAATTTAACTAAATAATGTAATATAAATGAAGGGCCCGAAATTCAGAAGGTGAAGTTATTGGATTCCGTGACGGATCTCACGGACACGAATCCCAGTACGAAAAGTATGTTTTCAATCGATTTATCGATTTCTGTTTGAAGGTATGGATGGATGTTGTGATGTCTAAAAATTCCCTCCCGCCCTTTCAATAGTAAAATAAAAAAGCGTAGTGAAAGTGATTGGCTAACCATTAGTCATGTCTCAATTACATTCTTTCTATCTGTACTCTCTTCGACAAAAAGAGAGGTTGAGCAACTGAGTAAAAAGGCTTCACATTAGGAGCGGACATGGATTATATTTATATAACATACATTGAAAGTTTATCCTATGTGAATTTCTTGAATCCTCATTTCATTACTGTTAAATAAATACGGCAGTCTGGCATGAACAAAATTCTGTCGAGTTTCTAATAAGCTTCATTGGGAGTAGTTCCGACTAATTTGGCAATCCCGTAATCCAGAGATCGTCTTACTACTAATCTCGGGATTTTGGGATTCACATTTAAAAAAACGTTAACTTTAAGAACAAAATAAATGCCATCACTGGCAGACGTAACTTTTTAAAGTGAAACAGCTAAAAAAAAAAGGTTTTTGAGATGAGAATAATTCTGGAATCTATCAATTCGTCACTTTTTCCCGAAGGCATAGATCTCGAAAAAGGTGTGAAATCCGGAATTCCGTGATCAAAAGAAGGCTGCGGAATTGGATGCCTTAATTTGGGAGTCGATATACTACGCATTAGGAGAGATGCGCATACGGTTACAAAAGCCGTGAAAACTGAATTATCCAATAAAAACTTCAACAATCTATGTTTTCTTTATGAATGACTTTCAATATGATTTAAACACCCACGTAGAACATAAATTAACATTCAAAACATTAATTAATAATATATTTAAAATAATAACTCTCCGCGGAGACTTCTGTAAAAGAAATCCAATTATAAAAACATAAATGAAATATTCTTCGGGCGCTTTCAATGAAAACTCGCAGTTTATTTTCATTTCCATTCAGAGGAAATAATAAAAAGATAGCCTCTTAAATATTTAAAAGCGACGGCATCGTAAATTATCTCCAATGCAGTTATTTCAAAGAATGAAATTATAACCAAGAATTTTCCGAGTTATTTAATAACAATATAAAATGTTTCCTTTTGATTTTTTTCTTCTTATAAAAGAACTTTTAAATGACTGTTTCTGGCAATTTACAAAAAATAACAAAGTATGCGAGCTGTAATATAAACTCAAGTACCATTTTCATTATATATTGTATGTAGTGTATAAAATAACATTATGGCGAGAGCACATTAACGTAAAATATATATACCGGATAAACAGTTTAGTAATTAACGTCGTTGCATTCGATGGTCGTGCTCATTAGTTCGAGCCCCAGTATGATCAGTTTGACAAATTAATTTTAAATATATTTAATATCTTAAATACATACCACCAATCCGGTCTTTGAATGTCGCGTAAAAGATGGATCACTTCTCCAGAATTAAGTCTTATTTAAACCAACTCAGTACGCAGCCGAATACGAACATTTTGAACGCGACGCACGGGATTTAGCAGATCGATCCGACGAGTGATTCTAGCGAGCGAGTGAATAGAAACTGGTTATTTTTCCTCGACCGAAAAGATACTTCAACCACCTGTAGCACGCCCTCGCTCACATTTTCGATGTGTGTGAACAGGCGTTTGAAGCATGTTGAAAAGATAATTCAACTACATCACTATGATTATGAAAAATCTGTTATTTGTTTTATTATTATTTTGCAGTAGCTTTATTATCGTAGAGGTAAAACGATTTATATATTTCTTCAAAAATATTTATTTTATTTTATGACGATTTTTCACGTTGAAATCATGTTGAATCGAACGAAACTCACGTTAAAATGGACTAAATCTCCTTAAAAACTCACATAAATGTAGACGTTTTTTTTTTAATCCATATCCATATGGCCTCCTTTTTTTCTACGAGAACTGTTTGTTACTAAGTCGCTCAAACTCACTTTTTTTCAAAGTGAGTAGTAGAGAAGGAAGGATAAGGCTAGAACAGGACTAGTGGTTGGCTAATCGCTATTGCTATTAGTTATTAAAGGATCAGAAGGATGGGAGGAGAGGAAATTATGTGAATTGACATCACAAACACCCAGTCTTCGATCACAACTTTGAATTGAATCATTCTCAAATTCACTGTGATTTGACCGGGAATCGAAATCCAGACCTGCGAGATCGGTAGAGCAAGCTCTAACCAACTAGGCCACAACAGGCGACAGTAAACAACACTTTTGACACAGTAGACGCTTACTCGGTCAATAGTGTTGTTCGGCCGCGTACTCGGTTGGTCTAAATATTGCGTTAATCTCATAGTTCTATGCTGATTCACTCCAAAAAATGGAAGTTGAGTAAGTGAGTAACAATAAAATTGTGTAGAAAAACTTTTTTTGAGACACCATTACGAGTGGGCAAATGTATTTAAAAAACACCAACTCGATTATTGCGGCTTTTGTGATAAATTATTACATTTTTACCAATGTAAAAAATTAAAAGAAATAACTGAATTGCTTAAAAGTGAAATCTCCGTTTTTTTAATTATGAGTAGAAATAATTAACCTTTCAGGTGGCAAAATATTTACACACGGCAATTCTTTTCGAACCGTTTCATTTTATTTTTTCGTTGTTATATAAAAACGCCGTAATCCTATAATTGCTCGTTTTGCACAACGTGACAATTCTTTAATAGCGTGGCTTAAAAAAATCATTTATTATTTAGGTCAAAGGTGAATTGTATAGAAAATAACTCAAAGCGTGGCAAAGCGAGAATGTAACAAAGAATGCTTTTCTATTGAAAATTTATTTCATTGTTTACGGTGTATATCTTTTTTTATTAAAAAAAACAATTTACCTAACTATTCTAGCATAAATGCTGAATTTTATCTTTCAAAAAAGTAAACAAACTTTTTAATCAGTGAAATGTATTAATTAATTTCCAAATAAAAGGGCCGCTACAGTATAAAAATACTTTTTATGAATAATCTATGAACAGTAAAAAAAGCTCCTTTTCATTGATTGGACATTTAATTTATGAGATATGTTTTTGATGTCCAGTATACATTTTAAACAAACTTTAAAATTGAAAAATTGATCAACTAAAAATATATTAGATTAATTTTGAAGAAATGTTTATATGTATTTTAAAACTATGATAATTAATGCTTTATTTTCCTGTAAGTGAAAATTAATGATTTTTCTTCAAAAAAACAAACTAAACAAGAAAAAACTATCAATATGAATTGTATACCAATTTTCGTGACCTAGCCGTAAGTTACATCTCGCACGTTAGATCTGCAATATTTCTAATACAATTCAAATTTCTATAACACGCAGAACTAAATATAATGCGTGCTGAGAAAAATATGACCAATAATTTACCTGAACAAAAATAACTAACGTGCAGAAAAAAATATATTTACAAGGCTTTTAATAGAAAAGATTTATAAATTATATTTTTAGACAAATTTATTAACATACACAATTATAAGTTAGTTTTATTCCTCGGTCAAATGACTTGATCCGATAAAATGATCAATACTGTGAATAGTATACACATACACTACGAAAATATACATATTTATTTATCAAAAAAAAACATTAATTTCGCAAGCGTATCTTATCAAAGTATGCTTACAAGTTTAACGAAACTGGTACGAATAATACGAATATCTATAATATTTTTTATTATGTTTATAATAATGTTGAAAATTTATCATGAGAAAAATGGAATTATTCTTTAGGAGTCCAAAAAAGTTAAAGTATCGATATTTTATTTGTTTTCATTTATAATGCTTTTACCAATTGTTTTTATACTTGTTGTTATCCTTACTTAATTTCGTATAAATAAGATTTATATTTTCATCAGAAACCGGTGCTGATTTTTAAATAAATAATATGAAAATGGTACAAAAAAGTGTTTTCCTTTTTTACCGTAACTCCGTTCTAACGAGAGAATCGACGGTCAACACCGTAAAAGTTATTTTTATACCATGTCTGCTCCCAGTGTAAATCATATGGACTCCTAATGGAGTTTATCTCAACATAAGTGTTTCCACGAGACCTGCATGTTAGTCAGTTGCTCAACCTGTATTTTTCGTAGGAAGAGAGTAGGAATAGAAGGGTAGGTCTAGGACAGGACTAGTGGTTAGCTATATAGCTTGATAGGATAGGATGGGTGGGAGGGGGGAATTCAAAACATCACATACATCCATGCCTTTGAACAGAAATTCATAAATCGATAGAAAAATCAATTTATAAAACTGTCCGTACTGGTATTCGGACCCGTGACCTCCGTTACCGAAGCCAACGACGTTGACCACTCGACCACACAGGCGGCTTTATAGAATCGAACAACCTTTTTCACTGTTTTGATATTATATTCATGGTTTATGTTGATACATTGTTGAGAATGGCTGATTAACTTTTCTATACCGATAAAAATTGTCTAAAATTTCATCGTTAAAACTGAATTGTTGTTATACATAAATAAAAATAATTTAGACCGTACATTAAAATAATCTCATGTATAAGAAATATTAAATTATTACAACCTATTTTTAAAGACGCAGAACATGTTGAACGGAGCTTAAAGCGTCTGAAAACAAGCTTAGGTAGTAACAGGAAATACTTAGCGATTATTATTACCTGTTAGCATGCATCCTCGTATACCTGGACGCCATTGCGCTTCTTAATTGCATTAATAAACGTGTAAATTACGTTAGGTATAATGTAATATGCTCCAATGGGTCATCAAGGAGCTATGAAGCGGCTAATTTCACTGTTTCGTCTCCCCACTATCCAGATATATTTAACACAATCCTGAAATTTATTTATCCTTAAATAAAAGTAGTAAAGTTTTGAACATGAAAACAAAACAGATTTAAAACCCACACTTAATATGTAGGAGGAAATCTCTATAACATATACACCACGGTCGAATATCTACTCGGAACGTATGCTCACCACACGTAACTTCAAAATTCTTGGTAATCAGCAGTATTCTAGATATCGTTTATAATGTGTTAACAATCAGTTATTGATGGAAAAGCATTATCTTAGTCAAAATTAAATCACAAACTCTTTCCAGTACTTTATATATGTACTTCCAAACTTAACAACAACTAACTGTCAAAATCGATATCAAAAAACTCTACCTTTCCAAACGTAACTAAACATATACTAAACTAAACTGAATCAATTTATAAAAAAAACAAAACTAACTTAAACCAAACTAACCTTAGCTAACCTAGCCCAAGCCGAATCAATATTTAAAAGAGAAACTAACACTTGTCTTTTTATTTCATTTTAATTTAAAAAAAAAAACTATAAAACCGCTGGAAATTTTCGTTTTTTTTTTTTTTTTAAACTCCTACGCGTTGTCAAAAAATGGGTATCTTAATATTATTTAAATAAAACATTTCGCCTAAAGTATCATTTTATTAAAATATGAAATTGCTGTATTCACTTTTATATTTACGAGAAAATTATACATTCAAAGTTGTTTTAATCATATCTTAATTGCGTAAATAAGTACTTGAAATAATTGTTTTGTACGCATTAATATGTAAATATTATGTCTTTCGACAAAATAATATGGAATTTCTCCGAAACGTTTAACATTTCTAAACAAAGTGCGACGCGACAATTTTAAAAACAAAGCAAAACACTTCTGTTTTTTTACAGTGTAGAAGAACTCAGTTAGAATTTAAGTTTACATAGACCTTTAAGAAATGTAGATTATCTTGAATAAAGCTTAGGATGGACGATGCAATGTGAATTTAACAGAGATGGTGGAATGCCTTCCAGGAGTCACTACTAATTTCAATCGGAGATTTTCGATGGTTTCGACGGTAACTTTGTGGAAGTTCATTTTAATAGAAAATTTAAATTAACTTTGATTATTCCACGTATTGTGTAACTAACTGTGACACGTGTTTCGCCTCTTTCGCCTCTTTCAAGTCTGAAGATGCCTCTGAAAGAGGCGAAACACGTGTCACAGTTAGTTACACAATACGTGGAATAATCAAAGTTAATTTAAATTTTCTATCAATCGGAGATAGTCAAAGTCAAAAATCATAACTGGACACAACGCTTTCGCTTTTAGTGGATAAGCCAGCCTGGGGCTTTAGAGTAAGGCATAAAAAACATTATATGAAAACATCATTTAATTCATAATTAAACGGAAGAACAGCGTAAATAAATCAAACACTTTATAAGACTGATGGTCCATAAGACAAAATACAGTCATTCAAAAAACGCGGTGTTTAGCAAATAACGAGTAAACTTCTTTTTGTAGAAGTTGTTGGTTTATCTAAAGCAGTGTCTGCCAAACTTTTTTACTTCACGGCACACTGGTGAATGGGACTTGTACCTTGGCACACCAAATAAAAATGGAAATGTACCTTTAAAAAAGAAAATGTGTCGCGTTGACCACTATGTATGAACGTGACAAATATTTGTTAGAATGTGTAGATGTTGAATTTATTTAAAATTAAAAAAAAATGAATAGGCATTATTTATTTATTTTTAAACATTTTTAAGGCTTCTTCCACCGCGGCACACCTGAGACTTCTTGCGGCACAGTAGTGTGCCACGGCATACAGTTTGGTAGACACTGATCTAAAGGAATTGATTTACTGTACGCCACCAAAAGTGGTTGATCCTTCTGGTTACTGAAAAAAGGCTGTTTTACCACTGGATAAAATTAACAAATGAAAAAGCAGTGGTGAATAGGAGGAAGGGAAGTTAGTCAATTTTTCTGAATTACATGGATAGAAAAATAAATTATATTTTTCTTTCTCTCTTCTACATTTATGGAGACAGAAGAATCCAAGAAAATTAAACATTTGAAATGGATGTTCGCGATAATCGTGAAGGGAAGAAGAAGAGTGTCCAAGAACAGTAATCCCGCGCTTATAAATTCTTTAAGTTATTTTTTAAATCATGCGTATCATTTATCTTTTCTTGTTTATCTGTAACTAATATGTGTTTTTCATAATAAATAAGTAATGGTATATAAAAACATGATTTAATTATCTTCTTTGAGTTTTTTTTTTCATTATAAAAGTTTCTGACATATTTATAAAAGCTAAAAACAGAAATTTTATTCATACACTTTCTCGTCGCGATTAATATCTCTAACGAAAATATTTTTATAAAATGTTAAAAATATTAACAATGTCAGATTAAAATAATTTTAAAAATAAACTGGGTAAAAATTCGTGTCCATTATGAAATATTTTAATGCTCCATACACGCACAGATTTTTGCTAGCGTGTCTACATTTTCAAGCGTATTTTGTATTCGCCTTCATATGTATATATATCAGACACTTAGCAGTGATCATCGACACTGGGTTCGTTTACGGTGGTCATAGGTTTAAATCCCAAATTTTGAAAATTTCATATACTTTTTTCAATCCATTATTTATTATTTTTTGGTCGAAGGCATAGATTTTTGTGGTGTTTTATTTATCCTCCCTACTCACCCACCCAATCCTAAAAACGGGTCTTAGCAGGTCATTAGCGAAGCATTAGATCTGTCCTAGTCATATACATGCATATATGTCTACTCTCACTTTTAAAATGAGAGGTTGAAATAAGTTTTAATAGTAAGAAATAAGCAGTTGTCGTAGATTGCTTCTATTGAAATAAGTTTTATTAAGATTCTATACGATCCAATTTAAGGGCGAACATGGTAAAAAAATACATAAATAATAATCGAATTATATTAAAAAATAAAACACTTAACACAATTATTTCGAATAATTTATTTTTGATCAGTACCAGTTTACGCTGCGAGCTACGACAGTGAACACTATAAAATTAGATGTTTTTAAGTAATGGGCAGTTAATATAATAAAATAATATTAAAGGAGGAGTTAATATAGGATTGCCGAATATTGTGGATAGCTATTTTGGCAGCGCAAGTGTTAATTTAGACAACTTCAATTAAAGTTATCATTAACGAAACAACCCAATAAAAAGAAAAGTTTATTCACAGGCATATTTAACATAGTAAGTGGATATATTAATTAAACTTTATTTTTATGAAAAAGATTCTATTTACAATAATTACAATGAAAAATATTTATTTTAATTCTTGAATTATGTTCATGAAATACATTAGAAAGAATCATTCTTTGCGAGGGAGAATTAACGAACCCTCTGAAATCTCTTCGTGTAGGCACACCGAAAACTCTGAAACATCGAAAAAGACTGAGTATGCAATGTCCGTCAGCACGCAGGCTTTTACTTCCACCCCAAAACGTTTAGAGAATAATAATTCATGACAAGTGAGGGATGATTAATTTAATGCAAAAAGAAAACTTTTTCTCCCCTTATATAATATTTACGACATGACGTCGGCACAACAGAATCAAATTGACTTAAATCTCAAATTTGGATAGGTGAATAATCAAGTTGGTCAATCATAAGAGAATGAACCGAACATAAAATATTTTATGATTGATGAGTATATAAAACCTTAATGAGTTTTAGACAATTAATATTCTCACTTTTACATACATATGTTATAATACATCAATAATTCACCGGTTCCGTAATCGAGCAGTTAATACACTTACGAGTCTATCCTAATCGATTACAGTGACTACATTTTTTAATACTCGTACGCTAATTTCATTATCATAAAACTCTTTAATTTTAGGGCAATAATAACGGAAAAAAAATGGTAAGAATTAAACATCCTTTCATGATTCTAAACCAATAGGGTTTTTTTATTGTTTTCCCTACACAAAGCTTTCAGCTGACAGAATCATGTAAATAATCAGTATCAAGCTAGCTAAAGAATTCCATTTAACCAGTTTAAAAATAAAATTAGCCAGGAAACTAGCTGTATAGAAGAAAATGAATCAATTGATGGATTTGTGTTTAATTGCACAGATTTCTGTGATTATTACGTTCCCTTTCTTCAACCAGTCTTTAATGCAGGACGTTACAAGAGTTATAAGCTAAACCATTTAGAAAAAAACATTCTTAATGTTGAAAAATGGATAAATAAATACAGCTATCGCATACAATGTTGGGACTAAAGACGAGTGGCTAACATCATTGGTTTCGGTCGTAGAGATCACGAGATCACCAATTGCAGAAAAAACAATTATTTTATTTATTAACCGGTTTATGAATTTGTGTTCTAAAATATAAATATAGTATAAATTCTCTCTGGCATATCCGATTTTAAATTAAATAAATTAAATCAGAGCCTAGCGAAAGCGACTAGCTAGCCGATAGTCGTGTTTTAGCTATATCCTTTCTCTCTTTTTCATTACATTATATTTCAAATTATGTTGAGATACATTCATTTGCTTCACATTGGGAGCTGACATGGTTACAAAATATAAGTATTTTTTTTTAACGAATCAATTAATCCGTTAAACTGATTACCCATGCACTATATGTATATTTAAATATTATAAAAAGCGATCATCTGTATTATGTTTCATCATATTTTACGTAACATTCTATCCCAATTTCATGAGGGTGGCTGCAGCCCTTCGCAAACAAAGCACGGACCTTTTTGGAAAGCACTCTTTTGGCATCAAAATGAGATTTTCCGGACCCGTGTTTGAAGATATGCATCGCATTGTTTGGTAAAAAAAATGCAGGTTATCTGGGACAATGTATAAGGCTGCAGCACCTTCTTAAAAAGCTCCTTTTAAATCACGGCTTAATGCGCGTGGCGTGTGTTTTGTAGCGGCGATTTATTGCACATAAATTTTAAGCGTTTTCGGGATAATCTTTATTCCGTTGTTGTTTTTCGTGAAAACAAACTTTTATCGCATGCATATATTATTAATATGTAGTTTTAAAATAAGGTTTTTATTCATTTTTTTACGAGAGTTTCATTGAGATTAACTTTGCATTTTAAAATATAAGCATTTATACAGCAAGCCAAGGAATAAAAATTTTGTGTGAATTTTCTATAAAAACGATTTCTTTTTATTTTATACACACATACATTTTACATTATCTCTTAAGCCAATACCGGCAGACTATCGTTACTTTTTAACAAAGCTACGAATGAGGAACCGATAGACTGCTTGCGGTTTATTTCAAACCAATTGTACTTAATAACTTCTTTTTCAGTAATTTTAATTATGAAAACATGTGAATAGAATAAAATATAACTTGTTGTAAGCGACGTAAAGAGAGATGTCATGTTCAGGAATTGATAAGCAATCGGGTATTTTAACCCTTAGTAGAAAAACTTTCTTAATGTGAAAGAGACAGATTACTACAATTATTTGAAATATTTTTATAAATAAGCACAAAGATTATTGCTAAAAAAATGATAAAAGTCTACTAAATTTCTTCATCCTCTTTCGGATAAAAATGCCATTTTTATACACTCTTGCTTTGGTACTCGGTCACGACGATGTGTTCATATTTATCAGAACGTATAAAGCAGAGATATAAAAACATTCAAACATGGCAAAAAGCCAAATGCGTATAAATTAAAATAATAAATCTCGGACAGGCGAAAGATCGTTATCTCTTTGACTGAAATATAAATCACAGCGTGGCGTATATATTTTCGGAATAAAAATCGGCATCCAATGCCTATAACGAAAAAAGTTACGATCAATTTCCAGACATTTGTTCGTAATGAAGCTCTATTGGATTTTTCGGCGTGAGAAATATTTATATGACGGCCGCTATAAACTTTTCGCAGATAATGACTTATATTGGCAAAGTTCAGAAGGCAATGTTGCACGGGCCGAACCCTTCGAACTTACAGCCCCCTCCTCCGGTCGGCGCGGCATCAAAGCCTAGCATATCGATCGGAAAGGCTGCTTTTTCTCGACGGTGAGAATCGGAAAAAGCGTTTGCCTTTTCGGGAAATACGCTTCCTGGTGGATGCAAGCTTTCCCGTGCATTTCTGTCCTCGGTACGGAAACCTTGTAAATAATTTACCATTTTAAATTAACGATTGGGGCTTCTGTGTTTTAGAAAAGACATAAATATTTTACAATGCGCATGGCCAAGCGGGCAAATAATCTTTGTAAAATTTCATGAAAAAACTATGCAGTTATTTCATAATATTAATTAATTAAACAAACTGGGTTTCCTTTCGCTAATGAGAATTTCCAATCGCTACAACAAGTAATTTAAATGCGTTTATTTTTAAAATACAGTAATCTTAATTAACAAACATATTCTAATGAAAATATAAAATCGCTTCGCGAAAATAATGGTCTTAAACTCATTTAAAATAAGGACCACTCATTACATCATTATTCACAAAAATATTGAACTTGTCAACGGTGTAATTATTTTTGTATCTATTTATTCTGCCGATGAATAAGATATAAACTTCTTACAGAAAATATTGAGATAAGCTTAGAAATGTACAGGTTGTTAGCTAGTCGCTCTATCTTCGCTCCGTTTACAGAACCTGGTAGGTGACTGGGGAAGAATGAAAATACAACAATTAACACACAACATTAGACCAGCGCTTTCCCACCTTTATGTTACTGCGCCTCCCTTTGAAAGAAAAAATATCTTCGCGCCTCCCCATACTTTATTTCATATAGTAATAAAGACACGTTTTATAGGGTAAATAAATATTTTGGACTGTTCGCGCCTCCCTTTGCAATGGCCCACGCCTCCCCAGAGAGGCGCGCCTCCCAGGTTGGAAATCACTGCATTAGACACAAATTCTATCGTAAGACAAAATCGTAACTAGGTATTACTGAAACCGGAATCCCGGTATCCGTGATTTTCTTGGAGTTGTACAAAAATTGATAGGTTACAGAATTGATAGGGTTTTCAGTGATGTATTATCATTTTTAAAAAATCTAGTTAGTATTAAAAATTCTCCGATTAGAATATATTTTTAATGGCGGGGTTTTCATTTACTCGCCCGGTATTGTGAATAAAATTGGCCGTATTTTTGTTGCTTTGCTTAATCTTGATTGGAATGCCGGTTTCGATATATTTATGCGATATTGCAGTGCATATACGTGATTGAATGTGAAGACGAAGAACGTTAACTACTCGGCTACGGAATCTCATGATAATAAATTGTACAGTTAAATACCTAAGTGTATAAAACCTACGTTTTGCGCGACAGTATAAAAGCAATGCATATGAAAGATAATGACAATTTTTGATATTTTGCAAAAACTTTTACATATGTTTGTAGTATATTTTATGTCAAATAATACAGTAAATTGACGCAATCAACTGCTAACGAAATCAACAATCTTAACGTGATAAACTTGCAATACCGCTACGTTTAATATTATGAGTATTTTTCCCTCCCCTGGTGATTTCCTTTACATATGAATCAGTCATCTGACGATGATCTCCATGTGCACTTACAATGGAAACAGTCCCTAGTTAAAATGCAATTAGGAATACCCTTATGAGCAGCTGAATGAGGTGTTGTCCCATAACTCTCGCACGGAGCAGTTCCAGGAATATATTCATTTTTAAAACGTTTTCTGGTGACAAAAATATGTAAGTAATAAAAAAAATATGGTTTACGATAGAAAGAACAAAAAAAAACTGATAAACAAGGTGAGAGTATGTAATACAGATATTATATAATATATTTTGTATTATGACAGACATTTTTAAAGGATTATATAAAAGGATATACTCCTTCAACAGGTAAATACCTTACATACTTCATATCAGAAAACTTTTCGCCTGACAGGACTCTCGGGGTGGCATGAAAAGGTCATTCGTACATGAAAATCATAGCCGAATTCCTCAACACAACATGAAATAAAATAACTGGACATTTTCGGATAGCTGGAGGGATACGTGGGAACGGGGATGTTAGCACGGTGGGGATTTATGAGGTTAAAACCATCCTGTGAATGAGCGGATATATGCGGTTTGATATATTGACGTAAATTTTTCGGATGACAAAATATAATTTAAACATTTGTAATTTTAGATTGGGCAATTTTCAAACCGTTGTAGTGTGATTTATAGGTTAAAAACCTTGATAGTTATGGCGGAATTTCAATCATGTACAATAAACGTGTAAATTTTTTTTTTTTTAAGATTTCCAACGATTATGTGTATTTTCAAAGGCTTAGACTTTTAGTCGTCTGTGGATAATTTTTCATATAGGCCGTTTTTTTTTTTACCTAAACAGGCCGCATATAAAATTCTTCAATATGTTAGTTAATATGGTCTTACAGGTAATTTGGTGATTGTTAGCTTGTCAGAAGGCTTGTTGTAAAAATGAATAAACCGTAGATATATATTATAATCATCTACGGTTAGTTTTTGAAAACTTTTTACAACAGGCTTTTTGAATAAACGATAAAATATAAACTATCACCATATTACCTTCATACATCACCACATAATCTTTCCTTACCAAAAACTCAAAAAAATATTATTTAGATCATTTTATAAATGAATGAAAACTTTGTATTCAGTTTAAACCTCAGTCTAAATGACTACTTGCCGGTACACATAATAAAAACGAGCATTATTATTCTATTGTGTTGCGTTTATTTTTTTCATTAGAATTTTTATTGTATCGATATATTTGAAAATAAAGAGCAACAGAATTATATGCTAATTATACAATCATCAATATATAGCAGAACATCTAATCGTGGTAAAAGAATTTCTTACATCAATAAATTATGGGTTAAATGCAGGGCAACGTTTTCTCCAAAAGAAGTAGTATTTGTTTTTTGAGACGAAACTAGATAATATATATATATCTGATAGAACCATCGCGATTATTTCTACTTGACAAAAACAAATATTTCTTACTTAATGATCTGATGAGAACCAAGTTCTGATTAAAAAAATATCTTGGAAAATTAGATAGGTGATTCTTCGTCATAGAGATATTGATTGCCGTGTTTTTTTCAAGTAATTAGAACGGTTAGTAAGCAGTACTTTTTTTTTGAATTGTTTGAATTTTGTACTTTTCCATGAGTTTTGTCGCTAACGACCCGGGTTTCGCCTTTCGGCATCTTCCGTAAAAACGTATTAAGCTAGCACAACAAATCTTACACAAGGGATTAATAACGAAAGACTCAGGTGATATTAGGTTTTGGCGTAGTATTAATTACATAGGACACACCAGTTTAAAGATAAAGAAGCAGCTCTCAGAAAGTGTTAGACCGGCTTTCTATTGCAAGAACTCTTTAGGTAAATTATTGATAAATAATAAAGATGTTATAGATTATAAAAACAAATCTGGGATTTATAGATTGCAGTGTAGTGATTGTCCCAAATTTTATATTGGTAAAACTGCTAGAACCTTAAATATAAGAGTGGCTGAGCATTTAGCCGCTTTTCGCTTAAAAAAAGATACTTCCACATTTGCCAATCATTTAATTCTTGAAAACCATACGTTTAATTTTGACTCAGGTATTGATTTGTTACATACTAACAGGGGCGAGTTTAAATTATTTTACCAAGAAATCTTAGAGATTAATCGAGCTCAGATTAACAGTTTGCCAATTTTAAACGAGCAATATTATCTACCGAATTCCCCATTGTTGTACCCCTTTTAAATAATTGTCATTTTATTAATAATTCAAGCACTTGCTATCATTAAATATTAATTCAAAGGCTTAAAAACAAATCAACTCATTAATAATAGGTCGGATAAAACCCTAGATTTATTTTAAACATTCCTATGTTATTATCTGGTCATTAATATTTTCGAAAAATCCCCATAATTATAACAAACCCACATAATCCATTGAAAATTGTATACATTCAATTTTCGCTAATTTACATTTTAATAGCCTTATAACTTAGTGATCTACTTATATTTTTGTTTATAAACGATACAAACTGTTTACTACGCGTCAGTTCAAGTACATCCGTGCACTTGGAATGCCTAAAGATGCCGAAAGGCGAAACCCGGGTCGTTAGCGACAAAACTCATGGAAAAGTACAAAATTCAAACAATTCAAATTTGATATTGAAATTCCATCAAGCACCCTCAGTCGAAATACTTAATTATTAAAGCAGTACTTTGATTAATTTTATGGTAATCAGTTTTCAAGAATTTACAAAAAATCGCTGTTAAGCACTTAGTTGTAAAGAAGCAAAATTACTGAAAAACTTTAAGCACAAATTGAATAATACAATTATAAATACGAACCGAATTTTAATATTTTGATTAAGCTTTTTCACTAGACCACGAAAGTCAGTCTTGTTTGTTGTTCAACTGCTTTTAAGCGTTTATCGCTTTTGACATTGCCACTTACTCGTTTAAATACTAACGTAATACCATAAAATGAAAAAAATACTTGGTTGATATATGTATCGAAGACGTTAAAAATGCTACGAGTTATGTCATAGATAATTTAACGGGAAATAGACAGTGAACTTTACACACACTAAGTCGCGTCCACAGTAATGTCTTATGACAAGTTTAGCCGGACAACAATGTATCATTGCGACATAATAAGTAGTAAAAAAAATACGACTGTGATGCTGTCCACAAGAAAAATGTGAAAAGTGAGTGAGGCTTCTCTGTAGGCTGACAGGCGACATCACGTGAATTCGTTATTAATAGTGAACCAGAACTTTAGCAAAACCATAGAAAACATTTGGCGCATGAATGACATAAATTAAAACGATTTTTTTTAAAATCGTTTTTCAGGATTTTTTCGGATTAACTTATAAAGTAAATATATAATATAAACACATCAATCTTTTTAAAGCGCTGAAATTTTTAGAACTCCAATAGTTTGACAATTGACTAAATAGGTATATATCAATATAATTTAAGTATTATTATTTATAAGGGGCAAGTTTTCAATTTGTAATATGTTTTCACCATAAATAACTTCACTATAAATGAACGTTTCTTAGAGACTATCTTTGCAAATAAATTTTGGAAAGCAATAGTTTACATATTACTCGATAAACAAAATAAGACCCAACTTCTAGCCCACAAATTGTTACTTACTACCTTTACGAAACATTACTGTTTGTCGAACAATATTTTACACAATATTTCATTTTCTCTTCGCATGTACTTTGTGCGGACTAGAGTTTTTCTTTATAACTACAAAACCTTAATATACTTGAAAACCTTTAATACAACAATATTTGCACTTATCATTCGACTGTAGAAAGGCAAGAGGACGTAACCTATAGTTTTTTTTTCAAGTCCGATTTTTTCAATAATCACAAGGTATACAACTATTTTGTGCTTTCGGTGGTTTCGGCGGTAACTTTGTGGATGTTCATTTTAAGACACGTGTCACAGTTAGTAACACAATACGTGGAATATTCAAAGTTAATTTAAATTTTCTATTGACTATTTTGTGCCTCATGCAATTTTTTCTTGTGTGGGCTACATCATTTTGCCTTTCAAACTTCGATATAAAAGACATATCTAATAAACGCT
Organism: Himalopsyche tibetana; assembly: GCA_030503985.1. Lineage (NCBI taxonomy): Eukaryota > Metazoa > Arthropoda > Insecta > Trichoptera > Rhyacophilidae > Himalopsyche > Himalopsyche tibetana. The sequence continues at coordinate 2,473,497 of JAPJYX010000019.1, read as the reverse complement.
AAAACAGTCAAAATACCTCATAAATTATATTTTTTTTCTTCCTTAGTTACCACAATACGCGAATATTTAAAACTCTTTAACATATTCGAGCACTTTAGTAAATGCTAGAAATGAACCCAAAAATAAAACACTATACATTACATAGTCACAGTTTCATTCATGGGTTAACTACTGGATTCCGCATTAAATGAATGAGCCCAATGTACGATGGTTGTTAACCCATGCCGGTATTAGAGAATCTTATATCTAGGTCCCTGGCATGAGCCTCTAGATCTGATATTGTTGGACACTTTCGCAAGAAAAAAATGACAGATAGTCACGACTATATTTTCTACACTTTCAAATTTCTTTTTGTTTGTTACAAATGAACATTACATTACAATACTCTTAACATAATGCCACGAAGAAAATATAATCCCCCTATTATTGTCCTAAGATATTTCTTTAACACTTTCTTCCGTGGTGTTTAATAATTAATATAATTTATTATTTAACTGCTAATAAAATTTAATAAAACTATCAATGAAATTGGAAACCACTTTGAAGTATTTTTTTTCCGTTCTGTAAAAAATAGATAATTTCATTAGCTCGCTTCAGCAAAGCTGTAAAATTAAATTAAAATTGAATACACTAGTTAACATTTTTAAACTACTGACAGTATAAAGTGACCAGCATTACTAGCCTTCCATGGCAATTTAAATTTTATATTTTTTATTACATAACTCGTTAATGGAAGGATGTGGCGAACCGTATAGTCACTTACATATCAGGCAGAGTTTCATTGGACTATAAAATCAAACATTCAAAAGCTTTAGCAAAACAAATAAACAATTCAACTTTTTTCTCAATATAAACATTATGCATAATAACTAAAATAAAAACAAACAGCGATATCAATTTTAAAAATTAAGCCGCCAGATGAAAAGAAAAATTATTTTAAAATAAAATAAACATAAAATTAAACTTGATTGCTATGTTAATTTGACACGTTTTTCGCCTCTTTAAGAAGTATCATCAGGCAGATCATCGCAAGGCTTACGAATAAACTGTTCTGTCCAGATATAATTAGATACATATAAATAGCAACATATTTAGTTATAAAGTTTTTCAATCAAGTCAATCAAAAGATTAGAAATTATATATATATATATTATTTAAATATATATATTAATAAGTTGTAAATTATAAAAAAAGAGTCTGAATTTTCACCTTTTCTAATGGAAACATGGAGGGGGTAAGATACAAATTTGTCACACAACTAGTGGAGCAATTAAGTTATCGAGTATAATTTTATATTTAAAATTTACTTCCACAAAGCTACCGCCGAATTCATCGAAAAGAAAATATAAAAAAACTTAACACCGACAAAGATTTAATTTTTGTATTTTTATTATCAACATGATTTAAAAAATTCTCAATTGAATGATAAATATTTTTAAACTATAAATAAAGGCACTTCGCATGGTAGGTGTTGGTTCAAATATTTGTACGCCATACACGAACGTGTAAAAAAAACTCCCTTATCATTAACACAATATTTACCCCAAAGCCCTCCGCATACAGAGCTATTACGCGCAAATTAAAAATCGGTCCAATGCATAATATTATTGCTCCGAACGGGGAGGGTCAGAGCACGTTTTTTGTGCGAAAAGCTACCTAAAAATCCCCACTGTCCCGGAAGCCAGTTACGAGCCGGCGGAAGTCGGGTGGCGCCATCTCCTGAATTCGTAATTAATAACGTAACGTCACCCAGGTGCGAGATTATGTTTATACAAAATGCCTCCTCCGGGAGTAGAAAAAAAACTTTCCGGGAAATTCCCGGTCTGTGCTGAATAAGGGAGCGATCGAACCATCTGCTTGTGCGTGATTTCTAGTCGTCCAAATTGGATATTCGCTTTTTTATTCCGTTTTGGTTTGGGGTAGGTTATTTTGAATAATTGTTTTATTTCCTATCGTATTGAAACACGGTTTGCAATTAAATGTATTGGTTTATGTAACCAAAACTATTAATTAAATTCTACTATAATATATATTGTCATAAATTTACCATATATGTATTTATAACAGTTTTTGATCATAGTTATTTATTATATTAAATAATACCATCCTATCATTACAATCTTTGCGTCAGACTTATCTTCATTATTTACAATCAAATTAATTTGTACTAATAACACTCTTATTTTAAATGATCAGGATTCGCTCACGAAGAGCATTATCAAGTGATAATAATGATAATAGAGAAGATAATGGTCGTCATGAGCTAAACCAGTCCTGATCATTTAACACCAAAATGGAATTAGTACAAAAGTGTTTTTTTATTCTTCGGGTTTTTATGTAGTACATTTGAAATTAAAATTCTTCTTATTTAAACCATTTGCTATATAACAAAAATTTCTAGATGATATTTATTGTAATCTACAATGATACCATCAATGCAGTGCAAATATTACACAAATTTGTCTGGGGTCACTTTGTACCCCAAATCGCTCCTCGATTGTATTCGCGACGTTTCGGTAATCGAGTGTTAATACATCATTCTACTAAGTATTGACAGTGCTATTTATTTATATTGACTTATTCTTGTGATCTTTTGTACATAAGATCTTTGGATCATATTAATTGTGCTATTCAATATTTAAACAGATATATATACATATATAATCAAGTGGTTTTAGTAAAATTATAGCGTAATTAAACAACAAGAATGTGTAACACCAATAAGCTTTCTCAGAATTATAATAAAACCGACACTTTCTACGTTTATATAAAATCAATTTTGAAATACTTCGCAGAGTTACGAAACAAGACTCACTCTTTATCTATCAGGAGAAAAGCTATTTTTTTAGAATTAAAATCTGCATCAATTCTTTGTTTACTATTATTATAATGATTTTTACCAATTTTGTATAAAAAATGCAATCAGTTTTTAATTTTATTATATCAAAACTAGTAAGATACGAATAAATAATAGTGAACATAATAATGCTAGGTTATCATCTGCCAAATGACTTCGCAAACTCTCAATAGATTTCTCTCACTGTTAAAATTAATTAGGACGGACGTAAAAATATATAACTTTGCGCAATTTAACAAAAGTGCTCAGTCAACCGACGCACGAACAGCGGGATGTTTTCAATAAATCACTCGACAAAAGAAATTGAAAATGAAATCCCAGTGCTGTAATGAATTTCATCATCTCCAGGTTTGGTTAGAACAGGAACACGAAGAAGAGGCTCGCTACAAATCAAAAGCAATCAAAAGTTTTTATCTGCGTCGCGAATCTCACCCCCTAACGGCAGCCAACTTTACGCGATGTCTACTGCAGAGCTTTTAAGCCTGCAAAGCTTATTTATTAATACAGACACTAAAATATGATATTGAAACACAAACACATCTGATAACTTGTGTGTGTGAATGTTTTCACAAGGCTTCGAAATATAGCGGTCTAAGAAAAAGGAAAAAAAAGATGTTTGCTTTAAAACGGATTTTAAAACATATTTAAAATACAATGAATGAATTGATTTCACTATAAATCATATTACATTACTGTGAGTAAATGACTTATTTTAGTATTCTTTCGTGCCGCTATCTAGTGGTTAAAAGTTCAAAATATAATTTCACCATATTTTAAAATTCTCACAATATAAAAAGCGTGATTAGGCAACAACAACTAGCTTTCGTTACATAATTTTATTCTCTGTCTTCTTTTAAATCGTACACCAAGCAACCAATTAAAGATAAATGTTTTCAGTGTACTTTTTACATACTTCGAACCCATATTCCCAGCACACGCGGAAAACTAAATTAATTTTCAACTTTAGTCAACTTTAAATGAAAATATTTTTTCCGGAAGTGTGAAACCAAAAAAAATAATAATTTGATTATTTATTAGTAAACAAATATGAAGCAAAAAAATCTTATTATTAACCGATTACTATAAATATAAATCGCTTGTTAATATTTTAGAAAATATTTTAGAATGAGATAAAAAAAAAATCTTTTTCTTGTAAGCTATATTTTATTATCTTAACATTAATAGCCGATAATGTTTGTAAAACGTCCGCAGTAATAAGGTACAGACTAGGGCATCCAATCCCGGGATCCCGTTCAATTTTCTGATCCCGAAATTCCGGGATTGAGATGGCTGCGATCCCGGGATTTCGGGATTGAGAAATTTTGCGTAAATTCTCGAAATTTATACGAAATTGGCAAATCGGAAATTTCAAATTCCTCGATGAGCTAAAAAAAAAAAAAAAAACGACCTTTCGTGAGATTCTGGGAAAAAGTATACCAAATCGGGGATTTCAAATTCCTCGGTGAGCTAAAAAAAAAAAAAAAAAACGAGTTTCGGTGAGATTCTGGGAAAAAGTATATCAAATCGGGGATTTCAAATTCCTCGGTGAAAAAATCTCAATCCCGGGATCCCGGGATCCCGGGATTCAAAATAAATCAATCCCGAAATCCCGGGATTGGAAAAAGGCTTCGGGATTGGATACCCTAGTACAGACCAATGATGACGATTTATTTTGGACAGCACATTTTTGAAATTTTGTTCTATCCAATGGAAGCGGCTTATTTTAAACAGCACGTGAATGTTCTGATATCGCCACGTTTGAAAATTCGATATTTCTTGGTGTAGAGCTAAAGTATAGTATCATCATAGATCATAATATTCGAATAATCAAAGACTTTAATTCGACTATTGCAAACTATGATTATAGGGCTATCGAAATGAATCGTTTGATCGTGTGAGTCGATGTGAGACTAATATTTTTTGGAGCGGATTTGATCAATTGAATCATAATGATGAATCTTTTCACGTCTGACCTTGAAAATCTGTTAGAATTCTTTAATACATTAAGAATATTCAAATTATGATATGGATATATCATAGAATAATATTTTGCTTTTTTCATACACTTGGACAAAATGTGCAACTGATTTTTTATTGAAAAATTGGATTTGATCTTTTGATTTTTATTGGAAATAATTGTTAAATAATTTAAAATCCGAAAAATAATTGTTGGCAAACTTAAACATTATTCCAAAAATTAAGTAATTTACAAAATTTCTGCTACTACGAAAGATGATTGTTAGCAAACTTTAACATTATTCCAAAAATTAAATAATTTACGAAATTTCTGCTACTACGAAAAATGGTTGTTAGCAAACTTAATCATTATTCCAACAATTAAATAATTTACGTAATTTCTGCTACTACGAAAAATGGTTGTTAGCAAACATAAACTTTATTCCAAAAATTCAATAATTTACGAAATTTCTGCTACTACGAAAAATGGTTGTTAGCAAATTTAAACATTATTCCAAAAATTCAATAATTTCAATAATTTACGAAATTTCTGCTACTACGAAAAATGGTTGTTAGCAAACTTAAACATTATTCCACATATTAAATAATTTACGAAATTTATGCTACTACGAAAAATGGTTGTTAGCAAACTTGAACATTATTCCAAATATTAAATAATTTACGAAATTTCTGCTCCTACGAAAAATGGTTGTTAGCAAACTTAAACTTTATTCCAAAAATTCAATAATTTACGAAATTTCGGCTACTACGAAAAATGGTTGTTAGTAAACTTAAACTTTATTCCAAAAATTGAATATTTTACGAAATTTATGCTACTACGAAAAATGGTTGTTAGCAAACTTAAAAATTATTCCAAAAATTAAATATTTTACGAAATTTCTGCTCCTACGAAAAATGGTTGTTAGCAAACTTGAACATTATTCCAAATATTAAATAATTTACGAAATTTCTGCTCCTACGAAAAATGGTTGTTAGCAAACTTGAACATTATTCTAAAAATTCAATAATTTACGAAATTCCTGCTACTACGAAAAATGGTTGTTAGCAAACTTGAACATTATTCCAAAAATTCAATAATTTACGAAATTTCTGCTACTACGAAAAATGGTTAGCAAACTTAAACTTTATTCCAAAAATTCAATAATTTACGAAATTTCGGCTAC